>CM054057.1:772739846-775392553 GCA_028641055.1 Alopecurus myosuroides
GCTCTTTGACGTCGATCTCTGAAGTATTTCACGGTTCCATAAAAAATTCCCTCCACAATGGCTGTCAGTGGCAAATCCCGGTTGCCTCTGAGAACAAAGTTATATGTTTCAGCAAGGTTGGTTGTCATAACACCGTACCTTGCTCCGTGTGTGTCATGCAACAAAGACCATCTCTCCAGAGGCTCGTGCTCGGTCCACTGCTCAAAGGTTTTAATCGTCATCCCTAGACTTCTCCTCGTACCAGGCGGGTCGAATCCGGGCAAGTCACACAGGCCAACAGGCTCCTCTTCCACGGCAGCTGATCCTGTTGCTAACTGGGCAGCTACTACTTGTACATGTGCCGCCACTGCTGCGTCCCGTGCAAGTCTCATGTCCCTTACATGTCTCTGTGTGCACACATTCAGTCTACCGCGTATCAGCGTGTATTTCCATTCCTGGTTCTGCTTGCAGAGTTTCTTGAAAAGATTCATAAGGTTCTTTTTTCTGAACTGAGAGAAGAAATTGGCGTCAAGTGCCGCATACGCCAACGGCTCTGCATGTCATTCCACGGAGTTGGTTCATCAGGCAAAGGGTTTGTGAGTGTCTTTATCGCACTCAATATACATGCATGTCTGTCATGAAGGATGCACACATTCTTCTTATCCTTCACCACTGCTATTTTCAGCTGCCTAAAGAACCATGTCCAGCTTTCAATGTTCTCGCTCTCAACAAAAGCAAATGCAAGTGGAACGACTTGATTGTTGCCGTCTGTATCAATGGCTGTAAGGATCTGACCCCTGTACTTTCCAGTAAGAAAAGTGCCATCTACACAAATCACTGATCGACAATGATTGAAAGCTTCGATGCAAACACCGAAAGAGAAGAACACTCGATGAAGTACCCTGACTGTTGGGAACTCTGGCATATACCAGTGTTCAGTGGAGGCTTTAGGATTTAGTGGCTGGGTATTCATTGTGAATATTTTTTGCTCTAAATACAATGTACGAACAAAACAGTACGATCCTAACAATTTTTTGATACATCTGACCATAAAAACTATTCAAAAACAAATTTTCACCCAAGTAAGAATACATTAGTACTTTTTGATTAATAAATTAATGTTATCCACATCATACAATTTTCCATGGAAGTCTTACCGGTTCATCACTTGTGAATCATTAGCATAAAACTTTTTAGCAAACCTAACCAACTTCTCCTTATCATAAGCATCAAATAGACGAACTGTACTAACTGCCAGTGACAACAACCACTCTATTATTCTTCATCTATAACCTAAATTAGAACCAAACGAGGGAAAACATAAAATGAAAAATTGAATTAACGAAATTAGATCTGTGCTTAGTACAGAAGGCCCGAGTAAATCAATAAATCTAACCAAAACGGCTAAATAGAGACTAGAAATTGAATATATGATTAGAGAATAGAGAGGGGGAAGGGGCCATACCTGGCTGTGCGGATGCAGGCGCCCCAATTCTGCGTCAGGGACGCTGGTAAAGAGGGGGGTGGGGATCCGGGGACGCGGGGGCGGGGCCGGGAGAGAGGTCGTCGCGTCGTCCGGTCGCCAGGTCCTACTGGCCACAATCACTAGGTCTTCGGTTGGCCGCCGCTGTGACGTTGTGTGCCTGAGCGAACTGGTACGAGAGAGCAATGAGCGAATAGGAGCCCTCGTGCCATCGTGCATTGTGGGCTGGGATGATGTGTATTGGGCTGATATGTATTAAATTTTCTTCCGCTGAAAATCATGGGTATTCGCTTGAATACACATGAATACACTTGGCGCCGCCCATGCCAGTGTTGGATATGCACATAGGTGCCTGGATTCCGGTCACGGAGTGTGAGCAGTAGGCGAACAACAGAGTCGTAAGCATAAAAAACGAACCAAATCTGTTCTCAAGGGTCCTTTGCTTAGCCCTCCAAGCGGTGCCATAGGAAATATGGTACTTAAACCTGACAAACACTTTCGTCTGGATATCTTTCACTAACATTGCTTTGCTCTCCACTATCTCGTTGTAAGGCAACCGATCAATAAGAGTATACGAAAGGTTCTTATGAGCTTGTGGGATACTTGAATTAACACGTGTGTGCTGAATCAAGTCACTGATCTTCCAACTTGTGCCATACTTAGGGAGATATCCATGCACCCTCCCGGGACAGTTTATGTCAACACACTCTATTGTCAAGTATTTCTGACTTGACACCTTAGTTTTAAAAACTCTTTGTGTTGACATTGTCCAATTAATTATTGCATCCTTCAGAGCTTCCTTGTCAGGATACATACCATCCAACGCAAGGTTGTTCTGATGATCGATATTGCCACGCAGAATCATGCCCATCGTTGACGGTCATTGCCGAAGAGAAGTCTTGCCTCCATGATGCAGGATTAGGCTGCACCACATCGTTCACTTCTTCATCTGACTCATCAGAATCCTCGTTATACAGACTTTTAATATATGTATATTCATCTTCCATCTGGTTGTGCATCTACCCGTCAATCTCGTCACCATCTGCCTCACCGCTATCATAACGAGTTTGACAGTTCTGGCCTATTTCTATGTCAGGACTAGCGGCATCGCCTCCAACTGCTTGACTACTCTGTCCCGTTTCATAATATTGACCTTCACCAGAATAGTTAATATTTGGATTGCTCTGTCCAGGATTGTACCCATACTCAACCTAGGGCTCAATCACCTCCTTCTTGACAGGGAGTACTAAGGCGATAGGATTTACACTCCTCTTTTCGCAACCTTGTAACCAGCTAGTCCACTGAGAGTCCCGCTCTATCGCCCTCAAATAAAATAAAGGATTTATTCTTGACCGGCTCCACAGAGCATGTACACCGACGGTGTATGTTTCAGTATCAAGACCTAAACTTCATGTCAACCATTCGGTCAACTGGCTAAGACTCCATGATTGAGGCACACACAGTTCAATATCTATACTGTCATACGAACTCAAATCAACTCCCAGCTCATTTTCTTCTACTGTACCAGCACCGTAAAAGAACATGAACTTCACTAAATCAGACATCTGTGATGGCATAAAAAATAACCGCCCTCGTTATATTTATCAGTTATCAAATATTTATGCGTCAACTACTTATTACGATCGCACCTAACATAAATATAAATACTCACACACATCTAACAAAAATACATGTACATTTATAACTAGCGATTTACCCGAACAATTTTACTAACATAAATATAAAACTATACACTCGGACGCATCTAACAAAAATACCAGCATCCTAGATCAGACATCTGTGATGGCATAAAAAATAACCGCCCTAGTTATATTTATCAGTTATATTTATGCGCTCAACTACTTATTACGATAGCACCTAACATAAATATAAATACTCCCACGCATCTAACAAAAATACGTGTACATATATAACTAGCGATTTACCCGAACAATTTTACTAACATAAATATAAAACTATACACTCGGACGCATCTAACAAAAATACCAGCATCCTAGATCAGACATCTGTGATGGCATAAAAAATAACCGCCCTAGTTATATTTATCAGTTATATTTATGCGCTCAACTACTTATTACGATAGCACCTAACATAAATATAAATACTTCCACGCATCTAACAAAAATACGTGTACATATATAACTAGCGATTTAGCCGAACAATTTTAGTAACATAACTGTAAAACTATATACTCGCACGCATCTAACAACAACCCGTAAACATGTACAGAATAAGAGAGAAATCGCGTCGAAATCATACCCTTCAAGCGTGACAATTGAAAGCGTCGATGTCGGGTCAGTGCAGCACCACCACGGCAACGCAGCCCGCGGACAACACCACGTACAGCAGCTACACCACCATTGCTGCCATCTCCACCACCACAAGCACCGCCTCCACCAAAACAACCACCACGAGCTAGCTCATCACAGGAAGAAGAAAGAAGGAGGAATATGCTGGAAAAATTCGAGCAAGAGCTGGTTTACAGGAAGAAGAAAGAAGGAGGAAAGGAAGAGAAGGAGAGAGGGAAGAAGAAGGAGCCGTGCGTGCTGGTTATGTAAATAGGGGCTAGTCGCAGTCAGCTAATGCGACTGGGCCCTGTCGAGGTCTGCCATTGCGACTGGCCGGCCTATCGACGTCGCCGACTGCGACTGCCAGGTGCGCAACACGACAGCGCCCGTCGACGTGGCCAGGCCAATCAACACGCGTCGCGTGGCTATGGCCGCCCAATCGTAGTCGCGCAATGCGACAGGGCCCTACTCGCATTCGCAGAACTCGACTGACCAATATTTTTGAAAAAAATTTAATGGGCGTATTATTGTTTTGCTTTCTATTAAAAAATTGTATTATTTAAAAAAAAATAGCGCTGCTATGTGCAAATCAGATTTACATTTTTTTTTGAATGGTCAACTTTAGTTTTCTGTTTACCACTGAGTTTGAGATGACATGTGTGTATGGTTTGCGTGTGTTTTTGTTTGGCTTGTGCTTGAAATAAAAAGGGTTTGATGTGGTGTATGGCAGAGTTACACGACCTGGCCCTTAAATTGTTCGATACTATTGCCAAAGACTAAGTAACAAAATTATCCATAGTGTGTGCGGTTGCTTCGGCTTTGCATTATTCCCAATGTTCTATGTATCCTCCACCCCCACCTCCCCCCCCCCCCCCCCCCCAAAAAAAAGGTATGTCAGGCGTTTCAACATGCATGACGTCCATGGATGAATTTATTTTGTGGAAAAAATGTTCATAGATATACTAGCAAGTATTTGTCCCCCTAGCCGTGAGGAGAAGCCAGAGATGCCATCAGTAAGCGGGAACTTCATCCCACTCGTCCAGTCCGAACAGGCCAGGCAAAGCAGGTTGTCCATCCATTTTTTTTATAAAAAAAGTAGGCTGTCCATCCCCTTAAAAAACAAAAGGCAAGCAGGCCGTTCTGGACAATTCCTCAAATTTGAGGTGGTTTGAGCGAAAGTTTAAGGGCCCGCTTGGTTCACCCTTAATCTGACAAAACGGCTAGAAATTTCCACTCCCGTAACTATTCACGGAACGACCGCTTGGATTGTCGTGTTTTTGGTCCGGTCCGTCGTTTTTTACCCTCGCTCAATTCCTGGCCCGTAAAAGCTCACGGAGCAGTGGAGGCCCGGATTAAATCCACCCGTAAATCGCAGGCACAACAAACTTGAGGTTGGAATCTCAAAAAAAAAAAAAACAAACTTGAGGTTGAAATATTCCGGCCTGGAAAATAACAAGACATTCCAATCGGGCCCTAAGGGCGCGCGCCGTATTTTAGCCAAAACGGGGGATATTTTCACGGACCTGCGCACCTCCTATGAAAAATCCGAATCCGGCGGCAGCTCCGGAAATATTACAGTTCCATAAATGTTAACGACATTCCAAGCGAGGCCTAAGACTTTAAGTTAGTATTTGACCCCAGACATGGTGCACATAATAAAAGGCAAGTCAAAACATGTGCGGCGGTCCTCCGAACATGAATGTTTTTTGTTTTGACAATCGATAACATGATATATTTCTTTATACTACTAGCATAATGCCCGTGCATTGCCACGGATAACAAATATAATAGAAATATAGAAATCACAACACATGGTGTTTGTACTATAATGTATTTGTTGCTGTTACCCCTTAAGATATTGTAGTCTCTTCTTTGTCTTTCAACAAAACTGACTCTGATTTTTGTCTAAATTATTGATCGTGGTCTCATAACCTAAAATTTCTTTTAGTGAACAGCAGGGTATCGATGCTTTACCACGGGGAGTAAATTAATGTATAAACATATTGTCGGTTTTGTAAATTAATGTCTTAAACAAATTTTATACTCCTTCCGTTGAGTAGATTATTTTACTTTCATCTTTGGAAATTCAGTTGCATCGAACAAAAGATTCCATGAATTTTTTATCTATTTTTGTATGGCCTTACATCACTTTCTTGTCTTTACTACACATAGTTCATAACTGAAATTTATTTAACTCACAAGACTTTGTATATTTTCGTGGATTGGATTAGATTTTTTTATAGCCGCATTTTCTATATTGACATTATTCAGTTTTCTAAATCATATGTGTATAACACTTGTATTTTAGCCAACCATTTTATTCTCACTTGTTTATTATGTACTCCCTCCGTCTACAATACTTGACTTCCATTTGTTCAAATATTGATGTACCTATAGACTAAAATATGTCTAGGTACATCTATAGTTAGACAAACGAAAGTCATCTAATATGGAACGGAGGGAGTACGTGCTAGTGTACCGTAAAGCACGAACCGGCCATATCCATCCATCTCTTATGTTTCTCATGGAAAGCCAGCAAGAAAAATCTTATTTCTCTCTTTTTAGGGGACAAAGAGCTTTATATATTCATACTGGGGGGACAATGTTTTGTCCTGGATTACAAGCTAATTTATCATGGGTGGGAGGTTATATTGTAGAATCATGTCTCCTGACTCATAGGCAAGTTTTGCAAGGCATCAGCCACCTGGTTCTATTGTCTCATCGCGTGGAGGACTACCACCTCGTCGAACCTGCACAACAAGCTGTTGGCTTCTATGGAGAAACATAGCTCTGATCTGTTTTGCTCGTTTGAGCTGAGTGCAGCAGCCAGAGATGAGCAGTCAATTTTGACGACTACCTTGGCGTCCGGCCCCTTGTGTGGAGATCAATTTGATGCCGATTAGAACAGCCTCGGCTTCCTCAGCGGTCGAGCACCTGGGATTCTTTTTTTTTTTTGATATCAGATAGCACCTGGGATTCTTGCACACACAGCAATCACGACGGAGCCAGTACAGCCTCTGATAATGGCGCATATGCTTCCCATTCGGGATTTGTTGAGGCAAAACCCTTCTGAGTTCAGCTTTAGCCAGCCAAAATTTTGAGGCTGCCACCGTGTGGGTTGGGGGAGGGGGATCTTGTAGGAGCAGTAGCAATCAGAGGCTAAACAACAGAGAACTGCATGAGCAGCGAGAAAATCATAGGCTGCTTCCCTTTAGTATCTATATACCTCATCATCCTCATTTTCTTGAGGCGAGTGGATCCACGAACTTTGTGTGCAGCTCCATGTTCCTGAAGAAAATATCCATAAAGATTTTGCATGTACCAAATGCAACTGCCCCAATCCATGTCCCAAATTGAAGATCCCAGATCCTTGGACGCATGAGCGGCAAGAACACCTATACCAGATGAAAATGCATCCGGGTGAACATTTGTCTTCTTCACCCTAGACGCCTTGAGATTCAGGCAGCGATGCCTCCGGCCGCCTAATGGATGCTCTTCCGTAAGAGAGAAGAGTGGAGACCGAGCAGCACCGGCATGCAAAAGGATGGGGTGTGCCGCAGTCCACGGCTTGCTCAGCGACGACAAGGGCTTTGTATGACTCGGGCCGAATAGCTAAGGTTTAGCCATCGATTTCGTAGTTCAGATCCAAATCCTCTCCTTTGACGGAGGGACTATGCGAGAAAGGGGATTCGGTCCGCTCCCGAGTCACCTGCTCATCTCGGTATCGCAGATAGCCAGGAAGTTCACGATAGCTGCGGAGGAGAGGCCGGCCGGCTCGAGCGCCTCCGGCGAGCACGTCGTCTCGGCCGGTACTTCGCTGCTTGCGATCCCTTGTCCGCTATGGGAAGAGATGCTGCAGCGGATGTCATAGGATCGCCACGCGCCCGCGCCGCCGGTCGTCTTAAATGTTCAGCTTCGTTGTTCTCTGTAGCTCGAATCTCATCCCGGTGAAGGCAAGCGAGCGCCACGAGCCTAGCGGGATTTTGTTGGGCTTGGCCCATATGAGGCGAGCGAAGAGTAGCTCGACGAAGTGACGACGGGAAATCACGCATTCCCTATATGACGCTTATAGCACTCCGTATTAAGACTCGCCCACTAACACGTCTAAGCGGGCCGGCCCATTACTTGTTCTTCGTTACAGAAAATGATAGGAAAGTGAGCAAAGGGAGGACCTGCGATCTACTGATCGGCGAAGAGTACGCACAGCCACTGCGCTAACAACGCGGTCATGTACAACATACGATTTTAATATATTTGTCTCTTTTTTCTGTTTTAGTTTTCCCCATTTTCTTTTCTGATTCTGTTTTTTCTTTTCCGTTTTATTTTTCCATTTTCTTTTCTGTTTTTTCGTTTCTGTTTTATTTTTTCTATTTTGTTTCTTTTTCTGTTTTTATTACCCTTTATTTGTAAAATGTTCGATTTTTATATTTTTCTACAAAATATGAATTAGTTTTTGTTTTCGTGTTTTACTGAAAATTTAAAAAAATGTTCATTTCTGAAATTTGTGCACCATTTAAAAAATCTTATTTTCAAAATTGTTCATCATATTTCAAAAAAAAATTATAATTTTTCTTCAGTTTAAAAACTTGTTCATTTTCAAAATTTGTTCGTTTTCAAAATTGTTCATCATATTCAAAATATATTCAATTTAAAAATTTGTTCATTTTTAAATTCGTTCATTTAAAAAATTGTTTCACTTTTTAAAATACTGTTGTGTGTAGACTCAAACTATACGCGCTACTGGGCCTGGCCCATTTAGCGGATCATGTCCGGCTCCTATGGGCGATTCCCCCTAGCGCTCGCAACGAGCGTTGTATAGGGGGTCCCCGACGAGTGCGCGAGCGAACGGCAGACCATTTTTTTGACGGGTGACCAACGTACCACCAACTCCCAATTAATAGTAAAGACTATCTAAAAGAAACAATTGGTTCCGTAGTCTGTCGTTACGTGATTTCCGGGACCCCCTATAGAACGCTCGTTGCGAGCGCCAGGGGGAATCGCCCATAGGAGCCGGACATGATCCGCTAAATGGGCCAGGCCCAGTAGCGCGTATAGTTTGAGTCTACACACAACAGTATTTTAAAAAGTGAAACAATTTTTTAAATGAACGAATTTAAAAATGAACAAAATTTTAAATTGAATAATTTTTTATAAAAATATATTTTGAATATGATGAACAATTTTGAAAACGAACAAATTTTTTAAATGAACGAATTTTGAAAATGAACAAGTTTTTAAACTAAAAAAATTATAATATTTTTTTTGAAAAATGATGAACAATTTTGAAAATAAGATTTTTTTAAAATGGTGCACAAATTTCGGAAATGAACATTTTTTTAAAATTTTCAGTAAAACACGAAAAAGAAAAACTAATTCATATTTTGTAGAAAAATATAAAAATCGAATATTCTACAAATAAAGGTAATAAAAAACAGTAAAAATAAACAAAAAAGAAAAAATAAAACGGAAAAGAAAAAACAGAAAAGAAAATGGAAAAATAAAACGGAAAAGAAAAAACAGAAACAGAAAAGAAAATGGGGAAAATAAAAACCGAAAAAAGAGACAATAAATATATTAAAATCGTATGTTGTACATGACCGCGTTGTTAGCGCAGTGGCTGTGCGTACTCTTCGCCGGTCAGTAGATCGCAGGTTCGATCCCTCCCTTTGCTCACTTTCCTATCATTTTCTGTAACAAAGAACAAGTAATGGGCCGGCCTGCTTAGACGTGTTAGTGGGCGAGTCTTAATACGGAGTGCTATAAGCGTCATATAGGGAATGCGCACTCGTCGTCCGCCTGCATGTTGTTCTCGCGAGCGACCCGTCGCACTCATAGCCCATCTCGGATGTCCACCTAGCCTGGCTAGGCCCAACAAATGCTATCCACGCAGAGAAGTAGAGAACGCATCCCCAAACCGCCGCCTGCTCGCTCTGACCACGCCGACGGACCCCTCCCACTGCCCACGCCGTCCACCACCCATGCCGCCGGAGAGTATGCCGCAGCCGCGCCGATTCGCAAGATCGACCCTTTGCAATAGCTGTCGTCTTTGGTGCTTGTTCAGAATCATGAAGGAACCACCGGAGAAGCAGACGCGCCCGGCCTCCCAGATCTGAGGAGGGAACCCCGTCCCCAGGCTGGGCCGCCCTCAACCACGACGATGGGGTTCAGCCACCCTGCTGGGGAAAAAATATATAGCAACGAAAACCAGGTCCGGCCTGAAGGAACCGGAGTAAAAAATGAACGGAACCACCATAGTTGTGGTGCATCGCCTTAGTGCTGCATAAAATGGAAGATTCTGGACATTGTGGACAGATTGTGTAACAAGGTGACCTGAATTTCTTCATCACTTTTAATTCAATCTTATTGTCCAGCAAGGCGCCACTGGAAGATGGCAATAAGAAGAGGATGAAGAGGGCGACGCAGCAAAAGCACCGGACATGGTTCTCTCCGGCGGCAGCCTTGGATTTTTTGGTTGAAGGGGTGATCTGTTTGATTTTGGTACCAATTTCACTTTTGCAAGTTGATAGGATATAGAGCTCTTTAATTTGCGCAATCTGATTAGAGTAATAATATCTCCAGAAAACGAGACGTGTTGTAAATTTCAGCTATCTACTGCATATGGGGCATCAAAAGACTATATTTCAGGGGATGATTATAGATATTTCTCTTAGTACACATGTGCTTATTCTCACCACTTTTGGCCTCCTAATTTTGAATTTGTGCATTGCCGAAAGGTGGAGGATCTTGGCAATCTAATCAAGCTTTACGCCGACTGACATTCTGACTCCATCTCGTATTACTGGTTCGAGCAGTCTGTGCGCAAAGTTTAGAAAGTTGGGGTCAATTACCGTGTGAGGGTAAGCTTCTTTATTCCTTGCTGTTACAGATGAATTGACCAGTTTGTCACATTTTACAGTTAAGTTCGATGTGTTTTCCCCCACTAGATAGGATGCTCTAAACATAGTTACTTGATCTACTATGCTGTTTCAGAATGGAATGATGAGTTTGTAAATCTTAAAAATCACTTGAGGGACTGTATTTTAATGACCGAAGATAGTAGGCAATTCAACATTCATCTCCTTGGTTTGCTATTGCGCTGATTACTTGTCCTGCCCACCATGTTGGCTCAATGGCACTGCGGTTGCTGCATATGCTTCTCCTCCGCAGAAATTCGCCTTGGCAAATAGATGATGCATTCTGATGCCGGAACATATTTTATTTTTTCTACTTATCTTCCAATTTTCATGCCATCTGTTTCTCACTGTTCTCGTATGTGTCTTCTAAAATTTCTTTTTTTTATTCAGTTGTGTGTGTCCATAATTCATTTAACACGTCAATGTTGGCGCCCATCACTTGTTCTAGCTCTTTCTCACATTTTGTCGGTTCTATGATTCCATCAGGTATTTGTGTTGCAGTTTGACCAATATAAACAATTCAAAATACGAATTCACCAAGCCAACATGGCTACTGCATTTTTCTTTGCATTACACAGTCGTGAAAATGCTACTACATTTATGGCATCCATGAGATCCCTACATTATATTTGCGGACAGTTTTATCTCACTTTCACAGTTAGTTAGTATTTTATCTATAATACATCTTGGTTTCAACCCGGTAAGTGTTCGTGTTGGCTAAATATCTAGAAAACTGAAAAGTGTAAACTGTATGCAAAAAAGAAACTAGAACATTTGTGCCGTTCAAGCTTACATCCGGAGCCTAATATTTCGTTAAATAAAGCCCATATTTCAAAAATGTTTCCATCTTAAAAGTGGTTGTGTTGTAATTCAACTATAGTGAAAAGTTACTGTGCTTTGGCTCCCCAAAAGGAAACTGCCTGGACAGCTGCAGAATAGTTTTTTTTTAACCAGCGAGGAGGGATCTCACACAAGTTACTTTTTGTGCTTTATCTAATGGCATATGTGCAGAATAGTTTTTTTTTATTATTATTTTAATTATTCTGAGCTTAAAATCTCCATACTATTTGTCTATATTTTTTAAATTATTCTTAGCTTAAAATCTTGTCTGTGCGAGTGTTTACTACTCCCTCCGATCCGAATTAATGGTCGCACATTCACACAAGGCTTAGGCAAAACTTTGGCTAGCCCTCCGACCATTAATTCGGATCGGAGGTAGTACTAGTATTTGTTGCTGCTGCTGCTGACCAACAAGACGATTTAGATCCCCAGTCGTGAACATGATTGGGTTCACTTAACCGTGCGCGGTAAAATGCCTACACATCTCCACTACTAATAAACAGCGAACATGAGTTTCCCCACAGGCACACACGAAAACGTACGCAAGACAACTCTGGGTACTCCTAGGAAATAAAGTAAACCACATCGTACAACCCACAACGCTCCAATGGTCCGCCTCTACACATGAATGGTTGAGATTAAATGTTTTGCCCACAGCGCACGTACCCAGGATTTTACAGGGAAAAAAAAAACGCTACCTCAACTGATCGATCGAAACAGCCCCACGATCCCTCACAACAAAAAATCCACGATCTCAGGCTGCTCTCGGCCGATCCCGCCGTCCTCCCCGGCCGTGTCGTCGGCCATTCCTGTCCTATCTCTGGTGTGGCCGCGTCGACATCTCGCCGGGCTGCGCTCGCGCTTTGGCCAATCCTGTTGTCCTGTCCTATCTCTGTTGGTGTGGCCGCGTCGACATCTCGCCGGGCTGCGCTCGCGCTTCGGCCAATCCTGTCGTCCTGCCCTATCTCTGCTGGTGTGGCCGCGTCGACATCTCGCCCGGGTTGCCACGCCGTATCAACGATCTCGGAAGAACATCTCATACTTACATTGCAGGATCGGCAAATGGTGGAAATCTCATACTTACATTGCAGGATCGGCAAATAGTGAAAATGAGCTCGCCCTGAGGCAAGGCTCTCACATATTTCTGATATCCGAAGTTCCGGTTAGTAGCACATTATCAGTACAATTAACTATTTTTTGACTGCTATATAGAACGTGAGAATACAGCATTGTACCTGTATTATTGCTAAAAATACAAAATAAAGGCTAGCCACTGGGAACTCAACTGATGATGTGACCTGTACATATTTATGATTGTTACACAGATAGACTGGGAGAAACATTGGTGTTGCATATGGCGTCCTCTGACCGTAATGGAGGACGGACTCCATTTGAGGACCTAACAAGCTCTGATAATGCAGGTTTCCGATATCCGAAGTCCCGGTTAGTAGCACATTATCAGTACAATTAACTATTTTTTGGCTGCTATATAGAACGTGAGAATACAGCAATGTACCTGTATTATTGCTAAAAATGCAAAATAAAGGCTAGCCACTGGAAACTCGACTGACGATGTAGCGTTTACATTTATAATTGTTACACAGGTAGACTGGGAGAAACATTGGTGTTGCATATGGGGTCCTCTGACCGTAATGGAGGACGAACTCCATTTGAGGACCTAACAAACTCTGATAATGCAGGTAAATATATCATAAAATCATGCTTATATGGATCAAATAAAGCATATAAGGAATTTGTTTCTCGCAGGACAAAGGGCAGATCCAAACGAATTAAAGAGACAAAGAGCAAGAGAGAGGTATGCACTAAACAAAGATGAGATATAACTACTGTTGCCGCCGTGCCGTCCGGTGGGACTACATTTGAGGGACAAAACTCATTTCAGTTCAACTGGACTGCTCCTGCTAACAAAGGAAATGATTATCATGCTATTGGGTCTTCGCAGGGACATGTGTTGCAAACAACACCTAAAGGCTCACTAAACAGCTTGGGTAATCCCGAAAAAATACTCATCACATCTCTCTTCTACTATGCGAACACTAATCTATAGTTGTCATGCAGCAGATAAACAAGCATAGAGAAGACAGAGGGAAAATTTAAGATATGATAAAAACAAAGAATTTGTGTTACAAAGTCTACGTGAGACGCGTAATCGAGATAAATCTACATATGTCCTCACGAGTGTAGAACACACACAAACCAATACAACAGTGTCAAACATTTTTGCAACATGACTAGACACGGGTTTAGTGGCTACAGGAGAATCGGTGGTCAACCATCTACAACATACACCATCCGAACAAGGTATTTGTTTTTCCTATAAAAATCTTAGTGATCACAATTATGTTACCATGGATCCTAACTGATGTTCTTGTCCTCGAAATTATGCAGCCATATCCATAGCTGGTCTACATTCACTTGGTTCGCAGTTCAAGCAACCAAATGGAACTACAAATGCTAATGAAGATTCTGATTGGCTGCACCGAAATGATACATACCATATGCAAGATATTGGAGGGCGACTAAGACCTGTCAGCATACCCAGTCGTACACCAAATGAAAATACTCCCATGGAGCACTAATGAAGATTCTGGTTTGCCTCATGTTTTCGAAGAAAATAATTGTTTGCCCTGTGTTTTTTGGTCGCTAGGGACAGACCCAGATAATAGCCAAGCCCCAAGTTGGGTTGTGTAAAATATTAGTGAGTCCGTTTACTTTAAGATTTCATGAAACAAAATTTACTTCTGTAATGGGAGAATGCAAATGTAAATATTCAGCTGAATTTCGTTAGGGGCTAGACTGTGCTTGACAGACCGACAGTATGACACAAATATTACACTCAAGACATTCGAGTTGTCCGACAAAGCGCTGCAAGCTATCTGATAGACTAAAAAAACTAAAAAATATCAATGTGCAAACTGAAAATAATAAAACATGTTGCAACTTTAGAACCGGCAACATACAACTTACTTGTCAAGATTCTTAAATAGGTACCAGTATGGCAACTGACAGGGATGGAATAATGCCTAAATGCTCCAAACTGAAATCCACTAGGAGAAACCTGGACACTTTCTTCTGGCAGTACACGGTCAAAAACCGAACCTAGAGTTTTAAAAGAAAATGCAACCAGTTAGCTATGGATTCCACCAATCCAGGAAATAAAAAACATATGATAGTGATACCAACCTACTCTGGCCACCCGATTCAGATAACCAATGATAGTTTTTTCCGGTCAAGGTCTTACGGACATCATCTTCGAATGATATCAAATGATATGTGTTCGCATGATACTTCCTCGCAAGTTTTTCTATGATCGTGCAAAACTCTTCTCGAGACATGTCAGTTGTGCATAGCCGTACCGTAGTCCATATATGTTCGCATGAGACTGCTCATATGCATAACTACCTTGAGATACTTAGCTCTTCGAGGATCCTTCATTTTCTTATTGTCTTTAGACTTCTTGGTTTGCGTTCTTTTCAGTATCTAAAGCAATTTCATCCAAGAAGGCGTCTCTTGCAGCACTCGAAATACTCTCTAGCCTCCTTGTCCATGAGCTCTTCCAAACGCTCTTCCAAACGGCTCTAGATCACCAAACCATAACCGTAATTAAGAAATGAACAAGACCACGAAGCTTTATAGCAATCAAGTGTACAGGGATGCAGTATACAAACTAGAAATTACGATTTTGGGAGGGGCAGGAGAATTGTTTGAAAATCAAGTTAGTATAAATGGTTTCAGGAAGGGCAGGAGGAAATCTATACAAATCTGCGTAGGACTCCCAATCCTGCCACCTGCAGATTTGAACTTCAGATCCCTTGCCGCAGAGCAGGGAAGAGCAGGTGTGTGCAGGTACGATTCCAATCTGGGCGGGGAGCAGCAGGGTCGCCCGCCAGCATTCTTTGCTCGAGCGAATCCTTGGGTGATTTAGTGACCCGAGTCGACGAGATGGGCGGGGAGCAGCAGGGTCGTGCAAGCCTCGCTCCGGCGGTCCGGGAGCTCCCGTCCGACGGCGACGCAGGAGCTCTGTTCGACGGAGGTGAGGAGCTCCGTTCTGGCAGCGACCAGATCCAGGGGCCGGCTCTGCGGCGCGCGGAAATGGAACCTTGCAGCGGTAGCTTGGTCCCCATCGTTGTGGAACTCGACGGAAAGGCCAGCGCGCGGGATACCTTGCGCCGGCAGTGGAGGGACGACCGGCGACTGAACCTGGGGGCGCGAGGTGCCGGCCCGGCGTGGGAGGTTGAGGTTGGGTAGGTGACCGGCCAGTGACCAGAGAGAGTGTGAGGGTGTTTTTCTTTTCTTTTTGAGATGTACGATTGTGACGGTGCTATTGAGACTAGATAGTGAGTGACTAGAACAAGGAGTTGCCGTATGCATGTGTACTAGAGCATGACCTTATTTAAAAATGGTGGATAGAATCTAAGTTTCACTATATTAAAATTGATAATTGTTATTGCTGACTATATTTAAACCCTGTAATCATGCAGCTCATCTTGTGGTTTGTGGATGATAAATTTTATGAAATACTTTATGGGTGATGTTTTGTCTGACACTCCTACTCAGGTATTTTTTGCTCTGTATTATAGATCAAGTAAAAAAATAGACCTTCAAGAGGGAATATATAATGTTGCTTATTTATTATGTTTGAAGTATTTTTGTAACTAATTATAACATATTTATGTGATCGTGAATCGTGTGTGACGACTGTGTGTTACATATAACCTCCACTCAGATCATTGAAAATTAGACACGTTTAAATAGTTTTGTAGAAAAAAACTCGCTAAAAGATATATAAGATTAAACATAAATGTTACATTAAAGATTATCATTCGTGCGTTGCACGTGCACGTATACTAGTACGACTAAAGATGTTTAATCGTGTGTGATATTTTAGAGAGGTACGATGACCTACAAGATTGCACACGATTATTTACGTGGCACCATGTGCAGACACCTACCCTATCGCACAAGGTTTAGAAAATCGCGTGTGATTGCTCACCATATAATATCGTCAATTCATGGGTAGTGGACTGGCAGCTCTAAAATGAAAATAGAGTGTCGTACAAGCACATGGAAAAGATTTGTTGCAAGTCCGGACATTGGGGAACACCATGCGGTGAAAATCCTACTCCTATTTATGGTGAGATTTGTTCCGTATGCTCTGGTTTCGACTGTATCGAGTCATTTATTTTGTGTTGAGTAACTTGAGTTATATCTTCCGAGTGCTCCCTAACCCGCCTTATACGCACAGACGGGGTATATGATTACAAGGTGTCACGGTAGTCCTACTTGGATACAAACTAGGATTATATTCTAGTATTTCTATGCTTGACTTATATTCTGGGTTGGATCTATACTTCGTGTTCCGGTCGAACCATGTTATATAAGGGGTGGGTCTATTTTCTACTCTCTCCGTATCGAAATGTAAGATGTTTTACCGTTTTCTAGACAAACCATACCTAGACATGTTTTAGTGCAATATACACATGAATCTACACACTAAAACATGTCTAGATACGTTTTGTCTAGAAAATGCTAAAACATCTTATATTCTAATACGGAGGGAGTATGAGATACCCCATATTTTTGTGTACTTGTTGGCGGAAGAAATTCCTATACGACCCTATGGCTGGCGACCCAGTGGTGGATCACATTTGACACCGTTATCAAATCTCAAGTCAAGTCCTTGATCAAATTCAGTTGCTAATTTACCACATGTAAGCAGGAAACTAAGGGGTCGTCAGCCACATGGTCTTATAGGATTTTTTTCCTTGTTAGCGAGATCAAAGAACGTGAGGAGGGACACCGCGGATGTATGTGATCGTGGGCTTCATCAGGGAGTACGGCCCTGAAGATGTGATTGTGACTTGTATATTTACACCAGAAAAGTTTTCTCGATATAAGAAATTATTTCGGAATTCACTTTTCTCGATGCCGTGTCCATACAGGGGTGGCTATAGTGATTTATTTGGACAAAGGTGTTTTTATTAAACTGAAAAGTTCAAATACTAGCAGAGAGTCCGAACCTGACATTTGCAAATTTATGATACACACAACATATAAGAAAGTGTGGTACTCTGTGATTTTTTGAACTAAAACCACAACAAGAATTGTTAAATTGAGAGAGTAGAAGATAAAAAAACAAATTTATAAAGTCATCCATGGCTATGAAAAATATGTAAACCGATGAAGGTTGGACTTTGGTCCGAAATACAGATCATCTCTTTCCGCCTTATCAGCGTGTGCAGAATACCTTCCGACTGATTGGACCGAGGGGGATCTACTTCTCTCTGGCCCATTGTTGCGCGAATACACTCGTCTTGGTTCATCCCTATGTTTTCCGGTATCCCGTTCTTTGGAATGGGGTGGAGTCCTACTTCTGACTCATTCTTTGTTCCTTGGTGGGGTTCGGGATCTCTCACGCCTGTGAGGGTGTTCATATCTTCCGGATTTATCTCCCGGGTTCCTCGAAGGCGGCATTGCTTTGCCGTCTTTCTCGACACGAGTTTGGCGGTGAGCGTTATTGTCGTCCTTCCGGTTTCTGTCTTCCCGATCTTTGTTGAGACAGGTTTTTGTTTTATCTTTGCCTTTTGGCGGGTGAGACCCTATCCTGGACGTTGCATCCCTATCGTATAGAATTTTCTTGTCTTTCTTAGGATCTTCATTCTTTTCCTTTGAACTTCCTGAATCTCCAATTTCGCTTGGATCAGGTGCTACAACGGCGCACGTGGCGGTTTTGCACAAGGCAGAATCATCACGCAATCTGCCGGAATGTGCTTGACCTCGCGTCTGTTGTTGTAATACTTTTCCCAAGAAAGCATACATTCCCTAAAGCTTTTCGTCATTATAGTAGAAATCGTCAGTGAGGATGGAAAACGCGGCTTCAGCATTATCAGCAACAGTCTTGTAGATGCGTTCGCCCTTAGCATTTGTGTCGTTAACATGGCTCTGCCAAGACGGGTTTTCAAGACTCTTTTCGGCTGGCAGTTCTTTCGGGTTTGAGATTCCGTGTAACCTCGTGGGTTTGTTTTCATATTTGTTCCGGCACTCATATTCCCCGATTTCTTCATGCTGCACTTTGACGGCAGCCTAGGTTTTGAGAAGATTTTCCTGAGTCCGGAAAATATGTTGTTGTTGCCGCATTATTGCTTGTCTCCTGGCTTCCAGCACTTCCGGTGGTTTGTCTCTTGCAAATGGGGTTTGGACTAGATCTATTTTGTCCTGTTCCGACATCTGGGGAACTGGAACTACTCCGATCTGCTTCTTTTTTTTCTCCGCCACTACCCCCGCCAACTTCCAGGTTTTGTTTGGCTATATCGAACAATTTATCCAATTATTTCTTCTGGTCTTTGGTGAATAGCTTTTTGGCAGATTTCTTCTTTTTCTTGGAGGATGGAGGTTTTTTCTGAGGTTCGTCTTCCGTCAATACCTTAACATCATGATATTTCGGGTCATCCTCGCCTTCTTCTTCTTCTTCTCCGTTTTCGTTATCACTTCGCAGAGGTGTGTTGGGATCTGCTTCCTTTTCTTCCTCATTGTCCGGATTTTCAGTCGGTCTGGCCATGAGTATTTCGTGAAAGCTACCCTATATGGATTTGATCATTCTCTCGAAATCATCAGCATCATCATCGGAATTTGTATCGATGTCGCACTCGGACTTCTAGAGGATACTCGCAGTTCCGTTGAACAGTAGTTGATTGGATTACGGGGCTTACCGGCACCCGCATCTCTTACGAGTAGGCCAACACACGTATGTGTGACAACCAACCCCTACTGTTCATCGTCTACGTAAACCATCCCATAGAAATCAGGATACTACCATTGGCGTACTTCATACCATACACACATGGTACGTCAACGACGTTTAACAGAATGATAGCACAACATATCTCTAAGACACAAATAAATAGAAATAAGTTGCAAATAGCTCTCACTAGAGCAGAGATAGCAAATACAATCATCCAGAGGACACATGTCCCAACATATCATCATTACATCACAGCGGAAACATTCAAAGGGTCTGAGTACAGACAAATCCAAATAGGCTTAAGAAACCGGAAAACGAAAAGACGGAGCTCATCCACGATGTCTCGGATCCTGCCCGGGTCCGCTATCTACTCGTCAGCAGCCTCGTCAAACTCCACGTAGTAGCCGTCACGGGGATCCTCGTAAGCGTAGTCTGCGGAAACCACAGCCCCAAAGGGGTCAGTACGTAAACGTACTGGCAAGCAAGACTCACAGTTCACCAAAGTGTACCCCACAACATCAAGCACAGATGCTCTGGGTTCAACGGAAGAAAGGGTGATACAAAAGATGCGGCAGCTGGCTGCACTGACCAACTACAGAAACATACTACAACTTCCGGCTAACAGAAAGGAGATAAGATAGCGTATCGTAACCAACTATAACTAACTCCAAACAAACTCATCCTGGATCTCGCCCCTTATCCAAAGAAGCAATCCGAGGATAACTCACATGGTTGGATTAATGATGGTTCAAGTTATTGTGTCAATAAGACTATTACTAGTCAAGTTACCATTAGGTAGGTGTAAGTTGTTCTGAGTACTTGTTAGCCAGTACTTTCACCAAGTTAACCATAACCGCGGAAAACACGGCTTCTCGAGAAGATTTATCCCTGCAGGGGTGCACCAATTTGGCCGTACACGTAAGAATAACCCGCCAGATGGAATGCCTCCCACCAAGCGGGGCACTCAACACAACTCAACTCTTCTTCGCATCAAGCCCAAAGAACCCCGTGCAGTAAGCGCACGGCTAATCAAGCCCCACGAAGAAAAGGGGACCCTCATAGCACTCTAAGAACGTGTCTCCCTAAATGCCGACTACAAAAGTTCCACCCTGGTACCAAGGGTTCGCACCTGCATATGCATGAGGCAAATGGAAAACCCGAACTAAATGAGGCGATTTGGACGAGATGCGAATCGAATCAAACTGAGGGGGGCGCCCATACACGCTTCCCACATGCGGATAGTGCGCTCATCATGGATCAGTAGACAAGACCCTTTTCCTAATTAGGGTCGACACTAGCAGGCCTCAAAACCACGCCGGGCCTCCTGCCGGTGCCTTATCATCAAATTATTATTACCTCAAAATTAACAGGTTGTTGTTTTAACATGGAGCCCCGGAACATAATAGAAATATAGTAACAGAAAGTAACGGGTAACAACTCGAGCAAAAACAACCCTAAGCATGCTAGTAAGACACGGGCAACAAGCAATGGGGTTATAGGTGTGGAGGTGGGGCTATATCAGGGTTAAAGGATAACAGGTGATAGGTTCGTAACATAAACAACTATTCATAGGGCTAGAAGAATAGACAACGGAAAGTATCGGTATCCAAGGTTGAAAGGAACACAGTGGTTCATGTGAGTGAATACTTGCCTGCAAACTCAGTAGCCCGGTACTGAGCTAGATCCTCAGAAGGGGTGTCGTAAAGCTCGTCTGTCTCAACGTCGTCGTCTATTCGAGAAGAAGCAAACAAACAACGCAAAGAGACAAACAATCAATAACATGGCATAATGCACAATCATGGGATGATGCATGACCATTTAATTGATGCATCCAAAATAAACTAGTTGACATGGTAACAACATGATTAAATGGACCCACATGCAATTTGAGTTGCATATGAAAAGCCCACGATTTAAGGTTGGAATAATTGTTTTACAACTAATCAACAGGTGAAAGTGGATTAGTATGATGCATGGATGAGGAAAACAGAAAAATAACATCAATAGAACAATTTTGAAATAAGGTTTACCAAGTTTGGAATTTTATTTATTAAGTTAAGGAATTTTGGTTCCTTAAAGGTGTTACACAAGCATTTGTTGTTTTCATCAAGTTTAATTGTTCAAAACAAATAACAAAATTCATATTTGGAAAGTACACAAAATTTTAGGTGGAATACATGTTTTAATTATTGAAAAAGGAATTAGGATGAATTATTTATGAATTAAACAAGTCAAACAAGATTTAAATGAATTAAATTCAAGTATGAATTTATTTGAATTTTTTATTTGTTCAAAACATTAAACCAAATTCATATTTGAAAAGTTTATACTTTTCTAGTTTGAAAACCATATTTCATATGTTCAAAAATAATTTAATTTGAGCAAGTTATGAATTTAGCAAATTTAAATGATTTAAACAAGGTTTAAATTATTTAACCAATTATAATTATTCAAAACATGAAACAAAGTTTATATTTGCAAATTACATGAAAAATGGGATGGAAAACATATTTTATTTGTTGAATTTGGAATTTTTTATGTTCAAGTTATGAATTTTGCCAAATTAAGGGAATTAAACAAAAATTCAAATATTTCACCAATTTAAAATATTCAAAACAGTAAACAAATTTTATATTTGGGTAGAGAATTTAAAATGGAGTGGTTTACATGTTTAAAGTTTTGCAATTGGAGTTTCCAAACAAAAGTTATTAAATTACCAAGTTTAAGCATTTTTATGGGTTATAGAAATAACTATGGACCTAGAAAAGATACAGGGACTTGGAAAGAAATTAACAGGGACCTAGATAAATGTAGCAGGGACTTGGGTGCAATTTAGAGTAGATCTGGACCTAGAAAAAAAAGAATGAAAAAGATTGGTTTTAAGTGGCAGGGGTGGGATTCGAACCCCTGCCCTCTGCTTGCGGCGCAAAGGAACAACCAACTGGGCTATTGCTGGGCTTGTTACAGGGATCCACCCGCAGGGGGGTTAAGGTTTTGAAACTGTCCACTGAAACAAATCGAAAAAGGAGCAGAAAAGGTGGGGGTGCTGGGACTCGATCCCGAGCGCTGCTGTTGCGCGCAGCGAGCGCTTACCAGTTGGTCTGCTGCGGCTGGTTGGGTGTATAGTGGGTCGGTTTGGTTTTGAACCTCATTAAACGGTGTTAACTGAACTGCAAGCGAACACGTTCAGTCGCTCTTCCCTGTCGACGAACAGAGCCATGGCTGCACCTTGGCATGGAAGAATTCGAGGTGTACCGCAAGGAAACGAGGGGGGCAAGTAGGGGAATGGAAAGAGGGGATTACCCTCTTCGCAGGGGTGGCCGCGCACGGCCGGAGGGTGACGGAGGCGTCGGCGGCGAGGTCCGGCGAGCGGCGGCCGAGGCAGCAGGAAACGGAGGCGCCCTCCTCTCGATGGCGGCGGCGGAGGTGGGAGACAGGAGGGAGGAGGTGCGGCTAGGTTTAGGGCAGCAGCTCGGGGGTCTAGGAGGTAGTTATAGGGGAGGTAGGGGCGCTGTTGGCCGTCCCTGCGATACTATCGTCGACGTGGACAGCGGCATCTTCTGCCGTACAGGTAGAAGATGACCGAAAGGGTATCGGGCCTGGGGTGGTGGGCTGGGTGCAGCCCACTGCCCACCCCCTCTGCGAGTTTTCTTTTAATTTTTGTTCTATTATTTATTTATTTATTTTGCTGAAATGAGATGGGAAGAAAAGAAAGGATTTGATGTTAGAAAAATGTAGGAGAAAAATTGGTATTGCTTGACTCTTGTAACAGCAACAAATTGTAAGTTTTGATTTCAAAAATACTTGAACTATGTTGCTGTTTGAAATTTGAGTGAATTTGAATGAATTTTGATTATTAAGTGATTTATTGAAAACAAGATTTAAATAGGGTGAACATTTTAAATGGAAACAAGTGATTAGAATTGCTTGGTAATTTTTAGAAATCCAACATGGTTGCTGTTTGTAAAATGTGGTTTGAATTTTGAATGGAATTTGAGTTAAGTGAGTTATTAAAAACAAACATTTCAAATAGATTGAACCCTCAATTTTATTTGCAACAAATTGCTTAGAATGGTTTTGTGAATTTCATTAATTCCAAAGGGATTGTTGTTTGGAATTTTATTTGAATAACATTTGAATTAAGCTTGGATTAAGTGAATTAGTAAAAGCCAATTTTAAATAGTTTGAACCTTATTGTTTAATGGAAACAAATGTTTGTTTTGATTGAACTTTTTAGTTGGAAAGATTGTAACATAACAAGTATGAAACAAAGGTTTGAATATTGTTTGAATTTCAATTGGTAAAACAAATGAAAACAGATGCAAACAAATGGAAAACAAATGCAATGATTAAGATGCCATGATGCAAAACAAAAATTAAACAAGAAGCAAACATTCTAGGGATGTTTTTCATACTTGGGATGTTACAAAACGCCCCCCCTTGAAGGAATCGCGCCCCGAGATTCCTACTGAGAAGTGAAAAGGTCCGGATACTTCTTGCGAAGATCCTCTTCGGTCTCCCACGTTGCCTCTTTATCGGAATGATGGGACCACTTCACTTTCAAGAACTTGGTGCTCTTGTTGCGAGTCTTACGCTCGGTCTCATCGAGAATTCGAACAGGGTGCTCCTCATAAGATAGATCTTCTTGCAGTTCAATAGAATCATGATCAACTGCACGATCTGAATCTTTGAAACACCTCTTGAGCTGTGACACGTGAAACACATCGTGCACCTTGGATAGTTTTTCTGGAAGTTCAATACGATAGGCATTTTCTGCACGCCTTGAGAGAATGTTGAAAGGACCAATGTATCTTGGTGCCAGCTTTCCTTTCACACCAAAACGATGAGTGCCTCTGAGGGGAGTTACACGGAGATATGCCTTGTCACCAGGTGCATAGATCATATCCCTGTGCTTGCTATCATAGTAACTTTTCTGACGAGACTGAGCAATCTTGAGATTGTCCCGAATGATGCGAACTTTCTCTTCGGCTTCCTTAACAATGTCACGGCCTAAGAGTGAACGTTCACCAGCTCCAGAGCAATTGATTGGACTCCTGCATCTGCGGCCATAGAGAGCTTCAAATGGTGCCATGCCTAGCCTTGCCTGGAAGTTGTTGTTGTAGGAGAATTCAGCATATGGAAGGCAATCCTCCCATTTCATGCCAAAGGAGAGACCACATGCTCTGAGCATATCCTCGAGAATCTGATTGACTCTTTCGACTTGCCCTTGAGACTGAGGATGATAGGCTGTGCTGAACAGAAGTTTGGTGCCCAATGCTTCTTGAAAACTTTTCCAGAAATGAGAAGTCAATATACTTCCACGGTCTGAGCTTATTTCCAATGGTACACCATGAAGAGGAACAATCTTTGCTGTGTAGAGCTCTGCTAACTGGCTAGCTGAGATTGTTTCTTTGACAGCAAAGAAGTGAGCTACCTTAGTGAGACGATCAATGACAACGAAGATTGCATCGTTGCCCCTCTTGGACTTTGGAAAACCAGTGACGAAGTCCATTTCAATCATGTCCCACTTCCACTCAGGGATTTTCAGAGGTTGGAGAAGACCGGCTGTTTTCTGATGGACTGCCTTAACACGTTGACAAACGTCGCATTCAGAAACGTATTGAGCAATTTCACGTTTCATGCCAGGCCACCAATACAACGCCTTGAGATCCGTGTACATCTTTGTACTTCCAGGGTGGATGGAGAGAGGAGTTTCATGAGCCTCCTTGAGAATAACATCTTTGAGACTTTGAACTTGAGGAACTGCAATGCGTCCTTCGAAGAACACAGTTCCCTTGTCATCAATTGAGAAGGACTTAAATTTCTCCTTGCCTTGTTTGATGTGTTCTACCATCTTCTTGATTTCAGCATCACGAAGTTGTTCAGAACGAATCTTGTCCTCGAGAGTTGGACTGGCTGTCAAGTTTGCAAGATAACCTTGAGGAACAAGACCAAGGTTTAGCTTCTGGAATTCTTCATGAAGTGGAGGTTGGCTTTTCATGATCATGAGATTGTTGCAATACGACTTGCGACTGAGAGCATCGGCCATAACATTAGCCTTGCCTGGAGTGTAAGAAATGGTAAGATCAAAGTCCTTAATCTTTTCAATCCATCTCCTTTGCCTGAGGTTTAGATCTGGCTGAGTGAAGATGTATTTCAGACTCTTATGATCGGAAAAGATTTCAGTGCGGTTACCCAACAAGTATTGCCTCCATTTCTTGAGGGCAAACACAACTGCTGCAAGTTCAAGGTCATGTATGGGATAGTTTTGCTCATGGGCATTCAACTGACGTGAAGCATAAGCCACAACTTGACGTTCTTGCATAAGAACTGCACCTAGACCTTGGAGAGATGCATCGCAGAATATCTGGAAAGGTTTGGTAGTATCTGGCCCAACCAGAACTGGTGTAGAAGTGAGTTTAGTCTTCAAGAGATTGAAGCTTTCATCACATTGTGGAGACGAAACGAACTTCTTGTCCTTCTTTGTGAGATCAGTGAGAGGTTTGGCAATCTTGGAAAAGTTTTGGACGAAACGACGGCAGTAGCTAGCCAAGCCAAGAAAACTTCGTACTTGCTTTGCCGTCCTAGGAGGTTTCCAATCAACAATTGCTTTAACCTTTTCTGGATCAATGGCTATGCCCTTGGCAGAGATGACATGACCAAGGTAAGCAACTTCTGGAATCCAGAACTCACATTTGGAGAATTTGGCATATAGACGATGCTCGAAGTTTCATGAGAGTGAGACGAAGATGTTCTCCATGCTCTTCCTCAGATTTTGAGTAGACCAGAATGTCATCAAGATATACCACAACGAACTTGTCGAGGTATTCATGGAAGACAGAATTCATGAGTCGAGAGAATGTCGCCGGTGCATTGGTTAGACCAAAGGACATGACGGTGTATTCATATAGACCGTACCGAGTGGTGAAAGCTGTTTTTGGAATATCTTCCTTTTTGATCTTTATTTGATGGTAACCCATTCTCAAGTCCAACTTGGAGAATATTGAGGCTCCAGCAAGTTGATCAAAAAGATCATCGATACGAGGAATTGGATACTTGTTTTTGATGGTTTTCTCGTTAAGAGGACGATAGTCAACAACGAGTCTCTTTGTTTGATCCTTCTTCGCAACGAACAGAGTTGGGCAACCCCAAGCCGAGGAACTAGGTTGAATGTAACCTTTTGTACATATCGATTTGCTCCTTTAACAATTTCAGTTCAGGAGGAGCTATCTTGTATGTATGCTTAGAGATTGGAGCAGTACCTGGTTCAAGCTCGATCACGAATTTTGAATACGATGAACAATTTTGAAAACAAACAAATTTTTTAAATGAACGAATTTTGAAAATGAACAAGTTTTTAAACTGAAAAAAATTATAATATTTTTTTTGAAAAATGATGAACAATTTTGAAAATAAGATTTTTTTTAAAATGGTGCACAAATTTCGGAAATGAACATTTTTTTAAAATTTTCAGTAAAACACGAAAAAGAAAAACTAATTCATATTTTGTAGAAAAATATAAAAATCGAATATTCTACAAATAAAGGTAATAAAAAACAGTAAAAATAAACAAAAAAGAAAAAATAAAACGGAAAAGAAAAAACAGAAAAGAAAATGGAAAAATAAAACGGAAAAGAAAAAACAGAAACAGAAAAGAAAATGGGGAAAATAAAAACCGAAAAAAGAGACAATAAATATATTAAAATCGTATGTTGTACATGACCGCGTTGTTAGCGCAGTGGCTGTGCGTACTCTTCGCCGGTCAGTAGATCGCAGGTTCGATCCCTCCCTTTGCTCACTTTCCTATCATTTTCTGTAACAAAGAACAAGTAATGGGCCGGCCTGCTTAGACGTGTTAGTGGGCGAGTCTTAATACGGAGTGCTATAAGCGTCATATAGGGAATGCGCACTCGTCGTCCGCCTGCATGTTGTTCTCGCGAGCGACCCGTCGCACTCATAGCCCATCTCGGATGTCCACCTAGCCTGGCTAGGCCCAACAAATGCTATCCACGCAGAGAAGTAGAGAACGCATCCCCAAACCGCCGCCTGCTCGCTCTGACCACGCCGACGGACCCCTCCCACTGCCCACGCCGTCCACCACCCATGCCGCCGGAGAGTATGCCGCAGCCGCGCCGATTCGCAAGATCGACCCTTTGCAATAGCTGTCGTCTTTGGTGCTTGTTCAGAATCATGAAGGAACCACCGGAGAAGCAGACGCGCCCGGCCTCCCAGATCTGAGGAGGGAACCCCGTCCCCAGGCTGGGCCGCCCTCAACCACGACGATGGGGTTCAGCCACCCTGCTGGGGAAAAAATATATAGCAACGAAAACCAGGTCCGGCCTGAAGGAACCGGAGTAAAAAATGAACGGAACCACCATAGTTGTGGTGCATCGCCTTAGTGCTGCATAAAATGGAAGATTCTGGACATTGTGGACAGATTGTGTAACAAGGTGACCTGAATTTCTTCATCACTTTTAATTCAATCTTATTGTCCAGCAAGGCGCCACTGGAAGATGGCAATAAGAAGAGGATGAAGAGGGCGACGCAGCAAAAGCACCGGACATGGTTCTCTCCGGCGGCAGCCTTGGATTTTTTGGTTGAAGGGGTGATCTGTTTGATTTTGGTACCAATTTCACTTTTGCAAGTTGATAGGATATAGAGCTCTTTAATTTGCGCAATCTGATTAGAGTAATAATATCTCCAGAAAACGAGACGTGTTGTAAATTTCAGCTATCTACTGCATATGGGGCATCAAAAGACTATATTTCAGGGGATGATTATAGATATTTCTCTTAGTACACATGTGCTTATTCTCACCACTTTTGGCCTCCTAATTTTGAATTTGTGCATTGCCGAAAGGTGGAGGATCTTGGCAATCTAATCAAGCTTTACGCCGACTGACATTCTGACTCCATCTCGTATTACTGGTTCGAGCAGTCTGTGCGCAAAGTTTAGAAAGTTGGGGTCAATTACCGTGTGAGGGTAAGCTTCTTTATTCCTTGCTGTTACAGATGAATTGACCAGTTTGTCACATTTTACAGTTAAGTTCGATGTGTTTTCCCCCACTAGATAGGATGCTCTAAACATAGTTACTTGATCTACTATGCTGTTTCAGAATGGAATGATGAGTTTGTAAATCTTAAAAATCACTTGAGGGACTGTATTTTAATGACCGAAGATAGTAGGCAATTCAACATTCATCTCCTTGGTTTGCTATTGCGCTGATTACTTGTCCTGCCACCATGTTGGCTCAATGGCACTGCGGTTGCTGCATATGCTTCTCCTCCGCAGAAATTCGCCTTGGCAAATAGATGATGCATTCTGATGCCGGAACATATTTTATTTTTCTACTTATCTTCCAATTTTCATGCCATCTGTTTCTCACTGTTCTCGTATGTGTCTTCTAAAATTTCTTTTTTTTATTCAGTTGTGTGTGTTGTCCATAATTCATTTAACACGTCAATGTTGGCGCCCATCACTTGTTCTAGCTCTTTCTCACATTTTGTCGGTTCTATGATTCCATCAGGTATTTGTGTTGCAGTTTGACCAATATAAACAATTCAAAATACGAATTCACCAAGCCAACATGGCTACTGCATTTTTCTTTGCATTACACAGTCGTGAAAATGCTACTACATTTATGGCATCCATGAGATCCCTACATTATATTTGCGGACAGTTTTATCTCACTTTCACAGTTAGTTAGTATTTTATCTATAATACATCTTGGTTTCAACCCGGTAAGTGTTCGTGTATGGCTAAATATCTAGAAAACTGAAAAGTGTAAACTGTATGCAAAAAAGAAACTAGAACATTTGTGCCGTTCAAGCTTACATCCGGAGCCTAATATTTCGTTAAATAAAGCCCATATTTCAAAAATGTTTCCATCTTAAAAGTGGTTGTGTTGTAATTCAACTATAGTGAAAAGTTACTGTGCTTTGGCTCCCCAAAAGGAAACTGCCTGGACAGCTGCAGAATAGTTTTTTTTTAACCAGCGAGGAGGGATCTCACACAAGTTACTTTTTTTGCTTTATCTAATGGCATATGTGCAGAATAGTTTTTTATTATTATTATTATTTTAATTATTCTGAGCTTAAAATCTCCATACTATTTGTCTATATTTTTTAAATTATTCTTAGCTTAAAATGTTGTCTGTGCGAGTGTTTACTACTCCTCCGATCCGAATTAATGGTCGCACATTCACACAAGGCTTAGACAAAACTTTGGCTAGCCCTCCGACCATTAATTCGGATCGGAGGTAGTACTAGTATTTGTTGTTGCTGCTGCTGACCAACAAGACGATTTAGATCCCCAGTCGTGAACATGATTGGGTTCACTTAACCGTGCGCAGTAAAATGCCTACACATCTCCACTACTAATAAAACAGCGAACATGAGTTTCCCCACAGGCACACACGAAAACGTACGCAAGACAACTCTGGGTACTCCTAGGAAATAAAGTAAACCACATCGTACAACCCACAACGCTCCAATGGTCCGCCTCTACACATGAATGGTTGAGATTAAATGTTTTGCCCACAGCGCACGTACCCAGGATTTTACAGGGAAAAAAAAAACGCTACCTCAACTGATCGATCGAAACAGCCCCACGATCCCTCACAACAAAAAATCCACGATCTCAGGCTGCTCTCGGCCGATCCCGCCGTCCTCCCCGGCCGTGTCGTCGGCCATTCCTGTCCTATCTCTGGTGTGGCCGCGTCGACATCTCGCCGGGCTGCGCTCGCGCTTTGGCCAATCCTGTTGTCCTGTCCTATCTCTGTTGGTGTGGCCGCGTCGACATCTCGCCGGGCTGCGCTCGCGCTTCGGCCAATCCTGTCGTCCTGCCCTATCTCTGCTGGTGTGGCCGCGTCGACATCTCGCCCGGGTTGCCACGCCGTATCAACGATCTCGGAAGAACATCTCATACTTACATTGCAGGATCGGCAAATGGTGGAAATCTCATACTTACATTGCAGGATCGGCAAATAGTGAAAATGAGCTCGCCCTGAGGCAAGGCTCTCACATATTTCTGATATCCGAAGTTCCGGTTAGTAGCACATTATCAGTACAATTAACTATTTTTTGACTGCTATATAGAACGTGAGAATACAGCATTGTACCTGTATTATTGCTAAAAATACAAAATAAAGGCTAGCCACTGGGAACTCAACTGATGATGTGACCTGTACATATTTATGATTGTTACACAGATAGACTGGGAGAAACATTGGTGTTGCATATGGCGTCCTCTGACCGTAATGGAGGACGGACTCCATTTGAGGACCTAACAAGCTCTGATAATGCAGGTTTCCGATATCCGAAGTCCCGGTTAGTAGCACATTATCAGTACAATTAACTATTTTTTGGCTGCTATATAGAACGTGAGAATACAGCAATGTACCTGTATTATTGCTAAAAATGCAAAATAAAGGCTAGCCACTGGAAACTCGACTGACGATGTAGCGTTTACATATTTATAATTGTTACACAGGTAGACTGGGAGAAACATTGGTGTTGCATATGGGGTCCTCTGACCGTAATGGAGGACGAACTCCATTTGAGGACCTAACAAACTCTGATAATGCAGGTAAATATATCATAAAATCATGCTTATATGGATCAAATAAAGCATATAAGGAATTTGTTTCTCGCAGGACAAGGGGCAGATCCAAACGAATTAAAGAGACAAAGAGCAAGAGAGAGGTATGCACTAAACAAAGATGAGATATAACTACTGTTGCCGCCGTGCCGTCCGGTGGACTACATTTGAGGGACAAAACTCATTTCGGTTCAACTGGACTGCTCCTGCTAACAAAGAAAATGATTATCATGCTATTGGGTCTTCGCAGGGACATGTGTTGCAAACAACACCTAAAGGCTCACTAAACAGCTTGGGTAATCTCGAAAAAATACTCATCACATCTCTCTTCTACTATGCGAACACTAATCTATAGTTGTCATGCAGCAGATAAACAAGCATAGAGAAGACAGAGGGAAAATTTAAGATATGATAAAAACAAAGAATTTGTGTTACAAAGTCTACGTGAGACGCGTAATCGAGATAAATCTACATATGTCCTCACGAGTGTAGAACACACACAAACCAATACAGCAGTGTCAAACATTTTTGCAACATGACTAGACACGGGTTTAGTGGCTACAGGAGAATCGGTGGTCAACCATCTACAACATACACCATCCGAACAAGGTATTTGTTTTTCCTATAAAAATCTTAGTGATCACAATTATGTTACCATGGATCCTAACTGATGTTCTTGTCCTCGAAATTATGCAGCCATATCCATAGCTGGTCTACAGTCACTTGGTTCGCAGTTCAAGCAACCAAATGGAACTACAAATGCTAATGAAGATTCTGATTGGCTGCACGAAATGATACATACCATATGCAAGATATTGGAGGGCGACTAAGACCTGTCAGCATACCCAGTCGTACACCAAATGAAAATACTCCCATGGAGCACTAATGAAGATTCTGGTTTGCCTCATGTTTTCGAAGAAAATAATTGTTTGCCTTGTGTATTTTGGTCGCTAGGACAGACCCAGATAATAGCCAAGCCCCAATTGGGCTGTGTAAAATATTAGTGACTCCGTTTACTTTATTATTTCATGAAACAAAATTTACTTCCGTAATGGGAGAATGCAAATGTAAATATTCAGCTGAATTTCGTTAGGGGCTAGACTGTGCTTGACAGACCGACAGTATGACACAAATATTATACCCAAGACATTCGAGTTGTCCGACAAAGCGCTGCAAGCTATCTGATAGACTAAAAAAACTAAAAAATATCAATGTGCAAACTGAAAATAATAAACATGTTGCAACTTTAGAACCGGCAACATACAACTTACTTGTCAAGATTCTTAAATAGGTACCAGTATGGCAACTGACAGGGATGGAATAATGCCTAAATGCTCCAAACTGAAATCCACTAGGAGAAACCTGGACACTTTCTTCTGGCAGTACACGGTCAAAAACCGAACCTAGAGTTTTAAAAGAAAATGCAACCAGTTAGCTATGGATTCCACCAATCCAGGAAATAAAAAACATATGATAGTGATACCAACCTACTCTGGCCACCCGATTCAGATAACCAATGATAGTTTTTTCCGGTCAAGGTCTTACGGACATCATCTTCGAATGATATCAAATGATATGTGTTCGCATGATACTTCCTCGCAAGTTTTTCTATGATCGTGCAAAACTCTTCTCGAGACATGTCAGTTGTGCATAGCCGTACCGTAGTCCATATATGTTCACATGAGACTGCTCATATGCATAACTACCTTGAGATACTTAGCTCTCGAGGATCCTTCATTTTCTTATTGTCTTTAGACTTCTTGGTTTGCGTTCTTTTCAGTATCTAAAGCAATTTCATCCAAGAAGGCGTCTCTTGCAGCACTCGAAATACTCTCTAGCCTCCTTGTCCATGAGCTCTTCCAAACGCTCTTCCAAACGGCTCTAGATCACCAAACCATAACCGTAATTAAGAAATGAACAAGACCACGAAGCTTTATAGCAATCAAGTGTACAGGGATGCAGTATACAAACGAAATTACGATTTGGGAGGGGCAGGAGAATTGTTTAAAAACCAAGTTAGTATAAATGGTTTCAGGAAGGGCAGGAGGAAATCTATACAAATCTGCATAGGACTCCCAATCCTGCCACCTGCAGATTTGAACTTCAGATCCCTTGCCGCAGAGCAGGGAAGAGCAGGTGTGTGCAGGTACGATTCCAATCTGGGCGGGGAGCAGCAGGGTCGCCCGCCAGCATTCTTTGCTCGAGCGAATCCTTGGGTGATTTAGTGACCCGAGTCGACGAGATGGGCGGGGAGCAGCAGGGTCGTGCAAGCCTCGCTCCGGCGGTCCGGGAGCTCCATCCGGCGGCGACGCAGGAGCTCTGTCCGACGGAGGTGAGGAGCTCCGTTCTGGCAGCGACCAGATCCAGGGGCCGGCTCCGCGGCGCGCGGAAATGGAACCTTGCAGCGGTAGTTTGGTCCCCATCGCTGTGGAACTCGACGGAAAGGCCAGCGCGCGGGATACCTTGCGCCGGCAGTGGAGGGACGACCGGCGACTGAACCTGGGGGCGCGAGGTGCCGGCCCGGCGTGGGAGGTTGAGGTTGGGTAGGTGACCGGCCAGTGACCAGAGAGAGTGTGAGGGTGTTTTTCTTTTCTTTTTGAGATGTACGATTGTGACGGTATTGAGACTAGATAGTGAGTGACTAGAAACAAGGCGTTGCCGTATGCATGTGTACTAGAGCATGACCTTATTTAAAAATGGTGGATAGAATCTAAGTTTCACTATATTAAAATTGATAATTGTTATTGCTGACTATATTTAAACCCTGTAATCATGCAGCTCATCTTGTGGTTTGTGGATGATAAATTTTATGAAATACTTATGGGTGATGTTTTGTCTGACACTCCTACTCAGGTATTTTTTGCTGTATTATAGATCAAGTAAAAAAAAATAGACCTTCAAGAGGGAATAGATAATGTTTATATATTATGTTTGAAGTATTTTTGTAACTAATTATAACATATTTATGTGATCGTGAATCGTGTGTGACGACTGTGTGTTACATATAACCTCCACTCAGATCATTGAAAATTAGACACGTTTAAATAGTTTTGTAGAAAAAAACTCGCTAAAAGATATATAAGATTAAACATAAATGTTACATTAAAGATTATCATTCGTGCGTTGCACGTGCACGTATACTAGTACGACTAAAGATGTTTAATCGTGTGTGATATTTTAGAGAGGTACGATGACCTACAAGATTGCACACGATTATTTACGTGGCACCATGTGCAGACACCTACCCTATCGCACAAGGTTTAGAAAATCGCGTGTGATTGCTCACCATATAATATCGTCAATTCATGGGTAGTGGACTGGCAGCTCTAAAATGAAAATAGAGTGTCGTACAAGCACATGGAAAAGATTTGTTGCAAGTCCGGACATTGGGGAACACCATGCGGTGAAAATCCTACTCCTATTTATGGTGAGATTTGTTCCGTATGCTCTGGTTTCGACTGTATCGAGTCATTTATTTGTGTTGAGTAACTTGAGTTATATCTTCCGAGTGCTCCCTAACCCGCCTTATACGCACAGACGGGGTATATGATTACAAGGTGTCACGGTAGTCCTACTTGGATACAAACTAGGATTATATTCTAGTATTTCTATGCTTGACTTATATTCTGGGTTGGATCTATACTTCGTGTTCCCGTCGAACCATGTTATATAAGGGGTGGGTCTATTTTCTACTCTCTCCGCATCGAAATGTAAGATGTTTACCGTTTTCTAGACAAACCGTACCTAGACATGTTTTAGTGCAATATACACATGAATCTACACACTAAAACATGTCTAGATACGTTTTGTCTAGAAAATGCTAAAACATCTTATATTCTAATACGGAGGGAGTATGAGATACCCCATATTTTTGTGTACTTGTTAGCGGAAGAAATTCCTATACGACCCTATGGCTGGCGACCCAGTGGTGGATCACATTTGACACCGTTATCAAATCTCAAGTCAAGTCCTTGATCATTCAGTTGCTAATTTACCACATGTAAGCAGGAAAAAGGGGTCGTCAGCCACATGGTCTTATAGGATTTTTTTCCTTGTTAGCGAGATCAAAGAACGTGAGGAGGGACACCGCGGATGTATGTGATCGTGGGCTTCATCAGGGAGTACGGCCCTGAAGATGTGATTGTCCTTGTATATTTACATCAGAAAAGTTTCTCGATATAAGAAATTATTTCGGAATTCACTTTTCTCGATGCCGTGTACATACGGGGTGGCTATAGTGATTTATTTGGACAAAGGTGTTTTTATTAAACTGAAAAGTTCAAATACTAGCAGAGAGTCCGAACCTGACATTTGCAAATTTATGATACACACAACATATAAGAAAGTGTGGTACTCTGTGATTTTTGAACTAAAACCACAACAAGAATTGTTAAATTGAGAGAGTAGAAGATAAAAAAACAAATTATAAAGTCATCCATGGCTATGAAAAATATGTAAACCGATGAAGGTTGGACTTTGGTCCGAAATACAGATCATCTCTTTCCGCCTTATCAGCGTGTGCAGAATACCTTCCGACTGATTGGACCGAGGGGGATCTACTTCTCTCTGGCCCATTGTTGCGCGAATACGCTCGTCTTGGTTCATCCCTATGTTTTCCGGTATCCCGTTCTTTGGAATGGGGTGGAGTCCTACTTCTGACTCGTTCTTTGTTCCTTGGTGGGGTTCGGGATCTCTCACGCCTGTGAGGGTGTTCATATCTTCCGGATTTATCTCCCGGGTTCCTCGAAGGCGGCATTGCTTTGCCGTCTTTCTCGACACGAGTTTGGCGGTGAGCGTTATTGTCGTCCTTCCGGTTTCTGTCTTCCCGATCTTTGTTGAGACAGGGTTTTGTTTTATCTTTGCCTTTTGGCGGGTGAGACCCTATCCTGGACGTTGCATCCCTATCGTATAGAATTTTCTTGTCTTTCTTAGGATCTTCATTATTTTCCTTGAACTTCCTGAATCTCCAATTTCGCTTGGATCAGGTGCTACAGCGGCGCACGTGGCGGTTTTGCACAAGGCAGAATCATCACGCAATCTGCCGGAATGTGCTTGACCTCGCGTCTGTTGTTGTAATACTTTTCCCAAGAAAGCATACATTCCCTAAAGCTTTTCGTCATTATAGTAGAAATCGTCATTGAGGATGGAAAACGCGGCTTCAGCATTATCAGCAACAGTCTTGTAGATGCGTTCGCCCTTAGCATTTGTGTCGTTAACATGGCTCTGCCAAGACGGGTTTTCAAGACTCTTTTCGGCTGGCAGTTCTTTCGGGTTTGAGATTCCATGTAACCTCATGGGTTTGTTTTCATATTTGTTCCGGCACTCATATTCCCCGATTTCTTCCTGCTGCACTTTGACGGCAGCCTAGGTTTTGAGAAGATTTTCCCGAGTCCGGAAAATATGTTGTTGTTGCCGCATTATTGCTTGTCTCCTGTCTTCCAGCACTTCCGGTGGTTTGTCTCTTGCAAATGGGGTTTGGATTAGATCTATTTTGTCCTGTTCCGACATCTGGGGAACTGGAACTACTCCGATCTGCTTCTTTTTTTTCTCCGCCACTACCCCCGCCAACTTCCAGGTTTTGTTTGGCTATATCGAACAATTTATCCAATTATTTCTTCTGGTCTTTGGTGAATAGCTTTTTGGCAGATTTCTTCTTTTTCTTGGAGGATGGAGGTTTTTTCTGAGGTTCGTCTTCCGTCAATACCTTAACATCATGATATTTCGGGTCATCCTCGCCTTCTTCTTCTTCTTCTCCGTTTTCTATATCACTTGGCAGAGGTGTGTTGGGATCTGCTTCCTTTTCTTCCTCATTGTCCGGATTTTCAGTCGGTCTGGCCATGAGTATTTCGTGAAAGCTACCCTATATGGATTTGATTATTCTCTCGAAATCATCAGCATCATCATCGAAATTTGTATCGATGTCGCACCCAGACTTCTAGAGGATACTCGCAGTTCCGTTGAACAGTAGTTGATTGGATTAGGGGGCTTACCGGCACCCGCATCTCTTACGAGTAGGCCAACACACGTATGTGTGACAACCAACCCCTACTGTTCATCGTCTACGTAAACCATCCCATAGAAATCAGGATACTACCATTGACGTACTTCATACCATACACACATGGTACGTCAACGGCGTTTAACAGAATGATAGCACAACATATCTCTAAGACACAAATAGACAAATCCAGAGGACACATGTCCCAACATATCATCATTACATCACAGCGGAAGCATTCAAAGGGTCTGAGTACAGACAAATCCAAATAGGCTTAAGAAGCCGGAAAACGAAAAGACGGAGCCCATCCACGATGTCTCGGATCCTGCCCGGGTCCGCTATCTACTCGTCAGCAGCCTCGTCAAACTCCACGTAGTAGCCGTCACGGGGATCCTCGTAAGCGTAGTCTGCGGAAACCACAGCCCCAAAGGGGTCAGTACGTAAACGTACTGGCAAGCAAGACTCACAGTTCACCAAAGTGTACCCCACAACATCAAGCACAGATGCTCTGGGTTCAACGGAAGAAAGGATGATACAAAAGATGCGGCAGCTGGCTGCACTGACCAACTACAGAAACATACTACAACTTCCGGCTAACAGAAAGGAGATAAGATAGCGTATCGTAACCAACTATAACTAACTCCAAACAAACCCATCCTGGATCTCGCCCCTTATCCAAAGAAGCAATCCGAGGATAACTCACATGGTTGGATTAATGATGGTTCAAGTTATTGTGTCAATAAGACTATTACTAGTCAAGTTACCATTAGGTAGGTGTAAGTTGTTCTGAGTACTTGTTAGCCAGTACTTTCACCAAGTTAACCATAACCGCAGAAAACACGGCTTCTCGAGAAGATTTATCCCTGCAGGGGTGCACCAATTTGGCCGTACACGTAAGAATAACCCGCCAGATGGAATGCCTCCCACCAAGCGGGGCACTCAACACAACTCAACTCTTCTTCGCATCAAGCCCAAAGAACCCCGTGCAGTGAGCGCACGGCTAATCAAGCCCCACGAAGAAAAGGGGACCCTCATAGCACTCTAAGAACGTGTCTCCCTAAATGCCGACTACAAAAGTTCCACCCTGGTACCAAGGGTTCGCACCTGCATATGCATGCGGCAAATGCAAAACCCGAACTAAATGAGGCGATTTGGACGAGATGCGAATCGAATCAAATTGAGGGGGGCGCCCATACACGCTTCCCACATGCGGATAGTGCGCTCATCATGGATCAGTAGACAAGACCCTTTTCCTAATTAGGGTCGACACTAGCAGGCCTCAAAACCACGCCGGGCCTTTTGCCGGTGCCTTATCATCAAATTATTATTACCTCAAAATTAATAGGTTGTTGTTTTAACATCGAGACCCAGAACATAATAGAAATATAGTAACAGAAAGTAACGGGTAACAGACTCGAGCAAAAACAACCCTAAGCATGCTAGTAAGACACGGGCAACAAGCAATGGGGTTATAGGTGTGGAGGTGGGGCTATATCAGGGTTAAAGGATAACAGGTGATAGGTTCGTAACAGAAACAACTATTCATAGGGCTAGCAGAATAGACAACGGAAAGTATCGGTATCCAAGGTTGAAAGGAACACAGTGGTTCATGTGAGTGAATACTTGCCTGCAAACTCAGTAGCCCGGTACTGAGCTAGATCCTCAGAAGGGGTGTCGTAAAGCTCGTCTGTCTCAACGTCGTCGTCTAATCGAGAAGAAGCAAACAAACAACGCAAAGAGACAAACAATCAATAACATGGCATAATGCACAATCATGGGATGATGCATGACCATTTAATTGATGCATCCAAAATAAACTAGTTGACATGGTAACAACATGATTAAATGGACCCACATGCAATTTGAGTTGCATATGAAAAGCCCACGATTTAAGGTTGGAATAATTGTTTTACAGCTAATCAACAGGTGAAAGTGGATTAGTATGATGCATGGATGAGGAAAACAGAAAAATAACATCAATAGAACAATTTTGAAATAAGGTTTACCAAGTTTGGAATTTTATTTATGAAGTTAAGGAATTTTGGTTCCTTAAAGGTGTTACACAAGCATTTGTTGTTTTCATCAAGTTTAATTGTTCACAACAAATAACAAAATTCATATTTGGAAAGTACACAAAATTTTAGGTGGAATACATGTTTTAATTATTGAAAAAGGAATTAGGATGAATTATTTATGAATTAAACAAGTCAAACAAGATTTAAATGAATTAAATTCAAGTATGAATTTATTTGAATTTTTTATTTGTTCAAAACATTAAACCAAATTCATATTTGAAAATTTTATACTTTTCTAGTTTGAAAACATATTTCATATGTTCAAAAATAATTTAATTTGAGGAAGATATGAATTTAGCAAATTTAAATGATTTAAACAAGGTTTAAATTATTTAACCAATTATAATTATTCAAAAAATGAAACAAATTTTATATTGCAAAGTACATGAAAATGGGATGGAAAACATATTTTATTTGTTGAATTTGGAATTTTTATGTTCAAGTTATGAATTTTGCCAAATTAAGGGAATTAAACAAAAATTCAAATATTTCACCAATTTAAAATATTCAAAACAGTAAACAAATTTTATATTTGGGTAGAGAATTTAAAATGGAGTGGTTTACATGTTTAAAGTTTTGCAATTGGAGTTTCCAAACAAAAGTTATTAAATTACCAAGTTTAAGCATTTTTATGGGTTATAGAAATAACTATGGACCTAGAAAAGATACAGGGACTTGGAAAGAAATTAACAGGGACCTAGATAAATGTAGCAGGGACTTGGGTGCAATTTAGAGTAGATCTGGATCTAGAAAAAAAAGAATGAAAAAGATTGGTTTTAAGTGGCAGGGGTGGGATTCGAACCCCTGCCCTCTGCTTGCTGCGCAAAGGAACAACCAACTGGGCTATTGCTGGGCTTGTTACAGGGATCCACCCGCAGGGGGGGCTAAGGTTCAGAAACTGTCCACTGAAACAAATCGAAAAAGGAGCAGAAAAGGTGGGGGCTGAGACTCGATCCCGAGCGCTGCTGTTGCGCGCAGCGAGCGCTTACCAGTTGGTCTGCTGCGGCTGGTTGGGTGTATAGTGGGTCGGTTTGGTTTTTAACCTCATTAAACGGTGTTAACTGAACTGCAAGCGAACACGTTCAGTCGCTCTTCCCTGTCGACGAACAGAGCCATGGCTGCACCTTGGCATGGAAGAATTCGAGGTGTACCGCAAGGAAACGAGGGGGGCAAGTAGGGGAATGGAAAGAGGGGATTACCCTCTTCGCAGGGGTGGCCGCGGCACGGCCGGAGGGTGACGGAGGCGTCGGCGGCGAGGTCCGGCGAGCGGCGGCCGAGGCAGCAGGAAACGGAGGCGCCCTCCTCTCGATGGCGGCGGCGGAGGTGGGAGACAGGAGGGAGGAGGTGCGGCTAGGTTTAGGGCAGCAGCTCGGGGGTCTAGGAGGTAGTTATAGGGGAGGTAGGGGCGCTGCTGGCCGTCCCTGTGATACTATCGTCGACGTGGATAGCGGCATCTTCTGCCGTACAGGTAGAAGATGACCGAAAGGGTATCGGGCCTGGGGTGGTGGGCTGGGTGCAGCCCACTGGTCTGCCCACCCCCTCTGCGAGTTTTCTTTTAATTTTTGTTCTATTATTTATTTATTTTTTGCTGAAATGAGATGGGAAGAAAAGAAAGGTTTTGATGTTAGAAAAATGTAGGAGAAAATTGGTATTGCTTGACTCTTGTAACAGCAACAAATTGTAAGTTTTGATTTCAAAAATACTTGAACTATGTTGCTGTTTGAAATTTGAGTGAATTTGAATGAATTTTGATTATTAAGTGATTTATTGAAAACAAGATTTAAATAGGGTGAACATACAGTTTAAATGGAAACAAGTGATTAGAATTGCTTTGTAATTTTTATAAATCCAACATGGTTGCTGTTTGTAAAATGTGGTTTGAATTTTGAACGGAATTTGAGTTAAGTGAGTTATTAAAAACAAACATTTCAAATAGATTGAACCCTCAATTTTATTTGCAACAAATTGCTTAGAATGGTTTTGTGAATTTCATTAATTCCAAAGGGATTGTTGTTTGGAATTTTATTTGAATAACATTTGAATTAAGCTTGGATTAAGTGAATTAGTAAAAGCCAATTTTAAATAGTTTGAACCTTATTGTGTAATGGAAACAAATGTTTGTTTTGATTGAACTTTTTAGTTGGAAAGATTGTAACATAACAAGTATGAAACAAAGGTTTGAAAAGGCGCAGAGGGTGTCTGTGCTCTTGCGAGCGAAGGGGAATTGTACTCACACCGGAGACTCCGGTAAGTATCCGGTAAGTCTCCGGTGTGGGTACAGTGCGCGACACCATCCAGTCCTTAGCGAAAATCTTGGAAGAAGATCCCACACCGGAGACTCCGGACAGTCTCCGGTCACTCTCCGGTGTGGGTACAGTGCGCGACACCAAAAATTCCTTAGCGAAATCCCTGGAGCAAATATGCACACCGGAGACTCCGGTCTGGTAGACCGGAGACTCCGGCCTGGAGAAAATTCCAGAGAGCAGAGATTTGGACAACAGCTCCTTTTTGTACCTCATCACCACAAATGATAATATGTTGAAGTAACCCCTGAAATACATCAAACACCTATTAGATTACATGTGTTGTTAACAAACACCAAAACAAGATGATTTAAGCGCGTTTGCACTTTCAGGGGACCACTTGGTGGCCACCCAAAAACAGTGCACTGAGAGCTGCCCAATATACAACGCAAAGAGAACTCGTCCCAAGGTAATCCATACTTTCTGTCTTCTAAACGTGAGAGTTTAGAAGAGGGAGAAAAATGGCGGGAGACGGTGGCGGGAACAAAATGGCGGGAGAAAAATGGCGGGAGGACCTGAGGGAGAGAAAAGTGGCGGCAACGTATTTCAATTCTATCTTAGTGCGTATGAAACTTTGAAGTTAAATATGTCACACATACGTAGAGACACATACATAGGTAGATAAATATATCTCATACATAGGTAGATAAATATGTCTCATACATAGATCCATAAATATGTCTCATACATATGTAGATAAATATGCTGCGTCGTCGACCTTCACAGGGGGGCGTGGTACGGGAGTCGACCACTCATACCTGTGGGGTGCCCTAGTTTCACGAGGCACTGTGAAGCTTGCATCATGTGCATCATCTGCATCATGTGTAGCCTGTGTGGGGAATAGTGGAGGAGTCTGCATAGTAGGACCCTGTGATGGAGGAGTCTGGAGAATGAGAATATGTGTCTGCTGAAAGTTACTGTGTAGCCACGCGTCCTGAGTCATCCTAAAATCAAAGGACCCGCTATCAGTCTCCCACCCGGATCCGGATCTAGTCTGTCCAAATAGTCCTGCAGAGGTGGAGATAAGTAGTTATTAAATAAATACATACGGCTCAATTTTTAGGTAACAAAATGGAAGTGAACGGTATGCGTACGTACCTTGTTGTGTACTATCCGTGTGCTGCTGCTGTTGCTGATGCCAAGACGAACCTCCAACCTCACCTAGACCCGGTGGCCTAAACATCTGCTGTGGTGGTAGACGAGGACGCGGCTGATGACGTTGCGGCGGTGGTTCTGGCTGGTCCATGGAGCGGCGCTGCGACTGGTTGAACTGAGGCGGGGGCGCGGTACATGGTGGTGTTGAACAACGTCTGAACTCCGGGTGCACGTGATAGCCTCCCAGATACCTTTTAGCCTCCCTTCCAAGCGCGCCACCCAGTTCTGGTGCTAGGTACGGTTCATCATAAGCGGTGCAGAAGAAAGCGAGTGTGCATAATGGGCACACTCGTTCCGAAGCTCATCTGGTAGCTGTGCCTATTTTTCACAGAAAGTATGACATAAACTAGATGCATAAAGAGGCAATATGGTAGTCGGTGCATTAGGTAACGAGAATATATATTGCCGCGTATTGTCTGGATCCTAAAGTATCATGACTTGGATCAAATGGAGCGGTCTCGTCCCAGCGACGTGTCAAGGCAGTGTGCCACTCGTTCACATAAGAGGCAAGCCGTTGTAGCCACTAAGCCTCCGTCCAGGTAACTCCCTTCCTCGTGTTGCTAAAATGTGTGAAATAATACGTTATGGTTCGACAAATAAGTTATGCTTCGTAATGGAAATATGTGAAATAATACGAAAGAATAGATAGAATATACGTACTCGTGGATAATGTTAGGCACGGGGCAATCAGGAGGGAGGAATCTCCAACTGTAGAAGTCCAAACTGGCGCATAACCCTCTGTTGGGACATCTCCTCCACGCAAACATCAAAGACGATCTTCGCCTTTGTCATCCAGTAGTCCGGGTCCCTTGTGCAGATGTTAGACATGCCTCCGGGGTATCTAGCATATATGGCTTCGTTACTATACGGCTCCCAGATAACGAAAGTGTACACATCGAACTGCTCGTTTAGAGCTGTGTACGCACACTTTGTCTGCTCATGTGCATAGGATCTCTGTGGAAAGAGAAATATTAGTACGCATAATGTTTGCAAAGTCATGCACGAATAAACGACAAAATACATACCTTGTGAGAGGTCCAGATCATAGAGAAATCAGGCATGTCGATGTAATCCGCGTCAAACATCTCGTCGATGTCGAAAGGCTCGTCCAACCGTAGGATTGGCCGTACTATAGAGAACCTCTCCCACGACCACAACTGCAGGAAAATAGGGCACCCAAGCAGAGCTGAAGTCTTCTCTGAGAGGCAGCAACCCTTGCACAAAGCACGGTACGTAGCGGCTAGCACTGCCGAACCCCAACTCCACCGTATAACCGCATCCGGCTCTTCAGCGTATGCAATGTTTATTGCAAGAGGGATGAACTGTGCTCCAACAGATTCTCCATGGTTCTCGGTGAACATCACCCTGGACAAAAGCCACAATATGTAGGCCTCTAGGCAAAGGATGAGCTGTGTGGCATCTAAATCCACAAAGTTCTCGATCTGTATTAAAAAAGAAGTGTTAGTGAAAAGTTAGAACTCGTAAGAAATATGTGAGGCATGTTAACGAACCTGGAAAAGTTTTAACCAGGCTAGTTTCGGTCCATGTTTGTTCCATTTCAGAACATCAAGAGTAGGAAACGCATTGTGAAACCGTAGTGCCATCGCCTCCTGCCAATTAACCGGTTTCTCCAATGGTCCTACGGGCTGACCCGCCAACGGAAGCCCGAGCAAGTAAGACACATCTTGTAGAGTGGGAGCCATCCCCCCCCCCCAGCGGAAGTGAAAGGTATGTGTCTCGGGCCTCCATCGGTCCACTAGGCAAGAGAGTAGAGAGTAGTCAATCAACACGCGTGTACCGCCATCTCTGTGCTCTACCAGTCGCGCGAAAGGTAAAAGACCACTCCATTTCAACCTACAAGAGCGAATGTACAATTATTAGATGCACGTGACCGATTAATAGGTATGTGTATACTGTAGTATTTCAATCACGGACCGCTGAACCCAAGCAGGGTGAATCCTCCAGTACTCCCTAGGAGTGCGGGTGATCAGTGTGGGGAGAACTTTTTCCTGTAGTAACCTTTCCCGGTGGGTTACGTCGATCTCCCCACGCAACAACGATATCATGCACTTATTACAACATTTTGCACATAACGTACGAGTGTAATCAAAATTTAAAACATAGGTCCATAATTATTACAAATTGAAAAATAGTGCGAGAGTCATAACAAATTTAAAACATAGTTCCACACATATTACAAATTTAAAACTAGTGCGAGAGTCATAACAAATTTAAAACATAGTTCCACACATATTATAAATTTAAATCCGGAATACCACGACCACGACGTGCTCTCCCTCTTCCGCCACGAGTGCCTCTAGCACGACCACGACCGCCGGCAATGACATAAGTTGGATAATTAGGGTCCCTATGGCCAAACTGATTGCATAGAATGCATTGCCTAGTTGGGCCTCCTGCTTCAGATTCATCCATATCATTGCGGATGCGCTGACACTATCGTCTACCGCTACTTGTACGCATTTTAGCGGGGTCTGGAATGTACTGTCTCTCAGCGGAGTTAACGGTGTTAAAATTACCCATTGAACGAAATCCCATCAGCTCACTTGTCCATGTATTCAGGACAGACTCTATCAGATAATATGGAGACACAAATGAAATTGCATTGAGACCGAGCTACCCGCAAGCAGCAATAACATGTGAGCACGGAAGGTGAAGCAACTTTGGTTTGTTGCATATGCACTCACACGTTGGCCAAATTTCATTACCAATTTTGACCTCGTGCGTCCTCAACTCATTACCACATCCAAACTTGTTGTTAGCTAAGCGCACCTCGAACCTCCTTTCTTGATTTCCGATGGAGATCACTGTGTGTGACCTAGCCTTTTCCATCTTCTCATTCATGTAGTTCGTAATCTGTTCACGGTACCATGTGTTCGGGTTTTTGATGATATGCTGCTGAGCTCTTTGACGTCGATCTCTGAAGTATTTCACGGTTCCATAAAAAATTCCCTCCACAATGGCTGTCAGTGGCAAATCCCGGTTGCCTCTGAGAACAAAGTTATATGTTTCAGCAAGGTTGGTTGTCATAACACCGTACCTTGCTCCGTGTGTGTCATGCAACAAAGACCATCTCTCCAGAGGCTCGTGCTCGGTCCACTGCTCAAAGGTTTTAATCGTCATCCCTAGACTTCTCCTCGTACCAGGCGGGTCGAATCCGGGCAAGTCACACAGGCCAACAGGCTCCTCTTCCACGGCAGCTGATCCTGTTGCTAACTGGGCAGCTACTACTTGTACATGTGCCGCCACTGCTGCGTCCCGTGCAAGTCTCATGTCCCTTACATGTCTCTGTGTGCACACATTCAGTCTACCGCGTATCAGCGTGTATTTCCATTCCTGGTTCTGCTTGCAGAGTTTCTTGAAAAGATTCATAAGGTTCTTTTTTCTGAACTGAGAGAAGAAATTGGCGTCAAGTGCCGCATACGCCAACGGCTCTGCATGTCATTCCACGGAGTTGGTTCATCAGGCAAAGGGTTTGTGAGTGTCTTTATCGCACTCAATATACATGCATGTCTGTCATGAAGGATGCACACATTCTTCTTATCCTTCACCACTGCTATTTTCAGCTGCCTAAAGAACCATGTCCAGCTTTCAATGTTCTCGCTCTCAACAAAAGCAAATGCAAGTGGAACGACTTGATTGTTGCCGTCTGTATCAATGGCTGTAAGGATCTGACCCCTGTACTTTCCAGTAAGAAAAGTGCCATCTACACAAATCACTGGTCGACAATGATTGAAAGCTTCGATGCAAACACCGAAAGAGAAGAACACTCGATGAAGTACCCTGACTGTTGGGAACTCTGGCATACCAGTGTTCAGTGGAGGCTTTAGGATTTAGTGGCTGGGTATTCATTGTGAATATTTTTTGCTCTAAATACAATGTACGAACAAAACAGTACGATCCTAACAATTTTTTGATACATCTGACCATAAAAACTATTCAAAAACAAATTTTCACCCAAGTAAGAATACATTAGTACTTTTTGATTAATAAATTAATGTTATCCACATCATACAATTTTCCATGGAAGTCTTACCGGTTCATCACTTGTGAATCATTAGCATAAAACTTTTTAGCAAACCTAACCAACTTCTCCTTATCATAAGCATCAAATAGACGAACTGTACTAACTGCCAGTGACAACAACCACTCTATTATTCTTCATCTATAACCTAAATTAGAACCAAACGAGGGAAAACATAAAATGAAAAATTGAATTAACGAAATTAGATCTGTGCTTAGTACAGAAGGCCCGAGTAAATCAATAAATCTAACCAAAACGGCTAAATAGAGACTAGAAATTGAATATATGATTAGAGAATAGAGAGGGGGGTGGGGATCCGGGGACGCGGGGGCGGGGCCGGGAGAGAGGTCGTCGCGTCGTCCGGTCGCCAGGTCCTACTGGCCACAATCACTAGGTCTTCGGTTGGCCGCCGCTGTGACGTTGTGTGCCTGAGCGAACTGGTACGAGAGAGCAATGAGCGAATAGGAGCCCTCGTGCCATCGTGCATTGTGGCTGGGATGATGTGTATTGGGCTGATATGTATTAAATTTTCTTCCGCTGAAAATCATGGGTATTCGCTTGAATACACATGAATACACTTGGCGCCCATGCCAGTGTTGGATATGCACATAGGTGCCTGGATTCCGGTCACGGAGTGTGAGCAGTAGGCGAACAACAGAGTCGTAAGCATAAAAAACGAACCAAATCTGTTCTCAAGGGTCCTTTGCTTAGCCCTCCAAGCGGTGCCATAGGAAATATGGTACTTAAACCTGACAAACACTTTCGTCTGGATATCTTTCACTAACATTGCTTTGCTCTCCACTATCTCGTTGTAAGGCAACCGATCAATAAGAGTATACGAAAGGTTCTTATGAGCTTGTGGGATACTTGGATTAACACGTGTGTGCTGAATCAAGTCACTGATCTTCCAACTTGTGCCATACTTAGGGAGATATCCATGCACCCTCCCGGGACAGTTTATGTCAACACACTCTATTGTCAAGTATTTCTGACTTGACACCTTAGTTTTAAAAACTCTTTGTGTTGACATTGTCCAATTAATTATTGCATCCTTCAGAGCTTCCTTGTCAGGATACATACCATCCAACGCAAGGTTGTTCTGATGATCGATATTGCCACGCAGAATCATGCCCATCGTTGACGGTCATTGCCGAAGAGAAGTCTTGCCTCCATGATGCAGGATTAGGCTGCACCACATCGTTCACTTCTTCATCTGACTCATCAGAATCCTCGTTATACAGACTTTTAATATATGTATATTCATCTTCCATCTGGTTGTGCATCTACCCGTCAATCTCGTCACCATCTGCCTCACCGCTATCATAACGAGTTTGACAGTTCTGGCCTATTTCTATGTCAGGACTAGCGGCATCGCCTCCAACTGCTTGACTACTCTGTCCCGTTTCATAATATTGACCTTCACCAGAATAGTTAATATTTGGATTGCTCTGTCCAGGATTGTACCCATACTCAACCTAGGGCTCAATCACCTCCTTCTTGACAGGGAGTACTAAGGCGATAGGATTTACACTCCTCTTTTCGCAACCTTGTAACCAGCTAGTCCACTGAGAGTCCCGCTCTATCGCCCTCAAATAAAATAAAGGATTTATTCTTGACCGCTCCACAGAGCATGTACACCGACGGTGTATGTTTCAGTATCAAGACCTAAACTTCATGTCAACCATTCGGTCAACTGCTAAGACTCCATGATTGAGGCACACACAGTTCAATATCTATACTGTCATACGAACTCAAATCAACTCCCAGCTCATTTTCTACTGTACCAGCACCGTAAAAGAACATGAACTTCACTAAATCAGACATCTGTGATGGCATAAAAAATAACCGCCCTCGTTATATTTATCAGTTATCAAATATTTATGCGTCAACTACTTATACGATCGCACCTAACATAAATATAAATACTCACACACATCTAACAAAAATACATGTACATTTATAACTAGCGATTTACCCGAACAATTTTACTAACATAAATATAAAACTATACACTCGGACGCATCTAACAAAAATACCAGCATCCTAGATCAGACATCTGTGATGGCATAAAAAATAACCGCCCTAGTTATATTTATCAGTTATATTTATGCGCTCAACTACTATTACGATAGCACCTAACATAAATATAAATACTCCCACGCATCTAACAAAAATACGTGTACATATATAACTAGCGATTTACCCGAACAATTTTACTAACATAAATAAAAACTATACACTCGGACGCATCTAACAAAAATACCAGCATCCTAGATCAGACATCTGTGATGGCATAAAAATAACCGCCCTAGTTATATTTATCAGTTATATTTATGCTCAACTACTTATTACGATAGCACCTAACATAAATATAAATACTTCCACGCATCTAACAAAAATACGTGTACATATATAACTAGCGATTTAGCCGAACAATTTAGTAACATAACTGTAAAACTATATACTCGCACGCATCTAAACAACAACCCGTAAACATGTACAGAATAAGAGAGAAATCGCGTCGAAATCATACCCTTCAAGCGTGACAATTGAAAGCGTCGATGTCGGGTCAGTGCAGCACCACCACGGCAACGCAGCCCGCGGACAACACCACGTACAGCAGCTCCACCACCATTGCTGCCATCTCCACCACCACAAGCACCGCCTCCACCAAAACAACCACCACGAGCTAGCTCATCACAGGAAGAAGAAAGAAGGAGGAATATGCTGGAAAAATTCGAGCAAGAGCTGGTTTACAGGAAGAAGAAAGAAGGAGGAAAGGAAGAGAAGAGAGAGGGAAGAAGAAGGAGCCGTGCGTGCTGGTTATGTAAATAGGGGCTAGTCGCAGTCAGCTAATGCGACTGGGCCCTGTCGAGGTCTGCCATTGCGACTGGCCGGCCTATCGACGTCGCCGACTGCGACTGCCAGGTGCGCAACACGACAGCGCCCGTCGACGTGGCCAGGCCAATCAACACGCGTCGCGTGGCTATGGCCGCCCAATCGTAGTCGCGCAATGCGACAGGCCCTACTCGCATTCGCAGAACTCGACTGACCAATATTTTTGAAAAAAATTTAATGGGCGTATTATTGTTTTGCTTTCTATTAAAAAATTGTATTATTTAAAAAAAAATAGCGCTGCTATGTGCAAATCAGATTTACATTTTTTTTTTGAATGGTCAACTTTAGTTTTCTGTTTACCACTGAGTTTGAGATGACATGTGTGTATGGTTTGCGTGTGTTTTTGTTTGGCTTGTGCTTGAAATAAAAAGGGTTTGATGTGGTGTATGGCAGAGTTACACGACCTGGCCCTTAAATTGTTCGATACTATTGCCAAAGACTAAGTAACAAAATTATCCATAGTGTGTGCGGTTGCTTCGGCTTTGCATTATTCCCAATGTTCTATGTATCCTCCACCCCCACCTCCCCCCCCCCCCCCAAAAAAAAGGTATGTCAGGCGTTTCAACATGCATGACGTCCATGGATGAATTTATTTTGTGGAAAAAATGTTCATAGATATACTAGCAAGTATTTGTCCCCCTAGCCGTGAGGAGAAGCCAGAGATGCCATCAGTAAGCGGGAACTTCATCCCACTCGTCCAGTCCGAACAGGCCAGGCAAAGCAGGTTGTCCATCCATTTTTTTTATAAAAAAAAGTAGGCTGTCCATCCCCTTAAAAAACAAAAGGCAAGCAGGCCGTTCTGGACAATTCCTCAAATTTGAGGTGGTTTGAGCGAAAGTTTAAGGGCCCGCTTGGTTCACCCTTAATCTGACAAAACGGCTAGAAATTTCCACTCCCGTAACTATTCACGGAACGACCGCTTGGATTGTCGTGTTTTTGGTCCGGTCCGTCGTTTTTTACCCTCGCTCAATTCCTGGCCCGTAAAAGCTCACGGAGCAGTGGAGGCCCGGATTAAATCCACCCGTAAATCGCAGGCACAACAAACTTGAGGTTGGAATCTCAAAAAAAAAAAAAAAACAAACTTGAGGTTGAAATATTCCGGCCTGGAAAATAACAAGACATTCCAATCGGGCCCTAAGGGCGCGCGCCGTATTTTAGCCAAAACGGGGATATTTTCACGGACCTGCGCACCTCCTATGAAAAATCCGAATCCGGCGGCAGCTCCGGAAATATTACAGTTCCATAAATGTTAACGACATTCCAAGCGAGGCCTAAGACTTTAAGTTAGTATTTGACCCCAGACATGGTGCACATAATAAAAGGCAAGTCAAAACATGTGCGGCGGGTCCTCCGAACATGAATGTTTTTTGTTTTGACAATCGATAACATGATATATTTCTTTATACTAACTAGCATAATGCCCGTGCATTGCCACGGATAACAAATATAAAATATAGAAATCACAACACATGGTGTTTGTACTATAATGTATTTGTTGCTGTTACCCCTTAAGATATTGTAGTCTCTTCTTTGTCTTTCAACAAAACTGACTCTGATTTTTGTCTAAATTATTGATCGTGGTCTCATAACCTAAAATTTCTTTTAGTGAACAGCAGGGTATCGATGCTTTACCACGGGGAGTAAATTAATGTATAAACATATTGTCGGTTTTGTAAATTAATGTCTTAAACAAATTTTATACTCCTTCCGTTGAGTAGATTATTTTACTTTCATCTTTGGAAATTCAGTTGCATCGAACAAAAGATTCCATGAATTTTTTATCTATTTTGTATGGCCTTACATCACTTTCTTGTCTTTACTACACATAGTTCATAACTGAAATTTATTTAACTCACAAGACTTTGTATATTTTCGTGGATTGGATTAGATTTTTTTATAGCCGCATTTTCTATATTGACATTATTCAGTTTTCTAAATCATATGTGTATAACACTTGTATTTTAGCCAACCATTTTATTCTCACTTGTTTATTATGTACTCCCTCCGTCTACAATACTTGACTTCCATTTGTTCAAATATTGATGTACCTATAGACTAAAATATGTCTAGGTACATCTATAGTTAGACAAACGAAAGTCATCTAATATGGAACGGAGGGAGTACGTGCTAGTGTACCGTAAAGCACGAACCGGCCATCCATCCATCTCTTATGTTTCTCATGGAAAGCCAGCAAGAAAAATCTTATTTCTCTCTTTTTAGGGGACAAAGAGCTTTATATATTCATACTGGGGGGACAATGTTTTGTCCTGGATTACAAGCTAATTTATCATGGGTGGGAGGTTATATTGTAGAATCATGTCTCCTGACTCATAGGCAAGTTTTGCAAGGCATCAGCCACCTGGTTCTATTGTCTCATCGCGTGGAGGACTACCACCTCGTCGAACCTGCACAACAAGCTGTTGGCTTCTATGGAGAAACATAGCTCTGATCTGTTTTGCTCGTTTGAGCTGAGTGCAGCAGCCAGAGATGAGCATCAATTTGACGACTACCTTGGCGTCCGGCCCCTTGTGTGGAGATCAATTGATGCCGATTAGAACAGCTCGGCTTCCTCAGCGGTCGAGCACCTGGATTCTTTTTTTTTTTGATATCAGATAGCACCTGGGATTCTTGCACACACAGCAATCACGACGGAGCCAGTACAGCCTCTGATAATGGCGCATATGCTTCCCATTCGGGATTTGTTGAGGCAAAACCCTTCTGAGTTCAGCTTTAGCCAGCCAAAATTTTGAGGCTGCCACCGTGTGGGTTGGGGGAGGGGGATCTTGTAGGAGCAGTAGCAATCAGAGGCTAAACAACAGAGAACTGCATGAGCAGCGAGAAAATCATAGGCTGCTTCCCTTTAGTATCTATATACCTCATCCTCATTTTCTTGAGGCGAGTGGATCCACGAACTTTGTGTGCAGCTCCATGTTCCTGAAGAAAATATCCATAAAGATTTTGCATGTACCAAATGCAACTGCCCCAATCCATGTCCCAAATTGAAGATCCCAGATCCTTGGACGCATGAGCGGCAAGAACACCTATACCAGATGAAAATGCATCCGGGTGAACATTTGTCTTCTTCACCCTAGACGCCTTGAGATTCAGGCAGCGATGCCTCCGGCCGCCTAATGGATGCTCTTCCGTAAGAGAGAAGAGTGGAGACCGAGCAGCACCGGCATGCTCTCCCAAAGGATGTGGGTATAAGCCGCAGTCCACGGCTTGCTCAGCGACGACAAGGGCTTTGTATGACTCGGGCCGAATAGCTAAGGTTTAGCCATCGATTTCGTAGTTCAGATCCAAATCCTCTCCTTTGACGGAGGGACTATGCGAGAAAGGGGATTCGGTCCGCTCCCGAGTCACCTGCTCATCTCGGTATCGCAGATAGCCAGGAAGTTCACGATAGCTGCGGAGGAGAGGCCGGCCGGCTCGAGCGCCTCCGGCGAGCACGTCGTCTCGGCCGGTACTTCGCTGCTTGCGATCCCTTGTCCGCTATGGGAAGAGATGCTGCAGCGGATGTCATAGGATCGCCACGCGCCCGCGCCGCCGGTCGTCTTAAATGTTCAGCTTCGTTGTTCTCTGTAGCTCGAATCTCATCCCGGTGAAGGCAAGCGAGCGCCACGAGCCTAGCGGGATTTTGTTGGGCTTGGCCCATATGAGGCGAGCGAAGAGTAGCTCGACGAAGTGACGACGGGAAATCACGCATTCCCTATATGACGCTTATAGCACTCCGTATTAAGACTCGCCCACTAACACGTCTAAGCGGGCCGGCCCATTACTTGTTCTTCGTTACAGAAAATGATAGGAAAGTGAGCAAAGGGAGGACCTGCGATCTACTGATCGGCGAAGAGTACGCACAGCCACTGCGCTAACAACGCGGTCATGTACAACATACGATTTTAATATTTGTCTCTTTTTTCTGTTTTAGTTTTCCCCATTTTCTTTTCTGATTCTGTTTTTTCTTTTCCGTTTTATTTTTCCATTTTCTTTTCTGTTTTTTCGTTTCTGTTTTATTTTTTCTATTTTGTTTCTTTTTCTGTTTTTATTACCCTTTATTTGTAAAATGTTCGATTTTTATATTTTTCTACAAAATATGAATTAGTTTTTGTTTTCGTGTTTTACTGAAAATTTAAAAAAATGTTCATTTCTGAAATTTGTGCACCATTTAAAAAATCTTATTTTCAAAATTGTTCATCATATTTCAAAAAAAAATTATAATTTTTCTTCAGTTTAAAAACTTGTTCATTTTCAAAATTTGTTCGTTTTCAAAATTGTTCATCATATTCAAAATATATTCAATTTAAAAATTTGTTCATTTTTAAATTCGTTCATTTAAAAATTGTTTCACTTTTTAAAATACTGTTTGTGTGTAGACTCAAACTATACGCGCTACTGGGCCTGGCCCATTTAGCGGATCATGTCCGGCTCCTATGGGCGATTCCCCCTAGCGCTCGCAACGAGCGTTGTATAGGGGGTCCCCGACGAGTGCGCGAGCGAACGGCAGACCATTTTTGACGGGTGACCAACGTACCACCAACTCCCAATTAATAGTAAAGACTATCTAAAAGAAACAATTGGTTCCGTAGTCTGTCGTTACGTGATTTCCGGGACCCCCTATAGAACGCTCGTTGCGAGCGCCAGGGGGAATCGCCCATAGGAGCCGGACATGATCCGCTAAATGGGCCAGGCCCAGTAGCGCGTATAGTTTGAGTCTACACACAACAGTATTTTAAAAAGTGAAACAATTTTTTAAATGAACGAATTTAAAAATGAACAAAATTTTAAATTGAATAATTTTTTATAAAAATATATTTTGAATATGATGAACAATTTTGAAAACGAACAAATTTTTTAAATGAACGAATTTTGAAAATGACAAGTTTTTAAACTAAAAAATTATAATATTTTTTTTGAAAAATGATGAACAATTTTGAAATAAGATTTTTTTAAAATGGTGCACAAATTTCGGAAATGAACATTTTTTTAAAATTTTCAGTAAAACACGAAAAAGAAAAACTAATTCATATTTTGTAGAAAAATATAAAAATCGAATATTCTACAAATAAAGGTAATAAAAAACAGTAAAAATAAACAAAAAAGAAAAAATAAAACGGAAAAGAAAAAACAGAAAGAAAATGGAAAAATAAAACGGAAAAGAAAAAACAGAAACAGAAAAGAAAATGGGGAAAATAAAAACCGAAAAAAGAGACAATAAATATATTAAAATCGTATGTTGTACATGACCGCGTTGTTAGCGCAGTGGCTGTGCGTACTCTTCGCCGGTCAGTAGATCGCAGGTTCGATCCCTCCCTTTGCTCACTTTCCTATCATTTTCTGTAACAAAGAACAAGTAATGGGCCGGCCTGCTTAGACGTGTTAGTGGGCGAGTCTTAATACGGAGTGCTATAAGCGTCATATAGGGAATGCGCACTCGTCGTCCGCCTGCATGTTGTTCTCGCGAGCGACCCGTCGCACTCATAGCCCATCTCGGATGTCCACCTAGCCTGGCTAGGCCCAACAAATGCTATCCACGCAGAGAAGTAGAGAACGCATCCCCAAACCGCCGCCTGCTCGCTCTGACCACGCCGACGGACCCCTCCCACTGCCCACGCCGTCCACCACCCATGCCGCCGGAGAGTATGCCGCAGCCGCGCCGATTCGCAAGATCGACCCTTTGCAATAGCTGTCGTCTTTGGTGCTTGTTCAGAATCATGAAGGAACCACCGGAGAAGCAGACGCGCCCGGCCTCCCAGATCTGAGGAGGGAACCCCGTCCCCAGGCTGGGCCGCCCTCAACCACGACGATGGGGTTCAGCCACCCTGCTGGGGAAAAAATATATAGCAACGAAAACCAGGTCCGGCCTGAAGGAACCGGAGTAAAAAATGAACGGAACCACCATAGTTGTGGTGCATCGCCTTAGTGCTGCATAAAATGGAAGATTCTGGACATTGTGGACGATTGTGTAACAAGGTGACCTGAATTTCTTCATCACTTTTAATTCAATCTTATTGTCCAGCAAGGCGCCACTGGAAGATGGCAATAAGAAGAGGATGAAGAGGGCGACGCAGCAAAAGCACCGGACATGGTTCTCTCCGGCGGCAGCCTTGGATTTTTTGGTTGAAGGGGTGATCTGTTTGATTTTGGTACCAATTTCACTTTTGCAAGTTGATAGGATATAGAGCTCTTTAATTTGCGCAATCTGATTAGAGTAATAATATCTCCAGAAAACGAGACGTGTTGTAAATTTCAGCTATCTACTGCATATGGGGCATCAAAGACTATATTTCAGGGGATGATTATAGATATTTCTCTTAGTACACATGTGCTTATTCTCACACTTTTGGCCTCCTAATTTTGAATTTGTGCATTGCCGAAAGGTGGAGGATCTTGGCAATCTAATCAAGCTTTACGCCGACTGACATTCTGACTCCATCTCGTATTACTGGTTCGAGCAGTCTGTGCGCAAAGTTTAGAAAGTTGGGGTCAATTACCGTGTGAGGGTAAGCTTCTTTATTCCTTGCTGTTACAGATGAATTGACCAGTTTGTCACATTTTACAGTTAAGTTCGATGTGTTTTCCCCCACTAGATAGGATGCTCTAAACATAGTTACTTGATCTACTATGCTGTTTCAGAATGGAATGATGAGTTTGTAAATCTTAAAAATCACTTGAGGGACTGTATTTAATGACCGAAGATAGTAGGCAATTCAACATTCATCTCCTTGGTTTGCTATTGCGCTGATTACTTGTCCTGCCCACCATGTTGGCTCAATGGCACTGCGGTTGCTGCATATGCTTCTCCTCCGCAGAAATTCGCCTTGGCAAATAGATGATGCATTCTGATGCCGGAACATATTTTATTTTTTCTACTTATCTTCCAATTTTCATGCCATCTGTTTCTCACTGTTCTCGTATGTGTCTTCTAAAATTTCTTTTTTTTATTCAGTTGTGTGTGTTGTCCATAATTCATTTAACACGTCAATGTTGGCGCCCATCACTTGTTCTAGCTCTTTCTCACATTTTGTCGGTTCTATGATTCCATCAGGTATTTGTGTTGCAGTTTGACCAATATAAACAATTCAAAATACGAATTCACCAAGCCAACATGGCTACTGCATTTTTCTTGCATTACACAGTCGTGAAAATGCTACTACATTTATGGCATCCATGAGATCCCTACATTATATTTGCGGACAGTTTTATCTCACTTTCACAGTTAGTTAGTATTTTATCTATAATACATCTTGGTTTCAACCGGTAAGTGTTCGTGTATGGCTAAATATCTAGAAAACTGAAAAGTGTAAACTGTATGCAAAAAAGAAACTAGAACATTTGTGCCGTTCAAGCTTACATCCGGAGCCTAATATTTCGTTAAATAAAGCCCATATTTCAAAAATGTTTCCATCTTAAAAGTGGTTGTGTTGTAATTCAACTATAGTGAAAAGTTACTGTGCTTTGGCTCCCCAAAAGGAAACTGCCTGGACAGCTGCAGAATAGTTTTTTTTTAACCAGCGAGGAGGGATCTCACACAAGTTACTTTTTGTGCTTTATCTAATGGCATATGTGCAGAATAGTTTTTTTTTATTATTATTTTAATTATTCTGAGCTTAAAATCTCCATACTATTTGTCTATATTTTTTAAATTATTCTTAGCTTAAAATCTTGTCTGTGCGAGTGTTACTACTCCCTCCGATCCGAATTAATGGTCGCACATTCACCAAGGCTTAGGCAAACTTTGGCTAGCCCTCCGACCATTAATTCGGATCGGAGGTAGTACTAGTATTTGTTGCTGCTGCTGCTGACCAACAAGACGATTTAGATCCCCAGTCGTGAACATGATTGGGTTCACTTAACCGTGCGCGGTAAAATGCCTACACATCTCCACTACTAATAAAACAGCGAACATGAGTTTCCCCACAGGCACACACGAAAACGTACGCAAGACAACTCTGGGTACTCCTAGGAAATAAAGTAAACCACATCGTACAACCCACAACGCTCCAATGGTCCGCCTCTACACATGAATGGTTGAGATTAAATGTTTTGCCCACAGCGCACGTACCCAGGATTTTACAGGGAAAAAAAAAACGCTACCTCAACTGATCGATCGAAACAGCCCCACGATCCCTCACAACAAAAAATCCACGATCTCAGGCTGCTCTCGGCCGATCCCGCCGTCCTCCCCGGCCGTGTCGTCGGCCATTCCTGTCCTATCTCTGGTGTGGCCGCGTCGACATCTCGCCGGGCTGCGCTCGCGCTTTGGCCAATCCTGTTGTCCTGTCCTATCTCTGTTGGTGTGGCCGCGTCGACATCTCGCCGGGCTGCGCTCGCGCTTCGGCCAATCCTGTCGTCCTGCCCTATCTCTGCTGGTGTGGCCGCGTCGACATCTCGCCCGGGTTGCCACGCCGTATCAACGATCTCGGAAGAACATCTCATACTTACATTGCAGGATCGGCAAATGGTGGAAATCTCATACTTACATTGCAGGATCGGCAAATAGTGAAAATGAGCTCGCCCTGAGGCAAGGCTCTCACATATTTCTGATATCCGAAGTTCCGGTTAGTAGCACATTATCAGTACAATTAACTATTTTTTGACTGCTATATAGAACGTGAGAATACAGCATTGTACCTGTATTATTGCTAAAAATACAAAATAAAGGCTAGCCACTGGGAACTCAACTGATGATGTGACCTGTACATATTTATGATTGTTACACAGATAGACTGGGAGAAACATTGGTGTTGCATGGCGTCCTCTGACCGTAATGGAGGACGGACTCCATTTGAGGACCTAACAAGCTCTGATAATGCAGGTTTCCGATATCCGAAGTCCCGGTTAGTAGCACATTATCAGTACAATTAACTATTTTTTGGCTGCTATATAGAACGAGAATACAGCAATGTACCTGTATTATTGCTAAAAATGCAAAATAAAGGCTAGCCACTGGAAACTCGACTGACGATGTAGCGTTTACATATTTATAATTGTTACACAGGTAGACTGGGAGAAACATTGGTGTTGCATATGGGGTCCTCTGACCGTAATGGAGGACGAACTCCATTTGAGGACCTAACAAACTCTGATAATGCAGGTAAATATATCATAATCATGCTTATATGGATCAAATAAAGCATATAAGGAATTTGTTTCTCGCAGGACAAAGGGCAGATCCAAACGAATTAAAGAGACAAAGAGCAAGAGAGAGGTATGCACTAAACAAAGATGAGATATAAACTACTGTTGCCGCCGTGCCGTCCGGTGGGACTACATTTGAGGGACAAAACTCATTTCAGTTCAACTGGACTCCTGCTAAACAAAGGAAATGATTATCATGCTATTGGGTCTTCGCAGGGACATGTGTTGCAAACAACACCTAAAGGCTCACTAAACAGCTTGGGTAATCTCGAAAAAATACTCATCACATCTCTCTTCTACTATGCGAACACTAATCTATAGTTGTCATGCAGCAGATAAACAAGCATAGAGAAGACAGAGGGAAAATTTAAGATATGATAAAAACAAAGAATTTGTGTTACAAAGTCTACGTGAGACCGTAATCGAGATAAATCTACATATGTCCTCACGAGTGTAGAACACACACAAACCAATACAACAGTGTCAAACATTTTTGCAACATGACTAGACACGGGTTTAGTGGCTACAGGAGAATCGGTGGTCAACCATCTACAACATACACCATCCGAACAAGGTATTTGTTTTTCCTATAAAAATCTTAGTGATCACAATTATGTTACCATGGATCCTAACTGATGTTCTTGTCCTCGAAATTATGCAGCCATATCCATAGCTGGTCTACATTCACTTGGTTCGCAGTTCAAGCAACCAAATGGAACTACAAATGCTAATGAAGATTCTGATTGGCTGCACCGAAATGATACATACCATATGCAAGATATTGGAGGGCGACTAAGACCTGTCAGCATACCCAGTCGTACACCAAATGAAAATACTCCCATGGAGCACTAATGAAGATTCTGGTTTGCCTCATGTTTTCGAAGAAAATAATTGTTTGCCCTGTGTTTTTTGGTCGCTAGGGACAGACCCAGATAATAGCCAAGCCCCAAGTTGGGTTGTGTAAAATATTAGTGAGTCCGTTTACTTTAAGATTTCATGAAACAAAATTTACTTCTGTAATGGGAGAATGCAAATGTAAATATTCAGCTGAATTTCGTTAGGGGCTAGACTGTGCTTGACAGACCGACAGTATGACACAAATATTACACCCAAGACATTCGAGTTGTCCGACAAAGCGCTGCAAGCTATCTGATAGACTAAAAAAACTAAAAAATATCAATGTGCAACTGAAAATAATAAACATGTTGCAACTTTAGAACCGGCAACATACAACTTACTTGTCAAGATTCTTAAATAGGTACCAGTATGGCAACTGACAGGGATGGAATAATGCCTAAATGCTCCAAACTGAAATCCCTAGGAGAAACCTGGACACTTTCTTCTGGCAGTACACGGTCAAAAACCGAACCTAGAGTTTTAAAAGAAAATGCAACCAGTTAGCTATGGATTCCACCAATCCAGGAAATAAAAAACATATGATAGTGATACCAACCTACTCTGGCCACCCGATTCAGATAACCAATGATAGTTTTTTCCGGTCAAGGTCTTACGGACATCATCTTCGAATGATATCAAATGATATGTGTTCGCATGATACTTCCTCGCAAGTTTTTCTATGATCGTGCAAAACTCTTCTCGAGACATGTCAGTTGTGCATAGCCGTACCGTAGTCCATATATGTTCGCATGAGACTGCTCATATGCATAACTACCTTGAGATACTTAGCTCTTCGAGGATCCTTCATTTTCTTATTGTCTTTAGACTTCTTGGTTTGCGTTCTTTTCAGTATCTAAAGCAATTTCATCCAAGAAGGCGTCTCTTGCAGCACTCGAAATACTCTCTAGCCTCCTTGTCCATGAGCTCTTCCAAACGCTCTTCCAAACGGCTCTAGATCACCAAACCATAACCGTAATTAAGAAATGAACAAGACCACGAAGCTTTATAGCAATCAAGTGTACAGGGATGCAGTATACAAACTAGAAATTACGATTTTGGGAGGGGCAGGAGAATTGTTTGAAAATCAAGTTAGTATAAATGGTTTCAGGAAGGGCAGGAGGAAATCTATACAAATCTGCGTAGGACTCCCAATCCTGCCACCTGCAGATTTGAACTTCAGATCCCTTGCCGCAGAGCAGGGAAGAGCAGGTGTGTGCAGGTACGATTCCAATCTGGGCGGGGAGCAGCAGGGTCGCCCGCCAGCATTCTTTGCTCGAGCGAATCCTTGGGTGATTTAGTGACCCGAGTCGACGAGATGGGCGGGGAGCAGCAGGGTCGTGCAAGCCTCGCTCCGGCGGTCCGGGAGCTCCGTCCGACGGCGACGCAGGAGCTCTGTTCGACGGAGGTGAGGAGCTCCGTTCTGGCAGCGACCAGATCCAGGGGCCGGCTCTGCGGCGCGCGGAAATGGAACCTTGCAGCGGTAGCTTGGTCCCCATCGTTGTGGAACTCGACGGAAAGGCCAGCGCGGGATACCTTGCGCCGGCAGTGGAGGGACGACCGGCGACTGAACCTGGGGGCGCGAGGTGCCGGCCCGGCGTGGGAGGTTGAGGTTGGGTAGGTGACCGGCCAGTGACCAGAGAGAGTGTGAGGGTGTTTTTCTTTTCTTTTTGAGATGTACGATTGTGACGGTGCTATTGAGACTAGATAGTGAGTGACTAGAACAAGGAGTTGCCGTATGCATGTGTACTAGAGCATGACCTTATTTAAAAATGGTGGATAGAATCTAAGTTTCACTATATTAAAATTGATAATTGTTATTGCTGACTATATTTAAACCCTGTAATCATGCAGCTCATCTTGTGGTTTGTGGATGATAAATTTTATGAAATACTTTATGGGTGATGTTTTGTCTGACACTCCTACTCAGGTATTTTTTGCTCTGTATTATAGATCAAGTAAAAAAATAGACCTTCAAGAGGGAATATATAATGTTGCTTATTTATTATGTTTGAAGTATTTTTGTAACTAATTATAACATATTTATGTGATCGTGAATCGTGTGTGACGACTGTGTGTTACATATAACCTCCACTCAGATCATTGAAAATTAGACACGTTTAAATAGTTTTGTAGAAAAAACTCGCTAAAAGATATATAAGATTAAACATAAATGTTCATTAAAGATTACATTCGTGCGTTGCACGTGCACGTATACTAGTACGACTAAAGATGTTTAATCGTGTGTGATATTTTAGAGAGGTACGATGACCTACAAGATTGCACACGATTATTTACGTGGCACCATGTGCAGACACCTACCCTATCGCACAAGGTTTAGAAAATCGCGTGTGATTGCTCACCATATAATATCGTCAATTCATGGGTAGTGGACTGGCAGCTCTAAAATGAAAATAGAGTGTCGTACAAGCACATGGAAAAGATTTGTTGCAAGTCCGGACATTGGGGAACACCATGCGGTGAAAATCCTACTCCTATTTATGGTGAGATTTGTTCCGTATGCTCTGGTTTCGACTGTATCGAGTCATTTATTTTGTGTTGAGTAACTTGAGTTATATCTTCCGAGTGCTCCCTAACCCGCCTTATACGCACAGACGGGGTATATGATTACAAGGTGTCACGGTAGTCCTACTTGGATACAAACTAGGATTATATTCTAGTATTTCTATGCTTGACTTATATTCTGGGTTGGATCTATACTTCGTGTTCCGGTCGAACCATGTTATATAAGGGGTGGGTCTATTTTCTACTCTCTCCGTATCGAAATGTAAGATGTTTTACCGTTTTCTAGACAAACCATACCTAGACATGTTTTAGTGCAATATACACATGAATCTACACACTAAAAATGTCTAGATACGTTTTGTCTAGAAAATGCTAAAACATCTTATATTCTAATACGGAGGGAGTATGAGATACCCCATATTTTGTGTACTTGTTGGCGGAAGAAATTCCTATACGACCCTATGGCTGGCGACCCAGTGGTGGATCACATTTGACACCGTTATCAAATCTCAAGTCAAGTCCTTGATCAAATTCAGTTGCTAATTTACCACATGTAAGCAGGAAAACTAAGGGGTCGTCAGCCACATGGTCTTATAGGATTTTTTTCCTTGTTAGCGAGATCAAAGAACGTGAGGAGGGACACCGCGGATGTATGTGATCGTGGGCTTCATCAGGGAGTACGGCCCTTAAGATGTGATTGTGACTTGTATATTTACACCAGAAAAGTTTTCTCGATATAAGAAATTATTTCGGAATTCACTTTTCTCGATGCCGTGTCCATACAGGGGTGGCTATAGTGATTTATTTGGACAAAGGTGTTTTTATTAAACTGAAAAGTTCAAATACTAGAGAGTCCGAACCTGACATTTGCAATTTATGATACACACAACATATAAGAAAGTGTGGTACTCTGTGATTTTTTGAACTAAAACCACAACAAGAATTGTTAAATTGAGAGAGTAGAAGATAAAAAAACAAATTTATAAAGTCATCCATGGCTATGAAAAATATGTAAACCGATGAAGGTTGGACTTTGGTCCGAAATACAGATCATCTCTTTCCGCCTTATCAGCGTGTGCAGAATACCTTCCGACTGATTGGACCGAGGGGGATCTACTTCTCTCTGGCCCATTGTTGCGCGAATACACTCGTCTTGGTTCATCCCTATGTTTTCCGGTATCCGTTCTTTGGAATGGGGTGGAGTCCTACTTCTGACTCATTCTTTGTTCCTTGGTGGGGTTCGGGATCTCTCACGCCTGTGAGGGTGTTCATATCTTCCGGATTTATCTCCCGGGTTCCTCGAAGGCGGCATTGCTTTGCCGTCTTTCTCGACACGAGTTTGGCGGTGAGCGTTATTGTCGTCCTTCCGGTTTCTGTCTTCCCGATCTTTGTTGAGACAGGTTTTTGTTTTATCTTTGCCTTTTGGCGGGTGAGACCCTATCCTGGACGTTGCATCCCTATCGTATAGAATTTTCTTGTCTTTCTTAGGATCTTCATTCTTTTCCTTTGAACTTCCTGAATCTCCAATTTCGCTTGGATCAGGTGCTACAACGGCGCACGTGGCGGTTTTGCACAAGGCAGAATCATCACGCAATCTGCCGGAATGTGCTTGACCTCGCGTCTGTTGTTGTAATACTTTTCCCAAGAAAGCATACATTCCCTAAAGCTTTTCGTCATTATAGTAGAAATCGTCATTGAGGATGGAAAACGCGGCTTCAGCATTATCAGCAACAGTCTTGTAGATGCGTTCGCCCTTAGCATTTGTGTCGTTAACATGGCTCTGCCAAGACGGGTTTTCAAGACTCTTTTCGGCTGGCAGTTCTTTCGGGTTTGGTTTGATTCCGTGTAACCTCGTGGGTTTGTTTTCATATTTGTTCCGGCACTCATATTCCCCGATTTCTTCATGCTGCACTTTGACGGCAGCCTAGGTTTTGAGAAGATTTTCCTGAGTCCGGAAAATATGTTGTTGTTGCCGCATTATTGCTTGTCTCCTGGCTTCCAGCACTTCCGGTGGTTTGTCTCTTGCAAATGGGGTTTGGACTAGATCTATTTTGTCCTGTTCCGACATCTGGGGAACTGGAAACTACTCCGATCTGCTTCTTTTTTTTCTCCGCCACCCCCGCCAACTTCCAGGTTTTGTTTGGCTATATCGAACAATTATCCAATTATTTCTTCTGGTCTTTGGTGAATAGCTTTTTGGCAGATTTTTTCTTTTTCTTGGAGGATGGAGGTTTTTTCTGAGGTTCGTCTTCCGTCAATACCTTAACATCATGATATTTCGGGTCATCCTCGCCTTCTTCTTCTTCTTCTCCGTTTTCGTTATCACTTCGCAGAGGTGTGTTGGGATCTGCTTCCTTTTCTTCCTCATTGTCCGGATTTTCAGTCGGTCTGGCCATGAGTATTTCGTGAAAGCTACCCTATATGGATTTGATCATTCTCTCGAAATCATCAGCATCATCATCGGAATTTGTATCGATGTCGCACTCGGACTTCTAGAGGATACTCGCAGTTCCGTTGAACAGTAGTTGATTGGATTACGGGGCTTACCGGCACCCGCATCTCTTACGAGTAGGCCAACACACGTATGTGTGACAACCAACCCCTATGTTCATCGTCTACGTAAACCATCCATAGAAATCAGGATACTACCATTGGCGTACTTCATACCATACACACATGGTACGTCAACGACGTTTAACAGAATGATAGCACAACATATCTCTAAGACACAAATAAATAGAAATAAGTTGCAAATAGCTCTCACTAGAGCAGAGATAGCAAATACAATCATCCAGAGGACACATGTCCCAACATATCATCATTACATCACAGCGGAAACATTCAAAGGGTCTGAGTACAGACAAATCCAAATAGGCTTAAGAAACCGGAAAACGAAAAGACGGAGCTCATCCACGATGTCTCGGATCCTGCCCGGGTCCGCTATCTACTCGTCAGCAGCCTCGTCAAACTCCACGTAGTAGCCGTCACGGGGATCCTCGTAAGCGTAGTCTGCGGAAACCACAGCCCAAAGGGGTCAGTACGTAAACGTACTGGCAAGCAAGACTCACAGTTCACCAAAGTGTACCCCACAACATCAAGCACAGATGCTCTGGGTTCAACGGAAGAAAGGGTGATACAAAAGATGCGGCAGCTGGCTGCACTGACCAACTACAGAAACATACTACAACTTCCGGCTAACAGAAAGGAGATAAGATAGCGTATCGTAACCAACTATAACTAACTCCAAACAAACTCATCCTGGATCTCGCCCCTTATCCAAAGAAGCAATCCGAGGATAACTCACATGGTTGGATTAATGATGGTTCAAGTTATTGTGTCAATAAGACTATTACTAGTCAAGTTACCATTAGGTAGGTGTAAGTTGTTCTGAGTACTTGTTAGCCAGTACTTTCACCAAGTTAACCATAACCGCGGAAAACACGGCTTCTCGAGAAGATTTATCCCTGCAGGGGTGCACCAATTTGGCCGTACACGTAAGAATAACCCGCCAGATGGAATGCCTCCCACCAAGCGGGGCACTCAACACAACTCAACTCTTCTTCGCATCAAGCCCAAAGAACCCCGTGCAGTAAGCGCACGGCTAATCAAGCCCCACGAAGAAAAGGGGACCCTCATAGCACTCTAAGAACGTGTCTCCCTAAATGCCGACTACAAAAGTTCCACCCTGGTACCAAGGGTTCGCACCTGCATATGCATGAGGCAAATGGAAAACCCGAACTAAATGAGGCGATTTGGACGAGATGCGAATCGAATCAAACTGAGGGGGCGCCCATACACGCTTCCCACATGCGGATAGTGCGCTCATCATGGATCAGTAGACAAGACCCTTTTCCTAATTAGGGTCGACACTAGCAGGCCTCAAAACCACGCCGGGCCTCCTGCCGGTGCCTTATCATCAAATTATTATTACCTCAAAATTAACAGGTTGTTGTTTTAACATGGAGCCCCGGAACATAATAGAAATATAGTAACAGAAAGTAACGGGTAACAGACTCGAGCAAAAACAACCCTAAGCATGCTAGTAAGACACGGGCAACAAGCAATGGGGTTATAGGTGTGGAGGTGGGGCTATATCAGGGTTAAAGGATAACAGGTGATAGGTTCGTAACATAAACAACTATTCATAGGGCTAGAAGAATAGACAACGGAAAGTATCGGTATCCAAGGTTGAAAGGAACACAGTGGTTCATGTGAGTGAATACTTGCCTGCAAACTCAGTAGCCCGGTACTGAGCTAGATCCTCAGAAGGGGTGTCGTAAAGCTCGTCTGTCTCAACGTCGTCGTCTATTCGAGAAGAAGCAAACAAACAACGCAAAGAGACAAACAATCAATAACATGGCATAATGCACAATCATGGGATGATGCATGACCATTTAATTGATGCATCCAAAATAAACTAGTTGACATGGTAACAACATGATTAAATGGACCCACATGCAATTTGAGTTGCATATGAAAAGCCCACGATTTAAGGTTGGAATAATTGTTTTACAACTAATCAACAGGTGAAAGTGGATTAGTATGATGCATGGATGAGGAAAACAGAAAAATAACATCAATAGAACAATTTTGAAATAAGGTTTACCAAGTTTGGAATTTTATTTATTAAGTTAAGGAATTTTGGTTCCTTAAAGGTGTTACACAAGCATTTGTTGTTTTCATCAAGTTTAATTGTTCAAAACAAATAACAAAATTCATATTTGGAAAGTACACAAAATTTTAGGTGGAATACATGTTTTAATTATTGAAAAAGGAATTAGGATGAATTATTTATGAATTAAACAAGTCAAACAAGATTTAAATGAATTAAATTCAAGTATGAATTTATTTGAATTTTTTATTTGTTCAAAACATTAAACCAAATTCATATTTGAAAAGTTTATACTTTTCTAGTTTGAAAACATATTTCATATGTTCAAAAATAATTTAATTTGAGCAAGTTATGAATTTAGCAAATTTAAATGATTTAAACAAGGTTTAAATTATTTAACCAATTATAATTATTCAAAACATGAAACAAAGTTTATATTTGCAAATTACATGAAAAATGGGATGGAAAACATATTTTATTTGTTGAATTTGGAATTTTTTATGTTCAAGTTATGAATTTTGCCAAATTAAGGGAATTAAACAAAAATTCAAATATTTCACCAATTTAAAATATTCAAAACAGTAAACAAATTTTATATTTGGGTAGAGAATTTAAAATGGAGTGGTTTACATGTTTAAAGTTTTGCAATTGGAGTTTCCAAACAAAAGTTATTAAATTACCAAGTTTAAGCATTTTTATGGGTTATAGAAATAACTATGGACCTAGAAAAGATACAGGGACTTGGAAAGAAATTAACAGGGACCTAGATAAATGTAGCAGGGACTTGGGTGCAATTTAGAGTAGATCTGGACCTAGAAAAAAGAATGAAAAAGATTGGTTTTAAGTGGCAGGGGTGGGATTCGAACCCCTGCCCTCTGCTTGCGGCGCAAAGGAACAACCAACTGGGCTATTGCTGGGCTTGTTACAGGGATCCACCCGCAGGGGGGGTTAAGGTTTTGAAACTGTCCACTGAAACAAATCGAAAAAGGAGCAGAAAAGGTGGGGGTGCTGGGACTCGATCCCGAGCGCTGCTGTTGCGCGCAGCGAGCGCTTACCAGTTGGTCTGCTGCGGCTGGTTGGGTGTATAGTGGGTCGGTTTGGTTTTGAACCTCATTAAACGGTGTTAACTGAACTGCAAGCGAACACGTTCAGTCGCTCTTCCCTGTCGACGAACAGAGCCATGGCTGCACCTTGGCATGGAAGAATTCGAGGTGTACCGCAAGGAAACGAGGGGGGCAAGTAGGGGAATGGAAAGAGGGGATTACCCTCTTCGCAGGGGTGGCCGCGGCACGGCCGGAGGGTGACGGAGGCGTCGGCGGCGAGGTCCGGCGAGCGGCGGCCGAGGCAGCAGGAAACGGAGGCGCCCTCCTCTCGATGGCGGCGGCGGAGGTGGGAGACAGGAGGGAGGAGGTGCGGCTAGGTTTAGGGCAGCAGCTCGGGGGTCTAGGAGGTAGTTATAGGGGAGGTAGGGGCGCTGTTGGCCGTCCCTGCGATACTATCGTCGACGTGGACAGCGGCATCTTCTGCCGTACAGGTAGAAGATGACCGAAAGGGTATCGGGCCTGGGGTGGTGGGCTGGGTGCAGCCCACTGGACTGCCCACCCCCTCTGCGAGTTTTCTTTTAATTTTTGTTCTATTATTTATTTATTTATTTTGCTGAAATGAGATGGGAAGAAAAGAAAGGATTTGATGTTAGAAAAATGTAGGAGAAAAATTGGTATTGCTTGACTCTTGTAACAGCAACAAATTGTAAGTTTTGATTTCAAAAATACTTGAACTATGTTGCTGTTTGAAATTTGAGTGAATTTGAATGAATTTTGATTATTAAGTGATTTATTGAAAACAAGATTTAAATAGGGTGAACAGTTTAAATGGAAACAAGTGATTAGAATTGCTTGGTAATTTTTAGAAATCCAACATGGTTGCTGTTTGTAAAATGTGGTTTGAATTTTGAATGGAATTTGAGTTAAGTGAGTTATTAAAAACAAACATTTCAAATAGATTGAACCCTCAATTTTATTTGCAACAAATTGCTTAGAATGGTTTTGTGAATTTCATTAATTCCAAAGGGATTGTTGTTTGGAATTTTATTTGAATAACATTTGAATTAAGCTTGGATTAAGTGAATTAGTAAAAGCCAATTTTAAATAGTTTGAACCTTATTGTTTAATGGAAACAAATGTTTGTTTTGATTGAACTTTTTAGTTGGAAAGATTGTAACATAACAAGTATGAAACAAAGGTTTGAATATTGTTTGAATTTCAATTGGTAAAACAAATGAAAACAGATGCAAACAAATGGAAAACAAATGCAATGATTAAGATGCCATGATGCAAAACAAAAATTAAACAAGAAGCAAACATTCTAGGGATGTTTTTCATACTTGGGATGTTACAAAACGCCCCCCCTTGAAGGAATCGCGCCCCGAGATTCCTACTGAGAAGTGAAAAGGTCCGGATACTTCTTGCGAAGATCCTCTTCGGTCTCCCACGTTGCCTCTTTATCGGAATGATGGGACCACTTCACTTTCAAGAACTTGGTGCTCTTGTTGCGAGTCTTACGCTCGGTCTCATCGAGAATTCGAACAGGGTGCTCCTCATAAGATAGATCTTCTTGCAGTTCAATAGAATCATGATCAACTGCACGATCTGAATCTTTGAAACACCTCTTGAGCTGTGACACGTGAAACACATCGTGCACCTTGGATAGTTTTTCTGGAAGTTCAATACGATAGGCATTTTCTGCACGCCTTGAGAGAATGTTGAAAGGACCAATGTATCTTGGTGCCAGCTTTCCTTTCACACCAAAACGATGAGTGCCTCTGAGGGGAGTTACACGGAGATATGCCTTGTCACCAGGTGCATAGATCATATCCCTGTGCTTGCTATCATAGTAACTTTTCTGACGAGACTGAGCAATCTTGAGATTGTCCCGAATGATGCGAACTTTCTCTTCGGCTTCCTTAACAATGTCACGGCCTAAGAGTGAACGTTCACCAGCTCCAGAGCAATTGATTGGACTCCTGCATCTGCGGCCATAGAGAGCTTCAAATGGTGCCATGCCTAGCCTTGCCTGGAAGTTGTTGTTGTAGGAGAATTCAGCATATGGAAGGCAATCCTCCCATTTCATGCCAAAGGAGAGACCACATGCTCTGAGCATATCCTCGAGAATCTGATTGACTCTTTCGACTTGCCCTTGAGACTGAGGATGATAGGCTGTGCTGAACAGAAGTTTGGTGCCCAATGCTTCTTGAAAACTTTTCCAGAAATGAGAAGTCAATACTTCCACGGTCTGAGCTTATTTCCAATGGTACACCATGAAGAGGAACAATCTTTGCTGTGTAGAGCTCTGCTAACTGGCTAGCTGAGATTGTTTCTTTGACAGCAAAGAAGTGAGCTACCTTAGTGAGACGATCAATGACAACGAAGATTGCATCGTTGCCCCTCTTGGACTTTGGAAAACCAGTGACGAAGTCCATTTCAATCATGTCCCACTTCCACTCAGGGATTTTCAGAGGTTGGAGAAGACCGGCTGTTTTCTGATGGACTGCCTTAACACGTTGACAAACGTCGCATTCAGAAACGTATTGAGCAATTTCACGTTTCATGCCAGGCCACCAATACAACGCCTTGAGATCCGTGTACATCTTTGTACTTCCAGGGTGGATGGAGAGAGGAGTTTCATGAGCCTCCTTGAGAATAACATCTTTGAGACTTTGAACTTGAGGAACTGCAATGCGTCCTTCGAAGAACACAGTTCCCTTGTCATCAATTGAGAAGGACTTAAATTTCTCCTTGCCTTGTTTGATGTGTTCTACCATCTTCTTGATTTCAGCATCACGAAGTTGTTCAGAACGAATCTTGTCCTCGAGAGTTGGACTGGCTGTCAAGTTTGCAAGATAAACCTTGAGGAACAAGACCAAGGTTTAGCTTCTGGAATTCTTCATGAAGTGGAGGTTGGCTTTTCATGATCATGAGATTGTTGCAATACGACTTGCGACTGAGAGCATCGGCCATAACATTAGCCTTGCCTGGAGTGTAAGAAATGGTAAGATCAAAGTCCTTAATCTTTTCAATCCATCTCCTTTGCCTGAGGTTTAGATCTGGCTGAGTGAAGATGTATTTCAGACTCTTATGATCGGAAAAGATTTCAGTGCGGTTACCCAACAAGTATTGCCTCCATTTCTTGAGGGCAAACACAACTGCTGCAAGTTCAAGGTCATGTATGGGATAGTTTTGCTCATGGGCATTCAACTGACGTGAAGCATAAGCCACAACTTGACGTTCTTGCATAAGAACTGCACCTAGACCTTGGAGAGATGCATCGCAGAATATCTGGAAAGGTTTGGTAGTATCTGGCCCAACCAGAACTGGTGTAGAAGTGAGTTTAGTCTTCAAGAGATTGAAGCTTTCATCACATTGTGGAGACGAAACGAACTTCTTGTCCTTCTTTGTGAGATCAGTGAGAGGTTTGGCAATCTTGGAAAAGTTTTGGACGAAACGACGGCAGTAGCTAGCCAAGCCAAGAAAACTTCGTACTTGCTTTGCCGTCCTAGGAGGTTTCCAATCAACAATTGCTTTAACCTTTTCTGGATCAATGGCTATGCCCTTGGCAGAGATGACATGACCAAGGTAAGCAACTTCTGGAATCCAGAACTCACATTTGGAGAATTTGGCATATAGACGATGCTCGCGAAGTTTCATGAGAGTGAGACGAAGATGTTCTCCATGCTCTTCCAGATTTTGAGTAGACCAGAATGTCATCAAGATATACCACAACGAACTTGTCGAGGTATTCATGGAAGACAGAATTCATGAGTCGAGAGAATGTCGCCGGTGCATTGGTTAGACCAAAGGACATGACGGTGTATTCATATAGACCGTACCGAGTGGTGAAAGCTGTTTTTGGAATATCTTCCTTTTTGATCTTTATTTGATGGTAACCCATTCTCAAGTCCAACTTGGAGAATATTGAGGCTCCAGCAAGTTGATCAAAAAGATCATCGATACGAGGAATTGGATACTTGTTTTTGATGGTTTTCTCGTTAAGAGGACGATAGTCAACAACGAGTCTCTTTGTTTGATCCTTCTTCGCAACGAACAGAGTTGGGCAACCCCAAGCCGAGGAACTAGGTTGAATGTAACCTTTTTCCATGTACATATCGATTTGCTCCTTTAACAATTTCAGTTCAGGAGGAGCTATCTTGTATGTATGCTTAGAGATTGGAGCAGTACCTGGTTCAAGCTCGATCACGAATTTTGAATACGATGAACAATTTTGAAAACAAACAAATTTTTTAAATGAACGAATTTTGAAAATGAACAAGTTTTTAAACTGAAAAAAATTATAATATTTTTTTTGAAAAATGATGAACAATTTTGAAAATAAGATTTTTTTTAAAATGGTGCACAAATTTCGGAAATGAACATTTTTTTAAAATTTTCAGTAAAACACGAAAAAGAAAAACTAATTCATATTTTGTAGAAAAATATAAAAATCGAATATTCTACAAATAAAGGTAATAAAAAACAGTAAAAATAAACAAAAAAAAAAAAAAACGGAAAAGAAAAAACAGAAAAGAAAATGGAAAAATAAAACGGAAAAGAAAAAACAGAAACAGAAAAGAAAATGGGGAAAATAAAAACCGAAAAAAGAGACAATAAATATATTAAAATCGTATGTTGTACATGACCGCGTTGTTAGCGCAGTGGCTGTGCGTACTCTTCGCCGGTCAGTAGATCGCAGGTTCGATCCCTCCCTTTGCTCACTTTCCTATCATTTTCTGTAACAAAGAACAAGTAATGGGCCGGCCTGCTTAGACGTGTTAGTGGGCGAGTCTTAATACGGAGTGCTATAAGCGTCATATAGGGAATGCGCACTCGTCGTCCGCCTGCATGTTGTTCTCGAGCGACCCGTCGCACTCATAGCCCATCTCGGATGTCCACCTAGCCTGGCTAGGCCCAACAAATGCTATCCACGCAGAGAAGTAGAGAACGCATCCCCAAACCGCCGCCTGCTCGCTCTGACCACGCCGACGGACCCCTCCCACTGCCCACGCCGTCCACCACCCATGCCGCCGGAGAGTATGCCGCAGCCGCGCCGATTCGCAAGATCGACCCTTTGCAATAGCTGTCGTCTTTGGTGCTTGTTCAGAATCATGAAGGAACCACCGGAGAAGCAGACGCGCCCGGCCTCCCAGATCTGAGGAGGGAACCCCGTCCCCAGGCTGGGCCGCCCTCAACCACGACGATGGGGTTCAGCCACCCTGCTGGGGAAAAAATATATAGCAACGAAAACCAGGTCCGGCCTGAAGGAACCGGAGTAAAAAATGAACGGAACCACCATAGTTGTGGTGCATCGCCTTAGTGCTGCATAAAATGGAAGATTCTGGACATTGTGGACAGATTGTGTAACAAGGTGACCTGAATTTCTTCATCACTTTTAATTCAATCTTATTGTCCAGCAAGGCGCCACTGGAAGATGGCAATAAGAAGAGGATGAAGAGGGCGACGCAGCAAAAGCACCGGACATGGTTCTCTCCGGCGGCAGCCTTGGATTTTTTGGTTGAAGGGGTGATCTGTTTGATTTTGGTACCAATTTCACTTTTGCAAGTTGATAGGATATAGAGCTCTTTAATTTGCGCAATCTGATTAGAGTAATAATATCTCCAGAAAACGAGACGTGTTGTAAATTTCAGCTATCTACTGCATATGGGGCATCAAAAGACTATATTTCAGGGGATGATTATAGATATTTCTCTTAGTACACATGTGCTTATTCTCACCACTTTTGGCCTCCTAATTTTGAATTTGTGCATTGCCGAAAGGTGGAGGATCTTGGCAATCTAATCAAGCTTTACGCCGACTGACATTCTGACTCCATCTCGTATTACTGGTTCGAGCAGTCTGTGCGCAAAGTTTAGAAAGTTGGGGTCAATTACCGTGTGAGGGTAAGCTTCTTTATTCCTTGCTGTTACAGATGAATTGACCAGTTTGTCACATTTTACAGTTAAGTTCGATGTGTTTTCCCCCACTAGATAGGATGCTCTAAACATAGTTACTTGATCTACTATGCTGTTTCAGAATGGAATGATGAGTTTGTAAATCTTAAAAATCACTTGAGGGACTGTATTTTAATGACCGAAGATAGTAGGCAATTCAACATTCATCTCCTTGGTTTGCTATTGCGCTGATTACTTGTCCTGCCCACCATGTTGGCTCAATGGCACTGCGGTTGCTGCATATGCTTCTCCTCCGCAGAAATTCGCCTTGGCAAATAGATGATGCATTCTGATGCCGGAACATATTTTATTTTTTCTACTTATCTTCCAATTTTCATGCCATCTGTTTCTCACTGTTCTCGTATGTGTCTTCTAAAATTTCTTTTTTTTATTCAGTTGTGTGTGTTGTCCATAATTCATTTAACACGTCAATGTTGGCGCCCATCACTTGTTCTAGCTCTTTCTCACATTTTGTCGGTTCTATGATTCCATCAGGTATTTGTGTTGCAGTTTGACCAATATAAACAATTCAAAATACGAATTCACCAAGCCAACATGGCTACTGCATTTTTCTTTGCATTACACAGTCGTGAAAATGCTACTACATTTATGGCATCCATGAGATCCCTACATTATATTTGCGGACAGTTTATCTCACTTTCACAGTTAGTTAGTATTTTATCTATAATACATCTTGGTTTCAACCCGGTAAGTGTTCGTGTATGGCTAAATATCTAGAAAACTGAAAAGTGTAAACTGTATGCAAAAAAGAAACTAGAACATTTGTGCCGTTCAAGCTTACATCCGGAGCCTAATATTTCGTTAAATAAAGCCCATATTTCAAAAATGTTTCCATCTTAAAGTGGTTGTGTTGTAATTCAACTATAGTGAAAAGTTACTGTGCTTTGGCTCCCCAAAAGGAAACTGCCTGGACAGCTGCAGAATAGTTTTTTTTTAACCAGCGAGGAGGGATCTCACACAAGTTACTTTTTTTGCTTTATCTAATGGCATATGTGCAGAATAGTTTTTTTATTATTATTATTATTTTAATTATTCTGAGCTTAAAATCTCCATACTATTTGTCTATATTTTTTAAATTATTCTTAGCTTAAAATGTTGTCTGTGCGAGTGTTTACTACTCCCTCCGATCCGAATTAATGGTCGCACATTCACACAAGGCTTAGACAAAACTTTGGCTAGCCCTCCGACCATTAATTCGGATCGGAGGTAGTACTAGTATTTGTTGTTGCTGCTGCTGACCAACAAGACGATTTAGATCCCCAGTCGTGAACATGATTGGGTTCACTTAACCGTGCGCAGTAAAATGCCTACACATCTCCACTACTAATAAAACAGCGAACATGAGTTTCCCCACAGGCACACACGAAAACGTACGCAAGACAACTCTGGGTACTCCTAGGAAATAAAGTAAACCACATCGTACAACCCACAACGCTCCAATGGTCCGCCTCTACACATGAATGGTTGAGATTAAATGTTTTGCCCACAGCGCACGTACCCAGGATTTTACAGGGAAAAAAAAAACGCTACCTCAACTGATCGATCGAAACAGCCCCACGATCCCTCACAACAAAAAATCCACGATCTCAGGCTGCTCTCGGCCGATCCCGCCGTCCTCCCGGCCGTGTCGTCGGCCATTCCTGTCCTATCTCTGGTGTGGCCGCGTCGACATCTCGCCGGGCTGCGCTCGCGCTTTGGCCAATCCTGTTGTCCTGTCCTATCTCTGTTGGTGTGGCCGCGTCGACATCTCGCCGGGCTGCGCTCGCGCTTCGGCCAATCCTGTCGTCCTGCCCTATCTCTGCTGGTGTGGCCGCGTCGACATCTCGCCCGGGTTGCCACGCCGTATCAACGATCTCGGAAGAACATCTCATACTTACATTGCAGGATCGGCAAATGGTGGAAATCTCATACTTACATTGCAGGATCGGCAAATAGTGAAAATGAGCTCGCCCTGAGGCAAGGCTCTCACATATTTCTGATATCCGAAGTTCCGGTTAGTAGCACATTATCAGTACAATTAACTATTTTTTGACTGCTATATAGAACGTGAGAATACAGCATTGTACCTGTATTATTGCTAAAAATACAAAATAAAGGCTAGCCACTGGGAACTCAACTGATGATGTGACCTGTACATATTTATGATTGTTACACAGATAGACTGGGAGAAACATTGGTGTTGCATATGGCGTCCTCTGACCGTAATGGAGGACGGACTCCATTTGAGGACCTAACAAGCTCTGATAATGCAGGTTTCCGATATCCGAAGTCCCGGTTAGTAGCACATTATCAGTACAATTAACTATTTTTTGGCTGCTATATAGAACGTGAGAATACAGCAATGTACCTGTATTATTGCTAAAAATGCAAAATAAAGGCTAGCCACTGGAAACTCGACTGACGATGTAGCGTTTACATATTTATAATTGTTACACAGGTAGACTGGGAGAAACATTGGTGTTGCATATGGGGTCCTCTGACCGTAATGGAGGACGAACTCCATTTGAGGACCTAACAAACTCTGATAATGCAGGTAAATATATCATAAAATCATGCTTATATGGATCAAATAAAGCATATAAGGAATTTGTTTCTCGCAGGACAAGGGGCAGATCCAAACGAATTAAAGAGACAAAGAGCAAGAGAGAGGTATGCACTAAACAAAGATGAGATATAACTACTGTTGCCGCCGTGCCGTCCGGTGGGACTACATTTGAGGGACAAAACTCATTTCGGTTCAACTGGACTGCTCCTGCTAACAAAGAAAATGATTATCATGCTATTGGGTCTTCGCAGGGACATGTGTTGCAAACAACACCTAAAGGCTCACTAAACAGCTTGGGTAATCTCGAAAAAATACTCATCACATCTCTCTTCTACTATGCGAACACTAATCTATAGTTGTCATGCAGCAGATAAACAAGCATAGAGAAGACAGAGGGAAAATTTAAGATATGATAAAAACAAAGAATTTGTGTTACAAAGTCTACGTGAGACGCGTAATCGAGATAAATCTACATATGTCCTCACGAGTGTAGAACACACACAAACCAATACAGCAGTGTCAAACATTTTTGCAACATGACTAGACACGGGTTTAGTGGCTACAGGAGAATCGGTGGTCAACCATCTACAACATACACCATCCGAACAAGGTATTTGTTTTTCCTATAAAAATCTTAGTGATCACAATTATGTTACCATGGATCCTAACTGATGTTCTTGTCCTCGAAATTATGCAGCCATATCCATAGCTGGTCTACAGTCACTTGGTTCGCAGTTCAAGCAACCAAATGGAACTACAAATGCTAATGAAGATTCTGATTGGCTGCACCGAAATGATACATACCATATGCAAGATATTGGAGGGCGACTAAGACCTGTCAGCATACCCAGTCGTACACCAAATGAAAATACTCCCATGGAGCACTAATGAAGATTCTGGTTTGCCTCATGTTTTCGAAGAAAATAATTGTTTGCCTTGTGTATTTTGGTCGCTAGGGACAGACCCAGATAATAGCCAAGCCCCAATTGGGCTGTGTAAAATATTAGTGACTCCGTTTACTTTATTTCATGAAACAAAATTTACTTCCGTAATGGGAGAATGCAAATGTAAATATTCAGCTGAATTTCGTTAGGGGCTAGACTGTGCTTGACAGACCGACAGTATGACACAAATATTACACCCAAGACATTCGAGTTGTCCGACAAAGCGCTGCAAGCTATCTGATAGACTAAAAAAACTAAAAAATATCAATGTGCAAACTGAAAATAATAAACATGTTGCAACTTTAGAACCGGCAACATACAACTTACTTGTCAAGATTCTTAAATAGGTACCAGTATGGCAACTGACAGGGATGGAATAATGCCTAAATGCTCCAAACTGAAATCCACTAGGAGAAACCTGGACACTTTCTTCTGGCAGTACACGGTCAAAAACCGAACCTAGAGTTTTAAAAGAAAATGCAACCAGTTAGCTATGGATTCCACCAATCCAGGAAATAAAAAACATATGATAGTGATACCAACCTACTCTGGCCACCCGATTCAGATAACCAATGATAGTTTTTTCCGGTCAAGGTCTTACGGACATCATCTTCGAATGATATCAAATGATATGTGTTCGCATGATACTTCCTCGCAAGTTTTTCTATGATCGTGCAAAACTCTTCTCGAGACATGTCAGTTGTGCATAGCCGTACCGTAGTCCATATATGTTCACATGAGACTGCTCATATGCATAACTACCTTGAGATACTTAGCTCTTCGAGGATCCTTCATTTTCTTATTGTCTTTAGACTTCTTGGTTTGCGTTCTTTTCAGTATCTAAAGCAATTTCATCCAAGAAGGCGTCTCTTGCAGCACTCGAAATACTCTCTAGCCTCCTTGTCCATGAGCTCTTCCAAACGCTCTTCCAAACGGCTCTAGATCACCAAACCATAACCGTAATTAAGAAATGAACAAGACCACGAAGCTTTATAGCAATCAAGTGTACAGGGATGCAGTATACAAACTAGAAATTACGATTTTGGGAGGGGCAGGAGAATTGTTTAAAAACCAAGTTAGTATAAATGGTTTCAGGAAGGGCAGGAGGAAATCTATACAAATCTGCATAGGACTCCCAATCCTGCCACCTGCAGATTTGAACTTCAGATCCCTTGCCGCAGAGCAGGGAAGAGCAGGTGTGTGCAGGTACGATTCCAATCTGGGCGGGGAGCAGCAGGGTCGCCCGCCAGCATTCTTTGCTCGAGCGAATCCTTGGGTGATTTAGTGACCCGAGTCGACGAGATGGGCGGGGAGCAGCAGGGTCGTGCAAGCCTCGCTCCGGCGGTCCGGGAGCTCCATCCGGCGGCGACGCAGGAGCTCTGTCCGACGGAGGTGAGGAGCTCCGTTCTGGCAGCGACCAGATCCAGGGGCCGGCTCCGCGGCGCGCGGAAATGGAACCTTGCAGCGGTAGTTTGGTCCCCATCGCTGTGGAACTCGACGGAAAGGCCAGCGCGCGGGATACCTTGCGCCGGCAGTGGAGGGACGACCGGCGACTGAACCTGGGGGCGCGAGGTGCCGGCCCGGCGTGGGAGGTTGAGGTTGGGTAGGTGACCGGCCAGTGACCAGAGAGAGTGTGAGGGTGTTTTTCTTTTCTTTTTGAGATGTACGATTGTGACGGTGCTATTGAGACTAGATAGTGAGTGACTAGAACAAGGCGTTGCCGTATGCATGTGTACTAGAGCATGACCTTATTTAAAAATGGTGGATAGAATCTAAGTTTCACTATATTAAAATTGATAATTGTTATTGCTGACTATATTTAAACCCTGTAATCATGCAGCTCATCTTGTGGTTTGTGGATGATAAATTTTATGAAATACTTTATGGGTGATGTTTTGTCTGACACTCCTACTCAGGTATTTTTTGCTCTGTATTATAGATCAAGTAAAAAAAAATAGACCTTCAAGAGGGAATAGATAATGTTGCTTATTTATTATGTTTGAAGTATTTTTGTAACTAATTATAACATATTTATGTGATCGTGAATCGTGTGTGACGACTGTGTGTTACATATAACCTCCACTCAGATCATTGAAAATTAGACACGTTTAAATAGTTTTGTAGAAAAAAACTCGCTAAAAGATATATAAGATTAAACATAAATGTTACATTAAAGATTATCATTCGTGCGTTGCACGTGCACGTATACTAGTACGACTAAAGATGTTTAATCGTGTGTGATATTTTAGAGAGGTACGATGACCTACAAGATTGCACACGATTATTTACGTGGCACCATGTGCAGACACCTACCCTATCGCACAAGGTTTAGAAAATCGCGTGTGATTGCTCACCATATAATATCGTCAATTCATGGGTAGTGGACTGGCAGCTCTAAAATGAAAATAGAGTGTCGTACAAGCACATGGAAAAGATTTGTTGCAAGTCCGGACATTGGGGAACACCATGCGGTGAAAATCCTACGCCTATTTATGGTGAGATTTGTTCCGTATGCTCTGGTTTCGACTGTATCTTGTCATTTATTTTGTGTTGAGTAACTTGAGTTATATCTTCCGAGTGCTCCCTAACCCGCCTTATACGCACAGACGGGGTATATGATTACAAGGTGTCACGGTAGTCCTACTTGGATACAAACTAGGATTATATTCTAGTACTTCTATGCTTGACTTATATTCTGGGTTGGATCTATACTTCGTGTTCCCGTCGAACCATGTTATATAAGGGGTGGGTCTATTTTCTACTCTCTCCGCATCGAAATGTAAGATGTTTTACCGTTTTCTAGACAAACCGTACCTAGACATGTTTTAGTGCAATATACACATGAATCTACACACTAAAACATGTCTAGATACGTTTTGTCTAGAAAATGCTAAAACATCTTATATTCTAATACGGAGGGAGTATGAGATACCCCATATTTTTGTGTACTTGTTAGCGGAAGAAATTCCTATACGACCCTATGGCTGGCGACCCAGTGGTGGATCACATTTGACACCGTTATCAAATCTCAAGTCAAGTCCTTGATCAGATTCAGTTGCTAATTTACCACATGTAAGCAGGAAAATAAGGGGTCGTCAGCCACATGGTCTTATAGGATTTTTTTCCTTGTTAGCGAGATCAAAGAACGTGAGGAGGGACACCGCGGATGTATGTGATCGTGGGCTTCATCAGGGAGTACGGCCCTGAAGATGTGATTGTCCTTGTATATTTACATCAGAAAAGTTTTCTCGATATAAGAAATTATTTCGGAATTCACTTTTCTCGATGTCGTGTACATACGGGGTGGCTATAGTGATTTATTTGGACAAAGGTGTTTTTATTAAACTGAAAAGTTCAAATACTAGCAGAGAGTCCGAACCTGACATTTGCAAATTTATGATACACACAACATATAAGAAAGTGTGGTACTCTGTGATTTTTTGAACTAAAACCACAACAAGAATTGTTAAATTGAGAGAGTAGAAGATAAAAAAACAAATTTATAAAGTCATCCATGGCTATGAAAAATATGTAAACCGATGAAGGTTGGACTTTGGTCCGAAATACAGATCATCTCTTTCCGCCTTATCAGCGTGTGCAGAATACCTTCCGACTGATTGGACCGAGGGGGATCTACTTCTCTCTGGCCCATTGTTGCGCGAATACGCTCGTCTTGGTTCATCCCTATGTTTTCCGGTATCCCGTTCTTTGGAATGGGGTGGAGTCCTACTTCTGACTCGTTCTTTGTTCCTTGGTGGGGTTCGGGATCTCTCACGCCTGTGAGGGTGTTCATATCTTCCGGATTTATCTCCCGGGTTCCTCGAAGGCGGCATTGCTTTGCCGTCTTTCTCGACACGAGTTTGGCGGTGAGCGTTATTGTCGTCCTTCCGGTTTCTGTCTTCCCGATCTTTGTTGAGACAGGGTTTTGTTTTATCTTTGCCTTTTGGCGGGTGAGACCCTATCCTGGACGTTGCATCCCTATCGTATAGAATTTTCTTGTCTTTCTTAGGATCTTCATTATTTTCCTTTGAACTTCCTGAATCTCCAATTTCGCTTGGATCAGGTGCTACAGCGGCGCACGTGGCGGTTTTGCACAAGGCAGAATCATCACGCAATCTGCCGGAATGTGCTTGACCTCGCGTCTGTTGTTGTAATACTTTTCCCAAGAAAGCATACATTCCCTAAAGCTTTTCGTCATTATAGTAGAAATCGTCATTGAGGATGGAAAACGCGGCTTCAGCATTATCAGCAACAGTCTTGTAGATGCGTTCGCCCTTAGCATTTGTGTCGTTAACATGGCTCTGCCAAGACGGGTTTTCAAGACTCTTTTCGGCTGGCAGTTCTTTCGGGTTTGAGATTCCATGTAACCTCATGGGTTTGTTTTCATATTTGTTCCGGCACTCATATTCCCCGATTTCTTCCTGCTGCACTTTGACGGCAGCCTAGGTTTTGAGAAGATTTTCCCGAGTCCGGAAAATATGTTGTTGTTGCCGCATTATTGCTTGTCTCCTGTCTTCCAGCACTTCCGGTGGTTTGTCTCTTGCAAATGGGGTTTGGATTAGATCTATTTTGTCCTGTTCCGACATCTGGGGAACTGGAACTACTCCGATCTGCTTCTTTTTTTCTCCGCCACTACCCCGCCAACTTCCAGGTTTTGTTTGGCTATATCGAACAATTTATCCAATTATTTCTTCTGGTCTTTGGTGAATAGCTTTTTGGCAGATTTCTTCTTTTTCTTGGAGGATGGAGGTTTTTTCTGAGGTTCGTCTTCCGTCAATACCTTAACATCATGATATTTCGGGTCATCCTCGCCTTCTTCTTCTTCTTCTCCGTTTTCTATATCACTTGGCAGAGGTGTGTTGGGATCTGCTTCCTTTTCTTCCTCATTGTCCGGATTTTCAGTCGGTCTGGCCATGAGTATTTCGTGAAAGCTACCCTATATGGATTTGATTATTCTCTCGAAATCATCAGCATCATCATCGAAATTTGTATCGATGTCGCACCCGGACTTCTAGAGGATACTCGCAGTTCCGTTGAACAGTAGTTGATTGGATTAGGGGGCTTACCGGCACCCGCATCTCTTACGAGTAGGCCAACACACGTATGTGTGACAACCAACCCCTACTGTTCATCGTCTACGTAAACCATCCCATAGAAATCAGGATACTACCATTGACGTACTTCATACCATACACACATGGTACGTCAACGGCGTTTAACAGAATGATAGCACAACATATCTCTAAGACACAAATAGACAAATCCAGAGGACACATGTCCCAACATATCATCATTACATCACAGCGGAAGCATTCAAAGGGTCTGAGTACAGACAAATCCAAATAGGCTTAAGAAGCCGGAAAACGAAAAGACGGAGCCCATCCACGATGTCTCGGATCCTGCCCGGGTCCGCTATCTACTCGTCAGCAGCCTCGTCAAACTCCACGTAGTAGCCGTCACGGGGATCCTCGTAAGCGTAGTCTGCGGAAACCACAGCCCCAAAGGGGTCAGTACGTAAACGCACTGGCAAGCAAGACTCACAGTTCACCAAAGTGTACCCCACAACATCAAGCACAGATGCTCTGGGTTCAACGGAAGAAATGATACAAAAGATGCGGCAGCTGGCTGCACTGACCAACTACAGAAACATACTACAACTTCCGGCTAACAGAAAGGAGATAAGATAGCGTATCGTAACCAACTATAACTAACTCCAAACAAACCCATCCTGGATCTCGCCCCTTATCCAAAGAAGCAATCCGAGGATAACTCACATGGTTGGATTAAATTTCTCAAGTTATTGTGTCAATAAGACTATTACTAGTCAAGTTACCATTAGGTAGGTGTAAGTTGTTCTGAGTACTTGTTAGCCAGTACTTTCACCAAGTTAACCATAACCGCAGAAAACACGGCTTCTCGAGAAGATTATCCCTGCAGGGGTGCACCAATTTGGCCGTACACGTAAGAATAACCCGCCAGATGGAATGCCTCCCACCAAGCGGGGCACTCAACACAACTCAACTCTTCTTCGCATCAAGCCCAAAGAACCCCGTGCAGTGAGCGCACGGCTAATCAAGCCCCACGAAGAAAAGGGGACCCTCATAGCACTCTAAGAACGTGTCTCCCTAAATGCCGACTACAAAAGTTCCACCCTGGTACCAAGGGTTCGCACCTGCATATGCATGCGGCAAATGCAAAACCCGAACTAAATGAGGCGATTTGGACGAGATGCGAATCGAATCAAATTGAGGGGGGCGCCCATACACGCTTCCCACATGCGGATAGTGCGCTCATCATGGATCAGTAGACAAGACCCTTTTCCTAATTAGGGTCGACACTAGCAGGCCTCAAAACCACGCCGGGCCTTTTGCCGGTGCCTTATCATCAAATTATTATTACCTCAAAATTAATAGGTTGTTGTTTTAACATCGAGACCCAGAACATAATAGAAATATAGTAACAGAAAGTAACGGGTAACAGACTCGAGCAAAAACAACCCTAAGCATGCTAGTAAGACACGGGCAACAAGCAATGGGGTTATAGGTGTGGAGGTGGGGCTATATCAGGGTTAAAGGATAACAGGTGATAGGTTCGTAACAGAAACAACTATTCATAGGGCTAGCAGAATAGACAACGGAAAGTATCGGTATCCAAGGTTGAAAGGAACACAGTGGTTCATGTGAGTGAATACTTGCCTGCAAACTCAGTAGCCCGGTACTGAGCTAGATCCTCAGAAGGGGTGTCGTAAAGCTCGTCTGTCTCAACGTCGTCGTCTAATCGAGAAGAAGCAAACAAACAACGCAAAGAGACAAACAATCAATAACATGGCATAATGCACAATCATGGGATGATGCATGACCATTTAATTGATGCATCCAAAATAAACTAGTTGACATGGTAACAACATGATTAAATGGACCCACATGCAATTTGAGTTGCATATGAAAAGCCCACGATTTAAGGTTGGAATAATTGTTTTACAGCTAATCAACAGGTGAAAGTGGATTAGTATGATGCATGGATGAGGAAAACAGAAAAATAACATCAATAGAACAATTTTGAAATAAGGTTTACCAAGTTTGGAATTTTATTTATGAAGTTAAGGAATTTTGGTTCCTTAAAGGTGTTACACAAGCATTTGTTGTTTTCATCAAGTTTAATTGTTCACAACAAATAACAAAATTCATATTTGGAAAGTACACAAAATTTTAGGTGGAATACATGTTTTAATTATTGAAAAAGGAATTAGGATGAATTATTTATGAATTAAACAAGTCAAACAAGATTTAAATGAATTAAATTCAAGTATGAATTTATTTGAATTTTTTATTTGTTCAAAACATTAAACCAAATTCATATTTGAAAATTTTATACTTTTCTAGTTTGAAAACATATTTCATATGTTCAAAAATAATTTAATTTGAGGAAGATATGAATTTAGCAAATTTAAATGATTTAAACAAGGTTTAAATTATTTAACCAATTATAATTATTCAAAAAATGAAACAAATTTTATATTTGCAAAGTACATGAAAATGGGATGGAAAACATATTTTATTTGTTGAATTTGGAATTTTTATGTTCAAGTTATGAATTTTGCCAAATTAAGGGAATTAAACAAAAATTCAAATATTTCACCAATTTAAAATATTCAAAACAGTAAACAAATTTTATATTTGGGTAGAGAATTTAAAATGGAGTGGTTTACATGTTTAAAGTTTTGCAATTGGAGTTTCCAAACAAAAGTTATTAAATTACCAAGTTTAAGCATTTTTATGGGTTATAGAAATAACTATGGACCTAGAAAAGATACAGGGACTTGGAAAGAAATTAACAGGGACCTAGATAAATGTAGCAGGGACTTGGGTGCAATTTAGAGTAGATCTGGATCTAGAAAAAAAAGAATGAAAAAGATTGGTTTTAAGTGGCAGGGGTGGGATTCGAACCCCTGCCCTCTGCTTGCTGCGCAAAGGAACAACCAACTGGGCTATTGCTGGGCTTGTTACAGGGATCCACCCGCAGGGGGGGCTAAGGTTCAGAAACTGTCCACTGAAACAAATCGAAAAAGGAGCAGAAAAGGTGGGGGTGCTGAGACTCGATCCCGAGCGCTGCTGTTGCGCGCAGCGAGCGCTTACCAGTTGGTCTGCTGCGGCTGGTTGGGTGTATAGTGGGTCGGTTTGGTTTTTAACCTCATTAAACGGTGTTAACTGAACTGCAAGCGAACACGTTCAGTCGCTCTTCCCTGTCGACGAACAGAGCCATGGCTGCACCTTGGCATGGAAGAATTCGAGGTGTACCGCAAGGAAACGAGGGGGGCAAGTAGGGGAATGGAAAGAGGGGATTACCCTCTTCGCAGGGGTGGCCGCGGCACGGCCGGAGGGTGACGGAGGCGTCGGCGGCGAGGTCCGGCGAGCGGCGGCCGAGGCAGCAGGAAACGGAGGCGCCCTCCTCTCGATGGCGGCGGCGGAGGTGGGAGACAGGAGGGAGGAGGTGCGGCTAGGTTTAGGGCAGCAGCTCGGGGGTCTAGGAGGTAGTTATAGGGGAGGTAGGGGCGCTGCTGGCCGTCCCTGTGATACTATCGTCGACGTGGATAGCGGCATCTTCTGCCGTACAGGTAGAAGATGACCGAAAGGGTATCGGGCCTGGGGTGGTGGGCTGGGTGCATCCCACTGGTCTGCCCACCCCCTCTGCGAGTTTTCTTTTAATTTTTGTTCTATTATTTATTTATTTTTTGCTGAAATGAGATGGGAAGAAAAGAAAGGTTTTGATGTTAGAAAAATGTAGGAGAAAATTGGTATTGCTTGACTCTTGTAACAGCAACAAATTGTAAGTTTTGATTTCAAAAATACTTGAACTATGTTGCTGTTTGAAATTTGAGTGAATTTGAATGAATTTTGATTATTAAGTGATTTATTGAAAACAAGATTTAAATAGGGTGAACATACAGTTTAAATGGAAACAAGTGATTAGAATTGCTTTGTAATTTTTATAAATCCAACATGGTTGCTGTTTGTAAAATGTGGTTTGAATTTTGAACGGAATTTGAGTTAAGTGAGTTATTAAAAACAAACATTTCAAATAGATTGAACCCTCAATTTTATTTGCAACAAATTGCTTAGAATGGTTTTGTGAATTTCATTAATTCCAAAGGGATTGTTGTTTGGAATTTTATTTGAATAACATTTGAATTAAGCTTGGATTAAGTGAATTAGTAAAAGCCAATTTTAAATAGTTTGAACCTTATTGTGTAATGGAAACAAATGTTTGTTTTGATTGAACTTTTTAGTTGGAAAGATTGTAACATAACAAGTATGAAACAAAGGTTTGAATATTGTTTGAATTTCATTTGGTAAAACAAAGGAAAACAGATGCAAACAAATGGAAAACAAATGCAATGATTAAGATGCCATGATGCAAAACAAAAATTAAACAAGAAGCAAACATTCTAGGGATGTTTTTCATACTTGGGATGTTACAAAACGCCCCCCCTTGAAGGAATCGCGCCCCGAGATTCCTACTGAGAAGTGAAAAGGTCCGGATACTTCTTGCGAAGATCCTCTTCGGTCTCCCATGTTGCCTCTTTATCGGAATGATGGGACCACTGCACTTTCAAGAACTTGGTGCTCTTGTTGCGAGTCTTATGCTCGGTCTCATCGAGAATTCGAACAGGGTGCTCCTCATAAGATAGATCTTCTTGCAGTTCAATGGAATCATGATCAACTGCACGATCTGGATCTTTGAAACACCTCTTGAGCCGTGACACGTGAAACACATCGTGCACCTTGGATAGTTTTTCTGGAAGTTCAAGACGATAGGCATTTTCTGCACGCCTTGAGAGAATGTTGAAAGGACCAATGTATCTTGGTGCCAGCTTTCCTTTCACACCAAAACGATGAGTGCCTCTGAGGGGAGTTACACGGAGATATGCCTTGTCACCAGGTGCATAGATCATATCCCTGTGCTTGCTATCATAGTAGCTTTTCTGACGAGACTGAGCAATCTTGAGATTGTCCCGAATGATGCGAAATTTCTCTTCGGCTTCCTGAACAATGTCACGGCCTAAGAGTGAACGTTCACCAGCTCCAGACCAATTGATTGGACTCCTGCATCTGCGGCCATAGAGAGCTTCAAATGGTGCCATGCCTAGGCTTGCCTGGAAGCTGTTGTTGTAGGAGAATTCAGCATATGGAAGGCAATCCTCCCATTTCATGCCAAAGGAGAGACCACATGCTCTGAGCATATCCTCGAGAATCTGATTGACTCTTTCGACTTGCCCTTGAGACTGAGGATGATAGGCTGTGCTGAACAGAAGTTTGGTGCCCAATGCTTCTTGAAAACTTTTTCAGAAATGAGAAGTGAATATACTTCCACGGTCTGATCTTATTTCCAATGGTACACCATGAAGAGGAACAATCTTTGATGTGTAGAGCTCTGCTAACTGGCTAGCTGAGATTGTTTCTTTGACAGCAAAGAAGTGAGCTACCTTAGTGAGACGATCAATGACAACGAAGATTGCGTCGTTGCCCCTCTTGGACTTTGGAAAACCAGTGACGAAGTCCATTTCAATCATGTCCCACTTCCACTCAGGGATTTTCAGAGGTTGGAGAAGACCGGCTGTTTTCTGATGGACTGCCTTAACACGTTGACAAACGTCGCATTCAGAAACGTATTGAGCAATTTCACGTTTCATGCCAGGCCACCAATACAGCGTCTTGAGATCCTGGTACATCTTTGTACTTCCAGGGTGGATGGAGAGAGGAGTTTCATGAGCCTCCTTGAGAATAACATCTTTGAGTCTTTGAACTTGAGGAACTGCAATGCGTCCTTCGAAGAACACAGTTCCCTTGTCATCAATTGAGAAGGACTTAAATTTCTCCTTGCCTTGTTTGATGTGTTCTACCATCTTCTTGATTTCAGCATCACGAAGTTGTTCAGAACGAATCTTGTCCTCGAGAGTTGGACTGGCTGTCAAGTTTGCAAGATAACCTTGAGGAACAAGACCAAGGTTTAGCTTCTGGAATTCTTCATGAAGTGGAGGTTGGCTTTCCATGATCATGAGATTGTTGCAATACGACTTGCGACTGAGAGCATCGGCCATACCATTAGCCTTGCCTGGAGTGTAAGAAATGGTAAGATCAAAGTCCTTAATCTTTTCAATCCATCTCCTTTGCCTGAGGTTTAGATCTGGCTGAGTGAAGATGTATTTCAGACTCTTATGATCGGAAAAGATTTCAGTGCGGTTACCCAACAAGTATTGCCTCCATTTCTTGAGGGCAAACACAACTGCTGCAAGTTCAAGGTCATGTGTGGGATAGTTTTGCTCATGGGCATTCAACTGACGTGAAGCATAAGCCACAACTTGACGTTCTTGCATAAGAACTGCACCTAGACCTTGGAGATGCATCGCAGAATATCTGGAAAGGTTTGGTAGTATCTGGGCCAACCAGAACTGGTGTAGAAGTGAGTTTAGTCTTCAAGAGATTGAAGCTTTCATCACATTGTGGAGACCAAACGAACTTCTTGTCCTTCTTTGTGAGATCAGTGAGAGGTTTGGCAATCTTGGAAAAGTTTTGGACGAAACGACGGCAGTAGCTAGCCAAGCCAAGAAAACTTCGTACTTGCTTTACCGTCCTAGGAGGTTTCCAATCAACAATTGCTTTAACCTTTTCTGGATCAATGGCTATGCCCTTGGCAGAGATGACATGACCAAGGTAAGCAACTTCTGGAATCCAGAACTCACATTTGGAGAATTTGGCATATAGACGATGCTCGCGAAGTTTCATGAGAGTGAGACGAAGATGTTCTCCATGCTCTTCCTCAGATTTTGAGTAGACCAGAATGTCATCAAGATATACCACAACGAACTTGTCGAGGTATTCATGGAAGACAGAATTCATGAGTCGAGAGAATGTCGCCGGTGCATTGGTTAGACCAAAGGACATGACGGTGTATTCATATAGACCGTACCGAGTGGTGAAAGCTGTTTTTGGAATATCTTCCTTTCTGATCTTTATTTGATGGTAACCCATTCTCAAGTCCAACTTGGAGAATATTGAGGCTCCAGCAAGTTGATCAAAAAGATCATCGATACGAGGAATTGGATACTTGTTTTTGATGGTTTTCTCGTTAAGAGGACGATAGTCAACAACGAGTCTCTTTGTTTGATCCTTCTTCGCAACGAACAGAGTTGGGCAACCCCAAGCCGAGGAACTAGGTTGAATGTAACCTTTTTCCATGTACATATCGATTTGCTCCTTTAACAATTTCAGTTCAGGAGGAGCTATCTTGTATGGATGCTTAGAGATTGGAGCAATACCTGGTTCAAGCTCGATCACGAACTCAGCTGCTCTGTCCGGAGGCATCCCTGGCAACTCTTCTGGAAAGACGTCAGGGAATTCACAAACCACCGGAACATTTTCAAGTAGAGGTAGAGGTTTTGCATCGAGGGTGAATAGCTGAACAGAACTTGATTCATTTGGAGAATAGACTATCTGGCCAGAAGGGTGGAACAGAGTTATTGACTTTTGAGCATAGTCAATTTTAGCTTTATTAGCTTTCAGCCAATCCATACCAAGAATGACATCAATGTCAGAATTTCCCAGCAACATGAGTGAAGCAAGGAAAATGTGGCCTCCAATTAGGATCTGATTATCCTTACTTATCTTGGAAGTCAACATTTGAGATCCCGGGGAGTGGACGGTGATTTGATTGCTTAGTGGAACCACCATTAGGTTGTTTGTTGCGGCAAAAATCTTTGACACAAAAGAATGCGATGCTCCGGTATCAAACAACACTTTAGCTGGAAAAGAGTTTACGGGTAATATACCGAGAACGACGTCAGCAGCTTCCTCAGCTTTGTCGATCTTGACATGATTCACCCTTGCGGTTCTCCCGACAGGCCTGTTGTTGGAGTTGAAGGCTTTAGCCGGGGGAGCACGCACCATTGCCTGGTTTGTGTTGGGACGAGGTGGTGGTGGAGGTAGCTGCCTCTGCGTGCACTTGTCAGCGTAGTGCCCCGTCTGCTTGCACTTGTAGCAAGTGACGACACGAGGAGGCCCTGGCCTTGGCTGCCCCATTGAAGTCCTCTGATCATGCATCTGAGCAGGGTTGGGTGGGCGGGGAGCGAAGCCTGGAGAAGTTTGGGCATATGGAGCCCGAGTGACAGCACCATTTGGCACCCAGATGCGGCGCTTCTGCGGAGGGGTGGTCATGTTGGAGGAGGAACCACCCTCACGCGAGTGCTTGCGAGACTCCTCGAACGCCTTGCGCCCATTTTCTTCATTGAGCGCGGTGTTAACGAGCTCCTCGAAGTTGTTGGCCTTGATGTTGGTGAGGGCGTACTTGAGTTCCGGGTTAAAACCTCTGCGGAACCTTGCCATCTTCTTAGCCTCAGTGGACACCTCATCACCAGCGTAACGAGCGAGGCGATTGAACTCGCTCTGATAGCCAATGACGTCCAGCTTGCCCTGCTTGAGTGAGCAAAACTCTTCACGCATCCTTTCCATGAGACCATCTGGAATGTGGTGCTTCAGGAAAGCTTCCTTGAAACAACCCCAGGTGATTGGATAGCCAGCTCTCATGGTCTGGTAGTTCTCCCACCAAGTAGCTGCCTGACCCTTCAGTAGGTAGGCATACTTGACCTTGTCTTCCTCAGCAACGTGAGCAATCTCCAGAGCCCTAGCTATCTCACGGATCCAGTCATCAGCATCCAGAGGCTCGCGTGTTGCCACGAAAGCTCTCGGGCCCAGACTGAGAAACTCCTTGATACTGACTCGTGGGCATTCTGGTTGTTGTGCTGGTTAGTCTGGGAACTGGGCCATCTGTGCCATGACTTGGGTCATCTGAGTCAACAGCTCCGTGATTGGCGGTGGCTCAGGCGGGGTGTTCCTTGTTGGCGGCATCCTGAATAGACATGCATTTTAGCACAACACAGAAAAGGATAGACTTGGAAACCGAAAGAGATATTATTCCGACGCATGAATAGATAACCAACAGGTACATCATCACATGTTCAAATACATCAGAATATCCAACACACCATAAATGGTTCAAATTCCAAAGGATAACTAAACATAGCTAAGAATGGATACATCGGTACTCCCATGCTCATCACGCAGGACGGCGGCTAGGAGTACGGCGAGAGGTACGGTGAGGAGCACGCCCACGAAAGTAGGTAGACCAACGATCCACGTAGATCTGACGTGGCCTGAGAGCGACTCTAGGTGTGGTGAAGTACATAGCGTCGACTCCCTGTGCTCCAAAGCGAGGAATCCCAGTGTAACCAGCACCGAGGTTAAGGAGTGGACCTCTGATCGGCTCGTAACCTCCAGCATCTGGCAGACGACGACCAACTGGCTGATTGAAACGTGCAAAGCGCTCATCTCCAACAAAGTCTGTGGTGTACTTCGCCAGACGAGTCAAAGCAAGATAGAGCTGCTCTCTGACGGAAGCCAACTCCTGAGATAGGGTGCTGGCAACTGCGTCACTGTGCCTCACAAACTGAGCGGTGGTGTGCAGCCTGGAGTTATCATGCTCGTAGACATCCAGGTTGTCGTAGAGAGTGAAGTGAGCTCCCTCCGAGGTGATGTAACCACGGGGATGTGGCGATAGATAGAATCGTCAAATCCCCAGTAGTCAGCACGAAGGACGGTGAGACTCACATAAGCTGTCTGCTGCACAGCCATATCCACTGTGGAACCTACTGCCTCGTAGCGGTGGACAACGCTCATGCCATCATCTGACAGAATGTAGACGATAGCCTGGTAGTAGGTCTGGTCAAACTCTCGCTGCTGCTCGTAGACCTGGTACTCTGGTGCCCAACGGAACCCCAGAAAAGTGACCATGTCTCTCAGCATCTCCGGATAACCGGCAGTGCTCTCGCAACGAGTCATCCGAACCACCTGCGGGTAGAACCTGAGATCCATCTGCAGATGATCGGGGAAGTTTTGATTAGACGCTGGTAGAGAACTGAAGTGGAAAGCAACAACAAGGTTTCAACGGACGAAAAGGATGTTGAGAAGAACAGGATATCGAAGCAACATCGGGAAACACCAGACCAAAAACTCCTGAGGTTCTACGGAAAACCCCATCCGGGCTTCTAAAGGATAAATATCTACTGCTTAAGGAATAGAGGATCTGCTTCCGGGGCTTACACGCCTCCGTTCTCAATCATGAGTAGGCAACATGATAAATCATGTCACAACCACCTCCATTCCTATGGACTAGTAGATATAATTATCCTAGAGAAACCAGGATACGTGAAAACCTAACTTGAAAGTTTAGGTGAGAAGAGAAAACAACGTTGCACTTCCTTACCAGAAAAGGGAGGGTGGGTGGCGAAAGAAATAAAATGGCAGAATTCCTACTCTCACGTTTCATTTTTCCCTATATAGCTACAAATAGTTTAGACTCAACTGCGACCAGTAAAAGGGATCCTACAGGCAGACAGGCTCTGATACCATTTGTCGCACCCCGACTTCTAGAGGATACTCGCAGTTCCGTTGAACAGTAGTTGATTGGATTACGGGGCTTACCGGCACCCGCATCTCTTACGAGTAGGCCAACACACGTATGTGTGACAACCAACCCCTACTGTTCATCGTCTACGTAAACCAACCCATAGAAATCAGGATACTACCATTGACGTACTTCATACCATACACACATGGTACGTCAACGGCGTTTAACAGAATGATAGCACAACATATCTCTAAGACACAAATAAATAGAAATAAGTTGCAAATAGCTCTCACTAGAGCAGAGATAGCAAATACAATCATCCAGAGGACACATGTCCCAACATATCATCATTACATCACAGCGGAAGCATTCAAAGGGTCTGAGTACAGACAAATCCAAATAGGCTTAAGAAGCCGGAAAACGAAAAGACGGAGCCCATCCACGATGTCTCGGATCCTGCCCGGGTCCGCTATCTACTCGTCAGCAGCCTCGTCAAACTCCACGTAGTAGCCGTCACGGGGATCCTCGTAAGCGTAGTCTGCGGAAACCACAGCCCCAAAAGGGTCAGTACGTAAACATACTGGCAAGCAAGACTCACAGTTCACCAAAGTGTACCCCACAACATCAAGCACAGATGCTCTGGGTTCAACGGAAGAAAGGGTGATACAAAAGATGCGGCAGCTGGCTGCACTGACCAACTGCAGAAACATACTACAACTTCCGGCTAACAGAAAGGAGATAAGATAGCGTATCGTAACCAACTATAACTAACTCCAAACAAACCCATCCTGGATCTCGCCCCTTATCCAAAGAAGCAATCCGAGGATAACTCACACGGTTGGATTAATGATGGTTCAAGTTATTGTGTCAATAAGACTATTACTAGTCAAGTTACCATTAGGTAGGTGTAAGTTGTTCTGAGTACTTGTTAGCCAGTACTTTCACCAAGTTAACCATAACCGCGGAAAACACGGCTTCTCGAGAAGATTTATCCCTGCAGGGGTGCACCAATTTGGCCGTACACGTAAGAATAACCCGCCAGATGGAATGCCTCCCACCAAGCGGGGCACTCAACACAACTCAACTCTTCTTCGCATCAAGCCCAAAGAACCCCGTGCAGTGAGCGCACGGCTAATCAAGCCCCACGAAGAAAAGGGGACCCTCATAGCACTCTAAGAACGTGTCTCCCTAAATGCCGACTACAAAAGTTCCACCCTGGTACCAAGGGTTCGCACCTGCATATGCATGCGGCAAATGGAAAACCCGAACTAAATGAGGCGATTTGGACGAGATGCGAATCGAATCAAATTGAGGGGGCACCCATACACGCTTCCCACATGCGGATAGTGCGCTCATCATGGATCAGTAGACAAGACCCTTTTCCTAATTAGGGTCGACACTAGCAGGCCTCAAAACCACGCCGGGCCTCCTGCCGGTGCCTTATCATGAAATTATTATTACCTCAAAATTAACAGGTTGTTGTTTTAACATCGAGCCCCGGAACATAATAGAAATATAGTAACAGAAAGTAACGGGTAACAGACTCGAGCAAAAACAACCCTAAGCATGCTAGTAAGACACGGGCAACAAGCAATGGGGTTATAGGTGTGGAGGTGGGGCTATATCAGGGTTAAAGGATAACAGGTGATAGGTTCGTAACAGAAACAACTATTCATAGGGCTAGCAGAATAGACAACGGAAAGTATCGGTATCCAAGGTTGAAAGGAACACAGTGGTTCATGTGAGTGAATACTTGCCTGCAAACTCAGTAGCCCGGTACTGAGCTAGATCCTCAGAAGGGGTGTCGTAAAGCTCGTCTGTCTCAACTTCGTCGTCTATTCGAGAAGAAGCAAACAAACAACGCAAAGAGACAAACAATCAATAACATGGCATAATGCACAATCATGGGATGATGCATGACCATTTAATTGATGCATCCAAAATAAACTAGTTGACATGGTAACAACATGATTAAATGGACCCACATGCAATTTGAGTTGCATATGAAAAGCCCACGATTTAAGGTTGGAATAATTGTTTTACAACTAATCAACAGGTGAAAGTGGATTAGTATGATGCATGGATGAGGAAAACATAAAAATAACATCAATAGAACAATTTTGAAATAAGGTTTACCAAGTTTGGAATTTTATTTATTAAGTTAAGGAATTTTGGTTCCTTAAAGGTGTTACACAAGCATTTGTTGTTTTCATCAAGTTTAATTGTTCAAAACAAATAACAAAATTCATATTTGGAAAGTACACAAAAGTTTAGGTGGAATACATGTTTTAATTATTGAAAAAGGAATTAGGATGAATTATTTATGAATTAAACAAGTCAAACAAGATTTAAATGAATTAAATTCAAGTATGAATTTATTTGAATTTTTTATTTGTTCAAATCATTAAACCAAATTCATATTTGAAAAGTTTATACTTTTCTGGTTTGAAAACATATTTCATATGTTCAAAAATAATTTAATTTGAGCAAGTTATGAATTGAGCAAATTTAAATGACGAAGGGAGCCCACCTGGCACGGGCTGAAGACAAGCAAGTGTAGATAAGGCCACGACTATGTCCGTGGAAAGGGAAGCAGTGGTAATCAGATCAAATAGAACTCATTGAGCTCGTTTCCCTTCTTCTTTTTCCGGAGCGCACGCTCGTCAGGATTCCCTTCCTCCGCGTGACGCGAGGCTGTATCCGCTACCAATTATATTCCCAGAACCTTGAATCGATTGGTGATGGCACATGGAGGTTGAGAAGATGCAAGACGACGAAGACCTACCCATTTTCTTTTCCGGGTATTGTCTGCAGTGTTGAAGGACCGCGTCTTAGTTTGCTCTTCTTTTAGGGTTCTCTCTTGAAGACCAAGTAGAAGTAACCACATTTTTCACATAATTAATGAAAGAAAAACATAGGAATAACTACATTTGGTTCCCACTTGCATGAACCACCAAACAAGATGATTAGCCAAAGCGTGGCGCCCTCTTCCCTTTCCCTTTACCAAAAGCAGCCATTTTTCCAGCCAGCCAGCCTCGTAAAAGCGGCCCGGTCGGAAACCGAACACACCGACCGGACCCGACGAGCCGTTAAACCCCGACCGACCCAGCCAGCCAGAGCCTACAACCCTATTCTATTCCCAGCGCCCGTTTCGTCCCCATTCCCAAATTCGGTTTCATTTCCAGGGGATTCGGTTCGAAAAGCGACGACAGAGAGAGCGAGAGAGAGCAAGAATGCTCGACCGGTCCCTCCGGCCGGCAGAGGCCGGCCCCGGCGCCGGAGGAGGCGAGGGCGGCCGCGGCGGGAACGTGGATCGGGTCCTCTTCAAGGACCTCGTCGACATGGTGCCCCTCGTCGAGTCCCTCATGGTCAGTGCGCGCGCTCGTCGCCGCAGATCTCGCCGCTGCTCGCTCGCTCTCTTTTCCCCGGCCTGCTGATTCCAACTCGCACTGAGATTCGCTTGTTTCTTCTCTCGACCTGCAGGACCGGAGGACCAACCCGTCCTACTCGCGGCGCGCCACGCTCGTCTACACGCCGGCGCCGGCCAAGAAGGTGACGTCACGCCTCCCTTCTTCCCTCCCCCTGCTTGTCTTCTTGGCTCTGCGCTCCTTGGATGCCGTGGTTTCCGTCCCACGAATTGTTGTAGTAGTAACAGATAAACTACGCAAGAAAGCTCAGATGTCGCTGAGTTTGCCTGCCCCCGCGCTTTCTGAATCTTTTTTGTTCAGATGTCGCTGACATGTGTCCTGCAAGAAATTTAGGCTAGCCGTATTTCTCGTTCCCGCAGTCAGTGCACATGTGTAGATCTCGCTAGTTCCGCACAGATACGCCGCTCCTCTTTGCCGGCAACGGAGAACCGTTTCGAACGCCGTGATGATTCGGTTAATATGTTGTTTGCGGAAAATTTCAGGTTTGGGAATCTCACTGTCATAGATAGCATAGTCTTCAGAGGTGCTGCATCTTGCAAAGTTTATCATGTCCAGTTGTTTTCCTGTAGCCTAGACTTTTCCCAACTGTGACCTGTGAGTTGTTCTAGTGTCACACATGGGAGATAGGTTACGACGGGAGAGTTTAGATTAGGCATTTTCACTGTCTAGTACTATGATTTGCAGCGATACTGGGTCTTCCAAGTTTGTCGTGTTTTTTCCGTAGCCTTGTTTAGATGGGATCATATAGGTAAATCGCTCCTGTTTACTGAGAACAGAGAACTGTCATGACTTATAACCGTAAAAAAGGAAACTGCCACAGCGTCATGTTAGGCAGTTTCATTGTCATAGTATGGATATCAAACCTACTAGATCTTGCAAGTTTTATCATGTTTCGTTCAGTTTTTATTATATTTCCTGTAGCCTTGTTCAAGTGAAATCGTGTAGATAAATCACTTCTGTTTACTGAGACAGAGAACTGCCATAACTTAGTCCTAAACACAATAAACTGTCACGGATTTCCATAATGATGAACCGAGGATACGGATGGTTGTTGTTTTCTTGCAGTGTGGTGATTTGAAAAGCGCAAAGACGCCACAGTCCGTGCCGGCGAAGAAGCGGAGGGATCCTGGAGGGGACGCGGGGAAGGAGAGCACGCCCGATTCGAATGGAGAGAACGGCTCGGTCGCGTCGACGGTTCTGCCTGGAGCAGACAGTAGACCCAGAGACGAGGGTGAGATCGGTTCTCTGCGCGAGCAGATTGAGGAGCTGCAGAAGCAGCTGCTTGAGAAAGAGGAGGCGCTGAGGTGTGCCGAGAATACCGTGAGCGAGATGAATGCGGTGTACTCGACCGTCGATGAGCTGAGACGCCAAGTGGCTGAGAAAGAAGCGTTAATCAAATACGCGAATTCCCAGCTGCAAAACGTAAAGGTGAGTTGCAGCCTGCCTTCCTGAAAGCTTGTCTATTAGTATTGTTTACAACATTGTTCTGTGTATGTCACAGTAGGTGCTGCTACATTTTAGATTTTTGGCTGTCTCACCCTTGGTATGCAAAACAAGATGGTTCTAATAAACTCACGCAAAAAATGTTCTTATATTGTAATTGCAACAGGAAGTAAGGAATGATGTGCTTATCTTAACGACCATTTAAGTTTGCAATTTGTCATGTTGATTTCATATTGAAGAAACTTAGCTCGAATATCAGGCAGACCACAAGCAGCAGCAGGAGCATTCCAGTAGTAATTTGGATTGCATTAGCATTTACTCATTGCTCTGGTACTGAGTTTTATAGCGGGCTTAATATGTTTGTAGCCTTAGTTTTTGCTTACTACTAGTACTATGCTATGCAGTCCCAAAGGTTTTCTGCAAATTATTGTGGCACGTTCTCGAGCATATAATCAAGCCTTCTGTTTGCAGAATTCTAGTTAATACCATGTAGTCGAGTAGTTCATATACTTTTTTCTTACCAGATGATAATAGCGTCGCTGAATCTCAGTAAAATTTAACAAAGTGGGTGTTAGGTTCTCTTTGTTTCTTGTCTTAAAAGTTTGGTTTTAAAGTAAAATCAACAGGCCATATTATAATGTTGATTTAATGTGTTTGTTCTGTAATATCTTCTATAGGTTACACTTGCAGACAAGCAAGCATATTTAGAGAAGTTGGAATGGGAGGTAAAGACCTCAAATAAGAAGGTTGAAGATCTTCAAGGGGATGTCTCCAATATGGAGTTTGAAATAAGTTCATTGATGGCATTATTCGAGAAAATCTCGGAGAATGTTTCAGGGGATTGTTATGACGGTAGCATACCGTCCTACGAACTAGAGGCACTTCAGTCTGTGGTGAGTAACTCTTGAATGCCGAGCCTTTACCTTTTTGGCATAATCCTTCTCGAATCTGTACAATTATACAAATCTGATAAATGGTGATACTGTTCTCCTATACTTCTGTAGAGCACCCAGTTGCAGTGTAGAGGTAGTAAACTATTTATTGTTTGGTAGCTTGCAAAGTCTGGTACTGTAACCTACCGTTTCTGGCTTCAAAATCGTGTCATAAATCTGTAAGATTCAGGTTACACAGTGGAGAAATCGCCAACAATTTAGGCTATCAACGTAGTTTGGGTCGCACTGTTGGGAAGATACCTAAATTAGGTGACCTGTGTCCTGTTATTATGCAAGATCCAGGCTGTATGATGGAAAATTCGCTAACAGTTTAGTCTATCAGCATAATTTAGGTGACTCTGTTAGGAAGATATGCGAATTATGCGGCTTGTGTCCGGTGATGCAAAATTACTGTCAAAGCTGCTACAAAAACTTTTATAAACACACTAAATCTGGGAAGTTGTCGTGCCTGCATATTTACCCTGTTGAGCTAACCATCACATGTTGCTCTGCCAGAGTGAAATCGACAAGATTGAGGTGGACAAGATAGAGCAGGAAAGGGTGACATATGCCGAGGCTCTTGCCGCTGCAAGAGAGAACCCGAACGAGGAGCACCTGAGTTCCGTGGCCGAGGCACGGTCGAGGCTGCAGGTCCTCGTTGTACAATGATGCGGCAAGGGGTGAGGCAATTGTAGTGTATGTACCATGATGCGCACCGGGCGCCAGTTGTAGTGTATGTACTGTAATGTTGTTGTTGAGGAGTCACTGATGTAATTATATGTCTGTGTGGGCTTGACCTGATCCGCGTGTGTGGTGACCGACCGATCTGACGGTGACCCTCCGAGCAATTTAAACGGGACAGATGCTTGGTTTGGGAATCATATTTATGCGGGTCTGTTGTTGATTAGAAGGAAACTTTAACCGTCCTTTCGATGACGAGTGTCGAGTAGTGGTGCTATCTGACGTGTTGTTAATGTATTATTGTTGTTGACTGCTTTTTATGGGCTTGGTTGAATGCCTAGATCAGATTGCCAAATTTTATCTCATATTTGTAATGAGAATTTTGAAGAAAATTCAATTTCAGTTGCAAATAAAGCTTGCTGTACCTAGATTGCATGTTATAGAGGACAGTAGAGACACTTGTTCCAATGAATAATAAAGCGCATAAATTTAGTCAAAAGTCAAGACTTACTATGTTTGAGCAAGTAATATTGAAGAAGAAAAATACCATTATTTACAATCTTACAAATAAACACATGATGAAAATATGTTATATGGTGGTGAATCTATTGGTATGATTGATTTTTTTTTCTTTTAGTCACACCAAGAGTATGCTGACTTGGTCAAACTTAGAATCAAAATTGTAAGCAAATTATTGGTATTTGGCTATATAGTAGTAGTAGAATTACTGCTGTGCTGTAAATCATGCATGATGAAAAAGCAAAAAATAAAAAATAAAAAAGCCAGGAATAACGTCTAAGAGCAAGGATAATAGTATAGGCGGCTGTTGGCTATAAGAAAATACCATGTCATCTATAGCCTACTTATAGCCAACATGTACAATAGTTAGCTATAAGAATGTGCTACTTTATCAATGCATGGCCCACGTGCCACTCTCACATAGTGTCTAGGAGCACGTGCTGCAGCTGGCTCTTGCATGAGAGCCCGCTTCCTTTCTCTCTCCTACTCTCTCTCCTCCAACTAAGCACAAATATATTAGTTAAATGCTTACAGCCTGCTGACTGGACTCTATTGTACTTGCTCTAATGGCTGTAACAAAATTTTATATCTATGTAGATGGACTTAGATGCAAGGTAAATGGACTGTTACGCAACAGAAACTAGCCAGTCCAAGGGCTTGATTGGAGGAAATGGAGGGACTAAAATAGGAAAGAGCCGGATGGATAAGGTTTTCTCTGTCCTGAGCGGCTCCGGATCGACCTCCGAAGCGTCCCATGGAGAAGAAAGCAGCCCTGCCCGCCGGAAGGGGCGCCGCGGCCGGGGAGGCCGAGGGCCGCGTCGGGATCTGCCGCCGGGCCCGGCGATGAGAGGAGGAGGCGAGTTCGCCGATGGTACTGATCGTATCGTATGGAGCGGCGGGGCCCATCGCGGCCTCGGGACGTCGCCGGCGACCGATCTGAGGTCCGATTCCGTCGTCTCTCGCTGTTTCTCCCTCCTCTCCCCCATTGATTGCCCAACTCAGATGTTGGAGCGTGCTGATTGTACTGATGATCGAGCTGGGTACCAACCAACACACATGCCATCTACTCCACTCCACTCCACGGTAGCTCACTCGTACTGATGATCGAGCATTCGAGCTGGGTACCAACCAACAAACATGGCATCTACTCCACTCACGGTAGCTCACACCATTAATCCCGCGGTAAAAGAAGCCGTCACGCCCTCGACACGTGGGCCGTCCTCAGGCACTTCCTGCTGGCGGTGTGAGTGAGTGAGCTTGCACTACTAGTAGCTCGCTCCGACGGTGCGTGCTCTCATTTCTTTCTCTTCACCATCTCCCTGCTGCGAGCGAGCGAGTGAGTGAAGTGAATAGGGCGAGGAGCCACCAGCCTCCATTGCCCTGATCCTCGTCGGTCTCCTGCACCTCTACTCGCAGCGGCAGCGTTCTTGACTTGAAAGGTTCGGAATTCTCCCTGACCTTCACCTATCTTGTTCTAGTTCTTGCCCATTTCTTCATTTGGGGGAAAACTCTTCCCGAGGGGTGAAGATTGGCCTCTGTTCTTGCACACGGGGGTTAAAGGGAGAGTCTTCTCTCCTATTCTCCTTTCTTTGGAGTTCAGGGGGTAGTACTATTTGTTTGTTTACTTGTGTGTTTTCTTCTTCTTCTTCTTCCGAAAACCACAAGCTTTGATTTTGGTCACAAGTGGCAAGTTTCAGATTCTCGATGCGGATGGTTGTTGTCGGGTCGCATTACTTGCTCTGTTTGTTTCTGGGGCGACATTAGTTTCAGCCTGCAATTGCTCTCATCTCATCAGTGTAGATGCCCTGGCTGCTTTTCTGAATACCAGTTGGTTGCTCTTTACATAATGCATCCATTCATCCTCTAGTTTCCACTACAAGTAAAAACTCGTATAAGCACACACTGCACAATGCCCGATTCTATTACCAGGACATAATATGCGTTCCTATTTTTCTTTTTTTCTAAATCATAAAATGAGCCAGAATGAGCATGCGGGCCACCCTAGATTATCTATCAGCCGATTGTGCAAATTTTGTTCATCATTGGCATTGTTCTTTATCGGTACGAAAACTGAGCGCAGTTGCTCCCCTGTCTCGATCAACAGGGGCTAGGGGTCACAAAAATGGCTGGGAATAATAAGCCCTGTTCCTATGCTTATTGGGGTGCTCATATGCTTATTGTCCATTCTAAACGACCTGTAACATGTTTGTGAGGCTCTGTTAGCCATTGAACCTGCAGGCTATATGGCTTGCAGCTTGACTCTTAACATATTGTTGTTTATTAGTCTGAAAACTGAGCGCAGTTGCTCTGTTTCGACGGGTAGGGGTCACAAAAATGGTGGAATAATAAGCCCTGTGCCCCCCCCCCCCCCCCCCCCTTAGCTACATACATATGCCTTGATGGAATTTTAAAAAATGATGGCCCATTTGAGGTGTTGCTATGCATACTGTCCATTCTAAACGACCTATGCTATAATATGTTTTGTGATGCTTTGTTACCAACTGAACCTGCAGGCTCTATGGCCTACATAGTCGACGCGTTGACTCTTAAGCTCGAGTCGAAGATATGCTACCATAGGGAAGCCAATGAACACTACCTGAAAATCAAGGCTATGGTTGATGAACTCGTCAAAGAGAACAAAAAGCTCCGGGACGATAAAATGGAATACCTGGATAGGTGTAATAGGCTCCTGGACAGAAAGAGTAAACTGGAGGATGATTATGAAGGTTTGTGATCTTTCATATAGCCCAGTTTTTCTCCTAAATTAGTTTCTTGGGATCCTGACTTGTGATGTTGGTGGCGCAGCAATCAGCGAGCAGCTGGCACCAATTGAGGAGCAGCTTGGAACTGCAAAGAAGGAGCTTGTGGCGGCGGAACGTGAAGTTGCGGCGACACAGAAGGAGCTTGCGGCAGCAAAACGTGAACTTGTGGCGGCAAAAGAGGAGCTTGCCGCAGCAAAACAGGAACTTGTGGCAGCAAACCATGGAAATGTGCTGGCAAAGGATGAGCTTGCTCGAAAGAAGGAAGAGTTGGATGTTTTAAGGAAGAAGCTTCAGAAGAGTGAAGCCATGTGCACTCAGCTCCAGCAACAGATAGGAAGTGCTCCTGGTTCTGAGCCTGGACATTCCACAAGGGTAAAAACTAAAATATTATCGCCCATTCAAAAAAGAAACAATTTGGTTCCTAACTTAGTTCTATGATGAAACCCTTTCTTTACAAGCATAAACCTAACTTTATGTTCAGTATTTTCTTTCTTGTTGGGCTGTATTGTGAATATAGGAGTCTCTCTGTGCAAGCAGGTATTAAGATCAACACATAAAAGGGAAAGGCTGCTCCAAGGACCGTCGCTCAATGACGCTGATGGAAATCTCCTAAAGAAACTCAAGTCCTATCAGGAACTGCCGATTACTGGCCAGAGGGCAATCCACGGCGATGACTTGGAGATGGTCGGGAAAGTGCTGATCAAGGTTAAACCATAAATCTCTGAACTTTTAACTGAGCATCTACCTAGATACTGCAAACATTCTACATCCATGAGTTCGATACACATACATGCTGCATATATACTATGCATACTACATCTATAAATTTGAGGCACACGAGCGTTGTAACATTTGATGTTATGCCCCATTTGGTATTCCAGGGGTTCACTGATTCCACTGATGCTGGCTGGCACCTTGGGCTAAAGGATGCTGGGAAACTGAATGAGAAGCCATTCCAGGATGCTTGTGCCATGAAACTGCCTCCTAGTCAATCTGCTGCAAGAGCTTCTGAACTTTGCACTCAGTGGCAGGAGCTAATCAATAACCAAGATTGGAAGCCCTTCAAGACAGTCACAGTTGATGGAAACCGTCAGGTAACTCGCTAACTGAAAGCATCCCAGTACCTTTCAGCATGCCTTTCGTCATTCTTAAGGCTAAAGATCATGTGTGTGGCTTACTTGACTTAGGAGGACGTCATAGATGCTGATGATGAGAAGCTGCAAGGACTTAAGATGGCATGGGGAGATGGCCCCTACAATTCTGTCATTCGTGCATTGATGGAGAGGAAAGAGCACAACTGCGATGGGACCGTTGACATTTGGAACTACAAGGAAGGGAGGAAGGCCACTGCTGGGGAGTTTGTTGAGCATATCTTGGACCAACTGAAGCAGTTCCGTCAGAAGACATACTGACCTACAGGTATGACAGCAGTAATTTTGATAGTACGTAGATCCACCTCAATGATTTTGATATATAGTATTGTTTTATATGAGCATGCCAACACTTAAATAAAGTAGTTAGTCCTTCTGTTTGGAGCATTAGAACTCACTTTGTTTGGCTTAAACATTAGCTTGTCTTTCATCATTTAGGACATCAAGCATTATATGTGACTATGTTGGTTCCATAATAAAAGGGGCCCTCTTGGGTCTCCCCTCTAACAAATTGTTCTATTATTGCATAATTCTGTTTAGGTGTCATGTATGCTCTGTTTAAAGTTTGTGAGTTAATGAAAAATCATGGCAAAAAAAGAAAACTTTTTCAGCATCTAGCCTTAAGAGTGGCCTAATGTTTATCCAATTCGAACTATTACCTATTATTTGTGACTATGTTGCCCTTTTGGGTCTCCCCTCTACAAAATTGTTGCATTACGCAGAGGCCTGGTCATTTTTGCTGTTCTAGCTTTGAATTGCCCTAAATAAGAATGGAGGGTGACTGGGTGGCTGAAGCAACACAAGAACAGTGTTAGCTTTGTATTGCTCATGCGGAATTTCTTGTTAGTGTGATCCTCCTATCCTAGAAAGGAAGTGCCATACGTTGATTGGTAGGTTTGTTACGAGTACCACGCGATCTTATGTCATCTTTATGGTTAGAATTATAGAGCTGACCTCCCCTAGTCTAGAACTCAAGCCTGATGGATACGCAGCTGCGTTAGTTTTCTTAATGGAAAAAGTAACTTTATAAGGTAACCACCCCTGGGCTGCTGGGCAGAGATGATTTCCGACATGCCCCGGCAAACTGATCCATCTAGTTTAGTTTGTGTGCCGCGATTACCTTTTGCGGTTAAATCCCTTGTGTCGCTATAGACCGTGGCCTTGTGCAGAGGCCTGGCGGGGTTTCTGTTCCATTATATAAAGAAGAGAATATATATATATTCCATATTTGGCACCGCGAATCTGGTTTTGACGCTCACCCATGGTTGTTGTGCAGGTCAAGGCGGGACAACGTGCGCGGCAGTCTGAGTCGTGAAGATCTGAGAATAGCAACTATCTTGGTGAAGGAGTTGATGTGGAATCTGCATTATGAGACTGGTCGATGTTACCTGAGTTTCAGACATTAATTCGTAGCAACCGTTTCGTGCTTCCTTTTAGAACCCCCTGGTGGGATTAAAACTTATACGTGCTCTCACTTTGATGTGAACTCTGATGCGTGAGATTTATGACTTCGAAGCATTGTGAGACTGGTCGATGTTACCTGAGTTTCAGACATTAATTCGCGGTCCTTTTAGAACCCCTGCTGGGATTAAAACTTTTTAGAACTCTGATGCGTGGGATTCATGACTTTGATGCATGGCCTCCTTTCAATGAGCGACATGGTTGTATTTTCGTGATTATCTTTCTCTTCCTTTTTTCTTTCTTTTTATAAGAAAATGGAAGCTGTCTTCTCTGCATGCAGCTTCTTGTCGACAGCACTCCCGTCAAACCTGCTGGTGCCATCTGTGCTAGATGAAGGGACGTCAGAGAAGTTGGGGCTGTATATCTCTGTCCTGGAGATGGCTGATCGGGCCGCGCAGATGTTCCCTCCATCTTAGCCTGCTCCGCTGCAAGCATCCGGGTCTCCCTCTACTGTTCTTCCTCATGGCGGCGCTGTTGGTCCCAAGCACTTTTGTGGGCTTCTTCGTTGAGCTCTGATGAGGACGAGGATGAGAAGTTGGTGCCGCGGACGCCGTTGGCCACCAGCGGAGGCGCTGATTTAGGCAAAGTTCGTGGCAATGAAGATGTGCTCGACAGCGGGAAGAAGCTTCAGAAGATGAAGACTCATGGGCGTGGTCCATCTCTGGCGTCGACTTGTGGTGGCCTCTCTCTATTGCGACTACCGGTCCAAGACCTGAGGAGGGCTGGGTGCATGTGGATCGTCGACACTCCTCCAGACGGGATGCTCCTCTCGAGCCGTCGAGGGATGGTCTTGACCGTAGTCTCGCCTTCAAGCGTTGGGCTAGAGGGAGATGTTTTCGGTGCCTCGAGCGTGGCCACCAAGTCAGTACATGTCATGGACCCTTCAGATGCATCCGTTGTCATCGTCCCGGTCATCGGGAGCGTTTCTGTCGTGCGCTCTCTTCTGTTGCTCGTGCTACTTGCCAGCGAGGCCGTTCTCCCAGGTTTGTCGTCCCACGTCGCCTCAGGGTTGCGCTACGGGGCATCACATGCCCTCTCCTAGGTGTTGCGAGAAGTTCAATGACGATGTCGTTCGGTCCCACTTTGCCTTGATGCGCATGGAGCTAGTTGCTGACTGCATTAAGGAGGTGTCTCGTCCCCTTCCCGATGAGGTGGCAACTCTCAAGTTGTTGTTGGTATGAGTTGGTGATTCTTCGCAGCTGACGGAGGCATGTACTTTTGTTGGAATGGGGCTCGCCCCTGCACATGCTTCATTTCTAGCTGACTCCATTGAGGAAAAGTCGTCTTTGGTTGAGAAAGCACTTCACGTTGGTTGTTTCTCTCCTTGTGGCAGTCCCTGCCCGTCGCCGCACCTTGTTGCGACAGCTGCCTCTGTGAGCGAGGACATAGGTGGGAACTTGGCTCCGGTCCCGCGGATCACATCAGAGTTTCGGGAGTCGTGTGGGGATTCATGTGTGGTGCTTCCGATGGAGCTGGACCCGTTTGAGGCTTTGGCGGTGGCATCGACGTCCTCTATGGGCAGTGGAGGAGTGTTGGCTCCTAGCTCCGTGGACCTTTTTGCTAAAGAGCTATGTGGCTTACTCGCCTGTTTAGAGGCAACTAGCCCTGGATATGGCAAGAACATTGCCTGTGTTTTGGAGGGGAAAGTTTCGGAGGACGTAATCAGTAAGGTGGAGAAATCTCTCAAGAAGGTTTCTATGAGGGGCAAAAGGAGAAAGAGGAGAATAGCAAGGAAAACTTTGGCTGCTGATTGGTCCTAGGGCTGTCATCAGCTCACGGTTGTAATAGGTTGAGGGGGCTTGTTGCTTGCTTTAGGTGTTGCTCTCTCTGTTTGTGTAGGTACCTCCCCATGGTGTTGGTGTTCTTTGTATGATTTTCGCATGGTTTCTTCCGCTAATAAACTGGGCACATTCTTCTTAACTAATGGATAAGGCAAATATTTTGCCTTCGTTTAAAAAAAAACCACTAGTGAACATAGATATAGTCATCATGTGAGTTTCCCAAAACAATGGGAACCATTCTAAGAGCTATACATTGTCACACGCATCGACCACACATATATAGGTAGGAGTGTTATATTGTGCTTAATATTGGAATAGGAATAGTCAACATTGTTGCATTCTACAAATGCTAGCTGTGTATGCATGCTGCAATTTGCTAGAGCAGATAGTAGAAATTTAGAGCAAGTAGGTATACTATTACCACTAGTAGTAGGTAGGAGTAGAGTACATCTAGAGGTCGACGACCTTGAAGTGTGCTCTGTTCTTGAAGACGACGTCGTACATATGGGTGGAGCGCAGCCCGGCGAAGTCGCGCGGGAGGTTGATGAGGTCGACGCCGCCGTCCGGCCTGTGCAGCTGCACGGCGGCGAGGTCCTCGCTGTACCGCTCCCACCCCAGTGGCCGCAGCCGCCGCTCCAGCGCCTCCAGCGACCGCATCGGCTCCTTGGCCGGCACGTACACCAGCGCCTTGCTTCTGCTCGCCGGCCGCCTCAGCTCCATCACCCCGTCGTCGCGGAACACCCACACGCCTCCTTCCGCCATGGATGGACTGGATTTTCTCATGGTCGATGCCTCGCTAGCCGTGTGTATTTCTAGTGCTGCACCCTGATCACACGCTAGCTATAGTAGCACCAATAATGCGGTCAATAACATGGACATGCATGCACGGAGCAGCCTTCACGTGGACCAGCTGCCACTCAGGGCAAGTGCCTGGTTACCAATTCAAGCGATGCACTATATGCCAAATCCTCAGCCGGCCAACCAGTAGTGCCCGTGACCGCTGCTTCTCGTCTCAATCTTCACAACTAAGACCGGTCCCAGTGCATCATGGCTTATCACGGGCTATAGCCCCGCCACGTCAGCTTTTCCTCTCACTCTCACCCCATTTTCACGCCACTCTCACGTCACGGTGCCAGTGCACGGGTTATAGTGCTAGCTCTCACCTCTCTCTCCTCCCTACCGCCCCCACTAGCACCGCTATCGTCTCCCTCTCGCCCCGCTCTCGCCTATCGCCTCCCCCTCTCGCCCCTCTCTCTTCCGGCCAGTGCGGGCGGTAGCCGGGCGGTAGCGGCGCTACCGCCGGGCGACGCAGCCATCGCCCGCCGCTGGCCTCTCGCCCCCTTGTCGCCCCGCTCTCGCCCGGCCGGGGGCGGTATCGGCCCCACTCTCTCCCGCACTGGCACCAGCCTAAGGGTGTGTTTGGTCCAGGAATATCCTCAAGTGGTTAGAAATAGCCCTTTTTAGTGCTTGCCACTTGTTTGGTTGAGAGGATGGAAGAGGTGTGTACCAATATTAAGCCGGTCGAGCGGAGCCACCGTTCCAAGGGCATATTCGTGAAATCTGGTTAAGTTAGTAATGTACCATGGAGTACAAACATGAATAAAATCCGTGACAAAGTGCTTCTTTATTTAATTTTTACTATAGACTTATCCACTTAGATAAATAAATCATACTCTGCTTATATACTACTAACCAATATGTATCCCAATCCATCTCCAGTCATTTGTCTTGTATTTCTTTTTCTAGACCGACCCCGAGCCGAGGTTGGAACAACAATTCTTGATTTTCTTGTTGGTTCCTTATTTATTATTTACTAGCAAGGTGGCCCTCCCAAATGCGAGGGCATGGTTTTGCGTGTTCTACTCTCTCCCCGACATATGTTTATTGTTTCATGTAACAATGGATGGAAACATTGACTTGGAAGGAACATAATTTCGTTATCATATTAAAGTATAGAACACAGACCCTTGGGCATCACATAGTTGGATCATTTCAATCAATCACCAATTTAATCCATAACCTTCTACAAATAATATTTTATTATCCCTTTTGCCCTAAAACTATTCCCGGCCGGTTAATATGTCATTTTTTAATGACACGAGACCAAATGTACAAAGTAATGAAAATAATCTTCAAGAATATTATAATTATGTTAGACACATGCATATACACTTTCCATGTCGAGACATCGTAGTAGAGTTCATAGACGGGGGTGCCATGAGACTACTGATAGAGACGTGGGGGGGGGGGGGGGGCATGGTAGTATGACGACCAGGGACACCAAAGTTTACCCACGTTCGGTACGTTGCAACTAAGCGGCGTTCCTACTCCTGCAATCTCACTAAATCAGGGCTGAAATCTGAAATATACAAAGTACAATGTGAGTTGTGGTTTGCTAACTCGACGAGGATCAACTTCTCGGCGAGTTGGCTTCTAGCTAATTGTCCCTGTCTTTCTTCTCTCCCGTCCGGCTTTATATAGGTCGCCGGGTTAGGGCTTACAGAAAGGAAACCTATAAGACTACAGTAAGTTTCTAACTTGGAAAGCAGGAATCCGCCTTCTACTCCAAGCCACACCACGGGGGCCGTGGTCTTCTAGAATCCGGCTTCTGCGCGTCAGATTACTGCGCCGCCTAATGGACCATGATCCATTACCATTCTGGCCACTCTGGTAATTCGGCTCTTTAGGACAATGCCGGATATACCCCTAATCGGTATATATCCGACAGTAGTCCCCCAAGAAGGATTGAGCCTCCAATCTGCCGTCTTTCGTCAATTCGCATTCTTTTCTGAGAAATGTTGGCGCTTCGTCTCGATTCTTCTTTTCCTCAATTCATGCTTTAACGCGAAACTCGGATTTTGTGAAAATCCGGCTTTTTCTTCCACGAGCCTTCGTGGAGAAGAAACTTCCTTACGTCAGCGATGAAATCATGCTGACGTCAGGGACGTTTGGGTTCCAAATGTGAAACCCTGAAACGTATCTCTGACAGATTCTCGCGGAAAACGAGGAGATAGCAATAATTACCCGTCCCCTTATTTCCTGGATTTTCCGGCGAGTGACATGCGTCGAAGATCTAACGGTCAAAAGAGTCGTTGTAACGCATCTTAAAGCTTTTCCGGCTATAAATAGCCTTCCTCGGGCCCTCCGGTAATTCTTCCGCTCTCACACCATCTCCTAGCCCTCAAGCGCCATTGCTCTCGAACCAAGGTCCTACTAGTGCGAGCAGAGCCCGTGCACACCGCACAGTCCCAGGAACTTACCATCGGAGGTTCGGGATCCTCTCCGCGCCGCCCACAAATGGCATCCAGCGAATCACCGCGCGCCGCGGAGGAGAACATCGTTGCCCACGACATTGACGACATCATCAACGACATCGACCCTTTGCTCGATTCCCCGAGGCGCGCCACCGTGAACACGCCGGAGAAAACTTCCGGCGACCAGGCCCGCGAGGATCCTCCTCTCGCGGCCGAGAACCTGGCGGCCTCATCTTCTGCGTCGCCTCCGCCATTCGCCCCCGAAACGGAGAAAGAAAATATCCTCCCCGTTGATGATGAGCTTGCCGCTGCGGCTGCCGCCGGAGCGGAAGACAAAGGCGAGATGTCCGGGAGCTGGAGCCGGTGCAACTTGGCTCCTTCCCTCCTTCCGACAATGGAGAAGGAGGGCTGATTGTGAAGGGGAAATGGCGGCACGAGGAGGACGACTCCGAGCCCTTGCCAAGAGCCGGGGAAAGGGTTCTCCTCACCTCGCATCTTAGCCGAGGTATGGGAATTCCGCCTTCCGCCTTCTTTCTCCAGGTCCTTAAGCATTACAACATTCAACCCCACAACCTTCCTCCAAATTCCATTCTATATCTAGCCGGGTTCCAGGCCCTCTTTGAAGGGTATCTAGGATTAGAGCCTAGGTTAGACTTTTGGCAGTACTGCTTCGGGGTTAAGCGAAACCCGTCTGAGGGCGCACTCCCGACTTGCGGAACCATATCCTTCACCCTACGTAGATCTAGGGAGGATTGGTTCCCCTAGATCAAAACCTCGGAATCCGTCAAGTTTTGGACGGGTTCCTTCTTCTACCACCAAGATGTCCCGTTTCCTGGAAAGGAAACGGGGATTCCACATTTTGTCAATTCTGCCGCCACTCCCGAGGATAACTGGGCAGTGGAGGCAGTTCAGACTCTGGCGTCGGATCTGCTAAGGATCAAGCGGCGCATCGCCAAACTCGTTTCCGCGTTTCCCCCTCTTACTGGCATGGACACAGTCTTGTGCTGGTTAGAGAAAAGGATTCAACCTCTAGCTCATCGCGGTCCCCGACTCATGAGCGAATACTCGGGACCCGAAGACGCAATGCGGACAACGAACAAATCTTTGTCGGCCAAAGATTTGAGGAAACACGTTAACGAGTTGGTCGCAACACGCGACCAATATGAGGAAAGTCGGCCAATGTATATGGAGACAAACCCGGCTCCAAAGGTACGACTATTCATTTTGGGCTTTGATTCTGCATTTCTTCTTTGTCGGATATTTATCAACTTAAACTTTGTCTTTCTTGACAGATTATTGATCTTCCCGAGGCGGATCTTGCGACTGATGCCAAGTTAGACGCTATGCGTGCTAACTTTGCCGGCGGACGGAAACGCAAGAAGGCTTCCACTTCCCAAGAAATAATCGATCTTGACAGAGTTCCCGTCGCTACGTCCAGGTTAGTCATCCGGGTTTACTTTATCTAGAAATTTTTTTCCCTTTCTCGGAACTCTAACTTCTCGGATGTTTTCTTTCCAGCTTGGCTCCAACAACATTGAAGCCAAAAAAGCTGAAGAAACACAAGTTTGTCGCCCGAAGAGGGGCACAACCTTCTCCTGCTGCTGCTCCTGACACTCCGGTCATAACTGCGGAGGAAAACTCGGCTGCCAGGGACGAAGAAAACCTGCAGACTAGCCAGCCTTTTGCGTCCAACCCGGACGCGAGGGAAAGGGCGGTACCGGAGGCGGGTGGTCCTTCTCAAGTTCCAGAAGAGGAGCCCATTCCGACTTTCGACAAGGAGTTCAAGGTAAAGGAGGAGCCATTTGACGAACACGGATACATGCATCCGTGGGCGACCAAATTCTTCGTCCCAGCTCCCTTAATCCGTCCTTGGCCGCAAAGGAGGGCTTATTGTAAGGAATAACTTTGTATTTTCACCTCGGCAGGTCATCCACGGCCTTTGCAAGGTCGGGATACTTTTTGCAGACTATGCAATTCAATGAAAACTTGGCAAACTTGACCAAGATGAGCCAGGTAATATCTCTAGCCCCCAAGCATTAAGCCGAATGTATAATTTTGACTTAGTGCTTTTTTCATTATTATGCTTGTTTTTAACTTAAACATTTTTTTGTCTTTTTTCTGTGTTTTAGCAAACTGCTGAGAACATCAACGTGGAAGTTTTTGACAAACTTACCATCAAGAATAAGGAGGTGAAAACACTTCTTAAAATTGTTGAGGGTAAGGAGGCGGATCTGGCATCTGCTCAGCAGCAGCTGAGTGAATCAACAGGTAATAATTTTTCTCTGCTTTCATTCGCAAAATTTTCGCTAAGTATTTTTCCGAGTTTCTAACTCTTCTTTTTTCTTTCTTTTCAGCTTCTTTGGCGAAAGCCAAACAAATTGCTGAAGATGCCGGCAATGCCGAGAAACTCCGCCGGCGAGAACCTGGATCTTCACAAGCTGACCATGAAGCTCGAGAAGGAACTGGAGGCCAGCCAACTAGCTGTTGGCATTGCCAAATCTAAGGCCTCCAACCAGGCCGAGAAAGATAAAGCTACAATCAGGGACCTGGAGAACGCCCTGAACCAGCGCCTGGAAGAAGGCACCGAGATGGATCGGATTCTTGGTAAGTGACTTTGTCGTTTACCGGATTTTCCTTGTTTCCTCTTCTTCTGTTTTTCCTAACACTTGTGTGTTGACTGAAACAGGAGGTAGCCCCCAGCTTACCCGGATAGAAAGAATCCGGGCTTTGGGGAAATTCTTCACCGCGATCAAGGCTGCGGGGATGTTACTTATTAATAAGTACATTCCCGCCAGATCTGGGGAGTTCTCGGAAGTTGAAAAACTTTCGGAAGCTATCGTGGAGGTGGCGGATCGCAAGGAGTCCCTACTCCGATCTGCGGCTCGCGGTGGGGCACGCATGCCCCTTGGGCTCATGCGCATGCATTACCCTACCGCCAAATCTTGGCGCGTGGCGTCCGTCATCCCTCAAGGATACACGGATGCTCAACGGTTAAGCATCTTTGATGAGATCAAAGGTCACACCACCAAGATCGCCAACACGTTGAACATCTCCACCTTCTATCCCGAGGAGGAAATCCCGACAACTCTCGAGGAATCCAACAGCGAGGATGACGACTCGGATGCCTGAAGAAGCTGCCTGGTCCTGAGTAGAGATAGGAAAATAGAAGCATTACTGTTCTTACAATGTAACACTTATTGTAATGCTTTGTATTCTTTTGTATAAACAAGTACTCCGCTTTTGCAGTTAAATTATTAAGTCTTTGCAAGTTTTCCGGGTTTTTATTCCTTTATCTTCTAAGTTCTCTGATTTATATGTCTTAACTGTCCTTAGTGTTTGAAATGGCTCGATACTATCTAATCTTCATGCCAAGTGACTGGGTATAACCAATCAGTCAAAACTCAGAAACATGGATCATACTAAAGGCATTTTTACTTACTAGTTCCAGTGACCCAACATAAAAATAATCAGATAATACTTAGAGAAAAAAGTAAGATTTTTTTTTTGAAACTCAGGTACGCAGGCACAATCTGAGTTTCCTTAAACCTTCTTAGGCTGAAAATCAATCAGTTTTCAACTCCGAGCACGCAGACAAAATTCGGGTTAACATTGAGTATTTTGAAAGATCATTGGGAAATAGATAAGACGGATTTTTGCTTTGTACTATAATAAACATGTAGAAACATAGATGTATGAATTCCGACAACTTTATTTCATGATCTCAAAGATGTTTACATAGAAATTGAACTAAGTGTAGAAGGGACGTAACTGCTGGATGCTCCAGGGTATTTTTGTCTCTCCTAGTTCGACATCTATCTTTCTCTTTATTTTGCGATTCGGTCTTTTGGGATCATCCTCCATATCCCGAATATCTACAAGATAGTATGATTCATTTTTCATAGCTTTGCTAATAACAAATGGTCCTTCCCAAACTAGGGCTAACTTGTGCTTTCTTTCCTGCACCAATCTTAGCACTAAGTAACCTTCTTTGAAAGAACGATGCCTGATTTTCCGACTATGGTAGCGTCGTAATCCTTGCTGATAAATGGCGGATCTTTAAAGTACAAGTTCTCGTTCTTCTTCTAGAAGATCGATGGCATCCTGTCGTGCACTTTCGGCATCCGAGTCATCGAAAGCTTGCACTCTTGGGCTATCATGGAGCATGTCCGTTGGAAGCACTGCTTCTGCGCCATAGACCAGAAAAAATGGGGTTTGCCCTGTTGATCTGTTTGGCGTCGTTCGAATACTCCAAAGCACGGAAGGCAACTCTTCTACCCATGCTCTAGCTGCTCTATGAAGAGGGGATTCGAGTCTTGGGCGTATTCCCTGCAGGATTGAGCTATTCATTCTTTAAACCTGCCCATTGGATTGCGGGTGTGCCACAGATGCAAGATCTAGGCGTATTCCCGTTTGTCGGCAATATTTTGCCAACTCTCCAATAGAGAAATTTGTCCCGTTGTCGGTAATTATGTTGTGTGGAACGCCGTATCTCATGACTACGTCAATGATAAAATTCCTGGCAGTTACACCGTCAATATTTTTGATGGGTTTTGCCTCCACCCATTTGGTATACTTATCCACTGCAACGAGTAGATGTGTGAGTCCACCTCTTGCAGTTTTGAATGGTCCCATCATATCTAGCCCCCCAGACCACAAATGCCCATGTAATAGGGATAGTTTTGAGTGCTTGGGCTGGCAATTCGTCTGCTTGGCGTAATACTGACATCCGACACATATATTTACTATGTGTTCGGCATCTGTCTTGGCTGTTAGCCAGAAAACCCTGCACGGAATGCTTTCTTTACTATGCTTTTTGATTGAGCATGATGTCCACAATCTCCTGCATGGATTTCTTGCAGTATTTCTCGGCCTTCTTCTGGCGAAATACATCGCTGAAAAATTCCGATAGTGCTGCGTTTATACAGGAAACCATTGATTATCTTGTATCCTTTGCATCGCCGTTTTATTTGTCTTTGCAAGACCTCGTCTACTCCGTCCGGGTACTGATCTACTAAGAAGTTTAAATATGAAATTGTCCAATCAAGATTAACGAGCAGGACTTCGATTGACTCGGAAACGAGAGGATAATCAACATCTCCACCTTTTATCGATGGTTCATGCACATGTTAGACAAACAAACCTGGTGGTAGGGTTTTCACTCTTTCCGAGCCCATGCGGGCTAATGCATCCGCGTTCCAATCTTCTTCCCTTTTGACATGAAGTACTTCAAATCCCAGGAAGCAAATGGAAAAATCGTCCACCGTTCTCCGATATTCGGCCATGATGGGGCTTTTGTCATCCCATGTTTGGTTGAGCTGATACTGTACCAAATCTGAGTCACCATAGCATAATATGCGTTTGAAACCTAATTCTTTTGCAATGTGCAAGGCAAAGCTTCGGATTCTGCCACATTATTGCTGGCGTTGAAGTGTATTTGTAGTACATACTCCATAGTATCTTCCTTTGGGGATTTTAGCACTACACCAGCTCTAGGGCCTTCCTTCATCTTGGATCCGTCAAAGTGCATAACCCAGTATTTCGACTCCGGCATTGGTGTGTTTTCCATTGCTTCTGTCCAATCAACGACGAAATCTGCCAACACCTGGGATTTAATTGCCATCCGGGGTTGGTACTTAATGTCGAACACAACTAACTCGATGCCCCTTTTGTCTACTCAGCCTGTTGCGTTCGCATTGTTAATAATATCCCCTAGTGGTGCTTTACATACCACTGTTATGGAATGTCCTTGGAAATAATGGCGGAGTTTGCGAGATGCGAAAAACACGCCATATGCCAACTTTTGATAGTGTGGGTACCTTTGTTTGGACTCGGAAAAAACTTTGCTGACATAATACAGTGGATGTTGATCTGGTATGTTTTGCTCTTCTTTCCGCCTTTCCACCACTATCACAGCGCTAATAACCCTGTTTGTTGCCGTGAGATACAGTAACATGGGTTCTTCGTCCTTTGGCGATGCCAAAATCGGAGGTTTCATCAAGGTTTCTTTTAACTGGGTTAATGATTTGTCCGCCTCTTTTGTCCATACAAATTTGTCGGATTTTTCAACAACTTGTATAATGGCAGGGCTTTGTCTCCTAGCCGGCTTATAAACCTGCTGACGGCGGCTGCAGAACCTGTCAATCTTTGTACATCTTTTAAGCACGTAGGCCTTGAGATGTTTAAGATTGGCTTGATCTTTTCCTGGTTTACTTCTATTCCTCTGTGAGAAACGATAAAACCTAGAAGTTTTCCTGAGGGAATCCCGAATACGCACTTTAATGGATTCGACTTCATTTGTAAGTGCGGAAATTTTCGAAGGTTTCTCGTAGATCTTCAAGGAGTGTGTCTTTTTCCTTGGAAACGACTGCAATGTCGTCCACGTAAACGTGAACGTTTTTGCCAAGCTGACTATGCAAACATCGTTGCATGCAACGCTGGTAAGTTGCACATGCGTTCTTTAGGCCAAATGGCATGGTTATGTAATAGTATGTTCCATATGGGGTTATGAAGGAGGTTTTGATTTGGTCTTCTTCCTTCATACGTATTTGATGGTACCCGGAATAAGCGTCCAAAAAGCATAAAAGCTCAGAGCCAGCAGTGGCATCTATTATTTGATCGATTCGCGGCAACGCAAATCTATCTTTTGGACAAAATTTGTTCAGGCCGGTGTAATCTATACACATCCTAAGAACAATACTATCTTTCTTCAAGACTAATACTGGGTTCGCAGACCATTCAGTATGTATAACTTCCCGGATAAAATTAGCTGCTAATAGCCGGATAATTTCCTTGCCAATAGCCTTCCGTCTTGTTCCGTCAAATCGACGGAGACCTTGTCTGACATGTTTAGATACTGGAATCACCTTGAGTTGATGCTCAGCAAGTTCCCTGGCTACACCTGGCATGTCTGCAGGACACCAGGCAAAAATATCTCAGTTCTCACGGAGGAACTTGATCAGCTCGCTTTCCTATTTGTCGGTCATCCCGGTTCCCACTACGACAAATTTTGTCGGATCTTTGGGATCTAGAATAACCTGTCTTGTATTCTCGGAAACTTTGAAACTATCTGCCGGCTACCAGCTTTCTTTTCCTGCCGGCATTTCTGTCGGCGATACTTCTTTTGCCAGCTCTTTCAATTTCTCCTTTGCTATCACTTTTTTTTTGCGCAAAGGGCGTTTCCTTTTTCCAGCTCGTTTGCCAATTTGAAGTCTCCCGATATGGTGATACTCCTCCTTTTGGCCCTGGCGTCTTCAGCTTGTTATAAATATAACATGATCTTGCCATGAATTTGGCGAAAGCTGGACGTCCGAGTATTGCGTGGTATACACTTTCGAACGACACGACCTCGAAAGAGATTTTTTCCTGTCGGAAATGCTCTTTTTCTCCAAAGGTTACGTATAGGGAAATTTCTCCTAGGGATTGTGCTTGTCTGCCGGGAACGATGCCTTGGAAACGTATGTTGCTATGATTGAGTTGGGTCTCGGAGATTCGCAGATGCTTCAGTGTATCAAGGTACATTATATTGATGCTGGATCTTCCATCCATCAGCACTCTTTTTAGCCTAGTGTTTTGAACAATAGGACTTACAATTAGAGCTTGTGTGCCGGGTTCTGGGATATTCCCGGGATGATTAGACTGATCCCAGGTAATTGGTGTATTCGAGTACTTCAAGAATTTGGGGTTTGGTGGAACAACCACGTTTATTTCTCGAAGTGTTCTCTTTGCCACCTTTGCTGAGTGAGTTGTGAGGAAAGTTAAATTGCATTCTCCATCAACTCTCGGGAACTTTGGTTCGCCTTTTCGCAGCTGTTCCTGGATTTTTTCATCAGTGTCCGACTCACTGTCTTCTTTTTCATCTTCTGGCTTTTGCTTGGAGAATTTCCTCTTGAAGTTCTTCCCCTTGTTCCCGGATCCTGCACTGCCTTTCATATGCTTATTAAGCCAGCATTGTGCGTTAGTATGGGTGGGTTTCCCAAATTGCGAATGGTGGACACAGTTTTCCGATTTAATTTTTTCCCACTCTTCTTTTGTGTAGGAGATAGGTTCTGTGTTTCTTCCTTTCCATTTGCTGTAATTATCCTTTCCAAACGCTAGATTAACTTCTTTGTATTTTTGCTATGCCTCTGGAGTAGCTTTTTTCTCCGAACGAGGCGTCTTTTTGGCCTGACCCAAAACATCAATATTTCCACCTCTCGCTCTGATGTCGTCTTCGGATGCTGTGTGCTCATTTGCGGTTGTAAGCATAGATCCGAGATCTTTGTGCTTTTTTGAACCAACCATGAACGGTATGAGGCCGGGTTTTAAGCCATTGATGAAAGCATGCATTGCTTGTACATCACTTACTCCAGAGCAGCTGTTCTTCATTGTAGTCCATCTTTAGATAAAGTTAACATATGACTCATCTTCAAACTGAGTGCAGCGGTTCAGCTGGTTGATGCTATTGGGGCGTTTGTAAGTTCCCCGAAAATGCTGAGTAAAAACTGTAGCCATATCACCCCAGCTGTCCACGGTTCTTGACGAAATCCCGTTAATCCAATCTCTGGATCCATCCAGCAACATTAGGGGGAGGAATTTTACCGCCTCTAGATCTGTCCCTTTGTTAATCTGGACGACTGTATAGTAGTCTGAGAGCCAGATATCCTGGTTTGTACTGCCGTTATATTTTTGATATGTTGGGCCAACTTTGGCGAAGCCAGAATGTAGAGTTATTCTTCGGATCCTGTCAATGAAACACTTTGGTCTGAAGTATAGATCATCTCTTTCCGCTCTATCAGCGTGAACGGAATATCTACCGGCTGAATGGATAGAAGGGGATCTATTCCTTTCTTTTCCATTGTTGCGCGAGTGCGCTTTTCCGGGGTTATCCCTATTTCCTCCGTTATCGTATCCTTAGGAATGAGGTGGAGTTCTACTCCTTTCTCTTTCCTTATTCCTAGGAGGCGTACGGGATCTCTCACGCCTGTGAGGAATGTCATATCTTCCGGCTTTTTCAGCAGGGCGTCTCGGAGGCGGCATTGTTTTGTCGTCTTTCCGGTTTTGTTCTTCTCGATCTCGAGGGTTAATTCCACCTTTCGGCGGATGGGATCCTGTCCTGGACGCTGAATCCTTGTTATCCGGAATTTTCTTGTCCTTTCTTGGATCTCCTTTCTTCTCTTTTGAATTGCCTGAATCTCCAGGTTCGCCAGGTCCAGGTGCTCCAGCGGCGCATGTGGCTGTTTTGCAAAGGGCTGAGTCGTCATGCAACTTCTCTGATTTTGCCTGCCCTCGCTGCTGCTGTTGCAATGCTTTTCCTAAGAAAACATACACCCCTTGAAGCTTTTCGCCATTGGAGTACAGATCATCATTGAGGATGGCGAATGCGGCTTCCGTGTTTTCTGCTGCGGTTTCGTACACAGGTTCTCCCTTGGCATCAATGCCGTTTACTTGCTTTTGCCAGGCCGGGTTTTGGAACCGTTCCTTTGGCGGCAATACTTCCGGTCTAGTGATTCCGGGTAACCGTGTAGGTTTTATGCCGATCTATTCCTTCTCTCGTACTCCTCAATTTCTTCCTGCTGCAACTTAATGTCAGCCTGGGTTTTTAGGAGATTTTCCCGAGTTCTGAATATATGTTGTTGTTGCCTTTGGTGAGATTGTCTCCTGGCTTCTAGCACTTCAGGGGGTTCGTGGAGTCCCACTGGTGTTTGAAGTAAATCACGCTCATCCTGTTCTGACATTGGCGGAACAGGGATTTCCTTCGTTTTCTTCTCCACAGGCTTGACTCCGCTTCCTCCTCCTACTTCCAGGTTTTCGTAGGCGGGATCCGCCAGTTTTTTCTTCCGGAGTTTGTACTGGACTTTCTTTGCAGTCTTGTTTCTTTTCTTGGAAGAGGGAGGTTTTTTACTAGGTTCGTCTTCTATCAATTCCTTGACATCAGGGTAAGTTGGACTGGTTTCACCGTCCTCTCTTTCCTCATCTGGCGGAGGTGTTTAAGGGTCTTCCTGACTTTCGGCATCCGTGTTTTCAGCCGGTTTTGCCATAAGTACTTCATGGAATCCCTCTTTAAGAGATTTGACCTTTCTTTCGAAAGCATCTTCATCTTCGTCTTCGAAATCGAGTTCGTCCGATCCGGGTTCCGAATACAATCTCACCTCAATGGCGGCTAGCACAGAAACGGCTTCCGAGTTCGTCGCCGTATCGACGCTTGTCGGATCTTCCACCTCTGCTGTGGGATTGTTTTCTTCCGCCTCTTCCACGTGATTGCTTTTATCCGTGTTTTCGGCGATCTTGGATTGCACCATACCAATAAAGTGAGATCTCATTGCAGACATCTCCGAAGAGGCAGCAAATTGAGCAGGATATTGGCAATCTGAGCAAAATCTGGCATCATAGTTTTCTTCAACTGGGTATAGGGCGGGTGGGATAAATCTACTTCCACCACAGAATCCCATTGCCTCTGCAGTTAATCCGATAAATATGTTTGCAGATCCAATCGGTAAAACGCAGGCACTTACCAGATGATTCCGTGCTGGCATGTATGATCCGTTGTCGAGGAAGCGTCCGACGTCGTTGTCGAATTCCAAGGTTCCGACAGTTATGGTACTGTCGATTCCGCCGAGTATCCCTGATCGAAACATAATACCTGACGTCGCTAGCCCCACGGTAGGCGTCAACTATCGAGACATCGTAGTAGAGTTCATAGACGGGGGTGCCATGAGTCTACTTATAGAGACGTGGGGGGAACGTGGTAGTATGACAACCAGGGACACCAAAGTTTACCCAGGTTCGGTACGTCGCAACTAGGCGGCGTTCCTACTCCTGCAATCTCACTAAATCAGGGCTGGAGCCTGAAGTATACAAAGTACAATGTGAGTTGTGGTTTGCTAACTCGACGAGGATCAACTTCTCGGCGAGTTGGCTTCTAGCTAATTGTCCCTGTCTTTCTTCTCTCCCGTCCGGTTTTATATAGGTAGCCGAGTTAGAGCTTACAGAAAGGAAACCTATAAAACTACGTAAGTTTCTAACTTGGAAAGAAGGAATCCGCCTTCTACTCCAAGCCACACCACGGGGGTCGTGGTCTTCTAGAATCCGGCTTCTGCGCATCAGTTTACTAGGCCGCCTAATGGACCATGATCCATTACCATTCTGGCCACCCTGGTAATCCGGCTCTTTAGGACAATGTCGGATATACCCCTAATCGGTATATATCCGACATTCCATGTTCACAGTGGGCGAGCAAGATTTTATTCTACCTTCTCTGAGCATTGTTCTTGTGCGTGAAATTCATACAATTTTCACACGTAATAACAGTCTCTGAGACGCATATTGACCATTATTCTACTAGGTTTAATTGCATGACTATTTCTCACCCCTTTATTTTTCTAGATCAACTCCAAAAAATATTCATCCCAAGCCCATTACATATATAAATCAACATACCAGATGTTGTAGTGTTGTCTATTAAAATTGTAGACAACTATAAACGAAGTGTTCCCTTTAAGTACTATAAATTTAGAGTAAATATGATTTGAGCTCTGTTTGGAACTGTAGTTTTTTACAACAAAGTACAATAATACCATAGTATTTTGGTGCCCAGCGAGGCATTACTTTCATTCCCCCTTTCACAGTTTTAGAAATAAACAGGATAAGAGCACTTTGTCTGATACTACCTCCGTTCCAAAATGTAGGCCGTTTTAGCAAGCTCAACTAGTTAGCTAAAAAGGATTACATGTTAGAACAAAGGGAGTACTTACAAAAACAATACTCCCTCCATCCCAAAATACAAGGCGCCCTTTAATTTCGCTGGTCAACAACGTATACTTTGACCATAATTTATACTTATAATATACCCGTAGAAATAGTATAAAAATATATGAAATGAAATAATTTTGTAAGACGAATCTAACAATACCATTTATATATTATTAATCAATATAATTTATTATATATTAGTGGTCAAAATTAGGCATCAAAGACCACTATAAAAATAGCGCGCCTTGTATTTTGGGACGGAGGGAGTAACAAATTTGAGGACACCGTGGTTTTGACTGCATTATTTCGTTAGAGACAAACAACCTAGGCCTGGCTTGGCAAGTTTTTTAAAAACCAATATATTCTAAAACCACAAGATTTTCAGGCTTGGGCACCAAATACTACATTTTAAATAAACCATAGATTTCATTTCTCTGTTTTGGAAAAAATATCTCGGCCTCGTATATTTATGCAAAAACTAAAATATTTTTTTGTACTATTGTATGTGAAAGTGCAATTGTATGTAAAGACAAAGACCAAAAGTATTGAAGAGCGTAGGATTTTTAGAAGTCATAGTATTATAAGAAAACTTTAAAATATTTTCCTACCAAATGGAGCCGAAGCAGTTCACCGCCGCGCCGTTGCTTGGGAAACCCGCCATTGGAGGAAGGATGAGCACGAGGGGGCGAGTTTTGACTTAGGTGGCGGGCGAGCAGAGGGCAAGTTGAGCGGTGAGTGTTCGACGGCGAACTGGGTGCCATTTTATAGCATTGGGCTAAGGCGGGAGCGGTGTAGCAGCGGCGGGAAATCCCGAAGGCAGGGTGGCGTTGGCTCGCCAATGCGCCGCTGCGTGGGCGAACCGCCTGACAAAAGGCTACGATCACCGCCGTGTTGCGAGGGAAGACTGCCGGCGCATTGATTCTCACGGGCAACGAGGCGAGGTGATGAGGATGAAGGTGCCGCACTCGCTGGCAGGCGGGGCCACCGCCGAGTTTTTTTTCGCGCGAGCTGTTTCTCGCGTATTTCGCCCCCCCCAACACGCTGAGTTCGGCCTGGCTTCGCCGACACACGTTTTAGCCCAATCCGACGGTTTCGGGGCTCATAGGGGGCGAGTGGGGGATTTATCTTTTACCGATGCGCTAAAAGACCGAAAAAATGGCATGGGGACGCCTATGGGGGCAAGGGTGTGTGGATGTGGAACTTGGAATTGGCTATTAGGGTTTTTTAGACACCACAAGTCTGCGGGTTAGAGGGTACTCCCTCCGTCCACAAATAAGTGTACATCTACTTTTATACTTAGTCAAACTTTTTAAACTTTGACCAAATTTCTAGAAAATTGTAGCAATATATATGACATAAAAATGATATTAATTTGGTGCCATAACTTCTAGTACTTTTCTCGATAAAGTTGATTAAAGTTTAATAAATTTGACTGACGAAAAAAGAAAACGTACACTTTATCGTGAACGGTTCAGGATGCAGGTGGACAGGTCCACGGCGGGTCCGCCTCTTTCCGTTCTGTCCACGAACACTAATTGCTAGTTTAGCGGCCTCCGCGTCCGCTGATTTGGTTGCCCGCTACGGTCGGCGGGTTACGCGGACAGTCCGCTGTCGCTACCAGCCCCGCTCCTCACGTGGTGGATTTTTGTCCCCATTCTCCTGGCCTTCTCTCCTACTAATGTCAGGTGCTTCTCCGCTGCAGTTGGACGCTACCAACACGGCAACACTGTGTCCGAGTTGAGCGTCTCGCTGTGGTAGCGCCGTGGTGGGAACCGGGAAGGGAAACGAGCGCGTGGTGGCGCGGACTTCTCGTCGACGAGCGGCTCGCTGTGGTGCTTGGCGGCGAAGAATTGGGAGGCAACGAGAGGGAACTGGGGCGCCGGAGCACTGGGCGGTGAAGAGCTGGGCGTCGTCCAGACGCAGGGTGCGGACTTCTCTGGCAAACACGAGTGTTTGTGGTCATGCGAGCTTTGGTACAGCGAGAGCTTCTGCTAGCGGACGAAGCGGGCCTAGCAGGATAGCGAGCCGTCTCCATCAAATCCTCTAACTGTTTACGGCCCGTCCACTGCGCCGTTTGGCCATTTTAAGCGGCACGGGACATTTGTGGTTGGGGGTTCCTCATGACCCCTCTTCTGTACCCATAAACTTATTATCAGTTGAATAAAGAGTGTGTTTTATAAATTTTTCTTTTTTAAGCGGCACGGACGGAGCGGACTAGCGGACATCCGCGGCCGTGTGCATCCTGATGGACGGTGGGAGTATGGGATTAGCACCCGCCTCCCCTAGATCCGACGGGTGGGGATCCTCCCCATTTTGACTTGGGTTAGCGGGTGTCATTGACATCCGTACTTGTGATACGCTCACACGCAAACAGAGCACCACCGTAGGCTGCTCCAACAAACAAGCCTGACTGAACTCGGAAGCGGTGCGATGGAACCCCTAGCTGCAGCGCCGAGGAGGCCTCCGCCCGCACCCGCGCCGCCTCCGCTCCTCCTGCTCCTCCTGTTTCTCCTCACGCTCGCCTTGTCCTCCTGCGGCGCAGCTGCCGCTTCCGGTGCTCCGGTCGGAGAGGATTACGTCCGGCCGCCGGCCCGAACCTACGGCGCCCAGCGCGAGGCCCTCCCCGGCCTCTTCCCCTGGAGCAAGAAGAAGGCCTCCACTTCCGCTTCCGACCCCCAGCAGGTGACCTCTCTGGTTCCGCCCAATTTCTTGCAAGTTGTCTTGATTTGGTCAATTCGAACGGGATTGGATGACGTCTTTGGAGTCGAAGAAATGACCGTTTCTTGAATAGACAACAGACTAGCGGCTAGATCGTTTTCATTCATGGTTACTTCTTCTTTTAGTAATTACAAACTGGATCAAATAAAAAAAATATGGTGAAATAATTTAGCTCTGTTTTGGTTAACAGAAATATGACTAGACTACCAATGTCGTATTAAAGGTTTGCTAGTTCTACAGTTTGCTGGATGTTCATTTACTTGCTCCATTCCTTGCCTGCCGAGTGAGCTCATCTGCCTGCTCTTTGTTAGATCTGCCATGGAGTTGTTACATCTCGTCTCCCTAATTTTGCTTATCCTAATCTTGGATGATAGTGTATTTTGATAATGAGGTTCAGTGGAACTTTTGTTCATTTACTTGCTCCATTCCTTGCTCCCCGAGCAAGCTCATCTCCCTGCTCTTTATTAGATCTGGCATTGAATTGTTACATCTCGTCTCCCTAACTTTCTTCTAATCTAATCTTGGATGATAGTGTTATTTTGATAATGAGGTTCAGTGAACTTTTGTGCCTATTGAGTATTTGAGAATATACCGTGCATCACTTCTGTACATATTACATCCTGTAGCCTGGGTTTAGGACAAAGCTTCAGGTTTAATTAATTTGGAATGAAGGGAGTAATAAGTTTACCAGTATGATCTCAAGTTTAAATGTTATTGTCACTTGGCTGTGCATGATCAGTTGGATTCTGACTGTTAGGTTTCCATCATGTTAATTTCTGGGTAATGGTGTTCCATTATTTTGCCGCGAAAAGAAACAAGGGTCTGATGCTATAAATTGCTAGTCTATTACTCCCTCCATTCCATAATATAAGATGTTTTAGGTGTTTCACATGCTGTCTAGATTCGGACTAAAATAAGTGGACATATACACTAAAACATGTCTAGATACATGTGTGTATATGTGAATATGGAAAATGTCTAAAACATCTTATATTGTGGAACGGAGGGAGTATTAGAAAAACAAATCACGAAAAAACTGCAAACAGATATTTCATGGTTAATTAGTCTACACATCCAAGACTAACTCGGTTCTTGTTTTGGGGCTGAATACCGGAACCTGCATAGTTCCGGAAACCATCAGACTTTCAGCCCTGAAGCCTCCTTACAAAATATATGCAAATTTAGCTTGTAATTTTCATGGTTAATTAGTCTACACATCCAAGACTAATTCGGTTCTTGTTTTGGGGCTGAATACCGGAACCAGCACAGTTCCGGAAACCATCAGACTTTCAGCCCCAAACCCTCCTTACAAAATATATGCAAATTTAGCTTGTAATCTATATGCTCTATTTTAGCAAAGCTGGAATCTATCTGGCAAATGCTAGTGGTTCTGTATCTAGCAAGCTGAACAGTCTAACCTGGATCCGGTTTCTTGGCTGTCTCACATCAGTATTCTATAAAATGGTTTTCAGTTTCTTGATTCCATTTGACCCCAGAAATTCACAGTTGTATGTAGGAAATACTGTGTGTATCCTGCTGTACTTACAAAGTTAACACTCATTGTTTGGTGTTGGACACTTTTTTGCTATTATGAAGTTCATCAATCACTGAACTGTATGTAATATGTTCTACAGGTGCATATTTCACTATCTGGAGAGAAGCACATGAGAATTACATGGGTCACAGATGATAACTCTGTCCCTTCAGTTGTGGACTATGGGACTAAAACCAGCTCATACACATCCTCATCTCATGGAGAAAGCACATCCTACAGCTACTTAATGTATAGCTCGGGAAAGATTCACCATGTTGTTATTGGACCTCTCGAAGACAACACAATATACTACTACCGATGTGGAGGACAAGGTCTAGAATTCCAACTTAAGACACCACCCTCTCAGTTTCCTTTGTCATTGGCTGTTGTTGGCGATCTTGGGCAGACCAGTTGGACGACGTCAACTCTAGAACACATTAAAGAATGCGAATATGATATGCTTTTACTTCCTGGTGATCTTTCTTATGCTGATTTTATGCAACATTTGTGGGATTCCTTTGGTACGTTGGTGGAGCCACTTGCTAGCACCCGGCCCTGGATGGTGACACAAGGCAACCATGAGAAGGAGATCATACCATTTTTTAAGTCTGGATTTCAATCATACAATGCACGATGGAAGATGCCTTATGAAGAGAGTGGATCCACGTCAAATTTGTACTACTCATTTGAAGTTGCAGGGGTGCATGTTATAATGCTAGGTTCTTATACAGAGTATGATGAGAGTTCAGATCAGTATGCTTGGCTTAAGGTATGTAATCTCCTAAATACATGCCATATTGCAATAGTTCTGATCATCAATCTTGAATAAGAAAGCATATTCTCTTCAAGAGTTTAAGTATTTCTCTAATAGTACCTTTGCTATAAAGGTAAAGTAACCATCCATAGTTGCACAAGTTGTCTTGAATTTGTACTACTAGTTAATTTCTGCCTGGTGTGTTCTTTCATCTTTACCTTAAGAGGGTGCCTTTTAACTTAAAAAAATCTAAAGCCTTCCTATTCATTTTTGCTGATAGAAGACCACCACTTTCTTCTTTACAGGCTGATCTTGCTAATATAAATAGAAAGAGGACGCCATGGCTAATTGTGCTGTTGCACGTGCCTTGGTATAATAGCAACTGGGCTCATCAGGGTGAAGGTGACAGCATGATGACTGCAATGGAACCTCTGCTATATGCTGCTCATGTAGATATTGTAATTGCAGGTCATGTGCACGCTTATGAACGTTCGGTATGACTAATTGCAGATCCCTTAACTGCACAAATTTTCAAATTTGAGCCTCCGACTTTGCAGCTCATTTACGCAAAATTCCACATTATCATTTCAGGAGCGGGTCTACAAGCGCGGACTTGATCCATGTGGTGCTGTTCATATAACTATTGGGGATGGTGGAAACAGGGAAGGCTTGGCCCACAGGTACCATTCTCCTATCCTCGTGGGGAATGCATCTGAGTCGTAGTCACTTTAGTGCCACTATATTTATCTTGGCATCTTCAGGTACCATAATCCGAAACCATTCTGGTCGGTCTTTCGGGAAGCAAGCTTCGGGCACGGCGAGCTGAAGATTGTTAACTCCACGCATGCTCACTGGACATGGCACAGGAATGATGATGAAGAAGCAGTAAGAACAGATGATGTGTGGATAAGCTCGCTGTCTGGTTCACGGTGCATCCAGGACAGCAGCAGTGAGTTCAGGAAAATCCTTATGTCCCCTTGAGAGGTGCTAGCCATGTACTGTATATATGTGTGTAAGTCTGTTTGCTAAACCACAAGATCTGATGAGCTTTTTGCTGTTTATTGCTGTATATACTGGCTAATCAAGAAATGTTTGTACCATAGTATATTCTTATGTAACCATAATGTATAACTCAAACGTTGAAGCTGAGTGGATATGACGATTTTCAGTAACACGTGGATACCTTGTTTGCCCGATGGGAGTAACTGTATGCGCATATTTCATACTTTCTTTGTTAATATGATTACTGAAATGAATATTTAGCAGAGTCCACATTTCTTATAAAACCATGAGATATGAAGCCAATGGAAGTCGCGTGATGAGAATTTGATGGCAAAAAGCAAGGTGGGTATGGAGAGCGCTGTAACCATATTTACGCCAGCTCAGTGATTCCCAGAAAATCAAGTTACATTCACAACAAGCTTGATATTATGCCTCCATCCTTACAGCTCTGAAAGTGGCGGCGAACAAGAACACCACCTGAAAAATACTATCCAGTTTAAACGCTCGGAACGGAATGATGGTTTCCAATTCTCATCCTTGCAACGGCGCTGATCTACGATCATGGACTCGAAAACAGCGACAACATCATCCAATCCCTTCTCATCGGCCTCTCCCAAGTTTCTTCATGGCGACAACTATGCTTTCAATGGTCGACAAGCACCCAGGCTTGGGCTCATGCCTCACATCGCTATACAGGCTAACCCTATCAGATTCTAGCATCACGTGTGGCAGAAGTTGTAGCCACGGATTTTCATGGTACATTCGTTTTGCATGCCTTTGCCCAGGCGCCATCCAGCACGATCAAATGTTTTACCTGGCAATCTGAAGCATCAATGCTGATTGCACGCTGGCATGGAAACAGCAGAGCGGAGTGTGGCGGTATTTTTTTTGAAAAGGGGAAACCCAGCCTCTGCATCTGGTTGATGCATACGGCTTTTATTAAATATAAAATATTCGTGTCACACAACCATCCAAAACCTGGGAGTCTCAACAGCTCACAAGGCTATAATAGGTTTACAATAACGAGAGAACAACTCAGGCCCTAACAACAGGAGGGCAATACTAACAAAGACGTCTATGATGCAACCAGCCACCCTTGCTGAAGATAGCCTGAACGACCGCCATCAGCCGAGTGCAGCCACCATCCAAACGAACACGGTCGCCCTCTGGTAGGAGATGAGACCAAAGATGCATCCAATAACTGGCCAGATGGATAACCTGCAAAAAGTTCCCCGCTTTCTCATTGTTAAAAATAATCCCATTCCTATGATTCCATAAAGTCCATAGAATAGCACATACACCAATGCGTATTAGAGCTTTCGTAGAAATATCTATGCCATTTAACCAATTCCCAAACATAGATGTGATATTATTAGGTGGTGAAATACTAAACGTGAAATGCACCAGCCTCCAAATCTTTTTAACGAAATCGCAAGAGAAAAACAGGTGATAAGCTGTTTCTTGTTCTCCACAGAACACACACATCTGACAACCCACCCATTTTTTTCTAACTAAATTATCTTTAGTCAGCAATTCATTCCTAGATAGAAACCACATAAAAATCTTAATCTTAAGGGGCACCTTTAGCTTCCACAAATATTTATTTAGGAAACTAGCGTCCTCATTCATCAAATCTGCATAAAAAGATTTGACAGAAAAAATCCCTGACTGGGTTAGAGTCCAAACACAATGATCCGGAGTATCTAATAGATGTACATCCATGAGTCTCTCAATTAGATGTAACCAACGTTCCCATTTATCTCCAAAGAGATTTCTGCGAAAATGAATATTAGGTGGCGATTGACCAAGCACCTGAGAGACTCGAACATTCTTATTACTCACAATTGAGTAAAGCGACGGATACTGATGTGCTAGAGACATTTTCCCTAACCAGCAGTCCTCCCAAAACCGAGTATCCTCACCATTGCCCAACTTGAATTTCACCCGTTTGAAAAACTCATTTTTTACCCCCATAATTCCTTTCCAAAATCCGACACTTCACCAGTAAGCTTGGACTTGTTCTTTTGTATTTTTTATTATGGTAAAACCGTTCGGGACAGCTCGTTTACCCACAGAACCTTTTGTCAACCATCTGGTTTTGGGCTCCAGACCACACTCAGTGTCGACCCTAAGTTCTTTTTCTGTATAATCAATGGAGCACTTTTCCATGTTTTCCACGGTTTAACCTTTCCCAAATCACTGGTAGGAAAATGCTTTTATCCATGTAGATTATTCCGCCTCAAACGCTTAATCTGGCCTTCGCCGTGTGTAATGTGGCCTTCGCCATGTTCCCTTGGCACACGGCAACGACTGATCATGCGGCAGCGGCGGGAACAAGGCAGGATACCCGCTCCAAATCGCATGCCCCAGGACATTTCTGACTGGTCTAGGCGGAACGTGCAAGGCCCAGCGAGCAACAGAGCACCAACCAGGCACACATCATCAATCACTACGGGAATCAGCTCAGACGCCGACGGCCAGCAGAGACGTCGACGGCCAAACATCGCCCCCCTCGGCGTAGGGTGGCCGACAGGATCGGCACGCACCGTGCCCGTCGGCGTCTGTTAGCCCCTCGGCGTATGGAACCTACGCCGAGGGCCACCGTCGGCGTACGTATCCCCCTCGGCGTAGGGGACGCCCCGTTACGCCGTTGGAACTATGCCCGTTACGTGATGGGCTACCCCGAGGGGGTGCCGTCGGCGTATAATAATGTTTTTTTTTTCTCCCGCGCTCGACCGTACCGTGCGCGGACGTGTGTAACCTACCCCTACGCCGAGGGGGTGCCGTCGGCTTAGGTTTTTTTTCTTTTTTCTTTTGCATTTCGTCAATTCAAACAAGGAAGAAAGGAAAAGTATATATAGTCATAAACAAGGTCTAATATGAGTGGAACCTTCTTGTGCTAGGTGGATTATTAGTATCATAATCGGCGCGACAAACTCGTGTCGGTCCGCTTCTTTATCACGGGTGTCGGCAGCCCATGCTAGCTCCCCTGAACATTCTGCTATCACGGGTGTCGGCAGGCGGCCATGTGCGTGTGTGTTTTAAAAGAAACCTTTCCCTACGCCCGTGTGGTATAAATTTGTTCTAATATTAGAATTTGTTTCTTCTAATATTTTGTTTAAACGAATGCATTATCCTAGTCTTTCTAATATACCGCCACCCGCGCCCATGAAATAACACGGTGAAATCTCCCGGAGCCGACCCTATACAACACGGTTAAATAACACTAGTTCCACATTGCTACCCCCTTTCGACGCCGTTACCGCGTGTATCCGTATAAGTCCGGTATTTCTCCTGCGGGTCTAGGTTTTCACCGGAGGGGGGCTACGGAGCGTCCGGAACCTTTCACAAGCTAGAGGGTGCCATACCATGTTATTATATGTGTGTTGTGGTCTTTGGATGGCAAATATTGCACTCCGGGGTGTGACCCGCTTCACCGGCGTCCGTTTCTCCCTCGTGAGTTTACATGCGCTTATAGGGTGAAAGTCCCTTATCGGACGAAACATCGGGAATCTTCCGAAGAGGTGGGTTCTACCAACTTGTTTTATGTTCCTATGGGCTACCCTAACACAAACAAGCAGCTAGTTCCACAATGCTACCCCCTTTCGACGCCGTTACCGCGTGTATCCGTATAAGTCCGGTATTTCTCCTGCGGGTCTAGGTTTTCACCGGAGGGGGGCTACGGAGCGTCCGGAACCTTTCACAAGCTAGAGGGTGCCATACCATGTTATTATATGTGTGTTGTGGTCTTAGGATGGCAAAGATTGCACTCCGGGGTGTGACCCGCTTCACCGACGTCCGTTTCTCCCTCGTGAGTTTACATGCGCTTATAGGGTGAAACTCCCTTATCGGACGAAACGTCGGGAATCTTCCGAAGAGTTGGGTTCTACCAACTTGTTTTATGTTCCTATGGGCTACCCTAACACAAACAAGCAGCTGGTTCCACAATGCTACCCCCTTTCGACGCCGTTACCGCGTGTATCCGTATAAGTCCGGTATTTCTCCTGCGGTCTAGGTTTTCACCGGAGGGGGGCTACGGAGCGTCCGGAACCTTTCACAAGCTAGAGGGTGCCATAACATGTTATTATATGTGTGTTGTGATCTTTGGATGGCAAAGATTGCACTCCGGGGTGTGACCCGCTGCACCGACGTCCGTTTCTCCCTCGTGAGTTTACATGCGATTATAGGGTGAAACTCCCTTATCGGACGAAACGTCGGGAATCTTCCGAAGAGGTGGGTTCTACCAACTTGTTTTATGTTCCTATGGGCTACCCTAACACAAACAAGCAGCTGGTTCCACAATGCTACCCCCTTTCGACGCCGTTACCGCGTGTATCCGTATAAGTCCGGTATTTCTCCTGCGGGTCTAGGTTTTCACCGGAGGGGGGCTACGGAGCGTCCGGAACCTTTCACAAGCTAGAGGTTGCCATAACATGTTATTATATGTGTGTTGTGGTCTTTGGATGGCAAAGATTGCACTCCGGGGTGTGACCCGCTGCACCGACGTCCGTTTCTCCCTCGTGAGTTTACATGCGATTATAGGGTGAAACTCCCTTATCGGACGAAACGTCGGGAATCTTCCGAAGAGGTGGGTTCTACCAACTTGTTTTATGTTCCTATGGGATACCCTAACACAAACAAGCAGCTGGTTCCACAATGCTACCCCCTTTCGACGCCGTTACCGTGTGTATCCGTATAAGTCCGGTATTTCTCCAGCGGGTCTAGGTTTTCACCGGAGGGGGGCTACAGAGCGTCCGGAACCTTTCACAAGATAGAGGGTGCCATAAAATGTTATGATATGTGTGTTGTGGTCTTTGGATGGCAAAGATTGCACTCCGGGGTGTGACCCGCTGCACCGACGTCCGTTTCTCCCTCGTGAGTTTACATGCGATTATAGGGTGAAACTCCCTTATCGGACGAAACGTCGGGAATCTTCCGAAGAGGTGGGTTCTACCAACTTGTTTTATGTTCCTATGGGCTAACCTAACACAACCAAGCAGCTGGTTCCACAATGCTACCCCTTTCGACCCGTTACCGCGTGTATCCGTATAAGTCCGGTATTTCTCCTGCGGGTCTAGGTTTTCACCGGAGGGGGCTACGGAGCGTCCGGAACCTTTCACAAGCTAGAGGTTGCCATACCATGTTATTATATGTGTGTTGTGGTCTTAGGATGGCAAAGATTGCACTCCGGGGTGTGACCCGCTTCACCGACGTCCGTTTCTCCCTCGTGAGTTTACATGCGATTATAGGGTGAAACTCCCTTATCGGACGAAACGTCGGGAATCTTCCGAAGAGGTGGGTTCTACCAACTTGTTTTATGCTCCTATGGGCTACCCTAACACAACCAAGCAGCTGGTTCCACAATGCTACCCCCTTTCGACGCCGTTACCGCGTGTATCCGTATAAGTCCGGTATTTCTCCTGCGGGTCTAGGTTTTCACCGGAGGGGAGCTACGGAGCGTCCGGAACCTTTCACAAGCTAGAGGGTGCCATAACATGTTATATATGTGTTGTGGTCTTAGGATGGCAAAGATTGCACTCCGGGGTGTGACCCGCTTCACCGACGTCCGTTTCTCCCTCGTGAGTTTACATGCGATTATAGGGTGAAACTCCCTTATCGGACGAAACGTCGGGAATCTTCCGAAGAGGTGGGTTCTACCAACTTGTTTTATGTTCCTATGGGCTACCCTAACACAACCAAGCAGCTGGTTCCACAATGCTACCCCCTTTCGACGCCGTTACCGCGTGTATCCGTATAGTCCGGTATTTCTCCTGCGGGTCTAGGTTTTCACCGGAGGGGAGCTACGGAGCGTCCGGAACCTTTCACAAGCTAGAGGGTTCCATAACATGTTATTATATGTGTGTTGTGGTCTTAGGATGGCAAAGATTGCACTCCGGGGTGTGACCCGCTTCACCGACGTCCGTTTCTCCCCCTCGTGAGTTTACATGCGATTATAGGGTGAAACTCCCTTATCGGACGAAACGTTGGGAATCTTCCGAAGAGGTGGGTTCTACCAACTTGTTTTATGTTCCTATGGGCTACCCTAACACAAACAAGCATCTGGTTCCACAATGCTACCCCCTTTCGACGCCGTTACCGCGTGTATCCGTATAAGTCCGGTATTTCTCCTGCGGGTCTAGGTTTTCACCGGAGGGGGGCTACGGAGCGTCCGGAACCTTTCACAAGCTAGAGGTTTCCATAACATGTTATTATATGTGTGTTGTGGTCTTTGGATGGCAAAGATTGCACTCCGGGGTGTGACCCGCTGCACCGACGTCCGTTTCTCCCTCGTGAGTTTACATGCGATTATAGGGTGAAACTCCCTTATCGGACGAAACGTCGGGAATCTTCCGAAGAGGTGGGTTCTACCAACTTGTTTTATGTTCCTATGGGCTACCCTAACACAAACAAGCAGCTGGTTCCACAATGCTACCCCCTTTCGACGCCGTTACCGCGTGTATCCGTATAAGTCCGGTATTTCTCCTGCGGGTCTAGGTTTTCACCGGAGGGGGCTACGGAGCGTCCGGAACCTTTCACAAGCTAGAGGGTGCCATAACATGTTATTATATGTGTGTTGTGGTCTTTGGATGGCAAAGATTGCACTCCGGGGTGTGACCCGCTGCACCGACGTCCGTTTCTCCCTCGTGAGTTTACATGCGATTATAGGGTGAAACTCCCTTATCGGACGAAACGTCGGGAATCTTCCGAAGAGGGGGTTCTACCAACTTGTTTTATGTTCCTATGGGATACCCTAACACAAACAAGCAGCTGGTTCCACAATGCTACCCCCTTTCGACGCCGTTACCGCGTGTATCCGTATAAGTCCGGTATTTCTCCAGCGGGTCTAGGTTTTCACCGGAGGGGGGCTACGGAGCGTCCGGAACCTTTCACAAGCTAGAGGGTGCCATACCATGTTATTATATGTGTGTTGTGGTCTTTGGATGGCAAATATTGCACTCCGGGGTGTGACCCGCTTCACCGGCGTCCGTTTCTCCCTCGTGAGTTTACATGCGATTATAGGGTGAAACTCCCTTATCGGACGAAACGTCGGGAATCTTCCGAAGAGGTGGGTTCTACCAACTTGTTTTATGTTCCTATGGGCTACCCTAACACAAACAAGCAGCTGGTTCCACAATGCTACCCCCTTTCGACGCCGTTATCGCGTGTATCCGTATAAGTCCGGTATTTCTCCTGCGGGTCTAGGTTTTCACCGGAGGGGGGCTACGGAGCGTCCGGAACCTTTCACAAGCTAGAGGTTGCCATAACATGTTATTATATGTGTGTTGTGGTCTTTGGATGGCAAATATTGCACTCCGGGGTGTGACCCGCTGCACCGACGTCCGTTTCTCCCTCGTGAGTTTACATGCGATTATAGGGTGAAACTCCCTTATCGGACGAAACGTCGGGAATCTTCCGAAGAGGTGGGTTCTACCAACTTGTTATGTTCCTATGGGATACCCTAACACAACCAAGCAGCTGGTTCCACAATGCTACCCCCTTTCGACGTCGTTACCGCGTGTATCCGTATAAGTCCGGTATTTCTCCAGCGGGTCTAGGTTTTCACCGGAGGGGGGCTACGGAGCGTCCGGAACCTTTCACAAGCTAGAGGTTGCCATAACATGTTATGATATGTGTGTTGTGGTCTTTGGATGGCAAAGATTGCACTCCGGGGTGTGACCCGCTGCACCGACGTCCGTTTCTCCCTCGTGAGTTTACATGCGATTATAGGGTGAAACTCCCTCGGACGAAACGTCGGGAATCTTCCGAAGAGTGGGTTCTACCAACTTGTTTTATGTTCCTATGGGCTACCCTAACACAAACAAGCAGCTGGTTCCACAATGCTACCCCCTTTCGACGCCGTTACCGCGTGTATCCGTATAAGTCCGGTATTTCTCCTGCGGGTCTAGGTTTTCACCGGAGGGGGGCTACGGAGCGTCCGGAACCTTTCACAAGCTAGAGGGTGCCATAAAATGTTATTATATGTGTGTTGTGATCTTTGGATGGCAAAGATTGCACTCCGGGGTGTGACCCGCTGCACCGACGTCCGTTTCTCCCTCGTGAGTTTACATGCGATTATAGGGTGAAACTCCCTTATCGGACGAAACGTCGGGAATCTTCCGAAGAGGTGGGTTCTACCAACTTGTTTTATGTTCCTATGGGATACCCTAACACAAACAAGCAGCTGGTTCCACAATGCTACCCCCTTTCGACGCCGTTACCGCGTGTATCCGTATAAGTCCGGTATTTCTCCAGCGGGTTTAGGTTTTCACCGGAGGGGGGCTACGGAGCGTCCGGAACCTTTCACAAGCTAGAGGGTGCCATACCATGTTATTATATGTGTGTTGTGGTCTTTGGATGGCAAAGATTGCACTCCGGGGTGTGACCCGCTGCACCGACGTCCGTTTCTCCCTCGTGAGTTTACATGCGATTATAGGGTGAAACTCCCTTATCGGACGAAACGTCGGGAATCTTCCGAAGAGGGGTTCTACCAACTTGTTTTATGTTCCTATGGGATACCCTAACACAAACAAGCAGCTGGTTCCACAATGCTACCCCCTTTCGACGCCGTTACCGCGTGTATCCGTATAAGTCCGGTATTTCTCCAGCGGGTCTAGGTTTTCACCGGAGGGGGGCTACGGAGCGTCCGGAACCTTTCACAAGCTAGAGGTTGCCATAACATGTTATTATATGTGTGTTGTGGTCTTTGGATGGCAAAGATTGCACTCCGGGGTGTGACCCGCTGCACCGACGTTCGTTTCTCCCTCGTGAGTTTACATGCGATTATAGGGTGAAACTCCCTTATCGGACGAAACGTCGGGAATCTTCCGAAGAGGTGGGTCTACCAACTTGTTTTATGTTCCTATGGGATACCCTAACACAACCAAGCAGCTGGTTCCACAATGCTACCCCTTTCGACGTCGTTACCGCGTGTATCCGTATAAGTCCGGTATTTCTCCAGCGGGTCTAGGTTTTCACCGGAGGGGGCTACGGAGCGTCCGGAACCTTTCACAAGATAGAGGTGCCATAACATGTTATGATATGTGTGTTGTGGTCTTTGGATGGCAAAGATTGCACTCCGGGGTGTGACCCGCTGCACCGACGTCTGTTTCTCCCTCGTGAGTTTACATGCGATTATAGGGTGAAACTCCCTTATCGGACGAAACGTCGGGAATCTTCCGAAGAGGTGGGTTCTACCAACTTGTTTTATGTTCCTATGGGCTAACCTAACACAACCAAGCAGCTGGTTCCACAATGCTACCCCCTTTCGACGCCGTTACCGCTGTATCCGTATAAGTCCGGTATTTCTCCTGCGGGTCTAGGTTTTCACCGGAGGGGGGCTACGGAGCGTCCGGAACCTTTCACAAGCTAGAGGTTGCCATAACATGTTATTATATGTGTGTTTGTGGTCTTTGGATGGCAAAGATTGCACTCCGGGGTGTGACCCGCTGCACCGACGTCCGTTTCTCCCTCGTGAGTTTACATGCGATTATAGGGTGAAACTCCCTTATCGGACGAAACGTCGGGAATCTTCCGAAGAGGTGGGTTCTACCAACTTGTTTTATGTTCCTATGGGATACCCTAACACAACAAGCAGCTGGTTCCACAATGCTACCCCTTTCGACGCCGTTACCGCGTGTATCCGTATAAGTCCGGTATTTCTCCAGCGGGTCTAGGTTTTCACCGGAGGGGGGCTACGGAGCGTCCGGAACCTTTCACAAGATAGAGGGTGCCATAACATGTTATGATATGTGTGTTGTGGTCTTTGGATGGCAAAGATTGCACTCCGGGGTGTGACCCGCTGCACCGACGTCCGTTTCTCCCTCGTGAGTTTACATGCGATTATAGGGTGAAACTCCCTTATCGGACGAAACGTCGGGAATCTTCCGAAGAGGTGGGTTCTACCAACTTGTTTTATGTTCCTATGGGCTAACCTAACACAACCAAGCAGCTGGTTCCACAATGCTACCCCCTTTCGACGCCGTTACCGCGTGTATCCGTATAAGTCCGGTATTTCTCCTGCGGGTCTAGGTTTTCACCGGAGGGGGGCTACGGAGCGTCCGGAACCTTTCACAAGCTAGAGGTTGCCATACCATGTTATTATATGTGTGTTGTGGTCTTAGGATGGCAAAGATTGCACTCCGGGGTGTGACCCGCTTCACCGACGTCCGTTTCTCCCTCGTGAGTTTACATGCGATTATAGGGTGAAACTCCCTTATCAGACGAAACGTCGGGAATCTTCCGAAGAGGTGGGTTCTACCAACTTGTTTTATGTTCCTATGGGCTACCCTAACACAACCAAGCAGCTGGTTCCACAATGCCCCCTTTCGACGCCGTTACCGCGTGTATCCGTATAAGTCCGGTATTTCTCCTGCGGGTCTAGGTTTTCACCGGAGGGGAGCTACGGAGCGTCCGGAACCTTTCACAAGCTAGAGGTTGCCATAACATGTTATTATATGTGTGTTGTGGTCTTAGGATGGCAAAGATTGCACTCCGGGGTGTGACCCGCTTCACCGACGTCCGTTTCTCCCTCGTGAGTTACATGCGATTATAGGGTGAAACTCCCTTATCGGACGAAACGTCAGGAATCTTCCGAAGAGGTGGGTTCTACCAACTTGTTTTATGTTCCTATGGGCTACCCTAACACAAACAAGCAGCTGGTTCCACAATGCTACCCCCTTCGATGCCGTTACCGCGTGTATCCGTATATCCGGTATTTCTCCTGCGGGTCTAGGTTTTCACCGGAGGGGGCTACGGAGCGTCCAACCTTTCACAAGCCAAGGGTTGCCATAACATGTTATTATATGTGTGTTGTGGTCTTTGGATGGCAAAGATTGCACTCCGGGGTGTGACCCGCTGCACCGACGTCCGTTTCTCCCTCGTGAGTTTACATGCGATTATAGGGTGAAACTCCCTTATCGGACGAAACGTCGGGAATCTTCCGAAGAGGTGGGTTCTACCAACTTGTTTTATGTTCCTATGGGCTACCCTAACACAAACAAGCAGCTGGTTCCACAATGCTACCCCCTTTCGACGCCGTTACCGCGTGTATCCGTATAAGTCCGGTATTTCTCCTGCGGGTCTAGGTTTTCACCGGAGGGGGGCTACGGAGCGTCCGGAACCTTTCACAAGCTAGAGGGTGCCATACCATGTTATTATATGTGTGTTGTGGTCTTTGGATGGCAAAGATTGCACTCCGGGGTGTGACCCGCTGCACCGACGTCCGTTTCTCCCTCGTGAGTTTACATGCGATTATAGGGTGAAACTCCCTTATCGGACGAAACGTCGGGAATCTTCCGAAGAGGTGGGTTCTACCAACTTGTTTTATGTTCCTATGGGCTACCCTAAACACAAACAAGCAGCTGGTTCCACAATGCTACCCCCTTTCGACGCCGTTACCGCGTGTATCCGTATAAGTCCGGTATTTCTCCAGCGGTCTAGGTTTTCACCGGAGGGGGGCTACGGAGCGTCCGGAACCTTTCACAAGCTAGAGGTTGCCATAACATGTTATTATATGTGTGTTGTGGTCTTTGGATGGCAAGATTGCACTCCGGGGTGTGACCCGCTGCACCGACGTCCGTTTCTCCCTCGTGAGTTTACATGCGATTATAGGGTGAAACTCCCTTATCGGACGAAACGTCGGGAATCTTCCGAAGAGGTGGGTTCTACCAACTTGTTTTATGTTCCTATGGGATACCCTAACACAAACAAGCAGCTGGTTCCACAATGCTACCCCCTTTCGACGCCGTTACCGCGTGTATCCGTATAAGTCCGGTATTTCTCCAGCGGGTCTAGGTTTTCACCGGAGGGGGGCTACGGAGCGTCCGGAACCTTTCACAAGATAGAGGGTGCCATAACATGTTATGATATGTGTGTTGTGGTCTTTGGATGGCAAAGATTGCACTCCGGGGTGTGACCCGCTGCACCGACGTCCGTTTCTCCCTCGTGAGTTTACATGCGATTATAGGGTGAAAGTCCCTTATCGGACGAAACGTCGGGAATCTTCCGAAGAGGTGGGTTCTACCAACTTGTTTTATGTTCCTATGGGCTACCCTAACACAACCAAGCAGCTGGTTCCACAATGCTACCCCCTTTCGACGCCGTTACCGCGTGTATCCGTATAAGTCCGGTATTTCTCCAGCGGGTCTAGGTTTTCACCGGAGGGGGCTACGGAGCGTCCGGGTCCCCACACAAGCTAGAGGGTGGCATAACATGTTAGTATAGGTGTGTTTAGACATATTTCTAGCAAAGAAAGATTCCCTTAGCTATGCCCAAAAACACCACGCTGCACATGCTCTAAGGGTACCGGCAGGTACACACTGTTAACACGGGCAATAGGGATGGTCTGCCCATGCACCTTGTTGATTGCCATGACAAAACTGAGCCAAACACCGATGGGAATTGCTTCCACATGAATTTGAAATGGGGCATGTTGTAGGCTCTTTGACATAGAGGTATCCAAGAAAGAAAACCCTCAGCCCAACATGTTTGTCCCGAGACGGTCTCCGCGTCGACATTTTTTTTTCGGACACAAACTACAAGCCTTGTGCCATTTCATAGCTAGTTAGCTGGGTCAATATATGTCAGCAGTATAACAAGGCAATTTATCTTCGGTTTAAGGGCATGTAGAGGTAGCCAATTAGGAGTCAAGAAATTTAGTTGCAATGCGGACGTGACAAACCCTAATAAAATAACCCAAAAACATGATATCCATCTCCCTATTGTTCTTGTGCTGGAGAATAGTTTTTGTGGACAATTTGTTTTTCCCTTGATTAATCCAGACAAAGTTATATCTAAATAATATGAAATGATGGATTAATATTAAATTGTACACCAACTTGAAAATTATGTTTTTGATGTTAAGTCATATGTCATGCAATGAGTGAACAAATTGAAGACCCATCACGGCCACACAGCTCAGTTCCTCTTAGTAGTCCATCTCCATATACTTAGTATGCAGATAATAATAAAGAAAGGGAAAAAAAAACTGACTACCTATGCCGACGGCTTGCCGTCGGCGTAGGTATTGAATTTTTTTTTTTAAAAAACACGCACGCGTGTATACAGACTTGACGCGCGCAGAGAAAAAAAAAACTGACTACCTATGCCGACGGCTTGCCGTCGGCGTAGGTATTGAAATTTTTTTTTAAAAAACACGCACGCGTGTATACAGACTCGACGCGCGGAGAGAAAAAAAAAAGAAACAAACCTAACTAACCCCCACGCGCGTCTTCCTCCCAGCCCCCACGCGCGCCGCCGCCGCCTCCCCGTCCACCGCCGCCGCCGTCCGTCCCCTCCCCGTCCGCCGTCGCCTCCCCGTCCGCCGCTGCCGCCTCCCCCCATCCCCTCCCGCGCCGGCCCGCCCGTCCCCGTCCCCGCGCGTCCGGCCGGCCGCCGCGTGCCCGTCCCCGTCCCCGCGCGTCCCTGTCCCCGTCCCCGCGCCTCCCGGGCGCCCCCGTTCGCCTCGCCGCCCCGCTCCCCCCACACCGTCTCTCGATCGGAGGAGGAGAGCAGGGGCCGGCGGCCGGCCAATCTCGCCGTTTCCGCGCCGTCGTTGGTCAGGTAAGCATAGCTACCAGTTTTAAACATTTCTGTTATGCATATTGGCGGCAGCACTAGTGCAGTATCGATTGTTCTTGCTAGCTCGATCGATTCATTTTTTTTTTGCAATGAATACACTGCAGAAAATTCCTGCCGCCGCCACTGAGCTACTGTCAAGAATATAGCGCCGTTTCTTAACACTGATAAACTGCAGATAAACGAATGCGAAATAATATTGTAATTGTAGAATGAACTATTTTTTATTTATCTCATCACCTATTAAGCAGACGAAAACAAATGAAGTTGGCCTGATTACAACACGATGCTAATAAAGGGATCAAAAGCAAAATGACCTTGAATTGGTTAAGATTGCAGCTTTCATATAGTTTATATACTTCCTTTCAGAATAGACAAATAAATTTCAAGGAAAACATTGCTCTGGTTAAGGGTGGATTTCCATGGTGATATGTGCAGCTGCAAAAATTTCAACAACAACATCTAGCCATCATTTTTTTTTATGTTTATCTAGCCATCATGAGAACACGAAGTTGATTCAAAGCTTAAAATAAACTTATAAACCACACAAGACCATCTAGGATACATGGTAGGAATAACTTGCAATTACTAGTAGTCCATTTTGCATTCTGTTCTTCCCGATAGTCCTCCATGGGTTGATTCTTCTCGGAGGAGCAGCTTCTAGACCGATGGCTAGTCTTAGCTTAGCGCGATCGATCGATGGTTGTACTCCGCGCAAGGACGAGCGCATTTGTTCGTTCGCGAGAGATTAGCTGTTAGATTTGGCATATTATCTGCATATTATAGATATCTGTTTTTCTAATTCGCATATTATGTGCTACAGGATATCGGGTAGGAGCCGCCAGGACACGCCATCGATCTTTGACCCCGCCGCCGCTGTCTGGAGCCGCCACGACACGCTGTCGATCCCCGACCCCGCCACACCCTCGATCCCCGACCCCGTCACGCCGTTGTTCGACTACGTCCTCTACCGCCGCGGGTGAGCTAGAACTCTGTCTTCTCCCTCGCATTTTTTTTGTCGCGTCACCTAGGTGTCATTTCCCGTCCGCAAGCGTTACGAAGATAAATATGCAATAGTGGGTAGGCATATTTTGAACCGTAACGCTTGCGGCATTCACGGGACAGTCGGGATGCGTAGTTGGGTACGTTTTCCATGTTCTGCTCCGGTCTGGGTCAGGATTTCGGTAGCGCTTCCCCGTTGTTCTCCTTATGCACATTCTCTCGGCTTTTTGCCGAGACGTGTATCGGGAGAGCAGCGGGGAGGTGCTGCCGAAATTCTGTCTCGGATCGGGGTAGAGCATGGAAAACGTACTCAATCTACGGATCCGGCGGCTGCTAGGACCCTTGACCTATTAGATATTGTAGGTTTTGCCGCTAGGAAATAAAAATATCATGCATTTAATTTCATGCTATTATTTGAGATGATTACAGCAGATTATTTGACCTGTCTCGAATACAATATGTGTTGTTTGCCTCGCAATACAGCAGATTATGGCTGATAATGGTTGGATGTTCACTGGCCGAAAAAATGCGATGGAAAGAACAGATGAGTGGGTATGGAAGACTAATTTCTTAGTGAGGGAGTTAGGGCGTGGTTCAAAGTCGGGCATCCGTCCAGGTTGCCCTTGCGCTCGATGCAAGCTGCGTCTTCGTAAGGGAAAGCAAGATATGACTAAAACCTATGGTCTTATGGGTATTGGGCGGAGTACACCACGACGATCGACTTTGCTGAGTACGAACGTGAAAATGGTAGGGTGATGCGGCAGCGGATCAATGGCATTGAGGATGATGGGATAAGAAACTTCCTAGAAGATCTCCGTGATGCCGACATACCAGATTCGCCACCTTCACGGGAGGAACCATCCGAACCGAGTGAACCAGAGGAACCAGAGCCAACTGCACAGTCCTATTTTCGTATGATGTCCTCGGGTCAGAGGCCTCTGTACGATGGTGCAAAAATTTGTCAGCTCGATGCCATCTCCCAAGCCCTCCGAAAAGCTCAAGCACGGCAATACCCGTTCATGCTTTGAATCTCATCTGCAAACATATGGTAACATGCTGCCTGAAGGACATTGTTTGCCTAAAAGCATGTACGAAACAAAGAAAATCCTGCGAGAGCTGAACATGGATTATGAAAGATAGATTGCTCCTAAAGGCTGCGTTTTGTTTCGGCAACAGTTTGCGGAAGACAAGTACTGTATCAAGTGTGGGGCCTCTAGGTATCATGAGGTAAATGGACGTGATGGTCAGAAGAGGCAGACAAAAGTCCCCATGAAGATTCTTCGGTACCTACCGTTCATAAAAAGAATCCAGCGACTTTACATGAATAAGGAGTCTGCCACCCAGATGACCTGGCACAAGAATGGGAAGAGGTACGAGGACGAGCACGGACGGATAAAGATGGGACATCCATCTGATGGTATGGCATGGAAGAATTTCGATGCAAAATACCCTGAGGAGGCAGCCGAGGCTCGGAACGTCAGAATTGCGATAGCAACCGATGGTTTCAATCCGTATGGTATGTCGACTGCCTCGTACAGCTGCTGGCCCGTGTTTGTTATTCCGCTCAACCTCCCTCCGGAGTCCTAATGCAAAGGAAGAACATATTCCTGTCATTGATCATTCCAGGGCCTGAATACCCTGGGAAGAATTTGAGTGTCTATTTGCAGCCGCTTGTGGATGATCTAAACCACTCTTGGCACCACGGTACCTTCACATACGACCGTGCATCGAAGAGGAACTTTTTGATGAAAGTTTGGTTCCAGTATTCCATGCACGACATGCCGGGTACGCCTTATTCTGCGGATGGTGTACAGCTGGTAAGTGGCCATGCCCAGTGTGCAGGAACCGGCTTGAGTTTCTTTGGCTAAGCGCGGGTAAGAAGTATTCCGCGTTTGACACGCATCGAAAGTTTCTCAAAAGAAGACATCGGTTTAGAGATGACGAAAAGAACTTTAAGAAGGGCAGAGTTGAGCGTGTAGAGGCAGAGATACCAACTTTCGATGGTGCAGTTGTTGATGCCGAGCTAAGTGCTCTCGTGCTTGCTCAGGAAATGGCCCACGATATTCGGGATGGTGTGGACCACAACTGGACTCACGTGGCAAGCATTACGCAACTCCCATATTACAAGGACCTCGATCTTCCCCATAACATCGATGTGATGCACACCGAGAAGAATGTCGGAGAGTCTCTGTTTCACACTGTCCTGAACATTCCTGAGAAGTCAAAGGACAATGTGAAGGCTAGAGTCGATGTTCAGAAGCTCTGTGATAGGGAGAGATTACACATGCAGGAACCTGAGGGCCGTCGAAAAAACTGGTTCAAGCCGCATGCCTTCTACTGCCTTAATAGTATCCAAAAGAAAGAGGCGTTCATGTGGCTCAAATACGTCGTGATGTTCCCTGATGGGTATTGTTCAAATATAAGTAGGGGAGTCAATCTTTCAACGGGAAAAGTCAACGGGCTCAAGAGTCACGACTATCATGGATTGAGCGGCTGATGCCGGTGATGGTTCGAGGGTATCTCCCCGAACGTGTCTGGCGTGTGCTCGCGGAGTTGAGCCATTTCTTCCGCACGCTTTGTGCTAAGCAGATATGTCCCCTGATGATTAAGAAGCTGCATGAGCTAGTGCCGGAGTTGCTATGCAACTTAGAGATGATATTTCCGCCTGGCTTCTTTACTCCGATGGCACATCTTGTTGTGCATCTCGCGAACGAGGCACTATTGGGTGGACCGGTGCAATTTCGTTGGCAGTTTCGTATTGAGAGAGAGTTTAAGTATATTCGAACCAAGTGTGGAAACAAAAATAAGATTGAAGCATGCATAGCTGAGGCAACTGTCCTCCAGGAGATGGCAGACGCCAGGCTAACCTACTTTCCCGATGATGTTCCCATGCATAACCAGGCATCTCGGTACAATGTTGATGAGCCCAAGCAAGACCCCAAGCCCTCCTCTTCCAGTTTCCCGGTGGCAAGGCCGGTGGCGCAAAGAAGTATAACTTGACCTTCGAAGAGCAGGAGTGCATAAGCTCTATGTGCTTCAAAACATGAAAGAAGTGACCCGCGACGAGCAAATGAGGCGGGCAGTTTCCTTAGGTAAAATGGTGAACAAAGTATCTTTTCAACTAGTATCTTGGTTTTGGTCTAATACGTATTTTGTCCTTTTAGGCAATTCACCGATGAAATGTGGCCGGGAACTGTGGACCCCGATGAAGCCGAGCTGGGACACTCTTATGAAAGAGGGTGCCCCCGGAAAGAAATTTCACGGCTTGGTTTAGGGAAAGGTAAACTCTAACCTGTCCCTCCTACCTTGCAATTCGTGTCTTGTCCATCTTACACGTAACTAATGCACAGAACAATTTGTACCAAACTTGTAGGGAGGTGATCCCACTATTGTGATGTCGGATGAGTTGAGATGTGTCTCCCAAGGTTGTAATCGTAAAGTTGAGATGTATGAGAAGTATGACGTGAATGGGTTTCGCTTCCATACAGAGTCTCACCAGAACAGTCGGCCCAATGCAAAAACTATAAATACCGGGGTCTTCACCAAAGGAGCCGGAGAGTTTGATTACTTGGGAGGTTACAAAACGTATACGAGGTGACGTACAATAATACGAACATAGAACTCAAGCTCGTCGTGTTCAGATGCCACTGGTTTGACCCAACGGAGCATGGACTGAGAAAAAACCCCTTCCATTGGGGTTAGTTGAAGTTAAGCCTTCAACCACCTATAGTCGATCCGATGTCTTTGTTGTGGCTCACCAAGCGAAGCAGGTTTATTATTTGCCCTACCCATGCAAGAAAGATGGACTCAATGGATGGGAAGTCGTGTTCCATGTATCACCACATGGTAAGCTACCCATGCCCTCGGACGATGATTACAACAACATCGACCCTAAAACATATGAGGGGATTTTCTACCAAGAGCAAGAGAGCTTTGGGGACTTTGGCATACAAGCTTGTGGACCTCGAGAACGAATCACAAACAGGCGGTGAGGCAGTGATGGATCTAAAGGACATAGATATGCTCAACAAGTTTCATTCGGACATTGCCAATGATGAGCCTCCACCGTGCGATGAGCATCCACCGTACTACTCACGTGATAGTGATTCTGATAGTGACAATGAGAACACAAGATTTAACTATGAGAGTGATGGTGAGGGTCTTTTATGTTTATGCTTAGTATTTAATTTCTCTCATGTAGTTAGCTTAATACTTATTTTCCTTGCATTCTTTATTATGCTTACTATATATTTTTGAACATGCTTATTAATTGTTTACCCTTTGTCAATGCAGGTGATTGAGCAATATGAGCGGCAAGGAATCCTCGGCCACCTTGAGCAAGTCGCAGCGCCGGCGGTTTGCGAACCCGCGTTACACTCAGGAGGGGGGTGAGAGGAGGTGCACGACGAGGTGGAGGGGTAGCTTCTGATGCACTTCCCCAGAGGGGACGCCGAGGTGGAGGCCGAGGTGGAGGACGAGCTGGAGGACGACTAGGTGGACGGGCACGAGTGGAGGAGTCAGGCCGAGGCGGAGGAGCAGTCTCGAGACGAGGAGGTGGAGGCCGAGGTGGAGGCCGAGGTGGAGGACGAGGATTCTGGAGAGGAGAACCCCGAGGCTCCGAAGAAGCTAAAGTTACGTGGGGAATCCGGGGTACCTGATGAGTCACAGGAACCTGCACCGGAGGCGAGAACCCTCATTAAGGGCAACGGCAAAAGGTAAATGACTACCCATTTTGAACACGGTAATTTCATGTTGACGTGTATTAATGTTTCATTATTGTGCAGCACTTGGATTTTTGCACCGGGGATCAAGCGTACTCCTAACAGCCTGGTTGGATCTCTGCTTAGGAAGTATTGGCCGGGCTATTACTCTCCCGTCCCCGGTGGCGAGAGGATTCTAGCCAGCAGTTGGCACGACTATCAGGCCGCCCCTTGGGTTGGCTACGAGTCAGCTGCTGACGCTGTTATCACCAGGTTTGGGTAAGACAAACTCTTCAAATTTCTTTCATAGTTGATAGTTGATGACTCCACCATGCTACCTCATGACTCTCACAATTATTTTTTTGCCTAATTTACAGAGATTCTTTAGGGTGCTTCCGGAGGATCAGGACAGGGCGGACAAGACTTTGCAGGGGGCTTGTAAGAAATTGGTGCCGCAACAGTTCTATAATCAAAAGAATACGTCCATGAACTTATTCAGTTCTGAGAAGTTGGGCAAGAGGGCGCCGAAGCACGAGAATGTGGAGAATCCACCTGACATGACCCTGGATGATTACATGTTGGTAAGTAAATTGTCAAAAAGTTCATATGTTGCTGCTAAGGTGCATTTGCAATTTCTGTGCTTCAAATGAGTATCGATTTTTCAGGTTCGACCCTCGTGGACCTTAGGTAGGGAAGACGCATGGGAAGCGGTGGCGACAAAGTGGCTCGGGCAAGACGCCGAGTTCAAAGCCGTGAGCGACCGAAACAAGGCAAACCGTGGCCACGTCGGGACACACCGTGCGGGTGCCTGCGGCCTTGCCAACTTCAAGGAAAAGATGGTATACATGGAACAACCTGCATCTATTTCGTGTTGTTTTCCTACTTGATGAACATAACATTTCCTCTTGTGTTCCTACTTGATACGCAGGCGCAATCTACTGGAGCGTTTGTTTCGGACGTGAAAGCATGGGAAACAATAAAGCTTAAGAAGCCCGATCCATCCAAGCCTCCTTCCGAGGTTCCCGAGTACTACGGCAACGCAAAGGACAAGTTGGATTTGTACTGCTCGACTTTCCAGACTTTCCATCCGCATGTGGAAAACCCTTTGGAGCACGAGACCGATATGAGAGCGTGGTCGTGGCGGGAGTGGCAGGGAGCATGGGCGTTACTTCCTAGCTGATACGGTGACCCCGCACATGCCTGAGTTGAGCTTGACGCGTGTCAAGTCTACCCTCACCGCCGATGACCCAAAGGTCACGCGTCATCGCCGGCCTTCCCGAGCTGACCACGATGTAAGTTGTCTCAATTTCATCCTATTTTCGACATTCGTTCCTGAGGTGACTGTTCACGAGATTCAATTTTCTTGATTGTAGCCTGCTTTCGAGGCGGCCTACGCAGCCGCTTTTGCGGAGTATGAGACGGCATATAACGAGTGGCTGCAGGTCTCACAGGCATACGCCGAGTATAGAGAGATGCTCGATAATGTAAGTTACAACCTGTTGTTTCTACAAAATATTACAAGTCTCATTTCCCGTGGTTTGAAGCTTCATATCTACAACGCCTAACATCTACCCTATCTTGCAGGCGACCCGCATGTTTCTTATCACTGGTGAGAGGCCGACGTCGCTACCAGAGGCACCAGCGAACCCGGGGCCGGCGCCACGGGCCCCGTCGAAGGATATGTTCGCTCTTGGATACTACTCATCGACTCCGGTAAGTAATTTGGCAAACTAGTTGTGATCGATATCATGTGCATTCTAACTTGCTAACTTTTGCTCACACATGCATGTAGGGCTCGGGATGCTCCACGCATCGACCCTTTGGTCGTCCTGATGCCTCGCCCACGGGTTCCCGAGAGATCACAGCCTCGCCGAGTTCGTCTCGTCAGACCACACCGGTTCATGGCGGTGCCGGTGGTCGTGCCTCGCCGAGTTCCGGGGTTGGTTCGACGGCGGCTACCCAGCGCCAGGCGTCGCCGATTTTCACGAGGTCGGAGATGGGTACCTCGAGTGACGAGGCCGTGTAGCTAGGAGATGGTTGTGCTTAGTGTCGTTGGATCATGTATGCACGATGGTTGGATGGTTATGTATGCACGATGGTTGGATCATGCTTTTGTGATGTTTATATGATGTTTGGATTGATATGTACTATTTTTTGTGAAGTCTATGATGTTTCTGTGATCATATTTAATAATGTACAGCTTTTATAATGTGAATTGATATGGTACAGCAGGAAAAAACAGCAACAATTCGAAAAACAGCAAAATTGCCCAGGGGCTACGCCGAGGGGAACCCCGTCGGGGTAGGCCTTTGCCCCAGCCCAGGTAGGGGGCTACGCCGAGGGGGAGGCCGTCGGGGTAGGCCTTTGCCCAGCCCAGCTCGCCCCAGACGCCGAGGGGGAGGCCGTCGGCGTACGCAGCTGCGCAGCGCTAGCTGCCGCCACGTGCCCCCAGACGCCGAGGGGGTGGCCGTCGGCGTACGCAGCTGCGCAGCGCTAGCTGCCGCCACGTGGCCCCCAGACGCCGAGGGGAGTGGCCGTCAGCGTAGCGTGGACGTAACGGATCCGTCCTGGCGGTCTGTGGGGCCCACCAAACTGATACGCCGAGGGGAACCTATACGCCGACGGACAGAAGGGCTTCGCCGACGGACTTGTACGCCGAGGGGGCTACGCCGAGGGTGGCCGTCGGCGTATGGATACGCCGAGGGGGAACGGATAGACGCCGAGGGGAACCGGCCGTCGGCGTACCATCGCATTCCTGTAGTGAATCAATCGACCCTCGTACGAAAAAGAATAAACACATGGATCTTTTTCAAGGATATGCCCCGGGAGGCATATCAGAGTCATAGAAGAAAGGCCAAGCAACCAGAGTTACATTGCGGGTTGGCACAGACGCCGAGCGCGCACCCACGCTGCCTAGCAGCTATAACTCAACGCCTACTACTCGCGAAACCTCCACCGCTCCGCCTCTGAAAGGCAACCCTAAACAGCCCGGCCGCTCTCCAGGTCTCCGCCTCAGCACTGATTGCCCGAAGCACCACCGCCGGCGAAGGTGTGGCGTTGTTGAAGACAACGTCGTTCCGGTGGCACCACAGGGACCAACAAACGAGCGTCACCGCCGTCCAGAGTTCCCGTCTGTCATGCCTCCCCCCTGCCTCGAACTAACCCACTCAACTAGTGACGCAGCAAGGTCGGGGATCCACCCCTCCTTTCCCCATTCGCGGAGGCAAGCCACCCACACTGTCCGTGCCAGCACGCAGCCCATTAGAAGATGGTCAATGGACTCGCCATGCTGGTCACAGAAGGGGCACGCCTCAGGGCGCGGCAACCCACGTCTAGCCAGCCGGTCCGCAGTCCAACAGCGATCCCGGAGGGCAAGCCAAAGGAACATGCGGCACCTAAGCGGGGCCCTAGATTCCCAAATCTGTTGGGCGCCCGGCATCAGCTCGGAACCTGCAAACAGAGCAGCGTAACACGACCGCGAGGAGTATACACCACTCGCATCCCAGCACCACCTGAAAGTGTCGCCGGTCCCAGGCCTAAGCTCCACTGCCGCAATACGGTCCACCAGAACCAGGAGCTCGACCAGGCCTGGAGCAAACCCATGGATCTCATGTTCACGTACTACATATGTGTAACATGATGATGGTAGCACGAGAGGAAAAAGAAACATTGGCGGCACATGGACACGACGAAACAGAGTACATGGATGTCGAGACATCGTAGTAGTTTTCATAGACTGGGGTGCCATGAGACTACGGTAGAGACGTGGGGTAACGGGATAGCGTAGTAAACACAGAACACGGGATTTACCCAGGTTCGGTACGTCGCGACAGTACGGCGTACCTACTCCTGCACTTCTCACTACGAGGGACTAAAGCCCGTATAATAAGGTTACAATGTAAGGGAATAGATCTAGCTACTCGTCGAGGATGAACTTCCCGGCGAGTTGCGCAAAGCTTAAGCTAGAACCTAGAACCTTGGAACTAAAGGAACTTATTGAACTTATTAAATCTATCTCCCGTCCGGCTTTATATAATAGCCGGATTAGGGCTTACAGAACCAGAAACCTAGAAGACTACGTTTAACTTGTAACTTGGAAAGTAAGGAATCCGTCTTCTCCTCCAAGCCAGATCACGCGGGCCGTGATCCGGGTTCTTCTAGAATCCGGCTTCTACGCGTTGGACTACTGGGCCGCCCAATGGACCTAAACCCATTACCTTGCAGGCCACCCTGGTAGTCCAGCTCTTTTGTCTACCATCTTCTATACCCTTATTTGGTATATATCCGACAGTAGCCCCCAGGAAGGATCAAAACTCTGAAACTCCGCCTTTCGTCAAATACATTTTGTCCAGGAAACTTGATTCAACAGTCTTGATTCTTTCTTCTTTCCTTTTGAAGGAGATGGTAACATAAAACTCGGAACTACGAAAATCCGGCTTTTATTCTCGCAATCCTTCGTGGAAAAGGAACACGTGACATCAGCGCTTTAATCATGCTGACGCAAGCACCGCTTGGTTTCACGCGGGAAACCCTGCAACGTATCTTTGACAGATTCTCACGAGAAACGAGGAGATAGCCATCATTCCTCTGTCGTTCCGTTTCCCGGATTTTCCGGCGAGCGACACGCGTCGAACATCCAACGGTCAAAAGAGCCGTTGGCGCGTATCTAGAGGGTTTTTAGGCTATAAATAGCCGTCTTCGTTGTCTCCGAAAACCTTTCCTCACTCCCTCTGCCCACGCCATTGACGCAAACGCGAGCACGAGAGCTTAGAACGAATCCTTGCCCCGACGAGCCGGAGCGCTCCGTCACCGCCGAAAACGATGGCCTCTCCGTCGTCCTCACCGGCCCGTGCCTCCATCGACGAGCTTTTGGGCGACCTGGATCCACAGCTGGGTCGCCCAAGCATGCCGGCGGCGGGCCGGAAAGAACCACGGCATCCGCGGCGGCGGAGGAAACGCTTTCGCCGCCGCGGACGTAGCGGGCCCAAGCACGACAACATCCCCGCCGTTCGCACCGGAAACGGCGGGGGTCAAGACTCACTCTCGTGGCACTGAGCGCTTCTCCGCCGGAGCTGACGAAGAAGCATAATTTGTCGGAATTTGGAATCAGAGTGATACTTCACTCGTCCTCCTTCGTCGGATGTCAATCACAGATTAATAGTTAAAGGCAAATGGCGGATCTCGAAGAATGAGCCAGAGCCCAAGCCAAAGGAAGGTGAACGCGTCCTCCTCACTTCTCATATCACGAGAGGTATGGGTTTTCCCCCTTCCGCCTTTTTCCTAGACGTCCTCAATTTCTATGGTGTCCAACCACATAATATCTCTCCAAATTCCATCCTCCAATTAGCTAGTTTCCAAGCTCTTTTCGAAGGGTATCTTGGAATAACTCCCAATTTAGACTTCTGGCATTATTGTTTCGAGGTAAAACACAATATCACAAACGGTGTCTCGCGCCCATCTGCGGTACCATATCTTTTACCCTCAGAAACTTTAGGGAAGAATGGTACCCCAGGATAAGAATGCCGAAACCTGACCAATCTTGGCTAGGTTCTTTCTTTTATCATCAAGACATTCCGTTCCCCAACAAAGAAACCGGACTTCCTCCCTTTGTTAATTCTGCTGCCATTCCTCATGAAAATTGGACACTTGAAATAACAGAGGATTTGCCTGAAAGCCTGATGAAAATAAATCGTCGCATTGCCAAACTTTCTTCTTCTCAACCACCTTTGGTTTGGAAGGATATCGTGTTATGCTGGTTTGGACGTCGCGTACAACCTTTATCCCTTCGTTCCCGACTTCTTTGTGAGTACACGGGACCGGAAGATAGCATGAGAGGCACTGATAGATCCTTTAGCAAGAAGGATTTTGTCGAACGCCTTCATCAGATAGTTGCCGCCGATAGCCAGGTTGAAGAGAGTCAGCCATATCATGCGGAAAATCTGGTTCCTAAGGTACTTTTTTCCCTTGTTTCTGAGTTTCCTCAGATTATCTTCTCTCTTCATTTTTAACATACTGCTGATTCTTTCCTAGTTTGACGAACTTGGAGAAGATGATCTTGCTTCTGATGCTGAAATCAGCCAATTGTATGCCGAGTTTTACAACACCCAAAAGCGCAAGAGGCAAACTACCATCAAAGAAGAATTCCCTTCTGCAGCTGCAGGTAAAAGGGGGAAAACGAATATGCCAATGGGCGGAAATCTTCAATCACCCGTCAGAAACGAATCCATTCCTGCTCCAGATGATATCCGGGTGAAAGAAGAACTTTTCGACGAACTCGGATATATTCGTCCAGAAGCTAAGAAGTTTTTTGCTCCTGCGCCTCTGGTTCGCCCTTGGCCGCAAAATGGATTAGTTATCCGCAACAATATTGCATTCTCGCCCCGGCAGGTCGTACACGATGGCCTTCACCACGTAGGAATTCTTTTCATGGAATATGCCCGAGAATTCAAAGAGACCTTAACTGATTTGCGAGAAATGAGCCAGGTAATACCTCTAGCCCCCAAGCATTAAGTTTGAAAATCTAAATTCCTCTTAATGATTCTTTGTATGCTTGTTCAAACTTAAGCATCTGGCTTTCATTTCCATGTTTCAGCATTCCGCAGATGCCATAAACGTGGAAGTTTTGAAAAAACTTAGCCTCAAAAGCAAAGAAGTAAAAACACTTCAATCTGCTATTGAGTCAAAGAGCAACGAACTGGCGTCGACTCAAAAGCAATTATCCAAAGCCACCGGTATTTTTCTTCGTGTTTGTTGACTTTTGCTGGAAAGTTTTTTCTAAATCTTGCCGTAATGTCGGATTATTTTGTCCCTGCTTTCCAGCTGCTTTAACCAAAGCCAAGAAACTCACAGCGAACGCTGCTTATTTTTCTCAACTTCGTGAAGAAAACTCCAACCTTCAAAGAGAACTTTCAAAAGTTCGAGAAGAACTGGAAGCCAGTAATCTAGCCCTTGGGATTGCGCAATCCAAGGCTTTTTGCAGGCAGCAGAGGATAAATCCATTATCAATGATTTAGAAAGTATGCTATTTCCTCGTATGAAAGAAAGCGATGAAATTGACGCGGTTCTTGGTAAGTTGACTTCTTTTACCAATACTTTCATGCCATATTCTTATATTTTCTAATCTTTGCCTTTTGTCAAAAAAGCAGGAAATTTTCCAGGGATTTCTCGGATGGAAAAGATCCGGGCCTTTGGGAAGATATGGAATTCAATCAGAAATGCAGGAATGCATTTACTTAGTAAATTCCTGCCTACAAGCAGTATACAATTCTCAGAAGTTTACCGACTTCCGGATGGCATTATGGAAGTAGCAAATTCGAAGGAATCTTTCCTTCGCTCTGCAGCACGGGGTGGTGCGCGGATGGCACTTGGCCTCATGCGCTTACACTACCCTGATGCAAAATCCTGGCGTGTAGCATCCGGTATTCCTCAAGAATGCTCAGAAGCACAAATAAATGCAATCTTTAAAGAAGTTGAAGGCCATGCCACGCAGATTGCTTCCATGGTAAATATCTCCATTACTTATCCGGAAGAAGAAGTGCCCGCAGCCCCCGAGAATGATGGCAGTGATGAAGACTCAGAAATTTAAAGGGGGCGCACTTAACCTGGATGATGGATGCGTATAGTAGCTTCTTTACAATGTAACTCATATTGTAATACTTCTATGTCATTTGTCGAAACAAGAAACTCCGCCTTTTGCGATTTCAAACTTCTTGCAAAGTTTTTCGGGTTTGGCTGCTCCTTTATCTTCTAAGTAATCTGTATATATGCTTTAACTGTTCTTAGTGTTTGAAATGGCTCAAATAGCACTATGAATCGTTATGCCGAGTAACTGGGGATGAACCAAGCAGTTTTGAAACTCGAAAGCATGAATCATGCTAAAGGCATTTTTACTAACTAGTTCCAGTAACCCAGCATACGCACGATCAGATAAGACTTAGAGAAAATAAGGAACTCTTCTGAAACTTGGGCACGCAGGCACAATCCGAGTTTCCTTTAACCTTTAACAGGCCGAATCATTCAGCTTTTAAACACCGAGCACGCAGGCACAATTCGGGTCAACATTGAGTATTTGTAAGATCATTGGGAAATAGAAAAAGCGGAAATATTTTGTACTTATAATGAATATGAATTCCGATAACTTTATTTCATGATCTCAAAGATGTTTACATAGAAATTGAACTAAGTGTAGAAGGGACGTAATTGCTGGATACTCCAAGGCCTATTTGTCTCTCCTAGTTCAGCATCTATTTTTTCTCTTTCTTTTGCGATTCGGCTTTTTGGGATCATCCTCCGTATCTCGAATGTCGACAAGATAATATGATCCATTCTTCATGGCTTTACTGATGACAAATGGTCCTTCCCATACTGGGGCCAATTTGTGCTTTCTTTGCTGCACCAATCTCAGCACCAAGTCACCTTCTTTAAAAGAGCGATGCCTGATTTTCCGACTATGATAACGTCGTAAACCTTGCTGGTAGATGGCGGATCTTTGAAGCACAAGTTCTCTTTCCTCTTCTAGGAGATCGACAGCATCCTGTCGTGCTTCTTCGGCATCTGAGTCATCAAAATTTTGCACTCTTGGGCTATCATGGATCATGTCCGTTGGAAGCATGGCTTCCGCACCATAAACTAGGAAGAACGGGTTTGCTCAGTTGACCTGTTTGGCGTCGTTCGAATACTCCATAACACGGAAGGTAGTTCTTCTACCATGCTCCGGCTGCTCTATGAAGAGGAGTTTCGAGTCTTGGGCGTATTCCTTGCAGGATTGAGCTGTTCATCTTTCAACCTGTCCATTAGATTGCGGGTGCGCCACAGATGCAAGATCCAAGCGAATTCCCGTTTGTTGGCAGTATTTGCCAACTCCCCAATGGAGAAATTTGTCCCGTTATCAGTTATTATGCTGTGTGGGACGCCATACCTCATTACTAAATCAATAATGAAATTTCTGGCAGTTGCGCCATCCAGCTTTTTGATGGGTTTAGCCTCCACCCATTTTGTGTACTTATCTACTGCTACGAGTAGATGTGTAAGTCCACCTCTTGCAGTTTTGAACGGTCCCATCATGTCTAGCCCCCAGACCGCAAACGGCCAAGTGATAGGGATAGTTTTTAATGCTTGGGCCGGCAAATTGGTCTGCTTAGCATAATATTGACATCCTTCGCATGTATTCACTATGCGTTCGGCGTCTGTCTTGGCTGTTAGCCAGAAAAACCCTGCACGGAATGCTTTTTTGACTATGCTTTTTGATTGAGCATGATGTCCGCAATCGCCGGCATGGATTTCTTGCAATATTTCTCTTCCCTCCTCTGGTGAAATACACCGCAGAAAAACTCCAGAAGTACTGCGTTTGTATAAGTGGTCGTTGATTACTACGTATCCTTTGCATCGACGTTGTATTTGCCTTTGCAGGACTTCGTCTGCTCCTTCCGGTACTTCTGATTGACTAAGAAGTTTAGGTACGGGATTGTCCAATCCGGTTTAACGAACATGACTTCAATTGTTTCAGATGCTAAAGGGTAATCGACGTCTCCACCTTTTATGGATGGTTCGTGCAAATGCTGGACGAATACCCCTGGTGGTAAATTTTTTACTCTCTCTGATCCCATGCGGGCTAACGCATCCGCGTTCCAGTTTTCCTCCCTTTTTATGTGAAGGACTTCGAACCCGAAGAAACAGATGGCAAACTCATCCACCGTTCTCCGATATTCGGCCATTATGGGGCTTTTCGCGTCCCAGGTTTGGTTGAGCTGATGCTGTACCAAATCCGAGTCTCCGTAACACAAGATGCGTTTTACCCCTATTTCTTTTGCAATATGCAAGCCATGAAGCAAAGCTTCGTATTCTGCTACATTATTACTGGCGTTGAAGTGTATTTGCAATACGTACTCCATTGTGTCTCCCTTGGGAGATTTTAGAACTACGCCGGCTCCAGCTCCTTCCTTCATCTTAGATCCGTCAAAGTGCATGATCCAGTACTCGGACTCTGGCATCGGTGTATTTTCCATTGCTTCTGTCCAGTCGGCGACGAAATCTGCCAAAACCTGGGATTTTATTGCCGTCCTTGGCTGATACTTAATGTCGAAGGCTGCCAGCTCGATGCCCCATTTAGCTACTCGCCGGTTGCCTCCGCATTGTTTATAATATCTCCTAGTGGTGCTTTACATACCACTGTTATAGAATGTCCTTGAAGTAATGGCGCAGCTTTCTGGATGCGAAAAATACGCCATATGCCAGTTTCTGATAGTGCGGGTATCTTTGTTTGGATTCGGAAAAAACTTCGCTTATGTAGTATACCGGATGTTGATCTGGTATGCTTTGCTCTTCTTTTTCCCGTTCCACAACGATTACCGCGCTGATAACCCGACTAGTACCGTAAGGTATAACAACATGGGTTCTTCATCTTTGGGAGATGCCAAGATGGGAGCGTTCATCAAGGTTTCTTTTAACTGGGTTAACGCTGCGTCGGCCTCTTCTGTCCATTCAAACTTGTCGGATTTCTTTAACAGTTTGTATAGTGGCAAGGCTTTATCCCCCAGCCGACTAATAAATCTGCTGACGGCTGCAGCGGAACCCGTCAATCTTTGGACATCTTTTACACATGTAGCTTTGAGATATTCAAGATTGCCTTGATCTTTTCCGGGTTCACTTCTATTCCTCTGTGAGAAACGATGAAACCTAGAAGTTTTCCTGAGGGAAACCCCGAATACGCACTTAGATGGATTCAACTTCATCTTGTAAGTGCGCAAGTTTTCGAAAGTTTCTCGCAAATCCTCAAGGAGTGTATCTTTTTCCTTGGTTACGACAGCAATCGTCCACGTAACATGGACGTTTTTTCCAATCTGACTATGCAAACAACGTTGCATGCAACGCTGGTAGGTTGCTCCTGCGTTCTTCAGGCCAAAAGGCATGGTTACGTAGTAATACGTCCCGTACGGGGTTATAAAAGAAGTCTTGATTTGATCTTCCTTTTTCATGCGTATTTGGTGGTACCCGGAGTATGCATCCAAAAAGCATAAAAGCTCAGAGCCTGCAGTGGCATCTATTATTTGATCGATTCGCGGCAGCGCAAACCTATCTTTCGGACATAACTTGTTCAATCCTGTGTAATCTATACACATTCTGAGGGCAGTTGTGTCTTTCTTCGGTACTAATACCGGATTTGCGGACCAGTCGTATGGATTACCTCCTTGATGAAATCCGCTGCTAAAAGCCGGATAATTTCCTTGCCAATAGCCTTCCGTCTTCTTCCGTCAAATCGACGGAGACCTTGTTTGACGGGTTTTGATCCGGGAATAACCTTGAGTTGGTGCTCAGCAAGTTCCCTGGGTACGCCTGGCATGTCAGCTGGACACCAAGCAAAAATGTCCCAGTTCTCACGGAGGAACTTGATGAGCTCGCCTTCCTATTTGTCGGTCATCCCAGTCCCTACAACGACGAATTTTGTCGGATCTTTGGGATCTAGGATTACCTGTCTTGTATTCTCGGATGCCTTGAAGCTATCTGTTGGCTTCCGAGTTTCTTTTCCTGCCGGCATTTCTTCGGCGATACCTCCTTGGCTAACTCCTTCAGTTCTTCCTGAGCTATAACTCTCTGAGCGCAAAGGGCGTTTTGCTTCTCCAACTCGTTTGCCAGCTTGAAATCACCGGCAATGGTGATTACTCCTCCTTTGGGTCCTGGCATCTTCAGCTTGTTGTAGATATAGCAAGATCTTGCCATAAACTTAGCGAAAGCCGGACGTCCGAGTATTGCATGATACACGCTCTCGAACGGCACAACTTCGAAGGATACTTTTTCCTGCCGGAAGTGATCTTTATCTCCGAAGGTGACATCTAGGGAAATTTCTCCTAGGGATCGTGCTTGCCTGCCAGGAACGATGCCATGGAAGCGTATATTGCTGTAGTTGAGCTGGGACTCGGATATCTTCAAGTGCTTCAGTGTATCCAGGTACATTATATTGATGCTGGATCCTCCGTCCATCAGCACTCTTCTTAGCCTGTTTTGAACAATAGGGCTTACAACAAGAGCTTGCGTGCCGGGTTCAGGGATATTTCCGGGATGATCAGACTGATCCCAGATTATCGGTGTGTTGGAATACTTCAAGAATTTTGGGGTTGCAGGAACAACCGCGTTTATTTCTCGAAGTGTCCTTTTGGCCACCTTTGCTGACGGGGTTGCTAGGAAAGTTAGCATTGCTTCTCCGTCAACTCTTGGAAATTTGGGTTCGCCTTTTCGCTGTTGTTCCTGGATTTTATCATCAGTGTCCGATTCACTGTCTTCTTTTTCAGCTTCTGGCTTTTGTTTGGCAGGTTTCCTCTTAGAACCCTTCCCTTTATTTCCGGATCCTGCATTGCCTTTCATATGCTTGTTTAGCCGGCATTGCGCGTTTGTGTGGGTTGGTTTCCCAAACTGAGAGTGGTGGACGCAGGGTTCCGACTTAATTCTCTCCCATTCTTCAGGAGTGTAATTGATGGGATCCGGACTGCGGCCCTTCCACTTGTTCCCTTTTTCTCCTCCAAAGGCTAAGTTAACCTCCTTGGGCTTTGTCGTTGACTCCGGAGTTCCTTTTTTATCAGAACGAGGTGTTTTCTTGGCCAGTATTAGTGACTCAATATTGCCTCCTCTTGCTCTGATATCGTCTTCGGCTGCGGCATGCTCATTAGCGGTTGTAAGCATAGATCCGAGATCTTTGTGCTTTTTAGAGCCAACCATGAACGGTACAAGTCCGGGTTTCAGGCCATTGACGAAAGCATGCATTGCTTGTACGTCAGTTACTCCAGAGCAACTATTCTTCATTGCAGTCCATCTGGAGATGAAATCCACGTATGGTTCGTCTTCAAATTGGGTGCAACGGTTCAGCTGGTTGATGCTATTTGGGCGTTTGTATGTTCCTCGAAAATGCTGAGTAAATACTCTCGCCATATCATCCCAACTGTCGACAGTTCTTGATGGTAAACCATTAATCCAATCTCTGGCTCCGTCTAGCAACATTAGGGAAGAAACTTGACAGCTTCCAGGTCTGTCCCGTTGTTGATCTCGACGGCTGTGTAATAATCTGAAAGCCAGGTATCCGGGTTTGTACTGCCGGTATATTTTTGGTAGGTTGGACCAACTTTGGCAAAGCCAGAATGCAGGGTTATCCTTCGGATCCTGTCTGTAAAACACTTAGGACCAAAGTATAGATCATCCTTTTATGCTCTATCAATATGTGCAGAATATCTCCCGGCTGAATGGACAGAAGGGGATCTGCTCCTTTCTTTTCCATTGTTACGCGGACGCGTTTTTCCGAGGTTATCTCTATCTCTTCCGTTGTCACGCCCTGGGATTAGGTGGAGTCCTGCTCCTGTATCTTTCCTTATCTTTGGGCGGTGTCCGAGATCTTTCACGCCTGTGAGGTGTATCGTATCTTCCAGCTTTTTCAGCTGGGTTTCTCGGAGGTGGCATTATTTTGCCGTCATTCCGGTGTTTGTCTTCCCGATCGTGTGGTTTATATCCATCTTTCGGGAGATGAGGTCCGGTTCTAGACGCTGCGTCCCGGTTGTCGGGGTTTTTCTTGTCTTTTCTCGGATCCTCTTTTTTATCCGAATCTCCGGGTTCTTCCGGTCCAGGTGCTCCAGCAGCGCAAGTAACAGTTTTGCAGAGGGCGGAATTATCATGCAGCCTCCCTGATCTCTCTTGTCCTCGCTGTTGCTGCTGTAGTGCTTTTCCTAGGAAAGCATACACCCCTTGGAGTTTTTCCCCGTTGGAGTACAGATCGTTATTCAGGATGGCGAACGCTGCTTCCGCGTTTTTAGCTGCGGTTTTGTATATTGGTTCGCCCTTGGCATCTTTGCCGTTTAACTGCTTTTGCCAAGATGGGTTATAGAACCTTTCTTTTGGCGGCAGTTCTTCCGGTTTTGTAATTCCGGGTAACCTTGTAGGTTTTAAGACAGATCTGTGCTTTCTCTCGTACTCCTCAATTTCTTCCTTCATAATTTTGATGTCATTATGGGTTTGTTGGAGGTGTTGCCGAGATCTAAGCAGTTGTTGCTGTTGCCGTTGGAAAGCTTGTCTCCTGGCTTCCAGCATCTCAGGGGGTTCATTGGGTCCCACTGGAGTTTGTAATAGTTCTTGCTCTTCCAGTTCTGTCATTGGCGGAGCAGTGATTTCCTTAGATTTCTTTTCCGTAGGCTTTGTGCCACTAATATCTCCGACTTCCAGGTTTTCATCAGCGAGATCAGCTGACTTTTTCTTCCGGAGTTTGTACTGGAGTTTTTTAGAAGCACGGTGCTTTTTCTTGGAAGACGGAGGTTTTTTGACAGGTTCATCCTCTGTCATCTCCTTGACATTAGGAAATATCGGAGAAGTTTCTCCGTCTTCCCTCTCCTCTGCTGGTGGAGGGGTTTTAGGGCTTTCCTGGCTATCGGCACCCGTTGTATCAGCTGGTTTTGCCATTAGCACTTCATGGAATCCCTCTTGAAAGGACTTAACTTTTCTTACGAAGGCATCATCATCTTCGTCTTCGGATTCGAAGTTATCCGATCCGGTTTCCGACTCCAATCTCGCCTCAATGGCGGCAAGCACGGACTCTGTTTCCGAGTTCATCGTCTGGTTGACAGATGTCGGATCTTCCGTCTCTGTGACGGGTATTGGTTCTTCCGTCTCTGACGAGTGTGTATTGTTGTCTGCCTCTTGCACGGGATTTCCGTCATCCGTGTTTTCGGCGATCTCGGATTGCACCATGCCGATAAAGTGTGTATCACCGTTTTGTCGGCGATCTGAGCAAAATCCGGCATCATAGTCGTCTTCGACTGGGTATAGGGCGGGTGGGAGATAATTGCTTTCACCGCAAAACCCCATTGCTTCCGCGGTTAATCCGATAAAGATATTGGCAGATCCAATCGGTAAAACGCAGGCACTTACCAGATGGTTTTGCGCCGGGATGTAGGATCCGTTGTCGAGGAAGCGCCCGACGTCGTTGTCGAATTCCAAGCTTCCGACGGTGATCGATCATCCAATTCCGCCTAGTATCCCAGATCGGAACTTCACGCCTGACGTCGTTTGCCCCACGGTGGGCGCCAACTGTCGAGACATCGTAGTAGTTTTCATAGACTGGGGTGCCATGAGACTACGGTAGAGACGTGGGGTAACGGGATAGCGTAGTAAACACAGAACACGGGATTTACCCAGGTTCGGTACGTCGCGACAGTACGGCGTACCTACTCCTGCACTTCTCACTACGAGGGACTAAAGCCCGTATAATAAGGTTACAATGTAAGGGAATAGATCTAGCTACTCGTCGAGGATGAACTTCCCGGCGAGTTGCGCAAAGCTTAAGCTAGAACCTAGAACCTTGGAACTAAAGGAACTTATTGAACTTATTAAATCTATCTCCCGTCCGGCTTTATATAATAGCCGGATTAGGGCTTACAGAACCAGAAACCTAGAAGACTACGTTTAACTTGTAACTTGGAAAGTAAGGAATCCGTCTTCTCCTCCAAGCCAGATCACGCGGGCCGTGATCCGGGTTCTTCTAGAATCCGGCTTCTACGCGTTGGACTACTGGGCCGTCCAATGGACCTAAACCCATTACCTTGCAGGCCACCCTGGTAGTCCAGCTCTTTTGTCTACCATCTTCTATACCCTTATTTGGTATATATCCGACAATGGACGCGGCGAGAGCCAGACAAGCACGGGGCTTTGTCTTGTTACTCCCTCCGTCTTAACTTAATTGTCATAAAAATGGACAAAAATTGAAGCATCCAACACTAAATTATGTCTAGATACATCCACTTTTGTTTATCGTTGTGACAATTAATTTGAGACGGAGATAGTACATAAAGAAGATACAGCCACCCAAACAGAGACACTAGAAAAGAAATAGCAATCAAGCAAGCATATGATACACTAGGACCCCTTCAAGGCTTGCAGTCTCTGCGGCACGATGCCTTGGATTGACCGCATATGCAGGCCGCGAAGCGGTTCCGACATGCCTGCCCGCAGATAGTCGTGGGTTTGGTAGAGTCTTGATTCTCGCGCTGGCAGCCTTCCCTAGTGCAGGATACAAATTGTTCCCGGCAGCTTTGGGTCGAGTCATCGACAGTGCAGGGACCGTGGGTGACATCGCATAGGGCGAAGCAGGCATTGCAGGTGGCCGTGCATTTGCCTTTCTCACATATCTCCTTGCAGCTATTAGCTGGCGACTCGCCCACCGTTAGCACCACAATGCTGCAGAGGAGCAGCACCGCGATCTTCAGAGTGGAGTTGGCCATGGGAGAGACAAGGATAGATAGATATGTATGTATGTATGTGAATGTAGAAAGAGAGGATGGAAGCCATGGGACCATCTCTGTATTTATAGGATGAGGCTGGCTCTCAATGGCCGGCATATAGGAGTATTTCAGTTTTAAGACGAATCGGATCTTATCGGATCAGCATCGCTGGCGTGCGTGTATGATCGCGGATCAGATCATGCCACGCGCTTTGCGTAGAGTGGAGGATGTGCCACGCGCTTTGCGTTTTAACTAGTAGTACTACTCAGCTTAATTAAGCTAACTGATCGCGGATCGGATCGGATCGCATCACGCAACTGCTGGAACATCCAAGTTGACTTTTCCCATGCATCCATCTCTTAGCCTAGCTGGTTGCACACCCTCCACGCCTGTTTTTTTTCTCGTTTTTTAGGGAATCTTGCTACTCTCTTTCTAAATATAATATGTTTTAGCTACTGTACATGTTGACTAGATACGGACTATTATGAGTGAACATATGCACTAAATATTGTCTATATACAAATAAGGAGACCCTATGTCTCCTCCCTTCATCGATTTGCTCGGAGACGAATCGACATACCGAAGCCAGTGCAGGCCGGCCTATTTTATCTCGCATGCATGGGCTGGGCTTCCAAACTAAAACCCATGCTTGGCTATTCTTCCTCTCATTTCCAATGAGATTCATAACCATCTATTTTTGATTTTTTCCGTAAAATCCTGAGCCCATATATATTATTTGCAACTAGCTCTTACAGATACATCCTTATAATAAAACAAATAAAATACACGTCCTTGAAAAGTGTAGCACCATCTTCCTTCTACATCCCTCAGCGGCGTGCAGCGAGGAAAGCTCGATGCTACGCATCCCTTAGCGTCGCGTGTCAGAAAATCTTGAAAAAAAATCAGGCGCTTGTAGAAGCGGGAAGTCGTCGATGTAGACCAGAAGATGTCGGAGACCAAAGTCTTGAGAGATTGATGTCCTGTTGAAGGTAGTGACGTGGTGGTTCGAGAGATAAACCTAACTCCGGACAGACATAGATGTTGTGACCCTGACAGTGAGACGGATCAACGATTCCTGCTCCTTGTTACATAAAGAAGAAGAAGAAGAAGAAGAAGAAGAAGAAGAAGAGGCACGTACGGCGCCACCCACAGACGCACACGATCGAAACAGCAAGCAAGCAGATGATATAGTACGTCCAAGACCCCCTTCAAGGCATGCAGGCTCTGCGGCACGATGCCTTGGATTTACCGCAGATGCAGGCCGCCAAGCGCTTCGGACATGCTTCTTGGCAGGCAATGATGGCTTTGGTGGCAGCTAGAGACGATGCGGCCATTTCTGCCTTGCGCTGGCGCAGTTCCCGAGTGCAGGATACAAATTGTTTCAGACAGCTTTGGGTCGACTCGTCCACGCTGCAGGGACTGTGGGTGAAGTCACATTTGGCGAAGCAGGCATCGCAGGTGACCGTGCACTTGCCTTTCTCGCATATCTCCTTGCAGCTATTAGAGCATGTCTAACAGACCCCCTAAGTTTTCACCCCCTAAAACGCGGGTAGAGGGCCCTGTATGCACATTTCGCGGCCAAAACTCGTGCGAGCTAGCAGCCACTACCCCCACCCGTAAAACAGAATATTCTGTTTTACGGGGTGGGGGTAGGGGTCTGCTAGCTCGCACGAGCTTTTGGCCCCTCAGAAAACAGGGTTTTGCAGGGTTTTGCACAATACACAAGCATATCAAACATGGCAGATTCAAGATATGCGATGCATAATCCATAGTTTTACATCACAAATAGATCAACAAGATCATAGGTCATGTTCTAGGCATAGAGGTTCCAAAGTACTGCCACCACCAACGCGATCCACATCAATCTCGGAGGCCACCGTCGGCACACCACTCACCGAAGTTGAAGCACCAAGGTTGGTTGCCTCGCGAGCTTGACGCGCCTGCAACTTCCTCGCCATGATCTCGGCCTTGCTCTTTCCACCACAGCAGCTGATCGTCGTCCATGTCCTTGGTGTTCATCATGATCTCTTCTCCTCGGCAAGAGCTCCTTCATGGCTTTGGTTTGTTTGAGAGCCAACATCTGGGCATCCAACTCGGCCTTGCGCATAGCCTCCTCTCTTTTTGCAGCCACCTTGGCAAGCTTCACCTCCTTTTTCTTCTCGGTGATGAGGCTTGGTCTCAATGTCTTGAATGCTATTTCCTCCTTTGCCCTAATGTGCTGATCCATCTTGTCCTTGAGCTAGCTGCTCGGCTTCTAGCCTTTGCCTCTCCTTCGCCTTCTTGGTGCCCTCAGACTTGCCTACGTTGCGACCACCCATGTCTTCCTCTTCATCATCCATGTTGAGCATTGCTCCTTCTTGCACTTTGGTTCTTCGTCCCTCAACTTCCACTTGGGAAGGTGTTGGAGCAAGTTGAAGCAATGCTCAAACTGAAATTCCTTGTTCTTGGAGGCGGCCATGTCTTTGTACCGCAATTGAGCATACTTGGGCTGCACAACAACAATGTAGTGTGATGTTTACACAAGAAGACATAGTTTGCACAAGAAATCTGTCACAAAACTTACGTAGTCGATGCCACACATCCACTTGGTGGATTATCCGCCACTTGGTCCATGGCAGCGCTCCAACGAGAACAAGCTGGCTTGATCGTGTTCCACCGGCCTTCAAGGGAGCGGTAGGATCGATCCGCCAAACTTTTCGTGCGAGGCTTGAGCTTGTGGTAAAGATCCTCAATGCGTTGCCAATAGCGCTTGCCGGTTTGATCGGTGCAGGTGGCAGCATCCATGGACACTTTGCCCACGCACGGACCAATGTGACATCTTCAATCTCGGTGTAGTTGGGCTGCTTCCCGATCTGCTCCGCCGCGCAGTAGCCGCGTCCACCTCAACCACGTCGTCGTCCACCTCTTCGTCGGCCTCTTCATCCTCGGCATAGTCAGCGTACTCGTCGTCGAACGCACCAATGCCCGAATCCAAATCCACCGCAGAATCGTTGAGCATGTCCATGTAGGATGTCGCGACGGCCGGCGCGGGCACTTCGTCGAGCACCTGGCGGGCACCAGCCGGCGGCGGCGTGGCACCTGCGTGGGAGCAGGCGGAACGGCCGGCGACGGAAACCTCGGCGAGCACTGCGTGGACGGAACGTCCGCTGCAGGCGTCGCGGCCTTCTTCCCTTTGGTGGCGCCCCCTCGTCGCGAATGACTTCACCCGGGCCCCTTTCGCGGGAGCAGTAGTGGTCGCCGCCGCCGCCCCGTCGCTACCACAGGCCCGGCGGTGTGTCGAAGAAGAGCTTCGGGATCCTCTTCCTCTTCATCGGCATGGTGGCGGAGATGATGGCCGCCACATCGGCGGAGGCCGCGGCGTCGACGGTGGCAGTATTCACCACCTCAGACATGGGTGGCGCGTCGTCGGCGGTCGGAGGGGCTTGTGAGGAGTCCATGGCGGCGAGATCTGGCGACGCGGTGGCCGGGGAGGGCGAGGAGGCGGATTTCCGGCGGCGGCGGCGGCGGTTGGGAGGTTCGCGCGCAGTTGGGGAAAAGGTGAGGGGTTGGCCCTGTACATCTCCTCCCGACCCGCACATGTAGGGGTCGACGGGCCGCCCCCTACCCAAACTTGTAAAAAATCGTCCGGGGTGGTCCATTTACGAGGTCTGCTAGATGGCCGGGTAGAGCCCAAACCCGTATATCAGCGGTTATTATACGGGTTTGGGCCATTTAGGGGGTCTATTAGACATGCTCTTAGCTGGCTTCTGGCCCTCAGCCAGCACCACAATGCTGCAGAGGAGCAGCACCGCTATCTTCAGAGTGGAGTTGGCCATTGGAGAGAGAGACAAGGATAGATAGATAGTTAGATATATGTAGGTGAAGGTAGAAGGAGAGGATGGAGGCCATGGGGACCCTATATATCTATATATATAGGATGATGAGGCTGGCTCTCAATGGCTGGCATGTATTTCAGTTTTAAGCCTAATCGGATCAGATCATCGCCGGCGTGCGTGCATGCCTTGTTTCAGTCGAGTAGACGACGTGCCACGCACTTTGCTTTCTAACTAGTACTGTACTACTACTCAGTTTTATATATAATTCACCTTAATTAAGCTAAGTGATCGCAGAGCTTAGGGTTACCCATTAAAAAAAAGCCAAGTGATCACCTTAATTAAGCTGGCTCCGTTCCCACAAGGCCACAAGGCACATCCAAGTTGACTTGTCCGATGCATACATCTCTCAGCTGAAGTTTTTTTTTTTTGAGTGAATCTCTAAGTTTAGCTTTTTGCTTTTTTGAGGGAAAAATCTCGCGCTTTTATTCATTGGCAAAAATGTTTACAGGCATAATCTCAGTATCATAACGAGTACCTAGCCAAATGTGTCTACCAAGGCGACCAAGAGTAAATGCATGCTTTGCGAGACAACGGGCTTCTACATTAGAGCTCTTCTTGTTCCATGGAAAGAAAGAACAGGAATCGAAAGCCTTGAACCGCTGTTGAATTTCCTTGATAACTGAACGGTAGCTTCCAAAAGGAAAACTATGGATATCGTCTTCGACCATCTTGCAATCTGATGCCAAGTAAACATTCCTTGCCATGATATCCTGTGCAAGAGATAAACCCTTGCGACAGGGGTCTTTTACGGTAGGGACGAACAAATAGCAGCCGTCCAAGTACATAGATCTAACAGCCTAGATTTATCAATACTTGTTGACCAAAGGAGTAGTATTTTTGTAACTAAATGGCAAATTTGGTAGGTCAAAAGAAAAAAAAAACATTCCGCATGGCAGACCCAATCGGTGGCAATATCAGCACCATATCTTGGATTCTTAGACATTCCTTGTACCGTAGGTTCTTAGCTTAATCTTGCAAGCAGTAGCTTTCCTATTTTAACCTTATTTAGACTAGTTATTACTATCAACAAACCTGATCAACACGTTACCGATAGTGGAGAAAAAAAAAGGAACAGATGGTTGCAAATACTAGCTTTTGTAACGGAAGAAAGAGCTCCCAAAAGAATACAAAATTTTCCTAATACCTCCGTCCCAAAATATAAATTAAAGTTGATTTTTGATGGTCAACATATTACAATTTTGACTATGAATTTCAATTATAATATGACCAGAAAATTAGTATAATAAAGATATAAGAAATAGTAAAAGATTATCGTTTCTACGTCACCCAGTTGGGCCACATCATCAGCCTTTCTCGTCGTCTCTCCCTAATCTAATGTCACAGTCCTACCATTGTCTTTGTATTCCCTCATTGTCGTCGTAGGATGCCGATGGGCATGCCTATCTGCACTCGGCCCAATAAAGTAGATCACGGCCGTCCCCATGCCAGACGACCATCAAAATTTTGACGAGTGTGGGCACGACACTCGACAAAAACATGATGAAACCGTACTCAACATGCCTCCTTTGAAAGCCTCGGCATTGCAGTTCGCGGAGTGTCTACGTATTCTCGATAAACATGTGTGCCAAGTGTCAATCTTCGCTGAGTGCCAGCCCAGTTTAGCTGCTGAGGCCCTACTGCCCTACTTCGCCGAGTGCCAGCCAACTTCTCAGCCGAGACCCTGTTGTGGAACTTAACCGATGCCATGCTTCACATGGTAAGTAATTAAGTACCATTCCAATATCATATGGTGACGTGGCACGACTGCATATACCCAGTAATACCAAATTAATTTAAATCTATAGCATGATTTCTTTCCTAGTAAATACCTTTACATCCAACGGTGGATACAACTCAATACTACTAGTCCACGTGACTAGTAAATTGCACCGTAAAAGAGCCCTCGCGACAAGCCAACGCCTCTGCGTTAGCGCAGGTCAGTTATACCATTCAGCACAAGTTGCCGAAACATCAAGAGGACGTGCCCGGAGCTTTGCTTATTAACTAGTACTCCTACTCAGCTTAATTAAGCTAACTGATCGCGCATCGGATGGGATCGCATCACGCCTCTGCTGGAACATCCAAGTTGACTTCTCCCATCCATCCAGCTCTTAGCTTAGCTAGCAGCACACCCTTCACGTCTGTTTTTTCTTTTTTGAAATGGGGGTAAAGCCCCAACTATTGTATCGATCGATGCACACGGATTTTTTATTGCAAACTCCAAGGTATTATCAAGTCATTACAGCCCAACAGCCAGTAAGGTTGAAACATATATTAAACAACGAAATAATGATAGCACAATCGAACTACACATCTCGTAATCGACTAGTATGCCGCCACGAAGCCTGGCTGAAAAAATCCTGAGTCACTAGTAGAACCCCCCCCCCCCCCTCCCCTTTTCACTCTGAGCTAGAAACGGCATTAGACACATACTTGTGGTCAATGATCTGTTTCCAGAGCTTGTTGTCATCTAGGTGATATCTCTGGACCCAAGAGGCCAGTAGACACATATTTATGTTGTTGTAGCTACCTCTCGATCTCACGCACGAGTGATGGTTTCAGGTGAAAATGTAGAGAGGAAGAACACAGGTGTTTTTGTGCAGCGTACAGCTACTGCTGCTTTTCTGGTTTTCTCCCTTTTATTCATATGATGATCGAGGCCCACTAGCATGTACTGAGTCGTGCCATCCCATGACCTATTCGTGTGGCGATCGATCCTAGAATAGAGGAACGCACAGACCGCGTCCATCGCTAACAACTAATAACAGAAACTATGCCTAACTGCTAACTGAAACTTTTCATGCCGTTGTCGACAATAGCAGACTAGCTACAGTTAACTGACAGAGAAGTTCAGTTTCGCTTATTCAGAGAAGCAGGGGTTTGAACAACATTTCTCCCCCTCAAACCTGTTTCTCTGCGATGATCCTTACCACACCAATCTTCTGACGCAGCTCAACAAACTTGTTCCGTCCAAGAGCTTTAGTCAGAATATCGGCTAGCTGTTCATCAGTGCGTACATGATCCACATCCATCTCCCCAGCTTCAATCCTCTCGCGAGTGTAATGAAACTTGGTGTTGATGTGCTTGCTGCGTCCATGGTGCACTGGGTTCTTGCACAATGCTATGGCAGATTTGTTGTCCACCATTAGCTTGAACTTTGACTGCTGTGAACCAGTGAGCTCCCCCATGAGTCTGTTCAGCCACACACCTTGGCTTGCACCTGCTGCAGCTGCAACATACTCTGCTTCACAAGAGGAAACGGCCACCACTCCCTGTTTCTGTGAAGACCAACTGACAGGGTTTTCTCCCAGGAAGAATAGGAATCCAGTGGTGCTTTTCCTGTCATTGACATCCCCAGCATGGTCACTGTCGCTGAATCCAATCAGTCTTGATCCTTCCCCTTTTCTATATCTGCAGCCATAGTCCACCGTCCCTCGCAGGTATCGCAAGATCTGTTTGACTGCTGCCCAGTGCTCTTTTCCTGGTGCTTCCATGTGACGACTCACCACCCCTACAGCATGTGCAATATCTGGGCAGGTGTTTACCAGGTAACGCAGACTCCCAACGATGCTTCTGTATCTTGTCACGTCAATGGCCTCTCCCTCTTCCACTTTCTTCAGCTGGAGGCGATGCCCCATTGGCGTGTTGCAGGGATTGCACTGACTAAGCCCAGCACGCTCCAAGATCTTTGAAGCATATGCCCTCTGTGATAACGAGATCTCGCCATCTTGCTACCGCACCTCTATGCCTAGGTAGTAGCTCAGGAGTCCCAAATCACTCATTTCAAACATGTTCTGCATTTGCTTCTTGAATCTGTCGATTTCGTTGGTATCTGCTCCCGTGATCACCAGGTCATCTACATAAACCCCGACCAGTAGCAATTTGCCCTTGCTTCCCTATCGATACACGCCATGCTCCAAAGCACACCTTGTGAACCCGAGAGACACCAAAGTGGCATCTAGCTTGGCGTTCCAGGCTCTTGGCGCTTGTCGGAGGCCATACAGGGCTTTATGCAGTTTCAGTACCTTGCCTGTGTCAGTATCCTCCTCGAATCCTGGCGGCTGCTGCACATACACCTCCTCCAACAGCTCTCCATTGAGGAATGCCGACTTCACATCCATGTGATGAACCTGCCATTGTTCCTGAACTGCCAAAGCGAGTAGGAGGCGCACAGTTTCCATCCGTGCCACCGGAGCAAACACCTCCTCAAAATCCATACCCTGTCTCTGAGCGTATCCTTTCGCCACTAGGCGTTCTATGTGTTTAAGCACATTCCCAGCAGGATCCCTCTTGACTTTGAACACCCACTTGACACCTATGGCACGGTGACCTCGTGGCAGTGCCGATGGTGTCCAAGTGTTGTTGTCGCGGATGGATCTGAGCTCAAGCTCCATTGCCTCTCTCCACTCCTTGCATGACATAGCCTCTTCCAAACTCGCTGGCTCCTCTGCAGTTACCAGCCCGAGGGATTGCTCTTCCTCCATAGGAAGATTGATCGGAAGAGTGGTGTCCAAGATGTTGTCGACACGCCGATATCGATGGATCCCATCTGAATCGGTGTCGAGATTCCCGTCATGCGTAAGCGGTGTAGCAAACTCCACGCATGTTGGCAGTGGAGTTCGTGGCTCGGTGATGGGCGAGGAAGCGTCGTGACCAACTGTGCCGATCGTGTCCGTGGGCGCTGGAGAGTGCGCTGCCGTGGCAGCGTTTTCTCCAGTTTTCTCTGCCGCCGCGGCAGGGATGACTGCATTTTCTTCTCCCGCGGCAGGATTGCTCCTTTCTTCTCCCTCCCAGATGTACACAACAGTGAATGTACTCGTCGTGGAAGGTGCAGTACCAGTCTTGGGTTCCTCCCAAACCCACCTGCGCCTCTCTTCAAAGGCAACATCGCGTGTGATGTACACGCGATCACCCACTGGATCGAAGACCCGATATGCTTTTGATCCATCCTCGTATCCAATGAAGATGCCCGGGACGGATCGATCTGCCAGTTTATTCAGTCCTGGCCCGAGTTTCTTGATGTGAGCTACACACCCAAAAGTGCGCAGATGATAGACACTAGGCTTCCTTCCGCGCCAAGCTTCATATGGCGTAACACCATCCAAGCTCCTTGATGGTGCTCTGTTTAGGAGATAAACATCAGTTTTCACTGCCTCCCCCCAAAAATGACCTGGCACTTCCATTGCCTTTAGCAAGCATCGAGCCATCTCTACCACTGTTTGGTTTCTGGCTCCACCACTCCATTTTGTTGCGGTGTGTACGGGGCAGTTGTGTAGTGTCTGACACCAGCTTCTTCACAAAATTCAGAGAAAGACGTCGAGTTGAAATCACCCCCTCGATCAGATCTGAACGCACGGAGGCTGCAATCCTGCTCATTCTCTGCGAGTGCCTTTATCTTTTTGAAGAACCTCAGGGCCTCATCCTTGGACTTGATCAGCTCGACCCACATATACCTCGAGTGATCATCCACAACCAACAGAAAGTACTTCTTGCCGCTGCTAGTCTCAGGTGCGATCGGTCCGCACAGATCCGTGTGGACAAGCTCCAGTGCACGCTTGGCGCGAAACGCCGTCGCGCGGGGAAAGGGTGTGCGGTGCTGCTTCCCGACGGCGCACCCATCGCAGAACTTGTCGGCGTGCTTGATGGTGGACAGTCCTGTCACCAGTTCCTTCCTGGCGAGTGTGGCGAGCGCACGAAAATGCAGGTGCCCGTAGCGTCCATGCCACAGCCAGGCGTCATTGTCCTTCTGTGCAAGCAGACTGACAGGAGCACTTATCTTCAGACGAACGGTATATAGCCGATTCCCGGTGCGTCCAACTCGGGCCAGAATCTTGCGTGGCTTATCCAGGATGCACATCACTCCATCCTCAATTGTGATCTTGCAGCCGTGTTCGTCGAGCTGTCCGAGCGACACAATGTTACTGCGAAGATTGGGAATGAAGTACACATTGGTAAGGGCTCGGTGATCACCGGTGAGACACATGAATGTGACAGTCCCGCGCCCCATGATCTTCACTGCAGATCCATCTCCAAAACGCACGGTGCCCCGTATGGTTTCATCGATCTCGGAGAACATGTCACGGCAGCCCGTCATGTGGCTGCTTGCCCCTATGTCCAAATACCACACGCCCGCGGGCGCCGGCACGGGGATCACCCTCTCCTCATTGAGGTGCACTTCCTGTTCGACGAGCTCCCCCGTGGTCACCACAAGGGCACACTCCTGCGCCATCAACAGCCCGCGAGCTTCGTCTCCCTCCTCTGCTTGCGCGAGATTCGCAGCCTCGCCGCGTTTCTCACGACCGCGTTGTGCTTTGCGGCACTCATTCTTCCAGTGGCCCGGCTTGCCACAATAGCGACAGTTCCCCGGCTTGCGCTCGCTGTTGCCTGTGCCTGCTCCAGCGCGTGCCTTGTCTCCCGTCGGCGGCTTGACCTTGCCTTTTCCTGTCTTGTCGCCTGGGGTAGATGACACTCCGTGAGGGCGCTGACGCTGGCGCGCCGCCCACTCTTCCTCGGTGAGCAGCAGTTTGCCCCCACCTTCGTTTTCCTGTTCACCTCCTCGCCCATCGGAAGCCGACAGGCGCCCACTGAGCTCTTCTATGGACATGTCGCTCAGATCGAGTAAGTTTTCGATCGAGCATGCCATCTGGGAGTAGCGGGAAGGTACCACGCGCAGGAATTTCTGAACTGCTGCGAGCTCCGTGATCGGGTCGCCTAGGGACTGAAGCTCGGTGACGATTCCTGCGAGACGCAGAGAGAAATCTTCTATCGCCTCGTTTCCTTTGAACGCCAGGTTCTCGAAGTCACGGCGGAGCTTCTGGCGGCGCGCCTCGCGCACCCGATCCACGCCGACGCGCGTCACCTTGATGGCGTCCCACGCGGCCTTGGCGCTGTCCTTCGCGGCGAGGACAGGGATCATCTCCCGCGGCACCGAACGCAAGATCGCGCCCAGTGCCTGCCTCTCCTGGCGATCATCATCTCCGTCGCCGATCCCTGGGTCGATCGCATCCCACAGGCGCGCCCCCTAGAGCTGTACGCGCATCAAGATCGCCCACTCTGTGTAGTTGGTGCGGGTCAACATCGGGAGATGCATCGCGCCGCCGCCGCCCCCGCTCTCGCGGATCACCTCCCTCACCACGATCTCGCGCCCGCTGCTGCTCTCGCCACGCCAGGCAAGGCTGCGACCGCGGCTGCGCTCACGACTCTGAAGGGGTGGGGTTGCGTCTCTGGCCGGTGGCTTCGAAGGGGAACGTGAGCTCGCCTTCGCCTTGCCGCCGTCGTCGGCCATTGCGATGGATCAGTCCGGGAAGGCTCTGATACCAAGTGTTGTTGTAGCTACCTCTCGATCTCACGCACGAGTGATGGTTTCAGGTGAAAATGCAGAGAGGAAAAACACAGGTGTTTTTGTGCAGCGTACAGCTACTGCTGCTTTTCTGGTTTTCTCCCTTTTATTCATATGATGATCGAGGCCCACTAGCATCTACTGAGTCGTGCCATCCCACGACCTATTCGTGTGGCGATCGATCCTAGAATAGAGGAACGCACAGACCGTGTCCATCGCTAACAACTAATAACAAAACTATGCCTAACTGCTAACTGAAACTTTTCATGCCGTTGTCGACAATAGCAGACTAGCTACAGTTAACTGACAGAGAAGTTCAGTTTCGCTTATTCAGAGAAGCAGGGGTTTGAACAACAATTTAGACCAGGAAGGTTTGGAATCCCTAGACCTCCAAAACATTTCTTTCATGACACCAAACTCCAATTAGCCAAATGATACTTAAAATGTCCCTCATAATTGCCCCAAGGGCAGTGAGCCATTTTGGAATTGATTAGGGCAATGACCCATTTAGGGAATTTGATCATACTCATTAGATACACATGGATACTAGCTACAACACTCTTAACTAGCTGTAACTTTGCAGCATGGGATAGTAGCCTACCCCTCCACCTTGTCAAGTAGTGGTTGTAGGTCTTCCTTCGTAAGCTTATTGTGATGCAAGGGAATCCCTAGATATTTCAGGGGGCAATTCCCTACCCTACAACTTAGAGTTTTAGCAAAATTCTGCACTTGGTCCTCACTGAGGTTGATGGGGACCAAGTCACATTTGTGGAAGTTAATGTGCATCCTAGCATTTGCTCAAAGCAAGAGAGAAGCAATTTTAGATTTCCAGCTCCCTCTGAACTCTCTGACATGAAGAGGAGAGTATCATCAGCATACTACATACTGATCACTCATGTCTGGTTAAAACTAGTTAACATGCCAGTAATTTGGCCCCTAGCAGCAGCTTCCATAAGCATTGGAGCAAATACCTCAGCTCTTAAGTTGAGAAGTAAAGGGGATATGGGGTCACCTTGCCTCACACCCTTACTGGAAACAAAGAACTCACTGTTAGAGCCATTGATTCTAACCCCTACTGAACCATTGTCAAGCAAGGATTTAATCAACTAGATCCATTTGGGACTAAAGCCCCGGGACTCAAGAAACTTAATAAGAAAGTCTCTATCTATCCTATCATAAGCTTTTTCATAGTCCAGTTTGAAAATAAAACCACTATTTTTTCTTGACCACATCATGAATAATTCCATGGGAAGAAACAACACTCTCCAAGATGTACCTCCCTTTAACAAAGGTTGCCTGGTGTGGAGAGATGAGTGTCTCACAGATCACCCCAAGCCTATTTGTAGCACACTTAGAGAAGGTCTTAAAGCTACAAATAGTAAGGTCAATTGGCCTGAACTTCAGTATATGCACAACATCAGGCTCCTTGGGAATAAGAGTGATAAGGAAAAAAATACAATATATATAAATCTCAATCTCCTCTATTCGAGTCATTGAATAAAGCAATGAGTTCATCTTTAATAAGATCCCAAAAATGCTCGTAGAATTTAAAAAAAAGCCATCAAGGCCAGGTGCATTTTCAGCATAGGAGCTAAAAACTGCATTTTTTATTTCTTTCTCAGTGAAATTAGCACAAAGGAAGTCATTTTGTTCACTAGAGATTTTTTCATTGGCATCCCAGAAATCATCTAGGATATCAATGCAGCTTCTAGCATCTCTACCAAATAAGGTCTTATAGTACTGCACAGCAATATCAAATACCTTTGGTGTCCTCAACTAAGCCACTAGGACCTTCCAGCGAAAGAATTGCTTTCCTCCTCCTCCTTTCATTAGACATGGAGTGAAAGTAGGCAGTGTTTCTGTCCCCTTCCCTAGAGGCAGATAATCTGATGTTACCTCCGTTTTCTACACATTCTTAGTGACCGTTACATGCAATCTTTTAATTTGAACCCTGTTGTGAAAACATATATTTTTCTTACTTTGATCGGCTACCCTTACGACAAGACAAGAACACCGACGCCTGAACATGTAGCCATTTATGACTTTGATGATGCATGCCTCCTTCATTTCACTTGTCCTTAATCAGTTATCTACTTTTATCTAGTAGTTGCCGGTGCTTTGTTGATTTAATTGCATGCAGTGGCATGTTCTTTTCTGTGTTAATTAGGTTGCAGAATCAGATGGGATCTTTCTGTTGGTGGTCATAGACTGGTTACCGCTGTAGGTTCTGACTCAAAGCTCGACATAAACTACTCGGTGAGCCGTGGCATGCAGCTTCTTGGGTCCCATTTTAACACAACCATTCTCCGTTATGGTTTCTAACCATGTGTTTATTTGTTTATACTTAGGCTAGTCAACTCCCTATTTCTCGCATGCAATCCAGAACTTATTTTGATCCGAGGGAGCAGCTCAAGTAGACTGTATTTTGCCACGGTGAAATTTATTGGTCAGCTGGGCCTCTAAAGCCAGAAAGCCCATGGAGGGTCTCGACCCGATGAAACCTGACCACCGATGTCAGGTAAGTATACATCTTGAACATGATGATGGTAGCACGTCAGGTAAGGATTTTATTATAAATCACATACGTACATGACACGACGTATGGCACAAAGTACATGGACGCGGCAAGACAAGCTCAGAGCTTTGCCTCGTTACATAAAGAAGAAGAAGAGGCACGTATGGTGCCACCCACAGACACACAAGAAGCAGCAAGCAAGCAGATGATATAGTACGTACAAGACCCCCTTCAAGGCATGCAGTTTCTGCGGCACGATGCTTTGGATTGACCGCAGACGAAGACCGCGAAGCTCTTCGGACATGCTTGTTGGCAGGCAATGATGGCTTTGTTGGAGGCTAGAGTCGATGTGGCCAATTCTGCATCGCGCCGACAGACTTCCCGAGTGCAGGATACAAACTGTTGCACCGATCAGTTTAATTACTTCGGGAAACCCAATAACCGCCAACGGCGCATGATGCAAAAGTGTCGTCATAATCAAAATAACACCGATAAATTTGATTAGGTGCAGTCATCCATCAAGCCAGATGGGGCGACTCTAAAAATGAATTGTAGAAATAACAATAGTTAGATGTTGTCCCCGTGTTCTGCGGACATAGCATTGCATCCACACATGTAGGGCACAGCCTTCGTTCACATCAAGACATGCAAATAAGGAAGTACCATATTGGGATTGACCGTGCCAGGATAGGGCTCTTGAGAGGGTATCACATCGAAAATAGCGACATGGAAGATTGAAAGTTGCTCCTCACCACAGGAGAGGATGAGTTCATGGGGAAAAGGAGACGAAGATTTTAAGACGGCGGTGGAGGCAACAAATAGGTAAAGTCTTCCGTAAAGGGGAGACAGTGCCTACGGGAGACAAAGGGGCATGGTGGCTTATGAGAAGGTTGAATAAATTAGAAGAAAATAGTTCTACACAAAATAGAAAATAGTGACGTGGCAATTGTGCTAACGTGGGGCTAACTGCTGAGGTAGATAGCTTGCGTGTTTAGAGAAATGAGTTACTGGGGCTGATCTACTTAGTTATATAGGATAATAGCACCAACAGTTTGAAGAAAAGGTCTTTCCAATCATAGGACAAGAAACATTTCATTCAATATCCAGAATAAGAAAATCAATGGGAACATAATTATTATTATTAGCAACAATGAGAACATTATTAAGACTTCCCACCTTTTTGTTAATAGTAGAATCAACAAGATGATCTCCCAAAGAACAATCATACATAGGTTTCAATTCAAGCATATCATATTAACTTTTTTTGGCATAATAGAAGAACTAGCTCCAAGATCACATAAAGCATTGAAATCAAAGTCATTTATCTTTATCCTAATAGTATGGTCCCAAACATATTGTAGTTTTGTAGGAATAGAAGCTTCAAATTTGAGCCTTTGTTCTCTAGCATTGATAATAGAATTCGTGAAGTGTTCTATAAAAGCCATGTTTAATTTACTAGCATTAGGAGCTTTAGAATTTTTTTGTCGGAACTTTATGACTTCAGTAAGGTTACAATTATCAAAATCATGATCATCATCATCAAAAAGAGTGGGATCTTTCTCTCCAAAAGACATATTATCATCAAGCCCACTTTCTGCATTTATCTCAATAATAGATTCAACACTCCGCAATTTTTGGGACTCTTTCTATCTAGAGTCATGACCTCTCCAATCCCATTTTCTTTACCATTAACATATTTAGGATTATTGGGAGACTCATAGGTACTGAAACTTGTAAGATATTCATATGCTTGAACAGTGGCAACAATTATACTTATAGTTTTAATAGACTTATTTATTTTAGGAGGGGGTATATTTTTAGTTTAGGTGCCATTTGATGTATTAGAATCATTTGAGTATGAGATATATTCGAAATGTAAGCGTCGGTATTGGCAATTCTAATTTGAAGATTAAATATTTCACTATTATAATTCCCTGAAGTTCTTTACTTATGTTTCTTAAAATAGAAGAATTCTCATCCAATTGTTTAGAAAAAACTTTATTCTGCTCATACTAAGCATCCATATAATTTTTAGTGGTCTAATCAGTGTCTATAATCCTCTCATAACTAAGAATTCCCCTATTATTGGAATTATAACCATAAGAATTTCCATAATAATTTTTAGTTGTTACCACCAAATGATTTTTTTACTAGCATTGTTGTTGAAGTTGTTTCTAGAAATAAAATTCACATCAATTTGATCCTAGAGAGTTCAAAGGAGCATTATTAGGATCAATGGCCACTTGTTTAGAATTTGTAGAAACAATAATATAAACCTTATAATTCAAGTGAGAGATCTCTTCAACAAAAATTACCTTCTTACTAGTTGGAGCTCTTTCGGTGTGCCATCATATCATCCAAGTGTTTAGTTGTTGCACAAAGTGTGGTAGACATGAAGGTTCCTCGAGCAGCTGAATCAAATAACCTCCTTGAAGAAAAATTTAATTATGCATAAAAAGTTTGGAGAACCATCCACATAGCTAATCCGTGTGTGGGACAATTTGTAACCGCATCTTTCATTCTTTACCATGCTTGAGAAACTTGTTCATTGTCAATTTTTCTAAAGTTCATGATGTTACTCCTTATTTGTATAATTTTATTAGGTCGATAATACTTACCAATAAATGCGTCTTTACATTTAGTCCAAAATCAATGCTATTCTTAGGCAAATATAATAATCATTCTTTAGCTCCTCCTCTCAATGAGAAAGGGAATATTTTCATTCTTATAATTTTATGTTGTAGATCTTTACACCTTTTCATATGACATAACTCAACAAAGTTATTTAAATGAGAGGTAGCAACTTCACCAATACCACAAAATTGTTCTTTCATCACAAGATTCAACAAAGCAGGTTTTATTTCATAAGATTCCTCTGTAGTAGTGGGTGGAGAAATTGGTATGCATATGAATTCATTATTGGTGGTGGTAGTAAACTTAGATAACTTAGTGTTCTCAGATGAACCCATCTTAGTTAGATAAAAACAAGACAAACAAACAAAACAAGTGAAATACTAGAAGCTAAAATACAATTTTTTTGTGTGTTTTTGATTTTCCAAGAAAGCAAAAAAGGAAAATAAGACTAAATGAAAAGTAACTAAACTCGAAGAGAGAGAGAGAGAGAGAGAGAGAGAGAGAGAGAGAGAGAGAGAGAGAGAGAAAGAGAATCTCCCCTAGCTGAAAACTTGAACTCTCTGGCAACAACACCAGAAATTTAGCTTGGTCGCATCGATCACACACTCGTTGGGGAGCCCCAAGTGGAAGGTATGATGTAGCGTAGCAGCAAATTCGCTCTGTTAGAAACCAAGATTATCAATCTAATAGGACTTCAAAGAAAATCAGCGAGGCGCCATAAAATCCCTTGCGTGTTGACGGGCGTGGACCTGCACACATGACACAAGCTCTTGTTCGTCCATAAATTTCCAAGAAGATTGTCAAGCTTCATATCTTGTTGTTAACGAACAAATTAAATGCATGGTCTATTTGGAATCAATAAATGTAGAACAGAACATCGAGGAAGTGATGATTGGATGCAAGTAAACGAGATTGGAATCAATATAAAAGAATGGACCGGGGGCCATAGATTCACTAGTGGTGTCTCTCCATAAAAAATAAACATGTTGAGTGCACAAATTACAGTTAGGAAATTGATAAATCATGAGGACATAACAATACTACTATGACAACAGAAATTTCATTGCACTACTCATGTATACATTACGTAAAACATATATGGACCGCTATCCAGCATGGATCTATAACTAATAATCCACCATGAGACTTCTATCCGGCATGCATATCGCTGGTATTAAGTTGCATAATCAATGGATAATTGAATTAAGCATATTTATAATGTAAGCAATCTTATATTTACTAATTGGTGGCACCATTAGAGCCTTCGTATTAACCCACATCATCATAATTAATTAAGCTGTTAGATTTTTAATTTACGGCCAGGATGAACCGTCACAAAAAGTTACATAGGGCAGGACACAAATTCTGGCACGATAGTCTAACGTAAGGCTGGTGCCAACCGGGGCGTTAAGGGAGGCGATAGGGGCCTCTATCGCCTGCTACGGGGCGAGAGGAGGCGACAAGGCGGGGCGAGAGGAGCCGACGGGCGCCAGCCAGCTCGCCCGGCGAGATGGGGCTATAACGCGGCCTACCGCCCGCGCTAGCGAGGCGATAGCGCCCGCGCCGGGCGAGAGTGAGGGGCGATAGCGGGGCGACGCGGTGCCAATGGTGGCGATAGGCCGGGCGATAGTGGGGAGAGAGAATCTTATAGCCCGGGCTATAGCCCGTGCACTGGCACCGTGCCCGTGAGAGTGGCGTGAGAGTGGTGAGAGAAGGTGACGTGGCGGGGGCTATAGCCCGTGAATAGTGGGCGGTGCATTGGCACCAGCCTAATATCGTGATGCGATCCTGCAAAGAAAAAAAAAGTAACGTGACTGGTTCAATCTGGATTACCGAGTCGTGCAATACATGCCTCCCTTTGAAAATACAAACTAAAAAACAAGCATGCGACAAGATTTCCAGAAAAAAAAAGGGAAACGCTGGTAATCCCCCGGAGGATCATCCTCCGGGTCGTCCGCGTGAGTCACCCAGTCGCGCACACCACGTGGGGCCCCGCACTCCAACCAGATCCGGTTTTGCTTCTATCCACTCCGTCTTCATCACGCCGCCTTCGCCAGCGAGTTCCAAGGCCTTCGTCGGCGGAGCGGAACGCCGCGGATACATTGCCGAAGTCGGAGAGGCCCTCGACGACCAGGCACACGGAGTAGCTCCTGCTCTGAACGGCGTGGCGGATCCGGTCCCGGCGCGGCTCGAGGATGTACGGCTCCAGCACCTCCACCACCTCCTGGCTGGTCACCTCCACGCCCCCCGCGCCCCGGAACGCGTCCAGGTAAGGGAACCATCTCCCCCGCCCCGCCGCCGGGCCGTCGGCGTCGGCACGGCGCTGCAGCTTCATGAGGCGGCTCATCCGACCGCTGCCGCCCGGGGAGGTGGGCTTCGGGGCGAGGAGGTGCTCGACGGTGTCGACGCCCTCGTAGGGGTCGGCGTCCGCGTCCGCATCAGGGGCGGCGGCGGCGGCGGTGGTGGAGAGAGTGGAGGCGCGGAGGAGATGGGCGGAGCTCAGGTGGAGCCCGAGGAGGCGGAGGGGAGGATGCGTGGGCCTGGAGCGCGGGGGATAGGGGGCGAACGCGGAGGCCAGCGAGGAGAAGGATAGCGTTCTGGAGGCCATTGCTGCGTGCTCCTCTCTTTCAGGTTTCGGTGGTTTGGGGGTTCCGTATTTCTGAAACGAGTTGCGAACGGGAAGAAGGCCCGCTGGCGATCTCCAGCACATGGGAGCGCATCGCGTTGGGGCTCTCCCGCGTGACCACGACGGGCGGCTTCGGCTTCTTCTTGGACCCCGGCGGTCTTCCGCTCGGGCGGCGCCAGTTTTTTTTTTTCTAATTTTATGTACAAATGGTTGCTACTATACGTATTTTTTTTTGCTTTTTTTCTACAAATTTTTTGCTACTACAATTCCGGCGAGGTCTGATTGTTTGCTCTAATAGTATAACTTTTTTGCTACAATAACGTTATTTGTTTGCTTTTTTAGAATAAAATTTTTGCTCCACTATACCTCCGGCGAGCAAAAGTCTCCGGTGATGCTCCGATAAAATTTGACTTTTTGCTACTGTAGCAAAAAAAAATGCTACAGTAACTCCGGCGAGGTCTCCGGCGAGTCTCCGGCGAGATTTCACTTTTTCTGTTATTTTTTGGGGTGAAAAGTTTTTTTTGCTACGGGAGCAAAAGCGGGACTTTTTTTTGCTACGGGGAGCAAAAGCGTGACTTTTTTTGCTACGGGGAGCAAAAACGGGATTTGGGGGGAAAATGAGACACGTGTCAAGCAGGGGACCCGGGGGATGAAAATTTTCTATCCCCCGGGGGACGCCCAGTGCTTCCCAAAAAAAAAAGACCAGATTTCCAGGCACGCATGGTTCTAGATATCGATGTCTAAAAGGCATTCATATCATAGATTAAAAAAGATATTGTTAGCATCAGAAACTGTCATGCAGCCTACAGATATATCTCTTTGTTGATTAAAAAGAGATCGTTAGCAACACAAACTCTAAGATCATGCTACAGGCCAGCAGGTAGGTATATCTTTAGACACCCTATCTTTTACGACGAGCAAAGCAAGGGAATCAATATACCATCCTCGAGAAACGTCTTCTTGAGGTGATTATGACGTGCCGGCGGCAGGTGCTCGTGTCGATTTGCCGGCATCCCGTCGTCCCAAGCAGTGCACGCTAACGTGTCAATAGGTTAGGATTTCAATCTGGCCTCTCGCACGGATCCTTTTTTTCTCAATGTTCATATCATCTTCAGATTTGAAGTTCCAACAATGCCGCGTTGCATCTCATTTTCTTTCAACAATCGTGTTGTTGACGCGGGTGATGAGAAGATGTACTGACGCGAGCTGAATCAGATCTCCCGGGTAGAAAAAAAAAGAAAAAAAAAGGGAGATCGGCCGTCCGGCCGCCGCCGCGGGGTTGCTAGCATCCTGTGCAACCTATTCTCATCTGTTAAATTCATCACACAGCCAAATAATCTTTTCTCCGATCCATTTCACTGAAATTGAGTAAAAAGATGCGATGTATATGTCATATATGGTATTATTATCTGTAGTAGGGAGGGACGGCAATTCAGTTGGGTATGATCCGCTGCATAGAATACTTAATAGAAGCAGGGTAGTAAAAATCCCTGTCGTAGGGTTGTGTCACGTGAACCACTTCGCCTCGATTTTTAATGGATGCTTATTTTTGTGGGAGGCTTAATTTATCGGATGTTTTATTTTGTTACCCCATATTAGCCAGTTGAATTTCTTGATTCAGTTCATCTATATAAACTATATTTTGTATGTTACTTCGCCACGGCGATGAAATCTGATTGTACTATTGCTAAAGCTCTCATTTCCCCGCATATACAAAAATGGTGTATGTTACTCATATACCAAACCACTCTGCTTTTTATGATGCACCAAGTGAATGCATAGACTTTATAACCAACTTTTACACATTTCACACCTTTTAATTAACTTTTAGAGATTTCAAATTAAGACAACGTCTTATAATGTAATGTTTTGTCTATAGATCAGGTAGACAAACTATAAACTGTTGGTCATACCGTTTGCTGCATGGAGTACTTGAGTTGCACAGACTTTTTAATTACATGCTTCCCCTGGTGTAAGGTAAAATGTCTTCAAAACAAAACATTCATATGAAGTTTCCCTGCAATTCTAACTCTGAACCTCACGTAGTTCTTTTATCAGTTCATTAAGATTTCCTTTGGATCTGAAAGAAATTTGTAACACATATGGGAATTGTGTTATATTTACATTATCCATGCATCAAATTGTAATTTTATGTTTGTTCCAATTGGCGGAAAGGCATACTTGCATCAGTTCAATTGTAATACCACACATAAGGTAGTATGTGTCTCATATGCAAATTCTGCACTAAAATATTTAGTATTCCTAACCCTGGTGAGTCCCTTCCTTATGTGTACCATTCTTAGCTTCGGAGAAATCCTGAGTAGGTCAGATCAACTTTCAATGTTTATTACCATGCTCCGTCTAGCTCTGTATAGTGTGTATTTCAGGATTTACTATTTTCGCATGTTAGCAGAACGTGCCTAATGTTGTACTCCTACGTGAGCTAGATGTATGTCAAATGATTTTGGGGCTGATTTGTGGGTACTTTGTACAGAAATTTGGTTTTGAAGTGAGGAGAGTTAAATCAATGACGTAACGGTACCTCTTCAATTATTAATTAAAAATACCGTGCTAGGATTCATTGTGTAATTTTTTTCAACTATAGATCTGTCAGATGTACTATATTTTCTGGTAGCAATTGTTGTACTTTCAATATTGCTTCCTTATTTGCTTGCCTGGAAGAAAAACGTACATGATGTCTCAATCCATAACTAATTACTCTTTGGGCCAAGTACCCACACTATATATGCATGTGCATTGGTTGCTTGACTTGGATGCGTATGAAACCCAGCAGAGGCATTACTCTTTCGAGCATAAAAATACTGTACGCCATGTTTATATGCCTAATAAAATCTTCATAAGCTCATCTACCTCTTTGAGATGCACACTATGTGTTCGAGTTAATGTATACATAAAACTTCCTTATATGATATATTTCTGTCAATAGAATGTTAAGAATTATGACTGAAAAGGGGCAAAACAAAATATAAAATTTTGAAGGTCCTCAATTTAAGGTTTTATAAGCAGTATTTTATACGTGTGCAGTGTTTTATTTCGGATTCTTATTGTCATGGGAAATTCCTAGCAATTACAAGATTCCGAGTGTTCTAACAGTTAACGGTTTCCCTTATTTATCTCTAGGCTTTTCAAGCTTAGTTGATTTAAAGGTTGTCCACTATATCCTCCCTGTTGCAGATGTGCTTGCATTTTACAAACAATACTGCCATCGCATCCCAAAATTTAATTAGCGAAGATTTTCATCGTTATCCTAAAGAACTATATATTATTTTCATGATAATCTAGGAATTATAAAGAACCAAGAATATATCTAAAGGTAATGAATGATCCATTTTAACACCTTTTGTTAAGATAGATAAAAAAGGAAACAAGGAGCCTAAGACTTCTACATATTTTTTTAGGCTAATGGAACTAAACATGAGCTATGGGTCACAACCATTATTGATGATGTTGCAGGAGCCATGCATAGTGACACCCGCTGAAGCAGGAGAGGTGCCTCAACATAATACTCCTATTTTCAGGTTTGGGAGGAATCACCTAGACCCACACGATTAAGACCAGTCATATTTCACAGATTAAAATCCTTTTCCTACCCATTCATCGGTATTCTGAAATATTCACATTTGACTGTAAAATAACTAGCCCGTGCGGATGCACGGGTTCACGGCTAGTATTTATAATCAAAGTACAAGTAAAAACCTATGTTTTCCCCTTAGTGGAAACATAACATCCTCGCACTTAAATGTTTCTGTCACTCGTGCCCATGATCGGAGGAGACGTGAACTCACTATCTAGTACTAAACTCTCTCTTGGAGATGCATGTGATCACTTGGCCAAAGAAACCACACATACTGGAGAGCACGCAAATATCATGTTAGGAAGCTCAGAAGATCTAAACATAGTAGCACAAAGAGAAGAGAAAACCATCTAGCTACTGCTATGGAAGCGTAGTCCAAAGATGAACTACTCAAGCATGACCCCGGATGCAATCATTGCGATGAACAAGTCTCCGGTAACGATTCGCCCTTCCAGCAGGGTTGCGGAGTAGGGCTCTAGAAGTCCTAGAATGGAGATCCGAGCTGACGGTGGCTATGGATGGATTTCTTGGAAAATAGGCACGGCCCGACGTTTTTAGATCTGAGGTTTTTTATAGGCGAAGGGAGGAGGTCTCAGGAGGTGGCCCCAGATGCCCAGGCAGGCTGAGGGCGAGAGGCCCTGGCAGCTCCCTCCGGCTCCCCTTGGACTCTGTCTTCGGATCGATGAGGAAATAGTTATTCTGCTCTTTCTCAGACTTTTTCCGCGAGGATCTCTGAAATACAAAAACAACATAAAATAGGAATTGGCGCTGGACATCTTCTCAATAGGTTAGTCCAGGAAAAACGTCTGTGAATTATATAAAACTACAGTAAAAATATAGGGCATTGGTATAAAACAAACATGGACGAACAAAAAAATATAGAAACGTTTTGGACGTATCAATACCACGTCACGCAACGGGATGAAATCATGAGGTTTAGTTAGTCACCGTTAATCCGTCCGGGGTCTTCGCTATAGGACCTGCCAAAACGGGTTTTCCATAGTTGATGTGGAGCCATCTACCACGATTGGGCCTGTCCGTGGGTAAAAAACCAACAAGACTGTTTGAACCACCGCGGTCCTACCTTGGGGGAGAGTCTTTAACCACGAAAAACGACTTTCTACCACGAATTTCGAGTGTGCTAGAATCCAACTTTTTTTTCCTTGTGGATGGGTCTGTAGCAAGACGGTCGACGTTGTAAAACTGATAAATATTCCTTCCGAGTGTGCTAGAATCTAGACACGTTTTAGCGTATAGATTCATATGCATGTTACACTAAAACATGTCTAGGTATATTTTGTTTAGGATATGCTAAAACATGTTACATTTGGATACCGAGTGAGTAGTTTTTTTTTCCTTCGGGAGTTCCCTGAAGAGTGCCATGTCACCGGCCTTCGTCAATGTCAAGATGGACACCTCCTTCATCTGCTGCCACATCTACTTGAAACCATTCAAGCCGCCCCGTATTCAAGGTCGCTACTTTTCTCGCACACCCTATCGAATTTTTTGTTCAGTTAACCTTGTGCAAAATGTCACGCCACGAGCTCTGATATGTGTAGTGCAAGGGCGGTCATCTGGCCTTGCTGCGTCGACGACAGTTCGGGGAACCTATGCGACCTATTCGACTGTGATATGACGATTAAAATTGGGACCTGGTTTCCATTTAACCAATGGTTAGGTTAATCTAACCTAAAAAAAACCCAATGGTCCAAATGGTTAACCTAAAAATCCATTAGGTTATTTAGGTTCGATCCAAATTAACCAAAGGTAATCCCGTCACGAACCTAATCCCGCACCTATACATGTTTACCGAGTTATGGTTTCGCGTGCGGAATAGCCGTTTGACGGCCTGCGCCTTCTTCTTTCGTGATATCCTGTCGCGTTTTCTGGCCGGCCGGTGAAGGCGCCTCCCCGCCTGCGACTCCGCGTGTCTGTGCAAAAGCTAGCATCTAACCGCCCCATGGTCACTGTCAATGACTTCATGGCTGCTGTCGAGACGGTTTTCTGTGGATGCGGTGAAAGACGCGTTCGGACACCTGCTCAGTGCCTAATTGCGACTTTTCCGCCCTGCCCACAGAGAACGCCTTGCACCTCGAAGTGCGCAGGCTACTGTATGGCCTGGACAAGACTACCAGGTGAGATTGAGCAAGGCTCGTGGAGCCGGCTGTGTTGGAACTGCCTCTGCCGCCGAGTACTTTCCGGCGACCGCGGCGACGAAGCTCCGACGAGTACTACTCACGTACGTACACGATAACACAATAGCAAGTTTTAGCCAGAGGCTCCTCTCGAGCCTTGCTCTTCCTTTATTGCTTCAATTCACGGTACGGTACAAGCCTGGGATACATGTTTATATATACTAGATTTTAGCTAACCGACTAGAACTACTCCCAGTACTACTCGGTGTCCAACTTCTAGTCCTATACATGCACGTACTTACAAACCGTACGCATACGACGCCCGGCCGGCGTCTGAGTCGGTCGTGTTTATTTCTAACATTCACCCCCTAAACAAGACATGCCCGTCACAACTTGGACGCCGATCCTCCTTCGCTTCTTCATGAATTTCTCTCGATCCAAAGCCTTCATTAGGATGTCCGCCAGCTGATCATCGGTGCGAACATAGTTGACTCCAATCTTGCTTTTTTCCACACACTCCCTTATGTAGTGATACCTCGTATCAATATGCTTCCACCTGCCGTGATGGATTCGATTCTTACATAGAGAGACCGTAGACTTGTTGTCAACATTAAGCACCACTTGTTCTGGTTGCTTATTCAAAAGGTCACGAAGTAGCCTTCCTAGGCACACACCTTCATGCGCCATGGTTGCAGCTGCGATATACTTTGCTTCACTGGAATTCAATGCAACTACCTTATGCTTTTGTGATTGCCAACTTACTATGTTTTTTCCGAAGAAATATGCCATGCCCGAGATACTCTTACGGTCGTCAATATCTCCAGCCATGTCGCTATCACAATAGCCTAGTAGTTTCACCTCATCCTTCCCTTTCAAATAGACAAGACCAAAGTTCATTGTCCCTTTGATATACCAAGTATATATTCCACAGCTGTCCAATGTTCCTTTGTGGGTGCTTCCATGAAGCGACTCACAATACCAACAGAATAGGCCAATTCCGGTCTTGTGTTAATGAGATACCTCAAACTTCCGACCACACTTCTATACTCCGTTGCGTCAACCATTGGCGCTTCACTCCTTTTGCTCAATCTAAGACGAGGTTCCATTGGAACATGAGCTAGATTGCAGTCTTCCATGCTACAATTTTCGAACAGTTTCTTTGCATATGCCTTCTGGCACAATGTGATTCCTTACGGCTTTTGCTGTACCTCAATCCCGAGATAGTAACTCAGTAGCCCTAGATCACTCATCTTGAACAATTCCTTCATTTGTAGTTTGAACTTTGCAATCTCCATCTCATCCGCTCCCGTTAGCAATAGATCATCGACATAGATGCCAACTAGTAGACAATCTCTTCCTTGTCCTCGATTATACATTGCATGCTCTAGTAGGCTCTTCTCGAATCCGAGAGAGATCAAAGCACGATCAAGTTTGATGTTCCACGCCCGAGGGTCCTGCTGTAGCCCGTACAACGCCTTGTGTAATTTCAGTACCTTGTGTTCTTCTCCCTCTTTGATGTATCTTTGTGGTTGCTTTGCATATACTTTATCTTCCAACTTCCCGTTCAAATATGCAGAGTTCACATCCATGTGATGCACCTTCCACGATTCTTGAGCCGCGAGAGAGATAAGTAATCTCACTGATACCATCGTTGCAACGGGAGACAACACATCTTCGAAATCCACACATTGCTCTTTGGCCACTAGCCTTGCTTTATGTATCAACACTTTCCCTTCGGAATCCTTCTTGATTCCGTACATCCACTTGAGTTCTATGGTTTCATGATTGTTGGGAAGATCGACAAGCTCCCATGTGTTGTTGTCGTGGATCCATCCCAACTCCTCATCCATAGCATCACGCCAACACTCCATCATATTCGTGTCTTCAAATCCCACAGGTTCCTCGGTGAGCAAACATTGCTTTTCGTGCTTCATCTTCACCGGATTGTCTATCGTCGAAAGTTCCTTCTTCTTCGGATAGTAGTCCAACATGCTTCGCTGGCGTGCTGGCATCGGTCCTAGTCGTCTCGGCTCCAGTCCAGTCGGAGGCGGTGCGACATAGTCTTCTGCGCCCGACATTGCGCTTCTTGCTCCTGGAGTCTCGCCTTTTCTTTCAGTAGCTACTCCCTGCAACACAACAGTGTGTCGCACTCAATGGACTTCTGGCGCCATGTACGCCTCTTCTTTACCCTGCGATGCTTCAGTATGCCGCAATCTGTGGACTTGTGGCGCCACGTACGCCTTCATGCCTGTAGCTTCGGTATGATTCTTCGGATCACCCCCCATGTCCTTAGCTTCGACATGAGTTTTCGATACTAGTTGACGATGGCAAACCTTCTCTTCCACACGCGTGTCTGTTTCTTTAGACGTCGCTTGAGGAACTGGATCATCCTCGTCCACTAGCGCCCTCTCCTTCAGGCCTTCGTTCTGGGTTTTGGATCGTAACTTGTCGTGGAGGAACACCTTCTCCTCGACTAACGCCACATGCTCTACAGATTCTTCCTGAGAATTTTCTGGCTTCTCTTCCATCAGCTCACAGACCTCCATCATGAAAAGACGAGCATCATCATCACCTCCCTGCGCATCCTTTGCGGCTATAAGGGTTGTTTCCTTGACATGTTTTCGGCACTCAGATTTGAAGTGCCCGAGCAAGTTACAGTTGTGGCAAAGCACCAATCGCTTGTCGAATTTCCTTTTCAACTTCTCCTTGTGCTCGCCACCACTACTGGACGCACCATGGTTCTTGTACTCTGCCGCGCCCATTGCTTGTAGTTGGCTGCGCGTGAGCATAAGCACCTCATCTTGCTTCCCGTCGCTTGATGTTAGCTTCATCCTTTCATCGTGAGCCTTGTACCTCCCGATTAGATCATCTAACGTGAGGGTTTTCAGATCGACGCCCTGCTCGATGGCCGATACTATGGGTAAGTATTGTGCAGTCGCCGCTTGGAGGAAACGCCGTACGGCCGAGATCTCATCGAGCCTCTCGCCGAGCGTGCGAATTCCATTGACCAGAGGCACCACCCTGCCCGCGAACTGCTCCACAGATTCATCGTCTCCCATGTGCAAATTCTCGTAGTTCCTCATCATCGTTTGCAGCGACGCTTCCTGCACCCTCTCGTGCCCTAGCTGCAACGTCTTGATGGTGTCCCACACATGCTTTGCAGTTTCCTTGGAGATTAGATGCTGCATTAAATCCATCGGCATAGCCGAGTAGATGGCCGTAGCCGCCTGGTGATCTCGCCGGTGTTGCGACCCACCCTTCTTGAACTCATCGCCACCGGCGTCGACGATATCCCAGAGCCCGTGCGACTCCATGGCACACTGCATTGCTGCTGCCCAAACACCATAGTTCTCGCGATCAAACCACGGGAATTGCGATTCCGCTAACGGCTTCATGTCGCTCATGACCTCATGTTACTGGAAGATCTTGAACCTGAGGCTCTGATAGCAATTGTTGGAACTGCCTCTGCCGCCGAGTACTTTCCGGCGACCGCGACGACGAAGCTCCGGCGAGACACGCAGGTACAACAACGATTCACCATGATGTGCACGTACAAGCTACCTGAGCGATTGCTTCCGATCAGCTAGTACTACTCAGTACTCACGTACGTACACGAGAACACAATAGCAAGTTTTAGCTGGTGGCTCCTCTCGTGCCTTGCTCTTCTTTTATTGCTTCAACTCACGGTACGGTACAAGCCTGGGATACATGTCTATACATACTAGATTTTAGCTAATTGACTAGAACTACTTCTAGTACTACTCGGTGTCCAACTTCGAGTCCTATACATGCACGCTACTCACAAACCGTACGCACACGACGCCCGGCCGGCGTCGGAGTGGGTCGTGTTTATTTCTAACAGGCTGTTCTTCGCTTCATTTGGATGATTGGTTTATCCTTAAATAGGTTTCCATTCTTTGAGCTTAGGAAGCTATGAAATCATATAAACCAGTGATCGATATGAAATAAAAATTCCTTAGAATAAACTACCAAACATATATTAGTTATTGGATTTGTTTTGAAATTTTACTGAAGATTTTGTATTTTTATTTCAAGATCAAAGGGCGGAGAGATAACGAAAGTCACGTTGTGACTTCTCTTAAAGGCACCGGATCTCAGTCCGGCTAGAGGGTAGGAAATTGTTAAAACTAGTCATCAATGGTGGGCAGCGTTTCGTGGCTCATGCTGATTTATCGAAAACACGCAACAGAATCCGTTTAGATGATCCGATCAACTATCGAAAATAGTACTCCCTCCGTTCCACAATATAAGATGTTTTAGACTTTTTCCACATTCACATACACACACATGTATTTAGACACATTTTAGTATATATGTACACTCACTTTAGTGTGTATCTAGACAACATGTGAAATAGCTAAAACATCTTATATTATGGAACGGAGGGAGTATGTATCAATTAATGTTGCCCTTATCCCTGGCCTACTCACGATCTCTTGATCTCGGTAAGCACGTACAAGCTGGATCAGATATTATAGTGCCACGCTTCCGCATGCACGGTGCTAGCAGCTTCACACTACCTACTGCGTGCAAGCTGGGCGGCCTCTCTACATATACACCTTCCATCACCCACCATTTCTCACAACACCATCGTACCATACATACACGCACAAAGCCTAGCCAAAGCCATGGCCACCAAGTCTCCTCTCGTCCTCTTCCTCGTGCTGCTGGTGGCCAGCGCCGTGCTCTCGCCGTCGGGGGCGGCGACGTGCGACCAGTGGGCCAAGCTAGAGCCATGCAGGGACACCCTCCTATTTGAGGAATCGGCGAGGGCCGGCTGCTGCACAGAGTTGAAGGCGCAGTACGATTGCCTGTGCGAGTACACACGCCTGCCCCAGGCTCCAAACTACCTGCAGCTCATTACCTCCAACGTCGGCATCAACCTCCTGGTCACGTGCAGCTTGGACCCGTTATCCTGCCCTGAACCCGAACCTGAAGCTGCCTCCTCAGCATGATCCAGATCCAGCCGACGTGCCGCCTCTGCAGCTCGGATGTGTCTCATGCGAGGTCTGCTTCAGTTCAGTTTGTTGTGTTCCCATGTCTCACTACTTTCCTCTTCCACGCATCTTTGACATTTACCCTTGTTGTTGTGCTCTACTCCAACGCTTTGTTCTCTTGTATCATGTGTTTGAAGTGATATCTACATGAACAAATGGACTATGTTTTATGCATTACTGAGGAAAGGGTGTGTCTATTTGTCAATCGACAAATCTATTATTCTTCTTCTTATTATTATAAAACAAATCTAATCTAAGGGTGCACTGAGATTAGCTTACGCGTAGACCCCTCCGGAACCGAAATCTCCCGCACTGATAGACATGAATAAATGGATTAATGAATTACGTTTTATTCTAGTACGGGTACTATTGTGTTTTGCTTCTTAATTGCTCCCAGCTCTTTTGATACTAGGGTGTGCCTATTTGTCAATCGAGAAATCTATTTTTTTATTATTGTTACTACTATTATTATTATTATTAATAATAATAATAATATTATTACGTTGATTCCATATGCAGTAACACTTAGTTCTCGAGACACTTCCACATGGCCGGGAAGCGCATTTCCTCCTCTTAATCTCCTCCACTATGGTTATCCAATGGACCCACGGCCACGAGTGATCCAATGGACCTGAAGCCACTATAGTTAATACCCATTTTTGACAAAAAAAAACTAGGTATATACAGCACGCAATACACACATCTTTACTTTTTTTTTTATTAAAGAAGGCATTAATGTTTCCTTAGATGGCTGGTATACTTCAGCAAAACTACCCTAAAGTTGTCAATAATTACTCACTATGCCACCCGTAAGTTAAAAAAGTAGTTTGACTATCTTGTTCCGTTCATGTCCATTAGCTCAGGTACGATCGATTCCTCATTGTACAAGACGCACCCACGACTCCTCCCTGATCTCAGAAAAAAAATAAGTTGGTCGAGTCCACTACTCATCCCCACACAGACCACGTGATTCGTTGAATTCAAAGTTGTATATGCAGTGGGAGTTGAATCCACATCATATACGACACGTTGTAACCTTGCATGTATAAATATACACGTTGATTATAAAGTATCATCTCATCTAACAAGAGATGAATCTCAAGCAGTAACAATGGTTAGTGTTTCTCAAGGTTACTGAATTAGGTTGTTTACTTGAACCAAAGGATGACCCTTCAGTGCAAAATTGGTTCCATCTTCTTCCTTGGAGTCTTATGGTGTTGTGCAAAGTTCATATTCTCAATCCTAACGAGGAAACGTTGTTTATCCCCAAGAATCTACTTTTGTTCCCTCTGCTATCTTGACGCGTATCATTCGTGTTAGCTGAAGAGGTGTTTACGAACACTCCTTCGGTGAGTTATACATGAGATACTCGATGTTTGCGAAGATCGGTCTTTCCAGAGTTATTCCTTCTTACATATGGCGCAGCTGGATGATGATCTCAATTGGTAGTGCATGAAAATCTCCATAATGCCCTGGAACAACCTCTTGAGAAGAAAAAAATCTTGGTTCAAGAAGATCGTTCAAGACTAGTGTACCCCTTCTCTTTCTATCTAGGAGTGTTGAGACGAGATTCTTTTAAGGGGGGTAGTTTTCCAACATCCCAATTTTTTAATTAGTAAATTAATGTTAATTCATGTCATTTGCATCATAAGCATTATTAATAAAATGACCAAGAAATGAGTACATTTTTTGAAACCATCAGATGAAACATTTACCTTTCACAATTACAATTTTTTTTGAAGAGTGTTTACAAAATTGGCGAAACAAAATTAAGTTGAGCTTCCGTATTATCTATGAAATTCAAATAATATCTTGGTGAATTTTTAAGTTAAAAAAATTGAAAAATAATAATAAGGAGAAAATTCCCAAAACCCATATAGCGCATTATTGAGGTTTGTGAATAATTTCGACAAACAAAAATCATTTTGAGTTTATACAATTGTCAAGAAATTTTGAAGACTTCAAAATATAATTTTGTCAAACGCAATTGAATAAACAAAGAAAGAAAATATGGAAAGGCCAAAATTTCCTTGTGAGCATTTTCCAAATATTTTCTACATGATATGTTTTTCAAATAAGCTGAAAATTTTGGAGAGCTTCTCTAAAATATATAGAAGCCACCTGCATTTTTTAAGAAATTTTTAAAGCGTTTATGGGCCTTAAATAATTATTTCTAGCTAAAAATAAAATAAAATTAAAACATGATGACAGGCGGGGACTGTCGCACACGGAAATAAATCTTATACGGCCCCTGTGCTACGACCCACTTCGTGGACCAACTCTGATGTGCGCCACTTGGCAAAGAAAATCACTAAAAAACTTTTTCATGCTACAAGCCTAGGTAACTAATTTTCCTCATGTTTGTTTGCCAGGTGGCGCACGTCTGAGTTGGTCCACAGGGTGGGTCATAGCACAGGGGTCGTATAAGATTTATTTCCCACGCTTATCGTGCAAAAAATGAAAAAATTTCTCTTATCCCTGGCCATATGATGGAACTGATCAATTTCCTTTCACTACGGGAGAGCCGAAATAGGCCGAGGGGGGAAAAATACGCCGACGCGGAAAGGTCGAGGCCGTCAGAGTAGATCAAGACATGCTAATAAAAAATGCAGAAAAAAATTACCTACGCCGACGGCAATGCCGTCGGACTATATATTTTTTTTTTGGACTACGCCGACGGAAAGCTGTGGACCTATTTTTTTTCTCTGAGCTATTTTCACCGTTTTAAGCATAACTTTTGCATACGAATTCGGATTTCGACGTTCTTTAGCTCGTTTGGAAAAGGAGAAACATATCTACATCATCATGCATATTGTTCAAGATACTTTATTCAAATAAATTCTTGAGTAAGAATAGAATTAAGAATAAAGGGTCAACGGTTACGTTGAAAAGGCTCCGGGGCAGGACCGTTCATAGCTAGGGGTTGAGTATTGAGAAAATATTGGTGTATCTATGATGAAATAGGCACTTTTGTACCTATAAATGATTTTTGCCAAAATTCTTGAGCAAACTACGAGGCACGTGTAGTTCAAATTTGACCCGTTTCCACCTAAATCGGCATAAACTTATGCTTTTCAAAAGAGGTGGATGGAAACATTTTCACATGCAACACTTTGGCTATTTATGCATATAACCTGGTCTACTATTTTCAAAAAATGAATCTCCCAAGTTTTACAACATATTTTTGGTTGTTCCTTCACAAAAAAAACCATTTTTCGCACTCGGAAAATGAAAAATGGTTTTTTTTTATTCAGTAAAATGAAAACTTTCTCCGTCAAGTTTGTCCGTTCTACCAAGATGCATTTTTGTGTGGAATATGGGCATATTTCAACAAACTATGACATAGATTTGACCATAACACTCGTCATTTGGCCCGAAACCCTTGAATCTTCGGAGGAGATAGCTCATTTCTATGAACACCTTTTCAACCCAATTGTTGTATTCCAAGTTTATTATGTTTGGTCGATACTAGGACATATATAATGACACCACGCGAAGGTCTTGCGTTATTTTGAGTTTTTTTTTTGAATTTTCTGGAATTTTCTATGTCGATTTTAGGAAAATGTCAAGACGGCGGGCATGACCGTTCGTAGCTAGGGGTTAAATATTGAGAAACTCTTGGTGTATCTGTAATTAAATAGGTAGTTGTGTACCAAAAAATTATTTATGCCAAAAATCATGAGCAAACTACGAGGCACCTGTGGTTCAAATTTGACCCGTTTCCAACTGAATCAGCAGAAACTTGTGTTTTTCAAAGGAGGTGGATGAAAACCTTTTCACATGCAAATTTTTTGTTATTTGTGCATATAGAATGGTCTATTATTTTCAAAAAATGCATCTCCCAAGTTTTGCAACATATTTCTGGTTGGTCCTTCACAAATAAGCCCATTTTTCTCGAAAAATGGAAAATGGTTTTTTTATTAGTGAAAATGAAAACTTTCTCTGTCAACATTGTACGTTCTTCCAAGATAAATGTTTTTTTGGAATATGGGCACTTTACAACAAACTATGCCATGGATTTGGCCATAACACCCGTCATTTGGCCCGAAACCCTAGAATCTTCGGAGGAGGTAGCTCTTCTTTATGAACACCTTTTCAACCCAACTATCGTATTCTAAGTTTATTAATTTTGATGGATAGTAGGACATATATAATGACAACACGCGAAGGTCTTGCATCATTTTGAGTTTTTTTGAATTTTCTAAAATTTTCTATGTAGATTTCAGGAAAATGTCAACACGACGGGCTTGACCGTTCGTAGCTAGGGGTTGAATATTGAGAAAATCTTGGTTTATTTGTGATGAAATAGGTAGTTATGTACCTAAAAATGATTTTTTCCAAATATCATGAGCAAACTACGATGCACCTGTAGTTCAAATTTGACCCGTTTCCAACTGAATCAGCAAAAACTTGTGTTTGTCAAAAGATATTTTTTTGAGTGTAGGTGTGTGTGCAAGGTATCAAGCGGCTCCTAAGGATAGACATTTGATGGCGGTCCATAGGATCTTTCGTTATTTAATTCATACCCCAAGATTTGGTTTGTGGTACCCAAAGGGGGCACAATTTTCTCTCAATGGATATACGCATTCCGATTGGGCGGGTGATCAAGATGATAGGAAGTCTACTTCCGGGGCTTGCCAATTTCTTGGTAGGTCCCTAGTGAGTTGGTCCTCCAAGAAGCAAAATTGCATATCACTCTCCACCGCCGAAGCCGAGTATGTTGCCGCCGCAAGTGCATGCACTCAATTGTTATGGATGAGGCAAACTCTCAAGGAATATGGAGTTCATTTGGATAAGGTGCCTCTTTTGTGTGACAATGAAAGTGCCATCAAAATTTCATACAATCCGGTGCAACATACAAGGACCAAACACATTGAGATCCGCCACCATTTCATCCGTGACCATGTGGCAAGAGGAGACATTACACTATCCTATGTGGCCATCAAGGACAATCTTGCGGATATTTTCACGAAGCCACTTGATGATGCAAGATTCTTGTTCTTGAGGAATGAACTAAATGTGATTGATTCTAGGAGCTTGACTTGAATATCTTGCACACACCCCTATAGATGAAACATGTTTGAGCTTAGGTGTAGGCATGGACATAGGGGGAGTGTTATCCTAACACATTGGATTCTCCCTCCCCCCATTATGCCCAAAGCAAAAATTTCATTGTTATCTCTCTATTTCTAATGTTGAATTGTGAGTTTCAATGTTGAGTATGGGCCATGCCCCCAAGATATATCTTCGCGGTTGCATACCATGAACTCTTACATGGTGGCTTAGGCCACCAACCTCTTCTCGGTTGAAGAGTTGGTTCTTAGTTGGATATCTTGTGGTTTATTGTGTTATCCTTCCGAATACTACTTCTCGTTGCTATTTCGATCTTATTTGTTTTTCCCTGAGAAGTAAGACTAGGAAACCTAACCCCTTGTGTTTTGCTCTATTTGTCCTCTCTCATGTTCATCTATGCATATGCCTTACTCCACACATCGGCACATCGTTCCTAGCCTTTCAAAACTATCCTTTCCGGAAAAGTTTGGAGCTGTTTGCTGCTCCTGCCGGAATTTTCCGGCCATCCGGATTTTTCCGGACCATTCCGGACTCCGCAATAACCAGGAATATTCCGGCCGCCGGAAAATTCCGGACCATTCCGGATGGACAGTTTTTCCTTATAAATACCCCCGCACGCACGGGTGGACGGTTTTCCTCCACTTCTTTCTCTCCTCCCGTGCCCTAGCCACTATAGTTCGCCGATTTCGTCCCCGTTGCCCCATGGACGGTATGTTGTTTGGCATCTCATATTTTTCGTTTTGACTGGTTGATTTTGGTTCTAGATGGAATCTCAACTAGGGTTTGATCTAGTTCCAAGTTCTATCAATGTGTTCTTCTTGCCAATCACTACCTAGATGCCATGATTTCATAGATCTAGTCTAACCACTCACCAATCTAGACTTAGATCCAAATCTTAGATCTTGTCTTTCCCACGATTTCCAGCACGTAGATCTACATTAGAATCATCTCTATGGTACCCCTTAATGTTTGGTTTAGTTGCTTGAGTCAAGAATTCGCATTTTTGGGCATTTTCTCGAGTCAAATCGAGGAGCCCGGAATATTTCGGGCCATTCCGGCCCAGCCGGAATATCCCGGACCATTCCGGCCCAGCCGGAATGATTCCGGGCTCAACCGGAATTTTTCGGATGCTGCCAGAAATTCGAGTTTTTGCACTAAACCAAACCATTTGGAGTTTCTTTCACCCGTATGGTATATGCACTTACCTTTGCTACTCCTTTGTCCTCTACTCTCAGGTCCTGGAGCTCGTACTGGTCTGAAAAGGAAGCAAAATGCCGGGAGGGGTTCTCAACCTAATAGGGGTCGCACTTTTGGTGCTCGTGGGGGATCTCGTGAGGATGATCATTCTGAGAAGGTTCCCGATATTGATCTGAAGGACTGCTCTATTCCTCAGTGGAAGTTCATCAAGCGGAAGAACCCGTAGCGCTTTCCTGAGTCCACCTGTGAGGATCCTCGTTTCTGGACAAATCTGCAGCTCAAGTGTTGGAACGAGTTCTATTCTACCCAGCAGCCTCTTGTTTGTGTGCAGTCTCAGGTTGACATGGAAGTCTATAATAGGTACAAGAATCATGAGCTCCGCCATGTGCATGCCTGTCTGGAGAAGCTTGGTTTGATTCCCCTGCTTGACAACACTGAGAGTGAGTATTTCCCTCAGTTGATTGCTTAATTCTACTGCACTCTCCACGCCACGGGTGATGCCCGGCGCTCTATAACTTGGATTTGTGGGGAGGAGAAGATCACTAGTAACTTGACTGAGTTTGCTGAGGCTTTGGGTTACACTTGGACTGCCACCTATGCTGATCATGGCTACAAAATTCATGAAGCACCAGAGTATGACATCTCTAGCCTGGACTTTTTCTATCCTCCCAATGTCAAAGGCAAGACTAAGCCGTTCAACTCCAACATGTACCCCTACTACAACTTGCTGTCCAAGATCTTCCGTGCCTCCATTGTGATCAAGGCCGGTGATTTCTCTGCTATGAGGGCCTTCATGGTGAACCTCATGATCCTCACTAGGCCTAAGAACCAAAGGAGGATTGATGTGATGGACTTCATCTACCGTGAGATTTGCATCGGGGTCATGGAGAAGAGGAAGCCCGCCTTTGGCCCGCTTATTCAGAAGTTCATAAATGCCAAAGTGGGGATTGAGGTCATGGACAACTATGAGGTGGTCAAGTGCAAGAAGATGGCTCCTAGATTAATCAATGGAGATGAGATTCCGGAGTTTGCTAAGGGAAAGTCCAAGTCCCCCACGGCCACTCCTTCTGCTTCCACGAGTGGTACTTCTGAGCGTCCATCTAGTGGCATTGCAAAATTCTTCAACTCTATGTTCAACATGTGCAATGACACTAGGGCAATTGCCCATGAGGCTAGGGAGTTGGCCAAGGAGACTAGGCGTATTCAGAACGCCGACCACAGAGCTGCTGGTTTTGACGTGCCTGCCGATCCTTCCTATCTTGCTGCTGTTCATCTTGTCCCCATTGAGATGCCCGAGATCCATGATGATGACTTCTACTTCGGGGTACCTCCAGCGGATGTTGATGATGAGGAGTATTCTGATGATGAAGACTACTTCGATGCTGTTGCGCTTGGAGGTCGTGAACCTGAAGCTGATGAAGCGGAAAATGATGAGGAGGGCAATGGAGAAGATGACAACCTGGAGTGATCTCTTGGGGCGTTAGTGGGCTCTTTGTCCCTTTTTAGCGTCTTGATGCCAAAGGGTGAGAAGGAGTCCCCATATTAGGATTCCACGGGCTTTGCAAGGGTGGGAGCACGAGTCTTTTTGCCTTTTGATTTAGATCTTATAGGCTTGTGCTCCGTTATCTTTAGTTCGTTTTGCTTTCGTTTCAAACATCGTATTATGTGTGTGGAACCTCGTGACGTAATTGTGTCACCCTCCCCGTGGTTACGCTACTATTATCATGCTTGTTTATCTCTATTATTATCTTTGCATGATTGTTTGAACTTGTTTAGACGGTTTGGTGTTTAAAACATAGGGGGAGCAAAGCCTATGAAGTGTGTGTCTCACGACACACATCGAGGAAGAACTCCGTCTATTTTTTGAACACCATTTCTTTAGTTCATATTGTTTATCCCTGTGAAATCTTTATGTTGTCATCAAACATCAAAAAGGGGGAGATTGAAAATGCATTTTCGATCTCTCGATGTTTTGTGTGTTTGTTAACAACATAAAGAAGTTACTAACCGTATGTGCTACTTTGTCAAAGGATTTGGTCTTAAATCAGCACACATACGGGTTCAAAGAAATGATGAAGAAATCGAAGATCAACGGATTTTTTATGGCCTGAAACAGAGATTCAAAGGGCAGTCTGGAATGTGTCCGGAATAATCCGGCAACTACGGGAAAATGTTCGGGTGCAATCTGGAATTTTCCGGGTGATTCCGGGATCCGGAATATTCCGGGGCAATTCCGGTCACAACGGGAAAATGTTCGGGTTGCATCCGGAATGATTCCGGAGCCATTCCGGCCATAATGGCAAAAGTCTCTGTTGCCATCCGGATTGCTCCGGATTATTCCGGGGTCCGGATTATTCTGGACCATTCCGGGCTGGTCGCATTCTGGCAGAAAAACGGCTAGATTTGGTGGAGGCTATAAATAGGGCCTCCCTTGTCTCCCCAAGGGTCAGCTCTCTCCTGCATTGAAGACACCATTAATGGAGCTCACCCACTAGCTAGATCTCCCTCCTCCTCCACCCAAACTCGTTGAAACTTTGAGGATTGAAGGAGAAGCCCCGGATCTACATCTTCACCAACCGGTTTTCCATTTCCCCCTCATTAGCTTGAGGGATCTTTGCTTAGGGTTTCCTCTTGTGGAGAACCTAAGCTCCTTGTTACTCTTGGTGATTCGTGAAGAGTTGGGAGCCCCCAATTTGGTTGTGGGTGTGTGCCCCAAGTTTGTTTGTAAAGGACTCGATCACCGCCTCAAATGGGTTCAATAGTGGAAGGTGAACTAGGCCTTTGTGGCGGAGTTCATCGGAGAATAGGGTGAGGCCTTTGTGGCGTTGAGTAGGCCTTCGTGGCGAGCTCACACCCCTCCAACGAGACGTACTCCCTTAACAAGGAGGAACTCGGGAATACATCGTGTCTCCGTGTGCTTCCATCTGTTACCTCGTTCCCCTCTCCTTACTTAGTCGTACTTGTAGCATTTATTGTTGTACTAGTTATATTAAGTGTTGTTCTAGTTGCATTAATTGCTTGCCGTGCCATATAGGTAAATTCACCACTAGTTGCACTATCTAGAGAATTTACCTTCTTGTCAAGCCTAAACCTTGTTAAAAATTAAAATTGGTCGTAACACCTATTCACCCCCCCTCTAGGTGCCCATACTTTACTTTCAGCGTGTTGACAGGCGTGGACCTGCACACAAGACACAAACTCTCCTTTGTCCACAAATTTCCAAGAAGATTGTCAAGCTCCATGTCTTGTTGTTAACTAAAGAATTAAATGCATGGTGTATTTGTGACCAATAAATGTAGAACCGAGCAGCGAGGAAGGTGATGATTGAATGCAAGTAAACAAGGTTGTAATCAATATACAAGAATGGACCAGGGGCCGTAGTTTCACTAGTGGTGTATCTCCATAAAACAATAAACATGTTGAGTGAACAAATTACAGTTAGGAAATTGATAAATCATGAGGACATAACAATACTACTATGACAACAGAAAGTTCATTGCACTACTCATGTATACATTACGTCAAACATATATGAACCGCTATCTAGCATGGATCTATAACTAATAATCCACCATGAGAATTCTAGCCGGCATGCATATCGCTGGTATTAAGTTGCATAATCAATGGATAATTGAATTTAGCATATTTTATAATTTAAGCAATATTTATAATCAAAATACAAGTAAAAACCTATGTTTTCCCCTTAGTGGTAACATAACATCCTCGCACTTAAATGTTTCTGTCACTCGTGCCCATGATCAGAGGAGGCGTGAACTCACTATCTAGTACTAAACTCTCTCTTGGAGATGCATGTGATCATTTGGCCAAAGAAACCGCACACAATGGAGAGCACACAAGAAGACAATATCATGTTAGGAAGCTCAGAAGATCTAAACATGGTAGCACAAGGAGAAGAGACAACCATCTAGCTACTGTTATGGACTCGTAGTTCAAAGATGAACTACTCAAGCATGGCTCCGGATGCAATCATTGCGATGAACAAGTCTCCGGTAATGATTCCCCCTTCCAGCAGGGCTGCGGAGTAGGGCTCCAGAAGTCCTAGAATGGATATCCGAGATGACGGTGGCTATGGATGGATTTCTTGGAAAATAGGCACGGCCCCGACGTTTTTAGATCTGAGGTTTTTTATAGGCGAAGGGAGGAGGTCTCGGGAGGTGGCTCCAGGTGCCCAAGCGGGCTGAGGGCGCGGGGCCCTTGCAGCTCCCTCCGGCTCCCCTTGGACTCTGTCTTCGGATCGATGGGGAAATAGTTATTCTGCTCTTTCTCGGACTTTTTCCTCTAGGATCTCTGAAAAACAAAAACAACAGAAAACAAGAACTAGCGCTGGGCATCTTTTCAATAGGTTAGTCCGGGGAAAATGTCTGAAAATTATGTAAAACTACAGTAAAAATATAGGGCATTGGTATAAAACAAACATGGACTACCAAAAAATTATAGAAATATTTTGGACGTATCAATACCACGTCACACAAAGGGATGAAATCATGAGGTTTAGTTAGTCACCGTTAATCTGTTCGGGGTCTTCGCTATAGGATCCTCCCCAACGGGTTTCCCATGGTTGATGTGGAGCCATCTACCACGATTAGGCCTGTCCGTGGGTAAAAAATCAACAAGACTGTTTGAACCACGGCAGTCCTATCTTGGGGGAGAGTCTTTAACCACGAAAAAATACTTTCTACCACGAATTTCGAGCGTAGTAGAATCCAATTCTTTTTCTTGTGGATGGGTCTGTAGCAAGACGGCCGACGATGTAAACGTATCAAAAGATAAGATGGTTTACCACTTTCTAGACAAAACGTATCTAGACATGTTTTAGTGTATAGATTCATATGCATGTTACACTAAAACATGCCTAGATACATTTTGCTTAGAAAATGCTAAAACATGTTACATTTCGATACGGGGAGAGTAGTTTTTTTTCCTTCAGGAGTTCCTTGAAGAGTGCCATGTCTCCGACCTTCGTCAATGTCAAGATGGACACCTCCTTCATCAGCTTCCACATCTACTTGCAACCATTCAAGCCGCCCGTATTCAAGGTCGCTCCTTTTCTCGAACACCCTATCGAATTTTTTGTTCCGTTAACCTTGTGCAAAATGTCATGCCAGGAGCTCTGATCTGTGTAGTGCAAGGGCAGTCATCTGGCCTTGCTACGTCGACGACCCTTCGGGGAACCTGTGCGAGCACTTTTGGGACCTATTCGGCTGTGATCTGGCGATGGACGCCACCTCGTCAGCGGTGATGATCGACTGCCCCCACGCCAGCCTGCCATGAGCTCCATGACCTCAAGGTCGGTTGCCCATTCGACTGTGCGTAGGCTACAGTATGGCCTGGACATAGACTGCCAGGTTAGATTGAGCAAGGCTCGTGGAGCCGGCTGTTCTTCGGCCAACGAGACGAAGACGCCCTGTTTGCCATGTTCCTCGACATGCTCGGCCTAGCCATCGCCGTGGCTTTTGTCTGCGTACATAGGATGTGTTGTTTTATGGTGATCCAAATTCATATAAAGATAAAGGAAACTTCGGCCTCCGCTACGCGAGGCCCGTCGCCGGAGGCTTAGGGCCTCCGGTACGGTACGAGTTGTTACCGAGTCGGAGTTGGATTCACCGCTACCGACCTAGTTAGGTCAGGACCGTCTTTATATATCTCTTCTAAGCCGCCGCACGGGATAAACCACATATTGTAAATTCCGGCGCGTTTGTAACCTCACCCGAAAATACTGAAGTATTGTTGGCTGGCGCCCGTGGCTTTTTCTCTTCCTTGTTGGAAGGGTTTTCCACGTTAAAATCTCGTGTCCCCGTTCGTTCGATCTTGCTTAATTTCATCGTTGTTTTGCTATTGCTTGTAACAGGATGCAACTGATCATTCACTTCCGTTCCACGACATGTACATCATTGACATTTTAATTTGTAAATAGATAGTGCCGGGCCCTCTAACCAGCAAGAAAGATGGGGATCAATATTTATTTGCTTTGCCCTTATCCCTACTCATGATCTCGGTAGGTACTTAGGTCAAACTGGATCATACACATATGTTATAGTGCCACGCTTCCACATGCCCGCAGCACACGTTCTAGCAGTATGTATCGGTGACGCGTGTGCCTCGCACTCACACGTACAACAAAATCCATGTGACAGCAGATATGTAACTGATCCGTTCAACTCGGTTATAATAAACAATTTCAATCATCAATGGTGGGCTAGAGGGTACGAAATCGTTAAAACTAGTCATCAATGGTGGGCGGCGTCAGGTGCCTCATGCTGATTCATCGAAAACACGCAACAGAATCAGTCTACACAATCCGGTCAACTCTCGAAAATAGTAATGTTGCCCTTATCCCTGCCCTACTCATGATCTCTATTTGATATCGGTTCGCACGTAGGTCAAACTGGATCATATATAATATAGTGCCACGCTTCCGCATGCACGGTGCGCCTGCCATTGCCACGAGCTAGCAGCTTCACCCTGCCAACTGCGTGCTGGGCGGCCTCTCTATATATACACCTTCCATCATCCAACATTTCTCACAACACCATCATACCATACATACATACATACAGGCACAAAGCCCATTCTTTGATTGGTTTATCCTTAAATAGGTTTCCATTCTTTGAGCTTAGGAAGCTATGAAATCATATAAACCAGTGATCGATATGAAATAAAAATTCCTTAGAATAAACTACCAAACATATATTAGTTATTGGATTTGTTTTGAAATTTTACTGAAGATTTTGTTTTTTTATTTCAAGATCAAAGGGCGGAGAGATAACGAAAGTCACGTTGTGACTTCTCTTAAAGGCACCGGATCTCAGTCCGGCTAGAGGGTAGGAAATTGTTAAAACTAGTCATCAATGGTGGTTTTGATGCAGAGGCCGGGGCAGAGGCTCCCAATTCTAAAAAAAAGTCATCAATGGTGGGCAGCGTTTCGTGGCTCATGCTGATTTATCGAAAACACGCAACAGAATCCGTTTAGATGATCCGGTCAACTATCGAAAATAGTACTCCCTCCGTTCCACAATATAAGATGTTTTAGACTTTTTCCACATTCACATACACACACATGTATTTAGACACATTTTAGTATATATGTACACTCACTTTAGTGTGTATCTAGACAACATGTGAAATAGCTAAAACATCTTATATTATGGAACGGAGGGAGTATGTATCAATTAATGTTGCCCTTATCCCTGGCCTACTCACGATCTCTATTGATCTCGGTAAGCACGTAGGTCAAGCTGGATCAGATATTATAGTGCCACGCTTCCGCATGCACGGTGCTAGCAGCTTCACACTACCTACTGCGTGCAAGCTGGGCGGCCTCTCTACATATACACCTTCCATCACCCACCATTTCTCACAACACCATCGTACCATACATACACGCACAAAGCCCAGCCAAAGCCATGGCCACCAAGTCTCCTCTCGTCCTCTTCCTCGTGCTGCTGGTGGCGAGCGCCGTGCTCTCGTCGTCGGGGGCGGCGACGTGCGACCAGTGGGCCAAGCTAGAGCCATGCAGGGACACCCTCCTATTTGAGGAATCGGCGAGGGCCGGCTGCTGCACAGAGTTGAAGGCGCAGTACGATTGCCTGTGCGAGTACACACGCCTGCCCCAGGCTCCAAACTACCTGCAGCTCATTACCTCCAACGTCGGCATCAACCTCCTGGTCACGTGCAGCTTGGACCCGTTATCCTGCCCTGAACCCTAACCTGAAGCTGCCTCCTCAGCATGATCCAGATCCAGCCGACGTGCCGCCTCTGCAGCTCGGATGTGTCTCATGCGAGGTCTGCTTCAGTTCAGTTTGTTGTGTTCCCATGTCTCACTACTTTCCTCTTCCACGCATCTTTGACATTTACCCTTGTTGTTGTGCTCTACTCCAACGCTTTGTTCTCTTGTATCATGTGTTTGAAGTGATATCTACATGAATAAATGGACTATGTTTTATGCATTACTGAGGAAAGGGTGTGTCTATTTGTCAATCGACAAATCTATTATTCTTCTTCTTATTATTATAAAACAAATCTAATCTAAGGGTGCACTGAGATTAGCTTACGCGTAGACCCCTCCGGAACCGAAATCTCCCGCACTGATAGACATGAATAAATGGATTAATGAATTACGTTTTATTCTAGTACGGGTACTATTGTGTTTTGCTTCTTAATTGCTCCCAGCTCTTTTGATACTAGGGTGTGCCTATTTGTCAATCGAGAAATCTATTTTTTTTATTATTGTTACTACTATTATTATTATTATTATTAATAATAATAATAATATTATTAAGTTGATTCCATATGCAGTAACACTTAGTTCTCGAGACACTTCCACAGGGCCGGGCATTCCAAGAGTATATACAGCACGAGTGATCCAATGGTTATCCAATGGACCTGCGGCCTCGAGTGATCCAATGGACCCGAAGCCACTATAGTTAATACCCATTTTTGACAATGAAAACTAGGTATATACAGCACGCAATACACACATCTTTACTTTTTATATTAAAGAAGGCATTAATGTTTCCTTAGATGGCTGGTATACTTCAGCGAAACGACCCTAAAGTTGTCAATAATTACTCACTATGCCATCCGTAAGTTAAAAAAGTAGTTTGACTGTCTCATTGCGTTCATGTCCGTTAGCTCAGATACGATCGATTCCTCATTGTACAAGACGCACCCACGACTCCTCCCTGATCTCAGAAAAAAAAATTAGTTGGTCGAGTCCATGACTCCTCCCCACACAGACCACGTGATTCGTTTGAATTCAAAGTTGTATATGCAGTGGGAGTTGAATCCACATCATATACGACACGTTGTAACCTTCCATGTATAAATATACACGTTGATTATGAAGTATTATCTCATCTAACAAGAGATGAATCTCAAGCAGTAACAATGGTTATTGTTTCTCAAGGTTACTGAATTAGGTTGTTTGCTTGAACCGAAGGATGACCCTTCAGTGCAAAATTGGTTCCATCTTCTTCCTTGGAGTCTTATGGTGTTGTGCAAAGTTCATATTCTCAATCCTAACGAGGAAATGTTGTTTATCCCCAAGAATCTACTTTTGTTCCCTCTGCTATCTTGACGCGTATCATTCGTGTTAGCAGAAGAGGTGTTTACGAACACTCCTTCGGTGAGTTATACATGAGATACTCGATGTTTGCGAAGATAGGTCTTTCCAGAGTTATTCCTTCTTACATATGGCGCAGCTGGATGATGATCTCAATTGGTAGTGCATGAAAATCTCCATAATGCCCTGGAACAACCTCTTGAGAAGAAAACCATCTTGGTTCAAGAAGATCGTTGAAGACTAGTGTACCCCTTCTCTTTCTATCTAGGAGTGTTGAGACGAGATTCTTTTAAGGGGGGTAGTTCTCCAACATCCCAAATTTTTAATTAGTAAATTAATGTTAATTCATGTCACTTGCATCATAAGCATTATTAATAAAATGACCAAGAAATGAGTACATTTTTTGAAACCATCAGATGAAACATTTACCTTTCACAATTACAATTTTTTTGAAGAGTGTTTACAAAATTGGCAAAACAAAATTAAGTTGAGCTTCCATATTATCTATGAAATTCAAATAATATCTTGGTGAATTTTTAAGTTAAACAAATTGAAAAATAGTAATAAGGAGAAAATTCCCAAAACCCATATAGCGCATTATTGAGGTTTGTGAATATTCGACAAACAAAAATCATTTTGAGTTTATACAATTGTCAAGAAATTTTGAAGACTTCAAAATATAATTTTGTCAAACGCAATTGAATAAACAAAGAAACAAAATATGGAAAGGCCATAATTTCCTTGTGAGCATTTTCCAAATATTTTCTACATGATATGTTTTTCAAATAAGCTGAAAATTTTGGAGAGCTTCTCTAAAATATATAGAAGCCACCTGCATTTTTTAAGAAATTTTTAAAGCGTTTATGGGCCTTAAATAATTCTTTCTAGCTAAAAATAAAATAAAATTAAAACATGATGACAGGTGGGAACTGTCGCACACGGAAATAAATCTTATACGGCCCCTGTGCTACGACCCACTTCGTGGACCAACTCTGACGTGCGCCACTTGGCAAAGAAAATCACTAACAGACTTTTTCCATGGCTACAAGCCTAGGTAACTAATTTTCCTCATGTTTGTTTGCCAGGTGGCGCACGTCTGAGTTGGTCCACAGGGTGGGTCATAGCACAGGGGTCGTATAAGATTTATTTCCCACGCTTATCGTGCAAAAAATGAAAAAATTTCTCTTATCCCTGGCCATATGATGCAACTGATCAATTTCCTTTCACTACGGGAGAGCCGAAATAGGCCGACGGGGAAAAAGTACGCCGACGCGGAAAGGTCGAGGCCGTCGGCGTAGATCAAGACATGCTAATAAAAAATGCAGAAAAAAATTACCTACGCCGACGGGAATGCCGTCGGAATATTATTTTTTTTTGGACTACGCCGACGGAAAGCCGTGGACCTATTATTTTTTCTCTGAGCTATTTTCACCGTTTTAAGCATAACTTTTGCATACGAATTCGGATTTCGACGTTCTTTAGCTCGTTTCGAAAAGGAGAAACATACTACATCATCATGCATATTGTTCAAGATACTTTATTCAAATAAAGTCTTGAGTAAGAATAGAATTAAGAATAAAGGGTCAACGGTAACGTTGAAAAGGCTCCGGGGCAGGACCGTTCATAGCTAGGGGTTGAATATTAAGAAAATATTGGTGTATCTATAATGAAATAGGCACTTTTGTACCTATAAATGATTTTTGCCAAAAATCTTGAGCAAACTACGAGGCACGTGTAGTTCAAATTTGAGCCGTTTCCACCTAAATCGGCATAAACTTATGCTTTTCAAAAGAGGTGGATGGAAACATTTTCACATGAAACACTTTGGCTATTTATGCATATAACCTGGTCTACTATTTTCAAAAAATGGATCTCCCAAGTTTTACAACATATTTTTGGTTGTTCCTTCACAAAAAAAAACCATTTTTCGCACTCGGAAAATGTAAAATGGTTTTTTTATTCAGTAAAATGAAAACTTTCTCCGTCAATTTTGTCCGTTCTACCAAGATGCATTTTTGTGTGGAATATGGGCATATTTCAACAAACTATGACATAGATTTGGCCATAACACTCGTCATTTGGCCCGAAACCCTTGAATCTTCGGAAGAGATAGCTCATTTCTATGAACACCTTTTCAACCCAATTGTTTGTTGGAACGCGTAGAGATAAACAAAAACTTCTCCTACGCGATGCTTCCAAGATCTAGCCGAGGTAGAAGGCCACGAGTATTACCACTAGACGCGCAGGTGCGGATTATCGATGCAGCGCGTCGGGGCAGTGCAGTCCCACGATCCGGTCCGGCCGATCCAATCCCTCGAACGTCGAAGTGCTGAACGTACAACACCTCTGCCGGTATCCACACGTACGAGGAGGAGCTCCGACAGCGGACTGCTAGGTCCGGTGCGGCGGCTGGACTGAGTGGGGCTAGGGTTCCCAACGCATGTGAGAGTGGACTAACGTGCCCGCTGGGCAACCTGCGCCCCTCTTTATATAGCGAATGGTAGTGGGCTTCACAACTCTTGTGGCCCATTCCCTCTGTGAGTCCGACTCACAAACTCAGTCCATTTCCGGTTCGGGTCCAACCCGACCAATACTTGCTCCCGCTCTTAAGTGTGCGACCCTGCAGGCTCATGGCGACTTGGACACGATTGGAGTCCAACTCCTAATCGATCAATCGGTAGCGGCTCCTAGGAGAACGTGCCGACTCCCAAGTCCCATTGAGTCATGACAACATACCTTTCAATGTGATTTACATCTTAGTCCCTTTTGCCTCACGATATACCTTGTCGAACTATAGGCGATTTATCTTCATCCCTTAAATAGTTCGACTCTCTTCTCGGTCTGTGATATATGATTCATCTGACTAACTCTTTAGTCAACAGACACAGTTAACACTTAACTGAGTCGCGCATGGCCATGCTTCCTGAATCATATCACTCGAGAGGGCCCAGAGAATATCTCTCCATTCAGAGGGGCAAAATCCCATCTTGATTATCCACATCACGCAGCTTGCTTCTCATTCGACCCGAACTCTGCCTTTATAGTTGCCTTGTCACAGAACAACGTTTGACAGAACCTAAGACGGTGATCCACAACTCGGATTGTGCGACAACCTCAGGTCTAAGGATTACATTGATTGAGACATGCAAATGACGACTTGCTCGTTGCATCTCAATGTGGGTCAGTCCGGCTTGGTAAACTCTTTAGCCAAGTCCGTGAGCGTTGGAATGGCATCACCATGCCCATGACAAGTGGAACCGAGTCATCAGCCAACTCTCACATTAGTCTAGGGTGTGTGTCCAGCACAACCTTAATGACCAAGGACAATTTCGTATGAACAACATGAATACACAGTTCCACAATCGAATCACATATTCAATGATATATATCAGATGTTCAACACAAGGACAACTTAATAACTTTATGAATACAGTGGGAATTACATCATACATGATTGCCTCTAGGGCATATTCCCAACATTGTTGTATTCCAAGTTTATTATGTTTGGTCGATACTAGGACATATATAATGACACCACGCGAAGGTCTTGCGTTATTTTGAGTTTTTTTTTTTGAATTTTCTGGAATTTTCTATGTCGATTTTAGGAAAATGTCAAGACGGCGGGCATGACCGTTCGTAGCTAGGGGTTGAATATTGATAAACTCTTGGTGTATCTGTAATTAAATAGGTAGTTGTGTACGTAAAAATTATTTATGCCAAAAAATCATGAGCAAACTACGAGGCACCTGTGGTTCAAATTTGACCCGTATCCAACTGAATCGGCAGAAACTTGTGTTTTTTAAAGGAGGTGGATGAAAACCTTTTCACATGCAAATTTTTTGTTATTTGTGCATATAGAATGGTCTATTATTTTCAAAAAATGCAGCTCCCAAGTTTTGCAACATATTTCATGTTGGTCCTTCACAAAAAAACCCATTTTTCTCGAAAAATGGAAAATGGTTTTTTTATTTGTGAAAATGAAAACTTTCTCTGTCAACATTGTACGTTCTTCCAAGATGCATGTTTTTGTGGAATATGGGCACTTTACAACAAACTATGCCATGGATTTGGCCATAACACCCGTCATTTGGCCCGAAACCCTAGAATCTTCGGAGGAGGTAGCTCTTCTTTATGAACACCTTTTCAACCCAACTGTCGTATTCTAAGTTTATTAATTTTGATGGATACTAGGACATATATAATGACAACACGCGAAGGTCTTGCATCATTTTGAGTTTTTTTGAATTTTCTAAAATTTTCTATGTAGATTTCAGGAAAATGTCAACACGACGGGCTTGACCGTTCGTAGCTAGGGGTTGAATATTGAGAAAATCTTGGTTTATTTGTGATGAAATTGGTAGTTATGTACCTAAAATGATTTTTTCCAAAAATCATGAGCAAACTACGATGCACCTGTAGTTCAAATTTGACCCGTTTCCAACTGAATCAGCAAAAACTTGTGTTTGTCAAAAGATAACGTTTTGAGTGTAGGTGTGTGTGCAAGGTATCAAGCGGCTCTTAAGGATAGCCATTTGATGACGGTCCATAGGATCTTTCGTTATTTAGTTCATACCCCAATATTTGGTTTGTGGTACCCAAAGGGGGCACAATTTTCTCTCAATGGATATAAGGATTCCGATTGGGCGGGTGATCAAGATGATAGGAAGTCTACTTCCGGGGCTTGCGAATTTCTTGGTAGGTCCCTAGTGAGTTGGTCCTCCAAGAAGCAAAATTGCATATCACTCTCCACCGCCGAAGCCGAGTATGTTGCCACCGCAAGTGCATGCACTCAATTGTTATGGATGAGGCAAACTCTCAAGGAATATGGAGTTCATTTGGATAAGGTGCCTCTTTTGTGTGACAATGAAAGTGCCATCAAAATTGCATACAATCCGGTGCAACATACAAGGAACAAACACATTGAGATCCGCCACCATTTCATCTGTGACCATGTGGCAAGAGGAGACATTACACTATCCTATGTGCCCACCAAGTACAATCTTACGGATATTTTCACGAAGCCACTTGATGATGCAAGATTCTTGTTCTTGAGGAATGAACTAAATGTGATTGATTCTAGGAGCTTGACTTGAAGATCTTGCACACACCCCTATAGATGAAACGTGTTTGAGCTTAGGTGTAGGCATGGACATAGGGGGAGTGTTATCCTAACACATTGGATTATCCCTCCCCCCATTATGCCCAAAGCAAAAATTTCATTGTTATCTCTTTATTTCTAATGTTGAATTGTGAGCTTCAATGTTGAGTATGGGCAATACCCCCAAGATATATCTTCGCGGTTGCATACCATGAACTCTTACATGGTGGCTTAGGCCACCAACCTCTTCTCGGTTGAAGAGTTGGTTCTTAGTTGGATATCTTGTGGTTTATTGTGTTATCCTTCTGAATACTACTTCTCGTTGCTATTTCGATCTTATTTGTTTTTTCCCGAGAAGTAAGACTAGGAAACCTAACCCCTTGTGTTTTGCTCTATTTGTCCTCTCTCATGTTCATCTATGCATATGCCTTACTCCACACATCAGCACATCGTTCCTAGCCTTTCAAATATATCCTTTCCGGAAAAGTTTGGAGCTGTTTGCTGCTCCTGCCAGAATTTTCCGGCCATCCGGATTTTTCCGGACCATTCCGGACTCCGCAATAACCCGGAATATTCCGGCCGCCAGAAAATTCCGGACCATTCCGGATGGACAGTTTTTCCTTATAAATACCCCCGCACGCACGGGTGGACGGTTTTCCTCCACTTCTTTCTCTCCTCCCGTGCCCTAGCCACCATAGTTCGCCGATTTCGTCCCCGTTGCCCCTAGGGAGGATTGTTGGATCCCTCCTTTGGACAAGGACTCCCCCATGGATGGTATGTTGTTTGGCATCTCATATTTTTCGTTTTTACTGGTTGATTTTGGTTCTAGATGGAATCTCAACTAGGGTTTGATCTAGTTCCAAGTTCTATCAATGTGTTCTTCTTGCCAATCACTACCTAGATGCCATGATTTCATAGATCTAGTCTAACCACTCACCAATCTAGACTTAGATCCAAATCTTAGATCTTGTCTTTCCCACGATTTCCAGCACGTAGATCTACATTAGAATCATCTCTATGGTACCCATTAATGTTTGGTTTAGTTGCTTGAGTCAAGAATTCGCATTTTTGGGCATTTTCTCGAGTCAAATCGAGGAGCCCGGAATATTCCGGACCATTCCGTCCCAGCCGGAATATTCCGGACCATTCCGGCCCAGCCGGAATGATTCCGGGCTCAACCGGAATTTTTCGGATGCTGCCAGAAATTCGAGTTTTTGCACTAAACCAAACCATTTGGAGTTTCTTTCACCCGTATGGCATGTGCACTTACCTTTGCTACTCCTTTGTCCTCTACTCTCAGGTCCTGGAGCTCGTACTGGTCTGAAAAGGAAGCAAAATGCCGGGAGGGGTTCTCGCCCTAATAGGGGTCGCACTTCTGGTGCTCGTGGGGGATCTCGTGAGGATGATCATACTGAGAAGGTTCCCGATATTGATCTGAAGGACTGCTCTATTCCTCAGTGGAAGTTCATCAAGCGGAAGAACCCATAGCGCTTTCCTGAGTCCACCTGTGAGGATCCTCGTTTCTGGACAAATCTGCAGCTCAAGTGTTGGAACGAGTTCTATTCTACCCAGCAGCCTCTTGTTTGTGTGCAGTCTCAGGTTGATATGGACGTCTATAATAGGTACAAGAATCATGAGCTCCGCCATGTGCATGCCTGTCTGGAGAATCTTGGTTTGATTCCCCTGCTTGACAACACTGATAGTTAGTATTGCCCTCAGTTGATTGCTCAGTTCTACTGCACTCTCCACGCCACGGGTGATGCCCGGCGCTCTATGACTTGGATGTGTGGGGAGGAGAAGATCACTAGTAACTTGACTGAGTTTGCTGAGGCTTTGGGTTACACTTGGACTGCCACCTATGCTGATCATGGCTACAAAATTCATGAAGCACCAGAGTATGACATCTCTAGCCTGGACTTTTGCTATCCTCCCAATGTCAAAGGCAAGATTAAGCCGTTCAACTCCAACATGTACCCCTACTACAACTTGTTGTCCAAGATCTTCCGTGCCTCCATTGTGATCAAGGCCGGTGATTTCTCTGCTATGAGGGCCTTCATGGTGAACCTCATGTTCCTCACTAGGCCTAAGAACCAAAGGAGGATTGATGTGATGGACTTCATCTACCGTGAGATTTGCATCGGGGTCATGGAGAAGAGGAAGCCCGCCTTTGGCCCGCTTATTCAGAAGTTCATAAATGCCAAAGTGGGGATTGAGGTCATGGACAACTATGAGGTGGTCAAGTGCAAGAAGATGGCTCCTAGATTAATCAATGGAGATGAGATTCCGGAGTTTGCTAAGGGAAAGTCCAAGTCCCCCACGGCCACTCCTTCTGCTTCCACGAGTGGTACTTCTGAGCGTCCCTCTAGTGGAATTGCAAAATTCTTCAAGTCTATGTTCAACATGTGCAATGACACTAGGGAAATTGCCCATGAGGCTAGGGAGTTGGCCAAGGAGACTAGGTGTATTCAGAACTCCGACCACAGAGCTGCTGGTTTTGACGTGCCTGCCGATCCTTCCTATCTTGCTGCTGTTGATCTTGTCCCCATTGAGATGCCCGAGATCCATGATGATACTTCTACTTTGGGGTACCTCCAGCAGATGTTGATGATGAGGAGTATTCTGATGATGAAGACTACTTCGATGCTGCTGCGCTTGGAGTTCGTGAACCTGAAGCTGATGAAGAGGATAATGATGAGGAGGGCAATGGAGAAGATGACGACCTGGGGTGATCTCTTGGGGCGTTAGTGGGCTCTTTGTCCCTTTTTGGCGTCTTGATGCCCAAGGGTGAGAAGGAGTCCCCATATTAGGATTCCACGGGCTTTGTAAGTGTGGGAGCACGAGTCTTTTTGCCTTTTTATTTCGATCTTATAGGCTTGTGCTCCGTTATCTTTAGTTCGTTTTGCTTTCGTTTCAAACATCGTATTATGTGTGTGGAACCTCGTGACGTAATTGTGTCACCCTCCCCGTGGTTACGCCACTATTATCATGCTTGTTTATCTCTATTATTATCTTTGCATGATTGTTTGAACTTGTTTAGACGTCTTGGTGTTTAAAACATAGGGGGAGCAAAGCCTATGAAGTGTGTGTCTCACGACACACATCGAGGAAGAACTCCGTCTATTTTTTGAACACCATTTCTTTAGTTCATATTGTTTATCCCCGTGAAATCTTTATGTTGTCATCAAACATCAAAAAGGGGGAGACTGAAAGTGCATTTTCGATCTCTCAATGTTTTGTGTGTTTGTTAACAACATAAAGAAGTTACTAACCGTATGTGCTACTTTGTCAAAGGATTTGGTCTTAAATCAGCACACATACGGGTTCGAAGAAATGGTGAAGAAATCTAAGATCAACGGATCTTTTATGGCCTGAAACAGAGATTCAAAGGGCAGTCCGGAATATTCCAGACCAATCCGGGTGCCGGAATGTGTCCCGAATAATCCGGCCACTATGGGAAAATGTTCGGGTGCAATCTGGAATTTTCTGGGTGATTCCGGGATCCGGAATATTCTGAGGCAATTCCGGTCACAACGGGAAAATGTTCGGGTTGCATCCGGAATGATTCTGGAGCCATTCCGGCCATAAGGGCAAAAGTCTCTATTGCCATCCGGATTGCTCCGGATTATTCCGGGGTCCGGATTATTCCGGACCATTCCGGGCTGGTCGCATTCTGGCAGAAAAACGGCTAGATTTGGTGGAGGCTATAAATAGGGCCTCCCTTGTCTCCCCAAGGGTCAGTTCTCTCCTGCATTGAAGACACCATTAATGGAGCTCACCCACTAGCTAGATCTCCCTCCTCCTCCACCCAAACTTGTTCAAACTTTGAGGATTGAAGGAGAAGCCCCGGATCTACATCTTCACCAACCGGTTTTCCATTTCCCCCTCTTTAGCTTGAGGGATCTTTGCTTAGGGTTTCCTCTTGTGGAGAACCTAAGCTCCTTGTTACTCTTGGTGATTCGTGAAGAGTTGGGAGCCCCCAAAGTTGTGGGTGTGTGCCCCAAGCTTGTTTGTAAAGGACTCGATCCCGCCTCAAATGGGTTCAATAGTGGAAGGTGAACTAGGCCTTTGTGGCGGAGTTCATCGGAGAATAGGGTGAGGCCTTTGTGGCGTTGAGTAGGCCTTCGTGGCGAGCTCACACCCCTCCAATGAGACGTACTCCCTTAACAAGGAGGAACTCGGGAATACATCGTGTCTCCGTGTGCTTCCATCGGTTACCTCGTTCCCCTCTCCTTACTTACTCGTACTTGTAGCATTTATTGTTGTACTAGTTATATTAAGTGTTGTCCTAGTTGCATTAATTGCTTGCGGTGCCATATAGGTAAATTCACCACTAGTTGCACTATCTAGATAATTTACCTTCTTGTCAAGCCTAAACCTTGTTAAAAATTAAAATTGGTCGTAACACCTATTCACCCCCCCTATAGGTGCCCATACTTTACTTTCAGCGTGTTGACAGGCGTGGACCTGCACACAAGACACAAACTCTCCTTTGTCCACAAATTTCCAAGAAGATTGTCAAGCTTCATGTCTTGTTGTTAACGAAAGAAATAAATGCATGGTGTATTTGTCATCAATAAATGTAGAACCGAGCAGCGAGGAAGGTGATGATTGAATGCAAGTAAACGAGGTTGTAATCAATATAAAAGAATGGACAAGGGGCCGTAGTTTCACTAGTGGTGTATCTCCATAAAACAATAAACATGTTGAGTGAACAAATTACAGTTAGGAAATTGATAAATCATGAGGACATAACAATACTACTATGACAATAGAAAGTTCATTGCACTACTCATGTATACATTACGTCAAGCATATATGAACCGCTATCTATCATGGATCTATAACTAATAATCCACCATGAGAATTCTAGCCGACATGCATATCGCTGGTATTAAGTTGCATAATCAATGGATAATTGAATTTAGCATATTTTATAATGTAAGCAATATTTATAATCAAAGTACAAGTAAAAACCTATGTTTTCCCCTTAGTGGTAACATAACATCCTCGCACTTAAATGTTTCTGTCACTCGTGCCCATGATCAGAGGAGGCGTGAACTCACTATCTAGTACTAAACTCTCTCTTGGAGATGCATGTGATCACTTGGCCAAAGAAACCGCACACAATGGAGAGCACACAAGAACACAATATCATGTTAGGAAGCTCAGAAGATCTAAACATGGTAGCACAAGGAGAAGAGACAACCATCTAGCTACTGTTATGGACTCGTAGTTCAAAGATGAACTACTCAAGCATGGCTCCGGATGCAATCATTGCGATGAACAAGTCTCCGGTAATGATTCCCCCTTCCAGCAGGGCTGCGGAGTAGGGCTCCAGAAGTCCTAGAATGGATATCCGAGATGACGGTGGCTATGGATGGATTTCTTGGAAAATAGGCACGGCCCCGACGTTTTTAGATCTGGGGTTTTTTACAGGCGAAGGGAGGAGGTCTCGGGAGGTGGCTCCAGGTGCCTAAGCGGGCTGAGGGCGCGGGGCCCTTGCAGCTCCCTCCGGCTCCCCTTGGACTCTTTCTTTGGATCGATGGGGAAATAGTTATTCTGCTCTTTCTCGGACTTTTTCCTCGAGGATCTCTGAAAAACAAAAACAACAGAAAACAAGAACTAGCGCTGGGCATCTTTTCAATAGGTTAGTCCGGGGAAAATGTCTGAAAATTATGTAAAACTACAGTAAAAATATAGGGCATTGGTATAAAACAAACATGGACTACCAAAAAATTATAGAAACGTTTTGGACGTATCAATACCACGTCACACAAAGGGATGAAATCATGAGGTTTAGTTAGTCACCATTAATCCGTTCGGGGTCTTCGCTATAGGATCCGCCCCAACGGGTTTCCCATGGTTGATGTGGAGCCATCTACCACGATTAGGCATGTCCGTGGGTAAAAAATCAACAAGACTGTTTGAACCACGGCAGTCCTATCTTGGGGAAGTCTTTAACCACGAAAAAAGTACTTACTACCACGAATTTCGAGCGTAGTAGAATCCAATTTTTTTTTCTTGTGGATGGGTCTGTAGCAAGACGGCCGGCGATGTAAACGTATCAAAAGATAAGATGGTTTACCACTTTCTAGACAAAACGTATCTAGACATGTTTTAGTGTATAGATTCATATGCATGTTACACTAAAACATGTCTAGATACATTTTGCTTAGAAAATGCTAAAACATGTTACATTTCGATACGGGGAGAGTAGTTTTTTTCCTTCAGGAGTTCCTTGAAGAGTGCCATGTCTCCGGCCTTCGTCAATGTCAAGATGGACACCTCCTTCATCAGCTTCCACATCTACTTGCAACCATTCAAGCCGCCCGTATTCAAGGTCGCTCCTTTTCTCGAACACCCTATCAAATTTTTTGTTCCGTTAACCTTGTGCAAAATGTCATGCCAGGAGCTCTGATCTGTGTAGTGCAAGGGCAGTCATCTGGCCTTGCTGCGTCGACGACCCTTCGGGGAACCTGTGCGAGCACTTTTGCGACCTATTCGGCTGTGATCTGGCGATGGACGCCACCCCGTCAGCGATGATGATCGACTGCCCCCACGCCAGCCTGCCATGAGCTCCATGACCTCAAGATCGGTTGCCCATTCGACTGTGCGTAGGCTACAGAATGGCCTGGACATAGACTGCCAGGTTAGATTGAGCAAGGCTCGTGGAGCCGGCTGTTCTTCGGCCAACGAGACGAAGACGCCCTGTTTGCCATGTTCCTCGACATGCTCGGCCCAGCCATCGTCGTGGCTTTTGTCTGCGTACATAGGATGTGTTGTTTTATGGTGATCCAAATTCATATGAAGATAAAGGAAAGTTCGGCCTCCGCTACGCGAGGCCCGTCGCCGGAGGCTTAGGGCCTCCGGTACGGTACGAGTTGTTACCGAGTTGGAGTTGGATTCACCGCTACCGACCTAGTTAGGTCAGGACCGCCTTTATATATCTCTTGTAAGCCGCCGCACGGGATAAGCCACATATTGTAAATTCCGGCGCGTTTGTAACCTCACCCGAAAATAGTGAAGTATTGCTGGCTGGCGCCCGTGGTTTTTTCTCTTCCTTGTTGGAAGGGTTTTCCACATTAAAATGTCGTGTCCCCGTTCGTTCGATCTTGCTTAATTTCATCGTTGTTTTGCTATTGCTTGTAACAGGATGCAACTGATCATTCACTTCCGTTCCACGACATGTACATCGTTGACATTTTAATTTGTAAATAGATAGTGCCGGGCCCTCTAACCAGCAAGAAAGATGGGGATCAATATTTATTTGCTTTGCCCTTATCCCTACTCATGATCTCGGTAGGTACTTAGGTCAAACTGGATCATACATATATGTTATAGTGCCACGCTTCCACATGCCCGCAGCACACGTTCTAGCAGTATGTATCGGTGACGCGTGTGCCTCGCACTCACACGTACAACAAAATCCATGTGACAGCAGATATGTAACTGATCCGTTCAACTCGGTTATCATAAACAATTTCAATCATCAATGGTGGGCTAGAGGATACGAAATCGTTAAAACTAGTCATCAATGGTTGGCGGCGTCTGGTGCCTCATGCTGATTCATCGAAAACACGCAACAGAATCAGTCTACACAATCCAGTCAACTCTCGAAAATAGTAATGTTGCCCTTATCCCTGCCCTACGCATGATCTCTATTTGATATCGGTTCGCACGTAGGTCAAACTGGATCATATATAATACTAGTTGAATGCCCGTGCTTTGCCACGACGTCTTAATTTTTTCCACCGCCGCACATGTAAACATGAAGTGCATATAAAAGTTCATATACATAAAAGATAGAAAAATAGCAATTAAAATGTATACATGTATGCCTCAAATCTGTTGGCAAGCATTACATTTTCAAACACAAAGACTAATGATTATGAAGCAACTCAAATACGGTCTACCTACATCAATATGAAATGTGCATGGGGGAGGCCCCTCTTTTGGAACTCTACCACCTTCAGAACGCCTGGTATATGCTTCTTGTTCAACATCTCTATCACTGTTTCCAGTTTGGACCTGAACACTTTGGTCACAAGATCTGATTGGCCCAACAAGGTTTGTCCTGGAAGCAGCTCGTCCAGTATCTCGTGCCAGTTTGGGTTGCAGGTCATCGTTAGGAAGATGGCATGCTTGTTGTACGTCCCCAGGATTTTTGTGTTGAACGTATACGTCCGCTTACTTGGGAGTTTAACAGGTGCCATCTACATGAAGATACCAACATTCATTCTCTACATTATATAATGTTTACAGAACCAAAGACATTCATGTATTATGAAGAAATCATATGCAGGAGCAAGCTTAGCATGAAAACTGACGTAAAAAGGAGTTTAACAGGTGCCATCTACATGAAGATACCAACATTCATTCTCTACGTCCGCTTACTTGGGAGTTTAACAGGTGCCATCTACATGAAGATACCAACATTCATTCTCTACATTATATAATGTTTACAGAACCAAAGACATTCATGTATTATGAAGAAATCATATGCAGGAGCAAGCTTAGCATGAAAACTGACGTAAAAAAGGAACCACAAGATTATATTATGAAAAAAGGAACCACAATACTACACATAGAACGGTGGTACCTAGTAGGAAATAAAACAAGAAATATATGTTTGCAACGCCTAATTGGATTTTGTTCAAGAATGAGGAATCCAACTGGAAGCTATCTGACAAAAATATAATAAATACTATATGAGTGGACATAACAGAATGCAAACATAATCTATTTCTTCTACAGCTCCACCAAGAGGGGCAGTAAAAATATACAATAGTTAAAATGCCTAGTAAGCAGAATTGAATATATGTACCAATTGAATAAATTGAAGGTGCCACTGTGCCAACTACATTTTCTACATGACTAAGCTAATTCTTTAATCTGACATGTTAAGTGAGTTAAAAACTTCAACGGTAAATTTTGTTTCTTTGTGGAAGAAAGGGTTGTCGGCACCTTATGCTCCACGATGTTGTTGGTTGCTCTTATACTACACGTATAAGCAAATGCTCAACAATAAAGTAAAAAATGGTTAAATAGACATAAAAAAATTGGTTTAAGATCCTCAGAACTGAGCCTGAGTTAGAACGTTCAAAAATGGCTATAAAAAGCTTAGTTGAAATGCTAAAACTCTCCCTAACTGCGATCGCTCAGACATTTTGCGGTACTTGTAATTAGCGTGCTGGCATTGTAATACCATTACTTTGCATCATCGGGGATGATGAATTGGTAACAGAAAAAGGCTTATCTCTACTATAACATAAGCATGCCGATGACTTACAAAATTGCAACAAAAAAGAAGAGCTTTCAAGGGATGTTTTGCTCCTTCCTCCAACAGAGATGCTTTGAACAGATGTGTTTGCAGTACACTCTGGTATATCCAAAGTCGTGTTCCTTCCCAGGAGAACTAAGCTGTTCCAATAGAGACACACAACTGGACCAACGGAAATTGGAAAAAAAATATACACCATTAGTCCATATTTTTTTGACAGTGAAATAACGATAAGGAAGCAACAATAGTAGTAGAGTACAGTAAAGAAGTACGGTGCTTCCTCGTCAGCTCTGGACAAACAAAATTTGCATCATATAGTGAATTCAATATCCACAAATTTTGAAAAAAAAATATTCACTTACCCATAGTCTAACCGAAACACACACCAGGCCACTACTAATTGTTGATCTACACAAGGAAAATACAATTGTAGACGGGTATTCCATTACTTATTTTGGTATACATGTAGTACACAATTCAAGGCATTTCGTCCAGCTAAAGTCAAGTGAAAACAATATAATGGCATGGTACAACACTTTTCTATACACGACTTGATTATTTTTACCCAGGCCTCGTCTAATTTTCTCAAGTGGGCAGACTGCGAGGGGCTGGACCATATTTGCCTATTCAACACTCAAACTGGTAGTACCTGGTACGAAATTATAACCGACACAGAATAAGAGAACTATCTCCTGTTCAGAGCTTAGATAGTTCAGCAAAAGATAAATACAGTTGTTTCAGTTCTTATATCAAGTCAAGAAGGATCACATAGGTGAGGTATTAATGTTTAAGTATTGATATGACATAATCATTTTGGACAACAAAAACAGTATGACCAATAACTCGATGCAAACTTCAGTATAGTAACTTTAATTCCATAGAAATTTCATCTGGACGGAGAAATCATCTTTGTATGTACCGCACCACTACTCTCTAAGAAACACTATGTATAGTAAATTATCTCTAGGAGACGGCAGACTATGCGATGTACCTTGCCAACGCTTCCGTGACTATAGTGAAAAGGTACTCAAATCGATAATCTATAGTTAGATAAGGCGAGCCACTATTTAAATCGACATGCAGTACAACAGAATTGGTGGAGCATCCAAAACCAAAGGTCGAGTAAAGAAACAGAACCAGAGCTTTCAGCATGTTAAGATGGAGAGTTACAACGCCAAAATAATGGAAACAAACATGGGACCGAGAGAAATTTTCAGAACAGGTTTGGTAGCTAAGTGTAACACAAAAGTGTGTACTGTATTTGTATTTGTATTCTTGTATTTCCAATCTATATTCCTAATCAGAATGTTGCACCTTTTATATACATTTGAATGCTGAAATACAAGCAGCAGAACATCAGCTATGATTCAGTCATCGGAACTCTTGGAATTGCACTAATTCCATTTTCTTTTCTAGTAGCTCGTCCCTCATTGTAATACTATACACAGAAAGAAATAAAGAAATAGAACAGCAGCTTCGCTTCAACCATCTGAACTTTCTGAATTCTTGACAACAAAAATACTATGCGGTTGCTTTGATAAAGCCAACAAGCAGATCAGCACATCACAGTCAGAGAGAGTGCCATGTTGTTGACCTCTATTTACAATCGACAGGCCAGCACATCGCCGCGCGCCTAAACTGCTTCTCCAAGCTGATTATTAAAAATGAAACAAAAAGTTAGTTATAAACTCATGTCCAAGTGCTCAAAGAGTAACTATATATCATCGTGAGCGTAATAGAGCAGGATAACTGTGTTCTGGTCTTTGGTGCGGTGGTGGAGCAACTTCTCTGTCTCCAAGAACTCGCCGGGGATGCTGCAGCTAGAGGTGAAGCCGTGAAGGGATGTCGCTATGTGAACCCTATTATTAAATTGCCAATGGAAATTATCAATCAAAGAGGAGAAATACTGGGAGATAGAAAGGAGTTAACACCACGAACTCACGTTGCTCGACCTGGAACTCGAGCTCGACGGCGCGGCAAAGTAGGTCTTTGGTGCACTGGAGGAGAGGCTTCTGTGTCTCCAAGAACTCGCCGATGTTGCGGCAGCAAGGCGCGTAGCAGCAGTAACACGAGCAGCAAGGCGACGGAACTTGCCTGTGCGGCTGGGTAATGCATCAGCGTCTCCGCATCCCGCACGTACAGCTGTGGTTGTTTTTTCCGGAAAAAAATACCACAAATACTGCTCTGTAGTTTATCCTTACGCACGTACCAATTTCAGCCGGAGGTCAGGCAGCCACGGCCCTGCAGCCACCTCCTCGTCGCCGCCGGGAGTCGAGCCACCGCTGACCCCGCTCAGTTCCTCCTCCGGCTTCACGCACCGCCGTCCGGCAAGACCATCTGGGCCAGCTAGACGCGATTCGAAAGGGGATGCAGTAGCCGGAACCATCGGGAATGGGCGAGCGGCGGACGAACAGAGCAGCCGTCGTGCTTGTCCAGCTCGAGGCTGCACAGCGTTGATGCAGCTAACTCGTCCAGGTCGAGCTCCATAGCTCTGACCTTGATGCGGCAGAGCGGTGGAGTGGCGAGATCGACGGGATGGGGCTGCAGGTCAGAGAACGCGAGCACGGCGAGCAAAGGTCTCGCCAGCTGCTTAGCTTCTAGTGCTTCACTCCCGCTTGATTTGAGACAGGGGGATTGGATATGGAAGGGGAAAAGAACACTGACGTATTGTCTACAACTCGTCTCCGGATGGATACGGACGTGTAAACCAGAGGCAAAGTACGGGATATAATTTTTCGGAAGGAAATAGGTAAAGCTGCCTGCGGGCCTGTGAGGGGATAAGGTTTGGGTTCTTCTGTTACTTGGTCGGGCTGTGTGCCGATTTTTTTTTTAGCGTGAGGCGACGAGGTGGGTTTTTTTGTGCGAAGAGAGGGGAGAGGGTAGGAAGTACTGACCCGACGTACTCAGCTTTAATACACTAGTAGAAAACAGGGCATTGATCCAAGCACAATGGAACCGGATGTGATACAAACCGGTTCAAAAGAGTCTGTCCCCTGGGTCCCACCCATGCAGCAAATGGCCGCAAGGCCTTTAGGACCGGTTTGTAACACAAACCGGTCCTAAAGGCCTTGCGGGTCATTTGCTGCAGGGAGGGGCCCAGGGGCAGACCCTTTAGAACCGGTTTGTATCACAAACCGGTGTTACAGGTTTTCTCATTTTTTGCAGCTACTGCGGGTCCCGCTGTCATATCCTTTAGAACCGGTTTGTAACACAAACCGGTCCTAAAGCCCCCCCCTAAACCCTACATATATACCACCCCGAGCTCAGCTCCATTTTTTTCCAGCTCTAGCTCAACTCCATTTTTGCTCTCTCCTTCCTCTTGTGAGGTCTAATCCATCCCCATTTTCTCCACCATTTGTCAAGATTGTTGGTACCCATCGTTCTACGGTTAGCATCAACGTTCCCTCTTCCGGCATTGCAAGTTTTGCTCGTTTTCTTGCTCATTTCATTTTTGTTGTGCTAGCTAGGTGTTTGATGAAATGCCTAGCTAAGCTAGAATTTGTTATTCATTTTGTTATGTATACAAATTGATGCAATTTGAGCTCAAATTAATTATGATTTGTGCTTTTTTTTAGTGTCGCGCGCCTTGTCCCCTTCCTCACTACCGTCGATCGCCCCATCACCGACACAACCTTGGTGAGCCTATTGTTTTTATTTACCAAAACAAATTTTGATTTGTATGATTTACGTATTTACTTGTATATAATTTCTAGAGCCATGGTTTTGATATCCGTCCCCGTTGGCCCTCGTCCAGTCTATGATTCGGATGTGGTATTATCTTTTTTCACTACATATTTTCATTTCCTGATTATACGACAATTACTTACGCCGACCAACTTGACATAGATATTTTTATATAGGAGGTAGTGGAACCGAAATGCCAATCGACCCTATTGTTGAGAAGTTATACTTAGTTGAACAAGAAAATATGGCTTGAATGAAAGATTGAAAAAAACTGAAGAAAGGTTGGAAAAAACTGAAAGAGAGAAGATGACCTTGGAAAAGGTTCTTGCCGGTGTCGTCGATAGTCACAAGAGCGAGATGGACGCAATGCGCCTGAAGAATTAGAAAGATTAGGAAATATGCAATTAGTAAAGAGGCTTGGTATCATTATGTCGTCGGGTCAATTGTTACCTTTGTTGCGATTTTGATCGCATTTTGTTGTTGTTTTTAAATGCATTAATTAGAGAGAGTTTTTATGGATGGTTTCAGTGTGTATTTTTCTGAGAACTATATGTATGGTCACTATAACGCTAGTTTGGTATTAACGTGTGATGAACTTTTTGTATTAATTAATTAATTTAGTCATGATGATTTAGCATAAGGTTGTTGATAAATTTATATAATGCAGATGAACCGGCAATGGATGTACAGTGATCGACGTCGTCCCGAATTCCTTAATGGCATGCATAGTTTTCTCAATGTGCTGAGAAAAACAGGCAGAATGGATTTATTTTTGTCCATGTAAAAAATGCCAGAATAAGAGGAATTTCCCTAGCTCAAGAACCATACACACCCACCTGTTGCAAGAAGGCTTCATGCCCAGTTATTTTGTTGGACCAAGCACGGAGAAAGAGGGGTTATAATGGAAGACAATGAAGAAGAAGAGGATAATGATAATTATCCTATGTTCGATGAACACGGTGATACTGAAATGGGGGAAGACGAGCCTGAACTTGAGGACATTGTTGATGAGTCTGATGATGATCTTCGTCAGGTCATTCGTGAAGAACAGATAAACTGCGCAAGTGAAAACGAGAGGTTGACGTTGGAGCGCATGTTAGAAGACCACAAAAAATTGTTGTACCCAACTTGCGAAGATGGCCAGAAAAAACTGGGCACCACCCTTGAATTGCTGCAATGGAAGGCAGAGAATGGATTATCTGACAAGGGATTTGAAAACCTGCTGAAAATAATGAAGAAGATGCTTCCAAGAAATAACGTGCTGCCCTGCAGTACATACGAAGCAAGAAGGTTGTCTGCCCTCTAGGATTGGAAGTGCATAAGATACATGCATGCATCAATGACTGCATCCTCTACCGCGGCCAGCACGAGAATTTAAATGCCTGCTCGGTATGCGGTGCATTTCGGTATAAGATCAGGCGAGATGACCCTGGTGATGTTGAGGGCGACGATCGCCCCAGGAAGAGGGTTCCTGCCAAGGTGATGTGGCATGCTCCTATAATACCACGGTTGAAACGTTTGTTCCGAAACAAAGAGCATGCCAAGTTGTTGCGATGGCACAAAGAAGACCGTAAGGAAGACGATATGCTGAGACACCCCGCTGATGGGTCGCAGTGGAGAAACATCGACGATAAGTACGAGGACTTTGCACATGATGCAAGAAACTTAAGGTTTGTCTGAGTACAGATGGCCTGAATCCATTTGGGGAGCAGAGTAACAGTCAAGCACCTGGCCCGTGACTCTATGTATCTATAACCTTCCTCCTTGGTTATGCATGAAGCGTAAGTTCATTATGATGCCAGTGCTTTATCCCAGGCCCGTCGCAACCCGCAACAACATTGATGTGTACCTGAGGCCACTGGTTGATGAACTTTAGAGTTGTGGGCTGACGAAGGTGTACGTGTGTGGGACGAGTACAAACAAGAGGAATTTGACCTACGAGGGTTGCTGTTTGTTACCATCAATGATTGGCCCGCTCTTAGTAACATCTCAGGACAGTCAAACAAGGGATACAGCGCATGCACACACTGTTTAGGCGAGACAGAAAGTATACATATAGGCAAGAATGTGTACCCGGGGCATCGTCGATTTCTTCCAGACAGGCATCCCGTAAGAAAGAAAGGAAAGCATTTCAAAGGCGAGGCAGATACACGGAGGAAGCCAACCCTCCCTAAAGGTACTGATATATATGACATGGTCAAAGATATATAAAAGTAATCTTTGGAAGGGTCCTGGCGCACAATCAGTTCCAAATGACGCCGACAACCACGTAGCCATGTGGAAGAAGAAATCTATATTCTGGGAAACTACCCTATTGGAAATTCCTAGAGGTTCGCTCTGCGATCGACGTGATGCACGTGACGAAAAATATTTGCGTGAACCTGCTAAACTTATTGGGCGTGCATGGGAAGAAGTCGAGATACACCAAAAGCACGGCTGCACCAACGTATGCACGAACGAGACGACCTGATGAATCCAGAGAATTTCAAAGGTCCTGCCAGCTACGCTCTTACCAAGGAAGAGAAGGAGATCTTTTTCCAAGTCCTGAGTAGTATCAAGGTCCTGTCTGGCTACTCGTCGAACATAAAAGGAATACTAAACCTGGAAGAGAAAAAGTTCCAAAACCTTAAGTCTCATGACTGCCACGTGATCATGACCCAGTTACTTCCGATTGCATTGAGGGGGCTTCTGCCAGAAAACGTGCGAGTACCCATTGTGAAGCTATGTGCATTCCTCAACGCAATTTCAGAAGGCAATCGATCCAGCAACTCTACCAAGTTTACAGAAGGACGTGGTCCAATGTCTTGTCAGCTTCGAGTTGGTGTTCCCACCAACCTTTTTCAATATTATGACGCACCTCATAGTTCACCTATCCAAGAGATTTCCATTTTCGTCCTGTATTCTTACACAATATGTTCCCCTTTGAGAGGTTCATGGAGTCTTGAAGAATTATGTTAGAAACCGTGCTAGACCAGAAGGAAGCATGGTCAGGCTATGGAACAGAGGAGGTCATTGAGTTTTGTGTTGACTTTATTCCTGACCTGAACCCGATCGGGGTTCCTCAGTCGCGCCATGAGACTGCGTGAAAAGGCACGCAGGAAAGAAATCAACAACATGTATGGGACAGCAATCTTTCAGCAAGCACACTACACAGTTCTAGTTAATTCCAGCTTGGCGGCTCCATATATCTAGGAACACACGGATATTTTACGCTCGGAATATCCGGAGCAACCTGAGATTTCATTGCTAAAGAACACGCGAAGACTTTCGGAGGTTGGTTGCAAAGACGTCTGATTAATGACAACATTGTTGAAGATGAGCTATACTTGTTGGCCAAGCAACCATCTTCGACTGTATTGACCTTTAAAGGTACGAGATAAATGGTAACATATTTTACACGGCAGAACAAGATAAAAAGAGCACCAACCAAAACAGTGGCGTCCGGTTTGATGCAAAAGACGACAACGGGCAAAGGGTCACATACTATGGTTACATAGAGCAGATATGGGAACTTGACTACGGACCTTCCTTTAAGGTCCCTTTTCTGGTGCAAATGGTTCAACCTGTCAGGCGTGAAGGTAGACCCGAAGTACGGAATGACAACGTGGATCAGAAGAATCTTGGGTACGGCAATGATCAATTCGTCCTAGTGATGTGGCTCAGGTTTTCTATGTGAAGGACATGTCTAGCAGACCGAGAAAAACAAAAGATAAGGAAACGAATACATCAGACGATGAGCCAAGGCGCCACATAGTTCTTCAGGGAAAAGAAACATCGTGGGAGTCGAGGACAAGACAGACATGTCAGAAGATTACATTAAATTTGATGAAATTTCTCCTTCAAAGTCAAAGATGATCCTAGCATTCAGTTAAATGATGAAGATGTTCCATGGTTACGGCGCAATCAGAAGAAAGGCAAGAAGAAAAATAGAAACGGATCGTCCCTTTAGTACCGGTTGGGACACCAACCGGGACTAAATGGTTAGGGTTTTGTTTGGACCAATCAGATAGAATCACACGGATCGTGTGTTTGTTTCAACCGCTTGTGAGTCGTTGGATCCGGGAGTGTTTCTTCAGCTGTTGTGAGCCGTTCGATCAGGGCTACGGTGTGTTTCTTTCGAGCTGTTGTGAGCCGTTGGATGAGATGTTTCTTAACCGTTGGATCAAAACCCTAGCTCAACACTTTGTGAGCCAGAGGACCCTATATATAGCCCAGCTTCATACACGTTCAGTTCATCTCCCAATACAAAACATCCGGATTCGCCAGCAAACGCCCGCTGTGCATTTGGTATGCATATATGCACTCAGTAGCCACTGCGGGTTGTATACTGGCGATACCGTTTGTCTTGTTCTACACCCTCCTTTAAGGTTTGATACATCATATACTCAGTTCATCGAGCAAATACAAAACATCCGGATTCGCCATCATACGTCCGGCCGTGCATTTGGTATGCATATATGCACCCATAGCCACGGTCGGGCTGTATGATGGCGATACCGTCTGTTTTGTTCCACACCCCCCTTAAGGTTTGATACATCATATATTCAGTTCATCGAGCAAATACAAAACATCCGGATTCGCCATCATACGTCCGGCGTGCAATTGGTAATGCATATATGCACCCAGTAGCCACGGTCGGGCTGTATGATGGCGATACCGTCTGTTTTGTTCCACACCCCCCTAAGGTTTGATACATCATATACTCAGTTCATCGAGCAAATACAAACATCCGGATTCGCCGTCATACGTCCAGCCGTGCATTTGGTATGCATATATGCACCCAGTAGCTAGCCACGGTTGGGCTGTATGACGGCGATACCGTTTGTTTTGTTCTACACCACCCTTTAAGGTTTGATACATCATAATTCAGTTCATCGAGCAAATACAAAACATCCGGATTCGCCACATACGTCCAGCCGTGCATTTGGTATGCATATATGCACCCAGTAGCCACGGTTGGCTGTATGATGGCGATACCGTTTGTTTTGTTCTACACCCCCCTTTGAAACAGAAAGAAGAAGAAAAAGAAATGTGCGCCCCCCTGTACAGGCCTTTAGGACCGGTTGTCGTTAACAACCGGTGCTAAAGACCCTTTAGCACCGGTTGTTAACCGCAACCGTACCAAGAAAGGCAAGAGTAAGATTGTGACGACCGGTGTCACAGAGGCAGACAGAAGAAGTCACGGTATGGCAGTCACGTATTCAACATCAACCAACAAAGGCAAGCGTAAGATTGTGACGAAAGGTTGACAGAGGGAAATACTCGCGATATATGTATGTACTTTTTTAAAAGTGAGAAACAAAGTACCAGCGCTAGTATACCAATCGCTAAATCAATCTACATGTATGGTATCTCGCTAAATTAATCTATATATATGTATCCACGATATATATGCTCGATGTATCACTTGCGCTCTCACTTCTCGTTGCCTTACTCATTACCCACCCAAACTTACCACAGGCGCATAGACCGCAATATGCGCCTGGTAACTTACCGCAGGCGCACATACAAAAATATGCGCCTGGGCTAAGATCTATACCACAGGCGCATACTTTGTAATATGCGCCTGGGGTAAGTTATCAGATTACATTAAATTTGATGAAATTTGAAGAAAGGGGGACACCCTCTACCTGACACTGAAGAGGAGGTAGAACATCGTCCTGCACCTGATCAGCTGCAAATAGAAGACAATCATGTAGCAGATGCCGTCCCATCTCAGCATAGAAGCAGCGTTGGTTCCACGCACATGCAGCTAGAAGACGGTCGTGCAGTCGAACCGTCGGCGCCTCACTACCCCGTGGATGATATCACGGAGAAGACAAACTGTGAGATACATATGCCAATGGGGAACAAATCCTTCAGGGTGGCGTCAGGCTATGCTTTACCGAATCAACCTGGAGCAACCTACCATGGTGGTCAGATTCCAGCATCCCATGCTCGTGTCGAGGTTGTCAACAAATTACGCCGGGATGCCATTCAATTGAGATCCAAATTCCTGGAGGTGAAGCGAGAAGACACTGTGAAAATGGAGCTTGGTATCATATTGTGGAATAGAAACACATCGTGTTTCCTAACTCGGCGCCAAGGCCACCGACTCCTCCAGGTACAATGCACCATATATACCTCCATCAATTACTGAATGTTGCACCACATGTAAGCTTTATTTTAATAGTTTTTTCACTTTCGTACAGAGAAGCACGACCTCCAAGTCCACCCCCCAACGAACCTCCAAGTCCACCCCCCAACGAACCTCCAAGTCCACCCCACAACGAAGATTGGGAGCCCCGAGCCGAGGGTCCATCGCCCGTGCACTCCCGTGAGCCGACGGATGCACCCACTACGGGTACGGCAAAGCGGAAGCTGAAGTTTCAGAAGAAACAGGACATCCTCCCAAGAAGAGACCAAGGAAATCTAAGAAAGTCGAGACTCCGCCGAATTACCAGGCCTGATGACTCCGAGGAACTAAGCGATGTCGTGAAAGCCAAAACCAGCGCATGGTTTCACACAGTTCCCGGAAGCCCCTCCAGACACCTGGAAGGAAACTCTGAAGGACATCCCAAAGTGGAAAATTGAGCGGACCATCGACAACTTATATTATCCTGCACCGCCGCCACCGCCGCCCCTTTCAGACAATGAACGGTACATTGAGAAGACGCACACCGCACAGAAGAAGCAGACTGAGGAGATGAAGCAGGCGGAGCAGACGAAATGCGGGAAACAAGTTCCCCCAGCTCGGACAACAGAAGCACGGTCAATTGCCCCGCTCAAGGTCTAAGCTGACCAGGTTCAGTGTCGGTCCACGCATGGGCGACTAGGTTACGCTATTGCTGATGTGGTATATACATACAAGCCCGGGCACCCTCTGGTCGAAAATCCTACTGATCTAACAACCCAACTACGGAGTTTACATGATTGGTACTTGGAGGCCGCAAGGCAGGAGAGAGACTGTATCATGGCTCAAGTTCAGGATCAACACTACTTCGGAGATTACGGTGTCGAGCTTGGGTTCGATGATTTCTTCCAGATGTACAATCAACTTGCCCTCGACAAGTCTATCCTCAGCTGCTACTGTTTGTAAGTGATTTATTTGTGTAATTTAATTATTTAGTTAAGCTCGCGTTCGTTGCCCGTATAATTATCAGTCACGACATTCTTTTTGTACGCTACTATGTAGAATGAAGATTCGTGAATGCAGACTGGCAGGAATCTGGGACTTTGGGTTCATTGACCCGTATTCGTATCATCAAAACACAGTAGAAAGGTTCAACAAGGATACACCGGATGATTTGCTAAGGTTTTTGAAGCAACAAAGTACCAAAAAAGAAATACTTTGGCCCTACGGATTCAAGTGAGTGTTACTGTCTTGTAGACATTCCATTTTGCTTACCTGATGTTAAGTGTAATTGATGAGTATGCATGATTGCGTGTGTACACGTGCGCAGCGGCCACTTCATATTGTTCATCATTAGAATCGATAAAGGACAAGTTGAAGTCTGGGACTCGTTAACCTGGGACGCTGACACATGGAAGACCGCGCGTCAGATGCTTCAAAAGTATATATATATCGGCCTCTTTCGTTCATCGGCCTCTTTTTCGTTCATTCCCTGATATCAAGTAAGTAATAATTAACTCTTCTATTCATTTTTCTTTTGTCGCCCAGGGTTTGGCAAATGTTCATCAAGGAAGAACCCGGTACATGGGCAGACATTCTCCACTTTCAGATTAACAAAGTAAGTAGTACTACGTACCCTGATTTAAATACCATTACCATTCTCTTGATTATTATTAATTTGACTGAATTATGTTTCTCGTATATAGAAAGTCCGCAACAACCACAGGGAACTGATTATTGTGGATACTACGTTTGCGAGTTCATTCACAGGACGATCAATGAGAAATCCCGTACTAGGAGAAATCTAGAGGTACGTAACCGGATCTTCACAACTTTATTTATGTTGCCATTAATTATGTTTAGTTTTGTTCATAACTTAATTGTTTTCATCTACTTCTTTTCAAGATGGCACGAAAGCGGGCGCAGCTCAAACCAATCGACCGTTGCAAGGCTATTGCAGAGGAATTGGCAGGATTTCTTCTCACGCAAGTCATAGCAGAAGACGGAGAATTTTTCCATCCTATGAACCAATTATAGCCAGCTCCATTCTCTATGCAAGTATACAGCTATTCAAAACGAACTTCAGATTATGTAATTCTCGGTCGATTACTTCGTGTTACATGTATATATATATGTACTTTTATTTGGTGCATCAACATTTAACCGCAAACACGGAATCGGAAACACTTAACCGCAAACACGGAATCGGTGTTTCCGGATACGTATTTCCGATTACGTGTTTTCTGAAAATACGTATTGTCTTCTTTAGAAACGGAAACCCTAAAAATACGGAACACGCCCTAAACCCTAAACCCTAAATACAGAATTGGAAACCCTGAAAAGAAAAGAAAAAAAAAAGAGAAAAAAAAAGCTTTAGGACCGGTTGGTGTTACCAACCGGTTCTAAAGGTCCTCCGCCTGCGCGCGCTCTTCGGCGCCCACGTGGAGGCCTTTAGAACCGGTTGGTGACTGACCGGTTCTAAAGGGGGGGGGGGCCTTTAGTCCCGGATACGTAGCACCGGTTTTGTATCCGAGTCCAAAGGCCCTTACAAACCGGTGCTACTGGCCTGTTCTCCACCAGTGATAGTAGAGATAGTGCGACGCTTCCGCATGCACGGTGCGCCTGCCATTGCCACGAGCTAGCAGCTTCACCCTGCCAACTGCGTGCTGGGCGGCCTCTCTATATATACACCTTCCATCATCCAACATTTCTCACAACACCATCATACCATACATACATACAGGCACAAAGCCCATTCTTTGATTGGTTTATCCTTAAATAGGTTTCCATTCTTTGAGCTTAGGAAGCTATGAAATCATATAAACCAGTGATCGATATGAAATAAAAATTCCTTAGAATAAACTACCAAACATATATTAGTTATTGGATTTGTTTTGAAATTTTACTGAAGATTTTGTATTTTTATTTCAAGATCAAAGGGCGGAGAGATAACGAAAGTCACGTTGTGACTTCTCTTGAAGGCACCGGATCTTAGTCCGGCTAGAGGGTAGGAAATTGTTAAAACTAGTCATCAATGGTGGGCAGCGTTTCGTGGCTCATGCTGATTTATCGAAAACACGCAACAGAATCCGTTTAGATGATCCGGTCAACTATCGAAAATAGTACTCCCTCCGTTCCACAATATAAGATGTTTTAGACTTTTTCCACATTCACATACACACACATGTATTTAAACACATTTTAGTATATATGTACACTCACTTTAGTGTGTATCTAGACAACATGTGAAATAGCTAAAACATCTTATATTATGGAACGGAGGGAGTATGTATCAATTAATGTTGCCCTTATCCCTGGCCTACTCACGATCTCTATTGATCTCGGTAAGCACGTAGGTCAAGCTGGATCAGATATTATAGTGCCACGCTTCCGCCTGCCCGGTGCTAGCAGCTTCACACTACCTACTGCGTGCAAGCTGGGCGGCCTCTCTAAATATACACCTTCCATCACCCACCATTTCTCACAACACCATCGTACCATACATACACGCACAAAGCCCAGCCAAAGCCATGGCCACCAAGTCTCCTCTCGTCCTCTTCCTCGTGCTGCTGGTGGCCAGCGCCGTGCTCTCGCCGTCGGGGGCGGCGACGTGCGACCAGTGGGCCAAGCTAGAGCCATGCAGGGACACCCTCCTATTTGAGGAATCGGCGAGGGCCGGCTGCTGCACAGAGTTGAAGGCGCAGTACGATTGCCTGTGCGAGTACACACGCCTGCCGCAGGCTCCAAACTACCTGCAGCTCATTACCTCCAACGTCGGCATCAACCTCCTGGTCACGTGCAGCTTGGACCCGTTATCCTGCCCTGAACCCGAACCTGAAGCTGCCTCCTCAGCATGATCCAGATCCAGCCGACGTGCCGCCTCTGCAGCTCGGATGTGTCTCATGCGAGGTCTGCTTCAGTTCAGTTTGTTGTGTTCCCATGTCTCACTACTTTCCTCTTCCACGCATCTTTGACATTTACCCTTGTTGTTGTGCTCTACTCCAATGCTTTGTTCTCTTGTATCATGTGTTTGAAGTGATATCTACATGAATAAATGGGCTATGTTTTATGCATTACTGAGGAAAGGGTGTGTCTATTTGTCAATCGACAAATCTATTATTCTTCTTATTATTATTATGAAAAAAAATCTAATCTAAGGGCGCACTGAGATTAGCTTACGCGTAGACCCCTCCGGAACCGAAATCTGCCGCACTGATATAGACATGAATAAATGGATTAATGAATTACGTTTTACCGGTACTATTGTGTTTTGCTTCTTAATTGCTCCTAGCTCTTTTGATACTAAGGTGTGCCTATTTGTCAATCGAGAACTCTATTATTATTATTATTATTATTATTAAGTTGATTCCATATGCAGTAACACTTAGTTCTCGAGACACTTCCACAGGGCCGGGCATTCCAAGAGTATATACATCACGAGTGATCCAATGGTTATCCAATGGACCCGCGGCCACGAGTGATCCAATGGACCCGAAGCCACTATAGTTAATACCCATTTTTGACAATGAAAACTAGGTATATACAGCACGCAATACACACATCTTTACTTTTTATATTAAAGAAGGCATTAATGTTTCCTTAGATGGCTGGTATACTTCAGCGAAACGACCCTAAAGTTGTCAATAATTACTCACTATGCCATCCGTAAGTTAAAAAAGTAGTTTGACTGTCTCATTGCGTTCATGTCCGTTAGCTCAGATACGATCGATTCCTCATTGTACAAGACGCACCCACGACTCCTCCCTGATCTCAGAAAAAAATTAGTTGGTCGAGTCCACGACTCCTCCCCACACAGACCACGTGATTCGTTTGAATTCAAAGTTGTATATGCAGTGGGAGTTGAATCCACATCATATACGACACGTTGTAACCTTCCATGTATAAATATACACGTTGATTATGAAGTATCATCTCATCTAACAAGAGATGAATCTCAAGCAGTAGCAATGGTTATTGTTTCTCAAGGTTACTGAATTAGGTTGTTTGCTTGAACCAAAGGATGACCCTTCAGTGCAAAATTGGTTCCATCTTCTTCCTTGGAGTCTTATGGTGTTGTGCAAAGTTCATATTCTCAATCCTAACGAGGAAACGTTGTTTATCCCCCAAGAATCTACTTTTGTTCCCTCTGCTATCTTGACGCGTATCATTCGTGTTAGCTGAAGAGGTGTTTACGAACACTCCTTCGGTGAGTTATACATGAGATACTCGATGTTTGCGAAGATCGGTCTTTCCAGAGTTATTCCTTCTTACATATGGCGCAGCTGGATGATGATCTCAATTGGTAGTGCATGAAAATCTCCATAATGCCCTCGAACAACCTCTTGAGAAGAAAACCATCTTGGTTCAAGAAGATCGTTGAAGACTAGTGTACCCCTTCTCTTTCTATCTAGGAGTGTTGAGACGAGATTCTTTTAAGGGGGGTAGTTTTCCAACATCCCAAATTTTTAATTAGTAAATTAATGTTAATTCATGTCATTTGCATCATAAGCATTATTAATAAAATGACCAAAAAAAATTACATTTTTTGAAACCATCAGATGAAACATTTACCTTTCACAATTACAATTTTTTTGAAGAGTGTTTACAAAATTGGCAAAACAAAATTAAGTTGAGCTTCCATATTATCTATGAAATTCAAATAATATCTTGGTGAATTTTTAAGTTAAACAAATTGAAAAATAATAATAAGGAGAAAATTCCCAAAACCCATATAGCGCATTATTGAGGTTTGTGAATAATTTCGACAAACAAAAATCATTTTGAGTTTATACAATTGTCAAGAAATTTTGAAGACATCAAAATATAATTTTGTCAAACGCAATTGAATAAACAAAGAAACAAAATATGGAAAGGCCAAAATTTCCTTGTGAGCATTTTCCAAATATTTTCTACATGATATGTTTTTCAAATAAGCTGAAAATTTTGGAGAGCTTCTCTAAAATATATAGAAGCCACCTGCATTTTTTAAGAATTTTTTAAAGCGTTTATGGGCCTTAAATAATTCTTTCTAGCTAAAAATAAAATAAAATTAAAACATGATGACAGGTGGGGACTGTCGCACATGGAAATAAATCTTATACGGCCCCTGTGCTACGACCCACTTCGTGGACCAACTCTGACGTGCGCCACTTGGCAAAGAAAATCACTAACAGGCTTTTTCCATGGCTACAAGCCTAGGTAACTAATTTTCCTGATGTTTGTTTGCCAGGTGGCGCACGTCTGAGTTGGTCCACAGGGTGGGTCATAGCACAGGGGTCGTATAAGATTTATTTCCCACGCTTATCGTGCAAAAAATGGAAAAATTTCTCTTATCCCTGGCCATATGATGCAACTGATCAAATTCCTTTCACTACGGGAGAGCCGAAATAGGCCGACGGGGAAAAAATTATATTATAGTTTGGCATGTTTTCTCCATAAACCCTACCTACTGCTCGTGTTTGGCGACCTCTCTATATATACATCTTCCATCACATACCATTTCCCACAACACCATCATACCATAGCATACATACGCGCACAAACCCGAGCCACAACCATGTCCGCCAAGGCTCTTTCTCGTGCTCCTGGTGGCCAGCCCCGTGCTCTCGCCGCCGGGTGCGGTGGCGGCGGCGACGTGTGACCGGTGAGCCAAGCGAGAACCATGCAGGGACGCTCTCTTACTCGAGGTGCCCTCCCATGGGACATCGACGATATCATGTTATGGAGGCTAGTGAATGACTTACTCGGGAATGTAAGGCAAGAGAACGATCCTCTTGGACATATGGTTTGTCAGCAACATCTCTTCGATGTACCTTGTCACTTTTTCCTTACCCTTAGGGTTGTTCAAGTATATGTCTTGCATGTAGTTGGGTCCATTATCGTGATGCTCGTGGTATTCTTTAGGGAAATCTGTTGCACTAAACTGAGTGCAACCAGACGGACGACTGATGAGTGGGGCTCTTCATGTGGAACATCCAAAAGATGTTATCCAATCTCAGGATGATGGTGTCTGCGGTGCCTGTAGTGACAAAGCCCGCCGCAGATGGCACCTTTGTGAGCAAAACCAGGAGTGTTCGATTTTTCTCTTTGAGATGTCTCTCCTACATATATAGAATACCATCATGGACGCTACGCATATCCCCATTCAACAAGGCGACCAACCTCGGCGGAAGCATCAGTTTAGCCAACTCATGGATATGATGCCAGTCGTGTATGGGTATCTTGTCCAGTACCCGGTGCGCCGGCTTCGACTTAGTCCCCTCCACCGGCTGGCTCATGGTGGCAAAGGAAGAACTCTTCTTATTTCTTTTCCGCACCATGTTCTTAGGCTCCTTGTGAAATACATTTTTGACCACCTCTTTGAGGGCGTCCTGGCTGAGGCCAACTTGATCGGGGGCAGCAACTGTCGCTTCTTGAGAACAGAAAAGACGCTTCGTTCATCGATATTTATCCGCTTCCTCTGCTGGCGAGATAAGTTCATCAAGATAATCATGGCCCCCATCATAAGGATCGACGAGGTAGTCATCAGGGTCCTCATTAGCATCGTCGTTGTTACGTCGCATGGAATTTGCAGGTGAGAAATCCTTTTGTTGGCTTGGGTGCCCCGACCCCTCGACCGGTGTTGGTCTATTGACAGGAGTAGTGTCCAAACAAATTAGTGCTTTTGGCCATGTCAATGGACAAGCTAAGAATTGCTCTAGGTTTAACTTGTTGTTGGCTTGGGGGTTGGTTTGGAGGATCCAAAGCACCGCAACCCGGGAGGACCCAGCTCAACGTCACCCTGAACACGTCGCCGGGCATAAGCACGCCGTGGGACACACGGTTGAGAGGTGTGATGATCTTTCCTTTAGCCACGTCCTTGAACTTGCCGTTCACACGGAGTAGCAATGTGCATGTTGTCTCGTCGGCCTGTGAAACATCGCGAGGTCGTTTGAGATTGAGGCCGCCAGGAATGAAGTAATAATATATAATTAAGTTGTCGAGTCCGAATTACCTCGACGGCATTGAGCTCGGCTAAAGGCGATGGACCGCTTAGGTTCGCCGACGTGGTAGAGACGTGGCGGGCCGGCGATGAATCTACGCTACCGCCATGCGTCTTAGGGTTGGTGGTCGGCTTAGGGTCGGCGGCCGCCTTCTGCACAGTAGGCTCGACACTTGAGTGCTTAACCTGATCATGGGGAAGGCCCTTGTTTTCCACCCTCAATCCAAGACCCTAAGGTGTCAAAGACGGAGTCATAGATGCTAGGAAGCAGGGCGTTGACCCTCTTTGACACTAGTTCTCCGATCGATTTTTCTGTCATTTTTTCCACTCCTTTCTCTTCTCCTTCATGTCGGGGTATTAATGTGCATGCCGATGACCCTTTCCGGTGCAGTGCACATGGCCACGCTGCAACCTTTTGTCTATCCCCACCCCCTTCATCGCGTTAATCGCCCTAATAAAAGGGGTATCATACGGGTCCTTCGTCGCTGCCGCCGCCGACCCCTCGTCAGAATGAGCAACCCGTTCTTTTTCCTCTTCTACAGGTTATTTCTTCTCGAGATCTTTCACCTTCTTGTATAGGATAAGATCACCGGGCTTTCTGGGATATTCCTTATAATGGGCCCTGGCGAAATTTCTAACCTTCAGGTCTTTGATCTTGTCATAGGGGTTAGGCCCTACCCTGTTTGCGTCCTGCTTAGCCCAAATATTTTCCTTCTCGGGGCCCTGACTTCCGATATTGTGGGGACCTATGTTTTTCTTTCGGTAATCTGCCCCCACTTCCTCATCGCCTACCTTTTGGGCTTGAGTTCGTCCTCCTTGAACTAGATCAAGTCTTCTTCCGAAATGGAGGGAAAAATTTGTGGATCATGGCGAAATCGGCACCCCTCCTCAAGCATCTACCAAATTTCCTCTCCAAGTTGCCAACTCTTTAGTGAACTTGCTGAGGGCTAATGAGTTCACTAGATTGGTCTTCAAATCCTAGTCGTCATAGGGAGACGGGAACTCGTACCGTGTGTGCAGCTTCTCAATCAGGAGGGCGGCCATAGCTTCGTTTTCTTTGTCTCCGAGTCTCTCCGTATTCACGTTGCCAAAGTCTCGGGCAATACATTCTATTTGATTGCCATAACCTTTAGCATATTCCTCCGGCTCGGTAGTAAGAACGGTTTTGGGGTCCACTACTGTGAATGCTTGCCGGACGGTGCCGAGCTGGTTTAGTCGTCTTGCATTATGCTGACGAGTCACCTCGCTACCGGATGTGCCATCCCCGGTGACAATAGCGGTCTGATCACCTTCTCCACCCTATGTAATCATGGGCGCCTCCTCACGTCGGAGTTCCTCCATCTCATCATCTGCATCGTGCATCTGATCCGATAGTCCTGATCCTCCTAGCGATAGAATTCTGCCAGTGGCAAGCATTGAAAGCCAAGGGTTATCGTCCCCGCCTCCGGTCCTAAAACCACCACCTCGTCATTGTGAGCCATATCTAACGATAAAAGTCGAAATTAGTTAAAAAAATTCATGGAAATTAATCTAAGGTACCCCATGAGTTCAAATTTCCCTGGCACTCTAATATATGATTTTTTTTAGCAAAATTAACGAAAAAATTCACGGATAATTTTGGCATGAACTTTTCTAAATATATCACATATAGAGTATCCAAATTTGCCGGAATGGAAATTAATCGACATTCTGGCAATTAAGGGCCTCACATGGGGTACCTGCACATAAAATTCCAACTGCATCCCCATACATCCCATCCATCCAATCATCGACATCCACACAAACGAAGGCACAGACATTCCGGCACATACATCACATCCGTGACCGACATCGACACCAACACCGCCACACCACCACCACCAACGACATTGACACCACCACCGCCACACCACCACACCACCAACGCCACATAACCACCACCGACATCAACACCACCACAACCACACCACCACCACACATAAAAAACCAGCAAAAAAATATACTTGGTTGAGAACTTCTGTCCAACACCTCGTGTGTGTGGCGGAGCTCGAATATTTCGCCAGCGCTAGTCTGTTCATAATTTTTTCATTATTTCTTTAAAATTATTTAAACACATTTTATTTATACTAGTTGAGACACATTACAAAATATTTTCTCTTGGATTTTCAAATAATACACATTTCAAATATTTTCTTTTTTGTTTTAATTTGTTTTCCATTATTTCCTTTATTTTTCTCTTGTTTTATTTGTGTTTTCTATTGTTTTATTTTGTTTTCCATTATTTCTTTTATGTTCTCTCTTGTTTTATTATTTTTTCCATTATTTCCTTTGTGTTTTCTCTTGTTTTCTATTGTTTTCCATTATTTTCTTTATGTTTTCTCTTGTTTTCTTTTTGTTTTCTATTGTTTTCCATTATTTCCTTTATCTTTTATTTTGTTGTCTATTGTTTTTCATTACTTCCTTTATGTTTTCTCTTGTTTTTTTTTTGTTTTCCATTATTTCCTGTATCTTTTCTTTTTGTTTTATTTTGTTTTCTATTATCTCCACATATTTCAAATACTGAACAGAGAGGTACATTTAGAACAAGTGCACATCATCATTAGTTATCCATATATATACATTGTTAAATAAGTCGCATACAATGCAGACAGATATCATTGCGTGTGTTTCTCAGTGTTTGATCTTCTTGCCTTTTTTGGTCGTAGTTGCATAATTTAGCCCCACATCGTGACTTCTTGTTTTTAATGGAAGACCTTGCGTAGGTAGCATGGTTCTGCTTCTTCTTGTGGTGTATGTTGCGTGACTATCATCATCATCTTCTTGATCATCGTCAATATTTGGGTCGACGAACGTGTCGAACTCGTCCTTGTCAACGACTCCATCCATTACGATGATGTTTTTTCCCTCTCCTTACGACAATATGACTAGGTATTGATGGGTCGGTTATGAAGAAGCATTGTGACACGTACTTAGCCAATACCCATGACTCATTTTGCGTTGTGACTTTCGCGCTTGATGAAGTGCCGCCGGCTTCGGGAATAACCATGGTGGTGATGTATTCGTATTGTTTTCTGACTGTCAACATCCTAGCCCATCTGACGTGGAACATCGACACCTTCTCTCCAAATTAGTTAAGCTCCCAGATCTCCACGATCCGTCCATAGTATCTTAAATTTTTGTCACCGGTGTAGGATTCCATCGTTACCCTCGAGATTTGATAATCGGAAATTTTGTCTTTCTCCTCTTTGTAGAAAGTGAACCTGTTGATATAATATGCTTGAAACATCACGAGGTTGGGCGCAAGGCCATGTGCCAAGGCGTATAACAGTTTATTTTTCGCACAATCCCTTGGCGATGGGTTAGCGACAATCTCATCTTTAAATCAACGCAAGAAAGTGGAGTTGTGCTCTCTGATTATTTCTCCTTCGGTCCTCCGCTTGCTGATGTCTACACACGCTTCTATTCTTGTAGACAGTGTTGGCCTCGAAGTGCAGAGGTTTGTAGAACAGTAGCAAGTTTCCCTTAAGTGGATTACCCAAGGTTTATCGAACTCAGGGAGGTAGAGGTCAAAGGTATCCCTCTCAAGCAACCCTGCAATCAAGATACAATAACTCTCTTGTGTCCCCAACGCACATAGGTTCACTAGTTCGGGGAAGAAAGAGTAAAATGCAAGTAATATGGATGATAATAAGTGATAATAGCAATCTGAAATAAAAATGGCAGCAAGCAAACATGTAGCAGAACAGGCGGAAAATGGTGTTTCAATGCTTGGAAACAAGGCCTAGGGATCCTACTTTCACTAGTGGACACTCTCAACAATGAAAACATAATTGAATGCATAAATATCATTTCTTCACTATGCTACTCCGAACCACTCTCTGGTCGAATGACAAACTCTAATCATTGCGTAGGGACGTAACAGCACTCCTCAAGTCTATATTCCCTCTCTAGGGAACCCCATGGTATCAGTATGAGCGACCTAAATTACTACAAAACAAACGCCACAATTTCATAGGTTCATCTTCCAACACAAGATATAAATATCATGCTAAACCACATGGTGCACACACTATCACCTTTACACCACGATCAAAGTGTTTACAGAGATAAAAATACCACTTGAGTAGCATAACAGATGAAGATCACATCTACATATTCAACAAGATTACAAAGCTCATGATCACATAAAGATCACACCATGGGAGAGAGAGATGAACCACATAGCTACTGGTAGAGCCCTCGGCCTCAGGGGAGAACTACTCCCTCCTCAGCATAGGAGACATCAACGGCGATGGAGATGGCGGTGGAGTCGATGGAGATGGCTTCCGGGGGCACTTCCCCGTCCCGGCAGGGTGCCAGAACAGAGATCTGTCCCCCGAAACTTGTCAGCGGCGATGGGGAGCTACGGATGTATTTTGTGGAAAATGTCGATTCTCCTAGGGTTTATCCATCGGGGAGTATATATAGGCAAAAGGGCGATGCTGGGGGGGTGGCCAGTGGGCCCACACCCCTAGGTGGCGCGGCCAGGGGGGACCCGCGCCACCCCATGGTGTGGCCACCCCGTGACCCCCCTCGGGGGCTCTTCGGTACTTCTGGAAGCTTCCGGGACTTCTAAGACTTCTAGTTTTCGTTGGGTTCAATTCCGAGAATATTTCCAGAACAACTTTTCTGAAACTAAAAACAACAGAAAACAGGGAACTCACTCTGTGGCATCTTATTAATAGGTTAGTCCCGGAAAACGTAGGAAAACATACGGAAAAATGTAGCAATTGGCATAATATCAACATGGAACATCAGAAATTCTAGATACGTTAGAGACGTATCAAGCATCCCCAATCTTAGTTCCTACTCGTCCTCGAGTAGGTAAATGATAAAACAAAATAATTTCTGAGGTGACATGCTACCACACAATCTTGATCATAATATGTAAAGTAAAGCATGTAAACTAGGATCAAATGAACTAAAGTTGTGATCTATATTTGATATCAACAAGTAATGCATAAACAAAGAAGAAAGAAGTAAAACTTTAAAGAATCAATACTAAAAGACTATTACCGTGAAAAGTTTATTAGAGATGATTTAACCTTTCAAGAACAACAATATCATGCACGTCAAACAATCTTCACAACCCCTGTTAGGATCAAGTCAAGCTTTCCACACGATGGAATGCTTGAATCTTAAACTATTGGCGCACTAAAAACATGCAAGTGTTCCGCGTTATTCCCTAGCACTAGGATGTTATGGAAAATAGAACATTATGGGGGATTTGGAAGGTAAATGGAAGAAATGCTCACAAAGCTGAAAGTGTTCATTAGTCAAGAGAAAGTTTTACAACCGAAGCCATGCAAGGAGTAGGGATTGCCACACAACGGATGCACATAGAGCTATAAGTGTATGAAAGCTCTCCAATGGAACTAGTGGGGGTGCATCCAACTTGCTTGCTCACGAAGACCTAGAGCTCATTCGAGGAGGCTCATCATTGGAATATACAAGCCAAGTTCTATAATGCAAAGTTTCCCACATAGTTATGAATGATAATAATATGAAAACTCTCTCCAAACTGAAGTATTGGTGCTAAACATGAAGCAAAAGTGTGGTATAAAGGATAGTGATGCGCCCCCTCTCTCTTTATTCTCTCTTTGGCCCTTTTTCTTTTTCTTTTTGGGATTTTTTTATATATATATCCTCACTGGTAGGGGCAACATCCTATATTACAATGAATCATCACACTTTTAGTACTCATAACTCATAAAGGAATATCTCTGATGTATCTAACTGCATGCTCCTGCCAGTGTAGTAGTATGCATAAATAACCATACAGCTCATCATCAAGTAACATAATGGAGGTGGATGTTGTGCAGCAATATATCTCGGAATGGCTATGGAAATGCCATGATAGGTTGGTATGGTGGCTGTTTTGAGGAAGAATATATGGGATTATGTGTAGGAGAACAAAGTCCTCCCTCGGGATTTGCATGCACTGGCGAAGTTTGCACCAACTCTTAATGTGAGAAAGGGTAATGCACAGTACCGAAGAGGCTAGCAAATATGGATGGTGGAAGTGCCAGTAACCGCAACATACACTCATAAGTTAAAAGATTGCAGCAAGCAAATTATCTTACAAGGCAAAGTGTAAATCACTCCAAGAGGTTCCGTGGCAGTGACAAGTCACTGTTAGCTACCCCGACTGTAGCGCGTAACAAAAGGCCGATCAGAAATGTATCACTCGTAGCAATCATATACCATTGTTTCTATCAGCTGGTAATTTAAGTGTGGCACAGTTTCAAGTTTCTTAAACCAACCATTAAAAGTTTACACTTACTAGTCCTTCCCGTTTATCCATTAAGCAAATTAATATCTCAAAACACGAGCAGTGATTCAAGTGAAGTAGTTTAGTGATCTACAAGACCATGCAAATTTTTCCACCATACCAACTACCACATAAGCATTTCTATTCCCGACCAAGCACCATACAAAATATGCTTTAACAAAAACTCTCCAAATGCTACAGCAAGAAAACATGAGAGTACTCACATAACACTACTAAAACTAACATCTCTGAATAAGAGATGCGTGAAAACAAAGGCTAAACACAGTACTAGCAAAAAAGTGAATACTCACAGAACAATAAGAATGAAAACTAGAGTGTTCTAAGCAATGAAAATGGAGCGTGTATCTCTCCCACACAATTATGAAAAGATCCAACCATAAACTACAGCAAAGAATACTAAACAAACTGAAAACAAAAATAAAATACGCTCCAAGTAAAGCACATAAGATGTGACCGAATAAAAATGTAGTTTCACTAGAAGTGACCTGATAATTTGTCGATGAAGAAGGGGATGCCTTGGGCATCCCCAAGCTTAGACGCTTGAGTCTTCTTGGAATTTTCTAGAATGTACCACCGGGGAATCCCCAAGCTTAGGCTCTTCACTCTTCTTAATCACGTCATATCATCCTCTTCTCTTGACTCTTGAAAACTTCCTTCACACCAAACTTCTCACAATTTTCATTAGCAACGTTAGTGCAATCGAAATAATAAATTCACGTGGTTCAGTTTCAACACATGCCTAACTCTCAAAAACACATTAGCTACTGTCACAACTTCTTTTAGAACTCTTTTTCTCAAAAGAACACCAAAAGAAAGAGATTAAGATGCAAATGCAATTATTGGCAGAAATCTGTCAAAACAAGATAGCAGGTAAAGATGATTTTTTTTCAAAAATATTCTGTTGCTCAAATAAAAAAGTGTTCATCTAATAAAAGTTGCGTATACAGCCCAGGATTACGCACAAAAAAACTCAGGTAATTTTGAATTTTCTGTGATTTTATACGTATTGAACAGTGGACATCAGAAATCTGTTTCCTACGCAGAAATCCGAAATATAGCCTCAACTTTCCACTAGAGGCTTTACTTGGCTCAACAAGAACACAAAAGAAAAGATACAACAGGGTTTCTAAGGAAATAGACACCACCCAGGTGCAAAACACACAAAATAAAACAAAGTAAAACTGGTTGAAAACAGAGAAATAAAACGGGTTGTCTCCCGGTAGCGCTTTTCTTTAACGCCTTTCAGCTAGGCATAGAAAGCAACTCAAGTATTTTCAAGTGAAGAAGCATCAACATCATAACTTTCTCTAATAATAGAGTCAAAAGGTAGCTTCATCCTCTTTCTAGGAAAGTGTTCCATACCTTTCTTGAGTGGGAATTGATATTTAATACTCCCCTCTTTCATATCAATAACAGCACCAACCGTTCTAAGAAAAGGTCTTCCCAAAACAATAGGACAAGAAGCATTACATTCAATGTTCATAACAACAAAATCAACAGGGACAAGGTTATTGTTAACGATAATAAGAACATCATCAATTCTAACAAGAGGTTTTTTCTTAGCATTATCAGCAAGATGAACATCCAAATAACAGTGTTCCAACGGTGGCAGATCATGCATATCATAAAGCCTTTGAGGCATAAAAGAGATACTAGAACCAAGAACACACAAAGCATTGCAATCAAAATAATTTACTTTTATCTTAATGATAGGCTCCCAACCATCATCTAATTTTTTCGGGATAGATGTTTCAAGTTTCAGCTTTTCTTCCCTAACTTTCATGAGAGCATTCGTAACATGTTCAGTAAAGGCCATAGTCATGGCACTAGCATTGGGACTTCTAGCAATTTTTTGTAGGAACATAATAACTTCATAGATATTGCAATCATCAAAATCAATGTTATTATCATCAAAAGTAATGGGACCATTATCCCCTACATCTCTATAAATTTCAACACTTTTATTAGAAGCAGTTTCAGCAATTTAGCACGTTTCACCAAAGGGGTGGAGTCTTTGTTAACACCAACTACTTTACCATTGATAGTAGGAGGTTTACTAGCACTTGGATCTTCAGTTTTACTAGTGGTTGTGATATTGCAAGCTCTAGCAATATTATTCTTTCTAGCCAATTCATCTTCTCTTTCCCACCTAGCACGTAATTCAGCCATCAACCTAACATTATTATCAATTCGAACTTGGATGGCATTCAAAGTTTTACTTCCTTTAACATCATGTGGCAAAACCTTAAGTTTTAGAAAATCAACATTAATAGCTATGCTATCTACTTTAGAGGCAAGAACATCTATTTTACCAAGCTTTTCCTCAACAGATTTATTAAAAGAAGTTTGTGTGCTAATAAATTCTCTAAGCATGTTTTCAAGATCAGAGGTAGAGCTTTTATTGTTATTGTAGGAATTGCCAGAAGAATTAACATAACCGTTATTAGGAGGATAGGGCTTATAATTGTTTCCACCAAAATTATTTCTATAAGCATTGTTGTTAAAATTATTATTTCTAATAAAGTTCACATCAACATGCTCTTCTTGAGCAACCAAAGAGGCTAAAGGAATATTATTTGGATCAACTTGAGCTTTACCATTAACAAGCATAGACATAATAGCATCAAGCCTTTCACTCAAAGAGGAGGTTTCCTGAACAGAATTTACCTTCTTACCTTGTGGAGCTCTCTCAGTGTGCCACTCTGAATAATTTATCATCAAGAAGCTTTGTTGCATTGCCCAAAGTGATGGACATAAAGGTCCATCCAGCAGCTGAATCCAGTAGGTTCCTTTTGGAGAAATTCGGTCCTGCATAAAAGGTTTGTATAATCATCGAAGTTGTCAGTCCATGAGTGGGACAATTCTTCACCATAGTTTTCATTCTTTCCCAAGCTTTAGCAACATGTTCATTATCAAATTGTTTAAAACTTATTATGTCACTTCTCAGGGATATAATCTTAGCAGGAGGATAATATTTTTTTAAGAAAGCAACTTTACACTTAGTCCATGAATCAATATTATTTCTAGGCAAAGATAGCAACCATTCTTTAGCTCTTCCTCTCAAAGAGAAATGAAATAATTTCAGTTTAATAATTTCTCCATCCACATCTTTATATTTTTGCATCTCACATAGTTCAACAAAATTATTCAGGTGAGCAACAACATCATCAGTACTAGCACCAGAAAATTGCTCTTTCATAATAAGATTTAATAAAGCAGGTTTAATTTCATAGAAAGCAGCAGTAGGAGCAGGTGGAGCAATAGGTGTGCAAATAAAATCATTGTTGTTTGTGCTAGTGAAGTCACACAACTTAGTATTCTCAGAGGAACTCATTCTAGCAAAATAAAAGCAAGCAAATAAATAATAGCTATAAAGTAAACTAATTTTTTTGTGTTTTTTGATAAAGAGAAGCAAAACAAGACAAAAAAAAATAAAAACAAGACAAATAACAAAATAAAGAGGTTGAGAGTGAGAGACTCCTCTTGCTAGAACACTTCTTCCTCCCCGGCAACAGCGCCAGAAATTCCTTGATGCTTGCGATGGCGGCAGAAATTCCTTGCAGAAACTCCTGTGTGTTGGGAACCCCAAGAGGAGGGCGTGATGAGCAAGCGGTAAGAATTTCCCTTAGTTCAGAACCAAGGTTATCAATCCAGTAGGAGGAAAAGGATCTTTGGAAGGTTGATGCCACTGACGATGGTGATGGCGCCTCACCGGTGTCAGCAACAACGCGGAACCTACACACAACACAACCAAACTACTTTGTCCCAACGGTACAGTGAGGTTGTCAATCTCACCGGTCTTTCTGAAAACAAAGATTAGACGTATAGTGTGGAAAATAGTGTATGCTTGTAGTAAGTAAAGAAAGCAGGAAATTGTAGTGGTTTGTTTAACAGTGTAAGAAAATGGACCGGGGTTCATAGGTTCACTAGTGGTGTCTCTCCATAAAAGATAGCATGCTGGTTGAACAAATTATAGTTGGGCAATTGACAAATAAAGGTTGCACCGTAGTGCACATTCATGACATGAAGACTACTATGATATTTAGTGCGGGAAATACAACAATATACATAGACCATAATCCAACTGCATCTATGACTAATAATCCACCCTCAGGTTATCATCCGAACCCCCTTAGGTATTAAGTTGCAAGCAACATATAATTGCATTAAACAATGTGTGTAAAGTAAGCAATGATTGTACACGCGGGCACTCACACCGCTGTTTTCTCCCTAGTGGCAACATCACATCCTCCCCGGTCACGTTTCTGTCACTCGAGCACATGCGAAAAGGAGGCATGAACCCACTATCGAGCATAAATACTCCCTCTTGGAGTCACTAGCAACTACTTGGCCAGAGCAACCACTAGCAATGGAAATCATGCAAGATCACAAATAGCATATGGAATAAAGACTATAATCAACTTGGCATAAGTTCAATATTCATCGGATCCGAGCAAACACAGCACATACAATTACATAAGAACAATCTCGATCATGTTATGCAGCTCACGAGATCTAAACATGGAAGCATATGAGGAGGAGACAACCATATAGCTTCTGCTATGGACCCGTAGTCCATGGTTGAACTACTGACGCATCACCCCAGAGGCAGGCATGGTGATGGAGAAGCCTGCGGTGATGATTTCCTCTCCGGCAGGATGCCGAGAGATAGCTTCAGAACCCCCCTGATGTAGGGTTGACGACGACGGCTGCGGAACTTTTCGGGGATACTTGATCAGGTGCGTAGGGTTTTCCATCCGGGGGGAACAAATAGGCGAAAGGGCAGATGCGGTGGAGCCCTGGGGCCCCACACCACCAGTTGGCGCGGCCAAGGGGGGCGCGCCACCCCCATGGTGTGCCTCCTGGTGCCCAAGTATCCACATTAATCTCACATGAACTATTAGGAACAATGCACCTCCCAAACACTCTGAGTCTATCCAACTCATTCCTGTTAGGAAATTCCACTTGGAAAACATTGTGCCCTCTCTGAAGAACATCCCAAACAAAGTTCTCTGAACGAACCAATCTCTGTAATTGCCTAATTATTGCTGGAATTGACAAGTCCCCCTGACACAACCAAGGAAGCAAGCCTAAGGTTCTCAATCGTTGGTTTGTAAGTCTCAATACATGGGAATTTAAAAAAGATCAACTCCTCATGACCATACCCATAAACTCTTATCTATGGTTTAGGAGTTGTCAACAAATGACAAAGCCTCTCACCATGATTTGGTCCTTCACAAATTTGGCAAATGTCCACAGAGCATCCCTTCGATCCATAACCAGCAACCCCACAATGATAACATTTTTTAGCCTTTCTCGGAGCCGCCACAGCCAAGGCATTAGATAGTTGATCAGCAGAAACAATCTCATTTGGCCCCTGCCTGGATACAGATACAGAAGTGTTGGGACGCGTGGAGATAAACGAAAACTTTTCCTACGCGGTACTCCCAAGATCTAGCCGAGGTAGAAGGCCATGATGATTACCACTAGACGCGCGGTTGCGGATTATCGATGAAGCGCGTCGGGGCAGTGCAGTCCCACGATCCGATCCGGCCGATCCAATCCCTCGAACGTCGAAGTGCTGAACGTACAGCACCTCTACCGGTATCCACACGTACAAGGAGGAGCTCCGACGGCAGACTGCTAGGTCTGGTGCGACGGCTGGACTGAGTGGGCTAGGGTTCCCAACGCATGGGAGAGTGGACTAACTTGCCCGTTGGGCAACCTGCGCCCCTCTTTATATAGCGTATGGTAATGGGCTGCACAACACTTGTGGCCCATTCCCTCTGTGAGTCCGACTCACTAACTCAGTCCATTTCCGGTTCGGGTCCAACCCAACCAATACTTGCTCCCGCTCTTAAGTGTGCGACCCTGCAGGCTGGCGACTTGGACACGATTGGAGTCCAACTCCCAATCGATCAATCAGTAGCGGCTCCTAGCAGAACGTGCCGACTCCCAAGTACCATTGAGTCATGACGACATACCTTTCAATGTGATATTCATCTTAGTCCTTTTTGCCTCACGATATACCTTGTCGAGCTATAGGCGATTTATCGTCATCCCTTAAATAGCTCAACTCTCTTCTCGATCCGTGATATGTGATTCATCTGACTAACTCTTAGTCAATCGACACAGTTAACAACGTTTGACAGAACCTAAGTCGGTGATCCACAACTCGGATTGTGCGACAACCTCAGGTCTAAGGATTACATTGATTGAGACATGCAAATGACGACTTGATCGTTGCATCTCAATGTGGGTCAGTCCGACTTGCTAAACTCTTTAGCCAAGTCCGTGAACGTTGGAATGGCATCACCATGCCCATGACAAGTGGAACCGTGTCATCAGCCAACACTCACATTAGTCTAGGGTGTGTGTCCAGCACAACCTTAACGACCAAGGACAATTAGTATGAACAACATGAATACATAGTTCCACAATCGAATCACATATTCAATGACATATATCAGATGTTCAAACCAAAGGACAACTTAATAACTTTATGAATACAGTGGGAATTACATCTACATGATTGCCTCTAGGGCATATTCCCAACAGTCTCCCACTTGCACTAGAGTCAATCATCTTGGCATCATATGCCTAGGCATCTAATGCCCATGCCTCTCGTGTGCGCCTCATGCTTAGGCTGTGGTAGCGCCTTTGTCAACGGATCTGCAATGTTTGCATCCGTGTGTTCTTTGCATAACTTGATATCACCTTGTTCGACAAACTGGCGAATGAGGTGGTACCGCATGAGTATATGTTTGTTCTTCTGGTGTTGTCTAGGTTCCTTGGCCTGTGCGATAGCACCATTGTTGTCACAATATACGTCCAAAGGATTGGACGCGCCCTGAACCACACCAAGATCAATCAGGAGGTTCCTGATCCAAACAGCTTCCTTTGCCGCCTCTGAGGCAGCAATATACTCAGCCTCTGTTGTAGATGCAGACACCGTATCTTGCTTGGAACTCTTCCAACTCACAGCCCCTCCGTTCATCACGAACACGTATCCAATTGCGAACGAGAATCATCTGAGTCGGTGAGATAACTCGCATCCGTGTAACCCTTTACACTGAATTCTCATCACCTCTATAAACTAGGAATATTTCCTTAGTATTTCTCAAATACTTAAGGATGTTTTTAACCGCTGCCCAGTGGGCTTCGCCAGGGTCAGCCTGGTATCTGCTCGTAACACTTAGAGCATAGGAAACATCTGGCCTAGTACAAATCATGGCATACGTGATGGATCCGATTGCCGAAGCATACGGGATCACACTCATCCGACTTCGCTCATCAGTCGTCGAAGGACACTGAGTCTTGCTAGTTTTATGCCATGGGACATCGGCAAGAATCCCTTCTTGGACTCTTGCATTTTGAATTTCTTCAAAACTTTGTCCAGATATGTACTCTGACTCAATCCAATGAGCCGCCTTGATCTATCTCTATAGATCCTGATTCCTAATATGTAAGTTGCCTCACCCAAATCTTTCATTGAGAACTCTTTCCAATGACTCTTTGGTTTCTTGCAACATCATGACATCATTTCCAATCAGCAATATGTCATCCACATATAAGATTAGAAAATTTACTTTGCTCCCACTAAACTTCTTGTATAAACAAGAATCGTGATCGCTCTTGATGAAGCCAAACGATTTGACTACCTCATCAAAGCGAATGTTCCAACTCCGAGATGCTTGCTTCAACCCATAAATGGATTTCTGAAGTTTGCATACCTTGTCAGCATTAGCCGGATCGACAAAACCTTCGGGCTGTATCATATACACGTCCTCAGTCAAATTTCCATTAAGGAAAGCCGTCTTGACATCCATTTGCCATATCTCATAGTCGAAATAGGCTGCTATGGCTAACATGATCCAAATTGATTTAAGCATCACTACAGGCGAGAATGTCTCGTCGTAGTCAACTCCTTGAACCTGTCGGAACCCCTTCGCGACAAGTCGTGCTTTATAGATGGAAATATTTCCATCCATATCAATTTTCTTCTTAAAGACCCATTTGCACTCGACGGGTCTTGCACCGTCAGGCAGATCAACCAAATTCCAAACTTGGTTTTCATCCATGGACTTTAACTCGGATCTCATGGCTCCAAGCCATGACTCGGAATCAGATCCCACCATCGCTTCCGAATAAGTTGCCGGCTCATTACTGTCTAACAGTAAAACATCTCGTGCACTCTGTAATCTGGCAGATCTCCGTGGTTCAGGTGCTGTTACCGGTGTAGGTACCACGACCGGCTCAGCCTCTGAGGCGTTCGCCGACTCGCCCCTAGCCGGTTCCTCTCGAATTTCTTCGAGTTGCACCGTGCTCCCACTGACTTCCCGACCGAGAAACTCTTTCTCAAGGAAGACACCATTCCGAGCGACAAACACTTTGCCCTCTTCCCGGTTGTAGAAGTAGTACCCCAAGGTTTCCCTCGGATACCCCACGAAAATACACTTATCCGACTTGGGTGTGAGCTTGTCCGACTGAAGTCGCTTGACAAATGCCTCACAACCCCAAATCTTAAGAAAAGACAAACTTGGCTTTTTACTAGTCCACATCTCATGTGGTGTCTTCTCTACTGACTTTGATGGTACTCTGTTTAGTGTGAAAGCTGCAGTTTCTAGACAATAACCCCAAAATGATAAAGGTAGATCTGTCCGACTCATCATTGATCGTACCATGTCCAACAAGGTCCGATTTCTCCGTTCCGATACACCGTTTCTCTGCGGTGTACCCGGCGGAGTGAGCTGAGGAACTATTCCACAACTCTTTAGATGGTCATCAAACTCATGGCTCATGTACTCGCCTCCACGGTCCGACCGTAAAACTTTATTTTCTTGCGAGCTGATTTTGTACCTCACTCTGGAATTCCTTGAACTTTTCAAAGGCTTCCGATTTGTGTTTCATTAAATAGATATATCCATACCTACTCAAATCATCAGTGAAGGTAATGAAGTACTCATAACCACCTCTAGCTGTCGTGCTCATTGGTCCACATACATCACTATGTATTAGTTCCAACAAGTCGGACGCCCTTTCACAACTCCTTGCAAAAGGTGTCTTGGTCATCTTGCCTAGTAGGCATGATTCGCATGTCTCGAATGACTCTAAGTCAAACGAAGTTAGAAGTCCATCATCATGGAGCTTCTTCATGCGCTTCCAACTTATATGACCAAGCCGACAGTGCCAAAGTAAGTCTTATTCAGATTATTGGTTCAACCTTTAACATTATGTTATAGACCGATTCACTATCAAGATTTAAAATAAATAATCCGTTCTGAACGGGTGCAAAGCCATGAAAACATATCTTTCAAATATAAGAACAACCATTATTCTTAATATTCGACTCATAACCTTGTCTCATCAAACATGAGGCGGAAATAATGTTTCGACTAAGCGCTGGAACATAATAACAATTATTTAGTTCCAAAATAAATCCTGAAGGTAAATGAGTTGCATCGTGCCGACTTCCAACGCAGCGACTCTCGCCTTGTTGCCGACCCGAATGTCAACCTCTCCTCTTGCCACGCTCCTGTTCTTACCAGTCCCTGCAACGAGTTGCATATGTGAATAACTGATCCGGTATCATATACCCAAGAACTATTAGGTGCATCAGCAAGATAAATGTCTATAACATTGCACACAAGCGTACCTGAGTTGGAAGTCACACCTCCACTCTTGGCTCTGTCAGCCAAATACTTGGTGCAGTTACTCTTCCAGTGGCCATCTTGCTTGCAATAGAAGCAGTTGGCTCCGGCTGTAGGAGAAGGCTTAGTCTTTGAGGGAGCACTCTGGACAGGGCCATGGGCGCTACCTCCTGACTTATCCTTCTTCTTCTTAGTCCAAGAACTCTTCTTGAACTTAGCCTTATTCTGCACCATCAACACTTGACGGTGCCTTCTTAATATCAGCCTCTGCCGTTTTGAGCATCCCATGTATTCAGTGATACTCTTATCCATACCATGCATATGGTAGTTCGAGATGAACGAACCATACGCACTAGGAAGAGAGTTCAGAATTATATCAGTAGCGAACTCTTCGTTAATTGGGAAGCCCAGCCGATCCAAAGACTGTATGTAACCAATCATCTTGATTACATGCGGACTCAGTGGATCGCCGTCTTTCAGCTTACAGCCAAGCAAAGCTTGAGAGACTTGATACCTCTCAGTCTTTGCTTGAGCCTGGAACATACTTTTGAGGCTTTCGATCATATCGTAGGCCTCAACATTCTCGAACTGCTGCTGCAAGTCCGGTTCCATGTGTGCAAGCATAAGACAGCTGATTTCCGTAGACTCATCTCTAGCCTTACGGTAGGCATTCATGACAGTGACAGTCACATCATCATCAGGCTCATCTGGAAGTGGAGTTTCTAGAACATGTTCTTTCTTGTCATGCTTGAGGACTATCCTCAGATTACGATACCAGTTGGTGAAATTAGTTCCATTAAGCTTATCTTTCTCTAGGATTGACCTCAACGCAAACGCGGACAACTGAGGAAGGTTGCTAGGTGCCATTGATCTACAACAGAAAATACGCAAAAACACTTAAGACATGTATTCATAAAAGAGCAGGCATATTAAACGCTTTAATACTTATGCTCCCACTAGAACCAACATCCCTCCGATGGTTGCTAAGTGATTCAAGATCCTAAATAAGCAAGCCGACTAGTGAGCTTTAGCATCACCGCTAGCCGTCAAGTGATCTAGGTAGGCAACACCTTGCCAATCGTATCCAATACGACTCCTGTTAGTTGGGTGACATCACATGCCCCGGCTCCCAACCTACCTCGCCTTGAGCCTACCTCGCCTTGAGCCCCACAACCGTTGTGATGGACTCGTCTAGATTACCAAGTGCTTATGCTTGTAAGAGTCCGACTCAAACCCACCTAACCGGAAAGAATTGGTAGCACCTCAATTTTATGAGCCCACTACCAAGAATGTCCGACTTGTGATGGTGCAGCACTGGCGGGGCGACCGACTAGACCTTCTTTGAGGGATTAAAGAATCTACCAACTATCTAAATAGAGGTATATAGAGACATAACAATAACACAAATAAAACTATTATAATGTGAAATGGTATGGCTCTCTTCATGGTGATCTCCATCTCCACGAAGCTTGCAAGTCGACTCGTGCCAACTCTTGTCACGTGCCATCTTGCTCCATGTAGCCGACTTGTACATCGACTTGCATGCCACCGGGTTCTCCAACAAGCTACACTAGCTAGTAAATGAAAATTTACATAGAGAATCCGACACGCAGGACGGTATACAATAAAATGACAGCACCTAGGCTCCAGCCGGCTGACACAAACATGATACGCAGATCATGTATGGATTACACACATCACATGCACATAAGCCATACCATTCACAACTTCCTGCAAAAACAAGTTATGCATAGATACGATATCTACCGGCGTTGTGAACTCGCAACGACATCTAAGGCGCTACGACAGGGCGAAGCCGGCGGTCCCTCTCGGGTGCGGGCATCGAAGGGGCAGCGCCCCTCGCGGGTGCGGGCAGCGCCCGACGATTTCGGAAAACGCAGATCTCATCTGCATTCCGATCATGGATTTCTTCATCGGATAAAACGATTTTACCCGAATCTGATCCGTATTCCGATTCGACCAAACTCTTTGATCTTCGATCACCGCAACTGGATTTATGTGTCACGGTATACCCCGATGGCGGAAACCGACCGGTAGGGGTAAGTTGTTCCACGACCTTAGCAGTATGATCACGGAAACCAGATCATCCATTAACCCCGAGTACGATTGATCCAATCAACCTTGTACAAAACCGATCTATCTCATAGACCGACCACCAAAACAGCAATTAGATCACATCTAACGCTAACTACATATCACATATGTATGGATCTCGGGCCTAATACCAGAAGCTACCGCTCTGATACCACTGTTGGGACGCGTGGAGATAAACGAAAACTTTTCCTACGCGGTACTCCCAAGATCTAGCCGAGGTAGAAGGCCACGATGATTACCACTAGACGCGCGGTTGCGGATTATCGATGAAGCGCGTCGGGGCAGTGCAGTCCCACGATCCGATCCGGCCGATCCAATCCCTCGAACGTCGAAGTGCTGAACGTACAGCACCTCTACCGGTATCCACACGTACAAGGAGGAGCTCCGACGGCAGACTGCTAGGTCTGGTGCGACGGCTGGACTGAGTGGGCTAGGGTTCCCAACGCATGGGAGAGTGGACTAACTTGCCCGTTGGGCAACCTGCGCCCCTCTTTATATAGCGTATGGTAATGGGCTGCACAACACTTGTGGCCCATTCCCTCTGTGAGTCCGACTCACTAACTCAGTCCATTTCCGGTTCGGGTCCAACCCAACCAATACTTGCTCCCGCTCTTAAGTGTGCGACCCTGCAGGCTCATGGCGACTTGGACACGATTGGAGTCCAACTCCCAATCGATCAATCGGTAGCGGCTCCTAGCAGAACGTGCCGACTCCCAAGTACCATTGAGTCATGACGACATACCTTTCAATGTGATATTCATCTTAGTCCTTTTTGCCTCACGATATACCTTGTCGAGCTATAGGCGATTTATCGTCATCCCTTAAATAGCTCAACTCTCTTCTCGATCCGTGATATGTGATTCATCTGAATAACTCTTAGTCAATCGACACAGTTAACACTTAACTGAGTCGCGCATGGCCATGCTTCCTGAATCATATCACTCGAGAGGGCCCAGAGAATATCTCTCCATTAGGAGGGGCAAAATCCCATCTTGATTATCCACATCACGCAGCTTTGCTTCTCATTCGACCCGAACTCTGCCTTTATAGTTGCCTTGTCACAGAACAACGTTTGACAGAACCTAAGTCGGTGATCGACAACTCGGATTGTGCGACAACCTCAGGTCTAAGGATTACATTGATTGAGACATGCAAATGACGACTTGATCGTTGCATCTCAATGTGGGTCAGTCCGACTTGCTAAACTCTTTAGCCAAGTCCGTGAACGTTGGAATGGCATCACCATGCCCATGACAAGTGGAACCGTATCATGAGCCAACACTCACATTAGTCTAGGGTGTGTGTCCAGCACAACCTTAACGACCAAGGACAATTAGTATGAACAACATGAATACATAGTTCCACAATCGAATCACATATTCAATGACATATATCAGATGTTCAAACCAAAGGACAACTTAATAACTTTATGAATACAGTGGGAATTACATCATACATGATTGCCTCTAGGGCATATTCCCAACAAGAAGGACCAGAAGACACCACTGCAGCAGAAGGCACCTCAGACGCGGTCATAACAGGGGCAACAACAAGAGCAATCGGTGTCGTACTGACCTACGAAACCGGTACAGTTGGTACAGATGTTCCAACATTTTGTGCCACCACCGGCATATTCGGCTGCACCACAGTAGGCTGCACCGCCGTCGGCGCCTCCTGTATAGGTGCATCCAACACTATGTTGGCACCTCCAACAACAACCGGTGCAACAGCAGTACCAACAGACACCGGAGCAACAACACCTCTACCTCCCCCATTGACAGCAGGTCCAGTTGTAGGATTGACTGGCCTTCCTCCTGTTGTTATGTCTCCACACCATCCTCGAACACCTCTGTATTTGTATCCTCTCCCATATCCATAGCCATGACCATAGCCACCCTCATACCAAAGTATCTGGTATGACTTGGAATCATATTCCCTATGTGATGATTGACTACAATGTATAAAAAATACTCCTAAATAGTTATAGAGGATTTCTTGAAAGATTTGTATCTAATATTGTTCCATAAAAGCATACCACTTCTGTGTTCACATTATTGTTGTGTGTGCTCATCATAATCATGTCTATAGTAATTTTAAATCCATTTAATAAATTAAATGGAGGTAAAACAACAAAAAACACTTAAAGTGATCACCCAAGTTTAAAATATAAATCTGCTTCAACTTGAACAAAGGAAAACATGGTGAGGATGAGAATTCAATCAGGATTTCAAAACTGATTTTTATTAATTTTATGTTTACAATAAGGCCCTGAAAACAAAGTTTCTTTTAAACAGAAGGACTGATTGGTAATTATGAGAAAACTGAGGGGGTTATCAAAAGTTTCCTTTTATTTCTTCTTCCTCTGCCAGAAGGCAGAGGAGACGTGGCCGAGCTGTTGCCACCTCCTCTCGGCCGCTCTTCCGCGCGGATAAGGGCCAGGAGAGGCCAAGATCCTCTTCAATTCTTTCCCTCTCCCCTCGCAGCTTCTCTCTCTCTCTCAAATGCAATGAACCGGAAACCCTAACCCTAACCGTGGACAGCCACGGCTCGTCGCCGTCATTTCCGGCCACCCCGCGAGGAACCGGGAGCACCATTAGATGCGTCGTCGTCCTCTTCACATCCTAGAGCATGTGCAAGGGTGGAGATGCCTCAAGTGATGGGAATTTTGCCGCCGTTCCCATGTCCGGCCGTCGCAGAAAGGACCACGACCTCTTCTTGCTTCCCCAACACTACCACGAGCTTCACGGTGAGCTAGGGAACCTCTGGGTGCCCTCCGTTTAGAATTTCATCCATGAATTCATCATCTTGTCATGCACCTCCGCCGGCCACTGAGCAACTACACGCCCGCGAGTCTCCAGTGACCTTATGGTCCAATAGCTACCACCCCCAAGTGCCCTGAGCCACGCTCTACCTCGTCATACTAAGAAATCGAACTAATTCGCATCAAATCGGCCAATTGCAACCTCACCGTACCAATCCCCTCCGGTGATGACCTAAGCCCGACATCAGCATGACCTCATAATTTGTTTTTATTTTTAATTAAATCCAACCTGACAGGTGGGTCCCACCTGTCAATTTAGAAATGGCAGAAAATGAATAATCTTATTAATTCAATAACTTTTATTTTACTTATCAGAAAAATACAAATGAAATTGGTAAATGGTTCGAAAAATTAAATCTAAATGTTTATAAACTTTTCAAGATGAATTTTAAATTAAATTAAATCATTTAAAATTGAGAAAAATAATAAATAATTCAAAAATTCAGAAAATTACAAGTTATATACCAAATTGATCAAAATGAAAAATGCAACTCATGTATGATGTTTTCAAAGTCATTTGACGAAGTTTTCATGTGTGCAATATTTTGCCTAGTCATTTAATTCATTTTAAATTAAGAAATTTATAATTTATTCAAATATTTTCAGAAAACTTCAAATATTATATCAAATCAAAGAGAAAAGCATTTCCACTTCAAATATGTAAAACATAAAACATTTTTTAAAATTATGAACTTGTTTCTAAAAGTATAATAAAAATCGATCATGTTCCCTTATAACCAAAAATAACTACCACAATATTATTTTCCTTATTTATAAAACCCTCATGTTTTCACACCTACTACACCTACAATCACAAGTCATTAGCAAGTTATGTGATGATAGAGTAAGTTGTATTAGTTCCCAATTTTAAATTAACTCTTTGTCATTAGCTCTACAGTTTTGAACATAAAATAATATGTGTCTGTTATCTTTTTAATAGTTGTTTTCCATGTGGTATTGTCTTACTAGATAACCATGTGATAACACCTCTACTTAAACATGATATGAATTGATTTGATAAATAAAAGTGAAACACATGTAATACTAAAATAAGTAACAACATCATCACCACAAGTAATGAAACAACTCTCAATCACCTAAAACTTGTGATTAAGTTATCATATCGATCGTAGCTTACACTTGTAAGCTAGTGTATTTCAAGGGTATTTCGTGATCCATATCATTACTATGCATTACATCACCTTGACAATGTTTTCTGTAGCCTATACCGGGACTACTTTACTATTTTTAAGATCTCGGGATTTCCTACGCGACCCTCAAACCCGAAGACATGGATTATTATTGTCATTATTTCCATCTCAGGCAAGTTCATCACTTGCTCATATCCTTTGCAGTATTTCATAATGAACTATTTGCAAAATCCCTATCGTATTAACACCTATTCTCAAAAGAATGCATGATCGTATTTTTATAATAATATGACTACTTGAATGACTACCCGAGTCATAGTGTTCTCTTTGGTGGGCGGATGGGACCATGGTAAGATGAATAATTCAAAGCAAGGTTCCATCTGCAAGGGAAAGTATTACCTAGGACTTAACCTCAAATGCCGTCAGAACTCGGTGCACCGTAAATACCGCGTTAACCATGGGTCTTGTATGGGGCGAGTAAGCCAGCTGTGATATTTCCCCGTTCGCATGTCAACGGGCAGCCAGAGCCGTTCGCTGTAGGTCTTGCGAGACTACATGCACGTGGGTGGGATCCCTTAATTCCCACGGAATCTGGGGTCTATGATGATCTGCCCGGGGCGCCTAGATATCGTTCGTGAGGGGTGGAATCAGGGGATAAACCTACGTGGCAGAAATGGGTGGGCATGGGTTGTGCGGAGAAGCATGGTTTGGCTTGGATCAACAACCGGGCCCCACACCTGAGTGGGAGTGGACAGGAATGTACACCTGGTTGTGCAACATGGTCTTGATCGCCTATGGGTAAAGTAACCGCACCTATGCAGAGTGTAAAAGGATGTGGCATGTTACCCCCTGTTCCGGAAAGGAACTCCGAATGCTACAAGAAAGGAAACTCCATGAAGTTTTAGTCCTGTGATGGTCTGGCGGGCATAGTTTTCAGTATTAAAAGCAACCTCATAAAGAAATATTTACAAAACCTTGCATTAGCTTATGACTCTTTCAAGTCTAAAACTGTAGTTAGTGCATCAGACTGCCCACTGTATATCATGAACTTGTTGAGTAACGCTCGTTACTCATTCGTTCCCGTTTGACCCCCTTCTTAGAGTTGAAGCCCTTGTGGAAGTCGTCATTGTGAAGCCATCGCTACCTCATGAAGCTTGGTGGAGTCATCTCTTACTTAGCCAGTGAAGCATCATCATCAACCCTGCTGGTGGAGGAGAATCTATCAAGGTGTAGGTGGATTCCATTCTTGGACTTAGTTGTTTACAAGCCATAGATTAGGGATGACATCAGCCGTAGTGGATTAGGTTCTGAGCTAACGTCATTCTCCAGCTTGGAGCTTCAAATTGCTTCTTCTGATGTTTCATTTGCATGAGATCTTCTTTGATTCATCAAAGAGATTCTCGAGATATTGTAATGAACAATGTTTGTATCTTATAGCTTTGCTTGGACCTGCTATGTTTCTGTTGTACCACTCTGAGGGATGCAATATTCACGGATAAGTCCTTATGTGAGTATTATGTCATCGACTTGCGCACTACACATGCAGTGTTGTGCTAGGTCACCGCAGCTGGTATCAGAGCAAAGCGACCTTAGGTTTAAAAACCTTTTAGGAGACGTATTGGTTGGTAAAGACTATAGGAAGCCATCTTATCGAAACTACATTTCCTACAACTACGATGATCATTCACTTGAGAATGATACGATCATACTTGTATAGAATGTTCTTACTAAACTTGAGTAAATCTACTTATCTATTTTATTTATACCTATGTATGATTAGTTAGAAGTCTAGCATGTATCAGTTTTATTGAGAAAAAGAGTCCTGACATATTCAAAGATGATTAAGTTAGAGTGATGAGTACCCCATTCTATGAATGTATAGGCTAGAGTATAATATGGTATAGAGTAAGTATAGGAGTCATCAAGAAGGGATGTTTGATAATCATGAAGAGTCATTAAACCATGGTAACAATGGGGTATATACCATATCTTTAGTTATCAAGTCTAGATGTGAATCATTATGGTATAGTATAGAGTTAGGAGAAGACATAAGCATTGACGGAAGCTACATTACTACTCCTAAGGTGTGTTAAAAACAGGAAGGATCAACAGATGCCATGAGAATCTTATCATAATCAAGATGAAGTATTTCAATTGACATGGTACTTAGTCCTATATGGAACCAAGTTAGACAACAACTACTAAAGTATCCCTTTGTCTTAGTTTATCAAATTGCAATAAGGCATGCAATTGGAGTAATTACGCAAAGAGTGGTTGTGTAGACTAGGATTATAAGGTACTATATACCTACTTGTAGTGTATAGCATTTAAGAGCCATGGTACTTGAGATGCTTTACTCAAAGTACTATTATTCCACAGGCTTTTGATGCATGAGTAATATAAACGCATTTGGCATTTATTGGATCTTATTTGGATTTTTGATCGACTAGATCTGTGCATGAAGTTGGAACTTGATGTGCAAATACATGTGCAAACAGTAAGTTCTTTCTTGATTTTATTAATCTAGAGGGTTTAGGATTAGTATGAGAGCGGTTTGAGTTATCAGCAGATGGATGCATCAACAAAAGCTCTAGAAGACCAGCAAGTCAAGAAGGCAGAAGCCAATGAAGCCACTGATGGGAATGGACCACATTCGACATCTTGCTTGGAGTTGGTCACATACTTCATCAACACATGGAGATCTATCACAAGTGATGCTAAGAAAATCACATGAGTAGTTATGTCCGAGAAAGAAATAGGTAGAAGTTGGATAAATCAACTTATAAAGTCACCCCGTAGAAGTCAAGACCCAAATATGTAGAAGGACCATGGGAAGTCACCAGTGGAATAGGTGATAGTCACATGTAGAAAAAAAATTAAAACTCGAGAGAACTTGAAGATATTTCTACTAATTAGATGAGTCTAAGTTAATGTACACTACGATGTACAAGCTTCTTTGATAACTCTTTCTCTCGAGACCATTAGATTGAACCAAATGGATTTCTAACCATAGAAATTATCCAGTGTACCGGGAGAATTTTATTGGTTATTCATCATCTGGTGGATATACCAAATGTTCTTCGGAAAGTTGTGAGAGGTAGGAAACCATACCTATTCATTGGAGAATGAAACTTGGTATCCACTATATGGTGGAAATACCACTTGTTCTTCGTGAGGCCATTAGGAAGGTATAGTAATAAAACAGAGTTGTGAGAATAACATGCATAGTATCTGATCATAGTGCGAGACAGTGGAAGGTAAAAACTCAAGACAACAGACTACACATGGCAATGTCAACACAAGAAAACAGCTGTGAAGAATCAACGGTCTAAATAAGTTCTCTCTACCTATCTTTACGTGAGAGAGGTTGGACTTCGGGACGAAGCTCTTGTCAAGGGGGAGATACTGTAACATCCTTGTGTTTGGGAGGTTACAAGGATCTAAAAATACGGGAAATTTTGGTGCGAAAGTTTAAACGAAGCAAAGTGACCAATGTTTCACTTGACACGATGAAATAGGTTTAGATCATCTGTTTGAGAGTACATTTGGAGTGATCTTTATAACATAGTATCTCTATAAACCAAATCATCTGATTACACAAACTATAATTGGTTGTGACCAACACTAACATTCACCAACTTAACCTCAAGTCTATAAGTGACTTGAGATAATTCAACTAGGTTTCTAGATCTTAAAGAGGGGCGAGTATCCAAATCACATAACTGATAATCATACTTTCACAAATGAGTAATACACAATTGAACCATCTCATCAACATACATGTTATGTCTTATAAAACAATAACTCTACAAGTTATGAATTCATTTCCACAACATCTTTATAAATCATCTCATAACTATCAGGTGAGCCATCACAAGTAAATAACAAAGGTTCAATGGAACACAAAATGATACAAACAAGTATTAACTCAAAACCCACAAGTGGGAAATTACATAATAATTGGTATTAACATATTTATAGAATATGTACATATCTCATCAACCATAAAAGAAGTACCTACAAGAAGAAATAAATCGTCTTAAACTCTTTTTAAACTTTGATCATTACATATGATCATCCCAAACCTCTATGTCTGCATTATGCATGACAAAGATAATAAATAGAAGAATATAAAGTAACAACATGACACCTGAGAAAACAACTAACAACTATGACATAAGTAATTAAACCCCAATAATCTTCTCATGCTCATTGTCTCATTCATATTATACAAGTGAGCATATGAAACCTCAACAAATTAATGGATCATATGATCAACTTAATATCTTAAGTCATCATTCCATAAGCATTCCACATTTCTATCCAAATCAACAATCAACAACTAAGGTATCTCTGGATACAACTAATGGATAACAGCAAATATAACCTCTATTGGAGGAATTGAATTGATATCTGAGTAAAACTAATCATATATGAAACAAGTACCTATCTTATGGGAAACAAAATGACAAGTATATTGAAGGAGAATAAAATCCTAAACTACCCCTTAATCTAGAATTTTCAATTTTGTCGAGACTATCTTATTATCTTGTTTCCCAATCTTCTCGAAGTCATTCTGCAAGAGATGCAACCTAGAAGAAAGGAGGAACTACCACAAGAAGATCTTCAGAAGGATTATTTAGATTGAACTAGAAGTTCTAACTCAATCTATCCTAGAGAAGTTGGAAAATCATACACACAGATCTATTCTTATTAAACTATCTTGAAACAATGTGGTATCCAATGTTGGTGTTATATAGAAGTAGTTTGGTAACAAGTTTGTAACCTTGTTCACAAATCACTTTTGTAGGCTCTAACAATTGAGTGTCATATACAAATAAACAGAAGATTGTATATGAAAAGTAATTTGATGGCAAGTCTTGCAAACATGTCAACAAATTCTTCATATATGCATAGGGCAAATTGATGTTATAACATACACCTACATTTTATTATAGATAAAACCATGATACATACAAGTAGAAGAATAACAAGGGGAAATAATAAACCACATTATAACTTGAGCAACACATTCAAGTTCTAAGTAATAAAGAAACCAAGATAAGCAAGAAAACAAGTAACATGTTGAAATCCAAGTATTTGTTGTTATATAAGAATAATTTGGCTACAAGGTCAGATCAACCTTGTGAACAGAATATTCCTGTAAGCATTAAACCAACTGTGTTTCAATAAGTTAATCTTCAACATAATTGAATACCTCACAAAATGAAATGGTTATGGAATAAAATGAATGTATTTCATCAGGAGCTACAGATTACTACTGAAATTAGTATCTGGGAACCACTCCATATATCCTATAAGTTTTAGTGGTGAATTTCTGAAGTCAAGAGACCAACAAGGAAGAGAAAACACTTAGGTAGTCCAAGGTATGATATTACTTGCAAAGGACCAAGGCAATATCTGAAGACAAGTGGCAACTAGAGACAAGTACATCAGGCAACAGAAGTCAACAAGGAGCAAACTACCTCAGTAAGGGAGCATAAGAAATTATCTAGTGAATCATTAGGTAATATTAGAGACCCTATAATCTCTATTCTTTGTCGAGCTCAGCAAGGATAAGGGTCACATCACAATATCTTAAATAGAAACAATTATCAAGTATAAAGTAAGAAATAATAACAAGCCATTGCATGCAAATGTCTTGTGATATGTGGAGGTAGATGGAAACAAGCTTAACTACCTTGTTTTCTAGATCCTTCTCATCCATAAGACAAATGTATAATAACAAAAATTCATCTATACATAATCATGTACCTAATTACATGTTATAAAATCAACAGGGCATCATAGCCATACTTGAAACCTGTGTGGAAAACAAACAAATAAGATTCCAGAGCCACACATGTTTTCCACTTGATCAAGTACCTGCTATATCAAATAGGGCTTACACCCACCTAAATAAAATGTCAACAAAAATTGCTAAGAGATTCAGTTATGAAAATGACATAGTATCTTAGAATCACATGATTGTCAACAAATCCATTCTTTAACCAAAGTATCCGGTATGACTTGGAATCATATTCCCTATTTGATGATTTTGACTTAGTTGTTTACAAACCATAGATTAGGGCTCACATCAGCCGCAGTGGATTAGGTTCTTAGCTAGAGTCATTCTCCAGCTTGGAGTTTCGAATTGCTTCTTCTGATGTTTCATTTGCATGAAATCTTCTTTGATTCGTCAAAAATATTCTCGAGATTATCCTGTATCTTTGCTTGAACCTGATATGTTTCTGGTGTATCACTCTGAGGGATGTAATATTCACGGATAAGTCCTTTTGTGAGTATTATGTCATCGACTTGCGAACTACACATGCAGTGGTGTGTTGGGTCACCGCACACTAGCACTGGTCCAAGCTTATTCGCGCGCGCATTGGGGCCTGAGTGGTGTCCGCCATAACGGGCCTGAACCCCTGCAGCGCCGATGTTGACGTGGACATCGGCGTCCATGTCGAGGGGCGCCGTAGTCGACGCCGGCCGCCAACTTCTCCAGCACTCTGGCAGCTGTCACAAGGGACGAGACGGGGCTCAGCTAAGTCTGACAAGGACGAGACGGGGCTCAGCTAAGTACTCCCTCCGGTTCTTTCTACTCCGCCTATTAGGTTTGTCCAAAGTCAAATTTGCTAAAGTTTGACCAACTTTATAGCAAAAATTATCAACATCCACAATACCAAGTTAGTATCACTTGATTCACCATGTAATATACTTTCATATTATGTTGATTTGGTATCATAACTATTGATATTTTCTTATACAAACTTGGTCAAACTTTGTAACGTTTGATTTAAGATAATTCTAATACATAGAGTAAAAAAGAAATGGAGGGAGTATCTCAAACTTATTTGCGGCTGATGTGCTGCATGTGGGAGCTTGATTTGTTTGTTTGGTGTTCTTATCGCAATAGAGTCGAGGGTGGCCATACACTCTCTCCGTCCAATATTAGTTGTCGTTAAAACGGACGCATCTGGTATTAGATACATCCGGTGCGGTCGCGCGCTGTACCTAGGTAGGTTACCACCGTACCATTAACAAGTGATCATCTGGTTTGCGTGGCTGTTCTATTTAACTGAAAACTGTTGTGACATTGCTTCAAATAACATAACATATGGCTTGGGCAGATCGAGATGATTCCATACACAGTTGACGGCACCAATGATCAGCTGGGGCATGCCATCCGATGCTTACTTGCCCAACATGTCACAGCTCTACTTGGCTTCACCGTTTTTTAGAACTAAGGCATTTTATTGCCCTGCTTTAACTTAATAAAGCAAGGAAAAGGTTCACCACGACAAGTTAAAGTACAACACTGCTGGGACTACAGCTTCTCCGAAACACCAAATACCAAACACACGACCTGACACGCAGGGGAACATGCTCCAGCTGCGCGTCCAACAAACAAAGAAAAAACACTCCAAGGCCGCCACCTCAAACCGTCACTGCGCCGCCGGCACCAAGCGGCGAGGTGCCAGACTCCGGTAGCACTCCAGCAGCTCACCGGCACGCCGCTCCCAGGCCTCCCGCTCGCGCTCCTTTGCGAGTCTTGCCCACATCTGCATAGATAATGACATTTTGAAAACAACATCAGTCGGATGTCTAGGGAAGACCCCCTCAATTGACAGCTTATTGCGAATCCCCCAAACTGCCCAGCACGTCGCGGCAAACAGCGCCCAAGCCGTTCGCCTAGCTTCCCCTGTGAGCGAATGGATACAGGAGAAAGCCTGCGGAAAGTTCGCCGGAGCCCAGCCGACATGTAAAACCTCCCTGATCACACTCCACCCAAGAAGTGCGAACGCGCAGCCAAAGAAAATGTGTGTCGCGTCCTCCGGCGACCCGCAGAGGGCACACTTGCCGTCAGACGGGCCTTTCCTCGTGGCGATTTGTAGGCGGGATGGTAATCGGTCGAGAGCCAATTGCCACGTGAAGATTTTCACCTTGAGGGGCAGCTTGGCCTCCCATATATCCGAATGGAAGGCAACCAGCACCCCTTGGGCAAGCGCCCTATACATCGACGCCACCGAGAAAACTCCCGAGGATTCTAACGCCCACTTAACCCCATCCTGACCTTCCGAGGGGGTCGTCTCAGTCAGGATCAAGGACAGCCGAGTCCACTGATCTGCACACTCGGGATCGAAGGCATGGCGGAAACGCAACCCCGCGCCGCCGACCGCAAATGCCTCCGCCACTACAATATTTGGCTTTTCACAGATGGCAAATAGCCTGCGGAACTGGTCCTTGAGTGGGGCGTCGCCCACCCACCAATCCACCCAAAAACTCGTCCTCTCCCCATTACGCACCATAAACTTTGCCCCCAGCTTAAAAAGGTGTTTAATCCTATGGAGACTACGCCAGAAAGGGGAGCCCCCCGGCGAATGGGCAGCAAAGATATTGGACGCTTCCGGATACTTAGCTCTAAGCAGGGATTTCCACGTGGAGTCCCCCTCCTGGAAGAGAAACCAAATCCATTTGATCATGAGAGCTTGGTTCCGAAGTTTTGATTGGTGAGCCCGAGCCCCCCAAACTCTCTAGGTCGACACACCGCAGGCTAGTTGACCATGTGGTATTTGCGTTTTGGTCCGGACCCCTCCTAGAAAAAACGTGCTCTAACGGCGTCAAACTTCGCATGCACCCCGTCTTGCAGCAGAAAGAGACCCATGGCGTAGGAGGGGAGCGCCTCAAGACACGTATTCGACAGGATGAGTCTCCCTCCCGAAGATAGGAGTCTGCCCATCCAGACCTCTACCTTCGCTGCTAGCTTCGCCACTAGAAAGTTCCATTGCTCCACCGTAAGTTTACGGTCAGCAATCGGCATACCAAGATAGATGAATGGGAACACCCCCAGCTTGCAGTTCAGCATATTCGCCACCCTAGTCTGCTCGCTCTCTGGTTTGTCAAGCACAAACACTTCACTCTTGTGAAAGTTTATCTTCTGCCCTGACATGTTCTCAAAGCAAAGCAATAGGAATTTCAGGTTCGCAATCGCCAGGTCGTTGTTCTGGATCAGGATGAGCGTGTCATCCGCGTACTGCAGGTGCGAAATACCCCCCGGTATTAAGTGGGGAACTACTCCCGAGATGTACCCCGCAGCCGCAGCCGCACTAAGCATGGCATCGAGTGCCTCTGCCCCAAAGTTAAACAACAACGGCGAGTGGGGGTCACCCTGACGCACCCCTCGACGATTCCGGAAATACGGGCCAACCTCCCCGTTGATCGAAATGGCCGTTTGTCCCCCTGACACCAGCTGGTGGATCCTATGCACATACCCCGCCTCGAACCCCTTCCTCCTCAGTACCTCCAGAAGGAATGACCAGTTGACCCTGTCATACGCCTTTTCAAAGTCCAGCTTCAGCAGGACCCCTCCCAGCTTTTTGGACTTAAGCTCGTGGATAATCTCTATCAAAGCAAGAGGGCCTTCCAGGATGTTCCTGCCTTTCATAAACGCGGTTTGAGACGGGCTGATTATCCTCTTGGCTACACTATCCAACCTAGACGCAAAGGCCTTCCAGATGACTTTGAAGATGACATTAATCAAGGCTATGGGTCTAAATTGCGTGATTCTGTCCGCCCCCAGAACTTTGGGAATCAGCGTCAACACCCCGAAATTCAGCCTACATACGTCAATCCTCCCCAGCACTGAGTCATTCAGAAGGTGGAGGATCCCCAGCTTGCACTCCGGCCAGAACTTCTTAAAAAACGACACCGGAAAGCCGTCCGGACCCAGAGCGGTATTAGACTTCATGTCCTGCACAATCGCTTCCAACTCTACCTCAGAAAACGTGACCATCAGAGCATCATTTTCCTCCGCCGAGACACACTGCAGATCCTGCCAAGTGTCCCCTGCGAGCCCCAAGAGTCTAGGTGCCTCCGAGCCTAATAAGTCCCTATAGAACCCGTAAATGTGTTCTTGGATCTCCCTAGGTTCCGAGATAGCGCCCTCCTGGGTCGGCAGCGACGTGATCAAGCACTTCCGGCGCCTCCCGTTGGCGATGGCGTGGAAATATGCGGTGTTCGCATCGCCTTGAAGCGCCCACTGCACCCGCCCTCGCTGCCTCCAATACTCCTCCTCTACTTTGTAAATCTGCAACAGCTGGTCCTCCAGGTGGTAACTGAATACCCATTCCTCCTGCTCCAGCCCCGCGGAGTCTGCCCTTTCATCCAACTCCTTAATTTGGCTAAGTAAGGCTAATATACTCACACGGGCCTCCCTGCCCAGGTTTTGGGCTCCAACCCCTAAAGAACTGCCTAAGACCCACGCTCATATGGTTCCACCAGTCAACGATATCTCGACCGCCCGCCGAAGCCATCAAAGACCCCCAACGATTTGAAACCAGCGTACCGAAGCCCTCCACCTCGAACCACCCTAGTTCGAAGAAGAACCTCTTGCTGCTGGGCGGCGTGCCCCCGCCCGTGTCCAGCACCACCGGAATGTGCTCGGAGCCCAGTCTTGTTTCTGCCCTGAGCACCGCCAATGGGAATAACGCGTCAAACGTCGGGTCCCACAGCACTCTGTCTAGCACGCATTTAATCGGGGCCCTCTGTTTGTTGGTCCAGGTAAACCTAGCCCCTGTCCGAGGAACCTCCTGCAGCAACCAAGTCGCAATCGCATTATTGAACATCTCTATGCGGGGCCAGTTGACTCTCCCTGAGTTCTTGTCCTGAGCCCCGCGCAGCAAATTGAAGTCCCCTCCCATGAGGACCGGGAACCTACACGCTGCCACCTTGGCTGAAATCTCCTCCAGAAAGTTCCTGGACAAGGCGTGATTGGCTGGCCCGTAGATGCCCACCAGCGAGAATTTTAAGTCTAACGCACGGTGGAGGCAGTTAACACTGAGGAAAAATTGGCCCTTCTCGAATGATTACACGTCGAACGCACTATCACGGAGCCCCACTAACATGCCCCCGGAATGGCCGACTGCCGGGAGCCAGCACCAGAAGAATTTCTCGCCTACTTCGAGGCTCTGCAGCTCCTGGTCCGAAAAGTCGGGTTTTATTGTCTCTTGGAGGTAGATTATATCTATCCTATGTTTATGCAGGTATTCTCGGAGCAGCTTCCGGCGACCTGCCCGCCCAAAGCCACGAATATTCCAAAAGAGAATCCGCATTTACCACTCCGCGCCCTGGCTCCGTGCTTGGCGGGTCACTGGGCGCCGCCCCTGCGGCGCCGCAGATTTTGCTCTCTTCCTCGCTGGCGTGGGACGCACCTCCGCCCGCACCGGGCTCAAGCCCGCCGACCGGTCCTCCACCGCCTCAAGACCCTCCCCCTCCGACAGCGGGGCAGGCAGGGCAGGACCAGCGTCCAACTCCTCCGCCGCCACCGACTCCACTGGAGTGACAACCACCGAGGGCCCCCCCCTTGGTGTGCACCTGGCGGTCCCTGTCAACCACGGCGTCCACGCCCCCAGCCAGAGCGCCCTCACTCGTCTCTGCTTCCTTCCTCTGTCGGGCTTGTGCTAACGCCACCTGGGCCAGCTCGTTGGCGCGTATCAGCGATAGCGTCTCAGCCGGCGACCCGGCTTCCGCTTGAAAGATAACGCAACTATCTGCCGCCACCGCTAACAGATGTGCATCGGGAAGGTCTTGTAGAATGGCAAAAATGGGATCCAGACACGAACCTGCTAGGGCCTTCTTCGGAGACGCCATGCCATCCTTCTCTGCCACGCGCTTGGCCGCACGCGCCACCATTGATTCGTCCCTGTCGCCCCCAACCTCCCTCGAGCTCCTCCGAGTCGACTCCCCCTGTGCGGGCTTTGAGCGCGTCCCCCTCGCCACCGTCGCGGTCAGTTCTGGAATGGAAGGGGCCGCAAGGAAGCCTCCCAACGCTGATGCCGGGGACAGGGCCGCCCGCGTCGGGGTGTGCGAGTCTGCGACCAGCACCGCATCCGATGCTGCCCCCAACACTCTCGCCGCCCGGTCGTGGTTTTTCTTACTGCGCCGCTCCCGCAGATGCACCGCCTCCCCCTCCAACTCCAGTATCGCCTTCTCCTTGACAGCCTCCGCCTCCAGCGCAGGTGCCAGGTTGCGTTTCTTGCGAGGCGGCGAGGGCGAGCGCGCCGGGATCACCACCGCGCCCGACGAGACATCCCCTTGCCCTAGAGGAGAGTGCAAGATGGATTCACTGGCAGTCGAGTGCGGCGGAGCGTCCAGCGACACTTCAGCTTGCGCAGCGGCCACCACGGCCCCCAGCGCTCGGAACACGTTCCCTTCCGCCGTGAGATTGGACCCGTATTCAGAGAACATCGTGCGCGGGAGCAGCGGCGCAGCGGGCACCGAAGTTGGTTCAGCACCCGGAGCCGCGCCCGAGCCCGCCCCCACCTTGCCAAGGGCTGCCCCGCTGGCCGTCTTGGGGCGATGACCCGTCTCGCCGTCCTTGGGCAGCGCCGCCACCCTAGCGCGCTCCCTGTCTCTCGCCTTCCGGCTGTCCCAATCCTCAGGGTCATCCTCCGAGCTATCGGACTGTTCCTCAGCGCGGTCATCCTCCTTATGTTTCGGATCAGGGGGAGGAGGGGTCGGGCCTCCCTTGCCACTAGCCCCTCCCTCACGTTCCACTCGCACCTTGAACCCGTCAAGGTTGACAAACAGCACAATGTGCTCCTTGATGTGCACCGGTTGCCGACAGGCCACCTTCAGCCGGATTAGGGCTTCTGGGTCCGCCAGCGTGGAGGAGTCCACCTCCAGAGGCGCGCCTAGCTCCAGGACCGCGCCGCGGATCGCCTTCTCCTCTCGGTACGGGGCCGGCACGTTGAATAGCCGCACCCACACCGGCTCCAGAGTCTCCACCGCGCGCGGATCCCGCACGCACTCGGACACCACCGGGTGGAACTCCGTGATGGGGAGAATGAGGCCCCCGCCTCGAGTCGCCATCCGGAGCAGCTCCTTTGAGGGAAAGGGAGTTTGAGGGAAAGAGAGCGAGAACTCCGTCTCTCCAACTTGCTTCACACGCCAGTCCCAACCCTCGTCAGCGAGTTCCTTGAATTCCTCGCGCACTTCGTCTACCGAAAAATTACCCGTGTCAATGCGGACCGTGGCCGCGTTCGCCAGCGGCTTGCTCAACTCTGCCTCCGGCACTGCCACATAGAAGAACCCCTTTCCTTCTTCGCCAAAGCTGGCCCAGATCGGCCGTTTCCCCTTTGCCACCGGGCACGCCGCCGCCAGGTGATCGGTCCCTTCGCAGATGATGCAGAACGGCGGCCCGGTGCACGCAGCCTGGAAATGCCCCGTGAGCCCGCACTTGAAGCACGTAGCATTTGCCGCATCCACCACGTGCGACGCGCCCCTCCCCAGTGGCGTGAGGTTGGGGTTAGGGTTTGCCTGAGGCAGCCCCCGCTGTCCCCGCGGCTCTCTTCTTCCTTGCTCCTGGCCTCTGTCGCGCCCCCGCGCTTGGTTGTTGACCTGCGCCCGCGCACGCAGCCTCTCCTCCTCCCGCCGGTCCTCTGCCCGCCTCGCCTCCTCCGCATCCTCTCGCTCCCGCTGAGACAACCTCAGCCGCAGATCCCCCTCCCGCACCCGTCCGTCGCCGCGCCCCACCTCCTCGAACGGCCGCTTGCCGCGCCGTCCCTGGTCCGACCAGTTCCGATCCATGGCGACAAGGAGAGGCGGCGCACGCTGTGCGAGAAGGGAAGGGGGGAGAAGAAGATTTTTCCTCTATGTCTATGGCGGCTCAGCTCGTCAGCTCTCGCAGGGAACCCTAACCCTAGATCGACTGAACCCCGTGGCAGCCACCACCACTTAAATATCCTTCCCTCTGCCAGGCCCCCCGGGCCACCTCGACCACGTCACCACTTGGGCCCGACAGAGGCCCAACCTCCCTGCCCTCCTGGTCACGTAAAACAGCCCACCCTGGACCGCTGCAGCACGACCCTCCCCCCCCCCCCGGAGAGGGCCACCCGGCCTAGTAAGCTGGCCAGGCCCAACCGAGCCCCGCGCTCCTTCCGGTCCACTCGCAGGAAACCCTAGGGTCTTCTTCGCCTCCGACGGCCGCCGCCCAGAGCGCCGTGCACCCCCCAGCAGCTCCGTCACCGGCACCCGGACGTCCCCAATCCGGATCTCTGCGAACTCCGCCAGCCCCACCCCCGTGGGGTCACCACCCCTGTGGTTCTGACCAGGCAGCCTTGGGAAGTCCTCTTTGCACCACGACCATGGCGCCGCCGGGGACGCCGCGGTGCTCCTCGCTGGCTCCTCCGCTCCGGCAGGTCCGGCCCGCGCCCGCGACTCTCCCAGCGCCAGACCAGGCACCGATGGTCCCACCGCGACGGCGAGGAACGGGCCCAGAGTCCTCCCCCCCTAGGGTCGAACCCTCGCACGCACTCTCCGCCTCCGACGCCGAGCTCTCCGAGATGACCGCCTCCACTGCCTCCCGCACGCACTCCGGTGAGATTCCCCTGTGCAGGCGCCGCGCACGTCGCCTCCGGGAGCCCTCTCCCCGTCGCGAGCCCGGCGTGCTGAGGCGGTCGCCCCGCGCGTCGCCTGTCGCCACAGGCACCCTACGCGTCAAACACATCACCCCTTTCCCACTTGGATTCACCGTAGCTTGCACGGTTGGCAATATGATACCGTGCCCGCTCATGTCACAGCTCTACGTACCACATGTAGATTCAGTGTGTAGCCTTGTGGATTATTAACCTGCAGAATGTGAACACCTACAACATTACTAAAAACAATACCATTGTGACTATTTCTTATTGAGCGTTCTAATTTTTTTATCTATCATCTATAACCAATTTTCTGACAATAATGCCGATTCCTTATTGACCCAACAACCAGCTCTACTTGGCTTAATTGTAGCTCCCACGCGCTTCTCGTTGCCAATATGATACTCATCCTGTCTTCCGCCCATGATCTGTTATATGTGAAGCTGCTTGTTGCCAAGTACTATCATTCTTATTATCCACTCCTTGTTGGCAATATACTCACCATGCCCGTTGATGATTTACTTCCTTTTAGACTCATGCATGGTGTTGTAAAATTATGGTCTAGATTTCCTTTCAGCTAGTTTTAAATCTTGTTACACCGGCAATTTGTTCTGGGGTGTTACTAATTAAAGATTTGTACCACCTTCATCAAAATTTCCCCAATTAGTCTTCACTGGTAGAAAATAGGCATTTAGTCCCGATTCGCAAAGGCCATTAATCTCGGCCGTGCAACCGGGACTAAATATGCGCGACTGAAGGCACCCCCTTTAGTCGCGCCTCTTACGAACCGCAACTAAAGCCCCGTGACGTGGGCAGCTGGCGTGCGCCGGAGGCGGGAGGACCTTTAGTCCCGGTATTTGATATGAACCGGGACTACAGGCTATTTCGTTATTTCTTTAATTCATTTGGGTTTCTAATTATTTTTCACTCCAATTTTTCACTCCCTTTTTTTTCAAAAATTTTATTATTTGCTTAGTGTCTAACTACAATTATCTCTAGTCAAATTACGTACTCGTGGTCAAACTTCCCGCTCGGTCACCCATCCTCCCACTACTCTAGCACTAGCACGCTTAACTTCCGAGTTCCATCCCCTCCCGCATCCAAGTGTTGCGCACGCATGTATGTGATACTACTATCATATCAATCCTATTAACATGTTGGTCGATGCCACATTTCTTTATTGTCTGAATTTCAAATAAATCTTTTAATAAACAAAAGCAATGATATAATTTATAATTTTGAATAAAAAAATAAACATTAACTTTTTAATTTGTATTATTTCTAAAAAATATTCAGAAAAATAAAACTAATTTATTTTAAAATCTTAAAAATACAAATAATATATCAAAATATTCAGAAAAATAAAACTAATTCATTTTAAAATCTTAAAAATACAAATAATATATCAAAATATTCAGAAAAATAAAACTAATTCATTTTAAAATCTTTAAAATACAAATAATATATCAAAAAAATCAGAAAAATAAAACTAATTCATTTCCCCTTTCTTAAATGCAAAATAAAATCTGATAAAATTCATGAACCAAACCATATGAAATCTAAACCATATAAAATTTGCAGATCCAAGTTTGGACTATTATTTTGGACACGAGAACTGTTTTGGCAATGACTATCTGTGAGAATGATTTGAACCTAACTTTTAAAATACATAACCAAAATGGACAAACTAAAATGTTCTGGATAGATATTGAAAAGATCTATCCATAGCACTTAGCCTCACATCAAGGTCTGCAACCAAATAAAAATACCATCCTTTTTAATAAAAGACCAGTAGGCTCTTCTATGATTTTTAGAATGAGTTCAAAAATGAATTTTGAAGTAAATCCAACTGGATGAGTTTGGTATTGACTAGATCTATGTTTTCCTGGCTTAGATTAATTTTTGGAGCTCTTGATTTATTTTTGGTGAAAAGATATAGAAACAGTAGTTCTTCTGTTTTGTTTTCTTGATGTGTTTTTGTATGTTTTGAAATGTGTGTTTGATCCTATCTTGTTTCCTAGCTTGTATAGAGTGTTAGGACTTGATATTAGGTTGTTTGCTTGCAGACCATCTACCTGAGAAAGTGTATGCATGATTGGAAACCCAAATAAAAATGGAACTAGCATTTGTTACTTTCTAGTTTTATTATTTTGGAATTGTGTGTGAGCTAGATCTTTGTGTGATTGCTTTAGTAAATTCTGTGCTATGTTTAACCCGTGATTTTATTTGAGCCATTACATAACATAGCGGTACATATATCCATTACATAATATAGAAATAATATAGCTAGGAATTAATATAGAAATTAAAATAAACACATATATCCATTACATATATCGAACGCAACATAGCGGTACATAGATGCGGTACACAAACAACATCTATTCGAGCTCCGAAGAGTAGATGCGGAACAACTCGAAGGCAACGTATGCATCTATTGCTGCATACTCGAGATTGATCCGGTCAAGTGGGTTCTTCCCCCAATACATATGATTCCTCGAGGGGAAACAACTCTTCATGGTTTTGTAGTCCTGGTGGATGAAGGCAGTTGCCATATGAGCCATCCCGGTCTTGTGCCCGTACAGCTCATCAAAATGGATAAGGTCCTGAAGATCAATGTAGTGATCTTCAGGTATCTCAATACCCAACGTGCGCATCAACTTCTGCCGGTCATTTGTGAGGTCGACGCTACAGAAGTCGTAACCCTTGTTGACAAGAAAATCAACAAGTTCTGGAGATTGCTTTGAACTACTGCAACAACAAAAATGGAACACGTGTTAGATTTTTTTGCAACACGTGTATTCTTCCAATGCAACAACAAATCGAAAATGCAACAACTATCCTACAAGAGAGATTGTACGTGTGCGTACCTTGCCCATTGGAAGACCAAAACGGTCTCCTTGTAGCCAATCTGGATGACGGCCACATCCTTCTGATTGGCCGTATACTCTAGATCAAGCCCGAAGAACTTATGGTGTTCATCGGCTTCTTCATAGAGATTGACCAAACGGTTAAGAGTTTGGGGGAGCCTCTCGCATATATTGGTATATGCCACGTGGAGATTCTTGCGGCATGGTGTGGGCACACGGAGAACGTTCCAAACGGGAGAATCCATGGGTGCTTGGTGGAGGAAGAAGAGAGGAAGAAGAGAAGAGAGGAAGAAGAACAGAGAGCCCGCGCACTGTAGCAATGGCCTTCTGCCTCTCGCTCGCGAAATAAAACCGCGCGGGAGGCGAGCAGTTTGGATCTTTAGTCGCGGGTGGCCAGGCCAACCGGGACTAATGACAGGGAGGCGAGCAGTTCCGACCTTTAGTCGCGGGTGGCCAGGCCAACCGGGACTAAATCCCTCCGCGCGCTACCCCAACCGCCACTCAAGACCTTCAGTCGCGGGTCGCCTCCCGAACCGCGACTAAAGACCCCTTTAGTCACGGTTCGGACATTTTGAGGACTGAAGGGGGCGTATGGAAGGCCTTTTTTCTACCAGTGCACTGGTAGCCTATAGTCCCGATTCGCCAGGGCCAGTAGTCCCGGCCGCGCAACCGAGACTAGCTCTGCGCGACTAAAGACCCCCCCTTTAGCCGCGCCTCTTACGAACCGCGGCTAAAGGCCCGGCCACGTGGGCGGGTGGCGGAGCCGGGGGGGGGGGGGCGGAGGACCTTTAGTCCCGGTTGGCCACATGAACCGGGACTAAACTTTATTTCGTAATTTCTTTAATTCATTTGGGTTTCTAATTATTTTTTCACACCAATTTTTCTCTCCCTTTTTTTCACTCCCTTTTTTTTCAAAAAATTTATTATTTGATTAGTGTCTGACTACAATTATCTCTAGTCAAATTACTTACTTGTGGTCAAACTTCCCGCTCGGTCACCCATCCTCCCACTACTCTAGCACTAGCACGCTTAACTTCCGAGTTTCATCTCGTCCCGAATCCAAGTGTTTCGCACGCATGTATGTGATAGTAGTTTCATATCAATCTTATTAACATGTTGGTCGATGCCACATTTCTTTATTGTTTGAATTTCAAATAAATCTTTTAATAAACAAAATTAATGATGTAATTAATAATTTTGAATAAATAAATAAACATTAACTTTTAATTTGTATTATTTCTAAAAATACTATTAATATATCAAAATATTCAAAAATAAAACTAATTCATTTTTAAATCTTAAAAAATACAAATAATATATCAAAAAATGAAGAAAAATAATACTAATTCATTTTAAAATCTTAAAAATACAAATAATATATCAAAAAATTAAGAAAAATAATACTAATTCATTTTAAAATCTTAAAAATACAAATAATATATAAAAAAATTAAGAAAAATAATACTAATTCAGTTTAAAATCTTAAAAGTACAAATAATATATCAAAAAATTAAGAAAAATAATACTAATTCATTTTAAAATCTTAAAAAGACCAGTAGGCTTTTCTATTATTTTTAGAATGAGTTAAAAAATGTATTTTGAAATAAATCCAACTGGATGAGTTTGGTATTGACTAGATATATGTTTTCCTAGCTTAGATTAATTTTTGGTGAACAGATATATAGAAACTGTAGTTTTTCTGTTTTGTTTTCTTGATGTGTTTTTGTTTGTTTTCTTGATGTGTTTTTGTTTGTTTGTTTTGAAATGTGTGTTTGACATAATATAGAAATAGTATAGCTAGGAATTAATATAGAAATAATATCCATTACACTTTGCAACACTTTGCAAATTTTTCCAAATCATTTAAAACTAGGAAACAAAAATAGTTTTATGAACAACAAAAGACAACTGATAAATCACAAGTAAAATACGAGTAGAGACATCACAATCATGAATAGAACACAATCATATCACATTCATAACATAGAGTCTTACGATCACACATAACACAAACATAAGTCTCACAATACAAGCTATGCTTCAAGAGCTACATACTAAGATATCCATTACATACTAAGATATCTATTACATGCATATATCGAACGCATACATCTATGGCTCCGTCGAGTAGATGCGGAACAACTCGTAGGAAACGTATGCATCTATGGCTGCATACTTGACGTTGGTCCAGTCCAGTGGGGTATTCTCCCAATACCTATGATTCCTAGAGGGGAAACGAGACTTCATGGTTTCGTAGCCCTCGTGGATGAAGGCAGTTGCCATGGGAGCCATCCCGGTCTTGTGCCCGTACAAATCATCAAAATGGATAAGGTCCTGAAGATCAATGTAGTGATCTTCAGGTATCACAATACCCAAGCGCATCAACTTCTGACGGTCTTGAGTGATGTCAACGCTGCAGAAGTCATACCCCTTGTTGACAAGAAAATCAACAAGTGTCGGAGAATGCTTTGAACTACTGCAACAACAAAAATTTGATACGTGTTAGATATGTTGCAACACATATATTCTTCAGATGCAACAAACAAATCGAAGATGCAAGATTGTACGTGTGCGTTACCTTGACCATTGGAAGACCAAAACGGCCTCCTTGAACGCAATCTGGATGACGGCAACATCCCGTTGATCCGCCGTATACTCTAGATCAAGCCCGAAGAACCGGTGTTCATCGGGAGAGGAGAAATAGAGATCGGTCAAATGCGCAAGAGCACCGGGGAGCCTCCCGCAATTGTCGGTGTAACACACGTCGAGACTCTTGCCGCATGGTGTGGCCACACCATATCTCTTCCAAACTTCAGCCATGGTGCTTGGTGGAGGAAGATCGAAGAGAGGAAAGAGAAGAGAAGAGAGAAGAAGAAACAGAGACTAGGGTGCGCACTGTAGCAATGACGCCCTTCTGCCTCTCGCTCGCGAAATAAAACCACTACGCGGGAGGCGAGCAGTTTGTATCTTTAGTCCCGGGTGGCCAGGCCAACCGGGACTAAAGGCTGGGAGGCCAGCAGACTGGACCATTAGTCCCGGGTGGCCAGGCCAACCGGAATTAATGCCCTCCACGCGCCTCCACGCGCTTCCCAACCCACGACGCATGACCTTCTGTCGCGGGTCTCCTCCCGACCCGGGGCTAAAACCCCTTTAGTCACGGGGCGCGAAGTTTGGGGACTGATGGGGGCGTATGGAACGCCTTTTTTCTACTAGTGGTGCTTACTCATAGTACTCATATGATTTTGTTTTGTGCAAACTAAACTATCGTTTCTCTTGATGTAAATGTTTGTTCTAGACTTCTAGTTGATTTGTTCGAGTAACACTACTTTTGCTCAAGTTTTTATCGCATTACGTGTATGTGTGTTGTAGTGCTAATAGTTAGCTGGATCTCAGCCTAGCAGCAACCTGTAGGCGTTGTTAAGGGTCAACGCCTGCCAACAACAACAAGCACGCCAAAGAAAGAAAGTGGTAGTATCATCCAACAACATGAGCGAGGAGGCAGCGCCGCACCTGCTCATCATGTGCTTCCCGACGCAGGGCCACGTGAACCCCATGCTCCGACTGGCCAAGCGCCTCGCCGCCAAGGGCCTCCTCGTCACCTTCTCCTCCACTTGCGATGTGGGAGCCAAGATTACGGCGTCCACGGGCGTGCAAGCCGGCGGCGATGGCGTGGCGTTGGGCCTCGGCCGCATCCGGCTCGAGTTCCTGGACGACCACCGCTCCGAGGGCGACAACTTCATGAGCCACCTCCAGACAACCTGCCCCCCTCGTTCGCGGAGCTGATCCGCCGGCAGGAAAAGGCCGGCCGCCCCGTGGCGTGTGTTGTGGGGAACTCTTTCCTCCCATGGGCGGTCGACGTCGCCCACGACGCCGGGATACCGTGGGCCGTGCTGTGGGTGCAGTCCTGCGCCGTCTTCTCCCTCTACCTCCACCACGTGCACGGCCTCGTGGAGTTCCCACCGGAGGACGACCTCGACGCCCGGGTGAAGGTCCCCGGTCTCCCGCAATTCTCGGTCACCGACCTGCCGTCCTTCCTGCTGCCATCCAACCCGTACAAGGACCTGGCGGTGGAGCTTGTTGATGTTGCTCTCGATCTACTCGCTGAATCCAACAGATGAACTCGGATGAACACTGAGTATGAGAGAGAGAGACACGATTTTGGTGCTGCGTAAAGCTTGCAGCTTTTCTGTTTGCTTCTGGTATTTATTCAGAGTACCGAAAACTGACCAACTAAGTGGCCGAAAATCTAGCTACGACAGGCAAGGACTGAGTGCGCCATCCCACACTCCGCTTGGCATGCTAGCGATCCTAGATACAAGGAAAGGAACTGGTCTTAGCCTATCTACTCACACGGGATCACATGCGATCATCCGTGCGTTTATTCTGAACTGAAAAACGGCATGAAATGCTACATTATCTGAACCTGTAACTAACTGAAACTGGACAGGTGCGGGTTTAGTTCAACACTTCACCCCCTTAAACCTGCACCTTCATGATCCCCAATTTCGCTCTCATCTCCACGAATCGGGTCCTGCCTAGAGCCTTGGTCAACACATCTGCCAGCTGCTCATCCGTTCTGACATGATCCACCTCCATCTTCCCATCCTCCATGCATTGGCGAATGTGATGAAACTTTATATCGATGTGTTTACTCCGGTCATGATGAACCGGATTCTTGCTCAAAGCAATAGCAGATTTATTGTCCACGAACAGCTTGAACTTTGCCGGTGGCCTTCCCAACAAATCTCCTAGCAGCCCACTGAGCCATTCTCCCTGGCTTGTCCCGGCTGCTGCTGCCACGTATTCTGCCTCGCAGGATGACATAGCCACAACTCGCTGCTTCTGTGAAGACCAGGTGATCACACTGTCACCAAGAAGATAGACCACTCCTGAGGTGCTTTTGCGATCGTCTACGTCGCCAGCTAGGTCACTGTCGGAGAAACCAACCAACTCTGGTGTGCCTGCTCCCTTCTTGTAGCAGCATCCATACTCCAGTGTCCCTCGAATGTACCTCAAGATCTGTTTAACAGCGGCCCAATGTTGCTTGCTTGGAGACTCCATGAATCTGCTAGTAACTCCCACTGACAAAGCAATGTCAGGTCGAGTGTTCACTAGGTAGCGAAGGCACCCGATCACACTGCGATATTCAGTGATGTCCACCTTTTGCGCATTGTCATTCTTCGACAACTTCAGACGAGTCTCCATTGGTGTGTGACAGAGGTTGCATTCACTCATGCCTGCTCGCTCAAGGACTTTTTCTGCATAGGCTCTCTGACAGAGGAAAATTCTCCCTTGCTCCTGCTTTACCTCAATTCCCAGGTAATACGACAAGAGACCAAGATCACTCATCTTGAACATCCGGTGCATTTCATTTTTGAACACCTGAATCTCCTTGTTGTCTGTGCCCGTGATGATCAAATCATCCACGTACACGCCCACTAGCAGATAGCTATGCTGATCACCGCGTCGATAAACTGCATGTTCCATCGGACTGCGCACAAAACCAAGATCTACAAGAGAGGAATCCAATTTTTCATACCATGCTCGCGGTGCCTGACGAAGTCCGTAGAGGGCCTTGCTCAATCTCAGCACTGCACCTGGGCTTCTCTTGTTGACAAATCCAGGTGGCTGCTGAACATAAACCTCTTCTGCGAGCTCTCCATTCAGAAACGCAGATTTAACATCCATGTGATGTACTTGCCATCCTCCATGAGCAGCAAGCGCGAGAAGAACACGCACGGTTTCCATCCGAGCAACAGGCGCGAATACTTCATCGAAGTCCACCCCCTGACGCTGCGCGTAGCCCTTCACAACAAGCCTGGCCTTGTGCTTCACTATGTTTCCCTCTGGGTCCTTCTTAAGCTTGAAGACCCATTTCAGCCCGATCGCACGGTGACCGGCCGGGAGTGTGCTCAGCGTCCATGTCTTGTTATCGAGAATGCATCCAATCTCTTCTTCCATCGCCTTCTTCCAAGCAGGGATGTCAATCGCCTCTTCTGCACTTGCAGGTTCCTCTGCTGCAACGAGATTCAGAATCTCGGGATCCTCCTGATCACCTTCGCCTTCATCTGATGCCGTTCCCGGCGTGACCTGAACGCCGCCTTGCGCTTGTGAAGTGTCGTACAGGTTTGCCACCGTCCTGTAACGACGAGGCCCTTCGCCCTCATCTGCTGCATCAAGGGCGCTGTCATGTGACAGCGGTGTGCACCACTCGACGGTGGGCGAGCTTGAGGAGCCTTGCGCGCAGACAGACGGCGTGCACGGCGTGTCAGGACCAGATGGCGAGCGTGCACGGGAGCTGGCGTCGCGACAGGCCTCGCCGTCGTCCACCAGTCTCTCTCCACTGTCCACATTGTAGACGACAGTGAAAGTGGGTGGCACCTCGCTCCTGTTCTCCTCTGACTGGCCACACCAGTCCCAGCTCCGCCGTTCCTCGAACAGCACATCCCTGGTCACGTACAGCTTCTCGCCCACCGGGTCATACACGCGGTAGGCCTTGGAGCCTTCTTCGTAGCCCAGCATCACAGTGAGCAGAGAACGATCAGACAACTTGGTGATCCCCGGACCCGTCTTCTTCATGTGTCCGATGCACCCAAATGTGCGCAGGTGTTCGACAGTGGGCTTGCGCTTGTGCCACGCCTCGTATGGCGTGATTCCTTCGAGGCAGCGAGTAGGGGCTCGATTAAGGATGTACACAGCGGTCTTGACTGCCTCCCCCCAGAACAACGCCGGCATCGACATCGCCTTGAGCATGCATCTGGCCATCTCCACCACTGTCTGGTTCCTACGCTCCACGACCCCGTTCTGCTGAGGCGAGTACGGTGCCGTAGTATAGTGTGTGATCCCCTCCTCATTGCAGTATGCCTTGAATTCTCCAGAGTTGAATTCGCCGCCTCGATCTGACCGGAACGCGCGCAGTTTGCACTGTCGTGTCGCTTCTTCTTGCGCCTTCACCTTCTTGAAACGGGAGAAGGCCTCGTTCTTCGACTTCAGAAGCTCCAACCACATGTATCTGCTGCAGTCATCCACTACCAACAAGAAGTATTGATTTCCTCCTGCTGTGGCGGGTGTGATTGGGCCACAGAGATCAGTGTGAACCAGATCGAGTCCATGATCGGCACGGTGCTTGCTCACTTGGGGAAACGACGGCCTGTGTTGCTTGCCTATGGTACACCCATCGCAGATCTCATCAATGTGCTGCACCTTGGGCATCCCTCGCACCATCTCCTTCTTTGACATGGCGTTCACTGCGCGAAAGTGCAGATGTCCGAGTCTGGCATGCCACCGCCACGCCGGGTCGTCGATGTTTGACAGCAGACAGATAGGCCCAGCAACACTCAGATTCAGAACATACAGACGATTGTACGTGCGCCTCACGCGCACCATCATCTGCCCCTGTGGATCAAAGATGGTCAGGAATCCTCCTTCCACGACGGACTTGCACCCGTGCTCATCCAATTGTCCGATTGAGATGATATTTGTGCGCAGCTTCGGGATGAAATAAACCCCTGACAGCACTCGCTGGTTTCCGTCAGGCCGGCTGAAAAGGATATTGCCTTGTCCACAGATCTCGACCACGGATCCATCTCCAAATCGCACGGTGCCCTTGATCTGCTCGTCGATGGTGATGAACGCGGCCTTGTCGCAGGTCATGTGGCTGCTAGCACCGGTGTCGAGGTGCCAAACACCCCCTGCAGCGGGCATGGGCACCACCCTCTCCTTGTTGAGGTACACCACCTGTGATTCCGGCGCCCTTTTCGCCACTGCAACCATCTCCTCGCCCGCGTCGATAGCGGCAAGGTAGAGTGCAGGGGCTTCTGCATCGACGGCGGCCTCGGCGATGTTCGCGACCTCATTCTGAGCCGCCTTCTTCTTCTCGCGATCGCGCTGGGCTTTTCTGCATTCCTTGGCCCAGTGCCCTGCCCTGCCGCAATAACGGCAATTCCCTGGCTTGCGAGTGCCACTGTTGTCGCCAGTCGTGCCCGCAGGTTTGCCGCCGCCGCCGTGCGGCTTGGGCTTGCCGCCGCCCTTTGCTGGTGAGGACGACTGCCCTTGTTTCTGCCGAGCGCTCCACTCCTCCGCCGTGAGCAGGAGTTTGCCGCTCGCCTCCGTGTCTGCATCGCCTCGCCCATCTGACACGGAGAGACGACCGCAGAGTTCCTCGATCGACATGTCCTTGAGATCCAGGAGTGTCTCGATCGAACACGCCATCTGCGCGTACTTGGCAGGCACGACGCGCAGGAATTTCTGCACGGCGTCCAGCTCCTTGATCGTGTCCCCGAGGGACTGCAGCTCGGTGACCACCCCGGACAAGCGCAACGCGAAGTCCTCGACGGCCTCGCCGCTCTTGAAGGCCAGGTTCTCGAATTCCTTGCGTAGGCGCTGACGATGCGCCTCGCGAACTCGATCCACCCCGACACGCATCGCTTTGATGGTGTCCCACGCCGCCTTGGCGCTGTCTTTCGCCGCGAGGACCGGCACCATCTCCGGTGGAACCGAGCGGAGAATCGCGCCAAGTGCTTGACGCTCCAGCCGATCGTCCTCGCCGTCGGCGAGCCCAGGCTCGACCGCGTCCCATAGACGCGCGCCCTGGAGCTGAACCCTCATCAGGATCGCCCACTCCGTATAGTTTGTACGGGTGAGCATGGGGAGATGCATCGCGCCGCCGCCGCCGCCTTCCCGCACTACCTCGCGCACCACGATCTCGCGCCCGCCGCTGCTCTCGCCACGCCGGGCGAGACTGCGTCCGCGGCTGCGCTCACGTATCGGTGGAGGTGGAGTTGCGGCCTTCGAAGAAGAGGAAGGGGCGGGCACTGCCGCCGTCGGCCATGGCGATGAACCCCAAGGGCTCTGATACCAAATGTTGATGTTGCTCTCGATCTACTCGCTGAATCCAACAGATGAACTCGGATGAACACTGAGTATGAGAGAGAGAGACACGATTTTGGTGCTGCGTAATGCTTGCAGCTTTTCTGTTTGCTTCTGGTATTTATTCAGAGTACCGAAAACTGACCAACTAAGTGGCCGAAAATCTAGCTACGACAGGCAAGGACTGAGTGCGCCATCCCACACTCCGCTTGGCGTGCTAGCGATCCTAGATACAAGGAAAGGAACTGGTCTTAGCCTATCTACTCACACGGGATCACAGGCGATCATCCGTGCGTTTATTCTGAACTGAAAAACGGCATGAAATGCTACAGTATCTGAACCTGTAACTAACTGAAACTGGACAGGTGCGGGTTTAGTTCAACAGAGCTCATGAAGCAGGTCCGCGACATCCACAAGGCCACCTGGGTGCTGGTCAACTCCTTCTCCGAGTTGGAGCGCGACGTAGTGGACGCGCTCCCCGCCGTGTCCCCGCCGCTCATCACGGTCGGCCCGCTCTTTGAGCTGGAGGAAGACCGCGCCGTGCGCGGCGACATGCAAGGCGTCGGACGGCTGCGTCGGGTGGCTGGACGAGCAGGCGCTGCACTCGGTCGTCTACGCCTCGCTCGGCAGCCTCGCGGTGCTGTCCGCCGATGACCTGGCCGAGATGGCGCACGGGCTCGCGTCCACCGGCAGGCCCTTCCTATGGGTGGTACGGCCGGACTGCAGCGTGATGCTGCCGGAGGGATACCTGGACTCCATCGCCGGGCGCGGTATGGTGGTGCCGTGGAGCCCGCAGGACCAGGTGCTCGCGCACCCGTCCACCGCCTGCTTCCTCACGCACTGTGGATGGAACTCCACGCTGGAGACGCTCGCCGCGGGGGTCCCCGTGGTGGCCTTCCCGCAGTGGGGCGACCAGTGCTCGGACGCCAAGTACCTGGTGGAGGAGTTCAAGGTGGGCGTCCGCATCGGCGCGCCGCTACGGAGGGACGTCGTACGAGAAGCCGTGGAGGACGCCGTGGCGGGGCCGGACGCCGGAGCAATGGTGGAGAAGGCTAGGGCGTGGAGCGTGGCGGCCAAGACGGCTGTGGCCACGGGTGGGTCATCGGACAGCCACGTGCAGGCTTTCGTGAACGAGATCTTCGCGCGATCACGCGGCACGCGAGGGGGAGTGAAGCAGTACGTAGGATTATGCTCAGAGATCTATCCAAGCTCAGATTTCAGAAGTGAGAGACGACAGACCAACCATTCAAAAAAATACTACTACAATTAAAATAATTTTTTCATTTTGAATTGTTAAAAAATATCATCTATTGCTTTCATCACAAGCCCGAGCAAAACAACATTAGCATATTAATGAGAGAACTTGTGCCCACGCTCTTTTCGTGGCGTTTCTAATGAAAATGCAAAACTAGTCGTAGGTTAGCCCCCATACTATCACACCCGTTAAAAAACTGGAGATTGCTGCAATTTTTTCTACTCCCTCCGTCTCAAAATAAGGCCCCTTCCACCTCAGTCCAACAACTTTACATAACACCCCTTAACTTCAAAAATCTGGAGATCTTCGCACGATCGCACGGCACACGGGTGGGTGTGGAGCAGTAAGATTGTGCTTAGAGATGTGTAGAAGTTCAGATTTCATAAGTGAGAGACGACACCAAAAAGCTTAATACAAACTGTCAACGCAAGATGTGTCAATCTGGGCCGCCCGCTTTGTTCGCCCAAGATTGATTGTTGACGGACGAAACGGATGAGATCGGTCAACGACGAATCTCAACCATCGGTCATCGGACGGACGAAACGGACGGCCCATGATTGGCGCTACGCGCTAACACCTGCGCATAATCCCTAACCCGCATTCAAAATAATTACTATTAAAAAAAACTCTTTCTTTTTTAGCTGTTATTAAAAATAGCATTATATTGCTTTCATAATGAGACTGAGCTAAACAATATTTTCATATTAATGAGCCAATAACCTCCCACTGTGCATCAGTTGTGCGAACTCTTTTGGTGGCATTTCTAATTTGAAAAATCGGCACGGGGCACGGCCACAACTACGCATCACTTGTGCGGTGACATATAAACATGTTTGTGACGACCTGTTAGCCGCTGACTTGTGGGGCTCCTTTGATTCATAGGATTGAAAAAAATGTAGGAATAGGAATCTAATAGGATTAGGATGGCATGTCTAACTAAATCCTATGGAAAGATGTATTCCCTTTGATTATAGGAAGGAATCTTCCCATGAGGTTGGATCTCATGTTATTTTCCTATACGATTTACACTACAAGATTTCTATAAGATTTTTTCCTATAGGATACAAACCTATGAATCAAACAAGTTGTATAGGAAAATTTACTATAGGAATCAATCCTACAAAAATCCTATACTATTCCTTTGAATCAAAGGGGGTCGTATGCTCTATGGCCTACATTGTCGATTCATTGACTCTAAAGCTTGAGTCAATGATATCATACAATGGATGCAAAGTTTGTCTACATGGTAATCATGTCTATGGTTGATGAACTCGTTAAAGAGAACAAAAAGTTCAGGGATAAGAAAATATAACATTTGGATTTGATTAATGTGCTCATCGATGAAGCGAAGAAGTTGGAGCATGACTATGAAGGTTTGTGATCTTTCGTAAAGTTTAGTTTTCTTAAATTAGTTTCTTAGGATCCCGACTTATGTTGCTAATTCATTTGGCAGCAACAATCAAGGATCAGGTGACACCAATGAAGGAGCATCTTGAAACTGCAAAGAATAAGCTTGCGGTGGCAAAACATGAACTTGCGGCGGCAAAAGAGGAGATTGGGGCGGATAAACATGAACTTGTGGTGGGAAAAGAGCAACATCAGGTGGAAAGATATGAAAATATGGAAGCAAACAAACACTAGTAGGAAAAAGATTATATGTAGATTTCTGTGGATTTCCACTAGTGGCGAACAAATCAGAAAATGAGCCACAAGTGAAGTTTGCATGGGCACGACAACTTTGTTGGTCACGAACACAGTTCAGCGTGCGACAGGGCCATATAAATACCAATGGTGCACAGCTTACATGTTCGCCACTAGTATTTCGACCGCTACTAGCGGCGCATCCCAGCTTTGTGCGCCATGGCTAAATGTCTTACCCATGGCGCACAACATCACTTGTGCGCAACGGGTATTTTTAACCATATTTATTAACCGATAGTCACGATTTCCTCTTTTCCCCTTCTCCATTTCCAATCTCACTTCCTACACTCGCACCGCGACCGCGCCACGGAGAAAGACGCCGTCCACGCCACTATCGGAGGTATGCCCTAGAGACTATATTCTTAGTTATTACTCTATCTCCAAGTTCAGAATTAAGTTTATGTAATCATGCTACAACTGTTACAGCATTTGAAAAGTGAGTTTTTAAAGGAAAATCTTTGTGCCGGTGTGAAAGCATAAACAAACAAAAGTTCTTAATCTTGTCTCTAAGATTAGCTTGTGTTTTGTGAGATGATAACATTTTCCTGATCAAAGACTTGGAATAAAGTCTAGCAAAACAACAGAGTTTATTGTTAAGGTAAAAATAGTACTGAACCAACCCAAGTGTATGTTGTTGCTAAAAGAGACTAAACAATCAATATGTATTTTAGCAAATGCATATGAAGTTAATATTGACTATAATTCCTATACTATGAGAATATCTAGTGACCGCATGATCGAAAGTTATACGTTGGATATCATCAATTGTCTTGATGTATGACCTAGAAGGTGTAATGGAACTGAGATCATTCATAACTAGTACTTAAATCCTCTAGACGATAGAGAGACTCTGGGCACTCTCAGTGTCACTTATGACATATCGTCTGGCTAGACACAATGTGATTTTATCACAGAGTCAACGGGGATATGGATGAGAAAAGGAGAATGATATTAGTGAACGAATTATATGTGTTATGTTCAAAGAGTTTGATAAGACTAGATCACATAGTCTCACCTTGTGATATTGTTGGTATCGTGAAGTTAAGAGAATAAGTGCAATGAGTAACTCATAAGATTCCCTCATTCTTCGGGAGAACACACGAGCCATCATGGACGTCCATGGTCCCGTTGTCGGTTATTGTTCTGTAATTACCCAAACATGACTTTGTGTTATCGAACCTTTACGGGTCATACGCTTCAGCCATGCCAACTTTTTACTGAGATAAATAAATATGTTTTCATTGGTTTTATGAATGTTCGATGTCGTTACGATATCACACAAACAAGTCCAGTGTCAATCGGACTGGTTTCGGGAAAGTTGCTATAAGAGAGAAATTATGTCCACGTTAGGTATAATTTATATGAGAAGCTACGAAGGTCAAGAGATGTCCAGGGGTGTTAGAAATGTGTTTCTAACACTGTTAGATAATATTAATGATTTTATCTATACGGGTCACGGGGTTCCGGAAGAGTTCCTGTGGACTTTCCTTATATGCAAAAAGTGCCGGAGGGGGGTAGTTGTCCCCCTATGGCGGACGTTATCCTGGTGCCTTCGGAACGTTAAGGGCAGACAATCGAAGGGGAGGTGCCAGTGCAAGCACACCTTCGACTGACGAGAAGGTACAAGCAATGCGTGCCTACCGGCGCGCGAGGGGACTCTATTTTACCTGCAATGAGAAGTGGTCAACATAACACATCTTTGGACCAACAGTGCCCCTACATGTGGTTGAGGAGCTGATAGAATTAGTGGCATCTGAGATGGACCCACATTCCTCACCTAAAGAGCAACCGGCTGACCTTTTGATTTCAGAAGCATCATTGCAAGAAGTGGAACCTCCGTAGACGGTTCGATTGAAGGGGACAGTGAACTAGCGAGAAGTATTGATGCTTGTCGACTCGGGCAGTATACACAGTTTGTTGAGCAAAGCTATTGCATCTAACTGGTAGTCAGTGAGACGTTGTCGCCCATTACAAGTGAAAGTGGCCGATGGTGGAATCCTGAGGTGTGACCTGGAAGTGTCGTACTTCAATTGGTAAGTGCAAGGAGTGGAATTCGTTACCTCGCTACGTCTATTTCCTCTTGGGTGTTATGACATAATCCTGGGTATGGACTGACTGCAGAGTATTGGATCAATGAAGGTGGATTGGGGACACAAGCTGTTGTCCTTCGATTATCAGGGGAAGTGTGTTTAGTTACAAGGATTGACGCCCAATACAAAAACATGTCTCAAGAACTCTGCACACCAACCGGAAACATTGGATCGAATGGATGCCCTTTGTCACCTGGTACATTTGAGTGAAGTCAGGGAACGAGTGGAATAATAGCCATTTCCTCCAGAAATTCAGTCTCTGTTAACAAGTGAGTCCTTGTTCTCAGAACCCCAAGGGCCGCCACCTCAAAGAGAAATTGATCACAAAATCACGCTGCTGCTGCAGTCTAGGACAGTGAATCTGCATCCTTATCGTTATAATAGCATGTCTAACAGGCCCCGTATATCGAGAGCGCCCCGTAAAATTCTGGCAGCATACGGGGTGCGGGCCAAAACGGCCTTCTAGCAGCCCCGTATGCGGCCTGGCCCCTACGAAAATTTTACGGGGCCTGCCAAACCGCCCCCGCCGCCCCGTACTTATAGTGGGTGAGGGTTGGGGTGGGGGTCCAACCCCCCACCCGCAACCCTAGCTCCGCCGCGCGCCGCCGCAACTCCGGTGAGCGATTCCCCACGCGCCGCCGCCCCATTCCCCATTCCAAGCGCAGCATGAGTTCCCCAGACGGCTCCGGCTCCTCCACCGCCCGCTCCAAGCGCCGCCACGAGCCGGAGTCGCTCGAGGAGGCGTGGCGGCGCCACTGCAAACATTCCGTTGCAGGGAGCCGCCGCGCCGCCTGGAAGTACGCGGCGTGGCTGGCAAGCATGCCGGCGTCGCTGGCGGACTACGCCGAGGGCGGGAGGTACTACTCCGTTGACCCGCCGCCGCGGCCGATGAGCGGCCCCCAATTCGCGAAATGGCGCGCGGATTGGGAGATGCACCAGCAGTGCAAGCGCCGCCGCGACGGCGCGAGCGGAAGCGGAGGAGGAGGCGCGGCGACAGCGGAGGAGGAGGTTCCGGCGACAGCGGAGGAGGAGGAGGCGGCGTTCGCGGCGGCCGTGGAGCTTTCGAAGAAGGATGCGGAGGCCGCGGCGCGGGCGGAAGCGGAGGAGGAGGCGAAGGCCGTCGCCGCCGTCGAGCAATTCAAGGCGATGGAGGCTTCCGGCCCCGTCGTCTTCCTAGACTAGGTTAGGTTAGGACGAGGTCGAGCTCGATTTCATGTATGCAATGGTGATCATCAATAAAATCGAGTTCATCTATTCTCCCGCGAAGTTTAAATTCAAACATACAGGGCGGCGATACGGGGTCTGCTAGATGAACGCGTAAATCTTAGCACAAAAATTCCTCGATTTCGTTTACAGGGCCCTCTACACGCGATTTAGTGGGCGAAATTGTAAGGGTTCTGTTAGACATGCTCTAACCCACACAAAAAGGATGAGACTGGGAAATAGATTAAAGAGATGCTCAAGCAAGGTTTCATTCGTTTTAGCACAAGTATTTTGGCATCACCAATACTGATCTACGCCGCTACCATGGAAGAACACCCGGAGCATTTGAAAGCCGTGTTTAAAATTCTTGTTGAGCATCAGTTAAAGGTCAAATGGTCCAAGTGTGTGTTTGAACAACCAAGTTTGCGTTACTTAGGACATGTTATCTCGGCAGAGGGAGTGTCCACATATCCCAAGAATATTGAGACGGTGAGGAAGTGGCCAGTGCCAGAGAATGCAAAAGATGTGAGAATTTTTTTGGAATCGGCAGGGTATTACAGAAAATTCGTATGCAACTTTGGTCTTATCAGTCGCTATCTCACAGATTTACTCAAGAAAAACGAACTCTTCGTATGGACGAAATATCACCAGCTGGCGTTTTAGTCCTTCAAACAAGCTTTGCTGACTGTTCCAGTTCTGGCGTTAGCGGAGTTCACTCGTCCTTTTGTGGTTGAAAGTCATTGGTGTAGTGTTGATGCAGGACCAACATCCCTTGGCATATTTGAGCAGGGAATGGGGCCACATCTATGGGACTATCCACCTACTAAAAGGAGAGTTTGGCGATTCTGTTAGCTGTGGATCGCTGGCGTCCGTACTTACGCCAGTCTCCGTTCGTCATTCGCACGGACCATCGAGCGGTGTCACACCTGGATGAACAGCGATTGACTAAACCATGGCAGCAAAAGTCACTCACTAAGCTCCTGGGGCTGCAGTACATCATCGAGTATAAAAAGGGAAACACCAACCAAGCAGCGGGTGCCCTTTCTCGACACCTAGCTGTCACCATCGGCGAGGTGTTAGCGATCACCAAGGGCACCCCGGAATGGCTGATGGAAATTGCAAAAGGATATGCGCAGGATGCAGTCACACGGAAGTTGCTGGCAAAATGAAAACTACAGACAATGATGTGAAATATTTTGCGTGGGACGATAAGGTGTTGCGGTACAAGAAGATAATATGGGTGGGAGGCAATGTGGTTATGCAGTAGAAGATGTTGCAGTCTTTGCATGCGGGAGCAATTGGGGGACACTCTGGCATTGACGCCACCTTGCAATAAGTGCTGGAAATTGTTCGCCTGGGAAAGAATGAAATAGTCAGTCAGCAATTCATCGTTTCCTGCCCCATCTGCAAGCAAGCAAAACCTGAACACATTCGTTACCCCAGCCTGCTGAAGACTTCTCGTACCAGATCAAGCATGGCAGGTAGTGTCCCTGGACTTTGTCGACGGACTACCGCGCTCAGTTGGCTTCTGTGTTGTTCGTTAGGTTACTCCAAGCACAAAGTTTGATGTAGAACAGCGGCAAGTTTTCACTTGAAATTAACCAAGGTTACCGAATCGAGGAGGACACAGAGGTTCTTTAGAAGGTTGTCAGCGGCGCAACTAATGTGAAAACTGCACACAAACAAACACACTACTTTGCCCCAACGAAACAGAGAGGCATTCAATCTCTATGGTATTGCTGAAAATAAAGGGATTAAAAGTTTGGTGCAGAAAACAGTGACGATTACAGGAAACAGTAGAGAACAGTATGATTGCAGTAGCTGGTTTAATAGTATGAGAAAATGGACCGGGGTCCACAGTTCACTAGTGCTCCATAAATATTTCTAGCATGTTAGGTAAACAAATTACAAATGGACAATTGACAAATAATGAGGGGATGACAATGCCATATATGACAAGATATTCACTATGAGATTTAACAGGGCATTGCAACAAAGTATATAGACTTGCTATCCAGCGCACCTATGCCTAAATAATCCATCTTCGGGTCAGCTTCCGCATCACTTCCAGTATTCATTTGCAAACAACAGATTATTGCATGAAATATTGTGTGTAATGTAAACAATTAAAAAGACGTAGACTAAGCATCGTTATTTTATCCCTAGTGGCAACAGCACATCCACAACTGTGCACGTTTCAGTCACTCGAACGCTGATTTCTGGAGGCATGAACCCACTATCGAGCATAAATTCTCCCTTTTCGAGTCACAAGAATCTACTTGGCCAAAACAGCTACTAACAACTGAGAGCATGCAAGATATAAACAACATAGACATATGGATAAATAAACAACTTTCTCATAGTATCAATATTCATCGGATCCTAGCAAACACAACATGTAGCATTGCATAAAGATGATCTTGATCATAGGGCAGCTCACAAGATCTAAACATGATAGCACAAAGTGGAGATACTACCATCTAGCTACTTCTGTGGACCCGTAGGGCAAGGATAAACTACTCACGTATCACTCCGGAGGCAGGCATGGCAGTGTGGAGCCCTCCGGTGACGATTCCCCTCTCCGGCAGGGTGCCGGGAAGAGCTTCACAATCCTCCCGAACTAGGGTTGGCGATGGTGGTGGTGTCTGGATGTTTCGTGGAATATCAATCGGGTATTTAGGTTTTTTTGGGGCAGAAAGAATATATAGGCGAAAGGGCGGCGTCGGTGGCCACCCGAGGGGCCCACGCCACAGGAGGGCTCCGGCCAGGGGTGGACCGCATCCTTGTGTGGCGTGGAGGCCTCCTGGGTCGATTGCTCCTCTCCTTCAAGCTTTTGGAGTCTTCTGTTGTAATATTTGCGTACGCCAATTTTCATCCAATTCCGATAATATTTTGCGACTAGCTTTTCTGAAAGAGGAAAATAGTATAAAACAGGAACTGACACTATGGCATCTTGTTAATAGGTTAGTCCCAGAAAATGCATAAAAATGCTATAAAGTGTAAACAAAACATGTGGCAATTGATATAATTACAGCATGGATTATCAAAAATTATAGATACATTCCAGACGTATCAGGTTTAGTGCGGTACTGGTAGTGGTGGATAAGCTCACAAAATAGGCCCACTTTATACCATTGGCTCACCCCTACACCGCGGCTGAAGTGGTCGGGGAATATTTCGCCAATGTTTTCAAGCTGCACAGCATGCAAGAGTCCTTACCCTCTGATAGGGATCACATTTTTACCAGTAAACTATGGCAAGCCCCGTTTCGCCAAACGAAGACGGGGATGAGGATGAGCACCGCATGTCACTCTCAAACACACAGCAGACGGAACGGGTCAATCAGTGCCTTGAGACTTACCTCTGTTGCTTTATCTGTTCGTGTCCCTCGCGTTGGAGTAAATGGCTACAACTAGCATAGTTTTGGTACAATACATCGTATCATACCGCAATCAAACCCTCTCCATTCCTAGCTCTCTAAGGACATCCACCTCGGATGCTCGAGATTACTAACGCCTCTGTTCCAATGGTTAGGGACCTGCATGGCTGGATTCAAGAAAGACAACTCATGGCGGCGTTGCTTCGCCAACACCTTCACATGGCCAATCATCGTATGAAGCTCTTCGCGGATCGCAAGCGCTCAAAACACTCCTTCAACTACTTTGGACCCTTTCAAGTACTGCAGAAGGTTGGGGAACTCGCCTACCGCCTCAAGCTTCCAGAGAAGTCGAAGCTTGGTGCATTTTTTATCGATTTTCTGGGACTAACCTATTGACAAGATGCCACAGAGCCAGTTCCTCTTTTCTTATATTTTTAGTTTCAGAAAAAATTTTCTGAAAATATTCTCATAATTGGACGATTCAAAAGCCAGAAGTCTTAGAATTCCCGGAGGGTCAAGGAAGTCCGAAGGAGACCCAGAGGGGGCGCTGGAGCCCCCACACTATGCCTGGGCGCGGGTGGGCCCTTGGCCGCGCTTGGGCGTGCTGTGGTCCCCTTGGGCGCCCACCGCCATCGCCCTTTCGCCTATATATGCCCCTCGGTGCATAAACCCTAAGGATATCGTCCCCGTTCCACGAAAAGTTCCGTAGCTCATCCGCCGCCGCCGCAGGCAAGTTTCGGGGGACAGAAATCTCTGTTCCGGCGCCCTTTCGGGGCGGGGAAGTGCCCCCAGAGCCATCTCCATCGACACCATCGCCATCTTCATCGTCGTTGTTGTCTCCTATGATGAGGAGGGAGTCGTTCTCCCCGGGGCTAAGGGCTCTACCGGTAGCTATGTGTTTCATCTCTCTCTCTCCCATGGTGTGATCTTTATGTGATCATGAGATTTGTAATCTAGTTGAATAAGTAGATGTTACTCTTCATCCGTCATGCTACTCAAGTGGTTTTGTTATGAGATCTCCATAGACACTTTGATCGCGGTGTAAAGATGACAGTGTGTGCACCGTGTGGTTTAGCATGATATTTATATCTTGTGTTGGATGACCCTATGAAATTGTGGCGTTTGTTTAGTACTAAATTGGGGCGCTCATCGTGACAGCGTGGGTGCCCTAGAGAAGGAATACAGACTTGAGGAGTGTTGTTACAGACCTACGCAATGATTGGTGTTTGTTATTCGACCGCAGAGTGGTTCGGAGTAGCATAGTGAAGAGATGATATTTATGCATTCAATTATGTTATCATTGTTGAGAGTGTCCACTAGTGAAAGTAGGATCCCTATGCCTTGTTTCTAAGCATGGAAACACCGTTTACAACCAGTTCTGCTACATGTTTTGTCGATACATCGTAGTAGTTTTCATAGACGGGGGTGCCATGAGACTACGGTAGAGACGTGGGGTAACGGGATAGCGTAGTAACACAGAACACGCGATTTTACCCAGGTTCGGTACGTCGCGACAGTACGGCGTACCTACTCCTGCACTTCTCACTAATTGGGACTAAAGCCCGTATAACAGGGTTACAGTGTGATGGAATAGATCTAGCTACTCGGTGAGGATGAACTTCTCGGCGAGTTGCGTAGAGCTTGAACTTGTGTCTAACTTGTGCTTGTTTAATCTATCTCCCGTCCGGCTTTATATAATAGCCGGATTAGGGCTTACAGAGCAGGAAACCTAGAAGACTACGTTTAACTTGTAACTTGGAAAGTAAGGAATCCGTCTTCTCCTCCAAGCCAGATCACGCGGGCCGTGATCCGGGTTCTTCTAGAATCCGGCTTCTGCGCGTCGGACTACTGGGCCGCCCAATGGACCTAAGCCCATTACCATGTAGGCCACCCTGGTAGTCCGGCTCTTTGTCTACCATCTTCTATACCCCTATTCAGTATATATCCGACAGTAGCCCCCAGGAAGGATCAAAACTCTGATTCTCCGTCTTTCAAATACTTTTTGTCCGGGAAATCTTGATTCAGCAGTCTTGATTCTTTCTACTTTCCTTTTGAAGGAGATGGTAACATGAAACTCGGAACTATGAAAATCCGGCTTTTCTTCTCGCGATCCTTCGCGGGAAAGGAACTTCTAACGTCAGCGCTTTAATCATGCTGACGCAGGCGACGCTTGGTTTCACGCGGGAAACCCTGCAACGTATCTCTGACAGATTCTTCACGGGAAACGAGGAGATAGCCATCATTCCCCTGTCGTTATATTTCCCGTAGTTTCCGGCGAGCGACACGCGTCGAACATCCAACGGTCGAAAGAGCCGTTGGCACGTATCTAAACGGATTTCTGGCTATAAATAGCCGTCATCGTCCTCCTCCGAAACTTTCCTCACTCCCTCACTGCCCACACCATTGACGCGCACGCGAGCTCGAGAGCAAGTCCCTGTCCCAACGCACGCATCCTTCGTACGCCGAACGCAAAGCACCACCGAAAGATGGCCTCCTCGCCGTCGTCACCAACCCGCACCGCCATCGACGAGCTTGTCAACGATCTGGATCCGCAGCCGGGATCGCAGACGCACGCCGGCGGCGAGCCGGAGAAGACTGCTGCTTCCGCGGCGGGTGGAGAAAATACTTCCACCGCCGTGGACATTGCGCCATCGAGCGCCGCGACAACCCCGCCGTTTGCACCTGAAACGGCGGAGGAAAAGATCGAGCTTCTCGGCGACGAACTCGCCGCCGCGGAGGCCGCCGCCGCCGCCACCGGAGCGGACGAGGAAGCGGAATCTGCAGGCAACTGGAGTGCCTGCAGTATTCCCCGGCTCTCCTTCCAAACTTGGAAAAGGAGGGCCTGGTTCTCAAGAAGAAATGGCGGCTGCCAGAAGAAGAAACCGAACCCGCGCCACGAGATGGCGAAAGGGTGCTCCTTTCTTCCCACCTTTTGCGAGGTATGGGACTTCCACCATCTTCTTTCTTCCTCCAGGTTCTCTCTCATTACAACATCCAGCCCCACAATCTTCCCCAATTCCCATTATGTACATGGCCGGATTTCAGGCCTTGTTCGAAGGCTACTTAGGGCTAGAACCTAGGTTAGATTTCTGGATGTACTGTTTTGGAGTTAAGCGAAACTCTTCGGAGGGCGCACTCCCAACTTGCGGAACTATATCCTTCACTCTTCGGAGATTCCGAGAGGATTGGTTCCCCAAGATCAAAACTTCAGAATCCGTCAAATTTTGGACGGGTTCTTTCTTCTATCATCCCGACGTGCCTTTTCCTAAAAAGGCCGTCGGGGTTCCACCTTTTGTGAACTCCGCCGCCGTTCCCCAGGATAACTGGGGAACAGAAGCCGTCCAAGTTCTGCCGCCAGATCTGCTAAAGATCAAGCGGCGCATCGCCAAGCTCACCTCCATGGATCCACCTCTAACCGGCATGGACACGGTTCTATGCTGGCTGATTAGGCGGATCCAGCCACTAGCCAACCACAGCGGCCGCTTCCTGTGCGGATACACGGGAGTCAACGATCCGATGCGGACATCCGCCAAGGATTGGCCCGCAAAGGAACTTCGGCGGCGTATCAACCAGTTGGTCGCATCGCGCGACCAATACACAGAGAGCCGGCCAATGTACACGGCCGAAAATCCGGTTCCCAAGGTAATTTTTCAGTCATTTGAGTACAGTTCTATTTTATCTCGGATTTCCTAGCTTCTGATTTTGATCTTTGCTTGTTCGACAGTTCGAGGATCTTTCAGACTCGGACTTGGTGTCTGAGGCTGAGCTGGACGCGCTGCGCACCGCCGCTACAGGTGGACGCAAGCGCAAGAAGATAACTTCCTCGGACAAAATTATCGATCTTGACGGAATCCCCGTCGCCACCTCCAGGTTCTTTCTTCTGGAAATTTCTTTTATGGGAACTTTTTTCATCCATCTTCGGTGTTTTGACCTTTTCCGGGTTTTTATGTTTTTAGCCTGCCACCTTCCACCCTGAAGCCGAAGAAGCTGAAGAAACACAAGGTTTCTTCCAGCCGAGGCAGCCAACCTTCTCCCGCCGTCGCCCCGGACACGCCAAGCACGATGGCGGAAGAGCCTACTGCAGCCCCCACCACCAAGCCCCCAGAGCCCAGCCAGCCCATTGTGTCCGACCCGGACACGAGGGAAAGGGCGGCCCCAGAGGTGGAAAAATTAACTCGGACTTTCGACGAGGAAATTCCCACCTTTGACAAGGATTTCAAAGCTATCAATGACGGCTTGGACGCAGCCGGAAATCTCTTCGCGGAATACGCGAAAGAGTTCAAAGAAAACTTGGCAGGTTTGCAGCGCATGAGCCAGGTATATAACTCTAGCCCCCAAGCATTAATTAAAATGCGTGCTTTTTGCTTTGATGCTTTTTGTACTCATTCTTCTCCTTGCCATGTTTCAGCAAACCTCCGAAGCCATCAACAGGGAAGTTTTCAGGAAGCTTACCATCAAGAATAAAGAAGTTAGAAGTCTTCTCTCTATTCTTGAAGAAAGGGAAGCAGAGCTGGAATCAGCTAAGCTCGCATTATCGGAAAACAAGGTAAACATTTTCCTCCTGAAATTTCCAATTCAATTATTTGCCTAAGTTTTTTCCGAGGAGCTGGCTAACTCGGATTTTTCCCTTGCTTTTCAGCTGCATTAGCTGAGGCTAAACAAGCAGCAGAAGATTCTGGCAATGCCGAAATTCTCCGCAAGGAGAATGTTGAGCTTCACAAGAACCTTGTGAAAGCACAACAAGACTTGGAAGCCAGTAATCTGGCCCTTGGTTTCTAATTCCAAGGCTTCCGAGCAGGCGGAGAAGGACAAATCCACCATTCGGGATTTGACCGACGCTCTGAACCTTCGCTTGGAGGAAGTTTCCGAGATCGACAAGCTCATCGGTAAATCTCTTATTCATTTGTCGTCTTTCCAAGTTTTACTTGCTCTATTTTTCCATCTAACTTTTTAGGTATTTTACTGGAAAAAACAGGCGATACCCCAGATGGCACTCGGATTGCAGGCATCCGAGCTTTCGGGGAGACATGGAATTTGATCAAGGCTGCTGCAACGCAGCTGGTGGACAAGTTTCTTCCCGAAAAATCTGGGGAGTGCTCGGAGGTTGAAAAACTTCCGGGTGCCATCATGGAGGTGGCGGAGTCTAAGGAATCTCTCCTTCACTCCGCTGCACGGGGTGGTGCGCGCATGGCTCTTGGCCTCAGCGCATGCACTACCTAGTGCTAAATCCTGGCGCGTGGCGTCTGGTGTCCCTCAAGGATACACGGATATGCAGCGAAACACCATCTTTGGTGAAGTCAAAGGCCACGCCACCCAGATTGCCTCCATGGTAAATATCTCCGTCAACTATCCAGAAGCGGAGATCCCTCCAATCCCCGAAGACGAAAGCAGCGAGGAGGAGTCAGATGCTTGAAGGGTTTACCTGGAACCTGGATAGAAAAAATAGACAATAGGAGCATTACTGTTTTTAATGTAATCCAAAATGTAATGCTTCTTTTGTATGAATGAAACTTCCGTCTGTTGCAGTTTTTAAATTATGAAATTCTTTGCAAGTTTTTTGGGTTTTGATCATTCCTTTATCTTCTAAGTTCTCTGGTGTGTATGTTTAACTGTCCTTAGTGTTTGAAATGGCTCAAATAGCAATATGAATCTTCATGCCGAGTAACTGGGGGACGAACCAAGCAGTTTTGAAACTCGGAAACATGGATCATGCTAAAGGCATTTTTACTAACTAGTTCCAGTAACCCAACACACACACAATCAGATAAGACTTAGAGAATTCAAGGAAAGTTTTAAGTGAAACTTGGGCACACAGGCAATTCAAGTTTCCCTTAGCCGTTAATAGGCTGAAAAAATCATTCAGTTTTGTAACGCCGAGTACGCAAGCACAATTCGGGTTAACGTTGAGCAATTTGTAAGATCATTGGGAAATAGATGAGGCGGAAACACTTTACACTTATAAAGAATATGGATGACAGCATTCCGACAACTTTATTTCATGATCTCAAAAGATGTTTACATAGAATTGAACTTAGTACGGAAAGGTACATAACTTTCTAGACGTTCCCAGGCTTCCGCAATCCACTTGACTTTGTCGAATTTTTTCAGCAACTTGTAGAGTGGTAAGGTTTTAGCCCCCAGCCAACTGATAAATCTGCTGACGGCTGCGTCGGAACACGTCAATCTTTGGACATCTTTTACACATGTAGGTTTTGAGATGTTCAAGATTGCCTTGATCTTTTCCGGGTTAACTTCTATTCCTCTGTGGGAAACAATGAAACCCAGAAGCTTTCCTGAGGGAACCCCGAATACGCACTTAGATGGATTCAACTTCATCTTGTAAGTGCGCAAGTTTTCGAAAGTTTCTCGCAAATCCTCAAGGAGTGTATATTTTTCCTTGGTTACGACAGCGATATCGTCCACGTAACCATGAACGTTTCTGCCAATTTGACTATGCAAACAGCGTTGCATGCAACGCTGGTAGGTTGCACCTGCGTTCTTCAGGCCAAAAGGCATGGTTATGTAATAGTACGTCCCATATGGGGTTATAAAAGAAGTCTTGATTTGATCTTCCTTTTTCATGCGTATTTGGTGGTACCCGAAGTATGCATCCAAAAAGCATAAAAGCTCGGAGCCTGCAGTGGCATCTATTATTTGATCGATTCGCGGCAATGCGAACCTGTCTTTCGGACACAACTTGTTCAATCCTGTGTAATCTATACACATTCTAAGAGCAGTGGTGTCTTTCTTCGGTACTAATACCGGATTTGCGGACCAATCAGTATGGATTACTTCCTTAATGAAATCCGCTGCTAAAAGCCGGATAATTTCCTTGCCAATAGCCTTCCGTCTTCTTCCGTCAAATCGACGGAGACCTTGTTTGACGGGTTTTGATCCGGGAATAACCTTGAGTTGGTGCTCAGCAAGTTCCCTGGGTACGCCTGGCATGTCAGCTGGACACCAGGCAAAAATATCCCAGTTCTCACGGAGGAACTTGATGAGCTCGCCTTCCTATTTGTCAGTCATCCCAGTCCCTACGACGACGAATTTTGTCGGATCTTTGGGATCTAGGATTACCTGTCTTGTATTCTCGGACTTGAAGCTATCTGTTGGCTTCCGAGTTTCTTTTTCCTGCCGGCATCTCTTTCGGCGATACCTCCTTGGCTAATTCCTTCAGTTCCTCCTTCGCTATAAACTCTCTGAGCGCAAAGGCGTTTTCTTTCTCCAACTCATTTGCCAGCTTGAAATCACCGGCAACGGTGATTACTCCTCCTTTGGGTCCTGGCATCTTCAGCTTGTTGTAGATATAGCAAGATCTTGCCATAAATTTGGCGAAAGCCGGACGTCCGAGTATTGCGTGATACACGCTCTCGAACGGCACTACTTCGAAGGATACTTTTTCCTGCCGGAAGTGATCTTTATCTCCGAAGGTGACATCTAGGGAAATTTCTCCTAGGGATCGAGCTTGCCTGCCAGGAACAATGCCATGGAAGCGTATATTGCTGTAGTTGAGCTGGGACTCGGAGATCTTTAAGTGCTTCAGTGTATCCAGATACATTATATTGATGCTGGATCCTCCATCCATCAGCACTCTTCTTAGCCTAGTGTTTTGAACAATAGGGCTTACAACAAGAGCTTGTGTGCCGGGTTCAGGGATATTTCCGGGATGATCAGACTGATCCCAGATTATCGGTGTGTTGGAGTACTTCAAGAATTTCGGGGTCGCAGGAACAACTGCGTTTATCTCCCGAAGTGTTCTTTTGGCCACCTTTGCTGACGGGGTTGCTAAGAAAGTTAACATTGCTTCTCCGTCAACTCTCGGAAATTTGGGTTCGCCTTTTCGCTGTTGTTCCTGGATTTTGTCATCAGTGTCCGATTCACTGTCTTCTTTTTCAGCTTCTGGCTTTTGTTTGGCAAGTTTCCTTTTGGAACCCTTCCCCTTATTTCCGGATCCTGCATTGCCTTTCATATGCTTGTTTAGCGGGCATTGCGCGTTTGTGTGGGTTGGTTTCCCAATTGCGAGTGGTGGACGCAGGGTTCCGACTTAATTCTCTCCCATTCTTCTGGAGTGTAATTGATTGGATCTGGACTGCGGCCTTTCCACTTATTCACCTTTTCTCCTCCAAAGGCTATGTTGACCTCCTTGGGCTTTGTCGTTGACTCTGGAGTTCCTTTTTTGTCAGAACGAGGGGTTTTCTTGGCGAGTATTAGCGACTCAATATTGCCTCCTCTTGCTCTGATATCATCTTCGGCTGCAGCATGCTCATTGGCGGTTGTAAGCATAGATCCGAGATCTTTGTGCTGTTTAGAACCAACCATGAACGGTACAAGTCCGGGTTTTAGGCCATTGACGAAAGCATGCATTGCTTGTACGTCAGTTACTCCAGAGCAACTATTCTTCATTGCAGTCCATCTGGAGATGAAATCCACGTATGGTTCGTCCTCAAATTGGGTGCAACGGTTCAGCTGGTTGATGCTATTTGGGCGTTTGTATGTTCCCCGAAAATGCTGAGTGAATACTCTCGCCATATCATCCCAACTGTCGACAGTTCTTGATGGTAAACCATTGATCCAATCTCTGGCTCCGTCTAGCAACATTAGGGGAAGAAACTTGACAGCTTCCAGGTCTGTCCCATTGTTGATTGGACGGCTGTATAATAATCTGAGAGCCAGGTATCCGGGTTTGTACTGCCGGTATACTTTTGGTAGGTTGGACCAACTTTGGCGAAGCCAGAATGCAGGGTTATCCTTCGGATCCTGTCAGTAAAACACTTAGGACCAAAGTATAGATCATCCTTTTCTGCTCTATCAATGTGTGCAGAATATCCCGGCTGAATGGACAGAAGGGGATCTGCTCCTTTCTTTTCCATTGTTTCGCGGGCGCGCTTTTCCGAGGTTATCTCTATCTCTTCCGTGTTCACGTCCTTTTAGGCGGAGTTCTGCTTCTATGCCTTTCCTTATCCTAGGAGGTGTCCGGGATCTTTCACGTCTGTGAGGTATATCATATCTTCCAGCTTTTTCAGCTGGGTTTCTCGGAGGTGGCATTATTTTGCCGTCATTCCGGTGTTTGTCTTCCCGATCGTGTGGTTTATATCCATCTCTCGGGAGATGAGGTCCGGTTCTAGACGCTGCGTCCCGATTGTCGGGGTTTTTCTTGTCTTTTCTCGGATCCTCTTTTTTATCCGAATCTCCGGGTTCTTCCGGTCCAGGTGCTCCAGCAGCGCAAGTAGCTGTTTTGCAGAGGGCGGAATTATCATGCAGCCTCCCTGATCGTTCTTGGCCTCGCTGCTGCTGCTGTAATGCTTTTCCTAAGAAGGCATACACCCCCTGGAGTTTTTCCCCGTTGGAGTACAGATAATTGTTTAGGATGGCGAACGCTGCTTCCGCGTTTTCTGCTGCGGTTTTGTATATTGGTTCGCCCTTGGCATCTTTGCCGTTTAACTGCTTTTGCCAAGATGGGTTATAAAACCTTTCTTTTGGCGGCAGTTCTTCCGTTTTTGCGATTCCGGGTAACCTAGTAGGTTTTAAGGCAGATCTATGCTTTCTCTCGTACTCCTCTATTTCTTCCTTCATGACTTTGATGTCATTATGGGTTTGTTGGAGATGTTGCCGAGATCTAAGAAGATGTTGCTGTTGCCGTTGGAAAGCTTGTCTCCTGGCTTCCAGCATCTCAGGGGGTTCATCTGGTCCCACTGGTGTTTGTAATAGTTCTTGCTCTTCCAGTTCTGTCATTGGCGGAGCAGTGATTTCCTTAGATTTCTTTTCCGCGGGCTTTGTGCCGCTAATATCTCCAACTTCCAGGTTTTCATCAGCGAGATCGGCTGATTTTTTCTTCCGGAGTTTGTATTGGAGTTTTTTAGAAGCACGGTGCTTTTTCTTGGAAGAGGGAGGTTTCTTGACAGGCTCATCTTCTGTCATCTCCTTAACATTGGGGAATATCGGAGAAGTTTCTCCGTCTTCTCTCTCTTCCACTGGCGGAGGGGTTTTTAGGGCTTTCCTGGCTGTCGGCACCCGTTGTATCGGCTGGTTTTGCCATTAGCACTTCATGGAATCCCTCTTGAAAGGACTTAACCTTTCTCACGAAGGCATCCTCATCTTCGTCTTCGGTCGAAGTTATCCGATCCGGTTTCCGACTCTAATCTCGCCTCAATGGCGGGCAGCACGGACTCTGCTTCCGAATTCATCGTCTGGTTGACGGATGTCGGATCTTCCGTCTCTGTGACGGGTATTCGTTCTTCCGTCTCGACGACGGGTAGGTTGTTATCTGCCTCTTGCACGGGATTTCCGTCATCCGTGTTTTCAGCGATTTCGGATTGCACCATGCCGATAAAGTGTGTATCACTGTTTTGTCGGCGATCTGAGCAAAATCCGAGATCATAGTCGTCTTCGACTGGGTATAGGGCGGGTGGGATAAATTTACTTCCACCGCAAAACCCCATTGCTTCTGCAGTTAGTCCGATAAAGATGTTAGCGGACCCAATCGGTAACACGCAGGCACTTACCAGGTGGTTTTGCGCCGGTATGTAGGATCCGTTGTCGAGGAAGCGCCCGACGTCGTCGTCGAATTCCAAGCTTCCGACAGTGATCGATCTTCCAATTCCGCCGAGTATCCCAGATCGGAATTTCACGCCTGACGTCGTTTGCCCCACGGTGGGCGCCAACTGTCGAGACATCGTAGTAGTTTTCATAGACGGGGGTGCCATGAGACTACGGTAGAGACGTGGGGTACGGGGATAGCGTAGTAACACAGAACACGGGATTTTACCCAGGTTCGGTACGTCGCAACAGTACGGCGTACCTACTCCTGCACTTCTCACTAATTGGGACTAAAGCCCGTATAACAGGGTTACAGTGTGAGGGAATAGATCTAGCTACTCGGTGAGGATGAACTTCTCGGCGAGTTGCGTAGAGCTTGAACTTGTGTCTAACTTGTGCTTGTTTAATCTATCTCCCGTCCGGCTTTATATAATAGCCGGATTAGGGCTTACAGAGCAGGAAACCTAGAAGACTACGTTTAACTTGTAACTTGGAAAGTAAGGAATCCGTCTTCTCCTCCAAGCCAGATCACGCGGGCCGTGATCCGGGTTCTTCTAGAATCCGGCTTCTGCGCGTCGGACTACTGGGCCGCCCAATGGACCTAAGCCCATTACCATGTAGGCCACCCTGGTAGTCCGGCTCTTTGTCTACCATCTTCTATACCCCTATTCAGTATATATCCGACATGTTTGCTTGCTGCCTTTTTTTATTTCAGATTGCAATTACTACTTATAATCATCCATATCACTTGTATTTCACTATCTCTTCGCCGAACTAGTGCACCTATACAACCAACAATTGTATTAGGTGTGTTGGGGACACAACATACTTCTTGTATCGTAATTGCAGGGTTGCTTGAGAGGGATATCATTGACCTCTTCCTCCCTGAGTTTGATAAACCTTGGGTAATCCACTTAAGGGAAACTTTCTATGGTTCTACAAACCTCTGCACTTGGAGGCCCAACACTGTCTACAAGAATAGAAGCGTGCGTAGACATCAAGCTCTTTTCTGGTGTCGTTGCCGGGGAGGTAAGGTAAAAGGTTCTCACATCCTCCGGTGTGAGTGCTCGAAGTTATTTCCTTTATATTCTGCAATTAAATATTTTTGTTTCTTGTTTTTATTTTCACTAGTTAGGCTTATTTTTACTTGTTCCTTGTTTTCATTTTTAGTAGTTAGGATTAGTGAAAAACAACAAAAAAATGAGAGAGCTTTATAATATATATTTTGAGTTAGGACATGAAGTGTTTGAAGAGAAAAATAAAAACCCTACGGAACTTTATTTGCATGCTAGTAGCAATGTTATTAGTATGAATTATTTGAACACCATTATTGCTAATGCTATTGATGCGTGTGAACACACGTTCGTTGGGAGACTCCAAGAGGAAGGTATGAAGAGTGCAGCAGCAAGTTTTCCCTTAAAAAAAACCAAGGTTGAATCGGCCAGTAGGAGGAAGGAGTAACTTTAGAAGGTTGAAGTAGCTGAGACGGCAAGGCGCACTACCGGTTCAGAAGCAACATGGAACCTACACAACATAATCAAATCACTTTGCCCCCAACGAAGCAGTGAGGTTGTCAATCTCCTCGGTTTTGCTGAACACAAAGAGGTTAAATGTATGGTGTGGAAAACAGTACGCAAACAGTATGAAAGCAGTAGTAACAGTATGAAAGAAGTGTTGAAAGCAGTGGAAGCAGTGTGTGTATTATAAGTATGAGGAAAAAGGACCGGGGTCCACAGTTCACTAGTGGTGTCTCTCCGTGAAAGATAAAAAAACACGTGTGGTGAACAAATTACAGTTGGGCAATTGACAGAAATGAAGGCTGCACCGTAGTGCATATGCAAGACATAAATATTACTATGTGATTCATGCGGGCATTACAACAAAATACATGGACCGTCATCCAACTGCATCTATGACTAATAATCCATCCTCCGAATATCATCCGAACATATGTTGGGTATTAAGTTGCAAGCAAAAGATTATCGCAGCAAGCAAAGTGTGTAATGTAAACAATATAAACTAGGTAAACACCGTTATTTTCTCCCTAATGGCAACAACACATTCTCCATCCGTCACGTTTTTGTCACTCGAGCACAGATGCAAAGGAGGCATGAACCCACTATCGAGCATAAATACTCCCTATTGGAGTTACTAGCATCTACTTGGCCAGAGCATCTACTAATAACGGAGAGCATGCAAGATCATAAATAACATAGAAATTGTGAACGGTCTTATCAATACACAAATGTATAACTCCACAGGAATTTCAATTGCATCATCCGCCCACGAGGAATTGCCAAAACATTTTACTAGTGACTCATTCCAATATAAAGGACTAGTAAATAAAATAATATTTAGCCTGAGTTACCCAGTTGGGCTAAAACTCGTACAATGGGGAGGACTAACCTCAAAAGTACTAGAAAAGCCCAAATTGCAAATAGGATAAATTGCGCAAAATATGGAGAGCAATAAAATGGAAATCGCATGAAGATAACATGATAGATTATAATCAGAACACATAGCATTCAACATTCATCAGATCCCAGCAAACACAACATGTAGCATTACATAAAGATGATCTCGATCATGTGAGGCGGCTCACGAGATCTAAACATGAGTTACAAAGTGGAGAGAACAACCATCTATCTACTGCTATGGACCCGTAGTCCAGGGATGAACTACTCATGCATCACTTCGGAGGAGGGCATGGTGGTGTAGACCCCTCCGGTGATGAATTCCCCTCCCGGCAGGGTGCCGGCAAGAGCTCCAGAACCCTCCCGAACTCGGGATGACGACAACGGCAGCCTCGGGTGTTTCTCAGGACGAAGTGGTATCTATTTAGGGTTAATGTATCGGGGGTATAAATAGGCAAAAGGGCAAAGGCGGTGGAGTCCTCACACCACCCTATGGTGCGGCCAGGGGGCGCGCCGCCCTATGGTGTGGCCCCCCTGTGGGCCCCCCCCCCCGGGCCTCTTCGGGACTCTGTTGAACCTTTGGGAATTCTAGGACCTCCGGACTTCGAATTTTTCAATTCCGAGAATATTTCTAGAACAACTTTTCTGAAACTAAAAAACAGCAGAAAACAGGGAACTGGCTCTATGCCATCTTGTCAATAGGCTAGTCCGGCAAATCGATAAAAATGACTTAAAGTGTATAGCAAACATGTAGGAAACAACATGAAAACAACATGGAACATCATAAATTAAGGATACGTTTATGACGTATCAACATCCATAAGCTTAGTTCCTACTCATCCTCGAGTAGGTAAACGATAAAAACACATAATTTCTTAGGTGACATGCTACCAATATAAACTTGATCATAAATAATGCAAAAGCATAAGTAAGCTGAGAATAGAACTTCAAAACAAGCATGATAGATAGAATTTTAACAATAAAGCATAGAAATAACTTTGCATCATGAGAAATAACATAAATAAAAGATCATGAATAACAATGCAACAAAAGATATACGTTTGTTTGAAGCATAGAGATAACATGGCAAAGTGATATTTTGCTAGTCCTTAAGAGTAGGGAAAAACATAAATGACAGGACACATTCAAAGTTCATGAGGAAGACTAGAACAAATAATTAGAGAACAAGCAATACCACATCATGAATGAATTAATAATGTTTCTGGGACAAATGCACATTAAACTCGGAATGACAAATATGCTCTCTCAACTGTGCATAAAGTTATAAGATGGAGACTCAACATAAAAGTAAAAGAAAGGCCCTTCGCAGAGGGAAGCAGCGATCAACTCATGTGCTAGAGCTTTTATTTTATTAAACAGAGGTATAAAAGCTTGACACTGCTCCCATCTATCTTACACAAAACATGGCTAACCGAATCCTCGAGTGCCTGCCAGCAATCACATACCATGGAGGACTGGCTATTTTTTAGAGAGCTGTATGCTTATGTCAACGAATGGTAAACAGAAAATACAGTACGTCACAAGGTAACTAGACTTCACAAGAGCGGCTTCCATAGAAGGACGCATCTGGGTAGAAGGTCATCCCTCTTTCTCTTTTGTTTACACAATTATGCTTTGACTGATAAATCAGGGGCAAAAATAGTGAAGAGAATTTGTTGTTATTAATTTGGGGTTAGGCACCCTGCTGCCAGCTCTTCTATCATTGGATAAGAGGATGAAGTCAGTAGTCCAGGGTGTGAAAGTCTAATCAACAAGTGAGATAAAGATTCTCTGTTTACGTCCTCATGAGCTAAAACAGGAGCACAAAACAGGAGTAATTTTGAAAGCTTTAAACGTAAAACATGAGCAATTAACTTTGGAGTGGCGGTTAAATACCACATGTAGGTAGGTATGGTGGACACATTTGGCATACTTTGGTTTTTGGCAGTTGGATGCACGAGTAGAGCTCATACTCAGTACAGTTGGAGGCTAGCAGAAGTCTTGGAGCGACAAATCAAGAGAGGATAAGAGCCATAATCATGCATAGCGACATAAACATAATTAATCAAAGCATAAGTGGTACGACAAGTTCAAAAACTAAATGATCATAGAGGCTATAAGTGACTGGTTCATAGTCATAAACATGGTGTGAGCATGCGCCAAGTCAACCAAATAAAACATTCAAAGGAGAACACCACGAATTTATGCTTCAAATATGACAAGAACAACTCATGATTCTTTCAATGGCACATTAAACACTCTCAGCTATTTGAGACTAATCATGCTACTTAATAACGACCAGGATTTCGAATTAAAATAACATCATAGCATGATATGAAAAAGTCTGGCCACAGTCTATACAAGCTTCTTACTTGCACCGTTATAAATTCTACCTCAAGCAGCAGTTCTTTTCCCAACAAGAACCATACAAAATACGCTTTAACAAAAACTCTCTAAATGCTACAGCAAGAAAACATGAGAATACTCACACAACATTACTAAAACTAACATCTCTGAATAAGAGACGCAATGAAAACAAGAGATAAACAGAAATTTTGCAGCAGCTAGAAGAAAAACTAAGAATACTAGCATAGCAAGTATTCAAATGAAAAAGCGGAGCGTGTCTCTCTCCCAAACAAGGAATGCTAGGGTCCAACTATATTATTGCAGAAAGGAAAACAAAAGAAAACAAAATAAAAACAAACAGACGCTCCAAGTAAACTTCATATGATGTGACCGAATAAAAATATAGTTTCACTAGAAGTGACCTGATAGATTGTTGATGAAGAAGGGGATGCCCAAGGCATCCCCAAGCTTAGATGCTTGATTACTCTTAAAATATGCTTGGATGAACCACGGGGGAATCCACAAGCTTTGACCTTGCACTCTTCTTGATCACATATATCACCCTCTTCTCTTGACCCTTGAAAACTTCCTTCACACCACACTCAAAGAGTAATTCGCATTAGAGGGTTAGTGAAACAATAAAAAATACATGGGTTATGTAAGGGAACAAGTTCTATTAATACTTTTAAACATTAGCTACAGCCACTGATGTTTCGTGAAACAAAGAAATACACTTGACATCATAAAAGAGCAAATGCAAGAAAAATGGCAGAATCTGTCAAAACCAGAATAGTCTGTAAAGAGGAATTTTTTCGCGGCACTTATGTTGCTCATATCGCAAAACTTAAAACAAAAAAGTTGCGGAATTAGCTGAGGAATAAGCACAAGAAATTTCAGGTCATTCTGATTTTTCTATCAATTATACGATTTTTTACGGTGGACAGTACAAATCCAAAAACCAACTCCAACTCTCGTCACAAAATTTACTTGGCACAACTAAAACATGAAAAGAAAGATACAAATGATTTACTAAATAATTATACAACCCCTTGACTCAAATACAACATAGAAAAACCAAGCAAAAATAAAACCATGGGTTATCTCCCAAGAAGTGCTTTTCTTTAACGCCTTTTAGCCAGGCCCAGAAAAATGGAATCAAGTGTTTTCAAGTGAGGAAGCATCCAAATTGTAACTTGTTCGAATAATAGAATAAAAAGACAACTTCATTCTCTTTTTAGGAAAGTGTTCCATACCTTTCTTGAGTGGGAACTGAATTTTAATATTTCCCTTTTTCGTATCAATAACAGCACCAACAGTTCTAAGAAAAGGTCTTCCTGAAACAATTGGACAAGAAGCACCGCATTCAATATTGAAGACACCAAAATAAATGAGGAAAAGATTGTTATTAACCATGATAAGAACATCATCAACTCTCCCCAAAGGTTTCTTTCTAACATTATCAATAAGAGGAACATCCAAATAACAAGGTTCCAATGGTGGTAAATCAAGAATATCATAGAGTTTATTGGGCATAACAGAGATATTAGCACCAAGATCACATAGAGCATTGCAACAAAATCATTCACTTTCATTTTAATAATGGGTTCCCAACCATCATATAGCTCCCCAGGGATAGAGGATTCACATATTAATTCATCCTCCCTAGTTTGCATGAGAGCATTTGTAATATGTTTTGTGAAGGCCATATTCATAGCACTAGCATTAGGACAACTAGCAAGCTTTTGCAAGAAATTAATCACTTCAGTTATGTTGCAATCATCAAATTCAAGATCATTTTTATCAAAGATAATGGGACCATTGTCTCCCATGTTTCTAAAAATTCAACACTTTTATCAGGAACATTTTTAGCAGTTTCAGGCATTTTTGCATTTTTAATAGCAGAAGTGGGAGTATTTCGAACACCAATTACTTTACCATTGATAGTAGAAGGTTTTCTAGCATGAGAAGCTTTAGTTTTACTAGTGGTAGTAATGGTCCAAACATTAGCTATATTATTCTTTCAAGCTATTTCATCTTCTCTTTCCCATCTAGCATGCAATTCACCTAAAATCCTAACATTATCATCAATTCGAATTTGGATGGCATTAGTAGCAGCAAAAGGATTCTCATATATTGTTTCAGTTTTAGCATTCATTCTATTAATTAAAGAAGATTGAGCTCCAGACATGGATGAAATAGAAGTTTCAGCATGAGAAATTTTAACTTGCAACCCAGATATTTCTCTATTTAAACTCTCAAGTTGATAGCTGGTATTTCTTAGCATAGCAGATTGTTCCTCCATGGTTTTAGTAAATAGTTTATTTTGCTCATATTGTATTTGCATAAAGTCTTTAGTGGCTCTTTCAACTTCTGAAATTGTTTCATTAGACATTCCAGTTCTATCATTATTACCACTATTAAAAGGATATGGTCTTTAATTGTTGCTACCAAATATATTCCTATAAACATTGGTGTTGAAATTATTATTTTTAATGAAGTTCACATCAACATGCTCTTCTTGAGCAACCAAAGAGGATAAAGGAATATTATTTGGACCAATAGGAGCATGGCCATTCACAATCATAGACATAATAGTATCAAGTCTATCACTCAAAGAGGAGGTTTCTTTAACAAAATTTACCTCCGCAATTTGCTCCATTTTACCGTTAGCGCTCTAGGGTTTTCACCCGCCTATAAATAATGGGCCCCTAGGGAAACCCTAATCACAAAACGCCACTGCACTCCACTTCGTATTCCACCTCGCGCTGCGCCATTGGAGCCCAAGACCCGAGCTCGAGCTTGAACGCCGGTCCACGCGCGCATGCCGCCGCAGCCCTCAAGAACCGGCCTGCCGTTCCGCGCCGCCGCGCCGCGCCCACCGGGCTTCATCTCCGCCTCCGCTTTCCGGTAAGCTTTTCTAGATCTACATTTTCATTTATAGATCTCGAGTTCGTGTTCTTCGCTTTCATCACCTCCATTTTTTCCTTACTTCGTTTTTCCTTTTTGGTTTCCTCTAGATCTTTTTCGATGGCACCCAAGGCCGCTCCCAAGTCCAAGTCCAAGGCCACGGCTTTGAAGCAGAAGCCGGGTCAAACTATCACCGCCAATTGGGCGAAATCGACGGTCACTCTGGCCAAGCTGGATGAGCTGGCCGAGTCTAGGGTCCTCCCCCCTCAGTCGGAGATCGCATGGAGGGTGCCCGAGAAGGAGAGAGCCGGCCTTCAACTGAAGCAGGTGAAGTCGTAGTTTTCCTTGAACATGTGACCCGGGGTTTCCGTCCCCCTGGTCATCCTTTTTTCCGTGAGGTCCTCCATCACTATAAACTCCGAGTTTTTGACATAGGACCGAATTCCATTCTCAACATTTTCCATTTTATCGTCCTTTGCGAATCTTATCTTTGCATAGCTCCCAATCTTTCTCTATTCCTTGAGCTTTTCCAATGAAAACCTTGCCGCGAGAGTACGGATGGTCCCCTCCTTGTCTGTGGAGGTGTGGCCATCCAACGGCGCAAGAAATCTCTAATGCCGACTCTCAACCTTCACTCCCACGTGAAGCACTAGCAAAAGACTTTCTTTTATTGCAAGGACACTTCTTCACTCGGCGAGAAGCCTCTGCCTGGTTTCTCTACTGAAACTCTTTCCCTTAGCGATAACCTAAGCGCCTTTGCCTCAGAGGCCGACAGACAAGCCATCCAGCCCCTCCTCCATAAACTAGCCGTCCTAGCAGCCCACGGTCTTTGTGGGTTAAACTTGATCAAGACCTGGATCAGCTGTAGGATCCAGACCAATAGCATTTGCCCAAAGCTTCTCTGCGAATACTCGGGCCACCTGACCGACTCTCTCCGATACTCGGAGAAGTCATACCCGGCCGCGGACGTCAACAAGGCTATGAAGAACTTCTTGGCTGAGAAAGTGGATGATATCAAGAGCATTTCCGGGCTCTCCCCCTTCTCTCGCTCAAAACCGGCTCCGCCAGTAAGAACCGGCTAAGCCCTTTTGTACCGATTAATTTTTCCAACACACATACTAACTTTTATCTTTGCCGCTCTTTAACCAGGAGTCTGACGAATGGTGGAAGATTGTCACCCCTCCTCTGTCTGAAAACTCGGAAGATGAGAGCCGAGTGACAGCGAAGAAGGTGATTCCGAGTTACTGAACAAATACTTTGTCGACTTACTAGATCACGATTCTCCTCCCAACTTTATACCTGACAATACGCCACAATCACCAGCACCAGCTGACAAGGTCGACTCTGATTCTGAAGAGAGCGAAGCAGAGCCCGAAGCCGAGTTAAGCAAAAAGAGGAAGGCCATGGGTTTCACGTTCAAGGTATCCTATTCTTTCGTAACCTCAGAACCGGACTCATATGTTGATGTGTGCAAGCTTTAACAAATGCCTAACTGTTGCATTATCATAGAAAACCGCGTCTCCTCCAGCTAAGAGACGGGCAACCCGGTCTTCACCGGGTGACGAGGCCCTCAATCCCGGGCTTCCCCTTCAATCGCCCGCTCGCCAAGCCAGTACTCGTTCAACTTACTCTGTTTGCGCTCCTCGAAAATATCCATCTCTGAATCACCCATTAGCCGGAAAAATCCGAGTCTCACTTTCCAATTCTCTATCAGTGTCTTCCGGGTCTAGCAACGATCTCCCCAGTGATTTTGTCGTGAATACCGGGTAATTTTCATACCCTGCTTGACTATATCCCTATACTTTGCACGCTTCACTTTTATCAACCACTAAACACTTTCTTTTTCTTCCTCAAGGGCTAAGGTCACACTCAGCGACCCGGTTGAGACCCCCGTCGATGATCCGATGGCGGAAGACCCGGAGAGCGCCGCTAATGCTCCACCTACTGAAGAGCAAGAGCCGGATAACACGGCCAACCCAAGGACCGAGTCTCCTCCTCCCGCGCCTCAGCCGGCTGATTCTGAGGTTGAATACCTTGGGACACAAAGGGCAGCCCATGCTCCAAAGACCACAGCAACCAGATTCGACATGGGGAAACAGGAGGCAACCCCGCCACCGGCTGATCGGAACACCGGCTCTTCCAGGCCGACTCTTAGTGGCCATGAGTTTGAAAAGCTGCTGAAGGAGTATCGCTCCCTGAAGACGACTGAAGAGGAGATTGTCGAGTCTCTGGCGGCTGAGCACCAGGTTAGTTTAACTAATGTTATCTCTATATCCTTATCCTAGTCCCCAAGTGCCGAGTAAACTGTCCACAGTCACTCGGTACTTACAGATATATCCCAGTTAATCTCATTACTGACTGGTGTTTCCTTGTCCTTTTCAGGCTTATGTTACCCGGACAGATGAAATATTGGCGAAAACCAATGAACTCCTGCAAGCTAAAACAAAGCTCCGCGAAGAAATGGAGGCCAACCTCAAGGATCTCTCCAAACAATGCAAGAATCATAAGAAGAGACTCCACGCCACTGAGGAGCTTGTGAAGAAACTCTCGACTTTCATAGCTGAAACATATAGCTCCATCATAGGTAAAGCAGATCTAAATTTCCGACTACCACTTTGTATTACTCGGATTTCCTGTTTTTAGAAGGTTTTTTACCCGGATCTTACTATCTTACTTCCCTGTTTGTACTGCAGGTCCGGGTGAAGTTACTGGCGAGCATGACGACCTCAGGAAGCTGAGAATACTCAAGACCGTCATCCGGCAATTCTCGGCAGGGACAAAATGGACGCTCGAAGCTGTGAAGTTAACCGGTGATTACACTGGTGTAACACACATGCTTGCGGCATATTAAACAGTCCCTGCCTAGATTGATATCTGGAAGCGCTCAGCGTGCCGGGTCGAAGTGATACGCGGCCTCGCACTGGTTAAGGCCTACTATCCCAAGGTTGAGCCGGCAATGCTTGTAAATGGGTTTCCCGAGTTTAAGACCGATCGCTCGAAATTCACGGGAAAAGACCTCAAGGCCATCAACACCCAAATCCGTCACTCGGCCAGCTCGATCGCGGAAAACCTCGATGTGAACAAGCTTACCGATCCATATGATGTTGAGGATAAGCTTGTGCCCTCCGAAGCCCCGGCTGCGTTTGATATATTAACTCGCTTCAAGGCAGAGCTCGCCAAGAAGAGAGCCGAGGCCGGTTCTGCGCCAACTTCATCGACTCCGGTTGTTCCTCCTCCAGCTTGTGCTGCTTCCGCGGTTGACCCGGACATTGAGACGGAGAAAGCAACAGAGGAGAATACCGAAGACCCAGCCCCTAATACCGCTCATGATGACTCGGCTGCTACAGCCGAGTAATGTACTCTTTTTATCAGCAAACACTCATTCGGCCAATAGGCATTGTAATATGCCTTTTACACTATTATTTGGTAGTGCATCTGTGCACTTTTGATACTATTCCTAAGTTTTGTAACATATTTAAACTTCTGTGGTTTCGATGACCCTTCTGGTTGTCGCTTTAATATGCGCTTTGCAAACTCGTTTTGGCACAACTTTACTTATTATATGCTTTGTGAGAAAGACGCCGAGTCTTGATCTTAGGATTGTGAAGAATTTCTCACAAGTCCCCAAGACCCGGATTCTAGGTCTTAGGAATCTTGGCTTAAGAATTTTTGTTTCTCAAGTCCCCAAGTCCCAAACTTTACTGTTATACACTAATACATTTTGAAGTTATGCGCAATATGTAATGAGATTCCGTCTGTTGCCTTTGCTCTGCACAACTTATGGTTTAGATGACCCTTTTGACCCTTCTGGTTATAAGCCGGGTTTCGCATGGATTTTCAATGTTGCTATAACTCTAGTAAAAACAGGGTCAGGCAAGTCCCAATGGGCATCATGACTGATTGGATTTATAGGTTAGCAAACACGCCATTTTGTTACAAGTCACATCAAGATTAAACAAAAGAGGTCAAGAAAAATTTGGCTCTATTGTCCGGGTTATGAGATTGTAACTGTAGTTATTGCAAGTAATCAGTCCCCACAACCGATTGGCATCGTGGCCGGGTCTGAGTGTGCAACTGTGCTATTCAAGCAATCAGCTCCCAAGACCTAAGTATATGTACTATGCAACAGTAGACTTTCTGCTCTACCGGCTTACGGATAGCTTGGATACTAAAAAGAAAAAGATGTGCAAATATATACTCACTAAATCATATTTAACTGACATAGTTCACTAGTAAATACAAGGCATGATTAACTACAGAAAAATATGCAAGAAATTGACAAAATTTAAAGAACATAATGATTGTCATGATTTAACCATTTCTTTATTGATATGAAAAGGTTAGGTTAGCAAGCCGCCTCATTAAAAACCCTCCAGTCCCCCTAGGTACCCTAGATAGGAAAAGAGTGCGTCTGAAACCTGCTGCCTGTTACATCGTGTAATACAATTTGCGAACTGAGTCTATGCTAAGTGTAGTAAGGACGTAGCTGAGCCACGTTCCATGGTCGTTCACGCTGTTGCATGGAGGAGGTGGAATGAGCAGTATCATTCACATAATCTGTCTCTTCCCTTGCATCTACCAGGTAATACGATCCATTGTGTAGGTTCCGGCTTATAATCAACGGACCCTCCCATGGAGGAGACAACTTGTGTTTTCCTTCCTTGGATTTCACCAAACGTAGCACCAGGTCTCCTTCTTGAAAAACACGCGTCTTGACCCGACGGCTATGATATCGCCTTAAAGCCTGCTGATATATTGCGGACCGCTCCAAGGCTTCTTCCCTGTGCTCTTCTAACATGTCCACAGCATCTTGCCGGGTCTTCTCGTTCTCTACCTCAACATAAGCCGACACTCGTGGCGAGTCATGGATAATATCGCTTGGGAGAACTGCCTCTCACCATAAACCATAAAAAATGGGGTCATCTGAGTAGACCTGTTAGGTGTGGTATTGATTCCCCAAACAACAGAAGGTAACTCCTCAACCCATGCTCCAGCAGCTCTGAGACACGGGACTCGTAGTCGTGGTTTTAGCCCACGAAGTAGCTCTCGGTTTGCTCTCTCCACCTGACCATTGGCTTGTGGATGGGCCACCGAGGCTACATCAAGTCGAATGCCATTGTTTCCACAAAACTTCTCCATCTCTCCTAAGGACATATTGGTTCCATTTTCTGTGATTATGCTGTGGGGGTATCCAAACCGATATATGATCCTCTTCAAGAACTTCACAGTTGTGGCCGCCTCACAGTTCGTAACTGGCATAACCTCAACCCACTTTGTGAACTTATCCACGGCTACCAGTAAATGAGTCTTTTTGCACGGAGACATATGGAAAGGGCCTACCATATCCATACCCCACACAGCAAATGGCCAGGTCAATGGGATTGTCCGTAGCTCCATAGCCGGCACATGGACTTGCCGAGCATACCTTTGTCATCCATCACACCTTGCCACCAAGCGTTCTGCATCAGCCAAAGCTGTAAGCAAAAAGAAACCGTGCCGATACGCCTTGGCCACAAGGAATCTTGTGGAGGCATGGTGTCCACAATCACCTTCATGAATTTCCTTCAATATTTGTTAGCCTTCCTCTGGAGCTATGCAGCGTAAAAAGACACCTGTAGCGCTTCTCTTGTAAAGATCACCACTAATGATAGAATAACCTTTTGCCCGTCTCTGGATTTGCCGGGCTACGACTTCCTACTGTGGTAACTCGCCCCGCAATAGAAACGCCAGGAACGGCTCAGTCCACTCTGGAATAGCGCGCAGCGCGGCCACAAATTCCGAGTCTGGGTCTCAGTTGGCTATTTCTTCCTCTGACTCGGTTTTAACGGAGGGCCGCCACAACTCATCCAAGAAAACGTTAGGTGGAACCTGCTCTCGACGAGAGCCGAGTCTTGACAGTGCATCCGCAGCCTCGTTCTTACGCCGGTCAATGTGCTCCACCTGGTATCCTGGGAAAGACCCGGAAACTTTGTCCACCTCTCTGCGGTATGCGGCCATTGTTGCATCCTTCCTGTCCCATGTTCCTGAGACCTACTGCACCACAAGATTCGAGTCTCGGTAGCACATTATACGCTTAATGTTCATCTCCTTTGCTACACGTAATCCATGTAACAAGGCCTCGTACTCATCTACATTGTTAGAGCAATCAAAGTGGATTTGCAAAACATAACGTAACTTATCTCCTTTTGGCGATGTGAGCACAACGCCAGCTCCGGATCCTTCATACTCCTTGGATCCATCGAAATGCATAACCCAGGATTCTGAACTTGGCACCAACAAGGGTACGCTTGTCTGAGTCCAATCATTAACAAAATCAACCAACGCCTGAGACTTGATCGCGGATCGGGGCTCATAATTGATATGGTAATCACCCATCTCGATGGCCCACTTGGCTACCCTTCCTGTAGCATCCGAATTTCTTATGATATCTGCCATGGGTATGGAACTTACCACCGTAATGGGGTGATCTTGAAAATACGGCTTCAATTTCCGACTGGCCATGAATACCCCAAAAACCAGTTTCTGCCAATGTGGATACCGCTTCTTTGCTTCTGATAAGACCTCGCTCACATAATAAACCGGCCGTTGCACCGGGTAATCCTTTCCATCCTCTTTACGCTCAACCACGACTACTGCACTAACTGCCCGAGGCCCGGCCGCAACATACAACAACATGGGCTCTTTGGGACCCGGTGCTGCCAGAACTGGTGCTTCAGACAACTGCTTCTTCAGAGCTTCGAACGCCTCATCCGCCTCTTGATCCCATACGAATTTGTCTATATTCTTCAAGAGTCGGTATAAGGGTATTGCTTTTTCCCCGAGCCGAGATATGAACCGGCTTAGTGCTGCTACGCATCCTATGAGTTTCTGGACATGTTCCAATTCCTCTGGATTTTTTAGGATCTGAATAGCTTTGATCTTCTCCAGGTTAGCCTCGATTCCCCGCTCAGAAACGATGAAACCGAGTAATTTCCCCGCAGGAACTCTGAACACACATTTTGTTGGGTTGAGCTTCATTTGATATCTCCTCAGGGTTTTGAATGTCTCTTTCAGGTGATCAATGAATGTTTCTGTGTTCCTTATTTTGATCACCATGTCATCAACATAAGCGTGGACATTGCGCCCAATCTGATCCTCGAAACACTTTTGAATGCACCGTTGATATGTTGCGCTAGCATTTTTCAGTCCAAAGGTCATGGTTTTGTAACAGAAGGCTCCGAAGGGGGTTATAAACGACGTCTTCTCCCAATCCTCCTCTTTGAGCTTTATCTGATGATACCCGGAATAGGCATCCAGAAAACATAGCAGGTCACTTCCCGCCACTACATCTTTGATCTGGTCTATCCTTGGAAGGGCGAATGGATCTTTTGGACAATGCTTGTTGAGACTCGTGTAATCTATGCACATTCTCCACTCGTTATTCTTTTTAAACACTAAAACCGGGTTTGCCAACCACTGGGGGTGGAAAGCCTCCATGAGAAAGCCGGCTGCTAGGAGCCGAGCTACCTCTGCTCCTATAGCTTTTCTTCTTTCCTCGTTCATTTTCCTCAAACCCTTCTTCACTGGCCGGGTCTTGGGATCAACGCGTAAGCTGTGTTCAGCAAGTTCAGTCGGGATACCCGACATGTCGCTAGGTGTCCAAGCAAAAACATCCTGATTATCGCGGATAAACTCGATGAGCGCGCCTTCCTCCTTGCTATCTAGGTTTGACCCTATGGAAAACTGCTTGGAAGAGTCGCCCTCAATGAAAGACACCATCTTTGTGTCTTGGGCTGCTTTGAACTTAGCTCTCTCATCATCAGTGTTGGGTTTCTTCAAAGCGTTTCGATCTTCCAGGTCTACCTGAGACCTGTAATACCTGAGTTCTTCCTTTGCACAAGCTTGTTCTGCAAGTGCCGCATCTCCCTCATCACACTCTGCTGCCACAGCCATGTTCCCATGTATAGTGATGGTTCGTTTAGGACCCAGAATCTTCAACTGTAGGTAGACATAACACGGCCTTGCCATGAATTTGGCGTAAGCCGGCCTTCCAAGCAGTGCATGATAAGGACTACGCAACTTCACCACCTCGAATGTGAGCCACTCTACTCTGTAATTATCCTTGGATTCTCCAAAAGCAACCTCCTGTGTTATCTTTCCGTCAGGGCAGGCCGAATGTCCTGGTACAATTCCATGGAAAACTATGGAGCTTTTCTGCAGCTGAGACTCCTTGAGGCCAATACGTAAAAAGGTCTCCCAATATAGGATATTCATACTGCTCCCACCATCCATCAGAACCTTCTTTAGCTCATAGCCATTGACCTGCGGCGCTACCACCAAAGCTAGCACACCCGGATGTTCTATTGCTTCCGGGTGATCCCTCCTACTCCATGTTACCTCCTGATCTGACCATCTCAGGTATCTGGGAACACCCGAACAAACCGAGGTTACAGCTCTTTTGAGTATCTTCCTCTCTCTCTTGGAGGTCCTAGTGGTGTGAACATGATACTGCCCTAGATACTTTGGGTTACTCTGAAAGACCCCCGCACCACCTTGGTTGTTACCCGGGTTGCTAGCTCCTGCATTGCCTGCGCGGGGTGGTCCGTTGCTCGGGTTTCCACCCAGACCCGGCCCTCCTCCCTGGCCTGCGCCTTGCAGGGCTTTCTGTATTTCTTCGTTTTTCCACCTCTGTAGATCCACACATTGCTCCAATGAATGATTAGCCGTCCTGCCATTCCTTCTATGGCGCGGGCAAAGCATCTTGAAGGCTTCTATGTGATTAGTCGGCCGTGGTGGCCCTTGGTAATTGTTTCCTCCGTTAATGTTTCCATCCACTCTGGGTCTTGCAAACCCGGCTTCAGCACTGGCGACTAACTCGGAGCCTCCCTCATACGGGCGTTTACGCTGATTATTTCCATTGCCACCATTGCTACCTCCATTTTTGTTCGGCGCAGCCCCATTACCGGTTCTCCCATTATTGTTCGTACTAGCTTTTTCCTTCTTGTCCTCGATATCTTCTTCTGTGGTGTTAGTGGAGGAATGCTTGTTGCATGCGTCCATCAACTCCCCCATAGTAATTTCTGAAACATGCCTGCTGGACTTCATGCGTACCAATTTTTGCACCAAGGGCGTATATCTGCATGTTTTCGCCATAGCTTGTATCGCATCCTTGGGCTGGATATCAGTGGAAGAGTGGAGTATCTCCATGACTCGGCGCACCCAGCTGCGTGCCGATTCTTCCTTTCTCTGCACACACCGATGCAAGTCGTTAATCGTGTATAATTTCCTGCAAGTTCCATGAAAGTGCTTGACGAAAGCCGACTTGAGATCGCTCCATGAACTGATAGACTTCTCAGGCAGGTTATTGAACCATAGTTTAGCTGCTCCTTTAGACATCATGAGATACATAAATTTGGCTTGGAGCCTTTCCGAAGCATTGCGAATAGACATGGCCATCTCATAACTGCTTAACCAGGTCTCAGGATCCATGGTTGGCTCATAGTTGACAACTTTACCCGGCTCTTTGAACTTGTCCGGACAAAGCTCGGCCCTGATAGCGTCTGATAAGCATTTGGGTCCGGCTAAGTTTCTCAACACTGGCCTTACTCTCGAAACGTGTGAAACCTCGGCTGCCGCAGCAGGAGGCGCGCCAACTACTGGACCTCGTACTGCAGACCCGGCCGCACGCCTTGCCCGGGAACTATCCACAATAAACTGTGCCACTGAGACCGCTGGAGCTGCTGGCCTAAGTGGAGGAGGCAGCATTTGCTGCTGCTCTGCCCTCCGTCGTGCTGATGCCGACTGAATGTTCCTCGTATTGCCTTCCTGCCAACTGATATATGGCGTCCTGTGCATCCCGCTCCTGTTGTCCAGGTAATTGGCTTGCTGAGCCACCGCGGTGCGTAACATCTCTATAGCCTGCCGGGTCTCTATCGCTTGAGGTGATTCTCCCAGCGGAATACAGTCGAGTGCTAAAGTTGTGGCGTACACGTTGTCCATATGGTTATTGAAGTGACCCGGTGGGGTATGAAATCGTGATGGTGGTGGCTGCACAGTATTGCCCCCAACCACCCCAACGGGTAGCACAGGTAACCCGTTCGGTACATTCGCCGGCTGTCCTCCAAGCGTCTCTCCTTCATACCCGGTTCCTTGGTTCACAATCGGGATCGGCTGATCTTGAGGTGTGACAAACAATGCGGCCGGCTGTAGGGCTCCGCCTGTCGCTGGCAGTCTCGTTTGATGCCTCTGACTCATCCAACTGACGTTGACGCGGGGCCATCTGTAACTTCTCGGCCTCTACATCTCTCCTTTGTTGTTGCAACGCTCGGCGGGCCACATCCAGGTCTCTGGCCCGGGCCGCTGCGTTCTCCGGGGTTATCACCGTATCCAGCACTGTGGGATCGAAGATCAAGTTGTTGCTGAATAGAGCCGGATTTGGTGGGTGTGATGTTCCCGCACCGGCTGTTCTGTTCATCCTGAATCCGAACATGTTCCCGTGATGAGCAGTTTCGCCTGTTTCGCTGGTGACGGATGTTTGCTCGCCATCGACCAGGGCTCCGGCCGAGTCTCCATTAATCGGCGTCTGTTGTTGGGCCAGCTCTTGCGCCGCACCAGCCGCGGCTATTGTCACATCACCCTGGTTTAGATTTATCGCAGGGGCTGTGTAAACCGTGACTCAGTGCGCAATGCCTGGCGAAGATTCATATTCTTCTTCCTCGCAGCTATCCTCTTCATACCGATCTTCGAGCAAGTGCAATATAGATTCGGTATCATCATCCTCGTTGATCCGGCCACGCGGGGTCCATGCCGGCTCCTCTGGTTGTTCCCTCTTCGTGGTGGGTGCTCTCTCCAGCCATGCCGTGCCTACCGACTCTTCCCCATCCAATTGAACGCAGGTGGCGGGCCCTGACACGGAATCATACTCATTATTTCCATAAATCAAACCATACGTACATACCATACACACGAATACGTACATACCATACACACGACGGATCCGGTTTCCAGCTGATCCGACTCTGGCCCCCAGCCAGAATCGTCGATGATCTTCTCTCCTTCGGGGTTGGTGATGATCTCGCCAACAACGAGGTTCTTCATGCTTTCCAGAGCTTCTCCCGTAATATAAACACCTTTGGACGTAGGCCCCACGGTGGGCGCCAACTGTCGTGGGAAAGTCACGGCAGACGTTACCGGAGGTAACTTAGGTTGGGGCAAATCGACAATGGTGTTTGGGAGAGGGTTTAGCTCAGATTGGACACAAGGATTAGCATGGTTCAGCCTCTCCATTGGAGATAATAGCTTACTTCTAGCTGGGATCTTATTAACTATCGATCTAAAGGCTCGGACTGCAACGTCGCCGAGACTCCAAATCTGGGGTGACAAATACTGGCTTTCGTACCTCTCGAATAAATTGGATCTCTCTAACCCTTAGTCTCACGGATCTATGCCCGGAGGGCCAGCTTATATAACACCCGGTTTCCTGGCTTTCCTTACAAGATACCCCCGGAGTCCTATTCGGGGTCGGCATATAACCCTAAATTGCTCTCCGTGACCCCCAAGTATTGGACTCCACGGTTTACACCGCCTCTCGGGTCTTCTAGAACTTCCTTTCCTTGAGCCGAGTTTCCCGAGTATTGGACTCAACGAGACCCGGCCCATCATCATTTTATGAGGTCTTCGCCCAAACCAGCTCCAGCCGGGTCTTTATCCTTCCCTATGGGCCTATCGGGTTAGTATCCCCCCAACACACTTCTTGGGAGATAACCCATGGTTTTATTTTTGCTTTGTTTTTCTCTGCTTTCTTTGAGTCAAGGTGTTGTATACTTCTGTAGAAACTCCTTTGTATCTTTATTTTCATGTATTAGTTACGCCAAATAAAGTTTTTAACGAAAGTTGGAGTTGGTTTTGGATTTCTACTCTCCACAGTAAAAAATCGTATAAAATCTTGAAAGATCAGAATGACCTGATATTGTTTGTTCTTATTGCTCAGATAATTCCGAAACTTTTTTATTCTTTAAGTTTTTCGATCTGAGAAATATAAGTGCCCTGAAAAAATTTCATCTTTACAGACTGTTCTGGTTTTGGCAGATTCTGCCATTTTTCTTGCATTTACTCTTTTACGATGTCAAGTGGATTTCTTGGCTTCACGAAACATCAGTGGTTGTAGCTCATGTTTAAAAGTATCAACATCACTTGTGCCCATGCAGAACCCATTAATTTATGATTGTTTCACTAACCCTCTAATGCAAATTACGCTTTGAGTGTGGTGTGAAGGAAGTTTTCAAGGGTCAAGAGAAGAGGGTGATATAATGTGATCAACAAGAGTGCAAGGTCAAAGCTTGGGGATGCCCCCGTGGTTCATCCCAGAAAATTCTAAGAAGACTCAAGTGTCTAAGCTTGGGGATGCCCAAGGCATCCCCTTCTTCATCAACAATTTATCAGGTCACTTCTAGTGAAACTATATTTTTGTTCGGTCACATCATATGAAATTTAGTTGGAGCGTATGTTTGTTTTTCTTTTGTTTTCCTTTGTTTTACTTGATGCAATAATATATTTAGAACCTAGCATTCTTTTTGTGGGAGAGAGACATGCTCTACTTTTTCGTTTAAATACTCGTTATGCTCGTATTCTTAGTTTCTCTTCTGGCTGCTGCAAAATTCTTGTTTGGCTCCTGTTTTTCTTGTGTCTCTTATTTAGAGCTGTTAGTTTTAGTAGAGTTGTGTTAGTACTCTATTCTTTCATTGTTGTATCTCTTGGAGAGTTTTTTTTATTATAAAATTCATGGTGTTGGAAAGCAGTAGTACCGTTTTCGTGCTTATAACGGTGCAAATAGAAGCTTGTATAGACTGTGGCTAGACTTTTTCATGTCATGCTAGATGTTATTTTAATTCTCAAGCTTAGTAGTTATTTTTGTAGCATGATTTGTCTCAAATATCTGAGAGTGTTTAATGTTCCTTAGAAAGAATCATGAGTTGTTCTTGTCATTTTGAAGCATAAATTTGTGGTGCTCTCCTTTGAGTGTTTTATTTGGTTGACTTGGCACATGCTCACACCATGTTTATGACTACAAACCAGTCACTTATAGCCTCTATGATCATTTAGTTTTTTAACTTGTAGGACCACTTATGCTTTGATTAATGTTGTTTTGCCGCTATGCATGATTATGGCCATTCTTGCTCTCTTGATTTTTCGCTCCCAGTCTTTTGCTAACCTCCACCTGTACTGAGTATGAGCTCTACTCATGGAAACAACTCCCAAAAACCAAAGTTTGCCAAATGTGTCCACCATACGTACCTACATGTGGTATTTAACTTTCACTCCAAAGTAAATTGCTCATGTGTTACCTTTAAAACCTTCAAAATTATTCCTGTTTTGTGCTCCTGTTTTAGCTCATGAGGACGTAAAAAGAGAATCTTTATCTCACTTGTTGATTGGACTTTCACACCCTGGACTAGTGGCTTCATCCGCTTATCCAATTGATTGAAGAGCTGGCAGCGGGGTGCCCAGCCTCAAATTAATACAACAAATTCTCTTCACTCTTTTTGCCCTTGATTTATCAGTCAAAGCATAATTGTGTAAACAAAAGAGAAAGAGGAATGACCTTCTACCCAGATGCGTCCTTCTATGGGATCCGCTCTTGTGAAGTCTAGTTGGCTTGTGATGTATTGTATTTTCTGTTTACTATTCGTTGACATAAGAATACACCTCTCTAAAAATTAATCACTCCTCCATGGTATGTGATTGTTGGCAGGCACCCCCAGGATTCGGTTAGCCATGGTTTGTGTAAGAAAGGTTGGGAGGAGTGTGAATCATTTTATACCTATGTTTAACAAACTAAAAGCTCTAGCACATGAGTGATCCCTGCTTCCCTCTGCAAAGGGCCTTTCTTTTACTTTTATGGTTAGTCTCCATCTTCTAACTTTATGCACAATTGAGAGAGCATGCTTGCCATTTTGAGTTTAATGTGCATTTCTCCCAGAAACATTATTAATTGATTCATGATGAGTTATTGTTTCTTCTCAAATTATTTTTTCTAGTCTTCCTCATGAACTTTGAAGGTATCCTGGCATTTATGTTTTTTCCCACTCTTAAGGACAAGCGAAATATCACTTTCGTATGTTATCTCTATGCTTGAAACAAACGTATAGCTTTCGAGTGCATTATTATTCATGATTTTTGTTTGTGTTACTTTTCATGATGCAAGGTGATTGCTATGCTTTACAGTTAGAATTATTATTATCATTATTGTGTTAAAGTTCTATGATCTCAGCTATACTTATGCTTTTACAATTTAGATGATCAAGTTTATGTTGGTAGCATGTCACCTCAGAAATTATTTGTTTTGTTGTTTACCTACTCGAGGATGAGTAGGAACTAAGCTTGGGGATGTTGATATATCATAAACGTATCCTTGATTTTTGATGTTCCATGTTGTTTTAATGTCATATGCTACATGTTTTCCTTACACTTTATGCATTTTTTATCGATTTTCTGGGACTAACCTATTGACAAGATGACACAGAGCCAGTTCCTGTTTTCTGTTTTTTTAGTTTCAGAAAAGTTGTTCTGAAAATATTCTTAGAATTGGACGATTCAAAATCTAGAAGTCTTAGAATTCCCAGAGGGTCAAGGAACTCCGAAGAAGACCCGAAGGGGGCTCCCGGAGCCTCCACACCATGCTTGGGAGCGGGTGGGCCCCTGGCCGCGCCTGGGGGTGCTGTGGGCCCCTCTGGACGCCCACCGCCATCACCCTTTCGCCTATATATGCCCATGATGCATAAACCCTAAGGATATCAGCCCCCTTCCACGAAAAGTTCCGTAGCTCCGCTGCCGCTGCTGCCACCGACAAGTTTCGGGGGACAGAAATCTCTGTTCCGGCACCCTGCCGGGACGGGGAAGTGTCCCCGGAGCAATCTCCATCGACTCCACCACCATCTTCATCGTCGCTGCTGTCTCCTATGATGAGGAGGGAGTAGTTCTCCCCCGGGGCTGAGGGCTCTACCGTTAGCTATGTCTTTCATCTCTTTCCCATGGTTGATCTTTATATGATCATAAGATTTTTAATCTAGTTGACTAAGTAAATGTTACTATTCATCTATCATGCTACTCAAGTGGTTTTGTTATGAGATCCCCGTAGACACTTTGATCACGGCGTAGTGACAGTGTGTGCACTGTGTGGGTTAGCATGATATTTATATCTTGTGTTGGATGACCCTATGAAATTGTGGCGTTTGTTTAGTAATAATTTGGGGCGCTCATAGTGACAGTGTGGGGTTCCCTAGAGAGGGATTACGGACTTGAGTGATGTTACAGCCCTACGTAATGATTGGTGTTTGTTATTCGGCCGGAGACTGGTTCGGAGTAGCATAGTGAAGAGATGATATTTATGCATTCAATTATCTTATCATTGTTGAGAGTGTCCACTAGTGAAACTAGGATCCCTAGGCCTTGTTTCTAATCAATGAAACACCATTTACAGCTAGTTCTGTTACATGTTTGCTTGCTGCCATTTTTATATCAGATTGCAATTACCACTTATAATCATACATATCACTTGTATTTCACTATCTCTTCGTCGAACTGGTGCACCTATACAACTGACAATTGTATTAGGTGTGTTGGGGACACAAGAGACTTCTTGTATCGTAATTGCAGGGTTGCTTGATAGGGATATCTTTGACCTCTTCCTCCCTGAGTTCGATAAACCTTGGGTAATCCACTTAATGGAAACTTGCTATTGTTCTACAAACCTCTGCACTTGGAGGCCCAAGACTGTCTACAAGAATAGAAGCATGCGTAGACATCACCTGACATTGATACTAGACAAGGTGAACTCACCCCTATCTCTATATGCCTTCAGTGTCTTGGTGAATGGTGCGCTACCTCATGGATTTCCCCTATACGTGCCTAGGCTTGATCCCACCATGGTGCCCAAGACGACGCCCAAGATTCTCAAGATCATGCCCAAGACGGTGGCCAAGAAGTTATGGAAGAAGTCCGAGAAGACGACATCGAAGAAGGAGAAGAGAAGGAGGAAGAGAGAGGAAAATAGGGAGGTCGTCCTCAAATCCCGGCCAGGTCGGCTCCCCTACCCCTCCAGGTCGGACCCCCAATAGAAGGAGCCGGCCTCCACCCTGGCCTCGGGCGGGCCCTCATGCGTGTCAGGCCGGGAGCCCAACCGAAGGGACTGGCCTCCACCCCGGGCTCGAGCCGCTTCCCCTGCGCCCCCAGGCAGCCGGCCAGCTGCTGCGCCCACCCCGGCTAGGCCGGCTGCCCTGCTGCTGTGCAAAAGAGGGGAAAAGCCCCCTTTTCCTCCTCCACCTACCCCGCTTGGCTATAAAAGGAACCCCTTTGTCTAGATCTAGGGTTAGAGATGAATTTAGACATTTGAGCTTTGCTCTTCTATCCCTCTTGTGAGGCTACTCCTATGGTTTGTACCTAGGACTGTATCAAGGCTACTCCTATGATGTGTATCTAGGACCGCATCAAGATTCATCGGGTTTCCTATCCTTTCCCCTTGGGATTCAGTTAGGGAGTTTCCAATCTTCCTCAACTAACCCTTGAGGTTCTATTGGCTTGGTGGAGCAGCCACGGGTGTGAAGAGGTTTCCGATAAGGTGAGTTCGGTTGGATCGATTGTTCCGTAGGTGGCCTTTGCGGCTTAGTTGACAGGAGACCGGGTCTTTCAGTTCGTGATAGTTCTCTTCGCTCCCTCATCCCCCTCTCGTTCCCCCTTGTGTTCTTTGTGTTCGTCGTTCGTTCTTCGTGTTCATGGTCAATTCGTGAAGATCGGGCCACCGAAGAGGTTAACCCCTCCATCATCTGTATCAGAAGCTAGATTGACACGAATTCGACCCCCACTATCCCCCTTTCCACCAAAAAAATTCTTCCCCAACCCTAAATTCGAAAATTTCAAAAATAGCCAAAAAGGGATTTCGACAGATCTGTTGATTTGTTAAGTTTTTTGTGGATTTTATCTATGTATTTGTTGCCTGAGACCATTCCCCACCTTTCTATTCAGCCACTTTCCTCGAATTTCTTATAAAAAATCTTAGATTTGAAGGAATTTCGAAATTGGGCAAAAATCTCGGAAAAATCCTGCTTTTTCGATTCATAGACAGAATTTCAAAGTTGTTTTCCTTGTTGGTCTGATTTGACTGATTCATGTTTCCATGCAAAGCCCACAACATCATCAATGCAACTGATGGTACAGATATTGCACTTGTTGGGATACCCCAAGAGGAGGGTGTGATGAGCATAGCGGTAGGAGTTTTCCCCTTAGTTAAGAACCAAGGTTATCAATCCAGTAGGAGAAAGAGGACCTTCGGAAGGTTAATGCCACTGACGGTGGTGATGGCGCTTCACCGGTGTCGGCAACAACATGGAACCTGCACACAACATAACCAAAATACTTTGCCCCAACGGTACAGTGAGGCTGACAATCTCACTGGTCTTGCTGAAAACAAAGATTAGACGTATAGTGTGGAAAATGATGTATGCTTGCAGTAAGTAAAGAAAGAAGGAAATTGTTGTGGTTTGTATAACAGTGTGGAAAAATGGACCGGGGTTCATAGTTTCACTAGTGGTGTCTCTCCATAAAATATAGCATGCTGGGTGAACAAATTACAGCTCGGCAATTGACAAATAGAGGTTGCACCGTAGTCACAATATGACAAGAAGACTACTATGATATTTAGTGCGGGCATTACAACAAGATACATAGACCGACATCCATCTGCATCTATGGGGTTATCATCCGAACCCCCTTAGGTATTAAGTTGCAAGCAATAGATAACTGCATTAAACAAACTGCGTAATGTAAGCAATGATTATGCACGCGGGCACTCTCACCACTGTTTTTCTCCCTAATGGCAACACCACATCCCCCCCCCTTCACGTTTCTGTCACTCGAGCAAGGTGGTGAGCGGGCATGAACCCACTATCGAGCATAAATACTCCCTCTTGGAGTCACTAGCAACTACTTGGCCAGAGCAACCACTAGCAAGGAGAGCATGCAAGATCACAAATAGCATATGCAAATAAAGACTATAATCCACTTGGTATAAGGTCAATATTCATCGGATCCCAGCAAACACAGCATATAGAATTACATAAGATCAATCTCGATCATGATAGGCAGCTCACAAGATCTAAACATGGAGGCATATGAGGAGAAGACAACCATCTAGCTACAACTACGAACCCATAGTCCAACTCCGGAGGTAGGCATGGTGATGTACGTAGAAGCCTCCGGTGATGATCTCCTCTCCGGAAGGGTGCCGGAAACAGCTTCAGAACCCCCTTGATCTAGGGTTGACGATGACGGCAGCTGCGGAACTTTTCAGGGATTTTTTATTAGGTCCTTACGGTTTTCCATCCGGGGGCTTAAATAGGCAAAAGGGCAAAGGTGGTGGAGCTACAGGGCCCCACACCCATAGATGGCGTGGCCAGGGAGGACCCGCGCCACCCTATGGTGTGGCCCCTCTGTTGCCCGTCTTCGACTCCTCGGTGTTCTTGATGCTTTTGGGGAAAATAGGAACTTCGGGCTTTGTGGGGTCCAATTCCGAGAATGTATGCAGAACAACTTTTCTGAAACCAAAAATAGCAGAAAACAGGGAACTGGGACTTGGCATCTTGTTAATAGGTTAGTCCCTAAAAACATATAAAATTGCTATAAATAAGGGAGAAAACAAGTAGCAATTGGCAAAATATGATCATGGAGCATCAGAAATTATAGATACGTTGGAGACGTATCAAGCATCCCCAAGCTTCGTTCCTACTCGTCCTCGAGTAGGTAAACGATAAAACAATAATTTCTGAGGTGACATGCTACAAACATAAACTTGATCAATCTAATGTAAAAGCATATGCACGCTGAGATCATAAAACTTTAAACACAGACATGATAAATAAAATTTTAATAATAAAGCATAGCAACTACTTTGCATCACAAAGAGTAACTCAAATAAAGGATCATGAATAATAATGCAAAGAAAGATAAACGTTTATTTCTGGTATAGAGAAAGCATGGCAAAGTGATATTTCGCTTGTCCTTAAGAGTGGGGCAAAACATAAATGACAGGACACCTTCAAAGTTCATGAGGAACACTAGAATAACTAATTTAAGAACAAATAATATCACCATGAAGTAATTATTGATGCTTATGGGAAAAAATGCACATAGAACTCATAATGGCAAAAATGCTCTCTCAACTATGCATAAAGTTAGAAGATGGAGACTCAACATAAAAGTAAAGAAAGGCCCTTCGTGGAGGGAAGCGGGGATCACTCGTGTGCTAGAGATTTTATTTTATTAAACAGAGGTATTAAAAGTTTGATACTGAGTGTCTATATTTTGGGAGATGTATGCTAATGCCAACGAATGGTAAATAGAAAATACAGTACGTCACAAGCCAAGTGGATTCACAAGAGCGGCTCCCATGGTGAAGGACGCAACTGGTGTAGAAGGTCATCCCTCTTTCTCTTTTGTTTACAGAATTATGCTTTGAGTCATAAATCAGGGGAAAAAATAGTGAAGAGAATTTGTTTGCATTAATTTGGGGCTGGGCACCCTGCTGCCAGCTCTTTTATCATTTGGATAAGCGGATGAAGCCACTAGTCCAGGGTGTGAAATCCAATCAACAAGTGAGATAAAGATTCTCTATTGACGTCCTCATGAGCAAAAACAGGAACATAAAGCAGCAATAACTTTGAAGGTTTTAAAGGTAACACATGAGCAATTTACTTGGAATGGCAGTTAAATACCACATGTAGGTAGGTATGGTGTACACAATGGGAAAAACTTTGGTTTAAGGGAGTTTGGATGCACGAGTAGAGCTCATACTCAGTATAGGTGGAGGCTAGCAAAAGACTGGGAGCGACAAATCAAGAGAGCATAAGATCCATAATCATGCATAGAGATATAAGCATCATTAATTAAAACATAAGCAGTATCACGAGTTCAAAAACTAAGTGTTCATGGAGACTATTCATGACTGGTTTGTAGTCATAAACATGGTGTGAGCATGCTCCAAGTCAACCAAACAAAACATTCGAAAGAGAATACCATATATTGATGCTTTACTATGATAAGAACAACTCATGAATCTTTCAAGACATATTAAACACTCTCAGCTATTTAAGGCTAATCATGCTACTCAATAACCAAAAGGCTTTAAAACTAAAATAACATTTAGCATGGCATGAAAAAGTCCTAGCCACAGTCTATACAAGCTTCTTCTAGTACTGTTATAAATTCTACTTCAAGCAGCAGTTTTCGTTCTCCCAACAAGCACCATACAAAACATGCTTTAACAAAAATACTCTTTATTATACCGAAAGCAAACATCAAAGTACTCACATAACACTGCTAAAACTAACAGATCTAATAAGAGATGCATGCAAAACAGGAGCTAAATAAATGCAACAGCTAGACAGAGATTAAGAATACAACGTATTCTCAGGAAAAAGCGGAGCGTGTCACTTTCCAATAAAAGAATGCTGGGGTCCAACCAAGCTTATTGAAAAAGTAAAAAAAAACTTAAAGAAAAAGCAAAAAAAACTGAAAACAAAAATAAAAGACGCACCAAGTAAAGCACATAAGATGCGACCGAATAAAAATATAGTTTCACAAGAAGTGACGTGATAATTTGTTGATGAAGAAGGGGATGCCTTGGGCATCCCCAAGTTTAGAAGCTTGAGTTTTCTTGGAATTTGCTTGGATGTACCATCGGGGCATCCCCAAGATTAGGCTTTTCACTCTTCTTGATCATATCATATCATCCTCTTCTCTTGACCCTTGAAAACTTCATTCGCATAAAAATTCCCACAATCTTCATTAGCAACGTTAGTGCAATTGAAATAATAAATTCACATGGTTCAGTTTCAACACAAGTCTAACACTCAAAAACACATTAGATACTGTCAGAACTTCTTTTAAAACTCATTTTCTCAAAATAACAACGAAAGAAAGAGATTAAGATGCAAATGCGATAAATGGCAGAAATCTGTTAAAACAGAACAGCAGGTAAGGATCGATTTTTTAAGAAATCTTCTGTTTCTCAAATCAAAAAGTGGTCTTCTAAGAAAAGTTTCGTATATAACTCAGGATTAAGCAAAAAAATGCTCATGTCATTTTGTATTTTCTGTGACTTTTAGCGGAATTAACAGTGGACAGCAGAAATCTGTTTACTGCGGAGAAATCCGAAATATAGGCTCAACTTTCCACTAGAGGCTTTACTTGGCTCAACAAAAACTCAAAAGAAAAGATACGGAGGGGTTTCTAAGAAAATAGAAAACACCCAGGTGCAAAGCACACCAAAGAAAACGGGTTGAAAACAGCGAAATAAAACGCGTTGTCTCCCGGTAGCGCTTTTCTTTAACACCTTTTAACTAGGCATAAAAAGGGCAACTCAAGTATTTTCAAGTGAAGAAGCATCAACATCATATTTTCATCTAATAATAGAGTCAAAGGGTAGCTTCATCTTCTTTCTAGGAAAGTGTTCCAGACCTTTCTTGAGGGGAAGCTGATATTTAATACTCCCCTCTTTTATATCAATAATAACACCAACAGTTCTAAGAAAAGGTCTTCCCAAAACAATAGGACAAGAAGCAGATTCAATGGACATAACAAGGTTATTGTTAACATCATCTACCAAGACATCAATTCTACCAAGAGGTTTCTTCTTAACATTATCAGCAAGATGAACATCCAAATAACAGTGCTCCAACGGTGGTAAATCAAGCATATTATAAATCTTTTGAGGCATAACAGAGATACTAGCACCAATATCACACAAAGCATTGCAATCAAAATCATTTACTTTTATCTTAATGATAGGCTCCCAACCATCATCTAGTTTTCTAGGGATAGATGTCTCAAGTTTCAACTTTTCTTCCCTAACTTTCATGAGAGCATTGGTAATATGTTTAGTAAAGGCCATATTCATGGCACTAGCATTGGGACTTCTAGCAAGCTTTTGTAGGACCATAATAACTTCAGAGATATTTCAATCATCAAAATCAAAATTATTATCATCAAAAGTAATGGGACCATTATCTCCCATACCTCTAAAAATTTCAACACTTTTATCAGAAACAATTTCAGCAGTTTGAGGCAATTTAGCACGTTTCACCAAAGGAGTAGGGACTTTATTAGAACCAATTACTTTACCATTGATAGTAGGAGGTTTATTAGCACTTGGAGCTTCAGTTTTACTAGTGGCTGTGATAGTGCAAACTCTAGCAATATTATTCTTTCTAGCCAATTCATCTTCTCTTTCCCACATAGCACGTAATTCAGCCATCAACCTAACATTGTCATCAATTCGAAGTTGAATGGCATTCAAAGTTTTACTTTGTTTAACATCTTGTGGAAAAACCTTTATTTTTAGAAAATCAACATCAATAGCAAGGCTATCTACTTTAGAGGCAAGAACATCTATTTTACCAAGCTTTTCCTCAACAGATTTATTAAAAGCAGTTTGTGTGCTAATAAATTCTCTAAGAACCTTTTCAAGATCAGAGGTAGAGCTTTTATTGCTATTGTAGGAGTTTCCATAAGAATTACCATAACTATTATTAGGAGGATAGGGCTTATAATTGTTTCCACCAAAATTATTTCTATAAGCATTGTTGTTAAAATTATTATTTCCAATAAAGTTTACATCAACATGCTCTTCTTGAGCAACCAAAGAGGCTAAAGGAACATTATTAGGATCAACTTGAGCTTTACCATTAACAAGCATAAACATAATAGCATCAATCCTTTCACTCAAAGAGGGGGTTTCCTCAACAGAATTTACCTTCTTACCTTGTGGAGCTCTCTCAGTGTGCCACTCTGAATAATTTATCATCATATCATCAAGAAGCCTTGTTGCATTGCCCAAAGTGATGGACATAAAGGTACCTCCAGCAGCTGAATCCAATAGGTTCCTTGAGGAGAAATTCAGTCCTGCATAAAAGTTTTGTATAGTCATCCAAGTAGTCAGTCCATGAGTGGGACAATTCTTCACCATAGTTTTCATTCTTTCCCAAGCTTTATCAACATGTTCATTATCAAATTGTTTAAAATTGATTATGTCACTTCTCAGGGATATAATCTTAGCAGGAGGATAATATTTTCCAATGAAAGCATCTTTACACTTAGTCCATGAATCAATACTATTTCTAGGCAAAGATAGCAACCATTCTTTAGCTCTTTCTCTCAAAGATAAAGGAAATAATTTCAGTTTAATAATATCTCCATACACATCTTTATATTTTTTTCATATCACATAGTTCAAAAAGATTTATTAAGGTGGGTAGCAGCATCATCAGTACTAATACCAGAAAATTTCTGTTTCATCACAAGATTTAATAAAGTAGGTTTAATCTCATAGAAAGCAGCAATAGGATCAGGTGGAGCAATAGGTGTACAAATAAAATCATTGTTGTTTGTGCTAGTGAAGTTACACAACATAGTATTCTCAGAGGAACTCATTTTAGCAGAATAAATGCAAGCAAATAAATAACAGCTATGAAGTAAACTAATTTTTTTGTGTTTTCAATATAGAGAAGAAAAACAAGACAAAAATAAAAAAAGACAATAAACAAAATAAAGAGGTTGAGAGTGAGAGACTCCCCTTGCCTGAAGACTTCTTCCTCCCTGGCAACGGCGCCCGAAAAAGTCCTTGATGGTGCAGATCTTGCACTAGTTGGGATACCCCAAGAGGAGGGTGTGATGAGCACAACGGTAGGAGTTTTCGCCTTAGTTAAGAACCAAGGTTACCAATGCAGTAGGAGAAAGAGGACCTTCGGAAGGTTGATGCCACTGACCGTAGTGATGGCGCTTCACCGGTGTCAGCAATAACGTGGAACCTGCAGACAACACAACCAAAATACTAGTCCCCAACGGTACAGTGAGGTTATCAATCTCACGGGTCTTGCTGAAAACAAAGATTAGACGTATAGTGTGGAAAATGATGTATACTTGAAGTAAGTAAAGAAAGCAGGAAATTGTTGTGGATTGTTTAACAGTGTGGAAAATGGATCGGGGTTCATAGTTTCACTAGTGGTGTCTCTCCATAAAAGATAGCATGTTGGGTGAACAAATTACAGCTGGGCAATTGACAAATACAGGTTGCACCGTAGTGCACAATATAACAAGAAGACTACTATGATATTTAGTGCGGGCATTACAATAAGATACATAGACCGACATCCATCTGCATCTATGACTTACCATCAGGTTATCATCCAAACCCCCTTAGGTATTAAGTTGCAAGCAACAGATAACTACATTAAACAAAGTGTGTAATGTAAGCAATGATTATGCACGCGGGCACTCTCATCGCTGTTTTCTCCCTAATGGCAACAGCACGTCCCCCCTTCACGTTTCTGTCACTCGAGCAAGGCGGTGAGGAGACATGAACCCACTATCGAGCATAAATACTCCCTCTTGGAGTCACTAGCAACTACTTGGCCAGAGCAACCACTAGTAACGGAGAGCATGCAAGATCAAAAATAGCATATGAAAATAAAGACTATAATCAACTTGGCATAAGGTCAATATTCATCGGATCCCAGAAAACACAGCATATAGAATTACATAAGATCAATCTCGATCATGATAGGCAGCTCACGAGATCTAAACATGGAGGCATACAAGGAGAAGACAACCATCTAGCTATAGCTACGAACCCGTAGTCCAAGGATGAACTACTCACGCATCACTCCTGAGGCAGGCATGGTGATGTAGAAGCCTCCGGTTATGATCTCCTCTCCGGCAGGGTGCCGGAAACAGCTTCAGAATCCCCCTGATCTAGGGTTGACGGTGATGGCGGCTGCGGAAATTTTCGGGGATTTTTTATCAGGTCCTTAGGGTTTTCCATCCGGGGGGCTTAAATAGGGAAAAGGGAAAATGTGGTGGAGCTCCAGGGGCCCCACACCCATAGGTGGCGTGGCCAGGGGACCCGCGCCACCCTATGGTGTGTCCCCCTGTTGCCCGTCTTCGACTCCTCTTCGGTGTTCTGGATGCTTCCGGGGAAATAGGAACTTCGGGCTTTGTGGGGTCCAATTCCGAGAATGTTTGCAGAACAACTTTTCTGAAACCAAAAACAACAGAAAACAGGGAACTGGCACTTGGCATCTTGTTAATAGGTTAGTCCCGGAAAACATATAAAATGCTATAAATAAGGGATAAAACAAGTAGCAATTGGCAAAATATGATCATGGAGCATCAGAAATTATAGATACGTTGGAGACGTATCAGAAACTACACCAACGGATCGACACGACATCGAAAACCCTCCGGCCGCAAGTTCGTGATCATCCATAAGGTAGGTATAACTTGCTTCCGCTGGAACTAACCCATTATTCGTGTACCTTGCCAATTCAGACTAGCTCTTTTATATTGCTTGGCATAACACTAGTGGCACCGAGAGTGCGTGTTTTTCACTTGTGAGAGCGTAGTTTGACTAGGCTTGCCATTTTTATCCCCATATACCAAAAACTGAAAAGAGCAAATAAAAAAAAACCCGATGCCAAGTTCTATCCCTTGTAGGAACGTGTAGCTTCGCTTTGCAAAAGAGAAGAGAGTGACCGGTTTCCACGGTGCGAATCTTGTTGTCTCTTATTGTTTGCAATTTGAGCTAGTGTCCTCCTTGCGTTGGTGTGGCATTGAGCTTAGTCTTTGTTAGGAACATTTCGTCTGCACTCGTCCTTTGGCCACACTAACCCCATTTATCACTTGTGTGTGTGTGTTCCATTTTTGTTTCCTCCACTAGGTTTGGTTCTTTTGTTAAATTTCATTTTGGCTCTTCTCTATGTTTTACAACAAACTTTTCTTTGGATTTGTTGATTTTCTTTGCCACTTTCCTCACCCATTTGCCTTCCACATGAAGCATGTGTGTTGTTGTTTGCGGTTTTCATTCGATCTTTTTAGACTCACTTTGGACATCTCGCCCTACACCTAGGCTCGTCCACTAGCCTCAATACAACAAAAAAAGGTAACGTTGAGTAAGTAAGACATCCATTTCTTCATATCACAGTTGTGTGTTTTTGAGATGGCTAGGGAAGGAGTGTTTACAAGTCCGAGTTCGAAAGATGAAGGAAACCTGTTCTTCAACGACAACTCCCACAACTTCGTCAACCGCCATGAACATTTTCATCTTTTCCAACTTGCTCGTGACGGATTGGAGCGCTTGGACCATCGACTACAAGCTCATCATACTCGATTCAATGATCACATGGCGCGTATATCATCAACTTGGCCAACCTTGCCAACCGCAATGGATCATCATTGCCTCAAAGTCGAGACGTTCAAGGCACCAACCCCGAGCTCATCACCATGCTCGTCGCCATGATCATAACCTTCACATGGAATAGGGTCGTAAACCTGGCTCGGATACCACATCACCACCTCCTCCTCCACAAGCTCCTCGACAACATTGGTATGAGGATAGCTCGCCATCACCACTTCCTCGACACCGCCAAGGCCGTGGTGACCCTCTTCAAGATCACCCTCTACGACCGAATCTTCACCAACATCATCAACCACCTCCGCCAAGCTGCACTCATGACTATGGTCTACATGACTTCATGGATGGTGCTCGCCCACATCCAAGGCTTCCAAGGCAAGATGTGCATCACCACCACAATGACCGCCAAGAGCAAGACCCTTATGAACAAGGTAACCATGCCACTGATGCTAGTGGATGCCGCAAAGAATGCCTCCAACAACTTCACCACAATGACCATCGGCGCCATCCTACCCATCATGACCGCGAACGCCAAGCCAATGAGGATGAATCACATGACATTCCACCTCCTCTCTTTGATGAAGACCCACATGAGAAACCCCATCAACAAAAAGCAAATGAGGATGCTCCACATGATATTTCACTCCCTATCTTTGATGAAGACCCCAATGAGAAACCATGTCAACAAACCAAGTGAGCATGCTCCACATGATATTTCACTCCCTATCTTTGATGAAGACCCACATGAGCGAAACCATCAACAACAAGCAAGTAAGGATGCTCCACACGGTCTTTCGCTTCCTATCGTTCATGAGGACCCACATGAGCAACCCCATCAACAACAAGAAAGTGAGGATGCTCCACATGGCCCTTCACTCACTATATTTGATGAGGATCCACATGAGCGATCCCATCAAAAACAAGCAAAGGAAGATTCTCCCCACAATCTTTCACCTCCCATCATGGATGAAGAACCACATGAGCGACCCCATCATAAACATTAAGACAACACTTTGAGTGCCCTTTGCCTCAATGTCTCAAGGTTCAAGGGCCATGAGAGTCATCATCCTCATGATTAGTGGGAGCCTCCACCTCATCGCCACCACGAATGCGCTATACCTTCGGACCCCGCCATCGACATTGATCAAGGCCAACCTCGCCATGGATATATTGATGCACTTCACCACCACAAATGATCCACAACCTCCATGTGCGACATCCTATGAGGAAGGATTATGGACTTCATGATCAAGAGCATAAGCATCCTTCATCACCACAAACGCAACAACAACATCAAGGGTGGAAAGTTACTCCTCCAATGCCACAAGATCAACAGCACCATGAGCGTGAGGATACAACTCCAACAATCTATAATGAAGCTCCACCAATCTACGATGAAGCTCCAACAAGCCATGAGGAAGAATTCGGTCCATATGACCTTGTGGAAGATGCTAATCTCTTTTCAACCTCTCCAAGGCCACGTCCTCATCACCATTCTCACTAAGAATATCATATTCACCATCATAACCACTTGAGGATGCTACAAGGCATGGCTTGCACTACCACATCACGGAGATGATCGGGCCTTCTTCCACACAAGCCATGGAACTACCGCCTCCTCCAAGCAATGCAACAACATCGAGAAACCCCCACACTTTAAGGGCCAAGAATTTGGAGCCTTCTATTGTTTCCTCTCAAGCTTCTAGTGATATGAGTGGTGAGAGAGAGATCCACCATTCCGTGAGTGCGAGCCATAATCCTATAATGAGTGCAAAAAACATGAGTGTTCCGAAAGTCATAGCCATGATTGCCACCAAATGTGAGATGAGATTTGAGAGCAAAATCCCATTTGTGCTTATTGACACTACGGCTTACCAACTTTCTATCCATCTTTGTTGCCTATTTTGCGGAAATTTGGTGACCCCATCAAGCATGCTAGCCCTCATGGACTATTCACCATACATGGATCTCCACACCGCATGAACATCAACACTTACTTGAAGACATGGAAGGAGTACATTCGTCACGCTCTACATGGAGTTCGCCAAGCGCATGAACGACAATTCATTCTCCGTCCACATCCCACAAGTAAAGATCTACACGGAGTTTTCCAAGCGCATCAACCACAACGAATTCTCCGTCTACATCCCACACGTCAAGATGTACATGGAGTTCGACAAAGCGCATCAACCAAAACACATTCTCCTTCTACATCCCACACGCCGCGATGTACATGGAGTTCAACAAGAGCATCAACCACAACACATTCTGCGTCTACATCCCACACGTCGCGATGTACATGGAGTTCGACAAGCGCATCAACCACAATGAATTCTACGTCTACATACCACACGTCAAGATATACATGGAGTTCGACAAGCGCATCAACGACAACACATTCCCCTTCAACATTTCACAAGTCAATATATACATGGAGTTCGCCAAGCGCATCAACGACAACGCCTTCTCCATCTGCATCCCACATGTCAAGATGTACTTGGAGTTTGACAAAGCGCATCAACGACAATGCATTCCATGACTACATACCAACCATCAAGATGTACATGGACTTTGACAATCGAATCAACGACAATGGAAGCAATGGAGTGGCGTGCAACCAACACATCAAGTTCATCTACACTCAACCGTTTCCACAAGCAATGGAGCAACCACCTCTTGATCTATTCGACGACTACACCACCATTCACGATCTTCATCAACCAACCAAAGAGGACCATTTCAAGATCTTCATCGCATTTGGGCTACCCCCACTACGAGCATACCTTTACATGGCCTTCGATAAGCGGCTCAACGTTAACGACATCTATGTCGTCAACTTTCCTTCTCCCTCTCATGGTGACACACGCGAAAGGCTGGCTCAAGAGTCGAGCACGACTATTTTACAGGGGGGAGATGATGTAACACACCCAATTTCACCAAGCCCGACATCGATACTAGACAATGTGAACTCACCCCTATCTCTATATTCCTTCGGTGTCTTGGTGAATGGTGCGCTACCTCATGGATTGACCCTATACGTGCCTAGGTTTGATCCCACCTTGGAGCCCAAGACGATGAACAAAATGCTCAAGATCATGCCCAAGACGGTGGCCAAGAAGCCGTGGAAGAAGTAAGAGAAGAAGACATCAAAGAAGGAGAAGAGAAGGAGGAAGAGAGAGGAAAACAGGGAGGCCGGTCTCAAATCCCGAACAGGCCGGCTCCCCTGCCCCTCCAGGCCAAGGAGCTGGCCTCCACCCCGACCTTGGGCTGTCCCTCCTGCGTGCCAGGCCCCCACGAAGGGACCGAGCTCCACCCCGGCCTCGGGCCGGTTTCCCTACGCCCCAGGCTGGCCGGCTACTGCTCCCACCCCGGCCTTAAGGCCCGGCTGCCCTGCTGCTGCGCCAAAGAAGGGAAAAGCCCCCTTTTCCTCCTCCACCTACCCCCTTGGCTATAAAAGGAACCCCTTTGGCTAGATCTAGGCTTAGAGATGAATTTAGACATTTGAGTTTTTCTCTTGCTTCCCTCTTCTGACGCTACTCCTATGGTTTGTACATAGGACCGTATCAAGGCTAATGCTATGATGTGTATCTAGGATCGTATCAAGATTCATCGGGTTTCCTATCCTTTCCCCTTGTGATTCAGTTAGGGACTTTACAATCTTCCTCAACTAACCCTTGAGATTCTATTGGCGTGGTGGACCGGCCATGGGTGTTAAGCGGTTTCCGATAAGGTGAGTTCGGTTGTATCGATTGTTCCGTAGGTGGCCGTTGCGGCTTAGTTGACGGGACATCGGGTGTGTCAGTTCTTGCTAGTTATCTCCTCTCCCCGACCCCCCTCTCGTTCCCCCTTGTGTTCTTCGTGTTCGTCGTTCGTTCCTCGTGTTCTTGGTCAATTCGTGAAGATCGGGCCACCCAAGAGGTTAAGCCCTCCATCAAAGCTCCACCATGTCTCCCACATCTCTGAACTTTGGCGCGGCACACCGTCGGCAGTAGTCCACGAAGAGCTGCCAATAGTGGAGGATTTTACTCCACACCATCAAGTGCCCGAGAAAGTGTTGCAGACTCACCAAGTTCGTCGTTGCAAAGATGACCTAGAAGAGGTGTTGATCCAGTGGACGGGACTGTCGGCATCGTTGGCTACCTGGGAGAACGCCATCGCGCTGTAGAATCGCTTCCCATGAGCCCCGACTTGGGGTCAAGCCGGTAGTGAAGGGGGATGTCATGGGTCCAAAGGCCCACGAGCCCAATGACGAGACCCATCAGCGGCCCACGCGCATCCTGCAGGAGAACCAGTGCTACCCGGCCGAATTGTGGACTCGTTGAGTTCAAAAGGATCGAGTTACGTTACGGAAGGGGGTATCGAATATCAGAACACAAGACATGTCTCTCCTCCCCTTTCCTTTTGGTATCTCCCTCCTCTCTTTGTTCTCGCCTCAGATCCCCAATTGCTTGCTGATTCCCTTTCATGTATCTCGAATTGTACCCCAAAACCAGTGTGTGAGCGAGTAATTAGATAAGTACATGGCATACGAACCTTCCCCGTTCCTTCGGTTGGTAGTTGAGCCATGTTTTTTCTCGCTTTTCCTAGATTTCTGCTCTGTTCGGCTCCTCAGATAAGTCGGCTCTAAAAGGACAGGTCCACAACTGTCACAATCTGCGAACAGGCTCCCGGAGTTGCGCCAACCCTGCCTCGACAACGACACGGGACACTCCCCCAAGTCGGAAAACCTTGCTTTGCCAGACAAGATGGCTTTACAAGCAACCCGACTTTCTTTACAACCCGGTGAGTAACGCAGACTTATTCCAACAAAAACATGTTAGAATACTGTAGATATGGAGTAATATAAATGCCATACATATGTTTAGCACATGACAGGACCGACATAGAGTAGGCGAGACAAGCACATGGCATTGTCTTGTTGCCTAAACAGGCGCGGTCATGACGATTGATACAACATACGCATGCAGTAAAAACAACAAAGCAAGCAAGCAGATGATACTCATATACTAAGAACCTCCTTCAAGGCATGTAGCCTCCGAGGAACGATGCAGTTGACTGACCGCAGGTGCAGCCGAAGGAGATGGCGCCACATTCAGTGTAGCAGGCAGGAAAGATTTGGGGGGCGCAAAATCCTTAAGAATGAAACACTTGGAAGCATGTTTTTTCATCTAGAAACAGGCTTTCGCGCAGCTTTATAAATAAAGACCAACAGCTGAACGGATACAATGTGATGAGAGGAACCTCTTACAAAGCAGATCAAAGATAGGAAAAGAAAAACAAGGAGAACCAAACTTGCCACCAAGGGCATCGGAACAAGACCGAAGGGACGAGGTCCACGACGAGGCCCTCAGGAGGATAACGACATAGCACATCGCCACCGTCGAGACTGGGATGGTCAAGGGTTTTCACCCGGACGCCTAACACGACGACGATAGCCGCAACAATGCCCCCAAGAGGGTAACGATACCCGAAGATATCACCGCTATGGGCGCCAGACCGTAGAGCTTTCATTCAGAAAAACCTCGCACGACGTTCACACATTCGTACTACCCAATACCCTCGAGAATGGTCTCCAAACAACGATCTGGGAGTTGTTAAAGCTCGGAACACCCGCCGCCTGCTTCTCGCCATCCACACGGCCAAAGAGCAAGGCCATCACCACCGCCATGAGACTCACCGTAGAAACACCCGTGCAGTCCACCTTCCGGGGTCGCCGCCCTGGCGTCCACGACCTCAAACTGGGGGAATGACTTCACCACGCGGACAACGAATCGGGCAAGGTAGGATGACAAACGATCTGAACCCACGTAGGCGGTAACAACAACCGGTAGGAGGAGATCAGTCGTCCTCCGCCGCCAAAGGCGGCCACCGTCCGGATGCAGCAGCAAGGCCCGTCAGGCCCAGATCAGCTAGATCCAGCCCAGATGAGGCCCGACTAGCTTCGCCACCGCGCTGCAGCGCCATGGCCGCCACCTCCATCCACCTGTAAGTTCCATATTTCCCCTACCTCTACCATCCTCGCCAGAGACCACCATAACCGACTTGGGACGAGACCACAAGAGCTCTAAGCGACATCACCGAACGGCGCCAACCAAGGGAGGGAGGGGCACAACATCCCATCCACACCCGACCACAGGCGTGCCCGGCCGCACCTCCCGCAGCAACCAGATAGGCATCAGGCCCAGATCGGGGCCCTGCTGGCCCAAATCGGGTCACCGGCCATCGAGCCACTGCCCCCGTCTGCAACGTAGGGCCCCCACCAACGCTGACGTAGGAAGATCACCGTTGTCGTGCCAACCACCACCGCCAGTAGTGGCCGTCACAAGTAAGCACCGCCGCCGGTCGCCACCGTCCCGCGCGAGGCCCAGCGGCGTGGGTAGAGAAGAGCCGCTGCCGCCGACGCGTGGGCCTCGCCCGGTAGCTCACGCCATCAGCGGCGGAGGGGCGAAGAGAGGAGGACGAGGCAAAGTTTTAAATAGCCGGCTATAGCCTTCTAAGAGGCTCGGGGCTACGGCTAGAGCCTTCAGAGGCTATATGGAGAATAGCGGCTAATAGCCCGGCTGTATGGATATAGCCCGGATATAACCTCTTAGCCCGGCTATATTTCGTCTAGGGGACCAGAAATTTTGGACCAAAATTTGTCATCTCCGTCAATTTCGGAGCCCAAATCAATCACCGGTGGTTGTTTAATTGCTGTTGTAAGGTGCGAGTGCGACCTATAGCGATCTGGTTTCAGAACTGCTGAACTGTGTCATGAATAGTTGTGATTTAAACTCATGATCGTTCGTTCATCTTATCCGATTATGTTTTTACGTTATGCGTTTGCGAATAATACTATATAAATGATTATATGTTGTCTAAATTTTACTATTTTTTCAATATTCTAGCAAAACGGCTATGTGGTTATAGCTCGGCTATAGCCTTTCATATCTTCTGAAATCGTCGGGCTATATGCACTAGCCCGCTATTTTAAACTTTGGGACGTGTTTAGCTCGTCCGGTCACCAGCGAGCCGGCTCGGTCCAGACTCGGTCCGATCCTAAATAAAGCTCTTGGTTTTCGGGTCGAGCCTAGCTTGGCTCGTCACTCCAGCGAGCTGCAAATGGAAGCTCGGCCCAAGCTATTGATCATCTCGGTGCAGCTCCACTAGCTCGGCGAGCCAAACAACCGTAGGTCACCAACATGTAGGTCCGACGCTGTCCGACCGAGGAAGAAGGTTGTGAGACGGCGCTGCGTGGGTGGCGGCAGCACCAACAGCTTGAAGGCCGGGCTGGCGAATCACGATGTCAACGACGGCTCGACATGCGGTTGAGGTTGCTTGCTCGATGGGTGGCGGCGCGAGGTACCAGGTCGCTGGTGATACGTGGCGAGGCGAAGAGCTTAGGTGGTGGCGCCGACGACGTCTATCTACATTGGCGGCGGCGGCTGCTGCGTCGATCTAGGGCAGCGACGGATGACCTGAATCTCCATATGTATGGGAGGATTTTCTTTTCCAGCGAAGATACGTGCGAGCGGATAGCCTCCACCACGCTTGGCAGGCCAACAGGCAGCCACCTTGGCCCATTTTCCTCCCATTAGTTGCAGAAAAAGAAGAAATTGGTGCGCTCGACGAGTGGACCGAGGCGAGCGTGGCTTGGCCCGTGCTCGCCACAGTCCAACAGAGGGAGCTCGGCTCAGGCTTTTTTTTTTTGTCGGGCCGAGCCCAAAAGCTCGAGTTTCATGTCCAGCGTGAATCTCAACCGTGTTTTTTTTCCTTCTTTTTTCCTGGTTTTCAGCTCTGTCCGGCTCCTTAGATAAAAGGACCTGCCCACCGCTGCCGTAACCCGGGAATAGGCTCCTGGAGTTGGGAGAACTCTACCTCGACATGGGGACACTCGCCCAAGTCGGAACAACCTTTCTTCGCCAGACAACCCTGTTTCTTCACAACCCGGTCAGAAACATAGGCCTACTTCAACAAAAACATCTTATAACACAGTACATACGGAGTACTATAAATGGCGTACGTATATACTATACATAGCACATGAGTAGGCGAGATAAGTAATTGGGCATTGTCTTGCTACATGAACAGGCACTGAGATGACGATTGACACCAAAGACGCAGGCACTAGAAACAACAAAGCAAGCAAGCAGATGCTATACTAGGATCCCCTTTCAAGGCGTGCAGCCTCCGAGGCACGATGCAATCGATTGACCACATGTGCAGCCCAACGAGATGGCGCCACATTCAGTGTAGCAGGTAGGCAAGATTTGGGGGGTGCAAAAGGCCTTAAGAATAAAATTCATGGTATTCTTTTGGCACAAATTCACCTCGCGGGGGCAGCCATCCACAAGGCAGGATGTTGCGCGTTCCTGGCAGCTCTGGGACGATCCGGCGACGGCGGCGGCGCAGACGGCAACACAGACCACGCAGTCGGTCATGCAGTTGGGGCCCATCTCGACATCGCATCTGGCCATGCAGTCCGTGTCGGAGGGGAGCTCGCCGGTCTTGCAAAAAAGGAAGAGATCCGGCATATTAACCCTCTGGCAGCTACCATCTGGCTGCTGGCCCTCTGCCAGCCCCATAATGCTGCAGACGAGCAGCACCGCGGCGATCTTCAGGGTGGAGTTGGCCATGTGGGAGACGAGGATATATATGTATTTATGTAGGAGGAAGATCGACCCTATTCTATTTATAGCCTGAGGCTCTTCTTGTTTTTTTTCTCAATGCTCGCCTTCATGGCTGGTATATATTTCAGGACTTTAAGCCGAATCGGGTCCAAATTTGATGAGATCATTGTTGATTAAGAATTAATCATCTGGTTTGCGTGGATGTATTGTTTAATTAAACATAGTTGACACAGCTAATGATCAGCTGGCATCCGATGCTTTAGTTGCCCAGGTTTGTTCATTGCAACCAGTTAGCCACAACTATACACTTCCCTTAATTATAACCGCACGCGCCTCTTATTGGCAATATGATACTCATCCTACCTTGGCGCCGACGATCTATTATGTGTGAACCTAGCTCGTTGCCAAGTTCCATACTTATCCGCTGCTAGTTGGCAATATCATGCTCACCGCGGCCGGCCTCTGATGGTTGATTATGAAAACCTAGGTATCGTCATATATACTTTATATGTTGCTCGTTCTTTTAATATGAGGAATTACAACAAGTCTTCAATTAATATCCCAAACGACAATTACAAAGTGCTGAAAAATAGTTTCCTTTTTCCTTAAACTAGTAAACAAAACAGTTTACTTTTTCCTTAACCTAGTAAACGTGCACGTGCAATGCACGTCCCTATAACTACACAATATTTACTCTTAGAGTATTTTGAGAAGGTTTTACATAGAGAGTTTACATAATTATTCATTTTATTTGAATCCTTCTAAAATTACCAGACTATAAAAATGCAGGTGACTATTATACACCGTTGTAAACTTGCCACACTGCAAAAAAAAAAAATTGCTTGTGCCTCTCACTAAATTCTCAATGTCCTTTCATTTTATTTATAACATAACTGAAAAAATGAATAATAATCATGGGATCAGATTAGCCTCTTACCATGGAGTAATATGAACTGAAGACCAATAAATAGTAGTATAGTAGTAGGGACTGCAGTAGAAAACCGAGATATGTTGGTGAAGGGAATATACCCGAGAGGTAATAATAATATGATCATTATCTTATTCCAGAACAGGTCGGTGATCAGAAGGATGTTGAGCGGGAATTTGGTGTGCTCCATGCTCGCCTTGGTATTGTCCGGTTCCTGCTCTAAACTGGTCGAAAGAACATATGTGGGAGGTGCTGATGACTTGTGTCATCATGCACAACATGATCATGGAGAGTGAGAGGCCCCTCTTGCCTAACTTGCTGATCAGATGCCAGGAGAGTTCGTCGACTTCCTCTTCAGACATGCAGTAATTCGAGACCAAGAAACTCAGATCCAACTGCAGAGCGCATATGTGGACGGCCACCCACCGTCAATCGTCCGGTTTAATTTATTTTGAAGTAATGTATGAATTATTTTATTTCTTGTCATGAAAGTATTTTATGTGTTTAGATATACGTCATATGATTTTATCGAGAGTGATTCCAGATAGAAAATTCTTGTATTTGCGAAGAAAAATGAGTCATAATGTTTTGGGAGCGTTTATTTTGAGGGAGGCGTCGGCGTGGTCAGCTGCTCCCAATAAGGTGCTCCCAAAAACGGTTGTCCGGCAGCTCTATTGGAAGCGCCATTTATGCACGGAGAGAGGGTTAGGAATTTGAGAGGGGCGCTGCCGGAGACCCGTTCCTTTACCTCCTTTTCTTATTATTTGCAGCTCAGGGTTACACTTCTCCACAATACGAACTGAGGAATATTTGTTGGGGGTGATGGACATGTCTCCTCCCCCGAGGGCGATCAGCTTCTACGTGAATTGTGGAATCAGGGCGTCCCACGAGGAAACCTTGTCTCCCCTATCCACGTGCATGGCCGCACCCACCCCACCCCTTCTCCACTCCTTGTCGCCAACCCAAACCAACACCCCTCGCCCTGCGCCTACTTCCACGCTGCCGATCTCAGGCGACCACTTCCCGCTCGCATCGACAGCCGATTTGCCCCTGTCTCGGTTTCAATCGTGATCCGGGGTGAAGCGACCTACCTCATACCTCGCCCTGGAGCTGAGCCATGGATAGGGTTCGAGATCTGAGACGGCCATCGACCAGGGATCCGATGCGGTCGGAGATGGAGGAGGCCCAAACGCTTTTGGAGCTTTCAGAGGTGATCCCCGAAGAAGATGCAGCAGCCTCGGGCAAGATGTTCCGGGATCTAACATCGGAAGCGATGCGGATTTGGGCGAGCCCCCCGCACCACGCAGAGACAGGCGCTAGGAGAGGAGTTGATTCAGAGATGTGCAGATCGAGGTTGGAAGCTGATGTTCATGTGGAACAGTGCAGGAGTGATTCGACAGGCTATTGCCGTCAGGCCCGAAGCGAGGGAAGCAATGAGACGCACTACTGCAAGCTCGCCATCGCAGCCGGCAGATGCGATGGCAATTTTCAGAGATCCGGTTATAGGGGCACGGCAACTTGTGGGGCTTTCGTAGGCCGAGCTGAACAGGATCAGAGGGGAAGCGAGAGCAGCGTTGCAGAATCATCCGGAGAGCAATCCCATCCTCCCATCCCCCAATGCGGAAGCTCTGGATCAACTTCAGGTCAGCCTTCAGCGTCAGAGCCTATTGATGGAGATGGAAGATGTGTCTTGAGAGCCGCAGAACCAACAGGAGAGGTGATCTCGAGACCAATCACTCCGCCGCGTAGGGAGTTTAGGCGTAGAGGGAGGGAGTTGGTCAGAGGGATTCGCTGCAGAGCCCTGCTCCCCCCCCCCCCGGCTGGAAAGAAGGTGCGCCCCATTTTGGTTCGAACAAGCCTACCCGCTACTGCAGTTTTTGGAATTACGCCTTCACCTTTTTCACGCGACTCTGTCTAGGTGGGTGCCCTAGAGGTGCGTCTCCCCAGCGGAGAACATCCAGCCTCATCTTCTTTTCCCCCGCAGCCTCCACTTCTCGCGTGGATCCGGAAGGATCGCCTTGCCTCCGGCTCCTTCTGTTCTAGCGACTTCCATCCACCTTTTCCAAACGAAGCCAGAGTGCGAGTTCCAACAAGCATATCGAATAGACAACTAGTTGAGGTGCTGCTGAACAGGAAGCTGCCAGATGCGGGACGTGGAAGAGGGAGAAGGAAAGGTACATGAGGTTTCACGACAGAGGGGAACAACAATCAAGCAAATTGGCAGCAGAATCAGCAAGGTTTTGCCCCCCTCCCCCCCAGTTGGTTTCGGTTTTGGCTTCCCAAATCAGTGGAACTTCCAAGGCCAATTTCTAGGCCAGTTGCCAGGAAATCAATGGGGAAACCCGCAGGGGAATTGGGGGAATTCAGGTGGTTTTCCTGCGCCGCCGCAGCAATTCCAACCTCCCCAGATGCTGCAGCAGTTCCAACAGCAACTGCAACCTCAGTTTCGAGGGCAGGGGGCGATGAACTCTACTCCTCCTAGAGGGATTCAGCAACAAGGCCAGCAGCAGAGTGGGAAGATAGGTAACAGCAAGAATCATAAAAAAGGGAAGCAGGCATCTAGCTCCTCTGAGGGACAGTCATCTTACGTTGGCAAAACAAGCAATGTGGGAAAAGACGGATATCTCAATGCTGTGTGCTACAACTGCGGGGGACCTGGCCATAACAAGAGCTCCTGCCCCCAGGCCCCTTTCTGCTTCATCTACAAGCAAACCAACCAGAAGGAAGACGCTTGTCATCTCAGGAAGCAAAAGATCCCAACTTCTTGTCTGGTTGGGAGTGCTACCCCCGGACTGGAATTCTATCATATTGACTGCTCTGATGTGAAGCAAGGATTTGGGTCTTGTAATGTAGGTGTAGTTTTCATTGAAGCAGGAGAAGTGACTAAAGAAGAGCTTGCAAAGGAATTCTCTACCATCTACAAAACAAATTGGTTGTGGCCAATCCGCGAGCTAGATGAATGGTCTTTCCTGGTAAAGTTCCCTCCCCACCTTCCAGTGGAGGACGTTGCTAGCTATCCTTGTTTTGGTCTGACGAAGGTAGGCGTTACTATTAATGTTGAAGTATGGAGTGGGGAGATTGAAGTTGTGGATGAAGGTCTATCTGTTTGGTTGCAGCTAAGGGGGGTTAAGTCAGAATGGTGCAATTGGGGTACTCTCGGACAGATTTCATCTGCTTTTTGGATAATGGAGGACATCGACTGGATTGGTGCTTTCCAATCGTTCTATGAAGTGATTCGAGTCAAGATCCTATGCAAAAATCCTGATCTCATACCTGCTAACTATGACTTTGAGTTTAAGAAGAAATTTCATAAAATTATGATCAAAGTGGAGCCGCGTCCAGTTCCTAACACGACCACTCGAGCTGTTTCGGGCCCTGGAGAGGGTGACCAGGAGATTTCAAGCAAGGGGCAGAGTGAGATGGAAACTGAGCAACAAACCCAGGGGCATATCAAGCAACCTGTGAATTCGGATGCTGATGATACCACTTGTGGTAACAAGAGCGTTGCTACTACTGGTGGGTCGCGCAAGCAGGCGTTCCTGCTGGAGGGTCTTAGCAGCTGTACTGACGCTTCCCCGTCTCCAGCTGATCAACCTGAGAGGTTTGCAGCTGTGAGAAAGGACCTCCTAGCGTGGCTCTTCTGTGACCCACCTGAGGAGAAAAAATGTTTTGACATGCTGAGGGAGATGGAGGTGGTTGGCGATGATGGCTATTTTTGCCATGACCAGGAGCAGGATGCACGCTTTGACGCTATTCCCACGCTGGAGGTGGAAAATGCTGACACTGCCATCCGCCCTCCTGGCACCCCAGTTGCTAAACCCACTGATGATCCTCGGCCTTTTTAAAATCAAGCATTCAAGAAGAACAAGCCTTGGGGTCCTGTTTTCGAGACTCGTCAGTGTGAGAGACTGCAAAAACTTGCTGGGAAAAAGGTCTCTCAATTGGCTCGGGATCTTAATAAAGGAAGGACAGGGAGATTCCAGTTTCAAAAAGCAAAGTTAACCTCGCTCCCAATCATTTCTCCCCTCTCCTTTCTCCTGAGCTTAATTTCATAGCAAAATCAGTAGGCTTAGATGTAGTTCCTTCTATTACTAGTCTGCAAACTGTTGAGTCAGTTAATTCAAGCTGCTTTGTTGACATAGATTGACGAAGGGATGGACCTTAGATCCTGCGGATAAGGACACCCCGTCCCAGGCCCAACGTCAAGGCCCACGAAGGGAAGTCCTTAAGAGTGTTCCAGAAGGCCTACATGAAGCCCACCCGCAATGCCTTGCGGGCTAAGTTAGGAAACGTGTAACTGACTTAGAGCTAGAGTTCGAGTCCTCCCCGGGTAGGGTTTGGGACCTGGCCACCTATATAAGGCCAGGAGAACCACCGGAGGAGGACCAAGCAACACCGCACCACCAAAGCCTTAAGCTCAAGATTGTACTCTCGACTTGAGCGATCATCTTTGTAACCGATCTACTCAATAATAGAGATCAATAGAGGCAGGAGTAAGGGTTTTACCTCTACGAGGGCCCCGAACCTGGGTAAATTGTGCCCCCTGTCTAGCCGACGATCGCCACCAGCGCTCATGGGTTCTCCTATTCGAAACCCGATAGGTTCACCTGAGGGATTTGCCGAGCAACAGATTCGACAATTGGCGCCGTCTGTGGGAATGGCGGGCGCTGGATCTCCGGCATCTTCGGCTTCATCGACAACCAACTCACGGTGGAAACCCTCGACTACGGCTCCAACCAATCCCGTCCGGATCGGATCTGTCGTGGTCACCCCTCACTCGCCAGAATCACGCCCGGTGTTCAGCGATTTGGAAAGGAGCGTCACCTTGACGTTCGGAAGCCTGAAGTTCGTAACCAACAGGGACGGGATCCTACACTTCCCTGAGGAATCAAGATCTGAGTCAGAAGTTGTTGACTCGCGCCCCTACCTGGAAAAAAGCGGCGAGTCTGTCCGTTTCAACACCAACGACTACCATACCCTCTCGACAGAGGAACCTTCCCGAGTACGGAAAGCTTTCCATACCACGCCTAGGACGCACGAGCCTCGACTGGCTCAAGTCTGCATGGCAGGACCGGAATTACCCCAGGAAACAGAACACAGTGCGGCGGAACGCGCTGAGATTGGCGTTTCGCGGGAGGCCTGGGATCAAGCCAAGGAAGCTATGCGAACCAGCAAACCACCCGCGGCTGAAGCGCCGCACGAGGACATGATCGCCTACCACTACCATCTAGTGAGAGCGGCCGCAACCATCAAAGAAGCTCGGATAGATCTGGCCCGTCGAAAATGAGCGGCAGATGAATCGAGCCAACGACGAGCTGAGCTGTCCCTAACACCCTCGGTCGGAACCCGACCTGCGAGGAGAGGATACGCGTCAACATCCAGGGACGTCGAGTCCTTAGGCGGAGCCAGCAGATCAATCGCACCTTCCCTGATGCGAGTCGATGAAGATGGGAACGTCTACCCGCAAACTCCTGCTGCCGCAGTCCTAGCCGCAGCAACTTACATGCAGATGAACGAACCGACGGAAAGCAACCCTCGAGCAGAACAATACAAGCAGGTGCGCAAGGGACTAGGTTTGGCAGCCGCGATGATCACCTCCTATGACCGCCAGAAAGCCGCCGAACAGCTAGAAAAGGAAAAAAAGAAAAAGAGGCATCGCGCAAACACAGGAGCGCTTCTCCTATAAGAGACAAATCACCTCGCCGTGGTCGAGGAAAAGAAGCTCAGAGACGCGGCGATAGTCGAAGCAGCAGTGAAGATAGCCCGAGAAATAAAAGCTCGCGGCGTCATAGCAGCCGCTCGCGGAATCGCAGCAAAGAGCCAAGGAAAGAAGCTGATCGCGACCAGCCCGGATATAACGCGCGGTCAGACATCGCGCAAAACAAGGTGGACAAGGCAAGAGCTGCAAGGAACCGCACGCTCTCCTCATCCAGTTCCTCGGATGACGAGGCCTGCGGCGCGCTATGTTTCGCTCGCAGCATCCGCGAGGCACCCCTACCCAAGAGATCAAACTCAGCACGAAAGTCACAAAATACGACGGTTCACTCGAGCCTTCGACGTGGCTAAACGATTACCTCACGGCAGTAAATGCCAACGTGGGAATAAAAACACGGCTATGCAGTATCTCAACCTGCACTTGGTCGGCGCGGCGAGCAGCTGGCTGGAAGCAAGGCCAAAATCTTGCTACGCATCATGGGATGACCTACACCACGATTTCTGCAAAAACTTCCAGTCCACCTACAAACGACCAGCGATCATTGAAGAACTACGAGCCTGCAAACAGAAGAGCGGAGAGTGCACCCGCGAGTATATTCAGCGATGGACAACGCTCAAGAACACCGCAGGAAACATCTCGGAAGAAGTAGCGGTCGAAGCCTTTGCAAAGGGCGCCCGACGAACTGCCTTCAGAGAGGAATTGGGCCGAGCAGCGCCCAAAACTATCAGGGAGTTGATGATCATAGCCGACAAATGGGCCAATGGAGAAGATGCAGTGCGCAACGAGAGAGCGTCATCGCCTGCGCCCGAAGAAGATCGCCATGGACGAAGGAAAAGGAGGAAATACTACGATCATGAGGATCGCGAAGAGATGGTAGCAACGGAATTCACGCGAAGTCGCGATACTGGACGTCGTGGAAATCGCGAGTGGAGACCAAAGGCTGAGGACAAATCTCCCGAGGAGGAGCTCGATGCGTACTGCTCGCTACATCTATTTACAGATAAGCGCACGGGCAAAACTAAGGCAACACACCTTCTCAAGGACTGCCGAAAGTTTATCGAAATCAGTGAGGCATTCTCGAAGAAAAATAGATCAGCAGTCAATCAAAATTACTCGCTACTTCCAGGAGCAGGACACCAAGGATTCCAGCCGCCGCAACCCCTACCTCCACCAGCAAATCCGAACATGGCTTTAGCCGCATTACCTGCGCCACCTGCGGAAAACACCAGAGCCAACGCGTACTCGAACCCGGCAGGACTACTAGGAATGATCCAGAAAGTCTGCCCCTCCCGCAGAGCTCAGAAGACAAACACAAGGCAGTTATGCATGGCTGTGCAGACCCCGCCGACAAAGCCCGAATACCTGAAGATGGCGGACCAACCGATCACATTTTCAATAGAAGATCACCCACCACGAGTCTATCGACCAGGACACGCCGCCCTCGTAATCCAAGCTCAGATTGGTAACTACGAACTAGCCCGCGTATTTATGGATGGTGGCAGTGGCATCAACATTATCTACGCGGATACGCTCTGCAGGATGAACAGGAACCTGGACGGCCTTGCGGAATCAGAAACATCCTTCCACGGGATAGTTCCGGGAAAGGCGATCCGTCCACTCGGAACAATTAACCTAGAGGTTGTGTTGGGCAATCGACGAAACTACAGAAGAGAATTCCTCGACTTCGAAGTGGTCGACTGGCCCTCACAGTGCCACGCCATTCTTGGTCGAATAGCGTTCGCCAGATTCATGGCCGTACCACACTACGCGTACCTAAAGCTTAAGCTACCCGGAGAATATGGTGTAATCACAATCGACGGAGATTTCCAGAAGTCCAACAAATGCGACATCGAGTTCAACGAAATCGCAAAATCCTTCGGGATGCAAGAAGAACTGCAGGAGCTGGCAAAGACCACGGACCACTCCGTGATGCCCCTCACAAAGTAAGATGCGCCGGAATTGGAGTTCAGCACAAACAGCGACACCCGAAAGCATCAAGTGCACCCGACGGATTTTGCGAAGACAGCGATGGTCTCAACTACCCTCTCGCCAGCATAGTAAAGCGCGCTCGTCGAACTCCTCCGTGAGTACTGGGAAATTTTCGCTTGGCAGCCTTCAGATATGCCAGGAATACCCAGGGAGTTCGCCGAGCACTCACTCGAAGTCTTCAAAGACGCAAAACCCATCAAGCAGACCACTCGACGGTTTTCAGAACCCAAGCATAAAGCGCTCGGAGAAGAAGTAAACAGATTATTGGCAGCAAAATTCATCAGAGAGATCAAGATATCCACCTGGTTAGCAAACCCGGTGCTGGTTCCAAAGAAGAACACCGATATACTCCGAGTATGCATCGACTACACGTCATTAAATAAGCACTGCACCAAGGATAATTTTCCCCTTCCGCGAATCGAACAGATCGTGGATTCTACTGCGGGTTGTCAACGCCTCTCTTTCCTGGACGCCTACTCGGGATATAATCAGATCCGGATGAAGCAGGAAGACGAGGAAAAGACAGCATTCATAACGCCACACGGCGTACACTACTACACGACAATGCCTTTCGGGCTAAAAAATGCAGGTGCAACATATCAGCGCTGCATGCAAAAATGCCTCGCCAAGCTCATTGGCAAGAACGTACAAGTGTACGTTGACGACATCGTCATCAAGACTCGAGTTGAGGACACACTCCTCGAGGACATTAGAGAAACATTTGACGCCCTCAACGCATACAGGATCAAGCTCAATCCGACAAAATGCGTCTTCGGCGTCCTAGCAGGAAAACTACTCGGGTACCTGGTACCCGCCAGAGGCATCGAAGCCAACCCAGAGAAAATAAAAGCAATCCTGACAATGAAGGAGCCAACCAATCTACGCGGAGTCCAGCAGCTCGCCGGGCGACTAGCCGCCTTGAGCAGGTTTATCGCACGATTGGGCGAGCAAGCATTACCCTTCTACAAGCTGCTGAAGAAGACAGATAAGTTCGAGTGGACACCAGAAGCTAAGCAGGCATTCACAGACCTGAAGCGATCATTACAAAGCAAACGCATCCTTGCGACACCGCAAGAGAGAGAGCCATTATACCTATACCTAGCTGCGACAAACCAGGTCATCAGCACAGTAATTGTAGTCGAACGACCTGAGGAAGGCAAGGCATATGGGGTCCAGCGACCAATCTACTACATCATTGAAGTACTCTCTCCATGCAAGCAACGATACCCTCACTATCAGAAACTCGCGTATGGAGTTGTTCTCACGGCTCGAAAGCTCAAGCATTACTTCCAGGAACACACCATAACAGTGGTTAACGATGCGTCACTCGGCACAATCATGAACAACCCAATGGCATCTGGACGGATAGCAAAATGGAGCATCGAGCTGGGCGCTTGGGACATCATCTATGCAGGCCGCAATTCAGTGAAATCCCAGGTACTCGTGGAGTTCCTGAGAGAGTGGACAGAGCTACAAACGCCCGGCCCGCCACAATACACGAGTAATTGGATCATGTACTTCGATGGATCAAAGAGAAATGAAGGAGCAGGAGCTGGAATCGTGCTAATATCACCTAGAGGGGATAAACTGCAGTACGTCCTCCGATTGGATTTTCCACCTGATGATCCAGCATCAAACAACGACGCAGAATATGAAGCTTTGTTGCATGGGATGAAGATGGCAGTTGCGTGTGGATCCACCCGACTGATGATCTACGGCGACTCCAACCTCATCGTGCAACAGACAATGAAGGAATGCGACGCCATCGCTGAGAACATGATCGCTTATCGTGACATGTACAACCTACTCGAAGGAAGTTTCAAGGGATGCGAGCTGAAACATATCGCAAGATCTAGCAACGAAGAAGCAGACAGGCTGGTAAACATGGGTTCCACAAATAAACCCATACCGCCAGGGATACATTTAGAACGGATGACTAGACGATCGGTAAAAATCAAGAAAACTTTAGATGTACCCGCAGCATCGGAGACAGAGGTCAGCCCGCAAGTTGCTATTATCGAGTTCATTCATCACATTTCGCGACAAGTTTTTCTGGTCGAGCCAGTCTGGACACAGAAATACCTCGACTACTTGTCCGCGAAGCAGCTCCCAGCCGATCCACGAGAAGCTCGACAGATAGTCAGGCGGAGCAAATCCTTTCGGGTGATCAACGGAGAGTTATACAAGCAAAGCATCTCAGTTATATTGCAACGATGCATAGCACCCGAGGACGGCAAAGAATTATTGCAAGATATCCATCAAGGAGATTGTGGACATCATGCTAGCTGGAAAGCAATCATGGGGAAAGCCTTCCGAGTAGGATTTTACTGGCTTACAGCCGCCAGAGACGCAAAGGAGCTGGTCGACAGGTGCAACGCTTGCCAGCGATTCGCACCAAAACCACACGCACCTGCTACGGAATTACATATGATACCCATCGCCTGGCCCTTTGCACAATGGGGGCTAGACATGGTAGGACCACTACGCAAGTCCACACCAGGCGGATACACACACTTGCTGGTTGCAGTTGATAAATTCAACAAATGGATTGAAGCCATGTCGGTCACATCGGCTAGCGCCCAATGCGCCGTCAAATTCCTCGACTCCATCGTATGCAGGTTTGGAGTACCACACGACATCATTACAGACAATGGTACTAACTTCATGGCAAAAGAAACACATCAGTTTTGTGAAGAAAAGGGCATCAACTTCAAGTTTGCCTCAGTTGCCCATCCGCAAACCAACGACCAAGTCGAAAGATCCAACGGATTAGTTTCGGCTGGCATCAAGAAGCGTCTACTCGATCGTCTACATCCAGCTGCAGGACATTGGGCAGAAGAGCTCCCCTCCGTGCTATGGAGCCTCCGCACAACTCCAAACCGATCCACAAACTATACACCATTTTTCATGGTCTACGGGGCTGAAGCAGTCCTCCCCGAGGACGTTAGGTTCAGCTCCCCAAGGGTTGTTGCTTACAGTGAAGAAACCTCTAACAGGGCACTCGCAGACGACATGGACGCACTCGACGAAATACGCGATATCGCACTCGCAAGATCAGCAGTATACCAGCAGTCGCTGCGCAACTATCACAGTCGCCGCATACGCCATAGGGCCTTCGCAGTAGGAGATCTGGTGCTACGGCTCAAGCAGAAGGAAGGACATAAGCTTGAGCCACCATGGGAAGGACCCTTCATCATACACGAAGTTATCCCAGGTGGTGCCTATCGACTGAAGAACCCGGCAACTGGAGGCATGTTTTCCAATCCTTGGAATGTCGCACAACTCCGCAAATTCTACCCTTAGATTTTTTTTGCTCGCAATAATAAGGCTATACTAGCCATTTTGTAGCTCGACAGAACAACACATGATTTCTCAGTCATTGCAAAAAAATACATGGTTTCTCAACCATAGATACTCGGAGATTCTTCATCCTCACATGCTAAAAAGTAACGGGTATACACCCCCACAAAACATACGGGGGCTACGCCTAACTCAGCATTACAGGAAAATTTATATACACAAGGTTAAAACAACTTACAACGGTTTTTACAAACTATACAGCACAACAGGATACATACATCCTAAATTTACACATGGCGATGAGCATTCTCAGCCGCCAAAACTCGATCAACCTCATCCGAGGTCAATCGAATGATTTCCTCCGCTGCAGGTCGAACGGCCCTGTAATGAGAAGACATATCGACGACTGGACCATCTGGAAGTCTGGCTATGGAGTTAAAATTCACCTCAGGATGCCACATCCGGACGAAAGAGAGAGCCACCACCGAGCCGCAAGTCATCTAATTGCGAACACACTCGCGAATCTCTCCTTCTCGACTGAACACCTCGAGAAGATGGCTCCAATCTTCAGGACCCCTTTGCAGCGGATAGAAAGCGGTGTTCATTGCAATCAAAACCTCGTGAAAGGAACTCACGAGTATCTTTGCCTGGGAGACTCGGAACTTCAGTGTGGCAAGCACAAAACCTCGACTACGATCGGACCAAAAATTATTCGCATGAGCCCTTGAGCTGCCAGCTTCTTGACAGATGTGGTTCTCCACCCAATGTTTCTCATTCCTGTCATCTGGCCGAACAACTGAAAAAGGAGAGATACATGATCAAAAAAGAGCACAAGATAAGAAAGACTTGGGGGCTGAACTACTTACAGAGCAAATCATTGGCAAAAGACGTCAATTCATCCATTACAAACTGCTCGCGTTCAGTCGCCAGCTTCTGTTTGGACTTAGCCACATTGGCTATCCCACGCAACGCTTTTAGCTTGCGTTCACCATCAGCTACACGATCACAGAGACCAGCCAAGGACCCAACAGCGGCCACAAGAGGATTTGCTGGAGCAGCAAGTCCACCTGAAGGCTCTGCAGCCACCCCGGATACCTGAAAAATACAAAGAAGTTAAAGGAATAAGATGCCCTATTCGAGATTAATTAACCACCTATTCGACAGGTGCTCGGGGGCTACTCCCATTGGGAGTAAACACACAATCGCGGGAAGCATTTAAGCAGAACATTTCGATTAAAATATTGAAAATACGGGAGCACATCCCAAGGTTCATTACAATCGAAACAGCGAAGTACAAACGAAATAAACTAGGGAACTACAGATGTGCTACCGCTCGCAGCGGTGGTCCCTCCCCTAGCACGGGCAAATAACTCGGATAACTTTCGAGCAAGGACTCCGGCTGCATTGCCAAAACGACGAAGCCCTACCTTTTTGCCCGTAGCAGGATCGACGGGAAGCTCCGAGTAGGCCTCCTCCAAGCCGTTGACTCCGTGCGCCAGCGCGAACTGGATAGCGGTCTTCGCCCCAGATTCTGACTGAGCAACCGCGTAAGCTTCAAGGAGATTGCTCTCTGAGAAAATCTTTAGCAGATCGCCTAGCACGGGTGGAGACACGGCGTTGACGAGCAGGCGGTCGTGCAGTTGCGTCAACACCCGAATGGCATCGCCAATCAAAGTGCAGACCCCTTCGGCGTGCCTCCTGAGCTGGGCGCAAGAATCCGTCAGGGCATCCACCCGACGGACCCAGGGAGTTCCAGTGGGACACCCAGAAGACCTGCAAAGAAAAATGTTAAGATCCAAAAGACTCAAGATGGCAGAAAACAAATCATAGGCCAAAGATAACTTACCCGCAAAGCGTTCGGCAAGGGGACGAAGGAAGTCGACAAGATCGGCATCCGCCTTGGTGCCGGCTTCCTCCAACTTCTTCAGAGCCTCCTGGGCAGAAGCAAGCTTCCCTTCAAGGTCAGCCGACGACATGCGGGAGGACTCCAGATCCTGTCGAACGGCCGCCAACTCAGCCTCTTGAGCTGTTACCCGAGTAGAAGCATTGTCCTTCTCGGTCTTCAAAAACTCTGCACGACAACACTTATCAGAACCGAAGAACTGATGGAAAAACACAAACAGAAAAAGATGGTAAACTTACTTCGAAGAAGCTCATTCTCTGTGGCGAGTCGATTACGGTCCGCTCGAAGGATCCCGCATTCCGATTCAGCAAGAACAACGCGGCGCCCAATCGCCGCAAGGGAGTAAATAAGCGACTGCAAGGAAAATGAAGATAGAAGAATCAGAAAAGTGAAATTTGAGCCTATACTCGATTGTAAACATTCGAGTATAGCCTCGGGGGCTACTCCCATCGGGAGCACTGCCGTGCACCCGATAAAAAGAAGCAGAAGGAAAAGACTATCTCTGAGCCTGTAGCCGATCGCATGCGCTCGACTACAGCCTCGGGGGCTACTCCCATCGGGAGCACTGACGTGCGCCCGATAATAAATCCAAGGACGAAAAAGCATTAAAAAGCAGGTAGTGAAGTTTACCTGGCCTTGAGCGAGGGAGAGGGGATCCGCTGAGCTGCCCGACACCTCCTTCGGAGCCGAAGCCTCAGCAACAAAACTAGGAGTTCTGTATTCCGTAGTCGCCGCGTTGGGGGCTACACTTGGTGAATTTTGGACGGTGTCGGCGGTAGGAGTCTCACCCGCAGCTCCCACTTTGTTCCTCCTCTCTGGAGGAAGGGAAGAGGCGTACCTGCGAGGGCTGATAGCTTGCAAGTTACAATGAAGGCAATGTGTCAGAAAGATACGAAAGGAAATGTTCGACTACAAGTGAGAAGAAAAACTTACTCGTCATCATCCTCCTCCCCGTCCAGCATATCCGCATTCCAGGCGGTTTGGACTGTTGGGACTTGTCGCACCCGGATTTCTAGAGGATACTCGCCGGTCCGTTGAACAGTAGTAAATTGGATTACGGGGCTTACCGGCACCCGCGTCCTCTTACGAGTAGGCCAACACACGTATGTGTGACAACCAACCACTATCTGTTCAGCGTCGACGTAAACTATCCCATAGAAATCAGGATACTTCCATTGACGTACTTCAAACATACACACATTGTACGTCAACGGCGTTTGAACAACTGATATCACAACAGATCTCTACGACACAAAAGATGAAAATAAGGTGCAAATGGCTCTCATTAGAGCAGAGATAGCAAATACAATCATTCAGAGGACACATGTCCCAACATATCATCATTACATCACAGCGGAAGCATTCAACATGTCTGAGTACAGACAAGAACCAAAAGGCCTAAGAGGCCGGAAACGAAAAGACGGAGCCCATCCACGAAGTCTCGGATCCTGCCCGGGTCCGCTATCTACTCGTCAGCAGTCTCGTCAAACTTCACGTAGTAGCCACCATGTAGATCCTCGGAAACGTCGTCTGCGGAAACCACAGCCCCAAAGGGGTCAGTACATAAACGTACTGGCAAGAAAGACTCACAGTTCACCAAAATGTAGCCCGTCAACACCAAGCACAGATGCCTTGGGTTCAACGGAAGGAAGGGGATAAAAAGGGTGTTGCAACTGGCTGCTCTAAACAACTACAGAGTTTCTACCACTTCCGGCTACCAGAAAGGAGATAAGATCGTGTATCGTAACCAACCTATCAACTAACCTCAAACAAACCCATCCTGGATCTCGCCACTTATCCAAAGAAGCAATCCGAGGATAACTCACACAGTTGAATTAATGATGGTTCATATTATTGTGTCAATAAGCCTATTACTAGTCAAGTTGTTAATCATTGGGTGTAAGGTTGTTAATCATTAGGTTTAAGTTGTCCTGAGTACTTGTTAGCCAGTACTTTCACCAAGTAAACCATAACCGCGGAAAACATGGCTTCTCGAGAAGATTTATCCCTGCAGGGGTGCACCAATTTGGCCGTACACGTATGAATAACCCGCCAGATGGAAAGGCCCTTCCACCAAGAGGGGCACTCAACACAACTCAACTCTTCTTCGCATCAAGCCCAAAGCACCTTGGGTGCACGGCTAATCGAGCCCAGAAGAAAATGGACCCTCATAGCACTCTAAGAACGTGTCCCCCTATATGCCGACTACAAAAGTTCCACCCGGGTACCAAGGGCTCGCAAGATCATGCATGCAGCAAATGGAAAGCCCGAACTAAATGAGGCGATTTGGACGAGATGCGAATCGAGTCAAATTGAGGGGGGCGCCCATACTCGCTTCCCACATGCGGGTAGTGCGCTCATCATGGATCAGTAGACAAGACCCTTTTCCTATTAGGGTCGACACTAGCAGGCCTCAAAACCACAAAGGGCCTCCTTCCGGTGCCTTATCATCAAATTATTATTTAACAATAACATTAGCATGGTTGATTGATTAAACATCGAGCCCCCAGAACATAATGGAATATAGTAACAGGAAGTAACGGGTAACGGACTCGAGCAAAACAACCTAAGCATGCTAGTAAGACACGGGCTCAAACAAAAGGTTATAGGTATGGAGGTGAGGCAATATCAGGGTTAAAGGATACATGTGATAGGTTCGTAACAGAAGCAACTACTACTAAGGCTAGCAGAAATAGACAACGGAAAGTATCGGTAACCAATGTTGAAAGGAACACAGTGGTTCATGTGAGTGATAACTTGCCTGCAAACCCAGTAGCCTGGTACTGAGCTAACTCCTTAGAAGGGGTGTCGTAAGTATCGTCGGTCTCAACGTCGTCGTGTATCCGAGAAGAAGCAAACAAACAACGCAAAGAGATAAACAATCAATATCATGGCATAATGCACAAACATGGGATGATGCATGACCATTTAATTGATGCATAGAAATAAACTAGTTGACAAGATAGCAACATGATTAAATGGACCCACATGCAATTGGATTACCTATGAAAAGCCCATGGATTATGGTTGAATTAATTGTTTTACAACTAATCAAATTGTGTAAGTGAATTAGCATGATGCATGGATGAGGAAAGCAGCAAAATAACAACAATAGAAGCAATTGCAAATAACGTTTAACAAGTTTAGAAATTCATTTATTAAGTTAAGAAATTTTGGTTACTTAAAGGGGTCACACAAGCATTTGTTGTTTTCATCAAGTTAAATTATTCAAAACAGATAACAAAAGTTATATTTGGAAATAACACACAATTTTAGATGGAATGCATGTTTCACTTGTTGAAAAAGGATTTCAAATGAATTATTTATGAATTAAACAAGTTTAAGCAAGAATTAAATGAATTTAATTCAAACATGAACTTATTTGAATTTTTATTTGTTCAAAGCATTAAACCAAATTCATATTTGAAAAGTTTATACTTTTAGGGTTGGAGAACATATTTTATATGTCCCAAAAGAATTTGTTTTGATCAAGTTATAAATTTAGCAATATTAAATGATTTAAACAAGGTTTAAATCATTTAACCAATTTTAATTATTCAAAACATGAAACAAATTTTATATTTGGAAAGGTGGTTTAATTTTGCATGGAAAACATATTTCATTTGTTGAAATTGGATTTAAAATGAGCAAGTTATTATTTTGGCAATTTTAAATGCAATAAACAAGAAACAGTTGTTTTCAGCAATTTAAATTATTTAAAACAGCAAAAAAAATTATAATTGGAAAGTACATAAAAAGTCGATTGGAAAACATATTTAGTTTGTGGAATTTGGAATTTTTATGCCCAAGTTATGAATTTTGCAAATTTAAGTGATTTAAACAAGAATTCAAATGTTTCACCAATTTAAAATATTCAAAACAGTAAACAAATTTTATATTTGGATAGAACATTTAATTTGGTATTGAAAACATATTAAAAATGTTGGATTTGGAGTTAAAATGATTTTCTTATGCAATTTACAATTTTAGGGTGCAATCTGCCATTTTTTAGTAACTAGGGACTTAGGAAAAAAAATTATTACAGGGGCTAGAAATAATTGGCAAGGGCCTAATGGTGATTTGCAGTTGTTCTGGACCTGAAGAAATAAAACAAAAAAAGGTTGTTTTAATCTGCAGGGGGTGGGATTCGAACCCACCCCCTCTGCTTGCAACGCCCGGGAACAGGACCAGTGGGGGGTAGTGGGGTTGGACAGAAGGGGAGTGCGGGGGGATAAGCTTCTGCAGCGAGGGTTAACTGAATTTTGCTGCAGGCTATCTGAACCCGAGCGGACAGAGATCGAGGATGGTTGACGAGGGGCCATGGCGGCTGCGGTGCTGCGCCGCGGTGGCGCTGCGGGAGGGGTGTGAGGCCAAGGGAGAAGGAGGGAGGCGAGAGGAGGAAGGAGGCGAGAGGAGGGCATCACCTCGAGCAGAAGGAGGCGGTCGGTCGAGGCAGGAAGGTTGGCGCAGGGCGGAGCAGGAGGTTGCGATCGGCGGCTTGGGGAAGATGGCGGCGACGACATGAAGCTCCTCGGTCCAAGCCGAGGGGGGGAGAAGGTAGCCCACGGCCGGGGGGTTCCATTCCCACCCTCGCGGTGGCCGGAGGGGATCCCTAGGGGCGGTGATCACCGGAGGAACTAGGGAGCTCTGTGGAGTTTCAGTACAGGGAGAGATACAGAGCAGAGGGGAAAAAGGAAGAGGAAGAAGGTGGGGGGAGAGAGGAAGGAGAGAAAGGAAGTGGGAGGGAGACCCCCTAGGGGTTAGGGTTTAGGGAGGGGGGAGAGGAGGATCACCGTTCCTCCATGGTCTCTACATACGTGGATAGCCCCAGATGAAACCGTACAAAGGTTAGGGATGACCATCGAAGGGGTATTGGGCTAAGGGAGATGGTGGGCTGGGGAGAAAATAATTGGGCCTGCTGGTTGCTCTCTCTCTCCCTCTAGCTTTTATTCTTTTGCTCCTTTTCTTTTTTTTTGTAGAGAAGAGTGAGAGAGGGAAAGAAAAATTAGGTCTAACTTATGAAATTTTTATGAGTTTCTTTTCCAAAACAGAAATGTCAGAGCAAAAGTTAGCATTGATTCAAAACTTTGAATTATTAGTTTGAATTTTTAAATGGGTAGTTGAATTTCAATAAGGTTTGATTTGGAATTTTTGGAAATAACAAATTTTATTTAATAAGCTCAAGCAGTTATGCAAACATTAATGGATTTAATAGTTTGCAAGAATTTGATTTTTAAACCCACAATTTGAAACATGCCCATTATGACTTGATTTGAAATTTAAATTGCCATTAGGGTGGTTGATAAAAGGAATGTTATTCACAAGCAATTTACATCAACTTCAACTATTGAAAACAATATTTGAATAGGGTGATCAAATGCTTTTAATTGGAAACAAATGAGATTTGAATTTGAATTTTGAATGCAATTTATATTAGGTGGATTATTAAATAACAAATAAGAATTGAGCTTTTTATTATTTCATGGAAACAATTGGAAGTGTTAATTGAACCATTTTATTTGGAGAGTTTTGTTTTGCAATTTTCATAACTTTCAAAAGGGTTGTTGTTTGGAAGAAAATCATAATTGAATTTGAAAAGGGTTTGATATTAAATGAATTTTGATAGAAACAAAACAACAGTTTTTGGAACCTCACTTTAATGGAAACAATTGATTGTTTTGATTTGGAATATCCTTTTGGAAATTGTAACATCACAAGGATGAAACAAAAGGTTTGAATTTTGGTTTGAAATTCAAATAGAAAACAAAGGAAAACAAATGAAAACAGAGGAAAACAAAAGGAAAAACAAGCAAAACAATTGCAACCAACATGATGCCATGATGCAAAACATAAAATAACAGATAGCAAACATTCTAATGGCTATTTTTCAGACTTGGGATGTTACAGGACTGAAGCAGGGGCGAGTGATTGCAGCGGGGTTACAATGAGGGGCCCATTCCCGGGTGATTCCTCAAAAGAATTGTCCTTGGAAGTGGCCTCGTCGCCCTCTACCCGACGGCGTTTTCGCTAGAGGAGACCATCGCCCGAGTCCTCTACGCTATCCGAGGAATCACTCTCGGAACTCGAGGAGGCGTCAGCAACACTGGTGTCACCTGGGCCTTCCAAGTTGCTTGCCAGCAAGTCTGAGGCATCCTCCCCGGATATCGGCGGGTAGCAGGTAGTCACGGCTAAGCTCTATTGGAAAAGACAGAAGGAAAACGAGAGAAAATTCAGTCGACAAAATCTCAGAATAAGGAAAAGAAATCAAGACTGGGAGATTCAAAACTTACTTCAGTTGGCGGCGGCTTTGATGCCTCAAAAGCGCCTACCGAGCAGTCGGGGGAGGTATCACCTTCCTTCAAACTGGTGATAGTCGCGATCTTCTTCTCGAATTCTGCACTCGAGAGTTCTTCAGGGCTCACGCGACTAGGATCCCCAGCGCCCTGGTACTCCCACATCGCGGATGGCCTATCTTGCAGGGGCTGAACCCTGCGCTTAAGGAAAATACTCGCCAAGTGCAAACCGTTCAGCGCAGTTCCTGCGGCCTGGTCACGAAGAGCAGCCACCTTGGCGAGTAGGGGAGCGACGACTCAGTTTTCTTCAGCCGAAAGCTTGTGCCCCCAAGACTTCCGCCTCTTCAAAACAACGAATGGATGGAATTCATTGACTCCACCCGCGTTGTTGTCGGTTACATAGAACCATTTCTTCCTCCATCCCTGGGCGGAGTCGATGAAGTGCATGGTGAAGTAGCCGTTCTCCGACTTCGCCTGGATCCCGAAGCCGCCGGTGCGCAACGGTTCTCCGATCTCCGTATCCACTCGCGATCTCTCGCGGAAGATGCGCACCTTGAAAAGGGCCTTCCAGAGACCCCAGTGGGGGCGAATGCCCAGAAAGCATTTGCAAAGAACAATGAAGCACGCGATGTGCTGCATTGCGTTGGGAGGAAGATCATGGAGTTGTATGCCGTAGACATACAGCAGTGCCATGAGGAAGGGATGGAGAGGAAGAGAAAGACCGCGCGACACGTGATCCGCGAAGATCACGCGTTCATTCGCGCGGGGGTTGGGTACCTCCTCCTTCTTGCCGTGGCGTACCCGTTTCTCCGCGTCTAGGGGGAGCAGTCCGTCTCACTGCATCCCCTTGATGCTCTTGGCCGTGGTGTTGGGCGAACGCCAATCACCTGAGCGCGGCGCGGGTGGCGGAGGAGCGTCCCATGAGGCCCTCGACGACGACGCGACAGTGCGTTTCTTGCCGCCTGCCATTGCTGTTTGCACGAGCTTGAGAGCAAGGGAAGGTGGAGCGCGAGGAAGAAGATGAACAGAGAAGACGAAGGCTGGGAATTTTTTCACCGTTCCACCAAGTCTTGTATTTATGCACGGGACCGCTCAATCTTAGCCACTCGATGCGCCACGTGGCGTCCATCGCGGCCGCCGCGTGCGAAGGCGAAACGAGAGGGCGGCGGATGCTGTTTCATGCCACGATCCTAACGGAGGATCGTTGGCATTTACTGCGCAGTCGCATAAAAACCGGGAACGGCGTCTCGTTTCCGGTCAAAAAGCTGACAAAGTGGGCCAGCCCTTCTGCTCTCACTTCGTCATGTCCCATCGGGAGGATAAAAGTGCGCCATGACGTCATAGCGTGCATCATCAAGCTGAAGAATCTTTCGAATGGAAAGTCCAAACACGAAAATAACTTCGCATGAACAAAAATCCTTCGAATAAAAGTCCAAACACGAAAACAACTTCGTATGGACAAATTATGACGTGAAAACTCTTTCACAGGAAAAAATACCTCAAAACACGAAAACTCTTTCGTACAAACAAGGAATCACAAAAATCAAAACTACACGAGTAGGCAGATCATGTCGCTCATTCACACGATGTCTACACATCATAAACCTGGATTGTTCAGCCGACTAGGCACATCCGGATGCCATATTCTTTCGAATATGAAGGTAAGACCTAAAAGATCTCTCTTGAGGGCCTGGAATCGCACTCAAGCTGCGTCCTCCGGTATAATTCCGTGTCAACAACACGAAGAAAAATCCCAGCGGACGCGCCGGGTACCCCTATAGGTTAAGTTCGACTCTGTAAGACCACTACGGCCTAGTCGCAACGATCACCTTATCAGGTTCGAGTCGGAGGTCTCGAATCTGTGTAGGCCAGAACTGTTTTTGCCCTAGTTGCAATTAATTGGCCCTGATCTTTCGGGAGAGCCAAGCTACTGCGCCATATCCTTCTGTGATAAACAGCCGTAAAAACATGCACTTTCATTACTCGATACTATAAAAAGCTCATCACGCAGGGTACACACCCTCTAAATGGGAAAAGACCATACTGGTTACCCGAAGGAAAGATGAACAATCTGACCGTCTACTCGACAGGAAAATTCCAATCGAGCAAACGCTCGGGGGCTACTGACGAAGGGATGGACCTTAGATCCTGCGGATAAGGACACCCCGTCTTAGGCCCAACGTCAAGGCCCACGAAGGGAAGTCCTTAAGAGTGTTCCAGAAGGCCTACATGAATCCCACCCGCAATGCCTTGCGGGCTAAGTTAGGAAACGTGTAACCGACTTAGAGCTAGAGTTAGAGTCCTCCCCGGGTAGGGTTTGGGACCTGGCCACCTATATAAGGCCAGGAGAACCACCGGAGGAGGACCAAGCAACACCGCACCACCAAAGCCTTAAGCTCGAGATTGTACTCTCGACTTGAGCGATCATCTTTGTAACCGATCTACTCAATAATACAGATCAACAGAGGAAGGAATAAGGGTTTTACCTCTATGAGGGCCCCGAACCTGGGTAAATTGTGCCCACTGTCTAGCCGACGATCGCCACCAGCGCTCATGGGTTCTCCTATTCGAAACCCGATAGGTTCACCTGAGGGATTTGCCGAGCAACAGATTCGACATAGATCCTGAGGGACAAATGTCTAATGATCCTGGTAGTTTAGTTGTGATTTTACATGTCTCGCCAAAAACTCCTATGCCCTCCGAGGAAGATTATTTGCTAGATGATAGTGTAGAGAAATGGACCAAAGTATGCAATTACAAGTGGGGCAAGAACAGCGGGAAGCTTTCCTTATGAATAGCCTAGGATGGAATATCATAGGGATTGATGCCCCTGGGAGAAAACCCTGCATCTTAGACACTATTGCAAAAACTCATGCGTCCATTATCGCCTTTGAGGAAACTAAAAAGCATGATTTCTCCCAATCTTACTTGGACTTAATAAGTGCAGGGAGACCTTTTGTTTGGAATTTTCTTCCATCAATTGGTACTTCAAGGGGTATCCTAGTGGGAGTGGACTCTAATTTCTTTGAAGTCCTCTCTTGGGAAATCAAAGAATTTTCGGTTTCATGTGTTCTTAGAAATAGAGTAGATGACAAAGTTTGCAGGCACATTTCTGTTTATGGTTCCCCACATGAGGAAGGGAAGGAGAGCTTTATATGTGAATTGCATCATCTTTACTTGGATAATAGCTACCCCACCTTAATTATGGGGGGATTTCAATCTAGTTAGGTTTCAATCAGATAAAAGCAATGGCAATGTCAACCATAAGTGGTGTGACAAATTTAATGCCTGGATTAATCTTTTGGGGCTCATTGAGGTGAAGCTCTCAAATAGGAAGTATACTTGGTCTAATAACCAAGGTAATGCTATTATGTCAGTCATAGATAGAGCTTTCGTTACAACAGATTTAGATGCTATCTTCCCTCTCCCTAGTATTCAAGCTTTCTCCAGGATTGGGGGAGATCATACCCCTATCCTTTGGGACTCTGAGTTGACATTGTGATGCAAACTCCCCCCCTGCAAATTTGAGAAGTGGTGGCTCCTCAGGGAGGACTTCTTAGATATTGTTATCAAATCCTGGAATGCCCCCACTAAAAGCAACACTTCTATTGATGTGTGGTAGGAGAAAGTTAGGAGATTTAGGAAAGCCTCGAAAGGCCGGAGTAGGAATATAGAAGCTGAACTTAGGAATCTTAAAAGAGACCTTATGAAGGAGTACGATGAGCTAGACTTGAAGGCTAAGGCCGATACCCTCTCCGAGGATGAGCATCTTCGGCTTGGGGAGATAAACTCAGAAATGAAAAAGCTTTGGTTAAAAGAAGAAATTAAAGAAAAACAACGCTCTAGGGACCGGGACATAGTGGAGGGGGATAGGAACACCTCGTATTTTCATGCGGTGGCAAACCAGCGTAGGAGAAAAACGATGATTCTATCCCTAGTTGGTCCTAAGGGGCCTACCTCGGAAACCAAGGGTATGCTCGACATAGCTACTAGCTTCTACAAACAGTTATTCCAAGCTGAACCAAAATCTGGTTTCTCCTTAGGAGACTTTTTCTCCCTTACTGAGTTAGTTACTGATCATCAAAATGCCATCCTGGAAGGTGCTTTCACTGAAGAAGAGATTAGAGTAGCTTTTTTAGCTCTTATTCAGACGGTCCACCAGGTCCAGATGGCCTCTACTTTATTTTCTTCCAGAAATGCTGGGAGATCATAAAGAAGGATGTTTTTGCACTTTTCTATGATTTATCTCTGGGGAAACTGGACCTTACAAACTTAATTATGTTGTCCTGACTTTGATTCCAAAAGAGGCAGATGCCTCGACGATGAAAAAGTTTAGGCATATTAGTCTTCTCAACTGTATCTTTAAAATCTTTACCAAAACCATTACATCTAGGCTTGGGGGGTTATGTATAATATTATCTCACCAAACCAAACTGCCTTTATTAAAGGACGCTATATTCTTGAGAGTGTGGTCACAGCTCATGAGGTGCTACACTTGGTTTATAGTGGTAAAGAAGAAGGTGATGTGCTCAAGCTAGACTACGAGAAGGCTTTCGACAAAGTAGACTTAGATTTTCTAGATGATCTGTTGGCTAAGAGAGGTTTTGGCCCAAATCTGAGGAAGTGGGTCAACCTAGCCACTAGAGGAGGATCTGTACCGGTTAGGATTAATAATAATATTGTAATTTCTTCACCACATCTAGAGGGCTAGGCAGGGAGATCCTAGTTCTCCCATCCTTTTCAATCTTGTGGTTGATGTTTTTACCAAAATGCTCATCAGAGCCTCCTCGAAGAATCTTATCAAAGGGCTCTGTCCAAACCTTTATCCAGGGGGTGGTCATCCTACAGTATGCAGATGACACGATCCTCTTCCTGAAAAAGAATCAGACAGCTGCTGGGAACTTACAGAAAATCCTCACTTGCTTTGAGCAGGTCTCGGGTATGAAGATCAATTACGATAAAAGTGAGTTGATTCCCATTAATCTTAGTGTTGAGGATACTGAATCCTTGCAAAAAAAATTAGCTGTACCGTAGGTACTCTCCCTATAAAATACCTTGGCATCCCTTTGCACCATGACACACTTAGGAGGGAGGACCTGCAGCCTATCATTGATAAAATCTTGAAGAGGATCCCTGGCTGGCGAGGGAAACTGCTCTCGTATGCGGCTAGGATCAGTCTGATTAGGTCCTGCCTCGCTGGTATCCCTGTCTACCTCTTATCTTTCTTTAAATTCACTAAATGGGCGCTGGATTTGATAAATACCCAGATGTCCCATTGTCTCTGGAATGACTCAAAAGACCATAGGAGATTACATCTAGCAAATTGGAACCTAGTTTGCATGCCAAAAACCCATGGAGGGCTTGGTATCCCCTTTCTTAGGGATCTGAACCTCTGCCTGTTAGGATCCTGGATTAAGAGATACCAGGAAGGTGAGGGCAAGCTTTGGAAAACGGTGATGGATGCCAAATATAAAACCAGTAACCCTAATATTTTCTGCAGCTCAACTCTGAACTCATCCAGATTTTGGAAGGATGCCTGGTTTGGGTACTCACCTCTCTCTGTACAATACCCAGAGTTGTATTCAATCCGTAACGAAAGCCTAGCCACAATTCATCAGGTCCTAGGGGAGGGTACAAATAAGTTGACCTTTAGGAGGAATTTTAATTCCTCTCTGATGCAAAAGTGGTACGGACTAGAACAGATTGCAAGTAGTGTTGAGTTATCTGCGTATTGCGATTCTCTTATCTGGAAGTACACTACCAATGGTGTGTACTCCTCCAGTTCGTTTTACAATATAATTATCTTTAGGGGTATCACACCCGTTTACATCCCTGATGTTTGGTCCCTGATTGTTCCTCCAAGAATACAAATTTTCCTTTGGCTTCTGTCAAACAACAAGCTGATGACTAGGGATAACCTACAGAAGAGGAATTTGCATAAACCTCTGGACTGTGTTTTCTGTTGTGAGCTCAAAACAATCAAACATTTGTTTTTTGACTGTATTGTTCCTACCAAAATTTGGGAAGTGGTTTCTGCTTTCTTTGGTACTAGATTAGGACCCGATTTCTTCTCGATAGCCAGGTTTTGGGTGTTAAACAAAATTCATTCCGTGTTGAATACTGTCTGTGTTGCAGTATTGTGGGGTATTTGGAAACATAGAAATGTTTTGATCTTTGACAACGTTTCTCGGCCATCTATGAAACAGGTGTGGTGGTTGGTTCTCAGATCAATCAAGAAATGGCGGTTGTTGTGCAAACCTGCCATGCTGGAGACTTTGGACAACTTCTCGTCTCGGATCCTGGAACTGCTGAAGGAAAAACCTGGTCTACAATTGGTGTGACCACTGTCCTTTCCTCGTTGACGCTCCTGGGCAACGAACTCGCCGCAGCTCCAGCAACTCCACTGGGCTTCTGTGCAAGGCCAATTGGAGTCCACCCTGTGTCACCCCGCTAGGGAAAGCCGCTGCTGCCTGCTGACATCCTGCACCCACAGGCGACGAAGGACAAGCTTGCAGAAATCATCGGTGCGAGGGGTAACTGTAAGCTGACCTCTGCCTGAGCTTGAGTTGCAGCTGTTGTTGCGCTGTTGTAATTCCGCTTTCCTGTTTCTTGTCGCGGCTCCGTGAGACTCTTAATTTGCCTCTAGTTAAAAACTGCTTTGTTCTAGCTGTAGCTCTGCACCTGTGCGTGCGATCGTTTTAGTTTTCCTGTCTTTAGCTGGAAGTTAAGAAACCAGAACCTTTGTATCCCCTAAGTTTCATTGGTGAAATGGAACTAGGGCTTCCCTCGAGGGGCCCTTTTGCTCTTAAAAAAACTTCTCCACAATACCCGCTGGATTGCCATAAAAGTGCGGGGAAGTGCTCGGTGGGCAGAAAGGGCTTGTTCATAAGGCATAAGCTGCAACCACTAAGAAGTTAAAATAGGTTGTCGACCCTACGCATTTGTCGATCCGGTCCGATCTTGTGTGTGTGCATGAAAGAGGCAAGTATGTGATCTCCTTTTTTGGTCGGCATGCATGCATGTACCGACAAGTAGGAGCTACACTGCGACGAGGCCGTCTTAGAGCGTCGATCTACTAACTATAGTGACACATGGATCATTTGCACCCTACTCCGCTGGCCATGATCAAGTACTCCCTCCTTTCTATATTAGATGACTTTGAAAGGAGTGTATCTACCACCAAAATATGTCTAGATACACTCATTTCAAAGTCATCTAATATGAAACGGAGAAAGTAATAGTTATATATAGAATCAACACAAAATAGTACTAGTAGCGAGGACTAAGTAAGAGCCGAGACAAAATAGTAGTAGCATAAAATGCATTTATTCATGTGGATTTCACTTCAGACACATGATCAAGAGATCAACGCGCTGTTGGACCATGGCAGCAAATACTGCAACAGCAGCAGCAACAACAACAACAGCAGCAAGAAGGCCGGAAACAAAGTAACGGAACATGGAAACACGACACACTAACTCAGCAGGTACATCTAGACCTGGCCCGCGCACTTACCCAGCCCACGCATGGCGATCATGCGGCGGCGGCGGTGGTGCAGGTCACAGCGTCGAGATTGCATGACGCGAGGATAATCTGGCCGGCCTCCTGGGTTATCTCGCGCAGGAAGTAGGTGTCGGGGTCTGGCATGCGCGTGTACTCACACAGGCAGCCGTACTGGGCCTTGAGCTCGGCGCAGCACTCTTTCTCCACCGCGTCCACCTTCCGTAGGAGGCCGTCCTTGCAGGGGTCCAGCTTGGACCACTGGTCGCAGGTCGCCGCGTCGGCGACCGCCACCAGGAGCAGCAGGAGGCAGACCAGAGGAGCCTTGGCGGCCATGGCTAGCTTGTGTGTGTGTGTGTGTGTGTGTGTTTTTGCTATGGAGGGTGTGAGCTAGCTAGCTTGGGTGTTGTGGGAAATGGAGAGCGATGGAAGATGTACATATAGCCCCAACACGCACGCGGTAGGTGAAGCGTGGGACGACAGGCGCAACGTGAGGAGCGTGGATGTGATCAGTAGACCTCGTGCGACCGACAGTAGCACATGGCCATGCATGCTTCTATCCAGCTGAAGATCAACTTCTTTTGCTACATGGATACTTGGGATGCTCATTGAGATATGCTGACTCACTGAAGCCCGTTGTGCTGTTCTAATTAGGTGATGTGTACATATACGAACCTAACTAGAAGCTTCTTGCCCACCATTGATAATCTATTACCATAATCCAGAGTTGGCCGGATTCTGTGCCATGTTTTCGATCTTAAAAATAAGCCCGGGCCTTGCCCACTTGCCCGGCCACCATTGATGCCTAGCTAGTCTGAAGAATTCTTATCCTCTCACGGTCTCACCCACCATTGATATCCTCTTGCCGCCCTCACATACATTTTGTTGTACCTCATCGATAGTAAAAATGAGCGCGAGGCACACGCGTCACCCAAACATAGTGCATGCTAGCTGCTACCAGTTACACATCTAGAGTAGTTGACATGATAAGCCCAGCCGGCCGGGATCAGATCACATGTGGCACACAGCACTCCGGTCGAGGATATATATATATAGTCATCTCCGGTCGATCGAGGTCAGATCTCCACACTAATCCAGTTTGTTTAGTACGCCGATGTCCGATCAAGATCAGTTCTCCGGCCGGTCAGATCCGGTATTTCCTTCCCCGTTCCTTGGGTTATTGCCGGACGCGTGTCCTTTTTTCTTTTTTTGACAGTGCTGATGAGTATCCAATCTGTCCCACGATTCGCCGGCCGTCCATAGAACCGTCCGATCTTCGTACAACCTGAATTATGTGTTGAACCGTTATGTAATGTACTGGTTGTCCCTAGTCTTCAGGAGCTAGCGCTATCCCTAGGCCACGGTATGCGCCTGCGTGCGCCACTGCGTGTGCACGTCAGACTCCCTCTCTATATGTACTCTGTATCACATCTATGCAATACAACGAACACTTCATCTCTAATCTTCATGGTATCAGAGCACCAGGCTCCTCTCTAATGGCTTCCTCTTCCTCCTCCCCACCCACCGACTCCCTTCCTGTCTCCTCCAACCTCCCAATGCCAACGATCAACCCCCTCGATTCCGATCCTCAAACCCCCCTCCTCCAGCGCTCCACCATCCCTCGCGCGCCCCCCACACCGACCCTCTCCGATCCCATCCATGACGGCCCTGCCGCGACCTACCCTCCCTTCTCCAACTCTGTCTCTCTCCAACAGATCCCTCAACCCATTTCCCCCAACCAAATCCAAAACTTCCAACCCCCACCTCTCATGATCTCCTCGCCACTGCCACCCCCCCCCCCCACCCTCTCCTCAGCGTCCACGTCCAGAACTACATCAAATTTACCGTCAATACGGCCGGCGACAACTTCACCAAGTGGCGGCAAATCATCATGTGGCTTCTTAGCATGTACAAAGCCCTCGACCACATCACGGAAGGCGCAGCTCCTCCGGATCCCGACGACAGCTGGCTCGCCGTCGATATTCATCTCTCCCTGTGGTTCATGGCCACCCTCTCGGATGATCTCTTCCGCCTCGTTCAGCGCGCCGACGGCCGCGCGTGCTCCACCTGGTCACGGCTCACGCGGTTCTTCCTCGACCGCGATGCCTCTCGCTATCACTACCTCAGCTCCTTTCACAAGACGTCGCGCGGTGACATGTCTGTGGCTGATTACGCCAGCACGCTTCAACGGATCGCCGATGATCTCGCCGCCATCGGGCGTCCTCTCGGCGACGACGACCTCACGTTCCAGTTTCTGGACGGGCTCGGTGGCAAGTTCGCACTCCAAGCGGAGATCCTCAAGACCACCAAGCCGCTGATCGCCTTCTCCGATGCTGTCTCCCATCTCCAGCGCACCGAGGTTACCTACGACAAGACCCAGCTCCACGACGGCGCTCAGGCCCTCGCCGTCCATGATGGTTCCCGCGGTGGCGCGGCCGGCGGCAGCGCTCCTCGCCCTGCGACCCCGGGGGTCAGCCCTAATTACCGCGGCAAAAACCCCATCCCGGGCTTTCAGCATGGCGGCGGGCGCGGTTCCTCGCCGCACGGCAGCGGCAGCCCAGCCGTATCCTCGCACGCCGGCGGGCGCGGCCGCGGCCCTTGGACATCCGGCGCCTCCAGTGCAGGGCAACAACCGTGGCTAGGGTATTTTGCCCCTATGCACATGCCCTTCCCTCCAGCTCGCGCGCCCTGGATCCCGCCGAACTCCGCCGGCGTGCTCGGCCCTCGCCCCGGCGCTGCTCAGCAGGTGTACCCGGTGCTGCCTGCACCTGCCACGCCCCCTCCGCCACCTACCTACTACGTCGAGCAGCCCCCTCCGCAGGCTTACCACACCGCCGGGCCCTCGCCGACTCCATCTTGGGATCAGCACGCCCTAGTGCAGCAGTCCCCGAGCTACGGTTCTGCCTTCCCCGCGCACTCTGGAAATTGGATCATGGACTCGGGCGCCACCACACATGTCACTAGCAGCTCAGGTACATTGAACTCGTCTCATTCCCCTCTAGAGCACAATTCTCGGCATTTAATCGTAGGCAATGGTACACATCTTCCTGTAGTTGCTACCGGTACTTCCACACTCACATCACGCCCATTCTATCTTAATAATGTCCTTGTATGTCCTACTGTTGTCAAAAATCTCATCGGTACTCGTAAATTCGTTCGTGACAATTGGTGTTCCGTTGAGTTTGATCCGTTTTTTTTCTGTGAAGGACCTCAACACCAAGACACTCCTCATGCATTCCAACAGCCGCGGTGATCTATACCCCTTCTTCGGTGACCAGCCATCATCACCATCCGCGGCTCTCACCGTCTCCGGCGACCTCTGGCATCGTCGACTAGGCCACCCCAACTCCACCGCACTCTCCCATCTCCCCCTAGATTTTCTTTCATCATGTAATAATAACTCCTCCAAAATTTCATTTTGCGACGCATGTCAGTTAGGAAAACATACTCGCCTACCATTTGCACTCTCTCACTCCCGCGCCATGTCTCCATTCGATTTACTGCATTGTGACTTGTGGACATCACCTGTAATAAGTTGCTCCGGTTACAAATTTTACTTAGTTATCCTCGATGATCATACTCACTTTTCTTGGATTTTTCCACTTCGGAACAAGCACGACACATGTGACACACTCATTAATTTTTTTAACTTTGTAAAAACCCAATTTAATCACACCATCCGCTGCCTCCAATGTGACAATGGTGGTGAATTTCTCACCACCTCCCTACGCACTTTCTTCTCCACACATGGTGTCTCCTTTCGCCTCTTCTGCCCCTACACCTCCCCCCAAAATGGACGCGCCGAACGCCTCATTCGAACCCACAATAACATCGTGCGAACCCTTCTCTTCCAAGCCACCCTACCACCCATTTTTGGGTCGAAGCACTACACCGCCAACCACCTCCTCAACATCCGTCCCACTCGTGCCAACGACCATGCCACACCTTATTTTTCCCTCTACGGCGCCCATCCATCCTATGATCATCTTCGCGTTTTTGGCTGCTTGTGCTACCCCAACATCACCTCCACAACCCCTCACAAACTCTCCCCTCGCTCCGCTCGCTACGTTTTCCTGGGGTATCCTCGCGAACACAAAGGGTACCGATGTTTTAACCGGCAAACGCGCTCAGTTATTGTCTCCCGTCATGTAATCTTCGACGAAAACCACTTCCCTTTCGCGCAGGATACACAGCAAGCCACACCGCCACCAGCCACACCCGATCCCCCCACCTGCCACCAAATCCCCCTGGATCCCGTGCATGCCCAACCCCACCTTCCTCTCTTTCCGCACCTGCCCAATCGATCGCCAAAAACCCGCACCCGACCCCGCCACCTGGTCCACGCGCTAACCCACCATCCGCACGGCCCGTGCGTGGCCCCCACCCACCCGCACCTAACGCCTACCACACACCCGCCCCCGCCTCGCATTCCGCTCCCGCCCCACCTGCGCCTGCCGCAACCCCCCTCCCCGCCCCGACCACGTCTGCTTCCACCCCAATCCCCACGCCCACATCCACCTCGTGTCTACCGCCCGACCCCAACTCCCCCGCATCTGCCAGCCCCACCGAATCTCCTCCCACCAACCACTCCTCGCCACCTCAGCACGCGGTCCCCCCGAACGCCTCCTAGATAGATCCACCCGGAATGATCACCCCATGCTCACCGTGGAAAACACGGTTTCACTCAGCCCAAGCTACCGTTCGACCTACATGTCTCCACTCCGCCCTCCCCATCCCACACTTGTACCGTGTCGCACTCAAAGATGACCATTGGCACGCCGCGATGTTAGACGAATTTAATGCTCTCGTTCGGAATGATACTTGGTCTCTTGTGCCTTGTCCTGCAGGTGTCAACTTGGTGACTGGAAAGTGGATCTTTCGCCACAAGCTCAACCCCGACGGCACGCTGGCACGGTACAAAGCTCGCTGGGTTGTTCGTGGTTTTACACAGCAGGCTGGCGTGGATTACGGCGAGACTTTCAGCCCGGTTGTCAAACCGGCCACCATTCGCGTCGTCCTCAGCATTGCCACAGCTCATTCTTGGCCTATTCATCAAATGGACGTCAAAAATGCATTCTTGCATGGTCACCTAGCTGAGACCGTCTATTGTCAGCAGCACTCCGGTTTTGTTGATCCCACCCTTCCCAACCACGTGTGTCGCCTCAACAAATCCCTCTATGGCCTCAAACAGGCTCCCCGTACCTGGTTTGTGCGCTTCACCACATTTCTCCACTCCCTCGGTTTCACCTCTTCCAAATGTGACACCTCCCTCTTCATCCTTCGCCGCGACTCACAAATCGCCTACCTCCTTCTTTACGTCGACGACATCATTCTCACCGCCAACACACCGTCCCTCCTCCACACTACCATCCAGTCCCTACACCGTGAGTTCTCCATGACCGATTTGGGGGACATACACCACTTCTTAGGTGTTAACGTTCAGCGCACCACTCGCGGTCTCTTCCTCAGCCAGCAGCAGTTCGCCCTTGAGATCCTTGACCGTGCCGGGATGCTCAACTGCCACCCCGTATCCACTCCCATTGACACTACCTCCAAGCTCTCTCTCCACAGCGGCCACCCGTTCGATAACCCCTCCCTTTACCGCAGCCTAGCTGGAGCCCTACAGTACCTCACCCTTACGAGGCCAGATCTCTCCTATGCCGTCCAGCAAGTATGTCTTTTCATGCATGCCCCATCCGACATACACTTTCAGCTCGTCAAGCGCATTCTGCGCTACATTCGCGGCACCATCCACTACGGCCTCCAGCTGCATCGGGATTCCTCCTCCGATCTCACCGTTTATTCAGACGCCGACTGGGCCGGCTGCCCCGACACGCGCAAATCGACGTCTGGCTTTGGGGTCTTTCTCGGCAACAACCTTGTCTCCTGGTCGTCCAAACGCCAGAACACGGTTTCACGATCCAGTGCGGAGGCCGAGTATCGAGCAGTCGCCAACAGCGTGGCGGAATCTGTTTGGCTACGACAGCTTCTCTTCGAGCTTCATCAGCCACCCACACGAGCCACGGTTGTCTACTGCGACAACGTCTCCGCCGTCTACCTGTCGTCCAACCCAGTACAGCACCAACGCACCAAACATGTGGATATCGACCTTCATTTCGTTCGAGATCGGGTATCCCTTGGCGAAGCTCGCGTTCTACACGTCCCCACAAGCTCCCAATATGCAGATATCTTCACAAAGGGGCTTCCGACATCATTGTTTCAGGAGTTCCGTTCCAGTCTGAATGTGCTTCCAGGCACAGTTCCGACTGCGGGGGGGTGTTGAACCGTTATGTAATGTACTGGTTGTCCCTAGTCTTCAGGAGCTAGCTCTATCCCTAGGCCACGGCATGCGCCTGCGTGCGCCACTGCGTGTGCACGTCAGACTCCCTCTCTATATGTACTCTGTATCACATCTATGCAATACAACGAACACTTCATCTCTAATCTTCATGGTATCAGAGCACCAGGCTCCTCTCTAATGGCTTCCTCTTCCTCCTCCCCACCCACCGACTCCCTTCCTGTCTCCTCCAACCTCCCAATGCCAACGATCAACCCCCTCGATTCCGATCCTCAAATCCCCCTCCTCCAGCGCTCCACCATCCCTCGCGCGCCCCCCACACCGACCCTCTCCGATCCCATCCATGACGGCCCTGCCGCGACCTACCCTCCCTTCTCCACCTCTGTCTCTCTCCCACAGATCCCTCAACCCATTCCCCCCAACCAAATCCAAAACTTCCAACCCCAACCTCTCATGATCTCCTCGCCACTGCCACCCCCCCACCCTCTCCTCAGCGTCCACGTCCAGAACTATATCAAATTTACCGTCAATACGGCCGGCGACAACTTCACCAAGTGGCGGCAAATCATCCTGTGGCTTCTTAGCATGTACAAAGCCCTCGACCACATCACGGAAGGCGCAGCTCCTCCGGATCCCGACGACAGCTGGCTCGCCGTCGATATTCATCTCTCCCTGTGGTTCATGGCCACCCTCTCGGATGATCTCTTCCGCCTCGTTCAGCGCGCCGACGGCCGCGCGTGCTCCACCTGGTCACGGCTCACGCGGTTCTTCCTCGACCGCGATGCCTCTCGCTATCACTACCTCAGCACCTCCTTTCGCAAGACGTCGCGCGGTGACATGTCTGTGGCTGATTACGCCAGCACGCTTCAACGGATCGCCGATGATCTCGCCGCCATCGGGCGTCCTCTCGGCGACGACGACCTCACGTTCCAGTTTCTGGACGGGCTCGGTGGCAAGTTCGCACTCCAAGCGGAGATCCTCAAGACCACCAAGCCGCTGATCGCCTTCTCCGATGCTGTCTCCCATCTCCAGCGCACCGAGGTTACCTACGACAAGACCCAGCTCCACGACGGCGCTCAGGCCCTCGCCGTCCATGATGGTTCCCGCGGTGGCGCGGCGGCGGCAGCGCTCCTCGCCCTGCGACCCCGGGGGTCAGCCCTAATTACCGCGGCAAAAACCCCATCCCGGGCTTTCAGCATGGCGGCGGGCGCGGTTCCTCGCCGCACGGTAGCGGCAGCCCAGCCGTATCCTCGCACGCCGGCGGGCGCGGCCGCGGCCCTTGGACATCCGGCGCCTCCAGTGCAGGGCAACAACCGTGGCTAGGGTATTTTGCCCCTATGCACATGCCCTTCCCTCCAGCTCGCGCGCCCTGGATCCCGCCGAACTCCGCCGGCGTGCTCGGCCCTCGCCCCGGCGCTGCTCAGCAGGTGTACCCGGTGATGCCTGCACCTGCCACGCCCCCTCCGCCACCTACCTACTACGTCGAGCAGCCCCCTCCGCAGCACACCGCCGGGCCCTCGCCGACTCCATCTTGGGATCAGCACGCCCTAGTGCAGCAGTCCCCGAGCTACGGTTCTGCCTTCCCCGCGCACTCTGGAAATTGGATCATGGACTCGGGCGCCACCACACATGTCACTAGCAGCTCAGGTACATTGAACTCGTCTCATTCCCCTCTAGAGCACAATTCTCGGCATTTAATCGTAGGCAATGGTACACATCTTCCTGTAGTTGCTACCGGTACTTCCACACTCACATCACGCCCATTCTATCTTAATAATGTCCTTGTATGTCCTACTGTTGTCAAAAATCTCATCGGTACTCGTAAATTCGTTCGTGACAATTGGTGTTCCGTTGAGTTTGATCCGTTTGGTTTTTCTGTGAAGGACCTCAACACCAAGACACTCCTCATGCATTCCAACAGCCGCGGTGATCTATACCCCTTCTTCGGTGACCAGCCATCATCACCATCCGCGGCTCTCACCGTCTCCGGCGACCTTTGGCATCGTCGACTAGGCCACCCCAACTCCACCGCACTCTCCCATCTCCCCCTAGATTTTCTTTCATCATGTAATAATAACTCCTCCAAAATTTCATTTTGCGACGCATGTCAGTTAGGAAAACATACTCGCCTACCATTTGCACTCTCTCACTCCCGCGCCATGTCTCCATTCGATTTACTGCATTGTGACTTGTGGACATCACCTGTAATAAGTTGCTTCGGTTACAAATTTTACTTAGTTATCCTCGATGATCATACTCACTTTTCTTGGATTTTTCCACTTCGGAACAAGAACGACACATGTGACACACTCATTAATTTTTTTAACTTTGTAAAAACCCAATTTAATCACACCATCCGCTGCCTCCAATGTGACAATGGTGGTGAATTTCTCACCACCTCCCTACGCACTTTCTTCTCCACACATGGTGTCTCCTTTCGCCTCTCCTGCCCCTACACCTCCCCCCAAAATGGACGCGCCGAACGCCTCATTCGAACCCACAATAACATCGTGCGAACCCTTCTCTTCCAAGCCACCCTACCACCCCATTTTTGGGTCGAAGCACTACACACCGCCAACCACCTCCTCAACATCCGTCCCACTCGTGCCAACGACCATGCCACACCTTATTTTTCCCTCTACGGCGCCCATCCATCCTATGATCATCTTCGCGTTTTTGGCTGCTTGTGCTACCCCAAGATCACCTCCACAACCCCTCACAAACTCTCCCCTCGCTCCGCTCGCTACGTTTTCCTGGGGTATCCTCGCGAACACAAAGGGTACCGGTGTTTTAACCTGCAAACGCGCTCAGTTATTGTCTCCCGTCATGTAATCTTCGACGAAAACCACTTCCCTTTCGCGCAGGATACACAGCAAGCCACACCGCCACCAGCCACACCCGATCCCCCCACCTGCCACCAAATCCCCCTAGATCCCGTGCATGCCCAATCCCACCTACCTCTCTTTCCGCACCTGCCCAATCGATCGCCAAAAACCCGCACCCGACCCCGCCACCTGGTCCACGCGCTAACCCACCATCCGCACGGCCCGTGCGTGGCCCCCACCCACCCGCACCTGACGCCTACCACACACCCGCCCCCGCCTCGCATTCCGCTCCCGCCCCACCTGCGCCTGCCGCAACCCCCCTCCCCGCCCCGGCCGCGTCTGCTTCCACCCCAATCCCCACGCCCACATCCACTCGTTCTGCCCGACCCCAACTCCCCCGCATCTGCCAGCCCCACCGAATCTCCTCCCACCAACCACTCCTCGCCACCTCAGCACGCGGTCCCCCCGAACGCCTCCTAGATAGATCCACCCCGGAATGATCACCCCATGCTCACCCGTGGAAAACACGGTTTCACTCAGCCCAAGCTACCGTTCGACCTACATGTCTCCACTCCGCCCTCCCCATCCACACTCGTACCGTGTCGCACTCAAAGATGACCATTGGCACGCCGCGATGTTAGACGAATTTAATGCTCTCGTTCGGAATGTACTTGGTCTCTTGTGCCTTGTCCTGCAGGTGTCAACTTGGTGACTGGAAAGTGGATCTTTCGCCACAAGCTCAACCCCGACGGCACGCTGGCACGGTACAAAGCTCGCTGGGTTGTTCGTGGTTTTACAGCAGGCTGGCGTGGATTACGGCGAGACTTTCAGCCGGTTGTCAAACCGGCCACCATTCGCGTCGTCCTCAGCATTGCCACAGCTCATTCTTGGCCTATTCATCAAATGGACGTCAAAAATGCATTCTTGCATGGTCACCTAGCTGAGACCGTCTATTGTCAGCAGCACTCCGGTTTTGTTGATCCCACCCTTCCCAACCACGTGTGTCGCCTCAACAAATCCCTCTATGGCCTCAAACAGGCTCCCCGTACCTGGTTTGTGCGCTTCACCACATTTCTCCACTCCCTCGGTTTCACCTCTTCCAAATGTGACACCTCCCTCTTCATCCTTCGCCGCGACTCACAAATCGCCTACCTCCTTCTTTACGTCGACGACATCATTCTCACCGCCAACACACCGTCCCTCCTCACACACACATCCAGTCCCTACACCGTGAGTTCTCCATGACCGATTTGGGGGACATACACCACTTCTTAGGTGTTAACGTTCAGCGCACCTCGCGGTCTCTTCCTCAGCCAGCAGCAGTTCGCCCTTGAGATCCTTGACCGTGCCGGGATGCTCAACTGCCACCCCGTATCCACTCCCATTGACACTACCTCCAAGCTCTCTCTCCACAGCGGCCACCCGTTCGATAACCCCTCCCTTTACCGCAGCCTAGCTGGAGCCCTACAGTACCTCACCCTTACGAGGCCAGATCTCTCCTATGCCGTCCAGCAAGTATGTCTTTTCATGCATGCCCATCCGACATACACTTTCAGCTCGTCAAGCGCATTCTGCGCTACATTCGCGGCACCATCCACTACGGCCTCCAGCTGCATCGGGATTCCTCCTCCGATCTCACCGTTTATTCAGACGCCGACTGGGCCGGCTGCCCCGACACGCGCAAATCGACGTCTGGCTTTGGGGTCTTTCTCGGCAACAACCTTGTCTCCTGGTCGTCCAAACGCCAGAACACGGTTTCACGATCCAATGCGGAGGCCGAGTATCGAGCAGTCGACAACAGCGTGGCGGAATCTGTTTGGCTACGACAGCTTCTCTTCGAGCTTCATCAGCCACCCACACGAGCCACGGTTGTCTACTGCGACAACGTCTCCGCCGTCTACCTGTCGTCCAACCCAGTACAGCACCAACGCACCAAACATGTGGAGATCGACCTTCATTTCGTTCGAGATCGGGTATCCCTTGGCGAAGCTCGCGTTCTACACGTCCCCACAAGCTCCCAATATGCAGATATCTTCACAAAGGGGCTTCCGACATCATTGTTTCAGGAGTTCGTTCCAGTCTGAATGTGCTTCCAGGCACAGTTCCGACTGCGGGGGGGTGTTGAACCGTTATGTAATGTACTGGTTGTCCCTAGTCTTCAGGAGCTAGCGCTATCCCTAGGCCACGGCATGCGCCTGCATGCGCCACTGCGTGTGCACGTCAGACTCCCTCTCTATATGTACTCTGTATCACATCTATGCAATACAACGAACACTTCATCTCTAATCTTCATGGTATCAGAGCACCAGGCTCCTCTCTAATGGCTTCCTCTTCCTCCTCCCACCCACCGACTCCCTTCCTGTCTCCTCCAACCTCCAATGCCAACGATCAACCCCCTCGATTCCGATCCTCAAATCCCCTCCTCCAGCGTCCACCATCCCTCGCGCGCCCCACACCGACCCTCTCCGATCCCCATCCATGACGGCCCTGCCGCGACCTACCCTCCCTTCTCCAACTCTGTCTCTCTCCAACAGATCCCTCAACCCATTTCCCCCAACCAAATCCAAAACTTCCAACCCCCACCTCTCATGATCTCCTCGCCACTGCCACCCCCCCCCCCCACCCTCTCCTCAGCGTCCACGTCCAGAACTACATCAAATTTACCGTCAATACGGCCGGCGACAACTTCACCAAGTGGCGGCAAATTATCCTGTGGCTTCTTAGCATGTACAAAGCCCTCGACCACATCACGGAAGGCGCAGCTCTCCGGATCCCGACGACAGCTGGCTCGCCGTCGATATTCATCTCTCCTGTGGTTCATGGCCACCCTCTCGGATGATCTCTTCCGCCTCGTTCAGCGCGCCGACGGCCGCGTGCTCCACCTGGTCACGGCTCACGCGGTTCTTCCTCGACCGCGATGCCTCTCGCTATCACTACCTCAGCACCTCCTTTCGCAAGACGTCGCGCGGTGACATGTCTGTGGCTGATTACGCCAGCACGCTTCAACGGATCGCCGATGATCTCGCCGCCATCGGGCGTCCTCTCGGCGACGACGACCTCACGTTCCAGTTTCTGGACGGGCTCGGTGGCAAGTTCGCACTCCAAGCGGAGATCCTCAAGACCACCAAGCCGCTGATCGCCTCTCCGATGCTGTCATCTCCAGCGCACCGAGGTTACCTACGACAAGACCCAGCTCCACGACGGCGCTCAGGCCCTCGCCGTCCATGATGGTTCCCGCGGTGGCGCGACCGGCGGCAGCGCTCCTCGCCCTGCGACCCGGGGGTCAGCCCTAATTACGCGGCAAAAACCCCATCCCGGGCTTTCAGCATGGCGGCGGGCGCGGTTCCTCGCCGCGGTAGCGGCAGCCCAGCCATATCCTCGCACGCCGGCGGGCGCGGCCGCGGCCCTTGGACATCCGGCGCCTCCAGTGCAGGGCAACAACCGTGGCTAGGGTATTTTGCCCCTATGCACATGCCCTTCCCTCCAGCTCGCGCGCCCTGGATCCCGCCGAACTCCGCCGGCGTGCTCGGCCCTCGCCCCGGCGCTGCTCAGCAGGTGTACCCGGTGATGCCTGCACCTGCCACGCCCCCTCCGCCACCTACCTACTACGTCGAGCAGCCCCCTCCGCAGGCTTACCACACCGCCGGGCCCTCGCCGACTCCATCTTGGGATCAGCACGCCCTAGTGCAGCAGTCCCCGAGCTACGGTTCTGCCTTCCCCGCGCACTCTGGAAATTGGATCATGGACTCGGGCGCCACCACACATGTCACTAGCAGCTCAGGTACATTGAACTCGTCTCATTCCCCTCTAGAGCACAATTCTCGGCATTTAATCGTAGGCAATGGTACACATCTTCCTGTAGTTGCTACCGGTACTTCCACACTCACATCACGCCCATTCTATCTTAATAATGTCCTTGTATGTCCTACTGTTGTCAAAAATCTCATCGGTACTCGTAAATTCGTTCGTGACAATTGGTGTTCCGTTGAGTTTGATCTGTTTGGTTTTTCTGTGAAGGACCTCAACACCAAGACACTCCTCATGCATTCCAACAGCCGCGGTGATCTATACCCCTTCTTTGGTGACAAGCCATCATCACCATCCGCGGCTCTCACCGTCTCCGGCGACCTTTGGCATCGTCGACTAGGCCACCCCAACTCCACCGCACTCTCCCATCTCCCCCTAGATTTTCTTTCATCATGTAATAATAACTCCTCCAAAATTTCATTTTGCGACGCATGTCAGTTAGGAAAACATACTCGCCTACCATTTGCACTCTCTCACTCCCGCGCCATGTCTCCATTCGATTTACTGCATTGTGACTTGTGGACATCACCTGTAATAAGTTGCTCCGGTTACAAATTTTACTTAGTTATCCTCGATGATCATACTCACTTTTCTTGGATTTTTCCACTTCGGAACAAGCACGACACATGTGACACACTCATTAATTTTTTTAACTTTGTAAAAACCCAATTTAATCACACCATCCGCTGCCTCCAATGTGACAATGGTGGTGAATTTCTCACCACCTCCCTACGCACTTTCTTCTCCACACATGGTGTCTCCTTTCGCCTCTCCTGCCCCTACACCTCCCCCCAAAATGGACGCGCCGAACGCCTCATTCGAACCCACAATAACATCGTGCGAACCCTTCTCTTCCAAGCCACCCTACCACCCCATTTTTGGTCGAAGCACTACACACCGCCAACCACCTCCTCAACATCCGTCCCACTCGTGCCAACGACCATGCCACACCTTATTTTTCCCTCTACGGCGCCCATCCATCCTATGATCATCTTCGCGTTTTTGGCTGCTTGTGCTACCCCAACATCACCTCCACAACCCCTCACAAACTCTCCCCTCGCTCCGCTCGCTACGTTTTCCTGGGGTATCCTCGCGAACACAAAGGGTACCGGTGTTTTAACCTGCAAACGCGCTCAGTTATTGTCTCCCGTCATGTAATCTTCGACGAAAACCACTTCCCTTTCGTGCAGGATACACAGCAAGCCACACCGCCACCAGCCACACCCGATCCCCCCACCTGCCACCAAATCCCCCTGGATCCCGTGCATGCCCAACCCCACCTGCCTCTCTTTCCGCACCTGCCCAATCGATCGCCAAAAACCCGCACCCGACCCCGCCACCTGGTCCACGCGCTAACCCACCATCCGCACGGCCCGTGCGTGGCCCCCACCCACCCGCACCTGACGCCTACCACACACCCGCCCCCGCCTCGCATTCCGCTCCCGCCCCACCTACGCCTGCCGCAACCCCCCTCCCCGCCCCGACCGCGTCTGCTTCCACCCCAATCCCCACGCCCACATCCACCTCGTGTCTACCGCCCGACCCCAACTCCCCCGCATCTGCCAGCCCCACCGAATCTCCTCCCACCAACCACTCCTCGCCACCTCAGCACGCGGTCCCCCCGAACGCCTCCTAGATAGATCCACCCCGGAATGATCACCCCATGCTCACCCGTGGAAAACACGGTTTCACTCAGCCCAAGCTACCGTTCGACCTACATGTCTCCACTCCGCCCTCCCCCATCCCACACTCGTACCGTGTCGCACTCAAAGATGACCATTGGCACGCCGCGATGTTAGACGAATTTAATGCTCTCGTTCGGAATGATACTTGGTCTCTTGTGCCTTGTCCTGCAGGTGTCAACTTGGTGACTGGAAAGTGGATCTTTCGCCACAAGCTCAACCCCGACGGCACGCTGGCACGGTACAAAGCTCGCTGGGTTGTTCGTGGTTTTACACAGCAGGCTGGCGTGGATTACGGCGAGACTTTCAGCCCGGTTGTCAAACCGGCCACCATTCGCGTCGTCCTCAGCATTGCCACAGCTCATTCTTGGCCTATTCATCAAATGGACGTCAAAAATTCATTCTTGCATGGTCACCTAGCTGAGACCGTCTATTGTCAGCAGCACTCCGGTTTTGTTGATCCCACCCTTCCCAACCACGTGTGTCGCCTCAACAAATCCCTCTATGGCCTCAAACAGGCTCCCCGTACCTGGTTTGTGCGCTTCACCACATTTCTCCACTCCCTCGGTTTCACCTCTTCCAAATGTGACACCTCCCTCTTCATCCTTCGCCGCGACTCACAAATCGCCTACCTCCTTCTTTACGTCGACGACATCATTCTCACCGCCAACACACCGTCCCTCCTCCACACCACCATCCAGTCCCTACACCGTGAGTTCTCCATGACCGATTTGGGGGACATACACCACTTCTTAGGTGTTAACGTTCAGCGCACCACTCGCGGTCTCTTCCTCAGCCAGCAGCAGTTCGCCCTTGAGATCCTTGACCGTGCCGGGATGCTCAACTGCCACCCGTATCCACTCCCATTGACACTACCTCCAAGCTCTCTCTCCACAGCGGCCCACCCGTTCGATAACCCCTCCCTTTACCGCAGCCTAGCTGGAGCCCTACAGTACCTCACCCTTACGAGGCCAGATCTCTCCTATGCCGTCCAGCAAGTATGTCTTTTCATGCATGCCCATCCGACATACACTTTCAGCTCGTCAAGCGCATTCTGCGCTACATTCGCGGCACCATCCACTACGGCCTCCAGCTGCATCGGGATTCCTCCTCCGATCTCACCGTTTATTCAGACGCCGACTGGGCCGGCTGCCCCGACACGCGCAAATCGACGTCTGGCTTTGGGGTCTTTCTCGGCAACAACCTTGTCTCCTGGTCGTCCAAACGCCAGAACACGGTTTCACGATCCAGTGCGGAGGCCGAGTATCGAGCAGTCGCCAACAGCGTGGCGGAATCTGTTTGGCTACGACAGCTTCTCTTCGAGCTTCATCAGCCACCCACACGAGCCACGGTTGTCTACTGCGACAACGTCTCCGCCGTCTACCTGTCGTCCAACCCAGTACAGCACCAACGCACCAAACATGTGGAGATCGACCTTCATTTCGTTCGAGATCGGGTATCCCTTGGCGAAGCTCGCGTTCTACACGTCCCCACAAGCTCCCAATATGCAGATATCTTCACAAAGGGGCTTCCGACATCATTGTTTCAGGAGTTCCGTTCCAGTCTGAATGTGCTTCCAGGCACAGTTCCGACTGCGGGGGGGGGTTTGAACCGTTATGTAATGTACTGGTTGTCCCTAGTCTTCAGGAGCTAGCGCTATCCCTAGGCCACGGCATGCGCCTGCGTGCGCCACTGCGTGTGCACGTCAGACTCCCTCTCTATATGTACTCTGTATCACATCTATGCAATACAACGAACACTTCATCTCTAATCTTCATTATGGGCAATCCGACCATTGCAACATTTGTATCCCCCGTTAGCAAAAACATTGTGCCATCGTAGTATCGTTGCAATATTTTTTTCCGTCGTGGGTTATAAACAAACGGGAAATCGCATTTCCAGAAAAACCAATGTAGCAAAAAAAAATGTGGCAAATACCCGTTGGCCACAGTAAATCCTCGCTATTGCAGTAATCCACGAAAAACAGTGAACACATATATTTTTTTCGATAAAGGGAAATATAGTAATATCAACATGATATCAAAGTACATCCAGCCTGTGCAACAACTTGATACATGAAAGGATGCACGAAGATAAAATATTAAAATAAAGACGGGAAAAGTTGATGCAGCAGCAACGACAACGACCACCGCTCTAGACTACACATGGGTTGCGAGAAAGCAACGTCTTCAGGAAATCAACATGTCAACTTCGCGGTTGCCAAATCTAGTCTCAAAAGACAAGATACTGAGTTTTCACCCTGAAGAGAAGGTCTTAGTAAGCTTCATGCAATGCCTTACGATAACGATGCCTATCCATCACCATTGCCCGATTCAGCCAGCAAAGATCGAACCAAACACTACTAGGGAAAAGCTTACCCGTGACGCACCTTTTAGCTTATCCGTGACGCACCGGGGCGCGTCACGGCTATCACGCCGCGCCTATGGGTTTAGCCGTGACGCACCTAGGTGGTGCGCCGCGCCTATTCATACCCGTGACGCACGGGCCAGGTGCGCCGCGGCTACTTCTGGGCGCGTCACGCGTAACTCCAGAGGTGCGCCACGGGTATGAATACAGGTGCGTCACGGCTATGTAATGCCTCCACGGCTAATTTCGTTGATGCGCCACGGGTGTCCATTTTGGCGCGTCACGGGTATCCTCCCAGGTGCGTCACGGGTACTACTTTTGGTGCGTCACGGCTATACTATGCTGTGTTTTTTTAAAATACGCAGTACTGTATTTATACAGGTATATACGGCTCAAATACAGAGGAATATCAGTAGACAAAATGTATCAAAACAGTTCTTTGACAAACAAGTTATATATATATCATAGTTGATCATACTGCTTAGAATTCCGAATAGCTACATCAAACAGTTGATTATGAATACAAAGTGTTTATCAGATTCAAATAGATAGAAGTGACCTACATCAGACGGTTAATCATCGGGACCGATTACATCGATCGATGATGCTTCATCATCGGGACAAGTGACATATCTAGTCGCCGATAACCTAATCATCTAACTAGGAACCATAGCATGACGAGCGAGGCGACGGCGACAAGAGCGGCGGCGATGGTCTTCATCCACTTGTTGTTGTTATTCTTCTTCTTCTGTTCCTCCTCGAGATGGATGAACCACCTAGCTTCCGCCGCCACTCTTGTGTTGTAGGATTTGTAGGCATTCCCTTTGAACTTGTTCACCTGCTCGAAGTAGTCTTCCCAGTGATCGTAGACTCCTGGAACCCTGCCTCTAAACACCACGTAGCACCTCGGCATCTGTAATGACAAGAAAGAAAATCAAAAACAATAGTTTTAAACATGTCTGTAATAACTAGTAAATGGAGATATATTACATAAATAAGTTGAAAGTTAAACACAAAGGATCAAATTGGCATTCATAGTTCGAAAGAAATCCAGAAACCCTCGCATTCATTCCTTTCCCCGGATCACCACCTCCTATAGTACCTCTTAACTGGAACAAGATCGTCATCGGTCTGTGTGCCTCATATTTAGGGTGGACACATACAAGCGGCCGTAGGTGGAGCCGCTGCGCCAAGTGGGATGCACAAGATCCTAACTTTGTGAAAATCACAAGGCGCAACGGACCACCTAGGCCATCTGAGTGTGAACCAACTCTTTTAATGATCGGCATTTATACAAAAGATCGAACGAACATAGGACCGGAATAATATAAAAGCAATATAATCAAGCATTGACATAATTGAGCATTAGTTACGAATGGACGATTCATAACCGTAACGATGTGTGCCTCATATTTAGGGTGGACACATTCAAGCGGCCGTAGGTGGTGCCGCTGCGCCAAGTGGGATGCACAAGATCCTAACTTTGTGAAAATCACAAGGCGCAACGGACCACCTAGGCCATCTGAGTGTGAACCAACTCTTTTAATCATCGGCATTTACTTATTCAAAAGATCGAACGAACATAGGACCGGAATAATATAAAAGCAAGATAATCAAGCATTGACATAATTGAGCATCAGTTACAGAATGAACGATTCATAACCGTAACGATGTGTTGCCTCATATTTAGGGTGGACACATACAAGGCCGTAGGCGGTGCCGCTGCGCCAAGTGGATGCACAAGATCCTAACTTTGTGAAAATCACAAGGCGGAACGGACCACCTAGGCCATCTGAGTGTGAACCAACTCTTTTAATCATCGGCATTTACTTATTCAAAAGATCGAACGACCATCACAAGTAAGACCGCAATAATGAAAAGAAAGATAATTAAGCATGACATAATTGAGATCATCTGTTACACGATGGACGATTCATAACCCTAACGATTGAGTTCGACTAATTTCGGAAAATGTAGCAAGCCTTACAATAGTTCTCACTCCTTCTGACTCATCCTCCCAGGGATTACAACGGGACAGCCCTCCGGAGTGATGAAGGGCCTGTCGTCACATGCAGTTGCTAGGTAGGTATCTATGTCGCGGTTCGGCATGTTGAACCGGCAGTAAAATGTCCCACTCTTGTTCACCACTTCATGAACGATTTGCGTGGCAAAGCACTTCTGGATATCATATATCTCTTCTCTAACCTTGTCATCGCCGACCATCGACAAGCGGGAGGCCCATTGTGGACTTGACTAGGCAGGGTAAGGAACTGTTGATCCCGTACATACGCCCGCATATGATGGAGGACATAGTAGGTGTCTCGGTTACTGCCTGCCGGCTGCTTGACGCACGCGAAAGTCGTCGTGTGGGTGAACACCCGAGCCCTGAACGACCTTCTCCCTAGTGATTTTGCCCCCCCTTGCGTGGTAGCCGGTGAGAGCATTATCCAAAACTTTCTTCACGTTGGAGTAGTCTTTCTTCACCGCACTCCCTGAGTCGAGATACGTGGCATGCGAATGACTGATACAAATGCAGATGAGTGTGCATTGTGTATATCTGCGCGGAACAATCCAAACAAAGTGTTGGAAAGGAGCGATGAAAATCTAAAGAAAATCACTTTCGATTCGGCTAAGAATATTGACTTACCCGGCAAAGTAAGGCACGAGGATGTAATCCTTGGTCTGGTTCGCCAGCATGAAGTCCCGGAGATATGTCGACGCGACTACCTGGTTCCCAACGCCGCACAACACGTCGTGGCGCATGTAGAAGGGGTCCGCTATCGCGATGCCCGGTGTATTATCCCTGCTGACTTGCACCGCCAGACCGAGCGAGTATAGGCGGACCATGGAGTAGTGCAGCGGATTGCTATGGAACATATCGAAGATGTCCGAAAACCGCAGTACTATCCTATCCGCGCCGGTTGACTCGACGAAGCCCAAGTCCTTTGGCACCATGGCAATGAAAACCGGGTATGATGGATCCTTGGATTCAAGAAGGCGCGATTCAAGATAAAGAATGCTGTCATGCAAACTCCGCATATCCCCACTTGCGGCCTTGAGCTTGCTTGGCTAAGCATAGGCTGACCAATCACATGCATCTTCGCATGCCTAGATGTAGGTGGGCCGTCCTGAACACGGAGCGGCATCTTAGCAGGCTGGCTCACGGACTTTGCGGCCTTGGATCTAGGTCCTCTTTTCCGCGGCTTCGGCGCTTTCGGAATGATCTCCTTCTCAATCTCCTCATTAGCCGCCTTACGGATTGTGCCAGGGCTGAAAATAACTCCTCCCTTCGCACTTTTCTGAGTCTGCAGGGGGCGACATCTGGAGGCGTCTTCCTGAGAACCGAATAGACGCTTGCAACTGGATTTATCCGCGGGAGGAGCCTCACCACGAGCCTCCGTGCTATGGTAGGGTTCTTCTGGGGGAGGAGCAATGTAATCTCCGCCATCAAAGTCATCAGCGATGAAATCCATGGCATCAAGATCAACGTCATCCGTCGGGTGTTGTGCCATCTCCATGTCAGGGGTAGGCGACGGCGCGGCGACGGTCTTGCCATGGCTCCGCTCCGGCGCTTCGAGAGGGGTTGTTTTCGAGGTGGTGCCTCGCGCCGTAGTCTAGAGGCGATGTCTGCGGGGTGGCGCCCCTCTTCCCAGGCGAATCTGGCTCTTCGGCCATTCCATGTTCCAAGGTAGGCACTGGAGCAGCGTCAGGGTATCGGGGTCATCTTCTTCCTGGTAGGGTTGAATGGGAGGCAACAAGTCGTCGTAGCCCGCCAGCACCCGAAGCAATCGAACTCTATATACTTCTTCGCGCATCGGCCTGTTGTGGAACCTGCGGGTTGACAGTTGAACGATCATACACACAGCAACATCCTTCAACACGCCGTCCACTATGTGTAGGAGAGTGCATGGAACGTCGGCGTTCTGCGGAAAACATGCAGGGCGTCAGAGATGCCAGTCTAAGGCAAAGGAAGATCGACGCTCGAACGCTTAACTATTTACCTGGCTGACGAGGGCGCGGAGCTCCTCTAGTGGCGAGGGGCCAACGACGGCGGGCGTGCTACTATTGACTGGCGAGGGACCGCCGGCGGCGGGCGTGCAACTGATGGCCAGGCGGCGGTCGTTCGTTGGTGCACGCTCTTCATTCGGCGGAGGACCGCCCACTGTGGGCGCGCAACGGATGGTCAGGCGGCTAGAGGCGGGCGGAGTCACTATCGGCGCCGTGTTGTAGGCGGGCGGAGTCACCAGTGGGTCCGCAATCGTGGCGTTGGTCGGCGAGACTCTGGACAAGTCTCTTGAGTTTCTTCTCTGCAAGCTAGGCACCGGGCACGGCCCCACTCGACATCCTTCATTCTATCGAGTAACCACATCGTAGATGGTAGGCAAAGCGCTGCCCATTTGTTCTGCCAAAGCTTGTTTGACAATATTATGAATATCCGCAACTTTGGCCTTGAGGTCTGCAATCTCGCGATCGCGGGCTTCGTCACGTTGGATATCTTCGATGGTCCTCTTTCTATTCCTTCTCGCCTCCCTGGGCTCCTTGAAGTACTCTCTTAGCTTCGTCGTCGTGCCCAGGCCACAAACTCGGCCACCTGACGGCCTTTTGTGCTTTTCCTTCCCCTGCGTCACGTTCACCGCCCTGTTTAAACTGTCGTCCCACGGGTCGTGCTGCCTCGGCATGGATGACGAGGTTCCACCACTTTCGATTTCTGCGTTCTGCACAATTAGCGTGAACCGTTTAGAATTCCACCAGTACACTATAATGCAATCGACTAGATCGTCGAGAGCAAACTAACTAGGGTGGTGTATTTACTTACCAAGTTTTCATACAACTTCTTCACCTTCTCATCATCGGTAGTATACTCATTAGCTACCGGGTCATACGTAAACCGGGCCCTGATGAAGTTTTTTGTCCGCGGCGAGTACCTTGCGAGAGGGTCAGGGATGCTCTCTGCTGCACGTTTGGCGTCCTCCTTCTCTCAATTGGGAATCGCCGCTCTGTAACCGCCGCATCCCAGATGGTGGGTACCTATGTTCAACCGCCGCATCCTCTGCCCCCAATTAGCGTTAGCCTTGGCGACTTCGCTCTGGCAAAGTACCTTGAAGTCCCGGAGTTCCGCTTTGGTGATTCTCGGCTCACTCGCTAAAACATCCTGCAAGCTTTTTTGGGGGTTCAAGACCTTAACCTTCACCCGGTGTTTCCAGTTGGCCAAGGCAGTGTTCATCTTACCAATGGCGCAACGGTTGACCTTATTCCCCTCCAGATTGTCGTTATTGTACTTAAACGGCTCGTCTGGCGGATGCGGGTACAAGTATCGTCCGTGCAGCTTTCTAAAGAGAAGAACCTGATAATGGGCATTCTCTTTTTTCCTTAGATCATCGGTTAAGATGCTGACAGTGTCCCGGACAATGCAACCAATTTGGTTGCCGAATCCTCTGACCATCGCCTCGGGCGCGATTGGATACCCAGTGCTATCAATTTCCGTGATCTCTTCACGGTAGGTGCGGAGAGTGTTACTTTTCCGTTTTCTCGTTGCCGTCCTCTTCTTGGCTTTGCTACCACCATCTGTCTGACCGCCGGCATCAGTGGTGTCATTTCTGCCGGCGGCGCCACTAGTGGTATCACCGGCGCCACTAGTGGTGGCGTCATCCTCCTCGCCACCGCTACTGTCTGCGTCAGCCCCGGCATCCGCCGTCGGGTCGTATTGCTCATCTTCTTCGTCGGTGATTTGCCAGAACGGCTTAGAACCACCGGCCTCTTCGTCGTGTGCCATGTTCTGAAGGGGGAAATTATTGGTTAATCTAAAGGAAACAAAAAATCGACATACTACTCGATCACGGGAAAACGGCTTAGTCCTAAATTCACGGGAAAATTTCGGCATGACCTTTGCTATTTTTCTAACACTAAAGTGCCCGATTCTCGCCGAAACGGAAATTAATCAACATTTCGGCGAAAATGGGCAACTCATTTGAATTCCCTGCAAAGTTTTAAACGGCTCGATGGCCGGACAGATTTCCAAAAGTGGTACCAACACCAAAAGTGGTACCAGCACCAACACAACACCAGCACTAGCAAGCAGTACCAGCACCAGCACCAACACAAGAAAACCAGCAGCAGAACACCAGCACCAGCAAGCAGTACCAGCACAACAGCAGTACCAGCACAACAACACAATTTTTATTATCTGCAGAATTTTATCCAACACCAGCATCCTATACAGCAACATCCTCCTCCAGAGGAGTAGTCCAAGTACAGCTACAACATCCTAACAGCAACAACTAGCAGCCTAGTGGTACATGAATTAAGGCTCGGAGCTTAACTATAGATACCGACGACATAATTAGACGAAATGCATAAGAGCAGAATCATCAGCCCCCAAAAGAAGCTATCTACAACGGCTGTTATCAGGAATGAGATTTAAACTAATCAAAACGTGAAAGCACAACAGCCGCAAACTCAAATTACATTCGTAATATACTTTTAAAAACAGTAAGACTTTATTTAACATCTGTGCATGATGTTGTGATAGCTCAATGGCTACAATCTAACATCTGACAATGCTACAAGTAAAAAAGTTGTAGGCTGCAAACTAAATGTAAGCCATACCGATTTTAAAAGGGTTGACATTTTTCTAAGAAAATGTTTTGATACCTACCGCTAGCAAGTACTTAAATTAAAACAGGTCAAACTTGACGCTACCAAACTACGTGTCCATAACATTTAGTAACGAGACAACCTGTTTACTCCACTGAAACGACGGGTAAGATTTTTATGGGCGACAAATCTAAGTGAGAGAACTCTGAGAGAAATTCATATAAGGCTTTATTTCGTTATACAGAACAAAATACATATACCTAAATACATCCCTCACATAAGGAAAGAATATAATAGAACATAATGCCAACTCAACTAGACATATAGTGTGTAGTGCCTATATTCGGAGCATCCAACTGCCAACCTTATGTTATACACAGAGAAACAGCCAACAGCAAGGAGGTTAACTACAAAAAGTCCCCGGATTTCAGCTTGAAGAGAAACCTATCACAAGGAGTTACTAAAATACTTCCCAGATGATGGTGCGTCATGGGCACAGCAAATTAGTGTGTCGTTCTTTTCAAAACAGCAAGGGGCACCTCCATCAGTAATACAAAATCAAGCATAGCATTTATATTTAACCCACACTAAGGCACCAACAAAATCAAGGGGCACTATGTTTAGGGTTTAGCGATCATGATAGGCGCCGTAACCATTGATGGACACCCATCTCTGTACAAGGAAGCAGAGTGCTTCTGCATTTTGGCTGCTCCTGCTTCTGCAGCCGTCGAACTGCACAGATACGCAAGAGTACAAAAACTGGAGCTTGCACGCGTCCAGCTCGTGTGTGAAACGATCGCCATTTTTGTTCCCTTAACCAGGTGTTCTGGTCCGTCAGAGAGCGTCAGGGTGGGTCAAGAATAGCAGCCAGGACATGGGCAACAGGTTCAGCTACGAGGAGCTCGAGGAGGAGGGGGGCGGCTTACCTGGGCCCGGCTCGGTGTAGTACTTCACGCTGGGGAAGACGGCGGCCTTGGCGTCGAGGAAGAACTGCTCGGAGTCGTTCACGCTAGGGAACACGGCGCGGCTCCTTGTACTCCTCCTTGTCGTGGACGGCAGCAGCGGCACGGCTCCTTGTACTCCTCCTTGTCGTGGACGGCAGCAGCGGCGCGGTGGTTCAGATCAGAGATGCAGAGGCGAGGTCTCGGTGGTGGTGGGCGGCGACTAGAGGGAGAGCAGAGGCTAGGGCTAGGGCTTGGGGTGGTGGTGGGCGGCGGCGAGAGGGAGGGCAGAGGTTAGGGCTAGTGCTTGGGGTGGCGTTGGTCGGAGGCGAGACGGTGGTTCAGATCGAGATCGATCGCGATGTGGATGTGGAAGAGGAAGAGAAGAGAGGGGAAGGGGCCAGTCAATAGGCGCAAGGATAGCCGTGACGCACATCAGGAAGATGCGCCACGCATCGCTTACGCGTGACGCACCAAATAGATGCTCGTCGCGCATCGTGTACCCGTGACGCGCGTAGCAGAGGCGCGTCGCGCATTACTTAGCCGTGACGCAGCGATGAGAGGTGCGTCGCGCCTATTTCTGTTGTCTATTCAAAAAGCATGCGCGCTAGTCTATAGCAGAACCAGCTGCTTAGTCCAGTGGATTACACCTTTGCCACTGCTCCATTGCCCCAAGTTTGAGTCCCACCCCCCATTTTTTTCAAAAAATGATTTTTTCCTTAAGAAATAAATCAATATAAGCTCAAAATAAATTCAAATAAATCAATCTAAAATCAAGAAAGATCAATTTAAACATTAAGTGTATATATATTACATCGCCATCACTTCCTCGAATGCATGCAAACACACGAAACATATATCGTTGTTCTTCGAGCTAGCGTTTTACAATTTTCTTTCCCTTCTTTGTCGCGGTTGAGTAATTCAGTCCCGGAACACCGTGACTTCTTTGGTGGAATGGGCGACCTGTAGGTAGCGTTGTCCTGCTTCTTCTTGTTGTGTATTTCGTTCCATCGTCATTGTCATCTTCCATTTTCGGGTCGCCGTACTGGTCAAAGTCTTGCTCGTTGGCTACTCCATCCATTCCGATGATGTTTCTTTTGCCTCTCCGCACGACAACACGGCTAGGCCTTGTCGGGTCAGTAATGAAGAAGCATTGGTCCACTTTGTTAGCCAAGACCCATGGCTCATTTTTTGCGGTGACATTCGTGCCGGATTTGGCTTCAGGTATCACCATGGTGGTGAAATATTGTCCTTCTTTCCTGACGCTCTTTGCCCATGTGACACGGAACATTGGCACCTTCTCTCCGCAGTAGTCGAGTTCCCATATCTCGTCGATCCTACCATAGTATCTTTCCTTGACGTCACCTGTTAATGATTCCATCGTTACCCCCGAGTTCTGGTATTCGCAGTTCCGGTCCTTATTTGCCGTGTAGAATGTGTAACCATTGATATCGTATGCCTGATATGTCATGAGGTTATGTGCGGGGCCTTGTGACAATGTGAGTATGAGTTTTTCTTCTTCAGAATAAGGTGTCTCCGGGTGATCGTTCATAATCTTCTTCCTGAACCACTGTGTGAAATGGATTTTGTGCTCTCTGATTATTTCTGCTTCGGTCCTATGTTGTCCCCGGTCACTGTAATACTTCGCGATTAGCAATTTGTGCTTTTCCAACCAAGGATCGACCACTGTTATATGTTGTAGCGCGACTAGGTTTGCTCTGTCAAAGTCGTTGCGTCGGCCCTGAAAGTCGACATTCATTTCGCGCTGGCCCTCGCGGTGTCCCCATCCACTGAGCCTGCCAAAGTGCCTGTTTACGGGCAGACCAGGGTTCTCATCTTTGTCTAGAAAATTCGTGCAGAAAGAGATGCACTCCTCTGTCAGAAAGCCCTTGGCAATGTTTGCGTCTGGACGGGCCCTGTTGTGGACGTATCCTTTGATGGAACCATTCATCCTTTCGAACTCCATCATGGAGTGTAAAAACGGCGGCCCGAGCTGGATGATATCATCCGCGACATGGACAAGGAGATGCACCATAATGTCGAAGAATGCTGGCGGGAAGTATATCTCAAGCTCGCATAGTATCACCACGATCTCTTCATGTAGCCTTGCGAGTTTCTTCACGCCAATCGACTTTCGAGAGATGACGTCAAAAAAGTTGCAGAGTCCAAACAGCGTTTCGCGGACGTGCTCGTCCATTATCCCTCGAATTGCAACTGGAAGTATCTGCGTCATCATCACGTGACAGTCGTGAGACTTCATCCCGCTGAACTTCTGCTTTGGTACGTCTAGGTATCTGCTATCTTCCCCGCATAACTGTAAGGAAATTTGACTCCAAGGAGGCACTTGAAGAATTGGTCGATCTCCTTCTCGCATAGCGTGAAGCACGAAGGGGGACAGTAATATTCCGTCTTCTTGGGCTTTTTTCCCTTGCAGCGACCTTCCGTCCCATCTAACACATCGTCATCATCATCGTCATCATCATCCGGTTTTCCTCCGTGGAGCTCGCCCCTGATATTCAAAAATCTCAAGTCGTTCCTTGCTTTCGGCCCATCTTTGGTCCTCTCCGGCATGTTGAGCAGGGTGCCAAGCAGACTCTCGCACACGTTTTTCGTGATATGCATGAGGTCAAGGCAGTGGGGTGTGCGGAGAATCTTCCAGTGCCTCAGGCCCCAGAGAACAGACCTTGTTTTCCATACACCCTCCAACGGCGCCGGCGCCTTTCGCTTCTTTCCCGGCGCAGGGCACTCTTTCCAGTTCTTCAACAGCTCGTCGATTTCCTCGCCGCTCCTTTGACGTGGGGCTCTTCGCATCTCAACTTCATTGTTGAACAGATCTTTGCGTTTTCTCCACGGGTCATCCTTGCGAAGCCACCTTTGATGCCCCAAGAACATGGTTTTCGAAGACCCGGGGTTTCTCTCTAGCTGGAGATACGTAGTGTCATCCATGCACCTAACGCATGCACAGAATCCGTGCGCCACCTGCCCCGTGACATATCTGTAACCGAGGTAGTCATGCACCATCGTGATGAGCGCGGCTCTCATTGGGAAAAACGTTTCTCCATAGGCGTCCCATGTATTGGCTGGCTCGTCCCATAACGTGGCTAGCTCCTCTTCCAACAACTGGACATACAGATTGATGTCGTTACCTGGTTGTTTCGGCCCTTGAATAAGCATACTCATCTGTATGTACTTCCTCTTCAAGCACAACCTGGGGGTAGGTTGTATATACATACAAACACGGGCCAGGTGCTATGGGTGCTGCTCTGGTTGCCAAAAGGATTAAATCCATCCGTACTCATGCACAACCTGAAATTCCTTGGATCGTCGCCGAATTCGGGGTATTCGATGTCTAGCGCCTTCCACTGGCTAGCATCTGAGGGGTGTGTCAGCATCGTGTCATCCTTCTCCGGATCAATTCCATCATGCTCTTCTGGCTTCTTCCTTTCCGTGTGCCATCGCATGAGCTTCGCCTATGTGGGGTCTGCGAAATACCGCTGCAGACGGGAAGTTATCGGAAAGTACCACACCACTTTTCGAGGAGATGCCTTCTTCCCTGTCTTGTATCGAGTTGTGTCGCACACCGGGCATATGGTTCTCTCCGCGTCCGCGCCCCGATAGATGATGCAGTCATTAATGCAAGCATGGTATTTCACGTGAGGTAAATCCAGAGGGCACACGACTTTTTTCGCCTCCTCGATGCTCGTTGGACACTTGTTCCCCGTGGGAAGACGGCCGTGCCAGAATGCCATGTTCTCATCGTAGCTCGCATCGGTCCATCGGTGTTTTGTCTTCATCTCGAGGGTCCTTAACGTTACGTTCAGACGGGTATCCTCGCTCACGCATCCTTCATACAATGGAGTAACGGCGTCTATCTCCAGTTGCGACAGCTTCGATTTCTCTCTAGCAGCAGCTCTGGTGTTGCTAGTCTCCTTGAGAAGCAGAGCTTGGACATGAGGGTCCCGCACCCAGTCCGACGACGATGTCACGACATCTTCATCATGATGTCCTTCGTCTTGATTATGATCATGCCCGACATCTTCATCATGATGTCCTTCGTCTTGATTATGATCATGTCCTTCATCTTGATCATGATTTCCTTCATCATGTCCGGGCGACTCTTCATCTTCATCACTTGTCGGGTAAAGAGTGTAGCCATCCATGAAACCACGACGGATAAGGTGCGACTCAAAGTCACCAGAATCGTATCTGATCAAGTGTTTCAGTTTGCATCTTCGACAAGGACATCTTATCTCCGTCATGCTATTTCGAAACATTTCGTCCGTCGCATGTTTCATAAATCTAGCCACGGTGCCTGTGCTTATATGCATGGTTGCCTACATAGTAAAAAAAGATCAAATGAAAAATTAATTAGAATCAAATTACGTAATATATGGATGATGCATGCATGGTCGTCGACGGAAAAATTCGGCATGACCTATGCTAAAAATAGGAAATTCTCGGAGTGCGTGGTCGCCGAAATGGAAATGAATCAACATTTTGGCAACACATGTCAACTCATTTTTAAGACATCCACAAATTTCATCAAAAATACGCAACACAATTTCGCATATGTATATATGCAACCATATGAATCTTTTGTGACGACGCACGCCGATACCGAGCGAGATCGATCTATGAGAGATCTAGCGAGATCAACACACATACATACAACACATATACATATCCCTCCAACAACTCACCAACTATAGATCTTGCCGACACGAAACAGAGAGCGTACGTTTGTATGTGGCTATAGGAAGTGAAAAGATGGAAGGGAAAGTGGTAATAAAGTGAGAGATGGGGGTGGAGAGAAATGTTTACTTGATTCCCCTCACATATATATCAAATAAAATAGGTTAAATAAGTTTTAAATAGTGGGAAAATGGGGGAAATGGGGGGCGACCAGATCTAAAATGGGGTGGAGATATGGGGGGATGGGAGGTGGGGGGTGGTCCCAACCACTTAAATTCGTCCCAGGTATACCCGTGACGCACCTAGGCAGCGGTGCGTCACGGCTATGTTGGATACCCGCGGCGCACCTACCAGTGGTGCGTCACAGCTATAGATTGTACCCGTGGAACAGATAGCCGTGACGCACCACTGGAAGGTGCGCCGCGGGTATCCAACATAGCCGTGACGCACCACTGTCTAGGTGCGTCGCGGGTATTCGTCGGAGGCTCGCCACCCCGGCCCCACACATAGGCGCGACGCGCCTTATGTTTGGTGCGCCGCGGGTATGTCTTTAGGCGCGACGCACCAAACGGTGGTGCGCCACGGGTAATAGGCGTGACGTGCCATACTTCCAGTGCGTCACGGGTATCATCACTCCTATAGCCATTTTCCTAGTAGTGAAAAGTTTTCATCCGAAGCGCAAAACCCGGTACTCAAGGAGCCCCACCAATTCTCAGCCACCTTGTGAAATCACTTCCACTTTCCAACCATCATCACCATTTGTAGCCAGTGCTTCTTCAACGCATACGCCATAGGTCCAGGGGGGCCATCAATAACATGCTCACATCGGAGATACACACACATAGCAAGTACAGTTCTAACACGAAACATTGCCACACGCAGGTAACCGTGCCCGCCTGAATGTGTTGGCGACGACAACCACCGACATTACCAATCTGAAAGGGACACCCCTTCTGAGATCATTTGGCATCCGCCGTCCAGTTTTTGCCCACCCATGAAACTTGCAAAGTCATCGTCGGCCATATTTGCAAATCAAGAGGTGGGGTACCAAGTAAACTTTTGTAACCAGTGATACGTCATAAACGTATCCTTAATTTCTGATGTTCCATGTTGTTTTCATGTTGTTTTCCACATGTTTGCTATACATTTTAGGTCATTTTTATCTATTTCTCGGGACTAACCTATTGAAAAGATGCCACAAAGCCAGTTCATGTTTTCTGTTGTTTTTAGTTTCAGAAAAGTTGTTCTGGAAATATTCTCGGAATTGGAAACTTCAAAAGCCAGAAGTCTTAGAAGACCTGGAGGGTCCACGGAGTCCCGAAGAGACCCGGAGGGGTGCCCGGGAGCCACCACACCATAGGGGGCGCGGTTCCCCCTCTGGCCGCGCCAATTGGGTGGTGTGGGCTGGCTACACCCCGGCATCGCCCTTTCGCCTATATATGCCCCCCGATGCATAAACCCTAAAAGAATCGGCCTTTTCCACCAAAAACATTTGTAGCTCCGCCGCCGCCACCGACAAGTTTCGGGGGACATAAATCTCTGTTCCGGCACCCTGCCGGGACGGGGAAGTGCCTCCGGAACCATCTCCATTGACTCCATCTCCATATTCATCGCTGTTGCTGTCTCCCATGATGAGGAGGGAGTAGTTCTCCCCTGGGGCTGAGGGCTCTACCGGTAGCTATGTGTCTCATCTCTCTCCCTCATGGTGTGATCTTTATGTGACCATGAGCTTTGAAATCTAGTTGAATAAGTAGATGTTACTCTTCATCTGTTATGTTACTAAAGTGGTTTTATTATGAGATCTCCATAAACACTTTGATCGCGGTGTAAAGGTGATAGTGTGTGCACCATGTGGTTTAGCATGATATTTATATCTTGTATTGGATGACCCTATGAAATTGTGGTGTTTGTCTAGTACCTTCTAGGGCACTCATAGTGACAGCGTGGGGTTAACTAGACATGAGAATGCGGTCTTGAGGAGTTGTTTTTGCAGCCCTACGCAATGAATTGGTGTTTGTTATTCAACCGGAGAGTGGTTCAGAGTAGTGTAGTGAAGAGAGATATTTATGTATTCAATTATGTTATCATTGTTGAGAGTGTCCACTAGTGAAAGTAGGATCCCTAGGCCTTGTTTCTAAGCATTGAAACACCGTTTACATTCAGTTCTGCTACATGTTTGCTTGCTGCCATTTTTTCTAGATTGTTACTATCACTTATAATCATCCATATTACTTGTATTTCACTCTCTCTCTTCGCCGAACTAGTACACCTGTAAACCTGAAAATTGTATTAGGTGTGTTGGGGACACAAGAGACTTCTTGTATCGTAATTGCAGGGTTGCTTGAGAGGGATACATTTGACCTCTTCCTCCCTGAGTTCGATAAACCTTGGGTAATCCACTTAAGGGAAACTTGCTGCTGTTCTACAAACCTCTGCACTTGGAGGCCCAACACTGTCTACAAGAATAGAAGCGTGCGTAGACATCAACCAGCACAACGGGCTTCGAGAAAACAGATGCCGTGAACAAAGATTACACCCATAACACACATTAGCTACCTTCTGAACTCGTCAACGTTGCCATGGCTTGCAACCAGTCTGCAACAAGACTCGGGATTATTCTTCCTCATGACCAGCGCTCACCCACCTAACCGAGGGACTCACATAATGAGACAATGGTGAGATTGGGTGACGTGGGACACCTGAGAGATCTTCTTGTACGCCGCTCCACTAGATCATAAATCCAGTGGGATCCAACCATCGATTAATGAATCCGTGTAGAAAATGGTGTTGCCGTCACGCATATCCCATCTGCAGCTACATCGTTCTAAATCTTCACCTCTCAATTCCTCCGGTGTCTGACCCAGCAGGGTGCCACCTGATGCAGACGCTATCACACGCTCATTGGGTAACCCCTAGTGGAATGTATGATATAGTCTAGCGGAAATTTTCCCCCAGTTATGGAACTAGGGTTATCAATCCAGTAGTAATTCGAAGTCTTGGAGAAGGTTGTTTGTTGTCTGGCACTTCAACAAGCGTGGAACCTGCACACAGCCAACAAACTGTCTCTTGTCCACAAATTTTTGAGAAGGTTGTCAATCTTCCGGTCTTGCTGAAAACTAGAGAATTAAACGTATAATGAAAAGTAATAAAAGTTTAAAAAAAGGGTTCTGCAAGGAAACAACGATGAAAGTGCTTGCAAGAAGGTTGCAATTATGAGAAAAATAGGAAAGGGGCCATAATTTCACTAGTGGTGTCTCTCCAAAGAAAACAAACATGATGGTTGAACAAATTACAGCTGGGCAATTGACAAATCATGAACGTATAACAATACTATTATGACGAGATATAATTCACGGGTTCTTACATTGCAGGCATTACGTAAAGACATATGGACCTCTATACAGCATGCATCCATATCTAAAAGTCCACCTCAAGAAAGCTATCCAGCAAATCTCTCTGGTATTAAGTTGGAGCAACGAAGTGATTGCTTTGTGTGAAAGAGACAAATGCATTAAGAACAATATGTGATGTAAGCAATGGTCCTCATCCGTAGACAAGAGCACCACTGTTTTCTCCCTAGTAGAAACAGCACATCCCCCATCCATCACATTTCTGTCACTCGAGTATAGATGTAAGGGAGACATGAACCCACTATCTAGCATAAAAACCCTCTCTTGGAGGTGAAAACCACTACATGGTCAAGGTAATCATAAACACCGGTGAGCGTACCACATTAAAACTCTCTAAAAATATAATTGAAGCATTGATATGTCTCAAGCATATCTATAATTTTTGATGTTCCATGTTGTTTTCATGACATCTGCTACATGTTTTCTATACACTTTACATCATTTTTATGGATTTCCTGGGACTAACCTATTAACAAGATGCCACAGCGCCAGATCCTGTTTTCTGTTGTTTTTAGTTTCAGAAAAGTTGTTCTGGAAATATTCTTGGAATTGGACGAAACAAACCAGGGTAGTACACGGAGTCCGAAGGAGACCCGTAGGGGGGCCTTGGAGAAGCCACGCCACCAGGTGGTGTAGGCCCCCTGGCCACCCACCGACATTGCCATGTCGCCTATTTATACACCTTCTCGGGAAACCCTAAATACCCGAACCTCCATCCATGAAAAGTTTCGTAGCCGCTGTTATCGTCAACCCTAGTTCAGGAGGGTTCTGAAGCTCTCCCCGACACCCTAGTTTGGGAGAAATCATCACCGGAGGGCTCTACATCACTAAGCCTGCCTCCGGAGTGATGCGTGAGTAGTTCATCCTTGGACTACGGGTCCATAGCAGTAGCTAGATGGTTGTATTCTCCTCATTATACCACCATGTTTAGATATTGTGAGTTGCCTAACATGATTAAGATCATCTATCTGTAATGCTACATGTTGTGTTTGCTGATCCAATGAATATTGAATGCTATGTCAAGTTGATTATAGATCTATCTTCTATATGTTATTTGTGATCTTGCAGGCTCTTCGTTACTAGTAGATTCTCTGACCAAGTTGATGCTTGTAACTCCAAGAGGGAGTATTTATGCTCGATAGTAGGTTCATGCCTCCATTTCATCTATGCTCGAGTGACAGAAACGTGACGAATAGGGGATTTGTTGTTGCCATTAAGGATAAAACAACAATGCTTTGTCTAAGGATAATTTTATTGTTTACATTACGCACTTTACTTAATCCAATAATCTGTTGCTTGCAACTTAATACCCGAAGTCTGCTTGGATTACGTTCTGGGGGTGGATTATTAGTCATAGATGCAGTTGGATTACGGTCTATGAATTATGTTGTAATGCCCGCATGAACCTCATTGTAATCATCATGTCTTGCATATGCACTACGGTGCAGCCTTTATATCTGTCAATTGTCGAGCTGTAATTTGTTTACCCAGCATGTTATCTATCTGTTTTGGAGAGACACCACTAGTGAACTGTAGACCCCGGTCCATTCCTTTACACTGATAATAAAACCAATGCAAGCACTGTTCTTTTTACTGCAATCAATGTTTTCCTTTCCTTTACTGCAAACGAGCATTGTTTTCCACATTATACATCTAATCATTTGTGTTAGCGAAACCAATGAGATTGACAACATCACTGTTTCGTTGAGGCAAAGTATCTTGGTTGTGTTGTGTGCAGATTCCACTTTGCTGCTAAGCCTGGTAGTGCGCCCTGCCAACATTAGTGGTCATCAACCTTCAGAAGTGATTTTTTTCTCCTACCGGTCCAATTAAACCTTGGTTTCTTACTGAGGGAAAACTTTCTGTTGTACTCTTCATACCTTCCTCTTGGGGTCGAACAAGCATGTGTTCTCACGTCATCAAGCTTGTTTTCTAGGGGAGGAAGAGGATTTTTGCAAGGGGATTTTCTCGCCTCCAATCTCTTTACTTTTTTTTGTTTTGCTTAGTTTATTTTATTTTGTGTTGTTTGCTTCTTTATATCAAAAACACACACAAAAATAGTTCTTATTATAGTTGTTATTTTTTATGCCCTGTTTTTATTGTTCATCATGTTGCTCCCTAAGTTCACCCCGAAAGACTTATCAATAGGTAGTGGTTCTATAATTGTAAAGGATAACATTCAAGAATTCTTTAATCATGTTAGCAAGAATAAAGATTTTGAGGATAGATCCATAGTAGAACTTTCTCCAAATTATGAAACTGCAGCAACTTCTTTAGTTCACATGTTAGAGGCTAGGTTTGTTAACCTTAAACCCATAATGCAGCAAATGTTTCTTAACCTAAATGATGTTGAGGGCACTGAAAAGAGAGATTTTATTCTGGAAACTTTGCTTAAAGAATTTGGTGATGTTGCTATAGAAGCTAGGAAAGTCTTTGATTTTTTTAAGATGCTAGGCTCATGTGTAGATGTTATTGGTGCTCTTGAAAAACTAGACAAAACTAAACCTAAAAATGGGGAAATCAAAATGTCAATACCTTTTTAATTAGTAGGAACGCATGAAGCTTTAGAGAAAAAATTTGATTGGATTGTTCCTGAAAACCCATTTGTTGAGAGTAGTGAACCCAAGAGTGTTGAGAGAGGGACATCTGAAACTTCTATAGATAAAATACAATACATTCTTGAGGATGTTTCTGGTCTCAAATTGGATGCTTCTTCATTTTTAAATACTTGATTCTTGTTTTCTGGGCCTAGCTGAAAGGCGTTAAAAAAGCACTTCTTGGGAGATAACCCATGTTTTTATTTTTGCAATCTTTTCTTCTATTTTATTTCAGTAATGGTGTTGTTTACTTCTGTAGCAACTCCTTTGTATCTTTACTTTTTTGTATTGTTGAACCAAGTAAAGTCTCTACTGAAAAGTTGAAGCTAGATTTGGATTTCTGCGCAGGAACAGATTTTTGATGTCCACTGTTTAATTCGTATAAATTCACAGAAAGTCGAAACTACATGAATTTTTTTCTTTTTGCATTATTCTCAGCTATTTCCGAAACTTTTTCTAGTTCTGGGTTTTCTGATCTGAGCAACGTAAGTGCCTCTAAAAAATTGCCTTTATAGATTGTTGTGGTTTTGACAAATTCTGCCTTTTTACTTTGTATTCTCTATTTTACTATGTTGAGTTGATTTCTTTGGTCCACAAAACATCAGTGGTTGTAGCTAATGTTTAGAAAGTATTGGTAATGCTTATGTTCGTAGAGAACATGTGATTTTTTGATTGTGCACTAACCCTCTAATGAGAATTACTTTGAGTTTGGTGTGAAGGAAGTTTTCAAGGGTCAAGAGAAGAGGATGATATCATGTGATCAAAAAGAGTGAAAAGCCTAAGCTTGGGGATGTGCACGTGGTACATCCCAGCAAATTCCAAGAAGACTCAAGCGTCTAAGCTTGGGGATGCCCAAGGCATCCCCTTCTTCATCGGCAACTTATCAGGTCACTTCTAGTGAAACTATATTTTTATTCAGTCACATCAAATGCACTTTACTTGGAGCGTCTGTTTGTTTTTGTTTTGTCTTCTTTTATTTTCCTTGCTGAAATAAACTTAGTTGGAACCCAGCATTCTTGTGTGGGAGAAATACATCCTCCGCTTTTTCATATAAATACTCGTATTCTTCATTTATCATACTCGTATTTTTTGTTTTTCATCTAGCTGCTGCAAATTCTTTTAGCTCCTATTTTTCATGCATATCTTATTCAGAGCTATTAGTTCTTGTAGATTAGTCGTACTCTCTTGTTTCATTGATAAATTATTCGAAGAGTTTTTGTTTAAATAAAGTGATTAGTGTTGGAAAGCAATAAAATATTTCATGCTTATAACAGTGCAAAAAAAGCTTGTTTAGACTGTGGCTAGACTTTATCATCTCATGTTAGATTTTATTTTAATTATGTGCTTAGTAGTTATTGATGTAACATGACTTGTCTCAAATATATGAGAGTGCTTAATGTTCCATTGAAAGAATCATGAGTTGTTTTTATCACATCGAAGCATTATATTGTGGTATTCTCCTTCAAATGCTTTATTTGGTTAACTTGGCGCATGCTTACACCATGTTATGACCACAAACCAGTCACCTCTAGCCTCTATGATCATTTAGTTTTTGACTTGTAATACCATTTATGCTTTGGTTTATAATGTTTTTGTCGCTATGCATGATTATGGCCAGTATTGATCTCTTACTTTGTCGCTCTCAGTCTTTTGCTAGCCTCCACCTTTACTGAATATGAGCTCTACTCATGCATCCAACTCCCAAAAACCAAAGTTTTCCAAATGTGTTCACCATACCTACCTATATGTGGTATTTAACCGTCACTCCAAAGTAAATTTCTCATGTGCTACCTTTAAAACCTTCAAAATTATACATGTTTTGTGCTCTTGTTTTAGCTCATGAGGATGTAAGTAGATGAACTTTATCTCACTTGTTAATTGGACTTTACACATCTGGACTAGTGTCACATCCGCTTATCCAAGTTGATAGAAGAGCTAGCAACGGGGTGCCCAGCCCCAAACTTGGTTAATACAAATTATCTTCACTCTTTTTTACCCTTATTTATCAGCTAAAGCATAATTGTGTAAACAAAAGAGAAGAGGGGTGATCTACTGACCCTAGTAGAAAGAACGTCCTTCAATAGGAGCCGCTCTTGTAAAGTCTATTTAACTTGTGAAGTATTGTATTGTCTGTTTACCATTCGTTGACATAAACATACACCTCTCTAAAAAATTGTTTTCAATACCTCTTTTTAATAAAATAAAAAGCTCTAGCACATGAGTTAATCCATGCTTCCCTCTAAAAAGGGCCTTTTTTACTTTTATGTTAAGTCTTCATCTTCTAACTATATGTACAATTAAGAGAGCATAGTTGTCATTCTGAGTATAATGTGAATCATTCCCAAATATTATTATTGATTGGTTTATGATATGTTATTATTTGTTCTCAAATTACTTGTTTATAGTCACCACTTGAACTTTGAAGGTTTCATGGCATTTATGTTTTGCTCTCACTTTTAAGGACAAGCTGAATACCAATTTGCTATTTTTCTTTATGCTCGAAAAAAACATATAACTTTCACGTGCATTATTATTCATGATCTTTTTTGTATTACTTTTCATGTTGCAACATATTCGCTAAGTTTCATTGTTAGAATTATATTTATCATGCCTTTGTTTAGAGTACTATGATCTCAGCTTTCAAATGCTTTTACAAATATGATGATCAAGATTATGTTGGTAGCATGTCACCTCAGAAATTATTTTGTTTTTATCGTTTTACCTACTCAAGAACGAGTAGAACTAAGCTTGGGGATGCTTGATACGTCTCAAACGTATCTATAATTTTTTATGTTCCATGTTGTTTTCATGACATTTTCTACATGTTTTCTATACATTTTACATCATTTTTATGGATTTCCCGGGACTAACCTATTAAAAAGATGCCAGAGAGCCAGTTCATGTTTTCTTTTGTTTTTTGTTTCAAAAAAGTTGTTCTAGAAATATTCTCGGAATTGGACGAAACAAAATCCCAGGGTCTTATTTTTTTTATCACGTACGCGGAGTCCGGAGGACACCCGGAGGGGGCCCTAGAGCATCCACACCATAGGGTGGCGCACCCCTCCCCTAGCCGCGCCACCAGGTGGTGTGGGCCCCCTAGCCACCCACCTACATCGCCCTTTCGCCTATTTATACTCTTTCTCGGGAAAACCATGAATACTCGAGCCTCCATCCACGAAAAGTTCCGTAGCCGCCGTCATCGTCAACCCTAGTTTGGGAGGGTTCTGAAGCTCTCCTCGGCACCCTGCCGGGAGGGGAAATCATCACCGGAGGGCTCTATATCACCATGCCTGCCTCTGGAGTGATACGTGAGTAGTTCATCCTTGGACTACGGGTCCATAACAGTAGCTAGATGGTTGTCTTCTCCTCTTTATGCCATTGTGTTTAGATCTTGTCAGTTGTCTAACATGATCAAGATCATCTATTTGTAATGCTACATGTTGTGTTTGCTAGGATCCTATGAATATTGAATGCTATGTCAAGTTGATTATAGATCTATCTTTTATATGTTATTTGTGATCTTGCATGCACTCTGTTACTAGTAGATGCTCTAGCCAAGTTGATGCTTGTAACTCCAAGAGGGAGTATTTATGCTCGATAGTGGGTTCATGCCTCCCTTTCATCTATGCTCGAGTGACAGTAACTTGACGGATGGGGGATGTGTTGTTGCCTTTAGGGAGAAAACAACAATGCTTTGTCTAAGGATATTTTTTTTTACATTGCACACTTTACTTAATGCAATAATCTGTTGCTTGCAACTTAAGACACGAAGTCTGCTTGGATTACGTTCTGAGGATGGATTATTAGTCATAGATGCATTGGGATTACGGTCTATGAATTATGTTGTCCGCATGAATCTCATAGTAATCATCATGTCTTTCATATGCACTACGGTGTGGACTTTATATCTGTCAATTGCCCAACTGTAATTTGTTCACTCAACATGTTATCTATATGTTTTGGATAGACACAACTAGTGAACTGTGGACCCCGGTCCATTCCTTCACACTAATAATACAACCACTACATGCACTATTCTTTTTACTGCAATCAATGTTTTCCTTTCATTCACTGCAAACAAGCACTGGTTTCCACATTATACATCTAATCATTTGTGTTAGAAAAACCGGTGAGATTGATAACCTCATTATTTTGTTGGGGCAAAGTATCTTGGTTGTGTTGTGTGCAGATTCCACGTTGTTGCTGAGCCTGGTAGTTCTCCCTGCCAACATCAGTTGTTATTAACCTTCAGAAGTGGTTTCTTTCTCCTACTGGTCCGATTAAACCTTGGTTTCTTACTGATGGAAAAAATTGTTGTTGTACTCTTCATACCTTCCTCTTGGGGTCTCCCAACGAGCGTGTGTTCTTACATCATCAAGCATCTCAGATTGACATGAACAAAATAATCATAATCTCATGGTTCATCTGATCCCAGCAAACACAACATGCACAATTACATAACGGTGGTCTCGATCATGTGAGGCTGCTCACGATACTTTAAACATGGAGTCATAAGGGAGAGAACAACCATCTAGCAACTCCTATGGACCCGTATTCCCAAGATGAACTACTCACGAATCTGTCCGGAGGCGGTCATGGCAATGTAGAGGCCTCCGGTGGTGATTCCCCCCTCTAGCAGGGTGCCAAAAATGGGCTGCAGAAGTCCTAGATTGGACCAAGGCTGGGCCGCGCCTGGCACACCCTGGGCGCCACCTGGCTCCTATCCGGCTTCCCTTTGTATTTCGTCTTCGTTCCGGGTAAAAAACGATCTTCGTGGATTTTTAGCCCTTTCCGAGAATATTCCTTTAAGAACTTTTCTGAAATAGAAAAATAGCAGAAAAAAGAAACTTGCATGGGGCATCTCATTACTAGGTTAGTCCATGAAAACATCCAGAAAATGAAGGAAAACATGTAGAAAACATAAAGGCATTGGTCAGAAAACAAACATGGAGCATCAAAAATTATTGGTATGTTTGCAACGTATCAGCATCCCCAAGCATAACTCCTACTCGTCCTCGAGTAGGTAAGCATTACAAGCTGAGATCAAAGTACTTTAACAAATGCATGACAATATTATTTGAACTAATGCAAACTTAGCAACTATGCTGCACATGAAAAGTAACACAAATAATTGACAATGGATAATGAAGCATTGAAAGTGATAAGTTGTTTCAATCATTAAAAAAATGGTGTCCAGTTTGTCCTTCGTGTGGTAGCAAAACATAAATGCCAGGACACCTTCAAAGTTCAAATAGTGGCTAGATATAGATAATTTGAGAGCAAGCAATACCATAATCATGAATCAATCAATAATAAATTTTGGGACTATGCACATTGTACTCAGAATGACAACTATGCTCTCTTAACTGGTGCATAAAGTAAGAAGATGAAGACTCGACATAGAAGTAAAAGAAAGGCCCTTCGTAGAGGGAAGCAGGGATTACTCATGTGCTAGAGCTTTTTATTTAATAAAATAGGGGTATTGAAAATATTTTTTGAGAGAGGTGTATGTCTATATCAACGAATTCTATAAAATGACTTATCATCTCTTCATGTTTAATGGCTTCAAGAGAAGCTCCCATAGCAGAATCATAATATTCCCCTGTCTCCTTTGTTTGCACAAGCTAAGTTGATGATTTCTCAAATCCATAGTATGAGGAGATTTTAGCGTTATTGTTGTAGCTTATCTTTTGTGGGCTGGGCACCCGAATGTTTGCTCTTTTTGCAATATTAGGTACTAGCACATTATTCGTGCTAGTGAAGTGTGAAGCCACCGAACATGAAGAAATAATAAAGCATTTAATACTTCCTCATGAGCTAAAACATGAACACAAAATAGGTTTAATAATTTTAAAGATTTTAAAGGTAGCACACAAGAAATTTACTTGGAGTGGCGGTGAAATACCACATATAGGTAGGTTTGATGGGCACATTGGAAATATTTGGTTTTTGGGTGTTGTGTACACGAGTAGAGCTCATACTCAGTACAAGTCGAAGGCTAGCAAGAGACTAGGAGCGACCAACTAAGAGATCAATAATGGCCTTAATCATGCAAAGCGACAAAACATTATTAATCAAAGCATGAAGTGATATTACAAGTCAAAAACTAAATGATCATCAAGTCTAAATGTGACTTTGCTTATATTCATAACATGGTGTGAGTATGCGCCAAGGCAATCCAGATAAATCATTCAAAGAAGAATACTGCAATACCATGCTTCATTATGAGGAAGGAACACATGATTTAACTTCAATGGCACATTAAGCACTCTCATCTATTTGATACTAGTCATGATACATCATATACTACTAAACACACAATTAAAATAACATCTAACATGGCATGCCAAAGTCTAAGCCACAGTCAAAATAAGCTTCCTATTGCATCACTATAAGCATGAAACATTTTACTCTTCTCCAACACCAATCAAATTATTTGAAAAAGATCTCAAAAAATATTCATTAAAGACCATAGAGCTAATTATATATAACTGAAGCAAACCAACAAAGTCTGAACAAAATTCGAATGAAAAACAAGAGCTAAACGCAGTACTGGCAAAAACTGAACACTCATGGAACAATAAGAGGGAAAACTAGAGTGTTCTAGGCAATGAAAACGGAGTGTGTCTCTCTCCAAACTAAAATATGCTAGGATCCAACCATTTATTACAGAAAGAAAACAAAATAGAACTTAAAGCAAAATAAAATGACACTCCAAGAATAAGGCATATCGTGTGAAGGAATAAAAATAGTGTTTCGAAAGAAACCTGATATTTTTGTTGATAAAGAAGGGAATGCCTTGGGAATCCCCAAGCTTTGAATATTGTACTTCTTGGATATGTCTTAGGGTGAATGGTCATCCCCAATCTTCAGCTTTTTTTCAAACTTCATATTCTCATATCATGCTTCTCTCCCTACATTTAAAAACTTTCTCCACCTAAAACTTCTCACAATCTCTTTTTTTCAGATCAACTTATCACAATCTTCATTAGCAACGTTAGTGCGCCAAAATAATAAATCCACTTCATTCAGTTTCAACACAAGTCTAACACTCCATTTAAAATATTAGCTAATGTCGCAACTTATTTTAAGACTCTCCTGCCCTCTCCCGAAAGAATCACAAAAGAAGAAGATTAAGAGGCAAATACAAATATTGGCATAAATCTGTCCAAACAGAACGGCCGGTAAAGATGAATTTTTTTTTAGGCACTTCTGTAGCTCAAACAAAAAAGTGCGAAAATTATGAAAGTTAGATAACAACCTGGGCAGGTTCCCAGAAAATACAAAAAATTCCTCGCATTCTGGCTGAGAGAAAAAACGAGGTTTTTGGTGAAGCGCAAAAATCTGGACAGAAAACAGCCAATTCCCCAAATCATACTAACCCTCTATTAGAGGCTACTCTTGGCACAAAAACGAGATAAAAATGATAAGGAGCGATTTTTACGGAGGTAAAAACTTCCAAGACTCAAAGAAAACAAAGGGAAAAGAAAGTGGGTTGCCTCCCACGAGCGTTTTTCTTTAACGCCTTTTAGCTAGGTATGAAGAACAAACCAAGTATTATCAATAGAATCATGGTGAGTACTTATAAAAGACTCAAAAGGTAACTTCATTATCTTTCTAGGGAAATGTTCCATGCCCTTTCCTGTCACTCGATCACAAATGTAAGGGAGGCATGAACCCACTATCTAGCATATAAAATCTCTCTTGGAGGTGAAATCAACTACGTGGCAAGGTAATCATGAACACCGGAGAGCATTGCATGACAACATTAAAACTCTCTATAAATATAAGTAAAACATCTCAGATTGATATGGACAAAATAATCATAATCTAATGGTTCATCAGATCCCAGCAGACACAACATGCACAATTACATAACGGTGGTCTCGATCATGTGAGGCAGCTCACGAGACTCTAAACATGGAGTCATAAGAGAGAGAAAACCCATCTAGCTACTGCTATGGACCTGTACTCCTGATATGAACTACTCACACATCTGTCCGGAGGCGATCATGGCGATATAGCGGCCTCCGGTGGTGATTCCCCCCTCCGGCAGGGTGACGGAACAGGGTTGCAGAAGCCCTAGATTGGACTTTCGAGGTAAGGGTTCCTCTCTGTATGTTTCGTGGAAAATAACTCTAACCCTGAACTTTTTTAGGGTTTAGGGAAATTTATAGGCGACGGGAGGCGGTGGCCATTGTACCCAGGAGCCTCTCTCCTAGATCTGTCCGCTTCAGCTTGGAATGAGGAAGAAAAAGATGAGCGCACACGGACTGGGCACGGAATTCAAAATAAAAAATGAAAAGAATGGTTCAACTGAACCGAGACAAAAGAAAAAGGACAACCGAAAAAGACAGGACTACAGGAAGACTGAGATGGTCGCTCCAAGATTCACAGAGACAGAAGACGGACGACACAGGATCTGCCCGACGACGAATTGCAAAATCAGCTAGGTGAAAGTTAGAATGAGTGTAGATTAAGGCTTCCTTTGTTTCATAGAATTTTCAAAACTAAGTAATAATAGGATAACGCAACATTGGAATGGCACTACAGTATTTTGTATCCACAAGTGTTTGACTGCAGATTAAAACCAAATGAACTGTACAAAGAAGATATAGTGGAGGGGAATTTTCAAAGAAATCCTTCGTAGAAATTTTGAAGGATTGTAATCTTGTGAGATGATCCTTGTAGGAAAAATCCTCCAAAGATCCTACACAATTCCTTGAATCCGAAGAGCCCTAAATATTCGGTTTATTGCGCCGATTAGTTATCTACATGATCAAATAGTTTAACATAAGAATTGCACATAACTCACATACATGTGGCCTGGGACATGAAAAATAGAGTCCATATAGTCAAGGGAATTACATTGTGGATATTAAATTTTCCGCGGGCTGTATTTGGAACAAGTCTGTAAACTTAGAATCCTATATGTAAAGAGAAAAAATAATCATGTATTCAGAGTATAATAAGGTCCCACCCTCAAAGCTTGAATTGGATTGTGAGTGGCACCACTATAAGACAGAGGAATCGGGGATAGGCCCAAAAAAAACCTAACCTAATTCTTACAATTGTGACTACAGGTTGAGGTTGTACAGACCAGTTTCTTTTGAAGGGAACGGCAGTGGACACCAGTTTGTGTGTACAGATGAAAAATACGTGATTGGATGTGTTGGGTTGATATTGAGCATTCTGATGCTACGAATAAACATCTATTTTGCTAAAAAAAACTAAAAAATAGAAGCCTCCGAAAAAACAAAATCCCTAAAAATGAACCATAATGTATTGAATAAGCGGGCAAAATATTTTCGTAATCTCAGCAACCAATATTGATTATAAATCTTAAGTAGAATTTTTTTTTTGGTAAAAAGTTTGATAAATGGTCGTATTGAAAGCAATACAATAATTGCAGAAGATGAATAAACCGAAATTGATCTGAGCTCCCAGTGATCAGCCAAAGAATGTTGAAAACAGTACAAGCTTGTTTTAGGCAACAAAACTAAAATCTCCCTGAAAGAATTTGAACCCGGTCTGAGCAGCCAATCATCAGCGCCAAAATATAGAATACCAACTTTTGTGGTAAAAAAATGTCAAAAAAGCCAGAGACTTAGGCAAATCGGAAAACTTCTAAAAGATGAATCTTGGTGTGTTGAGTAAAATGGAAAAACTTTGGGAAAATCCAATCACCAGAGGAAAAATTGTTGGAAACAATAGGGCTTTTTTATCCAAATGTGCCGAATATGTCAGTCTTACAAAAAATAAATCCTGAGCATGAATCTTAATTTCTCCGGCAAGTTGGGAAAATCTGAGATTGATCGGAGAGCAGCCAATCATCCGGAAACAAATATTTCACATAATAAATGCTTCATGTTATGCTTCACGAACTAGTGCGATTTTCGTTCAGTAAATCTCTATCAATCACTTCGCTTGCCAGCAGGGGCCCACAAGCTAGTGGCTGCACGGACATTTGAAAAAATGGCGCGCAACTGCCGGGCAACCAACCTTTGCCAGGACGCCAATCTCCACCACGAGCCCTCCCCAAATTGTTCCCGTCCTCTCATCCCTTCTCTGTTACAAGCAACAATGCCACCGTCAACACTATAAAAACCCTCGCCCTTCTACACCCAGCCAATCCACCCCAACAAAACCAGAAATAATCTTACACATCCCGGTCCTCCCTGCGGCGCGCCGCCGACACTTCCCAAAATCGACAAAGATGGCGCGTGCCACAGTCGCGGTCCTCCTCTTCATCCTCACCGCCGCCACCGCTAGCGCGGCGCAGGCCCCCGCGGAGTCCCCAAAGACCTCCAAGGTCACCGGTGCGGCCGCTCCCGTCGAGGCACCCGAGATAGCGAAGAAGGCAAAGTCCCCCGAGGCCGCCGCTGCCCCGGCATCAAGGAAGTCCGGCCCAGCCGCTGCGCCACACAGCAAGAGCTCCCGGGCCACCTCCTCGCCGGCTTCTAGCGTGTCGGTTTCTGCGGGCGACATGCCGAGCCCGCCGGCGCCGTTGGCTGCGGTGTCCCCTATCGCCGATGGACCCGCCGTGGACCCGGCTGATGCAGATAACTCTGGCGCCGCTGCTCTCAAGAACGGGGTTGCCGTCTCCATTGTTGCTGGTGCCGTCGCCGCTATGATCTTTGCTTGAGCCTCCCATTCGCGTGGGTCGAGGGAACCAGGGGGAGACGCTTGGTTGTGTGTTCTGGGCTGTCGTATCAGGAGGGATCGCGTTACTTTCCTGGTTTTGCGCAATTCATTTGCTTATACAAAATTGTGGGGGTCGATCAATTGAATTAAATCCAGTGGATTTGATTTATTACAACTCCAGGTGATGCACGCATACATACTGACTCGTTACTAACTTCACTATAGCACAGTGCCAGCCCCACAAATCCTCCTGCTGAATTTGACTTATTGGTGCAACCGTGTCTAGCATATGCAAATTTAACACATCCACTCTCCATGTTAAAATTCACGCCATTAACATTTATATAGATGCTCAACTCACCAGCTTCAACTTTGAATTATTTACTGTAGATTTATTTGTACCAACTTCAACAAGTTAAAGTTTTGCATAACTTAACTGGAACAAAACTAATCCATCAAGTACAATACATCCTGCAAACATAGTAAATAATTCTTCTCGCGGTAAATACCCAGACTACCAATTGAACACCACACAGGCAGTGAAAGACACTTCGATCAGGAAACAGGGATCATGTGCATAACGTTCCCTGATCCCAGCATTGCATAGTTCATAATATCAGACAAATTGCAACGATAAACAGCAGAGAGGGCCTTTGCACTAGAAACAAATGGGGTACTACAGTTATATAGAACCAGAGATCATGTTCAACCAGCAACAAATGTTTGCAACATCCCAATGACGACAGTACAATACCTTAAATCAATAGCAACAAGCTGCAGTTTCCATATCCCCCCATGAAGAGGAAGCACTTTGTTCTAGTGCTCAACAACTTCGCCTTAAGAGGAACCACTCTGTTCTAGTGCTCAACTTCGCCTAAAGAGGAAGCACTCTGTTCTAGTTCTAGTGCTCAACAACTTCGCCTGCAGGAATCCCAGCATAGGAAGCTCTCACCAGCCCCTCGGTGCGCCTGACATAAGTGAAGCTCTCAGGCAGAACAAAGAGAGGATCACGACGGCCTGCTTCCAACTCGCCCAGATATGCCCGACCCAGAGAGTAGCCCAATGCTCGGGCGACAGGGACCGCCACTGCATTGCCAACTTGGATGTACCTGCAAGGATCAGTCAGGATAAACAGACAGCACATGTTTCAGTTTCAGTCCACAATTTGAAAACAAACATATGATGATTGCACTAAACATAGATAATAAACATACTTCTCCTTTATTGGACCGTCCATCCGGTAGTAATCAGGAAATCCCTGCAACCTCGCGTTCTCACGAACACTCAAAACACGAGGCTCATTTGGGTGCAGTATTATCTGCAGGCAACACAACCAACCAACCCATTCAGAGACCAACCAACAGCTCAAACTGGAACATGATTGTCCAGAACAGGGCAACTACTTATGCCAAAGCTGACCTGGTTGTGTGGCTCTGCCCTGGTCACCACTGTAGGTACTGTCTCATCCCACCACAACCGACCGAACGGCCTACAAAAGCATCATATACAGGGCATCTTGTGTAAATCAACAGCTGTAGTAACCCAGTACATTATAAGAAAAGAAAGCAAGGAATGGTAGGCACTTACTTGGGCGATCTGCCTTTGATGAATGACATAGCATAGTCAGGTACCTGGCCACAGAAACTCAGTCTCTTCAGCAACTTAAAGAAATTATATAACAAAGATCTTGATTCAGTAATTAAATGGCAAGAACATAGTAAATACAACATCTGTTCAGTTTTTATATATGCTACTATCATTGGTCATGTTGTCTGATAAGTGGTAACATCTTGAGAAGATGTAACAGAAAATATGCACCAACATGGAAACATCATTATAGGGGTTGGGAAGTAGAACACCTACCAATGGTTTTCCAGATTTAAGAAGCACCCGTTTAACATTAGGATCCCACTCCACAGTATTATTAGCTCCTACCCTTACGCCTGCCAGGTCACGGAAGTTGGCTCCCTGAAACACAAAATTCAGCAAGGTCGCCAAACGTAGAATGAGAACAAACAGCAAAACTATTCAGTCACCTACTTTCTTTAAAGGAATCTGCAGGACACGTTCAAGGTCATCTTCGTTGAGTCTCAAAGGCTGGTGATCCAAGAGCTTTCCTTCTTCAGGACAGGTGTTATCACCAAAAGAATAGTCCAGCATATCTGAAACAGCAAGAACTAAACTCACCAGACGGGCATAGAACTGACACCAAAAACAGAAATGCACATCGAACACCATTTGGGAAACAAAAAATGAAACTGATATTCATAACAGAGCTATATGTATTACCTTTGCGACTAAGTCGTATATAGCACTGAAAGTCAGTCTTGGGCTCAGCACAATATTTATTTATCTCAAGCGGTTGATGATTCTCTACCTGCATAGAAGATATAAGATTCAATGCAGAAGGAAGAAAAGAATGTATACGCAGCACTTGCCTTGGGCAAATCTGAAATGGCATCACCAAGGAGCAAAGCCTTCTTCAAGGTTGGTTTTTGTTTCTCATCATAAGCAACAATGCTTTGCTGCAAACAAAACAAAGCTCGTCAGCAGATTACACTTATCTCGATGAATTTTTTTAGTATTGTGATTGGACTTACAGAGAAAGCATTTGGAGCCCCGCCACGTACAACTACGTCATGGGTAGGGAGAGGAAACTTTGGGAGCACCTGTCAGACAAAAATGCACCAGATCACTCATTTAGGCACATTTGTACCCCTCATTTATATTGACTGGGGATGAAAACTAACCATGGAAGGGAGAGCTCCCCAGAGGAACACACGCATTCTAAACTGAGGCAAACCGTAGCAGCCAGCTACCATCATTCCAAGACGGGCTTGATAATTCAGAGCAACAAGGCGACTTAGGGCATATCTCCCAAGATAACCATCAGCAAATTTGAGAATGTCAACTACGTTCTCCATAAGGACAAACTTTGGATGCAGGTAGGAGACGATGTCCATGAACGTAATCATTTGCTGGTTTTTCTCGTCCTTTAATGGCTCGTTATAATTTCTGAACCGATTGAATCCACTAATGCCTTGGCATGGTGGGCCACCACATATGACATCAACGGCACCCTTTGCAATTTAACAAGTCAATGGCATCAGCCAATCTAGAATGGAACAAAAACACAAGGCAAGAGAAAAGCGAGAAGTAAAAAAAGAACTCACTGGCAGTGGTAAAATGTTCCGCGTGTGACCCTCTTTTACAAATTCTTTAATTTTCAATGGGCAGTCACTAGGTTATGAAACTGACATTAGTGCATTGCAAATCAAAACTATTATGCATTGAGAATACAATAGATGAGGTATAAACCTGAGGTTTTCTATGGGTTCCCAGGTATCTTCCTCTGGCCCATATCCCTTCCATTGCACCTACAAAGTAATAATATGTAAACCCATCAACGCTGAACATCCAGAAGTACCAGCAGTACACATGAACCAGAAAGTAGAGCAGAAAATGTGGGGAGTACCTTAAAATAGATACCATTCTTTCTTCCTGGGCCGCCGTAGCAGATATCAAGTAACTTTTCAACAACAAATTCATCCTTTTCAAGCGGCTCATCATCTGCATCCTCATCCTCTACAGGACTTGCTGCATCAGAATCACTGGTATGGACATGTGTGTTACATAGAACAGCCCATTCCTTAATAAGGGCAAGAAACTCTTCAGCCTTCTCATTCCGAACCTACACCCAAAGGTCAATAGACAATTCATGTCAGCTGCATGAAAAAAAAAACGAATTAAATGTAGAATTTAGAAGACACACCTCTGTTAGAGGATGGTTGTACTTCAAGCTCTTGCAGGCAAAGCTGTTTAGGTCAACAGCCCATTTCTACAAAGAGAATAGAGAACCGAATTATTGTGAGATAACAAGCAAACTCTTCAGAAAAATCAAGCACAGTTATTACCGTTTCAAGTTTAAGGCCAGCGAGTGCTGCACCCAAGCACAGCCCTGTGGACATACCACCACAACCTGAATATAGGTCAAGTAATGTTCCTGTTCGTACTGATGTACCATTTCCTGAATCGGCATCAGAAGAAATTCCAGAATTCTCGTTGATGTCTACAGATAATGCAAATCACAAAATAAGTACTGATTATAAAGAGGAAAAGGATATAAGTGCAAACCACGTTTGAAATAATAAACAGTGGAAAGAATTCAATAGTTAATCCAAATCATAAAACAGATTTTGATACGTTAAATGCAGTCAGGTCCTACCTGAATCCACTAATTACATGGAAATAGACAATCTAACAGCTTATCTCGAAGAAAGATAAGCAAGCATATTTTGAGGTTGCCAGACTGTTCTGTGCTAAAATTATTCATTTGAAGTACCCATGAAAAAAAGGGTTGTTAGACAAATTATAATAAAATAGGCAAACGCTACTTAGGCAAACTGGTTTATCATAGTTCAGCACAATGTGATACACAGCACCAATCTCTTTCTTCCTTGATCCAGCACACACTAAGAGATGCAGATGTGTCTGTTTCAATTAATGGTCTACCTACACAGTTTGGGTCAAACAAACAGCATACTTTGAAGAAAAAATGATAAAGCATCCTAATTTATTTGAACCTTAGAAAAATTAACGTTTTGGAAAATAAATGAGTGCAAAAAGAGAAGGTAAATTGTTCGGATTATTATAACAGTTGAAGCAGCAGTTATAGATGAGGCCAAATGATTTAAAATGATGAAAGAAACAGGGAAGATGTAACATGCCATCAGTGATTAGTTTGCATAACTGCGTTACCCTGTGAAGCCCGGAAATGGTAAGCTTGCAAGAGCAATTAATTTGACACGAAATAATAAACAATGGAAAGAATTCAATAGTTAATCCAAATCACAAAACAGATTTTGATATGTTACATGCAGTCAGGCCCTAACTGAATGCACTAATTACATGGAAATAGATAATCTAACAGCTTATCTCGAAGAAAGATAAGTAAAAGCATATTTTGAGGTTGCCAGACTGTTCTGTGCAAAAATTATTCATTTGAAGAATTATAATAAAATAGGCAAACACTACTTAGGCAAACTGGTTTATCATAATTTAGAACTATGTGATACACAGCACCAATCGCTTTCTTCCATGCTCCAGCACACACTAAGAGATGCAGATGTGTCTGTTTCAAAAATGGTCTACCTACACCGTTTGTATAAAGACAAACAGCATACTTTGAAGAAAAAATGACTAAAGCATCCTTATCTATTTGAAGCTTAGGAAAATTAACGTTTTGAACAATAAATGAGTGCAAAACGAGAAGGTAAATTGTTCGAGTTATTAAAACGGTTGAAGAAGCAATTGTAGATGAGGGCAAATGAATTAAACATGCTGGAAGAAACAGCGAACATGTCATCAGTGATTAGTTTGCATAACTGCGTTACCCTGTGCAGCCCAAAAATGGTAAGCTTGCGAGAGCAATTACCTGACAGGATATTAGCGAATGTAGAATAAGCAACGGTATATGACATATCATAGTACAGCTCAGCGTCAGCCACAAGCTCAGCCTTTGCTTCTGGATCCATCTAGAATTGAGGTGAGCAAACAGTGAGAAACAATATATAAATGACGCAGCTAGCTAGCAGAGTTTTGATCAAGGGCACTTACATTCGGATCCACATGGATAATCTTGACCTTTCTAACGATGCAATCAAGGACATTGTCATTCTTGTCCTCGGAGAGAAAAACACGTTTCGCGTCGTGCTTGTGATCCTCAGGAAACTTTGCTGTGGAGATCACCTGCAGGATGATGATAACAGTTATGTACTCTGAATCAGTACACATGGATAAGTATATTTATTACCACGATTCTGAATCAGTACGCACCGTATCCTCTGGACGGAAGAACCATCGGCAAGTAAAATAGTCGCACAGGTCGGTAGCCTCGAATAACTCGGTTATTCTGCCGATGTAGTCAGCCTCGTTTTCTCCAGCCTATGATTGGCAAAATGACTCACAACTGTAAGATAAGCGTGCAGGCTCATATATAGCAGAGACGGTGTAATCAAACGAAGACTACTAGTACGTGCAAGGTAAGTGCCAAGTTAACTAACATTTAGATATCCATTCTGCACGTACGCACTGCTAGTATGTAAGCAATGAACGGAGCACTATTGTCTAAGAAAGCCCAAATGTTAAATACTACTGATTCCATAGTAGGGTGTAACTAAACAAACACTCGTAGTGTGTGCAACGTAGGTGCCAAGGTTAAGCAACAATTAGATATCCATTCTGCAAACGGGAAAAGGCATGAAAGCAATGAAGAGAGAATTATTGCCTAAGGAAGGCCTAAATGTTGCATACTGCTTACTCCATTTCAAATTGTACTGAAGAAAACTTTTAAAGCAAGCTTGAAGCTTTTTATTCACAGATAGAATACAAGCTTGAAGCTTGTTATTCACAGATAGAATACAAGCTTGAAGCTTGTTGTATGGTGCCACGGTAGAGCAGCCAACTCTTTTGCAATCAGAAATGGCAATACTGTGAGAGTTTTAAATCAAGCTTGAAGCTTTTTATTCACAGAGAGAATACAAGCTTGAAGCTTGCTGTATGGTGCCACGGTAGAGCAGCCAACTCTTTTGCAATCAGAAATGGCAATACTGTGAAGAGTTCTAAATCAAGCTTGAAGCTTTTTATTCACAGAGAGAATGCAAGCTTGAAGCTTGCTGTATAGTGCCACGGTAGAGCAGCTAACTCTTTTGCCATCAGAGAAGGCATACTGACAAAACTTTTAAAGCAAAGATTGAAGTTTTTGTTCAGAGACAGAATACAAAGCTTGAAGCTTGTTGTATGGTGCCACCGTAGAGCAGCTAACTCTTTTGCGGTCAGAAATGTCATACCGAGAAGAGTTTTAAAAGCAAAGCTTGAGGCTTTTTTTTATTCACGGACAGAATACAAGCTTGAAGCTTTATGCAATCAGAGAAGAAGAGACGTGGAGTTGAGCAGTATGTAGTTACCTTGACGTAGACATCGTCCCCGAGAGCGTAGACCGATCCGTCGTCCAGCTTGGCAGAGCGGTAGTGGCGCCGCGCCTTGATGTCGTCATCGTCTGGCCTGCGCAGCGCGATGCAGAAATAAGATGGGAGGAAAACAGGAAATCACAGGATGAGAATTAACTCGTAGATCTGATCTGGAACGGACATCGATCCATCTGATCTTACCTGGCGGGCTGGTAGCGCCTCGGCCACTTGGCGCGCGCGTCGCCGGCGGGGAATGGCTCGCCGATAAACTGGGGCTCCTTGTCGCCGGCGGTGGCGGCGGCGGTCCTGGGCCTGGTGGGCTGCGCGACGCGCCTGTTGGGCGCCGCGCCGTGCGTCTGCGTCGGCTCCTGCTCCCCCGACGCGGCCAGCTCCTCGTCTTCTTCCCCCAACGCCAGCTCCTCCTCGTCCGGCTCCTCGGCGCAGACGTCGTCCTCCTCCGCCCTGGGCTTATCTGCCGCCTCCTCCTTCTTTCTCGGTGCCCTGGGCGGCTTCTGCTGCTTGGGCGGCTTCTTCCTAGCGGAGGATGCCACCTTGCGCGGGCGCTTGTTCGGCGACGCGTCCTGGGCGCCGAATTTTGTGGGCGCCTTCCGCTTGCGGGAGGAGGCGCGCGCCGGCGTGGCGGCAGAGGACGGGGAGGGCAGCTCCATGGCTTCCGGGACCAGATCGGATTTGGATGACGAGATAGAGTGGCGGGGGCTAGGGTTTGGGAGAGATCGGTCGGGGAATGGGGGAGCTCGGGGAATGGGAGAGGAGGGGATTTGAACTTTTGAAGTTTGAACGACTGCGAAAATGAAAAGGCGCGGAGACGGGACGGCCGAAATTTTCAGCTGCGCCTCAGGAAGGAACCCGTGTGTGCCTTTGGGGTGCAAACGCGCGGTCCACGCGGTTGCTGCTGGTGGGCGCCCGAGTCCACGGACGGTGCACGGGAACTGCTCTACTGGCATGGCCCTTTGGGAATTGCTATGAATTGATGAGTGAGGAAAAAAAAAACACCAAGCGAAAGGTAGCTCAACTAGGGTTTGATGATAGACACCGAAAATTATGAGACAATCGCAACCCTTGAGCAAACCCGAAGCGATACTGATCATTGGATCTTGATCGGGTTCGGCCCGCTTGACAATGTCCCCTTTTGAGAGACGACATGTCCTTCATTTGGTCCAACATATGTTGCTTTGTTTGAAGGAATTCGGTTGCGGCTGGATCGGATGGACCAGGAATTCAGTTGCAAACGCGCTCTATTTGGTCGTCGGATTGGGGGTGGTAAGACGAGTTGTACATTGGTTCCACCTTTAAGCTTTGAAGGTGTTTCTCCACATTGTACTTGTAAACACACGGCCTCTATCTCGGATGATCGCTAGGGGAGGCCGGTGATTTTGACAACAAAATATGCAATTTTCTCCACTATATAAGGATGGAAAAGTCGCACAAAATGTGCATACCTAGTGAGTTTACCAACTACCACCATGGTTGCTTCTTTACCTCCAGGTTTTCGTAAGCCCTTTGATGACCCACAAGTGCAGGAGATCTATGTAGTCCTTTTGATAAGTAAGAGTGTCGAACCCAACGAGGGAGAAGTTTTGTATGAGTTTTTGTAGTAACAAGTAAATTAACGACAAGTAAATAAAAGCAACCGAGAAGAATTACGGTGGGTGGCCCGGACCTTCTTAGAACAAAGGACAAACCGGTGGTGTTACTTATGATAATTAAAACGTTCCTGAAAAACACAACGGGATATCGTCAAGTTATTTGCACATACAGTTGACAAACATTCATTGTTTTCATAAGTGATCTGTGTGTGAACCTAAGCTAGTGCGTCGTGCTTACTTGGAAAAATGCACACTCGTGACTATATACCCCTTGTAAGCTTCCACAACTACAAGAAATTAATTAATATAAATCTAACCACTATCTTGAACTCTGTGATCCTACACTCTCTCATGCAATAGCTTGAGAATTGGGGTAGTTTTCTACCACTCTAGTAACCCTACCATAAGCAAACTAAATATACAATGCATTATCCTAGGCCATTAAATATTGGGGTTTAGTACCATGTAGTCGACGTTCACATGATACCACTAGAAGAATAACATCACAACTTAAATATCAGACCATTAAATATTACTCGACATAACATGATTAATAGCAACAAGACGACTCTCATGTGTTCAAGAACTAAACAGACCGCTCACAAGACATCATATAGATCACGATCAGAGATGATTTATGAATTAATAACAATATAGTCGTAACAATAATCCGCATATAAAACTCAATAGCATTAACTACAACAGAGTAATAAACGTTGGGAGAGAGATCCCAATAAATACTACAATTTACAACCCTAGATGTTGCAGCTGTGTGAGATGGGATGAAGTATATGATGGTGTTGGTGGCGGAGATGATGTTCATTATGATCCCGGTGATGCCCGCGTTATGACGAGACGGTGACAATTTCCCCCTTCCAAAGGGAATTTCCCCGACAGAATTCTACTTGTCGGGGAGCCTTCATTCCTCTATCTTGTTTTCGCCCAGAAACTGCAGCGAAAGAATTATGCGAAGCGTCCTATCGATGGTTTTATGTCAGGAGGATGAAGTACTCCAGAGTAGAACCGGAGGGAGGCCACGGGATTCCCGGGCGGGTCCCGTGCTCGGTTGCGCGGCCAGCCTGCCCCCACATGTGGCAGCCCCCCTCCTGGAGAATTTTGGCCCCCCTGCCTTATTTGTTCGACAAGTGACTTTCTAGATTTTTCGTGATTTTTAGAGCTCAAAAAACGGGATGATGACCCACAAGTGTATAGGATCGCATCAGTCTTCGATGGTACTATAAACCAAATTTATTGGTTCGATAGAAGGGGAGCCAAAGAATACCTATAATCATTAGCAATTGAGTTGTCAATCTAGTCACACCTAGAAGAAAACTTGCTTGAAAGAATTTAGTTGTAGTGACGGTGATATAATGGCTCTAGTGATTTAACAGTAAAAATAATAAAAAGAAAAACAACAATAATAACATCGAAAAGGATTGTAGTAAATAGCAGGATTAAAATCACCATAGACATATGGACGGGTGAGCGAATGTTGCATGAATGAAATATTTCATGTAATAGTCATAACTCGGGGAACAACACAATGATAGATAATAAATCATCGAGGAATCAATCAAATATATGCATGTGTTCCATATATAGTCGTATGTGCTTGCAATAATAATTGCACGACATCTTTTGTATAACCATCCCGTCTCGGTGGGGCCAATCATGGAACTGATGGTAATTAAGGTCCTCCTTTCACGAAGAACTGGAGCAAAGCAATAACACTCAATGAATACATGTCGTCAAACTGCATCCCTTTCTCTTTGATATCCCAATCTATCACTTTGGGGTCTCCGGTTCCGGACAATAATAGGTGCATACAAGTTGAATATATCAACTAAAAAATTATTATATTAGTGAAAACATAACATGTTCAGTACCATAAGGACAAGCAAACGTGGTTTTCTCTTGACCGTTACCACAGACATGAATTTGGGAGAAACCCGGATAACTATCAAGGTAACAAAAATGAGTGTTCTTTGATAACCTTCCTAGAATTTGATCAATAAAATTTAAAGATAATGATCCTTCTTAGTAGCTTTGATTAATTTTCTATAATCAATAGACATTCTATAACCAAACACTATCATTAGGAACAACAATAATACCTTTTTTTAGGAACAAAATAAACATGACTCACCCATCAACTATCAACAATAGGATATATTTTACCTTCTTCGAGAAGCTTCGGTATTTCATTTCTTACCACATCGATCTTTAATTTTTGGATTCAGTTGAGTTGGTGATCCACCGCTGGCTTTGTATTAAGCTCAAGATTAATTGTATGTTGGCATAAAACCGGGCTAACGCCTTAAAGATCATCCAAGGTGTACCCAATAGCTTTACGGTGCTTCCTTGGTACTTCTAATATACATTCTTCTTCCTATTCTGAAAGATTCGAATTGACAACATGGTATAATTATATTTCATCTAAATAAGCATATTTGAGTGTATCGGGAAGGATTTTAAGATCGAACACATGATCTCCCTTAGCTAGATTAGTCGTACCTGTAATATTCCACTGTTTGGGAGGTTATAAGGATTTAAATATAATATGTGCATTTGCAAAGTATGCATCTAAAAGTACGGGAAATTTTGGCGCGAAAGTTTAAACGAACCAAAGTGACCAATGTTTCATTTGACATGATGAAATAGGCCTAGTTCGTCTAGTCAAGAGTACATTTGAAGTGATCTTTATAACAAGTATCTTAACAAAACAAATCACCTGATAAGATAAACTATAGTTGGGTATGACCAACACAAGCTCTCAACAAGACTAACCTCAAGTCTATAAGTGACTTGGGATAATTCCCTAGGTATCTACAACTCAAATAGGATGAGTATCCAAATCTCCTAACTAATGATCACACTTCCACAAGATAGTAATGCACTAGTGAACCATCACAACAGTAGAGATAATACATCCTCTAATCATGAACTCTTTAAGTCATTAACCATTCACACAACATCTTTCCAAATTATTTAGTAACTACTAAGTTAACCTTCACATGAAAATAACAAAGGTTTAGTAGAACACAAATGATACCCACAAGTCTTAACTCAAAACCCACCAGTAGGAAATGATATAATAATTGTACTAACATATTTATCGAATATGTACATATCTCATTAACCATAAAAGAAGTATATAAAAGAAGAACTAAATCTTCTTAAACTAATGTTAAACCTTAATCATTACTTATGATCTTTTCAACCTCTATGTTTGTATTATATTTACAAAAGAAGGATATAAATTAAAATCATGACACCATAGAAAACAACTAACAACTATGACATAAGTCATTAAACCCAATAACTTTCACATGCTCATTGTTCTATCATCTCAAACAAGTGAGCATATGAAAGCTCAACACATCAATGAACCATTCGATTAACTTATTATCTTCAGTTCCCATTTCACAAACACTCCACATTTCTATCCACATCAATATTCAATAACTAAAGTATCTCTGGATACAACCCAGGGATAACAACAAGTTATAATCTCTGTTAGAGAAATTGAATTGATATATAAGTAAAACCAATCATGTATAAAACAAGTATCTATCTTTTGGGAAATAAAATAAGAAGTATATGTAAGGATAATAAAAGCATGAACTAACTTTTAATCTAGATCTTGATATTTTATCTAGATCATTTTATCTTGTTATCTTCCAATCTTCTCTAATTTATTATGCAAGAGAAGAAACCACAAGAACAGAGGAACTACCACTAGAAGATCTTAAGAAGGATTCTTTGGAGGATTCTAGAAGTGTTATTCCAATTTATCATAAGAGTATTTGGAACTCTTATATCCTGATATGATCTTATTAACTCCTCATGAAATAGTGTGATACTCCAGTGTTAGTGTTATATAGAAATAGTTTGGTAACAAGCTTGTACACCTTGTTAACAGATCACTTTTGTATATTCAAACAATTGAGTGCCATACACAAACAAACAGAAGGTTGAATAACCTAGTACATCTCAGCCTCTTGTATATGAAAAGTAATTTGGGGACAAGCCTTGCAAACTTGTCAACAGATTCTTCTTATATTCTTACGGCTAATTGATGTCATAAAACAAACTCCCATATTTTTATAATCGTCAAAGTAAAATCTTTGCTTGGAAACACTGGTTGTTTTCACCACCAGGGGAAGATAGTTGAAGGTGGAATCCAAGAGATGATATTAATTGCAAGTGACACAAGGTGAAAACAGAAGATTAGTGGCAACTAGAGGGAAGAACATCAAGCAACAGAAGTCCACAAGGAGCAACACTGCCTTAGGAAGAATTTATTTAGTAAAGCATTAGTTAATGTTAGAGAATCCATAACCTCTATGCTTTGTCAAGCTCAACAGAGATGAGGAACAAATAGTAAATATCTTAAATGGAAACAAGTATCCAGTAAGAAATAACAACAAGGTATTGCATCCACATGTCTTGATATGTGGAGGTAGATGAAAACAAGCTTAATACCTTGTTTTCCAAATCCTCTTCATAGATAAGACTAACAGATGATAACAAAAATTCATCTACACATAACCATATAAATGATCACTTGTTTATATAACAAGCATGGGATGATATCCATACTTGAAACCTGGTGGAAAACAAACAAATAAGATCCCAAAAACCACACATGTTTTCCACCTGATCAAGTACTGAAAACAACAAACATAGAGTATTCACACCTCAGTAAGATGTCAACCAAAAATGGATAAGAGTTACTACTATGAAAATAACATAGTATTCTAAAAAGAAAACAAGTTCTTTCACTCATTGAAATCATGTGGTGTGACAGGGAATAAAATTCCATATTAAATTATTTTCATAACGGTGCATAGAACCAGTACCAAGTAATTTTACTAAATTACCTTCTATAAGGATTATACCTAAAATTGTCCAATTATGATACACCACCTTGGTATCCACAAGATGGGAGTGTGTAATTTTATTAAACATGCTTTAACATAATATTAAAGCCATTAAATATATAAAATAAAGAGAAAACCACTTGATCTAGCACCCTAAATAAAAAATACAAATATTTCTCAAATTCACCAAAACAAAATATGGTGAGGTTGCAAATTTAATGAGCTTTCCAAATATAATTTTTAATAATTTTTCTATTCACAAAAATGCCCTGAAAACAACAATTCTATTCTGTTTTCAATCACATAGGGACCTCTTTGTAAAAAATGAATTAGTTCCAGGGGTTATGGGGAAGATCGTACTTTTTTCTTCCTCCAGGACGGCAGAGACGTGCCCTCGCCGCCGACGCCCCCGTGCCACCTCCTGCTAGCCGCCCTCGATAGGATAAGACCACCACGGCGACGCCCTTCCTCTCCTCTAACCCCTCGGTCACTTTCCCCTCTCTCTCGTTGCCTCTGTACCGAGAGAAATCGAACCCTAGTTCATACGTCCGCCGTCGTTACCGGCCACCTCTGCGCAAATTGAGACCACCATGTGAATGGTCGTCGTCACCTCTTCATCCTAGACGAGTCTCGCTTGCCGGGAAGGATTGGAGCCAGAGAAATCGGTCGATTCCTTTTTGCTCTGTCTCCGGCCGCCGTGGAGGTTGCCATCGACTCCGACCACCTCGAGCAACCCCGACCACTTCATCGCGCTCCTGGTGAGCTGGGGAACTCCTGGATGCTTTTCGTTATGCGTTTGGTTGCCGAAATCGACTCGGGCACCATACACTGTCACGCGCCACCTTGTTTTGCATGCCGGTGAGCCGCGGTGACCATTTGGTCACCGTGCCGCTACCATGTGGTTCGCCGTGACTTCCTCGAGGGATTGAGCCCATCAGGTGGTTCCAATTCGTGGTGAATCCACGAATTGGGGATCAACAGTGAGGAACTCCTCTATGCTGATGCATCCCTGACGTCAGCATGACGTCATAAAGGATTTTCTTTTATTTTTCTTTTATTTTTATTTAAAATTCGAATATGACAGGTGGGACCCACCTGTCAATTTGAATATTGGCAGAAAAATAATTAAACTTGTTAATTCAATAACTTTAATTCTGTAAATCACAAAAATATAAACAACATATCATATTAATCAGAAAAATAAAATCTATTTGATTATGACATTTTCAAATATTTTTTAATAAAGTTTAAAATTAAACATTTTCTTTAATTAATTAAATCAATTAAAAGTTAAGAAAAATAATAAATAATTCATAAAATCAGAAAAATACAAATTATATACCAAAATGCTCAAAAAGACAAATACAATTCATCTATGATGTTTTCAAGGTCATTTGACCAAGTTTTTTATGTGTATAATGTTTTGTCTAATCATTTAATTCATTTAAAATTAATAAAATAATAACTTACTCAAATATTTTTAGAAAACATAAAATGTTACATCAAATTAAAGAGAAAAGCAATTCCAATTCAAATATGACAAACATAAAACATTTTGTTTAAGTTATAAACTTGTTTCTAAAAGTTTAATGAAATTCTATAGTGTTCCATTATAACCAGAAAAACAATTACCACAACAGTATTTTCATTATTAATAAAACCCTAGTGTTTTCACACCTACTAAACCTATCATCACAAGTTATCAGTAAGTTATGTGATGATAGAGTTAGTTGTATTAGTTCATCATTTTCAACTAAACTCTTTTTCATTAGCTCTACACTTTTGAACATAAAATCAAACATGTATATTATCTTGTCAACAGTTGTTTTCCTCATGTTATTGTTTTCTCGTTTAATCATGTGATAACTATTTATAACCTAAACACGATAACAATTGTTTGTTAAGTAAAAGTGAAACACATGTAAGTCTAAAAGAAGTAATAACCACAACACCACAAGTAATGACACAATTCACCTAAAACCTATGTGAATAAGTTATCGTATCAAACGTAGCTTACACTTGTAAGCTAGGGTATTTTCCAGGGTATTTCACGATGCATCTCATTACTATGCATGTATCATCTTGCCAGTGTTTCCTGTAGTCCTTACCGGGACTACTTTGCTATCTTTCAGATATTGGGATTTTCTACGCGACCCTTGAACCCGAAGACATGGCTTATTATGGTTATTTCAATCTCAGGCAAGTTCGTCACTTGCTCATATCCTTTGCAGTATTTCATAACGAACTATTTGCAAAAACCCTATCGTATTATCACCTACCCTCAAAAGAATGCATGATCCTATTTTTATAATAATATGACTAATTTAATTACTACCCAAGTGGTAGTGTTCTGTTTGGTGGGCGGATGGAACCATGGTAAGATGAATAGGTCTAAGGAAGGTTCCATCTGCATGGGAATATCACTGGTAGAAAATAGGCCTATAGTCCCGGTTCGCCAGGGCCAGTAGTCCCGGTCGCGCAACCGGGACTAGCTATGCGCGACTAAAGACCCCCCTATAGTCGCGCCGCTTACGAACCGGGACTAAAGGCCCGTCCACGTGGGCGCCAGGAGTCCGTCGCGGCGGAGGACCTTTAGTCCCGGTTCTTGTGGCTAACTGGTACTGAAAACCTCCTGCGCAGGTTTAGGGTTTTAGGCCCCCCTAAACCTGGTTTCTTTTTAATTTGTTTTGTTTTATTTCTTTTATATTTTATTTTGTGTTTTATTTTAATTTTGATGAAGTTTCAGTACACATATATATATATATATATATATATATATTTTACGCTACTATATACATGCAGATATATATATGAAATTTCATACAAGAAGAATTCAATATAGGAATATATAATATATATTCAATCTCGGGTGACCATATACAACTTCGAACAAGTTTCTATATACACAATTAAGATAGATGAGAATACACAACTTCGAACAAGTTTCAATCTCGGAGATTCATATAAGCATCATCGTCGGTGGACGCATGGTGTTCTCCTTTGGAATCGACGACATGCCTAAGGAAAAATCCTGCTATTTCCTCTTGAATTGGTCGGAAGCGAGCTTCTGGAGTAAGCGCCCTCCGCAAGTTATTGAGACTCCTCCGCGTGCTCTCGTCCTTCTTCCTCTAAGAGATTTCTTTCCGTATGTTCTCACAAACATAGTATCCACATAGACCGGTCCCCGGTGGCCGCTTATCCACACCACGAACCACATTTTTAAATTCTAGCTGATGTTTGAATCCACCGACATGTTCATGTGAGAACCGTCTCCAAACTCTACAGTGCAAATAAAATTAAATGAACAAGGGAGTTATTAGCTACTGCATATTAGGAAATGAACAAAAGAGACCGATCGATATAGAGCGGAAATGATTGAAAATAATTACCTTTGCATCATTTTTTCTCATGTCGATCCAAAGATTTTTATCTGAATTCATAGAGTCCATGATAAAAACTGTTGAGCTCTGAAGTTCAATTTTTAGCAGAATCCAGTGGAACCTGCGGACACGTTACATGCGCACAGGCATAACTTATCGATTAGACATACCATGCATGGAGTAAACAAAAGAGAATGGGCACAAGAGAGAAACACTCACCCAAAATGGTAAGCAAAAAGAATATGACTTTTGAGTTCATGCTTTTTAAGAAAATTGTACAAGTCTTTCTCCACGTCTTTGGGGTGATTTTCTAACATAGTTCCATTAATGATTTGTGGGTCAATGAACCCAACATCATGGATGAGTCTTATTTTGCATTTCCAAATCTTCAATCTGCATAATAGCGTACGCAACAATTTAGTTAGGCGCAACTGGTACAGTGTAGGCAATGAAGAACGAGATGAGGTAGAAATAAATCACTTACAGAACGTAGCAACTCAGGATAGATTTGTCGAGCTCGCGCAGATTGAACAGCTGGAACAATTCACTCATCTCAACTGGTACAGTGTACTTTTTGGTGTGATGCTCCTCTGTAACATCCACATACACAAAGTCTCTATCGGACCATGATATGAAATGTTTGTACCAACGTAGCAGACTTTGCATTAGTGGTGGTAGATCCTTTTCCTGCGTAGGCTCGACGAGAGGCCCTTTCTTCTCATATTGTAATGCTACCTCAGCCATTGGCGCATCGTCCAGGCCTAAAAAGGCACGAAGAGACATACTGGCCTCGGACGCATTTTTCATGGCAGTAGCTACAGTCAATCCCATTGCTGCCACAACTTCTCTGACCTCGGGGTCCTGTTCCGGACCGGCTTTCACTATGAGCGGGGGGATCGATTGTTTACTCTGTATCCCGAGCTGGTCAACTTGTTTCCCGCTTTTTTTCATTTTTTCTTTCTCCTCCGCCAATGCTTTTGCTTGCGTACGAAGTTCATTATCATAGTCTTTAGGCAAATTCTTCTCGGCTTGGGACGGTGTCGACAAAAAACCCGTAGCCCACTTGTCTACTATCGGAGGGTATACTTCCTTGGGCTTAGGCTCCTTTCGCGCCCGGGCCTTCCATTTCTCAAGGTCAGCCTTCGCGGCCAATTTGGTTTCATCATCACTAAGTTCCCAAGGCCTTGGGGGGATAGGCTTCAGTGATGGCTCCGGTACCCGTGTGGTCTTAGGTACATAAGCCTCCGGGTTAATAGTCCAAGAGCAGGTTTCCTTGCTGTCCGCCCGCTTCTGTTTCTTCGCCGGAGGAGGAATGGGGGGCGACGGCCGCTGCTTATCCTCCGGAGGAGGAATGGGGGGCGACGGCTGCTGCTTATCCGCCGGAGGAGGAATGGGGGGCGACGGCTGCTGCTTATCCGCCGGAGATTGTGGATCGGGGGACGGCGTCGAATGGCGTGAAGGAGGCGTAGGTGAACCAGCACCACCACACCCAGCACCTGCACCATCGGAGGGGGTGGACTTGTTAGCCTTGGCGTCTCGCCTGGAAACACTATGTACTTCTTTTTCCATAGAATGAACTGGCGCTTGACATCTCCAAGTCTTCTCTCCCCTTCGGGTGTAGCTATGTCAATCTCCAGGTCCTCAAACACTTGGACTATGTCTTCCACCGTGACACGCGCATAGCCATATGGAATGGGTTGTTGTGATGGAGTGCTCAAGGTGTATAGGGTAAAGCACTGCCTGTAGCTACCTTCATGGAAATGTTCCCCACGGGATAATGTAGATCACATTCTTTCATCTCCTTTACATCATCCACGGGGTAGTGAGGCTCCGGTGCACGACTCTCGATCATCGGTGCATTAGCACCTGCAGGCGGGGCCTCCGTGGAAGCCACGCTGCTTCTCCGCTGATGCTGGCTTCCGAGATCCGCTGCATGTTCTTCATGCGGCCCTGCAGCCGCCGCTGTTTCTTTCTCAAGTATTCCCGCCACGGTCTGTTTCAACTCGCTAACTTCCGTTGCAAGCTTCGACAGAAGATCTGCAGCCCGGTCTGTATTTCTCTTACGGCTTCTGTAACAGTACGGGTCACCCTCCTGGGAAAACCCTACTTTCCACGGCAATCTGCCTTTGCCTCGTATATGTCCTCCGTGTTCAGGATTCCCGAGGGCATGGGTCAGTTGGTCTCTCTCTCCGTTGAACGTGATCCAACCCTGTTGAGCTTTGGTCATTGCGTCAACAAGGTTTTTTGTGGGAGCAAACGTTTTCTGCCGATGAACACACGCCCCTGTCTCCGGGTCTAGCGACCCCCCATGCCCGTACCACCACATTTTGGCTCTGTTGTCCCATCCCTCTGTACCTAGAGGGATTCCTCTTGCCCTCAGGCCGTCCTCCATCGCCTGCCACTTAGGCGCCGAAACGCGGTATCCTCCTGGCCCCATAACATGATGGTACTGTTTCTTATCCGCGTTAGCCTTATTTTTTTCGACATTTCCTTGAAATGCTCCGATTTCTTCTGCGTCACAAATTCTGGCCAATCATCTCTCATTTTCTCATGTTGTCCAGTGAAAATCGGAGTCTTGCCCTTGCTGACATATTCACGGAACAATTTTTTCTTGAAGTTCCGGAATGCTTCGGCCATCTTTTGAAAGGCAAACTCTTTGACTAGCCTCCTCCTCTGACGTCCACCCGGAACCTCTTCATCGAATTCATCTTTTTTGTTGTATTCCGGAGGTAGAATGAAATGTACCATAAGCTTTCTGAACATCTCCTTTTTCGTTCTCTTGTGAACATAACTGAAACCAAGACGTGCTTTCTTTGGCTCCTTCCATTCCTGGACGGTGATCGGGACGGTGTCTCTAACAATGACTCCGCATTGGTTGATAAACTTTGTGGTGTGCTGTAGGGGCTTGCCGGTTTCACAGACTGATTCGATGGTATATTTTTCTCCATCTTTCATCGCCTTGGATTTGCCACGCGTTGTCGTACTCGATCCGGCCGAGGGCTAAAATAAGAAAGAGAGTCGCGCGCGTTAGTGCATATCGCCGGAGGTGGTTGTTCTTTGCAATTGGAGATCGTCGTTTGTCGACGGTTGACCTCCGTCATCAATGTCCATTCCTTCACCTCCTTGATCATCCACAATGTCCGTTGCTTCACCTCCTTGATCATCGACGATGTCCGTTCGTTCACGTTCTTGATCATCAAGGTTCAGATAAGAAGAGATTACATCATGTTCTCCGGCTATGATATCTAATAGATAACCTTCAGCCTCCTGTTCCATCAGGTCTCTATTGTCCGCCATATGTCACTCCTGCAGACATGCATGTAGTAAAAATTAATTAAGTATATAGGAGACTTAGCAAATATTGTCGTAGAAGGAGGGAAAACAGATTGCTAGGGTTTTGGGTGGAAGAATGATGACCACCGGAGGGGGAAAACCATACTTTAGAGATGTGTCCAAGATTAGTTTCTCAAATGACTTGGAGAACCCCATAGCTAGGTTGCATTTGCTTTCCTGGTCATTTTGGTATATTACACTTAATATTCTGAATTTATTGAATTAAAAGTTATTTTCATTATTTTTTTGACTTAGGAATATTTAGGGTTAGTAGACTTAGGGATTTTTTTTAGCTTTTCTTTGACTTAGGAATATTTAGGGTTAGTAGAATTAGCAAATATTAGTACAAATATATTTTTAGGGTTAGTAGACTTAGGGTTAGTAGGAAATTTTTTGACTTAGGAATTTTTTTGACTTAGGATTTATTTTAACTTTGCAAAAAAAGAGTGCCGCCCAACTTTTTTTTTTGAGAATCCGAGTGCAGCCCAACTCAGCGTTTTTTTTCTCCCCCGCAGGCCGTGACGTCAGCGTCTCTGTTTCGTCTTCCTCCGGCGAGGGCCACGACCACTCCCCTCTCTCCCCCACGAGCACGGCCACGGCCACGGCCACGCACCACCGTGCACGCACGCACGGCCAAGCACGGCCACGCAACGGCCAAGCACGCACGCACGCACGGGCACGGCCAAGCACGCACGCACGGGCACAGCCACGGCCACTGCACGGGCACGGCCAAGCACGCACGCACGGGCACGGCCAAACCCTTAACATATCCTCCGGAGGGGGCCACGGCCGTCGTCGTCGTTTCTGATCGTCGTGCACGGTCCTCCAGAGATCCTCAAGCACGCACGGGCGGGCACCTACCGGAGACAGAATCGGCGAGGGCGGCGGGCAGCAACCGGAGACGGAATCGGCGAGGGCGGCGCGGAGAAGACGAGATGTGTTTGGGACTTGGAAATTTTTGGGGGCAGAGAATATATAGGGGCAGCCTTTAGTCCCGGTTGGTGTCCCCAACCGGGACTAAAGGGGTATTTTTTCGTGACAGGAACCGCGACTAAAGGTGGTTTTTCAAATACTTTTCCTTTTTCCAATCTTAAAGTACAAATAATATATCAGAAAATTCAGAAAAATAAAACTACTTCATTTTAAAATCTTAAAAATACAAATAATATATCAGAAAATTCAGAAAAATAAATCTACTTCATTTTAAAATCTTAAAAATACAAATAATATATCAAAAAATTTAGAAAAATGAAACTAATTCATTTTAAAATCTTACAAATACAAATAATATATCAGAAAATTCAGAAAAATAAAACTACTTCTTTTTAAAATCTTAAAAATACAAATAATAGATAAAAAAGGCAGTACATAATGGCTAGAGTGGATCTAAACCTAAACGGAGAGCATAGATGCATGATCTGATATCTGCTAGTCATACTCCTGCCTAGGCCTATAGTACATGTACTCGTAGTCGTCGTAGTCGCCGCCGCCGTCGTCGTCACTATCGTCTGACGGTGCTCTGCACTCCCTCGGAGGATCACGACTCCAGGACTGGGCCTGAGGCGGGTAGCGCAGGCGGGGGATATCGCCGGCCCTGATGTATTCCATGATGCTCTGTAGAGTCCGGCAGGACCACCATAGCCGACGACCGGCCTCGTGAAAGTTCCCAGGAGGCAGGCCGTCCTACTCATACCTGGCGAGCGCCCTCTCACGCCGATTGATGAAGAAGGCATCCCAAGTATGCTGGTTATCGGGATGCCAACTGGGATTCCTCCGCTGCTCCGGCGTGAGCTCGTGATAGTAGTGGTTCGTGATGGCCGCCCGACGCGCCACACCTTGAGGAAGAGAAGGGACCGGCACTCCTCCAGCGCTCAGCATCCAACCGGCGGGAACGTTGTAGCCGCACGGGCAGGGGTAGTTCGAGGCGGAAAGTGCCTCCGCCTGGATGAATGTTAGAGTGGGTACGGTAGAAGCCATGAGAGAGTGGTGAGTTTGTATGTGTTTATGCCAGGGGTGTGGCAATGCATACATATATATAGCGAGAAGAAAACATCCCTTTAGTCCCGGTTGGGGACACCAACCGGGACTAAATGGGTTAGGGTTTCGTTTGGACCAATCAGATAGAATCACACGGATCGTGTGTTTCTTTAAAGCGCTTGTGAGTCGTTGGATCCGGGGTGTGTTTCTTTCGAGCTGTTGTGAGCCGTTCGATCAGGGCTACGGTGTGTTTCTTTCGAGCTGTTGTGAGCCGTTGGATGAGGTGGTTTCTTAACCGTTGGATCAAAACCCTAGCACAACACTTTGTGAGCCAGAGGACTCTATATATAGCCCACCTTCATACACCGGTCAGTTCATCGAGCAAATACAAAACATCCGGATTCGCCATCATACGCCCTGCCGTGCATTTGGTATGCATATTGCACCCAGTAGCCACGGTGGGGCTGTATGATGGCGATACCGATTGTTTTGTTCTACATCCCCCTTTAAGGTTTGATACATCATATATTCAGTTTATCGAGCAAATACAAAACATCCGGATTCGCCATCATACGTCCTACCGTGCATTTGGTATGCATATTGCACCGAGTAGCCACGGTAGGGCTGTATGATGGTCATACCGATTGTTTTGTTCTACACCCCCCCTTTAACACATCCATCCATGCTTGGGTCAGTGTTCACTTTGAGCTCGGGTAGTAATGTGCAACTATTTGCTTGGTTGTGTTAGGGTGGCGCGTGGCGCGGGAGTTGTGACGCGTGGCGCGGGAGTTGCAACGCGTGGCGCGGGAGTTGTGACGCGTGGCCAGGAGGGCGCGGTATAAACTGTCGCGCCTCGAGCGCGTCTTCTCCTCTCCATGCACCGTCGCGCTTCCACCATGCCTTCGAGGAGGAACAGCACCACCGGCTTCCGCGGCGTCCGAGCACGGTAGAACGGAATGTTCAGCGCAGATATCCGCTGGGGGGACGACCACATCGCCCTCGGCTCCTTTGCGACGGCGGCGGAGGCCGCCCACGCCTGGGACGCGGCGGCCTGGCGCCTCAACCGCCCGCGGTCGCTGATGAACTTCAACGACTGCCACACCGTCTGGGAAGCGGAGGCCAGGGCGCCGAAGCCCCAGATCGTCACTGCCGCCGACCACCTCCACCTCCGTCACCGCGCGTTTCAGGGCCTAGTCGACGCCAGGGAAGAACGCGTCGTCCGCGAGTATTACCGGAACAACCCGGGGGAGGAGAGCGCCGACGAGGAGCTCTGGCAGACCCGCGCGGCTGAGCGGACGGAGCGCCGCCTCGAACGCCACCTCGCGTTAGATGCCGCTCGGGAGGCGAGGACGAGGGCGCTGCAAGAGCTTCGTCGGGCCGACCGCGCCGGCGAAGTCTGGGCCTCTGACGATCCGAGGTGGGGGCCTATCTCGGACATACCATCATGCACCTCCGACGACGACGAGGAGGTCACCGACGAGTTCGCTGACGACGATGACCCGGAGGAGGTCACCGACGAGTTCCCCGACGACGACGATGAGGAGTAGTGTTCGTATGTTCTCTCTTTTTAATAAAAGAATTTGTATTCCGGCGACACTGCGGCGCGCTAGCGCGTCTGTTTTCTGTTTTTAATAAAAGTTATGAAATCAGATATTTTATCTCACTAGGTTTTGAGACATTTAAGTAACCTTCTGTTTTCCATGCTTTCCACTCGTTTTCTCAAATATTTTGCAAAGGAGTTAGTCTTAAACACATCAGAGATAATATAATTCACATGATCCATTCAAAAAAGTTTGGTACACAACAAATTATTACACATCAATTCTTCCCTTGTGTCCCCGCTTTCTTACGATTTGGCCGTATCCATGGAGCATCCTCATCATTTAACTTAATTCTTGGGTCAGTGTTGACTTTGAAGGGCGGAATTTCACCAAACATATTATAATCTTCTGACATGTCTGTCTTGTCCTCCACTCCCACGATGTTTCTTTTTCCTGAAAGAACAATGTGGCGCTTTGGATCATCGCATGATGTACTGATCGTTTTCTTATCTTTCCGTTTCCTCGGTTTGCTACTCATGTCCTTCAAATAGAAAACCTGAGCGACATCTTTGGCTAGGACGAATGGTTCGTCAAGGTAACCAAGATTGTCGAAATCCACCATTGTCATTCCGTATTGCTCGTCCACCTTTACCCCACCTCCTGTTAGCTTGAACCATTTGCACCGGAACAAAGGGACCTTAAAGGAGGGTCCATAGTCAAGTTCCCATATCTCCTCTATGTAACCATAATATGTGACCTTTTGCCCAATCTCGGTTGCTGCATCAAAGCGGACACCACTGTTTTGGTTGTTGCTCTTTTTATCTTGGGAGATCGTGTAAAATGTATTCCCATTAATCTCGTACCCTTGGTAAGTCGTTATAGTCGAAGATGGTGTCTTGGCCAACATGTACAGCTGATCTCCAACATCATTGTCATTCATTAAATGTTTTCGCAACCAACTGCCGAAAGTCTCCATGTGGGCCTTTCTAATCCATGATTCAGGCTTCCCCGGGTTGTCCGAGCGTAAAATATTCTTGTGTTGCTTGAAGTACGGAGCCACCAAGCTCGAATTTTGCAGAACTGTGTGGTGTGCTTCAGTCATAGAATGACCGTCCATACATATCGTTGATTTCCTTCCGATCGTGCCTTTTCCACTTAGTCTCCCCTCGTGCCGCGATTGAGGAATATCAATCGGTTTAAGTTCAGGAACATAGTCAATGCAGAACTCAATTACCTCCTCATTTCCATAGCCCTTTACGATGCTTCCTTCTGGCCTAGCACGGTTACGAACATATTTCTTTAATACTCCCATAAACCTCTCGAAGGGGAACATATTGTGTAGAAATACAGGACCGAGAATGGAAATCTCTTCGACTAGGTGGACCAGGAGGTGCGTCATGATATTGAAGAAGGATGGTGGAAACACCAACTCGAAACTGACAAGACATTGGACCACATTGTTCTGTAACCATGGTAGATCTTCTGGACTGATTACCTTCTGAGAGATTGCATTGAGGAATGCACATAGCTTCACAATGGCTACTCGAACATTTTCCGGTAGGAGCCCCCTCAAAGCAATCGGAAGCAATTGCGTCATAATCACGTGGCGGTCGTGAGACTTCAGGTTTTGAACTTTTTGTCCGCCATGTTTATTATTCCCTTTATATTCGACGAGAAGCCAGACGGGACCTTCATACTGCTCAGGCATTCAAAAAAAAATGACCTTCTCTTCTTTGGTAAGAGCGTAGCTGGCACGACCTTGAAACCATTCCGGATGCCGGTCATCTGGGTCTTTCAAAAGTTGCTGGTCCTGCCGTGCTTCCTTTGTATCATTTGTCTTCCCATACACGCCCAAGAAGCTTAGCAGGTTCACGCAAATATTCTTCGTAACATGCATCACGTCGATTGCAGAGCGGACATCTAGGACTTTCCAATACTGTAGCTCCCAAAATATCAATTTGTTTTTCCACATGGGTACGTGCCCGTCAACTCCCAGCGGAACTGATTGCCCGCCAGGACCCTTTCCAAAGATGACTTTCAAATCCTTGACCATATCAAATATCTCAGCTCCAGTACGTTCCGCAGGCTTCGGCCGGTGATCTGCCTTGCCGTTGAAATGCTTGCCTTTCTTTCTTACGTTATGATTTCGGGGAAGAAATCGACGATGACCCAGGTACACGTTCTTCCTACAATTATCCAAAAATACACTTTCAGTCTCATGTAAGCAGTGCGTGCATGCTTTGTATCCCTTATTTGACTGTCCCGAAAGGTTACTGAGAGCAGGCCAATCGTTGATGGTTACAAAAAGCAACGCTCGTAGGTTAAATTCCTCTTATTTAAGCTCATCCCACACAGGTACACCAGGTCTGCCCCACAACTGTAAAAGTTCATCAACTAATGGCCTTAGGTACACATCGATGTCGTTGCCGGGTTGCTTCGGACCTTGGATGAGCACTGGCATCATAATGAACCTCGCTTCATGCACAACCAAGGAGGAAGGTTGTAGATGCATAGAGTCACGGGCCAGGTGCTATGGCTGGAGCTCTGCTCGCCAAAAGGATTCATGCCATCAGTACTTAGACCAAATCTTATGTTCCTTGCGTCAGCTGCAAAATCTTTGAACTCTCTGTCGATCTTTCTCCATTGCGTTCCATCAGCGGGGTCTCAACTCCCCGTCGGACTTACGGTCCTCTTTGTGCCATCGCAACAACTTGGAATGCTCTTTGTTCCTGAACAGGCGTTTCAGCCGAGGTATTATAGGAGCATACCACATCACCTTGGCGGGAACCCTCTTCCTGGGTTTCTCGCCCTCAACATCGTCACCAGGGTCATCGCCTCTGATCTTATAACGCAATGCAGTGCATACAGGGCATTCATCCAAATTCTCGTATGCACCGCGGTAGAGGATGCAGTCGTTAATGCATGCATGTATCTTCAGAACCTCTAAACCTAGAGGGCAGACAACCTTCTTTGCTTCGTACGTACTGGCGGGCAACTCGTTATTCTTCGGAAACATATTCTTCAACATTTTCAGCAAATTTTCAAATGATCAGTCAGCTACACCTTCCCGTGCCTTCCATTTCAGCAAATCCAGTGTGCAGCCCAGCTTTTCAGACTATTGTCGCATCCTGGGTACAGCGACTTCGTGTGATCCTCTAACATGCGATCCAAATTCTCCCTCTCCTTGTCAGTTTTGCAGCGTCTCCGTGCATCAGCAATGGTCCGACCAAGATCATCAGCGGGCTCATCATGTGCCTCTTCTTCACCTTCACCAAACCCTTCCCCACCTTCAGCATCATCCTCCATGAAAGTATCACCGAAAGCGTCATGATAGTTGAAATCGATATCATCCTCTTCTTCATCTTCTTCCATTCTAACCCCTTTTTCTCCATGCTTGGTCCAACAATTATAGATTCGCATGAAACCGTGCCGAAGTAGGTGCATGTGAACGACTTTTGAGGAGGAGTGACCCTTCTCATTCTTACATTCAGCACATGGACAGATAATAAAACCTCGCTGCTTGTTCGCATTTGCCACTACGAGGAAATCTTTCAAACCCGTAGTGAACTCGCCGGAGAGTCGGTTACCGTACATCCATTGCCGATTCATCTGCATTATTATTATATAAAGTATATAATTAATTAACCATCATGCATTTGTTAAACTAACTAGCTGGAAATAATACAAATCATGAAAGGTTCAAGTTGCTAACCACGATCGCGGAGGTAAAATAAATGAAAACCCACCATATCATGTGTGTTTCATGCTCTCGGGCATTTCATCAAACACCTTGTGTGCATAGGAGGAACAAAAAGCAAACCCACCACCCCTTGTGAATATTGTGAGTAGAAGTGACACCAAATGTGGCTAAGTGCAGCCACCTGAGCCCTATATATAGGGATGGGCCTTTAGTCCCGGTTCACCTGGACAACCGGGACTAAAGGCCTTGGGGACCTATTAGTCCCGGTTGGCCTGGCCAACCGGGACTAAAGACACTCCCGTCCGCCAGCTGTGGACCGAGCGCGCTGGGCCCAGACTGTTGGTCGCGAGTCTCCTCCCGAACCGCGACTAGAGACCCCTATAGTCGCGGGTCGATACTTTTGGGGACTAATGGGGGCGTATGGAAGGCCTATTTTCTACAAGTGTATATTACCTAGGAGTTAACAACCAATGCCGTCAGAACTCGGTGTGCCGTAAATACCGCGTTAACCATGGGTCTTCTATGGGGGGAGTAAGTCAGATGTGATCTTTACTCGTTCGCATGTCAACGGGCTGCCAGAGACGTACGCTGTAGGTCTTGCGAGACTACATGCACATGGGTGGGATCCCTTAATTCCCACGGACTCTGCGGGTCTATGATGGTCTGCCAGGGGCGCGTAGATATCCATCATGAGGGGTGGAACCAGGCATTCAACCTGCTGGCAGAAATGGGTGGGCATGCGTTGTGCGGAGAAGCACGGTTTGGCTTGGACCAACAACCGGGCCCCACACCTGAGTGGGAGTGGACAGGAATGTACACCTGGTTGTGCAACATGGTCTTGGTCGTCCATGGGTAAAGTAACGCACCTCTGCAGAGTCAGAGTGTAAAAGGATGTGGCATGTTACCCCCTGTTCCGGGAAGGAACTGCGAACGCTACAGGAAAGGCAACTCCATGAAGTTCTAGCTCCTGTGATGGTCTGGCGGGCATAGTTTTCAGAAGTAAAAGCAACCTCTTGAAGAAAGATTTACAAAACCTTGCATTAGCTTATGACTCTTTTGAGTCTAGAGCTGTAGTTAGTGCATCAAACTACCCACTGTATATCATGAACTTGTTGAGTAACGCTCGTTACTCATTCGTTCCCGTTTGACCCCCTGCTTAGAGTTGAAGCATGTTGGAAGTCGTCTTCGTGAAGCAACGTCATCAACAACGCTGATAGAGGAGAAGCTATCAAGGTGTAGGTGAAGTCCATCCTTGGAGTTAGTTGTTATAAGCCATAGATTAGGGCTGACATCAGTCGTAGTAGTTTAGTTCTGAACTAGAGTTCTTCTCCAGCTTGGATTTTCGCTTTGTTTCTTCTTATGTTCATTTGTTTGAGATCTTCTTGATTCATCAGGGAGATTCTCAATATTTCGAAATGAAGTTTGTATTCTATAGTTTTGCCTGGTCCCGCTGTGTTTCTGTTGTACCACTCTGGGAGATGTAATATTCATGGATAAGTCCTTCTTTGAGTATTATGTCACCGACTTGCGCACTACACATGCAGTGGTGTTTGGGTCACCACCGATGGTATCAGAGCAAAGCGACCTTAGGTTTAAAACCTTTTAGGAGATCTATAGGTTGGTAAAGACTATAGGAAGCCATCTTATCTAAACCCCACTTCCTAGAACTATGATGATCATCCACTTGGGAATGATACGATCATACTTGTATAGAATATTCTTACTCAACTTGAGTAGATATACTTATCTATTTTTTTATACCTAGGTATGAATAGTTAGAACTTTAGCATGCATCAGTTTTATTAAGAAGAGTGTTCTGACATAGTTAGAGATGAATAAGTCAAAGTGATGATTACCCCATTCTATGAATGAATAGGATGGAGTAGAACATGGTATAGAGTAAGTGTATAGGAGTCATCAAGAATGGATGCTGAGGATCATTAAGAGTTATTAAAACTCTGGTAACTATGGGGTACATACCATATCCTTAGTTATCAACTCTAGAGGTGAATCAATATAGTAAAGTATAGTGTAGAATTAGGAGAAGGCATAAGCATTGATGGAAGCTACATTACTAATCCTACGATGTGATCAACACCATGAAGGATCAACAGATACCATAAGGAGATTATCATAATCAAGATGAAGTAATTCAATTACATAATACTTATTCCTATACGGAAACAAGTTAAACCACAACTACTATACGATCAATTTTTCTTGGTTTATTCTATTGCAGTAAGGCATGCAACTGGAGTAATTACCGAGGCAAAGATTGGTTGTATAGAATAGGATTACAAGGTAATATATACCTACTTGTAGTGTATAGCATTTAAGAGCCTTGATACTTGAGATGTTTTACTCAAAGTACTTCTATTTCACAGGCTTTTGATGCATGAGTGATAACTGCATTTGGGATTTATTGCATCTTATTTGGATCTTTGATTGACTAGATCCATACATGAAGATGGAACATGATGTTCAAATGCATGTGCAAACACTAAGTTCTATCTTGATGTTACTGATCTAGAGGGTATAGGATCAGAATGAGAGCGGTCAGCGTAATCAGCAGTTCGAAATCACCACAAAAGCTCTTAAACACCAAGAAGTCAAGAAGGCAAAAGTCAATGAATCCACTGATGGGAATGGACCACATTCACATCTTTTTTGGATCTGGTGAGATACTTCATCAACATATGGTGCTACCACAAGTGATGCCAAGATGATAACATGAGTAGTTGTATCCTAGAAAGAAATATGTAGAAGTTCGATAAGTGAACTTATAGAGACCCAAAGATGTAGAAGGACCATAGGAAGTAACCAGTGGAATAGGTTATAATTACCTACAGGAAAGAGTTAAAACTCGAGGAAACTCGAAGATATTTTCCCTAATAATTGAGGCTAAGTCAATGTACACTACGTTGTACAAGTTTCATTGAGCAATATTCCTCTTGAGACCATTAGAGTGAACCAAATGAAGTCCTAAACATAGACAATATCCATTGTACTGGAAGAATCTTATTGGTTATTCATCATCTGATGGATATACCAAATGTTCTTCGAAAAGTTGTGAGAGATAGGAAACCATACCTATTCATCGGAGAATGAAACATGGTATCCACTATGTGGAGGAAATATCACGTATTCTTCGTGAGACCATTAGGAAGGCCTAGTAACAAAACATAGTTGTCATAGCAACATGCTTAGTATTAGAGACAGTGCAAGGTGAACAATCAGGACAAGAGGCTACACATGACAAGGTCAACACAAGGAAATAGCTGTGAAGAATCAACGGTCTGCAGAAATTCTCTCTACCTATTTTTACGTGAGAGAGGTTGAACTTCGGGACGAAGTTCTTGTTAAGGGGGAGATACTGTAACATTCCAGTGTTTGGGAGGTTATAAGGATTTAAATATAATATGTGCATTTGCAAAGCATGCATCTAAAAGTACGGGAAATTTTGGCGCGAAAGTTTAAACGAACCAAAGTGACCAATGTTTCATTTGACATGATGAAATAGGTCTAGTTCATCTAGTCAAGAGTACATTTGGAGTGGATCTTTATAACAAGTATCTTAAGAAAACAAATCACCTGATAAGATAAGCTATAGTTGGGTATGACCAACACAAGCTCTCAACAAGCCTAACCTCAAGTCTATAAGTGACTTGGGATAATTCCCTAGGTATCTACAACTCAAATAGGGTGAGTATCCAAATCTCCTAACTGATGATCACACTTCCACAAGATAGTAATGCACTAGTGAACCATCACAACAGTAGAGATAATACATCCTCTAATCATGAACTCTTTAAGTCATTAACCATTCACACAACATCTTTCCAAATTATTTAGTAACTACTAAGTTAACCTTCACATGAAAATAACAAAGGTTTAGTAGAACACAAATGATACCCACAAGTCTTAACTCAAAACCCACCAGTGGGAAATGATATAATAATTGTACTAACATATTTATCGAATATGTACATATCTCATTAACCATAAAAGAAGTATATAAAAGAAGAACTAAATCTTCTTAAACTAATGTTAAACCTTAATCATTACATATGATCTTTTCAACCTCTATGTCTGTATTATATTTACAAAAGAAGGATATAAATTAAAATCATGACACCAGAGAAAACAACTAACAACTATGACATAAGTCATTAAACCCAATAACTTTCACATGCTCATTGTTCTATCATCTCAAACAAGTGAGCATATGAAAGCTCAACACATTAATGAACCATTCGATTAACTTATTATCTTAAGTTCCCATTTCACAAACACTCCACATTTCTATCCACGTCAATATTCAATAACTAAAGTATCTCTGGATACAACCCAGGGATAACAACAAGTTATAATCTATGTTAGAGAAATTGAATTGATATCTAAGTAAAACCAATCATGTATAAAACAAGTATCTATCTTTTGGGAAATAAAATAAGAAGTATATGTAAGGATAATAAAAACATGAACTAACTTTTAATCTAGATCTTGATATTTTATCTTGTTATCTTCCAATCTTCTCTAATTTATTATGCAAGAGAAACAACCACAAGAACAGAGGAACTACCACTAGAAGATCTTAAGAAGGATTCTTTGGAGGATTCTAGAAGTGTTATTCCAATTTATCATAAGAGTATTTGGAACTCTTATATCCTGATATGATCTTATTAACTTCTCATGAAATAGTGTGATACTCCAGTGTTAGTGTTATATATAAGTAGTTTGGTAACAAGCTTGTACACCTTGTTAACATATCACTTATGTATATTCAAACAATTGAGTGTCATACACAAACAAACAGAAGGTTGAATAACCTAGTACATCTCAGCCTCTTGTATATGAAAAGTAATTTGGGGACAAGCCTTGCAAACTTGTCAACATATTCTTCTTATATGCTTAAGGCTAATTGATGTCATAAAACAAACTCGCATATTTTTATAATCGTCAAAGTAAAATCTTTGCTTGGAAACACTGGTTGTTTTCACCACCAGGGGAAGATAGTTGAAGGTGGAATCCAAGAGATGATATTAATTGCAAGTGACACAAGGTGAAAACAGAAGATTAGTGGCAACTAGAGGGAAGAATATCAAGCAACAGAAGTCCACAAGGAGCAACACTGCCTTAGGAAGAATTTATTTAGTAAATCATTAGTTAATGTTAGAGAATCCATAACCTCTATGCTTTGTCAAGCTCAAGAGAGATGAGGAACAAATAGTAAATATCTTAAATGAAAACAAGTATCCAGTAAGAAATAACAACAAGGCATTGCATCCACATGTCTTGATATGTGGAGGTAGATGAAAACAAGCTTAATACTTTGTTTTCCAAATCCTCTTCATAGATAAGACTAACAGATGATAACAAAAAGTCATCTACACAGAACCATACAAATGATCACTTGTTTCTATAACAAGCATGGGATGATATCCATACTTGAAACCTGGTGGAAAACAAACAAATAAGATCCCAAAAACCACGCATGTTTTCCACCTGATCAAGTACTGAAAATAGCAAACATAGAGTATTCACTCAGGATGCAGCGGACACGGACGTCCGCTGCCCGTTTTGTCCGCGCCGCTCCAAACCGCTAAACGGACTGGCGGACGGGCCGCCCAGATTAGGCGGGCCTGGCGGAAAGTGACCGCGTAGCCGCTAAGAGCATGTCTAACAGACCCCCTAAATGGCCCAAACCCGTATAATCACCGCTGATATACGGGTTTGGGCTCTACCCGGCCATCTAGCAGACCCCCTAAATCGAGCACCCCGGACGAATTTTTACAAGTTTCGGTAGGGGGCGGCCCGTCGAACCCTACATGTGGGGGTCGGGAGGGGATGTAGAGGGTGAACCCTCTACCTCGTGCGAGCTAGGGCGCGCTGAAGTTTCAGCTGGGAACCCCGTTTTCCTCCGTCCCGCCGCCAGAGCCGCCAGCCGCCGCCGCGTAGATCCGGTCGCCTCCGAGCCGCCGCACATCCGCCGGACCCCGCCGCACCCCCGTCGGACCCTCGCCGGACCTCGGCGCCCCTCGACTCGCCGCGCCGCGTGCATGTCCGCCGCCGCCCCATGGTGAGTACTTTGCCGTGTTCCTCTTCGATTTCGCTTGGGGTCTGATCTGTGCTTCACCGTCGTAGATGTCTGCGGACGCCACCATGGATGATTTGGAGTATTCCGATGATTCGTCGAGCTGGTCATCGGGGGATTCGGACCTCGACGAGCTGCTGAACGACGACATGGAGATGATGCAGCTCCTCTTCCGCATCAAGAAGCTCGAAGACCACGCGAAGCTGCTAGATCAGAGAAGAGGTTCCACGATGGGCCGCATATGTATCCCGCGGAACCGCGCGCTCGGCCACGAACAGCTGTGGCAAGATTATTTTGCCGTGGTACCTACCTATCCCCCCGTCTCTTCCGTAGGAGATATCGCATGCGTAGGATTATCACCAGCTCACCCAGCTCACCCAAGATCTGAATGTGCTGAGACTCATCACCAGCTCACCCAAGATCTGATCGATCACCACTGGCAGTTGCATGGCCAATGATTCATTTCCTCTTCTTCTATGTGTGAAACATTGATTGGCAGTTCAGAAAACATTTTATTGTGTGAAACATTGATTGTAATAATTAGGATTATTATTGTGTGCTTTGATAATTTTATTGTTTGAAACATTGAATGTAATAATTATGATGATTATTGTGTGCTTCGAAAATTTTATGCAATGTGAGATGTTGCATTAATATGCAAAATGTCCAAAACCCTGTTTTGTGAGGGGCCAAAAACTCGTGCGAGCTAGAAGACCCCCTACCCCCACCCCGTAAAACAGAAAAATAACATAGTATTCTAATAAGAGTATTTGGAACTCTTATATCCTGATATGATATTATTAACTCCTCATGAAATAGTGTGATACTCCAGTGTTAGTGTTATATAGAAGTAGTTTGGTAACAAGTTTGTACACCTTGTTAACAGATCACTTTTGTATATTCAAACAATTGAGTGCCATACACAAACAAACAGAAGGTTGAATAACCTAGTACATCTCAGCCTCTTGTATATGAAAAGTAATTTGGGGACAAGCCTTGCAAACTTGTCAACAGATTCTTCTTATATGCTTAAGGCTAATTGATGTCATAAAACAAACTCCATATTTTTATAATCGTCAAAGTAAAATCTTTGCTTGGAAACACTGGTTGTTTTCACCACCAGGGGAAGATAGTTGAAGGTGGAATCCAAGAGATGATATTAATTGCAAGTGACACAAGGTGAAAACAGAAGATTAGTGGCAACTAGAGGGAAGAACATCAAGCAACAGAAGTCCACAAGGAGCAACACTGCCTTAGGAAGAATTTATTTAGTAAAGCATTAGTTAATGTTAGAGAATCCATAACCTCTATGCTTTGTCAAGCTCAACAGAGATGAGGAAAAAATAGTAAATATCTTAAATGGAAACAAGTATCCAGTAAGAAATAACAACAAGGTATTGCATCCACATGTCTTGATATGTGGAGGTAGATGAAAACAAGCTTAATACCTTGTTTTCCAAATCCTCTTCATAGATAAGACTAACAGATGATAACAAAAATTCATCTACACATAACCATATAAATGATCACTTGTTTATATAACAAGCATGGGATGATATCCATACTTGAAACCTGGTGGAAAACAAACAAATAAGATCCCAAAAACCACGCATGTTTTCCACCTGATCAAGTACTGAAAATAGCAAACATAATCAATAGTGTGGACTTGTATCTCTTATTAGGGAGATAAATCTCCTTTTTTAACATCCTTAAAAGGCGCATGATACATGTCCCCGATTCCGCCGCCCACTAAGTCTCGCGGGTAAAAGTGAAAGGGTGCTACCACCGCCGCCTCTAAGTCTTCACCAAAGAAGAAGGTTGCTCAAAAGAAGAAACCCAAGCTGCCACCGGAGGTGTTGCCTTCTGATATGACTGACGAGCAGAACGTTGTGTGGGTCGCTGCGGGAAAGAAACGTCAGATATCTATGTGGGGAAAGAAACCCGCCTCGCCACCAAAGAAGCCAATAGATCCAGCATTACAGAAACACTTTAAGGATCTGCTACTCATGCCATCCCAAGAAACACTTTAAGGATCCAGCATGACTATGTGCGCGGTTTATTTTAGAGTCATTCTAAAGCAAAGAAGAAGGGGAACACAATTCCCCCACTCAGGGAGCAAAAAATCCCGGTCTCCCCGCTCAAGGTAGTACCCGCTGCACAGAAACCCTCAGAGCCAATTGATATGGATGAAGTTAGGAGGTTTGCCAGATCTTGTGGTATCATCGTTGAGAAATTACTAAGTGGTCGCGATGGGTCCTTTCCAGTTGCTGATAGAGTATGGAATATGAGTCAGGGAAGTTGATACGTCATGAACATATCCCTAATTTCTGATGATCCATGATGATATTATGCCAATTTCTACATGTTTTATCTCTTCTTTATGTCATTTTTATCGATATTTCGGACTAACCTATTGAAAAGATGACACAGAGCCAGTTCCATGTTTTCTGTTGTTTTTAGTTTCAGAAAAGTTTTTCTGGAAATATTCTCGGAATTGGAAAGTTCGAAACCCGGAAGTCCTATTTTCTCCGGAAGCATCCAGAAGACCAAAGAGGAGACGAAGAGGGGCATCAGGGGGCCCACACCATGGGGTGGCGTGGCCCCCTCCTTGGCCGCGCCAGGGGGTGGTGTGGGGCCCCCAGAGCTCCACCGTCTCTGCCCTTTCGCCTATTTAATCCCCCGGGATGGAAAACCCTAAGTACCTGATCAAAATCCCCGAAAAAGTTCCGCAGCCGCCGTCACCGTCAACCCTAGATCAGGGGGTTCGGAAGCTGTTTCCGGCACCCTGCCGGAGAAGAAATCATCACCGGAGGCTTCTACATCACCATGCCTGCCTCCGGAGTGATGCGTGAGTAATTCATCCCTGGACTATGGGTTCGGAGCTGTAGCCAGATGGTTGTCTTCTCCTCATATGCCTCCATGTTTAGATCTCGTGAGCTGCCTATCATGATCGAGATTGATTTTATGTAACTCTATGTGCTATGTTTGCTAGGATCCGATGAATATTGACCTTATGCCAAGTTGATTATAGTCTTTGTTGCATATGTTATTTGTGATCTTGCATGCTTTCCGTTGCTAGTGGTTGCTTTGGCCAAGTAGTTGCTAGTGACTCCAAGAGGGAGTATTTATGCTTGATAGTGGGTTCATGCCTCCTCATTGCCTTGCTCAAGTGATAGAAACGTGAAGGGGGAGGATTGCCATTAGGGAGAAAACAATGGTGAGAGTGCCCGTCTGCATAATCATTGCTTACATTACACACATTGTTTAATGCAGTTATCTGTTGCTTGCAACTTAATACCTAAGGGGTTCGGATGATAACCTGAGGGTGGATTATTAGTCATAGATGCAGATGGATTTCGGTCTATGTATTTTGTTGTAATGCCCGCACTAAATATCATAGTAGTCATCAGTTATATTGTGCACTACGGTGCAACCTCTATTTGTCAATTTCCCAACTGTAATTTGTTCACCCAGCATGTTATTTTTATGGAGAGACACCACTAGTGAACTTATGAACCCCGATCCATTTTCCACACTGTTAAACAAACCACAACAATTTCATGCTTTCTTTACTTACTGCAAGCTTAGTTGATTTTCCAGACTATACGTCTAATCTTTGTTTTCAGCAAGACCGGTGAGATTCACAACCTCACTGTACTGTTGGGGCAAAGTATTTTGGTTGTGTTGTGTGCAGGTTCCACGTTGTTGCTGACACCGTTGAAGTGCCAGCACCACCGTTAGTGGAATCAACCTTCCGAAGGTCCTCTTTCTCCTACTGGATTGATAACCTTGGTTCCTAGCTAAGGGGAAATACCTGCCGCTATGCTCATCACACCCTCCTCTTGGTGTTCCCAACAAAGCACATCAGAAGTCTCTCGTCAGACCTGACCTGCTCGGCTCTCTAACAACACATAACCGTCAACTGCATCAGTGGTACATGAAAGCCTCAAACCATGGGCTAGATACACTCATGATCAAAGTTACATAGGATCAATTCTTCCGCGAAGACTCGATCTCTATTTATTTGGAAGATCTTTTTGACCTCTATAATCTAGACGGTCTCGATAAATCGATCATCAGCACCTACTCTCTGTAAGTGATTAATTTATTTTCATAAGTCTCTACCTCATCTTGTTCTATCATTGCTTCTTATTATCCTCACTAAACAATATATAGTATGCAGATTGAAGATTCGGGAAGGTCAAGAAAGCGGTGGCATTGGGTTCATTGAACCGTATGTCATCAATAATGTAATGCTAAAGAAATACCCCAGTGAAATAGAGAATAACATTCATACATTTTTGGAGAAACAATTTTACAATAGTGAAATACTATTTCCTTACAGACACGGGTGAGTGTTACTTTCTTTTGCATATTCCTGCATATTTCTATTTTGCTAACTGGGTATTAAGTGTAATTGATGAGTTATGCATGACTGTGTATATAAACATGTGCAGTTTCCACTGGATTCTTCTCAACATTCATGTTGACATCGGAATAGTTGATCTCATGGACTCTATGAATAAAACACAGGAGGAGTACATTTCTGTGATTTTAGTGCTCAACAAGTAAGTTAAATCATTGTCGCACTATATCGTCCCCTTCTGTTCAATCATTATTGATACGTCATGAACATATCCATAATTTCTGATGTTCCATGTTGTTTTCATGCCATATGCTACATGTTTTCCTTACACTTTATGTCATTTTTTTCGATTTCCCAGGACTAACCTATTGACAAGATGCCACAGAGCCAGTTCATATTTTCAGCTGTTATTAGTTTTAGAAAAGTTGTTCTAGAAATATTCTCAGAATCGGACGATTCAAAAGCAAGAAGTCTTAGAAATCCCGGAGGGTCAAGAAAGTCCCGAAGAGACCCGGAGGGGGCCACACCATAGGGTGGCGCGGGTCCCCCTGGCCGCGCCACCAGGTGGTGTGGGCCCCCTGGCCACCCCCCGGCATCGCCCTTTCGCCTATATATGCCCCCCGATACATCAACCCTAGATTAATTGGCCTTTTTCACCAAAAATATTTGTAGCTCCTCCACCGCCAGGTTTCGGGGGACAAAAATCTCTGTTCCGGCACCTTGCCGGGACGGGGAAGTGCCCCCGGAGCCATCTCCATCGACTCCACCGCCATCTCCATCGCCGTTGTTGTCTCCTATGATGAGGATGGAGTAGTTCTCCCTCAGGGATGAGGGCTCTACCGGTAGATATGTGTTTCATCTCTCTCTCTCCCATGGTGTGATCTTTATGTGATCGTGAGCTTTGCAATCTAGTTGAATTAGTAGATGTTACACTTCATCTGTTATGCTACTCGAGTGGTTTTGTTATGAGATCTCCATAAACTCTTTGATCACGGTGTAAAGGTGGCAGTGTGTGCACCGTGTGGTTTAGCATGATATTTATATCTTGTGTTGGATGACCCTATGAAATTGTGGCGTTTGTTTAGTACCTTCTAGGGCGCTCATAGTGACAGCGTGGGGTTAACTAGACATGGGAATACAAACTTGAGGAGTGCTGTTACAGCCCTACGCAATGAATTGGTGTTTGTTATTCGACCGAAGAGTGGTTCGGAGTAGCATAGTGAAGAGAGATATTTATGAATTCAATTGTGTTATCATTGTTGAGAGTGTCCACTAGTGAAAGCATGACCCCTAGGCCTTGTTTCTAAGCATTAATACACTGTTTACAATCAGTTTATCTACATGTTTGCTTGCTGCCATTTTTCTTTCAGATTGCTATTATCACTTATACACATCCATATTACTTGTATTTCACTCTCTCTTCGCCGAACTAGTGCACCTATACAACTGACAATTGTATTAGGTGTGTTGGGGACACAACAGACTTCCTGTATCGTAATTGCAGGGTTGCTTGAGAGGGATACCTTTGACCTCTTCCTCCCTAAGTTCGATAAACCTTTCATAATCCACTTAAGGGAAAATTGCTGCTGTTCTACAAACCTCTGCACTTGGAGGCCCAACACTGTCTACAAGAATAGAAGCGTGTGTAGACATCAATTACCGTACGATGATGTAGGAAAACAGGGTAGGCCACACTAGCGCAAATCTAAATTTCTACCGCGTCAACCAAGATCTGTTGCAAGATATAGATCACGAGTTTACCACTAGACGTGATGTGCCGATCTCGGTGAAGCGGGTCGGGGCAGGGTAGTCGTACGAATCCTCCGGATCCCGTTGCTCCCACGAACATCTCCTCTTGGCGGCTCATCCAAGTGCTACATATGCAACACCTCTATCGGTATCCACACGTGCGGCGTGGAAGCACCACTCACCGGACTGCTAGGTCCGCGCGGCAGCAGGGGCGTGGAGATACAGTGGCTGCGGTGGAATGTGGTGCGGAATTAGCAACCCTCAAACACACAACCTACTCTCCTTTATATGGACGTCCCCATAATGGGCTGCCACTAAAACAGCCCACTCTGCAGTCCATTTCCAGCCCATTTTGGATTCAATCCGAATTCTGCTTCTTCTACCTTAAGTGTGCGACCCTATAGGTTCACGCACGTTTAGACATGACACGAGTACACATACTTGGCCAATAGTTGGTTGCGGCTTCTGGCAAAACGTGCCAACTCCGAAACGTGCATAAAGATCACATCGGAAGAACCATCACATGTTTATGCTATTCCTTTTGCCTCACGATATTTGATCATGCTCCTAGCTGATCACTCTTTCTCGATCTTGTGAATCGGAATCCCTTTCTAGGTTAACTATTAACCTTATTCAGCATGGCCATGCATTTCTGGATCCGATCACTCGAGGGCCCTAGAGAAATATCTCTCTCTAGTGAAGAGAGGGGCAAATCCCATCTTGACTGACCATGCATTGCAGCATGCTTCATGACAAATCCGAAAGCTACCTTTATAAATACCCTTTCACGGTGTAGCGTTTGATAGCCCCAAAGTAGGTCGATTCACATCTCAAGAACATGCGACAATCTCAGGTCTAAGGACAAAGCAAGCACAACGTGTAGAGAGAGAACTATTAACCTTGTTGTAATGTCTCAAGCTGGATCAGTCCAACACCTTGTTCGTAACATGAGTTCAGATTATTAGTTTGACATCACCATGTCTATGACTTGCGAAACATAGCCATCAGCCAATACATGTGCTAGTCTACTGTTCAGGTGTGTCCTCACATGAACTCCGACTAGGGACATATTTAGAATAACCATGTAAGGAAAGAGTTTCACAAATAAGTCACATACTTGCCAATCAATACAAATATATTATTCAAGGCACATTATTACAAATCATGGATACATAGATATATCATCATCTCTATGATTGTCTCTCGGGCATATCTCCAACAGTCTCCCACTTGCACTAGAGTCAATCTAGAAGATATCAAATACCCATAGATCTTGTGTGCGACTCATGCTTAGGATTTGGGAGAGGTTTTGTCAAAGGACCAGCAACATTCAGATCCGTATGTATTTTGCATAAGCTTACTTCTCCTCGTTCGATGAACTGTCGAATGAGATGATAACGCCGCATAAAGTGTTTGGTTTTCTGGTGACTCCTTGGCTCCTTTGCTATCGCAATGGTACCACTATTATCACAGTAGAGATCCAATGGATTGGACGCACTGGGGACAACACCTAGATCAGTAATGAACTGCTTCATCCAAACACTTTCCCTGCCGGCTTCAGCTGCCGTGATGTACTCGGCCTCCATTGTAGAATGAGCAATCGTGTCCTGCTTGGAACTCTTCCAGTTAACCGCTCCACCGTTCAACGTGAACACATAGCCCGATTGCGATTTGGAATCATCCATATCGGTTTGGAAACTAGCATCGGTGTAACCATTTACAACGAGTTCCTCCTCACCTCCGTAAACTAGGAACATAACCTTAGTTCTTCTCAAGTACTTCATGATATTATTTACTCTGTCCGGTGACTCTCTCCGGGATCAGCTTGGTACCTGCTCGTAACACTTAGAGCATATGAGACATCTGGGCGAGTACATATCATTGCATACATGATAGACCCAATTGCCGAAGCATATGGAATCCTACTCATGCGCTCTCGGTCATCAGTTGTCAAAGGACACTAAGTCTTGCTAAGTTTTGTGTCGTGTGACATGGGAAAGAACCCTTTCTTTGCTTCTTGCATGCTGAATCGTTTCAGCACTTTGTCAATGTAATTACTATGGCTTAATACTATTAGCCTCTTTGATCTATCTCTATAGATCTTAATACCCAGAATGTATGCCGCTTCCCCTAAGTCCTTCATGGAAAAACTATTTTTCAATGAGGCCTTAATAGACTCGAGCATAGGAATGTCATTTCCAATCAGTAGTATGTCATCCACATATAAGATTAGAAATACGAGTGAGCTCCCACTTTCTTTCTTGTAAACACAAGACTCTGATTTGTTTTTGATAAAGCCAAAACCTTTGACTACCTCATCAAACTGAATGTTCCAACTTTAAGATGCTTTCTTCAACCCATAAATGGATTTGTGAAGCTTGCATACCTTTCCAGCATTTTTAGGATCGACAAAACCCTCGGGCTACATCATATACACGTCCTCGGTTAGGTTTCCATTTAGGAAAGCCGTCTTGACGTCCATTTTCCATATATATTAGTCAAAATATGCAGCAGTAGTTAGAATTATTCGAATAGATTTAAGCATCACTAAGGAAGAGAAGGTCTCGTCGTAGCCAACTCCTTGAACTTGCCAAAAACCTTTTGCGACAAGTCGAGCTTTATGGACATGAACATTTTCGTCCATATCAATCTTTCTCTTATAGATCCATTTGCATTCTATGGTCTTATGACCATCAGGCAGATCAACCAAGTTCCAAACTTGATTGTCACACATGGAATCTATTTCGGATCTCATGGCACTTTGCCATTTCTAGGAGTCTGGGTCATCATTGCTTCCGTATAGGTAGTAGTCTCATCATTGCCTAACAATAATATTTCCCGTGTATCATTGTCTAACAATAATATCTCTCGCGAGTTACGGAGCCTTTCCGACCTTCGTGGTGGTGGTGCTTCTCTCGCCACGGGTTCTTCAACTTGTTCTGCTATTATAGCATCACTCATTGAGTCCTCCCCGGTAGGCTATCTTGAACTTCATCAAGCTGCACCGTTCTTCCACTTGTCTCCTTTGTGAGAAACTCTTTCTCTAAGAAAACACCATTCCGAACGACAAACACTTTTCCCTCTTCTCGGTTGTAGAAGTAATACCCAAATGTTTGCTTTGGATATCCCACAAAAATGCATTTATCCGACTTGGGTGTGAGCTTGTCCGACTGAAGTAGCTTGACAAACACGTCACAACCCCAAATCTTTAGAAAAGACAAGTTGGAACTCTTCCCATTCCACATCTCATATGGCGTCTTAACTACGGATTTAGACGGTACCCTATTTTGTGTGAGTGTTGCTGTTTCTAGAGAAAAACCCCCAAAATGACAATGGAAGATCTGACTGGCTCATCATTGACCAAACCATGTCCAACAAGGTTCGATTACGCCGTTCGGAGACCCGGTTTCTTTGAGGCGTTCCAGGCGGCGTAAGTTGAGGAACATTTCCACAACTCTTAAAATGATCGCTAAATTCGTGACTCAATTATTCTCCTCCACGATCGGATCATAGAGCCTTAATTTTCTTGCCACGTTGATTCTCTACTTCATTCTGGAACTCTTTGAACTTTTCAAAAGTTTCAGACTTATGCTTCATTAGGTAGACATAACCGTATCTATTAAAATCATCAGTGAAAGTTATGAAGTAGTGAAAAACACCTCTTGTTGTCGTTCTCATTGGTCCGCATACATTAGTATGTACGAGTTCCAATAAGTCCGTCGCCCTCTCAGGAGAACCGTTGGAAGGCGACTTGATCATCTTTCCAAGTAAGCAAGCTTCGCATGTCTCGTATGATTCAAAATCAAACGAAGTTAGAAGACCGTCATTATGGAGTTTCTTCATACACTTTTCACTTATATGACCCAACATATAATGCCTAAAATAGGTAGGATTCAAATCATTAGGCCGTAGCCTTTTAGCACTTACATTATAAACATGAGCATCAACAGGATTTATAATAAAAAGCCCATTCACAATGGAAGCAAAAGCCACAAACATATCATTCTTGGAGATTAAACAACCATTGTCTTTACTCACAAATGAATAACCATCTCTCATCAAACATGAAGGAGAAATAATGTTTCGGTTAAAACTAGGAACGTAATAACCATTATTCAATTCCATAATAAATCCTGAAGGGAGGTGCAGTTGGTAGACGCCAATGGACAACGCATCATCCCTTGCATTATTTCCGACGCGAAGATCAACTTCTCCTTGTCTCACGCTTCTACTCATTACTAGCCACTGCATCGATTTGCAAATGTGAGCAACCGATCCGGTATCAAATACCCAAGAGTCAATAATAGAGTCAGCGAGAAAAATGTCTATAACATTAATTACAAGGGTACCTGAGCTAGAAGTCTTACTTCCACTCTTCTTCACGAAAGCAAGGTACTTGCTGCAATTCCTCTTCCAGTGTCCAGTATCATGACAGAAGAAGAACTCTATGTCAGGTTTAGGTCCGTCCTTAGGCTTAGGCTTTGGCTTGGAGATCAAATCTTTAGCCTTCCCTTTCCCCTTAGACTTACCCTGCTTCTTGAAGGTAGGCCTGTTCTGCACAACCAACACTTGGCCATGACCTGCACTCTTCTTAATGTCATTCTCTGCGGTCTTGAGCATCCCACAAAGTTTATTAAGGTCCTTCTTCACTTTATGCATATGGTAGTTCAAAATGAAGTTCCCATAGCTAGATGGAAGCGAAGCCAAAATGAAATTTGTGGCCAACTTAGGGTCCAATGGAAAACCAATGTAACATCCCAAGTATGAAAACTACCCTATAGAATGTTTGATTGCCTGTTTATTTAAGGTATTGCATCATGTCATCATGTTGTTCCATGTTGTTTGCATTTGTTTCTTAATTATTGCAATTGTTTTCCACTGTTTTCACAACTCAAATTCAAACCTTATTCAAACCATGTTTTCATACTTGTTCTGTTACAACTTTTGGAATAAAAATAACAAGTGAAAACAACCAAATTGTTCCCTTTTATTTCATATTGGATCACTTATTAAATTGTTGCTTAATTCAATCGATCACTTTAATCAATTAATTCCAAATCACTTCCAAACTCAAACCATGTCTCAAAATCATTAAACTTTTGAATCCATGAAGTGCACCACTAATTTGAATTCCTTAAATCACTTTTAAACCCTAAAGAAAACCCTATTGAAAAATACTTTGTTTTCTAATATTAACTAATATTGCAAATTTCAATCAATTTGATTTTATAACAAATCTCCAAAACAATCAAACTCATTTTTTAATCAACTTAAATCATAGGGGTCACCCTAAATAAAACATTGTTTTCATTAATAATTCATTAATTAACAAGTTATTCAAATTCCCATAAACAAACCTTCAAACAGCACCATTTTTCAAATTATGAAATTACCCAAAACACAATACACTCTTTTGTTTCCAATTAAAGTTATTTGGTTCACCTTATTAACTTGTTGGTTTCAAGATTAATCAAATATTTATCAAATGCTTCCAAAACTAAACCAATTTACAAACAGCTCTGGAATCTTGAAATCTTGAAAATTAAAATGGCCCAATGGTTGCTAGCACACTAAGTAGCCTACCCAAAATTTTCTGGAATTTTTGGCAAACCCTAAAGCATCTATTTCTTCCACTTTTGTTTTGCTACAAAAAAAAAACAGAAAGCCAAAAATATAAAAAGAAAACGGTTCAAGGTGGGGGAAGAAAACCGCAGCCCACCAGCCCACCATCTCCCTGGCCCAGTACCCCTCCCTGTCATCTTCAACCTACGTCAGCACGTGTACGAACAGCTTCAGAACCGGTCGATCGCCTCTGCCCCGCTCGATGCCGTGCCGTACGAGCTCCAAGGCGTATATCTATCTCCCCTCTGCCCCCAACCCTAGGCCTAGCCTTCCGCCCCGCCGCCATCCTCTCCTCTCTTCCCTTCCCCCCGATTCTTTCTCTGAACCCACGATCATCAAGCCACCGTCAGAGAACCACCGTGAACAGCCACCTGCCCTCTCACCGCGGCCACCATCCGTCCACCTCGAGGGGCTCCGCTCCCCGGGAATGGAAACGGCGCAGTCCCGGGAGTCGCCCCGTCCCCTCGGTGCTTGCCGGGAGGCACCGTGGAAGGCGCGCCGTCGCCGGAGAGGAGCACCTCCGCCACTGCCGTCAGGCAGTCGTCATCGACAGCAGCAGCAGCAGGTGCGATCGGCACCTCTCTCCTTCCCTCCTTTCCCTCTCCACACTCGCGCCCTAGGCCCACACCCCCGGCCCCGCACGCCGCCGCACCAGCGCCTCCGGCAAGTTCCCTGCCGCCCGCTGCGATCGATCAGAACCGAGCAGCGATACTGAACTTTGTTTTCGGATTCAGTTAACCGCCTAGTTGAAGCATATCCCCCCCCCGAGCCTTACCTGGCAAGCAACCGAGCAATACTGCAGTGGTTACGTTCGCTGAGCGCACCCAGGAGGGGGTGGGTTCGAATCCCACCCCCGCGGAATAAACCCTTTATTCCTCTGTTTTTTTCTAAAGCACTGCACAACCAGCAAATCACACCTAAGTCCCTGTATTTCTTTTCTAGGTCCCTGCAGTTTCTTTCTAAGTCCCTGTTTATTTTTCCTAAGTCCCTAGCTGCAATACAAATGGCAGAATAATAACAAAACTTGTAAAATGCATAAAAAATTCATCCCAACTCCAATTTTGACTTTTTAAATATGTTTTCAATACCAAATTAAATTGTCTATCCAAATATAAAATTTGTTTACTGTTTTAAATATTTTAAATTGGTGCAATATTTGAAAACTTGTCAAATTCACTCAAATTTGCAAAATTCATAACTTGTTCATAAAAATTCCAAATTTCACAAACCAAATATGCTTTCCAATCAATTTTTCATGTACTTTCCAAATATAAATTTTGTTTGCTGTTTTGGATAATTTAAATTGCTGAAAACAACTGTTTCTTGTTTATTGCATTTAAAATTGCCAAAATAATAACTTGCTCATTTTAAATCCAATTTCCACAAATGAAATATGTTTTCCATGCAAAATTAAACCCTCTTTCCAAATATAAAATTTGTTTCATGTTTTGAATAATTAAAAGTGGTTAAATAATTTAAACCTTATTTAATTCATTTAATATTGTTAAATTCATAACTTGATCAAACAAATTCTTTTGGGACATATAAAATATGTTTTCCAACCCTAAAAGCATAAACTTTTCAAATATGAATCTCACTTAATGTTTTGAACAAATAAAAATTCAAATAAGTTCATGTTTGAATTAAATTCATTTAATTCTTGTTTAACTTGTTTAATTCATAAATAATTTATTTGAAATCCTTTTTCAACAAGTGAAACATGTATTCCAACTAAAATCTTGTTTTCTTTTCAAATATAAACTTTGTTATCTATTTTGAACAATTAAAAGTGGTGAAAACAACAAATGCTTGTGTGACACCTTTAAGCAACCAAAATTCCATAACTTAATAAATGAATTTCTAAACTTGTTAAACCTTATTTCTATTTGATTCTATTGTTGTTATCTTGCTGTTTTCCTCATCCATGCATCATGCTAATCCACTTTCATATGATGATTAGTTGTAAAACAATTAATTCAACCATAATTCATGGGCTTTCCAGATGCAATCCAATTGCATATGGGTCCATTTAATCCTGTTTCTATCTTGTCAACTAGTTTATTTTGATGCATCTATTAACATGACATGCATCATCCCATGTTTGTGCACCTATGCCATTATATTGATTGTTTATCTTTCTGCAATGTTTGTTTGCTTCTTCCCGGATATACGACGACGTTGAGACCGACGATACTTACGACACCCCGTCTAAGGAGTTAGCTCAGTACCAGGCTACTGGGTTTTGCAGGCAAGTTATCACTCACATGAACCACTGTGTTCCTTTCAACATTGACTACCGATACTTTCCGTTGTCTATTTCTGCTAGCCTTAGTAGTAGTTGTTTCTGTTACGAACCCATCACATGTATCCTCTAACCCTGATATTGCCTCACCTCCATACCTATAACCATTGTTTGAGCCCGTGTCTTACTAGCATGCTTAGGTTGCTTTTGCTCGAGTCTGTTACCCGTTACTTTCTGTTACTATTTCCATTACGTTGTGGGGGCTCGATGTTTAATCAATCAATCATGCTAATGTTACTATCAATAATAAATTTGATGATAAGGCACCGGCAGGAGGCCCATGAGAGGTTTTGAAGCCTGCTAGTGTCGACCCTAATAGGAAAAGGGTCTTGTCTACTGATCCATGATGAGCGCACTACCCGCATTTGGGAAGCGAGTATGGGCGCCCCCCTCAACTTGACCTGATTCGCATCTCGTCCAAATCGCCTCATTTAGTTCGTGTGTTCTATTTGCCGCATGCATGTTTTTGCGAGCCCAGGCCAGGGTGGAACTTTTGTAGTCGGCATATAGGGGGACACGTTCTTAGAGTGCTATGAGGGTCCATTTTCTTCTGGGCTCGATTAGCCGTGCGCCCAAGGTTCTTTGGGCTTGATGCGAAGAATGGTTGGTTGTGTAGAGTACCTCGCTTGGTGGGTTTGATTCCCATCTGGCGGGTTATTCTTGAGTGTACGGCCAAATTGGTGCAACCCTGCAGGGATAATCTTCTCGAGAAGCCGTGTTTTCCGCGGTTATGGATTACTTGGTGAAAGTACTGGCTAACAAGTACTCAGGACAACTTAGACATAATGATCAAACATGTTACACCCAATGATTAATAATTTGACTAGTAATAGGCTTATTGACACAATAATTTGAACCATCACTATTACAACTGTGTGAGTTATCCTTGGATTGCTTCTTTGGATAAGGGGCGAGATCCAGGATGGGTTTGCTTGAAGTTATATTCCAGTTGGTTACAATCCTCGATCTTATCTCCTTTCTGTTAGCCGTCAGTTGTAGTATGTTTCTGTAGTTGTGTAGAGCAGCCAGTTGCAGCATCCTTTATATCCCCTTCCTTCCGTTGAACCCAAGGCATCTGTGCTTGGTGTTGACGGGTTACACTTTGGTGAACTGTGAGTCTTGCTTGCCAGTACGTTTATGTACTGACCCCTTTGGGGCTGTGGTTTACGCAGACGACGTTTCCGAGGATCTACATGGTGGCTACTACGTGGAGTATGACGACGAGACTGCTGACGAGTAGATAGCGGACCCGGGCAGGATCCGAGACTTCGTGGATGGGCTCCGTCTGTTTGTTTCCGGCCTCTTAGGCCTATTTGGTTCTTGTCTGTACTCAGACATGTTGAATGCTTCCGCTGTATTGTAATGATGTATTGTTGGGGCATGTGCCCTCTGAATGATTGTATTTGCTATCTCTGCTCTAATGAGAGCCATTTGCAACTTATTTCAATCTTTTGTGTCGTAGAGATCTGTTGTGATATCAGTTGTTCCACGCCGTTGACGTACCATGTGTGTATGGTTTGAAGTACGTCGACGGAAGTGCCTTTGATCTCTAGTGGATAGTTTACATCGACGATGGAATAGCAGGGCTTGTGTTGTCGCGCATAAGCGCAGGCCTACCAGGAAGCTGGGACGTGGGAGCAGTTATGCCCCATAATCCAAGTATCTGCTATCCAGTTCGTACGGTGAGTATCCCCTAGAAGTCAGGGTGCGACAACCAAGCTTGTCCAAAGTATGCACATAACCAAGCATCTTGATCACGTGCGGCGCTACTGCTTCGCCCTCGGCTAGCTTGCATTCACCAAAAACCTTAGCGACATTGAACGTTTCAGTCCTTGCTTGAGTCTGGAACATATCCTTCAGCGCAATGATCATATCATACGCTTCCTAACCATCGAATTGCTTTTGAAGGTCGGGTTCCATGCATGTAAGCATAAGGCATCTAACCTCAATAGACTCATCACATGCTCTCTTAAAGACAACTCTAACGGCAGCAGTGTCAGTATCAAGATGCGCATTTGGGATTGGGGTATCCAGAACACTTTCCTTTCTCTCAGCCCTGAGAACAATTCTCAGGTTTTGGATCCAATCTGAATAGTTTGTTCCATTTAACTTTTCCTTTTCAAGGACCGATCGCAACGCAAAACGTGTGGGTTGGTTGTTATGTGCCATTGATCTAGAACAGAAAAACATGCAAAATACTAAGACAAAAATCCAAGATAGAGTAAAATACATGAAACAATTTAACGTGGTCTACTCCCACTAAAACCAACATCCCTCTATTGGTACTTAGTGATTCAAGATCCTCAACGAACAAGTCGACTAGTGACGTTTGCATCACTGTTAGAAGACATGGTAGATCAGTAAGCAACACTTGCGAATCATATCACATATGACTCTTGTTGTTGGGTGACATCTCCATGTCAAAAATACCAACCTTTATGCCCCAAGGCGCTTAACCGTTAATATTACCTTGATGAGTTAACCAACCCTTCGTGCGCGTAAGCATCACCAGATGGCACCCTGCTGCAACAGTCGTACCACCTAACTGATACATACCCACCTAGTCAACGAAAACTGACGGCGCCCTGCTGCAACAGACCCACTATCAATCGTAGAAGACATGGGAGGGTGCAACTTTTAGTTGGGGGGCATGGGAACTTAACATTTGCGAGGGATTGTTCTACTTATACGAATCTAACATGCATAGGAGTAAAACAACAGGAATAGCAATCACATAGTTGTGACACGGTATGGCCAGTTTCACATGGTGATCTCCATCTCCATGGAATCGGTCCACCATGATGATCTCCGTCTCCATGGTCCATATGCGCCATCCCTCCGGGTGATGAGTCCTCCAAGAAACTTCTACAAGCTATTACTACTAACAGCTAGAAAAGAAGATTACATGGATAGTAGGAATCATCACAAGTCGGCGCATGCCGTTAATATAATAAGTGACAACACAATATGGCTCCAGCCGTGTTGACATACTCACGACATGCAGGTCACGAAATATTACACACATGCATCACATACACATAGGGCCATACCGGTCACAAAATCTGCAAAAACGAGTTAGACGTTCTAACGCCGAAACTTGCAGGGCCTAAAAGTCTGTCTTACAAAAGAACTAGCAGACGCCAAAATCGGTATCCACTGACCCTCGGTGGCCAGTTAGTAGAAAAATTAGTTACGCAACTTTTTCCAGTTAAGAGTTTTTCGATCCGAGCTAGTATGCAAAAGTTACAACTGTTTTGAATGAGACTGTCCATTTCTGCGAATTCCCCGAAACCGGCGGCAGATCCAATCTGTCACGCTGCGCATCTCATGCACATCGTATATGATCTAGACTCCGATTCGACCAATCATATTGATCTTCGCGTGCTGCAATTAGATTTACGTTTCACAGTCTACCCCGATGGCGGAAACCGACCGGTAGGGGTATATCGTTCGATGACCTCTCGCATCACGATCATGGAATCCAAATTACAGATCGAAACATCTACTCCATACAATCGATTACATCGATCATACCCCATCTACATATAACATATGCAAACGATCCGAATCTATAACTATGCAACAACGACTCTAATACCACCGTAGGAAAATGGGGTAGGCTACACTAGCGCAAATCTAAATTTCTACCGTGTCAACCAAGATCTGCTGCAAGATAAAGATCACGAGATTACCACTAGACGCGCTGTGCCTATCTCGGTGAAGAGGGTCGGGGAAGGGTAGTCGTAAGAATCCTCCAGATCCCGTCGCTCCCACGAACAGCTCCTCTTGGCGGCTCGTCCAAGTGTTACAGATGCAGCACCTCTATCGGTATCCACACGTGCGACGTGGAAGCACCGCTCACCGAACTGCTAGGTCCGCACGGGCGGCAGGGGCGTGGAGATACGGTGGCCGTGGTGGAATATGGTGCGGAATTAGCAACCCTAAAACACACATCCTCCTCTCCTTTATATAGACGTCCCCATAATGGGCTGCCACTAAAACAACCCACTCTGGAGTCCATTTCCAGCCCATTTCGGATCCAATCCGAATTCCGCTTCTTCTGCCTTAAGTGTGAGATCCTATAGACATGACACGAGTACACCTACTCGGCCAATAGTTGGTAGCGGCTTCTAGCAAAACATGCATAAAGATCACATCGGGACGAACCATCACATGTTTATGCTATTCATTTTGCCTCACGATATTTGGTCATGCTCCTTGCTAATCACTCTTTCTCGATCTTGTGAATCGGAATCCCTTTCCAGGTTAACTATTAACCTTATTCAGCATGGCCATGCATTTCTGGATCCGATCACTCGAGGGGCCCAAAGAAATATCTCTCTCTAGTGAAGAGAGGGGAAAATCCCATCTTGACTGACCAAGCCTTGCATCATGCTTCATGACAAACCCGAAAGCTACCTTTATAACTACCATGTCACGATGTAGCGTTTGATAGCCCCAAAGTAGGTCGATTCACATCTGAAGAACATGCGACAATCTCTGGTCTAAGGACAAAGAAAGCACAACGTGTAGAGAGAGAACTATTAACATTGTTGTAATGTCTCAAGCTGGGTCAGTCCAACACCATGTTCGTAACATGAGTTCACATTATTAGCTTGACATCACCATGTCTATGACTTGGGAAACATAGCCACCAACCAATACATGTGTTAGTCTAATGTTCAGGTGTATCCTCACATGAACTCCGACTAGGGTCATATTTAGAATAACCATGTAAGTAAAGAGTTTCACAAACAAGTCACATACTTGCCAATCAATACAAATATATTATTCAAGGCACATTATTACAAATCATGGATACATAGATATATCATCATCTCTATGATTGCCTCTCGGGCATATCTCCAACAGATGTCCCCTTTATTCCTTTGTTCTTTGTCGGACAGGACTTGGAAGCGGTCCAGGAAGCACCAAGCGAGTCTTTTGCAAACTAATATGCTAGTTGATACAATCGATGTAAGTAGAACTTGCTAGATTCATGATGGAGAAGATCTTGCACTCGTTGGGAGACCCCAAGAGGAAGGTATGATGAGCACAGCAGCAGTTTTCCCTCATAAGAAACCAAGGTTTAATCGACTAGTAGGAGGAAGGAGTAACTTAAGAAGGTTGAAGCGACTGAGATGGCAGGGCGCACTACCAGTTCAGAAGCAACGTGGAATCTACAAAACACAATCAAATCACTTTGCCCCCGACGAAGCAGTGAGGTTGTCAATCTAACCGGTTTTGCTAAACACAAAGAGGTTAAACGTATGGTGTGGAAAACAGTAGGGAAACAATATGAAAGCTATAGCAACAGTATGAAAGCAGTAGATGTTTATCAGTATGAGGAAAAGGACCGGGGTCCACAGTTCACTAGTGGTGTCTCTCCGTGAAAGATAAATAACATGCGTGGTGAACAAATTAAAGTTGGGCAATTGACAGAAATGAAGGATGGACCGTAGTGCATATGCAAGACATAAATATTACTATGTGATCCATGCGGGTATTACAACAAGATACATAGACCATCATCCAACTACATCTATGACTAATAATCCACCCTCCGAATATCATACGAACAAACGTTCGGTATTAAGTTACAAGCAACAGATAATCGCAGTAAGAAAAGTGTGTAATGTAAACAATAACATCATCCTTAGACAAAGCATTGTTGTTTTCTCCCTAATGGCAACAACACATCCTCCATGCATCACGTTTCTGTCACTCGAGCACAGATGCAAAGGAGGCATGAACCCAATATCGAGCATAAATGCTCCCTCTTGGAGTTACTAGCATCTATTTGGCTAGAGCATCTACTAATAACGGAGGCATGGAAGATCATAAATAACATAAGCATGAAGATAACATGATAGATTGATAATCAGAAGACATAGCTAACCGAATCAGATATAAACTATGAGTATGATTGCATTAAGTCTTTCGCTGAAACTGCTGATTTTCAAGAGCTTGGTGCTAAATATGGTCTTGATCCTCAAATTATTGTTGATTGATGTAGATCTTTTGCTTCTCATATTAATGTTCCTAAATAAAATTGGGACATGTATCATGAACCTTTTAAAGACACTTGCATGAAAAATGAAATTGTTATTAATGATTGCAATAAACAGGCTCAAACTTCTGAAAGTACTATTTCTTATAAGCATGTTAACTTTTGCGGAGAACTTAGACCTTGTGAAAAGAATCAAATCGAAGAAGAATATTGTACCCATCACAGGAATGAAAAAACTAGAACGTGAGACAGGGCTCTAAATGATCTTGGTGAAAAAGTTTGTGCCCTCTATCCTTTTATTTGTGAACTTTGCTATAAAGTGGGTCATTTCAATTTTCAATGCTCAGGCTATGATAATATCCTTTCAAATCCAATTAGTACTGCAAGTTTGTATTGTGATGACATGATCACTCCTAATCAGCATGATAAACTTACACTATTTTTGGGGTGTGAAGAGTTATCAAGAAAAATTTCTTTGATAGATATGAGTGCTTTTGATATGAATAGCGTCCTTCATGGATGCCATCTTTATTGTGTTGATAATTGCCACACAAATACTTACATACAAAATATTATAAGATATGAGAATTTACCAAAATATGATAGGACTAATATGTGTTTTGATCTTATTAATGAAAAGGAGGAGTCCTCCAAAGTTTCTTCTATTGTTTCTGACAATAAACCAGGGTATGTGGAGAAGCTTCCTTTCAAGCCTCTCTCTCTTAAAGAGGGGAAGAAGAAGAAGAGGAATAGGAGGAGTAAAAGGAGAGAGGAAACAATGTTTTCCCATAAGCATGTTGCTCCTATTATAGTTGTTGCTGATGAGTCCGAACTCGATGATGATCCTATGCCTGTTACTTATAGTAGTGATCATGATTGGGAAAAGCACACTACTTTTGATATTGAAAATCTCTTTGGTACCAAGTATTAAATTGGGTATGGGCACCCCGCTGCCAGCTCTTCTATCAATTGGATAAGCGGATGAAGCCACTAGTCCAGGGTGTGAAATCCAATAAACAAGTGAGATAAAGATTCTCTATTTACTTCCTTATGAGCAAAAAGAAGAACACAAAACAGGAGTAATTTTGAAAGTTATAAAGGTAGCACATGAGAAATTTACTTGGAATGGCAGTTAAATACCACATGTAGGTAGGTATGGTGGACATAATGGGAAAACTTTGGTTTTTGGGAGTTGGATGCACGATTAGAGCTCATACTCAGTACAGTTGGAGGCTAGCAAAAGACTGGGAGCGACAAATCAAGAGAGCACAAGAGCCATAATCATGCATAGCGACATAAAAATCATTAATCAAAGCATAAGTGGTACCACAAGTTCAAAAACTAAATGATCATGGAGGCTATAAGTGACTGGTTCATAGTCATAAACATGGTGTGAGCATGCGCCAAGTCAACCAAATAAAACATTCAAAGGAGAATACCACAAATTTATGCTCCAATATGACAAGAGCAACTCATGATTCTTTCAATGGCACTTTAAACACTGTCAGCTATTTGAGAGTAATCATGCTACTCAATAACCACAAGGCTTTAGAACTAAAATAACATTTAGCATAACATGAAAAATTCTAGCCACAGTCTATATAAGCTACTACTTGCACCGTTAAAAAATTCTACTTCAAGCACTAGTTTCTTTTCCCAACAAGCACCATACAAGACATGCTTTAACAAAAATTCTCTACATGCTACAGCAAGAAAACATGAGAGTAATCACATAACACTACTAAAACTAACAACTATGAATAAGAGATGCAATAAAAACAAGAGCTAAACAACAATTTTTGAAGTAACTAGAAGAAAAACTAAGAATACTAGCATAGCAAGTATTCAAACGAAAAAGCGGAGCGTGTCTCTCTCCCAAACAAGGATGCTAGGTCCAATGATATTATTGCAGCAAGGAAAACAAAGAAAACAAAGAAGAACAAAATAAAACAAAAGAAAAACAAACAGACGCTCCAAGAAAACTTCATATGATGTGACCGAATAAAAATATAGCCTCACGAGAAGTGGCCTGATAGATAGTTGATGAAGAAGGGGATGCATTGGGCATCCCCAAGCTTAGATGCTTGAGTCTTCTGAAAATATTCTGGTATGAACCACGGGGGCATCCCCAAGCTTTGACCTTGCACTCTTCTTGATCACATATATCACCTCTTCTCTTGAACCTTGAAAACTTCCTTCACACCATACTCAAATAGTAATTTACATTAGAGGGTTAGTGCAACAATTAAAAATCCATTGGTTCTGTATGGCACAAGTTCTATTGATACTATTAAACATTAGCTACAGCCACTGATATTTTGTGAAGCAAAGAAACCCAATTGACATCGTAAAAGAGCAAATGCAAGAAAAATGGCAGAATCTGTCAAAACCAGAATAGTCTGTAAAGACGAATTTTTTCTAGGCACTTACGTTGCTCATACCGAAAAACTTAAAGAACGATTTTTTTCATAATTAGCTGAGGGATCAGCACAAAAAAAATTCAGGTCATTCTGATTTTTCTGTGAATTATACGATTTTTTATGGTGGAGAGCTGAAATCTGTTTTCTTTGCAGAAATCCGAAAACCAACTCCAACTCTCATCAGAAACTTTACTTGTCACTACTAAAACATGAAAATAAAGATACAAAGGAGTTGCTACATAAGTATACAACCCCTTGACTAAAAGAAAACAGAGAAAAACAATGAAAAAATAAAACCATGGGTTATCTCCTAAGAAGTGCTTTTCTTTAACACCTTTTAGCTAGGCCTAGAAAAGTGGAATCAAGTATTTTCAAGTGAAGAAGCATCCAAATCGCTACAAGGCGTACGTTTACCTTTATTACCCTTATTATTGCTTTTAGGGAACCGATGGCCTGCACATGATTTTGGAGCAAAAGTCATGGTATCTCTCCCCATATCAGTAGTTGCTCCCAAGAGCTTCAACAGAGATCTTCCAAGAGTAATATGGCCCTCTCCTACACATTCAATAACAAGATAATTAGTGGATACCATTCTTCCCAATATTTTCATAAATACTCCCTCAGCTACCCCAATGGGAAATATAGTGGTGTTATTAGTGAGACGTATTTCTTCTCCTCCCTCAGTAAGTCTCCAAGTATTCAAAGATTCATAAATTTCTTTAGGCATAAGACAAAATTCAGACATAATATCACATCGATCATGAAAAGTTTCACCACCAATAGTAACCTTCATAGTAGGGATTATATTTGAGGCTTTAGATTTTATTGGAACATGATCAAGGTGTTCAGGAATCTGATTATGTCCCTCACTTAAACAAGAAACATGTGTCTCAAGGGTGTTCAATCTAGCATAAATATGCGAAGGCTTTATCAGAGCTACTAGGTGTGTTGAAGGTGACAATTAATTTTTTTATAACATCAAAAGCTTGATCTTCATCACAATCAAGGAAATCTCCTCCTACCACAGTATCCAAAGCACATCTATAATATAGAACAAGACCTAAATAAAAGCTACGCAGAAACAGGCTTAGAGTCATTTTAGGTTCGATTTTGCAATAGGAATCAAAAACTCTAGACCAAGCTTCTTTGAAACTTTCATCATTCCTCTGTTTAAAAGTGGAAATAATTTCCTCATGCGACAAGGTAACAGGAACAGGGGTATTCATTTTAGCAAGACTAAAAACAGGAATAAAACTACAACTAAAATAAGAACTATTTTTTGTGTGTTTTTGATAAAGAGAAGCAAACAAGACAAAATAAAATAAACTAAGCAAAACAAAAACAAAGTAAAGAGATTGTAAGTGAGAGACTCCCCTTGCAGAAATTCTCTTCCTCCCCGGCAACGATGCCAGAAAAATAGCTTGATGGTGCAGATCTTGCACTCGTTGGGAGACCCCAAGAGGAAGGTATGATGAGCACAACAACAGTTTTCCCTCAGAAAGAAACCAAGGTCTAATCGACCAGTAGGAGGAAGGAGTATCTTCAGAAGGTTGAAGCAGCTGAGATGGCAGGGCGCACTACCGGTTCAGAAGCAACGTGGAACCTACACAACACAATCAAATCACTTTGCCCCAACAAAGCAGTGAGGTTGTCAATCTCACCGGTTTGCTTAACACAAAGAGGTTAAACGTATGGTGTGGAAAACAGTAGGAAAACTGTATGAAAGAAGTGGCAATAGTATGAAAGCGGTAGATGTTTATCAGTATGAGGAAAAATGACCGGGGTCCATAGTTCACTAGTGGTGTCTCTCCGTGAAAGATAAATAACATGTGTGGTGAACAAATTACAGCTGGGCAATTGACAGAAATGAAGGCTGCACCGTAGTGCATATGCAAGACATAAAGATTACTATGTGATTCATGCGGGCATTACAACAAGATACATAGACCATCATCCAACTACATCTAAGACTAATAATCCACCCTCCGAATATCATCCAAACAAACGTTGGGTATTAAGTTGAAAGCAACAGATAATCGCAGTAAGAAAAGTGTGTAATGTAAACAATAACATCATCCTTTCACAAAACATTGTTGTTTTATCCCTAATGGCAACACCACATCCTCCATCCGTCATGTTTCTGTCACTCGAGCACAGATGCAAAGGAGGCATGAACCCACTATCGAGCATAAATACTCCCTCTTGGAGTTACTAGCACCTACTTGTCCAGAGCATCTACTAATAACAGAGAGCATGCAAGATCACAAATAACATAAGCATGAAGATAACATGATAGATTGATAATCAGAAGACATAGCATTCAACATTCATCAGATCCTAGCAAACACAACATGTAGCATTACATAAAGATGATCTTGATCATGTTAGGCAGCTCACAAGATCTAAACATGAGGCACAAAGTGGAGAGAACAACCATCTAGCTACTGCTATGGACCCGTAGTACAGGGATGAACTACTCACACATCACTTCGGAGGGGGCATGGTGGTGTAGACCCCTCCGGTGATGAATTTCCCTCCCGGCAGGGTTCCGGGGAGAGCTCCAGAACCCTCGCAATCTCGGGATGAGGATGACGGCGGCCTCGGGTGTTTTTCGGGGAGAAGTGGGATATCTTTAGGGTTTACGCCTCGACGGGATTAAATAGGTGAAAGGGCAAAGGCGGTGGAGGCCTGGGGGCCCTACACCACCCCCTGGCACGACCAGGGAGGGGGGCACCACCCTATGGTGTGGCCCCCCTGAGGCCCCCCTCCGGGTCTCTTTGGGACTCCGTGGAACCTTCGGGAATTCTAAGACTTCCGGGTTTCGAATTTTCCAATTCCGAGAATATTTCTAGAACAACTTTTCTGAAACTAAAAATAGCAGAAACAAGTAACTGGCTCTGTGGCATCTTGTCAATAGGTTAGTCCGGAAATTCGATAAAAATGACATAAAGTGTATAGAAAAAACATGTGAGAAACAATAACAAAACAACATGGAACATCAGAAATTAAGGATACGTTTTTGACGTATCAATTCACACATCTCTTTAATTTCTTGAGCATTATTTTATTGAATTATATTTCTCGTAAAGTGCCCTCAGCCGCCAGCGGGAACAAATTCAAGTGGATTCTATGTCATGGAGAACATAAGGAAGATCATGAATGAGCGGAGGTTGAGTATAAAGAATTTAACGATTCAAGATAGGCGGAGAGAGCTCCTACTGCATAACTGCCTAGAAGCAATTCAAAAGGAATTGGCGGGATTTTTGGTTAAGGACGTCATAAATACAAAGGGAGCATTCCATTATCGACAATGATCTCCATCCATTTAGATAGTCTCCATGAAAAATAATCTCAAATATACAAGTCTTAGTGTATAAGTGGATCTCAATTAGTTCCATGTAATGATCTGTATATATGTTGTCAATGTGGAACTAATATAATATATATATCATTTGCGCACAAACCCCTCCCAGATCCTCCTACCGTGGCCGAAAAAATACCCCAAAACGCTGCCGGGCAGAAAACAACGCGAAACGTTGCCGCTGGAGAAAAACAGCCCAAAACAGATGCCACGTGTGCAAACCTTTAGCCATAGTTCGTATTACGGACCGGGGCTAAAGGGTGGCCGGCACACTCGCTGAGCAGCGCCCACATGGTGCACCCTTTAGCCCCGGTTAGTAACGCAACCGGGGCTAAAGGGGGTCCTTTAGCCGCGGTTTTCCCGCCCCGGTTGGCCGGCCGGTGCGAACCGGGGCTAAAGGGGGTCCTTTAGCCGCGGTTTTCCCGCCCCGGTTGGCCGGCCGGTGCGAAAGGGCCTACCAACCGGGGCTATAGCCGTGTTTTCCACTAGTGCTTCTATGTTTTCTGCTTCCTGTGTATTTCCTGGCTCGCCTTCGCGAAAGTTTCATCTTTTAATGTGCTGAAGGCGGCAGCTCTTGGTATGGTGGCTGGTACGGTCGCTTGAGACCATGCCACTGGTCGTGAAGCCTCTCTCGAAATAATTTCTAGTTTTTTCTTCCTATGATTGCTTGTTTAGGTCCAATTATCATCAATATGTTTCATTTCCGTACTTGTTTAGATAAATCATGAAACTCATCAATAAATAAAACATCTCCGAACAAAACGGTGTTTGGATTAGTGTTAGGGCAAAAACCAAATAAAAAAATAGGGAAATGCCAAGTAAAAATGGCGTATAAAATGGAGCCATCATCAACCTCGTGGACGGATAATATGGATCAAACAACTTAATTTATATAAATCAATCAAACCCCTATCTAAGGCAATCTAAATTGGCCGAAATGGCACTAGTTCAACGATAGCAATGAAAATGAAACTAAATGGATCTACATTAAATTAAACGTAAATGATATTAGTAGGTGAAGGGAGGAGGGATAAGCTCACTGGGAGGCAGCGCCGGTTGCGGCGAGAGGCGGCGTCGGTCGCGGCGGGAGGGGTGGGGTAGTGTTGGTCAATTCCGGAGCGGAGAGTGTCGCAGAGAGAGGTAGGTGGAGGGGAGAGGAGGTGGCTTTGACAAATAAGGATGGAGGGGACATGCGTGAGAGTGAGAGAGAGTGAAATGTGAATCAGATGTCCCCCTAGGCCAAGTCATTCCTGCCAGCTTACTGGTGGTGTGGTCCGTCTACTACGCACCACAACAAATATGCATCCCCAGTGGTGTGCCGCGCCACACCACTAATATGTTTTGTACAAGAATAGGCTCAGGGTCGAAATTCATTAGCGCGTCACTTTTGCGGCCAACTCTGCCGTATGGATTTAGTAATGGACGTAGCGGTCATTTGTCTAACGTCACTGGTACTTTTTCCCACACGGACGTAGCGTACCAGTGGCGTGACTTATAGTGACCCGCCACCGGTATGCATTCATCTATAATAAGAGGCCAATAGGTGCACCGGCTGCAACTCGAAGCAGAGTATACTTAAATTGAAAAAAATAATATGCATGCTGATTTTAATTAGATGGAAATATCAAATTATGTATCCCATAGTTGTAAGGCTCTCAAGATCTGACCCGGTTTCTATTTTTTTCCATCACTGAATTTTGTATCAATGTTTTTATCCGGGTGCTTCAACGGGCCCCTAACCTATTTTCTCTTTTACTTTTTTTATTCAACGTTGTAACTTACTTTCCCCCGTTTCGGCCCATATACTAGTGAGACAATTGAACCCAATTTCCAATTGAAGCGTTGTAAAAATGGATACATGATATATTGGTCATTGAAATACATATAGGCAACCTAGAAGAGAGACGATATCGACGCACAACCGTCGGCTGAAAATGGAGGCCGTGTACATATGTTACTAGACAGTCTAGCACCGTCCAACCTTATCCAGCCAGATATACACATCTCTGGAACAATGTGTACATGTGAAGAGGCAACCATTTATGTGGCCATGCTACATTTGGTAAGATACAAATGGTAGCAAAAGTGAGTTGATAATGGCATGACACAAATTTTGTATGCAAGCAAAGCTCATCAACGTCTCCATCTCATGCCGGCCATTCATGCATGCACCAACGCCATCTCCACAAATATATATCGAGCTTTAATTCCCCGGCTGGTTATCTCGGAAAATAATTTTATGGGACTTGGTCTACAATTTACCCCCGTGGACCAACTCTGCCGGCAATTTGCAATAAAGGGCTATGTGCATCGACTAGATGCAGAGGCCGGGTATTTCCGTTTCAAAAAAAAAAGGAAGTCGAGAGAAAAAAACGAGTTTTGAATGTCTATTTCTAGATCTAAATTGCCATGTGTGCCACGGGTCAATTGCTGCTGAAGTTGGTCTAATGGAGCTAAATTTGTAGACCAAGTCTCATAGAATTATTTTTCGGTTATCTCCACCATCAATCAAATAGGGAAAAAGATGCACGAGAAAGTGGCACCACCTAAGCATGTACAAATATAGGCTTACGCAAATAGCAGCAAAATTTGGTTGGCTGGCGTGTTGGACATGTTCATAACTTCATATACATATACTTTATCATCTTTCCCTGTGTACACCCCTGCCGTGCACGCCCATGCATATACTTTATCAGCTTTCCCTGTGTATGGTCACATTTTTTATTGTTTTAGATTGAAACTAAAAAAACCAAGGAGCCAAGAGGGGCTACATACAATGTGACTATGTGTTTATGTAGCTAGGCAGCTAGCTGCAAAAAGGTTGGACGGTTCAGAGACTGTCTAGCAAGCATGGCCTTTTCTAGCTGTAGTCGTGTGTACATCTCTGGAACAATGTGACTATGTGTTTATGTGGCTATGCTACGTTTGGTAAGATAGAAAAGGTAGCAGAAGAGTTGGTGGCACGGCGCATATTTGGTATGCAGACAAAACTAATTAACATCTCACATTTTTTGCACCTTACCCACCATTATTCTTGCATACACCTAGTATCTATATATACTAGTATCCAGCTTTAATTTTCCATTTGGTTTCTCCACCTTCAAAGATGCAAAAAAAAAAAAAAAATGGACGAACCAAATGCCACCAGCTAAGCAATACTCCCTCCTTCCTGAAATAAGACTACATTTATCTGTTATGGAAGTCAAATATTTTCAAATTTGACTAATTGTATAGGGAAACATAAGAACATTTATGACAGTAAATTGGGATTGCTAGATCCGTTTTGAAATGTACTTTCATAATACACGGATTTCATATCACATATATTGATGTTATTTTCTATAAAGTTGGTCAAAGTTTAAAAAGTTTGATCAAGACCAATGTTAGAGTACATTATTTGAGGACGGAGGGAGTACTAGCATGCAACAGCCAAATTTCAAACCGCATGGAAAACGAGGCAAATTAAGAGGTGCACACCAAGCATGCATGCAACTCCAAGCACACTATGAAAGGTCAAATTATGATTGTAAGAATTTCAAGGTCTCACATGGTTTTCATATTTTTCATCATCGAATTTTTTCTCAAATTCTTCATCCGGGTGCTCCGACGGGTTGTTCTGTTTTTTTAATGTAATCCCAAGATGTTACTTATTTCCCCTGTTTCGGCCTACATATCCGTGAGACAATTAATTAAAATTAATGTAAACCCAATTGCCAATTGAAGCACCGTAAAAATGGGTAGAAATAACATGTGTTCATACTTGGAAAGATAGAAATGTGCCATAGCTGTAGATTTCAACATCTCACACGGTTTCGTCCCCCCCCCCCCCCCCTCAGCTGGATATAAACCCTCCTTCTACCCCGGTACTTTGTAACACCCAGCCAGCTGTCCTTTGTATTGCCCATAATCGGATTGCGGTGATCACCTATTGGTTCAATGTGTGTTCGCGCGCGAAATCTTGTATTTCAGCCCCACTCCCACGACGGTACGTGCGGTTTGGTGGCAATCGATCTCCATGGCAGCACAGAAGGGAGCTCAATGGACTCATCATTCTCACGGCGAGGGCTATATGGCTGGAGTGAAACAATTAGGGTCTTTGACAAGGTTGCTTCTCTCCGGACGGCGGTGTGTAGGCGAATTAATTTAGGGTTTCATATGTGGAAACTGATGCGAGAGAGGATCCTTAGTTCTTAGTTGTCCCAAGGTGGAGGAACACAGTATGTGTGTTTTCTGTAATTATACACTCCTTTCTATCTTAATATAGAAGACACGCGAGGCTCATGCGTGTTCTTGAAAAAAATATACCGATGCGTGCACGGCCATATACTTTATCATCTTTTCATATGTACATGTATAGTGGTGTATGCATCACAATTTTTTTTCTATTATCGAAGTCGAACGAGATTAGTCTTAATGGGGGTTGTGACATACGTTACTGGACAGTCTTGCACCGTCCAACCTTTTCCAGCTGCAATCGTGTAACATCCATCTCTGGAACAATGGCACTATATATATGTTTGTATTTGGCCATGCTACAATAGGTAAGATACAAAAGGTAGCAGAAGAGAGTTGATATTGGCACGCTACATATTTGGTATGCAAACAAAGCTATAATTAACGTCTTCCATTTTTCACCCCACCCACCATTATTCATGCATTGCACCACGCCATATCCTCATATAGTATCCAGCTTTAATTTTCCATTTGGTTTCTTCCACCTTAAAAGAGAACAAAAAAGATGCAGGAGGCAAATTTCAACAGCTAAGCATTTATAGCATGCAACGGCCAAATTTCAAACCATTAATTCTGCTTACCAGCCACTTGCAACTCGAAACAGACTATGGAAAGATCAAATAATGGTTGTAAGGGTTTCCAGATCTCACATGGTTTCCTCTTTTCATCGTCGATGAATTTTTTTTCTCAATTTTTCATCCGGGTGCTCTCGTTTTTTTTTTTTGGTTTTTTTATCCCAAATTGTTACTCATTTTCCCCTGTTTCCACCGTACATATCAACGAGACAATTAAACCCAATTGCCAATTGAGGCACTGTAAAAATGGATAGAAATAATATGTGTTTATACTTGGAAAGATAAAAATGTGCCATAGCTGCAAAGATTTCAACATCTCACACACGGTTTCGTTTTTTCCCAACCGTCAGCTGGATATAAACCCTCTCCTTCCACCTCACTATTACACGTCTACACCACAAAGACATTCTCTTCCGGTGAGCGCAATGCCGTTCGCTGGAATGACCGTCCACCACCTCCTCCTCGTCCTCCTCTTCCTCCGTGCGTCGTCGCCCTGCCTCGGCGACGCAGCGCCGACGACCCACAACATCACGGCCCTCCTCGCCGCCAGCCCGGACTTCACCGACTTCAGCACCGCGCTGGCCGCCGCGAACCTCACGGGCAAGATCGACGGCCACGGCACCATCACCGTGCTCCCCATCGACAACGCCGCCATGGCGCGGCTCACAGCGCGGGCGCTCCCACAGGAGAGCATCACCCGCGTGCTCTCCCTCCACGTCCTCCTCGACTACTTCGACGACGCCAAGCTCAAGGCCCTCAACGGCACCACGCAGGCGGCCAGCCTCTTCCAGGACTCCGGCGCCGCGCCGGGGGGCGCCGGCATGGTGATCATCTCGACGGCCGCCCGCCCCGGGGACGGGCGCCCAGGGGTGGCGTTCGCGGCGGCGGACGCGGGCGGCCACTCCGTGTTCTACGAGAAGTCGGTCAAGGAGGCGCCCTACGACATCGCCGTCCTTCAGCTGACCGACGCCATGGAGTCCCGGTCGGCCGAGGGGAAGGCGTTCGCGCCGGTGGTGGCGCCTGTTCCGGCGCCGGCCGGGGCTCCGTCGCCGAAGAATCAAACGGCGCCACCGCCACAGCCGGCCGTGGCTCCGTCGCCCAAGAACCAGACCGCGCCGGCACCACCACCGAAGCCGGCCGTGGCTCCGTCATCGCCAAAGAACCAGACCGCACAGCCGCCGAAGCCGGCGGGCGGCGCCGCGCCCGCGCCTGATTCAGGGACGCCCGCGGATGCGCCGGACGACGACAACCAGCCGCCTGCGGACGACGATGGTCAGCACAACGACGGCGCCGACGGCACGGTGGCCCCGTGGAGCGTCTTCGCGGCGGTGGCGGCGGTTGTGCTGCTGCTGTGGTGAGCGGCCGTGCTTGGAAGGGAACGAACGCGTTGTTTTGGGGCTCGATCCCGGCCGTGATTACCTATCGTGCTAGCTTAATTACCAGAGATTAAGATAGTGGTTAATGTGCGTGGTTATCGCTGGCAGCACCAGCAAATTAGGCCTGATTTGAGCGGAATAATATGATGATCCTTTGCGTTCGGTTCGTCATGCATGGCTAGCTGTCAGTTGTGCTTGTAATTACTTCCTTCCAAAAATATGAACGTTGCTACACGTACGATCCTTCTTGTACGATAGCTGTACGACGTCCAAATCAATCCGTAGGATAGAAAGCTGCTGGCCCATCTCACGGCCCAAAGGGAACATCGGACAGGAATCGTACAAAAAGATCGTACGCAGAGCAATTTCGCAAAAATATTCTCGATCCACCAGTACACCAAATCGATCTCGTATTCAATTTGGTCAAATCATGATTTCCCTTCTTTTATTTATTTCCATCAATGGCACGAATGCAAAATTGGAGCTTTGTGTGGCAGGCTTGCCCTAGTGTTGTGTTCTTATTGGACCATTTTTTTCCTATCTTATTTGTTCCTATTGTTCTCCCTGTACTGTGAATCATGGAAGCTCAGGGTGCTCTGTTGTTGATTTGATGAGAGCATAGGAGTAGGAAATGAAGGGGATTTGTAGTGTGGACAAATAGAGGCCGAGCTCCAGGGAGTACTTAATTTTCAAAAATTTAGAAATCATGTTGTAAAGTTTCAAAAATAAAAACCGAAAATGTTAACTGTAACTAGATAATGCTCTATTCTACTAATGTGTGAAATCTCAAATAGAAATACTTTATACTTTGGGCTGCGCAAAAATGGCAAATCTCACATTTTGAAAATAGTGAATAGTGCAAAGTTTCGACTCCCCTAAGTCTGTCAGATTCTATCATTTTTGTGTAGCCCGGTTCACAATTAGTTACGGTTTTGTTAATTCTCAGTCAGCTGAAAATTAGCTTAATTCTCATTAAATTTTTTAACCGTTAGATGTTGTGGAGATTTGTGCATGAATTGTGTTTTTTCCGTTAATTTTTTTCCTCGGCAAAGCTTCCATGGACAGATTATGCTACTCGCGTGGGCTTTTCTGTTGTGAGCCCGGTATTTTGTCTTTTTTGACCCTGGTGCTCCACTGCGTCTAGAGCATTTTCTGGATTGTGCATTTTTTCCTATCCGCGTAGCAGGGTGCTAAATGGCAAGAGTTGACAATGTGTGTATTTTTTAATTTTATTTTGCCATTTGCATGTCAGGACGTTTTGTGTTGGTATTTTTTTTTCATGGGTTGTTAGTGCGTTACTTGGGGATACCGAAGAGAAGTGTAAAGTGAGACTTCTTCCAACTGCAAGCAGCGTTGCAACTAGAATTTTTTATCCGGTTCCAACTCGGATTTTAACTCTTATTTTTAGTCTAGTTCCAAGTCCGCTTGCAACTTGAATTTTTTGTCCGGTTGCAAGTCAGCTTGAAACTAGGGATGTTTCTCCATTTGTATGTCCGGTTTAAACTCGGAAGTCGGATTGTAACTCGGATCTTTTATCCGGTTCCGAGTTGTGTCGTTATTCCTATTTCTTTTTTTGGTTGCAAGTCTGGTTGTAATTAGGGATTTTTGTTTCAGTTGCCATTCGGGTTGCAACTAGTTCCAAGTCAGGTTTTAACTCGTATTTTTTGTCCAGTTGCAAGTCAGGTTGAAACTTGTAATTTTGTCCAGTTGCAAGTCAGGTTGCAATTAGGATTTTTTTCTAGTTAAAAGTCGTGTTGCAACTCGTATTTCTCGTCCAGTTGCAAGTATGGTTGCAACTCAGATTTTGAATTAATTATCCAGTTGCAAGTCAGCTTGCAACTCGGAATTTTTTCCAGTTATAAGTCGGGTTGTAGCTTAGATTTCTGTGTAGTTATAGGTCTTAAACCAAAAAAATGTTTTTTGGATGTTGAATTTGCATCATAATTCGTCCAAGAGTTGCAAATACAGAGTATGTTACAACTGACTGTTATGGAAACAAGTTTTAACCTTTGTCTTGCTTATGAGTAGCGTTTTAAGGTGTTTGAAAAAAAGAATGATCCGAAGCGGTACCTCGTATTAAGTCACGTACAAAACTAGACTTCACAAGAGCGGCTCCTATAGAAGGACGCATCTGGGTAGAAGGTCATCCCTCTTTCTCTTTTGTTTACACAATTATGCTTTGAATGATAAATCAAAGGCAAAAATAGTGAATAGAATTTGTTATATTAGTTTGGGGCTCGCTTGATGAAGAAGGAGATGCCTTGGGCATACCCAAGCTTAGACGCTTGAGTCTTCTTAGAATTTGCTGGGATGAACCACGGGGGCATCCCCATGCTTTGACCTTGCACTCTTCTTGATCACATTATATCACCCTCTTCTCTTGACCCTTGAAAACTTTCTTCACACCACACTCAAAGTAGTTCGCATTAGAGGGTTAGTGCAACAATAAAAAATCCATAGGTTCTGCATGGGCACAAGTGCTATTGATACTTTTAAACATTAGCTACAGCCATTGATGTTTCGTGAAGCAAAGAAATCCACTCGACATAGAAAAAGAGAAAATGCAAGAAAATTGGTAGAATCTGCCAAAACCACTCAACATGGAAAAAGAGCAAATGCAATCTGCCAAAACAAGAACAATTTGCAATGAAGAATTTGTTCAGGGCACTTAAGTTGCTCAGATCGAAAAACATTAGGACCAAAAAAGTTTCAGAATTAGCCGAGGAATAAGCACAAAAAGTTTCAGGTCATTTTGATCTTTCTGTAATTTATATGATTTTTTACGGTGGACAACAGAAATCTGTTTCTCACGCAGAAATCCAAAACCAACTCCAACTTTTGCTAGAAACTGTACTTGCACAACTAATACATGAAAATAAAGATACAAAGGAGTTGCTACTGAAGTATACAACCCCTTGACTCAAAGAAAACAGAAAAACAAAGCAAAAAATAAAACCATGGGCTATCTCCCAAGAAGTGCTTTTCTTTAACGTCTTTTAGCTAGGCCCAGAAAAATGGAATCAAGTGTTTTCAAACGGAGAGGCATTCAAATCAAGATAAGGCAATTCCTTAATAATGCATTGTATTTTATCTAAATGAGGTTCAGAAGCTCCTCTCTTTGAACTTTTAGGTTTACTACTCTCATCAAATAAATTTTCACGAACAATCCAATCAAAATCCTTTTCTTGGGCTTCATGCAGTGCTACCAATTTAAAGGGGATTGGTATTTTCTCCTCCTTTTCGTTTTTAGGTTCAGCTATTTCGAGAGCACCAACAACATCTACACATGAGCCTAGCATATTGAAACAATCAAAAACTTGTCTAGCTTCTATAGAAACATCTCCAAATTCTTTAAGCATGGTTTCTAAGATAAAATTTCATTTTTCAATATCTTCAATATTATTCAAGTTGTGGAACATATGCTGCAGTATGGGATGAAGGTTGACAAGCCTAGCTTCTAACATGTGAACTAAAGAAGTTGCAGCAGTTTCATAATTTGGAGCAAGTTCTACTCTGGATTTTCCCTCAAAATTATCATGCTTACTAACATGATTAAAGAATTCTTTAATGGTATCCTTTCCTAGTATAGAACCACTACCAAATGGAAGATCTTTTAGGGTAAACTTAGGGAGCAACATGATGAAAAATAGCAACGAGGTAACAAAAATAACAACTAGAATAAGAACATGATAAAGAGAAGCAAACAAGACAAAATAAAATAAACTAAGCAAAACTAAAAAAAAGTAAAGATATTGGAAGTGAGAGACTCCCCTTGCAAAAATTCTCTTCCTCCCCGGCAACGGTGCTAGAAAACTTGTTGATGTATATCAAGACTATTTACTGGCGCCGTTGCCGGGAAGTGAAGCGTTGATGCCCCACAAGTCCAGGGGTGTATCGTAGTATTTTCGATAAATAAGAGTGTCGAACCCAACGAGGAGCAGAAGGTGTTGACAAGCAGGTTGGATAGAGGATTCACTGTAACACTAGCAAACGGATTTTTGGAGGTTTTTGATATAGCGGATAAATAAAGTGCGAGTAAATAAAGTGTAGTAAATAATATTGTAGCGAGTCGCCCAATCCTTTTGAGAGCAAAGTACAAGCCGGTTGGGTTACTTATGACTACCAAACGTTTTCGAGGACACATGGGAATTTCATCAAGTGCTTTCTCTTCGTTACGGTTGATTAATATACATTGGTTCGTGAAGTGTTGTGTGGGTGAACCTATGCTAATGCACCGCCCAACTAGGACTAATACATACTTGTGATTATACCCCTCGTAAGCATCCGCAAATACAAGAAAGTAATTAAGATAAATCTAACCACAACCTTAAAACTCTGGGATTCAATGCTCCCTCATGCATTGGTTTCCTAACGGGGGTTTAGGTTTCTGTCAATCCGGCAAGCCCACAATTAGTAGCCAAATACACAACGCATCCTGTTAGGCCCATAAAGGTGAAGTATCATGTAGTCGATGTTCACATGACACCAATAGAAGAATAGCACCACAACTTAAATACCGAACCACGGGATATTACTTCAATATAACTTCACTACTAACATCATGACTTCTCCCATGTCCTCAAGAACTAAACTAACTACTCACAAGACATCATATGGATCATGATCAAAGGTGATATAATGGATGATAACAATATGGTCATAAAGTGCTAACACCGATAAATCTCACAAGCATCAACTACTAACAAGTAATCCACACCCGGAGAGAGATCTAATGTAAAACAACTATAGAGGCCCCTAATTGTTACAACGGGATGATGGTGGATGATGAGGGTGATGGTGCTGGTGGTGATGATGATGACGATGACGATCTTGATGATGCCCGGAGCGATGACGGTGACGATGGCGATGATTTCCCCTCTCCGGAGAGGAATTTCCCCGGCAGATTTCTCCCTACTAGAGAGATTTTCTCTCTCGGGTGTTTTCCGCCCCGAGGTGGCGGCGAAATAATTATTTGATGATGGTATGGGGCTTAGGGTTCCCTCGGGGTGAAGTACGCCAAAAATATCCACCAGAGGTGGACCAGGGTGGCCACACCACGTGGGAGCGCGGCCAGGGGGCGCCACCCCATGGTGTGGGCCCCTGGTGGCCCCCCTCTGGCTCTCCTCGTGGCTGGCTCCCTTCTGAACTTCTAAGATACCTCTGGTGTCCCCACTCTTCTTCTGATCTTCTGAAATAGGGTATCTCGACGGTACTTTTTCCATCAGATTTCTGGTCCCGGTGTTTATTCTCCAAAAATTATGAAACATGCAAAATAAGATAAAATAACATAAGGAATGCATCATAACATAAAATATATCGATGAATAACATAAAATAACAATATAAAACGGTGATGCAAAATGGACGTATCAAGCGCTATTCGTAAGTGGAATTGGTAAGATAAACTTTTACTGTGAGTGTTGTTTCTATTTCTGTCTGCTGTTTTATTTCATTATGGAGAATAATTATGGTTTTTCTATTTAGGGGTACTTCTACCGTTACTACTAGGGTAGTAGGTAACCCGTTATCTTTTTAATTAGATCCTTCTAAATACCTATGAAAATTGTTGGACGTGTTATGGATAACTGCTATGACGGTGATGGAACTGTCCATCCCGGTGATCATTTGCTCTTTATACATGAATTATGCGAGTTATTCAGGTGTGCATGTATTACAATGGATAATGTTAAAAGTAAATTATTTTCTTTACCGCTGAAAGGAAGAGCCACCAAATGGTTCAAATTAATGAAGAATGGTGAATCTATTGGATGGGAGGAAATTGTTCCTCTCTTTTATTCTAAATTCTATCCTCCTAGTGAGATTCATAAAGACCGGAATCAAATATATAATTTCTGGCCTCATGATGGAGAGAGTATTGCCCAAGCGTGTGGGGGGGGGGGGGTATGAAGTTATTTATGCTCAAATGTCCTGTTCATGAACTCCCGAGTAATATTGTTATCAATAATATTTATGCAAGGCTTTCTCTTCATGATAAGGATTTATTGGATACTTCTTGTTCTGGATCATTCAAATGTATGAAGGAAGAAGCTAAATTGGATCTTCTTGACCGTATTCAAGAAAACACTGAAGGATGGGAGAACGACAAAGGTAGAAAGTCAGGTATAAATTATGATTACGAATGCATTAAATCTTTTATGGGAACCAATGATTGCTATAATGTTAGTGTTGTTTGTGGTCTTGATTCTCAAATCTTTGCAAACTGTCTTAAAGATTTCACCTCCTATCTTGATATTCCTACAAAGGATTATCACAAATACCATGCACCTTATAAAGATATTGTTCCTGCTAGTAATATAGAAGTGCATGTTGTTAATCCTGCTGTTCCCGAGGCCTATGTTGAAAAAAATGCCTTTCCCTGATAAGGTGAAAGAACACTCTATGGTGGCTAGTGTGGTTAATAAGAGTAATAAGAAATCTATTGAACCTGATGAACAAATAACTGTTGAACCTGATGTAGCAATAGTAAAAGATCTTGTTTATGGGTACCTAGAGGATGAACACATTGTCTTCTGTGAGGATGCTTCTAATATTGTTTCCCATCCTTATAGACATAAGAAAACTAGTATTCATGTGCTTTCTGTTAAGATTGGTGATCATTGCTATTATGTTTTGTGTGATATTGGTGCTAGTTCTAGTGCTATACCTTATGAGCTTTATAGAGAAATTATGCATGAAATTGATTCTAGTGAGCTTGAAGATATTGATGTGGTTATTCAGCTTGCTAATAGAGAAATTGTTTTTCCGATTGGTATTGTTAGAGATGTGGAAGTTTTATGTGGTAAGACTAAATATCCCACTGATTTTCTAGTACTGGGTAAGGCTGCTAGTAAAATTTGTCCTATTATTTTTGGTAGACGTTTCTTGAACACTTGTGGTGCTATTATAGATTGTAAGAGGGAGAAGATTTTGACTAAATTTGATGGAAAATATTATGAGTTCAATCTCTCCTAATTTGCTAGAGAACCTTATGAATCTATATTTCCTGATGAGAATTTTAAAGTTGAACAACTTGCTTCGATTGCTCTTGCTCCTAATAATGCTTTGCAGCAATATATGGAGGACCACGAGAGTGAGGTCTTTATGGAAGAGAGAAATGAGATTGACGATATTCTTCTTCGTCAACCGGTGATACTGAAACATAATTTACCCGTGGAAGACTTGGGTACCACATTACCACCCAAGGAGGATCCCGTTTTCGATTTAAAACCTTTGAGCGATGATCTTAAATATGCTTATATTGATGATAAGAAAATATATCATGTTATTATTAGTGCTGAACTTTCTGGTGAAGAGGAGGAAAGATTATTAGGAATTCTGAAGAAACACCGTGGAGCTATTGGATATACTCTGGATGATTTGAAGGGAATTTCTCCTACTATATGTCAGCATGGTATTAATATTGAACCTGATGCAAAGCCATTTGTTGAACATCAATCCCGTTTAATTCCTAAGATTAAGGAAGTGGTAAGAAATGAGGTATTAAAACTTCTTGATGCTGATATTATTTTTCCTATTGCTGATAGTAGATGGGTGTGCCCTGTGCATTGTGTCCCTAAGAAGGGAGGAATGGTTGTTGTGCCTAATGAAAACAATGAGCTCATTCCACAAAGTGTAGTAGTTGGTTATAGAATGTGTATTGATTTTAGAAAGGTTAATATAGTTACTAAGAAAGATCATTTTACCCTTTATTGATCAAATGTTAGAGAGGTTATCTAAGAAAACTCATTTGTGCTTTCTTGATGGTTATTCCGGGTTTTCTCAAATTGCTGTTAGGAAGCAAGTAATACGTCTCCAACGTATCTATAATTTCTGATGCTCCATGATCATATTATGTCATTTGATACTTGTTTTCTCCCTTATTTATAGCATTTTTATACGTTTTTAGGGACTAACCTATTAACAAGATGCCAAGTGCCAGTTCCATGTTTTCTGAAGTTTTTGGTTTCAGAAAAGTTGTTCTGGAAACATTCTGGGAATTGGACCCCACAAAGCCCGAAGTGCCTATTTTCCCCGGAAGCATCCAGAACACCGAATAAGAGTCGAACATGGGCACCAAGGGGGCCACACCATAGGGTGGCGCGGGTCCCCCTGGCCGCGCCAGCTATGGGCGTGGGGCCCCTGGAGCTCCACCGCCTTTGCCCTTTCGCCTATTTAATCCACCCAGATGGAAAACCCTAAAGATCTTATAAAAAATCCCTGAAAAGTTTTGCAGCCGCCGTCACCGTCAACCCTAGATCAGGGGGGTTCTGAAGCTGTTTCCGGCACCTTGCCGGAGAGGAGATCATCACCGGAGGATTCTCCATCACCATGCCTGCCTCCGGAGTGATGCGTGAGTAGTTCATCCTTGGACTACGGGTTCGTAGCTGTAGCTAGATGGTTGTATTCTCCTCATACGCCTCCATGTTTAGATCTCGTGAGCTGCCTATCATGATCGAGATTGATCTTATGTAGTTCTATATGCTGTGTTTGCTGGGATCCTATGAATATTAAACTTATGCCAAGTTGATTATAGTCTTAATTTGCATATGCTATTTGCGATCTTGCATGCTTTCCGTTGCTAGTGGTTTCTCTCGCCAAGTAGTTTCTAGTGACTCCAAGAGGGGGTATTTATGCTTGATAGTGGGTTCATGCGTACTCCCCACCTTGCTCGAGTGACAGAAACATGAAGGGGGAGGATGTGATGTTGCCATTAGGGAGAAAACAGTGGTGAGAGTGCCCGCGTGCATAATCATTGCTTAAATTACACACTTTTTTAATGCAGTTATCTGTTGCTTGCAACTTAATACCTAAGGGGGTTCGGATGATAACCTGAGGGTGGATTATTAGTCATAGATGCAGATGGATTTCGGTCTATGTATATTGTTGTAATGCCCGCACTAAATATCATAGTAATCATCTTGTTATATTGTGCACTACGGTGCAACCTCTATTTGTCGATTGCCCAGCTGTAATTTGTTCACACAACATGCTATCTTTTATGGAGAGACACCACTAGTGAACCTATGAACCCCGGTCCATTTTCCACATTGTTAAACAAACCACAACAATTTCCTTCTTTGTTTACTTACTGCAAGCATACATCATTTTCCACACTATACGTCTAATCTTTGTTTTCAGCAAGACCAGTGAGATTGACAACATCACTATACCATTGGGGCAAAGTATTTTGGTTGTGTTGTATGCAGGTTCCACGTTGTTGCTGACACCGGTGAAGCGCCATCACCACCGTCAGTGGCGTCAACCTTCCGAAGGTCCTCTTTATCCTACTGGATTGATAACCTTGGTTCTTAATTAAGGGGAAAACTCCTACCGCTGTGCTCATCACACCCTCCTCTTGGGGTATCCCAACAAGTGCAAGATCTGCACCATCAAGGACTTTTTCTGGCGCCGTTTCCGGGGATGAAGAAGTCTTCTGGCAAGGGAAGTCTCTCATTCTCAATCTCTTTATTTTGTTTATTGCCTTGTTTTTATTTTTGTCTTGTTTTTCTTCTTTATATTAAAAAACACAAAAACAATTAGTTCTTATTCTAGTTGTTATTTTTTGCTTTATCATGTTTTCTATCAATGTTTGATGTCTTTGAAACTAGATCTTTTAGGCAAGGGTTCACGGATGAACAACAAAAACATTACAAGGAACACCGCTTGTCACAAAAAGGGATACACTTATGGGAGCACATTAATAAATTGCATGACTATGCTAAAAACTTGTGCTCTACTTATAATGTTACTTATTGCTTTGATAAATCTTGTTGATGTAGGAGGTATAAACACCTCCCTTTTCAATGTGATTATAATGATAATGTTACCATATCTTATGTTAAGGGAAATTATGAATTATATGATGTGGAACAAATTGCAGAACTTATTGCTTGGAATGGTGCATTCGAAATTGCCTATTTGCTTGAAAGTATTGATGATGCAACTTATAAATATGAGATTTATGCTATACTTGAATATTGCTTTGATAATTACAAGGATTGTTATTACTACATAATGGAATATTTTAATAAATTCTCTCACCCTAAGGAAGTAACTGATGCCTTGCAGGAGCCTATGGAAGAAGAAATTGCTGAATCTGGAAGCTCATTGGATGAAAAAGAGGAGGAGAGTGAGGATCAAGAGGAGGAAGAATGGAACCCATGTCTACCTCCCAATGATAGTAACTCTTGAACTCATACATTATTTGATGAAACTGATACTTGCTATACTTGTGACCTTCATACTACTATGAATGAAACTTGTGAGAATGATATTGCTACAGTTATTTATGATAATAAATGCTACTTGGATAAATCTTATGATAATGCTCTTGATGATGGTCCTATGTTACTTGATGTTATAAATTATAATGCTACTGAAAATATGTAACATCCCAGTGTTTGGGAAGTTATAAGGATCTAAATTTAATATGTGCATTTGCAAAGCATGCATCTAAAAGTACAGGAATTTTTGGCGCGAAAGTTTAAACAAATCAAAGTGACCAAAGTTTCACTTGACATGATGAAATAGGTCTAGTTCATCTAGTCAAGAGTACATTTGGAGTGATCTTTATAACATAGTATCTTTACAAAACCAACCATCTGATTAGAAAAACCATAGTTGGTTATGACCAACACTAACTCTCAACAACCTTAACCACAAGACTATCAGTGACCTTGGATTATTCATTAGGCATCTACAACCCAAAGAGGGGTGAGTACCCAAAACACACAACTGATAATCACCCTTCTACCAATGAGTAATACACATGCTCACCATCTTATTCATCTTATATAAGTGAGCATATGAAATCTCAACACATCAAGGAACTACTTGATCAACTTACTATCTTAAGTCCTCATCCCACAAACACTATGTTTTTATCCACATCAATATTCAACAACTAAAGTATCTGTGGATACAACCCATGGTTAACAACAAGTTATAATCTCTGTTAGAAAAATTGAATTGATATATAAGTAAAACCAATCATGAATGAAATAAGTATCTATCCTTTGGGAAATAAAATAAGAAGTATATGTAAGGATAATAAAAGCATGAACTAACTTTTAATCTAGATCTTGTTATTTTATCTAGACCAATTTATCTTGTTATCTTCCAATTTTCTACCAAGTTATTTTGTAAGAGAAGAAACCACAAGACAGAAGGAACTATCACATGAAGATCTCCAGGAAGATTAATTAGAGTGTGCTAGAAGTGCTACTCTAAGCTACTATAAGAGTACTTGGAAACTCTTATATCTTGATCTGATCTTATTAACCCTCTTGAAATAGTGTGATATTCCAATGTTAGTGTTATATAGAAGTAGTTTGATAGCAAGCCTTGCAACCTTGTTAACCGATCACTTTTGTATACTCAAACAATGGAGTGTCATACACAAACAAACAAAAGAAGTAAATTACATGGTACATCTCAGCCCATTGTATATGAGTAGTAATTTGGAGGCAAGTCTGGCCCACTTGTTAACAAATTCTTCTTATATGCATATGGAAACTTGATGTCATAAAATAAACCTACATTCTTTCATAATCCTCTAAGTAAAATCCTTGCTTGGAGTAATTAGATTTTTTCACCACAATGGTGAGACAGTTGAGGTTGGAAACCAAGAGAGGAACCTACCTGCAATGGAAAAAGGTGATAACAGAAGACTAGTGGCAACTAGAGAGAAGAACATCAAGCAACAGAAGACCACAGGAAGCAACACTGCTTCAGTAAGGGCTCATAAGAAAATATCCAGTGAATCACTAAGTATTATTAGAGAACTTATAATCCCTGTTCCTTGACAATGTTCTCAGAGGTGAGGAATTCATAATAATATCTTTAATGGAAACAATTGTTAGGTATAAAATAATAATCAACCATTGCATCCACATGTTCTTGATATGTGGAGGTAGATAAAAACAAGCTTAATACCTTGTTTTCCAAATCCCTTTTCATACATAAGATTAACAGAAAACAACAAAAATTCATCTACATATAAATATGTAAATGATTGCAGGTTCTAAAACAAACATGGGATAATATCCATATTGGAACCTAGTGGAAAACAAACAAATAAGATTTCAAAGCCACTCAAGTTTTCCATTTGATCAAGTATTAAAAACAGCAACCTTTGTTACACACATCTAAGTAAAAGGTCAATCAAAGATTGCTAAGAGTTTCAATTATAAAAGATGACATGGTATCATAAAAGAAAACAAGCCCTTTACCAATTAAAATCATTTGGTAGGATTTGGAATAAAATTTCCTATTGGGTGAATTTATTACTATGCCTAAAATAAAGCACTACTAAAGCTTACAAAGTATTTCCAAAAAGTATTATACCTAAAAACTATCCAATATAAAACATCTCATTATTTCAATAACATTTTAGTGGGGTTGTTTTCATGTCATAGAATACACTAAGTAATTTTCAATCCATATGAAATTTAAATAGAGAGAAAATAGCAAAAAACCACTTAATCTAGCACCCTAAATAAAAATATAAATATTCTCCAAATTCACCAAAGCAGAACATGGTGAGATGTGAAATTTGATAAGGAATTCAAATATATTGTTTTATTAATTTTTCTGTTCACAGATAGGCCCTGAAAACATAGGTTTTCTCTCAGTTTTAGTAACAGAAGGACTTGAAAGCAATTTACAGAAACTTGTAGGGGGTTATGTGGAAATTCATCATCTTCAACCTTGGACAGTAGGACACTGTGCGTGTCGTTGCCGAATTCGTCGCGGTGACACCTCCTGCTCGCCGCCCTCGACAAGAGAAAGCCATCACGGCGTAGTACTTCATCTCCTCTATCCCGTGGAATCACTTGCCCTCTCTCTCGTTTGCTCTATTTTCCGAAAAACCGAACCCTAGTTCGTCGGACCGCCGCTGTGCGCCGTCGATTCCAACCACCTGGGGAGAAACCGACACCACTGGAGGATGCGCCATCATCTCTTCTCTCTCGTCGTTGAACCTCACATGCTGGGAAGCCCGGGGGCAGAAGAATTTCTCTGTTGTTTCCCTTTCCGGCCGCCGGGTTCAGAGCAAGCTCTCGTCGCCGTCGAGTCATCTCCGACCACCTCGACCACTTCTTTGTATTCCTGGTGAGCTCCTGATCACCTTAGTGTATTCCATTAAGTCCTGTGTGGTCGTATCCGTCGCCGTCGTTGATAATCAGCGTCCACCGCCGCGGTATGTCCTTGCCGGAGTAGCTCCGGTGGTCAACTACCGGCGGCTCCGCTACCAAAGTGCTCACCATGTCCTTCTACGTCTAGTGGAATCACTTAATTGCTCGAATCCACAACAAATCACTAGATTCAATCTCAACAGGAGAGAGTTCTTCTATGATGACATCATCCCGACGTCAGGAGATTTTTTCCTTTTCCTTTTCTTTTATTTTTTTGAATTAAAACTACAACTGACAGGTGGATCCCACCTGTCAATTTAAAATAACAGAATAATCCCTAATCTTATTAATTCAACAACTTTTAATCCAATAATCAGAAAAATACAAATAAAATATGAAAATGATTAGAAAAATATAATCTAGATGTTTATCAACTTTTAAAAAAATATTTGATACAATTTAAAATTTAATAATTTCTTTAATTAAATTAAATCATTTAAAATTGAGAAAAAATAATAAATAATTCATAAAATCAGAAAAATACAAATTATATACCAAAATGCTCCAAATGACATATGAAACTCATCTATGATGTTTTTATGGTCATTTGACTAAGTTTTTATAAGTGCAATATTTGCCTAGTCATTTAATTCATTTAAAATTAATAAATTAATAATTTATTCAAATATTTTCAGAAAGCATAAAATGTTGTATCAAATTAAAGAGAAAATCATTTCCAATTCAAATATGTCAAACATAAAACATTTTGTTTACACTTCTAAACTTATTCCTACACATATACTGGAATTCTATTCCACTGTGACAAGAAATAACTACCACAATAATATTTTCATTATTAATAAAACCCTCATGTTTTCACAACTAATAAACCTATCATCACAAGTCAATAGAAAGTTGTGTGATGATAGAGTTAGTTATATTAAACCATCATTTTCAATTAAACTCTTTGTCATATGCTCTACACTTTTTGAATATCAAATAAAAGGTGACTGTTATCTTTTCAATAGTTGTTTTCCATATGTCATTGTCTTATTGCCTAACCAAGTAATAAACACCTCTAACTAAACATGATAACAATTGTTTTCTAAGTAAAAGTGAAACACATGTAAGTCTAAAACAAGTAATAACCACATCACCACAAGTAATGAAACCATTCACCTAAAACCTGTGTGATTAAGTTATCGTATCGATCATAGCTTACACTTGTAAGATGAGGTGTTTTTCAGGGTAATTCACGATGCATCTCATTACAATGCATGTATCATCTTGCCAATATTTTATGTAGTCCTTACCGGGACTACTTTGCTATCTTTCAGATATCGGGATTTCTCTACGCGACCCTCGAACCCCGAAGACATTGATTATTATGGTTATTTCAATCTCAGGCAAGTTCATCACTTGCTCATATCCTTTGTAGTACTTCATAACAAACTAATTGCAAAACCCTATCGTCTTATCACCTACTCTCAAAAGAATGCATGATCCTATTTTTATAATAAAATGTCTAATTGAATGACTACCCGAGTGGTAGTGTTATGTTTGGTGGGCGGATGGAACCATGGTAAGATGAATAGGTCTAAGGAAGGTTCCATCTGCATGGGAACGTATTACCTAGGATTAATCAAAACTGCCGTCAGGATTCTTGCGCCGTAAATTCGCCTTGACCATGGATCTTCTATGGGGGAAGTAAGTCAGCCGTGATACTTTTCTCGTTCGCATGTCAACGGACTGCCAGAGACGTACGATGTAGTTTCTGCGGGACTGCATGCACATGGGTGGGAGCCCTTACGTCCCACAGACTCTGGGGTCTATGAGTGTCTGCCAGGGGCGCGTAGATCTCCATCGTGAGGGGTGGAATCAGGCATTCAACCTGCTGGCGGAAATGGGTGGGCATGCGTTGTGCGGAGAAGCACGGTTTGGCTTGGACCAACAACCGGGCCCCACACCTGAGTGGGAGTGGACAGGAATGTACACCTGGTTGTGCAACATGGTCTTGGTCGTCCATGGGTAAAGTAACGCACCTCTACAGAGTGTAAAAGGATGTGGCATGTTACCCCTTGTTCCGGGAAGGAGCTGCGAACGCCGCAGGAAAGGCAACTCCATGAAAGTTCTAGTCCTGTGAAGATCGGGCGGGCATAGTTTTCAGAATTAAAAGCCACCTCTTGAAGAAAGTTTTCCAAAACCTTGCATTAGCTTATGACTCTTTCGAGTCTAAAGCGGTAGTTAGTGCATTAAACTACCACTATATATCATGAACTTGCTGAGTAACGCTCGTTACTCATTCGTTCCCGTTTGACCCCCTACTTAGAGTTGAAGCCTATGGAAGTCGTCATCGTGAAGCCATCGTTACCTCATGAAGCTAGGTGGAGTCTTGAACTACTTAGCCAGTAAAGCATTGTCATCAACAACGCTGGTGGAGGAGAAGCTATCAAGGTGTAGGTGGAGTCCATTCTTGGACTTAGCTGTTACAAGCCATAGATTAGGGCTGACATCAGCCGTAGTAGATTTAGTTCTAAGCTAGAGTTCTTCTCCAGCTTGGAGCTTCAAATTGTTCTTCTGATGTTTCATTTGCTGAGATCTTCTTTGATCTTCAAAGAGATTCTCGAGATTTTGTACTGAAGTTTGTATCCTATAGTTTTGCCTGGACCCACTGTGTTTCTGTTGTACTACTCTGAGGGATGTAATATTCACAGATAAGTCCTTCTGTGAGTATTATGTCATCGACTTGCGCACTACACATGCAGTGGTGTGCTGGGTCACCACAAAATAGGATTGATATAATGTGTCCTATACCTTTTAAGAGTGACCAGTCATTTTGTTTTGCTATAGCTAAAAGTGGGAAAGAAGAGGTCTTTACTTTTAATTTTGATCCCACTGTTTTTTGAGCTTAATATGAATTATGTGATTTTAGACCATGACAAACATGCTTTATGTGATAATTATGTTGTTGAGTTTGTTCATGATGCTACTGAAAATTATTATCAGAGAGGAAAATATGGTTGTAGGAATTTTCATGTTACTAATACACCTCTCTTTTTGTTGAAAGTTTTTAAGTTGCTCTTGTTCTACCTTCCCATGATTTCTAGTTCGAGCTCCTTTAATCTATTTCTTTACAAGATTACTATGCATAGGAAGCAGGTTAGACTTAAATTTGTTTTATTATTGCTTCTTGATTCTCTCTTTTGCTTCAATTCATACTTCTTATGAGAGAGTCTACTTGACTCTACCTTTCTATGCCTAGCTGAAAGGCGTTAAAGAAAAGCGCTACCAGGAGACAACCCATTTTATTTCGCTCTTTTCAACCCGTTCTCTTTCGTTTTCTTCGGTGTGATTTGCACCTTGGTGTTTTCTATCCTTAGCAACCCCGCTATATATTTTCTTTTGATTTTTTGTTGAGCCGAGTAAAGCCTCTAGTGGAAAGTTGAGGCTAGATTTCGGATTTCTGCGCAGGAAACAGATTTCTGTTGTCCACTGTTAAGTCCGTAAAAATTCACAAAAAAATCAAAATGATCTGAGTTTTTTGTGCATAATCCTGAGTTATATACGCAACTTTTCTTAGTTGAACACTTTTTGATTTGAGCAACAGAAGATTTTTTTAACTCGATCTTTACCTGCTGTTCTGTTTTGACAGATTTCTGCCATTTATTGCATTTGCGTCTTAATCTCTTTGTTTTGGTGTTCTTTTGAGAAAAATAGTTTTAAAAGATGTTGTGACAGTAGCTAATGTGATTTTGAGTGTTAGACTTGTGTTGAAACTGAACCATGTGAATTTATTATTTCGATTGCACTAACGTTGCTAATGAAGATTGTGAGAAGTTTGGTGTGAAGGAAGTTTTCAAGGGTCAAGAGAAGAGGATGATATGATGTGATCAAGAAGAGTGAAAAGCCTAAGATTGGGGATGCCCCGGTGGTACATCCCAGCAAATTCCAATAAGACTCAAGCGTCTAAGCTTGGGGATGTCCAAGGCATCCCCTTCTTCATCAACAAATTATGAGGTCACTTCTAGTGAAACTATATTTTTATTCGGTCACATCTTATGTGCTTTACTTGGAGCATCTTTTATTTTTTTTCCAGTTTGTTTTTGCTTTCAGTTTGTTTTTACTTTTTCAATAATCTTGGTTGGACCCCAGCTTCTTTTATTGGAGAGTGACACTCCGCTTTTTCATGAGAATACATTGTATTCTTAATCTCTGTCTGGCTGCTGCATTTATTTAGCTCCTGTTTTGCATGCATCTCTTATTAGAGTTGTTAGTTTTAGTAGTGTTATGTGAGAACTCTCATGTTTGCTTACTATATCATAAAGATTTTATTTAAAGCATGTTTTGTATGGTGCTAGTTGGGAGAAGAAATTTGTTGCTTGAAGTAGAATTTATAACAGTGCTAGTAGAAGCTTGTATAGACTGTGGCTAGAACTTTTTCATGCCATGCTAAATTTTATTTTAGTTTCAAAGCCTTGTGGTTATTGAGTAGCATGAATAGCCTCAAATAGCTGAGAGTGTTTAATATGTCTTGAAAGATTCATGAGTTGTTCTTGTCATAGTAAAGCATCAATATATGGTATTCTCTTTCAAATGTTTTATTTGGTTGACTTGGCGCATCCTCACACCATGTTTATGACTACAGAACAGTCACAAATAGCCTCCATGATCACTTAGTTTTTGAACTTGTGATACTGCTTATGTTTTAATTAATGTATGTCGCTATGCATGATTATGGCTCTTATGCTCTCTTGATTTGTCGCTCCCGGTCTTTTGCTAGCCTCCACCTGTACCGAGTATGAGCTCTACTCGTGCACCAAACTCACTTAAACCAAAGTTTCTTCCATTGTGTCCACCATACCTACCTACATGTGGTATTTAACTGCCACTCCAAGTAAATTGCTCATGTGTTACCTTTAAAACCTTCAAAATTACGCCTGCTTTATGTTCCTGTTTTTGCTCATGAGGATGTCCATAGAGAATCTTTATCTCACTTGTTGATTGGATTTCACACCCTGGACTAGTGGCTTCATCCGCTTATCCAAATGATAGAAGAGTTGGCAGCGGGGTGCCTAGCCCCAAATTATTACAAACATATTCTATTCACTATTTTTTCCCCCTAATTTATAAGTCAAAGCATAATTGTGTAAACAAAAGAGAAAGAGGGATTACCTTCTACACTAGTTGCGTCCTTCACCATGGGAGCCGCTCTTGTGAATCCAGTTGGCTTGTGACGTACTGTATTTTCTGTTTACCATTCGTTGACATTAGCATACATCTCCCAAAATATAGACACTCACTGTCAAACTTTGAATACCTCTGTTTAATAAAATAAATAAAATCTCTATCACATGAGTGATCCCTGCTTCCCTCCGCGAAGGGACTTTCTTTTACTTTTATGTTGAATCTCCATCTTCTAACTTTATGCACAGTTGAGAGAGCATTTTTTGTCATTCTGAGTTCTATGTGCATTTGTCCCATAAAAATCAATAATTACTTCATAATGTGATATTATTTTTTCTTAAATTATTTGTTCTAGTCTTCCTCATGAACATTGAAGGTGTCCTGGCATTTATGTTTTGCCCCCACCCTTAAGGACTAGTGAAATATCACTTTTCCATGCTTTCTCTATACCTGAAACAAAGGTCTACCTTTCTTTGCATTATTATTCATGATCCTTTATTTGAGATACTCTTCATGATGCAAAGTAATTGCTATGCTTTATTATTAAAGTTCCTTTTATCATGTCTGTGTTTGAAGTTCTAAGATCTCAGCGTGCATATGCTTTAACATTAGATTGATCAAGTTTATGTTAGTAGCATGTCACCTCAGAAATTATTGTTTTATCATTTACCTACTCGATGATGAGTAGCAACTAAGCTTGGGGATGCTTGATACGTATCTAACGTATCTATAATTTCTGATGCTCCATGATCATATTATGTCATTTTCTACTTGTTTTCTCCCTTATTTATAGCATTTTTATATGTTTTTTTGACTAAACTATTAACAAGATGCCAAGTGTCAGTTCCCTCTTTTCTGTTGTTTTTGGTTTAAGAAAAGTTGTTCTGGAAACATTCTCGGAATTGGACCCCACAAAGCACGAAGTGCCTATTTTCCCCGGAAGCATCCAGAACACCGAAGAAGAGTCGAAGACGGGCACCAGGGGGGCCACATCATAGGGTGGCGCGGGTCTCCTGGCCACGCCAGCTATGGGTCTGGGGCCCCTGGAGCTCCACCGCCTTTGCCCATTCGCCTATTTAATCCCCCCGGATGGAAAACCCTAAAGACCTGATAAAAAATCCCCGAAAGTTCCGCAGCCGCCGTCACCGTCAACCCTAGATCAGGGGGGTTCTGAGGAGATCATCACTGGAGGCTTCTCCATCACCATTCCTGCCTCCGGAGTGATGCGTGAGTAGTTCATCCTTGGACTAAGGGTTCGTAGCTGTAGCTAGATGGTTGTCTTGTCCTCATATGCCTCCATGTTTAGATCTCGTGAGCTGCCTATCATGATCGAGATTGATCTTATGTAATTCTATATGCTGTGTTTGCTGGGATCCGATGAATATTGACCTTATGCCAAGTTGATTATAGTCTTTATTTGCATATGCTATTTGTGATCTTGCATGCTTTCCGTTGCTAGTGGTTGCTCTGGCCAAGTAGTTGCTAGTGACTCCAAGAGGGAGTATTTATGCTTGATAGTGGGTTCATGCCTCCTCACCACCTTGCTCGAGTGACAGAAACGTGAAGGGGGAGGATGTGCTGTTGTCATTAGGGAGAAAACAGCGGTGAGAGTGGATTTGTTTAATGCAGTTATCTGTTGCTTGCAACTTAATACCTAAGGGGGTTCAGATGATAACCTGAGGGTGGATTATTAGTCATAGATGCAGATGGATTTTGATCTATGTATATTGTTGTAATGCCCACACTAAATATCATAGTAATCATCATGTTATATTGTGAACTATGGTGCAACCTCTATTTGTCAATTGCCCAGCTGTAATTTGTTCACCCAGCATGCTATCTTTTATGGGGAGACACAACTAGTGAACCTATGAACCCCGGTCCATTTTCCACACTGTTAAACAAACCACAACAATTTCCTGCTTTCTTTACTTACTACAAGCATACATCATTTTCAACACTATACGTCTAATGTTTCTTTTCAGCAAGACCGGTGAGATTGTCAACCTCATTGTACCATTGGGGCAAAGTATTTTGGTTCTGTTGTGTGCAGATTCCACGTTGTTGCTGACACCGGTGAAGCGCCATCACCACCGTTAGTGGAATCAACCTTCCGAAGGTCCTCTTTCTCCTACTGGATTGATAACCTTGGTTCTTAACTAAGGGGAAAACTCCCACCGCTGTGCTCATCACACCCTCCTCTTGGGGTGTCCCAACGAGCGCAAGATCTGCACCATCAGCAAGATCAAGAGAAAACAACCTGTACTTGTCCTTATGTTACTTATGCTTATAGGCGTATGCCTTTTGGTTTGTGTAATGCTCCTGCTACTTTTCAAAGATGCATGTCTGCTATTTTTCATGGTTTTTGTGAATAGATTGTGTAAGTATTCATGGACGATTTCTCCGTCTACGGAACTTCTTTTGATAATTGTCTGCACAACCTTGACAAAGTTTTGCAGAGATGTGAAGAAACTAATATTGTTTTAATTGGGAGAAATGCCACTTTACGGGAAATGAAGGAATTGTTCTTGGACATAAAATTTCTAAAAGAGGTATTGAAGTTGATAGAGCTAAAGTGGAAGCAATGGAGAAAATGCCCTGTCCTAGGGATGTTAAAGGTATTGGTAGTGTTCGTGGTCATGCTGGTTTTTATAGTAGGTTTATTAAAGATTTCTCTAAAATGTCAAAGCCTCTTACTAATCTTCTTAAAAAAGATGTACCATTTGTTTTTTTAGGATGATTATAAGGAAGCTTTTGAAACTTTAAAGAAGGCTTTAACTACTTCTTCTATTGTTCAACCATCTGATTGGAATTTACCTTTTGAAATTATGTGTGATGCTAGTGATTTTGATGTGGGTGTTGTTCTTGGACATCGCGTAGATAAGAAGTTGAATGTTATTCATTATGTTCGTAAGACTCTTGATGCCGCTCAAAAGAATTATGCTACTACTGAAAAAGAGTTCTTATCTGTAGCTTTTGCATGTGATAAGTTTAGACCTTATATTGTTGACTCAAAGGTTACTATTCATACTGATCATGCTGCTTTTAGATACGTTATGGAAAAGAAAGATGCTAAGCCTAGGCTTATTAGATGGGTGTTACTTTTACAAGAGTTTGATTTGCATATTGTGGATTGGAAGGGTGCTAAAAATCTTGTTGTTGATAACTTGTCTAGATTGGAAACATTACATTTTGACCCTATTCCTGTTAATGATAATTTTCCAAATGAATAGTTGGCTGCAATAAAGGTAAAATCCCAAGATAGTCCATGGTATGCTGATTATGCTAACTTTATTGTTTCAAAGTATTTGCCTCCAACATTTACAGCTCAACAAAGAAGAAAATTCTTCTATGATTTGAGGCATTATTTTTGGGAAGATGTGTTCCAGATCATGAACAACGTGAAATATTGAAGAAGTGCCATGGTAGTGCTTATGGAGGACATCACGCTAGAGATAGAACCTCATAGAAGGTTCTACAATCAGGTTTCTATTGGCCTACTCTCTTTAAAGATGCACGTAAATTTATTTTATCTTGTGATGAATTTCAAAGAGTAGGAAATATTTATAGGCGTAATGAAATGCATAGGAGTTATTCTCTTGTTATTGAACCTTTTGATTGCTGGGGATTTGACTTTATGGGTCCTTTTCCTCCTTCGAATGGTTACACTCACATTCTTGTTGTTGTTGATTATGTTACTAAGTGGGTAGAAGCTATACCTACAAAAAGTGCTGATGGCGACACCTCTTTAAAAATGCTTAAATATGTTATTTTCCCTAGGTTTGGTGTGCCTAGATATCTTATGACTGATGGATGTTCTCATTTTATTCATGGTGGTTTTAGGAAAAACCTTGCTAAACATGATGTTAATCATAGAATTTCCTGAGCTTATCATCCTCAAACTAGTGGGCAAGTAGAATTATCAAATAGAGAAATTAAATCTATCTTGCAAAAAGACTGTTAATAAATCTAGGAAGAATTGTTCTGATAAGTTGAATGATGCTTTATGGGCTTATATAACTGCTTATAAAAATCCTATGGGTATGTCTCCCTATAAAATGTTTTATGGAAAAGCTTGTCACTTGCCTTTAGAATTAGAACACAAAGCTTATTGGGCAGTGAAAGAACTTAACAAAGATTTTAAATTTGATGGTAAGAAAATAATGCTTGATTTGAATCATTTAGATGAATGGATATGTGAAGCTTATGAAAATGCCAAGCTCTTCAAAGAGAAAGTCAAACAATGGCATGATAAAAGAATCCATAAAAGAGAGTTTCATGTTGGTGAGAAAGTTTTATTGTATCAGTCTCGTCTCAGATTTTTTGCAGGAAAATTACTCTCCAGATGGGAAGGACCTTATATTATTGAAGAAGTGTATCGTTCGGGTGCAATCAAAATTGCTTCACATAAAGATAACACTACACAAGTGGTACATGGGCAAAGACTCAAACATTATATTTCTAAGGATTCTTATGATGAAGATGTTGATGTTATTCAAGTAATGACTCCGGAGAAGTTCATTAGAGGGAAGATTCCAGAATCTGCAGAGTCTGTTTTGGAATAGTAACAGTTCTATTAAGAAAAAGTTCGTGGAATACTTTCCAAGCTATAAATTATTTGTTTTTGGAAAATATGAAAAATACCGAGCCGAAGAGGAGTTGGAGAAGGTGCCCGGAGGCACCACACCACATGGGGGCGTGATACGTCTCCAACGTGTCTATAATTTCTGATGTTTCATGTTGATATCATGCCAATTGCTACATGTTTTCTCCCTTCTTTATAGCATTTTTACACGTTTTCCGGAATAACCTATTAACAAGATGCCAAGTGCCAGTTCGCTGTTTTCTGCTGTTTTTGATTTCAGAAAAGTTGTTCTGGAAATATTCTCGAAATTGAAACCCACGAATCCCGAAGTTCCTATTTTCCCCGGAAGCATCCAGAAGTCCGAAGATGAGTCCAAGACGGGCACGAGGGTGGGCTCACCATAGCCAGGCACGGCCCCACCCTAGGCCGCGCCTGGGGGTGGTGAGGCCACCCTGGTGGCCCACCGACATCGCCCTTTCGCCTATTTATTCCCCTCCGAATGAAAACCCTACGTACCTGATCAAAAATCCCCAAAAAGTTACGCAGCCCCTGTCGTCATCAACCCTAGACCAGGGGGGGTTCTGAAGGTGTCTCCCGGCACCCTGTCGGGGAGGAGATCATCACCGGAGTCCTCTTCATCACCATGCCTGCCTCTGGAGTGTTGTGTGAGTAGTTCATCCTTGGACTATGGGTCCATAGCAGTAGCTAGATGGTTTTCTTCTCCTCCTATGACTCAATGTTTAGATCTCGTGAGCTGCCTAACAGGATTGAGATTGTTCTTATGTAATTCTATGTGCCGTGTTTGCTGGGATCCGATGAATATTGAACTTATGAAAAGTTGATTATAGTCTTTATTGCATATGTTATTTGTGATCTTGTATGCTTTCCGTTTCTAGTGGTTGCTCTGGCCAAGTAGTTGCTAGTGACTCCAAGATGTGACGCCAAGTAGTTGCTAGTGACTCCAAGCCGGAGGGATTCCCAAGCTAACGTCGTCAGACTTCAAACCTGTTGACTGCAATGTGGAATATGCAGCCACGAAAAGGATTCGTGGGTCAGTACGGTTAAGTACTGGCAAGTGGATAACCCATACTCACAAGATACCGGCGTAACCAATCATCACAAGATACAAATACTTTGGGTACAACGGAAAGGAAGGGATTATTGCAAAGAAGTGGCAGCGGGCTGCACTAACTAACTACAGAGACTCGCTACAACATCCGGCTAAAAGAAAGGGATGAGATAGCGCGACAAAACCAACTATAACTACTCACCAAACAATACCCATCCAGTGTTACCCCCTACTAAAGAAGCAACCCAAGGAAACTCACACTTTTGATTAAGGTGACATTCATTTTTATGGTGGAGGTAATCTATATTACTAGTCAAGTTATCATCGTTAAGTGTAAGTTGTCTGAGTACTTGTTAGCCAGCACTTTCACCAAGTCATCCATAACCGCGGACAACACGGCTTCTCGAGAAGATTTAACCCTGCAGGGGTGCACCAATTTGGCCGTACACGTAAGAATATCCCGCTAGACGGGGGATCAACCCACCAAGCGAGGTACTCAACACAACCCAACTCTTCTTCGCATCAAGCCCAAAGAACCATGTGCTGTGCGTGCGCGGCTAATCGAGCCCCCATGAAGAAAAGGGGGACCCTCATAGCACTGGAAGACCACACCGCCCTAAATGCCGACTACAAAAGTTCCACCCTGGCGCCAAGGGCTCGCACCTGCATATGCATGCATCAAATGGAAAGCCCGAACTAAGTGTGGCGATTTGGACGAGATGCGAATCGAATCAGAATTGCGGGGGGCGCCCATACTCGCTTCCCACATGCGGTTAGTGCGCTCATCATGGATCAATGGACAAGACCCTTTTCCTAATTAGGGTCGACACTAGCAGGCCTCAAAACCACGCCGGGCCTCCTGCCGGTGCCTTATCATCAAATTATTATTACCCAAAAAATTAACATGTTGTTGATTGAATTGAAACCCAACTATCAAACTAAACATGTGATAAGACGGACAACAAGACTTGAGCAAACAACACTAAGCATGCAACTACGACACGAGGGCCAACAAGGTAAACAAACAACAGTTGATAGGAAGTGGAAGGAAGGCTATATCATGGCTGCAAGGTAAACATAGTATAGGATCGAGACACAAGCATCGAATCATAAGGCTAGAATAAAGGCAACAGGAAGAATCGGTAACAAGTGATGAAAGGCAGCCATAGGCAGCAAGTGAGTATACTTGCCTGAGATCCAGCAAGTAGAGGTACATCCACAGAACTTGTCGTTGCTCACATCATCTCAACGTCCTATCCACGAAGAAGCAACGAACTAGAACAAACACCGAATGCAACTATTACTTCTACGGCAAAAGATCCAGCATGATCAAGATATGGATGCATGACAAGTTTAAGGATGCATCAAAGATAAACTAGTTGACATGGTTAACATATTTAAATGGGCCCATATGCAATTTGGATGGCATATGGAAAAGCCCATGAATTAATGTTGAATTAAATGATCTACAAATAACCATCATGTGAAAGTTGATAAGAATGATGCATGGATGATGAAAACAATAAGAAAACAACAATAGCTTCAATTTGAAATGTTGTTTACCAAGTTTTGGAAGTTTATTTATTAAGTTATGAAATTTGGCTTCTTAAATGAGTTACACAAGCATTTGTTGTTTTCACCAATTTTAATTGTTCAAAACAGATAACAAAATTTTATATTTGGAAAGAACACAAAATGTTAGATGGATTACATATTTCATTTGTTGAATTTGGATTTTAGATGAGCAAGTTATTAAATTGACAATTTTAAATGCATTAATTAAGAAATAGTTGTTTTCAGCAATTTAATTTATTCAAAATAGAAAACAAAGTTCATATTTGGAAATCTTATTCAATTTTGCATGGAAAACATATTTTACATGTTGGAATTCGATTTGAATTGCCCAAGTTATGAATTTTGCAATTTAAAAGGTTTAATTAAAGCATTGAATTATTGCACCAACTTTAATTAGGAAAAACAGTAAACAAATTGTATTGAAAAGGTTGAAAACATGTAGCAAATGTTTCACTGAACATTTTGAGCTATTAAACATAATTTTTGGGTTATTATTGAATTTATTATGCATTTTTCCATAAGCATTTTTATTCTACCCCTTTTAGTAAACAGAAGGAAACATGTTCAAATTTAATTCAATTGTGACCAAATAAAATACCAATGTGTAGAGTTTGTTAAGACAAATTTTTGGAGCCCAAGTTTGCTCAAATTGGATGAACAGAACTCAAGTTATGAAATTCCAAAGTTTCAAATTTTTATTGCATTTTCTGTATTTAATTATTTAGTGCAAAAATTATTACAGAAACATGTTGCAACTTTGACATTAACAGAAAGAGCACAAGATTATAAATCCACAGAAACTTGAATCATTGAAATTGGAGCAATATTCAATTTGTTATTGATTTTACAAATAAAGGCTCAGATCTGTTTTTCTGGATTTCGGGAGATAAAAGAAAAATGCCGAAAAAAGGGGTGGCTTTTGCTGCGGAAGGGGAGATTCGAACCCGGGGCTTCCAGCGTGCGGTACAGGGTGCCAAGCCACTAGGCTGTTGTGCGTTGTTGTGATACACTATGGATCTGACAGAAGATAAGGTTTGATTTCGCGGACTAACTGAACTGCAAGGTTCAGTTACGGATCTTTGATCGGGACGGACGGACGGAACAGCCAGCGGCGAGGCGCTACTGCTCGAAGGCAGGGTCACATAGCAAGGAGGAAGGAGGGCCTAGGCCTGGAAGGGGGTTCGCTCACCTCGGAGGCTGGCGACACAGGGAGGCGCGAAGACGACGGGGAGGCGACGACGGTGCCTGACAAAGAAGCAGGCGGCAGTAGCAGGCAGTAGGTCGGCGGCGGGAAACGGGGACGGCGAGACCTCCCTGCTGCCTCCCCGGGCCGGCCAAGGATACGAGGGCGACGAGGAAGATGCCCCGTTTCCATTCCCGGTCTCCGGAGGTCGAGGCGACGACCACAGCTGCGGCCCTTGGTGCTCCTAGTTTCGGCCATGGTGGTGTCGTTGGTGATGGAAAGAAACAGAGAGGAAGGAGAGGAAGAAGAGAGGGGGGGGCGGTTAGGAGGAGGAGAGGGGAGAGTGGTTGGGCTAGGGTTAGGGTTTGGAGGAGGGGAGGGGTAGGTATAGGGGAGGGGGAGCAGGTGGAGGGGGGTTCCATGGAGGGGAAAGCGACAGGGAGGATCACGTTCTCCTCCTCGCCTGTACGGACGGAGGAAGGAGAAAGGGGTTAGGTGTCTGGTTTGGTTATGGTGAAAACGGGCTGGCTTGGGCCTTTACCAAAACGTTTTTTTTTCATCTTTTATAATTTCTGTTTTAGACTTCTGGGAAATAGAAGAAAAAAAGTTTAAGTGTTATTAAATTAGTTTTGAGAGAACAAAACAATTTTCAGAAAGTTAGGGAAACAGTGTGATACATTTGAAAATATTTGTTGCATGTTTTAGATGCAAGATGATGCATCATGCAATGCGATGCAAAAAGAAAAACCACGAGCAATTCTAATTGGTAAAACCCCCGGGTGTTACACAAGAGGGATTATTTATGCTCGATAGTTGGGTTCATGCCTCCTTTTCGCCTGTGCTCGAGTGACAAAAACATGAAGGGGGAGGATGTGCTATTGCCACTAGCGAGAAAACAGCGGTGTGAGTGCCCGCGTGCACAATCATTGCTTACATTACACATAGTGCTTAATGCAAATATATGTTGCTTGCAACTTAATACCTAAGGGGATTCGGATGATAACCTGAGGGTGGATTATTAGTCATAGATGCAGTTGGATTACAGTCTATCTATATTATTGTAATGCCCGCACTAAATATCATAGTAGTCATCATGTCATGAATGTGCACTACGGTGCAACCTCTATTTGTCAATTGCCCAGCTGTAATTTATTCGCCCAGCATGCTATCTTTTATGGAGAGACACCACTAGTGAACCTATGAACCCCGGTCCGTTTTTCCTACACTGTTAAACAAACCACTACAATTCCCTACTTTCTTTACTTACTGCAAGCATACACCATTTTCCACACTATACGTCTAATCTTTGTTTTCAGCAAAACTGGTGAGATTGACAACCTCATTGTACCGTTGGGACAAAGTATTTTGGTTATGTTGTGTGAAGTTTCCGTGTTGTGGCTGATACCGGTGAGGCACCATCACCACCGTCAGTGGCATCAACCTTCCGAAGATCCTCTTTCTCCTACTGGATTGATAACCTTGGTTCTTAACTGAGGGAAATTCTTACCGCTGTACACATCACACCCTCCTCTTGGGGTTCCCAACACTCCATCACAAGCATCAAGAATTTCTAGCGCCGTTGCCGGGGACTTAAATTTCATCATCATCAAGAGTTCTCCCCGTCAAGGCACCATCAAGGCGTAGCAAAGAATTTCTGGCGCCGTTGCCGGGGAGAAAGAAGTCTTCTCGCAAGGGGAGTCTCTCACTCTCAAACTCTTTATTTTTTTTATTGTCTTGTTTTTATTTTTTTTGTCTTGTTTTGCTTCTTTATGTCAAAACACAAAAAACATTAGTTTATTTCATAGCTGTTATTTTTTATTGCTTGCTTTTATGTCTAGTTTTGTTCCTGTCACTATGTCACCGGAAGAAACAATCTTCACTTTCAAGCAAGGGAGTGAGGAGAGTTTCAAGCAAGCTTGGTCTAGGATTTTTGATTCTTATAGTAAAACTAAACCCATGATGACCCTGAATTTATTTCTTAGTAGTTTTTACTTTGGTCATGTTCTTTGCTATAGATATGCTTTAGACTCTGCAGTAGGAGGAGACTTCCTGCGTTGTGATGGGGATCAAGCTCTTAATAACATTAAAAAGTTTATTGCAACTTCTAGCTCTACTAGTAAATTTGATTCATCCCTTGTGAGCTTTCAGGCTAGATTAAATACTCTTGAGACAAATATATCATGTTTAAAAGAAGTCTATAACCAGATTCGTGCTTATTATGATTATGTGCCAATAAACTTTGAATCTTCAATGTGGATCCCTACAGTAAAAGTTGTTATAAATGGTGAAACTTTTCATGCTCATTGCGACATTATGACTGAATTTTGTCTTATGCCTAAAAATATTTACGAGTCTTTGAATCTTTGGAAACTTTCGGAAGGGGAAGAAGAAATACCTCTTATCAATAATACTGCTGTTTTTCCCATTGGGATAGCTGAGGGAGAGGTTACAAAAATCATGGGAAGGACAATATCCACTGATTATCTTGTTATTGAATGTGTAGGAGAAGGGAAAATTACACTTGGAAGGTCCTTGCTGAAACTCCTAGGGGCAGTAATAGATGTGAGGAAATGTACGTTAAATTTTGCTTTCGCACCAGGTTTTGGCCACAGATTCCCCAAACCCAAGAAGGTTAAGAGGAGTAAAAGGATAGTTCTTGGTATTTATTTGAATGCTTCACTTGAAAATACTTGAGTTGCTTTCTATGCCTAGCTGAAATGCGTTAAAGAGACGCGCTACCGGGAGACAACCCGTTTTATTTCTTCGTTTTCAACCCGTTTTCCATCGTTTCTATCTGTGTTCTTTGCACCTGGGTGTTGTATATTTGCTTAGCAACCCCGCTGTATCTTTTCTTTTGTGTCTTTGTTGAGCCAAGTAAAGCCTCTAGTGGAAAGTTGAGACTATATTTCGGATTTCTGCGCAGGAAACAGATTTCTGCCGTCCACTGTTAAATTCGTATAAAATCACAGAAAATTCAAAATGACCTGATTTTTTTGTGCGTAATCCTGGGCTATATACTCAACTTTTCTTAGTTGAACACTTTTTTATTTGAGCAACACAAGATTTTGGAAAAAATCATCTTTACCTGTTGTCCTGTTTTGACAAATTTCTGCCAATAATTGCATTTGCATCTTAATATCTTTCTTTTGGTCTTATTTTGAGAAAAAGAGTATTAAAAGAAGTTGTGACAGTAGCTAATGTGTTTATGAGTGTTAGGCTTGTGTTGAAACTGAACCATGTGAATTTATTATTTCGATTGCACTAACGTGGCTAATGAAGATTGTGAGAAGTTTGGTGTGAAGGAAGTTTTCAGGAATCAAGAGAAGAGGATGATATGACGTGATCAAGAAGAGTGAAGAGAGTAATCTTGGGGATGCCCCAGAGGTACATCCCAGCAAATGCCAAGAAGACTCAAGCGTCTAAGCTTGGGGATGTCCAAGGCACCCCCTTCTTCATTGACAAATTATCAGGTCACTTCTAGTGAAATTATATTTTTATTCGGTCACATCTTATGTGCTTTACTTGGAGCGTCTTTTATTTTTGCTTTAATTTTGTTTTTTAATTTTTCAATAATCTTGGTTGGACCCCAGAATTCTTTTATTGGAGAGTGACACGCTCTGCTTTTTTATGGCAATACTTTGTATTCTTAATCTTTGTCTGGCTGCTGCATTTATTTAGCGCTTGTTTTGCATTCATCTCTTATTTAGAGCTGTTAGTACTCTCTAGTTTTCATTGCTATATGCTTAGAGAGAGTTTTTTGGTCTCATATATGTGCTTGGTTGATAATAGAAATTCTTATGTGGTAGTTGGTATAGTGGAAAAATTCGCATGGTCTTTTAGATCACTAAACTGCTTCACTTGAATCACTGCTGCTGTTTTGAGATATTAATTTGCTTAATGGATAAATGGGAACGACTAGTAAGTATAAATTTTTAATGGTTGGTCTAAGAAACTTGAAACTGTGCCACACTTAAAATTACTAGCTGATAGAAACAATGGTATATAATTGCTATGAGTGATACATTTCTTATCGGCCTTTTGTTACGCGCTACGGTCGGGGTAGATAACAGTGACTTGTCACTGCCATGGACCCTCTTGGAGTGATTTGCATTGTTCCTTGTAAAGATGATTTGCTTCCTGCAACCTTTTAACTCGTGATTCTATGTTGCGGTTCCTGGCACTTCCACCATCCATATTTGCTAGCCTCTTCGGTACTGTGCATTGCCCTTTCTCACATTGAGAGTTGGTGCAAACTTCGCCAATGCATCCAAATCCCGTGGGAGGACTTTGTTCTCCTACACATAAGCCCATATATTCTTCCTCAAAATAGGCACCATACCTACCTATCATGGCATTTCCATAGCCATTCCGAGATATATTGTTGCACAACATCCACCTCTATTATGTTACTTGATGATGAGCTTCATGGTTATTTATGTATACTGCTACACTGGCAGGAGAATGCAGTTGGATACATCAGAGATATTCCATTATGGGTTATGAGTACTAAAAGTATGATGATTCATTGTAATATAGGATGTTTCCCCTACCGGTGAGGATATATAGAAAAAAAATGAAAAAGCCTAGAAAAAAGTGCCAAAGAGAGAATAAAGAGAGAGGGGGCGCATCACTAACCTTTATACCACACTTGTGCTTCATGTTTAACACCAATGCTTCAGTTTGGAAAAAGTTTTCATATTATCATTCATTCATAACTATGTGGGAAATTTTACATTATAGAACTTGGCTTGTATATTCCAATGATGAGCCTCCTCAAATGAGCTCTAGGTCTTCGTGAGCCAGTAAGTTGGATGCACCCCACTAGTTCCATTGGACAGCTTTCATACACTTATAGCTCTATGTGCATCCGTTGTGTGGCAATCCCTACTCCTTGCACAACTTCGGTTGTAAGACTTTCTCTTGTCTAATGACCACTTTCAACTTTGTGAGCCTTTCTTGCATTGACCTTCCAAACCCCCCAGAATATTCTCTTTGCCATAACATCCCGGTGCCAGGGACCAACGCAGAACACTTGCTTGCTTTTAGTGCGCAAATAGTTTAAGATTCAAGCATTGCATCGTGTGAAAAGTTTGACTTGATCCTAACATGGGTTGTGAAGATTATTTGACGTGCATGATATTGTTGTTATTGAAAGCTTAAATCATCTCTAATAAACTTTGCACGGTTGATAGTCTTTTAGTATTGATTCATTAAAAGTTTTGCTTCTTTCTTCTTATTTGTTTATGCATTACTTGTTGATATCAAATATAGAGCACAACTTTAGTTCATTTGATCCTAGTTAAATGCTCTACTTTACATATTATGATCAAGATTGTGTGGTAGCATGTCACCTCAGAAATTATTTTGTCTTATCGTTTACCTACTCGAGGACGAGTAGGAACTAAGCTTGGGGATGCTTGATACGTCTCTAACGTATCTATACTTTCTGACGTTCCATGTTGATATTATGCCAATTGCTACATGTTTTCTCCCTTCTTTATAGCATTTTACACGTTTTCCGGGACTAACCTATTAACAAGATGCCAAGTGCCAGTTCCCTGTTTTCTGCTGTTTGTTATTTCAGAAAAGTTGTTTTGGAAATATTCTCGGAATTGGACCCCACGAATCCCGAAGTTCCTATTTTCCCCGGAAGCATCCAGGAGTCCGAAGATGAGTCGAAGAGGGGCACCAGGGTGGGCTCACCACAGCCAGGCGCGACCCCACCCTAGGCCACGCCTGGGTGTGGTGAGGCCACCCTGGTGGCCCACCGACGTCGCCCTTTCGCCTATTTATTCCCCTCCGAAGGAAAACCCTACGTACCTGATAAAAAATCTCTGAAAAGTACCACAGCCGCCGTCATCATCAACCCTAGATCAGGGGGGTTTTGAAGCTGTCTCCCTGCAGCCTGCCGGAGAGGAGATCATCACCGGAGGCCTCTTCATCACCATGCCTGCCTCCGGAGTGATGCGTGAGTAGTTCATCCTTGGACTACGGGTCCATAGTAGTAGCTAGATGGTTGTCTTCTCCTCCAATGCCTCAATGTTTAGATCCCGTGAGCTGCCTAACATGATCGAGATTGTTCTTATGTAATTCTATGTGCTATGTTTGCTGCGATTCGATGAATATTGAACTTATGCCAAGTTGATTATAGTCTATAATGCATATGTTATTTGTTCTTGCATGCTTTCCGTTGCTAGTGGTTGCTCTGGCCCAGTAGTTGCTAGTGACTCCAAGAGGGAGTATTTATGCTCGATAGTTGGGTTCATGCCTCCTTTTCGCCTGTGCTCGAGTGACAGAAACGTGACGGGGGAGGATGTGCTATTGCCACTAGGGAGAAAATAGTGGTGTGAGTGCTCGTGTGCACAATCATTGCTTACATTACACACATTGCTTAATGCGATTATCTGTTGCTTGCAATTTAATACCTAAGGGGGTTCGGATGATAACTTGAGGGTGGATTATTAGTCATAGATGCAGTTGGATTACGGTCTATGTATATTGTTGTAATGCCTGCACTAATGTCATGAATGTGCACTATGGTGATCCCTCTATTTGTCAATTGCCCAGCTGTAATTTGTTCACCCAGCATGCTATCTTTTATAGAGAGACACCACTAGTGAACCTATGAAAGCCGATCCATTTTTCCTATACTGTTAAACAAACCACTACAATTCCCTGCTTTCTTTACTTACTGCAAGCATACACCATTTTCCACACTATACGTCTAATCTTTGTTTTCAGCAACACCGGTGAGATTGACAACCGCACTGTACCTTTGGGACAAAGTATTTTGGTTGTGTTGTGTGCAGGTTCTGCGTTGTTGCTGACATCGGTGAGGTGCCATCACCACCGTTAGTGGCATCAACCTTCCAAAGATCCTCTTTCTCCCGCTGGATTGATAACCTTGGTTCTTAACTGAGGTAAATTCTTACCGTTGTACTCATCACACCCTCCTCTTGGGGTTCCCAACACGCCATCACAAGCATCGAGAAGGCACCATCAAGAAGTCTCCCAGTAAAGGCACCATCAAGGCGTAGAAAAGAATTTCTGGCATCGTTGCCGGGGACATAAAATTCATCATCATCAAGAAGTCTCCCCGTCAAGGCACCATCAAGGCGTAGCAGGGCGCGGGCCCACCCTTGGCCGTGCCACCCTATGGTGTGGGCGCCCCGGAACCCCTCTCCGACTCGTTTTCGACCTGGACTTTCCTTTCGTTACGCATATTTTTGCTATATAACCCCTCGGACCCCCCGAGGTCTCTATATCGTTTTTTCGCCGTGTTTCTGTTTCGAGCAGTTTCTGCCAGGATCTGTTTTCAGTTTTGGAAGCATCATGGTCTCCGCCAACAACAACAAGGGGAAGGGACCGAAGGAAGATGATCTCCAAGACCGGAAGCCGAAGGAGGAGATCGAGAGTGGAGCTGAAGGAGATGTAGAAGAAAACCCACGAGTGCGTCCACACGAAACCATCGCAAGCATTGGAGTGCTTGCAAAACCTTCCAAGCAAACGGCGAGGATGAGCACCGGAGGGAAGGTCCCACGTCACTTCTTAGCTTCAAGGACACCACTTCCAGGCATAAAGAAACATTTCCATACTTTAATTCATGAGTATCAATCTAGAAGGGTACCCGAGGCAAAGTTGCCTTCTTGCTGGGATATGGATCGTTCTAACCGTGCAGATAGAGAAAGCTCTCAACCTAAGGAAGTGTGGGGAAAAAATCTTTATGGCTGGAATTCACCGTCTGACAAGCATGCAAACCGTATTGATCACAATGTTCGCAATTGAAGACGTGAAGAAATCAATTGATAAGAACATCGAGAAGGATTAACCACCACCACCAAAGAATTTATTCTTCATTGGTATTGGGATCCCCTTGGCTTTTCCAAGCTTGGGGGAGTGCCGCGGTATCACCTTTATCTTTCAACCTTTTACCTTTTAGTAGAGTCATATCATGAGTAGAGAATGTTAAACCATACTTAGTACGTATCGGTATAGGACTCTGTACTTATACCTGTTATATATAGTAATCAAACCTACCCGACGAGGTTACGTCGGGTCAGCGCAATTATCCTACCCGTATTGTCTTTTATGGTATCAGAGCAAGCGATCCTCGCCTAGGGTTTGCCGCCGCCGCAAGTCTTCCGCACTTCCCATCGCTGCCGCCGCAAGTCCTCTCCGGCGTCACGCACGATGGCGACAACCGGGTCCATGACCTCGTCTACCACTGCGTCAACGGTTGTGCCGATAACGGAGCCTTCCATGACCGCTTTTGTGCTGGTGCACGTGACTGCATCTGCTGCTTCTTCGCTGACCGTGACGGCTCCAGGTCTGAGTGCTCCTGCGCCCTACATCGGTGGCATCGGAAACCCCTCTAGCGCTGCACACCAATTCTCTGATTCCTTGGTCGCCGCAACACAAATGAGTCACATCGGCGCTTTCCCATCAGTGGGTTACACACCCATGGCAGGTGCGCCCATGACAGGTTTTTCCGGCCCCCGTGATGCAGCCAATATGTACCAGGGGACTAACACGGGCATGTACCCGATGATGCCCATGCATCCATATGCAAACTTCATTGGAAACAAGCAACCGGGACACTACTTCAACAGATCACTGCCAAACATCATCACCATCGGATCCTCTTATCACCATTACGTTGACGAGCAAAAACTAGATGTTCTGGCGTGCTCAAGTTGGGCCACTTCTCCGCAGTCAACTTCTGATGGGTTATGTCGATGGCTCAATTCCTTGTCATGATCAGCATGTCATCGTCAGTCATGCGGGAAGTATGCATCAGCAGCCTAATCCCGCGCACCAGCACTGGACACAACACGATCAAGCTATCCTCTCCGCTCTTGTGTCCTCTATGTCTGAAGGAGTTCTAGGCGTGATCATGTTTGCTAGCACCTCACGCGATGCGTGGGAGATCCTGAGTGGAGCATTTTCCTCCACATCTATTGCGAGAGCCTCCGCTATTCGTCAAGAGATGAATGAGCTAAAAAAGGAAAACAAGACCATTAATGTCTATTTTCATCAAATGAAGGCTCTCTTGGACTCACTTACCATCATAGGGATGCCTCTTCGCGACGATGAGTTCATATCTGCTGTTCTTGCTGGCTTAGATAATGATTATGATGCTCTCTTTGAAGTCGTGAATTCACGTACCTCACCCATGCAGATTCGTGATTTGTTCTCCCAACTTCAGGCGACAGAGCAACGTAAACTCTCACAACGCCATAGCCAGCACGACATAAATCACTATCCGGCAGCACATGTGGCTGCCCAGGGTGCATCCCCGACTGCAGCCTTTGCTGCCCGTGGCGGACCCCGCCCAGTGTCTCCCTATGCTGCGACACCCCCTAAGCCGACATCACCCTCTGTCTCCGTGCCAAAATCCTCAAACAGTCGCAACACGGTTGTGTGTCAGCTATGCGGGATTCCACGGTATTTGGCGTCCAATTGTTACAAGCGGTTTAACCGCTCCTTTCTGGGCATAAGAAATGATGGAAGCAACACCGAGAAGCAAATTGCGATGGCAATGACGGCTTCTCAAGGCTCTCATGCAGCTCCACAATAGCCAGTTGATCCAGCATGGTATGCAGACTCGGGCGCTACTCATCACATCACACATGAGCTGGACAAGCTCACTACACGGGATCCTTATCTTGGCACCGACCAGGTCCACACAGCTAATGGAGCAGGTATGCGCATTCATAATATTGGTCAGGCTATTTTATCCACTTTGTCATCTAGGTCTCTAGCTCTCAATCGTGTCCTTCATGTTCCTAAATCCACTAGAAATTTATTATCTATGAGTAAACTTTCCCATGACAATAATGTGTTCATTGAACTTCATCCTCATGATCTTTTTGTTAAGGACCGAGACACGAGAGCAACCATTCTTAGAGGTCGATGCAGTGGAGGTCTCTACGAGATTAATGCCCTTGTCATCAAGCAAGCATTCAGCAGTGTCAAGGTGTCTCTGATATGTGGCATCGTCGTCTAGGACATCCAGCATTACAAGTAGTTCAACATGTTCTTCGTAGTCATGAGTTACCATACATACATGAGTCCAATAAAATCGAGTCAGTTTGTGATGCCTATCGGCAAGGGAAGAGTCATCAGTTACCCTTTCCATTGTCTACACGTGTAACAAAATTTCCTCTAGAGATTATCTATTCTGATGTTTGGGGACCTGCTCAAATGTCTGTTAGTGGACATCGTTTTTATGTAAGTTTTGTTGATGCTTATAGTCGTTTCACTTGGCTCTATCTTCTTAAGCATAAATATGATGTCTATGATGTGTTTCTCCAATTCCAACAACATGTTGAACGCCTTCTTAATCGCAAAATCATTCATGTTCAGACTGACTGGCGTGGTGAGTATGAAAAACTACATCCCTTCTTTCACAAGTTAGGTGTCTCACATCGTGTATCTTGCCCTCATACGCACCAACAAAATGGTACTGCTGAACGTAAGCACCGTCACATTGTTGAAACCGGTCTTACATTGCTTGAATATGCATATGTACCTTTATGCTACTGGAGCGATGCTTTTGCCACTGCTTGTTTTCTTATTAACAGGCTTCCCAGTCGCACTATAGAAATGAAAACCCCACTTGAGAAACTTCTCAAGGAAACACCTGACTACACCTTTTTAAAGGTTTTTGGGTGTGCTTGTTGGCCTCATCTCCGACCCTACAATAACCATAAACTTGATTTCCGTTTGAAAAAGTGTGTGTTTATGGGCTATAGTTCTATTCATAAAGACTACAAATGTCTCCATGTTCCCTCCAATAGAGTCTACATCTCTAGGGACGTTATTTTGATGAGAATGTTTTCACTTTTGTTCACATGCCCAATTGAAATTTGTTGCCACCTACAACGGAGTCATCTTTACTTGTAGCCGACCAATTTATTGATGTTGCACATGCCTTGCCGTTGCTTGCTGACCATGGTGCAGGTAGTTGACGCGGAGATCGTTTGGAGATTCTAACACCGAAACATGGTCTGGTTCCTCCTGCTGATGAATGCTGTGTGCGCATGCATGGATCAGTCTCGAGCTCTGATCCCCAGCCTTGCAACGAACCCGCCGACTCGACTACATGCAGTGGAACGATCGGCTCAGCACTGCCGACGGCCTCCTCTGGCTCAGTGCTACTGACACCGACAGCCTCCTCTAACGATGCTCCTGCCACTCCCGCGCATGTGTCGTCGCCTGCCATTCCCGCACATGTGTCATCGCCCGTGGAAGATTTTCCCGCTGGACCTGCCTCGCCAGTGCATACACCACGAGATGCTGCTGGATCCCCTGTCTCGCCCGTACATGCATCGCCAGGTCCTGACGAGACCTCGAGTTCCACGACTTCGTCCCCAGCTGCAAGTTTATCCCCACCGATGCCAATTTCCAGGGCCCCACCTCTGCCTCCATCTCGACCGACAATGCTTTCTCAACGTGGTATTTTCAAACCCAGAATATGGACTGACAATAATGTAGCGTGGACTACTATTCTTGCAGATCATACAACATCTCAGCACATGCTGGAACCCCGTGATTTCAAAGAAGCCCTCTATACTCCTCATTGGCGTGATGCTATGGAGGCTGAGTTCTCTGCTCTTTAGAACAATGGCACTTGGAAACTAGTACCTCCTATTTCTGGTGTTAATTTGATTGATTTACGGTGGATTTTTAAGGTGAAACTTCATGCAGATGGTTCTATTGAACGGTACAAGGCACGTCTCGTGGCAAGGGGGTAAAAACAGCGATATGGGTTGGATTATGATGAAACATTCAGTCCCGTGGTTAAGCCAGCCACTATTCGTCTGTTACTTGCTATGGCACTCTCTCATCGTTGGCACCTTCGCCAACTTGATATTCAGAATGCATTTCTCAATGGTTTTCTGGATGAAGAGGTCTACATGAGACAACCTCCTGGTTTTGTTGACTCAGATAGACCTGGTCACTACTGCAAACTTGCCAGATTATTGTATGGACTGAAGCAGGCTCCTCGAGCGTGGCATGCTCGTCTTAGTTCCGTTCTTGTCTCATTGGGATTCTCTCCATCAGTAGGCAAGAAAACAGCCAAAATAACCGGAAATGATTACATTATGTTAGGAAGAAATCATTTGACAGCACAATCAAAAGATTGGGCACGATAAGATCACTGCCCCTCCACGTCACGCCTATCATCCGTCGACGTGGACGGCCCACAGCACGGGCAGCACGGGCGTTTGTTCCTCTTGGCTCTCTTCCTGCGTTCCTCCTCCGGCAACGATTTGGTCACCAGGTCCGCTGGCACCGGGCACCACTTGAGCTTGGCCAGGTCACGCATGCACCTTATTCGGCGCAGCACAAAGGCACATATTTCGCCCATCGCCCTACAAAACAATATTGTCCGTATCATATATAGATATAAAAGCTACTAGTAGATTGCATATTTGTGAACTGATCTATCAATAATCATCAACGTCATCAACAACAGTATGAAGATCTCCAAGAGTAATAAATTTTATAGATACTTACTCTCCGATGTAGATGACGCAGACGAAGGAGACGCAAGTGATGATGACGATGTAGACGCAGGAGGAGGCGTAGCGGGTGGTGCCGGCGATGTAGGCGCCGACGAGGCTGGCAAGATCAACGAAGGTGGCGAACATGAGCGCCATAACCTTGGCCTCACCGTGGTAGAACCGCTCGCTCATGAGCAGCACCATGATGACGAGTGATGTCACGAACGCCGTCGCATTGAAGTAGTAGAACATCACGTAGCGCACCCAGTGCTGGTCCCGCAGCACGGGGTCGCCGGCGTGGTGGCTGCCGTTGCTGTCCTGCCAGAACCCGCCGGGCGGGTTCAGCCCTGCCTGGTACGCCACCGAGGCCGCCACAGTGGCCAGCACCATTAGCCAGCCGCGCATCTCCCGAAACCACTTCTTCCGCTGTGTAGGAGGGTCCTCCTCCCCCTCCTCCTTCTGGAAGACCAGGAAGCCCTGAAACGAGGCGGTGCTGGTGCCGGCGGGCGTGATGAGCACCGGGATGCCGTGGTTGCCGGTGGCGGTGATCCTCGTGGGCGCAGCATCACCTGGAGCCACGTCCGCGACGGGGACGGCTCGGCCTTCTTCCCCCCGTGTCTCGTGCTGCGAGGACATGGTGGTATAACGCGTTGAGCTCAGCACGGCATGCTTGTACAAGAGATGTTGGAACATCTATATATATGCTGGGTTTGTACGTACTCCATCGTCACGTACATACATGTGGATCATGTGGTGCGGGCATCGTCTCCAATGCAAGCAAGCAAAGGACGAAGCATTATTCTGGCTTTAATAAAGAAGAAGATGACGTATCAGCGCGTCCTCGTACATGGACAAGAAAGGAATCAAGAGGCTCCAGCTAGAGCTAGGTATGCGACCTGTCAAAAGTATTTGTTCGGGCAGGCCCGGTCCCGAGATTTTGGGCAAAAATTACAAAATGAGCCACTTAATTTTTTTCTATTCTCCCTGGACGAAAATTGAATAACAGAGGAATATAATAAATACTAGCAGAGTACGCGTGCGTTGCTACGAACTTTAGAGAAACTGAAGATGAATACTTTCCTGTCGTTGTTCTTGCCCGTATATTGGCTCCAGATGACTTCAGCCAAGTTGCCTTCGCTCTGGTCTTTCGAGTATGAGCTATGTCATCTCTGTTCTCCCTGTGCATAGCCTCACGACTCCGTCGTCTCGTGCTGCATAGTTTCATCGACAACATAGAGTCATAGACACAAAAGGAGTACGACCATCCGTTTGTATCTATGACAAAATGCACCAATGTGTCATCCTCTAATTTATGCAATTGCGGTTGATTTTTCTACACTTCATGAGACCGTGCACTTATCGGGACCAAACAGGTATAGTTCCCACCGATAATGTTTGTACCCACTGGTCGCTTCAAGTTTGTCGAAAATCCCCCAGTCGAGGATGATTCCCGAGTCCCGAATTTCTAATCACCGTGGCCGCGAAAACCTGCTAGCTTGTCGGATATGCTTTGAGCCTTTGACATATTGGCGGTTACCGTGGTGGTTCGTGTCTGTTACATGCAATAGCAAATCAACGATGAAATTAAGCAAAATCAAATCAACGGGGACACGAGATTTTAACGTGGAAAACTCTTCCAACAAGGAAGAGAAAAAACCACGAGCGCCAGCCAGCAATACTTCACTATTTCGGGTGAGGTTACAAATGCGCCGGGATTTACAATGTGTGGCTTATCCCGTGCGGCGGCTTAGACGAGGTATATAAAGGAGGTCCTGACCTAACTAGGTCGGTAACGGTGAATCCAACTCGAACTCGGTCCTGACCTAAGCCTCCGGCGACGGGCCTCGCGTAGCGGAGGCCGAACTTTCCTTTATCTTCATATGAATTTGGATCACCATAAAACAACACTCCACGTTGAGACAAAGTCCCTCTTGTAGCATGAATGAGAACCTTCATCTGAAACACACAAAGAAAACACCTTCGGCGCCAAACAGTCTCTTGGGCTAAGCAGTGATACCAACTAAGTTTGAGCAAAGCTCAAACTTAGCAACATGAACTGGCTTTGTTATCATATCAGCATGATTATCATGAGTACTAATCTTGCATACCTTCAGCTTACCTTGTGCAACAACATCACGCACGGAATGGTACTTGACATCAATGTGCTTTGTTCTCTCATGGAACATCTGATCCTTAGTAAGGTAAATAGCACTCTGACTGTCACAATATAGGTTAATGCAAGTATCATCTCCACAAAGCTCAGCAAACAGACCTTTCAACCAAACTGACTCTTTGCATGCTTCAGCAATAGCCATATACTCAGCCTCAGTAGTAGATTGTGCAACAACACCCTGCAAGGTAGCCTTCCAGCTAACAACACATCCACTAACTGTAAACACATAACCTGTGAGGGATTTCCTCTTATCCAAGTCGGCAACATAATCTAAATCCACATAGCCTGCAAGTCCCTCACCAGTCTTGCCAAACTTCAAGCAACCTTCGGATGTGCCGCGAAGGTACCTGAAAATCCACTGAACAACTTTCCAATGTTATTTACCAGGATTAGCCATGTATCGACTGACCAAACTCATAACATAAGATAAATCGGGCCGAGAACACACCATGGCATACATTAGCATCACTAGCATATGGAACTCGTGACATGTACTTAATATCTTTGTCAGTAGTAGGACATTGCAATGCTGACAACTTGAAGTGTGAAGCAATTGGAGTACTAACATACTTTCCATCATGCATATTAAAACGATGAAGGACTTTCTTAATGTAATTCTCCTGACTAAAAAATAGCAATCTAGATTTTCTGTCTCTTGAAATTTCCATACCTAGAATTTTCTTAGCAGGACCAAGATCCTTCATCTCAAACTCACTACTCAATTGTTTCTTTAATGTAGTGATTTCTTTCATGCTCTTGGCAGCAATTAACATATCATCAACATATAGCAACAAGTATATAGCCGATTCATCAACAAATTTAATGTACATACGGCTATCATATTCAGACCTCTTAAAGCCATGTGACATCATAAAAGAATAAGACCTTTTATACCACTGTCGAGGAGACTGTTTCAAACCGTAAAGGAACTTCTTTAGTTTGCACACGAAATCCTTTTTACCAGGCACTATGAACCCATCATGTTGGTCCATGTATATCTCCTCCTCAAGTTCTCCATGCAAAAACACAGTCTTCACATCTAACTGCTCAAGCTCAAGATCATGCATAGCAACAATACTAAAGAAAGTACGGATAGAACTATGCTTGACAACAGGTGAAAACACATCATTATAATCCACTACTGGAATCTGGCTGAAACCTTTTGCTACTAACCTTGCCTTAAACCTTGGAGACTCACTTGGAGATAAACCCTCCTTTCTTTTGAATATCCACTTACAGCGGACGGCCTTCTTTTGTTTAGGCAAGCGCACAACATCCCACGTGCCATTTTTCTCAAGTGATTGCATCTCCTCGTGCATTGCACCAATCCACTTGTCACGATCAACCGAAGCAATAGCTTCATTGTATGTAGCCGATTCAGCATCATTCTCCACCTGTTCTGCACAACTTAGAGCAAAATAAAAAACATCACATTCCTCAATTAAACGAGTACGAGGTCCTTTATTCCTCTTCTCTCTGTGCTCTGCAATAGACAAATTTTCTTGCTGCACAATAGGAGGTGAGGGTGGCACAATATCCTCCCCATCAATTTCAGTTTCCTCCTCATCCAGGTGTTCTAGCTTCACCTGCAAATGAACTCGTGGTTCGTCCTCATGAGAAGAATCTGGCACAACATCAGTCGACAAACTGTCCTCATACATAACAGATTTATTAAACACAACACTCCTGCTAAAGAAAGTCTTTTTGGTTTCCGGGTTCCACAACTTATATCCTTTTACTCCAGAACCATAACCAAGAAATAAGCACTTAATATCTCTAGGCTCTAACTTTCCATTATCAACATGAGCATAGGCAGTGCAACCAAAAACTTTCAGTTGTGAATAATCAGCTGACTCACCAGACCATACCTCAATAGGAGTTTTCTTGTCAAGAGGGATGGATGGTGACCTGTTGATCAAGTAGCAGGCAGTGTTGGCAGCCTCAGCCCAAAAACGCCTATTCATGCGGGCGTTAGACAGCATGCAGCGAGCTTTGGAGATGATCGTCATGTTCATCCGCTCACCTACACCATTCTGCTGAGGTGTGTACGGGATGGTGTGATGCCTGACAATGCCATCCTGCACACAATAATCATCGAAAGCATGCGAACAAAATTCCCCACCATTGTCAGTACGAAGAAACTTCACCTTTCTCTCAGTTTGCTTTTCAATCATAACTTTGCACTCTTTAAAAGAAGCAAAAGTATCATCCTTAGTTTTCAGGAAATAAGGCCAAACTCTTCTAGAGTAATCATCAATGATAGTAAGCATATAACGAGCACCACCATATGAGGGTTTACGTGAAGACCCCCATAAATCAGCATGTACATAATCCAATGTACCTTTAGTGGTATGAACGGAATCATTAAACTTAACTCTCTTAGGCTTACCAAACACGCAGTGTTCACAGAATGGCAACTTACTCATATTGCAGTTCTTCAGAAGTTCTCTCTTCACCAATTCTGCGATACCATGTTCACTCATGTGTCCAAGTCGCTTATGCCAGAGGTTAGTTGTACTTGGATCATCATTAGTAATAACAGCAGCAGTACCAGACAAAGTGCTACCTCTAAGGATATATAACTTGGCAAATTCATATCACCAATCATAACAATGAGAGAACCTTTTGATACCTTTAGGCGTTTATCCCCTCCAGCATATTTGTACCCGTCACAATCAAGGGTACTCGGCGAGATAAAATTTCTCACCATGGATGGTATGTGTTTCACTCCCGTCAATGTACGTGTCATCCCACCATGGGTCTTGATCTGAACAGATCCAACGCCAACAATGTGACATTTGTTGTCGTTCCCCACACGCACAAAATCTCTAGTCTGCAGAGCCTCATAAGAACTAAAACAATCTTTGTTACAGCAAATATGAAACGAAAAAGCAGTATCAAGAATCCACTCATCATCATGGGTAACACATGCAGCAAAAACAGCTAAGCATTCAACATCCGAACTATTATCACCAGCAACAACAGCAGCCTTACCAGTACCATTACCATTACCATAAGATTTATTTTTCGGTTGGTATGTGCCGTTCCTTTTCTCCTTGTTCTGCACCTTCCAGCAATCCTCAATGGTGTGATTGGTTTTCTTACCGTACCTGCAGAACTTGTCACGTCCTTTAGACTTGGAACGGTCCCTGCTCTTATCTCTGTTGTTGTTGTTGTTGTTGTTGTTGTTGTTTTTGTTATCTCGCTACTCAGGTCTGCCTCGAACCTGCAATGCATCGCCTTTGGAGGACGATGCGTTAGACTGCACCATAATTTTCATCTTTTCCCTGGTCTGCAGGGCCTCACAAACTTCCGCGAGGGTTAGTTCATTGCGGCTTAATAGTATGGTATCACGCAGGTTTGTAAAAGAACTAGGCAGCGAGCATAACAGCAGAAGAGCTAAATCTTCATCCTCATATTTTACCTCCATCGACACTAGGTCGGACACGATCTCCTTAAAGATCGACAAGTGATTCATCACAGAACCACCATCTTGCATCTTGAGCGAGAACAACTTCATCTTAACATGCATCTTGCTGGTTAGATCCTTTGACATGCAGATCGATTCCAGCTTGAGCCACAACGCTGCCGCGGATTTCTCCTGCAGCACTTCTTGCAAGATATCATTAGATAGATGAAGTTGAATCAACGACAAAGCCTTACGATCTTTGCGCTTCTCCTCAGGAGTCCATTCCCTTGCTTCCTTATTCCCGAAAGAATCAAGCGCCTCATCAAGATCCGATGCTTGCGACATAACCGCACGCATCTTTACTTGCCACAGAGAAAACCTCGTCTTGTAGTCCAGCAACGGTAGATCAAACTTCATTGATGCCACCGCGAATCCCTAATCTGAAACAGGGCTCTGATACCACTTGTTACACGCAATAGAAAATCAACGATGAAATTAAGCAAGATCAAACCAACGGGGACACGAGATTTTAACGTGGAAAACCCTTCCAACAAGGAAGAGAAAAAACCAGGGGCGCCAGCCAGCAATAATTCACTATTTCGGGTGAGGTTACAAACGCGCCGGGATTTACAATGTGTGGCTTATCCCGTGCGGCGGCTTACAAGAGGTATACAAAGGCGGTCCTTACCTAACTAGGTCGGTAACGGTGAATCCAACTCGAACTCGGTAACAACTCGTACCGTACTCGGCCCTAAGCCTCCGGCGACGGGCCTCGCGTAGCGGAGGCCGAACTTTCCTTTATCTTCATATGAATTTGGATCACCATAAAACAACAGTGTCAGCAAATCTTGTTCGTGCATAATCAAGCAACTTACTTTCCCTGCTACCTCTGGAAATCACAATCTAATACTGGTTTGGTCTTCTCATCTAGCTGACCAGAGAACCATCTCTTTCCCCCTGCATCTCTCCAAAATTTTGGCACCGCAGAACACCAACTCTATTTCATTACACTCCCATGTTGCTTCAAGTAAAGCACAAGAAAACACAATCCTTGTGCACGTTTGTAAATGTGTGGTTATCTTTTGCTAGAGTGCATGCTTTCAAGCTCTGAACCTTTACTGAGATTGGCAGGGGAAGAGTATAATTGAGATTTTGAAACGGATGCTCGAAACCTGAAGGCTAAAGTACAAACTGAATTTTTTTTATACCAAGTGCCGGCAGCTAGCACACAGTAGAAATGCATGCAGAACAACACAAGCAATTCGATTGTATAAACAATTTGCTCACCATTTATTCAGTTGTATAAGCAGTCAGAAGGTGAGCTCGTCATTCATCCAGTTGTATAAACAGTGTGCTCATCAATTCATCAGTAATTGTGCAAGAATCAGGTGCAAGAATTTACCACCAGCTATCGGACTTGCAACTTGAACTCACCTTTTTCTGAATTTTGCATTCATCAAGAAATTATTGTACAACCTGAACTCCACGAGCGTACCGATTCCGGCGGCCCTTCGGCGGGGGCAGTCGAGGATGCCCGACACGGTCACTGAGGTGTGGGTGCCCCGATCCCATATCCCTAGGGAATGGCTTAGGAGTTCGCGCGAGTTCCCGGAATTGATTGCGCGCTGGGAGGCCTCGTTCTCCGCCTGCCACGCAACCGCCTCGCCGGAGATAATTCACCCGGGGACGCTCATCCTGCGTCGCGAAGCAGAGAGGCTGGTGCTGATTGATGGCGGGGAGAGAGTGGTGGACGCTCGTTGCCTTCGGGAGGGCGAGCAGGTCGAGATCGGGAAGGTGATCGAGTTTCCAGCACACACAGTGACGCCGCGGGCTCTGCTCCCGCTCTCGGCGGCGATTATTCCGGTCAGATCCATGGTGGCACCCCCGAGTGGAAATATCCCTGGGCCAAGACTGTACGAGGAGGTACAGGAGGTCGTTACACTTGCCGATAGCCCACAGAGCCCACAGTCTACAGGGAAGACCCGTTAAACGGAGCAATCGTGGATTGATAAGGGCTCACATGGATCGATCCCCTCATTTCTTCTCCCAGAGCTCCTCTCCCACTTCTGGTGTCCATCTAGGGTTCCACTCGAGGCGGGGCCGGCGGAATCATGTGGGTGGTGGCGAGGGAAGGCGAGGGGAGATCACATATCGTTTGCTCAGGTTGCGACTTTGCCTCCAAGTCAAGAGCCGCGACATCACGCGCCGTTTAGGAAGATGGGGCACCGGGGAGGCCGGTTCGCGGGGCGGAGAGGAGGAAGCGGTGGCGGTGGCGGGGGAGGCCGTAACAGCAACGTTCAAGACCAACCAGGGCGCAACCTGGTTTGGCACCGGCATCCCCCACCTGGGGTCAGTGGAGGCCAAGCGGGTCCTGGTCTGGATCGATGGGAAGCTGCTCCTCCTCGTGAAGGGGGGGGGGGCAAGGCCAAGGCACAGGTGAAGAACCCACCCCCGATGGCGCCTGCAAGGAATTCGGGCTCTCCTCCTGCAGGGAATCCCCCTTGTCTGAACTGGAATGTAAGTGGACACCTTGCTGCCCGCTGCCCTCGATTCGTTGTGAGAGGTGTGGGAAACATGGGCACATGATGCAGATTTGCCAGGCAACGATTCCTTGGGAGTGTGTTGCAGCGATGTGTGGCTTTCAATCACCTGGGCAGGGATTTTTCTTTTTCCCTGATGCTTCCTCTGCCAAACAAGAGAAAGAGAGGTCTTCTAGCCTAGTGATCACTGTTGTAGAGGGGGATCCTACTACTACATAACTTGAACAGGAATTTACTGAATACCCGAGATCTAGTTGGAGATGCACGGCTAGGAGAATCAATGCTACAAAATTTACTATGTGTTTTCCTAGTGCGAGAGAAGTAGAGAGAACTTGCGTATGGAGATGAAGCTATGCAATATTGTTCTGCACTTGGCCCCCTGGTCTGTTGCTGTGGGTGCGAAGGGCATGTTACACAAGGCATGGGTTAGGGTTCGAAACATTCCTGTTGACAAAAGGTGTGATGCTAATGCTGCCTATGCTGGGTCGTTGGTTGGAGTCATACTAGAAATTGATCAAGCTAGTTTACATAAAACTGAGTTTTGTCGCATCCTGTTGGGTTGTTGGGACATATCCAAGCTTCCTAAATCTGCTGAGGGTGCCCTTGGAGATTATTTTTATGATTTCCTATATGAGGTGGAAATGTCGTGGCATTTGGGCCTCCTGCTAATCACATTTCGATTCCTGTGAGTGATTCATCACTGCAGCCTTCTCCTAAGAGACATAGATATGGTGAGTGTGCAGAGGACTCGGCTGCTTCATCTGAAAGCCAAAATGCCTCTAACAGCTATGTGGGGACTGGCTTTGGGAAGTCTTATTGACAATTATTGCCAGTGGTCCCTGAACATGAATCGGAAGAGGAGAGTGAAGATGATGATGGATTGTTGATCGATGTGATTGCGAGAGAGAACAGGAGCAAAATGACAAACAAAATTGTGGTTACAGATACAATGGGAGATACTCATGAGGTAGGGTTATTGTCTCCTGGGAAAAAGATGATGCAACATGATGTGACTCTGGACATGGGAGAGGGGAGGGTGCAAGCACCTATAACTCATGTGGTTGAAAAAGAAAGTAGCTCCCTGGAAACTGCTGGTCAAGAAAAAAGCTTGATTATATCCTATGCTGCTGCAGTGGTGGGAGAATCTTGGCCCGTTAAACCTATTGTCACAGAATTGGAGAGCTCCAGCCAGGTGGAAAGAAACAATACGACTTTCTATTTTGTTTAGTCCCCTCCCTCTCAGGTTTCTGAACCTGATGAAACTGAAAAAACCCCTGGAGAAGTTGGGTGTGGAGTTGAGGGCCGCAACCAGGCTGGGAAGATGGAAGATGTCAGGGAGAGAGCAGCTGCAATCTCCAAGAAAAGGAACCTGGAATGTGAGTATAAATCTTGTGCTCAGTCCTCTAATTCCTTTTCAGCTTTATCTAACTCTGAAATTATGTCACGTGCATCTATGATGGGTATTGATATCCCCTCTGATAATTTTGATAGTATTGATCTTCGTAGGGAATTGGAAAAATCTAGAGCTTGCTTAGCCGAAAAAATAATTCCATTTCAGATGTTCCGTTGGTTACTGTACATGATAATGGGGTGAGAACTCCGTTGTGTTTAACCTGGTTAAGTTATGGAAAATTAGATGAATCTTTTGTTGTGGTTAAATCCAGGAAGGAAAAACGAATGAGTAGAAAAGCTAATGTGACTGTTTCTCGGCCTGCCACTAGAGGGCAGAAGAAGACTGATCCGGCTACCATGGCTCCTGGTAGGCCTATCAGACAGAAAAAAACCCTGACAAATTTAAATGTTAGGTGGCTTTTGGAATATTAGGGGTGCGGGTAAAAAAGGCATTTCTACCTGTATCCTGGACACTATTGTTGAGAACAAATTGGATTTCATTGGACTCCTGGAAACTATAAAAAAGATCTATTCTCGTGGCTTTTTTAGAAAAATTGATCCTGGTAACATTTACTTCTGTAAATGGACTCATTCTGTTGGTAAATCAGGGGGTATCCTTTGTGGCTTTAAATATGAGTCCTTAGAAGTACAGAATGTGAAGCTAGGGGATCATATGGTCTTGGTGTATCTTTGGGATAAAATCAAAAAATGCAGATGAGCCTGTGGGGTTGTGTATGGCCCAGTACATGAAGAACTTGAACCTAAATTCCTCTCGGAATTAGCCTCTTTTTGCAATGGGGTGGACTGCCCCTTGATTGTTTGTGGGGATTTTAATATTTTAAGAAACATGTCCGAGAAAAACAAACCTACCGTATTGCCTCACTCCTCGGACTTATTTAACTAGGTGATAAACTCCTTTTGCTTGAGAGAAATTGACATGGTTGGGGGAAAATACACATGGTCAAATAAACAAAGAAATTCCACCCTTGAGAAATTGGACAGAATTCTTATGTCCATTTCTTGGGAAGGGTTGTTTCCTATGGCTTTGGTTAGGAAGTTGGTAAGAGAACAATCTGATCACAGCCTTTTATTCTTGGAATCGGGGGATACTACTTTTGTTAGAGTTAAAAGAGAATTTAGATTTGATATTTCTTGGCTTAATAATGAGGATTTCCTCCCCAAAGTTGCTGAAATTTGGGCTCAGCCTGTGAACAGTGATGATCCTATTGACATTTTAAATATTAAGCTCAACAGAATTAAAAAATATTTCAAGGGTTGGGGTTCCAATTTATTTGGGAACTTCAAGAAAAAGAAAAAGGAGTTGAGAGATGAATTGGAGATGTCGGATCAAATTGAAGAAACTAGTGACTTGTCCCCTGATATGTTTAGTAGGAGAGCCCACATTCAGACTGAGATTTTTAAAATGGATGCCGAGGAAGAAACGTATTGATATCAAAGGGCACATGCAAGGTGGCTCCTACAGGGGGACTTAAACACATCCTATTTCCACAGAATTGCAAATGGTCGAAAAAGGAAAAATGTTGTGATATCGTAGGAGGATAATAGTGTGATGGTGGAAGGGACCGATAACCTGTTGAGTTTGGCTATGAGTTATTACAAGAACCTGTTTGGACCAGCACCTGGGAATCTTTTTACTCCATCTCATTCCTTGTGGTTCAATGAGGAAATTTTATCTGGGGAGGATAATGATATGCTCACTAAGCCTTTCTATATCGATGAGGTGAAAAAAGCCCTTTTTGCGATGGATACTAATACAGCTCCTGGCCCGGACAATATTCCAGCCGAGTTTTACCAACACTGCTGGGAAGTGGTTAAGTTTGACATCATGCATTTATTTGAGTACTTTCACTGTGGGCAATTAGATGTTCAACATTTAAACTATGGGGTGATCAATCTTTTTCCTAAGGTAGTAGAAGCAAATAAAATTCAACAGATTCGTCGTATATGCCTCCTCAGATGTATCTACAAGTTAATTACTAAAACGCTCACTCTCAGATTGGAAACCCTTGCTGCTAAGTTGTTCAGTATTCACCAAAGTTCTTTCAATAACATAAACATTATGGATGGCATTTGTTCCCTTCATGAAATTATGCACCATGCTCATGTGAAAAAACAAACTAGCATTATTTTGAAACTTGATTTCGAAAAAGCCCACGACAAGGTTAACTGGGAATTCCTCCTGTGTTTTCTTAAGGCTAGGGGATTCAATGATGTTTGGTTGTCCTGGATACAACAAATTCTTTATAATGGAACGGTTAGTGTGAAAATTAACAACCAGGTTGGACCTTATTTTCAAAGTGCCAAAGGTGTGAGGCAAGGGGACCCACTGTCTCCTTCCTTGTTTAATATGGTGGGTGAGGTGTTGACTCATATGGTTTTGCAAGCTCAAGTTAATGGTATTTTGTGTGGGATGGCCCCTGACTTAGTGGCTAATGGAATTGCAATTTTGCAATATGCCGATGAGACGATGTTATGCATTTCCCGTTACTTGGAGAAAGCTATCAATTTGAAACTCCTCCTGCATATGTTTGAACTTATGTCGGGCCTGAAAATTAATTTTGATAAAAGTGAAGTTTACTTGATAGGGGGAGATAGTGAGATTGCCTCTTTTTATTCCAACATGTTCAATTGCAATGTGGGACAATTGCCTATGAAATGCCTTGGTGTTCCTATTACCTTTTCCAACCTTAAAACAATTGATTGGGATTTTTTGGATGGTAAGATGCTTAAGAAGCTGGATGGTTGGATTAGTGATGCTGCCTCCTCGGGGGGGAGGTTAACACTTCTTGATTCTAGTCTTACTGGGATCCCTATGTACTATATGTCTATGTTTCTATTGAGTAAGTCGTTTATTGATAAGTTAGACAAACATAGGAGAAGGTTCTTCTGGGCTGGTAAAAGCAAAAAGAAAAAATACCACATGGTTAAATGGGCCAGGGTCTGCCGTTCTAAGAGTAAAGGTGGTTTGGGGGTTAAAGATTTACATCGTAAAAATGTCAGCTTGCTTTGCAGGTGGTGGTGGAAACTGGAAAATTACTTGGGTTTGTGGCAAAAAATAGTTACTACTAAATACCTTAGAGGTAAATCTGTGGCCTCGGTCAAAAGTAGAGTTTCAGATTCTCCTTGTTGGAAAGCGTTGATGAAAGTGAAGGAAACCTATATGGCTGGTAGAAATGTCATTTTAAATAGAGGCGATTTAGTTCGTTTCTGGAAAGATCCCTGGCTGGATGGTTGCTCCCTGTGTGTTTCTTATCCACGGTTGTTTGACATTTTGTCAAGCTCAAGATTGGACAGTGGAAAAATTGAGGGCCCATAACTTTGAGTTGCCTTTTCGACGCCATTTATCTCCTGTAATGTCCAATTAGTGGGAACTCATTGTGGCTTGGTTGAATAATAGGCCGAGTGTGGGTGATGAGGACCAGGTTAGATGGTCTTTGAGTACAAATGGAAAATTCACTACAAAATCGTTTTACTGCTTCCTGGAATCAAATATTTCTGGCTCGAATAATGGTTGGATTTGGAAGGCTAAAATTCCTTTCAAAAAAATTCTTTGGCAACTTTTCCATGATGCTATCCTCACAGGGGATAATTTGAAGAAAATTAATTGGTTGGGTAACCCCACCTGCTCCTTCTGTAATGATTTGGAGTGCTTTGGGGGTCTCTTGGGGCTGTGGTTGGAACTACTACTTGTTCTAATTCTTTGTGGCAAAGCATGGCCTGGTTTCATTGTTTTCTGCCTAGAAAAGGGAGGTTCCATATCCTCCTGCTAGCTGCCATCTGTTGGGCGGTCTGGTCCATCAGGAACTCTATAACTTTTGATAAGAAATTGATGAGATCGCCGGTTGTAACGATTTACATTGTTTGTTCGTTGTTGTGCTACTGGGCAGGTTTGTATGATGCTGGAGAAAACTTGAAGATCAAAGAAGGGTACGCACAGCTGATGCGCAAGGCGGCGCTGCTTGCGGTTGAATGCACGGCCAGGAGAACTGCTACTGGAGAAGGTCCGGTGATGCTTCGCATCACAGATGGTTCAGAGACTTGAGTGGGAGGGTAGTGATCCCGCTGTCGTACTTTGTCTCTCTGGTTTGGTGTGGTTGTTTTTTTGGTAGTTCTGTGGCTGTTGTTTGTGTTAGAACAGAAGTTTCACGTGATGTAGTGTGTTACCTTTACCGGACTCCTTTGTTTCTGGTAGTTTAGGTGGTAGATTTTTGCCCCGTAGTATGTGCCTCGAGCCGAGTTTGTACAGCGGGTTTCCTACCAGTTATCTACCCCCTTCTTCTTCCTTTTGTATTTCGTTGAACCCTGTATTTCCGTTGATGAAAGTCAATGGAAAGGGGGTAGTTACCAGTTGGAAAAAAAATTAAGAAATTATTGTGAATTCTGAAGCTGGTCGCAACTCGCAACCACGGTCAGACGATAATCGACATACTGTGGTCACTACCCACCACACGCTTCCATCGCCAGGTTCCAGTGACCATCTACAGGGACCTTGTCACAGGCTGCCGACGCAACGATTATATACTTGGATCTCCGGAAGCGGAGATAGGTCGAGGCAGCAGCGGGCGGAGCTGGTGGCACCCTGCTGCGGGAGGATCCGGCGGCACACGGCGCACGGGGTGGGTCGAGAATCGGGAGTTGCCTTAGCTTCGAACACACGATCATTTCTCTCCGGCCATATCATCCTTAGAACACAGATGCAAAGAGAATTTACACCTGCTCGGAGCTTTGTCGGAGCAGACTGTTGCCAACCCGCCCACCAATCAAGGAGAGTGTGATGCCGATGAGGATCCGAATCTAGCTTAAGCAGTGAAACAAAGTTTCCCTCACATATGGGCATTGGATAAGAAGGTGATGTATGGTTTCAGGAGCCTGCGAGCAGAGAGGGCACACAGCCTGGTGCGAGCAGGGATCACGCAACGTGAACCATGCAAACAACTTAAATTTCAGAGGAGCCCACAGCTTCGACACCATCCCTGCCCATCCACAATTTATGCGCCCTGTTTTATGCCGATGGCAAGAGTGCTGGTCAGCCGTGTTCCACTTTGAGAGCGAAACGTGTCGTCACCACTCGTCAGAGCTGGAATGTTCTGAATTTGTGGCCAGATGTCCAGGATCTGTAATATCGCACTCACCGATAGATATCCCTTCAGGTCTCTAGTCCAAGCGTGACTAATCATTGCCTCAATGATCGTCCAACGTGTCAGCACCTTTGTTTTGTTCGCCATCTTACATTGTCCACCATCCGCACTGTTCGTTTGAACCCTGCGCGCCCAAATGTTTTAGCGCCAAAATTTGAAACTTGTTTGAATATGCACATGAATAGCTTCTATATACTTTCGAATTTGATAAAAATTTCAACATGAAAATGCTTCAATTTGCATAACTAATTCAAATTCATTTTCTGTTTAACTAAATAATTATTCTAACTATTCTAACTATTAACTATTTTAGTATTTGCATATAATTTGAATATAAATATCTTATATTGTTTTAAAATTAGTAACAATTACATTAATAGCAACATAATTAATAGACTCCTTGTCTCACTGGCTGTACAGTGTTTTCTATTCGGTCGGACGTATGATGGCGAATCCGGATGATTTGTATTCGGTCGATGAACTGAATGATGTATCAAACCTTAAAAGGGGGATGTAGAACAAAACAATCGGTATCGCCATCATACAACCCTACCGTGGCTACTGAGTGCATATATGCATACCAAATGCACGGCAGGATGTATGATGGTGAATTCGGATGATTTGTATTTGGTCGATGAACTGAATGATGTATCAAACCTTAAAGGGGGGATGTAGAACACAACAATCGGTATCGCCAGCATACAGCCGTGCCGTGGCTACTGAGTGCATATATGCATACCAAATGCACGGCAGGACGTATGCTCTGTTTTCAAGCGAAGGGTCGGGGATAAAGGGGAAATATGTGCCGGCCGTGGCACTCCATCCGGATGCGCGGCTGCACACAGGGCTGGTTACAGCGCCCCTGTGTGCAGCGCACATCTCAATGGACGAGACGGAGGAGAGAGAAACAGAAAAGTGGGTGGGTGTGCCGCTGGTTGGGATAATAATGAAGTCAGGCTGGTCATAGTTGATGGGGGGATGATAACCCGGTAGGCTCCTGCCTAGGTGAAACCTTTAACATCCCAAGTATGAAAAACCACCCCTAGCATGTTTGTTTCTTGTTTACTTAAAGTTTTGCATCATGTCATCATGCTCACTTATTTGTTTGCATTTGTTTCTTATTTGTTTGCATCTGTTTTTCTCTGTTTTCACAATTCAAATTCAAACATATTTCAAATGCTTGTTCATACTTGTCATGTTACAATCTTTTTCAAATAAAAAGTCCAACTCAAACAACCATTTGTTTCCATTTTATTCCATAGTGCTCAACTAATAAAATGATGGTTTAAATCAATCAATTAATTCCAAATCTTATTCAAAAATTCAAATACATTTTACAAACAGCACCCAAGTTGAAAATATAAAAATTACCAAACACTTATAAGCATTTGTTCTAAATTAACATAGGGTTCACCCTATTTAAAAGTTTGTTTTCATTAATGTTCACTCAATATAAAAATCATCCAAATTTGAATTAAATACAAACATCAAGTTATTTTGAAAATTTTGAAAATCAAAGTGGCAAAGTGGTTGCTGTTGACCTATTTAACCCACCCAAATTTTCCCAAAATTTTCCTAATTCAAAATCCCATCTATTTCTTCCATTTCCTTTTTCTGCAAAAAAAAAACAGGAGGAGAGAAATTTTAAAAATAAAAACAGGCGACCAAGGGTCGTGGGCTGCGCCCAGCCCACCTTCTCCTCTCTACCGCGCGCAGCCCAGCCCGTTTTCTCCCCCCGCGCTGGCCCGGTACCGCTTCGCGCTACCCCCCCTTTCTTTTTCCTGTACGGCAGGAGATCGAGCGGTGCCACGGCGGCAGCCGGCCGCGCCTACGGCCATCCTCGATCCCCTAGCCCTATTTCTACCCCCCTGGACCCACGCCGCTGCCCTAGACCCTAGGGTACCCCTTCTCCCTCGCAGCGCGCCGCCAATCTCTCTCTCTCCCGGCGCAATTCGCCCTCTGAACCTCACCGCTGTACCTCACCGGAGTTCTTCCCTCTGAAAACATGGACGCCGCCGCCACCTCGACGCGCCACTCACCCACCTAGCTCCTGGAATCAACCCACCACCTCTCCCTCCTCCGTTTGGACACCGCAGCCACCCCGGAGAGCGTCCAGATCGCCGCCGCCGTCCACGTCGTTGCCGCCACCGGTTCTGCCTCGGGCCTCTGCTCGACGACGTTCGCCGGTGAGCATCACGTGTCCTCCACCTCCCCCTTCTCTACACGAGCACCGCACCACCGTGCACACCACAGCACCCCCACGAGAACCACCAGCAGCACGGCGCAGCAACGCATCGGAGCTCGCCGCCGGCGTCGTTTGCACTGTCAAAGTTCAGACAGCGCGCGCGCGTTTAAATTCAGTTAACGCGCAGGGAAACTTTATCCTCACCGCGTCGCGTACTCTGACAGAAACGTTCGCACACCCCACTGGTTCAGAGCTTGCGCGCGCACGGGCAGGTCACGAGTTCGATCCCTCGCGCCCGCGGAATAAACCAAGTTTTTGCGCGGCTCGCTGACAGGGTGTCCCCCCTGTCAGCCACTGGTGATGCGCAAGCGCGCGTTAGCCCCAGGCCCACTGCCAGTGTCTAGGGTAGACAGCAGTGCGGTATAAAATGTTTTTTTAAGCCTTTTCTTTTCTGTTTAAGTCCTAAACAATTGCAATTTGGTCCCTAAACTAACAAGCTAATAACTTTTATTTTACAATTCCAAATAACAAAAAAATATGTGTGTTGATCCAAATTTAATTCTCTATCTAATTATAGCATTTGTTTTCTGTTTTGAATTTTCCAAATGCATTCAAATTTGAATTCAAACAAATCATTTGTAATTTGCTAAAATCCATAACTAATTCATAATTAATCCAAATAATGCAAATAAAATAGTTTTCCATACCATTTTGAACCACCTATTCAAATATAAATTTTGTTTCATGGTTTGAATAATTAAAATTGCTTAAATAATTTAAACCTTGTTTAAATCATTTAAATTTGCTAAATTCATAACTTGCTCAAAATAAATTATTCTTGAACATGTAAAATATGTTTTCAAGCTAGAAAAATATAAACTTTTCTAATACGAATTTGGATTTATGATTGGAACAAATAAAATTCAAATAATATTCAAACTTGTGTTAAATTCATTTAAAACTTGTTTAATTTCGTTTAAGTCATAATAAATTCATCCTAATTCCTTTTTCAATATTTGAAACATGTAATCCACCCAAAATTGCATGATCTTTTCAAATATGAATTTTGTTATTTATTTTGCACAATTTAACTTGGTGAAAACAACAACTATTTGTGTAATCCCTTTTAGGAACCAAAAATTTCCCTAACTTAATAAATAAAATTCTAAATTGGTAAACCTCATTTCCATTTGGTCCTAGTGTTGTTATTTCATTGTTTTCCTCATCCATGCATCATACTAATCCACTTTCACCTGTTGGTTAATTGGAAAACAATTGTTTCAACCAAAATCCATGGGCTTTTCATATGCAACTCAAAATTGCATGTGGGTCCATTTAATACTGTATTGTTTCCCATGTCAACTATTTTATTTTGATGCACCAGTTAAATTGACATGCATCATCCCATGATTGTGCACTATGCCATGATATTGATTGTTTATATTTATGCATTGTTTGTTTGCTTCTTCTCGGATAGACGACGACGTTGAGACAGACGATACTTACGACACCCCTTCTGAGGATCTAGCCCAGTACCAGGCTACTGAGTTTGCAGGCAAGTTATCATCACATGAACCACTGTGTTCCTTTCAACATTGGTTACCGATACTTTCCGTTGTCTTTTCTGCTAGCCATATGTATCGTGCTTCTGTTACGAACCTATCACCTGATACCCTGTACCCTGATATTGCCTCACGTCCAATCCTATAACCTCGTTGCTTGGGCCCGTGTCTTACTAGCATGCTTAGGGTTGTTTTTGCTCGAGTCTGTTATCAGTTACTATCTGTTATCATATTTGATTATATTCTGGGGCTCGATGTTAAACAACAACCTGTTAATCTTGAGGTAATAATAATTTGCTGATAAGGCACCGGCAGGAGGCCCGGCGTGGTTTTGAGGCCTGCTAGTGTCGACCCTAATTAGGAAAAGGGTCTTGTCTACTGATCCATGATGAGCGCACTATCCGCATGTGGGAAGCGTGTATGGGCGCCCCCCTCAATTTGATTCGATTCGCATCTCGTCCAAATCACCACACTTAGTTCGGGCTTTCCATTTGATGCTTGCATATGCAGGTACGAACCCGAGGCGAGGGTGGAACTTTTGTAGTCGGCATTTAGGGCGGCGTGGTCTTCCAGTGCTATGAGGGTCCCCTTTTCTTCGTGGGGCTCGATTAGCCGCGCACGCACAACACGTGGTGCTTTGGGCTTGATGCGAAGAAGAGTTGAGTTGTGTAGAGTGCCTCGCTTGGTGGAAGTGCATTTCCATCCTGGCGGGATATTCTTACGTGTACGGCCAAATTGGTGCACCCCTACAGGGATAAATCTTCTCGAGAAGCCGTGTTTTCCGCGGTTATGGTTGACTTGGTGAAAGTACTGGCTAACAAGTACTCAGAACAACTTACACCTAACTAATGATAACCTGACTAGTAATAGGCTTATTGACACAACAATCTGAACCATCACTAATCCAACCGTGTGAGTTATCCTCGGATTGCTTCTTTGGATAAGGGGCGAGATCCAGGATGGGTTTGTGTGGTTGTTAGTTGTAGTTGGTTACGATACGCTATCTTATCCCCTTTCTGATAGCCAGAAGTTGTAGTATGTTCTGTAGTTGGTTAGTGCAGCCAGTTGCAGCATCTTTTATATCCCTTTCTTCCGTTGAACCCAAGGCATCTGTGCTTGGTGTTGACGGGCTATACTTTGGTGAACTGTGAGTCTTGCTTGCCAGTACGTTTATGTACTGACCCCTTTGGGGCTGTGGTTTCCGCAGACTACGCTTACGAGGATCCCAGTGACGGCTACTACGTGGAGTTTGACGAGGCTGCTGACGAGTAGGTAGCGGACCCAGGCAGGATCCGAGACATCGTGGATGGGCTCCGTTTTGTTTTCATTCCCGGCTTCTTAAGCCTATTTGGATTTGTCTGTACTCAGACCCATTGAATGCTTCCGCTGAGATGTAACGACGTTATGTTGGGACATGTGTCCTCTGGATGATTGTATTTGCTATCTCTGCTCTAGTGAGAGCTATTTGCAACTTATTTCCATCTTTTGTGTCTTAGAGATCTGTTGTGTTGTCATTTTGTTCAACGCCGTTGACGTACCATGTGTGTATGGTATGAAGTACGTCAATGGTAGTATCCTGATTTCTATGGGATGGTTTACGTAGACGCTGAACAGATAGGGGTTGGTTGTCACACATACGTGTGTTGGCCTACTCGTAAGAGATGCGGGTGCCGGTAAGCCCCGTAATCCAATCCACTACTGTTCAACGGAACTGCGAGTATCCTCTAGAAGTCCGGGTGCGACAAATGGTATCAGAGCCTGTCTGCCTGTAGGATCCCTTTTACTGGTCGCAGTTGAGTCTAGAAACTATTTTGTAGCTATATAGGAAAAATGAAACGTGAGAGTAGGAATTCTGCCATTTTTCTTCTTTCCCCACCCACCCACCCTTTTCTGGTAAGGAAGTGCAACACTATTTTCTCTTCTCACCTAAACTTTCAAGTTAGGTTTTCACGAATCCTGGTTTCTCTAGGATAGTTATATCTACTAGACCATAGGAATGGAGGTGGTTGTGACATGATTTATCATGTTGCCTACTCATGATTGAGAACGGAGGCGTGTAAGCCCTGGAAGCAAATCCTCTATCCTTTAAGCAGTAGATATTGATCCTTTAGAAGCCCGGATGGGTTTTCCGTAGTACCTCAGGAGTTTTTGGTCTCGTGTTTCCCGATGTTGCTTCGATATCCTGTTCTTCTCAAAATCCTTTTCGTCCGTTGAGACCTTGTTGTTGCTTTCCACTTCAGTTCTTCTACCGGCGTCTAATCAAAACTTCCCCGATCATCTGCAGATGGATCTCAGGTTCTTCCCGCAGGTGGTTCGGATGACTCGTTGCGAGAGCACTGCCGGTTATCCGGAGATGCTGAGAGACATGGTCACTTATCTGGGGTTCCGTTGGGCACCAGAGTACCAGGTCTACGAGCAGCAGCGAGAGTTTGACCAGACCTACTACCAGGCTATCGTCTACATTCTGTCAGATGATGGCATGAGCGTTGTCCACCGCTACGAGGCAGTAGGTTCCACAGTGGATATGGCCGTGCAGCAGGCAGCTTATGTGAGTCTCACCGTCCTTCGTGCTGACTACTGGGGATTTGACGATTCTATCTATCGCCACATCCCCCGTGGTTACATCACTTCAGAGGGAGCTCACTTCACTCTCTACGACAACTTGGATGTCTACGAGCATGATAACACCAGGCTGCACACCACCGCTCAGTTTGTGAGGCACAATGACGCAGTTGCCACCACACTTTCTCAGGAGTTGGCCTCAGTCAGAGAGCAGCTCTACCTTGCTTTGACTCGTCTGGCGACGTACACCACAGACTTTGTTGGAGATGAGCGCTTTGCACGTTTCGATCAGCCAGTTGGTCGTCGTCTGCCAGGTGCTGGAGGTTACGAGCCGATTAGAGGTCCACTCCTCAACCCCGGTGCTGGTTACACTGGGATTCCACACTTTGGAGCACAGGGAGTCGACGCTATGTACTTCACCACACCTAGAGTCGCTCTCAGACCACGTCAGATCTATGTGGATCGTCGTTCTACCTACTTTCGTGGGTGTGCTCCTCACCGTACCCCTCGTCGTAATACTCACCGCCGTCCTGCGTGATGGGCATGAGAGTACCGATGTATCCATTCTTAGCTATGTTTAGTTATCCTTTGACTTTCGAGCCATGTATTGGTGTGTTGGATATTCTGATGTATTTGAACATGTGATGATGTACCTGTTGGTTATCTATTCATGCGTCGGAATAATCTCTCTTTCGGTTACCAAGTCTATCCTTTTCTGTTGTTGTGCTAAAATGCATGTCTATTCAGGATGCCGCCAACAAGGAACAATCCGCCTGAGCCACCGCCAATCACGGAGCTGTTGACTCAGATGACTCAGGTCGTGACGCAGATGGCCCAGATCCAGGCTAACCAGCACAACAACCAGAATGCTCCGCGAGTCAGCATCAAGGAGTTTCTGAGTCTGGGGCCGAGAGCTTTTGTGGCAACACGGGAGCCTGTGGATGCTGATGACTGGATCAGGGAGATGGCCAGGGCTCTGGACATTGCTCACGTTGCTGAGGAAGACAAATTCAAGTATGCCACCTACCTACTGAAGGGTCAGGCAGCTACCTGGTGGGAGAACTACCAGACCATGAGAGCTGGATACCCAATCACCTGGGGTTGTTTCAAGGAGGCCTTCCTGAGGCACCACATCCCAGATGGTCTCATGAAAAGGATGCGTGAGGAGTTTTGCTCTCTCAAGCAGGGCAAGCTGGACGTCATTGGCTATCAGAATGAGTTCAATCGCCTCGCTCGTTACGCTGGTGATGAGGTGTCCACTGAGGCTAAGAAGATGGCAAGGTTCCGCCGAGGTTTTAACCCGGAACTAAAGTACGCCCTCACCAAAATCAAGGCCAAAGACTTCGAGGAGCTCGTGAACACCGCGCTCAATGAAGAAAATGGGCGCAAGGCGTTCGAGGAGTCTCGAAAGCACTCGCGTGAGGGTGGTTCCTCCTCCAACATGACCACCCCTCCGCAGAAGCGCCGCATCTGGGTGCCAAATGGTGCTGTCACTCGGGCTCCATATGCCCAAGCTTCTCCAGGCTTTGCTCCCCGCCCACCCAACCCATCTCAGATGCATGGTCAGAGGGTCCCAATGGGGCAGCCAAGGCCAGGTCCTCCTCGTGTCGTCACTTGCTTCAAGTGCAAGGAGACTGGACACTACGCTGATAAGTGCACTCAGAGGCAGCTACCTCCACCTCCTCGCCCCAACACCAACCAGGCAATGGTGCGTGCTCCCCCGGCTAAAGCCTTCAACTCCAACAACAGGCCTGTCGGGAGGACCACGAGGGTGAATCATGTCAAGGTCGACAAAGCTGAGGAAGCTGCTGACGTCGTTCTCGGTACATTCCCCGTAAACTCAAATCCAGCTAATGTGTTGTTTGATACCGGAGCATCGCATTCTTTCGTGTCAAAGATCTTTGCGACAGCTGTTAAACTACCTTTTGTTGGTTTGGGTTCCCCGCTAGTAGTAAACTCCCCTGGAGCAACTATGCAAACTTCCAAGATCAGTCATGAGAATCAGATTCTAATTGGAGGTCACATAATTCCTTGCTTCCCTCATTCTGCTTGGCAATTCTGACATTGATGTCATTCTTGGCATGGATTGGTTGAAGGCCAATAAAGTTACGATTGATTGTGCTCAGAAGTCAATAACTCTGTTCCACCCTTTGGGCCAGATAGTCTATTCTCCAAATGAATCAAGTTCTGTTCAGCTATACACCCTCGATGCTAAACCTCTACCTCTACTTGAAAATGTTCCGGTGGTTTGTGAATTTCCCTGAAGAAGAGTTGCCAGGGATGCCTCGGACAGAGCAGTTGAGTTCGTGATCGAGCTTGAACCAGGTATGCGCCAATCTCTAAGCATCCATACAAGATAGCTCCTGAACTGAAATTGTTGAAGAGCAAATCGATATGTACATGGAGAAAGGTTACATTCAACCTAGTTCCTCGGCTTGGGGTTGCCCAACTCTGTTCGTTGCAAAGAAGGATCAAACAAAGAGACTCGTGGTTGACTATCGTCCTCTTAACGAGAAAACCATCAAAAACAAGTATCCAATTCCTCGTATCGATGATCTTTTTTATCAACTTACTGGGGCCTCAATATTCTCAAAGTTGGACTTGAGGATGGGTTACCATCAAATAAAGATCAGAAATGTAACACCCCAAATTTTGCAACCATAGGGTGTGTGGTGTTGTGTTCATATCATTCATGCATGGAAACAAAATTTGAAACCAATTTAAATCAATTTTGTTTATGAATTCAAATGGTTTGAGAATTCCCACAAAAAGTACTTAAAAGGGGTTCCAAAATTTTGTTCTGAAAAGTATTTCATTTTCACCAAAGAAAAACATGGTTTTGTTGGAAATTTCATAAGGTTTCCAAAACCTATTTTTGGCAATTTTTCTGTTTCCAAAAAGGTCCTCAAAACCTGGATTGCTGTTCTGTTTTAAAATGGAAAGGGACCTCTTTGTGGTTTTCTGAAAGTTCAGGGGGTTTTCGAAAGGTTCCTTTTGTCTTCTTCCTCGTGACAGTAGGAGCAGCTCGCTGCCGCATTGCTGTTCGCCGCCGACGCCACGTCCTCCTGCCTGCTTCACCTTGGAGGATAAGGGAGAAGGGCGACGTCGTGCTCCTCCTTGCCTCCTCTCCTCGCAGTACCCTCTCTCTCCCTATAATTTATCTCGTTCGGCCGATACCCTAGCTTCCGGGCCGCCGCTCACCGCCGTCTTCCTGGGCACCTCCGAGCCCCAACGAGCTTCCCCATGCACCCGCCGTGGTCCCCACCCCCTCCTGTAAGAACCTCGCTTGCCGGGAGAGCTCCAACCGTCGGGATCGAGCCCGTCTTCCCCGCCTCCGGCCGGTGAGCTTCCGCCGATTCCGGCGTGTGCGCCGCTCCTCCGGCCTCGTCGACTCCTCCTTCACGCTCCTGGTGAGCAACTGCATCCGTGGGGGCATTTGATTTTCCCCCTACCCCTCTGTACCGTCCCGACGCCGAACTCCGCCGTCGGCCGCCGCGCCTCTCGTCGCCGGAGAGCGTTCCGGCGACCATTCGATCCGCCGAGTTTGTTCCAAAAGTTTGTTCCCTCAATTTCGCGCTATTTTCGTCGAATTTGAAGATCATCTGTGAGTACAGAGCATAGTGACATCACAACGACGTCACAGTGATGTCATATCTCCTGTGTATAATAATTTCAGAAATGAATAAATTTGATCAATCAATAACTAATAAAATATTGCTGAGAAAAATAAAGTAAAAGTATGGTTTTGTTCAGAAAATTATTATCTACCCAAATATGCCATTCTCATATATGTTTGACCAAGTTGAAAAATGGCTTTATTTAATGTGGTTTAATTCATTTAAAATAGAAAAATAAGTTTTTATTCACTAAAATTAGAAAATTAAAAGTTATATACCAAAATGCTCAAAATGACAAATAGAATCTAGTTATGATGTTTTCAAACCCATTTGGGCAACTAAAATTATACCCACTTCCATAATCGCCCGAAACCCCCTCCGGGGTCTATTTCGGGACTTTTTCACTTAAACTGCATTTCTGACATATGAACCCTAGCAAACCAACGATCATGCTTAGGGCTTTATTTCAGTGCATTAACTTGCTCATGCATACATATTGCGCATTGCATCGATGCCATGATTGATTGTTATTTCTCTTTCGGTGTTATTTCCCCCTCGGTAGAACGTGACTCCGAAGAGAAGGCCAACAACCCCATGGCGAATACTTGATCTTAACCGACAAGTCAAGCACTTATTCCAGAAGATCTTTATCCGGTTTTCTTATAACCAAGGCAAGCATAACCTCTTATCTGCTCATATATGTTTTCGAACAACATTTGATTCACGTACTTTGCATTCGGTTCCAGACTATTTGATGTCAGTAGATAGAGTTCCCCTATATACTGCATAACCTAGATATCTTGTTCCACTGCTCCTAGCAGCTATAGGTTTGCTTGTGCGCGCTCTGCTAAACCCTGTGAGTCTTGCTTAGCCATGCTTAGTTGTGATCTGATCCATCCGGTTGATGAACCTGGTCAATACGTGAATCATTTATGTCAGGTTGTTGTGAATTGTATTCTTTGATAACTTGACTAAATAACGGCATGGATGTGAGGCCACAATGGGTGGTGGCGTTTTGTCCTGTTCATGCCCCTAGGAGCGAGTTCTCGCCTTCGAAGCCAAGACTGAGCGTGCAACCACACGCGGGGCCTAACAGACCGCGCTCGACCAACTAACTTGTTTGACCACGTCCATGAGTCACATAGTTTGATCTTTCCATCTGCGTGTGAGTCAGAAAACAATTTGGAGAAAACTTAGGGCGTGACCGGGACAAGTGATGGACGTACACGGATCTTGTTCCCGACTCACAGAACAGGTGCCGTCAGGAGGTGGCCAACTCCCTGTTGACGGGGTGGCCCTGTTTGGGTTGACTCATGGATAGGGTCGAGCAAGGTAAAGGTCGTGGCCAGCCACCCTCTGCCGCGCTCCATGGACGAGCGTACATGTGGCGTTAAGAGTCGGATGGTACGTGTGGGTAAAGTGTACCCCCTGCAGGGATAAATCTCCTCGAGAAGCCGTGTCCACGGTTACGGACGACTTGGCAACGGATTCTGTGATCATAGATAACTTCAACGGAATGACTAAAACTTGTTAACCATGATTGAAGGGTGCCTCCCCGGAGAAGCCGGGAGGGGTGATCCTTGTAGCATGTGAGGTGCTGGGAATGATGTTGGTGGTTTCAAAAGATGATCTCAGTAGTTGAGTAGCTTTCCCATCTGGTTTGAAAACATTCTATGAGACGTGCTATTCTTCCTCGATTTCGAAACAAAGATTGCTTTACGCAAAACAGCCTTCATAAAACTCTTTCTAAAAGATAGCAGGTATATAATAGGTTAACTAAGTCTTGTTGAGTACCTCCCGTACTCAGGTTTTCTTAATTTTGGTTCAGGAGAAGATCTCACATCGGTGGTGATTCAACGTGGACATCGACGAGTAGTTTGGGGTTCCCAGGTAGCAGCCTGGAATCTATGGGCTGGGACTTCGCCTTATGTTGCGGCCTCTTAGGCCTTTTTGGTTCTTGTTGTTTAGCAACATAATCTGCCTTCCGTTGTCTGATGTAATGTTGGGTCGTGTGACCTCTGCTTGTAAGCTATACTCTAGTATCACCTGTTTAATAAAGTTTCAATGTCTAGAGTGTTGCTTTGACCGGTTGTTGGTTTCGAGCTCATTGTTATACAGTTTTGGCTATGCCTGCATAGTTGTCGCAGTCGAGGGGTTGTGGAGCCGATGATCCATGTCCGAGCCCGCCTGTCGATGTGATCGGCCTGGGGCGAGGTAACCCCAGTAACCCTCGATTGTTGTTGCATTTTTTGGACACATAGCATCTCTGTATAGCTTTGGTCCCGTTTCCTTCAGTTTCATTCGATTCGTGGACGCTTTGATATGCATAGTAGGTTATGACTAGCATGGATACAAGGAGTAGTAGAATGGGGATCCGGACTACGTGCCGACGAATCCAGTCTGCCTGCCGTTGTTTGTTGCGGCCGGGGCTAGTAACCCTGAAGCCCTTGTGAGTCCATGGCTAGGAGCACATAACAGTATGTATATCTCTGGGTCCGGGGTCGTGACAAGTCTTGGTATCAGAGCAGGACTGCCTGTAGGAAAACCTTACTGCTTGGTCGATGTCGAGTCTAGTGTTTGTGAAAACTACTTTGAAACCTCAAATGAGTTGTGAAAACCTTCTTAGGATTCTTTTTACTCCTTACCTGGTATCGCTCTAATTCTTGGTCATCTTACCTGTTTTGATTTGAAAAGGTTTTGCTATCTCTTCTAGTCATTCAAAACCTAGGTGCCTTCTCTGGCAAGGACGTCTTTTACCCAAGTTGACCTAGTTATGAGTTTCTAGAGTCGTGTGTGTTCCATGTTCCGTTATCTCTTAAACTGGGAGATTTCCTTTCCATTCCAATCTCTCAAAGTTGTGTGGATTCCTTATTCTTACATGTTCCCAAAGTTTCAAAATCCTGAACCTCGAGATTTCCTTTTCATCTCGAATGTATCTGTTATCCTCCGCTCAAAGTTCTTCCGGAGCTAAGTTTGTTTTCTCGGAAAGATACTCCAGGATTGCTATTCGTAGTGTCCTTTAAGACACCAAGAGAGTAGTTACTCCTTTCGTTGTGTTCTAATCCTTGGACTTGAACCGAAGGTCCCGGAATGTGCTGAATTGTGGTGGGTTGAATCATGTGGTTATAACCATGTGATGCTCACACCATCAGTAAAGGATGCTGACCTTTAACCCAAGTTCTGTTTCTTTGGATCCTGAGGAATATCTTCTACCTCAGGATGTCTAGGTAGTTTCAACTCCAATAGCCGTAGGTTTTCTCTTGTAAACAAGAAGGGATCACAACAAGAGTGGTCATCATGAAATCCACATCTTCATTCTTAGTTCAGCTATATTCCTGTGCATCACCTGTGCACTCCCCATGGCCTCTGGATTTTCTGGAGCATGTTCCTATCTTCCGGTTGCTCTCAAATCTCCATCCGTTCTTTTGAAACCAAGTTGCATATGTGTCTTGGATTGATCCAATGCATTTGCTCTTGTTTTCCGTCAAAACATTCCACCGTGGAATGTTAGGAGAAACAAACTCCAGTACCTCGTCCATCTTTAGGACCAGGTCAAAGTTTTGTAATCCACAAAACAAAGAAGTTTCGTTAGCTTCTGTTCTGTTCCACCTTCGAGTATCACACTCTTATATATCAAGAGGTTGTGTTGTGTTTCATGGACTTAATGATGAAGTGATGCTCTTACATGTCTTCGCTCCGCATTCCTCTAAGCTTGAATGCATGATAATGATGGTTTGTGCATTGTCATGTGTACCAGGTATTCCTAGCAATTCCTATTGCTTTGAAAAGTCTAAGAAACATTTGTATCCTTCTTAGCACTACTGGTCACCCAGCCTCTTTTTGAAGTTAAGTGTGTTAACAAACCCGTCCATTCCGGTGCACATTCTTGGTCAGAGAGTTAGGTTCATGCCAAATCTCTCCAGACCATATCGTTTGCTTGGAAAAGCATGCCTCCTTTCGATTTCTAAGACATACCGGTAGATTGTGATATTCTGGTTGTCTTTCTAGAAGTATCACCAGGTTTTTCACCTGACCGTGATGTCTAAGCAAAGGGTAATTTGAATTACTCTTTTCTCCAAGAGAACTATGCTGGACACCTTGAACTAGTTGGATGATCTTAAAACAATAACTTGGAGAGTTGAAAGACAAGAGCTCTTCCTAACTTCTTCCTTTGTTAAGGAATGTCTAGTTTCCTTTATATTGAAGCATGATAGTATCTCCGTAGTGGACATGCTATTATCCCATCTTTATTTGATTTGGGCTATCGTCAGATCAAGTTCAGATTCAAGGATTATCTTGACGGTGTTTTCACTCATAGTGTTTTGCCTAGGTATACCTTCATGTCCTTTAGTCTGACCAATATTCAGCCTTGTTCATAGACCATATGTGTAACATCCCAAGTATGAAAAATAGCCATTAGAATGTTTGCTCTCTGTTATTTTATGTTTTGCATCATGGCATCATGTTCATTGCATTTGTTTTGCTTGTTTTCCATTTGTTTTCCTCTGTTTTCATTTGTTTTCCTTTGTTTTCTATTTGAAATTCAAACCAAAATTCAAACCTTTTGTTTCATCCTTGTGATGTTACAATTTCCAAATGAATATTTCAAATCAAAACAATCATTCGTTTCAAATGGAAGTTTCAATTAAAACAACTAGTTGTTTCTATTTAAATAGAACCATTAACTTGTTATTTCTATTTAATAACTCATTTGAATCAATTCACATTCAAATTCAAATCACATTGCCCAAAACAGCAACCATGTGGATCTTATAAAAATTGCAACACAATTATTAATCATATGCTTCCAATCAAAATTATTTGATCACTCCATTTAACATTGGTTTGCAATAATCAGTTAATCTCAAAATCATTTAAATTCAAATGAAAAACATCAAACAACACCCAATTGCAAATTATGAAAAACACCAAAACAACTTTGCTCAATTGTTCTATTTAAATCAATAGGGTTCACCCTATTAAAATTGTTGTTCTCAATAATAATCACCTCATAAGCAAATTCTTTCAAAATTTGAATTAAATCACAAATAACAATTTAGACTTGAACTTTTGAAAAACCAACTTGGCAAGTGATTGTTTTTGACTTAATAAACTCACCCAAAATTTCTCCAATTTTCCTAACACCCAAAACCCCTCTTTTCTTCTCTAATTCAATTCAGCAAAAAAATAAAATAAAACCAAAACAATTAATAAAAAGAAACCAGGGAGAGAGAGAGCAGCAGGCCCATCTTTTCCCACCCAAGCCCATTACTTCTAGCCCAATACCCCCCCTCCACTTCTTCTTCCTCGTACGGACTTCATCTGAAGCCACCACGTATGTGCAGAGAAGAAACAGACGGTGGAGCTCCTCCACCCCTCCCTATAAACTCCATGGCTAGCCCTAGGGTTCCCCTAGCTCCACCCTCTCTCCTTCCTCTCCTCCATAGCCGCCATCCTCTTCCTCCCCCTCCATCTCCTTCTTCTCTGTACTCCTTCTGTAACTGAAACCTCAACAGGAAGCCTCCTCTCCTCCGGTGATCGCCGCCGCTAGCCACCTCCTCCGGCCGGGCAAGGCATGGGAATGGAACCCCCAGGGCTCCATCTCCCTCCTCCACCCCTCGGCTTGGGCCGAGGAGCCCCGGAGCTCCGCCGCCGTCCAAGTCCTCGCCACCGCTGCCCCTGCTCCTGCCCCGACCGTCGCCCGCCTCCTCCTGGTCTCCTTCCGCTCGCCCAAGGTGAGATCCTCCCCTTCTCCCCTTCCTCCTCCTCTCCCTTCCCTCCTTCTGCCCCGCACCACCCCACAACCGCGCAGCCCCTCGGCGCCCCTCCGGCCACCGCGAGCGAGCAGACCGGCGGCCATGTCTCTGTCGAGGTACAGAGCGGGCGATCAGGTTCAGTTAACTCAGTTACACCCGCCTGTAGAAGCATATCCCCCCCCGAGATCCCTTTCCACCAACACACAGCAGCTAGCCCATCTGGTTCCTGTCCCTAGCGCGCACCCTGGAGGTCTAGGGTTCGAACCCCCAAGGCCACACCTTTTTTTCACTGCTTTCCTTTTCTTTTCTGCCCAAATTGTCAGAAACTCAGATCTGGACCATTAACTCTAAAATCCATCTAAAATCCATTTTTGCTCCAATTTGAACGATTCAAAATCATGTGAACTCATAATTTTGTGCTCTTTCCAGTAATGTCAAATTTGCAACATGTTTCTGTAACAATTTTTGCACTAATTAATTAATTACTGAAAATGCAATAAAATTTGGGAACTTTGGAATTTCATAACTTTAGTTATACTCATCCAAATTAAGCAAACTTGGTCTCTAAAAATTTGTCTTAACAAACTCTACACATTGGTATTTTATTTGGTCACAATTGAACTAATTTTGAGCATGTTTCCCCCTGTTTACTAAAAATGGCAGAATAAGAATGATTAAGGAAAATTGCATAATAAAATCAATAATCACCCAAAAATTATGTTTGATAGCTCTAAATGTTCAATGAAACATTTGCTACATGTTTTCAACCCTTTCAATGCAATTTGTTACTGTTTTGAATATTTTAAATTGGTGAAACATTTGAATTCTTGTTTAAATCCCTTAATTTTGCAAAATTCATAACTTGGGCATAAAAATTCCAAATTACACAAACTAAATATGTTTTCGAATCAACTTTTCATGTACTTTCCAAATATAAATTTTGTTTGCTGTTTTGAATAATTTAAATTGCTGAAAACAACTGTTTACTATTTATTGCATTTAAAATTGCCAAATTAATAACTTGCTCATTTTAAATCCAATTTCAACAAATGAAATATGTTTTCCATGCAAAATTAACCCACCTTTTCAAATATAAAATTTGTTTCATGTTTTGAATAATTAAAATTGGTTAAATAATTTAAACCTTGTTTAATTCATTTAATATTGCTAAATTTATAACTTGATCAAAACAAATTCTTTTGGGACATATAAAATATGTTTTCAAACCATAAAAACATAACCTTGTCAAATATGAACTTCACTTAATGTTTTGAACAAATAAAAATTCAAATAAGTTCATGTTTGAATTAAATTCATTTAATTCTTGCTTAAACTTGTTTAATTCCTAAATAATTTATTTGAAATCCTTTTTCAACAATTGAAACATGCAATCCACCTAAAATTGTGTGTTCTTTTCAAATATAAACTTTGTTATCTATTTTGAACGAATTAAAGTGGTGAAAACAACAAATGCTTGTGTGACACCTTTAAGGAACCAAAATTTCATAACTTAATAAATGAATTTCCAAACTTGGTCAACCTTATTTCCAATTGCTTCTATTGTTGTTATTTTGCTGCTTACCTCATCCATGCATCATGCTAATTCACTTACACAATTTGATTAGTTGTAAAACAATTAATTCAACCATAATCCATGGGCTTTCCATATGCAATCCAATTGCATGTGAATCCATTTAATTTGTGTTACCATGTCAACTAGTTTATTTTGATGCATCAATTAAATGGTCATGCATCATCCCATGTTTGTGCACTATGCCATGGTATTGATTGTTTATCTTTCTGCATTGTTTGCTTGCTTCTTCCCGGATAAACGACGACGTTGAGACCGACGATACTTACGACACCCCTTCTAAGGATCTAGCTCAGTACCAGGCTACTGGGTTTTGTAGGCAAGTTATCACTCACATGAACCATTGCGTTCCTTTCAACATTGGTTACCGATACTTTCCGTTGTCTATTTCTGCTAGCCTTAGTAGTAGTTGTTTCTGCTACGAACCTATCACATGAATCCCTTAGCCCTGATATTGCCTCACCACCACTCCTACAACCCCATTGATTGAGCCAGTGTCTTACTAGCAAGCTTAGGTTGTTTTGCTCAAGTCTGTTACCCGTTACTTTCAGTTACTATATTGTTATTATGTTCTGGGGGCTCGATGTTTAATCAATCAATCATGCTAATGTTATTGTTAAATAATAATTTGATGATAAGGCACCGGCAGGAGGCCCTTTGTGGTTTTGAGGCCTGCTAGTGTCGACCCTATTAGGAAAAGGGTCTTGTCTACTGATCCATGATGAGCGCACTAACCGCATGTGGGAAGCGAGTATGGGCGCCCCCCTCAATTTGATTCGATTCGCATCTCGTCCAAATCGCCTCATTTAGTTCGGGTTTTCCATTTGCTGCATGCATGATCTTGCGAGCCCTTGGTACCCGGGTGGAACTTTCGTAGTCGGCATATAGGGGGACACGTTCTTAGAGTGCTATGAGGGTCCATTTTCTTCTGGGCTCGATTAGCCGTGCGCCCAAGGTGCTTTGGGCTTGATGCGGAGAAGAGTTGAGTTGTGTTGAGTGCCCCGCTTGGTGGAAGGGCCTTTCCATCTGGCGGGTTATTCATACGTGTACGGCCAAATTGGTGCAACCCTGCAGGGATAATCTTCTCGAGAAGCCGTGTTTTCCGCGGTTATGGATTACTTGGTGAAAGTACTGGCTAACAAGTACTCAGGACAACTTAAACCTAATGATTAACAACCTTACACCCAGTGATTAACAACTTGACTAGTAATAGGCTTATTGACACAATAATATGAACCATAATTAATTCAACTGTGTGAGTTATCCTCGGATTGCTTCTTTGGATAAGGGGCGAGATCCAGGATGGGTTTGTTTGAGGTTAGTTGATAGGTTGGTTACGATACATGATCTTATCCCCTTTCTGTTAGTTGGAAGTGGTAGTTCTCTGTAGTTGGTTAGCGCAGCCAGTTGCAGCATCTTTTATATCCCTTTCTTCCGTTGAACCCAAGGCATCTGTGCTTGGCGTTGACGGGCTACACTTTGGTGAACTGTGAGTCTTGCTTGCCAGTACGTTTATGTACTGACCCCTTTGGGGCTGTGGTTTCCGCAGGCCTACGTTTCCGAGGATCTACATGGTGGCTACTACGTGGAGTATGACGAGACTGCTGACGAGTAGATAGCGGACCCGGGCAGGATCCGAGACTTCGTGGATGGGCTCCGTTTTCGTTTCCGGCCTCTTAGGCCTATTTGGTTCTTGTCTGTACTCAGACATGTTGAATGCTTCCGCTGTGATGTAATGATGAATTGTTGGGACATGAGTCCTCTGGATGATTGTATTTTGCTATCTCTGCTCTAATGAGAGCTATTTGCAACTTATTTCAATCTTTTGTGTCGTAGAGATCTGTTGTGATATCACTTGTTCCAATGCCGTTGACGTACCATGCGTGTATGTTTTGAAGTACGTCAATGGAAGTATCCTGATTTCTATGGGATAGTTTACGTCGACGCTGAACAGATAGGGGTTGGTTTGTCACACACGTGTGTTGGCCTACTCGTAAGAGGACGCGGGTGCCGGTAAGCCCCGTAATCCAATCTACTACTGTTCAACGAACGACGAGTATCCTTTAGAAGTCCGGGTGTGACAAATGGTATCAGAGCCTGTCTGCCTGTAGGATCCCTTTTTACTGGTCGCAGTTGAGTCTAGAAACTATTTTGTAGCTATATAGGAAAAATGAAACGCGAGAGTAAGAATTCTGTTCTTTTTCTTCTTTCCCCACCCACCCTCCCTTTTTCTGGTAAGGAAGTGCAACGTTGTTTTCCCTTCTCATCTAAAATTTCAAGTTAGGATTTCACGAATCCTGGTTTCTCTAGGATGGTTATATCTACTAGACCATAGGAATGGAGGTGGTTGTGACATGATTTATCATGTTGCCTACTCATGATTGAGAACGGAGGCGTGTAAGCCCCGGAAGCAGATCCTCTATTCCTTAAGCAGTAGATATTGATCCTTTAGAAGCCCGGATGGGTTTTCCGTAGTACCTCAGGAGCCTTTTGTTCTCGTTTTCCCGGTGTTGCTTCGTTATCCTGTTCTTCTCAAATCCTTTTCGTCCGTTCAATCTTGTTGTTTTCCATATCCGTTTCTTCTACCGTGGCGTCTAATCAAAACTTCCCAAATATCAGTCTATCTGGCCAGAAGGTTGTTGTTGTTTCGAAAACTACCAGGCTATGAGAGCTGGCATTCCTATCACCTGGGGTTGTTTCGAGGAAGCATTCCTGAATCACCACATTCCAGATAGTCTATTCTCCAAATTAATCAAATTCTTTTCAGCTATACACCTTCCATACAAAACCTCTCCCTTTATTTGAAAATGTTCCGGTGGTTTGCAAATTCCCTGACGTCTATCAAGGTGCACGATGTGTTTCACGGTCACAGCTCAGAGGGATCTTCCAAGAAGTTTCCGGACCTTTTTTTTCTCAGTGAATCTCGGGGCGCGATTCCTTCAAGGGGGGCGTTTTGTAACATTCCAAGTATGAAAAATAGCCATTAGAATGTTTGCTCTCTGTTATTTTATGTTTTGCATCATGGCATCATGTTCATTGCATTTGTTTTGCTTGTTTTCCATTTTTTTCCTCTGTTTTCATTTGTTTTCCTTTGTTTCTATTTGAAATTCAAACCAAAATTCAAACCTTTTGTTTCATCCTTGTGATGTTACAATTTCCAAATGAATATTTCAAATCAAAACAATCATTTGTTTCAAATGAAAGTTTCAATTAAAACAACTAGTTGTTTCTATTTAAATAGAACCATTAACTTGTTATTCTATTTAATAACTCATTTGAATCAATTCACATTCAAATTCAAATCACATTGCCCAAAACAGCAACCATGTGGATCTTATAAAAATTGCAACACAATTATTAATCATGCTTCCAATCAAAATTATTTGACACTCCATTTAACATTGGTTTGCAATAATCAGTTAATCTCAAAATCATTTAAATTCAAATCAAAAACATCAAACACCCAATTGCAAATTATGAAAAACACCAAAACAACTTTGATCAATTGTTCTATTTAAATCAATAGGGTTCACCCTATTAAAATTGTTGTTCTCAATAATAATCACCTCATAAGCAAATTCTTTCAAATTTGAATTAAATCGCAAATAACAATTTAGACTTGAACTTTGAAAAACCAACTTGGCAAGTGATTGTTTTTGACTTAATAAACTCACCACCAAAATTTCTCCAATTTTCCTAACACCCAAAACCCTCTTTTCCTTCTCTAATTCAATTCAGCAAAAAAAAAAAATAAAACCAAAGCAATTAATAAAAAGAAACCAGGGAGAGAGAGAGAGCAGCAGGCCCATCTTTTCCCCCCAAGCCCATTACTTCTATCCAATACCCCCCTCCACTTCTTCTTCCTCGTACGGACTTCATCTGAAGCCACCACGATGTGCAGAGAGAAACAGACGGTGGAGCTCCTCCACCCCTCCCTATAAACTCCATGCTAGCCCTAGGGTTTCCCCTAGCTCCACCCTCTCTCCTTCCTTACCCATAGCCGCCATCCTCTCCTCCCCTCCATCTCCTCTTCTCTGTACTCCTTCTGTAACTGAAACCTCAACAGGAAGCCTCCTCTTCCTCCGGTGATCGCCGCCGCCAGCCACCTCCTCCGGCCGGGCAAGGCAATGGGAATGGAACCCCCAGGGGTCCATCTCCCTCCTCCACCCCTCGCTTGGGCCGAGGAGCCCCTGAGCTCCGCCGCCGTCCAAGTCCTCGCCACCGCTGCCCCTGCTCCTGCCCCGACCGTCGCCCGCCTCCTCCTGGTCTCCTTCCGCTCGCCCAAGGTGAGATCCTCCCCTTCTCCCCTTCCTCCTCCTCTCCCTTCCCTCCTTCTGCCCCGCACCACCCCACAACCGCGCAGCCCCTCGGCGCCCCTCCGGCCACCGCGAGCGAGCAGACCGGCGGCCATGTCTCTGTCGAGGTACAGAGCGGGCGATCAGGTTCAGTTAACTCAGTTACACCTGCCTGCAGAAGCATATCCCCCCCCCGAGATCCCTTTCCACCAACACACAGCAGCTAGCCCATCTGGTTCCTGTCCCTAGCGCGCACCCTGGAGGTCTAGGGTTCGAACCCCCAAGGCCACACCTTTTTTTCACTGCTTTCTTTTTCTTTTCTGCCCAAATTGTCAGAAACTCAGATCTGGACCATTAACTCTAAAATCCATCTAAAATCCATTTTTGCTCCAATTTGAACGATTCAAAATCCTGTGAACTCATAATTTTGTGCTCTTTCCAGTAATGTCAAATTTGCAACATGTTTCTGTAACAATTTTTGCACTAATTAATTAATTACTGAAAATGCAATAAAACTTGGGAACTTTGGAATTTCATAACTTTAGTGCTACTCATCCAAATGAAGCAAACTTGGTCTCTAAAAATTTGTCTTAACAAACTCTACACATTGGTATTTTATTTGGTCACAATTGAATTAATTTTGACCATGTTTCCCCCTGTTTACTAAAAATGGCAGAACAAGAATGATTAAGGAAAATTGCATAATAAAATCAATAATCACCCAAAAATTATGTTTCATAGCTCTAAATGTTCAACGAAACATTTGCTACATGTTTTCAACGCTTTCAATGCAATTTGTTACTGTTTTGAATATTTTAAATTGGTGAAACATTTTAATTCTTGTTTAAATCCCTTAATTTTGCCAAATTCATAACTTGGGCATAAAAATTCCAAATTCCACAAACTAAATATGTTTTCCAATCAACTTTTCATGTAATTTCCAAATATAAATTTTGTTTGCTGTTTTGAATAATTTAAATTGCTGAAAACAACTGTTTCCTATTTATTGCATTTAAAATTGCCAAATTAATAACTTGCTCATTTTAAATCCAATTTCAACAAATGAAATATGTTTTCCATGCAAAATTAACCCACCTTTTCAAATATAAAATTTGTTTCATGTTTTGAATAATTAAAATTGGTTAAATAATTTAAACCTTGTTTAATTCATTTAATATTGCTAAATTTATAACTTGATCAAAACAAATTCTTTTGGGACATATAAAATATGTTTTCAAACCATAAAAACATAACCTTGTCAAATATGAACTTCACTTAAGGAACCAAAATTTCATAACTTAATAAATGAATTTCCAAACTTGGTCAACCTTATTTCCAATTGCTTCTATTGTTGTTATTTTGCTGCTTACCTCATCCATGCATCATGCTAATTCACTTACACAATTTGATTAGTTGTAAAACAATTAATTCAACCATAATCCATGGGATTTCCATATGCAATCCAATTGCATGTGAATCCATTTAATTTGTGTTACCATGTCAACTAGTTTATTTTGATGCATCAATTAAATGGTCATGCATCATCCCATGTTTGTGCACTATGCCATGGTATTGATTGTTTATCTTTCTGCATTGTTTGCTTGCTTCTTCCCGGATAAACGACGACGTTGAGACCGACGATACTTACGACACCCCTTCTAAGGATCTAGCTCAGTACCAGGCTACTGGGTTTTGCAGGCAAGTTATCACTCACATGAACCATTGTGTTCCTTTCAACATTGGTTACCGATACTTTCTGTTGTCTATTTCTGCTAGCCTTAGTAGTAGTTGTCTCTGCTACGAACCTATCACATGAATCCCTTAACCCTGATATTGCCTCACCACCACTCCTACAACCCCATTGATTGAGCCAGTGTCTTACTAGCATGCTTAGGTTGTTTTGCTCGAGTCTGTTACCCGTTACTTTCAGTTACTATATTGTTATTATGTTCTGGGGCTCGATGTTTAATCAATCAATCATGCTAATGTTATTGTTAAATAATAATTTGATAAGGCACCGGCAGGAGGCCCTTTGTGGTTTTGAGGCCTGCTAGTGTCGACCCTAATAGGAAAAGGGTCTTGTCTACTGATCCATGATGAGCGCACTAACCGCATGTGGGAAGCGAGTATGGGCGCCCCCCTCAATTTGATTCGATTCGCATCTCGTCCAAATCGCCTCATTTAGTTCGGGTTTTCCATTTGCTGCATGCATGATCTTGCGAGCCCTTGGTACCCGGGTGGAACTTTCGTAGTCGGCATATAGGGGGACACGTTCTTAGAGTGCTATGAGGGTCCATTTTCTTCTGGGCTCGATTAGCCGTGCGCAAAAGGTGCTTTGGGCTTGATGCGGAGAAGAGTTGAGTTGTGTTGAGTGCCCCGCTTGGTGGAAGGGCCTTTCCATCTGGCGGGTTATTCATACGTGTACGGCCAAATTGGTGCAACCCTGCAGGGATAATCTTCTCGAGAAGCCGTGTTTTCCGCGGTTATGGATTACTTGGTGAAAGTACTGGCTAACAAGTACTCAGGACAACTTAAACCTAATGATTAACAACCTTTCACCTAGTGATTAACAACTTGACTAGTAATAGGCTTATTGACACAATAATATGAACCATCATTAATTCAACTGTGTGAGTTATCCTCGGATTGCTTCTTTGGATAAGGGGCGAGATCCAGGATGGGTTTGTTTGAGGTTAGTTGATAGGTTGGTTACGATACACGATCTTATCCCCTTTCTGTTAGTTGGAAGTTGTAGTTCTCTGTAGTTGGTTAGCGCAGCCAGTTGCAACATCTTTTATATCCCTTTCTTCCGTTGAACCCAAGGCATCTGTGCTTGGTGTTGACGGGCTACACTTTGGTGAACTGTGAGTCTTGCTTGCCAGTACGTTTATGTACTGACCCCTTTGGGGCTGTGGTTTCCGCAGACCTACGTTTCCGAGGATCTACATGGTGGCTACTACGTGGAGTATGACGAGACTGCTGACGAGTAGATAGCGGACCCGGGCAGGATCCGAGACTTCGTGGATGGGCTCCGTCTTTTCGTTTCCGGCCTCTTAGGCCTATTTGGTTCTTGTCTGTACTCAGACATGTTGAATGCTTCCGCTGTGATGTAATGATGAATTGTTGGGACATGAGTCCTCTGGATGATTGTATTTTGCTATCTCTGCTCTAATGAGAGATATTTGCAACTTATTTCAATCTTTTGTGTCGTAGAGATCTGTTGTGATATCACTTGTTCCAATGCCGTTGACGTACCATGCGTGTATGTTTTGAAGTACGTCAATGGAAGTATCCTGATTTCTATGGGATAGTTTACGTCGACGCTGAACAGATAGGGGTTGGTTGTCACACATACGTGTGTTGGCCTACTCGTAAGAGGACGCGGGTGCCGGTAAGCCCCGTAATCCAATCTACTAATGTTCAACGGAACGGCGAGTATCCTTTAGAAGTCCGGGTGCGACAATATGAATCCCTCTGCTTGGAGTATCGTGATAAGGTGCTGTCTAGCCCATCGATGCCATTCTTATTTCTCCAAGTTGCAAGAGGTTTATGCTGAAAACTTGGCACTAATGTTGGAAACTTTCGAGAACCATCTTCGTTTCATCACGAAGTTGTGTTCTGGATGTTTGGAGTGACTTTCTCGGGTTCATGTGCTTTTGGTGAAAGTTGTTGCCGTGGATCCGAGAAGAGTTTCCATTGTTCCTTCGGGAATAATCCCAAGTTGGTCATGCATGTGTGCAGTATTCTTGAGTTGGTTGGTTGTTACCTCCATTTACTTGAACAAGTTTGCATCCACACTAAGCCACTGACTGATTGTTCGTGAAAGATAAGAAGTCTATGAACTTCGTTATCTTTGTATCATCTTTCCCAACAAGGACTCCGATGTGTTTCATTGCAAGTAATCCATGTAGGTGCAACCGTCTTTCACAAGTTGCTAATACATGAGTTCTGCGATCTCGCTCATTTTCTTGAGCATGGAATCGTAGTCCATATCTTGAGAATCCAGCATATGTATCTCGTTGATACCGGTGCAACCTCTGTGATCAAACATGGTGAATCTGAATCATTCCTCCACTAACCTGAGCTGAATCTCAAGCATCAAGGATGGTCGGTGTTTTCCTCAAGGGTATTGAATTAGGTCTCTTGAAAGTACGGCATGGTTGATGTTGTGGTTGACACAATTAGCCGTAAGGCCTAATATCATATCTCTTTGAATCCGTAAGAACAACCACTCTCCGTGAGAATACTTGTGTGGCTCGTTCTCAACAAGTTTTCCTCACCGTTCCTCCAAACCGGAGTTTAACTTTCACCGATGACCTAATAAAGGCTTATGTAAGCTGGATATTGGTATCGGGAACGTCAAGAAGACCTTGGAACTTATTATGTCCAATGTCTCTCTACCAAATACTACAAACCTCTCTTTCAGTGGAAACAAGTTCATCGTGAGAACCATCTCCTGGTGTTTTGTAACCGCCTTTGATCTGTTCCCTTTTCAAGTTTTTTATACCTGAAGTTCTGTTCATCTCACACATTGTGTGAATTTGTCAGTCACTTCAGCCATGGGATCTTAACCATGTGGTAGACGTATTGCTACGTCCAAACCACAATAGGAAAGAGATTCCTTATTACTTTCGGTGTTTCAACCCTCATTGGTTACCCATCCTTATGGTGTGATCAAGAATTCCTCCTTTGTTACGGTGTTTCCACATCTTTCGGTTACTCATCTTCTATTGTGAAGTAACATCCCGATCTTTGACAAAGTTTTCGACAAAGTTTTGATGGAGTGAAAGGTCCGTTATCTTCCATGTCCACTCTGAAGAGTGAACATGATCTTGTATCGATTTCGCTCTGACGCACGATTACAGTGTTTTCTCGTGTTTCCCTTCGTCCACGGATATTACGATGTGGTATCCAAGACCATCCTTCCCATCTTGGTATTCTATTTCGAAGAAACCTCGATATCATAAGTTGTTCGACCTATCTTTTCCAAAAGGATTTAAAGTCTTGTGCAAAGCTCATATTCTAAATCCTTTCAAGACCAATCGTCCGAACACTTGAAACCATCTTCTATTTCCCTCCATTATCTTGATGTGTTTCATGCGTGTTAACTAAAAAGGTTCTTTATGAACGTTCCTGTCATGAGTTATCCATGAGATACTCGATCTTCGTGAAGATCATTTCCTAAGAGTTTCCCTCTCACCTAAAGTGTAGCCGCTGGAGATCTTCGCAAGTGCTACGGATCAACCTCTTCGAGAAAAGAACCGTAAGGTTCGAGAAGTTTGTTCAAAACCGGTGTTCCTTCTTTCTTCTCCTTCAGGAATCTCCGGACGAGATTCTTGTAAGGGGGGTAGATTTGTAACACCCCAAATTGTGCAACCATAGGGTGTGTGGTGTTGTGTTCATATCATTCATGCATGGAAACAAAATTTGAAACCAATTTAAATCAATTTTGTTTATGAATTCAAATGGTTTGAGAATTCCCACAAAAAGTACTTAAAAGGGGTTCCAAAATTTTGTTCTGAAAAGTATTTCATTTTCACCAAAGAAAAACATGGTTTTGTTGGAAATTTCATAAGGTTTCCAAAACCTATTTTTGGCAATTTTTCTGTTTCCAAAAAGGTCCTCAAAACCTGGATTTCTGTTCTGTTTTAAAATGGAAAGGGACCTCTTTGTGGTTTTCTGAAAGTTCAGGGGGTTTTAGAAAGGTTCCTTTTGTCTTCTTCCTCGTGACAGTAGGAGCAGCTCGCTGCCGCATTGCCGTTCGCCGCCGACGCCACGTCCTCCTGCCTGCTTCACCCTGGAGGATAAGGGAGAAGGGCGACGTCGTGCTCCTCCTTGCCTCCTCTCCTCGCAGTACCCTCTCTCTCCCTATAATTTATCTCGTTCGGCCGATACCCTAGCTTCCGGGCCGCCGCTCGCCGCCGTCTTCCTGGGCACCTCCGAGCCCCAACGAGCTTCCCCATGCACCCGCCGTGGTCCCCACCCCCTCCTGTAAGAACCTCGCTTGCCGGGAGAGCTCCAACCGTCGGGATCGAGCCCGTCTTCCCCGCCTCCGGCCGGTGAGCTTCCGCCGATTCCGGCGTGTGCGCCGCTCCTCCGGCCTCGTCAACTCCTCCTTCACGCTCCTGGTGAGCAACTGCATCCGTGGGGGCATTTGCTTTTCCCCCTACCCCTCTGTACCGTCCCGGCGCCGAACTCCGCCGTCGGCCGCCGCGCCTCTCGTCGCCGGAGAGCGTTCCGGCGACCATTCGGTCCGCCGAGGCCCTCCCTAGGCTCCCCATGTTCTCCTCTCTCTAATGGTATAGTTTGTTCCCTCAATTTCGCGCTATTTTCGTCGAATTTGAAGATCATCTGTGAGTACAGAGCACAGTGACATCACAACGACGTCACAGTGATGTCATATCTCCTGTGTATAATAATTTCAGAAATGAATAAATTTGATCAATCAATAACTAATAAAATATTGCTCAGAAAAATAAAGTAAAAGTATGGTTTTGTTCAGAAAATTATTATCTACCCAAATATGCCATTCTCATATATGTTTGACCAAGTTAAAAAATGGCTTTATTTAATGTGGTTTAATTCATTTAAAATAGAAAAATAAGTTTTTATTCACTAAAATTAGAAAATTAAAAGTTATATACCAAAATGCTCAAAATGACAAATAGAATCTAGTTATGATGTTTTCAAACCCATTTGGGAAACTAAAATTGTACCCACTTCCATAATCGCCCGAAACCCCCTCCGGGGTCTATTTCGGGACTTTTTCACTAAAACTGCATTTCTGACATATGAACCCTAGCAAACCAACGATCATGCTTAGGGCTTTATTTCAGTGCATTAACTTTCTCATGCATACATATTGTGCATTGCATCGATGCCATGATTGATTGTTATTTCTCTTTCGGTGTTATTTCCCCCTCGGTAGAACGTGACTCCGAAGAGAAGGCCAACAACCCCATGGCGAATACTTGATCTTAACCGACAAGTCAAGCACTTATTCCTGAAGATCTTTATCCGGTTTTATTATAACTAAGGCAAGCATAACCTCTTATCTGCTCATATATGTTTTCGAACAACATTTGATTCTCGTACTTTGCATTCGGTTCCAAACTATTTGATGTCAGTAGATAGAGTTCCCCTATATACTGCATAACCTAGATTGTTGGCACGCGTAGAGATAAACGAAAACTTTTTCCTACGCGATACTACCAAGACCTAGCCGAGGTAGAAGGCCACGAGTATTACCACTAGACGCGCAGGTGCGGATTATCGATGTAGCGCGTCGGGTCGGGGCAGTGCAGTCCCACGATCCGGTCCGGCCGATCCAATCCCTCGAACGTCGAAGTGCTGAACGTACAGCACCTCTGCCGGTATCCACACGTACGAGGAGGAGCTCCGACGGCGGACTGCTAGGTCCGGTGCGGCGGCTGGACTGAGTGGGGCTAGGGTTCCCAACGCATGGGAGAGTGGACTAACTTGCCCGCTGGGCAACCTGCGCCCCTCTTTATATAGCGTGTGGTAATGGGCTTCACAACACTTGTGGCCCATTCCCTCTGTGAGTCCGACTCACTAACTCAGTCCATTTCCGGTTCGGGTCCAACCCAACCAATGCTTGCTCCCGCTCTTAAGTGTGCGACCCTGCAGGCTCATGGCGACATGGACACGATTGGAGTCCTTCTCCCAATCGATCAATCGGTAGCGGCTCCTAGCAGAACGTGCCGACTCCCAAGTCCCATTGAGTCATGACGACATACCTTTCAATGCGATATTCATCTTAGTCCCTTTTGCCTCACGATATACCTTGTCGAGCTATAGGCGATTTATCGTCATCCCTTAAATAGCTCAACTCTCTTCTCGATCCGTGATATGTGATTCATCTGACTAACTCTTTAGTCAATAGACACAGTTAACACTTAACTGAGTCGCGCATGGCCATGCTTCCTGAATCATATCACTCGAGAGGGCCCAGAGAATATCTCTCCAATCGGAGGGGCAAAATCCCATCTTGATTATCCACATCACGCAGCTTGCTTCTCATTCGACCCGAACTCTGCCTTTATAGTTGCCTTGTCACAGAACAACGTTTGACAGAACCTAAGTCGGTGATCCACAACTCGGATTGTGCGACAACCTCAGGTCTAAGGATTACATTGATTGAGACATGCAAATGACGACTTGATCGTTGCATCTCAATGTGGGTCAGTCCGACTTGCTAAACTCTTTAGCCAAGTCCGTGAACGTTGGAATGGCATCACCATGCCCATGACAAGTGGAACCGTGTCATCAGCCAACACTCACATTAGTCTAGGATGTGTGTCCAGCACAACCTTAACGACCAAGGACAATTAGTATGAACAACGTGAATATATGGTTCCACAATCGAATCACATATTCAATGACATATATCAGATGTTCAAAACAAGGACAACTTAATAACTTTATGAATACAGTGGGAATTACATCATACATGATTGCCTCTAGGGCATATTCCCAACATAGATATCTTGTTCCACTGCTCCTAGCAGCTATAGGTTTGCTTGTGCGCGCTCCGCTAAACCCTGTGAGTCTTGCTTAGCCATGCTTAGTTGTGATCTGATCCATCCGGTTGATGAATCTGGTCAATACGTGATTCATTTATGTCAGGTTGTTGTGAATTGTATTCTTTGATAACTTGACTAAATAACGGCATGGATGTGAGGCCACAATGGGTTGTGGCGTTTTGTCCTGTTCATGCCCCTAGGAGCGAGTTCTCGCCTTCGAAGCCAAGACTGAGCGTGCAACCACACGCGGGGCCTAACAGACCGCGCTCGACCAACTAACTTGTTTGACCACGTCCATGAGTCACGTAGTTTGATCTTTCCATCTGCGTGTGAGTCAGAAAACAATTTGGAGAAAACTTAGGGCGTGACCGGGACAAGTGATGGACGTACACGGATCTTGTTCCCGACTCACAGAACAGGTGCCGTCAGGAGGTGTCCAACTCCCTGTTGACGGAGTGGCCCTGTTTGGGTTGACTCATGGATAGGGTCGAGCAAGCTAAAGGTCGTGGCTAGCCACCCTCTGCCGCGCTCCATGGACGAGCGTACATGTGGCGTTAAGAGTCGGATGGTACGTGTGGGTAAAGTGTACCCCCTGCAGGGATAAATCTCCTCGAGAAGCCGTGTCCACGGTTACGGACGACTTGGCAACGGATTCTGTGATCATAGATAACTTCAACGGAATGACTAAAACTTGTTAACCATGATTGAAGGGTGCCTCCCCGGAGAAGCCGGGAGGGGTGATCCTTGTAGCATGTGAGGTGCTGGGAATGATGTTGGTGGTTTCAAAAGATGATCTCAGTAGTTGAGTACCTTTCTCATCTGGTTTGAAAACATTCTATGAGACGTGCTATTCTTCCTCGATTTCAAAACAAAGATTGCTTTACGCAAAACAGCCTTCATAAAACTCTTTCTAAAAGATAGCAGGTATATAATAGGTTAACTAAGTCTTGTTGAGTACCTCCCGTACTCAGGTTTGCTTAATTTTGGTTCAGGAGAAGATCTCACATCGGTGGTGATTCAACATGGACATCGACGAGTAGTTTGGGGTTCCCAGGTAGCAGCCTGGAATATATGGGCTGGGACTTCGCCTTATGTTGCGGCCTCTTAGGCCTTTTTGGTTCTTGTTGTTTAGCAACATAATCTGCCTTCCGTTGTCTGATGTAATGTTGGGTCGTGTGACCTCTGCTTGTAAGCTATACTCTAGTATCACCTGTTTAATAAAGTTTCAATGTCTAGAGTGTTGCTTTGATCGGTTGTTGGTTTCGAGCTCATTGTTATACAGTTTTGGCTATGCCTGCATAGTTTTCGCAGTCGAGGGGTTGTGGAGCCGATGATCCATGTCCGAGCCCGCCTGTCGATGTGATCGGCCTGGGGCGAGGTAACCCCAGTAACCCTCGATTGTTGTTGCATTTTCTGGACACATAGCATCTCTGTATAGCTTTGGTCCCGTTTCCTTCAGTTTCATTCGATTCGTGGACGCTTTGATATGCATAGTAGGTTATGACTAGCATGGATACAAGGAGTAGTAGACTGGGGATCCGGACTACGTGCCGATGAATCCAGTCTGCCTGCTGTTGTTTGTTGCGGCCGGGGCTGGTAACCCTGAAGCCCTTGTGAGTCCATGGCTAGGAGCACATAACAGTATGTATATCTCTGGGTCCGGGGTCGTGACAAGAAAGGAAGATATTCCAAAAACAGCTTTCACCACTCGGTACGGTCTATATGAATACACCGTCATGTCCTTTGGTCTCACCAATGCACCCGCGACCTTCTCTAGACTCATGAATTCTGTCTTCCATGAATACCTCGACAAGTTCGTTGTGGTATATCTTGATGACATTCTGGTCTACTCAAAATCCGAGGAAGAGCATGGAGAACATTTCGTCTCACTCTCATGAAACTTCGCGAGCATCGTCTATATGCCAAGTTCTCCAAATGTGAGTTCTGGATTCCAGAAGTTGCTTACCTTGGTCATGTCATCTCCGCCAAGGGCATAGCCATTGATCCAGAAAAGGTTAAAGCAATTGTTGATTGGAAACCTCCTAAGACGGTGAAGCAAGTCAGAAGTTTTCTTGGCTTGGCTAGCTATTGCCGTCGTTTCGTCCAAAACTTTTCCAAGATTGCCAAACCTCTCACTGATCTCACAAAGAAGGACAAGAAGTTCGTTTGGTCTCCACAATGTGATGAGAGTTTCAATCTCCTGAAGACTAAACTCACTTCCACCCCAGTTCTGGTTGGCCCAGATACTACCAAACCTTTCCAGATATTCTGCGATGCATCTCTCCAAGGTCTAGGTGCAGTTCTTATGCAAGAACGTCAAGTTGTGGCTTATGCTTCACGTCAGTTGAATGCACATGAGCAAAATTATCCCACACATGACCTTGAACTTGCAGCAGTTGTGTTTGCCCTCAAGAAATGGAGACAATACTTGTTGGGTAACCGCACTGAAATCTTTTCCGATCATAAGAGTCTGAAATACATCTTCACTCAACCAGATCTAAACCTCAGGCAAAGGAGATGGATTGAAAAGATTAAGGACTTTGATCTCACCATTTCTTACACTCCAGGCAAGGCTAATGTTATGGCCGATGCTCTCAGCCGCAAGTCCTATTGCAATAATCTCATGATCATGGAAAGCCAACCTCCACTTCATGAAGAATTCCAGAAGCTGAACCTTGGTCTTGTTCCTCAAGGCTATCTTGCTAGCTTGACAGCCAGTCCAACTCTCGAGGAGAAGATTCGTTCTGAACAACTTCGTGATGCTGAAATCAAGAAGATGGTAGAACACATCAAACAAGGAGAGGAGAAATTTAAGTCCTTCTCAATTGATGACAAAGGAACTGTGTTCTTCGAAGGACGCATTGCAGTTCCTCAAGTTCAAAGTCTCAAAGATATCATTCTCAAGGAGGCTCATGAAACTCCTCTCTCCATCCACCCTGGAAGTACAAAGATGTACCAGGATCTTAAGACACTGTATTGGTGGCCTGACATGAAACATGAAATTGCTCAATACGTTTCTGAATGCGATGTTTGTCAACGTGTTAAGGCAGTCCATCAGAAAACAGCCGGTCTTCTACAACCTCTAAAAATTCCTGAGTGGAAGTGGGACATGATTGAAATGGACTTCGTCACTGGTTTTCCAAAGTCCAAGAAGGGCAACGATGCAATCTTCGTTTTTATTGATCGTCTCACTAAAGTAGCTCACTTCTTTGCTGTCAAAGAAACAATCTCAGCTAGCCAGTTAGCAGAGCTCTACACAGCAAAGATTGTTCCTCTTCATGGTGTACCATTGGAAATAAGCTCAGACCGTGGAAGCATATTCACTTCTCATTTCTGGAAAAGCTTTCAGAAGCATTGGGCACCAAACTTCTGTTCAGCACAGCTTATCACCCTCAGTCTCAGGGGCAAGTCGAAAGAGTCAATCAGATTCTCGAGGATATGCTCAGAGCATGTGGTATCTCCTTTGGCATGAAATGGGAGGATTGCCTTCCATATGCTGAATTCTCCTACAACAACAGCTACCAGGCAAGCCTAGGCATGGCACCATTTGAGGCATTGTATGGCCGCAGATGCAGGAGTCCAATCAATTGGTCTGGAGCTGGTGAACGTTCACTCTTAGGCCCTGACATTGTTAAGGAGGCCGAAGAGAAAGTTCGTATCATTCGTGACAATCTCAAGATTGCTCAGTCTCGTCAGAAAAGCTATTATGACAGCAAGCACATGGATATGATCTATGCACCTGGTGACAAGGCATATCTCCGTGTAACTCCCCTCAGGGGCACTCATCGTTTTGGTGTGAAAGGAAAGCTTGCACCAAGATACATTGGTCCTTTCAACATCCTCTCAAGGCGTGCGGAAAATGCCTATCGTCTTGAACTTCCAGAAAAACTATCCAAGGTGCACGATGTGTTCCACGTGTCACAGCTCAAGAAGTGTTTCAAAGATCCAGATCGTGCAGTTGATCATGATTCCATTGAACTGCAAGATGATCTATCTTATGAGGAGCACCCTGTTCATATTCTCGATGAGACCGAGCGTAAGACGCGCAACAAGAGCACCAAGTTCTTGAAAGTGCAGTGGTCGCATCATTCCGATAAAGAGGCAACGTGGGAGACCGAAGAGGATCTTCGCAAGAAGTATCCGGACCTTTTCCTTTCTCAGTAGGAATCTCGGGGCGCGATTCCTTCAAGGGGGGCGTTTTGTAACATCCCAAGTATGAAAAACCACCCCTAGCATGTTTGTTTCTTTTTTACTTAAAGTTTTGCATCATGTCATCATGCTCACTTATTTGTTTGCATTTGTTTCTTATTTGTTTGCATCTGTTTTTCTCTGTTTTCACAATTCAAATTCAAACATATTTCAAATGCTTGTTCATAATTGTCATGTTACAATCTTTTTCAAATAAAAAGTCCAACTCAAACAACCATTTGTTTCCATTTTATTCCATAGTGCTCAACTATTAAAATGATGGTTTAAATCAATCAATTAATTCCAAATCTTATTCAAAAATTCAAATACATTTTACAAACAGCACCCAAGTTGAAAATATAAAAATTACCAAACACTTATAAGCATTTGTTCTAAATTAACATAGGGTTCACCCTATTTAAAAGTTTGTTTTCATTAATGTTCACTTAATATAAAAATCATCCAAATTGAATTAAATACAAACATCAAGTTATTTTGAAAATTTTGAAAATCAAAGTTGCAAAGTGGTTGCTGTTGACCTATTTAACCCACCCAAATTTTCCCAAAATTTTCCTAATTCAAAATCCCATCTATTTCTTCCATTTCCTTTTTCTGCAAAAAAAAAAACAGGAGGAGAGAAATTTTAAAAATAAAAACAGGCGCCCAAGGGTCGTGGGCTGCGCCCAGCCCACCTTCTCCTCTCTCCCGCGCGCAGCCCAGCCCGTTTTCTCCCCCCGCGCTGGCCCGGTACCGCTTCGCGCTACCCCCCCTTCTTTTTCCTGTACGGCAGGAGATCGAGCGGTGCCACGGCGGCAGCCGGCCGCGCCGACGGCCATCCTCGATCCCCTAGCCCTATTTCTACCCCCCTGGACCCGCGCTGCTGCCCTAGACCCTAGGTTACCCCTTCTCCCTCGCAGCGCGCCGCCAATCTCTCTCTCCCGGCGCAATTCGCCCTCTGAACCTCACCGCTATACCTCACCGGAGTTCTTCCCTCTGAAAACATGGACGCTGCCGCCACCTCGACGCGCCACTCACCCACCTAGCTCCTGGAATCAACCCACCACCTCTCCCTCCTCCGTTTGGACACCGCAGCCACCCCGGAGAGCGTCCAGATCGCCGCCGCCGTCCACGTCGTTGCCGCCACCGGTTCTGCCTCGGGCCTCTGCTCGACGACGTTCGCCGGTGAGCATCACGTGTCCTCCACCTCCCCCTTCTCTGCACGAGCACCGCACCACCGTGCACACCACATCACCCCCACGAGAACCACCAGCAGCACGGCGCAGCAACGCATCGGAGCTCGCCGCCGGCGTCGTTTGCACTGTCAAAGTTCAGACAGCGCGCGCGCGTTTAAATTCAGTTAACGCGCAGGGAAACCTTATCCTCACCGCGTCGCGTACTCTGACAAAAACGTTCGCACACCCCACTGGTTCAGAGCTTGCGCGCGCACGGGCAGGTCACGAGTTCGATCCCTCGCGCCCGCGGAATAAACCAAGTTTTTGCACGGCTCGCTGACAGGGTGTCCCCCCCTGTCAGCCACTGGTGATGCCACGCAAGCGCGCGTTAGCCCGAGGCCCACTGCCAGTGTCTAGGGTAGACAACAGTGCGGTATAAAATGTTTTTAAGCCTTTTTCTTTTCTGTTTAAGTCCTAAACAATTGCAATTTGGTCCCTGAAACTAACAAGCTAATAAATTTTATTTTATAATTCCAAATAACAAAAATAAAATATCATTCAAATGCATTTGTTTAATTCTCTATCTAATTATAGCATTTGTTTTCTGTTTTGAATTTTCCAAATGCATTCAAAATTTGAATTCAAACAAATCATTTGTAATTTGCTAAAATCCATAACTAATTCATAATTAATCCAAATAATGCAAATAAAATATGTTTTCCATACCATTTTGAACCACCTATTCAAATATAAATTTTGTTTCATGGTTTGAATAATTAAAATTGCTTAAATAATTTAAACCTTGTTTAAATCATTTAAATTTGCTAAATTCATAACTTGCTCAAAATAAATTATTCTTGAACATGTAAAATATGTTTTCAAGCTAGAAAAATATAAACTTTTCAAATATGAATTTGGATTTATGATTGGAACAAATAAAATTCAATAATATTCAAACTTGTGTTAAATTCATTTAAAACTTGTTTAATTTTGTTTAAGTCATAATAAATTCATCCTAATTCCTTTTTCAATATTTGAAACATGTAATCCACCCAAAATTTCATGATCTTTTCAAATATGAATTTTGTTATTTATTTTCCACAATTTAACTTGGTGAAAACAACAACTATTTGTGTAATCCCTTTTAGGAACCAAAAATTTCCCTAACTTAATAAATAAAATTCTAAATTGGTAAACCTCATTTCCATTTGGTCCTAGTGTTGGTATTTCATTGTTTTCCTCATCCATGCATCATACTAATCCACTTTCACCTGTTGGTTAATTGGAAAACAATTGTTTCAACCAAAATCCATGGGCTTTTCATATGCAACTCAAAATTGCATGTGGATCCATTTAATACTGTATTGTTTCCCATGTCAACTATTTTATTTTGATGCACCAGTTAAATTGACATGCATCATCCCATGATTGTGCACTATGCCATGATATTGATTGTTTATATTTCTGCATTGTTTGTTTGCTTCTTCTCGGATAGACGACGACGTTGAGACAGACGATACTTACGACACCCCTTCTGAGGATCTAGCCCAGTACCAGGCTACTGAGTTTGCAGGCAAGTTATCACTCACATGAACCACTGTGTTCCTTTCAACATTGGTTACCGATACTTTCCGTTGTCTTTGAAAGTAAAGTATAGGCACCTAGAGGGGGGGGGGGTGAATAGGTGCTACGACCAATTTTATTTTTTCTTAAGATTTAGGCTTGACAAGAAGGTAAATTCTCTAGATTATGCAACTAGGGGTGAATTTACCTATATGACAAGGCAAGCAATTAAGGCAACTAGAACAACACTTAATACAACTAGTACAACAATAAATGTAACAAGTACTTGTAAGTAAATAGGGAGGAACGAGATAACCGATGGAAGCACACGGAGACACGATGTATTCCCGAGTTCCTCCTTGTTAAGGGAGTACGTCTCGTTGGAGGGGTGTGAGCTCGCCACGAAGGCCTACTCAACGCCACGAAGGCCTCACCCTATTCTCTGATGAACTCCGCCACAAAGGCCTAGTTCACCTTCCACTATAGAACCCCTTTGAGGCGGGGATCGAATCCTTTACAAACAAGTTTGGGGCACACACCCACAACTTAATTGGGGGCTCCCAACACTCACAAATCACCAAGAGTGGCAAGAAGCCTAGGTTCTCCACATGAGAAAACCCTAGGCTAAGATTCCTCAAGCAAAGGAGAGGGGAAATGAAATCCGGTTGGTGAAGACGTAGATCGGGGCCTTCTCCTTCAATCCTCCAAAGATCTAGGCTTTTGGGTGGTTGGATTGGGAGATCTAGCAAGGTGGTTGAGCTCCAACAATGGTGTCTTTAAGTCTGGTCGAGCTAACTGAAGGTAGGTGGAGGGGAGGGGGTATTTATACCCCTCATCAATGCAAAGAGCCGTTGGAGCATTTCTGTCGAAATCACACCGGAGACTCCAGTGTAAAGGCCGGAGACTCCGGTCTAGACCGGAGACTCCGGACAGTTTCCGGTGTCCCAATTCTTCAGAGAAAATCCACTCCGGAGACTCTGGTCTGGCGGACCGGAGACTCCGGTCTGGCGGACCGGAGACTCCGGTCTTGGCGCTTCGAATAGGCACAGAGGGAGTCTGTGGTCTTGCGGTTGAAGGAAAAATGTACTCACACCGGAGACTCCGGTAAGTATCCGGCAAGTCTCCGGTGTGGGTACAGTGCGCGACACCACAAAGTCCTTAGCGAAATTCTTGAAGAATATCCCACACCGAAGACTCCGGACAGTCTCCGGACACTCTCCGGTGTGGGTACAGTACGCGACACCAAAGTTCCTTAGAGAAATTCTTGGAGCAAAATCCCACACCGGAGACTCCGGACAGTCTCCGGACACTCTCCGGTGTGGGTACAGTACGCGACACCACAAGTCCATAGCAGAACAATCCAGGGAGAAATCTCCACACCGGAGACTCCGGTCTGGTGGACCGGAGACTCCGGCCTGAAGAAAACTCCAGTGAACAGACTTGGATATCTAGCTCCTTTTTGTACCACAGCACCACCATCGATAAATAAGTTGAAGTAAACCCCTGAAATACATCACTCATTAGAGTACATGTGTTGTTAACAAACACCAAAACAAGGTGATTTAAGCGCGTTTGCACTTTCAATCTCCCCCTTTTTGGTGTTTGATGACAACACACATATTTTAGCAATTTAGAGCATAGCTAGGCTAAGTTTGTAAAAGATAGAGCACTCACAAAGTGAGCTCCCCCTATTTTTCACAAACCAAGCCCTACTAGAGCAAGCATTTGAACAATAACAAATAGAGAGACAAGGATAAGGCATAATGAGTAATGATAAATAAAAGATAGCTTCACCACAAGGTCTCTCACAAATAACAATCATTGTTCACTAAACACGCAAATCGAAATCAACTAAGATAGTGGGAACACAAGTCATAAGAGGCAAATCAAGTTCAACGACTTGTGGTCCGAAGAAAATAAAGCAAAGTGGAGAAGACACAAAGCTACTTCTCCCCCTTTGGCATCGAGACACCAAAAAGGAGCAAAGAGAACAACGCGGTCCAAAGGCTCAGTCCTCATCCTCGTAGTCCTCATCATCATCCTCCCCTGGTTCCGTGTCACCATCATCATCATCAGCTCCACTCCCATCATCATCATCATCGTCACCGGAGGCGAAGTCACCAAGGTCCTCATCCTCTGGATCATCCTCAGGCTGATCATCAACAAAGTCTTCCTCAATCTCCGGGGTCCTAGCATGGTGAGTCGAGGTAGAAGGAGCCGAGGTGACATCCTCAAAGTCACCCCACGGAAACTGATCAATGTTCCACCCCTCATAGGACATAGTCACAGAAGCGGTGGGAGGGGTGGGTGGAGTAGTGGGAGGAGTACCCATAGGAGGTGTAGCACCAAGGCCCGCATGGTCATGCAGCTTGGTGATCATCTTCTTCAGCTCGCGTCTCTCCTTATAAGCATCATGGTTCTCCTTGTGCACAGCCACAGTCATGCATAGAATGTTACGCTGGAACCACGTGAGCTTCTTCATCTCATCCTGAGTCTCCTCCCTGCTAGAGCGGTGAGATGGAGGATCGACATTCTTCCTCCTAGAGCGAGAAGGTGCCTCAACATCCCCCATGGGAGTGTCATCATCACGAGAGCGGCCGGTCAGAATCTGGAGAGAGCCAACAGGGTGCACAGTATCGTGAGCTAAGCCAGGCAGCTGGTCAAGAATGAGCCTCATCACATATGGAGCATAGACATGCACCTTCTTGATCTCGATCATAGCATAGTAAATCTCCTCCTTAATAAAGTGCATCACATCAATCTCAAAACCCTCTCCATCAGGGCCAGCAAGGTGACACTGGAAGGCCTGATAAAGGAGGTTCACTAGGCCACCACGAATAGCATCTACATTCCCAACCTTGGGAGCAATGTTGCAGCAAAAGAGACGAAGACAAATGTTGTATACCCTCTTCAAATTCTTGGCAGTGCCGCAGCTGGAGAGCTTGTCATACATAGGAGCCATGCGCTTCTTATCATAAGCAACTCCATGAACGTGCATACGCTCACCATTCCCTTCTCCCCAAGGGTAACCAAGAAGCTCAGCAAATCATTCCATGGACGACTCACACTCCACTGTCCCAGACATCCACTTCATAGTGACCTTCTCATCTTCAGCAAGAGTGACAGTGGCAAAGAACTGCTGAATAATAGGAGGGTTGTGTTCTGCTGAATGCCCACAAGATGCTCGAGACCCAGCTTCCTAGTGATCCAGACTGCCTCCTCAAAGTACTCAGAGCTGCCAAGTGCCTCTAAGTCAAGGACTTTCTGTGGACACACGGGCTGCCTGAACCGAGTATAGATCTCATCCATGATCAACTCGGACTCCCTCCTCCAATAGTGGGCTGTAAGAGCAGTGCGGGGCATCTCGAAGAAAGGACGACCCCTCATAAGCCTGTACTCCTTCTTGCTCAAGGATATCACTGAGGATAAAGAATCATATCTTGCCTTCTTTGCAATTTCAGCATTCACTCTGTGCTCGTTCTTGTTTTTCTGACGCCTCTCACTCTCAAAGGCACCCCTCTGACCATAAAGACCGGTGGCTTCATCAGTAATCATATAGTTGCGGGAGTGAGGACGAGAACTACGCTTGACCACGGCCTTCTGCTTTGTTCCTGAAAGCAAACACAAACAAAACAACAACAGAGAAAACAAAAAAAATGAGCATACATGTCCAACGAGGTGCAGAAACACTACAGATGCACCAGAAGACGCAGCTGAAAGAACCACACCGGAGTCTCCGGTCCGAGACACCGGAGTCTCCGGTCTGAGACACCGGAGTCTCCGGTCTGATAATCAGCAAAGTGCAGGGTTCTTAACAGGGGGTACTACTGGTGAATCTAAGCATGTTCTTTACACAAAAACTAGCCAGAGGAAGTTCTACCAACAGTAAGTGCAACATCCCCAAAGAAATCACCTAGTTTTTCAGATCTAGATGTAAAACAGAGAAAAAACGTGGGGAGATGTTGTACCCTTGCTTCCTTGGCCTGCCATTGTCCCTCCCATGGATGGGAGAGGCAAGGGGGAGGTTGGGGGACGACTTTGGGCGGAGGAAATCGCCCGGGACGGCTCCTGGCGGTGGCGGCGGCGCAGCAGTGCTTTGGGGGGGCGTGGGGGAAGTGGGGAATGAAACCCTAACTTCCCTCAGCCCCCAGCTTAAATAGCACCCGCAGCACACCGGAGTCTCTGGCCTGGCCGGAGTCTCCGGTACGGTACACCGGAGTCTCCGGTCTTTCGCCAGAAACACTACCCAAAAGTACATGTAATGCTCGAAAAACAACAAACATGAGATTTTGGCAGGAAAAACAGAAGCAACACAAGGAGGGAAAAATGTACTCAAAAACAACGAGAAAAACGAAGAACATCAAATGGTGAGTACATCCCTTAACAAAAAATGCCAAAAGCTCGCAAATAAGAACCAATTCTTCACGGAAGAGGTTGGTGGCCTAGGCCACCATGTAAGAGTTCATGGTATGCAACCGCGAAGATATATCTTGGGGACATTGCCATTACTCAACATTGAAGCTCACAATTCAACATTAGAAAAAGAGAGATCACAATGAATTTTTGCTTTGGGCATAATGGGGGGAGGGAGAACCCAATGTGTTAGGATAACACTCCCCCTATGTCCATGCCTACACCTAGACTCGAAAACGTTTCATCTCTAGGGGTGTGTGCAAGATAATCAAGTCAAGCTCCTTGAACCAATCACATTTAGCTCATTCCTTAAGAACAAGAATCTTGCATCATCAAGTGGCTTCGTGAATATATCCGCAAGATTGTCCTTGGTGGGCACATAACTTAGTGCAATGTCTCCTCTCGCCACGTGAATGAAGTGGTGGCGAATCTCAATGTGCTTCGTCCTTGTGTGTTGCACCGGATTGTATGCAATCTTGATAGCACTTTCATTGTCACATAGAAGAGGCACTTTGTCCAAATGAACTCCATATTCCTTGAGAGTTTGCGTCATCCATAGCAATTGAGTGCATGCACTTGCGGCGGCAACATATTCGGCTTCGGCGGTGGAGAGAGAAATGCAATTTTGTTTCTTCGAGGACCAACTTACAAGGGACCTACCAAGAAATTGGCAAGCTCCGTAAGTTGACTTCCTATCATCTTGATCACCCGCCCAATCGGAATCCGTATATCCATTGAGAGAAAATTGTGCCCCCTTTGGGTACCACAAACCAAATCTTGAGGTATGAACCAAATAACGAAAGATCCTATGAACCGCCATTAGATGGCAATCCTTAGGAGCCGCTTGATACCTTGCACACACACCTACACTAAAAACGATATCGGGCCTAGATGCACAAAGATAGAGCAAAGAACCAATCATAGAACGATAAAGCTTTTGGTCCACATCCTTACTCCCTTTGGATTACGAGAGATGACACTTGACTTGCATAGGAGATGTCTTGATCTTAGCATCTTGGAAGTTAAACCTCTTGATCATATCTTGGGTGTACTTGGCTTGAGATATGAAAGTCCCACGAGCCAATTGCTTGATCAAAGCCAAGGAAGAATTTAAGCTCACCCATCATAGACATCTCGAACCTGTCAGTCATAAGCTTAGAGAACTCATTATTGAAAGCTTGGTTAGTTGAGCCAAAGATGATATCGTCCACATAGAGTTGGCATATGAAAAGCTCTCCCTTTACTCTCTTGGTGAAGAGAGTGGGGTCAATCTTCCCAACTTCGAAACCACTATCATCTAACAACTCCCTAAGGTGCTCATACCAAGCACGAGGTGCTTGTTTGAGACCATAGAGAGCCTTGTCAAGTTTGTAAACGTGGTTGGGAAAGTTGAGATTCTCGAACCCCGGAGGTTGCTTGACATATACCTCCTCTTTTAGTGGACCATTCAAGAAAGCACTTTCACATCCATTTGTTGCAATTTGAAATTATGTGAGGATGCATAAGCAAGGAGGATACGGATGGACTCAAGGCGAGCCACGGGCGCGTATGTTTCATCAAAGTCAATGCCTTCAACTTGGGTGTAACCTTGAGCGACCAATCTTGCCTTGTTCCTAATGACAATGCCATTCTCATCTTGCTTGTTCTTGAAAATCCACTTGGTGCCAATAACATTGTGGCAATCCTTGGGTTTCTAAACCAATCTCCAAACTTTGTTGCGCTCAAAGTTATTGAGCTCATCATGCATAGCTTCAACCCAATCGGAGTCCTCAAGAGCTTCATACACTTTCTTAGGCTCCACCATAGAGATATGAGCTTGATGCTCACAAAAATGAGCCAATTGCCTTCTAGTGGATCTTCTAGTTTGAATCCTCCAAGACCTTGTCATATTGGGCATCAATTTGCTTCAAAGCTCTTCTTATCCTTTGATGCGACGGGCTTCGATCTCCTCATTATTGCGAGGAGGAATCACTTGATCATCTTGATCATTCGGGTCCCCATCTTGACCAACATGGCCTTGATCATCAACATCGTCATCAACAATATCTTCAATACTCGCTTCAACTTGAGAAGAGGATGAAGAGGATGATTGATCTTGGCCTCGATCTTGACTCGCATTAGTGAGAGGAGTGGGTACGACTTGCGGAGTCACTTGATCAACGAGAGGAGGGTCTTGAATATGTTCTTGGTTAGGTTTAGTAGTTGGCTCCTTGGCTTGATCTTCTAATGTAGAGGAGGGCTCCACTTGGGTAGAGCATAGTCCTTCTCGAGTCGCCATAAGGTGTCCCTCGATGGGGCGGAAGAATCCCACACCCATCCTTCCTATGGCTTCTTGAGGCATTTCAACATCTACATTTGAAACATGAAATTGCGCCACTTGGGAGCCGTCATTTTCCTCGAAAACCACACTACAAGATTCTATGACAATCCGTGAGGCTTTCATAGACTCTATAAGTGTGGGATTCGGCACCGTAACCAACAAAAATACCCTCAATAGTTTTGGATTGAAATTTCGACAACCTAATACCCTTGATCAAATAAAAGCACTTACAACCGAATACACGGAAGTAGGATACGTTGGGCTTGTTGCCGGTGAGGATCTCATATGGGGTCTTGCTCAAGCCTTTGCGGATTTAGAGGCGGTTGGAGGAGTGGCATGCGGTGGATATGGCCTCGGCCCATAAATATTGGGGAGAAGAGTACTCCGCCAACATGGTCCTTGCCATATCCAAGAGAGTGCGATTCTTCCTTTCGGCAACACCATTTTGTTGAGGAGTGTAAGTGGCGGAGTATTGGTGGCGAATGCCTTCTTCACTAAGAAATTCATTCAATGTATAGTTCTTGAACTCCGATCCATTATCACTCCTAATAGCCCATGATTTGCACATTGTGTTGACGTTGCACTTCGTTGGAAGTCGATGATGGTTTGTTGGGTCTCACTCTTGCACTTGAAGAAATAAACCCAAGTGTATCTTGAATAATCATCGACAATCACCAAGCAATACTTTTTGCCGCCAAGACTTGCCTCGGGCACGGCACCAAAGAGATCAACATGGAGAAGCTCCAAGATCCTCTTTGATGAAATAATAGTCTTGGCCTTGTGCACAATGTCATGCATCTTCCCTTCAACACACGGCCTACAAACACGATCCTTTGCAAAGGAAACATTTTCTTTTAGTCCAACAATAAGGCCACTTTTGTGAAGACTTTGCAAAGTTCTCATGTTGACATGGGATAGGCGGCGATGCCATAACCATCCCAAGTCCGCCTTCCAAAAAAGACACATTGCTTGAGTGTTGGTTGACTTCGAAAAGTCCACCACATACAACTCATTTTCAACATGTCCCACGTGAACGACGTCAAGAGTCTTGCTTCTCAAAAGGACCACAATATCACCATCAAAGAAGACGGAGAGACCCATCTTACTAAGAGAGCGGACGGAAGTAAATTGTAACCAAGGGATTCGACAAGCAGACGTTCACGATAGTGATATCGGGAGCCACCACAACCTTGTCAAATCCGGATACCTTAGACTTGGACGAGTCCCCATAGGTGACGGTTGCTTGGATGTCATTTGGTTGCAACTCCGTCACAAGTTCTTTGCTTCCGGTCATATGATTAGTGCATCCACTATCAAGAATCCATTTAGTCCCACCGGAAGCATAGTCCTGCAAGAGATCATTGACTTGAGTTAGGACCCAAGTTGGGTCCCTTTATGTTAGTAACAAGGGTCTTTGGGACCCATATAGTGTAGTCAATGAACCCATCAATTGGACCAACATATTTAGCTTGCACAACACCATAATAATCAACATATAAGAAATGGTGTGGATTGTTAGTTCCCGCGGAGGTGCTACGAGTAGTGGTGTCCCTCATGACATTACTACTCGAGGCAACGTTGCTTGCTTGTGCGGGTGTGCTATGAGTAGTGTTGTCCCTAATGACAATACCTCCCGAAGCACCATGTTGGTTCTTCTTCTTGTTCTTCTTCTTCTTGTTCTTTTTCTTGGCAACATAGCCAAGACCTTGCTTACCCACTTGTTGCCTAGGAGCACTCAATTGAGGTCTAGTGATGACGCGTTTGAGCTTGGGGCAACCACTTGTGGGGTGGCGAGCACCACTTTTTCGACTAGAGTGCTTTTGCCCTTGAGCCTTGCTAGCTCATCCTTCAACCTAGAATTTTCCTCAATAATATTTGCATGATCACAAGAAGAAGTAGAAGTGCTAGGATGGTTAGATTGAGTAAGTTGAGTTTGGAGTTGTTCATGCAACTCTTTGAGGGATGAGTGTTGGCTTTCCAAAGCTTTGTGAGCATTGGTTAGCTTTTCAAACTCCTCGGTTAGTTTACCATGACCAACCCCAAACTCGACTTTATCCTTTTTAGCCTTTTTATATTTAGCAATAGCAAGATCACGTTCCTTAATGATTTAGAGACAAGTTCATTATGAGTAGTTTCAATAGTTTCAAGTTCATCCTCTAGAGAAACTCTACCATCATGCTCTTCTTCAAGAGTCATTGAGAGGGATGCAATTTCATCCGCATCCCTTCTCTAAACCTCACCTTTCTTCTCAAGGGCCTCTTGGGCCTCTCCCAATTGCCTCATGAGATGCTCAAAGTACTTCTTGGTCTCCCCTTGCATGTTAGACATAAAACGGTCCAAGGAGGCCCTTTCCTCTTCTTCTCTAAACTAGCAATATGTTCTAGTTCACTAGGGGTCTTAGAGTTAGGAGAAGATGATACCTCCGTGGACTTAGCCATGAAGCACTTGGCATTGCGTTGAGGAAGATTTTCATTGGGGAATTCAAAAAGAGATGACGAAGATGGAGTGGAGGCAATAGCTAGAGCGGCCACTTCACTTGTTGTTTCTTCTTCTTCATCACTCCCGGAATCATACTCCTCTTGAGTCAAGAGCACAAACTTGGTGGGGGTTTCTTGTTGAAAGGTTTCTTCTTGAAATGAGGTTTCTTGTATTCAACCTTGGACTTGTCCTTGCGGATGAGCTTGCCGCTATGGTTCTCTCTATTTTCGTAGGGGCACTCCGCAATGAAATGGTACTTGTCTTGGCAATTGAAGCAAGATCTCACTTTTTGAGCCCCATCATTACCATAACGAGACTTGGTCTTCTCCTCAACAAATTTCTTGCCTTTAGGGGGATTGTTCCAAAACTTTTGCGGTGAGAGCAATTAGATCCTTTAGAACGGGATCATATTCTTGTTCCTTCAATGGAGGCAAAGCTTCTTCACCATCTTCATCATTCTCAACTTCTCTTGACAACACCTTGGCCTTCAAAGCAACGTAAGCTCCTTGATGCATTCCAATAGCCCTAGCACGGTTGTCAAGAGCATTCTTGGTTTGCACTTTGTAGCTCAATTCTTGCATGACTTGGGTAGAGGTCATGGTGGAGAAATCATGTCTCCCTTGAATGCTCTTCATATCCGTGCCCTCAAAAGGCATCACGGCAATTATGAACTTCCTCTTGATCCAAGCATCATCAATATGCGTTGCACCCGCATTAGAGAAAGCGGTGGCAAGAGATTTGAGTCTTCGATACATGTCAACATGATCTTCTCCATCACACATGAAAAATCCTTCGGCCTCAATGGTCAAGGTGTCATAGCGATTTCTTTGCATGCTCTCATTCCCAACAAACATGATGACAAGTGCATCCCATGTTTCTTTGGCGGTGGAGAAGTGTTGAAGATGCGGCATGTGATTGGGGCCCACGGCTTGATGAAGGATGGATAAAGCGGTGTAATTGAGTTGGCAATCTACAACCTCTCTTCTTGTGAGATTCTTGGGATCATATGGCTTGTATCCATCACGAGTGATTCTCCAAAGATCTATACAAGAAGAGTTCAAGTGAGTCTCCATGTAGTATTGCCATTCACGAAAAGAATATGCATCAATTTTTGGTGGATCTCCCCTAGGAATTATATGAGGAAAAGGGATGGGAGGATCGGGAGAATATTGGCCTTCAACGGCATGATATCCTTCCTTTCCACTCGCACCCTTCTTAGCGGATTGTTCGGCGGAAGCAGTTTTAAGTGGTTCACCATCAACCCCTTTCTTGGCACCCTCCGTTTCCGGAGGGGATGAGTCGACCACCTCCGGTTCTTTGGCTTTGAGGAGTGTTGTCATGAGTTGACGCAACTCCTCAAATTTAGTGTCTATGGATGAGGTCAATGATTCTCTCAAAGCATTGAGATCATTCATGGACATATTTCCATCGGACGGAGCGTCATCTACCTCATCTCCCATACTTAAACTCTTAGGCGGTTAAGCCCGATAGAAGAGCCGAGGCTCTGATACCAATTGAAAGTAAAGTATAGGCACCTAGAGGGGGGGGGGGGTGAATAGGTGCTACGACCAATTTTAATTTTTCTTAAGATTTAGGCTTGACAAGAAGGTAAATTCTCTAGATTATGCAACTAGGGGTGAATTTACCTATATGACAAGGCAAGCAATTAAGGCAACTAGAACAACACTTAATACAACTAGTACAACAATAATGTAAACTAGTACTAGTAAGTAAATAGGGGGAACGAGATAACCGATGGAAGCACACGGAGACACGATATATTCCCGAGTTCCTCCTTGTTAAGGGAGTACGTCTCGTTGGAGGGGTGTGAGCTCGCCACGAAGGCCTACTCAACGCCACGAAGGCCTCACCCTATTCTCCGATGAACTCCGCCACAAAGGCCTAGTTCACCTTCCACTATAGAACCCCTTTGAGGCGGGGATCGAATCCTTTACAAACAAGTTTGGGGCACACACCCACAACTTAATTGGGGGCTCCCAACACTCACAAATCACCAAGAGTGGCAAGAAGCCTAGGTTCTCCACATGAGAAAACCCTAGGCTAAGATTCCTCAAGCAAAGGAGAGGGGAAATGAAATCCGGTTGGTGAACACGTAGATCGGGGCCTTCTCCTTCAATCCTCCAAAGATCTAGGCTTTTGGGTGGTTGGATTGGGAGATCTAGCAAGGTGGTTGAGCTCCAACAATGGTGTCTTTAAGTCTGGTCGAGCTAACTGAAGGTAGGTGGAGGGGAGGGGGTATTTATACCCCTCATCAATGCAAAGAGTCGTTGGAGCATTTCTGTCGAAATCAGACCGGAGACTCCGGTGCAAAGGCCGGAGACTCCGGTCTGGACCGGAGACTCCGGACAGTTTCCGGTGTCCCAATTCTTCAGAGAAAATCCACTCCGGAGACTCCGGTCTGGCGGACCGGAGACTCCGGTCTTGGCGCTTCGATTAGGTACAGAGGGAGTCTGTGGTCTTGCGGTTGAAGGAAAAATGTACTCACACCGGAGACTCTGGTAAGTATCCGGCAAGTCTCCGGTGTGGGTACAGTGCGCAACACCACCAAGTCCGTAGCGAAATTCTTGAAGAATATCCCACACCGGAGACTCCGGACAGTCTCCGGACACTCTCCGGTGTGGGTTCAGTACGCGACACCAAAGTTCCTTAGCGAAATTCTTGGAGCAAAATCCCACACCGGAGACTCTGGACAGTCTCCGGACACTCTCCGGTGTGGGTACAGTACGCGACACCACAAGTCCATAGCAGAACAATCCAGGGAGAAATCTCCACACCGGAGACTCCGGTCCGGTGGACCGGAGACTCCGGCCTGAAGAAAACTCCAGTGAACATACTTGGATATCTAGCTCCTTTTTGTACCACAGCACCACCATCGATAAATAAGTTGAAGTAAACCCCTGAAATACATCAACACTTATTAGAGTACATGTGTTGTTAACAAACACCAAAACAAGGTGATTTAAGCGCGTTTGCACTTTCAGTCTTTTCTGCTAGCCATATGTATCGTGCTTCTGTTACGAACCTATCACCTGATACCCTGTACCCTGATATTGCCTCACGTCCAATCCTATAACCTCGTTGCTTGGGCCCGTGTCTTACTAGCATGCTTAGGGTTGTTTTTGCTCGAGTCTCTTATTAGTTACTATCTGTTATCATATTTGATTATATTCTGGGGCTCGATGTTAAACAACAACCTGTTAATCTTGAGGTAATAATAATTTGCTGATAAGGCACCGGCAGGAGGCCCGGCGTGGTTTTGAGGCCTGCTAGTGTCGACCCTAATTAGGAAAAGGGTCTTGTCTACTGATCCATGATGAGCGCACTATCCGCATGTGGGAAGCATGTATGGGTGCCCCCCTCAATTTGATTCGATCCGCATCTCGTCCAAATCACCACACTTAGTTCGGGCTTTCCATTTGATGCACGCATATGCAGGTACGAACCCGAGGCCAGGGTGGAACTTTTGTAGTCGGCATTTAGGGCGGCGTGGTCTTCCAGTCCTATGAGGGTCCCCTTTTCTTCGTGGGGCTCGATTAGCCGCGCTCGCACAGCACGTGGTGCTTTGGGCTTGATGCGAAGAAGAGTTGAGTTGTGTAGAGTGCCTCGCTTGGTGGAAGTGCATTTCCATCCTGGCGGGATATTCTTACGTGTACGGCCAAATTGGTGCACCCCTGCAGGGATAAATCTTCTCGAGAAGCCGTGTTTTCCGCGGTTATGGTTGACTTGGTGAAAGTACTGGCTAAAGTACTCAGAACAACTTACACCTAACTAATGATAACCTGACTAGTAATAGGCTTATTGACACAACAATCTGAACCATCACTAATCCAACCGTGTGAGTTATCCTCGGATTGCTTCTTTGGATAAGGGGCGAGATCCAGGATGGGTTTGTGTGGTTGTTAGTTGTAGTTGGTTACGATACGCTATCTTATCCCCTTTCTGATAGCCGGAAGTTGTAGTATGTTCTGTAGTTAGTTAGTGCAGCCAGTTGCAGCATCTTTTATATCCCTTTCTTCCGTTGCACCCAAGGCATCTGTGCTTGGTGTTGACGGGCTACACTTTGGTGAACTGTGAGTCTTGCTTGCCAGTACGTTTATGTACTGACCCCTTTGGGGCTGTGTTTTCCGCAGACTACGCTTGCGAGGATCCCAGTGACGGCTACTACGTGGAGTTTGACGAGGCGACGACGTAGGTAGCGGACCCGGGCAGGATCCGAGACATCGTGGATGGGCTCCGTTTTCTTTTCATTCCCGGCTTCTTAAGCCTATTTGGATTTGTCTGTACTCAGACCCATTGAATGCTTCCGCTGAGATGTAACGATGTTATGTTGGGACATGTGTCCTCTGGATGATTGTATTTGCTATCTCTGCTCTAGTGAGAGCTATTTGCAACTTATTTCCATCTTTTGTGTCTTAGAGATCTGTTGTGTTGTCATTTTGTTCAACGCCGTTGACGTACCATGTGTGTATGGTATGAAGTACGTCAATGGTAGTATCCTAATTTCTATGGGATGGTTTACGTAGACGCTGAACAGATAGGGGTTGGTTGTCACACATACGTGTGTTGGCCTACTCGTAAGAGATGCGGGTGCCGGTAAGCCCCGTAATCCAATCCACTACTGTTCAACGGAACTGCGAGTATCCTCTAGAAGTCCGGGTGCGACAAAACCTGACCCGAAGGGACTCGTGCAAGACCCGGCTCAAGGTGGAGGTGTTTCTAGAAGGCCCAAGAAGAAACGTAGGCCTTGTAGCCCGCACCTTGGGAGTCAAGTTTAGGATACATAGGGTTGTGTGCGGTTTCCGGGTAGAATTCCGGGTATGCCTTGTATAGGAAGCCAGGGGGATCGGGTAATATATAAACCGGTTCCTAGGTCAGGAAAGACGAGAGCTTCACCAGATATTCGAGTATCCTGTAATACGAGAGCTGATTGTAGCAACCCTAGATCGGAGACTCGGCGACATTACTGCCCGAGCCACCAGATCAATTGATAGCATGATTTCCCCTGAGCTAAACCCTCTCCCAAACACCAGAGTCGATTTTCCCCAAAGTAAGTTACCCCCGGTAACGTCTGCCGTGATTATCCCACGACAGTTGGCGCCCACCGTGGGGCCTACGTCCAAGGGTGTTTACCTCACGAGAGAAGCTCGGGAAAGCATGAAGAACCTCGTCATCGGCGAGATCATCACCAACCCCGAAGGAGAGAAGATGGTGGACGACCTTGGTTGGGGACCAGAGTCGGATCTGCTGGAAACCGGATCTATCGTCACGATCGGCCGGGTCAACGTCTTCGTCGGCATGGTACGTACGTCTGGTTCAGTTCCTGATGATCTTGAGTATGATTCTGTGTCAGGAGAAGCGACCTGCGTTCAATCAGACGGAGAAGAGTCGGTCGGGACAGCCGATCCGATAGAAGAGCCCACCGCGAAGAGGGAACAGCCGGAGGAGCCGGCATGGACCCCGCGTGGCCGGGTCACGAGAGAAGATGATACCGAGTCTATCCTGCACCTGCTAGAAGATCGGTACAAGGAAGATAGTTGTGACGAAGAGGAATACGAATCATCACCAGGCATCGCGCGCCGGGTCGCGGTCTATACAGCCCCTGCAATCAACCTTAATCATGGGGATGTGACGACGGCCGCGGCTGGAGCGGCGCGAGCACTGGCCCAACAGCAGGCACCGATTGACGGAAACCCGGTTATAGCCCGGGTCGACGGAGAATCAGCTTCCGTCACCAGCCATACCGGAGAAAGCGAGCAGCAGAGGAACATGTTTGCATTTATGGCGAACAGAACACCAGGAGCGGGACCCTCGAATCCGCGTAATCCGGCTCTATTCAATAATAACCTAATCTTGGATCCCACAGTGTTAGCAACGGTGATAACCCCAGAGAACGCGGCGACACGTGCCCGAGATCTGGATGTGGCTCGCCGCGCACTGGACCAACAAAGGAGAGATATTGAAGCCGAGAAACAAGGGATGGCCGCACGCCAGCACGAGTTGGAAGAACTGGAAAATCGCCTTCAAACTCAGTCAACTAGGATTTACAATCAGAGACACCAGACGAGATTACCGGCAACCGGAGGGAATTTACAACCGGCCACATTGTTTGTTACCCCTCAGGACCAACCAATTCCGGCAGTAAATCAAGAAACCGGATATCGAGCTGCGTCCCTGGGAGGACAGCCGGGTTACCTACGTTGCAAACTGGGATCGCTGTTGGCAATACCGCACCACCACCATTGCCACCGCGATTTCACACTCCACCAGGTCACTTCAACAATCCCATGGATAACTTGTACGCCGCGACTCTAGCGCTCGACCGTATCCCACTGGGAGAGACGCCTCGAGAAATTGAAACTCGGCAGGCCATGGAGATGCTACGCACCGCACTGGCCCAGCAAGCAAATTACCCGGATCACAGAAGTGGTTTGCACGGGACACCGTATGTCAGCCGGCAACCCGGGAATACTGGGAATATTCAGTCAAGTTCGGCAAGGCGGAGGGCAGAGCAGCAGCAAATGCCGCCTCCTCCCCACAGACCGGCAACGCCCGCAGCACCAGCAGCGCAAGCCATCGTCGACAGTTCTCGAGTCAGGCGCGCAGCAGCCGGGTCTGCGGTAAGAGGGCCGGTAGCGATTGCACCCCCCGCCGCACCAGCTGCAGGATCGCACGTTTCCCAAGTAAGGCCGGTACTGGCAAACCTCGCCGGGCCTAAGTGTTTATCGGATGTCATCAGAGCTGATCCCTACCCGGATAAATTCAAGGAGCCGGGTAAAGTGGTTAATTATGAGCCGACCATGGACCCAGAAACCTGGTTGAGCAGTTACGAGATGGCTATGTCAATTCGCAACGCGTCCGAGAATCTCCAAGCTAAGTTTATGTACCTTATGATGTCCGAAGGAGCAGCAAAGTTGTGGTTTAATAACTTGCCTGAAAGATCCATCAATTCATGGAGTGAGCTGAAAGACGCCTTCATCAAACATTTTCATGGGACGTGCCGAAAGTTATTCACGATTGATGATTTAGAGGGTTGCGTCCAGAAGAAGGGAGAGTCGGCGCGCAGCTGGGTGCGCCGGGTCATGGAAATTCTCCACTCTTCCACTGATATCCAGCCAAAAGATGCATTGCAAGCTATGGCAAAAACGTGCAAATATTTACCCCTGGTGCAAAAGTTGACACACATGAAATCTAGTCGGCACGCCTCAGAAGTTACAATGGGAGAATTGATGGACGCTTGCAATAAGCACGCTGCTACGGACACAACAGAGGAGGATGTTGATGACAAAAAAGCGAAGCCCAAGAACGGAAGACCCGGCAATGGAGCTGTACCGGGTAATAATGGAGGAAACAATGGAAATAACCAGCACAAGCGCCCATACGAAGGAAATTCCGAGTTTGTCGCTAATACAGAAGCCGGGTTCGCAAGACCTAGGGCAGAGGGAAATTTGAACGGAGGAAACTTTAATGGAGGAAACTACCAAGGACCACCGAGACCGGCTAACCATATAGCGGCATCCAGGATGCCCTGTCCGCGTCATAGCAGGAATGGCAGGCCGACTAATCATTCATTAGAGCAGTGCGTGGACTTAAAGAGATGGAAGAACGAGGAAATACATAAAGCCCTGCGAGGTGCAGGCAGGGGGGAGGATCGGGTCCGGGTGGAAACCCGAGCAACGGGCCACCCCCCGCTGGCAACACAGGAGGTGGCAATCCGGGTAATAATCAAGGAGGTGCTGGGGGTTTCCAGGCCAACCCAAAGCAGTTAGGACAGTACCACGTTCACACTACCAGGACTTCCAACAGAGATAGAAAGATACTTCAAAGGGCCGTAAACTCAATTTCCTCAGGTGTTCCGAGATATTTGAGATGGTCAGATCAAGAAGTAACATGGAGCCGAAGGGATCACCCGGAAACAATAGAACATCCGGGTGTGTTAGCTTTGGTGGTCGCACCACATGTCAATGGTTACGAGCTGAAAAAGGTTTTGATGGATGGTTGAAGCAGCATTAATATCTTGTATTGGGAAACCTTCCTACGCATGGGGCTCAAGGAGTCTCAGCTACAGAAAAGTTCTACAGTTTTTCATGGAATTGTGACGGGTCACTCGGCGTGCCCTGAGGGAAAGATAACACTAGAAGTCGCTTTTGGAGAATCCAAGGACAATTTCCGAGTGGAATGGCTCACATTCGAGGTGGTAAAGTTGCACAGTCCTTATCACACGCGGTTCGGAAGGCCGGCTTATGCTAAGTTCATGGCCAGGCCATGTTACATGTATTTACAGCTAGAGATCCCGGGTCCCAAGCAGACCATCACCATACATGGGAACCGGGCCGTGGCAGCGGAGTGTGATGAAGGAGATGTGATGGAGGGATGATAACCCGGTATGTTAATACCAAGGTGTAATTCGGCCCAAAGGACACTGCACAAGACCCGGCTTAGGGAAAAGGAGATTCTAGAAGGCCCAGGAGTATAGGCCTCGTAACCCGGATTGTGGGTTCTGATAAGGAAGTTTAGGGTTTGTAAGTAGTGTCCGGGTAGGACTCCGAACACGCCTTGGATAGTAGGCCAGGGGATCCGGGTACTATATAAACCGGTCCCTAGGGTTAGGATACACAAGCTTACGAGATAGAGGTTGCGAGGTATCGAGTATCCCTTGTAACACGAGAGTTGAGATAATACATCCAGATCGGAGACTCGGCGACTTGATAGCCGGCTACCAGATCGCATATCACCATGGTTTCCCTTGAGCTAAACCCTCTCCCAAACACCAGAGTCGATTTGCCCCAAGACAAGTTACCCCGGTAACGTCTGCCGTGATTATCCCACGACAGTTGGCGCCCACCGTGGGGCCTACGTCCAAGGGTGTTTACATCACCGGAGAAGCTCGGGAGAACATGAAGAACCTCGTCGTCGGCGAGATCTACACCAACCCTGAAGGAGAGAAGATGGTGGACGATTTAGGCTGGGGGCCAGAGTCGGATCTGCTCGAATCCGGATCCGTCATTACGATCGGCCGGGTCAACGTCTTCGTCGGCATGGTACATGCGTTCGGTTCAATCCCTGACGATTTTGGATTTGATTCTGTGTCAGGAGAGGCCACCCACGTTCAGTCGGACGGAGAAGAATCGGTCGGGACGGTGGATTCGACAGAGGAGCCCACCACGAAGAGGGAACAGCCGGAGGAGCCGGCATGGACCCCACGTGGCCGGGTCATAAGAGAGGATGATACCGAGTCTATCTTGCACCTGCTGGAGGACCGGTACGAGGAAGATAGCTGCGATGAAGAGGAGTATGAGTCTTCGCCAAGCATTGCGCGCCAGGTTGCGGTCTACACGGCCCCTGCAACCAATATCAATCAGGGGAACGTGACTACGGCCGCGGTCGGAGCGGCGCAAGCATTGGCCCAGCAGCAAAATCCGGCTGACGGGAATCCGGTTCTGACCCGGGTTGACGGAGAGTCGGCTTCAGTCACCAGCCGAGCGGCGGATAGCGAGCTGCAGGCAAATATGTTCAGGTTCTTGGCTAACAGGGCGCCAGGAGCGGGTCCTTCGAATCCGCAACACCCGGCCCTGTTCAGTAACAATATTGTCTTGGACCCAACAGTGTTAGCTACTGTGATAACTCTGGAAAACGCCGCGGCACGTGCCAGGGACTTGGAGGTAGCACGCCGCGCGCTAGAGCAACAAAGAAGAGATGTAGAAGCAGAAAAGCAAGGGGTAGCCACGCGCCAACGCGAACTGGACACGCTGGAGAACCGGCTCCGAGCTGAGACAAGCAGGGTGCATCAGAGATACCAGACAAGATTACCGGCGATGGGTGGAGTCATAAATCCTAACGCACTATTCATCACACCCCAGGATCAGCCGATTCCGGCTGTGAATCAGGAAACTGTGCATCAACCGGCAACTGGAGCAGGACAGCCGGCAAACGTGCAGGCCGGGTTGCCCACACTGCAAACTGGGGCCCCTGTCGACAACACAGCGCCCCCACCACCATCACGATTTCGTACACCACCAGGTCACTTCAATAACCCCAGGGATAACGTATATGCCGCAACGTTAGCATTGAATCAGATCCCCGTAAGAGAGTCACCCCATGCGGAGCAGACCCGACGGGCGATCGATTTGTTGCATACGGCAGTGGCTCAGCAGGTTAATTACCTGGATAATAGGAGTGGAATGCATGGAACACCTTATATCAGCCAGCAACACGGCAATGCCGGCAATATGCAAACAAGTTCAGCGCGCCGGAGGGCAGAGCAGCAGCAAATGCCGCCCCCTCCCCGCGTGCAAGCAGCACCAGCAGTATCAGCAGCACAAGCTATTGTGGATAGCTCCAGAGCTAGGAGAGCCGCGGCCGGGTCTGCGGTGCATGGACCAGCGGCAGCGCCACGTCCAGCCGTACCCCCCGCAGGATCGCATGTTTCATGGGTGAGGCCAGTACCGACTAATCTCGCTGGGCCCAAGTGTCTGACAGATAACATCAGGGCTGAGCCTTACCCGGATAAATTCAAGGAACCGGGTAAAGTAGTGAACTATGAGCCGACTATGGATCCTGAAACATGGTTGAGCAGTTATGAGATGGCTATGTCGATTCGCAACGCGTCTGAAAACCTTCAAGCCAAGTTCATGTATTTAATGATGTCGGAAGGAGCAGCAAAGTTGTGGTTCAACAATTTACCGGAAGGATCTATCAAGTCATGGGGTGAGTTGAAAACTGCGTTTATCAAGCACTTTCACGGAACATGCAGGAAGTTGTTTACTATCGACGATCTAGAACGGTGTGTGCAAAAGAAGGGAGAGTCGGCGCGCAGCTGGGTGCGCCGGGTTATGGATATATTGCATTCATCTACAGATATTCAGCCGAAGGATGCGTTTCAGGCTATGGCCAAAACATGCAAGTATACACCTTTAGTGCAGAAATTAACTCGCATGAAATCCAGTTCGAATGCTTCAGAGGTTACAATGGGAGAACTAATGGATGCGTGCAACAAACATGCTGCAACGGATACCACGGAAGAGGACGTTGATGACAAGAAAGCAAAAGCAAATACAGGCAATAATGGAAGAACCGGCAACGGATCTACGTCGTGTAACCATGGAGGTAGCAATGGGAACAACCAGAACAAACGCCGTTCGAGGGGAATTCCGAGTTTGTCGCCAGCACAGAAGCAGGGTCTTCAAGGCCCAGGGCAGAAGGAAATTTCAACGCAGGAAATCATAATGGAGGAAATTATCAAGGGCCACCAAGGCCGGGTTACAACTGGGATATCTTCAGAATGGCGTGCCCGAAACACAGCAGGAACGGAAGGCCAGCTAACCACTCATTGGAGCAATGTGCGGATTTGCAGAGATGGAAGAACGAGGAAGTGAACAAGGCTATGCGAGGTGCATGCCGGGGAGGAGGACCGGGTCCGGGTGGAAACCCGGGCAACGGCCCACCCCCAGCAGGCAACCCGGGAGTTGGGAATCCGGGTAATAACCAGGGAGGAGCTGGAGGCTTCCAAGCCAACCCCAAGCAATTGGGCCAATACCACGTTCACACCACAGGAATTTCTAACAAGGATAGAAAGATACTAAAGAAGGCAGTAAACTCGGTTTCCTCAGATGTCCCGAGATACCTGAGGTGGTCCGAACAGGATGTAACATGGAGTAGAAGAGATCACCCGGAAAGAATAGAACACCCGGGAGTCCTAGCATTGGTGGTTGCACCACAGGTTAATGGTTATGAGCTGAAAAAGGTCTTAATGGACGGTGGAAGCAGCATCAACATCCTATATTGGGAAACTTTCTTACGCATGGGTCTCAAGGAGTCTCAGCTACAGAAAAGTTCAACAGTTTTTCACGGAGTAGTGCCGGGTCACTCAGCGTGCCCTGAAGGAAAGATTACCTTGGAGGTTGCTTTTGGAGAATCAAAGGATAATTTCCGGGTGGAGTGGCTCACGTTCGAAGTGGTGAAGTTGCGCAGTCCTTATCACGCGCTATTTGGGAGGCCGGCTTACGCCAAGTTCATGGCCAGGCCGTGTTACGTGTACCTACAGCTAAAAATCCCGGGTCCTAAAAAGACCATCACCGTACATGGGAGCCGGGATATAGCGGCTGAGTGTGACGAAGGAAATGCGGCAATGGCAGAACAAGCCTGTAGAAAGGAGGAGCTTAAGTACTACCGGTCTCAAGTAGACCCGGATGACAGGACAGCGCTAAAGAGGCCGAACACCAAGGATGAGAGAGCAAAATTCAAAGCAGCGCAAGATACCAAGATGGTGGCCTTCGTCGAAGGTGATCCCTCCAAGCAATTTGCCATAGGATCTAATTTGGACGATGAGCAGGAAAAAGCACTTGTGGAGTTTATTCGTTCAAATCAGGATGTGTTCGCCTGGACGCCTAGCGATATGCCGGGTATCCCTACAGAGCTGGCAGAGCATAGTTTGCACGTTGATCCCAAGTCCAGGCCCGTGAAGCAGGGACTGAGAAAGATGAATGAGGAAAGAAGAAGGGCTATCGGCGAAGAAATTGCTCGGCTGCTGACAGCCGGCTTTATGATGGAAGTATTTCACCCGGAATGGTTAGCAAATCCGGTTCTCGTGATGAAAAAGACCAATGAGTGGAGGATGTGCATTGATTATACAAGTCTCAACAAGCATTGCCCAAAGGATCCGTTTGCACTCCCAAGGATAGATCAGATCATAGACGCAGTGGCTGGAAGTGACCTACTATGCTTCCTGGATGCATATTCCGGGTATCATCAGATCAAGCTCAAGAAGGAAGACTGGGAGAAAACGTCGTTTATAACCCCTTTTGGGGCCTTTTGTTACAAAACCATGACTTTTGGATTGAAGAACGCCAGCGCAACCTATCAGCGGTGCATTCAGAAGTGCTTTGAGGACCAAATTGGACGCAACGTTCATGCTTACGTGGATGACGTGGTGATCAAGACCAGAAAAGCGGAGACATTTATTGATGATCTGAAGGAAACATTCAAGAACCTGAGAAGATACCAGATGAAACTAAACCCGACAAAGTGTGTATTTGGAGTCTCAGCAGGGAAGTTACTCGGTTTCATTGTTTCAGAGAGAGGGATTGAAGCAAACCCGGATAAAATCAAAGCTATCCAGAGTCTGAAAAAGCCGAAAAACTTGAAGCATGTTCAGAAGCTTACGGGGTGCGTAGCAGCGTTGAGCCGGTTTATATCAAGACTCGGAGAGAAGGCAATACCCTTGTACCGGCTCTTGAGGAAGTCTGATAAATTCGTTTGGGACCAAGAGGCGGATGAGGCATTCGAGGCACTAAAAAATCAACTATCTGAGGCACCAGTCCTAGCAGCCCCGGGTCCTAAAGAGCCCATGTTACTATACGTTGCAGCGGGGCCCCGAGCGGTTAGCGCAGTGGTTGTCGTTGAGCGCAAGGAGGATGGAAAAGATCACCCGGTCCAGAGGCCGGTTTATTACGTCAGTGAGGTGTTATCCGAAGCAAAGCAGCGCTACCCACATTGGCAGAAGTTGGTTTTCGGGGTCTTCATGGCCAGCCGGAAATTGAAACCGTATTTTCAGGAACACCCCATAACAGTGGTTAGCTCTATACCAATGTCGGATATCATCAGAAACTCGGATGCAACAGGTAGAATATCCAAGTGGGCGATCGAGATGGGAGATTATCACATCAACTACGAGCTCAGGTCAGCAATCAAATCTCAAACTCTAGTTGATTTCATTAACGATTGGACTCACACAGGCATGCCCGCAATGACTCTAAGTTCCGAGTCTTGGATAATGCACTTTGACGGTTCCAAGCAATACGAGGGATCAGGAGCTGGAGTGGTGCTCACATCACCTAAAGGAGACAAATTGAGTTACGTATTGCAGATTCACTTTGATTGTTCCAACAACGTGGCCGAATATGAGGCATTATTGCATGGATTGAAGATAGCCAAGGAGATGAACATTAAAAGGATACGATGCTATGGGGACTCGGATCTTGTGGTACAGCAGGTCTCGGGAACTTGGGACAGAAAAGACGCAACTATGGCAGCATACCGCAGAGAGGTGGACCGGGTTGCCGGGTGTTTTTCCGGGTATGAGGTGGAGCATGTAGATAGAAGAAAAAACGAGGCAGCAGATACACTAGCCAGACTCGGCTCGCGCAGAGAGCCGGTTCCACCCAATATGTTCCTGGACGAGCTATGGCGGCCGTCAGTTAAAACCGAGTCTGAGGAAGAACTGGCTAACAAAGACCCGGATTTGGAGTTCGTGGCCACAATACGCACTGTTCCCGAGTGGACAGAGCCGTTTCTGGCTTACCTATCAGGGGCGAGTTACCACAGCAAAAGGTACTAGCAAGGCAAATTTTGAGGCGAGCAAAAGGTTATTCCATCATCAATGGGGAGTTATATAAAAGGAGCGCTGCAGGAGTATTTTTGCGCTGTGTAGCACCAGAAGAAGGCCGGCAAATCCTGAAAGAGATCCACGAAGTCGACTGTGGGCATCACGCATCCACAAGGTCCCTTGTGGCCAAGGCATATAGGCACGGTTTCTTCTGGCTCACAGCTTTAGCAGATGCGGAACGCTTGGTGGCAAGGTGCGACGGATGCCAAAGATACGCCCGCCAAATCCATGTGCCGGCTATGGAGTTGCAAACAATTCCTTTGACCTGGCCTTTCGCCGTTTGGGTTATGGACATGGTTGGCCCCTTTCACATGTCACCTTGCAAAAAGACACATCTCCTGGTGGCTATCGATAAATTTACCAAGTGGGTTGAAGTTATGCCAGTTACCAATTGTGAAGCGATTACGGCAGTTAAGTTCCTGAAAAGGATTATCTACCGGTTCGGGTACCCTCACAGTATAATTACCGACAATGGAACCAACATGTCCCTTGGCGAGATGGAGAAATTTTGTGGCAACAACGGAATCCGGCTTGACATAGCTTCCGTAGCTCATCCACAAGCCAATGGACAAGTGCAGAGGGCGAATCAGGAGTTACTTCGTGGATTAAAGCCACGATTGCGAGTCCCATGTGTCAGAGCTGCTGGAGCATGGGTTAAAGAGTTACCCTCAGTGGTTTGGGGTATCAACACTACACCCAACAGATCTACTCAGATGACACCGTTTTTCATGGTTTATGGTGCAGAAGCGGTGCTGCCGAGTGATATCATCCATGACTCGCCTCGAGTATCGGCTTACGTCGAGGTGGAGAACGAGAAGACCCGGCAGGACGCCGTGGATATGTTAGAAGAACACAAGGAACAAGCTTTGGAGAGATCAGCCATATACCAGCAGGATCTGAGGAGATATCATAGCCGGAGAGTCAAAACCCGGGTCTTCCAGGAAGGAGACCTGGTTCTGCGCCTAGTACAGTCAAAGGAAGGAAAACACAAGTTATCCCCACCATGGGAGGGACCGTTCATCATAAACCGGAATCTGCACAATGGATCATATTACTTGGTAGATGCAAGGGAAGAGTCGGCTACTGTTAATGACACCGCTCACACCACTTCATCTATGCAAGAGAGAGAAAGACCATGGAACGTGGCTCAGCTACGTCCCTACTATACCTAGTTTAGACTAGATTTACAAGTGGAATTACACGATGTAACAGGCAGCAGGTTTCAGACGCACTCTTTTCCTATCCAGGGTACCTAAGGGGACTGGAGGCTTTTTAATGAGGCGGCTCGCTGGCCTAACTTTTCTCATATCAATAAAGAGATGGTTAAACAATATATTGTTTCCTTTTCATGTGTCTTTTATCAAGTTTTGTATCTCTGTTGTGTTTTTATTTTTTCTTCCAGGTAAGTATTATTTATTGTTCTTAGCACATTAGTTTCTTTACTAAATTGCATATATTTAGGTCTTGGGGGCTGATTGCTTGAATAGCACAGTTACAAACTCAAAGACCCGGCCACGATGCCTATGAGTTATAAGGACCGATTACTTGCAAACAAGTACGGCTGCAAGCTTATAACCGGACAAAGGAGCCAAACTTTCTTGACTTTTCTTACTTAAGCTCGATGTGACTCGCACTAAAGTGGCGTGATTCTCTAGCGTATGGTTACAATCAGTCATGATGTCCAGTGGGACTTGCCTGACCCTGTCTTCATACAGCTGTAGCAACATGATTATCCACGCGAAAGCCGGCTTGCAGTACAAGAGAGTCAAAAGGGTCATCTAAACCACAAGTTATGCAGAGTACAAGGTTAATAACCGGAAACTCAAAGTTTATTAAGCATGACTTCAAAACCTATGTGAAACGGCTCTAGGTTTTGGGCTTAGCGTGTAACAATTTGTTCCTTTTGAAAGACCCAATACCCCAGACTCGGAATTTCGGGCCTTGGGGACTCGGGAATTTGAAAATAGAAACAAATTGTCCAGCTATTCAGCTCAAAAACCCAAAAATCCGAGTCTTGGGGACTTAGAAAAAAGTCCACTGGTCAAAACCCACGAAACCCGGAAACCGAGTCTCACAATAGGAACCATAGTAGAAAGTCAGAAAATCAAGGAAGAAAAAGCTCAAAGTCAAGGAATGTTAAATTCAAGCAAAAGGCCAGAAGGGCCACAAAATATATTAAGGTATTAAAGTGTATTACAAGCCACGATAGTAGTATCATAAAGCGCACATGCGCGCTATCAAAAGAATAATTGTTTTAAAGGCCCATCTGCCGGGTAAAGTGCCTAAGACGGTTGCCGATAAAAATTTCACTCGGCATCTTGGGCCGAGTCGTCCATCTTGCCCTTGCCCTTGGCAGCCGGGTCTTGCTCCTTGCCTTGTTCTTCAGCATTCTTGGTGGCGGCAGCACCCGGGTCCGCAGTAGTGCCGGCCCGTGCGGGAGGAGGGACGACTGGCGTGGAGGTAGCAGGCGCAGAATCGGCCTCAGCCTTCTTCTTCGCGGCCTCTTCTCTCGCCTGAGCAGCCTCTGCCTTCCATCGAGCCAGCATATCGTATGGCTTGGGAAGATCCGACTTAATCACCTTGTCATCAGCATCATATGCTGGGGTAATTGCACTGACATCCAAACCATCGGCAATTACGCTGACCGAGTGACGAACCTCATTCTCGATGGCCTTGAAATTCTTCACTGAGAACTTGGACCCGTCGTGGTTGAACTCTGGAAACCCGCCTACAAGCTTGGCCGGCTCGAGTTTGGGAAAATATGCCTTAGCCAGCGCAAGCCCACGGGTTACTCCAACCCGGCAGGACGAGCGTTTCCAGTGCTCAATCCACTCGGGGATAGTGGAGCACGCATCAAGCAGCATCTTTAGGTTGCCATGCCCGACACCCGGCCACTTCAGATCCTGAAGAATCCATTTGGTTTCGGCACAGAGCTGCCGGATCGTGCTCTTGATGGTTTTCAGCTTTGCGATATCATCTTCATCCCGAGTTACATCATCCGGACCTGCAGAAAAAAAAAGCAGTGAGTAAGGAAATCCGACTATTTATCAGAATAAGAATCCGGGTTATAATTATTAAGTTAGGAATAGTACCAGTCAAAGCACGATATGTGTCGGCAATCTAAACGGAAAGCTTGGTCAGTTCATCTTCTGCTGCATGAGCCCTCTTTCTATATTTCCTTGTGATTTTCCCTGCCCTCTTGGCATCAGCTTCAGCCAACTCACGCAGAGTCGCCTCCTTCTCGAGGAGTTTGGTGGCTTTCGCCAATGCCTTCTCCGAGTGGGTCACGAAGGCCTGTGGGGAAACAAAAGGAAGGTGAGCCGGATAAAAAGCACGCTTCAGTCGGATATACTACGAAGTTCCAAGCAAATTATCAATAAGTTCACTTGGAACTTGGGGACTAGACAAGGATACAGACAATATTATTTCGATTTACCTCATGTTTGGCTATCAAAGCTTCTAGGACACTTTCTTTGTCAGCCCTCAAGGTGTGCAGGGCGTCAAGCATTTGGGAAAAAGTCATGTCCTCGGGCCTGATACCGGAAGAGCCGGCGGCCTGATCACCCGGGGGGCGTACCTTCTCCGACTTTGGGGTGGAGACCCGGGTTGTCTGGGTGTACGGATTGGGAGAGCCCATCCTTGTGTCCAGGATCTCGACGTCGTCGTCCTCAGCCTCTTCAGATGGCTTGGGAGACCCGGCTTCCTGCCGGGCCGGGTCAGCCAGGGGACCTTGTTCTTGATTCTCTTCACCACCACCGCCAGTCGCGGCGTCCATATCGTCAACCGGCCCTTCAGTCTCCCGGTTGTCTGTGTCCATATTATCCGGGTCACTGATCGTGACCTGGGCACTAAGGAAAGGAAAGAGAAGAGATTAGCAGCAAAAATTGAAGGTTATCAAAGGGACTGGTATATTGCTTAGCCGGAAATATAACTTACCTGGCATTCACCACGAAATCTGCAGGAAGTGAACTGCTAGATGCGGACGAGGCTGTCACAGAATCAGAGAGTGAGACCCGGAGCTGTCCGGCTAATGGATGATTAGGGGAAGGGTGTTCTCTTCACCACCACCGCCAGTCGCGGTGTCCATATCGTCAACCGGCCCTTCAGTCTCCCGGTTGTCTGTGTCCATATTATCCGGGTCACTGATCGTGACCTGGGCGCTAAGGAAAGGAAAGAGAAGAGATTAGCAGCAAAAATTGAAGGTTATCAAAGGGACTGGTATATTGCTTAGCCGGAAATATAACTTACCCGGCATTCACCACGAAATCTGCAGGAAGTGAACTGCTAGATGCGGACGAGCCTGTCACAGAATCCGAGAGTGAGACCCGGAGCTGTCCGGCTAATGGATGATTAGGGGAAGAGTGTTTTCGAGGTGAGTCGATGGGACGAGATGGAGAAATACCAGTGCGACGAGCCGGGGATGTAGGAATACCCGGGTAGAGGGGATCATCGCCCGGGGAATTCCGGGTTACCCTGCGCTTGGTTGGAGGCGGATCCTTCAAGTGTGGTGAATTTGATAACTGTCGGTTAAGTTCGCACATATTATCAAAATAGTAGGGTTTGGGGGACATGGAAGAGTAGGGAACCTTGAAGACGACCCCGCGGTTTTCCTCTTGGTTCCGACCTTGACTTCCGGCTCAACCTCGCTTTTGTCGCTCTCAGTCTCTTCCGGGTCTCCCTGGTCATCCTTGTCACCCTTATCATCCATCCCTGAAAGACGCAAGCATATAGTTGGAAAAAGAGAAAAAATGGGAAAGCAAAGTAATAGAGGTTGGGGTGATTGGAATCCGGGTGATACCTTCGTCAGTGTCGGCCGGTTCTTCTTCTTCTTCCTCCGGGTTCCCGGAGTTGGGAGGGGTCTCAATGTTCCAGAAAGCATTGTCGGCCTGAGATAAAAGCATGAAAATGAGAGTTAGTAGTTGTATCAAGTCAAAGTACGGGAATAAGTGGATAAGTATCGGATTTTACCGCTGGAGCCGGGTTATCCCGGGTGAACGGTGCTAACCCGGCTATATTCTTGATCACCTCCAGCTTCTCAGTCAGGAATCCCTTGATGGTCTTGTTGGTATCACCGGCCGGATAGTTCTTCGAGGAATAGCGGAGCGCGTCCGTGACGTGCCCCGAGTATTCACACATTAGCTTTGAGCGGATAGAATTGGGCTGAATGCGGAAATCTACCCAAGTCTTAACCAAGTTAAGCCCAGCAAGACCATGGGCGAAAAGGACGGCTATCTTGGCCAGGTGGGGCTGGATGGATTCTCGTTCCGACTCAGGGGCGAAAGCGTTAAAAGTGTCGGAAAGATCTAAGAGACCCTCCGAGTAACCCGGCAATTTCCTCTCGCCGGGTGGGGAGGTGTCCCGACAGTAAAAGAAGGAAACTGCCAATGCTTAACATGTGAGTTAAGGCTGAGAGTCGGCATAGGAGAATTCTTGCGGCGCTGGATAGAGACCCCGCCGCAGGCCAAGAGGGCCCCGTCACCGCTTTCGCGGCACGGTTTGCATTGGAAAAGTTCCATAAATAAGGCGAGATTTGGTGGGATGCACAAGTAGGACTCGCAAAGGACTATGAAATGGGTTATGTTCAACATAGAGTTAGGCCCTATGTCGAACACCCGGAGGCCATAATGGCTAAGGACTTCACGGAAGAAAGAGTGACCCGGGGGGCGAAACCCCCGGATCACGTGCTCGACAAAGCATATTACCTCGTCGGGATTGGGGGTAGGCCGGGTCTCATCACCCGGTACCCTCCAATGGATCTCCTTCTGAGGAGGGAGAACGCCAGACTCAGCGAGTTCTTCTAACTTGGCTAGGGTCACGGAGGACCGCGCCCAGTTGGCGGAAATGGACTGGGTTGACTTTGCCTTGGCCGGCTGTTTACCCTTGTGCTTTGGGGCCATTTGCTCAGTCTGCAAAATACAAGGCAAAGAGTACGAAGCATTAAGACTCGGGAATTATGAGCTATCCGAGTATTCACAAGCAGTATCAGTAAGAGGCATGGAAACTATGAATTGTCCGAGTATCACTAGACAGAACGAAAATTACAAACTATTCGGGTATTGACGAGCAGTACAGAAATTATGGGACATCTAAGTATCAGCGAGCAATTCTAAAAAGAGGTTGATTGCCTGTTTATCTATAGTATGAATAAAAGAACTGGAAGTGGTGATCTATCCGGGTATCGAAGAACAGCCGCGGAAACTTGGGCGAACTACATCTAGATTGGAAATTTTACGGATGATTTCGCGGAGAAATTAACGATTACGAGCCATAGGAGAGTGCTGCGGGATCAACTATTGAGCAATTGTACGAACTATAGTGGGGTTAAATGATCTAATTCGGCGTGAGGCGAGAGATGGCCCGCGGGCGGACCTAGATCCAATCTAGATCAAACAGAGAAATTAGAAGCTAAATTAATGGAAGTAAGGAGCTTACCGGTGTGGATTGGAGAAGGGCGCGACGGCGGCAGATGGCGCAGTCGTGGTGTCCCCTTGCGACTCCCGGCGGGCAGGTCGAGGGCGCGGCGGCGGAGACTGGCGGCGGCGCGGGGCGAACCGTGGAAGAGCGCAGCTGGCGGCGGCTCTGCTCCAGCGGTGTGCCCGAGGTCTCCGTGGTGGTGTTGTGCGAGCTCGAGTGAGAGGGCGCCGGTGAGGAAGAAGAAGGAGGAAGGAATGAGCCGTTAAGTTTAGGTCACCCCCTAGACACCTATTTATAGGTACGGGTGGGGAAACCTAGGCCGGCGAGCGGGAACCGAAAATTTCGGGATAAGGGATACCCGTCCTGATTTTTTGGGATACACGTTAAAGTGCTAGGACGAGATATCCGGAATGGATAGGAAGCAAATCTCTTCCGTGATATCCGGATCATTAACGAGTGAAATAAGCCGGGTCTTCTGCATTTTCCTCGGAACATTGACCTGGAAAAGTAAAGATGGACTCAGAGAAAACCGGGTTATTATATGGACAACCAATGGAGTAAGGCCTAGCTGTTTATTAAAGCAACCTAACCCGGTGTCTGTGAACCTGTGTGTTTATTATTTTTGCAGGGAATAGCGTGCGCTTCAAGGAGGATCCCGTGAAGCCCAAGCTATTCTGGGGACTACTGATGGAGGGATGATAACCCGGTATGCTAATACCAAGGTGTAATTCGGCCCAAAGGACACTGCACAAGACCCGGCTTAGGGAAAAGAATCTTCTAGAAGGCCCAGGAGTATAGGCCTCGTAACCCGGATTGTGGGTTCTGATAAGGAAGTTTAGGGTTTATAAGTAGTGTCCGGGTAGGACTCCGAACACGCCTTGGATAGTAGGCCAGGGGATCCGGGTACTATATAAACCGGTCCCTAGGGTTAGGATACACAAGCTTACGAGATAGAGGTTGCGAGGTATCGAGTATCCCTTGTAACACGAGAGTTGCGATAATACATCCAGATCGGAGACTCGGCGACTTGATTGCCGGCTACCAGATCGCATATCACCATGGTTTCCCTTGAGCTAAACCCTCTCCCAAACACCAGAGTCGATTTGCCCCAAGACAAGTTACCCCCGGTAACGTCTGCCGTGATTATCCCACGACAAGATGCGGCAATGGCAGAACAGGCTTGCAGGAAGGAAGAGCTCAAATATTGCCGGTCTCAAGTAGACCCGGAAGATAGAACTGCTTTGAAAAGGCCGAATACGGAGGATGAGAGAGCAAAGTTTAAAGCGGCCCAGGATACCAAGATGGTGTCTTTTGTCGAGGGTGATCCCTCCAAACAATTTGCCATATGTTCTAACCTAGACAACAAGCAGGAAGAAGCACTTATCGAGTTCATTCGTGAGAATCAGGACGTTTTTGCTTGGACTCCCAGCGATATGCCCGGTATCCCGACCGAGTTAGCTGAGCACAGTTTGCATGTTGATCCCAAGTCTCGGCATGTGAAGCAGGGCCTGAGAAAAATGAATGAGGAACGGAGAAAGGCTATAGGAGCGGAGATAGCTCGGCTCATTGCAGCCGGCTTTATCATGGAAGTTTTTCACCCGGAATGGTTGGCAAATCCGGTTCTAGTTCTGAAAAAGAACAATGAGTGGAGGATGTGCATAGACTACACAAGTCTCAACAAACATTGCCCAAAGGATCCATTTGCTCTTCCAAGAATAGACCAGATCATTGACGCAGTGGCAGGTTGTGATTTATTATGTTTCCTGGATGCTTATTCCGGGTATCATCAAATCAAGCTCAAAAAAGAGGATTGGGAGAAAACTTCGTTTATAACCCCCTTTGGTGCTTTTTGTTATAAAACTATGACCTTCGGGCTGAAAAATGCAGGCGCAACGTACCAGCGGTGCATTCAGAAGTGTTTTGAGGATCAAATTGGGCGCAATGTTCACGCCTATGTGGACGATGTGGTGATTAAAACAAGGAAAGTTGAAACCTTCATAGATGATCTAAAGGAGACCTTCAAGAATTTGAGGAGATACCAGATGAAGCTTAACCCGACTAAGTGCGTATTCGGGGTGCCTGCAGGAAAGTTACTCGGCTTTATCGTTTCTGAGAGAGGAATTGAGGCAAACCCGGAAAAAAGTCAAGGCCATCCAAAGCCTGAAAAAGCCGGAAGGCCTGAAGCACGTTCAGAAACTCACGCGGCGTGTGACAGCATTGAGCCGGTTTATATCTAGACTTGGAGAAAAGGCAATACCCCTATACCGACTCTTGAGGAAAACCGACAAATTCGTATGGGACCAAGAGGCGGACGAGGCATTTGAAGCTCTGAAAAGGCAGTTATCTGAGGCACCAATCCTGGCAGCACCGGGTACCAAAGAGCCCATGTTATTATACATCGCGGCCGGGCCTCGGGCGGTTAGCGCAGTGGTTGTGGTTGAACGCAAATAGGATGGAAAAGATCACCCGGTGCAAAGGGCGGTTTACTATGTGAGTGAGGTTTTATCGGAAGCAAAGCAGCGTTACCCGCATTGGCAAAAGCTAGTTTTTGGAGTCTTTATGGCCAGCCGGAAACTGAAGCCGTATTTTCAGGAACACCCCATAACGGTGGTTAGCTCTATACCTATGGCAGATATTATCATAAATTCAGACGCGACAGGTAGAATAGCCAAGTGGGCCATTGAGATGGGAGATTATCACATCAACTACGAGCCTCGGTCTGCAATTAAGTCCCAGGCGTTAGCTGATTTTATCAATGATTGGACTCACACAAGCATGCCCACAATGATGCCAAGTTCCGAGTCTTAGGTGATGCACTTTGATGGTTCCAAGCAATACGAGGGATCAGGAGCTGGGGTGGTGCTTACATCGCCCAAAGGAGATAAGTTAAGTTACGTGTTGCAAATTCACTTTGATTGCTCCAATAATGTGGCCGAGTATGAGGCCCTATTACACGGACTGCGAGTAGCAAAGGAGATGAATATCAGACGAATAAGGTGTTATGCAGACTCGGATCTTGTGGTACAGCAGGTCTCTGGAACTTGGGATAGGAAGGATGCAACAATGGCAGCATATCGCAGGTAGGTAGACAAGGTGGCCGGGTCTTTTTCCGGGTATGAGGTGGAACACATTGATAGGCGAAAGAACGAGGCATCAGATGCACTCGCAAGACTCGGCTCGCGCCGAGAGCCTGTTCCTCCTAACGTTTTTCTGGACGAGTTATGGCGGCCTTCCGTCAAAACCGAGTCTGAGGAAGAGGTGGCCAACCAAGACCCGGATTTGGAGCTTGTAGCCGCCGTGCACGCAATCCCCGAGTGGACAGAACCGTTTCTGGCCTACCTGTCACGGGGCGAGTTACCACCACAGGAAGTTTTAGCCAGGAAAATTCTGAGACGAGCAAAAGGTTATTCTATCATCAATGGTGAGTTGTATAAGAGAAGTGCCGCAGGAGTCTTTTTGCGCTGTGTAACACCAGAGGAGGGCCGACAGATTTTAAGGGAGATCCATGAAGGTGATTGTGGGCATCATGCCTCCACAAGGTCCCTTGTGGCTAAAGCATATCGACACGGTTTTTTCTGGCTCACGGCTTTGGAAGACGCGGAGGGCTTGGTAGCACGGTGTGATGGATGTCAAAGGTATGCTCGCCAAACCCATGTGCCGGCTATGGAGCTGCGAACAATCCCGCTAACCTGGCCGTTTGCAGTTTGGGGTATGGATATGGTAGGCCCCTTTCACATGTCGCCTTGCAAAAAGACTCGTCTTTTGGTGGCCATTGACAAGTTTACCAAGTGGGTTGAAGTTATGCCAGTCACCAATTGTGAGGCGGTCACAACAGTCAAGTTCCTGAAAAGGATCATCTATCGGTTTGGATATCCTCATAGCATAATAACAGACAATGGAACCAACATGTCCCTAGGTGAGATGGAGAAATTTTGTGGAAACAATGGCATCTGCCTTGAAGTGGCCTCTGTAGCCCATCCACAAGCTAATGGACAGGTGGAGAGGGCAAATCAGGAGTTGCTTCGTGGGTTGAAACCACGACTACGAGTCCCATGCCTCAGAGCTGCGGGAGCGTGGGTTGAGGAATTACCATCAGTGGTTTGGGGGATTAATACTACACCTAACAGATCTACCCAGATGACTCCGTTTTTTATGGTTTATGGTGCAGAGGCAGTCCTGCCGAGTGATATTATTCATGACTCGCCCCGGGTGGCGGCTTATGTTGAGGTGGAGAATGAGAAGACCCGGCAGGATGCCGTGGACATGTTAGAGGAGCACAGGGAGTAAGCCCTGGAAAGATCAGCCATATATCAACAGGATCTGAGGAGATATCATAGTCGGCGAGTCAAAACCTGGGTCTTCTAGGAAGGAGACCTGGTATTACGCCTCGTGCAGTCAAAAGAAGGAAAGCACAAATTATCTCCACCATGGGAAGGTCCTTTTGTCATCAGCCGGACTTTGCACAATGGATCATACTACTTGATAGATGCAAGCGAAGAGTCAAATACGGTTAACGATACCGCACGTACCACGTCATCTATGCAAGAGCGGGAAAGACCATGGAACGTGGATCAGCTACGTCCTTACTACACTTAGCATAGGCTAGGTTTACAAGTTGAATTACACAATGTAACAGGCAGCAGGTTTCAGACGCACTCTTTTCCTATCCAGGGTACCTAAGGGGACTGGAGGGTTTTTAATGAGGCGGCTTGCTGACCTAACCTTTCTTATATCAATAAAGAGATGGTTAAACTACGATATTGTTTCTTATTTATTTTCTGTTAGTTTGTTCTTAATGTTTATGTTCTACTTTGCTTCATATCAGGTAAGTATTTATTGGTTAGTCATGATGCACTAGGCTTAATTTTTTTATAAATCGCATACATAGGCCTTGGGGGCTGATTGCTTGAATAGCACAACTATAATCTCAAGACCCGGCCACGATGCCATTAAGTTATGAGGACCGATTACTGGTAATAAGACGGTTACAATCTTATAACTGGACAATAGAGCCAAACTTTCTTGATTTCTCTTATTTAAGCTTGATGTGACTCGCAATGATGTGGCGTGACTTGCTAACGTGTAATCACAATCAGTCATGATGCCCATTGGGACTTGCCTGACCGTGTTTTTATACAGTTATAGCATCACTGAATATCCATGCGAAAGCCGGCTTACAACAAAGAGGATCAAAAGGGTCATCCAAACCACAAGTTATGCGGAGCAAAAGGCTATGGCTGGAAACTCACAATGTATTCAGCATGGCTTCAAAATTTATATGGGAAGATATATACTTTGGGCCCTGGCAAGAACATGTAGCTTTTTCTTAAAAACCACTAATCCCTAGACTCGGAAATTTGGGTCTTGGGGACTGGGGAATTTGAGAAAAGCAACAAACTGTTTAGCTATTGAGCTCGAAACCCAAAAAACCGAGTCTTGGGGACTTGGGAATTTGAAAAAAGCAATAAGTTGTTAGCCATCAAGCTCGAAACCCAAAAACCCGACTCTTAGTGATTTGGGGGCTTGGGGACTTGAAAAGCAAAAAGTTCAATCAGTCAAAGATCCTGAGACCCGGAAACCGAGTCTCATGGATGGGGAAAAAGAGAAATATCAGAAAAGTGGCAAAAAAGTATAAGACTGGAAAAAATCATATCGAGGTGGATGGCCAAAAGGGCCACCAAAAGCTATTAAAGTTTAAACGTATTACAAACCACGGAAATAGTATCAAAAGTGCACAGGTGCACTATTAAAAGACTAGTTGTATCAGGCATATTACATAATGCCCATTGGCCGAATAAGTGTTTTGGGGCGAGAAACAGTAAAACTTCACTCGACATCCATGGCCGAGTCATCAGCAGTGTCCTTGGCGGTCGGGTCTTCAGCATGCTCCTCTGTGTCCTTCCCAGCCTCCATGTCCGGGTCAGTCGCGGTAGCAGCACGAGCTGGAGGAGGAACACCCGGGGTAGATGTGGATGGCGCATTCTCGGCTGCGGCCTTCCTCTTGGCAGCCTCCTCCAACCACCGGGCCAGCATGTCAAAGGGCTTTGGGAGATCAGATGGGACCAGCTTGTCTTCAACATTGTATGGTGGGGTGAGCCTGTTCACGTCCAGCTTATCGGCTATCAGGCTTGCCGAGTGACGTACCTGAGTGTGGATAGACTTGTAGTCCTTAGCCGAGAATCTTGAGCCGTCATTGGTAAACTCGGGGAACCCATTCACGAGCGTTGCCGGCTCAAGCTTAGGAAAATAAGCTTTGGCCAAGGCAAGGCCGCGGGTTACCCCAACCCGGCATGCTGAGCGCTTCAAGTGATTGATCCAAGCAGGGACCATGGAATATGCTTCAAGCATGTGGGAAACACCGCCATAACCACCAGGCCACTTTATGGCCTCAAGGGTCCACTTGGTACCCGCAGAAAATTGTCGGATCACGGCCTTAAGTGTCACGACCCCGGACCCAGAGATATACATACTGTTATGTGCTCCCAGACATGGACCCACAAGGGCTTCAGGGTTACCAGCCCCGGCCGCAACAAACAACGGCAGGCAGACTGGATTCATCGGCACGTAGTCCGGATCCCCAGTCTACTACTCCTTGTATCCATGCTAGTCATAACCAACTATGAATATCAAAGCGTCCACGAATCGAATGAAACTGAAGGAAACGGGACCAAAGCTATACAGAGATGCTATGTGTCCAGAAAGTGCAACAACAATCGAGGTTACTGGGTTACCTCGCCCCAGGCCGATCACATCGACAGGCGGGCTCGGACATGGATCATCGGCTCCACAACCCCTCGACTGCGACAACTATGCAGGCATAGCCAAAACTGTATAACAATGAGCTCGGAACCAACAACCGATCAAAGCAGTACTCTAAACATGAAGCTTTATTAAACAGGTGTTACTAGAGTAGCTTACAAACAGAGGTCACACGACCCAACATTACATCAGACAACGGAAGGCAAATTATGTTGCTAATCAACAAGAACCAAAAAGGCCTAAGAGGCCGCAACATAAGGCGACGTCCCAGCCCATAGATTCCAGGCTGCTACCTGGGAACCCCAAACTACTCGTCGATGTCCACGTTGAATCACCAACGAAGTAAGGAACTCCACCTGAACCAAATTAAGCAAACCTGAGTACGGGAGGTACTCAACAAGACTTAATTAACCTATTATATATCTGCTAGTTTCAGAAAGGGTTTTATGAAGGCTGTTTTGCGTAAAGCAATCTTTGTTTTCCAAGTCGAGGAAGAATAGCACGTCTCATAGAATGTTTTCAAAACAGATGAGAAGGTCACTACTGTAATCATCATCTTTTGAATCCACCAACATCATTTCCCATAAACTCACATGCTACAAGGATCACCCCTCCCGGCATCTCCGGGGAGGCACCCTTCAAACATTGCCAACATCTTTTACGCCACTTTCAAGTTATCTATGACCCCGTGACTTTCACCAAGTCGTCCATAACCGTGGACACGGCTTTCCAAAAGATTTATCCCTGCAGGGTGGTACACTTTACCCACACGTACCATCCGACTCTTAATGCTAAGCTATTGGCACAATTCCGACGATGTGCCGGCAGAGGGTGGTTGGCTCCGACCTTTACCTTGCTCGACCCTATCCATGAGTCATCCCAAACAGGGCCACCCCGTCAACAGGGAGTTGGCCACCTCCTGACGGCACCTGTTCTGTGAGTCGGGATCAAGATCCGTGTACGTCCATCACTTGTCCCGGTCACGCCCTAGTTTTTCTCCAAATCGTTTTCTGACTCACACGCAGATGGAAATAGCAAACTACGTGACTCATGGATGTGGACAAACAAGTTAGTTAGTCGAGCGAGGTTCATTGGCTCGCGCGTGTGGTTGCACGCTCAGTCTTGGTTTCCGCGGCGAGACCTTACTCCTAGGGTTGGCAAGTACAGGACAAAGAACCACTTCCCAAGTGGCCTCCCGTCTCGCCTTAGTCAGGTTAACCACACAATGCTCATCTCACCACGTCATCATATCATACTAGATTATCGCCGCTCTGATTCATCAACCGGATGGAGCAGAGGTAACAAACATATGAAACTAAGCGGTAGCAGATATGAGGCTCTGGCGATGCGCACACGCAAATCTATGGCGGCTAGGAGCAGTGGATCAGGTCATTGTGGCAATGCAGTATATAGGTGAACTATATCTAGTAGCATCAAATAGTTTAGAACCGAATGCAAAGTACGAGAATCAAATGTTGTTGGAAAACATATATGAGCAGATAAGAGGTTATGCTTGCCTTGGTTATAAGAAAACCAGATAAAGATCTCTTCGGGAATAAGTGCTTGACTTGTCGGTTAGGATCAAGTATTCGTCAGTGGATTGCTGGCCTTCTCTTCGGAGTCACGTTCTACCAAGGGGAAAACAACACCGAAAAGAAGAATAACAATCAAACATGGCATCAATACAATGCGCAATATGTATGCATGAGCAAATTAATGCACTGAAATAAAGCCCTTGACATGATCGTTGGGTTGCTAGGGTTCGTATGTCACTTAAACATTTTTAGTGGAATTAGTCCGAAATAGACCCCGGAGGGGGTTTCGGACGATTATGAAAGTGAGTGCAATTTTAAAAGCTCAAATGGGTTTGAAAACATCATAGCTAGATTGAATTTATCATTTTGAGCAATTTGGCATATAACTTTTAATTTTCTAATTTTAGTAAATAAAAACTTATTTTTCTATTTTTAAATGATTAAACAATATTAAAATAATACTCATTTTTGGACTTCCTCAGATAAGTTTGAAAATGACATTTTCGGGTAGAGCTCATTTTTCTGATCATAACCATGCTTTCATTTTATTTTTCTTAGCAATATAATAGAAGTTATTCAATTACTAAGACTAATTCATTTTCTGGAAATATTAAAAACAGGGATATATGGCCTCGTGCTGACGTCACTGTGACGTCAGCCATGGCCGGAATCCCTCTGCTGCCAAACGATCTTGCGATTGGGCGCGAATTGGGCGAAGTGGTTTGGGGCATTTGGGAGAGGGGAGCACGGTGAGCATTTAGGTGGCGGCGCCGCCCGAGTTGGGCCGCCGGAAGCTCGCCGGCGTGCGGCAACCGCGGCGGCGGGACATCAACCTCCGCGGGAAGAAGCTGCGAGGAGGGACAGAAAGATTGAAGGGCACCAGGAGGCTGACCGGAGCTCGTGGAGCATGATGGGACATGCGACGAGGCGAGGAAGCGACGGAGCTCGCCGGAATCGCCCATGGAGGCGGCGGCCGGAGACGAGGAGGATGCACCCGATTCGCGGGTTCCCCTTCCTCCCGGCCCTCCAAACACGCTGAGGAGGAATCATACGTCGAGGAGGTTCTGAGGAGCTCCTCGGCTTGGCTAGGGACGGCCCATGGCGACGGCGCCCAGCAGCTCGCCGGAGCTAGGGTTCGGGCACCTCCATGGAACAGGGAGGAAGGGAGAGAGGAGGGGGTTCGAGGGAGAGGGAGAGGGTGGAGGCCTTATCCTCCCTCTCAGGAAGCGGCAACAGCGGGGATCCCCTCGCAGGATCGACGGTAGGGACGGTGCCACCGAGCTGCTTCCCGGCCGGAGGTAGAAGACAAAGGGCATTTTTCGATAACCCCCAATGTTTCCCAGAAATTACAAAGAAGCCCCTGCAGTTTTGAAAACAGAACTTAAACAGATGTTTTGGGGACCTTTTTTCAAACAGAAAATTTGGCAAAAATAACTTTTGGAGAGCTTATGAAAATTCCAACCTCACCATGTATTGCTTTGGTGAAATTGAAATACTTTTCAGTACAAAATTCTGGAATCCCTTTTAAGTACTTTTTGAGGGATTTTTGTCAAACCATTTGAATTCAATATTTAAATTGGTTAAAACATGATTTGAATTTTTGTTTCATGCATGTATGAGATGAACACACACCACACCCCCTAATGTATCAGAAATTGGGGTGTTACATTAAGGGTCTTCAATTTCTCTATGTCGTCTTCATCATCACCTTTATCACCTGGAGCTGCAGAGTAAAATGAAATGCAAAGGGGTCTTAGATCATATTAAATGAGGAATCCGGGTCTTAGATCATATTAAATGAGGAATCCGAGTCTTAGTCAAAAAGTTAAGATCTTTACCAAGTAAGGAGCGGTAAGTGTCGGCAACAGAGGCCGACAGTTTTCAGATATCCTCAGCCTGGTGGAGCCTTTTCTTATATTTCTTGCAATCTTTGGCAAGATCCTTCACCTCGACCTCTAGCTCCCCTCGAAGTTTGGTCTCGACTCGGAGGAGTTCGATGGTTTTTGCCAACACCTCCTCCGACCGGGTCACATAAGCCTGAAAAAAAAAGATAAGGACATATTAGTCGGCTGCAGCACAATAACCGAGTGTGGATGGACATATAGCTATGGAAGTACCGAGTAAACTATGTATAAGTTCACCCGGAAGTTGGGGACTAGATGAGTATGGAAATAATATCAGTACATTTACCTGATGTTCAGCAGCTAGGGATTCGAGGATGTCTCTCAGTGGTTTTCAGGGAGAAAAGCTCGTCTAACATCCCTTCGAAGTCAAGGCCACTCAACTTTGGCCTGGAGGAGCTTGGGTTCTGGTTACCCGGAGGCGGGGTCCTTTTCTGCTTTGGAGAGTTGATCCTGGTGGCCTGGGTGTTAGGAGTGGGGTCACCTCTCCGTGATCCCAGGAACTCGACATCCTCATCTCCTGGTTGGTGTGTTGGCAGGGGAAAGTCGGCTTCCTGCTCAACCGGGTCTTTCAATTGTTCTTCTTCTTCTGCGCCGCCAGCTGCGGGCTGCACAACAACCTCCGGGTCTTCCATAGCCGGATTGTCGATGTTCATATCTTCAGGGTCACTAACTGTGACCTTGGCTCTGAGAAAGAAAAAGAAGCAGTTAGCAGATAATAAACGGAAGACATGGATAATAGTAGTGTATTGATTAACAAGGCAAGTGACTTACCCGGTATTCACGAAGAAATCTGGAGGGAGATCGTTGCTGGACCCGGAAGATGCTGACAAAGAATCGAAAGTGAGACCCTAAGTTGTCCGGCTAATGGGTGATTTGGAGAAGGATATCTTCGAGGAATATGGGATGTATGAGTTTGGGGAGTACCGGCTCGGCGAGCGGGTGATGAAGGGATACCCGGGTGAAGAGGGTCGTCACCCGGGGAATTCCGGGTTACCTTCCGTTTGGTCGGGGCAGGTTCCTTCAAGTATGATGAATCGGTTGGACGATGGTTAAGTTCGCACATATTGGCATATGAGTACGGCTTGGAGGTCATGGAGGAATAGGGCACCTTGAAAACGACACTCCGGGTCTTCTTTTTGACCCGATCTCCTCCTCCGGCTCAGCCTCACTTTCTTCCGATTGGGTGTCCTCCTTGTCCTCTAGCTCTGGTAAATAAGGAGTATCATTGAAAAAGGGAAAGATTTGGTCTAATAAATTAACGAGGTAAATGTAAATACAAGACTTGGCTGTACCTTCATCGCTATCAGCCGGCTCCTCGTCCTCCTCCGAGTTTTCTGAAGGGGGAGGGGTGACTATCTTCCAGAACGCATCGTCTTCTTGTGTAAGGAATACAGAGACAAAGGTTAGTATATGAGCATAAGAGATATCAATCGGATAAAGAAATTAAGCCGGTTCTTACTGGAGGAGCCAGGTTAGATCAAGTGAAGGGGTTGAGCTCGGCTATGTTCTTGATAACGTCAAGTTTTTCGGCCAAGAAGGTCTTCATAACCTTATTCATATCACCAGCCGGGTAGTTCTTCTCCGAGTATCGAAGAGAATCGGTCACATGCCCAGAATATTCGCACATAAGTTTGGACCGAGTAATGTTAGGCTGGATCCGGCAACTTACCCAGGTCTTTACCAGATTAAGCCCAAGGAGGCCTTGGGCAGAAAGTACAGCAATCTTATGAAGAAAGGGCTGGATAGATTGCCTGTCGGCCTCAGATGCAAAGGAGTTTAAATTGTCGGACAAGGTGAGGGTGTTATCAGAGAAACCCGGCAATGGCTTCTCGCCGGGTAAAGAGGTATCTTGGCAGTAAAAGTAGGTTTTTTGCCAGTGTTTGACGTGTGTATGGAGGATAAGAGTCGGCATCAGGGAGTTTTTCCGTCTCTGAATCGAGACTCCCCCACAGACTAGGAGGGCCCCGTCGCCGCTCTCTCGGCATGGTTTGCATTGAAAGAGTTCGAGGAACAAAGCTAGGTTGGGAGGAATGCATAAATAGGCTTCTTATAAGACTATGAAATGGCAGATGTTTAAGCATAGAATTGGGGCCGATATCGAATACCCGGAGCTTGTAGTGGTCCAGGAGCTCCCGGAAGAAAGGGTGACCCGGGGGGGCGGAAACCCCGGATCACGTGCTCGACGAAAACCACCACTTCATCTAGGCCTGGTGAAGCCCGGGTCTCCTCGCCGGGTATCCTCCAGCGGATCTCAGACCGGGAGGGAAGGACACCCGACTCGGCCAACTCGTCCAGCTTGGCCTTCGTGACAGTCGATTTTGCCCAGTTGGCCGAAATCGACTGACCCAGCTTTTGCTTGCCGGCCGGGTTTTTGCCTTTTGCCTTGGCGCTGGCCTTAGGAGCCATGGAGTGTAGATCTAAAAGGAGTAAAATGCAAGTGTGTGAATATCAAGAAACCCGGAGAATGCGGCTATTCGATACAATAAGAAGAGGAAAAAGCAAGATCACTAAGTATTAGTGAGATTTGGTGAATAGATCTAGTCAAAGGCACATGGTGGAAAAACATAAGGTTGCGAAATAGCAAAGGTGTGTCAAAGGCCATAGAAATGGATCTAGCTAAATACAAGCTGTGGGAGAACATGAGAGTATCGGTTGCAGAGGTGTGCCGAGCTAATGGAGATAAAACGGATAACCAGTGGTGAGGTTCGATCCAAGTTATTTGCGTGAAATTAAGATCTAGATCTAAGAGGTGGAAGGGCTTACCGGATGGATTAAAGGAGATGCGCGACGGTGGTGGTCAGCTCGACGGCGGCGGCGCCTTGAGATCTCCAGTAGCCCGATTGGAGGCCTGCTCGGGGGCGTTGCGGCGGTGGTTGACAGCGGCATTGCCGGCGCGGACGGTGGCGACCTGGCGGCGGCGGCGCAACTTCGGTGGCGTCCTTGCGGGCGGTGGCACATCTCCGGTGGCGCGAGCTCGAGCTAGAGCTTGCGGGCGCGGAGGAGAAGTGACGGGGAGATGAGGAGATGAGAAATGGCCTGAGAGATTTAGGGTTAGCCCCTGAGCACTATTTATAGGTGCGGGAGGAAATCCCTAGGTCTGGGCGGTAGGCGAAATATTTGAGGGAAAAAAAGATCCGGTCCGGAAATTTGGGGATAAGCACCAAAATATCCGTTGCGGGATATCCGGATGGAGATCATGATTGATTACGCGCGTGATATTCAGATTAACTAGTAGCGATGCTGATGCCGAGTCTCGTCCCGTTCCCTCGGAGTGTTAACCCGGGAGATAGGTGGCTTGACTCGGAAAATGCCGGGTTATTATTTGGACCTCCCAGAGAGCAAGCCTAGCTATTATCAAAGCACTCTAACCCGGTATTTCATGTATTTGAATGTTTATTGTTTTGATGGGAATAGCGTGCGCTTCATGGTTGGCTCCGAGAAGCCCAAGCTATTCTGGGGACTACTGATGGGGGGATGATAACCCGGTAGGCTCCTGCCTAGGTGAAACCCGGCCCGAAGGGATTCGTGCAAAACCCGGCTCAAGGTGGAGGAGTTTCTAGAAGGCCCAAGAAGAAACGTACGCCTTGTAGCCCGCACCTTGGGAGTCAAGTTTAGGATACTTAGGGTTGTGTGCGGTTTCCGGGTAGGATTCCGGGTATGCCTTGTATAGGAAGCCAGGGGGCCGGGTAATATATAAACCGGTTCCTAGGTGAGGAAAGACGAGAGCTTCACCAGATATTCGAGTATCCTGTAATACGAGAGCTGATTGTAGCAACCCTAGATCGGAGACTCGGCGACATAACTGCCAGAGCCACCAGATCGATTGATAGCATGATTTCCCGTGAGCTAAACCCTCTCCCAAACACCAGAGTCGATTTGACCCAAAGTAAGTTACCCCCGGTAATGTCTGCCGTGATTATCCCACAACAATAGTTGTCAAGCACTCAATGCTTGCCAGCTTTTGACCGATCAATACAAATTATTGGTCAAACTTGCACCTACTCCATTCATAATCACAGAATAGGTATAAATATCATTTTGTCTAACAAAATCTCGTTCATACTACCTTATAAGAAATATGGGCGCGAGCGCCGGTGCAACAATATTTGTGAACACTTTTTCAACAGAACTATTATCATATATTCCACGTTTATTATTACATATCACCAACAACATCCCTATTTAGTCTTCTGAATTTTCTTCGTGTCCCTTGCTTATGATCTCTTCGGCCGTAAACATGGAGCATCTTCATTATTTAACGGGATGGTGGGGTCAGCTTTCACTGTGAAGGGTGGAATTTCAACAAACTTATTATAATCTTCTGACATGTCTGTCGTGTCCTCGATTCCCACGATGTTTCTTTTCCCTGAAAGAACTATGTGACGCTTCGGCTCATCGTATGATGTATTTGTTCGCTTATTTTTTCTTTTTTCGGTCTGAAGGACATGTCCTTCACATAGAAGACCTGAGCCACATCATTGGCTAGGACAGATGGTTCGTCATTGTAACCAATATTGTTGAGATCCAATGTTGTCATTCCGTATAACGTGTCTACCTTTACCCCTTCTCCATTCAGGTTGACCCATTTTCACTTGAACAAAGGGACCTTAAAAGAAGGTCCATAGTCAAGTTCCCATATCTCCTCTATGTAACCGTAGTATGTGTCATTTTTTCCATTCTCGTTTGTTGTATCAAAGCGGACACCACTGTTTTGGTTGGTGCTCTTCTTATATTGGGAGATCGTGTAAAATGTATTTCCATTTATCTCGTACCCTTGAAAACTCCCAATAGTCGAAGATGGTGACCCGTCCAACATGTATAGCTGATCTTCAACAGTGGTGTCATTTATAAGATGTGTTTGCAACCAACTTTCGAAAGTCTCCATATGTTTGCGTTTAATCCATGAGTCATCCTTCCCCGGGTTTGTGGAGCGTACAATATTTATGTGTTCCTCGAGATACAGAGCCACGAACATAGAATTTTGTAGAACTGTGTAGTGTGCTTTGGTGAAAGAATGCCCGTCCCTGGGTATCATTGTTTTCTTTCCCAGCGTTCCTTTTCCCCTCAGTCTCCCCTCATGCCGCGAGTCAGGAACACCAATCGTCTTAAGGTCAGGAATAAAGTCAACACAGAACCCAATGACCTCCTCTGTTCCATAGCCCTTCGAGATGCTTCCTTCTGGCCTAGCACGGTTATGAACATATTTCTTCAAGACTCCCATGAACCTCTCAAAGGGGAACATATTGTGTAGAAATACCGGACCGAGAATATGAATCTCTTCACATAGGTGAACCAGGAGATGAGTCATAATGTTGAAGAAGGATGGTGGGAACACCAACTCAAAACTAACAATACACTGGACCACATCCCTCTGTAATCTTGCCAGAATTTCTGGATCGATTACCTTCTGAGATATTGCGTTGAGAAATGCACATAGCTTCACAATGGGTACTCGAACATTTTCCGGTAGAAGCCCCCTCAATGCAATCGGAAGCAACTGTGTCATAATCACGTGGCAGTCATGAGACTTCAGGTTTTGGAATTTTTTCTCTGCCATGTTTATTATCCCCTTTATATTCGACGAGAAGCCAGACGGAACCTTGATACTGTAAAGGACTTTATTTCCTTCTCTGCTTTAGTAAGAGCGTAGCTGCTTAAGTAATGGCGCCATGTATCCGTGTGCTTGTTGCTTGGGTCTTTCATACGTTGCTGGTCCTCCCGTGCTTCTGGCGTATCTTTTGACTTCCCATACACGCCCAGGAAGCATAGCAGGTTGACGCAGAGATTCTTTGTCACGTGCATCACGTCGATTGAAGACCGGACCTCTAAACTTTCCAATAGGTTAGCTCCCAAAATATAGATTTCTTCGTCCACATGGGTGCGCGCTTATCAGGGCCGTTCGGAACTGGTTGGCTACCATCACACTTCCCAAAGATTACTTTTAGGTCCTTGACCATATCTAATAAATCATTACCACTACGGAGGTCAGGCTTCTTCCGGTTATCTGCTTCACCTCTGAAATGCTTCCCTCCTTTCTTTCTTACGGGATGCTTGATCGGAACAAATCTACGATGCCCCAGGTATACAACCTTTTTACAATTATCCAAATAAATATTGTCAGTCTTATCTAAACAGTGTGTGCATGCACTGTATCCCTTGTTTGTATGTCCGGAAATGTTACTAAGAGCAGGCCAATCATTGATGGTTACGAAAAGCAACGCCCGTAGGTCAAATGGCTTTTGTTCGTTCTCATCCCACACACGTACACCTGGTTTGCCCCACAATTGTAAGAGTTCTTCCCCTAATGGCCTTAGATACACATCAATGTCGTTGCCAGGTTGCCTCTGGCCTTGGATGAGAACTGGCATTATAATGAACTTGCGCTTCATGCACAACTAAGGAGGAAGGTTGTACATACATAGAGTTACGGGCCAGGTGCTATGACTGGAGCTCTGCTCCCCAAAAGGATTAAAGCCATCTGTACTTAGACCAAACCATAAGTTTCTCGCCTCTCCTGTAAAGTCCGGGAAGTCTCTCTCGATCTTTCTCCACTGCGATCCACCGGCGGGGTGTCTCAACTTTCTGTCTTTCTTATGGTCTTATTTGTGCCATCACAACAACCTAGCATGCTCTTTGTTTCTAAACAGACGTTTCAACCGTGGTATTATAGGAGCATACCACATACCTTAGCAGGAACCCTCTTACGGGGGGGGCTCGCCGTCAACATCACGAGGGTCATCTACGATCTTATACCACAGTGCAGTCCATACCGGACATTCATCCAAATTCTCGTACTTCTCACCGCGGTAGAGGATGCAGTCACTAATGCATGCATGTATCTTCTGCACATCTAATCCTAGAGGGCAGAGAGCTTTTTTTTTGCTTCGTACATACTCTCAGGCAATTTGTTATCCTTTGGAAGCTTTGGCTTCATTAGTTGAAGTAAACTCTCAAATGCCTTGTCAGTCACACCGTTCTGGGCCATTTCAGCAACTCCAGTGTGGTACCGAGCTTTGTGCTACCATCTTCGCAATTTGGGTACAATAACTTTTTGTGATCCTGTAACATGTTGTCCAGCTTGAACCTCTCCAATTCACTTTCACAGTCTTCCCATGCATCAGCAATAACTCGGCCAAGATCATCATCGGGCTCTTCAGATGCCTGTTCTTGATCACCTCCTTCTTCTGCATTGTCTTCCATTGCAGTATCACCGTATTCAGAGAACAAAGGATCTTCTTCTTCTTCTTCAATGTCTTCCATCACAACCCCTTTTTCTCCATGCTTGATCCAGCAATTATAGCTGGGCATTAAACTTCTCCGAAGTAGGTGGCCGTGAAGGATTCTCGAGGAAGAGTGATCCCTGACGTTTCGACAATCAACACATGGGCAACACATAAAGCCATTATCTTTGTTCGCCTGAGCTACAGCGAGAAATGCATTCAGGCCTGCCATATACTCGGAAGTGCGTCGGTCACCGTACATCCATCGCTGCCGTGCATCCATCTGCATCGTATAATTAAGTTTATCAAAATACATTACAATAACATATTCAATAGAGAAATGACCACAGTACATCGACAAATATTACTTTTTTATGTATCAATTACAGATGAAAAAGATAAGTTTGTTAACCTCGGTCGAAGATACCATTTTCAGTGAGCTTATGTGTGGCTCGGGAATTTCGTCGAACACCTCGTGTGCATAGTAAAATAACACACACTAACACCCACCTCTCTCACACCTCCAAGCAAAAAGAAGAAGATGGAAGGGGGGCTGTGGGGCAGTATATATAGGGGAAGGGGGGCATTGGTCCCGTTTTGTGGAATTAACCGGGACCAATACCCATGCGCGTGCCACGTGGCCTGTGGCTAGGCATTGGTCCCGGTTCATGCCACAAATCGGGATCAATGCCTCCCCACGAACCGGTACCAATGCCCCCAGGCGATTTCTGCTGCCTCGGGCGCACAAACCGGGACCAATGCATAGCATTTGTCCCGGATTTTGTTGCAACCGGGACAGATGCCCCCTGACCCCCTGGACGAAAGGGTTGTTTCCACTAGTGTGAACACACTAACGTCATCCGCAAAGAGGGACACTCGGTGCTTCTCCATGATTAGCGGTCAAAATATCTGGCACTGATCCCACTTCTCCATGATTCTATTGAACACTTCCATCACTAGTAGAACGATTAGAAACTTCATTTCAACATTCACAAGGGTTATATCACCAATGTGATTCTTTTCATTGAGATGTAACGACATTACAAAAATCATGAGGCTAGATGACTTGGCATTAGAGGAACGGGAAGAGAAGGGAAACGAAGCGGTGGTCCAGCGGTGAACATAGAAAGCATGCGAACGTGGGGAGCATAAATGCAGTAACAGCCGCACAAAAGGTTGACGCATTTGTATGATAATTCATCTTAACTGTGGTGCTAGCCATACGACTTAGGGACTAGCACCGAAACACATTGATCTTACTTTGGGATTGTTATAGTCACTATGACATTGTATTTAACAAAGCAAGTGCATCTATATTTGTACTAAATTCACACGTGGACCCAGTCGATTAGAGGGGACTTATGGATACTAGGTGCGCTCGTCTGATGAGGGTCCTTCGAGGCGAGCTATCTTCATCCATGGTGGCTGATGACATACTAGCTCGGAAATGCAAAACCACTCCTATATTGGCCCCCCTACTATCTGGGCCATTAAAAACCTGGAGATTCGTGCAAATATCTTCACAAAAGAAACCTTCCACCTCTGTGCTGGTAGTTTGCAGAACAGTCCTCGGATTTCCACGTTTTAGACTTTTCACCTCTTTTTTGCTATCCTCTCAGTTTTAAAAAACCGACCAGAGTTTGACTTCAATATATTTCACACAATATTTTTTCCGGGAATATTAAACTATTTATATATATTTTTAACTCTCAAGAATAATCAACAAACTTGATACAAGTTTCATATAATAGTTGTACATAAGATTTTTCATAGAAATTTGTAACAAATTTATACATGTTGAAATATTCCCATATTTATAATTAATAAAAATTCATATAAGTTTCATACAATATTTTTGTAGAAGAATATTAACAGAAATATTATTGTAGAAGAATTTTCACAGAAGTATTTTTTGTAGAAGAATATTTTGGTAGCAGGATTTTCACAAAAATGTTTTTGTACAAGAATTTTCACAGAAATTTTCTTGTAGAAGAATTTTCACAGAAATATTTTTTGTAGAAGAATATTTTTGTAGAACAATTTTCGTAGAAATATTTTTTTAGAAGTTTTTTCACAGAAATACTTTTTGTAGAAGAATATTCATAAAATAGCATCTTCTACAGAAAATATCTCTTCACAGATTTGTGCAATATTTTTTCAAGCTTTCTTTTCTTGGACAATATCTCATAGTAGCACAAGAACTGATTAATATTAGAATCATACGAGATTCATACTAGGTTCAACAGAATTCACAGAGTATCTCATCAGATCAACAATACCATAAATTTCATTCATGTTTCAAGTTGCTATAGAATATCCAAATAGCTATAGATCGAGTCAAAGATTTAATCAAAAGGAGAATTTTCACAGATCGAGTCAAGTTGCAAGTTGCATCACAGATCAAGTCATAGATGAACTAGAACAAAAACATAATAGAAACAAATGGATCTAAAAATCAAGAAATGAATGAGGCGCTAGGACTAAAACGTGGAGGAGGAGGGAGACACAAGGTGGAGCTGCTTGAGGAAGGGCGCGAGGTCGCGGACGGGGGAGAAACCGCCGGCGCTGGTCCAGTTCGCGCACGTCTCCGGTGCGGTGGCGCTGGTCCAGCTCGCGGACGGGGGAACTAGTGCGGTGGCGCTCGGGGCCCTCCTCCTTCGTCGACCGTGGGGAAGACGGCCACCAGCGTCGCAGCGCCAAGCCGGGCCTGGATCGGTCGCGGACGAGGGAGGGACCGCCGGTGCTGCTGCAGCTTGTGGACGGGGGAGCCAGCGCGGTGGCCCTCGGGGCCTTCCTCCTTCATCGAGCACACCAAGCCGGGCTCGAGCTCCTCCACACGCCAAGCCGAGAAGGAAGGGGTGGCGAGCTAGAGGCCGATGGCGGGGAGGAGGGCGGGAGGTGAGGAAGGACGGTGGCGCCGTCTCCGGTGAGGCGGTTGGGACAGGAGAACGGGGCGCTCGATGGGATCTGAAGGGGTCGGAGTGCGCCTCGATGGGATCTGCAGGGATACGATGCGGTTGGAGAGCAGCCTCCCGGTGGACTTCGGGTCAATTTCGAGTTTTCTCAGGGTCCCAATGCAAATGTGTTTCAGCTTTGACTAAGTGGACCACGCTCAAATCTCCAACAGCTATGGGTGGTCTAGATAGTACGGGGACCAATGTACATGTGGGAAATCCGCACTCCATACACTAGCTAGACGATTAAATTCTTAATGCTTCTATCTTTAAGAAAATATAAATTACACCCAGTCTCTACGACAACGAAATCGTAAGAACTAGCTAATCTTGAGTTTTTGACATAATGAATAAACATAGCTAAAAAATAATATAGGAAAAAAAATGCCTTCTAGTCCTAGCTGCTACTTTTGGGTAGGAACAGCAGTCTGTCCGTGATTGTACTGGCTGCGTCCATCTGCGAGTCAGACCGTGCCATGGTCCTCTCCAGATCTCCGGTGCCCGGCGGCTGGGTGTCGCCGTCGCCTGCTTTGCCCCACACCACAACGTAGAGCCCAGCAACTACAGCGACAGCACCCAACAAGCTGCAGGACAAATAAGCACAATCCTTACATAATGAAGCTGACAAGTAAAGAGTAGAGAGAAATACACACACCCCGTGGCGGCTCGTGAAGGATGAGGGTGGCGAGCACGGTGGTGATAACGGTGCAGAGAGGGCTAAACATGGCCGAGTAGAGAGGCCCCCTCAGAGTTATGCACCACGACTGCAGGTAGAACGTCACGCCTGACCCGAACACACCCTGCAAGTATGCACCACCACATTTAGAGCTGCAGCTGGAAGGTACAGTCTCAAATCTCAATGGGGCCGGCCGGGAACTTACGGCGAAGATGCAGCCCGTAAGCTCGAAGAGCGAGTGGAGCTTCCACGCAGCCAGGTCCGGCACCGCCAAGGAGGTGAGCAACGCCGATTGCCCCATGGACAGCAAGCACATCCAGGCCGGCCGCCAGCGTCAGGGGATCCACGTACCACTTGTAGAGCGGCACCTGCAGGATGAGCCAGAGCGACCAGCAGGAGCTGCTGCCGACGAGGAACAGCGCGCCAATCACCCATTTCCGGTCCACCGGCAGCACGTCGTACTCGTACATGCTGCTGCCGCCGAGCGACTGGTGTAGCAGCTTGGGGCCATTGAAGAACGCCATCACCATGGCGCCGCCGACGCAGATCGCGGTGCCAAATATCTTGGCGATGCTTCGTAGTTTTTTCATCTCCACGATTTCTAGCCTGCATCGACGGTAATTTAGTAACTAATCCCACTTTGAAATTTAGTGGTTCTTGATGGAGGCCCCAGTGCTGCCGGTGCCGACTCCATGCCTAACGGTGGCTGCGTGGGGAGCGTCGGTGGATCCAGAAATCGAGGTTGCACGTTAGCGAAATATGGGCGGAGTTTGGATATACTTATGGGCACATAACTATACTCAGACCCTATCCATGACAATGTGACATGCATAGAAAGTCGGTGGAGTGTGAACTTTGTAGCCCTCCGTTCAAGGTGTAAACTAGGTGCACACGGTGTTTTGCAAAAGATTAGTAATGAAAATTGAAAAACGACATAATGACCTTTTTTTTTGTTTATGAGTCTCGGGGGATTTGTAGTTCACCAAAAAAAAAAACGCTAGAAGGATTCGGGCCACGGGTAGCATGTTAAAGAAATATTCCTACACTAAAACACTTTATACAACTGCATATATACGTCTACTGCGCTAAGTACTCCCTCCGATCCATATTAATAGGTGCTGAACTGGATGTATCTAGACATGTTTTATTGCTAGATACATCCACTTCAGCACCTATTAATATGGATCGGAGGGAGTACAAGTTTTATGGAATTATAGTTTCAGATGTGATAAATTAAAAAATAAAACTAAAAAGTTCGTTAAGACAAAGATTATAGTTCCTTTTCCCATTTAGAGCAACCGATTAGTGATTTTTGTGTAGCGTAAAATAGAAAGTATCATTTTTTAAGAAAATTATGATTATTCAAATAAATCATCCTTATGTATCTTAATAATAAAAATATTTATTTCAAACTTTTAAGATTTTCGATTCAACCATGGTGAGCCCATTGATTTCGCTTTAGTTGAAAGACGAAACTTGATGAAGAACCCACAGTGTGCAGATCTGACAATTGTTGAGGTGAATAGTAGAATGATGGTTTGTTACTTCCAGGTATACTCACCCTACTGAGGCCGCCATGAGGAAGCTGATCGTGGGTATCAGGTTCGTCATGGCCGTAGCCATGGAAGATGAGCCAAGGTGCAGCCCTTGGTAGTACAAGTACTGATTTGCCGTGGCTCTGTTAATCAATTTCATACATACAGTAATACACTACGGGAGAAAATCTCTTTGCCGTGTGCCAAAAGCACACGGCAAAGGCAAAAAAACACACGGCAACGTCTTTGCCGTGTGCTTTTCATCGTGGCACACGGCAAAGAGTACACGGTAGAGAATTGCACGGTAACGAACTCTTTGCCGTGTGCATTTTTTCGTGGCACACGGCAAAGAAACAAGGTAGGTCCCACCACCACTTGGTCACGCACGAAACGGGAACGGGAAAAAGTGGGTTCCACATGTCAGTCTTTGCCGTGTGTTTGCACACGGCAAAGACTGATATGTGGAACCCACTTTTTTCGCGCACCGTGGGCCACCCATGTCAGGCACACGGCAAAGACTGACAAATGGACCCCGCTGCCTCTCCTGTAACATCCCAAGTATGAAAACACCCATACAATGTTTGTTTCTTGTTTAATTAAAGTTTTGCATCATGTCATCATACTCATTGCATTTGTTTCCTATTTGTTTGCATCTGTTTTTCTCTGTTTTCACAATTCAAATTCAAACAATATTTCAAATGCTTGTTCATACTTGTTATGTTACAACTTTTCAAATAAAAAATTCAAATAAAAACAACCAATTGGTTCCCTTAAGCTAAGGTTCAAACCAATTAAATGTTGTTTTCAATAATTCACTCAATTCAAATGATATATCAAATCCAATCAAATTTCAAACAGCAACCTTTTGGAATTATTGAAAATTACCAAAACATTTATAATCTTTTGCTTCCAATTAAAACTATATGTTCACCCTAATTAAATTCTTGTTTTCAATAATCACTTAATATAAAAATGATTCAAATTTGAATTAATTTGCAAACATCAAGTTATTTTGAAATTTTTGAAAATCAAAGTTTGGCAAGTGTTTGTTGTTGACCTAATTAACTCACGGAAATTTTACCTAATTTTTTTCCTAACTCAAACACTCAAATTCTTCCTATTTCATTTTTTTCAGCAAAAAAAAAAAATAAACAGAAGAAAATTTAAAAAGAAAAACGAGCGCCAGGGGCAGTGGGCTGCGCCCAGCCCACCTTTTTCCTTCTCCCCCGCCCACCGCGGCCACCCCTTTACTTCCCGCAGTACGGCACGCCATCGGGCGGTGCCACGTCGCCCGCAGCCGCAGCGCACGGCCAGCAGCGCCCCTAGCCCTCTATATAGCCACCCTTGGCCCCGCGCCGCTGCCCTAACCCAAGGTCTACCCTATCCCCCTCGCGCCGCCGTCGATCACCATCTCTCTGCCCCGATCCCCTCTCTGCAACCTCACCGGAAAAGCCCCTCTCTGAATCCACCATGGCCGCCGCCGTTCCCGTGCCCCACCTTCCCCGCTGACCACGGGAACGAGCCCCCCTCACCTTCCTCGACATCATCGACACCGCCGCTGTGACTGACACCAACCGGTGCGCCGCCGCCATCTGCCACGTCGTCGCCGGCCGTTTCTGCCCCGAGCCTCTGCTTGACTACACTGGAGGTGATCGCCGTATCCCTCTCCTCCTTCCTCTCTGGCACGAGCACATGCACCACCTCGCACACTGCAGCACACCCACGCGCACCAAGCACGACAGCAACCACGGCAGCTCGCCGCCGGCGTCGTTCCCTGTCCAAGTTCAGACAACGCGCGCTGTTAAAATTCAGTTAAGCACGGATCTGAACTATAACCTAGCTGCGTCGCGTAGACTGACAAAACTGAACGAGCAGCGCACTGGTAGCAGCGTTGCACGCGCACGGCCCGGTCGTGGGTTCGAGTCCCCCTCGCCGCAGAGATAAAAACCCCAATTTTTTTGCACGGTGCGCTGACAGGGTGGCCCCCCTGTCAGCTGCTGTGTGCGCCCACACGCCACGCTGGCCCTAGGGCCCACTGGCAGTGCCCTAGGGTAGCTAGCTGCGCGGTGCAAAAAGGATTTCAACCTTTTCCTTTTCATTTTAAGTCCTATTTCATTACAGATTGGTCCCTGAAAATAAATTGCTAATAACTTTTATTTTATAAACCCAAATAATAAAAATAAAATATGTGCACTGCACCAAATTTAATTATCTATCTAGTTATAACAATTGTTTTCTGTTTTGAATAATTCAAATGCATCCAAATTTCAAATTCAAACATTTCATTTGAAATTTGATAAAATCCATAACTAATTCATACTTAATCCAAATAACCTAAATAAAATATGTTTTTCATGCTATTTTAATCCAACTTTTCAAATATAAATTTTGTTTCATGATTTGAATAATTAAAATTGCTTAAATAATTTAAACCTTGTTTAAATCATTTAATTTTGCTAAAATCATAACTTGCTCAAATTAAAATATTTTTGAACATGTAAAATATGTTTTCAAACTAGAAAAGTATAAACTTTTCAAATATGAATTTGAATTTATGTTTGGAACAAATAAAATTCAAATAATATTCAAACTTGTTTTAAATTCATTTAAAACTTGTTTAATCTTGTTTAATTCATAATCAATGCATCCTAATTCCTTTTTCAATATTTGAAGCATGTAATCCACCTAAAATTTTGTGTACTTTCCAAATATGAATTTTTTTTTATTTGTTTTGAACAATTTAAATTGCTGAAAACAACAAATGCTTGTGTAACACCTTTAAGGAACCAAAATTTCTTAACTTAATAAATAAATTTCTAAACTTGGTAAACCTTATTTAAAATTGTTTCTATTGTTGTTATTTTTCTGTTTTCCTCATCCATGCATCATACTAATCCACTTTCACCTGTTGGTTAATTGGAAAACAATTGTTTCAACCATAATTCATGGGCTTTTCATATGCAACTCAAATTGCATATGGGTCCATTTAATCATGTTGTTACCATGTCAACTAGTTTATTTTGATGCATCAATTAAATAGTCATGCATCATCCTATGATTGTGCATTATGCCATGTTATTGATTGTTTATCTCTCTGTGTTGTTTGTTTGCTTCTTCTCGGATAGACGACGTTGAGACAGACGATACTTACGACACCCCTTCTGAGGATCTAGCTCAGTACCAGGCTGCTGAGTTTGCAGCAAGTTATCACTCACATGAACCATTGTGTTCCTTTCAATATTGGTTACCGATACTTTCCGTTGTCTATTCTGCTAGCCCTATGAATAGTTGCTTCTGTTACGAACCTATCACATGTTGCCCTTTAACCCTGATATAGCCTCACCTCCACACCTATAACCCCATTGATTGTTGCCCGTGTCTTACTAGCATGCTTAGGGTTGTTTTTGCTCGAGTCTGTTACCCGTTACTTTCTGTTATCATATTCTATTATGTTCTGGGGCTCGATGTCACTAGTAGGGAATGGCTTATAGCCACCAGCATACTGCTGGCCAACAATAATTGCTGTTGCCCAGCGCTAACAGCACTGGCGAACAGAAATATCAGTTCGCCAGCGCTATGAAGACTACCGCTGGCGAACCACCCCCCTTGTTCGCCAGCGCTATGGCCGGGCCCCACCTGCGCGCGCTACAGCCGCTGCCCAATATTAGCGCTGGCGAACAGGGCAAAGAGTTCGCCAGCGCTACGCCCACCACCGCTGGCGAACAGGTGGTGCTGTTCGCCAGCGCTAATATGTGGGCCCAGCACGCATCTTAGCGCTGGCGAACAGAACCACCTGTTCGCCAGCGGTATTCCGCAGATCTAGCCATAAGTGGCACCCCCACCCACCCACTTTCCCCTCCACTCTCTCTTCTTTACCTTGTCCCCTCTTCTCTCTCTAGCTCGAAATTATGCCAATTTCTCCACCGTCCTACTTTATTTTGAACCAACTAAATTTATTTTAGTTGGTATATATATGTTTATCTCCCTCCTAACATCATTTCTACCCCAAATTTTCCCTCCCTAGCCATCTAGATCTAGAATTACCCCCTTTCTCTCCAAAGCTCCAAAATTCTCCGGATATCATCGTGTAGCCATCTATTCATTTGAGGTGGGATGAATGATAATATATAATTAAATGAGTTTGTATATAAATTTTGTCCGGATACACGCGATATGCAATATGTGTGAAATTTCACCGGATTCAACAATGGTCGTGTGATGGAGACGATAAATGCATGTGTGCGCAATTTGTTGTGGAATTAAATTGAGTAGCCAACTATCGCCGGAATGTTGATTCATTTCCGTCTCGGCATAGTTTGGCACTCCCTAATAACCTCCTATTTGTAGGAAGGTCATGCCGAATTTTTTCGTGAATACGACATGAAGTGAAATTTTTGATATGAAAATGAGTTGCCACTTTGCCAGAATGTTGATTCATTTCCGTCTCGGCAAAGTTTGGCACTCCTCTAACCTCCAATTTGTAGGAAGGTCATGCCGATTTTTTTCGTGAATATCGAAATATATATATATATTATGTTTGGTTCTAATATTAATTATATCGGCGCGCGCTCTCGTGCAGGCGACATATAATGGTGGTCGTTAAGAGTGAACGTGTCGTGAATAGTTACTTGAGACACGCGACAGAAGACATGTTACAAAATGGCCGCAAGGAGATACGATGTCCATGTCGAAAGTGCAAACTAGGGGGCTTGCTCAATCCCTTTACCGGAGACTTGCTCAGTCACCTCCTAAGGTATGGTTTCATGGATGGGTATAACAGTCAGTGGGTAAGTGATGATGAAGATGATGAAGTCCATGGGGCAGCGGCGGTAGGAAATGATGTGCAACAGGACAATAGCAACGATCGACTAGAACTACAGCAGGACCAACTACAACAGGACCAAGATCAGCCTCATGACCCCGCACATGATCATGGAGAAGATGTTGAACAAGACGTGGAAGAAGATCACGAGGACACAGGGACACCCCTAACGGAAGTTGTGCGTGACCCTCATCTGAAAGAACTGCTTTTGAGAAAGACGACTAACTCGATATCTGCTGCTAGAGAGCAATCGAAGCTGGCGCAACTAGAGATAGACTCGAAGACACCGTTGTATGCAGGCTGCGGTCCGGGAGAGTCCCGCCTGAGAGTGGCCCTCGATGTTCTGCAGATGAAGGCGAGATACAAATGGAGCGACATAAGCGTCGATGCAAGCCTGCAATACTGGCACGATGTCCTTCCAGAGGGCAACATATGTCCTAAAAGTTGCGACGAGGCCAAGAAAGTCGTGTGCCCCTTTGATTTACCTCACGAAAAATACCATGTGTGCATCAACGATTGCTACATTTATCGGAAAGAGGACGCGAACAAAACCATTTGTCCAGTTTGCAGCGCCGCTCGATACAAGAAAGGGAAGAAGAAAGCTCCTCGGAAAGTTGTGTGGTACTTTCCGCTCATTCCCCGTCTGCAACGGTATTTCGCGGACCGCAAGGAAGCAGAGCTCATGCGCTGGCACGTGAAAAGGAGGAATAAAGTTTTGAAAGATCCAAATCGGAGTGAAAAAGTAATTCTGACACATCCTTCAGATGCAAGTCAATGGAAAGCAATTGACTGTGAATATCCAACGTTCGGGGCGGAGGCAAGGAACATCAGGTTGGGTGTGAGCACCGACGGACTCAATCCGTTTGGCAACCAGAGCAGCACCCATAGCACCTGGCCCGTGTTTGTATGGATGTACAACATCCCTCCCTGGTTGTGCATGAAGAGGAAGTATATTCACATGAGTATGCTAATTCAAGGGCCGAAACAACCCGGCAACGACATAAATCTATACCTGAAGCTGCTTAAAGATGAGCTGGAAACGCTATGGGCCGAGGAAGGGGTGAACACATGGGACGCCTTCGGTGAACAATATTTCCCAATGAGAGCTGTCTTACTCTGTACGTGTCGGATATATACTGAATATGGGTATAGAAGATGGTAGACAAAGAGCCGGACTACCAGGGTGGCCTACATGGTAATGGGCTTAGGTCCATTGGGCGGCCCAGTAGTCCGACGCGCAGAAGCCGGATTCTAGAAGAACCCGGATCACGGCCCACGTGATCTGGCTTGGAGGAGAAGACGGATTCCTTGCTTTCCAAGTTACAAGTTAACGTAGTCTTCTAGGTTTCCTATTCTGTAAGCCCTAATCCGGCTATTATATAATGCCGGACGGGAGATAGATTAAACAGGTTCTAAGCACAAGTTAGACACAAGTTCAAGCTCTACGCAACTCGCCGAGAAGCTCATCCTCGCCGAGTAGCTAGATCTATTCCCTCACATTGTAACCCTGTTATACGGGCTTTAGTCCCAATTAGTGAGAAGTGCAGGAGTAGGTACGCCGTACTGTCGCGACGTACCGAACCTGGGTAAAATCCCGTGTTCTGTGTTACTACGCTATCCCGTTACCCCACGTCTCTACCGTAGTCTCATGGCACCCCCGTCTATGAAAACTACTACGATGTCTCGACAGTTGGCGCCCACCGTGGGGCAAACGACGTCAGGCGTGAAATTCCGATCTGGGATACTCGGCGGAATCGGAAGAACGATCACTGTCGGAAGCTTGGAATTCGACGACGACGTCGGGCGCTTCCTCGACAACGGATCCTACATACCGGCGCAAAACCACCTGGTAAGTGCCTGCGTGTTACCGATTGGATCTGCTAAAATCTTTATCGGACTAACTGCAGAAGCAATGGGGTTTTGCGGTGGAAGCAAATTTATCCCACCCGCCCTATACCCAGTCGAAGACGACTATGACCTCGGATTCTGCTCAGATCGCCGACAAAACAGTGATACACACTTTATCGGCATGGTGCAATCCGAAATCGCTGAAAACACGGATGACGGAAATCCCGTGCAAGAGGCAGACAACAACCTACCCGTCGTAGAGACGGAAGAACAAATACCCGTCACAGAGACGGAAGATCCGACATCCGTCAACCAGACGATGAACTCGGAAGCAGAGTCCGTGCTTGCCGCCATTGAGGCGAGGTTGGAGTCGGAAACCGGATCGGATAACTTCGACTGCGAAGACGAAGACGAGGATGCCTTCGTAAGAAAGGTTAAGTCCTTTCAAGAGGGATTCCATGAAGTGCTAATGGAAAAACCAGCTGATACAACGGGCGCCGGCAGCCAGGAAAGCCCTAAAACCCCTCCGCCGGTGGAAGAAAGAGAAGACGGAGAAACTTCTCCGATATTCCCCAATGTTAAGGAGATGACAGAAGATGGGCCTGTCAAAAAACCTCCTTCTTCCAAGAAAAAGCACCGTGCTTCTAAAAACTCCAATACAAACTCCGGAAGAAAAAATCAGCCGATCTCGCTGATGAAAACCTGGAAGTTGGAGATATTAGCGGCACAAAGCCCGCGGAAAAGAAATCTAAGGAAATCACTGCTCCGCCAATGACAGAACTGGAAGAGCAAGAGCTATTACAAACACCAGTGGGACCGGATGAACCCCCTGAGATGCTGGAAGCCAGGAGACAAGCTTTTCAACGGCAACAGCAACATCTGCTTAGATCTCGGCAACATCTCCAACAAACCCATAATGACATCAAAGTCATGAAGGAAGAAATAGAGGAGTACGAGAGAAAGCATAGATCCGCGTTAAAACCTACTAGGTTACCCGGAATCGCAAAACCGGAAGAACTGCCGCCAAAAGAAAGGTTCTATAACCCATCTTGGCAAAAGCAGTTAAACGGCAAGGATGCCAAGGGCGAACCAATATACAAAACCGCAGCAGAAAACGCGGAAGCAGCGTTCGCCATCCTAAACAATGATCTGTACTCCAACGGGGAAAAACTCCAAGGGGTGTATGCTTTCTTAGGAAAAGCATTACAACAGCAGCAGCGAAGCCAAGAACGATCAGGGAGGCTGCATGATAATTCCGCTCTCTGCAAAACAGCTACTTGCGCTGCTGGAGCACCTGGACCGGAAGAACCCGGAGATTCCGATAAAAAAGAGGATCCGAGAAAAGACAGGAAAAACCCAGACAACCAGGACGCAACGTCTAGAATCGGACCTCATCTCCCGAAAGATGGATATAAACCACACGATCGGGAAGACAAACACCGGAATGACGGCAAAACAATGCCACCTCCGAGAAACCCAGCTGAAAAAGCTGGAAGATATGATATACCTCACAGACGTGAAAGATCCCGGACACCTCCTAAAGATAAGGAAAGGCATAGAAGCAAAACTCCGCCTAAAGGATGTGAACACGGAAGAGATAGAGATAACCTCGGAAAAGCGCGTCCACGCAACAATGAAAAAGAAAGGAGCAGATCCCCTTCTGTCCATTCAGCCGGGAGATATTCTGCACACATTGATAGAGCAGAAAAGGATGATCTATACTTTGGTCCTAAGTGTTTTACTGACAGGATCCGAAGGATAACCCTGCATTCTGGCTTCGCCAAAGTTGGTCCAACCTACCAAAAGTATACCGGCAGTACAAACCCGGATACCTGGCTCTCAGATTATTATACAGCCGTCCAAATCAACAATGGGACAGACCTGGAAGCTGTCAAGTTTCTTCCCCTAATGTTGCTAGATGGAGCTAGAGATTGGATCAATGGTTTACCATCAAGAACTGTCGACAGTTGGGATGATATGGCGAGAGTATTCACTCAGCATTTTCGGGGAACATACAAACGCCCAAATAGCATCAACCAGCTGAACCGTTGCACCCAATTTGAGGACGAACCATACGTGGATTTCATCTCCAGATGGACTGCAATGAAGAATAGTTGCTCTGGAGTAACTGACGTACAAGCAATGCATGCTTTCGTCAATGTCCTAAAACCCGGACTCGTACCGTTCATGGTTGGTTCTAAACAGCACAAAGATCTCGGATCTATGCTTACAACCGCTAATGAGCATGCTGCAGCCGAAGATGATATCAGAGCAAGAGGAGGCAATATTGAGTCACTAATACTCGCCAAGAAAACCCCTCGTTCTGACAAAAAAGGAACTCCAGAGTCAACGGCAAAACCCAAGGAGGTCAACATAGCCTTTGGAGGAGAAAAAGTGAATAAGTGGAAAGGCCGCAGTCCAGATCCAATCAATTACACTCCGGAAGAATGAGAGAATTAAGTCGGAACCCTGCGTCCACCACTCGCAATTTGGGAAACCAACCCACACAAACGCGCAATGCCGTCTAAACAAGCATATGAAAGGCAATGCAGGATCCGGAAATAAAGGGAAGGGTTCCAAAAGGAAACCTGCCAAACAAAAGCCAGAAGCTGAAAAAGAAGACAGTGAATCGGACACTGATGACAAAATCCAGGAACAACAGCGAAAAGGCGAACCCAAATTTCCGAGAGTTGACGGAGAAGCAATGTTAACTTTCTTAGCAACCCCGTCAGCAAAGGTGGCCAAAAGAACACTTCGGGAGATAAACGCAGTTGTTCCTGCGACCCCGAAATTCTTGAAGTACTCCAACACACCGATAATCTGGGATCAGTCTGATCATCCCGGAAATATCCCTGAACCCGGCACACAAGCTCTTGTTGTAAGCCCTATTGTTCAAAACACTAGGCTAAGAAGAGTGCTGATGGATGGAGGATCCAGCATTAATATAATGTTCCTGGATACACTGAAGCATTTGAAGATCTCCGAGTCCCAGCTCAATTACAACAATATACGCTTCCATGGCATTGTTCCTGGCAGGCAAGCACGATCCCTAGGAGAAATTTCCCTAGATGTCACCTTCGGAGATAAAGATCACTTCCGGCAGGAAAAAGTATCCTTCGAAGTAGTGCCGTTCGAAAGCGTGTATCACGCAATACTCGGACGTCCGACTTTCGCCAAATTTATGGCAAGATCTTGCTATATCTACAACAAGCTGAAGATGCCAGGACCCAAAGGAGGAGTAATCACCATTGCCGGTGATTTCAAGCTGGCAAATGAGTTGGAAAAAGAAAACGCCCTTTGCGCTCAGAGAGTTATAGCGAAGGAGGAACTGAAGGAATTAGCCAAGGAGGTATCGCCGAAAGAAATGCCGGCAGGAAAAGAAACTCGGAAGCCAACAGATAGCTTCAAGGCGTCCGAGAATACAAGACAGGTAATCCTAGATCCCAAAGATCCGACAAAATTCGTCGTCGTAGGGACTGGGATGACCGACAAATAGGAAGGCGAGCTCATCAAGTTCCTCCGTGAGAACTGGGATATTTTTGCCTGGTGTCCAGCTGACATGCCAGGCGTACCCAGGGAACTTGCTGAGCACCAACTCAAGGTTATTCCCGGATCAAAACCCGTCAAACAAGGTCTCCGTCGATTTGACGGAAGAAGACGGAAGGCTATTGGCAAGGAAATTATCCGGCTTTTAGCAGCGGATTTCATCAAGGAAGTAATCCATACTGATTGGTCCGCAAATCCGGTCCTAGTACCGAAGAAAGACACCACTGCTCTTAGAATGTGTATAGATTACACATGATTGAACAAGTTGTGTCCGAAAGATAGGTTCGCGTTACCGCGAATCGATCAAATAATAGATGCCACTGTAGGCTCCGAGCTTTTATGCTTTTTGGATGCATACTCCGGGTACCACCAAATACGCATGAAAAAGGAAGATCAAATCAAGACTTCTTTTATAACCCCGTATGGGACGTACTATTACATAACCATGCCTTTTGGCCTGAAGAACGCAGGTGCAACCTACCAGCGTTGCATGCAACGCTGTTTGCATAGTCAAATCGGCAGAAACGTTCATGTTTACGTGGACGATATTGCCGTCGTAACCAAGGAAAAAGATACACTCCTTGAGGATTTGCGAGAAACTTTCGAAAACTTACGCACTTACAAGATGAAGTTGAATCCATCTAAGTGCGTATTCGGGGTTCCCTCAGGAAAACTTCTGGGTTTCATTGTTTCCCACAGAGGAATAGAAGTTAACCCGGAAAAGATCAAGGCAATCTTGAACATCTCAAAACCTACATGTGTAAAAGATGTCCAAAGATTGACGGGTTCCGCTGCAGCCGTCAGCAGATTTATCAGTCGGCTGGGGGATAAAGCCTTACCACTCTACAAGCTGCTGAACAAATCCGACAAGTTCGAATGGACAGAAGAGGCTGATGCAGCGTTGGCCCAGTTGAAGGAAACCTTGATGAACGCTCCCATCTTGGCATCTCCAAAAGACGAAGAACCCATGTTATTATACCTTACGGCTACAAGTCGGGTTATTAGCGAGGTAATCGTCGTGGAGCGGACAAAAGAAGAACAAAGCATACCAGATCAACATCCGGTATATTACATAAGCGAAGTTTTTTCCGAATCCAAACAAAGGTATCCGCACTACCAGAAACTGGCATATGGCGTATTTTTTGCATCCAGAAAACTGCGCCATTACTTCCAAGGCCATTCCATAACAGTGGTATGTAAAGCACCACTAGGGGATATTATAAACAATACGGAGGCAACCGGCCGAGTAGCTAAATGGGGCATCGAGCTGGCAGCCTTCGACATTAAGTACCAGCCAAGGACGGCAATAAAATCCCAAGTTTTTGGCAGATTTCGTCGCCGACTGGACAGAAGCAATGGAAAATACACCGATGCCAGAATCCGAGTACTGGATCATGCACTTTGACGGATCCAAGATGAAGGAAGGAGCTGGGCTGGCGTAGTCCTAAAATCTCCCAAGGGAGACACAATGGAGTACGTATTACAAATACACTTCAACGCCAGTAACAACGTGGCAGAATACGAAGCTCTGCTTCATGGCTTGCATATTGCAAAAGAAATAGGGGTAAAACGCATCTTATGCTATGGAGACTCGGATTTGGTACAGCATCAGCTCAACCAAACTTGGGACGCGAAAAGCCCTATAATGGCCGAATATCGGAGGACGGTGGATGAGTTTGCCATTTGTTTCTTCGGGTTCGAAGTCCTTCACATAAAAAGGGAGGAAAACTGGAATGCGGATGCGTTAGCCCGCATGGGATCAGAGAGAGTAAAAACTTTACCACCAGGGGTATTCGTCCAGCACTTGTATGAACCATCCATAAAAGGTGGAGACGTTGATTACCCTCTGGCATCTGAAACAATCGAGGTCATGCTCGTTAAACCGGATTGGACAATTCCATACTTAAACTTCTTAGTCAATCAGAAGTACCCGGAAGGAGCAGCCGAAGTCTTGCAAAGGCAAATACAGCGTCGGTGCAAAGGATACGTGGTGATCAACGACCACTTGTATAAACGCAGTACTTCCGGAATTTTTCAGCGGTGTATTTCACTAGAAGAAGAAGAGAAATACTGGAAGAAATCCACGCCGGCGATTGCGGACATCATGCTTAATCAAAAAGCATAGTCAAAAAAGCATTCCGGGCGGGGTTTTTCTGGCTAACAGCCAAGTCAGACGCCGAACGCATAGTGAATACATGCGAAGGATGTCAATATTACGCCAAGCAGACCAATTTGCCGGCCCAAGCACTTAAAACTATCCCTATCACATGGCCGTTTGCGGTCTGGGGGCTAGATATGATGGGACCGTTCAAAACTGCAAGAGGTGGACTTACACATCTACTCGTAGCGGTGGATAAGTATACAAAATGGGTAGAGGCTAAACCCATCAAAAAACTGGATGGCGCAACTGCCAGAAATTTCATTATTGATTTAGTAATGAGGTATGGCGTCCCACATAGCATAATAACTGATAACGGGACAAATTTCTCCATTGGGGAGTTGGCAAAATACTGCCAACAAACGGGAATCCGCTTAGATCTTGCATCTGTGGCACACCCGCAATCTAATGGACAGGTTGAAAGAATGAACAGTTCAATCCTGCAAGGAATACGCCCAAGACTCGAATCTCCTCTCCATAGAGCAGCTGGAGCGTGGGTAGAAGAGCTACCTTCCGTATTATGGAGTATTCGAACGACGCCAAATAGGTCAACTGAGCAAACCCCGTTTTTCCTAGTTTATGGTGCGGAAGCTATTCTTCCAACGGACATGATCCATGATAGCCCAAGAGTGCAGAATTTTGACGACTCAGATGCTGAAGAAGCACGACAGGATGCCGTCGATCTCTAAGAAGAGGAACGAGAACTTGTGCTTCAAAGATCTGCCATCTACCAGCAAGGTTTACGACATTATCATAGTCGGAAAATCAGGCATCGTTCTTTTAAAGAAGGTGACTTAGTGCTGAGATTGGTGCAGCAAAGGAAGCACAAATTGGCCCCAGTATGGGAAGGACCATTTGTCATCAGTAAAGCCATGAAGAATGGATCATACTATCTTGTCGACATTCGAGATACGGAGGATGATCCCGAGAAGCCGAATCGCAAAAGAAAGAGAAAAATAGATGATGAACTAGGAGAGACAAAGAGGCCTTGAAGTATCCACCAATTACGTCCCTTCTATACTTAGTTCAATTTCTATGTAAACATCTTTGAGACCATGAAATAAAGTTGTCGGAATGTTGTCATTCATATTTCATTATAAGTACAAAATATTTCCGCCTCATCTATTTCCCAATGATCTTACAAATACCCAATGTTAACCCGAATTGTGCCTGCGTGCTCGGTGTTTAAAAGCTGAATGATTCGGCCTGTTAAAGGTTAAAGGAAACTCGGATTGTGCCTGCGTGCCCAAGTTTCAGAGCAGTTCCTTGTTTTCTCTAAATTTTATCTGATTGTGTATGTGTTGGGTTACTGAAACTAGTCAGTAAAAATGCTTCTAGCATGATCCATGTTTCTGAGTTTTAAAAACTGTTTGGTTCGTCCCCAGTTACTCGACATGACGATACATATTGCTAGTTGAGCCATTTTTAAACACTAGAGCAGTTAAAACACAGTTGCCAGATTACTTAGAAGATAAAGGAACAGTTAAACCCGGAAAAACTTTGCAAGAAACTTGAAATTGCAAAAGGCGGAGTTCTTGTTTCGACAAATGACATAGAAGCATTACAATATGAATTACATTGTAAAAATGCTCTTATACACATCCATCATTCGGGTCGAGTGTATTCCCTCAAGCATCCGAGTCTTCATCACTGCTATCATTCTCGGGGGCTGCGGGCACTTCTTCTTCCGGATAAGTAATGGAAATGTTGACCATAGAGGCAATCTTGGAAGCGTGCCCTTTAACTTCATCAAAAATCGCATTTCGTTGCGCTTATGTATATCCTTGAGGGATACCGGATGCTACGCGCCAAGATCTGGCATTAGGGTAATGTAGACGCATAAGGCCAAGTGCCATGCGTGCACCACCTCGTGCGGCAGAACGAAGGATGGATTCTTTCGATTCTGCTACTTCTGTGATGGCACCCGGAAGTCGGTAGACTTCCGAAAAGCATACAGTACTTGTGGGAAGGAATTTATTAATCAGCTGCATTCCTGCATTCCTGATTGAATTACACACTTCCCCAAAGGCCCGGATCTTTTCAGTCCGAGAAATTCCTGGAAAATTTCCTGCTTTGTCGACAAAAGTAAAGGTTACATGAAAAGATACAAGAAATAAGACATGAAGACATTGGTAAAAAGAAGTTAACTTACCAAGAACCTTGTCAATTTCGTCACTTTCTTTCATGCGCGGGAGTAGCATACTTTCCAAATCATTGATAACAGCTTTGTCTTCCGCTGCCTGTAAAGAGGCCTTGGATTGAGCAATCCCAAGGGCTAGATTACTGGCTTCTAGGTCTTCTTGAGCTTTCAGAAGTTCCTTTCGGAGGTTTGAGTTTTCCTCACGAAGCTGAGAAACATGGACAACGTTTTCTGCTAATTTGTTGGCTTTGTTTAAGGCAGCTGGAGGGCAGAAATTAATTTGAGTTTACAAAACAATTCCGAATAATTCTCCAGAGAAAACAAATGGTACAAAATAAAATACCAGTGGCTTTTGATAGTTGCCGCTGAGATGACGCTAGTTCGTTGCTTTTAGACTCAATAACAGGTTGAAGGGTTTTTACTTCTCTGCTCTTGAGACTAAGCTTCTTAAAAACTTCCAAGTTTATGGCGTCTGCGGAATGCTAAAACATGGAAATGAAAACCAGATGCTTAAGTTTGAACAGGCATATGAAGAAACATTAAGAAGAATTCATATTTCAACTTAATGCTTGGGGGCTAGAAGTATCACCTGGCTCATTTCTCGCAAATCGATCAAGACCTCGTTGAATTCTTTGGCATATTCCGCGAAGAGAATTCCAACATGATGAAGGCCATCGTGTATAACCTGACGAGGCGAAAATGCGATATCATTGCGAACAACTAATCCATTTTGTGGCCAAGGGCGAATCAGAGGCGCAGGAACAAAGAATTTCTTTGCCTCCGGACGAATATATCCGAGTTCATCGAATGGTTCTTCTTTTATCCGGATATCGTCCAGGTTGGGAATAGATTCCTCTCTGGTAGCTGATTGCCTTTTGCGCTTCCGATTGTTGTGAAACTCGGCATGTAATTTGTTGAGTTCAGCGTCGGAAGCAAGATCATTTTCTCCAAGTTCATCAAACTGGGAAGGAGTTAACAATATGTTAAAAAGCGGAGAGAGAAGATAATCTGAAGAAAAACGTGGAAACAAGGAAAGATAAATACCTTAGGGACAAGATTTTCCACGTGATAAATCGCCAGACTTTCCTCAATCTGACTACTGACGGCGACCAGTTCGTGAAGTCGTCCTATAAAATCCTTTCTGGTAAAGGCCTTATCTGTTCCTCTCATGCTATCTTCTGGTCCTTGGTATTCGCAAAGAAGTCGAGAACGAAAAGAGAGAGGTTGGATACGGCGTCCAAACCAGCACATAACGGTATCCTTCCCAACCAAAGAAGGTTGAGAGGAAGAGAGCTTGGCGATGCGCCGCTTTATCTTCATCAGGTTTTCTGGCAAATTTTCCCCTACTGCGGCTGTCCAACTCTCGAGAGGAGTAGCGGCAGAATTAACAAAGGGAGGAACCCCGGTTGCTTTGCCTGGGAATGGAATGTCCTGATGATAAAAGAAAGAACCTAGCCAAGATTGGTTAGGTTCCGGCATTTCTATTTTTGGATACCATTCCTCCCTAAATTTTCTGAGGACGAAAGATACGGTTCCGCAAATTGGCGAAACGCCATTTGTGATGTTATGCTTTACCTCAAAGCAATATTGCCAGAAATTTAGGTCAGGTGTTATCCCGAGATATCCTTCGAAAAGGGCTTGGGAACTGGCTAAGTAGAGGATGGAATTCGGAGAAATATTGTGTGGTTGAATGCCATAAAAGTTAAGGACGTCTAGAAAAAAGGCGGAAGGGGGAAAACCCATACCTCTCGCAACATGAGAGGTAAGGATGACGCGTTCTCCAACTTCTGGCTTGGGCTCGGGTTCATCTTTCGAGATTCGCCATTTGCCCTTAACTATGGATCCCTCCTTTGACATCCGACGAAGAAGGACGAGAGAAGTATTACTCGGACTCCAATTGCCGACAACTTCTGTTTCGTTGTTGGCTCCGGTGGTAAAGCGTTCATCGCCACGGGAATGGATCTTGACCCTCGCCGTCGTTGGGATGAACGGAGGGGGTGCTACGGAGCTCGATCCCGCAATATCCGCGGCGGCGGAAATGTTTTCTCCGCCCGCCGCGGAGGCCGTGGTCTTCTCCGGCATGTCGCCGGTGAGCTTGGGCGAGCCTGGCTGTGGATCCAGATCGCTGACGAGCTCGTCGATGGCGGCGCGGGTCGGTGACGACGGCGAGGAGGCCATCTTTTGGTGGTGCTTTGCGTTCGGCGTACGAAGGATACGTGCGTTGGGACAAGGACTTGCTCTCGAGCTCACGTTCGCAGCAATGGCGTAGGCAGTGAGGGAGTGAGGAAAGTTTCGGAGGAGGACGATGATGGCTATTTATAGCCAGAAACCCGTTTAGATACGTGCCAACGGCTCTTTCGACCGTTGGATGCTCGACGCGTGTCGCTCGCCGGAAACTACGGGAAATATAACGACAGGGGAATGATGGCTATCTCCTCGTTTCCCGTGAGAATCTGTCAAAGGTACGTTGCAGGGTTTCCCGCATGAAACCAAGCGTCGCCTGCGTCAGCATGATTAAAGCGCTGACGTTAGAAGTTCCTTTTCCGCGAAGGATCGCGAGAAGAAAAGCCGGATTTTCATAGTTCCGAGTTTTATGTTACCATCTCCTTCAAAAGGAAAGTAGAAAGAATCAAGACTGCTGAATCAAGTTTTCTCGGACAAAATGTATTTGATGAAAGACGGAGAATCAGAGTTTTGATCCTTCCTGGGGGCTACTGTCGGATATATACTGAATAGGGGTATAGAAGATGGTAGACAAAGAGCCGGACTACCAGGGTGGCCTACATGGTAATGGGCTTAGGTCCATTGGGCGGCCCAGTAGTCCGACGCGCAGAAGCCGGATTGTAGAAGAACCCGGATCACGGCCCACGTGATCTGGCTTGGAGGAGAAGACGGATTCCTTGCTTTCCAAGTTACAAGTTAACGTAGTCTTCTAGGTTTCCTATTCTGTAAGCCCTAATCCGGCTATTATATAAAGCCGGACGGGAGATAGATTAAACAGGTTCTAAGCACAAGCTAGACACAAGTTCAAGCTCTACGCAACTCGCCGAGAAGCTCATCCTCGCCGAGTAGCTAGATCTATTCCCTCACATTGTAACCCTGTTATACGGGCTTTAGTCCCAATTAGTGAGAAGTGCAGGAGTAGGTACGCCGTACTGTCGCGACGTACCGAACCTGGGTAAAATCCCGTGTTCTGTGTTACTACGCTATCCCGTTACCCCACGTCTCTAGCGTAGTCTCATGGCACCCCCGTCTATGAAAACTACTACGATGTCTCGACAGTACGGTTCACGACCTACTAGGCTACGGATATGTGGCGGGCCAGGTGTGCCACGGACATAACGGTTGCGTGAGGTGCATGGATGACCCCACGTTTATGCAACTTCCGAAAGATCCTGGGTCTTCGAAAACAGTTTTCGTTGGCCATCGAAGGTGGCTACCCAACAAAGACCCGTGGAGAAGGCGAGGAGACCTTTTTAACGGTGAGGATGAGCTCCGTGGACCTCCACGTAAGAGGTGCGGCGAAGAAATCTACAATTTGCTGAATGATTGGAAGGAATGCCCAGAGCCGGGAAAGAAGACAAAGGCGCCAAAACTGCTTCTGGATGTATGGAAGACGAGGTCGGTGTTTTGGGACTTGCCATACTGGCCCATTCTCGATACGCCTCACTGCCTTGATCTGATGCATATCACGAACAATGTGTTTGAAAGTTTGTTTGGCACGCTGCTCAACATGCCGGAGAGGACCAAAGACGGGGTGAAAGCAAGAAACAACCTGAAATATTTTGGTATTAGGGTAGATCTTCAGGGGGGACGCCCGGATGATGACGACGGCGATCAATCGTGTGATGACGAGACGGATGGTCGCAAGGCCAAAAGGGTTAAGAGGAATGACTATTACTGCCACCCCTCCTGCTTCACTCTTAGTCCGGACGAGATCACAAAATTGATGATGTGCCTTCTCGGAGTCAAAGTCCCTAGCGGTTACTCAGGGCTAATAAGCAGATTCCTCGACGCGCAGAAACAAAAGTTTAGCGGGATGAAGTCTCATGACTGTTACGTGATGATGACGCAGATACTTCCGGTTGCGATCCGCGGAATAATGGACAAACACGTCCGGGAAACCCTGTTTGGCCTCTGTAACTTCTTCGACGTTATATCTCGAAAGTCGATCACGGGGAAGCAGATCTCAAGGCTGCAGGAAGAGATTGTCGTGATACTATGCGAGCTTGAGATGTACTTTCCACCATCATTCTTTGACATATGTGTTCATCTGTTGGTCCATATCGTGGACGATATCATCCATCTCGGGCCATTGTTCCTGCACAACATTATGCCGTTTGAAAGGATGAATGGGGTCATCAAAGGATATGTTCGCAACAGAGCTCGTCCGGACGGAAGCATCGTTCAGGGCTTTCTCACCGAAGAGTGCATCTCTTTCTGCACGAATCATATGGACGTGGAGGACCCAGTTGGTCTGCCCAGAAACAAGCACATTGGCAAGCTCGATGGAGTAGGTCACAAAAATGGACGTAGAGAAGTGCATGTGGATCGGGCTTGTCGACGCACCGACTTTAACAGGGCAAACTTAGTAGCTCTCCAGCACATTGACATGGTCGATACTTGGGTGGAAAAACACAAGAGCTCGATTATGAAAAAGTACAGTGAACAAGGCAAGCGGAGGACCGAAGGAGAAATAATCAGAGAGCATAACTCCACTTTCTTGCGTTGGTTTAAAGATGTGATCGTCGCTAATCCAACTCTATCAATAGTATCAGTAATGATTTAATGTGGTTGGGTAGAAAGTAGTCCATTGTCCCTTAAACAATTAAAAACTTTATGAAAATTTGCAGTAAATTCTTATTTGACATAAAGAGATCGTGGTAAAATTTTGAGATCATTTGGATGAGTTTGGTAGAACAAACTTGTTCTAATTTCAATTCTGCCAAACTTTAAATTTAATTACTTTGGGCAGTTAACAAACTTCAATTGTTATAAAATTTTGTGTGTCACTCTTATTTGGCAATAAAAGGCCATGGTACAAATTTCAAGTCATTTTGATGATATTTTTAAAACACACTTGTTTTCATTTTATTTCTGCAATTAACTTCCAATAATTAATTGAGGCACTTAACTAGTTCAAAACCACATGAGATTTGGTGGAAAGTTATTATTTACCATAAGGAGGCACTGGTAGAAATTGGAGATCATTTTGATAAAGTTTGTAGAACAAACTTGTTAAATTTCTGATTTGTTACTGTGGAGAAAACCATGATTTTTGGGGCCTTAAACAACTTAATTTTTGGTGCCACTTCTTGTGCTACTCTCATTTGATATAAAGACCATGTGATTAATTTTACAAAGTATTTCGGCAAAGTTTGTAGAAGTAACTTGTTTGCGTTTTCACCTTATGGCAATTCTGCCATTTTTCAAACAGAAAAGAATTCATTCTGTTTTGTGCCCATGTGCTTATATATCTTAACATAAATCATAGTTTTGTGCCCATGTTATGTCACAATTGTTTTTGGTGGTTGGTGATGGTTGGTGGTGATGGATGGTGTGTATGGATGGTGGTGATGGATGGTGGTGGTGATGGATGGTGGTGTATGGATGGTGGAGATGGTGTGTGGTCGTATTGATATGTGCCCACCTTCGTGTGGATGACGATGATAATATGAGGGGTGGGATTATATGAGGGGTGGGTTTTTATGTGCAGGTACCCCACGTGAGTCCTTATTTGCCGGAATGTTGATTAATTTCCGTTCCGGCAAATTTGGGTACTCCATTTGTGATATTTTTAGCAAAGGTCATGCCGAAATTTTCCGTGAATTTTGGCATGATCTTTGCTAAAAATATCACAACTTAGAGTGTCCGAGAAATTTGGACTCATATGGGGTACATCGTCTAAATTGTAGGATTTGTTGAACTTATTTCGGGTTTTCTCTCCTTCATTAGATATGGCTCACAACGACGAGGCGGGTGGTTCTGGTCTCGGACACGGCGGAGACAATGACGATGCGTGGCTTTCCATGCTAAGCGGGAGGCGGACCCGTAGATCCGCACCCGGATCTAGAGATGGAGGGCGACGATGCAGACGACGAGATGGACGAAACCGTTCGCCAGGAGCTAGAGCCACACAACGATACATCGGGCGCAGAAGGTGATCAAACCGGTAGTGGCACCGGGGATACCGCCTCCGGTAGCGAGGCGGCGGCTAAGCGCAAAGAGGCGGCACAACTTGCTCGCCACCATGCGGGAAGAGTTCACGGAAGTGTGCCCCAAGAGCGGTGCTCCCCTCGAGCCGGAGATTTATGCCAAGGGCTATGGAAACCAAATAGGCTGCATAGCTCGAGACTTCGGCAACGTTAATATGGAGCACCTCAAAGCTAAAGAAAACAAGGCTAATGCCGCCCTGCTGATTGAGAAGCTGCACACAAGGTACAAATTCCCGGATCCTTACGACAACCAGGACCTGAAGAAGAATCTGGTCAACTCCTTAGCACTGGGAAAGTTCGCCAAGGCGTTTACGACTTGGAGATCCAGTTTGCGGGAGATGCTTGCGAAGGGTAAGGATTTTGATGAGATCCATAAGATGTGGCTCTCCATTTCCGAGGAAGACTTGGCCCAATTCAAGATCGACGAACTCAAACCGGAAAGGATTGCGCTGACTAAATGGGGGAAAGAACAGCGAAAAAAGAACATTGGCCCTCACAATCTCGGAAGCCGGGGTTACCTTGGGAAGCAGAAAGTATGGGAAAAGGAGGATTCAAAGAGAGAAGGTCCGAACCCGTTTGACAAGATCACCAACCCGCAGGTGAGAAATTTTGTCAGGGCCCATTATAGGGAAGATCCCAAAAAGCCCGGCGATCTTGTGTTGAACGAGAAGGTCAAGCTGCTCGAGAATAAGTATCTCGAGGAAGAAGAAAAAGAACGCCTATCTCAATCTGACGGGGGGTCCTCGGCGACGACGAACAAGGACCCGTATGACACCCCTTTCATTAGGGCGCTTAACGCGATGAAGGGAGTGCCCCTTGACAAGAAGCCGAATCGTGGCCGTGTGCATGGCCTCGGAAAGGGTCATCGGCATGCGCACTACTACCCCGACACCAAGGAAAAGCGTAAGGAGCGGAACAAGGGCCCGGAGAAGACGGTCGACGAGCTTGTGAACGAGAGGCTCAATGAGCTCCTCCCTACCATCTGTTCGACCGTCGCTCAGTCCTTAGCGCCGTGGATGCTAGGTGGAGGACAAGGGCCGCTCCCGCAGATAAACATAGCCCAAATGGTGCAGCCAGCACCGCAGAACGTGGCCCCCGTCGTGGCGCCGCAGAACGTGGCCCCCGTCGTGGCGCCGCAGAACGTGGCCCCCGTCGTGGCGCCGCAGAACGCGGCCCCCGTCGTGGAGTCTGCTGCGCGGAACGAGCCGGCCCCCAACCCTCAGCCGGAAGGTCGCAAAGATCCGTCGCCGCCCCGCCACATCTCTTCAACGCCGCCGCCGACACTTAGCGGTCCATCCCCCTTGTCCGAGCTCAATGCCCTCACGGTAATTCAACGTGCACTGCTTAATTATATATTATGACTTGATTCGTGACGGCATCAGTCTCTAACAACGATCGCGCGACGTTTCGCAGGCCGACGAGACGGGATGCACATTGCTCCTTAATGTGAACGGCGAGTTAAAGGACGTCGCCAAAGGAAAAATCATCACACCTCTGAACCGCGTATCCCACGGCGTTCGTATGCCCGAGGACGTGTTCAGAGTGACATTAAGTCGGGTGCTCCCTGGTTGCGGTGCTCTCGATCCTCCGAACCAACCACCCGCAACCGACAGCGAGTTGAACCTGGAGCAATGCTTGGTTTGGCCATTGACCTGGCCGAAATCACTAATTCGTTTGGAAAGTACTCCTGCCAACACTCCAACACCGGTCCAGGGGTCGGGGCACCCGAGCCAACACAAGGATTTCTCACCTGCAAAGTCCGTGCAGCACGACGGCGACGATGCTGAAGATGAGAACCCGAATGACTACCTCGTCGACGATCCTTACGAGGGGGCGCCCGGCCTGGATGATCTTGATCAACTTCTCTTGCCAGCGGAGGAAGCGGATAAATATCGATGCACAAAGCGTCTTTTCTCTTCTCAAGAGCCGGCAGTCCCCGAGCAAGAAGTCATCAGCCAGGATGCCCTCAAAGAGGCGGTAGCGGATGTATTTCATAAGACTCAGCCTAAGATCAAGTATGCACGGAAAAAAACTAAGAAGAGTTCTGCCGTTGCATCGATGAGCCAACCGGTGGAGGGGACCAAGTCTAAGCCGCAGACAGGACGTGTATTGGACAGGATACCCATAACCGACTGGCATCAGATCCATGAGTTGGGAAACCGATGCTTCCGCCGAGGTTGGTCGCCTTGCTGACAGGTGATATGCGTAGCGTCCATGACGGTGTACTATATATGGAGGAGATGCTTCTCAAAGAAAAATCCAACGCTGCCGGTTTTGGTCGCAAAGGTGCCATCTACGGCGGGATTTGTCACTGAAGGCAACGCAAACAAGATCATCATTAGATTTGACGACATTTTCCGGATGTTCCACATGAAATCACTCCACTCGTCAATCGTCCGTATGTTTACGCTCAGCTTGGCGCATCAGCTATCCGTAGAGAATGTCAGAAACATCGGGCTAGCAGACCCCTACTACATGCACGACATGTACTTGAACAACCCCAGGGGTAGGGCAAAAGCGACAAAGTACCTCGAACAAGTGTTGCTCACTAACCATATGAACAAGAGGATCACCCTCGTGCCCTACTTTCCTGAGTAAGTTATATTTCCCATATTTACATAAGTTTGCGCATATATAGTTAGTGAACAAGTGTTGCTCACTAACCATATGGACTCTCCTGTTTTGCGCAGAAAAAAATACGGCACCCTCATCATGCTCTACCCGAGAGACGCGCACGCAGTATATCTCGACTCCGGGAGTACGATGAAGGAGAAGAACTACACCCTCATCAAGTCTGTTCTCAATGATGCTATGGATGGCTACATCAGGGGGGGAGGATTCTGCGACAGGAAGAAACAAATTCAAGGCAAATATGTGTTCAGACACAGAACAGAGTTTCCCTGCCCCAAGCAGGCGCCAGGCGGCCAAATGGAGGTATGGTACCTCATCCAACACATGACGGAGATCGTGAAGGACCAACATAGTCTGCAATACATGTCTGCTGTGGACAAATGGTCTCGCAGCATCGTGGAATGGTCTGATGCTGAGTACAGACAAAACTTTGGTCGCATCCAGCGCAAGATCTGCACAATCATCTATAAGGATGTAGTAACTTCAGGATCTACCTTCCACTGGAACACCCCACCATCTAACAATGAGTTGCGACAATGTGTGCTAGAGCAGACTGACGAGAGACCATTCAACTCGTTAGAAGGTGCTTTCCGTTCCCGCCGGAGAAGAAACAGAAGATCACAACATCGAGGAAGAAATGATCGACGGTATGTATTCGATTCGTTACGAATTGCTCCTAATAAGAACTTGTGATTTCCTTTGCCGGTCTAATGCTTTTATCTTGGTCTACAGAGAGATGAAGAAGTGGACGGCGCGCTGGCCCTAGCGAAAGATCGCAAGCGGAGGCGGAAGCTAAAGTGGAGGCGGGCCGTATATCTAGTCTTCTTTGCGATTGATCTCTATATCGCGCGTACGTTGCATAGATGTAGTCATACCTTTGTAATCGTTGAACTAATTAGATGGCTATATTTTGGGTTCGAAATCTTCCGACATAAACGTGTTATTGAGATCAATGTGTTGTATTCGTACTTATGAGAATTGGATATGGATGCATATGTATAGATGTGTTAATTTCGTTATCGATGTGTTAAATTCGTTATGGATGGATGCATATGTATCTATGATTTATCGATGTGCTATCAGTGATTTATATGTGTGAAGTTTATAAATTATAGAATTTGAATGTATTTGGACCTGGGAATATACAGAATCAGAATATACAAACTGTTATACAAAAAAAAAGAAAAAATACAAACCTGTGAAACTTACCACTGGCGAACAAAGTACCTACCGCTGGCGAACAGTACCACTGGCGAACAGGATGACTACCGCTGGCGAACCAATACCGCTGGCGAACAGAGGAGCTACCGCTGGCGAACATAGCGCTGGCGAACAAGGCTTTGTTCGCCAGCGGTAACATGCACTACCGCTGGCGAAGTGATGTTCGCCAGCGGTAACCTGCTACCACTGGCGTGGTAGCGCTGGCGAACACATGTTCGCCAGCGGTAGCTGAAATTTGTTCGTCACTGGTAGCCCTTTTCCTACTAGTGTGTGAAACAACAACCTGTTAATTTTTGAGGTAATAATAATTTGATGATAAGGCACCGGCAGGAGGCCCGGCGTGGTTTTGAGGCCTGCTAGTGTCGACCCTAATTAGGAAAAGGGTCTTGTCTACTGATCCATGATGAGCGCACTATCCGCATGTGGGAAGCGTGTATGGGCGCCCCCCTCAATTTGATTCGATTCGCATCTCGTCCAAATCGCCACACTTAGTTCGGGGTTTCCATTTGATGCACGCATATGCAGGTACGAACCCGAGGCCATGGTGGAACTTTTGTAGTCGGCATTTAGGGCGGCGTGGTCTTCCAGTGCTATGAGGGTCCCCTTTTCTTCGTGGGGCTCGATTAGCCGCGCACGCACAGCACGTGGTGCTTTGGGCTTGATGCGAAGAAGAGTTGAGTTGTGTAGAGTGCCTCGCTTGGTGGGTTTGATTCCCGACTGGCGGGATATTCTTACGTGTACGGCCAAATTGGTGCACCCCTGCCGGGATAAATCTTCTCGAGAAGCCGTGTTTTCCGCGGTTATGGTTAACTTGGTGAAAGTACTGGCTAACAAGTACTAAGAACAACTTACACCTAACTAATGATAACTTGACTAGTAATAGCTTTATTGCCACAATAACTTGATCCATCATTAGTCCAACTGTGTGAGTTATCCTCGGATTGCTTCTTTGGATAAGGGGCGAGATCCAGGATGGGTTTGTTTGGTGGTTAGTTATAGTTGGTTACGATACGCTATCTTATCCCCTTTCTGTTAGCCGGAAGTTGTATCATGTTCTGTAGTGGGTTAGAGCAGCCAGTTGCAGCTTCTTTTATATCCCCTTCCTTCCGTTGAACCCAAAGCATCTGTGCTTGGTGTTGACGGGTTACACTTTGGTGACCTGTGAGTCTTGCTTGCCAGTACGTTTATGTACTGACCCCTTTGGGGCTGTGGTTTCCGCAGACTACGCTTACGAGGATCCCCGTGATGGCTACTACGTGGAGTTTGACGAGGCTGCTGACGAGTAGATAGCGGACCCGGGCAGGATCCGAGACATCGTGGATGGGCTCCGTCTTTTTCGTTTCCGGCTTCTTAAGCCTATTTGGATTTGTCTGTACTCAGACCCTTTGAATGCTTCCGCTGAGATGTAATGATGATATGTTGGGACATGTGTCCTCTGGATGATTGTATTTGCTATCTCTGCTCTAGTGAGAGCCAGTTGCAACTTATTTCCATCTTTTGTGTCTTAGAGATATGTTGTGCTATCATTCTGTTAAACGCCGTTGACGTACCATGTGTGTATGGTATGAAGTACGTCAATGGTAGTATCCTGATTTCTATGGGATGGTTTACGTAGACAATGAACAGTGGGGGGTGGTTGTCACACATACGTGTGTTGGCCTACTCGTAAGAGATGCGGGTGCCGGTAAGCCCCGTAATCCAATCAACTACTGTTCAACGGAACTGCGAGTATCCTCTAGAAGTCCCGGTGCGACATCTCCCACCATTGGATCATCCGTGTCGATCTTTGCCGTGTGCAAGCACACGGCAAAGAGGTGCCAAAAATGCCAGATTGGACAGGCTGCATCCACTTGTCCTCTTTGTCGTGTGCTTGCACACGGCAAAGAGTGAAAAAATTCTTTGTCGTGTGCAAGCACACGGCAAAGAGGTAAAACAATTTTTTTTTCATTCAACATTTCGGTTTAAAATTGCAAAATACACTGCACATAGCATATAACAACTAATATTCATCACAGCAAACCCAATTGCATCCAAAATGCATGGAAACACCACAAAATCATCCATAATAGCACAAATATCATCCATTGCATCCATAGCATCATTATTTATAATGGGTTTATCATTACATCATTATTTACAATGGGTTTATCATTGGCTCAATGGCCAGACCATAACAGTAACACCACAATTTTCGCACTAGGGTCAAAGTTACAATGGGTTTATTATTGCCTCAATGGCCAGACCATAACAGTAACACCACAATTGTCGCACTAGGGTCAAAGCAAAAAGCCATTGCCAATGTGGTTGCGGTGCCACCATCGCAAAGAAACAAGGCAATTCGAAAGTTGTAGACAAGGGATACCTACAGCCCTTACTCCAGCCACTCCGCCACTCGAAACTCCACACTCCAGACAACACCCTCATAAAAAAAGTATATTATCAGATCAAGCTAAAGAAGATGGATAACAGTTTATCACAATTTTTTCACATATTATAAGCTTAGTGAACCATGCACATCAAATTATAAGCAGCTACAGAACATGGAAACTTATAAAGAGCACTATGATTTCGCAAAAATCTGTTTGCATATACTAAGTGTGCAACCGCAGCTAAAGTTAGCCCATGCCATGTCAAAGCTAGAAACAAACAGCCGATAGCACTAGTGCGGAACAGAGGATACAATCCATCTCGAACTCAATACACTGAATATTCAAAGTTGTACAGCTTAAATAATGAACATAAACATTGAGATGATTTGCTCCCTAGTCATCACTGCAGTCTCGTGCTTCCCATCTACGTCAAAATAAAGAGGATTTCCTAAAGCAAATCACCTTTGTTATGTACATATCCATATAAATGAACCAGCAAATGCCTCTAAATAAGGCTAGAAGGTAGTAGTCGAAGTAGACGTACGGAAGCAAACAGTCGCGTAGGAGACGCTCACCAAAAACCTAATCGCCCCTCTCCCGTACAGGATCTGGAGAGGCGGGGTTTCGGAGGCCTGCTCTCCCGTCGGCCGTGTACGCGGTAGACGGGATGGGATCACCGGAGGCAGCAACAGAGAGAGGAACGACAGTGGGTGCAGAGCGTATGAGTTGTGTATTTGTGTCCGCCCCTGCGATCTCAATATATAGGCACGGTAGGAGAACGGTCAGCTCACAAATCAATTTGGCGTTTACTACAGCCGTTACCACGTAATCAATGCCAAAATAAAGGCATCGGCTCGGCTCATTCCCGCAACCCGCGGCGCGTCGTGACGAGGCGAGGCGAGGCGTGGCGAGGCGGGCGGCGGAGGAGCAGGAGCGCGCGTGTGGAACACCTCCACTACTCCTCTCTCTTCATACCAACTCACACTAGTGGGGAGAGAGCTCACCTATAAACTGGTGCAAAACTCTCCCAACTAGCAATGTGGGACTAAACTCCCACCATTCGCTATGGCAGCATGGGCCTTAGGGATTAAATGGAAATTGCCTAATGGGCCTGCTAGCCCATTCGAATTTCGGCAATCCCCCACCAGATCCCGAAGACCCATGGTGTTGTCCTCTGTTCCATTCACTATTTTTATATACCGGCATTTTCAGTGGAGACACGTTAAGGTTGAACATCCACCTAGAACAAGTAGCTACACTACATCACAACTGAACAATGGACTATGCCTTGAATTGTCAGTTTGGCGTAAAATAATTTCACTAAATGTCTTGCCAGTACTAGGCTGCGGAAGGCTGACCCCTCGGGTGGAGCATATTAGTCATACTCCTGACCTATTCATGAACTTATTAGAGATCACCCAATCTCATAGACTGTGACCAGCAGTCAGGATCATATAGGTGTGTTCCTCCAAAGATCGCTCTGTAGGATAGCATCTTGCTTATACAAACCTTGGAACACATTAAGACGAAAGTCAACCTGCCATACAGTTTTTGAGAGTACTGCATCTCCAGTGGAGTGGGTTAGTAAAAATTACTCTCCTCAGTTAACCACTAGCTTGTTTTCCCAGGTCCCACTTCACGGGATCTCCGATCACATAGGTTGGGTTACTGCCATGGCAACTCATGTGGGTCTCATACCCATCTCCCTCGATGCATTTTCTATCACAACACGTGATAGCCCTTTAGTAAAGGGATCTGCCAGATTTTTAGCCGACTGGATATAATCCACCGCTATCACTCCGGAGTTTCTTAAATGTCTGACAACTTTTAATCTCATTTTTATGTGCTTTGTGGACTGTGCATTGTCCTTTGAACTCTTCACCTTGACAATCACTGTTTGATTGTCACAGTTCATAAGGATAGCCGGTACTGGCTTTTCAACCACAGGCAAGTCCATCAAAAGATCTCGAAGCCATCCTGCTTCGACACTAGACGTGTCTATTGCTGTTAATTCTGCTTCCATTGTCGATCTCGTTAAGATCGTTTGCTTGCAAGACTTCCAGGAAACAGCACCACCTCCAAGGGTAAACACATACCCCGTTGTGGCTTTCATCTCATCAGCATCAGAGATCCAATTCGCATCACAATACCCTTCAAGTACCGAAGGATATCCACTGTAGTGAAGTCCATGGTTCACGGTACCTTTCAGATAGCGCATAATTCTTTCTACAGCAATGACAATGCACATCACCCGGATTGGAAACAAACCGGCATAGTTTGCACACAGCAAACATGATGTCAGGCCTCGTAGCGCTCGCTAGATACATGAGTGAACCAATTACTTGAGAGTACCTCAGCTGATCCTTAGCTGTGCCTTCGAACTTTCGAATCCGCACACTAGGATCATATGGCGTTGGAGAAGTTTTGCAGTCCGAATATCCAAAACGACTCAAAACCTTCTCAATATAATGGGATTGCAGAAGTGTAATCCCACCCTCATTGTTTCTCAATAGCTTGATGTTCAAGATAACATCAGCCACACCAAGATCTTTCATCTCAAAGTTCTGGGATAGAAATGACTTAACCTCATTGATTACTTTCAGGTTGGTCCCAAATATCAGTATGTCATCAACATACAAACACAAAATAACTCCTTCGCCCCCACCATGGCGATAGTATACACATTTGTCAGCTTCATTAACAACAAAGCCAACATATGTTAAAGTTGTATTGAACTTCTCATGCCATTGCTTAGGTGCTTGTTTCAGCCCATATAAAGATTTCAGTAACTTACACACCTTTCCTTCTTGACCATCTAACACAAAGACATCTGGCTGTTGCATATAGATTTCCTCGTCTAACTCTCCATTTAGGAAAGCCGTATTAACATCCATCTGATGGACGAGAAGACCATGCGAGGCCGCCAACGAGAGTAATACTCGAATGGTGGTCAGTCTGGCCACAGGTGAATAAGTGTCAAAGAAATCTACATCTTCTTTCTAGGAATAACCCTTGGCCACAAGTCTAGCCTTGTACTTTTCAATCGTACCATCAGGCCTAAGCTTCTTTTTGAACACCCACTTACATCCTAATGGTTTACAGCCATAAGGACGTTCAGTGATCTCCCACGTTCCATTAGCCATGATGGAATCCATCTCACTACGGACCGCTTCTCTCCAGTAGTCAGCATCTGGAGATGCATAAGCTTCTGAAATAGAAGTGGGAGTATCATCCACAAGGTACACAAGGAAATCATCATCAAAGGACTTTGCAGTCCTCTGTCTCTTGCCCCTACCAAGGGTTTCCTCGTCATCCTTCTCAGGATTCTCATCATGTGTTTGTTCATAATATTCCATAGGAATGGCAGGTTCAGGAGTCTCCTCTGATTCCTGTCTAGAAGTGCTTTGCATATCTCTCATAGGAAAAATATCCTCAACGAATGTAGCATCTTTAGACTCCAAAATCGTACCGACCTTCACGTCAGGTACCTCAGATTTCACTACTAGAAATCTATACCAACGCTATTCTTACGTATCCCAAATTAACGCAATCCACAGTCTTTGGTCCAAGTTTACGCTTTTTGGGGATCGGCACATTGACTTTTGCCAAACAGCCCCAAGTACGTAAGTACGAGAGTGTTGTTTTTCTCTTCTCCCATTGCTCAATGGGAGTGACCTCATTGTCTTTCGTCAGAACTTTATTCAGCACATGACATGATGTCAATATAGCCTCCCCCCACCATGCCTTGGATAAACCCGATGTATCTAACATGGCGTTAACCAAATCTGTTAGAGTACGGTTTTTCCTTTCGGCAACCCCATTTGACTGAGGTGAATAGGGAGGCGTCCTCTCGTGAATAATGCCATGTTCCGCACAGAAAGAGTCAAACTACTTAGAAAAATACTCTCCACCACGATCTGACCGGATTCGTTTAATTTTCTTTTCAAGTTGATTCTCAACTTCTGCCTTATATATTTTAAAGTAGTGTAGAGCCTCATCTTTAGTGTTTAACAGATATACATAGCAAAACCTAGTGGAATCATCTATTAATGTCATGAAGTATCTCTTTCCACCTTTAGTCAACACACCATTCATCTCACAGAGATCAGAATGTATGAGTTCTAATGGCGCCAAGTGTCTCTCCTCCGCAGCCTTGTGGGGCTTGCGAGGTTTCTTTGCTTGTACACACGAATGTCACTTAGAACCTTTGGCTAAAGTAAAACTTGGAATTAAATTTAGTTTTGCTAACCGCGTCATGCAACTGAAACCAACGTGACAAAGACGTGAATGCCAAACTTCTGTTTCATTAACACTCGAATGAATATTGTTCACGACTTTATTACAAAAATCAGCGAGGGAAAAGCGGAACAGACCTCCGCACTCATACCCTTTTCCAACAAACAGTCCATATTTCGTTACAACTACTTTATTGGACTCGAAAACCAACTTAAATCCTTCTCTACATAGAAGGGAGCCACTAACGAGATTCTTCTTGATGGCGGGGACATGCTGCACGTTCTTGAGCTGCACGATCCTTCCCGAAGTCAACTTCAGATCGACCGTGCCAACACCAAGTACAGAAGCACTTGCGCCGTTCCCCATCAATACGGACCCGTTCCTTGTGACCTGATAAGAAGAAAACAATGAGATGTCAGCACACACATGAATGTTTGCACCTGTGTCAATCCAACAATCAGTAGACTGACAAACTGAAAATACAGTAAACAAATTACCATACCCAGATGCCCCATTCTCATTGTTGCTCACGATCATGTTGACAGCCTTGGAATCCTGTCCTGGCTTCACATACTTCTTTGGGCACTTCCCAGCCCAGTGTTCCAGTGAACCACAAGTGAAGCAGCCATCTTTCTTCTTATACTTCTTGAAGGCCTTCTTAGCCTTCTTCTTGAAGTCGGTATTCTGCTGGACACCAGTCCTCGCCTTGTTCTTGTGGGAGTTGTAGTTCTTCTGTACCATATTGGCCGCAGAAGTCCCTTCATTCCCTTTTCCATGCGAGTCCTTTGCCCTCGAATTCTGCTCAACACTCAGATGGCCGATGACATCCTCTACTAAGAATTCACGCCTCTGATGTTTCCGAGTAGTGGCAAAGCTCCTCCAGGAATTAGGCAGCTTGGCGATTATGCATCCCGCGACATACTTGCCCGGTAACACGCACTTGAGAATTTCAAGCTCCTTAGCGATGCACTGTATCTCATGAGTCTGCTCCAAAACAGAACGGTTTTCGACCATTCTGTAGTCATGGAACTGCTCTATACTGTACATCTCGCTGCCAGCATCGGTTGCGCCGAATTTGGATTCGAGCGCCTCCCACAAGTCCTTGGCAACCCGCACATGTAAATATGCGTCAACAAACTTCTCTCCGATCACGCTTAGAACGCATGCAACAAAGACGACGGTGGCATCCCTAAACGCCTTCTCCTGATCAGGAGTAATCGTTTCCGTGGGAGTGACACCGACGACCCAGAACACGTTCATAGCCGTGAGCCATAAGAATGTTTTGGTCTGCCAACGCTTAAAGTACATCCCCGTAAACGGGTCCGGTTTCAGTGCAGTTGCAAAACCATGAATCGAAAATTGCCTACACATATTAGGTTTTTGGATTGTTAAGAATCTAGGCAATTTACAGATTAAATTAATCCAAGTATAAATCATGAGCATGACGTAAACATACTGATAATCAACCATATTCATGCATGCTAGATTGACAGTAGACACATCTACGCATACTACTAGTATCACACACATGGAAATAAAAAGGGCAGGGATAAACGTGTTATACCCTGCGACCGGCCAGTTGGCTGTAGACGTAGCAGTGGCGGCAGCCGCGGCGGCGGCAGCAGCAGCGTTGGCGGCCTCAGCAGCAGCGGCCTCGGTGGCAGCAGCAGCTCGTTCGGCTTCGGAGGCCATGTTGACGATGAGGTAGTAGTCGAAGTAGACGTACGACAGCGAGCAGTCGCGTAGGAGACGCTCCCCAAAAACCTAATCGCCCCTCTCCCGTACAGGATCTGGAGAGGCGGGGTTTCGGAGGCCTGCTCTCCCGTCGGCCGTGTACGCGGTAGACGGGATGGGATCACCGGAGGCAGCAACAGAGAGAGGAATGACAGTGGGTGCATAGCGTATGAGTTGTGTATTTGTGTCCGCCCCTGCGACCTCAATATATAGGCACGGTAGGAGAACGGTCAGCTCACAAATCAATTTGGCGTTTACTACAGCCGTTACCACGTAATCAATGCGCCGTTTTACTACGCGCGGTTAACATAAATGTGACGCAATAGACAAAAATAACAAACTTGGAATATGACAATTGGTTTGAAAAGGTGTTCAAAGAAATGAGCTATCTCCTCCGAAGATTCTTGGGTTTCAGACCAAATGACGGTTGTTATGGTCACATTCATGGTATAGTTTGTTTAAATGTGACCATATTCTACACAAACATGCATAATACAACAACGAACAATGTTGATGAAGAAAGTTATATTTTTCATTGAATAAAAATGCCATTTTCCATTTTCGGAGTGCTAAAAATGGTTTTTTTTGAAGCATCTACCAAAAATGTGTTGCAAAATTGTACCAAACAAAATTATCAAGCTAATTTACCACATTTCATGTTCAAATAACAAAACATCTACCTCTCAATAGGTTTAAATAGACCTCTTTTAAAAAAGACAAAATTGTGCCGATTCAGTTGAAACCGGGCCAAATTTGAACTACAGATGCCTCGAAGTTGTCTAATGTTTTTTGTAAAAATCATTTTTAGATGAACAATTACCTATTTAAACATAGATACACCAATATTTTCTCAATATTCATCCCCTATATACGAAAGGTAATGCCCGGCGTCTTGGCTTTTTCCTAAAACAGGCTTAGAAAATTCTAGAAAATTCAAAAAAACTTGAAATGATGCAAGGCCTTCTCGTGGTGTCATTATATATGTCCTAGTATACAGCAAAAATAAGAAACTTGGAATGCGACAATTGGGCTGAAAAGGTGTTCAAAGAAATGAGCTATCTCCTCCGAAGATTCTTGGGTATCAGGCCAAATGACGGTTGTTATGGTCACATTCATGGCATAGTTTGTTTAAATGTGACCATATTCTACCGCCGACCGGCGTCGTTTCCGGCAACACCCTAGAGTCTCAATATATAGGGAAGTGTTCAACTTATGTGTCTATCCCATAGCTTGTAAACACATGGTATTGCAACCACTATATTTTTTTGGTCATTCCGATGCTTCCGAGCTCCTCTTCGAAGAACCCTAGATGGAATCTCATGTAAACTCCATAGAGAGAAGTGGATGCCGGTGAAGCGTCCAACACCCCGGAGTGCAATCTTTGCCATCAAAAGCACACAACACACATATACTAACATGGTATGGCACCCCCTATCTTGTGTTGGGATCCATACGCTCCATAGCCCCCCTTCGGTGAAACCCTAGACCCGCTAGAGAAATACCGGACTTATACGGAAACACGCGGTAACGGCGTCGAAAGGGGGTAGCAATGTGGAACTAGTTTCTTGGTTGTGTTAGGGTAGTCCATAGAAACCCAATACACATTGTTAGAAGACAACTCTTTGGAAGATTCATGATGTTTCGTCCGATACGGGAGTTTCACCCTATAAGCGCGTGTAAACTCACGAGAGAGAAGTGGATGCCGGTGAACCGGCCCACACCCCGGTGTGCAATATTTTCCATCCAAAGCACACAACAAAACTATACTAACATGGTATGGCACCCCCTAGCTTTTGTTGGGATCCAGACGCTCCGTAGCCCCCCCTCCGGTGAAACCCTAGACCCGCTGGAGAAATACCGGACTTACTCGGAAACACGCGGTAAAAACATCAAAAGGGGGTAGCAATGTGGAACTAGTTGCTTGCTTGTGTTAGCGTAGTCCATAGAAACCCAATAAACATGGTTAGAACACAACTCTTCGGAAGATTCACGATGTTTCGTCCGATACGGGAGTTTCACCATATAAGCGCGTGTAAACTCACGAGAGAGAAGTGGATGTCGGTGAAGCGGCCCACACCCCGGAGTGCAATCTTTGTCATCAAAAGAAAACCACACCTATACTAACATGTTATGGAACCCCCTAGCTTTTGATGGGATCCATACGCTCCGTAGCGCTCCCTCCGCTGAAACCCTACCTCCGCTGGAGAAATACCAGACTTATACGGAAACACGCGGTAACGGCGTCGAATGGGGGTAGCAATGTGGAACTAGTTTCTTAGTTGTGTTAGGGTAGTCCATAGAAAACCAATAAAACAAGGTAGAACACAACTCTTCGGAAGATTCACGATATTTTGTCCGATACGGGAGTTTCACCCTATAAGCGCGTGTAAACTCACGAGAGAGAAGTGGATGCCGGTGAAGCGGCCCACACCCCGGAGTGCAATCTTTGCCATCCAAAGCACACAATACAACTATACTAACATTTTATGGCACCCCCTAGCTTTTGTTTGGATCCATACGCTCTGTAGTCCCCCTCCGGTGAAACCCTACCTCCGTTGGAGAAATACCCGACTTATACGGAAACACGCGGTAACAGCGTCGAAAGTGGGTAGCAATGTGGAACTAGTTGCTTGGTTGTGTTAGGTTAGTCCATAGAAACCTAATGCACATTGGTAGAACACAACTCTTTGGAAGATTCACGATGTTTCGTCCGATACGGGAGTTTCACCATATAAGCGCGTGTAAACTGACGAGAGAGAAGTGGATGCCGGTGAAGCGGCCCACACCCCGGAGTGCAATATTTGCCATAAAAAGCACACAACACAACTATACTAACATGTTATGGCACCCCCTAGCTTGTTTTGGGATCCAGACGCTCCGTAGCCCCACCTCCGGTGAAACCCTAGACCCGCTGGAGAAATACCGGATTTATACGGAAACCCGCGGTAAATGGCGTCGAAAGGGGGTAGCAATGTGGAAATAGTTTCTTGGTTGTGTTAGGTTAGTCCATAGCAACCTAATAGACATTGGTAGAACACAACTCTTTGGAAGATTCACGATGTTTTGTCCGATACGGGAGTTTCACCCTATAAGCGCGTGTAAACTCACGAGAGAGAAGTGGATGCCGGTGAAGCGGCCCACACCCCGGTGTGCAATATTTGCCATCCAAAGCACACAAAAAAACTATACTAACATGGTATGGCATCCCCTAGCTTTTTTTGGGAACCAGACGCTCCGTAGCCCCCCTCCGGTGAAACCCTACCTTCTGTTGGAGAAATACCGTACTTATACGGAAACACGCGGTAACAACGTCGAAAGGGGGTAGCAATGTGGAAATAGTTGCTTGGTTGTGTTAGGGTAGTCCATAGCAACCCAATACACATGGTTAGAACACAATTCTTCGGAAGATTCACGATGTTTTGTCCGATACGGGAGTTTCACCCTATAAGCGCGTGTAAACTCACGAGAGAGAAGTGGATGCCAGTGAAGCGGGCCACACCCCGGAGTGCAATATTTGTCATCCAAAGAACAACAAACCTATACTAACATGGTATGGAACCCCCTAGCTTTTGATGGGATCCAGACGCTCCGTAGCACCCCCTCCGGTGAAACCCTACCTCCACCGGAGAAATACCAGACTTATACGGAAACACGCGGTAACGACGTCGAAAGGGGGTAGCAACGTGGAACTAGTTGCTTAGTTGTGTTAGGGTAGTCCATAGGAAACCAATGAAACAAGGTAGAACACAACTCTTCGGAAGATTCACGATGTTTCATCTGATACGAGAGTTTCACCCTATAAGCGCGTGTAAACTCACGAGAGAGAAGTGGATGCCGGTGAAGCGGCCCACACCCCAGAGTGCAATCTTTGCCATACAAAGAACACAACAGAACTATACTAACATGGTATGGCGCCCCCTAGCTTGTGTTGGGATCCATATGCTCCGTAGCCCCCCCTCCGGTGAAACCCTAGACCCGATGGAGAAATAACGGATTTATACGGAAACCCGCGGTAACGGCGTTGAAAGGGGGTAGCAATGTGGAACTAGTTGCTTGGTTGTGTTAGGGTAGTCCATAGCAACCTAATAGACATTGGTAGAACACAACTCTTCGGAAGATTCACGACGTTTCGTCCGATACGGGAGTTTCACCCTATAAGCGCGTGTAAACTCACGAGAGAGAAGTGGATGCCGGTGAAGCGGCCCGCACCCTGGAGTGAAATATCTGCCATCCAAAGCACACAATAAAACTATAATAACATGTTATGGCACCCCCTACCTTTTGTTGGGATCCATACGCTCCATAGCCCCTCTCCGGTGAAACCCTACCTCCGCTGGAGAAATACCGGACTTATACGGAAACACGCGGTAACGTCGTCGAAAGGCGGTAGAAATGTGGAACTAGTTGCTTGATTGTGTTAGGGTAGTCCATAGAAACCTAATACACATTTGTAGAACACAAACTCTTCGGAAGATTCACGATGTTTCATCCGATACGGGAGTTTCACCCTATAAGCGCGTGTAAACTCACGAGAGAGAAGTGGGTGCCGGTGAAGCGGCCCACACACCGGAGTGCAATCTTTCCATCCAAAGCACACAACACAACTATACTAACATGTTATGGAACCCCCATATCTTGTGTTGGGATCCAGACGCTCCGTAGCCCCCCTCCGGTGAAACCCTACCTCCGCTGGAGAAATACCGGATTTATACGGAAACACGCGGTAACGGCGTCGAAAGGGGGTAGAAATGTGGAACTAGTTGCTTGGTTGTGTTAGGATAGGCCATAATAAACAAGGGGATTTATTATAAATTGATAAATCAAATTAAATATTGTAATTATAAATTTAACAAGCTATTTTGGAAGAAAAAATATATAAAAAATAATCTTTACCGTGTGCATGCACACGGCAAAGACTGAAAAAAATCTTTGCCGTGTGCATGCACACGGCAAAGAATTTTTTTTATTTTTTTATTTTTCTATTTACTCTACATATTATTATTACTATTATTACTTTCATAATTAAATTATTACTATTATATAATATTATTAGTCCAACCTGTTATGAAACTCTATATTGTGTTTGGATTCCACCGCCGACCGGCGTCATTTCCGGCAACACCCGAGAGTCTCTATATATAGGGAAGTGTTCAACTTATGTGTCTATCCCATATCTTGTAAATACATGGTATTGCAACCACTATATTTTTTTGGTCATTCCGATGCTCCGGAGCTCCTCTCCGAAGAACCCTAGATGGAATCTCATGTAAACTCCATAGAGAGAAGTGGATGCCGGTGAAGCGTCCCACACCCCGGAGTGCAATCTTTTCCATCAAAAGCACACAACACACATATACTAACATGGTATGGCACCCCCTATCTTGTGTTGGGATCCATACGCTCCGTAGCCCCCCTTCGGTGAAACCCTAGGCCCGCTGGAGAAATACCGGACTTATACGGAAACACGCGGTAACAGCGTCGAAAGGGGGTAGCAATGTGGAACTAGTTTCTTGGTTGTGCTAGGGTAGTCCATATAAACCCAATACACATTGTTAGAACACAACTCTTCGGAAGATTCACGATGTTTCGTCCGATACGGGAGTTTCACCCTATAAGCGCGTGTAAACTCACGAGAGAGAAGTGGATGCCGGTGAAGCGGCCCACACCCCGGTGTGCAATATTTGCCATCCAAAGCACACAACAAAACTATACTAACATGGTATGTCACCCCCTATTTTTGGGATCCAGACGCTCCGTAGCCCCCCTCCGGTGAAACCCTAGACCCGCTGGAGAAATACCGGACTTATACGAAAACACGCGGTAACATCGTCAAAAGGGGGTAGAAATGTGGAACTAATTCTTGGTTGTGTTAGGGTAGTCCATAGCAACCCAATACACATGGTTACAACACAACTCTTTGGAAGATTCACGATGTTTCGTCCGATACGGGAGTTTCACCCTATAAGCGCGTGTAAACTCACGAGAGAGAAGTGGATGCCGGTGAAGCGCCCCACACCCCGGAGTGCAATATTTGTCATCCAAAGAACAACACACCTATAATAACATGGTATGGAACCCCTAGCTTTTGATGGGATCCAGACGCTCTGTAGCGCCCCCTCCGGTGAAACCCTACCTCCGCCGGAGAAATACCAGACTTATACGGAAACACGCGGTAACGACGTCGAAAGGGGGTAGCAATGTGGAACTAGTTGCTTATTTGTGTTAGGGTAGTCCATAGCAAACCAATAAAACAAGTTAGAACACAACTCTTTGGAAGATTCACGAAGTTTCGTCCGATACGAGAGTTTCACCCTATAAGCGCGTGTAAACTCACGAGAGAGTAGTGGATGCCGGTGAAGCGGCCCACACCCCGGAGTGCAATATTTGCCATCGAAAGAACACAATACAACTATACTAACATGTTATGGCACCCCCTGGCTTTTGTTGGGATCCATACGCTCCGTAGCCCCCCTCCGGTGAAACCCTACCTCCGCTGGAGAAATACCGGACTTATACGGAAACACGCGGTAACGCCGTCGAAAGGGGGTAGCAATGTGGAACTAGTTGCTTAGTTGTGTTAGTGTAGTCCATAGCAAACCAATAAAACAACGTAGAACACAACTCTTCGGAAGATTCACGATGTTTCGTCCGATACGGGAGTTTCACAATATAAGCGCGTGTAAACTCACGAGAGAGAAGTGGATGCCGGTGAAGCGTCCCACACCATGGAGTGCAATCTTTGCCATCCAAAGAACACAACAGAACTATACTAACATGGTATGGCACCCCCTAGATTGTGTTGGGATCCATACGCTCCGTAGCCCCCCTCCGGTGAAACCCTAGATCCGCTGGAGAAATACCGGATTTATACGGTAACCCGCGGTAACGGCGTCGAAAGGGGGTAGCAATGTGGAACTAGTTGCTTGGTTGTGTTAGGGTAGTCCATAGAAACCTAATACACATTGGTAGAACACAACTCTTCGGAAGATTCATGATGTTTTGTTCGATACGGGAGTTTCACCCTATAAGCGCGTGTAAACTCATGAGAGAGAAGTGGATGCCGGTGAAGAGGCCCACACCCCGGAGTGCAATCTTTGCCATAAAAAGCACACAACAAACCTATAATAACATGGTATGGAACCCCCTATCTTGTGTTGGGATCCATACACTCCGTAGCCCCCCTCCGGTGAAACCCTACCTCCGTTGGAGAAATACCGGACTTATACGGTAACACGCGGTAACGGCGTCGAAAGGGGGTAGAAATATGGAACTAGTTGTTTTGTTGTGTTAGGGTAGTCCATAGAAACCTAATAGACATTGGTAGAACATAACTCTTCGGAAGATTCACGATGTTTCGTCCGATACGGGAGTTTCACCATATAAGCGTGTGTAAACTCACGAGAGAGAAGTGGATGCCGGTGAAGCGGCCCACACCCCGGAGTGAAATCTCTGCCAATCCAAAGCACACAATACAACTATACTAACATGTTATGGCACCCCCTAGCTTTTGTTGGGATCCATACGCTCCATAGCCCCTCTCCGGTGAAACCCTACCTCCGCTGGAGAAATACCGGACTTATACGGAAACACGCGGTAACAACGTCGAAAGGGAGTAGCAATGTGGAACTAGTTGCTTTATTGTGTTAGGGTAGTCCATAGCAACCAAATACACATTGGTAGAACACAACTCTTCGGAAGATTCACGATGTTTCGTCCGATACGGGAGTTTCACCATATAAGCGCGTGTAAACTCACGAGAGAGAAGTGGAATGCCGGTGAAGCGTCCCGCACCCCGGAGTGCAATATTTGCCATAAAAAGCACACAACACACCTATACTAACAAGGTATGGAACCCCCTATCTTGGTTTGGGATCCAGACGCTCCGTAGCCCCCCTCCGGTGAAACCCTACCTGCGCTGGAGAAATACCGAACTTATACGGAAACACGCGGTAACGACGTCGAAGGGGGTAGAAATGTCCAACTAGTTTAATGCTTGTGTTAGGGTAGGCCATAATAAACAAGGTAATTTATTATAAATTGATAAATAAAATTAAATATTATAATTATAAATTAAATAAGCTATTTTGGAAGAAAAAATAAAAAAAATATTCTTTACCATGTGCATGCACACGGCAAAGACTGAAAAAAATCTTTGCCGTGTGCATGCACACACTAGTAGAAAAAGGCCTATCTGTGGCGCACCAAAAAAATCTTTGCCACTTACGGACCGCGGCTAAAGGCCTGTCCACGTGGGCGGTGGCGTGCGTCGGGGGCGGGGGACCTTTAGTCCCGGTTGGCGTGGCCAACCGGGACTACATGCTTTTTCGTTATTTCTTTAATTCATTTGGGGTTTCTAATTATTTTTCACTCCCTTTTTTTCACTCCCATTTTTTCACTCCCTTTTTTCAGAATTTTTATTATTTGCTTAGTGTCTAACTACAATTATCTCTAGTCAAATTTCTTACTCGTGGTCAAACTTCCCGGTCACCATCCTCCCACTACTCTAGCACTAGCACGCTTAACTTCCGAGTTTCATCCCGTCCCGCATCCAAGTGTTTCGCATGCATGTCTGTGATACTAATATCATATCAATCCTATTAACATGTTGGTCGATGCCACATTTCTTTATTGTCTGAATTTCAAATAAATCTTTTAATAAACAAAGTAATGATGTTATTAATAATTTTGAATAAATAAATAAACATTAAGTTTTTAATTTGTATTATTTCAAAAAAATATTCAGAAAAATAAAACTAATTCATTTTAAAATCTTAAAAATACAATTAATATATCAAAATATTCAGAAAAATAAAACTAATTCATTTTAAAATCTTAAAAATACAATTAATATATCAAAATATTCAGAAAAATAAAACTAATTCATTTTAAAATCTTAAAAATACTATTAGTGTATCAAAATATTCAGAAAAATAAAACTAATACATTTTAAAATCTTAAAAATACAAATAATATATCAAAAAACCAGTAGGCTATTCTATTATTTTTAGAATGAGTTCAAAAATGTATTTGAAGTAAATCCAACTAGATGAGTTTGGTATTGACTAGATCTATGTTTTCCTGGCTTAGATTAATTTAGAAACGGTAGTTTTTCTGTTTTGTTTTCTTGATGTGTTATTGTTTGTTTTCTTGATGTGTTTTTGTTTGTTTGTTTGAAATGTGTGTTTGACATAATATAGAAATAATATAGCTACTAATTAATATAGAAATAATATCCATTACATAATAATATATATACATTACATACTAATATATCCATTACATGCATATATCGAACGCAAGATGCGGTACACAAACACCATCTACTCTAGCTCCGTCGAGTAGATGCGGAACAACTCTCGTAGAAACGTATGCATCTATGGCTTAGATTAATTTAGAAACGGTAGTTTTCCTGTTTTGTTTTCTAGATGTGTTATTGTTTGTTTTCTTGATTTGTTTTTGTTTGTTTGTTTTGAAATGTGTGTTTGACATAATATAGAAATAATATAGCTACTAATTAATATAGAAATAATATCCATTACATAATAATATATATACATTACATACTAATATATCCATTACATGCATATATCGAACGCAAGATGCGGTACACAAACACCATCTACTCTAGCTCTGTCGAGTAGATGCGGAACAACTCTCGTAGGAAACGTATGCATCTATGGCTTAGATTAATTTAGAAACGGTAGTTTCCCTGTTTTGTTTTCTAGATGTGTTATTGTTTGTTTTCTTGATGTGTTTTTGTTTGTTTGTTTTGAAATGTGTGTTTGACATAATATAGAAATAATATAGCTACTAATTAATATAGAAATAATATCCATTACATAATAATATATATACATTACATACTATTATATCCATTACATGCATATATCGAACGCAAGATGCGGTACACAAACACCATCTACTCTAGCTCCGTCGAGTAGATGCGGAACAACTCTCGTAGAAACGTATGCATCCATGGCTTAGATTAATTTAGAAACGGTAGTTTTCCTGTTTTGTTTTCTAGATGTGTTATTGTTTGTTTTCTTGATGTGTTTTTGTTTGTTTGTTTTGAAATGTGTGTTTGACATAATATAGAAATAATATAGCTACTAATTAGTATAGAAATAATATCCATTACATAATAATATATATACATTACATACTAATATCCATTACATGCATATATCGAACGCAAGATGCGGTACACAAACACCATCTACTCTAGCTCCGTCGAGTAGATGCGGAACAACTCTCGTAGGAAACGTATGCATCTATGGCTTAGATTAGTTTAGAAACGGTAGTTTTCCTGTTTTGTTTTCTAGATGTGTTATTGTTTGTTTTCTTGATGTGTTTTTGTTTGTTTGTTTTGAAATGTGTGTTTGACATAATATAGAAATAATATAGCTACTAATTAATATAGAAATAATATCCATTACATAATAATATATATCCATTACATACTAATATATCCATTACATGCATATATCGAACGCAAGATGCGGTACAAACACCATCTACTCGAGCTCCGTCGAGTAGATGCGGAACAACTCGTAGGAAACGTATGCATATATGGTTGTATAGTTGAGGTTGGTCCGGTTCAGTGGGTTCTTCCCCCAACGCATGTGATTCTTGGAGGGGAAACCAGACTTCATGGTTTTGTAGTCGGCGTGGATGAAGGCGGTTGCCATTGGAGCCATCCCGGTCTTGTGACCGCACAAATCATCAAAATGGATAAGATCCTGAAGATCAATGGAGTGATCTTCAGGTATCACAATACCCAATCGCATCAACTTCTGCCGGTCTTGAGTGATGTCAACACTGCAGAAGTCGTACCCCTTGTTGACAAGAAAATCAACAAGGGCCGTAGAATCCTTTGAACTACTGCAACAACAAAAATAGAACGTGTTAGATATGTTGCAACACATGTATTCTTCCAATGCAACAAACAAATCAAAAATGCAACACTATCCTACAAGAGAGATCGATTGTACGTGTGCGTTACCTTGCCCATTGGAAGACCAACACGATCTCCTGGAAGGCAATTTGGATGACGGCAACATCCCGTTGATCCGCCGTATACTCTAAATCAAGCCCGAAGAACCTATGGTGTTCATCGGCTTCTTCATAGAGATTGCTGAAATGCGTAAGAAGATCGGGGAGCCTCTCGCACATAAACTTTTTAATTTGTATTATTTCTAAAAAATATTCAGAAAAATAAAACTAATTCATTTTAAAATCTTAAAAATACAATTAATATATCAAAATATTCAGAAAAATAAAACTAATTCATTTTAAAATCTTAAAAATACAATTAATATATCAAAATATTCAGAAAAATAAAACTAATTCATTTTAAAATCTTAAAAATACTATTAATATATCAAAATATTCAGAAAAATAAAAATAATACATTTTAAAATCTTAAAAATACAAATAATATATCAAAAAACCAGTAGGCTCTTCTATTATTTTTAGAATGAGTTCAAAAATGTATTTGAAGTAAATCCAACTGGATGAGTTTGGTATTGACTAGATCTATGTTTTCCTGGCTTAGATTAATTTAGAAACGGTAGTTTTTCTGTTTTGTTTTCTTGATGTGTTATTGTTTGTTTTCTTGATGTGTTTTTGTTTGTTTGTTTTGAAATATGTGTTTGAAATAATATAGAAATAATATAGCTACTAATTAATATAGAAATAATATCCATTACATAATAATATATATACATTACATACTAATATATCCATTACATGCATATATCGAACGCAAGATGCGGTACACAAACACCATCTACTCTAGCTCCGTCGAGTAGATGCGGAACAACTCTCGTAGGAAACGTATGCATCTATGGCTTAGATTAATTTAGAAACGGTAGTTTTCCTGTTTTGTTTTCTAGATGTGTTATTGTTTGTTTTCTTGATGTGTTTTTGTTTGTTTGTTTTGAAATGTGTGTTTTACATAATATAGAAATAATATAGCTACTAATTAATATAGAAATAATATCCATTACATAATAATATATATACATTACATACTAATATATCCATTACATGCATATATCGAACGCAAGATGCGGTACACAAACACCATCTACTCTAGCTCCGTCGAGTAGATGCGGAACAACTCTCGTAGGAAACGTATGCATCTATGGCTTAGATTAGTTTAGAAACGGTAGTTTTCCTGTTTTGTTTTCTAGATGTGTTATTGTTTGTTTTCTTGATGTGTTTTTGTTTGTTTGTTTTGAAATGTGTGTTTGACATAATATAGAAATAATATAGCTACTAACTAATATAGAAATAATATCCATTACATAATAATATATATCCATTACATACTAATATATCCATTACATGCATATATCGAACGCAAGATGCGGTACAAACACCATCTACTCGAGCTCCGTCGAGTAGATGCGGAACAACTCGTAGGAAACGTATGCATCTATGGCTGTATAGTTGAGGTTGGTCCGGTCCAGTGGGTTCTTCCCCCAACGCATGTGATTCTTGGAGGGGAAACCAGACTTCATGGTTTTGTAGTCGACGTGGATGAAGGCGGTTGCCATCGGAGCCATCCCGGTCTTGTGACCGCACAAATCATCAAAATGGATAAGATCATGAAGATCAATGTAGTGATCTTCAGGTATGACAATACCCAATCGCATCAACTTCTGCCGGTCTTGAGTGATGTCAACACTGCAGAAGTCGTACCCCTTGTTGACAAGAAAATCAACAAGGGCCGTAAAATCCTTTGAACTACTGCAACAACAAAAATAGAACGTGTTAGATATGTTGCAACACATGTATTCTTCCAATGCAACACTATCCTACAAGAGAGATCGATTGTACGTGTGCGTTACCTTGCCCATTGGAAGACCAACACGATCTCCTGGAAGGCAATTTGGATGACGGCAACATCCCGTTGATCCGCCGTATACTCTAAATCAATCCCGAAGAACCTATGGTGTTCATCGGCTTCTTCATAGAGATTGTTGAAATGCGTAAGAAGATCGGGGAGCCTCTCGCACATATTTTTGTACGCCACGTCGAGACTCTTGCGGCATGGTGTGGCCACACGTAGAGTGTTCCAAACTTCAGCCATGGGTGCTTGGTGGAGGAAGATCGAAGAGAGGAGAAGAAACAGAGAAGAGAGAAGAAGAAACAGAGACTCTCGGGTGCGCGCACTGTAGCAATGGCCTCTGCTTCTTGCTCGCTAAATAAAACCGCCGCGCGGGAGGCGAGGAGTTTGTACCTTTAGTCCCGGGTGGCCACGCCAACCGGGACTAAAGGCAGGGAGGCCAGCAGACTGGATCATTAGTCGCGGGTGGCCAGGCCAACCGGAATTAAAGCCCTCCACACGCCTCCACGCGCTTCACAACCCACGACGCATGACCTTCTATCGCGGGTCTCCTCCCGATCCGGGACTAAAACCCCTTTAGTCACGGTGCAGAAAGTTTGGGGACTGATGGGGGCGTATGGAAGGCCTTTTTTCTACTAGTGACATGGAGCGCCGCACTAGACACGTACCCAATAACAGAGACCAGGAACACCATTGCGAAGCATGTCGTTCCGATACATACCATCTCCTTGAGTCTCTTTCTGTAGTACAAAAAGGCTCATGATCATCTCCTCCCGAAGACTCAACGAAGAGCGAGCGGAGGATAATCTATTACCTATTGGCAAATATGGTGATTGGGACGAGGACAAGGGTGGCGCTGGCCTGCCTGTAAACGACGAACACCATGGGGCTCATGCCGCCGCTGAATATCGCCTTGGCCCAGAGCGCCATGGCTGCGTAAATGCACTGCACCACAACCATGGCCGCCCACGGCTATTTGATGAAACTAGGATGGTGGCCCTAGAAAATGCGAAGGGCATGTTACATAAGGCATGGGTTAGGGTTCGAAACATTCCTGTTGACAAAAGGTGTGATGCTAATGCTGCCTATGTTGGGTACTTTGTTGGAGTCACACTAGAAATTGATCAAGCTAGTTTACATAAAGCTGAGTTTTGTCACATCCTGTTGGGTTGTAGGGACATATCCAAGCTTCCTAAATCTGCTGAGGGTGTCCTTGGAGATTATTTTTATGATTTCCTATGAGGTGGAAATGTCGTGGCATTTGGGCCTCCTACTAATCACATTTCGATTCATGTGAGTGATTCATCACTGCAGCCTTCTCCTAAGAGACATAGATATGGCGAGTGTGCAGAGGACTCGGCTGCTTCATCTGAAAGCCAAAATGCCTCTACCAACTATGTGGGGACTGGCTTTGGGAAGTCTTATTGTCAGTCATTGCCAGTGGTCCCTGAACATGAATCGGAAGAGGAGAGTGAAAATGATGAAGGATTGTTGATCGATGTGATTGCAAGAGAGAACAGGAGCAAAATGACAGACAAAACTGTGGTTACAGATACAGTGGGAGATACTCATGAGGTAGGCTTATTGTCTTCTGGGAAAAAGATGATGCAACATGATGTGACTCTGGACATGGGAGAGGGGAGGGTTCAAGCACCTATAACTCCTGTGATTGAAAAACAAAGTAGCTCCCTGGAAAGTGCTAATCAAGAAAAAAACTTGATTATATCCTATGCTGCTGCAGTGGTGGGAGAATCTTGGCCTGTTGAACCTATTGTCACATAATTGGAGAGCTCCAGCCATGTGGAAAGAAACAATACGACTTCCTATTTTGTTCAGTCCCCTCCCTCTCAGGTTTCTGAACCTGATGAAACTGAAAAAGGCCCTGGAGAAGTTGGGTGGGGAGTTGAGAGCCGCAACCAGGCTGGGAAGATGGAGATGTTAGGGAGAGAGCAGCTGCAATCTCCAAGAAAAGGAACCTGGAATGTGAGTAAAAATCTTGTGCTCAGTCCTCTAATTCCTTTTCAGTTTTATCCAACTTTGAAATTATGTCACGTGCTTCTATGATGGGTATCGATATCACCTCTGATAATTTTGATAGTATTGATCTTCTTAGGGAATTGGAAAAATCTAGAGCTTGCTTAGCCGGAAAAAATAATTCCATTTCAGATGTTCCTTTGGTTATTGTACATGATAATGGGGTGACAACTCCTTTGTGTTTAACCTGGCTAAGTTATGGAGAATTAGATGAATCTTTTGTTGTGGTTAAATCCAGGAAGGAAAAAGGAATGAGTAGAAAAGCTAATGTGACTGTTTCTCGGCCTGCCACTAGAGGGCAGAAGAAGACTGATACGGCTACCATGGCTCCTGGTAGGCCTATCAGACAGAAAAAATCCCTGACAAATTTAAATGTTAGGTGGCTTTTGGAATATTAGGGGTGCGGGTAAAAAAGGCATTTTCACTTGTATCCTGGACACTATTGTTGAGAACAAATTGGATTTCATTGGACTCCTGGAAACTATGAAAAAGAACTATTCTCCTGGCTTTTTTAGAAAAATTGATCCTGGTAACAATTACTTCTTGAAATGGACTCCTTCTGTTGGTAAATCAGGGAGTATCCTTTGTGGCTTTAAATATGAGTCCTTAGAAGTAAAGAATGTGAAGCTAGGGGATCATATGGTTTTGGTGTATCTTTGGGATAAAATCAAAAAATGCAGATGAGCCTCTGGGGTTGTGTATGGCCCAGCACATGAAGAACTTAAACCTAAATTCCTCTCGGAATTAGCCTCTTTTTTCAATGGGGTGGACTTCCTCTTCATTGCTGGTGGGGATTTTAATATTTTAAGGAACATGTCAGAGAAAAATAAACCTACTGTATTGCCTCACTCCTCGGACTTATTTAACTCGGTGATAAACTACTTTTGCTTGAGAGAAATTGACATGGTTGGGGGCAAATACACCTGGTCAAATAAACAAAGAAATTCCACCCTTGAAAAATTGGACAGAGTTCTTATGTCCATTTGTTGGAAAGGGTTGTTTCCTATGACTTTGGTTAGGAAGTTGGTAAGAGAACAATCTGATCACAGCCTTGTATTGTTGGACTCGGGGGATACTACTTTTGTTAGAATCAAAAGAGAATTTAGATTTGATATTTCTTGGCTTAATAATGAGGATTTCCTCCCCAAAGTTGCTGAAATTTGGGCTCAGTGTGTGAACAGTGATGATCCTATTGACATTTCAAATATTAAGCTCAAAAGAATTAAAAAATATTTCAAGGGTTGGGGTTCCAATTTATTTGGGAACTTCAAGAAAAATAAAAAGCAGTTGAGAGATGAATTGGAGATGTTGGATCAAATTGAAGAAACCAGTGACTTGTCCCCTGATATGTTTAGTAGGAGAGCCCACATTCAGACTGAGATTTTTAAAATGGATGCCGAGGAAGAAACGTATTGGTATCAAAGGGCACATGCAAGGTGGCTCCTACAGGGGGACTTAAACACATCCTATTTCCACAGAATTGTGAATGGTCGAAAAAAGAAAAATGTTGTGATATCGCAGGAGGATAATGGTGTGGTGGTGGAAGGGACCGATAACCTGTTGAGTTTGGCTACGAGTTATTACAAGAACCTGTTTGGACCAACACCTAGGAATCTTTTTACTCCATCTCCTTCCTTGTGGTCTAATGAGAAAATTTATTTGGGGAGGATAATGATATGCTCACTAAGCCTTTCTCTATCGATGAGGTGAAAAAAGCCCTTTTTGCGATGGATACTAATAGAGCTCCAGGCCCGGACAATATTCTAGCCGAGTTTTACCAACACTGCTGGGAACTGGTTAAGTTTGACATCATGCACTTATTTGAGTACTTTCACCGTGGGCAATCAGATGTTCAACGTTTAAACTATGGGGTGATCAATCTTTTCCTAAGGTAGTAGAAGCAAATAAAATTCAACCTTTTCGTCCTATATGCCTCCTCAGATGTATCTACAAGTTAATTACTAAAATGCTCACTCTCAGATTGGAAACCCTTCCTGCTAAGCTGTTCAGTATTCACCAAAGTGCTTTCATTAACATAAACATTATGGAATGCATTTGTTCCCTTCATGAAATTATGCACCATGCTCATGTGAAAAAACAAACTGGCGCTATTTTGAAACTTTATTTCTAAAAAGCCCACGACAAGGTTAACTGGGAATTCCTCCTGTGTTGTCTTAAGGCTACATGATTCAATGATGTTTGGTGCTCCTGGATACAACAAATTCTTCAAAATGGAATGGTTAGTGTGAAAATTAACAACCAGGTTGGACCTTCTTTTCAAAGTGCCAAATGTGTGAGGCAAGGGGACCCACTGTCTCCTTCCTTGTTTAATATAGTGGGTGAGGTGTTGACTCATATGGTTTTGCAAGCTCAAGTTAATGGTCTTTTGTGTGGGATGGCCCCTGACTTAGTGGCTAATGGAATTGCAATTTTGCAATATGCTGATGAGACGGTGTTATGCATTTCCCGTGACTTGGAGAAAGCTATCAATTTGAAACTCCTCCTGCATATGTTTGAACTTATGTCGGGCCTGAAAATTAATTTTGGTAAAAGTGAAGTTTACCTGATAGGGGGAGATAATGAGATTGCCTCTTTTTATTCCAACATGTTCAATTGCAATGTGGGACAGTTGCCTATGAAATACATTGGTGTTCCTATTACCTTTTCCATCCTTAAAACAATTGATTGGGATTTTTTGGATGGTAAGATGCTTAAGAAGCTGGATGGTTGGATTAGTGATGCTGCCTCCTCGGGTGGGAGGTTAACTCTTCTTGATTCTAGTCTTACTAGGATCCCTATGTACTATATGTCTATGTTTTTGTTGAGTAAGTCGTTTATTGATAAGTTAGACAAACATAGGATAAGGTTCTTCTTGGCTGGTAAAAGCAAAAACAAAAAATACCACATGGTTAAATGGGAGCAGGGTCTGCCGTTCTAAGAGTAAAGGTGGTTTGGGGGTTAAAGATTTACATCGTCAAAATGTCATCTTGCTTTGCAAGTGGTGGTGGAAACTGGAAAATCACTTGGGTTTGTGGCAAAAAATAGTTACTGCTAAATACCTTAGAGGTAAATCTGTGGCCTCGGTCAAAAGTAGAGTTTCAGTTTCTCCTTGATGGAAAGCGTTGATGAAAGTGAAGGAAACCTATATGGCTGGTACAAATGTCATTTTAAATAGAGGCGATTTAGTTCGTTTCTGGAAAGATCCCTAGCTGGATGGTTGCTCCCTGTATGTTTCTTATCCAGGGCTGTTTGACATTTTGTCAAGCTCAAGATTGGACAGTGGAAAAAGTGAGGGCCCATAACTTTGAGTTGCCTTTTCGACGCCATTTATCTCCTGCAATGTCCAATTAGTGGGAACTCATTGTGGCTGGGTTGAATAATAGGCCGAGTGTGGGTGATGGGGACCAAGTTAGATGGTCTTTGAGTACAAATGGAAAATTCACTACAAAATCGTTTTACTGCTTCCTGGAATCAAACCTTTCTGGCTCAAATAATGGTTGGATTTGGAAGGCTAAAATTCCTTTAAAAAAAACTTTGGCAACTTTTCTGTGATGCTATCCTCACGAGGGATAATTTGAAGAAAATAAATTGGTTGGGTAACCCCACCTGCTCCTTCTTTGATGATTTGGAGTCAGCTACACACCTTTTTTTTCACTTGTCCTCATGCCAGAGTGCTTTGGGGGTATCTTGGGGCTATGGTTGGAACTACTACTTGTGCTAATTCTGTGTGGCAAAGCATGGCCTGGTTTCATTGTTTTCTTCCTGGAAAAGGGAGGTTCCATATCCTCCTGCTAGCTGCCATCTGTTGGGCAGTCTGGTCCATCAGGAACTCTGTAACTTTTGATAAGAAATTGGTGAGATCGCCTGTTGTAACGATTTACATTGTTTGTTCGTTGTTGTGCTACTGGCAGGTTTGTATGATGCTGGAGATAACTTGAAGATCAAAGAAGGGTCCGCACAGCTAATGCGCAAGGCGGCGCTGCTTGCGGTTCAATGCACGGCCAGGAGAACTGCTACTGGAGAAGGTCCGGTGATGCTTCGCATCACAGATGGTTCAGAGACTTGAGTGGGAGGGTAGTGATCCCGCTGTCGTACTTTGTCTCTCTGGTTTGTTGTGGTTGTTGTTTTGGTAGTTCTGTGGCTGTTGTTTGTGTTAGAACAGAAGTTTCCTGTGATGTAGTGTGCTACCTTTACCGGACTCCTTTGTTTTTTTTAGTTTAGGTGGTAGATTTTTTGCCCCGTAGTACGTGTATCGAGCCGATTTCGTACAGTGGGTTTTCCTACCAGTGTCTACCCCCTTCTTCTTCCTTTTGTATTCCGTTGAACCCTGTATTTCCGTTGATGAAAGTTAATGGAAAGGAGGTAGTTACCAGTTGGAAAAAAAAATTATTGTGAATTCTGAAGCTGGTCGCAACTCGCAACCACGGTCAGATGATAATCGACATATTGTGGTCACTACCCACCACACGCTTCCATCGCCAGGTTGCAGTGACCATCTACAGGGACCTTGTCACAGGCTGCCGACGCAACGATTATATACTTGGATCTCCGGAAGCGGAGATAGGTCGAGGCAGCAGCGGGCGGAGCTGGTGGCACCCTGCTGCGGGAGGATCCGGCGGCACGCGGCGCACGGGCACTAGTAGAAAATAGGCCTTTAGTCCCAGTTTGCAAAGGCCATTATTCCCGGCTGTGCAACCGGGACTAAATATGCGCGACTAAAGGCCCCCCCTTTAGTCGCGCCTCTTACGAACCGGGACTAAAGGCCCGTCCACGTGGGCGCCAGGAGTCCGTCGGGGCGGAGGACCTTTAGTCCCGGTTCTCGTGGCTAACCGGGACTAAAGGCCTCCTCCGCAGGTTTAGGGTTTTAGCCCCCCTAAACCTGGTTTTTTTTAATTTGTACTGTTTTATTTCTTTTATATTTTATTTTGTGTTTTATTTTAATTTTGATGAAGTTTCAGTACACATATATATTCTACGCTACTATATACATGCATATGCAATTTCAAACAAGAAGAATTCAACAGGAATATATAATATATATTCAATCTCGGGTGACCATATACAACTTCGAACAAGTTTCCATACACAATTAAGATGGATGACCATACACAACTTCGAACAAGTTTCAATCTCGGAGATGCATATAATTTGATTCGTCCTCGGTATAGTGTTCTCCTTTAGGATCGAGGACTTGCCTCATGAAAAATCCTGCTAATTCCTCTTGAATTGGTCGGAAGCGAGCTTCTGGACTAAGCTTCCTCCGCAAGTTATCCGTCGCCTTCCGCACGCTATCCGACGCCTTCCGCTCAGAGGTGTGTTTCCGGATGTTCTCACAAACATAGTATCCACATAGATTGGTCCCCGGTGGCTTCTTATCCACATTAAGTAACCTTCTAAAATCTAGCTCATGTTTGAATTCACCGACAATTTCTTCTGAGAACCGTCTCCAAACCCTACAGGTCAAAGAAAACTAAATGAACAAGGGAGTTATTAGTTACTTGATATTAGGAAATGAACGAAAGAGACCGATCGATATAGAGCGCAAATGATTGAAAATAATTACTTTTGCAGCATTTTTCACATGTCGGCCCAATGCTTTGAATCCGAATCCATAGAGTCCATGATTAGAACTCTGGAGGTGTGAAGTTCAATCATTAGCAGAATCCAGTGGAACATGCGGACACGTTACATGCACACTCATGCATAACTCATCGATTAGACATACCATGCATGGAGTAAACAAAAGAGAATGGGCACAAGAGAGAAAACTCACCTAAAATGGTAATGAAATAGAATATGACTTTTGATTTGATGCTTTCTAAGAAACCTGTACAAGTCTTTCTCCACGTCTTCGGGGTGACGTTGTAACACATATCCATTAACGATATGTGGGTCAATGAACCCAACATCATGGATGTTTCCTATTTTGCATTCCCAAATCTTCAATCTGCATAATAGCGTACGCAACAATATAGTTAGGACAATATATATATATATATATATATAGGAAGCCCAAATGGGGCACCTAGCTCTTTTATCTCCTTCTTATCCGCCTTCCATTTCTCATAATCAGCAGACGCGGCCAATTTGGTTTCAGCTTCACTAAGTTCCCAAGCCCTTGGGAGGATAGGCTTCAGTGATGGCTCCGGTACCCGTGTGGTCTTAGGTACATAAGGGTCCGGGTTAATAGTCCAGGAGAGGGTTTCCTTGATTTCCGCCTGCTTCTGCTTCTTCACCGGAGGAGGATTGGGGGGCGGCGGCTGCTTACCCACCGGAGGAGGATTGGGGGTGGCGTATGCTTACCCGCCGGAGATTATGGATCGGGGGACGGCGTCGAATGGCGTGAAGGAGGTGTAGGTGAACCACCACCACCACCGCCACCACCACCACCACCATCGGAGGGGGGTGGACTTGTTAGCCTTGGCGCCTCGCCTGGAAACACTATGTACTTCTTTTTCCATAGAATGATCTGGCGCTTGACATCTCCAAGTCTTCTCTCCCCTTCGGGTGTAGCTATGCCAATCTCCAGGTCCTCAAACACTTGGACTATGTCTTCCACCGTGACACGAGCATAGCCATATGGAATGGGGTTGCTGTGGTGGAGTGCTCCAGGTGTACAGGGTAAAGCACTACCGCTAGCTACCTTCGTGGAAATGTTCCCCACGGGATAATGCAGATCACATTCTTTCATCTCCTTTACATCATCCACGGGGTAGTGAGGCTCCGGTGCACGAATCTCGATCGTCGGTGCATTAGCACCTGCAGGCGGGGCCTCCGTGGAAGCCATGCTGCTTCTCCGATGCTGGCTTCCGAGATCCGCTTCATGATCTTCATGCGGCCCTGCAGCCGATCTTTCTTTCAGTACAAGTCCATGCACGGTCTGCTTCAACTTACTAAGTTCTGATGCAACCTTCGCCAAAAGATCTGCATCCCGGTCTGTCTTTCTCTTACGGCTTCTGTAACAGTACGGGTCATTGTCCTGGGAAAATCCTACTTTCCACGGCATTCTGCCTTTGCTTCGTGCATGTCCTCCGTGTTCATCATTCCCGAGGGCTTTTGTCAGTGCGTCTTTCTCTCTGTTAAACTTGATCAAGCCCTCTTGATCTTGGGTCATTGCGTCAATAAGGGCTTGGGTGGGAGCAAACGTTTTCTGCCGATGAACACACGCCCCTGTCTCCGGGTCTAGCGATCCCCCATGCCCGTACCACCAGCTTTTGGCCCTTTCGTCCCCTCCCTCTGTACCTAGAGGGATTCCTCGCACCCTCAGGCCCTCCTCCATCTTCGCCCACTTAGGCGCCTAAAGGCGGTATCCTCCTGGCCGCATAACATGATGGTACTATTTCTTATCCGCATTAACCTTTTTTTTTGATATTTCGTTGAAATGCTCCGATTTCTTTTGCCTCAAAAATTCTGGCCAATCATCTTTCAGTCTCTCATGTTTTCAAGTGAAATCCGGAGTCTTGCCCTTCTTGACATAGTCACGGGTTAACTTTTTCTTGAATTTCCGGAATGCTTCGGCCATCTTCTGAAGAGCGAACTCTTTGACGCGCCTCCTCCTCTCACGTCCACCCGGAACCTCGTTACCGAATTCATCGACTTTGTTGTATTCTATAGATAGAATGAAATGTTCCATAAGCTTTCTCCAGCAATCCTTTTTTGTTCTCTTGTGGACAAAACTGAAACCAAGACGTGACTTCTTTGGCTCCTTCCATTCCTGGACGGTGATCGGGACGTTGTCTCTAACAACGACTCCGCATTGGTTGATAAACTTTGTTGTGTGTTGTAGGGGCTTGCTGGTTTCACCGACTAATTTGATGGTATATGTTTCTCCTTGTTTCATCGCCTTGGATTTGCCACGCTTTGTCGTACTCGATCCGGCCGAGAGCTAAAAAAAGAAAGAGAGTCGCGCGCGTTAATACATATGTATTCACATTTCAGTAAGTTTGTATCACGAGAGGCTCAACGTATATATATACCTGCCGGAGGTGGTTGCTACTTGCAATTCGAGATCATCGTTTGTCGACGGTTGTCCTCCGTTGACAATGTCCATTCCTTCACCTTCTTGATCATCGACAATGTCTGTTCCACCATCAAGGTTCAGAAAAGAAGAGACTACATCCTCTTCTTGCTCATCTTCTGAGCCCGACACATAAGGAATATCGTTGTTTATGATGCCCATTAAATAACGTTCAGCCTCCGGATCCCTAAGAGGCTCGGCTCTATCGTCCTCCATATGTCACTCCTGCATGTAGTAAAAATTAATTAAGTATAAAGGAATTTAAAAAAATAAGATTAAGGGGAAAGAGAGGAGGAGCATCGACGGTCGTACGGTACGTGTTAGGGAGCCGCTCGGGGGCGGAGGGGGTTTAGGGGGTACGGTATAGAGGAGGAGCAAATATTGACGGTGATTTTTTAGTAGAATGAGACTTAGCAAATATTAGTACAAATATTTTACTTCGTCATGAAATGGCCGTACTTTTTTTTGACTTAGGAATATATATTTAGGGTTAGTAGTGCTTCGATTTTTTTTAGCTTTTTTTGACTTAGGAATATTTAGGGTTAGTAGACTTAGCAAATGACCGTACTTTTTTTTGACTTAGGAATATAGACTTAGAATTTTTTTTGACTAAAGAATATATACTTATGGTTAGTACACTTAGGGTTAGTACACTTAGAATTTTTTTCACTTAGGAATTTTTTTGATTTTTGATTTTTGACTTAGAAAAAAACGAGTGCTGAAAAAAAAACTGCCAGGAGCCGAGCCCAACTGCGCCAGCAGCCACCGCCCTGTCTCAAAAAAAAAACGCCAGCGTGACGTCAGCGTTCCTCTGTTCGCGTCGCTGGACGGGTGGTCGCCGTCGTCCTCACCGGCGCGCGTTCGTGGTTCGTGGTCGCCGCGCGTTCGTGTTCGTGGTCCGTTCGAGGGCGGCGCGAGCCCCGCGGGGGAACCTACCGGAGACGGCGGCGCGGGGCGGGGGCGGAGCAAGGCGGGCGCGGTGGAGAGAAGGGCGCGGGCGACGGCGGCGACGGCGACGGCGACGGCGCGGTCCTGTCTCAGACTCTCTGCGCGGGCGACGGCGAAGGCGGAATCGACAAACCACGAATATATAGGGCCAGCCATTAGTCCCGGTTGGGGACACCAACCGCGACTAAAGGTCCCCTCCGGGTACCATCCCCGGGCCTTTAGTCGCGGTTCGTGACACCAACCGCGACTAAAGGGGACATTTAGTCGCGGTTGGTGTGACGAACCGCGACTAAAGGGATTTTCGTGGCGTTTACGTTCCCGCACGGTAAGAGCCTTTAGTCGCGGTTCGTGTCACGAACCGCAACTAACGGTAGTTTTTCAAATTCTTTTCGTTTGAAAATCTTAAAAATACAAATAATATATCAAAAAATTCAGAAAAATAAAACTAATTCATTTTAAAATCTTAAAAATACAAACAATATATCAAAAAATTCAGAAAAATAAAACTAATTCATTTGAAAATCTTAAAAATACAAATAATATATCAAAAAATTCAGAAAAATAAAACTAATTCATTTGAAAATCTTAAAAATACAAATAATATATCAAAAAATTCAGAAAAATAAAACTAATTCATTTGAAAATCTAAAAAATACAAGTAATATATCAAAAAATTCAGGAAAATAAAACTAATTCATTTTAAAATATTAAAAATACAAATAATATATCAAAAAATTCATAAAAATAAAACTAATTCATTTGAAAATCTTAAAAATACAAATAATATATCAAAAAATTCTGAAAAATAAAACTAATTCATTTGAAAATCTTTAAAATACAAGTAATATATCAAAAAATTCAGGAAAATAAAACTAATTCATTTTAAAATCTTAAAAACACAAATATTGCACACAAATATGCATCTTGGAGGGTGGATCTAAACCTAAACGGAGAGCACAGATATCTACATAATGGCAAGACTGGATTTGATATCTGCTAGTCATACTCCTGCCTAGGCCTATAGCACTCCGACTCGTAGTCGTCGTAGTCGCCGCCGTCGTCGTCACTATCGTCGGACGGTGCTCTGGACTCCCTCGGAGGATCACGACTCCAGGACTGGGCGTGAGGGTAGCGCAGACGGGGGTTATCGCCAGTCTTGATGTAGTTCATGGCGCTCTGAAGAGTCCGTCCGCCGCCCCACCATAGCCGACGACCGGCCTCGTTGAAGTTCGAAGGAGGCGGGCCGTTCTCCTCGTACCTGGCGAGCGCACTCTCACACCGATTAATGAAGAAGGCGTCCCAAGTAGGGCGGTAGTCAGGATACCAACTGGGATTCCTCCGTTGCTCCGGTGTGAGCTCGTGCTAGTAGTGGTTCGTGATGGCCGCCCGACGCGCCACACCTTGAGGAAGAGGAGGGACCGGCACTCCTCCGGCGCTCAGCATCCAACCGGCGGGAATGCTATAGCCGGGCGGGCAGGGGTAGTTCGAGGCGGAAAGTGCCTCCGCCTGGATGAAGGTTAGAGTGGGTACGGTAGAAGCCATGAGAGAGTGGTGAGTTTATATGTGTTTATGCCAATGGTGTGGCAATGCATACATATATACAGTGAGAAGAAAACAGATTCCTTTAGTCCCGGCCTGTTTTACCAACCGGGACGAAATGGTTCGGGTTTCGTTGGGAAACGGATCGTGCCTTTAGTCCCGGCCTGTTTTACCAACCGAGACGAAATGGTTAGGGTTTCGTTTGGACCAATCAGAAAGAATCACACAGATCGTGTGTTTCTTTCAAGCGCTTGTGAGTCGTTGGATCAGGGGTGTGTTTCTTTCGAGCTGTTGTGAGCCGTTCGATCATGGCTACGGTGTTTTTCTTTCGAGCGGTTGTGAGCCGTTGGATCAAGGTGTTTCTTAACCGTTGGATCAAAACAGTGGTGTTCACTTAATGCTTGGGTCAGTATTCACTTTGAGCCCGGAGTGGGTAGTTGTGACGCATGGCCAGGAGGGCGCGGTATCAACTGCTCTCCACACGCCCACTCCTCTCCACGCACCGTCGCGCTGCCACCATGCCTCCGAGCAGGAACAACACCACCGGCTTCCGCGGCGTCCGAGCACGGCAGAACGGAATGTTCAGCGCAGATATCCACGGTGGGGACGACCGCATCCCCCTCGGCTCCTTTGCGACGGCGGTGGAGGCCGCCCGCGCCTGGGACGCGGCGGCCTGGCGCCTCAACCGCCCGTAGTCGCTAATGAACTTCATCGACTGCCACACCGTATCGGAAGCGGAGGCCAGGGCGTCGAAGCCGCAGATCGTCACTGCCGCCGACCACCTCCACCTCCGCCACCGCGCGTTTCAGGGCCTAGTCGACGCCAGGGACAGCCGTGTCGTCCGCGAGTATTACCGGAACAACCCGGGGGAGGAGAGCGCCGACGAGGAGCTCTGGCAGACCCGCGCGGCTAAGCGGGCGGAGCGCCGCCTCGAACGGCACCTCGCGTTAGATGCCGCTCGGGAGGCGAGGACGAAGGCGCTGGAAGAGCTTCGTCGGGCCGACCACGCCAGCGAAGTCTGGGCCTCCGACGATCCGAGGTGGGGGCCTATCTCGGACATACCATCATGCACCTCCGACGACGACGAGGAGGTCACCGGCGAGTTCAACGACGACGATGACCCGGAGGAGGTCACGGACGAGTTCCCCGACGACGACGACGAGGAGTGGTGTTCGTCTGTTTTCTGTTTTTAATAATAGAATTTGTATTTCGGCGACACTGCGGTGCGCTAGCGCGTCTGTTTTCCAGTCCTTATGAATGCATCATGTCCTTGTTAACCCTTGGTTTTATTTGAGCCATTTCATTAGTCTTCTTCTCTCACAAGGTTTTGAGACATTTAACTACACCCCCCTTGAAGCTTTGATACATCATGCTAGGGTGGGCCCAAGGAAGCCCCAAAACACATCAGAGATAATATAATTCACATGATCCATTCAACAAAGTTTGGTACAATAAATTATTACAAATCAATTTTCCTTGTGTCCCTGCTTTCTTACGATTGTGCAGTATCCATGGAGCATCCTCATAATTTAACTTAATGCTTGGGTCAGTGTTCACTTTGAAGGGCGGAATTTCACCAAACATTTTAATCTTCTGACATGTCTGTCTTGTCCTCCACTCCCACGATGTTTCTTTTCCCTGAAAGAACAATGTGGCGCTTTGGATCATCGCATGATGTACTGATTGTTTTCTTATCTTTCCGTTTCTCGGTTTGCTACTCATGTCCTTCAAATAGAAAACCTGAGCGACATCTTTGGCTAGGACGAATGGTTCGTCAAGGTAACCAAGATTGTTGAAATCCACCATTGTCATTCCGTATTGCTCGTCCACCTTTACCCCACCTCCTTTTAGCTTGAACCATTTGCACCGGAACAAAGGGACCTTAAAGGAGGGTCCATAGTCAAGTTCCCATATCTCTCTATGTAACCATAATATGTGACCTTTTGCCATTCTCGGTTGCTGCATCAAGCGGACACCACTGTTTTGGTTGGTGCTTTTTATCTTGGGAGATCGTGTAAAATGTATTCCCATTTATCTCGTACCCTTGCAAAGTCGTTATAGTCGAAGATGGTGTCTTGGGCAACATGTACAGCTGATCTCCAACATCATTGTCATTCATTAAATGTTTTCGCACCAACTGCCGAAAGTCTCCATGTGGGCCATTCTAATCCAGGATTCAGGCTTCCGGGTTGTCCGAGCGTAAAATATTCTTGTGTTGCTCGAAGTACGGAGCCACCAAGCTGGAATTTTGCAGAAATGTGTGGTGTGCTTCAGTCATAGAATGACCGTCCATACATATCATTGATTTCCTTCTGATCGTGCCTTTTCCACTTAGTCTCCCCTCGTGCCGCGATTGAGGAATACCAATCGGCTTAAGGTCAGGAACATAGTCAATACAGAACTCAATTACCTCCTCATTTCCATAGACCTTGACGATGCTTCCTTCTGGCCTAACACGGTTACGAACATATTTCTTTAATACTCCCATGAACCTCTCAAAGGGGAACATATTGTGTAGAAATACAGGACCGAGAATGGAAATCTCTTCGACTAGGTGGAGCAGGAGGTGCGTCATAATATTGAAGAAGGATGGTGGGAACACCAACTCGAAACTGACAAGACACTGGACCACATCGTTCTGTAACCGTGGTAGATCTTCTGGACTGATTACCTTCTGAGAGATTTCATTGAGGAATGCACATAGCTTCACAATGGCTACTCGAACATTTTCCGGTAGGATCCCCTCAAAGCAATCGGAAGCAATTGCGTCATAATCACGTGGCAGTTGTGAGACTTCAGGTTTTGGAACTTTTTGTCCGCCATGTTTATTATTCCCTTTATATTCAACGAGAAGCCAGACGGGAACTTCATACTGCTCAGGCATTCAAAAAAAATGACCTTCTCTTCTTTGGTAAGAGCGTAGCTAGCATGACCTTGAAACCATTCCGGATGCCGGTCATCTGGTTCTTTAAGAAGTTGCTGGTCCTGCCGTGCTTCCTTTGTATCATTTGTCTTCCCATACACGCCCAAGAAGCTTAGCAGGTTCACGCAAATATTCTTCTTAACATGCATCACGTCGATTGCAGAGTGGACATCTAGGACTTTCCAATATTGTAGCTCCCAAAATATAGATTTCTTCTTCCACATGGGTGCGTGCCCATCAACCCCAGCGGAACTGATTGTCCGCCAGGACCCTTTCCAAAGATGACTTTCAAATCCTTGACCATATCAAATATCTCAGCACTAGTACGTTTCGCAGGCTTCGGCCGGTGATCTGCCTTGCCGTTGAAATGTTTGCCTTTCTTTCTTACGTTATAATTTCGGGGAAGAAATCGACGATGACCCAGGTACACGTTCTTCTTACAATTATCCAAATATACACTTTCAGTTTCATGTAAGCAGTGCGTGCATGCTTTGCATCCCTTATTTGTCTGTCCCGAAAGGTTACTGAGAGCAGGCCAATCGTTGATGGTTACAAAAAGCAACGCTCGTAGGTCAAATTCCTCTTCTTTGTGCTCATCCCACACACGTACACCAGGTCTGCCCCACAACTGTAAAAGTTCATCAACTAATGGCCTTAGGTACACATCGATGTCGTTGCCGGGTTTCTTCGGACCTTGGATGAGCACTGGCATCATAATGAACTTCCGCTTCATGCACAACCAAGGAGGAAGGTTGTAGATGCATAGAGTCACGGGCCAGGTGCTATGGCTGGAGCTCTGCTCGCCAAAAGGATTCATGCCATCAGTACTTAGACCAAATCTTATGTTCTTGCGTCAGCTGCAAAATCTTTGAACTCTCTGTCGATCTTTCTCCATTGCGTTCCATCAGCGGGGTGTCTCAACCCATCGGACTTACGGTCCTCTTTGTGCCATCGCAACAACTTGGCATGCTCTTGTTCCTGAATAGACGTTTCAACCGTGGTATATAGGAGCATACCACATCACCTTGGCGGGAACCCTCTTCCTGGATTTCTCGCCCTCAACATCGTCACCAGGGTCATCGCCTCTGATCTTATAACGCAATGCAGTGCATACAGGGCATTCATTCAAATTCTCGTATTCACCGTGGTAGAGGATGCAGTAGTTAATGCATGCATGTATCTTCAGAACCTCTAAACGTAGAGGGCAGACAACCTTCTTTGCTTCGTACGTACTGGCGGGCAACTCGTTATTCTTCGGAAACATATTCTTCAATTTTTTCAGCAAATTTTCAAATGATGAGTCAGCTACACCTTCCCGTGCCTTCCATTTTAGCAAATTCAGTGTGCAACCTAGTTTTTTCAGACTATTGTCGCATCCTGGCTACAACGACTTCGTGTGATCCTCTAACATGCGATCCCAATTTTCCCTCTCCTTGTCAGTTTCGCAGCGTCCGTGCATCAGCAATTGTCCGACCAAGATCATCAGCGGGCTCATCATGTGCCTCTTTCTTCACCTTCACCTAACCCTTCCCCACCTTCAGCATCATCCTCCATGAAGTATCACCGAAAGCCTCATGATAGTTGTCATCGATATCATCCCCTTCTTCATCTTCTTCCATTCTAACCCCTCTTTCTCCATGCTTAGTCCAACAATTATAGCTTGGCATGAAACCGTGCCGAAGCAGGTGCATGTGAACGTCTCTTGAGGAGGAGTAACCCTTCTGATTCTTACAGAAAGCACATGGACAGATAATAAAACCACGCTGCTTGTTCGCATTTGCCACTGCGAGGAATCTTTCAAACCGTAGTGAACTCGCCGGAGAGTCGGTTTACCGTACATCCATTGCCGATTCATCTGCATTATTATTATATAAAGTATATAATTAACCATCATGCATTTGTTAAACTAACTAGCTAGAAATAATACAAATCATGAAAGGTTCAAGTTTCTAACCGCGATCGCGGAGGAAAAATAAATGAGAAAGCTCAATTGTGGCTTGGACACTTCATATCATGTTTGTTTCATGCTCTCGGGCATTTCATCGAACACCTTGTGTGCATAAGAGTAACCAAAAGCAAACCCACCACCCCCTTGTGAATATTGTGAATAGAAGTGACACCAAATGTGGCTAGGGAAGTGAGCTGAGTCCTATATAGGGATGGTCCTTTAGTCCGGTTGCCCTGGCCAACCGACTAAAGGCCTTCGGGCCAGCCTGAGGACCTTTAGTCCCGGTTGGCCTGGCAAACCGGGACTAAAGCCCCTCCCGTCCGCCAGCTGTCGACCCAGCGCGCTGGGCCCAGATAGTTGGTCGCGGGTCTCCTCCATTCCAAAAGAATCCTCTTCTAAGCTTGTCTAGCGCCTCCAGGAGCCAAGGGGGCAGATCTAGTGCCATCATGTGGTATCCGGGCATGGAAGTAATGCAGCTTTGCACCAGAATTAGTCTTCCACTTTGCTCCATAAGTTTGGCCTTCCAACTTGGCAATTTCCTACCCACTGTGTCCACCAATGGTCTATGTTCAGATTTGCGCAGCTGGCGATAAGAGAGGGGCAGACCAAGGTATTGGGTAGGCAAGGACTCTATCTTGCATGGTAACAGTTGTAGCAAGTCCTGGTTCGCCTCAAGATCCAGGTTGCAGCAAATAGGAATCATCTCGGTTTTGTTCAGGTTTACCTCCAAACACGAGGCAGCCGCAAAGTTGTCCAGGACCGTCCCCATGGCTCTAAAATCCATGTTAGAAGGCTGAATGAACACACCAACGTCATCCGCAAAGAGGGACACTCGTTGCTTCTCCATGATTAGCGGTCTAAATATCTGGCACTGATCCCACTTCTCCATGATTCTATTGAACACTTCCATCACTAGTAGAACGATTAGGAACTTCATTTCAACATTCACAAGGGTTATATCACCAATGTGATTCTTTTCATTGAGAGGTAACGACATTACAAAACTAATAGGGCTAGATGACTTGGCATTAGTGGAACGGGAAGAGAAGGGAAACAAAGCGGTGGTCCAGCGGTGAACACAGAAAGCATGCGAACGTGGGGAGCATAAATGCAGTAACAGCCGCACAAAGGTTGACACATTTGTATGATAATTCATCTTAACTGTGGTGCTAGCCATACGACTTAGGTACTAGCACCGAAACACATTGATCTTACTTTGGGATGGTTATAGTCACTATGACATTGTATTTAACAAAGCAAGTGCATCTATATTTGTACTAAATTCACACGTGGACCCAGTCGATTAGAGGGGACTTATGGATACTAGGTGCGCTCGTCTGATGAGGGTCCTTCGAGGCGAGCTATCTTCATCCATGGTGGCTGATGGCATACTAGCTCGGAAATGCAAAACCTCTCCTATATTGGCCCCCCTACTATCTGGGCCATTAAAAACCTGGAGATTCGTGCAAATATCTTCACAAAAGAAACCTTCCACCTCTGTGCTGGTAGTTTGCAGAACAGTCCTCAGATTTCCACGTTTTAGACTTTTCGCCTCTTTTTGCTCTCCTCTCAGTTTTAAAAAACCGACCAGAGTTTGACTTCAATATTTTTCACACAATATTTTTTCCAGGAATATTAAACTATTTATATATATTTTTAACTCTCAAGAATAATCAAAAAACTTGATACAAGTTTCATATAATAGTTGTACGTAAGAATTTTCATAGAAATTTTTAACAAATTTATACATGTTGAAATATTCCCATATTTATAATTAAAAAAATTTCATATAAGTTGCGTACAATATTTTTGTAGAAGAATTTTAACAGAAATATTATTGTAGAAGAATTTTCACAGAAGTATTTTTCGTAGAAGAATATTTTGGTAGTAGGATTTTCACAAAAATGTATTTGTACAAGAATTTTCACAGAAATTTTCTTGTAGAAGAATTTTCACAGAAATATTTTTTGTAGAAGAATATTTTTGTAGAACAATTTTCATAGAAATATTTTTGTAGGAGATTTTTCACAGAAATACTTTTTGTAGAAGAATATTCATAAAATAGCATCTTCTACAGAAAATATCTCTTCACATATTTGTGCAATATTTTTTCAAGCTTTCTTTTCTTGGACAATATGTCATACTAGCACAAGAACTGATTAATATTAGAATCATACGAAGATTCATACTAGGTTCAACCGAATTCACAGAGTATCTCATTAGATCAACAATACCATAAATTTCATTCATGTTTCAAGTTGCTATAGAATATCCAAATAGCTATAGATCGAGTCAAAGATTTAATCAAAAGGAGAATTTTCACAGATCGAGTCAAGTTGCAAGTTGCATCACAGATCAAGTCATAGATGAACTAGAACAAAAACATAATAGAAACAAATGGATCTAAAAATCAAGAAATAAATGAGGCGCTAGGACTAAAACGTGGAGGAGGAGGGAGCCACCAGGTGGAGCTGCTTGAGGAAGGGCGCGAGGTCACGGGCGGGGGAGGAACTGCTGGCGCTTGTCCAGTTCGCGCACGTCTCCGGTGCGGTGGTGCTGGTCCAGCTCGCGGACGGGGGGACTAGTGCGGTGGCGCTCGGGGCCCTCCTCCTTCGTCGACCGTGGGGAAGACGGCCACCAGCGTCGCAGCGCGAAGCCGCGCCTGGATCGGTCGCGGACGAGGGAGGGACCACCGGTGCTGCTGCAGCTCGTGGACGGGGGAGCCAGCGCGGTGGCCCTCGGGGCCTTCCTCCTTCATCGAGCACACCAAGCCGGGCGCGAGCTCCTCCACACGCCAAGCCGAGAAGGAAAGGGGTGGCGAGCTAGAGGCCGATGGCGGGGAGGAGGGCGGGAGGTGAGGAAGGACGGTGGCGCCGTCTCCGGTGAGGCGGTTGGGACAGGAGAACGAGGCGCTCGATGGGATCTGAAGGGGTCGGAGTGTGCCTCGATGGGATCTGCATGGATACGATGCAGTTGGAGAGCAGCCTCCCGGTGGACTTCGGGTCAATTTCGAGTTTTCTCAGGGTCCCAATGCAAATGTGTTTCAGCTTTGACTGAGTGGACCACGCTCAAAATCTCCAACAGCTATGCGTGGTCTAGATAGTACGGGGACCAATGTACATGTGGGAAATCCGCACTCCATACACTAGCTAGACGATTAAATTCTTAATGCTTCTATCTTTAAGAAAATATAAATTATACCCAGTCTCTACGACAACGAAATCGTAAGAACTAGCTAATCTTGAGTTTTTGACATAATGAATAAACATAGCTAAAAAATAATATAGGAAAAAAAATGCCTTCTAGTCCTAGCTGCTACTTTTGGGTAGGAACAGCATCGTGTCCGTGATTGTACTGGCTGCGTCCATCTGCGAGTCAGACCGTGCCATGGTCCTCTCCAGATCTCCGGTGCCCGGCGGCTGGGTGTCGCCGTCGCCTGCTTTGCCCCACAGCACAACGTAGAGCCCAGCAACTACAGCGACAGCACCCAACAAGCTGCAGGACAAATAAGCACAATCCTTACATAATGAAGCTGACAAGTAAAGAGTAGAGAGAAATACACACACCCCGTGGCTGCTCGTGAAGGATGAGGGTGGCGAGCACGGTGGTGATAACGGTGCAGAGAGGGCTAAACATGGCCGAGTAGAGAGGCCCCTCATAGTTATGCACCACGACTGCAGGTAGAACGTCACGCCTGACCCGAACACACCCTACAAGTACAGTAATGTGATACACGCAATAGCAAAACAACGATAAATTTAAGGAAGATCGAACCAACGGGGACACGAGATTTTAACGTGGAAAACCTTTCCAACAAGGAAGAGAAAAAACCACGGGCGCCAGGCAGCAATATTTCACTATTTCGGGTGAGGTTACAAACGCGCCGGGATTTACAATATGTGGCTTTTTCCCGTGCGGCGCCTTAGAAAAGTTATATAAAGGCGGTCCTGACCTAAATAGGACGGTAACTGTGAATCCAACTCCGACTCGGTAACAACTCGTACCGTACCTAAGCCTCCGGCGGCTTACAACTCGGCCCTAAGCCTCCGCGACGGGGCTCCGCGTAGCGGAGGCAGAACTTTGCTTTATCTTCATATGAATTTGGATCACCATAAAATAACACTCCACCTTGAGACAAATTCCCTCTTGTAGCATGAATGAGAAGCTTCACCTGAAACACACAAAGAAAACACCCTCGGCACCAAATAGCCTCTTGGGCTAAGCAGTGATACCAAATAAGCTTGAGCAAAGCTCAAACTTAGCAATAGGAACTGGCTTTGTCATCATATCAGCAGGATTATCATGAGTACTAATCTTGCATACATTCAGCTTACCTTTTGAAACAACATCACACACATAATGGTACTTAACATCACACACGTAAGGTAAATAGCACTCTGACTGTCACAAAATAGGTTAATGCAAGTACTATCTCCACAAAGCTCAGCAAATAGACGTTTCAACCAAACTGACTCTCTGCATGCTTCAGCAATTGCCATATACTCAGCCTCAGTAGTAGATTGTGCAACAACACCCTGCAAGGTAGCCTTCCAGCTAACGACACATCCACTAACTATAAACACATAACTTGTGAGGGATCTCCTCTTATCCAAGTCGGCAGCATAATATGAATCCACATAGACTGCGAGTCCCTCACCAGTCTTGCCAAACTTCATCCAAGCTTTGGATGTACCGCGAAGATACCTGAAAATCCACTGAACAGCTTTCCAATGTTTTTTACAAGGATTAGCCATGTATCGACTGACCAAACTCATAGCATAAGATAAATCAGGCCGAGGACACACCATGGCATACATTAAGGAACCAACAACATTAGCATAGTGAACTCGTGAGATATACTCAATATCTTTGTCAGTAGTAGGACATTGCAATGCTGACAACTTGAAGTGTGAAGAAATTGGAGTACTAACAGACTTTGCATCATGCATATTAAAATGATGAAGGACTTTCCTAATGTAATTCTCCTGACTAAGAAATAGCAATCTAGATTTTCTGTCTTTTGAAATTTCCATACGTAGAATTTTCTTAGCAGGACCAAGATCCTTCATCTCAAACTCACTACTCAACTGTTTCTTCAATGTAGTGATTTCTTTCATGCTTTTGGTAGCAATTAACATATCATCAACATATATCAGCAAGTATATAGGCAATTCATCAACAAATTTAATGTACACACAGCTATCATATTCAGACCTCTTAAAGCCAGGTGCCATCATAAAAGAATCAAACCTTTTATACCATTGTCGAGGAGACTGTTTCAAACCGTAAAGGGACTTATTTAGCTTGCACACGAAATCCTCTTTACCAGGCACTATGAACCCATCAGGTTGGTCCATGTATATCTCCTCCTCAAGTTCTCCATGCAAAAACGCAGCCTTCACATCTAACTGCTCAAGCTCAAGATCATGCATAGCAACAATACTAAAGAAAGTACGGATAGAACTATGCTTGACAACAGGTGAGAACATATCATTATATCTACTCCTGGAATCTAGCTGAAACCTTTTGCTACTAACATTGCCTTAATCCTTGGAGGCTCAATTGGAGATAAACCCTCCTTTCTCTTGAAGATCCACTTACAGCGTACGGTCTTATTTTGTTTAGGCAAACGCACGACATCTCACGTGCCATTTTTCTCAAGTGATTGCATCTCCTCGTGCATTGCACCAATCCACTTGTCACGATCAACTGAAGCAATAGCTTCATTATATGTAGCCGGTTCAGCATCATTCTCCACCTGTTCTGCACAACTTAGAGCAAAATAAACAACATCACATTCCTTAATTAAACGAGTACGAGGTCCTTTATTCCTCTTTTCTCTGCGCTCTGCAATAGACAAATGTTCTTGCTGCACAATAGGAGGTGACGGTGGCACAATATCCTCCCCATCAATTTCAGTTTTCTCCCCATCCAGGTGTTCTAGCTCCACCTGCAAACGAACTCGTGGTTCGTCCTCATCAGAAGAATCTGGCACAACATCAGTCGACAAACTGTCCTCATACATAACAGATTCATTAAACACAACACTCCTTCTAAAGAAAGTCTTTTTGGTTTCCGGGTTCCACAAATTATATCCTTTTACTCCAGAACCATAACCAAGAAATAAGCACTTAACAACCCTAGGCTCTAACTTTCCATTATCAACATGAGCATAGGCAGTGCAACCAAAAACTTTCAGTTGTGAATAATCAGATGACTCACCAGACCATAGCTCAATAGGAGTTTTCTTGTCAAGAGGGATGGATGGTGACCTGTTGATCAAATAGCAGGCAGTGTTGGCAGCCTCAACCCAAAAACGCCTATTCATGCGGGCGTTAGACAACATGCAACGAGCTTTGGAGCTGATCGTTCTGTTCATCCGCTCAGCTACACCATGCCGCTGAGGTGTGTATGGGATAGTGTGATGCCTGACAATGCCTTCCTGCACACAATAATCATCAAAATCATGTGAAAAAAATTCGCCACCATCGTCAGTTCGAAGCAACTTAACCTTTCTCTTAGTTTGCTTTTCAATCATAACTTTCCACTCTTTAAAAGCAGCAAAAGTATCATCCTTAGTTTTCAGGAAATAAGGCCAAACTATTCTAGAGTAATCATCAATGATAGTAAGCATATAACGAGCATCACCATAAGAGGGCTTACGTGAAGGCCCCCACAAATCAGCATGTACATAATCCAATGTACCTTTAGCGGTATGAACGGAAGCATTGAACTTAACTCTCTTATGCTTACCAAACACGTAGTGTTCACAGAACGGCAACTTACTCATATTGCAGTTCTTCAAAAGTTCTCTCTTCACCAATTCTGCCATACCATGTTCACTCATGTGTCCAAGTCGCTTATGCCAGAGGTTAGTTGTACTTGGATCATCATTAGTAATAACAACAGCAGTACCAGACAATGTGCTACCTCTAAGAATATATAACTTGGCAGAATTCCTATCACCAATCATAACAATGAGAGAACCTTTTGATAACTTTAGGCGTTTATTACCTCCAGCATATTTGTACCCGTCACAATCAAGGGTACTCAGCGAGATCAAATTTCTTGCCATGGATGGTATGTGTTTCACTCCCGTCAATGTACGTGTCATCCCACCATGGGTCTTGATCTGAACAGATCCAACGCCAACAATGTGACATTTGTTGTCGTTCCCCACACGCACAAAATCTCCAGTCTGCACAGCCTCATAAGAACAGAACCAATCTTTGTTACAACAAATATGAAACGAACAAGCAGTATCAAGAATCCACTCATCATCACGGGTAACACATGCAGCAAAAACAACTAGGCATTCACCATCCGAACTATTATCACCAGCAACAACAACAGACTTACCAGTACCATTACCATTACCGTCAGATTTATTTTTCGGTTGGTATGTGTCGTTCCTTTTCTCCTTGTTCTGCACCTTCCAGCAACACTCAATGGTGTGATTGGTTTTCTTACAGTACCTGCAGAACTTGTCAAGTCCTTTGGATTTGGAACGGTCCCTGCTCTTATCTATGTTGTTGTTGTTGTTGTAGTTGTTATCTCGCTGCTCAGGTCTGCCTCGAACCTGCAATGCATCGCCTTTGGAGGACGATGCGTTAGACTGCACCATAATTTTCATCTTTTCCCTGGTCTGCAGGGCCTCACAAACTTCCGCGAGGGTTAGTTCATCGCGGCTTAATAGTATGGTATCACGCAGGTTTGTAAAAGAACTAGGCAGCGAGCATAATAGCAGAAGAGCTAAATCTTCATCCTCATATTTTACCTCCATCGACACTAGGTCGGACATGATCTCCTTAAAGATCGACAAGTGATTAATCACAGAACCACCATCTTGCATCTTGAGCGAGAACAACTTCATCTTAACGTGTATCTTGCTGGTTAGATCTTTTGACATGCAGATCGATTCCAGCTTGAGCCACAATGCTGCCGCTGATTTCTCCAGCAGCACTTCTTGCAAGATATCATTAGATAGATGAAGTTGAATCAACGACAAAGCCTTGCGATCTTTGCGCTTCTATTCAGGAGTCCACTCCCTCGCTTCCTTATTCCCGAAAGAATCCAGAGCCTCATCAAGATCCGATGCTTGCGACAGAACCGCACGCATCTTTACTTGCCATAGAGAAAACCTCGTCTTGTAGTCCAGCAACGGTAGATCAAACTTCATCGATGCCATCGCGAATCCCTAATCTGAAACATGGCTCTGATACCACTTGTTACACGCAATAGCAAAACAACGATGAATTTAAGCAAGATCGAACCAACGGGGACACGAGATTTTAACGTGGAAAACCCTTCCAACAAGGAAGAGAAAAAACACGGGCGCCAGCCAGCAATATTTCACTATTTCGGGTGAGGTTACAAACGGGCCAGGATTTACAATATGTGGCTTTTTCCCATGCGGCGGCCTACAAGAGGTATATAAAGGCGGTCCTGACCTAACTAGGTCGGTAATTGTGAATCCAACTCCGACTCGGTAACAACTCGTACCGTACCGCGACGGGCCTCCGCGTAGCGGAGGCCGAACTTTCCTTTATCTTCATATGAATTTGGATCACCATAAAATAACATAATGCACCACCACATTTAGAGCTGCAGCTGGAAGGTACAGTCTCAAATCTCAATGGGGCCGGCCGGGAACTTACGGTGAAGATGCATCCCGTAAGCTCGAAGAGAGAGTGGAGCTTCCACGCGGCCAGGTCTGGCACCGCCAAGGAGGTGAGCAACGCCGATTGACCCATGGACACCAAGCACATCCAGGCCGCCGCCAGCGTCAGGGGATCCATGTACCACTTGTAGAGCGGCACCTGCAGGATGAGCCAGAGCGACCAGCAGGAGCTGCTGCCGTGCTGCCGACGAGGAACAGCCACTGGTAGAAAAAAGGCCTTCCATACGCCCCCATCAGTCCCCAAATTGTGCGCACCGTGACTAAAGGGGTTTTAGTCCCGGTTCGGGAAGCGACCCGCGACTGAAGGTCATGCGTCGCGGTTTGGGAAGCGCGTGGAGGGCTTTAATTCCGGTTGGCCTGGCCACCCGCGACTAATGATCCAAACTGCTGGCCTCCCTGTCTTTAGTCCCGGTTGGCCTGGCCACCCGCGACTAAATATACAAACTGCTCGCCTCCCACGCGGCGGTTTTATTTCGCGAGCGAGAGGCAGAAGGGCCATTGCTACAGTGCGCACCCGAGAGTCTCTGTTTCTTCTTCGTCTCTTCTCTTCTTCCTCTCTTCTTCCTCCACCAAGCACCCATGGGTTCTCCCATTTGGAACCTTCTCCGTGTGGCCACCCCATGCCGCAAGAGTCTCGACGTGGCCTACACCAATATGTGTGAGAGGCTCCCCGATGCTCTTAAGCATTTGAGCAATCTCTATGAAGAAGCCGATGAACACCATAAGTTCTTCGGGCTTGATCTAGAGTATACGGCGAATCAACGGGATGTTTTCGTCATCCAGATTGCCTTCAAGGAGATCGTTTTTGTCTTCCAATGGGCAAGGTAACGCACACGTACAATCTCTCTTGTAGGATAGTGTTGCATTTTCGATTTGTTTGTTGCATTGGAAGAATACACATGTTGCAACATATCTAACACGTGTTCTATTTTTGTTGTTGCAGTAGTTCAAAGCATTCTCCAGAACTTGTTGATTTTCTTGTCAACAAGAGGTACGACTTCTGTAGCGTTGACATCACTCAAGACCGGCATAAGTTGATGCGCTTGGGTATTGAGATAACTGAAGATCACTACATTGATCTTCAGGACCTTATCCATTTTGATGAGTTGTACGGGCACAAGACTGGGATGGCTCCGATGGCAACTGCCTTCATCCACGCCGACTACAAAACCATGAAGTCTCGTTTCCCCTCCAAGAATCACATGTATTGGGGGGAAGAACCCACTGGACCGGATCAATCTCGACTATGCAGCAATAGATGCATACGTTGCCTACGAGTTGTTTCGCATCTACTCTTCGGAGCTCGAGTAGATGTTTTTTGTGTACCGCATCTTGCGTTCGATATATGCATGTAATGGATATATTACTATGTAATGGATATATTATTATGTAATTGATATTATTTCTATATTAATTCCTAGCTATATTATTTTTATATTATGTCAAACACACATTTCAAAACAAACAAACAAAAACACATCAAGAAAACAAAACAGAAAAACTACCGTTTCTATATATCTGTTCACCAAAAACTACTGTTTCTATATCTGTTCACCAAAAATAAATCTAGAGGTCAAAAATTAATCTAAGCCATGAAAACATAGATCTAGTCAATACCAAACTCATCCAGTTGGATTTACTTCAAAATACATTTTTGAACTCATTCTAAAAATAATAGAAGAGCCTACTGGTCTTTTATTAAAAAGGATGGTATTTTCATTTGGTTGTTGACCTTGATGTGAGGCTAAGTTCTATGGATAGATCTTTTCAATATATATCCAGAACATTTTAGTTTGTCCATTTTGGTTATGTATTTTAAAAGTTAGGTTCAAATCATTCTCATAGATAGTCATTGCCAAAACAGTTCTTGTGTCCAAAATAATAGTCGAAACTTGGATCTGCAAATTTTATATGGTTTAGATTTCATATGGTTTGGTTCATGAATTTTATCAGATTTTATTTTGTATTTAGGAAAGGGGAAAATGAATTAGTTTTATTTTCCTGAATTTTTTGATATATTATTTGTATTTTTAAGATTTTAAAATGTATTAGTTTTATTTTTCTGAATATTTTGATATATTATTTGTATTTTTAAGATTGTAAAATGAATTAGTTTTATTTTTCTGAATATTTTGATATATTAATAGTATTTTTAAGATTTTAAAATGAATTAGTTTTATTTTTCTGAATATTTTTTAGAAACAATACAAATTAAAAAGTTAATGTTTATTTATTTATTCAAAATTATTAATTACATCATTACTTTTGTTTATGAAACGATTTATTTGAAATTCAGACAATAAAGAAATGTGGCATCGACCAACATGTTAATATGATTGATATGATACTAGTATCACATACATGCGTGCGAAACACTTGGATGCGGGACGGGATGGAACTCAGAAGTTAAGCGTGCTAGTGCTAGAGTAGTGGGAGGATGGGTGACCGAGCGGGAAGTTTGACCACGAGTAAGAAATTTGACTAGAGATAATTGTAGTTAGACACTAAGCAAATAATAAAAATTCTAAAAAAAAGGGAGTGAAAAATAATTAGAAACGCAAATGAATTAAAAAAATAACGAAATAGCATGTAGTCCCGGTTCGTGTGGCCAACCGGGACTAAAGGTCCTCCGCCCCCGGCGCACGCCACCCGCCCACGTTGACGGGTCTTTAGCCGCGGTTCGTAAGAGGGGCGACTAAAGGGGGGGGGGGCTTTAGTCGCGCCTATTTAGTCCCGGTTGCGCGGCCGGGATTAATAGCCTTTGTGAACCGGGACTACAGTCCTATTTTCTACCAGTGAGCGCGCCAATCACCCATTTCCATTCCACCGGCAGCACGTCGTACTCGTACATGCTGCTGCCGCCGAGCGACTGGTGTAGCAGCTTGGAGCCGTTGAAGAACGCCATCACCATGGCGCCGCCGACGCAGACCGCGGTGCCAAATATCTTGGCGATGCTTCGTAGTTTTTTCATCTCCACGATTTCTAGACTTCATCGACGGTAATTTAGTAACTAATCCCACTTTGAAATTTAGTGGTTCTTGATTGTGGAGATGGAGGCCCCAGCGCTGCCGGTGCCGACTCCATGCCTAATGGTGGCTGCGTGATGGGGAGCGTCGGTGGATCCAGAACTCGAGGTTGCACGTCAGCGAAATATGGGCGGAGTTTGGATATACTTGTGGGCACATAACTATACTCATACCCTATCCATGACTATGTGACTCAGGGCCCGAGGCCCCAGGCAACCAGGGCCGTTACCCGGGGCGTAGCAACAGCAAGCAGTCTTCATTGCAACACTCTAGCACACTGTAGCTACTGTAGCGCTGATGCTGGCCTGGGGCGTGCCGTAATTCTATCTCCGCCACTGATGTGACTATACCGGGCACATAACTATAACCATAACCTGACCATAAAAAAAATTAATACTCATACCCTCGTTGGGGGTACCCATACCCACGGGTAAAATTGAGGATGCATAGCAAGTCGGTGGAATGTGAACTTTGTAGCCCTCCGTTCAAGGTGTAAACTAGCTGCACACGGTGTTTTGCAAAAGATTAGTAATGAAAATTGAAAAACGACATAATGACCTTTTTTTTGTTTATGAGTCCTGGGGGATTTGTAGTTCAACAAAAAAAAACGCTAGAAGGATTCGGGCCACAGGTAGCATGTTAAAGAAATATTCCTACACTAAAACACTTTATACAACTGCATACATGGGCTGTTTTACGGTAATGACAGACCTGAACCGTCCAGGGCGCCCGATCCAGCGGCTTTTGCTGCTCCATACTTGTCAAGACACCCACCGGTATATTTCTACCGAAGGGTAAAATAGGTAAGAGAAAATATCGTGTCTCAAAACAAAATTTCGACATCCAGCAAGGCCTCTTTGCGAACGCCTCTTCGAGGCCGCCGTCACCGCCCATACGTCGATTCCGCGGATGGCGAAGACGTCGACGGGCAACGGGCTCACCGGCGAGGATACAACCGCTTTGAGAAGACGTGGACTGGCTGCTCTGGCACATCGTTGCCGTCTCGGCCGGCGCGCTCCGGTGCGACCCTCCGCCTCCGATGAGGAGCGACATCGGCTCGAGCTGGACGGTCTCGGCCATCAGCGGCAGCAGCCAGGTCCTTGAGGTGCAGGCTGGCAGGGAGGAGGGGAGTGCTGCACTGTCGTTGGAGGGGATGCGCTGGACGAGCACGCTCGAGGGCGCCACCGGCACATCGCCGTTCGGTGACTCCGGGAGCAACATTGGGGGCTCCGGCTTGCAGAGCGAGAAGCGGCCATGCCCACAAGAGAGGAAGGGGAGGGGTACAGACGCGTCTGCCAGCCAGAGGTGTGTTTCTTTCTTCTTCTTCTTCTTCTTCTTCTTCTTCTAGTTTGTTCATGTTGTCTGGTTGATAGCATTCAGCTGTATCCTTGAGTTCAAGTAGAAATTCCACAGTAGATTCCAGCTTACATAATTTGTGTATGGATATACATAACTTTGACTTGGAATATGGAGTGCAAACTTGCTAGATTTAGTTGAGAATTTTTTTAGGCTTTTGCGGTATGGCTCGGAGTTTAACTGACACTTTGTACACTAATTTATTCATGATGGTTGAACTTCCAGGGATCGTTGAACCATCACACCTGGCGATTTATCCTAAAAAGGCACGCGTGTCTCCCTTAGGATAACTCTCTTGAATTGCTCTTCAGTTACGAGTTCGTTCAGATGCATCCTAGAAAACGCATATATACTTTTTCTAGTATCAGATCCTGGTGAGCTTCATTTATTTAGTCATTGGTTACACTATGATCAGTACTACTTCGAATAAACAAATCTTGTAATCCGTAGAGAAGGCTAGTTAAATTGTTTTTGATTCTTGAATCAATAGGAAGTTACCCTAACCACCCACCAACCTAGAACTTATAGCACCCTGTTCGACCCAAATTTGTACAAGTTATGAGGCCTACATTTACACGTTAGTGAGTGCTGAGCTAGTACTGAAACATGCACGTACATGCAACTAGTTTGCTAGCTGATCGATCGGTTCACGTACATGGAGCAAAGCTCACGTTGAAGTCCTAAATACAAACTAATTCTAAACAATAAGCTGTGTATGCATGAAGATGGTGATCGATCCATTCATCCTTCCAAGGGGCATGCATGAGTGTACTCACGTTGGGCAGGTATTATATATGCAAAGCGCCAGAGCGACATACACCAATTGAAGAAGGAATTTAACTCGGTTTATTTTGTAGTTGTGTTTGTGTACAGCCAAAATACTAAGAAATACGTATATCTCGGCCGGCCGGCAGCGCGTACCCGTAGTGTCTTACTAAATCGGATTAACAACTTTGTGTGGCTGGATGATGTCAATCCATGCAGGTTGGATAAGCATGCACCTACTGGATTCACATGTGGTCCTTCCTTCTGTCATTGGAGTAGCGGGAGCTTATGCATTTTGGATGTACTCGCTTGATGGCGGTCGTTCATGCTATCTACAGACAGAGTGGCTGGCTGCACACTAGAAGAATCCAATGAGTTTTTTTATGATTTTGATACAATTCCTATGGTTGATCTTGGTTTTCACTCTGGATGATGCGTGATTTGTAAGACATTGTTTTGTACTCTTCATCTTTTTTAATATAAAAGCATCAGCTGTGTGCATCCTCGCGATGCAGAGGCTGGGGCTAGACTCCTATATTAAAAAAAAAGATAAGCATGCACGGGAGGGTTCCAGCTTTCTACGGAGCAGCTGAACCCAAGGCGCAAGAAACGCGGCTGGAGAGCGTCCGACTGGCGGCGCCGAAGATTATGTGTGCGTCGTTATCTGCCCACAACTCTTGCCTATAAAAGCACGCACATCCGGAGGCCAGACGAAGGACGGAGAGCGCTCGGAGGGGAAGGACTCGGACGCACACAGGGCTCTCGCAGGAAGAGATGCAGAGCTCGATCTCGCACCCGGAGGCAAACACAGCACGTTCATCCATCCATCCCAAGAAAACTTCATACACGCACCACTCTCACGCCTAGAATCCATCCAATCTCCTTTTATTCACCAAACACCGTCCCAGCCTAGATCGATCTACAATTCGCATCCACTAAGCATTAGACAAACCACCCAAATCTCAAACACACACGTACTCAAGGCACACGCATCAGGAGCAAGGAAGAGAAGGCCATGGAGGCAAACCGGCTACGAGTTAATGGTGAGGATCATGGTTAAATTTCTCTCCCCTTTCTCCTCTCTCTCTCTCCAACATGTACGCGCATACCTGCATCTGGCATGGCCGCGACGGCGGGTCAGTCAGTGTGCAGCCCAGCACCATCTTCATCTCGACCACGACGTCGGCGGGGCGGTCAGCGTGCAGCCTGGCATCGTCTTCATCTCCGCGATGACGGCCGTGAGGCGGTCGGCATGCAGCCTGGCGCCATGTACAGCTGCACGGCGATGTCGGCGGGGCGGTCGGCGTCGAGCCCGGCGCCATCTTCATCTTCACCTCCATGATGACATCGGCAAGGCGGCCGGCGTGCAACGGCGCCATTTGCGGCTCCGCGTTGGTGGCAAGGCGGCCGGTGTGCAGTCTGGTATCGTCTTCGTCTCCACGACGACGTCGGCGGGGCAGCCAGCATGCAGCCTGGCGCCATGTGTCGCACCCGGACTTTTAGGGGATACTCACAGTCCGTTAAACAGTAGATAGATGGCTTACGGGGCATACCGGCACCCGCATCTCAATATGAGCAGGCCAACACGTAAACGTGTGACAACCATTATCTTACTATTCATCGTCTGCGCAAACCATCCCGTAGAAATCCAGATACTTCCATTGACGTACTTCAAAACATACACACATGGTACGTCAACGGCATTGGAACAAGTGATATCACAACAGATCTCTACGACACAAAAGATGGAAATAAGTTGCAAATAGCTCTCACTAGAGCAGAGATAGCAAATACAGTCATTCAGAGGTCACATGTCCCAACATATCATCATTACATCACAGCGGAAGCATTCAACATGTCTGAGTACAGACAAGAACCAAATAGGCCTAAGAGGCCGGAAACGAAAAGACGGAGCCCATCCACGAAGTCTCGGATCCTGCCCGGGTCCGCTATCTACTCGTCAGCAGTCTCGTCTTACTCCACGTAGCAGCCACCATGTAGATCCTCGGAAACGTAGGTCTGCGGAAACCACAGCCCCAAAGGGGTCAGTACATAAACGTACTGGCAAGCAAGACTCACAATTCACCAAAGTGTAACCCGTCAATACCAAGCACATATGCTTTGGGTTCAACGGAAGAAAGGGGATATAAAGATGCTGCAACTGGCTGCTCTAACCAACTACAGAAACATACTACATCTTCCGGCTAACAGAAAGGAGATAAGATCGCGTATCGTAACCAACTATAGCTAACTCCAAACAAACCCATCCTGGATCTCGCCCCTTATCCAAAGAAGCAATCCGAGGATAACTCACACAGTTGGATTAATGATGGTTCAGATTATTGTGTCAATAAGCCTATTACTAGTCAAGTTGTTAATCATTGGGTGTAACGTTGTTAATCATTAGGTTTAAGTTGTCCTAAGTACTTGTTAGCCAGTACTTTCACCAAGTAGTCCATAACCGCGGAAAACACGGCTTCTCGAGAAGATTTAACCCTGCAGGGATGCACCAATTTGGCCGTACACGTAAGAATAACCCGCCAGACGGGAATCAAACCCACCAAGCGAGGTACTCAACACAACTCAACTCTTCTTCGCATCAAGCCCAAAGCACCTTGGGCGCACGGCTAATGGAGCCCGGAAGAAAAGGGACCCTCATAGCACTCTAAGAACGTGTCCCCCTATATGCCGACTACAAAAGTTCCACCCTGGCATGGGCTCGCAAAAACATGCATGCGGCAAATGGAAAACACGAACTAAATGAGGCGATTTGGACGAGATGCGAATCGAATCAAATTGAGGGGGGCGCCCATACTCGCTTCCCACATGCGGTTAGTGCGCTCATCATGGATCAGTAGACAAGACCCTTTTCCTATTAGGGTCGACACTAGCAGGCCTCAAAACCACACAGGGCCTCCTGCCGGTGCCTTATCATCAAATTATTATTAACAATAACATTAGCATGATTCATTGTTTAACATCGAGCCCCCAGAACATAATGAAATAGTAACAGAAAGTAACGGGTAACAGACTCGAGCAAAACAACCCTAAGCATGCTAGTAAGACACGGGCAACAAGCAAAAGGTTATAGGTATGGAGGTGAGGCAATATCAGGGTTAACGGATACATGTGATAGGTTCGTAACAGAAGCAACTAATCATAGGGCTAGTAGAATAGACAACGGAAAGTATCGGTAACCAATGTTGAAAGGAACACGATGGTTCATGTGAGTGAATACTTGCCTGCAAACCCAGTAGCCTGGTACTGAGCTAGATCCTTAGAAGGGGTGTCGTAAGTATCGTCGGTCTCAACGTCGTCGTTGATCCGAGAAGAAGCAAACAAACAATGCAGAAAGATAAACAATCAATAACATGGCATAATGCACAATCATGGGATGATGCATGACCATTTAATTGATGCATCAGAAATAAACTAGTTGACATGGTAACACAATTTAAATGGACCCATATGCAATTTGAGTTGCACATGAAAAGTCCATGAATTATGGTTGAATTAATTGTTCTACAACTAATCATCATGTGTAAGTGAGTTAGCATGATGCATGGATGAGGAAAACAGCAAAATAATAACAATAGAATCAAATAGAAATAAGGTTTACCAAGTTTGGAAATTCATTTATTAAGTTAAGAAATTTTGGTTTCCTAAAGGTGTCACACAAGCATTTGTTGTTTTCATCAAGTTAAATTGTTCAAAACAGATAACAAAGTTCATATTTGATAAGAACACACAATTTTAGGTGGAATACATGTTTCACTTGTTGAAAAAGGATTTCAAATAAATTATTTAGGAATTAAACAAGTTTAAGCTAGAATTAAATGAATTTAATTCAAGCATGAATTTATTTGAATTTTTATTTGTTCCAAACATTAAGTGAGATTCATATTTGAAAATTTTATACTTTTATGGTTTGAAAACATATTTTATATGTCCCAAAAGAATTTAATTTGATCAAGTTATGAATTTAGCAATATTAAATGATTTAAACAAGGTTTAAATCATTTAACCAATTTTAATTATTCAAAACATGGAACAAATTTTATATTTGAAAAGGTGGTTTAATTTTGCATGGAAAACATAGTTCATTTGTTGAAATTGGATTTAAAATGAGCAAGTTATTATTGTGGCAATTTTAAATGCAATAATTAGGAAACAGTTGTTTTCAGCAATTTAAATTATTCAAAACAGCAAACAAAATTTATATTTGGAAAGTACATGAAAAGTTGATTGGAAAACATATTTAGTTTGTGGAATTTGGAATTTTTATGCCCAAGTTATGAATTTTGCAAAATTAAGTGAATTACACAAGAATTCAAATATTGCACCAATTTAAAATATTTAAAACAGTAAACAAATTTTATATTTGGATAGAACATTTAATTTGGGACAGAAAACATATTTAAAAAGTTAAAATTGGAGTTTAGATGAATTAGTTATGCATTTTACAAGATTTGGTGCAAATCTGCCATTTTTATTACCTCTAGGGACTTGGAAAATATATTGCAGGGACTAGAATTAAATATACAGGGGCTTGGTTGTGATTATCACTTTGTTTGGGCTGTGAAGAAATAAAAGAAAAAATGGGATGTAATCCCGTGGGGGGTGGGATTCGATCCCCCCACCTCCTACTGTGAGCGGAAGGAACCGAACCAGTGGGGTGTGATGCGCCTGGTGATAGGAAGGGGGCAGGGGTGAGGATATGGTTCAGGTTCGGGTTTTAACTGAACTTCTACACGCTAACTGAACCTGGCGGACAGAACTCGATGGATGGCCGCCGGCAGCGATAGCTGCTCGCCGGAGGGGCGCCATCCGCGGTGGCCGTGTGGGGTGCTGTGGCGGAGGGGAGGGAGGAGAGTGAGAGGGCAGCGGTCGAGGGGCAAGCGGGCTCACCCGAGGGCTCGAAGCAGGAGGAGGTCGGGGCGGACAAGGGCAGCAGCAGGGCGCGGCCGGCGGCGAGTCCTGCACGGCGGCGGCGCTCCGGTGCCCCTCGGGGGCAACCGAGGGCACGGCGAGGGAGAGGGAACCCCCAGGGTTCCATTCCCACGTCCAAAACGGCCGGAGGGCGACCACAACCCCGATGATCGCCGGAGGGAGAGGGCTCGGTGGAGTGGTACAGGTTCAGGTGGTTCAGAGAGTAGCAGAGCAGAGGAGGAAGAGGAAGAAGGTGGTGGGGAAGAGGGAAGAGAGGGAGAAGGAAGGGGTGCGGCTAGGGTTGGCAGGAGCCCTAGGGCTAGATATAGGAGTAGGGGGAGGAGCATCGGCCGTTGCTGCATCTGTGCATACGTGGGGGTGCTGGATGGTGATCGTACAGGGAAGAAGACGAGGGGAAGGGGGTATGGGCCAAGGGAGGTAAGTTGGGCTGAGGGGAGTTGCCTGCTGCCTCTCTCCGTTAGATTTTTTTTTTTTTTGCTCTCTTTTTTTTTGCTGATTTGGAATAGGAAGAGAAGGATGGTTTTGGGAGTTAGGAAAATTTTATAAAAATTTGGGTGTGTTAGTTAGGTCAACCACAACCAATGGTTAACTTTGGTTTTGCAAAAATTTCAAATTTTAAATGTTGTTTGTGATTTAATTCAAATTGGATGGAGTTTATCATTAAGTGAATTATTTGAAACAAAATTTAAATTGGGTTGAACTTGTAGTTTAAAATGAAAACAGAGGATTAGCATTGTTTTATTAATTTGCACAGATTCAAATTGGGTGATGTTTGGGATTGGATTTGGAATTTTTGAATGCAAATTGGGATTAATTGATCTATTAGAAGCCACCATTTTAATAGTTGAACATTATGGAAATAATTGAAAACAAATGGAGTTTTGAGTTGGACTTTTTATTTGAAAAAGATTGTAACATGACAAGTATGAAACAAAGGTTGAATATTGTTGAATTTCCATTGTGAAAACAAATAAAACAGAGGCAAACCAAATGAAAACAAATGGAAACAAATGATTGTTTTGATTGAAATATCATTTTGGAAATTGTAACATCACAAGGATGAAACAAAAGGTTTGAATTTTGGTTTGAAATTCAAATAGAAAACAAAGGAAAACAAGGGAAAACAATTGGAAAACAAATGAAAACAATTGCAATGAACATGATGTCATGATGCAAACATAAAATAACAGAGAGCAAAACATTCTAAAGGCTATTTTTCATACTTGGGATGTTACAAAACCCCCCCCCCCTTGAAGGAATCGCGCCCCGAGATTCCTACTGAGAAAAGTAAAGGTCCGGATACTTCTTGCGAAGATCCTCTTGAGCTGTGACACGTGAAACACATCGTGCACCTTTGATAGTTTTTCTGGAAGTTCAAGATGACAGGCATTCCTGGCAACTCTTCTGGAAAGATGTCAGGGAATTTGGAAACCACCGGACATTTTCAAGTAAAGGGAGAGGTTTTGTATCGAGGGTGTATAGTTGGATAGAACTTGATTCATTTATAGAATAGATTATCTGGAATGTGGTGCTTCAGGAATGCTTCCTCGAAACAACCCCAGGTGATAGGAATGCCAGCTCTCATAGCCTGGTAGTTTTCGAAACAACAACAACCTTTCTGGCCAGATAGACTTGATATTTGGGAAGTTTTGATTAGACGCCGGTAGAAGAATTGAAGTGGAAAACAACAACAAGATTTCAACGGACGAAAAGGATGTTGAGAAGAACAGGATAACGAAGCAACGGGAAAACGAGATCAAAACACTCCTGAGGTACTACGGAAAAACCCATCCGGGCTTCTAGAGGATCAATATCTACTGCTTAAGGAATAGAGGATCTGCTTCCGGGCTTACACGCCTCCGTTCTCAATCATGAGTAGGCAACATGATAAATCATGTCACAACCACCTCCATTCCTATGGTCTAGTAGATATAACCATCCTAGAGAAACCAGAATTCGTGAAATCCTAACTTGAAAGTTTAGATGAGAAGGGAAAAACGTTGCACTTCCTTACCAGAAAAGGAAGGGTGGGTGGGGAAAGAAATAAAATGGCAGAATTCCTACTCTCACGTTTCATTTTTCCTATATAGCTACAAAATAGTTTTCTAGACTCAACTGCGACCAGTAAATAGGGATCCTACAGGCAGACAGGCTCTGATACCATTTGTCGCACCCGGACTTCTAGGGGATACTCACAGTCTGTTAAACAGTAGATAGATGGCTTACGGGGCATACCGGCACCCGCATCTCAATATGAGCAGGCCAACACGTAAACGTGTGACAACCATTATCTTACTATTCATCGTCTGCGCAAACCATCCCGTAGAAATCCAGATACTTCCATTGACGTACTTCAAAACATACACACATGGTACGTCAACGGCATTGGAACAAGTGATATCACAACAGATCTCTACGACACAAAAGATGGAAATAAGTTGCAAATAGCTCTCACTAGAGCAGAGATAGCAAATACAATCATCTAGAGGCACATGCCCCAACATATCATCATTACATCACAGCGGAAGCATTCAACATGTCTGAGTACAGACAAGAACCAAATAGGCCTAAGAGGCCGGAAACGAAAAGACGGAGCTCATCCACGAAGTCTCGGATCCTGCCCGGGTCCGCTATCTACTCGTCAGCAGTCTCGTCTTACTCCACGTAGCAGCCACCATGTAGATCCTCGGAAAAGTAGGTCTGCGGAAACCACAGCCCCAAAGGGGTCAGTACATAAACGTACTGGCAAGCAAGACTCACAATTCACCAAAGTGTAACCCGTCAACACCAAGCACAGATGCTTTGGGTTCAATGGAAGAAAGGGGATATAAAGATGCTGCAACTGGCTGCTCTAACCAACTACAGAAACATACTACATCTTCCGGCTAACAGAAAGGAGATAAGATCGCGTATCGTAACCAACTATAGCTAACTCCAAACAAACCCATCCTGGATCTCGCCCCTTATCCAAAGAAGCAATCCGAGGATAACTCCACAGTTGGATTAATGATGGTTCAGATTATTGTGTCAATAAGCCTATTACTAGTCAAGTTGTTAATCATTGGGTGTAAGGTTGTTAATCATTAGGTTTAAGTTGTCCTGAGTACTTGTTAGCCAGTACTTTCACCAAGTAGTCCATAACCGCGGAAAACACGGCTTCTCGAGAAGATTTAACCCTGCAGGGATGCACCAATTTGGCCGTACACGTAAGAATAACCCGCCAGACGGGAATCAAACCCACCAAGCGAGGTACTCAACACAACTCAACTCTTCTTCGCATCAAGCCCAAAGCACCTTGGGCGCACGGCTAATGGAGCCCCGAAGAAAAGGGACCCTCATAGCACTCTAAGAACGTGTCCCCCTATATGCCGACTACAAAAGTTCCACCCTGGCCTGGGCTCGCAAAAACATGCATGCGGCAAATGGAAAACACGAACTAAATGAGGCGATTTGGACGAGATGCGAATCGAATCAAATTGAGGGGGGCGCCCATACTCGCTTCCCACATGCGGTTAGTGCGCTCATCATGGATCAGTAGACAAGACCCTTTTCCTATTAGGGTCGACACTAGCAGGCCTCAAAACCACACAGGGCCTCCTGCCGGTGCCTTATCATCAAATTATTATTAACAATAGCATTAGCATGATTCATTGTTTAACATCGAGCCCCCAGAACATAATGAAATAGTAATAAAGTAAGGTAACAGACTCGAGCAAAACAACCCTAAGCATGCTAGTAAGACACGGGCAACAAGCAAAAGGTTATAGGTATGGACGTGAGGCAATATCAGGGTTAACGGATACATGTGATAGGTTCGTAACAGAAGCAACTAATCATAGGGCTAGCAGAATAGACAACGGAAAGTATCGGTAACCAATGTTGAAAGGAACATGATGGTTCATGTGAGTGAATACTTGCCTGGAAACCCAGTAGCCTGGTACTGAGCTAGATCCTTAGAAGGGGTGTCGTAAGTATCGTCGGTCTCAACGTCGTCGTTTATCCGAGAAGAAGAAAACAAACAATGCAGAAAGATAAACAATCAATAACATGGCATAATGCACAATCATGGGATGATGCATGACCATTTAATTGATGCATCAGAAATAAACTAGTTGACATGGTAACACAATTTAAATGGACCCATATGCAATTTGAGTTGCACATGAAAAGCCCATGAATTATGGTTGAATTAATTGTTCTACAACTAATCATCATGTGTAAGTGAGTTAGCATGATGCATGGATGAGGAAAACAGCAAAATAATAACAATAGAATCAAATAGAAATAAGGTTTACCAAGTTTGGAAATTCATTTATTAAGTTAAGAAATTTTGGTTTCCTAAAGGTGTCACACAAGCATTTGTTGTTTTCATCAAGTTAAATTGTTCAAAACAGATAACAAAGTTCATATTTGATAAGAACACACAATTTTAGGTGGAATACATGTTTCACTTGTTGAAAAAGGATTTCAAATAAATTATTTAGGAATTAAACAAGTCTAAGCTAGAATTAAATGAATTTAATTCAAGCATGAATTTATTTGAATTTTTATTTGTTCCAAACATTAAGTGAGATTCATATTTGAAAAGTTTATACTTTTATGGTTTGAAAACATATTTTATATGTCCCAAAAGAATTTAATTTTATCAAGTTATGAATTTAGCAATATTAAATGATTTAAACAAGGTTTAAATCATTTAACCAATTTTAATTATTCAAAACATGGAACAAATTATATATTTGAAAAGGTGGTTTAATTTTTCATGGAAAACATAGTTCATTTGTTGAAATTGGATTTAAAATGAGCAAGTTATTATTGTGGAAATTTTAAATGCAATAATTAGGAAACAATTGTTTTCAGCAATTTAAATTATTCAAAACAGCAAACAAAATTTATATTTGGAAAGTACATGAAAAGTTGATTGCAAAACATATTTAGTTTGTGGAATTTGGAATTTTTATGCCCAAGTTATGAATTTTGCAAAATTAAGTGAATTACACAAGAACTCAAATATTGCACCAATTTAAAATATTCAAAACAGTAAACAAATTTTATATTTGGATAGAACATTTAATTTGGGACAGAAAACATATTTAAAAAGTTAAAACTGGAGTTTATATGAATTAGTTATGCATTTTACAAGATTTGGTGCAAATCTGCCATTTTTATTACCTCTAGGGACTTGGAAAATATATTGCAGGGACTAGAATGAAATATACATGGGCTTGGTTGTGATTATCACTTTGTTTGGGCTGTGAAGAAATAAAAGAAAAAATGGGATGTAATCCCGTGGGGGTGGGATTCGACCCCCCCACCTCCTGCTGTGAGCGGAAGGAACCGAACCAGTGGGGTGTGATGCGCCTGGTGATAGGAAGGGGGAAGGGGTGAGGATATGGTTCAGGTTCGGGTTTTAACTGAACTTCTACACGCTAACTGAACCTGGCGGACAGAACTCGATGGATGGCCGGGCAGCGATAGCTGCTCGCCGGAGGGGCGCCATCCGCGGTGGCCGTGTGCGGTGCTGTGGGCGGAGGGGGGAGGAGGAGAGAGAGGGCAGCGGTCGGGCAAGCGGGCTCACCCGAGGGCTCGAAGCAGGAGGAGGTCGGGGCGGAGAGGGGCAGCAGCAGGGCACGGCCGGCGGCGAGTCCTGCACGGAGGCGACGCTCCGGTGCCCCTCGGGGGCAACCGAGGGCACAGCGAGGGAGAGGGAACCCCCAGGGTTCCATTCCCACGTCCAAAACGGCCGGAGGGCGACCACAACTCCGATGATCGCCGGAGGGAGAGGGCTCGGTGGAGTGGTACAGTTTCAGGTGGTTCAGAGAGTAGCAGAGCAGAGGAGGAAGAGGAAGAAGGTGGCGGGGAAGAGGGAAGAGAGGGAGAAGGAAGGGGTGCGGCTAGGGTTGGCAGGAGCCCTAGGGCTAGATATAGGAGTAGGGGGAGGAGCATCGGCCGTTGCTGCATCTCTGTGCATACGTGGGGGTGCTGGATGGTGATCGTACAGGGAAGAAGACGACAGGGGGAAGGGGGTATGGGCCAAGGGAGGTAAGTTGGGCTGAGGGGAGAGTTGGGCCTGCTGCCTCTCTCCCTGTTAGAGGTTTTTTTTTTTGCTCTCTTTTTTTTTGCTGATTTGGAATAGGAAGAGAAGGATGGTTTTGGGAGTTAGGAAAATTTTATAAAAATTTGGGTGTGTTAGGTCAACCACAACCAATGGTTAACTTTGGTTTTGCAAAAATTTCAAATTTTAAATGCTGTTTGTGATTTAATTCAAATTGGATGGAGTTTATCATTAAGTGAATTATTTGAAACAAAATTTAAATTGGGTTGAACTTGTAGTTTAAAATGAAAACAGGATTAGCATTGTTTTGTTAATTTGCATAGATTCAAATTGGGTGATGTTTGGGATTGGATTTGGAATTTTTGAATGCAAATTGGAATTAATTGATCTATTAGAAGCCACCATTTTAATAGTTGAACATTATGGAAATAATTGAAAACAAATGGAGTTTTGAGTTGGACTTTTTATTTGAAAAAGATTGTAACATGACAAGTATGAAACAAAGGTTGAATATTGTTTGAATTTCCATTGTGAAAACAAATAAAAACAGAGGCAAACCAAATGAAAACAAATGGAAACAAATGATTGTTTTGATTTGAAATATCATTTTGGAAATTGTAACATCACAATGATGAAACAAAAGGTTTGAATTTTGGTTTGAAATTCAAATAGGAAACAAAGGAAAACAAGGGAAAACAATTGGAAAACAAATGAAAACAGAGGAAAACAAAAGGAAAACAAGCAAAACAATTGCAATGAACATGATGTCATGATGCAAACATAAAATAACAGAGAGCAAAACATTCTAAAGGCTATTTTTCATACTTGGGATGTTACACCATGTACTTCTACACGTCGGCGTCGGCGGAGCGGCCTCCGTGTAGCAGGACACCATCGATACCTCTAGGCCGGCGTGCAGCCCGGTGCCACTTGCATATCCACGACCACGTCGGCAAGGCGGCCAGCGTCGAGCCCGGCTCCAGCTTCATCTTCATCTCCATGATGACATCGGCAAGGCGGCCGGCGTCGAGCCCGGCTCCATCTTCATCTTCATCTCCATGATGACATCGGCTGGGCGGCCGGCGTGCATCCCGGCGCCATGCGCGTCTCCATGGCGACGTTAGCGAAGCGGCGGCGCGGCCGGTGTGCATCCCGGCACCATCTTTACGGCCACGACGACGTCTCATCCCTTGCCATGTCCATCTCTACGTCGGCATCGTGAAATCCGATGCGGTCTCCAATTCCATGCCGGCGGCAGTAAGGTGTCCGACATGCAGCCCGACACCATCTTCACGACCACGACGATGTATGGGCTGCCGGTGTGCATCCGGGCGCCATCTTCAACCCCACATCGGCGTTGGCAAGGCGGCCGGCAGACTGGCACTATCTCCATATCCATGTTAGGGTCGGTAGGACGGCCGGCGTGCTGTCCGATGCCATCTACACCTCCACGCCAGAGGCAGTAAGGTGTCCGGCATGCAGCCTGGCATCATCTTCACGGCCACGACGACCTATGGGCTGCCGGTGTGCATCCCGGCGCCATTTTCAACTCCACGTCAGCGGCGTGCAGCGCGCGCCATCTTCAACTCCACGTCGGCGGCGCGCAGCCCGCGCCATCTTCAATTCCATGGTCGGCGTGCGGCCCAACGCCATGTTCATCTCCTCATCGTTGGCGTGCATCGAGACGCCGTCTTCATCTTCATGTCGGTGGCATGCATCGAGACGCCGTATTCATCTTCATGTCGGCGGCGTGCATCCCGGCGCCGTCTTCATCTCCATGTCGGCGGCGTGCAGCGCACGTGTCATCTTCATCTCCACATCGGCAGCGTGCAGCGCGCGCTATCTTCGACTCCATGTCCGGCGTGCAGCCCAACGCCATCTTCAACTCCACTTATATCCGGCCTGTGAGACGGCACTCTCGTCTACGCCGACAGCCATGGCCTTGGCGTTGTCCAAGGCGAGGTGCCGTCCACATCGGCTATGCCTACTGGCGCACGTGCGTCGGTTTCGCACCGGCGCCGATCTCTACCATAGTCCCCTGCGACCACGTGAGGCGGCGTACTTGTCTACGCCAACAGCCATGAACTTGGAGTTGGCCAAGACGAGGAACCGATCACATCGGCTACACCTACTCATGTGCGTGCATCGGTTTCACACCGATGCCAATCTCCACCAGCATACTCCCGCGAGGCGCACCCCTTGCACACCCCGACGAACCCATTGATCGTCCAGATGTCCCAGCTGAGCGGATCCATGCTACTTCAACTCCGACTAGAATTACGCAGTCAAAACCGACGAGGCTCGACGGCAAGGGCGGGCGTGACCAGAGCTAAGGCCACGCTATTTTTGGCGGGTGTACCGACAAGGACGCGGGCTCGCCACCGCCCACACACACATCACCACCACATCATGCATGGAGAACGTGAATGGAAGACGACGAAGACGACCACACACCTTGATCGGAGGTATCTCGTGGCGTAACCCACGGGAGTAATTAACCGGGTGCCTTCCGAGGCCCCGGGAACCGGGGATCGCAATCGCCATAGTCAGGATGGCCGCGCTAGTAGGCCACAGAGGGCATTGTATTAGGGACCTTGTAATTTGTTTCTCCAAGAGAGATTAATGAAATACATGTTTCCCTACCTTCTTTCTTTTGTGTACTACGGTACACTGGCACGCCCCACTTTTTTTCTTTTACCCCGGCGCATGAGAGAAACACGCTATCGTAGCCATCGCGCATCTAGCACCCCGATATCGTTTTTTCTCGTGTCAAACACGCCCAAGGAGGGGAGCTAGTGGAAGAAAAGGAGACAGAAGCAAAATGCCATGCACATTACTCATCAAAGTATAGGCCATGATTGAGGGGAGAGAGAACTCTTTCGAACAAGAGTGAGATAGCAAGATAAACTAGCACTGATAGCTTCACAGGTGAAACATGATATCTTTTTTTAACCAGGGAGTTCTCACTAATTACCCAGCAACAATAATAGTATTTGTAGCTCATACATTTACTATTTTCAAGTACAGTGCAGACTGAATTTTATCCGTCCTTCCATTGCAGTGCAGATAGATGGGTAGTAGTATCTACCAGGTTTCCTCTCATTTTTGCTAGTTGTCTGCCTGTCCTACAGATTATGCTTTATCAGAGTTATGTTGAACTGAATGTTACACTACATAGCAGCTTAAGCTGGTAACTTTATTTTTCTTGGTATTTAGTCTCGTTTGTTTTGGCCAGTTTGCAGCTAGTAGCAGCACCGCTAGCGTTTGAACAAGAATATGAGAGTAGTAGCATTTGCATTTATGACTGAATAATTGTCAAACATCAACCAGTATCCCAAATGTGCAAGTTCTTCCAGGCATCTTTACCAGGTGCTATCTCTAAGTTCAGTGGTAATTTTCACGTGGCTCCCCATGTTTCAGTAGTAATTCCCTTAGCTAAGCTACTTTGGCGGAGTTAGAATTAGTTTTGTAAGTTGAACTTGATGGTGTACAAATCGGGTAAACCTCCCTATATGATACTACCATGCCGTGGACATAAACCTTGCGATTGTCATACTAACCAGCCTTGTTTGCTGCAACGCAATTCTTTTGTTGTATGTTTGCTGCAGATGTTGTTTGGGCCTTAGGAATTTGACAAACAAACACATGAATTAATTGAGGACAAAGATCAATATTATTGCAATCCAAGAGATAGAAATACCCTCGATATTGTTTCAGAGTTGTGTGACAATTGCACAACAAACTCACTGCATTTTCTTCATCTCGATTTATCTTAAAACTGAGGTTACATTGTTCCACTTGCAGGAGGGAGTACAGTGACGCTGCTGCGACAACATGATCTGGTTCTGGAACTTGCCGAAGCTGAGAGTGCAGCCGCTCAAGTTGGTGATTCACTGAAGCTGATATTTGATCCTGATGCACAAGCTGAAGCTGATTATTTGCAGCGTTTTGTTATTATTATCTTCCTTTTGTACCAAATGATCAATATCCAAGTAATGATCAATGTCCGAGTTTTATGTCTGTCATTGTTTAACTAGGCCTTTTTGTACTAAATGTTGTACCTGCTCGTTACTTGTTTAACTGCGCCAGATTTCTCTTTGTTTGTTGAACGTATCCGCCATGAAAAGAAATGCTCTAATGTTGTGAAAAGTATCAGCTGTTTGTTAAAACACTAGCCCTTTTGTAGTCTAGTAATGCCATCGGCTGTTGAAGCTAGCTGCGTTTTTTCTAAATCATACAGTTTGTCTCACGGCTTGTCCGCCTATGCCCAATAGACAGAGCGGACGGCGCTATTGGCGACGCGGCGCCACTACTCTGCAATTTTCGTTTCGCGATGAAGCGGATTAAGCCGACGCGCCGGCGGTCGGTCCACTTGCATCCGGACTGCTCAGTTTATCCGCTCCTGCAGCAAATGGCGTAAAAATGGCCGTAAGGCCTTTAAGACCTGTTACAAACCGGTCCTAAAGGCCTTGCGGCCATTTGCTGCAGGGAGGGGGGCCCAGTGGACAGACCCTTTAGAACCGGTTTGTAGCACAAACCGGTTCTAAAGATTTTCTCATTTTTTGCAGCAACTGCGGGACCCGCTGTCAGACCCTTTAGCACCGGTTTGTAATACAAGCCGTTCCTAAAGCACTCCCCTAAACCCTATATTCCACCCTGAGCTCAGCTCAATTTTTTCCAGCTCGAGCTCAACTTCATTTTTGCTCTCTCCTTCCTTTGTGCTCTAATCCATCCCCATTTTTCTCCACCATTTGTCAAGATTGTTGGTACCCATCGGTTCTACGGTTAATCAACATTCCCTCTTTCGGCATTGCAAGTTTTGCTCGTTTTCTTGCTCGTTTCATTTTTGTTGTGCTAGATAGGTGTTTGATGAAATGCCTAAGCTAGAATTTGTTATTCATTTGTTATGTATACAATTTGATGCAATTTGAGCTCAAAATTAATTATGATTTTTGGTTTTTTTTAGTGTCGCGCGCCTTGTCCCCTTCCTCACCGCCGTCGATCGCCCCGTCACCGACACAACCTTGGTGAGCCTATTGTTTTTATTTGCCAAAACAAATTTTGATTTGTATGATTTACATATTTACTTGTATATAATTTTCTTATTGTGTAAGATTTTTTATATAGCGCCATGGTTTTGATATCCGTCCCCGTTGGCCCTCGTCCAGTCTATGATTCGGATGTGGTATATTATCTTTTATAACTACATATTTTCATTTCCTGATTATATGACAATTAATTACGCCGACCAACTTGACATAGATATTTTTATCTAGGAGGTAGTGGAACCGGAAATGCCAATCGACGCTATTGTTGAGAAGTTATACTTAGTTGAACAAGAAAATGTTGGCTTGAAAGAAAGATTGAAAAAAACTGAAGAAAGGTTGGAAAAAACTGAAAGAGAGAAGACGACCTTGGAAGGTTCTTGCCGGTGTCGTCGATGGTCACAAGAGCGAGATGGACGCAATGCGCCTGAAGATTAGAAAGATTAGAAAATATGCAATTAGTAAAAAGGCTTGGTATCATTATGCCGTCGGGTCAATTGTTACCTTTGTTGCGATTTTGATCGCATTTGTTGTTGTTTTAAATGCATTAATTAGAGAGAGTTTTTATGGATGGTTTCAGTGTGTATTTTTATGAGAACTATATATGTATGGTCACTACGCTAGTTTGGTTTTAACGTGTGATGAACTTTTTATATTAATTAATTAATTTAGTCATGATGGTTTAGCATAATGGTTGTTGATAAATTTATATAATGCAGATGAACCGGCAATGGATGTACAGTGATCGACGTCGTCCCGAATTCCTTAATGGCATGCATAGTTTTCTCAATGTGGCTGAGAAAAACAGGCAGAATGGATTTATTTTTTGTCCATGTAAAAAATGCCAGAATAAGAGGAATTTCCCTAGCTCAAGAACCATACACACCCACCTGTTTCAAGAAGGCTTCATGCCCAGTTATTTTTGTTGGACCAAGCACGGAGAAAGAGGGGTTGTAATGGAAGACAATGAAGAAGAAGAGGATAATGATAATTATCCTATCGGTGAACACGGTGATACTGAAATGGGGGAAGACGAGGCTGAACTTGAGGACATTGTTGATGAGTCTGATGATCTTCGTCAGGTCATTCGTGAAGAACAGATAAACTGCGCAAGTGAAAACGAGAGCTTCAAGTTGGAGCGCATGTTAGAAGACCACAAAAAATTGTTTTACCCAAATTGCGAAGATGGCCAGAAAAAGCTGGGCACCACCCTGGAATTGCTGCAATGGAAGGCAGAGAATGGATTATCAGAAGGGATTTAAAAATCTGCTGAAAATAATGAAGAAGATGCTTCCAAGAGATAACGTGCTGCCCTGCAGTACATACGAAGCAAAGAAGGTTGTCTGCCCTCTAGGATTGGAAGTGCATAAGATACATGCATGCATCAATGACTGCATCCTCTACCGCGGTCAGCACGAGAATTTAACTGCCTGCCCGGTATGCGGTGAATTTCGGTATAAGATCAGGCGAGATGACCCTGGTGATGTTGAGGGCGACGATCGCCCCAGGAAGAGGGTTCCTGCCAAGGTGATGTGGCAAGCTCCTATAATACCACGGTTGAAACATTTGTTCTGAAACAAAGAGCATGCCAAGTTGCTGCGATGGCACAAAGAAGACTGTAAGGAAGACGATATGCTGAGACACCCCGCTGATGGGTCGCAGTGGAGAAACATCGACGATAAGTACGAGGACTTTGCACGTGACGCAAGAAAGTTAAGGTTTGGTCTAAGTACAGATGGCCTGAATCCGTTTGGGGAGCAGAGTAGCAGTCATAGCACCTGGCCCGTGACTCTATGTATCTATAACCTTCCTCCTTGGTTATGCATGAAGTGTAAGTTCATTATGATCCCAGTGCTTACCCCAGGACCGTCGCAACCTGGCAACAACATTGATGTGTACCTGAGGCCACTGGTTGATGAACTTTTAGAGTTGTGGGCTGACGAAACTGTACGTGTGTGGGACGAGTACAAACAAGAGGAATTTGACCTACGAGGGTTGCTGTTTGTAACCATCAATGATTGGCCCGCTCTTAGTAACATCTCAGGACAGTCAACAAGGGATACAGCGCATGCACACACTGTTTAGGCGAGACTGAAAGTATACATATAGGCAAGAATGTGTACCGGGGCATCGTCGATTTCTTCCAGACAGGCATCCCGTAAGAAAGAAAGGAAAACATTTCAAAAGCGAGGCAGATACACGGAGGAAGCCAACCCTCCCTAAAGGTACTGATATATATGACATGGTCAAAGATATAAAAGTAATCTTTGGTAAGGGTCCTGGCGCACAATCTGTTCCGAATGACGCCGACAACCACGTAGCCATGTGGAAGAAGAAATCTATATTCTGGGAACTACCCTATTGGAAATTCCTAGAGGTTCGCTCTGCGATCGACGTGATGCACGTGACAAAAAATATTTGCGTGAACCTGCTAAACTTATTGGGCGTGCATGGGAAGAAGTCGAGAGATACACCAAAAGCACGGCTGCACCACCAACGTATGCACGAACGAGACGACCTGATGAATCCAGAGAATTTCAAAGGTCCTGCCAGCTACGCTCTTACCAAGGAAGAGAAGGAGATCTTTTTCCAAGTCCTGAGCAGTATCAAGGTCCCGTCTGGCTACTCGTCGAACATAAAAGGAATACTAAACCTGGAAGAGAAAAAGTTCCAAAATCTAAAGTCCCATGACTGCCACGTGATCATGACCCAGTTACATCCGATTGCATTGAAGGGCTTCTGGCAGAAAACGTGCGAGTACCCATTGTGAAGCTATGTGCATTCCTCAACGCAATTTCTCAGAAGGCAATCGATCCAGCAACTCTACCAAGTTTACAGAAGGACGTGGTCCAATCTCTTGTCAGCTTCGAGTTGGTGTTCCCACCAACCTTCTTCAATATTATGACGCACCTCATAGTTCACCTAGTCCAAGAGATTTCTGTTCTCGGTCCTGTATTCTTACACAATATGTTCCCCTTTGAGAGGTTCATGGGAGTCTTGAAGAATTATGTTAAAAACCGTGCTAGGCCAGAAGGAAGCATGGTCAAGGGCTATGGAACAGAGGAGGTCATTGAGTTTTGTGTTGACTTTATTCCTGACCTGAATCCGATCGGTGTTCCTCAGTCGCGCCATGAGGGGAGACTGCATGGAAAAGGCACGCTAGGAAAGAAATCAACAACATGTATGGACGAGCAATCTTTCACTCAAGCACACTACACAGTTTAGTTAATTCCAGCGTGGCGGCTCCATATATCCTGGAACACAAGGATATTTTACGCTCGGAATATCCGGAGCAACCTGAAGATTTCATTGCTAAAGAACACGCGAAGACTTTCGGCGGTTGGTTGCAAGACGTCTCATTAATGACAACATTGTTGAAGATGAGCTATACTTGTTGGCCAAGCAACCATCTTCGACTGTATTGACCTTTAAAGGGTACGAGATAAATGGTAACATATTTTTACACGGCAAACCAAGATAAAAAGAGCACCAACCAAAACAGTGGCGTTCGGTTTGATGCAAAAGACGACAACGGGCAAAGGGTGACATACTATGGTTACAGAGCAGATATGGGAACTTGACTACGGACCTTCCTTTAATGTCCCTTTGTTCTGGTGCAAATGGTTCAACCTGTCAGGCGTGAAGGTAGACCCGAAGTACGGAATGAAAACAGTGGATCAGAAGAATCTTGGGTACGACAATGATCAATTCGTCCTAGCCAATGATGTGGCTTAGGTTTTCTATGTGAAGGACATGTCTAGCAGACCGAGAAAAGAAAAGATAAGGAAGCGAATACATCAGACGACGAGCCAAGGCCCACATAGTTCTTTCAGGGAAAAGAAACATCGTGGGAGTCGAGGACAAGACAGACATGTCAGAAGATTACAATAAATTGATGAAATTCCTCCCTTCAAAGTCAAAGATGATCCAAGCATTCAGTTAAATGATGAAGATGTTCCATGGTTATTACGGCGCAATCAGAAGAAAGGCAAGAAGAAAAATAGAAAACGGATCATCCCTTTAGTCCTGGTTGGGGACACCAACCGGGACTAAATGGGTTTGGTATCATTTGGACAAATCAGATAGAATCACACGGATCGTGTGTTTCTTTCAAGCGCTTGTGAGTCGTTGGATCCGGGGTGTGTTTCTTTCGATCTGTTGTGAGCCGTTCGATCAGGGCTATGGTGTGTTTCTTTCGAGCTGTTGTGAGCCGGTGGATGAGGGTATTTCTTAACCGTTGGATCAAAACCCTAGCTCAACACTTTGTGAGCCAGAGGACCCTATATATAGCTTTGCTTTGCTTTGCAAGTGGTTAAAGATTTACATCGTCAAAATGTCAGCTTGCTTTGCAAGTGGTGGTGGAAACTGGAAAATCACTTGGGTTTGTGGCAAAAAATAGTTACTGCTAAATACCTTAGAGGTAAATCTGTGGCCTCGGTCAAAAGTAGAGTTTCAGTTTCTCCTTGATGGAAAGCGTTGATGAAAGTGAAGGAAACCTATATGGCTGGTACAAATGTCATTTTAAATAGAGGCGATTTAGTTCGTTTCTGGAAAGATCCCTAGCTGGATGGTTGCTCCCTGTATGTTTCTTATCCAGGGCTGTTTGACATTTTGTCAAGCTCAAGATTGGACAGTGGAAAAAGTGAGGGCCCATAACTTTGAGTTGCCTTTTCGACGCCATTTATCTCCTGCAATGTCCAATTAGTGGGAACTCATTGTGGCTGGGTTGAATAATAGGCCGAGTGTGGGTGATGGGGACCAAGTTAGATGGTCTTTGAGTACAAATGGAAAATTCACTACAAAATCGTTTTACTGCTTCCTGGAATCAAACCTTTCTGGCTCAAATAATGGTTGGATTTGGAAGGCTAAAATTCCTTTAAAAAAATACTTTGGCAACTTTTCTGTGATGCTATCCTCACGAGGGATAATTTGAAGAAAATAAATTGGTTGGGTAACCCCACCTGCTCCTTCTGTGATGATTTGGAGTCAGCTACACACCTTTTTTTCACTTGTCCTCATGCCAGAGTGCTTTGGGGGTATCTTGGGGCTATGGTTGGAACTACTACTTGTGCTAATTCTGTGTGGCAAAGCATGGCCTGGTTTCATTGTTTTCTTCCTGGAAAAGGGAGGTTCCATATCCTCCTGCTAGCTGCCATCTGTTGGGCAGTCTGGTCCATCAGGAACTCTGTAACTTTTGATAAGAAATTGGTGAGATCGCCGGTTGTAACGATTTACATTGTTTGTTCGTTGTTGTGCTACTGGCAGGTTTGTATGATGCTGGAGATAACTTGAAGATCAAAGAAGGGTCCGCACAGCTAATGCGCAAGGCGGCGCTGCTTGCGGTTCAATGCACGGCCAGGAGAACTGCTACTGGAGAAGGTCCGGTGATGCTTCGCATCACAGATGGTTCAGAGACTTGAGTGGAGGGTAGTGATCCCGCTGTCGTACTTTGTCTCTCTGGTTTGTTGTGGTTGTTGTTTTGGTAGTTCTGTGGCTGTTGTTTGTGTTAGAACAGAAGTTTCCTGTGATGTAGTGTGCTACCTTTACCGGACTCCTTTGTTTTTTTTAGTTTAGGTGGTAGATTTTTTGCCCCGTAGTACGTGTATCGAGCCGATTTCGTACAGCGGGTTTTCCTACCAGTGTCTACCCCCTTCTTCTTCCTTTTGTATTCCGTTGAACCCTGTATTTCCGTTGATGAAAGTTAATAGAAAGGAGGTAGTTACCAGTTGGAAAAAAATTTTATTGTGAATTCTGAAGCTGGTCGCAACTCGCAACGATGGTCAGATGATAATCGACATATTGTGGTCACTACCCACCACACGCTTCCATCGCCAGGTTGCAGTGACCATCTACAGGGACCTTGTCACAGGCTGCCGACGCAACGATTATATACTTGGATCTCCGGAAGCGGAGATAGGTCGAGGCAGCAGCGGGCGGAGCTGGTGGCACCCTGCTGCGGGAGGATCCGGCGGCACGCGGCGCACGGGCACTAGTAGAAAATAGGCCTTTAGTCCCAGTTTGCAAAGGCCATTATTCCCGGCTGTGCAACCGGGACTAAATATGCGCGACTAAAGGCCCCCCCTTTAGTCGCGCCTCTTACGAACCGGGACTAAAGGCCCGTCCACGTGGGCGCCAGGAGTCCGTCGGGGCGGAGGACCTTTAGTCCGGTTCTCGTGGCTAACCGGACTAAAGGCCTCCTCCGCAGGTTTAGGGTTTTAGCCCCCCTAAACCTGGTTTTTTTTTAATTTGTTTTGTTTTATTTCTTTTATATTTTATTTTGTGTTTTATTTTAATTTTGATGAAGTTTCAGTACACATATATATTCTACGCTACTATATACATGCATATGCAATTTCAAACAAGAAGAATTCAACAGGAATATATAATATATATTCAATCTCGGGTGACCATATACAACTTCGAACAAGTTTCCATACACAATTAAGATGGATGACCATACACAACTTCGAACAAGTTTCAATCTCGGAGATGCATATAATTTGATTCGTCCTCGGTATAGTGTTCTCCTTTAGGATCGAGGACTTGCCTCATGAAAAATCCTGCTAATTCCTCTTGAATTGGTCGGAAGCGAGCTTCTGGACTAAGCTTCCTCCGCAAGTTATCCGTCGCCTTCCGCACGCTATCCGACGCCTTCCGCTCAGAGGTGTGTTTCCGGATGTTCTCACAAACATAGTATCCACATAGATTGGTCCCCGGTGGCTTCTTATCCACATTAAGTAACCTTCTAAAATCTAGCTCATGTTTGAATTCACCGACAATTTCTTCTGAGAACCGTCTCCAAACCCTACAGGTCAAAGAAAACTAAATGAACAAGGGAGTTATTAGTTACTTGATATTAGGAAATAAACGAAAGAGATCGATCGATATAGAGCGCAAATGATTGAAAATAATTACTTTTGCAGCATTTTTCACATGTCGGCCCAATGCTTTGAATCCGAATCCATAGAGTCCATGATTAGAACTCTGGAGGTGTGAAGTTCAATCATTAGCAGAATCCAGTGGAACCTGCGGACACGTTACATGCACACTCATGCATAACTCATCGATTAGACATACCATGCATGGAGTAAACAAAAGAGAATGGGCACAAGAGAGAAAACTCACCTAAAATGGTAAGGAAATAGAATATGACTTTTGAGTTGATGCTTTCTAAGAAACTTGTACAAGTCTTTCTTCACGTCTTCGGGGTGACGTTGTAACACATATCCATTAACGATATGTGGGTCAATGAACCCAACATCATGGATGTTTCTTATTTTACATTCCCAAATCTTCAATCTGCATAATAGCGTACGCAATATAGTTAGGACAATATATATATATATATATATATATATATATATATATATATATAGTGCAGGCAATGAAGAACGAGATGAGGTAGAAATAAATCACTTACAGAACGTAGCAACTCAGCATAGATTTGTCGAGCTCGCGCAGATTGAACAGCTGGAACAATTCACTCATATGAACTTCTACAGAGTACCGTTTGGTGTGATGCTCCTCTCTAACATCCGCATAAACATAATCTTTGTCGGCCCATGTTATGAAATGCTTGTACCAATGTAGGAGATTTCAGATTTGTGGTGCTAGACTCTTTTCCTGCGTAGGCTCGACGAGAGGCCCATTCCGCACATATTGTAATGCTACCTCACTAGTTGGCGCATCCTCAAGGCCTAACGAGGCACGAAGAGTCAAACACATCTCGGCTGCTTGTTTCATGGCACTCGCTACAGTCTATCCATTTGTTGTCGCAGCTTCTATGATCTCGGGGTCCTCTTCCGGACGGGATTTCACTATGAGCAGGGGGATCGATTGTTTATTCTGCATCCCGAGCTGGTCAACTTGTTTCCCGCTTTTTTTACTTGCTTGTTTCTCCTCCTTCAATGTTTCTGCTTGCCTACGAAGTTCACGTCCATAGTCGTCAGGCATATTCAGCTCGGCTTGGGATGGTGTCGTCAAAAAATCCTTAGCCCACTTCTTTTGCTTCTCAGTGAATACTTGCTTGGGCTCAGGCTCTTTTATCTCCTTCTTATCCGCCTTCCATTTCTCATAATCAGCAGACGCGGCCAATTTGGTTTCAGCTTCACTAAGTTCCCAAGCCCTTGGGAGGATAGGCTTCAGTGATGGCTCCGGTACCCGTGTGGTCTTAGGTACATAAGGGTCCGGGTTAATAGTCCAGGAGCGGGTTTCCTTGATGTCCGCCTGCTTCTGCTTCTTCACCGGAGGAGGATTGGGGGGCGGCGGCTGCTTACCCGCCGGAGGAGGATTGGGGGGCGGCGTATGCTTACCCGCCGGAGATTATGGATCGGGGGACGGCGTCGAATGGCGTGAAGGAGGTGTAGGTGAACCACCACCACCACCGCCACCACCACCACCACCATCGGAGGGGGGTGGACTTGTTAGCCTTGGCGCCTCGCCTGGAAACACTATGTACTTCTTTTTCCATAGAATGATCTGGCGCTTGACATCTCCAAGTCTTCTCTCCCCTTCGGGTGTAGCTATGCCAATCTCCAGGTCCTCAAACACTTGGACTATGTCTTCCACCGTGACACGAGCATAGCCATATGGAATGGGGTTGCTGTGGTGGAGTGCTCCAGGTGTACAGGGTAAAGCACTACCGCTAGCTACCTTCGTGGAAATGTTCCCCACGGGATAATGCAGATCACATTCTTTCATCTCCTTTACATCATCCACGGGGTAGTGAGGCTCCGGTGCACGAATCTCGATCGTCGGTGCATTAGCACCTGCAGGCGGGGCCTCGGTGGAAGCCATGCTGCTTCTCCGATGCTGGCTTCCGAGATCCGCTTCATGATCTTCATGCGGCCCTGCAGCCGATCTTTCTTTCAGTACAAGTCCATGCACGGTCTGCTTCAACTTACTAAGTTCTGATGCAACCTTAGCCAAAAGATCTGCATCCCGGTCCGTCTTTCTCTTACGGCTTCTGTAACAGTACGGGTCATTGTCCTGGGAAAATCCTACTTTCCACGGCATTCTGCCTTTGCTTCGTACATGTCCTCCGTGTTCATCATTCCCGAGGGCTTTTGTCAGTGCGTCTTTCTCTCTGTTAAACTTGATCAAGCCCTCTTGATCTTGGGTCATTGCGTCAATAAGGGCTTGGGTGGGAGCAAACGTTTTCTGCCGATGAACACACGCCCCTGTCTCCGGGTCTAGCGATCCCCCATGCCCGTACCACCAGCTTTTGGCCCTTTCGTCCCCTCCCTCTGTACCTAGAGGGATTCCTCGCACCCTCAGGCCCTCCTCCATCTTCGCCCACTTAGGCGCCTAAAGGCGGTATCCTCCTGGCCGCATAACATGATGGTACTATTTCTTATCCGCATTAACCTTTTTTTTTCATATTTCGTTGAAATGCTCCGATTTCTTTTGCCTCAAAAATTCTGGCCAATCATCTTTCAGTCTCCTCATGTTTTCCAGTGAAATCCGGAGTCTTGCCCTTCTTGACATAGTCACGGGTTAACTTTTTCTTGAATTTCCGGAATGCTTCGGCCATCTTCTGAAGAGCGAACTCTTTGACGCGCCTCCTCCTCTTACGTCCACCCGGAACCTCGTTACCGAATTCATCGACTTTGTTGTATTCTATAGATAGAATGAAATGTTCCATAAGCTTTCTCCAGCAATCCTTTTTTGTTCTCTTGTGGACAAAACTGAAACCAAGACGTGCCTTCTTTGGCTCATTCCATTCCTGGACGGTGATCGGGACGTTGTCTCTAACAACGACTCCGCATTGGTTGATAAACTTTGTTGTGTGTTGTAGGGGCTTGCTGGTTTCACCGACTAATTTGATGGTATATGTTTCTCCTTGTTTCATCGCCTTGGATTTGCCACGCTTTGTCGTACTCGATCCGGCCGAGAGCTAAAAAAAGAAAGAGAGTCGCGTGCGTTAATACATATGTATTCACATTTCAGTAAGTTTGTATCACGAGAGGCTCAACGTATATATATACCTGCCGGAGGTGGTTGCTACTTGCAATTCGAGATCGTCGTTTGTCGACGGTTGTCCTCCGTTGACAATGTCCGTTCCTTCACCTTCTTGATCATCGACAATGTCTGTTCCACCATCAAGGTTCAGAAAAGAAGAGACTACATCCTCTTCTTGCTCATCTTCTGAGCCCGACACATAAGGAATATCGTTGTTTATGATGCCCATTAAATAACGTTCAGCCTCCGGATCCCTAAGAGGCTCGGCTCTATCGTCCTCCATATGTCACTCCTGCATGTAGTAAAAATTAATTAAGTATAAAGGAATTTAAAAAATAAGATTAAGGGGAAATAGAGGAGGAGCATCGACGGTCGTACGGTACGTGTTAGGGAGCCGCTCGGGGGCGGAGGGGGTTTAGGGGGTACGGTATAGAGGAGGAGCAAATATTGACGGTGATTTTTTAGTAGAATGAGACTTAGCAAATATTAGTACAAATATTTTACTTCGTCATGAAATGGCCGTACTTTTTTTTGACTTAGGAATATATATTTAGGGTTAGTAGTGCTTCGATTTTTTTTAGCTTTTTTTGACTTAGGAATATTTAGGGTTAGTAGACTTAGCAAATGACCGTACTTTTTTTTGACTTAGGAATATAGACTTAGAATTTTTTTTGACTAAAGAATATATACTTATGGTTAGTACACTTAGGGTTAGTACACTTAGAATTTTTTTCACTTAGGAATTTTTTTGATTTTTGATTTTTGACTTAGAAAAAAACGAGTGCTGAAAAAAAAACTGCCAGGAGCCGAGCCCAACTGCGCCAGCAGCCCGCGCCCCTCTGCGCCAGCAGCCACCGCCCTGTCTCAAAAAAAAAAACGCCAGCGTGACGTCAGCGTTCCTCTGTTCGCGTCGCTGGACGGGTGGTCGCCGTCGTCCTCACCGGCGCGCGTTCGTGGTTCGTGGTCGCCGCGCGTTCGTGTTCGTGGTCCGTTCGAGGGCGGCGCGAGCCCCGCGGGGGAACCTACCGGAGACGGCGGCGCGGGGCGGGGGCGGAGCAAGGCGGGCGCGGTGGAGAGAAGGGCGCGGGCGACGGCGACGGCGCGGTCCTATCTCAGACTCTCTGCGCGGGCGACGGCGAAGGCGGAATCGACAAACCACGAATATATAGGGCCAGCCATTAGTCCCGGTTGGGGACACCAACCGCGACTAAAGGTCCCCTCCGGGTACCATCCCCGGGCCTTTAGTCGCGGTTCGTGACACCAACCGCGACTAAAGGGGACATTTAGTCGCGGTTGGTGTGACGAACCGCGACTAAAGGGATTTTCGTGGCGTTTACGTTCCCGCGCGGAAAGAGCCTTTAGTCGCGGTTCGTGTCACGAACCGCAACTAACGGTAGTTTTTCAAATTCTTTTCGTTTGAAAATCTTAAAAATACAAATAATATATCAAAAAATTCAGAAAAATAAAACTAATTCATTTGAAAATCTTAAAAATACAAACAATATATCAAAAAATTCAGAAAAATAAAACTAATTCATTTGAAAATCTTAAAAATACAAATAATATATCAAAAAATTCAGAAAAATAAAACTAATTCATTTGAAAATCTTAAAAATACAAATAATATATCAAAAAATTCAGAAAATTAAAACTAATTCATTTGAAAATCTTAAAAATACAAGTAATATATCAAAAAATTCAGGAAAATAAAACTAATTCATTTTAAAATATTAAAAATACAAATAATATATCAAAAAATTCATAAAAATAAAACTAATTCATTTGAAAATCTTAAAAATACAAATAATATATCAAAAAATTCTGAAAAATAAAACTAATTCATTTGAAAATCTTTAAAATACAAGTAATATATCAAAACATTCAGGAAAATAAAACTAATTCATTTTAAAATCTTAAAAACACAAATATTGCACACAAATATGCATCTTGGAGGGTGGATCTAAACCTAAACGGAGAGCATAGATATCTACATAATGGCAAGACTGGATTTGATATCTGCTAGTCATACTCCTGCCTAGCCCTATAGCACTCCGACTCGTAGTCGTCGTAGTCGCCGCCGTCGTCGTCACTATCGTCGGACGGTGCTCTGGACTCCCTCGGAGGATCACGACTCCAGGACTGGGCGTGAGGGTAGCGCAGACGGGGGTTATCGCCAGTCTTGATGTAGTTCATGGCGCTCTGAAGAGTCCGTCCGCCGCCCCACCACAGCTGACGACCGGCCTCGTTGAAGTTCGAAGGAGGCGGGCCGTTCTCCCGTACCTGGCGAGCGCACTCTCACACCGATTAATGAAGAAAGGCCCAAGTAGGGCGGTAGTCAGGATACCAACTGGTATTCCTCCGCTGCTCCGGTGTGAGCTCGTGCTAGTAGTGGTTCGTGATGGCCGCCCGACGCGCCACACCTTGAGGAAGAGGAGGGACCGGCACTCCTCCGGCGCTCAGCATCCAACCGGCGGGAATGCTATAGCCGGGCAGGGGTAGTTCGAGACGGAAAGTGCCTCCGCCTGGATGAAGGTTAGAGTGGGTACGGTAGAAGCCATGAGAGAGTGGTGAGTTTATATGTGTTTATGCCAATGGTGTGGCAATGCATACATATACAGTGAGAAGAAAACGATTCCTTTAGTCCCGGCCTGTTTTACCAACCGGGACGAAATGGTTCGGGTTTCGTTGGGAAACGGATCGTGTCTTTAGTCCCGGCCTGTTTTACCAACCGAGACGAAATGGTTAGGGTTTCGTTTGGACCAATCAGAAAGAATCACACAGATCGTGTGTTTCTTTCAAGCGCTTGTGAGTCGTTGGATCAGGGGTGTGTTTCTTTCGAGCTGTTGTGAGCCGTTTGATCATGGCTACGGTGTTTTTCTTTCGAGCGGTTGTGAGCCGTTGGATCAAGGTGTTTCTTAACCGTTGGATCAAAACAGTGGTGTTCACTTAATGCTTGGGTCAGTATTCACTTTGAGCCCGGAGTGGGTAGTTGTGACGCATGGCCAGGAGGGCGCGGTATAAACTGCTCTCCACACGCCCACTCCTCTCCACGCACAGTCGCGCTGCCACCATGCCTCCGAGCAGGAACAACACCACCGGCTTCCGCGGCGTCCGAGCACGGCAGAACGGAATGTTCAGCGCAGATATCCACTGTGGGGACGACCGCATCCCCCTCGGCTCCTTTGCGACGGCGGTGGAGGCCGCCCGCGCCTGGGACGCGGCGGCCTGGCGCCTCAACCGCCCGTAGTCGCTAATGAACTTCAACGACTGCCACACCGTCTCGGAAGCGGAGGCCAGGGCGTCGAAGCCGCAGATCGTCACTGCCGCCGACCACCTCCACCTCCGCCACCGCGCGTTTCAGGGCCTAGTCGACGCCAGGGACGGCCGTGTCGTCCGCGAGTATTACCGGAACAACCCGGGGGAGGAGAGCGCCGACGAGGAGCTCTGGCAGACCCGCGCGGCTGAGCGGGCGGAGCGCCGCCTCGAACGGCACCTCGCGTTAGATGCCGCTCGGGAGGCGAGGACGAAGGCGCTGGAAGAGCTTCGTCGGGCCGACCACGCCAGCGAAGTCTGGGCCTCCGACGATCCGAGGTGGGGGCCTATCTCGGACATACCATCATGCACCTCCGACGACGACGAGGAGGTCACCGGCGAGTTCAACGACGACGATGACCCGGAGGAGGTCACCGACGAGTTCCCCGACGACGACGACGAGGAGTGGTGTTCGTCTGTTTTCTGTTTTTAATAATAGAATTTGTATTTCGGCGACACTGCGGTGCGCTAGCGCGTCTGTTTTCCAGTCCTTATGAATGCATCATGTCCTTGTTAACCCTTGGTTTTATTTGAGCCATTTCATTAGTCTTCTTCTCTCACAAGGTTTTGAGACATTTAACTACACCCCCCTTGAAGCTTTGATACATCATGCTAGGGTGGGCCCAAGGAAGCCCCAAAACACATCAGAGATAATATAATTCACATGATCCATTCAACAAAGTTTGGTACAATAAATTATTACAAATCAATTCTTCCCTTGTGTCCCTGCTTGCTTACGATTGTGCAGTATCCATGGAGCATCCTCATAATTTAACTTAATGCTTGGGTCAGTGTTCACTTTGAAGGGCGGAATTTCACCAAACATATTATAATCTTCTGACATGTCTGTCTTGTCCTCCACTCCCACGATGTTTCTTTTCCCTGAAAGAACAATGTGGCGCTTTGGATCATCGCATGATGTACTGATCGTTTTCTTATCTTTCCGTTTCCTCGGTTTGCTACTCATGTCCTTCAAATAGAAAACCTGAGCGACATCTTTGGCTAGGACGAATGGTTCGTCAAGGTAACCAAGATTGTTGAAATCCACCATTGTCATTCCGTATTGCTCGTCCACCTTTACCCCACCTCCTTTTAGCTTGAACCATTTGCACCGGAACAAAGGGACCTTAAAGGAGGGTCCATAGTCAAGTTCCCATATCTCCTCTATGTAACCATAATATGTGACCTTTTGCCCATTCTCGGTTGCTGCATCAAAGCGGACACCACTGTTTTGGTTGGTGCTCTTTTTATCTTGGGAGATCGTGTAAAATGTATTCCCATTTATCTCGTACCCTTGCAAAGTCGTTATAGTCGAAGATGGTGTCTTGGGCAACATGTACAGCTGATCTCCAACATCATTGTCATTCATTAAATGTTTTCGCAACCAACTGCCGAAAGTCTCCATGTGGGCCATTCTAATCCAGGATTCAGGCTTCCCCGGGTTGTCCGAGCGTAAAATATTCTTGTGTTGCTCGAAGTACGGAGCCACCAAGCTGGAATTTTGCAGAAATGTGTGGTGTGCTTCAGTCATAGAATGACCGTCCATACATATCATTGATTTCCTTCTGATCGTTCCTTTTCCACTTAGTCTCCCCTCGTGCCGCGATTGAGGAATACCAATCGGCTTAAGGTCAGGAACATAGTCAATACAGAACTCAATTACCTCCTCATTTCCATAGACCTTGACAATGCTTCCTTCTGGCCTAACACGGTTACGAACATATTTCTTTAATACTCCCATGAACCTCTCAAAGGGGAACATATTGTGTAGAAATACAGGACCGAGAATGGAAATCTCTTCGACTAGGTGGAGCAGGAGGTGCGTCATAATATTGAAGAAGGATGGTGGGAACACCAACTCGAAACTGACAAGACATTGGACCACATCGTTCTGTAACCGTGGTAGATCTTCTGGACTGATTACCTTCTGAGAGATTGCATTGAGGAATGCACATAGCTTCACAATGGCTACTCGAACATTTTCCGGTAGGATCCCCTCAAAGCAATCGGAAGCAATTGCGTCATAATCACGTGGCAGTTGTGAGACTTCAGGTTTTGGAACTTTTTGTCCGCCATGTTTATTATTCCCTTTATATTCAACGAGAAGCCAGACGGGAACTTCATACTGCTCAGGCATTCAAAAAAATGACCTTCTCTTCTTTGGTAAGAGCGTAGCTGGCACGACCTTGAAACCATTCCGGATGCCGGTCATCTGGTTCTTTAAAAAGTTGCTGGTCCTGCCGTGCTTCCTTTGTATCATTTGTCTTCCCATACACGCCCAAGAAGCTTAGCAGGTTCACGCAAATATTCTTCTTAACATGCATCACGTCGATTGCAGAGTGGACATCTAGGACTTTCCAATATTGTAGCTCCCAAAATATAGATTTCTTCTTCCACATGGGTGCGTGCCCATCAACTCCCAGCGGAACTGATTGTCCGCCAGGACCCTTTCCAAAGATGACTTTCAAATCCTTGACCATATCAAATATCTCAGCACTAGTACGTTTCGCAGGCTTCGGCCGGTGATCTACCTTGCCGTTGAAATGTTTGCCTTTCTTTCTTACGTTATAATTTCGGGGAAGAAATCGACGATGACCCAGGTACACGTTCTTCTTACAATTATCCAAATATACACTTTCAGTTTCATGTAAGCAGTGCGTGCATGCTTTGCATCCTTATTTGTCTGTCCCGAAAGGTTTACTGAGAGCAGGCCAATCGTTGATGGTTACAAAAAGCAACGCTCGTAGGTCAAATTCTTCTTTGTGCTCATCCCACACACGTACACCAGGTCTGCCCACAACTGTAAAAGTTCATCAACTAATGGCCTTAGGTACACATCGATGTCGTTGCCGGGTTTCTTCGGACCTTGGATGAGCACTGGCATCATAATGAACTTCCGCTTCATGCAACCAAGGAGGAAGGTTGTAGATGCATAGAGTCACGGGCCAGGTGCTATGGCTGGAGCTCTGCTCGCCAAAAGGATTCATGCCATCAGTACTTAGACCAAATCTTATGTTCCTTGCGTCAGCTGCAAAATCTTTGAACTCTCTGTCGATCTTCTCCATTGCGTTCCATCAGGGGGTGTCTCAACTCCCCATCGGACTTACGGTCCTCTTTGTGCCATCGCAACAACTTGGCATGCTCTTTGTTCCTGAATAGACGTTTCAACCGTGGTATTATAGGAGCATACCACATCACCTTGGCGGGAACCCTCTTCCTGGATTTCTCGCCCTCAACATCGTCACCAGGGTCATCGCCTCTGATCTTATAACGCAATGCAGTGCATACAGGGCATTCATTCAAATTCTCGTATTCACCGTGGTAGAGGATGCAGTCGTTAATGCATGCATGTATCTTCAGAACCTCTAAACGTAGAGGGCAGACAACCTTCTTTGCTTCGTACGTACTGGCGGGCAACTCGTTATTCTTCGGAAACATATTCTTCAACATTTTTCAGCAAATTTTCAAATGATGAGTCAGCTACACCTTCCCGTGCCTTCCATTTTAGCAAATTCAGTGTGCAGCCTAGGTTTTTCAGACTATTGTCGCATCCTGGCTACAACGACTTCGTGTGATCCTCTAACATGCGATCCCAATTTTCCCTCTCCTTGTCAGTTTCGCAGCGTCTCCGTGCATCAGCAATTGTCCGACCAAGATCATCAGCGGGCTCATCATGTGCCTCTTCTCACCTTCACCTACCCTTCCACCTTCAGCATCATCCTCCATGAAAGTATCACCGAAAGCCCTCATGATAGTTGTCATCGATATCATCCCCTTCTTCATCTTCTTCCATTCTAACCCCTCTTTCTCCATGCTTAGTCCAACAATTATAGCTTGGCATGAAACCGTGCCGAAGCAGGTGCATGTGAACGTCTCTTGAGGAGGAGTAACCCTTCTGATTCTTACAGAAAGCACATGGACAGATAATAAAACCTCGCTGCTTGTTCGCATTTGCCACTGCGAGGAAATCTTTCAAACCCGTAGTGAACTCGCCGGAGAGTCGGTTACCGTACATCCATTGCCGATTCATCTGCATTATTATTATATAAAGTATATAATTAACCATCATGCATTTGTTAAACTAACTAGCTAGAAATAATACAAATCATGAAAGGTTCAAGTTGCTAACCGCGATCGCGGAGGAAAAATAAATGAGAAAGCTCAATTGTGGCTCGGACACTTCATATCATGTTTGTTTCATGCTCTCGGGCATTTCATCGAACACCTTGTGTGCATAAGAGGAACCAAAAGCAAACCCACCACCCCCTTGTGAATATTGTGAATAGAAGTGACACCAAATGTGGCTAAGGGAAGTGAGCTGAGTCCTATATAGGGATGGTCCTTTAGTCCCGGTTGGCCTGGCCAACCGCGACTAAAGGCCTTCGGGCCAGCCTGAGGACCTTTAGTCCCGGTTGGCCTGGCAAACCGGGACTAAAGCCCCTCCCGTCCGCCAGCTGTCGACCCAGCGCGCTGGGCCCAGATAGTTGGTCGCGGGTCTCCTCCATTCCAAAAGAATCCTCTTCTAAGCTTGTCTAGCGCCTCCAGGAGCCAAGGGGGCAGATCTAGTGCCATCATGTGGTATCCGGGCATGGAAGTAATGCAGCTTTGCACCAGAATTAGTCTTCCACTTTGCTCCATAAGTTTGGCCTTCCAACTTGGCAATTTCCTACCCACTGTGTCCACCAATGGTCTATGTTCAGATTTGCGCAGCTGGCGATAAGAGAGGGGCAGACCAAGGTATTGGGTAGGCAAGGACTCTATCTTGCATGGTAACAGTTGTAGCAAGTCCTGGTTCGCCTCAAGATCCAGGTTGCAGCAAATAGGAATCATCTCGGTTTTGTTCAGGTTTACCTCCAAACACGAGGCAGCCGCAAAGTTGTCCAGGACCGTCCCCATGGCTCTAAAATCCATGTTAGAAGGCTGAATGAACACACCAACGTCATCCGCAAAGAGGGACACTCGTTGCTTCTCCATGATTAGCGGTCTAAATATCTGGCACTGATCCCACTTCTCCATGATCTATTGAACACTTCCATCACTAGTAGAACGATTAGGAACTTCATTTCAACATTCACAAGGGTTATATCACCAATGTGATTCTTTTCATTGAGAGGTAACAACATTACAAAACTAATGGGGCTAGATGACTTGGCATTAGTGGAACGGGAAGAGAAGGGAAACAAAGCGGTGGTCCAGCGGTGAACACAGAAAGCATGCGAACGTGGGGAGCATAAATGCAGTAACAGCCGCACAAAGGTTGACATTTTGTATGATAATTCATCTTAACTGTGGTGCTAGCCATACGACTTAGGTACTAGCACCGAAACACATTGATCTTACTTTGGGATGGTTATAGTCACTATGACATTGTATTTAACAAAGCAAGTGCATCTATATTTGTACTAAATTCACACGTGGACCCAGTCGATTAGAGGGGACTTATGGATACTAGGTGCGCTCGTCTGATGAGGGTCCTTCGAGGCGAGCTATCTTCATCCATGGTGGCTGATGGCATACTAGCTCGGAAATGCAAAACCTCTCCTATATTGGCCCCCCTACTATCTGGGCCATTAAAAACCTGGAGATTCGTGCAAATATCTTCACAAAAGAAACCTTCCACCTCTGTGCTGGTAGTTTGCAGAACAGTCCTCAGATTTCCACGTTTAGACTTTTCGCCTCTTTTTGCTCTCCTCTCAGTTTTAAAAAACCGACCAGAGTTTGACTTCAATATTTTTCACACAATATTTTTTCCAGGAATATTAAACTATTTATATATATTTTTACTCTCAAGAATAATCAAAAAACTTGATACAAGTTTCATATAATAGTTGTACGTAATAATTTTCATAGAAATTTTTAACAAATTTATACATGTTGAAATATTCCCATATTTATAATTAAAAAATTTCATATAAGTTGCGTACAATATTTTTGTAGAAGAATTTTAACAGAAATATTGTAGAAGAATTTTCACAGAAGTATTTTTCGTAGAAGAATATTTTGGTAGTAGGATTTTCACAAAAATGTATTTGTACAAGAATTTTCACAGAAATTTTCTTGTAGAAGAATTTTCACAGAAATATTTTTTGTAGAAGAATTTTTTGTAGAACAATTTTCATAGAAATATTTTTGTAGGAGATTTTTCACAGAAATACTTTTTGTAGAAGAATATTCATAAAATAGCATCTTCTACATAAAATCTCTTCACATATTTGTGCAATATTTTTTCAAGCTTTCTTTCTTGGACAATATGTCATACTAGCACAAGAACTGATTAATATTAGAATCATACGAAGATTCATACTAGGTTCAACCGAATTCACAGAGTATCTCATTAGATCAACAATACCATAAATTTCATTCATGTTTCAAGTTGCTATAGAATATCCAAATAGCTATAGATCGAGTCAAAGATTTAATCAAAAGGAGAATTTTCACAGATCGAGTCAAGTTGCAAGTTGCATCACAGATCAAGTCATAGATGAACTAGAACAAAAACATAATAGAAACAAATGGATCTAAAAATCAAGAAATAAATGAGGCGCTAGGACTAAAACGTGGAGGAGGAGGGAGCCACCAGGTGGAGCTGCTTGAGGAAGGGCGCGAGGTCGCGGGCGGGGGAGGAACTGCTGGCGCTGGTCCAGTTCGCGCACGTCTCCGGTGCGGTGGCGCTGGTCCAGCTCGCGGACGGGGGGACTAGTGCGGTGGCGCTCGGGGCCCTCCTCCTTCGTCGACCGTGGGGAAGACGGCCACCAGCGTCGCAGCGCGAAGCCGCGCCTGGATCGGTCGCGGACGAGGGAGGGACCACCGGTGCTGCTGCTCGTGGACGGGGGAGCCAGCGCGGTGGCCCTCGGGGCCTTCCTCCTTCATCGAGCACACCAAGCCGGGCGCGAGCTCCTCCACACGCCAAGCCGAGAAGGAAAGGGGTGGCGAGCTAGAGGCCGATGGCGGGGAGGAGGGCGGGAGGTGAGGAAGGACGGTGGCGCCGTCTCCGGTGAGGCGGTTGGGACAGGAGAACGAGGCGCTCGATGGGATCTGAAGGGGTCGGAGTGTGCCTCGATGGGATCTGCATGGATACGATGCAGTTGGAGAGCAGCCTCCCGGTGGACTTCGGGTCAATTTCGAGTTTTCTCAGGGTCCCAATGCAAATGTGTTTCAGCTTTGACTGAGTGGACCACGCTCAAATCTCCAACAGCTATGCGTGGTCTAGATAGTACGGGACCAATGTACATGGGGAAATCCGCACTCCATACACTAGCTAGACGATTAAATTCTTAATGCTTCTATCTTTAAGAAAATATAAATTATACCCAGTCTCTACGACAACGAAATCGTAAGAACTAGCTAATCTTGAGTTTTTGACATAATGAATAAACATAGCTAAAAAATAATATAGGAAAAAAAATGCCTTCTAGTCCTAGCTGCTACTTTTGGGTAGGAACAGCATCGTGTCCGTGATTGTACTGGCTGCGTCCATCTGCGAGTCAGACCGTGCCATGGTCCTCTCCAGATCTCCGGTGCCCGGCGGCTGGGTGTCGCCGTCGCCTGCTTTGCCCCACAGCACAACGTAGAGCCCAGCAACTACAGCGACAGCACCCAACAAGCTGCAGGACAAATAAGCACAATCCTTACATAATGAAGCTGACAAGTAAAGAGTAGAGAGAAATACACACACCCCGTGGCTGCTCGTGAAGGATGAGGGTGGCGAGCACGGTGGTGATAACGGTGCAGAGAGGGCTAAACATGGCCGAGTAGAGAGGCCCCTCAGAGTTATGCACCACGACTGCAGGTAGAACGTCACGCCTGACCCGAACACACCCTGCAAGTACAGTAATGTGATACACGCAATAGCAAAACAACGATAAATTTAAGGAAGATCGAACCAACGGGGACACGAGATTTTAACGTAGAAAACCTTTCCAACAAGGAAGAGAAAAAACCACGGGCGCCAGGCAGCAATATTTCACTATTTCGGGTGAGGTTACAAACGCGCCGGGATTTACAATATGTGGCTTTTTCCCGTGCGGCGCCTTAGAAAAGGTATATAAAGGCGGTCCTGACCTAAATAGGACGGTAACTGTGAATCCAACTCCGACTCGGTAACAACTCGTACAGTACCTAAGCCTCCGGCGGCTTACAACTCGGCCCTAAGCCTCCGCGACGGGCCTCCGCGTAGCGGAGGCAGAACTTTGCTTTATCTTCATATGAATTTGGATCACCATAAAATAACACTCCACCTTGAGACAAATTCCCTCTTGTAGCATGAATGAGAAGCTTCACCTGAAACACACAAAGAAAACACCTTCGGCACCAAATAGCCTCTTGGGCTAAGCAGTGATACCAAATAAGCTTGAGCAAAGCTCAAACTTAGCAATAGGAACTGGCTTTGTCATCATATCAGCAGGATTATCATGAGTACTAATCTTGCATACATCCAGCTTACCTTTTGAAACAACATCACACACATAATGGTACTTAACATCACACACGTAAGGTAAATAGCACTCTGACTGTCACAAAATAGGTTAATGCAAGTACTTCCACAAAGCTCAGCAAATAGACGTTTCAACCAAACTGACTCTCTGCATGCTTCAGCAATTGCCATATACTCAGCCTCAGTAGTAGATTGTGCAACAACACCCTGCAAGGTAGCCTTCCAGCTAACGACACATCCACTAACTATAAACACATAACTTGTGAGGGATCTCCTCTTATCCAAGTCGGCAGCATAATATGAATCCACATAGACTGCGAGTCCCTCACCAGTCTTGCCAAACTTCATCCAAGCTTTGGATGTACCGCGAAGATACCTGAAAATCCACTGAACAGCTTTCCAATGTTTTTTACCAGGATTAGCCATGTATCGACTGACCAAACTCATAGCATAAGATAAATCAGGCCGAGGACACACCATGGCATACATTAAGGAACCAACAACATTAGCATAGTGAACTCGTGAGATATACTCAATATCTTTGTCAGTAGTAGGACATTGCAATGCTGACAACTTGAAGTGTGAAGAAATTGGAGTACTAACAGACTTTGCATCATGCATATTAAAATGATGAAGGACTTTCCTAATGTAATTCTCCTGACTAAGAAATAGCAATCTAGATTTTCTGTCTCTTGAAATTTCCATACGTAGAATTTTCTTAGCAGGACCAAGATCCTTCATCTCAAACTCACTACTCAACTGTTTCTTCAATGTAGTGATTTCTTTCATGCTCTTGGCAGAAATTAACATATCATCAACATATATCAGCAAGTATATAGGCAATTCATCAACAAATTTAATGTACACACAGCTATCATATTCAGACCTCTTAAAGCCAGGTGCCATCATAAAAGAATCAAACCTTTTATACCATTGTCGAGGAGACTGTTTCAAACCGTAAAGGGACTTATTTAGCTTGCACACGAAATCCCTTTTACCAGGCACTATGAACCCATCAGTTTGGTCCATGTATATCTCCTCCTCAAGTTCTCCATGCAAAAACGCAGCCTTCACATCTAACTGCTCAAGCTCAAGATCATGCATAGCAACAATACTAAAGAAAGTACGGATAGAACTATGCTTGACAACAGGTGAGAACATATCATTATATCTACTCCTGGAATCTAGCTGAAACCTTTTGCTACTAACATTGCCTTAATCCTTGGAGGCTCAATTGGAGATAAACCCTCCTTTCTCTTGAAGATCCACTTACAGCGTACGGTCTTATTTTGTTTAGGCAAACGCACGACATCTCACGTGCCATTTTTCTCAAGTGATTGCATCTCCTCGTGCATTGCACCAATCCACTTGTCACGATCAACTGAAGCAATAGCTTCATTATATGTAGCCGGTTCAGCATCATTCTCCACCTGTTCTGCACAACTTAGAGCAAAATAAACAACATCACATTCCTTAATTAAACGAGTACGAGGTCCTTTATTCCTCTTTTCTCTGCGCTCTGCAATAGACAAATGTTCTTGCTGCACAATAGGAGGTGACGGTGGCACAATATCCTCCCCATCAATTTCAGTTTTCTCCCCATCCAGGTGTTCTAGCTCCACCTGCAAACGAACTCGTGGTTCGTCCTCATCAGAAGAATCTGGCACAACATCAGTCGACAAACTGTCCTCATACATAACAGATTCATTAAACACAACACTCCTTCTAAAGAAAGTCTTTTTGGTTTCCGGGTTCCACAACTTATATCCTTTTACTCCAGAACCATAACCAAGAAATAAGCACTTAACAACCCTAGGCTCTAACTTTCCATTATCAACATGAGCATAGGCAGTGCAACCAGAAACTTTCAGTTGTGAATAATCAGATGACTCACCAGACCATAGCTCAATAGGAGTTTTCTTGTCAAGAGGGATGGATGGTGACCTGTTGATCAAATAGCAGGCAGTGTTGGCAGCCTCAACCCAAAAACGCCTATTCATGCGGGCGTTAGACAACATGCAGCGAGCTTTGGAGCTGATCGTTCTGTTCATCCGCTCAGCTACACCATGCCGCTGAGGTGTGTATGGGATAGTGTGATGCCTGACAATGCCTTCCTGCACACAATAATCATCAAAATCATGTGAAAAAAATTCGCCACCATCGTCAGTTCGAAGCAACTTAACCTTTCTCTTAGTTTGCTTTTCAATCATAACTTTCCACTCTTTAAAAGCAGCAAAAGTATCATCCTTAGTTTTCAGGAAATAAGGCCAAACTATTCTAGAGTAATCATCAATGATAGTAAGCATATAACGAGCATCACCATAAGAGGGCTTACGTGAAGGCCCCCACAAATCAGCATGTACATAATCCAATGTACCTTTAGCGGTATGAACGGAAGCATTGAACTTAACTCTCTTATGCTTACCAAACACGTAGTGTTCACAGAACGGCAACTTACTCATATTGCAGTTCTTCAAAAGTTCTCTCTTCACCAATTCTGCCATACCATGTTCACTCATGTGTCCAAGTCGCTTATGCCAGAGGTTAGTTGTACTTGGATCATCATTAGTAATAACAGCAGCAGTACTAGACAATGTGCTACGTCTAAGAATATATAACTTGGCAGAATTCCTATCACCAATCATAACAATGAGAGAACCTTTTGATAACTTTAGGCGTTTATTACCTCCAGCATATTTGTACCCGTCACAATCAAGGGTACTCAGCGAGATCAAATTTCTCGCCATGGATGGTATGTGTTTCACTCCCGTCAATGTACGTGTCATCCCACCATGGGTCTTGATCTGAACAGATCCAACGCCAACAATGTGACATTTGTTGTCGTTCCCCACACGCACAAAATCTCCAGTCTGCACAACCTCATAAGAACAGAACCAATCTTTGTTACAACAAATATGAAACGAACAAGCAGTATCAAGAATCCACTCATCATCACGGGTAACACATGCAGCAAAAACAACTAGGCATTCACCATCCGAACTATTATCACCAGCAACAACAACAGACTTACCAGTACCATTACCGTTACCGTCAGATTTATTTTTCGGTTGGTATGTGTCGTTCCTTTTCTCCTTGTTCTGCACCTTCCAGCAACCCTCAATGGTGTGATTGGTTTTCTTACAGTACCTGCAGAACTTGTCAAGTCCTTTGGATTTGGAACGGTCCCTGCTCTTATCTATGTTGTTGTTGTAGTTGTTATCTCGCTGCTCAGGTCTGCCTCGAACCTGCAATGCATCGCCTTTGGAGGACGATGCGTTAGACTGCACCATAATTTTCATCTTTTCCCTGGTCTGCAGGGCCTCACAAACTTCCGCGAGGGTTAGTTCATCACGGCTTAATAGTATGGTATCACGCAGGTTTGTAAAAGAACTAGGCAGCGAGCATAATAGCAGAAGAGCTAAATCTTCATCCTCATATTTTACCTCCATCGACACTATTTCGGACATGATCTCCTTAAAGATCGACAAGTGATTAATCACAGAACCACCATCTTGAATCTTGAGCGAGAACAACTTCATCTTAACGTGCATCTTGCTGGTTAGATCTTTTGACATGCAGATCGATTCCAGCTTGAGCCACAATGCTGCCGCTGATTTCTCCAGCAGCACTTCTTGCAAGATATCATTAGATAGATGAAGTTGAATCAACGACAAAGCCTTGCGATCTTTGCGCTTCTATTCAGGAGTCCACTCCCTCGCTTCCTTATTCCCGAAAGAATCCAGAGCCTCATCAAGATCCAATGCTTGCGACAGAACCGCACGCATCTTTACTTGCCATAGAGAAAACCTCGTCTTGTAGTCGAGCAACGGTAGATCAAACTTCATCGATGCCATCGCGAATCCCTAATCTGAAACATGGCTCTGATACCACTTGTTACACGCAATAGCAAAACAACGATGAATTTAAGCAAGATCGAACCAACGAGGACACGAGATTTTAACGTGGAAAACCCTTCCAACAAGGAAGAGAAAAAACACGGGCGCCAGCCAGCAATATTTCACTATTTCGGGTGAGGTTACAAACGGGCCAGGATTTACAATATGTGGCTTTTTCCCATGCGGCGGCCTACAAGAGGTATATAAAGGCGGTCCTGACCTAACTAGGTCGGTAATTGTGAATCCAACTCCGACTCGGTAACAACTCGTACCGTACCGCGACGGGCCTCCGCGTAGCGGAGGCCGAACTTTCCTTTATCTTCATATGAATTTGGATCACCATAAAATAACATAATGCACCACCACATTTAGAGCTGCAGCTGGAAGGTACAGTCTCAAATCTCAATGGGGCCGGCCGGGAACTTACGGTGAAGATGCATCCCGTAAGCTCGAAGAGAGAGTGGAGCTTCCACGCGGCCAGGTCTGGCACCGCCAAGGAGGTGAGCAACGCCGATTGACCCATGGACACCAAGCACATCCAGGCCGCCGCCAGCGTCAGGGGATCCATGTACCACTTGTAGAGCGGCACCTGCAGGATGAGCCAGAGCGACCAGCAGGAGCTGCTGCCGTGCTGCCGACGAGGAACAGCCACTGGTAGAAAAAGGCCTTCCATACGCCCCCATCAGTCCCCAAATTGTGCGCACCGTGACTAAAGGGGTTTTAGTCCCGGTTCGGGAAGCGACCCGCGACTGAAGGTCATGCGTCGCGGTTTGGGAAGCGCGTGGAGGGCTTTAATTCCGGTTGGCCTGGCCACCCGCGACTAATGATCCAAACTGCTGGCCTCCCTGTCTTTAGTCCCGGTTGGCCTGGCCACCCGCGACTAAATATACAAACTGCTCGCCTCCCGCGGCGGTTTTATTTCGCGAGCGAGAGGCAGAAGGGCCATTGCTACAGTGCGCACCCGAGAGTCTCTGTTTCTTCTTCGTCTCTTCTCTTCTTCCTCTCTTCTTCCTCCACCAAGAACCCATGGGTTCTCCCGTTTGGAACCTTCTCCGTGTGGCCACCCCATGCCGCAAGATTCTCGACGTGGCCTACACCAATATGTGTGAGAGGCTCCCCGATGCTCTTAAGCATTTGAGCAATCTCTATGAAGAAGCCGATGAACACCATAAGTTCTTCGGGCTTGATCTAGAGTATACGGCGAATCAACGGGATGTTTTCGTCATCCAGATTGCCTTCAAGGAGATCGTTTTTGTCTTCCAATGGGCAAGGTAACGCACACGTACAATCTCTCTTGTAGGATAGTGTTGCATTTTCGATTTGTTTGTTGCATTGGAAGAATACACGTGTTGCAACATATCTAACACGTGTTCTATTTTTGTTGTTGCAGTAGTTCAAAGCATTCTCCAGAACTTGTTGATTTTCTTGTCAACAAGAGGTACGACTTCTGTAGCGTTGACATCACTCAAGACCGGCAGAAGTTGATGCGCTTGGGTATTGAGATAACTGAAGATCACTACATTGATCTTCAGGACCTTATCCATTTTGATGAGTTGTACGGGCACAAGACCGGGATGGCTCCGATGGCAACTGCCTTCATCCACGCCGACTACAAAACCATGAAGTCTCGTTTCCCCTCCAAGAATCACATGTATTGGGGGGAAGAACCCACTGGACCGGATCAATCTCGACTATGCAGCAATAGATGCATACGTTGCCTACGAGTTGTTTCGCATCTACTCTTCGGAGCTCGAGTAAGTTTTTTGTGTACCGCATCTTGCGTTCGATATATGCATGTAATGGATATATTACTATGTAATGGATATATTATGTAATTGATATTATTTCTATATTAATTCCTAGCTATATTATTTCTATATTATGTCAAACACACATTTCAAAACAAACAAACAAAAACACATCAAGAAAACAAAACAGAAAAACTACCGTTTCTATATATCTGTTCACCAAAAACTACTGTTTCTATATCTGTTCACCAAAAATAAATCTAGAGGTCAAAAATTATTCTAAGCCAGGAAAACATAGATCTAGTCAATACCAAACTCATCCAGTTGGATTTACTTCAAAATACATTTTTGAACTCATTCTAAAAATAATAGAAGAGCCTACTGGTCTTTTATTAAAAAGGATGGTATTTTCATTTGGTTGTTGACCTTGATGTGAGGCTAAGTGCTATGGATAGATCTTTTCAATATATATCCAGAACATTTTAGTTTGTCCATTTTGGTTATGTATTTTAAAAGTTAGGTTCAAATCATTCTCATAGATAGTCATTGCAAAAACAGTTCTTGTGTCCAAAATAATAGTCGAAACTTGGATCTGCAAATTTTATATGGTTTAGATTTCATATGGTTTGGTTCATGAATTTTATCAGATTTTATTTTGTATTTAGGAAAGGGGAAAATGAATTAGTTTTATTTTCCTGAATTTTTTGATATATTATTTGTATTTTTAAGATTTTAAAATGTTTTATTTTTATTTTTCTGAATATTTTGATATATTATTTGTATTTTTAAGATTGTAAAATGAATTAGTTTATTTTTTGAATATTTTGATATATTAATAGTATTTTTAAGATTTTAAAATGAATTAGTTTTATTTTTCTGAATATTTTTTAGAAACAATACAAATTAAAAAGTTAATGTTTATTTATTTATTCAAAATTATTAATTACATCATTACTTTTGTTTATGAAACGATTTATTTGAAATTCAGACAATAAAGAAATGTGGCATCGACCAACATGTTAATATGATTGATATGATACTAGTATCACATACATGCGTGCGAAACACTTGGATGCGGGACGGGATGGAACTCAGAAGTTAAGCGTGCTAGTGCTAGAGTAGTGGGAGGATGGGTGACCGAGCGGGAAGTTTGACCACGAGTAAGAAATTTGACTAGAGATAATTGTAGTTAGACACTAAGCAAATAATAAAAATTCTAAAAAAAAAGGAGTGAAAAATAATTAGAAACGCAAATGAATTAAAAAAATAACGAAATAGCATGTAGTCCCGGTTCGTGTGGCCAACCGGGACTAAAGGTCCTCCGCCCCCGGCGCACGCCACCCGACCACGTTGACGGGTCTTTAGCCGCGGTTCGTAAGAGGGGCGACTAAAGGGGGGGGGGGCTTTAGTCGCGCCTATTTAGTCCCGGTTGCGCGGCCGGGATTAATGGCCTTTGTGAACCGGGACTACAGTCATATTTTCTACCAGTGAGCGCGCCAATCACCCATTTCCATTCCACCGGCAGCACGACGTACTCGTACATGCTGCTGCCGCCGAGCGACTGGTGTAGCAGCTTGGAGCCGTTGAAGAACGCCATCACCATGGCGCCGCCGACGCAGACCGCGGTGCCAATTATCTTGGCGATGCTTCGTAGTTTTTTCATCTCCACGATTTCTAGACTTCATCGACGGTAATTTAGTAACTAATCCCACTTTGAAATTTAGTGGTTCTTGATTGTGGAGATGGAGGCCCCAGCGCTGCCGGTGCCGACTCCATGCCTAATGGTGGCTGCGTGATGGGGAGCGTCGGTGGATCCAGAACTCGAGGTTGCACGTCAGCGAAATATGGGCGGAGTTTGGATATACTTGTGGGCACATAACTATACTCATACCCTATCCATGACTATGTGACTCAGGGCCCGAGGCCCCAGGCAACCAGGGCCGTTACCCGGGGCGTAGCAACGGCAAGCAGTCTTCATTGCAACACTCTAGCACACTGTAGCTACTGTAGCGCTGATGCTGGCCTGGGGCGTGCCGTAATTCTATCTCCGCCACTGATGTGACTATACCGGGCACATAACTATAACCATAACCTGACCATAAAAAAATTAATACTCATACCCTCGTTGGGGGTACCCATACCCACGGGTAAAATTGAGGATGCATAGCAAGTCGGTGGAATGTGAACTTTGTAGCCCTCCGTTCAAGGTGTAAACTAGCTGCACACGGTGTTTTGCAAAAGATTAGTAATGAAAATTGAAAAACGACATAATGACCTTTTTTTTGTTTATGAGTCCTGGGGGATTTGTAGTTCAACAAAAAAAAACGCTAGAAGGATTCGGGCCACAGGTAGCATGTTAAAGAAATTTCCTACACTAAAACACTTTATACAACTGCATACATGGGCTGTTTTACGGTAATGACAGACCTGAACCGTCCAGGGCGCCCGATCCAGCGGCTTTTGCTGCTCCATACTTGTCAAGACACCCACCGGTATATTTCTACCGAAGGGTAAAATAGGTAAGAGAAAATATCGTGTCTCAAAACAAAATTTCGACATCCAGCAAGGCCTCTTTGCGAACGCCTCTTCGAGGCCGCCGTCACCGCCCATACGTCGATTCCGCGGATGGCGAAGACGTCGACGGGCAACGGGCTCACCGGCGAGGATACAACCGCTTTGAGAAGACGTGGACTGGCTGCTCTGGCACATCGTTGCCGTCTCGGCCGGCGCGCTCCGGTGCGACCCTCCGCCTCCGATGAGGAGCGACATCGGCTCGAGCTGGACGGTCTCGGCCATCAGCGGCAGCAGCCAGGTCCTTGAGGTGCAGGCTGGCAGGGAGGAGGGGAGTGCTGCACTGTCGTTGGAGGGGATGCGCTGGACGAGCACGCTCGAGGCGCCACCGGCACATCGCCGTTCGGTGACTCCGGGAGCAACATTGGGGGCTCCGGCTTGCAGAGCGAGAAGCGGCCATGCCCACAAGAGAGGAAGGGGAGGGGTACAGACGCGTCTGCCAGCCAGAGGTGTGTTTCTTTCTTCTTCTTCTTCTTCTTCTTCTTCTAGTTTGTTCATGTTGTCTGGTTGATAGCATTCAGCTGTATCCTTGAGTTCAAGTAGAAATTCCACAGTAGATTCCAGCTTACATAATTTGTGTATGGATATACATAACTTTGACTTGGAATATGGAGTGCAAACTTGCTAGATTTAGTTGAGAATTTTTTAGGCTTTTGCGGTATGGCTCGGAGTTTAACTGACACTTTGTACACTAATTTATTCATGATGGTTGAACTTCCAGTGATCGTTGAACCATCACACCTGGCGATTTATCCTAAAAAGGCACGCGTGTCTCCCTTAGGATAACTCTCTTGAATTGCTCTTCAGTTACGAGTTCGTTCAGATGCATCCTAGAAAACGCATATATACTTTTTCTAGTATCAGATCCTGGTGAGCTTCATTTATTTAGTCATTGGTTACACTATGATCAGTACTACTTCGAATAAACAAATCTTGTAATCCGTAAGAAGGCTAGTTAAATTGTTTTTGATTCTTGAATCAATAGGAAGTTACCCTAACCACCCACCAACCTAGAACTTATAGCACCCTGTTCGACCCAAATTTGTACAAGTTATGAGGCCTACATTTACACGTTAGTGAGTGCTGAGCTAGTACTGAAACATGCACGTACATGCAACTAGTTTGCTAGCTGATCGATCGGTTCACGTACATGGAGCAAAGCTCACGTTGAAGTCCTAAATACAAACTAATTCTAAACAATAAGCTGTGTATGCATGAAGATGGTGATCGATCCATTCATCCATCCAAGGGGCATGCATGAGTGTACTCACGTTGGGCAGGTATTATATATGCAAAGCGCCAGAGCGACGTACACCAATTGAAGAAGGAATTTAACTCGGTTTATTTTGTAGTTGTGTTTGTGTACAGCCAAAATACTAAGAAATACGTATATCTCGGCCGGCCGGCAGCGCGTACCCGTAGTGTCTTACTAAATCGGATTAACAACTTTGTGTGGCTGGATGATGTCAATCCATGCAGGTTGGATAAGCATGCACCTACTGGATTCACATGTGGTCCTTCCTTCTGTCATTGGAGTAGCGGGAGCTTATGCATTCTGAATGTACTCGCTTGATGGCGGTCGTTCATGCTATCTACAGACAGAGTGGCTGGCTGCACACTAGAAGAATCCAATGAGTTTTTTTATGATTTTGATATAATTCCTATGGTTGATCTTGGTTTTCACTCTGGATGTTGCGTGATTTGTAAGACATTGTTTTGTACTCTTCATCTTTTTTAATATAAAAGCATCAGCTGTGTGCATCCTCGCGATGCAGAGGCTGGGGCTAGGCTCCTATATTAAAAAAAAAAGATAAGCATGCACGGGAGGGTTCCAGCTTTCTACGGAGCAGCTGAACCCAAGGCGCAAGAAACGCGGCTGGAGAGCGTCCGACTGGCGGCGCCGAAGATTATGTGTGCGTCGTTATCTGCCCACAACTCTTGCCTATAAAAGCACGCACATCCGGAGGCCAGACGAAGGACGGAGAGCGCTAGGAGGGGAAGGACTCGGACGCACACAGGGCTCTCGCAGGAAGAGATGCAGAGCTCGATCTCGCACCCGGAGGCAAACACAGCACGTTCATCCATCCATCCCAAGAAAACTTCATACACGCACCACTCTCACGCCTAGAATCCATCCAATCTCCTTTTATTCACCAAACACCGTCCCAGCCTAGATCGATCTACAATTCCCATCCACTAAGCATTAGACAAACCACCCAAATCTCAAACACACACGTACTCAAGGCACACGGGAGCAAGGAAGAGAAGGCCATGGAGGCAAACCGGCTACGAGTTAATGGTGAGGATCATGGTTAAATTTCTCTCCCCTTTCTCCTCTCTCTCTCTCCAACATGTACGCGCATACCTGCATCTGGCATGGCCGCGACGGCGGGTCGGTCAGTGTGCAGCCCAGCACCATCTTCATCTCGACCACGACGTCGGCGGGGCGGTCAGCGTGCAGCCTGGCATCGTCTTCATCTCCGCGATGACGGCCGTGAGGCGGTCGGCATGCAGCCTGGCGCCATGTACAGCACGGCGATGTCGGCGGGGCGGTCGGCGTCGAGCCCGGCGCCATCTTCATCTTCACCTCCATGATGACATCGGCAAGGCGGCCGGCGTGCAACGGCGCCATTTGCGGCTCCGCGTTGGTGGCAAGGCGGCCGGTGTGCAGTCTGGTATCGTCTTCGTCTCCACGACGACGTCGGCGGGGCAGCCAGCATGCAGCCTGGCGCCATGTGTCGCACCCGGACTTCTAGGGGATACTCACAGTCCGTTAAACAGTAGATAGATGGCTTACGGGGCATACCGGCACCCCGCATCTCAATATGAGCAGGCCAACACGTAAACGTGTGACAACCATTATCTTACTATTCATCGTCTGCGCAAACCATCCCGTAGAAATCCAGATACTTCCATTGACGTACTTCAAAACATACACACATGGTACGTCAACGGCATTGGAACAAGTGATATCACAACAGATCTCCACGACACAAAGATGGAAATAAGTTGCAAATAGCTCTCACTAGAGCAGAGATAGCAATACAGTCATTCAGAGGTCACATGTCCCAACATATCATCATTACATCACAGCGGAAGCATTCAACATGTCTGAGTACAGACAAGAACCAAATAGGCCTAAGAGGCCGGAAACGAAAAGACGGAGCCCATCCACGAAGTCTCGGATCTGCCCGGGTCCGCTCTACTCGTCAGCAGTCTCGTCTTACTCCACGTAGCAGCCACCATGTAGATCCTCGGAAACGTAGGTCTGCGGAAACCACAACCCCAAAGGGTCAGTACATAAACGTACTGGCAAGCAAGACTCACAAATTCACCAAAGTGTAACCCGTCAACACCAAGCACAGATGCTTTGGGTTCAACGGAAGAAAGGGGATATAAAGATGCTGCAACTGGCTGCTCTAACCAACTACAGAAACATACTACATCTTCCGGCTAATAGAAAGGAGATAAGATCGCGTATCGTAACCAACTATAGCTAACTCCAAACAAACCCATCCTGGATCTCGCCCCTTATCCAAAGAAGCAATCCGAGGATAACTCACACAGTTGGATTAATGATGGTTCAGATTATTGTGTCAATAAGCCTATTACTAGTCAAGTTGTTAATCATTGGGTGTAAGGTTGTTAATCATTAGGTTTAAGTTGTCCTAGTACTTGTTAGCCAGTACTTTCACCAAGTAGTCCATAACCGCGGAAAACACGGCTTCTCGAGAAGATTTAACCCTGCAGGGATGCACCAATTTGGCCGTACACGTAAGAATAACCCGCCAGACGGGAATCAAACCCACCAAGCGAGGTACTCAACACAACTCAACTCTTCTTCGCATCAAGCCCAAAGCACCTTGGGCGCACGGCTAATGGAGCCCGGAAGAAAAGACCCTCATAGCACTCTAAGAACGTGTCCCCCCTATATGCCGACTACAAAGTTCCACCCTGGCCTGGGCTCGCAAAAACATGCATGCGGCAAATGGAAAACACGAACTAAATGAGGCGATTTGAACGAGATGCGAATCGAATCAAATTGAGGGGGGCGCCCATACTCGCTTCCCACATGCGGTTAGTGCGCTCATCATGGATCAGTAGACAACCCTTTTCCTATTAGGGTCGACACTAGCAGGCCTCAAAACCACACAGGGCCTCCTGCCGGTGCCTTATCATCAAATTATTTAACAAAAACATTAGCATGATTCATTGTTTAACATCGAGCCCCCAGAACATAATGAAATAGTAACAGAAAGTAACGGGTAACAGACTCGAGCAAAACAACCCTAAAGCATGCTAGTAAGACACGGGCAACAAGCAAAAGGTTATAGGTATGGAGGTGAGGCAATATCAGGGTTAACGGATACATGTGATAGGTTCGTAAACAGAAGCAACTAATCATAGGGCTAGCAGAATAGACAACGGAAAGTATCGGTAACCAATGTTGAAAGGAACACGATGGTTCATGTGAGTGAAACTTGCCTGCAAACCCAGTAGCCTGGTACTGAGCTAGATCCTTAGAAGGGGTGTCGTAAGTATCTTCGGTCTCAACGTCGTCGTTTATCCGAGAAGAAGCAAACAAACAATGCAGAAAGATAAACAATCAATAAATGGCATAATGCACAATCATGGGATGATGCATGACCATTTAATTGATGCATCAGAAATAAACTAGTTGACATGGTAACACAATTTAAATGGACCCATATGCAATTTGAGTTGCACATGAAAAGTCCATGAATTATGGTTGAATTAATTGTTCTACAACTAATCATCATGTGTAAGTGAGTTATCATGATGCATGGATGAGGAAAACACAAAATAATAACAATAGAATCAAATAGAAATAAAGGTTTACCAAGTTTGGAAATTCATTTATAAGTTAAGAAATTTTGGTTTCCTAAAGGTGTCACACAAGCATTTGTTGTTTTCATCAAGTTAAATTGTTCAAAACAGATCACAAAGTTCATATTTGATAAGAACACACAATTTAGGTGGAATACATGTTTCACTTGTTGAAAAAGGATTTCAAATAAATTATTTAGGAATTAAACAAGTTTAAGCTAGAATTAAATGAATTTAATTCAAGCATGAATTTATTTGAATTTTTATTTGTTCCAAACATTAAGTGAGATTCATATTTGAAAATTTTATACTTTTATGGTTTGAAAACATATTTTATATGTCCCAAAAGAATTTAATTTGATCAAGTTATGAATTTAGCAATATTAAATGATTTAAACAAGGTTTAAATCATTTAACCAATTTTAATTATTCAAAACATGGAACAAATTTTATATTTTAAAAGGTGGTTTAATTTTGCATGGAAAACATAGTTCATTTGTTGAAATTGGATTTAAAATGAGCAAGTTATTATTGTGGCAATTTTAAATGCAATAATTAGGAAACAGTTGTTTTCAGCAATTTAAGTTATTCAAACAGCAAACAAAATTTATATTTGGAAAGTACATGAAAAGTTGATTGGAAAACATATTTAGTTTGTGGAATTTGGAATTTTTATGCCCAAGTTATGAATTTTGCAAAATTAAGTGAATTACACAAGAATTCAAATATTGCACCAATTTAAAATATTCAAAACAGTAAACAAATTTTATATTTGGATAGAACATTTAATTTGGGACAGAAAACATATTTAAAAAGTTAAAATTGGAGTTTAGATGAATTAGTTATGCATTTTACAAGATTTGGTGCAAATCTGCCATTTTTATTACCTCTAGGGACTTGGAAAATATATTGCAGGGACTAGAATTAAATATACAGGGGCTTGGTTGTGATTATCACTTTGTTTGGGCTGTGAAGAAATAAAAGAAAAAATGGGATGTAATCCTGTGGGGGGTGGGATTCGATCCCCCCACCTCCTACTGTGAGCGGAAGGAACCGAACCAGTGGGGTGTGATGCGCCTGGTGATAGGAAGGGGGAAGGGGTGAGGATATGGTTCAGGTTCGGGTTTTAACTGAACTTCTACACGCTAACTGAACCTGGCGGACAGAACTCGATGGATGGCCGCCGGCAGCGATAGCTGCTCGCCGGAGGGGCGCCATCCGCGGTGGCCGTGTGGGGTGCTGTGGCGGAGGGGAGGGAGGAGAGTGAGAGGGCAGCGGTCGAGGGGCAAGCGGGCTCACCCGAGGGCTCGAAGCAGGAGGAGGTCGGGGCGGACAAGGGCAGCAGCAGGGCGCGGCCGGCGGCGAGTCCTGCAGGGCGGCGGCGCTCCGGTGCCCCTCGGGGGCAACCGAGGGCACGGCGAGGGAGAGGGAACCCCCAGGGTTCCATTCCCACGTCCAAAATGGCCGGAGGGCGACCACAACTCCGATGATCGCCGGAGGGAGAGGGCTCGGTGGAGTGGTACAGGTTCAGGTGGTTCAGAGAGTAGCAGAGCAGAGGAGGAAGAGGAAGAAGGTGGTGGGGAAGAGGGAAGAGAGGGAGAAGGAAGGGGTGCGGCTAGGGTTGGCAGGAGCCCTAGGGCTAGATATAGGAGTAGGGGGTGGAGCATCGGCCGTTGCTGCATCTCTGTGCATACGTGGGGGTGCTGGATGGTGATCGTACAGGGAAGAAGACGACAGGGGGAAGGGGGTATGGGCCAAGGGAGGTAAGTTGGGCTGAGGGGAGAGTTGGGCCTGCTGCCTCTCTCCCTGTTAGATGTTTTTATTTTATTTTATTTTTGCTCTCTTTTTTTTTTTTGCTGATTTGGAATAGGAAGAGAAGGATGGTTTTGGGAGTTAGGAAAAGTTTATAAAAATTTGGGTGTGTTAGTTAGGTCAACCACAACCAATGGTTAACTTTGGTTTTGCAAAAATTTCAAATTTTAAATGTTGTTTGTGATTTAATTCAAATTGGATGGAGTTTATCATTAAGTGAATTATTTGAAACTAAATTTAAATTGGGTTGAACTTGTAGATTAAAATGAAAACAGAGGATTAGCATTGTTTTATTAATTTGCATAGATTCAAATTGGGTGATGTTTGGGATTGGATTTGGAATTTTTGAATGCAAATTGGAATTAATTGATCTATTAGAAGCCACCATTTTAATAGTTGAACATTATGGAAATAATTGAAAACAAATGGAGTTTTGAGTTGGAATTTTTATTTGAAAAAGATTGTAACATGACAAGTATGAAACAAAGGTTGAATATTGTTTGAATTTCCATTGTGAAAACAAATAAAAACAGAGGCAAACCAAATGAAAACAAATGGAAACAAATGATTGTTTTGATTTGAAATATCATTTTGGAAATTGTAACATCACAAGGATGAAACAAAAGGTTGAATTTGGTTTGAAATTCAAATAGAAAACAAAGGAAAACAAGGGAAAACAATTGGAAAACAAATGAAAACAATTGCAATGAACATGATGTCATGATGCAAACATAAAATAACAGAGAGCAAACATTCTAAAGGCTATTTTTCATACTTGGGATGTTACAAAACGCCCCCCCCCTTGAAGGAATCGCGCCCCGAGATTCCTACTGAGAAAAGAAAAGGTCCGGATACTTCTTGCGAAGATCCTCTTGAGCTGTGACACGTGAAACACATCGTGCACCTTTGATAGTTTTTCTGGAAGTTCAAGATGACAGCATTCCTGGCAACTCTTGTGGAAAGATGTCAGGGAATTTGGAAACCACCGGACATTTCAAGTAAAGGGAGAGGTTTTGTATCGAGGGTGTATAGTTGGATAGAACTTGATTCATTTATAGAATAGATTATCTGGAATGTGGTGTTTCAGGAATGCTTCCTCGAAACAACCCCAGGTGATAGGAATGCCAGCTCTCATAGCCTGGTAGTTTTCGAAACAACAACAACCTTTCTGGCCAGATAGACTTGATATTTGGGAAGTTTTGATTAGACGCCGGTAGAAGAATTGAAGTGGAAAACAACAACAAGATTTCAACGGACGAAAAGGATGTTGAGAAGAACAGGATAACGAAGCAACATCGGGAAAACGAGATCAAAACACTCCTGAGGTACTACGGAAAAACCCATCCGGGCTTCTAGAGGATCAATATCTACTGCTTAAGGAATAGAGGATCTGCTTCCGGGGCTTACACGCCTCCGTTCTCAATCATGAGTAGGCAACATGATAAATCATGTCACAACCACCTCCATTCCTATGGTCTAGTAGATATAACCATCCTAGAGAAACCAGAATTCGTGAAATCCTAACTTGAAAGTTTAGATGAGAAGGGAAAACAACGTTGCACTTCCTTACCAGAAAAGGAGGGTGGGTGGGGAAAGAAATAAAATGGCAGAATTCCTACTCTCACGTTTCATTTTTCCTATATAGCTACAAAATAGTTTTCTAGACTCAACTGCGACCAGTAAAAAGGGATCCTACAGGCAGACAGGCTCTGATACCATTTGTCGCACCCGGACTTCTAGGGGATACTCACAGTCTGTTAAACAGTAGATAGATGGCTTACGGGGCATACCGGCACCCGCATCTCAATATGAGCAGGCCAACACGTAAACGTGTGACAACCATTATCTTACTATTCATCGTCTGCGCAAACCATCCCGTAGAAATCCAGATACTTCCATTGACGTACTTCAAAACATACACACATGGTACGTCAACGGCATTGGAACAAGTGATATCACAACAGATCTCTACGACACAAAAGATGGAAATAAGTTGCAAATAGCTCTCACTAGAGCAGAGATAGCAAATACAATCATCTAGAGGACACATGCCCCAACATATCATCATTACATCACAGCGGAAGCATTCAACATGTCTGAGTACAGACAAGAACCAAATAGGCCTAAGAGGCCGGAAACGAAAAGACGGAGCCCATCCACGAAGTCTCGGATCCTGCCCGGGTCCGCTATCTACTCGTCAGCAGTCTCGTCTTACTCCACGTAGCAGCCACCATGTAGATCCTCGGAAAAGTAGGTCTGCGGAAACCACAGCCCCAAAGGGGTTAGTACATAAACGTACTGGCAAGCAAGACTCACAATTCACCAAAGTGTAACCCGTCAACACCAAGCACAGATGCTTTGGGTTCAACGGAAGAAAGGGGATATAAAGATGCTGCAACTGGCTGCTCTAACCAACTACAGAAACATACTACATCTTCCGGCTAACAGAAAGGAGATAAGATCGCGTATCGTAACCAACTATAGCTAACTCCAAACAAACCCATCCTGGATCTCGCCCCTTATCCAAAGAAGCAATCCGAGGATAACTCGCACAGTTGGATTAATGATGGTTCAGATTATTGTGTCAATAAGCCTATTACTAGTCAAGTTGTTAATCATTGGGTGTAAGGTTGTTAATCATTAGGTTTAAGTTGTCCTGAGTACTTGTTAGCCAGTACTTTCACCAAGTAGTCCATAACCGCGGAAAACACGGCTTCTCGAGAAGATTTAACCCTGCAGGGATGCACCAATTTGGCCGTACACGTAAGAATAACCCGCCAGACGGGAATCAAACCCACCAAGCGAGGTACTCAACACAACTCAACTCTTCTTCGCATCAAGCCCAAAGCACCTTGGGCGCACGGCTAATGGAGGCCCGAAGAAAAGGGACCCTCATATCACTCTAAGAACGTGTCCCCCTATATGCCGACTACAAAAGTTCCACCCTGGCCTGGGCTCGCAAAAACATGCATGCGGCAAATGGAAAACACGAACTAAATGAGGCGATTTGGACGAGATGCGAATCGAATCAAATTGAGGGGGGCGCCCATACTCGCTTCCCACATGCGGTTAGTGCGCTCATCATGGATCAGTAGACAAGACCCTTTTCCTATTAGGGTCGACACTAGCAGGCCTCAAAACCACACAGGGCCTCCTGCCGGTGCCTTATCATCAAATTATTATTAACAATAGCATTAGCATGATTCATTGTTTAACATCGAGCCCCCAGAACATAATGAAATAGTAACAGAAAGTAACAGGTAACAGACTCGAGCAAAACAACCCTAAGCATGCTAGTAAGACACGGGCAACAAGCAAAAGGTTATAGGTATGGACGTGAGGCAATATCAGGGTTAACGGATACATGTGATAGGTTCGTAACAGAAGCAACTAATCATAGGGCTAGCAGAATAGACAACGGAAAGTATCGGTAACTAATGTTGAAAGGAACATGGTTCATGTGAGTGAATACTTGCCTGGAAACCCAGTAGCCTGGTACTGAGCTAGATCCTTAGAAGGGTGTCGTAAGTTATCGGTCTCAACGTCGTCGTTTATCCGAGAAGAAGAAAACAAACAATGCAAAGATAAACAATCAATAACATGGCATAATGCACAATCATGGGATGATGCATGCCCATTTAATTGATGCGTCAGAAATAAACTAGTTGACATGGTAACACAATTTAAATGGACCCATATGCAATTTGAGTTGCACATGAAAAGCCCATGAATTATGGTTGAATTAATTGTTCTACAACTATTCATCATGTGTAAGTGAGTTAGCATGATGCATGGATGAGGAAAACAGCAAAATAATAACAATAGAATCAAATAGAAATAAGGTTTACCAAGTTTGGAAATTCATTTATTAAGTTAAGAAATTTTGGTTTACTAAAGGTGTCACACAAGCATTTGTTGTTTTCATCAAGTTAAATTGTTCAAAACAGATAACAAAGTTCATATTTGATAAGAACACACAATTTTAGGTGGAATACATGTTTCACTTGTTGAAAAAGGATTTCAAATAAATTATTTAGGAATTAAACAAGTTTAAGCTAGAATTAAATGAATTTAATTCAAGCATGAAATTATTTGAATTTTTATTTGTTCCAAACATTAAGTGAGATTCATATTTGAAAAGTTTATACTTTTATGGTTTGAAAACATATTTTATATGTCCCAAAAGAATTTAATTTTATCAAGTTATGAATTTAGCAATATTAAATGATTTAAACAAGGTTTAAATCATTTAACCAATTTTAATTATTCAAAACATGGAACAAATTTTATATTTGAAAAGGTGGTTTAATTTTGCATGGAAAACATAGTTCATTTGATGAAATTGGATTTAAAATGAGCAAGTTATTATTGTGGCAATTTTAAATGCAATAATTAGGAAACAGTTGTTTTCAGCAATTTAAATTATTCAAAACAGCAAACACAATTTATATTTGGAAAGTACATGAAAAGTTGATTGGAAAACATATTTAGTTTGTGGAATTTGGAATTTTTATGCCCAAGTTATGAATTTTGCAAAATTAAGTGAATTACACAAGAATTCAAATATTGCACCAATTTAAAATATTCAAAACAGTAAACAAATTTATATTTGGATAGAACATTTAATTTGGGACAGAAAACATATTTAAAAAGTTAAAATTGGAGTTTAGATGAATTAGTTATGCATTTTACAAGATTTGGTGCAAATCTGCCATTTTTATTACCTCTAGGGACTTGGAAAATATATTGCAGGGACTAGAATTAAATATACAGGGCTTGGTTGTGATTATCACTTTGTTTGGGCTGTGAAGAAATAAAAGAAAAAATGGGATGTAATCCCGTGGGGGTGGGATTCGATCCCCCCACCTCCTACTGTGAGCGGAAGGAACCGAACCAGTGGGGTGTGATGCGCCTGGTGATAGGAAGGGGAAGGGGTGAGGATATGGTTCAGGTTCGGGTTTTAACTGAACTTCTACACGCTAACTGAACCTGGCGGACAGAACTCGATGGATGGCCGCCGGCAGCGATAGCTGCTCGCCGGAGGGGCGCCATCCGCGGTGGCCGTGTGGGGTGCTGTGGCGGAGGGGAGGGAGGAGTGAGAGGGCAGCGGTCGAGGGGCAAGCGGGCTCACCCGAGGGCTCGAAGCAGGAGGAGGTCGGGGCGGACAAGGGCAGCAGGGCGGCCGGCGGCGAGTCCTGCAGGGCGGCGGCGCTCCGGTGCCCCTCGGGGGCAACCGAGGGCACGCGAGGGAGAGGGAACCCCCAGGGTTCCATTCCCACGTCCAAAATGGCCGGAGGGCGACCACAACTCCGATGATCGCCGGAGGGAGAGGGCTCGGTGGAGTGGTACAGGTTCAGGTGGTTCAGAGAGTAGCAGAGCAGAGGAGGAAGAGGAAGAAGGTGGGGGAAGAGGGAAGAGAGGGAGAAGGAAGGGGTGCGGCTAGGGTTGGCAGGAGCCCTAGGGCTAGATATAGGAGTAGGGGGGAGCATCGGCCGTTGCTGCATCTCTGTGCATACGTGGGGGTGCTGGATGGTGATCGTACAGGGAAGAAGACGACAGGGGAAGGGGGTATGGGCCAAGGGAGGTAAGTTGGGCTGAGGGGAGAGTTGGGCCTGCTGCCTCTCTCCCTGTTAGATGTTTTTATTTTATTTTATTTTGCTCTCTTTTTTTTTTTTGCTGATTTGGAATAGGAAGAGAAGGATGGTTTTGGGAGTTAGGAAAAGTTTATAAAAATTTGGGTGTGTTAGTTAGGTCAACCACAACCAATGGTTAACTTTGGTTTTGCAAAAATTTCAAATTTTAAATGTTGTTTGTGATTTAATTCAAATTGGATGGAGTTTATCATTAAGTGAATTATTTGAAACAAAATTTAAATTGGGTTGAACTTGTAGTTTAAAATGAAAACAGAGGATTAGCATTGTTTTATTAATTTGCATAGATTCAAATTGGGTGATGTTTGGGATTGGATTTGGAATTTTTGAATGCAAATTGGAATTAATTGATCTATTAGAAGCCACCATTTTAATAGTTGAACATTATGGAAATAATTGAAAACAAATGGAGTTTTGAGTTGGACTTTTTATTTGAAAAAGATTGTAACATGACAAGTATGAAACAAAGGTTGAATATTGTTTGAATTTCCATTGTGAAAACAAATAAAAACAGAGGCAAACCAAATGAAAACAAATGGAAACAAATGATTGTTTTGATTTGAAATATCATTTTGGAAATTGTAACATCACAAGGATGAAACAAAAGGTTTGAATTTTGGTTTGAAATTCAAATAGAAAACAAAGGAAAACAAGGGAAAACAATTGGAAAACAAATGAAAACAATTGCAATGAACATGATGTCATGATGCAAACATAAAATAACAGAGAGCAAAACATTCTAAAGGCTATTTTTCATACTTGGGATGTTACAAAACGCCCCCCCTTGAAGGAATCGCGCCCCGAGATTCCTACTGAGAAAAGAAAAGGTCCGGATACTTCTTGCGAAGATCCTCTTGAGCTGTGACACGTGAAACACATCGTGCACCTTTGATAGTTTTTCTGGAAGTTCAAGATGACATGCATTCCTGGCAACTCTTGTGGAAAGATGTCAGGGAATTTGGAAACCACCGGACATTTTCAAGTAAAGGGAGAGGTTTTGTATCGAGGGTGTATAGTTGGATAGAACTTGATTCATTTATAGAATAGATTATCTGGAATGTGGTGTTTCAGGAATGCTTCCTCGAAACAACCCCAGGTGATAGGAATGCCAGCTCTCATAGCCTGGTAGTTTTCGAAACAACAACAACCTTTCTGGCCAGATAGACTTGATATTTGGGAAGTTTTGATTAGACGCCGGTAGAAGAATTGAAGTGGAAAACAACAACAAGATTTCAACGGACGAAAAGGATGTTGAGAAGAACAGGATAACGAAGCAACATCGGGAAAACGAGATCAAAACACTCCTGAGGTACTACGGAAAAACCCATCCGGGCTTCTAGAGGATCAATATCTACTGCTTAAGGAATAGAGGATCTGCTTCCGGGGCTTACACGCCTCCGTTCTCAATCATGAGTAGGCAACATGATAAATCATGTCACAACCACCTCCATTCCTATGGTCTAGTAGATATAACCATCCTAGAGAAACCAGAATTCGTGAAATCCTAACTTGAAAGTTTAGATGAGAAGGGAAAACAACGTTGCACTTCCTTACCAGAAAAGGGAGGGTGGGTGGGGAAAGAAATAAAATGGCAGAATTCCTACTCTCACGTTTCATTTTTCCTATATAGCTACAAAATAGTTTTTCTAGACTCAACTGCGACCAGTAAAAGGGATCCTACAGGCAGACAGGCTCTGATACCATTTGTCGCACCCGGACTTCTAGGGATACCCACAGTCTGTTAAACAGTAGATAGATGGCTTACGGGGCATACCGGCACCCGCATCTCAATATGAGCAGGCCAACACGTAAACGTGTGACAACCATTATCTTACTATTCATCGTCTGCGCAAACCATCCCGTAGAAATCCAGATACTTCCATTGACGTACTTCAAAACATACACACATGGTACGTCAACGGCATTGGAACAAGTGATATCACAACAGATCTCTACGACACAAAAGATGGAAATAAGTTGCAAATAGCTCTCACTAGAGCAGAGATAGCAAATACAATCATCTAGAGGACACATGCCCCAACATATCATCATTACATCACAGCGAAGCATTCAACATGTCTGAGTACAGACAAGAACCAAATAGGCCTAAGAGGCCGGAAACGAAAAGACGGAGCCCATCCACGAAGTCTCGGATCCTGCCCGGGTCCGCTATCTACTCGTCAGCAGTCTCGTCTTACTCCACGTAGCAGCCACCATGTAGATCCTCGGAAAAGTAGGTCTGCGGAAACCACAGCCCCAAAGGGGTTAGTACATAAACGTACTGGCAAGCAAGACTCACAATTCACCAAAGTGTAACCCGTCAACACCAAGCACAGATGCTTTGGGTTCAACGGAAGAAAGGGGATATAAAGATGCTGCAACTGGCTGCTCTAACCAACTACAGAAACATACTACATCTTCCGGCTAACAGAAAGGAGATAAATCGCGTATCGTAACCAACTATAGCTAACTCCAAACAAACCCATCCTGGATCTCGCCCCTTATCCAAAGAAGCAATCCGAGGATAACTCACACAGTTGGATTAATGATGGTTCAGATTATTGTGTCAATAAGCCTATTACTAGTCAAGTTGTTAATCATTGGGTGTAAGGTTGTTAATCATTAGGTTTAAGTTGTCCTGAGTACTTGTTAGCCAGTACTTTCACCAAGTAGTCCATAACCGCGGAAAACACGGCTTCTCGAGAAGATTTAACCCTGCAGGGATGCACCAATTTGGCCGTACACGTAGAATAACCCGCCAGACGGGAATCAAACCCACCAAGCGAGGTACTCAACACAACTCAACTCTTCTTCGCATCAAGCCCAAAGCACCTTGGGCGCACGGCTAATGGAGGCCCGAAGAAAAGGGACCCTCATATCACTCTAAGAACGTGTCCCCCTATATGCCGACTACAAAAGTTCCACCCTGGCCTGGGCTCGCAAAAACATGCATGCGGCAAATGGAAAACACGAACTAAATGAGGCGATTTGGACGAGATGCGAATCGAATCAAATTGAGGGGGGCGCCCATACTCGCTTCCCACATGCGGTTAGTGCGCTCATCATGGATCAGTAGACAAGACCCTTTTCCTATTAGGGTCGACACTAGCAGGCCTCAAAACCACACAGGGCCTCCTGCCGGTGCCTTATCATCAAATTATTATTAACAATAGCATTAGCATGATTCATTGTTTAACATCGAGCCCCAGAACATAATGAAATAGTAACAGAAAGTAACAGGTAACAGACTCGAGCAAAACAACCCTAAGCATGCTAGTAAGACACGGGCAACAAGCAAAAGGTTATAGGTATGGACGTGAGGCAATATCAGGGTTAACGGATACATGTGATAGGTTCGTAACAGAAGCAACTAATCATAGGGCTAGCAGAATAGACAACGGAAAGTATCGGTAACTAATGTTGAAAGGAACACGATGGTTCATGTGAGTGAATACTTGCCTGGAAACCCAGTAGCCTGGTACTGAGCTAGATCCTTAGAAGGGGTGTCGTAAGTATTATCGGTCTCAACGTCGTCGTTTATCCGAGAAGAAGAAAACAAACAATGCATAAAGATAAACAATCAATAACATGGCATAATGCACAATCATGGGATGATGCATGCCCATTTAATTGATGCGTCAGAAATAAACTAGTTGACATGGTAACACAATTTAAATGGACCCATATGCAATTTGAGTTGCACATGAAAAGCCCATGAATTATGGTTGAATTAATTGTTCTACAACTATTCATCATGTGTAAGTGAGTTAGCATGATGCATGGATGAGGAAAACAGCAAAATAATAACAATAGAATCAAATAGAAATAAGGTTTACCAAGTTTGGAAATTCATTTATTAAGTTAAGAAATTTTGGTTTACTAAAGGTGTCACACAAGCATTTGTTGTTTTCATCAAGTTAAATTGTTCAAAACAGATAACAAAGTTCATATTTGATAAGAACACACAATTTTAGGTGGAATACATGTTTCACTTGTTGAAAAAGGATTTCAAATAAATTATTTAGGAATTAAACAAGTTTAAGCTAGAATTAAATGAATTTAATTCAAGCATGAAATTATTTGAATTTTTATTTGTTCCAAACATTAAGTGAGATTCATATTTGAAAAGTTTATACTTTTATGGTTTGAAAACATATTTTATATGTCCCAAAAGAATTTAATTTTATCAAGTTATGAATTTAGCAATATTAAATGATTTAAACAAGGTTTAAATCATTTAACCAATTTTAATTATTCAAAACATGGAACAAATTTTATATTTGAAAAGGTGGTTTAATTTTGCATGGAAAACATAGTTCATTTGATGAAATTGGATTTAAAATGAGCAAGTTATTATTGTGGCAATTTTAAATGCAATAATTAGGAAACAATTGTTTTCAGCAATTTAAATTATTCAAAACAGCAAACAAAATTTATATTTGGAAAGTACATGAAAAGTTGATTGGAAAACATATTTAGTTTGTGGAATTTGGAATTTTTATGCCCAAGTTATGAATTTTGCAAAATTAAGTGAATTACACAAGAATTCAATATTGCACCAATTTAAAATATTCAAAACAGTAAACAAATTTTATATTTGGATAGAACATTTAATTTGGGACAGAAAACATATTTAAAAAGTTAAAATTGGAGTTTAGATGAATTAGTTATGCATTTTACAAGATTTGGTGCAAATCTGCCATTTTTATTACCTCTAGGGACTTGGAAAATATATTGCAGGACTAGAATTAAATATACAGGGGCTTGGTTGTGATTATCACTTTGTTTGGGCTGTGAAGAAATAAAAGAAAAAATGGGATGTAATCCCGTGGGGGGTGGGATTCGATCCCCCCACCTCCTACTGTGAGCGGAAGGAACCGAACCAGTGGGGTGTGACGCGCCTGGTGATAGGAAGGGGGAAGGGGTGAGGAATGGTTCAGGTTCGGTTTAACTGAACTTCTACACGCTAACTGAACCTGGCGGACAGAACTCGATGGATGGCCGCCGGCAGCGATAGCTGCTCGCCGGAGGGGCGCCATCCGCGGTTGGCCGTGTGGGGTGCTGTGGCGGAGGGGAGGGAGGAGAGTGAGAGGGCAGCGGTCGAGGGGCAAGCGGGCTCACCCGAGGGCTCGAAGCAGGAGGAGGTCGGGGCGGACAAGGGCAGCAGCAGGGCGCGGCCGGCGGCGAGTCCTGCACGGCGGCGGCGCTCCGGTGCCCCTCGGGGCAACCGAGGGCACGGCGAGGGAGAGGGAACCCCCAGGGTTCCATTCCACGTCCAAAATGGCCGGAGGGCGACCACAACTCCGATGATCGCCGGAGGGAGAGGGCTCGTGGAGTGGTACAGGTTCAGGTGGTTCAGAGAGTAGCAGAGCAGAGAGGAAGAGGAAGAAGGTGGTGGGAAGAGGGAAGAGAGGGAGAAGGAAGGGGTGCGGCTAGGGTTGGCAGGAGCCCTAGGGCTAGATATAGGAGTAGGGGGTGGAGCATCGGCCGTTGCTGCATCTCTGTGCATACGTGGGGGTGCTGGATGGTGATCGTACAGGGAAGAAGACGACAGGGGGAAGGGGGTATGGGCCAAGGGAGGTAAGTTGGGCTGAGGGGAGAGTTGGGCCTGCTGCCTCTCTCCCTGTTAGATGTTTTTATTTTATTTTATTTTTGCTCTCTTTTTTTTTTGCTGATTTGGAATAGGAAGAGAAGGATGGTTTTTGGGAGTTAGGAAAAGTTTATAAAAATTTGGGTGTGTTAGTTAGGTCAACCACAACCAATGGTTAACTTTGGTTTTGCAAAAATTTCAAATTTTAAATGTTGTTTGTGATTTAATTCAAATTGGATGGAGTTTATCATTAAGTGAATTATTTGAAACAAAATTTAAATTGGGTTGAACTTGTAGTTTAAAATGAAACAGAGGATTAGCATTGTTTTATTAATTTTGCATAGATTCAAATTGGGTGATGTTTGGGATTGGATTTGGAATTTTTGAATGCAAATTGGAATTAATTGATCTATAGAAGCCACCATTTTAATAGTTGAACATTATGGAAATAATTGAAAACAAATGGAGTTTGAGTTGGACTTTTTATTTGAAAAAGATTGTAACATGACAAGTATGAAACAAAGGTTGAATATTGTTTGAATTTCCATGTGAAAACAATAAAAACAGAGGCAAACCAAATGAAAACAAATGGAAACAAATGATTGTTTTGATTTGAAATATCATTTTGGAAAATTGTAACATCACAAGGATGAAACAAAAGGTTTGAATTTTGGTTTGAAATTCAAATAGAAAACAAAGGAAAACAAGGAAAACAATTGGAAAACAAATGAAAACAATTGCAATGAACATGATGTCATGATGCAAACATAAAATAACAGAGAGCAAAACATTCTAAAGGCTATTTTTCATACTTGGGATGTTACAAAACGCCCCCCCTTGAAGGAATCGCGCCCCGAGATTCCTACTGAGAAAAGAAAAGGTCCGGATACTTCTTGCGAAGATCCTCTTGAGCTGTGACACGTGAAACACATCGTGCACCTTTGATAGTTTTTCTGGAAGTTCAAGATGACATGCATTCCTACAACTCTTGTGGAAAGATGTCAGGGAATTTGGAAACCACCGGACATTTTCAAGTAAAGGGAGAGGTTTTGTATCGAGGGTGTATAGTGGATAGAACTTGATTCATTTATAGAATAGATTATCTGGAATGTGGTGTTTCAGGAATGCTTCCTCGAAACAACCCCAGGTGATAGGAATGCCCGCTCTCATAGCCTGGTAGTTTTCGAAACAACAACAACCTTTCTGGCCAGATAGACTTGATATTTGGGAAGTTTTGATTAGACGCCGGTAGAAGAATTGAAGTGGAAAACAACAACAAGAATCAACGGACGAAAAGGATGTTGAGAAGAACAGGATAACGAAGCAACATCGGGAAAAACGAGATCAAAACACTCCTGAGGTACTACGGAAAAACCCATCCGGGCTTCTAGAGGATCAATATCTACTGCTTAAGGAATAGAGGATCTGCTTCCGGGGCTTACACGCCTCCGTTCTCAATCATGAGTAGGCAACATGATAAATCATGTCACAACCACCTCCATTCCTATGGTCTAGTAGATATAACCATCCTAGAGAAACCAGAATTCGTGAAATCCTAACTTGAAAGTTTAGATGAGAAGGGAAAACAACGTTGCACTTCCTTACCAGAAAAGGGAGGGTGGGTGGGGAAAGAAATAAAATGGCAAAATTCCTACTCTCACGTTTCATTTTTCCTATATAGCTACAAAATAGTTTTCTAGACTCAACTGCGACCAGTAAAAAGGGATCCTACAGGCAGACAGGCTCTGATACCATTTGTCGCACCCGGACTTCTAGGGGATACTCACAGTCTGTTAAACAGTAGATAGATGGCTTACGGGGCATACCGGCACCCGCATCTCAATATGAGCAGGCCAACACGTAAACGTGTGACAACCATTATCTTACTATTCATCGTCTGCGCAAACCATCCCGTAGAAATCCAGATACTTCCATTGACGTACTTCAAAACATACACACATGGTACGTCAACGGCATTGGAACAAGTGATATCACAACAGATCTCTACGACACAAAAGATGGAAATAAGTTGCAAATAGCTCTCACTAGAGCAGAGATAGCAAATACAATCATCTAGAGGACACATGCCCCAACATATCATCATTACATCACAGCGGAAGCATTCAACATGTCTGAGTACAGACAAGAACCAAATAGGCCTAAGAGGCCGGAAACGAAAAGACGGAGCCCATCCACGAAGTCTCGGATCCTGCCCGGGTCCGCTATCTACTCGTCAGCAGTCTCGTCTTACTCCACGTAGCAGCCACCATGTAGATCCTCGGAAAAGTAGGTCTGCGGAAACCACAACCCCAAAGGGGTCAGTACATAACGTACTGGCAAGCAAGACTCACAATTCACCAAAGTGTAACCCGTCAACACCAAGCACAGATGCTTTGGGTTCAACGGAAGAAAGGGATATAAAGATGCTGCAACTGGCTGCTCTAACCAACTACAGAAACATACTACATCTTCCGGCTAACAGAAAGGAGATAAGATCGCGTATCGTAACCAACTATAGCTAACTCCAAACAAACCCATCCTGGATCTCGCCCCTTATCCAAAGAAGCAATCCGAGGATAACTCACACAGTTGGATTAATGATGGTTCAGATTATTGTGTCAATAAGCCTATTACTCGTCAAGTTGTTAATCATTGGGTGTAAGGTTGTTAATCATTAGGTTTAAGTTGTCATGAGTACTTGTTAGCCAGTACTTTCACCAAGTAGTCCATAACCGCGGAAAACACGGCTTCTCGAGAAGATTTAACCCTGCAGGGATGCACCAATTTGGCCGTACACGTAAGAATAACCCGCCAGACGGGGAATCAAACCCACCAAGCGAGGTACTCAACACAACTCAACTCTTCTTCGCATCACGCCCAAAGCACCTGGGCGCACGGCTAATGGAGCCCCGAAGAAAAGGGACCCTCATATCACTCTAGACGTGTCCCCCTATATGCCGACTACAAAAGTTCCACCCTGGCCTGGGCTCGCAAAAACATGCATGCGGCAAATGGAAAACACGAACTAAATGAGGCGATTTGGACGAGATGCGAATCGAATCAAATTGAGGGGGGCGCCCATACTCGCTTCCCACATGCGGTTAGTGCGCTCATCATGGATCAGTAGACAAGACCTTTTCCTATTAGGGTCGACACTAGCAGGCCTCAAAACCACACAGGGCCTCCTGCCGGTGCCTTATCATCAAATTATTATTAACAATAGCATTAGCATGATTCATTGTTTAACATCGAGCCCCCAGAACATAATGAAATAGTAACAGAAAGTAACAGGTAACAGACTCGAGCAAAACAACCCTAAGCATGCTAGTAAGACACGGGCAACAAGCAAAAGGTTATAGGTATGGACGTGAGGCAATATCAGGGTTAACGGATACATGTGATAGGTTCGTAAACAGAATCAACTAATCATAGGGCTAGCAGAATAGACAACGGAAAGTATCGGTAACTAATGTTGAAAGGAACACGATGGTTCATGTGAGTGAATACTTGCCTGGAAACCCAGTAGCCTGGTACTGAGCTAGATCCTTAGAAGGGGTGTCGTAAGTATTATCGGTCTCAACGTCGTCGTTTATCCGAGAAGAAGAAAACAAACAATGCATAAAGATAAACAATCAATAACATGGCATAATGCACAATCATGGGATGATGCATGCCATTTAATTGATGCATCAAAATAAACTAGTTGACATGGTAACACAATTTAAATGGACCCATATGCAATTTGAGTTGCACATGAAAAGCCCATGAATTATGGTTGAATTAATTGTTCTACAACTAATCATCATGTGTAAGTGAGTTAGCATGATGCATGGATGAGGAAAACAGCAAAATAATAACAATAGAATCAAATAGAAATAAGGTTTACCAAGTTTGGAAATTCATTTATTAAGTTAAGAAATTTTGGTTTACTAAAGGTGTCACACAAGCATTTGTTGTTTTCATCAAGTTAAATTGTTCAAAACAGATAACAAAGTTCATATTTGATAAGAACACACAATTTTAGGTGGAATACATGTTTCACTTGTTGAAAAAGGATTTCAAATAAATTATTTAGGAATTAAACAAGTTTAAGCTAGAATTAAATGAATTTAATTCAAGCATGAAATTATTTGAATTTTTATTTGTTCCAAACATTAAGTGAGATTCATATTTGAAAAGTTTATACTTTTATGGTTTGAAAACATATTTTATATGTCCCAAAAGAATTTAATTTTATCAAGTTATGAATTTAGCAATATTAAATGATTTAAACAAGGTTTAAATCATTTAACCAATTTTAATTATTCAAAACATGGAACAAATTTTATATTTGAAAAGGTGGTTTAATTTTGCATGGAAAACATAGTTCATTTGATGAAATTGGATTTAAAATGAGCAAGTTATTATTGTGGCAATTTTAAATGCAATAATTAGGAAACAATTGTTTTCAGCAATTTAAATTATTCAAAACAGCAAACAAAATTTATATTTGGAAAGTACATGAAAAGTTGATTGCAAAACATATTTAGTTTGTGGAATTTGGAATTTTTATGCCCAAGTTATGAATTTTGCAAAATTAAGTGAATTACACAAGAATTCAAATATTGCACCAATTTAAAATATTCAAAACAGTAAACAAATTTTATATTTGGATAGAACATTTAATTTGGAACAGAAAACATATTTAAAAAGTTAAAATTGGAGTTTATATGAATTAGTTATGCATTTTACAAGATTTGGTGCAAATCTGCCATTTTTATTACCTCTAGGGACTTGGAAAATATATTGTAGGGACTGAATGAAATATACAGGGGCTTGGTTGTGATTATCACTTTGTTTGGGCTGTGAAGAAATAAAAGAAAAAATGGGATGTAATCCCGTGGGGGGTGGGATTCGATCCCCCCACCTCCTGCTGTGAGCGGAAGGAACCGAACCAGTGGGGTGTGATGCGCCTGGTGATAGGAAGGGGGAAGGGGTGAGGATATGGTTCAGGTTCGGGTTTTAATTGAACTTCTACACGCTAACTGAACCTGGCGGACAGAACTCGATGGATGGCCGCCGGCAGCGATAGCTGCTCGCCGGAGGGGCGCCATCCGCGGTGGCCGTGTGCGGTGCTGTGGCGGAGGGGAGGGAGGAGAGTGAGAGGGCAGCGGTCGAGGGGCAAGCGGGCTCACCCGAGGGCTCGAAGCAGGAGGAGGTCGGGGCGGAGAGGGGCAGCAGCAGGGCACGGCCGGCGGCGAGTCCTGCACGGCGGCGACGCTCCGGTGCCCCTCGGGGGCAACCGAGGGCACAGCGAGGGAGAGGGAACCCCCAGGGTTCCATTCCCACGTCCAAAACGGCCAGAGGGCGACCACAACTCCGATGATCGCCGGAGGGAGAGGGCTCGGTGGAGTGGTACAGGTTCAGGTGGTTCAGAGAGTAGCAGAGCAGAGGAGGAAGAGGAAGAAGGTGGCGGGGAAGAGGGAAGAGAGGGAGAAGGAAGGGGTGCGGCTAGGGTTGGCAGGAGCCCTAGGGCTAGATATAGGAGTAGGGGGAGTAGCATCGGCCGTTGCTGCATCTCTGTGCATACGTGGGGGTGCTGGATGGTGATCGTACAGGGAAGAAGACGACAGGGGGAAGGGGGTATGGGCCAAGGGAGGTAAGTTGGGCTGAGGGGAGAGTTGGGCCTGCTGCCTCTCTCCCTGTTAGATGTTTTTTTTGCTCTCTTTTTTTTTGCTGATTTGGAATAGGAAGAGAAGGATGGTTTTGGGAGTTAGGAAAATTTTATAAAAATTTGGGTGTGTTAGGTCAACCACAACCAATGGTTAACTGTGGTTTTGCAAAAATTTCAAATTTTAAATGTTGTTTGTGATTTAATTCAAATTGGATGGAGTTTATCATTAAGTGAATTATTTGAAACAAAATTTAAATTGGGTTGAACTTGTAGTTTAAAATGAAAACAGAGGATTAGCATTGTTTTGTTAATTTGCATAGATTCAAATTGGGTGATGTTTGGGATTGGATTTGGAATTTTTGAATGCAAATTGGAATTAATTGATCTATTAGAAGCCACCATTTTAATAGTTGAACATTATGGAAATAATTGAAAACAAATGGAGTTTTGAGTTGGACTTTTTATTTGAAAAAGATTGTAACATGACAAGTATGAAACAAAGGTTGAATATTGTTTGAATTTCCATTGTGAAAACAAATAAAAACAGAGGCAAACCAAATGAAAACAAATGGAAACAAATGATTGTTTTGATTTGAAATATCATTTTGGAAATTGTAACATCACAATGATGAAACAAAAGGTTTGAATTTTGGTTTGAAATTCAAATAGGAAACAAAGGAAAACAAGGGAAAACAATTGGAAAACAAATGAAAACAGAGGAAAACAAAAGGAAAACAAGCAAAACAATTGCAATGAACATGATGTCATGATGCAAACATAAAATAACAGAGAGCAAAACATTCTAAAGGCTATTTTTCATACTTGGGATGTTACACCATGTACTTCTGCACGTCGGCGTCGGCGGAGCGGCCTCCGTGTAGCAGGACACCATCGATACCTCTAGGCCGGCGTGCAGCCCGGTGCCACTTGCATATCCACGACCACGTCGGCAAGGCGGCCAGCGTCGAGCCCGGCTCCAGCTTCATCTTCATCTCCATGATGACATCGGCAAGGCGGCCGGCGTCGAGCCCGGCTCCATCTTCATCTTCATCTCCATGATGACATCGGCTGGGCGGCCGGCGTGCATCCCGGCGCCATGCGCGTCTCCATGGCGACGTTAGCGAAGCGGCGGCGCGGCCGGTGTGCATCCCGGCACCATCTTTACGGCCACGACGACGTCTCATCCCTTGCCAGGTCCATCTCTACGTCAGCATCGTGAAATCCGATGCGGTCTCCAACTCCATGCCGGCGGCAGTAAGGTGTCCGACATGCAGCCCGACACCATCTTCACGACCACGACGATGTATGGGCTGCCGGTGTGCATCTGGGCGCCATCTTCAACCCCACATCGGCGTTGGCAAGGCGGCCGACAGACTGGCACTATCTCCATATCCATGTTAGGGTCGGTAGGACGGCCGGCGTGCTGTCCGATGCCATCTACACCTCCACGCCAGAGGCAGTAAGGTGTCCGGCATGCAGCCTGGCATCATCTTCACGGCCACGACGACCTATGGGCTGCCGGTGTGCATCCCGGCGCCATTTTCAACTCCACGTCAGCGGCGTGCAGCGCGCGCCATCTTCAACTCCACGTCGGCGGAGCGCAGCCCGCGCCATCTTCAATTCCATGGTCGGCGTGCGGCCCAACGCCATGTTCATCTCTTCATCGTTGGCGTGCATCGAGACGCCGTCTTCATCTTCATGTCGGTGGCATGCATCGAGACGCCGTATTCATCTTCATGTCGGCGGCGTGCATCCCGGCGCCGTCTTCATCTCCATGTCGGCGGCGTGCAGCGCACGTGTCATCTTCATCTCCACATCGGCAGCGTGCAGCGCGCGCTATCTTCGACTCCATGTCCGGCGTGCAGCCCAACGCCATCTTCAACTCCACTTATATCCGGCCTATGAGACGGCACTCTCGTCTACGCCGACAGCCATGGCCTTGGCGTTGTCCAAGGCGAGGTGCCGTCCACATCGGCTATGCCTACTGGCGCACGTGCGTCGGTTTCGCACCGGCGCCGATCTCTACCATAGTCCCCTGCGACCACGTGAGGCGGCGTACTTGTCTACGCCAACAGCCATGAACTTGGAGTTGGCCAAGACGAGGAACCGATCACATCGGCTACACCTACTCATGTGCGTGCATCGGTTTCACACCGATGCCAATCTCCACCAGCATACTCCCGCGAGGCGCACCCCTTGCACACCCCGACGAACCCATTGATCGTCCAGATGTCCCAGCTGAGCGGATCCATGCTACTTCAACTCCGACTACAATTACGCAGTCAAAACCGACGAGGCTCGACGGCAAGGGCGGGCGTGACCAGAGCTAAGGCCACGCTATTTTTGGCGGGTGTACCGACAAGGACGCGGGCTCGCCACCGCCCACACACACATCACCACCACATCATGCATGGAGAACGTGAATGGAAGACGACGAAGACGACCACACACCTTGATCGGAGGTGTCTCGTGGCGTAACCCACGGGAGTAATTAACCGGGTGCCTTCCGAGGCCCCGGGAACCGGGGATCGCAATCGCCATAGTCAGGATGGCCGCGCTAGTAGGCCACAGAGGGCATTGTATTAGGGACCTTGTAATTTGTTTCTCCAAGAGAGATTAATGAAATACATGTTTCCCTACCTTTTCTTTCTTTTGTGTACTACGGTACACTGGCACGCCCGCACTTTTTTTCTTTTACCCCGGCGCATGAGAGAAACACGCTATCGTAGCCATCGCGCATCTAGCACCCCGATATCGTTTTTTCTCGTGTCAAACACGCCCAAGGAGGGGAGCTAGTGGAAGAAAAGGAGACAGAAGCAAAATGCCATGCACATTACTCATCAAAGTATAGGCCATGATTGAGGGGAGAGAGAACTCTTTCGAACAAGAGTGAGATAGCAAGATAAACTAGCACTGATAGCTTCACAGGTGAAACATGATATCTTTTTTTAACCAGGGAGTTCTCACTAATTACCCAGCAACAATAATAGTATTTGTAGCTCATACATTTACTATTTTGAAGTACAGTGCAGACTGAATTTTATCCGTCCTTCCATTGCAGTGCAGATAGATGGGTAGTAGTATCTACCAGGTTTCCTCTCATTTTTGCTAGTTGTCTGCCTGTCCTACAGATTATGCTTTATCAGAGTTATGTTGAACTGAATGTTACACTACATAGCAGCTTAAGCTGGTACCTTTATTTTTCTTGGTATTTAGTCTCGTTTGTTTTGGCCAGTTTGCAGCTAGTAGCAGCACCGCTAGCGTTTGAACAAGAATATGAGAGTAGTAGCATTTGCATTTATGACTGAATAATTGTCAAACATCAACCGGTATCCCAAATGTGCAAGTTCTTGCAGGCATCTTTACCAGGTGCTATCTCTAAGTTCAGTGGTAATTTTTCACGTGGCTCCCCCATGTTTCAGTAGTAATTCCCTTAGCTAAGCTACTTTGGCGGAGTTAGAATTAGTTTTGTAAGTTGAACTTGATGGTGTACAAATCGGGTAAACCTCCCTATATGATACTACCATGCCGTGGACATAAACCTTGCGATTGTCATACTAACCAGCCTTGTTTGCTGCAACACAATTCTTTTGTTGTATGTTTGCTGCAGATGTTGTTTGGGCCTTAGGAATTTGACAAACAAACACATGAATTAATTCAGGACAAAGATCAATATTATTGCAATCCAAGAGATAGAAATACCCTCGATATTGTTTCAGAGTTGTGTGACAATTGCACAACAAACTCACTGCATTTTCTTCATCTCGATTTATCTTAAAACTGAGGTTACATTGTTCCACTTGCAGGAGGGAGTACAGTGACACTGCTGCGACAACATGATCTGGTTCTGGAACTTGCCGAAGCTGAGAGTGCAGCCGCTCAAGTTGGTGATTCACTGAAGCTGATATTTGATCCTGATGCACAAGCTGAAGCTGATTATTTGCAGCGTTTTTGTTATTATTATTCTTCCTTTTGTACCAAATGATCAATATCCAAGTAATGATCAATGTCCGAGTTTTATGTCTGTCATTGTTTAACTAGGCCTTTTTGTACTAAATGTTGTACCTGCTCGTTACTTGTTTAACTGCGCCAGATTTCTCTTTGTTTGTTGAACGTATCCGCCATGAAAAGAAATGCTCTAATGTTGTGAAAAGTATCAGCTGTTTGTTAAAACACTAGCCCTTTTGTAGTCTAGTAATGCCATCGGCTGTTCAAGCTAGCTGCGTACCTTTTTCTAAATCATACAGTTTGTCTCACGGCTTGTCCGCCTATGCCCAATAGACAGAGCGGACGGCGCTATTGGCGGACGCGGGCGCCACTACTCTGCAATTTTCGTTTCGCGGATGAAGCGGATTAAGCCGACGCGCCGGCGGTCGGTCCACTTGCATCCGGACTGCTCAGTTTATCCGCTGGGCCCCCCTCCCTGCAGCAAATGGCCGTAAGGCCTTTAAGACCTGTTACAAACCGGTCCTAAAGGCCTTGCGGCCATTTGCTGCAGGGAGGGGGGCCCAGTGGACAGACCCTTTAGAACCGGTTTGTAGCACAAACCGGTTCTAAAGATTTTCTCATTTTTTGCAGCAACTGCGGGACCCGCTGTCAGACCCTTTAGCACCGGTTTGTAATACAAGCCGTTCCTAAAGCACTCCCCTAAACCCTATATTCCACCCTGAGCTCAGCTCCATTTTTTCCAGCTCGAGCTCAACTTCATTTTTGCTCTCTCCTTCCTCTTGTGAGCTCTAATCCATCCCCATTTTTCTCCACCATTTGTCAAGATTGTTGGTACCCATCGGTTCTACGGTTAATCAACATTCCCTCTTTCGGCATTGCAAGTTTTGCTCGTTTTCTTGCTCGTTTCATTTTTGTTGTGCTAGCTAGGTGTTTGATGAAATGCCTAAGCTAGAATTTGTTATTCATTTGTTATGTATACAATTTGATGCAATTTGAGCTCAAATTTAATTATGATTTTTGGTTTTTTTTAGTGTCGCGCGCCTTGTCCCCTTCCTCACCGCCGTCGATCGCCCCGTCACCGACACAACCTTGGTGAGCCTATTGTTTTTATTTGCCAAAACAAATTTTGATTTGTATGATTTACATATTTACTTGTATATAATTTTCTTATTGTGTAAGATTTTTTATATATATATAGCGCCATGGTTTTGATATCCGTCCCCGTTGGCCCTCGTCCAGTCTATGATTCGGATGTGGTATATTATCTTTTATAACTACATATTTTCATTTCCTGATTATATGACAATTAATTACGCCGACCAACTTGACATAGATATTTTTATCTAGGAGGTAGTGGAACCGGAAATGCCAATCGACGCTATTGTTGAGAAGTTATACTTAGTTGAACAAGAAAATTTTGGCTTTAAAGAAAGATTGAAAAAAACTGAAGAAAGGTTGGAAAAAACTGAAAGAGAGAAGACGACCTTGGAAAAGGTTCTTGCCGGTGTCGTCGATGGTCACAAGAGCGAGATGGACGCAATGCGCCTGAAGATTAGAAAGATTAGAAAATATGCAATTAGTAAAAAGGCTTGGTATCATTATGTCGTCGGGTCAATTGTTACCTTTGTTGCGATTTTGATCGCATTTGTTGTTGTTTTTAAATGCATTAATTAGAGAGAGTTTTTATGGATGGTTTCAGTGTGTATTTTTATGAGAACTATATATGTATGGTCACTACGCTAGTTTGGTTTTAACGTGTGATGAACTTTTTATATTAATTAATTAATTTAGTCATGATGATTTAGCATAATGGTTGTTGATAAATTTATATAATGCAGATGAACCGGCAATGGATGTACAGTGATCGACGTCGTCCCGAATTCCTTAATGGCATGCATAGTTTTCTCAATGTGGCTGAGAAAAACAGGCAGAATGGATTTATTTTTTGTCCATGTAAAAAATGCCAGAATAAGAGGAATTTCCCTAGCTCAAGAACCATACACACCCACCTGTTGCAAGAAGGCTTCATGCCCAGTTATTTTTGTTGGACCAAGCACGGAGAAAGAGGGGTTGTAATGGAAGACAATGAAGAAGAAGAGGATAATGATAATTATCCTATGTTCGGTGAACACGGTGATACTGAAATGGGGGAAGACGAGGCTAAACTTGAGGACATTGTTGATGAGTCTGATGATGATCTTCGTCAGGTCATTCGTGAAGAACAGATAAACTGCGCAAGTGAAAACGAGAGCTTCAAGTTGGAGCGCATGTTAGAAGACCACAAAAAATTGTTTTACCCAAATTGCGAAGATGCCCAGAAAAAGCTGGGCACCACCCTGGAATTGCTGCAATGGAAGGCAGAGAATGGATTATCTGAAGGGATTTAAAAATCTGCTGAAAATAATGAAGAAGATGCTTCCAAGAGATAATGTGCTGCCCTGCAGTACATACGAAGCAAAGAAGGTTGTCTGCCCTCTAGGATTGGAAGTGCATAAGATACATGCATGCATCAATGACTGCATCCTCTACCGCGGTCAGCACGAGAATTTAACTGCCTGCCCGGTATGCGGTGAATTTCGGTATAAGATCAGGCGAGATGACCCTGGTGATGTTGAGGGCGACGATCGCCCCAGGAAGAGGGTTCCTGCCAAGGTGATGTGGCAAGCTCCTATAATACCACGGTTGAAACGTTTGTTCTGAAACAAAGAGCATGCCAAGTTGCTGCGATGGCACAAAGAAGACTGTAAGGAAGACGATATGCTGAGACACCCCGCTGATGGGTCGCAGTGGAGAAACATCGACGATAAGTACGAGGACTTTGCACGTGACGCAAGAAAGTTAAGGTTTGGTCTGAGTACAGATGGCCTGAATCCGTTTGGGGAGCAGAGTAGCAGTCATAGCACCTGGCCCGTGACTCTATGTATCTATAACCTTCCTCCTTGGTTATGCATGAAGTGTAAGTTCATTATGATCCCAGTGCTTACCCCAGGCCGTCGCAACCTGGCAACAACATTGATGTGTACCTGAGGCCACTGGTTGATGAACTTTTAGAGTTGTGGGCTGACGAAACTGTACGTGTGTGGGACGAGTACAAACAAGAGGAATTTGACCTACGAGGGTTGCTGTTTGTAACCATCAATGATTGGCCCGCTCTTAGTAACATCTCAGGACAGTCAAACAAGGGATACAGCGCATGCACACACTGTTTAGGCGAGACTGAAAGTATACATATAGGCAAGAATGTGTACCCGGGGCATCGTCGATTTCTTCCAGACAGGCATCCCGTAAGAAAGAAAGGAAAACATTTCAAAAGCGAGGCAGATACACGGAGGAAGCCAACCCTCCCTAAAGGTACTGATATATATGACATGGTCAAAGATATAAAAGTAATCTTTGGTAAGGGTCCTGGCGCACAATCTGTTCCGAATGACGCCGACAACCACGTAGCCATGTGGAAGAAGAAATCTATATTCTGGGAACTACCCTATTGGAAATTCCTAGAGGTTCGCTCTGCGATCGACGTGATGCACGTGACAAAAAATATTTGCGTGAACCTGCTAAACTTATTGGGCGTGCATGGGAAGAAGTCGAGAGATACACCAAAAGCACGGCTGCACCACCAACGTATGCACGAACGAGACGACCTGATGAATCCAGAGAATTTCAAAGGTCCTGCCAGCTACGCTCTTACCAAGGAAGAGAAGGAGATCTTTTTCCAAGTCCTGAGCAGTATCAAGGTCCCGTCTGGCTACTCGTCGAACATAAAAGGAATACTAAACCTGGAAGAGAAAAAGTTCCAAAATCTAAAGTCCCATGACTGCCACGTGATCATGACCCAGTTACATCCGATTGCATTGAGGGCTTCTGGCAGAAAACGTGCGAGTACCCATTGTGAAGCTAGTGCATTCCTCAACGCAATTTCTCAGAAGGCAATCGATCCAGCAACTCTACCAAGTTTACAGAAGGACGTGGTCCAATCTCTTGTCAGCTTCGAGTTGGTGTTCCCACCAACCTTCTTCAATATTATGACGCACCTCATAGTTCACCTAGTCCAAGAGATTTCTTCTCGGTCCTGTATTCTTACACAATATGTTCCCCTTTGAGAGGTTCATGGGAGTCTTGAAGAATTATGTTAAAAACCGTGCTAGGCCAGAAGGAAGCATGGTCAAGGGCTATGGAACAGAGGAGGTCATTGAGTTTTGTGTTGACTTTATTCCTGACCTGAATCCGATCGGTGTTCCTCAGTCGCGCCATGAGGGGAGACTGCATGGAAAAGGCACGCTAGGAAAGAAATCAACAACATGTATGGACGAGCAATCTTTCACTCAAGCACACTACACAGTTCTAGTTAATTCCAGCGTGGCGGCTCCATATATCCTGGAACACAAGGATATTTTACGCTCGGAATATCCGGAGCAACCTGAAGATTTCATTGCTAAAGAACACGCGAAGACTTTCGGCGGTTGGTTGCAAAGACGTCTCATTAATGACAACATTGTTGAAGATGAGCTATACTTGTTGGCCAAGCAACCAGACTGTATTGACCTTTAAAGGGTACGAGATAAATGGTAACATATTTTACACGGCAAACCAAGATAAAAAGAGCACCAACCAAAACAGTGGCGTTCGGTTTGATGCAAAAGACGACAACGGGCAAAGGGTGACATACTATGGTTACATAGAGCAGATATGGGAACTTGACTACGGACCTTCCTTTAATGTCCCTTTGTTCTGGTGCAAATGGTTCAACCTGTCAGGCGTGAAGGTAGACCCGAAGTACGGAATGAAAACAGTGGATCAGAAGAATCTTGGGTACGACAATGATCAATTCGTCCTAGCCAATGATGTGGCTTAGGTTTTCTATGTGAAGGACATGTCTAGCAGACCGAGAAAAAGAAAAGATAAGGAAGCGAATACATCAGACGACGAGCCAAGGCGCCACATAGTTCTTTCAGGGAAAAGAAACATCGTGGGAGTCGAGGACAAGACAGACATGTCAGAAGATTACAATAAATTTGATGAAATTCCTCCCTTCAAAGTCAAAGATGATCCAAGCATTCAGTTAAATGATGAAGATGTTCCATGGTTATTACGGCGCAATCAGAAGAAAGGCAAGAAGAAAAATAGAAACGGATCATCCCTTTAGTCCTGGTTGGGGACACCAACCGGGACTAAATGGGTTTGGGTATCATTTGGACAAATCAGATAGAATCACACGGATCGTGTGTTTCTTTCAAGCGCTTGTGAGTCGTTGGATCCGGGGTGTGTTTCTTTCGATCTGTTGTGAGCCGTTCGATCAGGGCTATGGTGTGTTTCTTTCGAGCTGTTGTGAGCCGGTGGATGAGGGTATTTCTTAACCGTTGGATCAAAACCCTAGCTCAACACTTTGTGAGCCAGAGGACCCTATATATAGCCCACCTTCATATACCGGTCAGTTCATCGAGCAAATACAAAACATCCGGATTCGCCATCATACGTCCTGCCGTGCATTTGGTATGCATATATGCACCCAGTAGACACGGTGGGGCTGTATGATAGCGATACCGTTTGTTTTGTTCTACACCCCCCTTTAAGGTTTGATACATCATACATTCAGTTCATCGAGCAAATACAAAACATCCGGATTCGCCATCGTACGTCCTGCCGTGCATTTGGTATGCATATATGCACCTAGTAGCCACGGTAGGGCTGTACGATGGCGATACCGATTGTTTTGTTCTACACCCCCCCTTTAAGGTTTGATACATCATATATTCAGTTCATCGAGCAAATACAAAACATCCGGATTCGCCATCATACGTCATGCCGTGCATTTGGTATGCATATATGCACCCAGTAGACATGGTGGGGCTGTATGATGGCGATACCGTTTGTTTTGTTCTACACCCCCCTTTAAGGTTTGATACATCATATATTAAGTTCATCGAGCAAATACAAAACATCCGGATTCGCCATCGTACGTCCTGCCGTGCATTCGGTATGCATATATTGCACCCAGTAGCCACGGTGGGGCTGTATGATGGCGATACCGATTGTTGTGTTAGGGTGGAGCGTGGCGCGGGAGTTGACGCGTGGCGCGGGAGTTGTGACGCGTGGCCAGGAGGGCGCGGTATAAACTGTCGCGCCTCGAGCGCGTCTTCTCCTCTCCACGCGCCCACTCCTCTCCACGCACCGTCGCGCTTCCACCATGCCTCCGAGGAGGAACAGCACCACCGGCTTCCGCGGCGTCCGAGCACGGCAGAACGGAATGTTCAGCGCAGATATCCGCTGGGGGGACGACCGCATCCCCCTCGGCTCCTTTTCGACGACGGCAGAGGCCGCCCGCGCCTGGGACGCGGCGGCCTGGCGCCTCAACCGCCCACGGTCGCTGATGAACTTCAACGACTGCCACACCGTCTGGGAAGCGGAGGCCAGGGCGCCAAAGCCGCAGATCGTCACTGCCGCCGACCACCTCCACCTCCGCCACCGCGCGTTTCAGGGCCTAGTCGACGCCATGGAAGACCGCGTCGTCCGCGAGTATTACCGGAACAACCCGGGGGAGGAGAGCGCCTACGAGGAGCTCTGGCAGACCCGCGCGGTTAAGCGGGCGGAGCGCCGCCTCGAACGCCACCTCGCGTTAGATGCCGCTCGGGAGGCGAGGACGAATGCGCTGCAAGAGCTTTGTCGGGCCGACCACGCCGGCGAAGTCTGGGCCTCCGACGATCCGAGGTGGGGCATATCTCGGACATACCATCATGCACCTCCGACGATGACGAGGAGGTCACCAACGAGTTCGACGACGACGATGACCCGGAGGAGGTCACCGACGAGTTCCCCGATGACGACGACGAGGAGTAGTGTTCGTCTGTTTTCTCTTTTTTCATAAAAGAATTTGTATTCCGGCGACACTGCGGCGCGCTAGCGCGTCTGTTTTCTGTTTTTAATAAAAGTTATGAAATTAGATATTTTATATCTCACAAGATTTTGAGACATTTAAGTAACCTTCTGTTTTCCATGTTTTCCACTCGTTTTCTCAAATATTTGATTTTACAATTTTTTGAGTCTACTTTGATTTTATAAATCAATGTAAAAGAAAACAGAAAAGGGAAACAAAAAAGGAAAATAAAAGAAGAAACAGGAAAAAGAAGAAGGAAACAAAAAAATTTCTTTTATTTTCAAATTAGTTTGATAAATACCTTATTTTTTATTTTTTTTTATTGTTTTAAAAGACATTTAGACAATTTTACACAAAATATGAGAAAATATAAATATGTTTTTATAAATATTTGATTTTACAATTTTTTGAGTCTACTCTGATTTTATAAATAAATGTAAAAGAAAACAGAAAAGGGAAACAAAAAAGAAAAATAAAAGAAGAAACAGGAAAAAGAAAAAGGAAACAGAAAAAAGAAAAAAAGAAAAAGTGACCCCTGTACAGACCTTTAGCACCGGTTTGTGTCGACAACCGGTGCTAAAGCCCCTTTCGCACCTGTTGTTAACACAAACCGGTGCTAAAGGTCTGTACAGGGGCGCGCAGTCTGAAAGTGGCCCCTGTACAGACCCTTTAGCACCGGTTTGTGTTAACAACCGGTGCGAAAGGGGATTTAGCACCGGTTGTTAACACAAACCGGTGTTAAAGGTCTGTACAGGGGAAGTTATGAACACTTAGCCAAAAATTTTGCTCTCATTTCGTTCGCGCGCGTCCTCTCTTCTTCTACGGCGAAGCCCTGCTCCGGCCGCGCGTCGCCGTCCGCCTCGCCGTCATCTGCTCGTCGCCGTCCGCCTCGCCGTCCCGGGCACGCCCCGACGCCGCGCCGCCTCCCTCTGCCTCCCACCGCCGACCCGAGGCCGCGCGCGCGCCTCCCTCTGCCTCCCCACCGCGGCCCCGCCTCCGCCGCCGTGTCGCCGTCCGCCTCCGCCGCCGCCCAGACGCGGCACCGACGCCGCCGCGGCCTCTGCCTCCCCACCGCTCGCCTCCCTCTGCCTCCACCGCGTGCCACCCCGTCTCCGGCCGCCCCAAGTGACGTACACGTGACGTACGCGTGACGTCACCCCCCCACAGTGAGTTTTTTTTCTGTTGTAGTTCTAATTAGAATTAGAATTTTATTTTTTAGTTAGAATTAGAATTATAATTACATTTAGAATTAGAATTAGAATTGGAATTAGCTAGAATTAGAATTTTTAAAATTAGAAAAATATTTGGAAATATATTAGCTAGAATTAGAATTTTTAGTAATTATAATTAGCTAGACTTAGAGAATTTTTCCTGTTTAAATTTAAAATATACCACATTCTCTATATAAATAACCGATGAAATAATTTCTCTAAGTGTCCGATGAAATAATTTCGCTAAGTGTCCGATGAAATAATTTCGCTAAGTGTCCGATGAAATAATTTCGCTAAGTGTTCTTCATTTTATAAATTTTACTAGCAGGTGTTGAGCTATGGATCCCCAAGAACCTGCACGTGATCCGCACGCCGATCAGCTCGCGGGAATGGGTGAGGCGGAGAAGGAAAGATACATGTGCCAGATGATTTTTGAAGATGCAACGGCCATATATCATGATCATGACGGTGGACAGGCGTTTAGCAATCAATTTTTGAACGACTCCGGTGACGGAGCTGAGAATATAGAAGATGTAGTAGATGATGACGATGACAACGTCGAGGATGCAGAAGTGCCCTCCAGAACAAACTCTGCCAATGTATATCTCAAGTCACTGTTGACGCAACAATTAATTTGTATTGCACTTACTAACGAATCATTATTTTCCCGTTTAGGCGCCCTCCGGAACAGCTAGCACAAGTACTGAGTCAAAGTCGAAACGAGGCCCGGCCGCAAGGTTGAAAGATACCGCAAGGTTCCCGATCGATACAATTGCTGCTGATGGAAAACCACTGGAGCCCCCAGAAACTTATCGCAAATTCGTAAATCAGTGCGGAGTTGTTGTAAGAGACCTGATCCCGATCAACTTAATAGAATGGAATAAGCCGAAGACCGGTGCCAACGTTGGAGCTACTTATGTCGATGACAGATTGAACAAAATTCTTTGCGACATGGTATGGCTAAATTTCAGCGTAGCGAAAGATAAGAAGAAAGTCGAGGAGTGGGCTTTGAAGAAGATGGCCACACAATTCCAGAGGTGGAAGAAAGACCTGTGGAAGAAATATAAGGACGGAGATCCAGTTTTCACTGGGAACCTAGTGAAGATAAGAGACGCTTGGGATGATTTTAAGGCGTACAAGAAATCGGGTGTCTTTGCATCCCGATCAGCCACAAATAAGGAGAATGCGAAGAAGAAGAAATATCACCATATTTTGGGGTCAGGTGGCTACATGACTGCCCTGCCTAGGTGGCGACGCTATGAAGATGCGCTTCTGAAAAGAGGTATCATTCCACAGACACATGACTGGCCCGATAGGTCCAAGTTCTGGTTGTTCGCGCATGGGGCAACGTTGGACGCTGAGACTGGGATGATTGTTGCGGAGGGACCATGGTCGGAAAAAATAAAAAATGTCGTAGCAGAACTAGAGAAGGCAATAGAAGCTGTTCGAAAAGGAACTTTTGTTCCCGATAGAGAGAACGACGAGCTGACGAAGGCACTCGGGAACCCCGAAAAGTGGGGACGAACACGAGGCTTTGGAGCCACTACCCCGTGGAGCCAAGGGTTTCCAGCGGACCTTGGCACTTACAGAAGCCGTGGTAGAAGCAAGAGGAAGGCGCTGGAACGGATATCGACATTAGAAGAGAAGGTGGCGTTTCTCTTGGAGAAAGGGGGACACCCTGTACCTGACACGGAAGAGGTGGTAGAACATCGTCCTGCACCTGATCAGCTGCAAATAGAAGACGATCCTGTAGCAGATGCCGTCCCATCTCAGCATAGAAGCAGTGTGGGTTCCACGCAGCTGCAGCTAGAAGACGTTCGTGCAGTCGAACCGTCGGCGCCTCACTACCCCGTGGATGATATCACGGAGAAGACAAACTGTGAGATACATATGCCAATGGGGAACATATCCTTCAGGGTGGCGTCAGGCTATGCTTTACCGAATCAACCTGGAGCAACCTACCATGATGGTCAGATTCCAGCATCCCATGCTCGTGTCGGGTTGTCAACAATTACGCCGGGATGCCATTCAATTGACCTCCATATTCCTGGACGTGAAGGCGAGAAGACACTGGGAGAAATGGAGCTTGGTATCATCTTGTGGAATAAGAAACACATCGTGTTTCCTAACGCGGCGCCAAGGCCACCGACTCCTCCAGGTACAAATGCACCACCTCCATCAATTACTGAATGTTGCACCACATGTAAGCCTATTTTTAATAGTTTTTTCCCTTTCGTACAGAGAATGCACGACCTCCAAGTCCACCCCCAACGCACCTCCAAGTCCACCCCACAATGAAGATTGGGAGCCCGAGGCCGAGGGTCCATCGCCCGTGCACTCCCGTGAGCCGACGGATGCGCCCACTACGGGTACGGCAAAACGGAAGCTGCAGTTCAAAAGAAACGGGACCCCTCCCAAGAAGAGACCAAGGAAACACAAGAAAGTCGAGACTCCCCCGAAGTTACCAGGCCTGATGACTCCGGAGGAACTAGACGAGGCCGTGAAAGCCAAAAGCAAAGCATGGTTCGCACGGTTTCCCCTGAAGCCCGCTTCAGACGTCTGGAAGGAAACTCTGAAGAACATCCCAAAGTGGCAAATTGAGCGCACCATCGACAACTTATATTATCCTGCACCGCCGCCACCGTCGTCCCTTTCAGACTATGAACGGTACATTGAAAAGATGCACACCGCACAGATGAAGCAGGCGGAGCAGACGAAATGCGGGAAACAAGTTCCCCAGCTCGGACAACAAGAAGCACGGTCAATTGCCCCGCTCAAGGTGTTATCTGACCAGGCTTCAGTGTCCGGTCCACGCATGGGTGACTCCGGTTACGCTATTGCTGATGTGGTATATAAATACAAGCCTGAGCACCCTCTGGTCGAAAATCCTACTGCTCTAAAAACCCAACTACGGAATTTACATGATTGGTACTTGGAGGCCGCAAGGCAAAAGAGAGACTGTATCATGGCGGCAGTTCAGGATCAACACTACTTCGGAGAGTACGGTGTGGAGCTTGGGTTCGATGATTTTTTCCAAATGTACAATCAACGTGCCCTCGACAAGTCTATCCTCAGCTGCTACTATTTGTAAGTGATTTATTTGTGTAATTTAATTATTTAGTTAAGCTCGCGTTCATTGCCCGTATAATTATCACTCACGATATTCTTTTTGTACTATGCAGAATAAAGATTCGTGAATGCAGGCTGGCAGGAATCTGGGACTTTGGGTTCATTGACCCGTATTCGTATCATCAAGACACAATAGAAAAGTTCAACAATGATACACCGGATGATTTGCTAAGGGTTTTGAAGCGACAAAGTACCAAAAAAGAAATACTTTGGCCCTACGGATTCAAGTGAGTGTTACTGTCTTGTAGACATTCCATTTTGCTTACCTGATGTTAAGTGTAATTGATGAGTATGCATGACTGCGTGTGTACACGTGCGCAGGTCCCACTTCGTATTGTTCATCATTAGAATCGATCAAGGACAAGTTGAAGTCTGGGACTCGTTAACCTGGGACGCTGACACATGGAAGAGCGCGCGGCAGATGCTTCAAAGGTATATATATATCGGCCTCTTTCGTTCATCGGCCTCTTTTTCGTTCATTTCCTGATATCAAGTAAGTAATAATTAACTCTTGTATTCATTTTTCTTTTGTCCGCCAGGGTTTGGCAAATGTTCATCAAGGAAGAACCCGGTACATGGGCAGACAAGCTCCACTTTCAGATTAACAAAGTAAGTAGTACTACGTACCCTGGTTTCAATACCATTACCATTCTCTTGATTATTATTAATTTGACTGAATTATGTTCTCGTATATAGAAAGTCCCGCAACAACCACAGGGAACTGATTATTGTGGATACTACGTTTGCGAGTTCATTCACAGGATTATCAATGAGAAATCGCGTGCTTCCAGAAATCTAGAGGTACGTAACCGGATCTTCACAACTTTATTTATGTTGCCATCAATTATGTTTAGTTTTGTTCATAACTTAATTGTTTTCATCTACTTCTTTTAAAGATGCAACGAAAGCGGGCGATGCTCAAACCAATCCAACGTTGCAAGGCAGTTGCAGAGGAATTGGCAGGATTTCTCCTCACGCAAGTCATAGATGAAGACGGAGAATTTTTCCATCCTATGAACCAATAGCCAGCTCACTTCTCTATGCAAATATACAGCTATTGAAAACGAACTTCAGATTATGTAATGCTCGGTCGAGTACTTCGTGTTACATGTATATATATATATGTATTTTTATTTGGTGCATCAACATTTAACCGCAAACACGGAATCGGAAACACTTAACCGCAAACACGGAATCGGCGTTACCGGATACGTACTTCCGATTACGTGTTTCCGATTCCGTGTTCGTAAAAAACGAAACACGGACACACGGAATCGGAAAGACTAAACGGAAACACGTAAACGGAAACACTGAAAATACGGAACACGCCCTAAACCCTAAACCCTAAATACGGAATCGGAAACACTGAAAAGAAAAGGAAAAAAAAAGAAAAAAAAGCTTTAGGACCGGTTGGTGTTACCAACCGGTTCTAAAGGTCCTCCGCCCGTGCGCGCTCTTCGGCGCCCACGTGGAGGCCTTTAGCACCGGTTGGTGACAGACCGGTTCTAAAGGGGGGGCCTTTAGTCCCGGATACGTAGCACCGGATTTGTATCCGGGTCCAAAGACCCTTACAAACCGGTGCTAATGCTATGTTCTCCACCAGTGTCTGTTTCGTTCGCAGGACTGACTAAATTCAGTTAACCCCTTATACAATTATAAGTTTCCTAAACTAGTCCAAACAATACTACTGCACGAGGAGACAAGTAAGTTGTACCGTAAAAGAGCCCGCATACATACGTCTACTGCGCTAAGTACAAGTTTTATGGAATCATAGTTTCAGATGTGATAAATTAAAAAATAAAACTAAAAAGTACGTTAAAACAAAGATTATAGTTCCTTTTCCCATTTAGAGCAACCGATTAGTGATTTTTGTGTAGCGTAAAATAGAAAGTATCAATTTTTAAGAAAATTATGATTATTCACATAAATCATCCTTATGTACCTTAATAATAAAAATATTTATTTCAAACTTTTAAGATTTTCGATTCAACCATGGTGAGCTCATTGATTTCACTTTAGTTGAAAGACGAAACTTGATGAAGAACCCACAGTGTGCATATCTGACAATTGTTGAGGTGAATAGTAGAATGATGGTTTGGTACTTCCAGGTATACTCACCCTACTGAGGCCGCCATGAGGAAGGTGATCGTGGGTATCAGGTTCGTCATGGCCGTAGCCATGGAAGATGAGCCAAGGTGCAGCCCTTGGTAGTACAAGTACTGATTTCCCGTGGCTCTGTTAATCAATTTCATACATACAGTAATAGTATGTAAAGAAGCCTGCTCAGTGGTGAGTATGTAAATAGCATTGACATGGAGCGCCGCACTAGACACGTACCCAATAACAGAGGCCAGGAACACCATTGCGAAGCCTGTCGTTCCGATACATACCATCTCCTTGAGTCTCTTTCTGTAGTACAAAAAGGCTCATGATCATCTCCTCCCGAAGACTCGACGAAGAGCGAGAGGAGGATAATCTATTACCTATTGGCAAATATGGTGATTGGGACGAGGACAAGCGTGGCGCTGGCCTGCCTGTAAACGACGAACACCATGGGGCTCATGCCGCCGCTGAACATCGCCTTGGCCGAGAGCGCCATGGCCGCGTAAATGCACTGCACCACAACCATGGCCGCCCACGGCTATTTGATGAAACTAGGATGGTGGCCCTAGCAAATGCGAGGGCAATGTCTGAAAGTGTCTAAAAAAAATAGTTGCATTGTAATATGAAAACTAATACTTCCTCCGCCCCAAAAATATATTCGAAATTAAATGGATTGGTAATAATAAATTGTATTTTTCTTGCAAAATTCTTTCATTTCATATATCCTTATACTAATTTTATGGACATAATATAACAAAAAATAATAGTCAAATTTGTAAATCAAGGATGTCTCATATTTTGGGATGGAGGAGCACTACGCCCTTCAAATTTACAAATTGCTAAGTCCGGTATAAGTATTATAATAAGTAAAATATCTTTTGTGAGGAAACAGCTTTTATACTCTTTTTATTTGTGGGCAATCAATCAGTGTCAAAATGAAATAACTTATTAGTGGCCATTATGTTCCTTTTGTGGATGCTTTTATTGGATATCTATCAATATTTTTTACATGGCCTGCTAGGATGTACTTAATAAAACTCACGGCATTTGCTTATTTTAGATCAACTTGGTTTAAAAAAATCTATATGTGAGGGAAACGTCTTTAATACTCCTTTTATTTGTGGGAAAACAATTATTGTAAACATCAAATAACTTATTAGTTGGCATTATATTCCTTTTGTACATGGTAATATTAGATATATATAGATAATTTGTATTGCATGTTAGGATGTACTTGTTCAACTCGCGACATACTTGATTATTTTAGAACGACTTGGAATTCCGTTTAAAAACATATATCTTAATGCTAAATGATAAATTTCCTGCTTGATGACGTTCATGTATAGTTACTAAGATCAGTTGGTTGTCATTTTTGGCTAAGGAGGCTGAGGTATAATGAATATAGTTAATATTGACATGTAGATGATGTTATGCACAAGTACTGACATATAGAAGTTCATGTATTTTCATAGTTAGGTGGGAGACCAATAAGTTAATGTAGAACCATGTTGTCTTATTTGTTTGACTATGAGACTTTTGAGACCGTTTCTGGAATATTTTGCGTTATATGTGATTAATTTTCTCATGTGTCTTAATAACCATATCTATATTTAAACAAATTTGAAAAGGAATGACAATAATATTTTATTTGAAACATTGACCAATAATGCATGTTGACCAGTAACGCAACAATGTCTAGATATTATTCATCATATCATATCTAATTGATAGAGTCCTTCATGTACTCTATGGATTATGAAATATTGTCTTGTTTGTTTATTCTAAAATATGAAACCTTCGCTAGCAGATCGAGATCCACAAAACAAATAAAAAATTGGATAACTCTTCGATCCTTCGAACAAATTTCATATTTGTATTAATATAGACAATGAAAAGATAGGGTGAGGAGCGAATTATATTATACTAAAAAATATACCAATTGACGTAAATTTTTCTCCCAGTAGAACCTAATGAGTTAAATTATATTGAAAATATACCAATCGACACAATTTTCTCCCTCTGTCTAGAAATTTAATGCAGGAAGAACTTATTCATGAAATCTAAAGCAAACTACCAAAAAAATAGAAAATTTAGTTGCTTCCATTCATGCCAAGCACAGCTGTAACTTAGTGCATGCAATCATATCTTTAATACATATATTGTTGCAAAGGTGTTCTTATATGGTCTAGCGATTTCCATCAGTTAGAACTTTTAGTATAGTTGGGTAATTGGCCAGTGCATTCATTTAAGGTATGATAGGAAACAAATCTCACGTTCAAGACCTGACCAACGCACTATTAAATTTAAAAGTGTTGAGTCTTCAATTTAATTCAATGTCTGGAATTAGATGTATAGGGAATGTCAAAACATATAGCCTAGCCTTCTCCATCGGTTCATACTTTTGAGAAAGCTGGCCAGCGCATCAATTTATACCTTCTTTTATGCTCTGATTTTAATCCCACCGGCTTTCAAAATTTGCCACTATGTGCTTGAATCATGTCTAATTTAGGGTCACATATGCACTTAATTATATTGTATTATATTTGTAAACTTTTTAGATATATGTAATTATAATTTGTTCATTGTCGGTGTTTGAGGTTTAACAGTAAATTTAATTTAAAATTGTTATTACAATATAAAAGATTGAAGTGTTTCTTTCTTGTCATATATGTATATGAGTATGTATGCAATAGAAACGACTTCAATAATTGAATTTATAACATTACAATTTTTTAATTTTCAATTTTTAGTTACCATACAAAGATTTCTCCATGGACCCATTCGGTTTTGAAACTACATCTGAGTGGTAGCCATGTGTGTCCGCCAATAGAATGCTGTAAAGAAAACTCATTAGTAGTTACAAAAATAAACTGTAGTTTTATTTGTTTTAGATTTTTCATTACCGTGCAAAACTTCTTACGTAGTGATTGTTCTTTTACAGGAGACACAGACTCCTCATTTAGCTAGTTGAGTAGTTCTCACCGATGCTCGATTCTATGCCAACGCGGAACCATGCATATATGCGCATTTCTCCTATTTTTTAGCCAACATTAATTGTTCATGCTCTCGGTCCCAATTTATTCGTGTAGGATCCGGACTATTGTTTTTTTTCCAGAGGTGGACTATCCTATTTGTATCAAATTTGCATGCTGCATGTGACGGCGAAAAAATATTAGAAAGAACACATGATCTGCATCGGACTGATAATTTTTTTTCCGATGGAGCAAAACCACGTCCGTACCATATTAGTAAAAAGAAAAAACACGTATTCGATTCGGACTATTGTTTTTGTTTGAGAGATGGACTATATTATATGCATCAACTTTGAATGCTGCATGTGATAGCAAAGAAGAATAGTATTTGAAAGAACACATAATCTGCTGCCGGCTAAGGAAAAAAATCAATGGAGCAATGACCAAGTACGTACCATATTACTCCCTCCACTCCAAAATATAAGATGTTTTAGCTATTCTCATGTTGTCTAGATGCGGACTAATATGAGTGAACATATACGCTAAAAGTTGTCTAGATACATATGAACATGTATGAATGTGGAAAATGGGTTAAATATCTTACATTTAGGAACAGAGGGAGTAGTAAACAGAGAAAATCACGTATCAAAAGGTATGTACCGTAGTAGCAAATAGGTTTTTCATTTTTTTTATTGGACACGGTTCAAAGAGTCCTAGAGAGACACGTTATGCATCAACTCTATTGATGGATTCCTTTTTGGACTCTACTTGTCATGTATTAGCTGTTACGTGGCTCCAAATTTCTAGTTAAATTCTAACCACAAATTTTAGATCCAACCATTAGAATAATGTTGATGATGTGGATCAACCTGGTGTCTCTATTAGACGCCCGTATATTGTTTTTAGTATATAATAGATAGAATAGACTAGCAGAAAGGCCCGTGCGTTGCAACAGGAAAGACGCAATTTCTTCCAAGCGAAGCATAAATATCCCTAGGTACAATAGACTTCTAAGAAATAATGTTTACCATGAAGGAGTTTCCTCTAAATTAACTTGTCTTAAATAAATTTTCCAAATTCCATCATGAATATAAACTACAAATCAGGAAGAAGCATCAAGCAACTCTAGCTTGAACCGGATTCAATATGAACTCCTCACAAACACAGACAAACAAATAGATTTTCTAAAACTAAAGGTTTTGCCGAAATATGTTAAACAAAGTAAAACTTTGAATGCCATCCAAGTTCGAATTGATGATAATGTTAGGTTGATGGCTGAATTACGTGTTAGGTGGGAAAGAGAAGATGAATTGGCTAAAAAGAATAATATTGCTAGAGTTTTCACTATCACAACCACTAGCAAAACTGAAGCTCCTTGTGCTAGTAAACCTCCTACTATCAATGGTAAAGTAGTTGGTGTTAATAAAGTCCCTACTCCTTTGGTGAAACGTGCTAAATTGCCCCTAACTGCTGCAATTGCTTCTAATAAAAGTGCTGAAATTTTTAGAGATGTGGGAGATAATGGTTCCATTACTTTTGATGATAATAATATTGATTTTTATGATTGCAATATCTCTGAAGTTATTATGTTCCTACAAAAGCTTGCTAGAAGTCCCAATGCTATTGCCATGAATATGGCCTTTACTAAACATATTACCAATGCTCTCATGAAAGTTACGGAAGAAGAGTTGAAACTCGAGATATCTATCCCCAAAAAATTAGATGATGGTTGGGAGCCTATCATTAAAATAAAAGTAAATTATTTTGATTTCAATTCCGTGTGTGATCTTGGTGCTAGTATCTCTGTTATGCCTCAAAAGTTTTATAATATGCTTGATTTACCACCGTTGGAACACTGTTATTTGGATGTTCATCTTACTGATAATGCTAAGAAGAAACCTCTTGGTAGAATTGATGATGTTCTTATTATGGTTAACAATAACCTTGTCCCTATTTATTTTGTTGTTATGAACATTGAATGCAATGCTTCTTGTCCTATTGTTTTGGAAAGACCTTTTCTTAGAACTGTTGGTGCTATTATTGATATGAAAGAGTGGAGTATTAAATATCAATTCCCCCTCAAGAAAGATTTGAAAAACTTTCCTAGAAATAAGATGAAGATACATTTTGACTATATTATTAGAGAAAGATAAGATGTTGATGCTTCTTCACTTGAAAATACTTGAGTTGCCCTTTTATGCCTAGCTGAAAGGCGTTAAAGAAAAGCGCTACCGGGAGACAACCCGTTTTTATTTCGCTGTTTTCAACCCGTTTTCTTTGGTGTGCTTTGCACCTTGGTGTTTTCTATTTCCTTAGCAACCCCGCTGTATATTTTCTTTTGAGTTTTTGTTGAGCCAAGTAAATCCTCTAGTGGAAAGTTGAGCCTATATTTCGGATTTCTGCGCAGGAAACAGATTTCTTCTATCCACTGTTAATTCCGTTAAACATCACAGAAAATTCAAAATGACCTGAGTTTTTTGGAGCTTAATCCTGAGATATATACCCAACTTTTCTTACAAGACCACGTTTTCATTTGAGCAACAGAAGATGTTTAAAAAAATCAATCTCTACCTTATGTTCTGTTTTGACAGATTTCTGCCATTTATCGCATTTGCATCTTAATCTCTTTCTTTTGGTGTTATTTTGAGAAAAAGAGTTTTAAAAGAAGTTTTGAAAGTAGCTAGTTTGTTTTTGAGTGTTAGACTTGTGTTGAATCTGAACCATGTGAATTTATTATTTCAATTGCACTAACGTTGCTAATGAAGATTGTGAAAATTTTGGTGTGAAGGAAGTTTTCAAGGTTCAAGAGAAGAGGATGATATGATGTGACCAAGAAGAGTGAAGAGCCTAAGCTTGGGGATTCCCCGGTGGTACATCCCAGAAAATTCCAAGAAGACTCAAGCATCTAAGCTTTGGGATGCCCAAGGCACCCCCTTCTTCATCAACAAATCATCAGGTCACTTCTAGTGAAACTATATTTTTATTCGGTCGCATCTTATGTGCTTTACTTGGAGCGTCTTTTATTTTTGTATTCAGTTTGTTTTTTATTTTACTCTCAGTTTGGTTTTACTTTTTCAATAAGCTTGGTTGGACCCCAGCATTCTTTTATTGGAGAGTGACACGCTCCGCTTTTTCATGAGAATACATTGTATTCTTAATCTCTATCTAGCTGCTGCATTTATTTAGCTCCTGTTTTGCATGCATCTCTTATTATAATTGTTAGTTTTAGTAGTGTTATGTGAGTACTCTCATGTTTGATTGTTGTATCATAAAGAATATTTTTGTTAAAGCATGTTTTGTATGGTGCTTGTTGGTAGAAATAAAACTTCTGCTTGAAGTAGAATTTATAACATTGCTAGTAGAAGCTTGTATAGACTGTGGCTATAACTTTTTCATGCCATCCTAAATGTTATTTTAGTTTTAAAGCCTTGTGGTTATTGAGTAGCATGATTAGCCTCAAATAGCTGAGAGTGTTTAATATGTCTCGAAAGATTCATGAGTTGTTCTTATCATAGGAAAGCATCAATATATGGTATTCTCTTTCGAATGTTTTATTTGGTTGACTTGGTGCATGCTCACACCATGTTTATGACTACAAACCAGTCACGAATAGCCTCCATGACCACTTAGTTTTTGAACTTGTGATACTTCTTATGTTTTAATTAATGATGCTTATGTCGCTATGCATGATTATGGCTCTTATGCTCTCTTGATTTGTCGCTCCCAGTCTTTTGCTAGCCTCCACCTGTACTGAGTATGAGCTCTACTCGTGCATCCAAACTCCCTTAAACCAAAGTTTTTCCCATTGTGTACACCATACCTACCTACATGTGGTTTTTAACTTCCATTCCATAAATTTACCATGTGTTACCTTTAAAACCTTCAAAATTACTCCTGCTTTATGTTCCTGTTCTTGCTCATGAGGACGCAAATAGAGAATCTTTATCTCACTTGTTGATTAGATTTCACACCCTGGACTAGTGGCTTCATCCGCTTATCCAAATGATAGAAGAGCTGACAGCAGGGTGCCCAGCCCCAAATTAATGCAAACAAATTATCTTCACTATTATTGCCCCTGATTTATCAGTCAAAGCATAATTGTGTAAACAAAAGAGAAAGAGGGATGACCTTCTACACCAGTTGCGTCCTTCACCATGGAAGATGCTCTTGTGAATCCAGTTGGCTTGTGACGTACTGTATTTTCTGTTTACCATTCGTTGAAATTAGCATACATCTCCCAAAATATAGACACTCAGTGTCAAACTTTTAATACCTCTCTTTAATAAAATAAAAGCTCTAGCACATGAGTGAGCCTTGCTTCCCTCTGCGAAGGGCCTTTCTTTTACTTTTATGTTGAGTCTCCATCTTCTAACTTTATGCACAGTTGAGAGAGCATTTTTGCAATTCCGAGTTCTATGTTCATTTTTCCCATAAGCATCAATAAATACTTGATGATGTGATATTATTTGTTCTTAAATTATTTGTTCTAGTCTTCCTCATGAACTTTGAAGGTGTCTTGGCATTTATGTTTTTCCCCTCTCTGAAGGACTATCGAAATATCACTTTGCCATGCTTTCTCTATACCTGAAACAAACATTTACCTTTCTTTGCATTATTATTCATGATCCTTTATTTGAGTTACTCTTCGTGATGAAAAGTAATTGCTATGCTTTATTATTAAAGTTTTATTTATCATGTCTGTGTTTAAAGTTTAATGATCTCAGCGTGCATATTCTTTTACATTAGATTGATCAAGTTTATGTTAGTAGCATGTCACCTCAGAAATTATTGTGTTTTATCATTTAACTACTTGAGGACGAGTAGGAACTAATGTTGGGTATGCTTGATACGTCTCCAACGTATCTATAATTTCTGATGCTCCATGATCATATTATGTTAATTGCTAATTGTTTTCTCTCTTATTTATATCATTTTTATACATTTTCCGGGACTAACCTATTAACAAGATGCCAAGTGCCAGTTCCCTGTTTTCTGCTATTTTTGGTTTCAGAAAAGTTGTTCTGGAAACATTCTCGGAATTGGACCTCACAAAGCCCGAAGTTCCTATTTTCCCAGGAAGCATCCAGAACACCGAAGAGGATTCGAAGACGGGCAACAAGGGGGCCACACCATAGGGTGGCGGGGGTCCCCTTGGCTGCGCCACCTATAGGTGTGGGGCCCCTAGAGCTCCACCACCTTTTCCCTTTCGCCTATTTAATCCCCCCGGATGGAAAACCCTAGGTACCGGATAAATAATCCCCGAAAAGTTCCGCAGCCGCCGTCACCGTCAACCCTAGACCAGGGGGTTTCTGAAGCTGTTTCCGGCACCCTGCCGGAGAGGAGATCATCACCGAAGGCTTCTCCATCACCATGCCTGCCTCCGGAGTTATGCGTGAGTAGCTCATCCTTGGACTACGGGTTCGTAGCTGTAGCTAGATGGTTGTCTTCTCCTCATATGACTCCATGTTTAGATCTCATGAGCTGCCTATCATGATCGAGATTGTCTTATGTAATTCTATATGCTATGTTTGCTGGGATCCGACGGATATTTACCTCATGGCAAGTTGATTATAGTCTTTATTTGCATATGCTATTTGTGATCTTGCATGCTTTCCGTTGCTAGTGGTTGCTCTTGCCAAGTACTTGCTCTTGCCAAGTAGTTGCTAGTGACTCTAAGAGGGAGTATTTATGCTCGATAGTGGGTTCATGCTTCCTCATCGCCTTGCTCGAGTGACAGAAACATGAAGGGGGGGGGGCGTGCTGTTTCCATTACAGAGAAGACAGCGGTGAGCGTGCCCGCGTGCATAATCATTGCTTACATTACACACTTTGTTTAAATGCAATTATATGTTGCTTGCAACTTAATACCAAAGGGGGTTCGGATGATAACCTGAGGGTGTATTATTAGTCATAGATGCAGATGGATGTCGGTCAATGTATATTGTTGTAATGCCCGCAATAAATATCATAGTAATCATCATGATATATTGTGCACTACGGTGCAACCTTTATTTGTCAATTGCCCAACTGTAATTTGTTCACCCAGCATGCTATCTTTTATGGAGAGACACCACTAGTGAAACTATGAACCTTGGTGCATTTTCCACACCGTTAAACAAACCACAACTATTTCCTGCTTTCTTTACTTACTGTAAGCACACATCATTTTCCACACTATATGTTTAAACTTTGTTTTTAGCAAGACCGGTGAGATTGACAACCTCGCCGTACTGTTGGGACAAAGTATTTTGTTTGTGTTGTGTCCAGGTTCCACGTTGTTGCTGACACCGGTGAAGCATCAACACCACCGTCAGTGGCATCAACCTTCCTGAGATCCTCTTCCTCCTACCGGATTGATAACCTTGGTTCTTAACTGAGGGAAATTCTTGCCACTTGCTCATCACACCTTCCTCTTGGGGTTTCCAACACACCATCAAAGGGCATCAGATCTCCGTAAACACTTTGATCATGGTGTAAAGGTGACAGTGTGTGCACCGTGTGGTTTAGCAATATATTTATATTTTGTGTTGGATAACCCTATGAAATTGTGGATTTTGCTTAGTACCTTCTAGGGCGCTCATGGTGACAGCGTGGGGTTAACTAGACATGGGAATACAAACTTGAGGAGTGCTATTACAGCCCTACGCAATGAATTGGTGTTTGTTATTTGACCGAAGAGTGGTTCGGAGTAGCATAGTGAAAGGAAGATATTTATGCATTCAATTATGTGATCATTGTTGAGAGTGTCCACTAGTGAAAGTAGGATTCCTGGGCCTTATTTCCAAGCAGTGAAACACCATTTTCCGCCTATTCTGCTACATGTTTGCTTGCTGCCATATTTATTTCAGATTGCTATTATTACTTAAAACCATCCATGTTACTCGCATTTCACTATCTCTTCGCCGAACTAGTGCACCAATATACCTGACAAGTATATTTGGTGTGTTGGGGACACAAGAGACTTCTTGCATCTTAATTGCAGGGTTGCTTGAGAAGGATATCTTTGACCTCTACCTCCCCGAATTCGATAAACCTTGGGTGATCCAGTTAAGAGAATCTTGCTGTTGTTCTACAAACCTCTGCACTTGGAGGCCCAACACTGTCTACAAGAATAGAAGCGTGCGTAGACATCAATTTATCTTAGATATCTATTGTTGAGAAGGAACCTTTTTGTGGTACTGAAAATAAAAGTGTTATGGAACATATGAATGAGCTTTCTGATGATATTAAGAATCACACTTACTTTGTTACCAAGATCTTCCCTTTTTCTTTAAAAGATGAAGATAAAACGTGGTTTAACAATTTTTCACCTGGATCAATTCATAGTTCTATTGGTTTGGCGAATGCTTTCTTTCAAAAATATTTTCCGGCTAGTGCTCAACATGCTGCTTTGCAGAATGTCTTTAACTTTAAGCAACTTGAAGGAGAGAAAATGCATGAATCTTGGTCAAGGTTTTGTTCTTTAATAAGAGATAGCCCTGGAAATCCATTACCTAAAAATGAGCTCCTAGATATATTTTAGAATGTACTAACTGTTGAATCTAGGACATACCTGGATAGTTGGGTTGGTTGTGTTTTCAGGAAAAGAACTCCAGAAGAACCTGAGGAATTATTGGCTAAAATAGCCAAAAATCATGATGATTGGACTATACCTAAGCCAATACCAACACCAAAACCAACACCAATACCAACACCCGAGAAGAGGGGAATGATTGAGTTAAATGATGAAGTGATGAGAGAAGCCAAGAAATCTCTTAAAGAGAGGGGTATTAAATCTGAAGATGTGAAGAGTCTACCACCTACAGAAGAATTATGTAAGCCAATTCCTCATCCACCCACAGTTGAGGTACACTCTCTCCAATATATTGATAATAGCGATATTCTCTATTCTAAACCACCTGATCAATGCTTAGATGTTGTTAAGCAAGATAACTTTAATATGAGAATGCAGAATCATCTAATGGAAAACTATAGAGCTATTGATAATTTGCATGGTATTATTGAGAGAACCTCTAATGATGTTAAAAATGCTTGTAAAAAATTTCCACATGTTTCAAACTCAAATTGATCAACTTACTAAAGTGCAAAAAGATTTGCTAGCTAATGCTTCTAGAGAAAACATGTTTGTGAAATAATTACTAGAAGTGGTGTTTCTACTCAGGATCCCTTATATCCCGAGGGACATGCTAAAAGAATTGAACAAGATTCTCAACAACCTAAAAACAATTGTTATCCTTCTAAGAAAAAGAATAAGAGACATAAAAATGTTGTAGAATCTCCTGAACCTGCTAAAGATCCTAATAATATATCTATCTCTGACGCTAAAACTAAAAGTGGTAATGATAAAAGTGATGCTTCTAATACAGAAGAAACTGAAGTTGAACCTAAAAAAGCAAACTACAACTATCAAGTCTACTAAGGAGGATTTCATTGATAATAAACATGGTAATGAAAGAGAACCTTGGCCACAAAAAGCAATGCATTTTCCTAATAAGAAACACAACTCAAAGGAGTAAGAACATTACAATAAGTTTTGTGAATGGATGAAACCTTTGTTTTTGCAAATTTGTTTAACTGATGCTATTAAATTGCCTCCTTATTCTAGATATATGAAAGATATTATCTCTAACAAAAGGAAAATTCCTAACGAGGAAATCTCCACTATGCTTGCTAGTTACTCTTTTAATGGCAAGGTTCCAAAGAAGCTTGGAGATCATGGTATTCCTACTATTCCTTGTTCTATTAAAAATAATTATGTTAGAACTTCTTTATGCGATTTAGGAGCAGGAGTTAGTGTGATGCCTTTTTCTCTCTATAAGAGACTCTCTCTGGAAAAAATTGATACCAACTGATATATCTTTGCAAATGGCTGATAAATCTACTTCTATTCATGTTGGTATATGTGAGAATGTTCCTGTTCAAGTGGCTTCTAACTATTTGATATTAACTGACTTTGTTGTGTTAGAAATGCCTAAAGATGATAATATGTCTATTATTCTTGGTAGAACTTTCCTTAACAATGCATGGGCTGTTATTAATTTCAATCAAGGAAAGGTATGTTTTAATGTTAATGATAAAGAGCACACAATTTATTTTCCCAAGAAGATTGATTGGAGATATGGTCTAAATTCAATTTAAAATATTGAGACCGTCAATATTGGCGAATTCTATTCTCCCATTCCAGTGCCACAAAAAAAATGAAATTATTATGATTGGGACTATGTCTATCAAGGTTGAGGTAACATAATCATTTAGTGATAAGAAAAGTTTTGCTTCATATCAAAATTGGTTTTGGTAACAAGAGTTGATCAACCTTGTTAACAAAGTGATTTTGAATGAAGAGAACAATGTTTTCTCTATGCTTTCATTTTCGTATTTATGTTTTCACCCTATTCTCATGATGATCCTTTAGTATAATTATGTTTCCACCATACTTAGTCATGTTTTCATCATGTTTTCACCTTGTTTAATGCAATCACTCATTTTTTCACCACCCCTTTATGTTTTCACATTGTTTTCCTTTGTTTCCACTGGTTATTTCCCTTTTAGTAGGTCTTAGAACCTCTGTAGTTCTAGTTTTAGTTTTGTTTTCCACCTTTCTATATTTGTTTTCAGGTTTTTAATTATTTATTAAATTCTGGAAATTGCTCGAAAATGAAGTTTCTCTAAAAAATGCCAGAAAAATTATATTACATTTCTACGTCAAAAATGAGGCAGAGAGGAACCTGGGAGCCCCAAGGGGACCCACCATGCAGGCACACCATGGGCTGGCGCGACCTCGCCCCTAGTGGTGCCAGCACATGGTGTGGGGCCCCCTGGCCCTCCACTTGCTCTCCTCCCTGCCAAACACTCCTCTCTCTGCCAAACTAGAAAACATTCCTGGAACCCGAGCTCTTGTTGTTCTTCTTTGAGAATTTCTTGATTTCTTTGCTCAACCCATCTTTGTTGCTAAATTTTGGTGCATTTGCTCTCCGGTATTGGACTCGTCCGATTATCCAAGTAGAATTTTGTTTAGTGGAGTATTTCTTGAGTATTTTGGTAGTTTAGGTGATAGGTTGTGTGAGCTAGCATGCTTGATTTGTGTGAAATAATTTAGTTTTGATGCATGTTTAGACCTCCTATAAGTCTCTGTAGTAGTTCCTATCATATAGTTGTTTGAAATCAATTTTTGTGATGCTTGTTTAATTTTTTTAGAAACGGAGTACAATGTATAGCAACTTGACCGGCATGAGTTGGAGTTGCATGAGTTCATGCAAGTACACCGTGAAAAAAGAGTGTTTCCATCCATTTATCCATGCCGGGAATTCATTCACGCTACAGGAATTTTGCAAGATTTTCAAACTTTTGTGTCTAATGCAGGATTGGAATGTTTCATTGAAGATGAACGTACCCAACACATTAAACTAACTATGTATGTGGTGCAGGATTTCCGTTTCAGTTGGTCCCCACCTAACCCCATGGTTCATTATAAAATTTATAATAAAGTTGTCAACTGGCCTTTCGATGATTTTTGTGCAGCTATTAAAGTGCCACAATGGGGATCACGTGGAAAGATAAGAGGTCAGCCGAAATAATTGATGGGTCTATATGAAGAAATCTGCGCAGGTAGAAGCTTCATAGGAGAGAGAGTGGTAAAATTCGAGACATTCAACTCCCATCTATTCGATATTTTGCCTATTTTATTGCCAAGTGTGTGATTGCTAGAAAACTGCCAACAAGTTATCTGTGTATGATCTAGCTTTTATCTCAGCTACTTTGAGCCATGATAGGTCTTATATATTTGGTGCTTTAATTGCTTTCCATCTCGCACTTAACCGCGAGAGGGCGAAATTTGTCGAGGTCTCATTGCCTCTCGTTTGCTAGCTTTGCATGGTGTGGAGCCACATCATTTAGACCTTTAGTTTCGCATAGAGAGGCTGGATCTTAATTCCATGATACAACATAAGTTTGTTTCCTCCTTTGCTAACTTGAGCAATTTAGCCTATGAAATAACTTTCTCCAAGAAATCAAGTTGGAGAGTGACTAAATCTGATAGAGTAGTTCTTTTGCCAACGCTTCTTTTGTTTAACCTTAATGGTAGGGAAGGATGGTCACTCTCAGAGAGTGAGTTAGATGCATACATTATGGAGCATCCCCATCATGTAGAGGATGCTGGAGAGGGGGACAATTTTTTTTCGTCCAGCCCTCCGACACTGCGGGGTTTCCATACTGATGTCTACGCACGCTTCTATTCTTGTAGACAGTGTTGGGCCTCCAAGTGCAGAGGTTTGTAGAACATCAGCAAGTTTCCCTTAAGTGGATCACCCAAGGTTTATCGAACTCAAGGAGGTAGAGGTCGAATATATCCCTCTCAAGCAACCCTGCAATTAAGATACAAGAAGTCTCTTGTGTCCCCAATACACCCAATATACTTGTCAGGTATATAGGTGCACTAGTTCGACGAAGATATAGTGAAATACGAGTAATATGGATGGTTATAAGTAATAATAGCAATCTGAAATAAATATGGAAGCAAGCAAACATGTAGTAGAACGGGTGGAAAACGGTGTTTCAATGCTTGGAAATAAGTATTAGGGATCCTACTTTCAGTAGTGGACACTGTCAACAATGTTCAAATAATTGAATAACTAAATATCTTCTCTTCACTATGCTACTCTTAACCCTCTCTGGTTGGAGAAAGAACACTAATCATTGCGTAGGGCTGCAAAAAGCATTCCTTAAAGTAAGCATTCCCATGTGTAGTTAACCACATGTTGTCACTATGAGCGCCCTAGAAGGTACTAGACAGACACCACAATTCATAGAGGATACACACATGATGTGAACACTATCACCTTCACACCGCGGGACAACGTGACTCCAAAGTTCATATGAATAAAACACTTGAGTAGCACAAGATGAAGAGTAACATCTACTTATTCAACTAGATTACAAAGCTCACGATCACATATAGATAACACCATGGGAGAGATAGATGAACCACATAGCTACCGGTAGAGCCCTCAGCCTCGGGGGAGAACTACTCCCTCCTCATCATAGGAGCCAACAACAGCGATGGAGATGGCGGTGGAGTCGATGGAGATGGCTTTCGGGGGCACTTCCCCATCCCGGCAGGGTGCCACAATAGAGATCTGTCCCCCGAAACTTGTTGGCGGCGGCGGCGGAGCTACGGATGTATTTTGTGGAAAAGGTCGATTCCTCTAGGGTTTATGCATCGGGGATTATATATAGGTGAAAGGGCGATGCCGGGGGTGGCCAGGGGGCCCACACCACCAGGTGGCGCGGCCAGGGGGACCCGCGCCACCCCAGGGTGTGGCCACCCTGTGCCCCCCTCCGGGGCTCTTCGGGACTTCTGGATGCTTCCGGGACTTCTAAGACTTCTGGCTTTCGAATCGTCCAATTCCGAGAATATTTCCAGAACAACTTTTCTGAAATTAAAAACAACAGAAAACAAGAACTGGCTCTGTGGCATTTGTCAATAGGTTAGTCTCGGGAAATCGATAAAAATGGCATAAACTATAAGGAAAACATGTGGGAAACAACATGAAAACAACATGGAACATAAGATGTTAAGGATACGTTTATGACGTATCAAGCATAACATGGCTTAGTTCCTACTTGCACTCGAGTAGGTAAACGATAAAGCAAAATAATTTCTGAGGTGACATGGTACCACACATTCTTGATCATAATATGTAAAAGCATATGTAAGCTGATATTATAGAACTTTAACACAAACATGATAAATAGAACTTTAATAATAAAGCATAGGAATCATATTCAATCATGAGAAGTATCTCAAATAAAAGGTCTTGAATAGCAATGCAAAGAAACATATATGTTTGTTTCAAGTATAGAGAAAGCATGTCAAAGTGATATTTCGCTAGTCCTTAAGAGTGGGGCAAAACATAAATGCCAAGACACCTTCAAAGTTCATGAGGAATACTTGAACAAATAATTTTAGAACAAGTAATACCACAACATGAATCAATTAATAATGTTTCTGGGACAAATGCACATAAAACTCAGAATGGCAAAAATGCTCTCTCAACTGTGCATAAAGTTAGAAGATGGAGACTCAACATAAAAGTAAAAGAAAGGCCCTTCGCAGAGGGAAGCAGGGATCGCTCATGTGATAGAGATTTTTATTTTATTAAACAAAGGTATTAAAAGTTTGACACTACCCCCATCCATATTTCACAAACCATGGCTAACCGAATCCTCGGGTGCCTGCCAACAATCACATATCATGGAGGAGTGTCTATATTTTGGGAGATGTATGCTAATGTCAACGAATGGTAAGCAGAAAATACAGTATGTCACAAGCCAACTGGATTCACAAGAGCGGCTCCCATATGAAGGACGCATCTGGGCAGAAGGACATCCCTCTTTCTCTTTTGTTTACACAATTATTCTTTGACTGATAAATCAGGGGCAAAAATAGTGAATAGATTTTGTGTGTATTAATTTGGGGCTGGGCACCCCGCTGCCAGCTCTTCTATCATTTGGATAAGTGGATGAAGCCACTAGTCCAGGGTGTGAAATCCAATCAACAAGTGATATAAAGATTCTCTATTTACGTCCTCATGAGCAAAAACAGGAACACAAAGCAGTAGTAATTTTGAAGGTTTTAAAGGTAACACATGAGCAATTTACTTGGAGTGGCAGTTAAATACCACATGTAAGTAGGTATGGTGGACACAATGGGTTAAACTTGGTTTTAGGGAGTTGGATGCACGAGTAGAATTCCATACTCAGTAGAGGTGGAGGCTAGCAAAAGACTGGGAGCGACAAATCAAGAGAGCATAAGAGCCATAATCATGCATAGCGACATAAAAATCATTAATCAAAGCATAAGAGGTATCACAAGTTCAAAACCTAAATTATTATAGAGGCTATTAGTGAATGGTTCATAGTCATAAACATGGTGTGAGCATGCGCCAAGTCAACCAAATAAAACATTCAAAGGAGAATACCATAAATTTATGCGTCAATATGACAAGAACAACTCATGCGTCAATATGACAAGAACAACTCATGAATCTTTCGATGGCACATTAAACACTCTCAGCTATTTGAGGCTAATCATGCTAATCAATAACCACAAGGCTTTAAAACTAAAATAACATCTAGCATGATACGAAAAAGTTCTAGCCACAATCTATACAAGCTTCTACTTGCACCATTAAAAATTCTACTTCAAGCAGCAGTTTCTTTTCCCAACAAGCACCGTACAAGATATGTTTTAACAAAAATACTCTACATGATACAACAAGCAAACATGAGAGCACTCACATAACAATACTAAAACTAACAGCTCTGAATAAGAGATGCATGAAAACAAAGGCTAAACGCAGTACTAGCAATAAGTGAACACTCATAGAACAATAAGAATGAAAACTAGAGTGTTCTAAGCAATGAAAACGAAGCGTGTCTCTCTCCCACACAAGTATGATAAGATAAAACTATAAAATACAGAAAAAAAAATAAACAAACTTAAAGCAAAAATAAAATACACTCCAAGTAAAGCACATAAGATGTGACTGAATAAAAATATAGTTTCACTAGAAGTGACCTGATAATTTGTCGATGAAGAAGGGGATGCCTTGGGAATCCCCAAGCTTAGACGCTTGAGCCTTCTTGGAATTTAGTGGGATTTACCACCGGGGCATCCCAAATTTTAGGCTCTTCACTCTTCTTGATCACGTCATATCATCCTCTTCTCTTGACCCTTGAAAACTTCCTTCACACCAAACTTCTCACAATCTTCATTAGCAACGTTAGTGCAATCGAAATAATAAATTCGCATGGTTCGGTTTCAACACAAGCCTAAAACACATTAGCTACTGTCACAACTTCTTTTAAAACTATTTTTCTCAAAAGAACACCAAAAGAAAGAGATTAAGATGCAAATGCAATTATTGGCAGAAATCTGTCAAAACAGGAGAGCAGGTAAAGATGATTTTTTTCAAAAATCTTCTGTTGCTCAAATCAAAAAGTGGTCAACTAAGAAAAGTTTAGTATATAACCCAGGATTACGCACAAAAAAACTCAGGTCATTTTTAATTTCCTGTGATTTTTATACGAATTTAACAGTGGACAGCAGAAATTTGTTTCCTGCGCAGAAATCCGAAATATAACCTCAACTTTCCACTGGAGCCTTTACTTGGCTCAAAAAAAAAACACAAAAGAAAAGATACAGAGGGGTTGCTACAGAAATAGACAACACACAGGTGCAAAGAAAATAAAATAAAACGAAGGAAAACAGGTTGAAAACGGAGAAATAAAACGGGTTGTCTCCCGGTAGCGCTTTTCTTTAACGCCTTTCAGCTAGGCATAATGATTTTTTTTAAAGATGCTCACGTAAGAATAAGAGTTGAAGCACGATAAGAAAGCATCAATAAGAAAATATAAAACACCTTTAAGTCTAACCCACTTCCTATGAAAAAGAATATTGTAGAAAAACAAGTCAACGAAGCACAAAGTGACTAGCATAGCAAGATAAAATAAGTGCAACTTCAAAAATTTCAACATAAAGAGGGGAAACTTAATATTGTTAAGATGCATAAAACCATGTTTCCCTCTCTCATAATAACTTTCAGTAGAATTATGAATAAAATTAACAATATAACTATCACATAAAATATTATTACCACGAGCCACATGCATAAAAGAATTAATACTCTCCACATAAGCATAGTCATTCTTATTAATGGTAGTGGGAGAAAATTCAAAAAAATAGCTATCATTATTATTCTCATCACCATAATCATCAAATATAGGAGGCATATTGTAATCATAATTAATTTTCTCCTCAATATTAGGTGGACTAAAAATATCATATTCATCATTGTAGTCGTCATAAAGAACTCCAACATGATAGAGAAGTTGTATATTTGGGAGATGATTTTGGGTAATCCCTCCATAACTATGATAAGTTTCATAAGGATAATTGTAATCATAGCCTATGTTACAGCATCTTTTATAATAGTTATCAAAGACTTGAGGCATAGTATCATCATAGGAAATATAATAGTTATGTTTCAAAGTGCATTCATTTGTAAACAAATCATCATTTTTACTAGAAAGAGATGTATCAAGCATATCATCAGTAGCAAAAGGATTTTCAAACACATCATCCACAAGCTCATAGCTTTCTATATCATCATTGTTAGGAACATGGATCGTACTAATAGTACAGAAATTATCATCATTTTCAGAATTGGTACCAAAGAGATTTTCAATATCAAAAGTAATGTGTTTCTCCCAATCATGGTCACTTTCATAAATAACAGGCATAGGAAAATCATCGAGTTCAGACTCATCAAAAACAATAATAGGAGCAACATGCTTAGGGGGAGATACCGTTACCTCTCTCCTTTTACTCCTCCTCCTCTTCTTCTTCTTCTTCTTCTTCTTCTTCCTCCTCTCTATAGGAGGGAGAGGCTTGAAAGGAAGCTTCTCCATATACCCTAGTTTATTGTCAGAAACAATGAACAAACCTTGGAGGATTCCTCCTCTTCATTAATAAGATGAAAACAAATAATAGCCTTGACATATTTTGGTAAAGTCTCCTCTTTTATAATATTTTATATGTAAGTATTTGCATGGCAATTTTCAACACAATAAAGATGGCATTCATGCAAGACACTATTCATATCAAAAGCACTCATATCAATCAAAGAAGTTTTTCTTAATAACTCTTTACACGCCAAAAATAATGTAAGTTCATCATGCTCATTAGGAGTGATCATGTCATCACAATACAAACGTGCAGTACTCATAGGATTCGAAAGTCTACTATCATGGCTTGAGCATTGAAAATTAAAATGACCCACTTTACAGCAAAGTTCACAAATAAAAGGATAGAGGGCAATAAATTTTTCACCAAGATCATTTAGAGCCCTATCCCACTTTCTAGTTTTTTCATTCCTACGATGGATGCAATATTCTTTTACAATTTGATTCTTTTCACAAGGTCTAAGTGCTCCACAAAAATTAACATGCTTATAAGAAATGGTACTTTCAGAAGTTTGAGCATGTCCATTGCAATCATTAATAACAGTTTCATTTTTCATGCAAGTGTCTTTAAACGTTTCATGATGTATGTCCCCATTTGATTTAGGAACATTAATATAAGAAGCAAAGGATCTATACAAACCAATAATCATTTGAGGCTCAAGACCATATTTATAACTAAGCTCCTGAAAATCAGCAATTTCAGCGAAAGACTTAATGCAATCATACTCATAATTTATACCTGATTCTTTACCTTTGTCGTTATTCCAACCTTCATTATTGGATTCTTTCAAGAAGGTCCCATTTAGCTTCAACCTTCTTACTTGAGAAAGAACCCTCTGAACATGCATCTAGATAATCCCAGTAATGTCCTGAAAGCCTTGCATAAAAATTAGTAACAATTATTTCCTTAGGAAGATCATGGTTAGGACATTTAAGTATTAATGTTTTCAGTCTTCCCCAAGCCCGAGCAATGCTTTCTCCATCATGAGGCCAAAAATTATAAATACAGTTGGTGAGAGGAATAAAATTTAGAGTAAAATAGAGATTCAAGCTCCTTCCACTCCAAATGATGAGGATCATGTAGCAGCTCATACCACTCCCTTCCTTTGTCCTTAAGAGACAAAGAGAATAACCTCATCTTAACTTGGTCCATTGAAATACCTGCACACTTTAACAAGCCGCATAATTCATGTATAAAGAGTAAATGATCACGAGGATGGACAGTTTGAAGGGAATATGCCCGAGAGGCAATGATAAAGTGTTTATTATGTTAATCCTTGTTTATGATAGATGTTTATTTCTCATGCTAGAATTGTATTAACCGTAAACGTTAATACATGTGTGATTAATAAACAAACCAACGTTCCTAGTGAAGCCTCTCTTTTAACTAGCTCGTTGATTAATAGATGATCAAGGTTTCCTGATCATGAACATTGGATGTTGTTAATAACAGGGTCATGTCATTACAAGAATGATGTGATGAACATATACCCAAAGAGAATATAGCAATGCGATCAAGTAATTAAGTTTACATTGTTATATCAAACATACGAAGTAACTTATTCCTTAGACCACGAGATCATGTCAATCACTGATACCGGAAGGGTGCTTTGATGTCATCAAACGTCACACCGTAACAGGGTGACTATAAAGGTGTTGTTAGGTATTCGGAAGGTATTAGTTGAGGATCATGGATCAAGAGTGGGATTTGTCCATCCAAAATGACAGAAAGATATACTCTGGGCCCTCTCGGTGATATCACATCAACACTGCTTGCAAGCACGTGATATGATCACAAGGATTGTATATCATGGGAACGAGAAAAGAATACTTGTCGGTAACGAGATTGAACAAGGTATGGTTGATACCAATGATCGAATCTCGGAGAAGTAAAATATCGCGAGAAAAAGGGAATTAGTTCACGACTTTGATGGTTCACACGATCACGAGAGTCATCGTTGAATATATAGGAGTCATCACGGATCTCCAGATCCCGCTGTTGATTATTGATTGGAGAGGAGTCTCGATCATGTCTATCTTATTTGCGAACCGTAGGGTGACACACTTAAGGTTCGATGACGCGTTTGAGAGGATACAAAATATCAAATAATATTTTGGGCAGCACCAAAATTCTTTCGGGGAAAATTGAAATAGTTCAAGGGATTTTTCGTCGAATGGTTGTTAATATAATTGACGAATGATTCGAGGTGGTATATGCAAATGTTTGTTAATGGAATTAACAAATATAAAAAAATAAATAAAAATGTTTTATTTATTTATTAAAGGAAAACCTTTGGATTTTCCAAGTGGGAAATAATGGGAAAATGAGTGGGTGTGAGTGGAGTGTCCACTCACATGATGAGGGAAGTGGTGGGGGCACCACCATGAGCTGGCCGCACCCACCCCTTGGCTGCCTCCCCTTCCCCTAAAAAAGGGGGGTGCGAGGTCTCCCTCATCCACACACTTTCCCATCTCATTTCCTCTCCACCCGCTGCTCAATTCCATGGTCTCCGGCTTGGCGAAGCCCTGACCGTGGATTCTTCACCACCACCACGTCGTCGTGCTGCTGGAGTTCTGAGGGATACTCTACTTCCACGCCCCGCTGGATTGAGGGAACGGAGATTGTCATCAACCGTACGTGTGACCGATCACGGAGGCACCGCCGGATTGTGGTGCACATCTTCTCGCTATCGGGATCGATGTGAGTACGACTACGCCAACAACGAGATTTGATCTCGTAACGCTTTGTTTCTTCGACGGTATGTGTTCCCCTTAACCCTCTCTTTGCCCGTTTCACTTCGTCTTCTAGATTAGATCATGGCCTTTCGGGTGTCTCTCGCGTAGGAATTTTTTTGTTTTCTATGCAACGACCCCTTCAGTGGTATCATAGCCGGATCTATGCGTAGATGTTTTGTACGGCTAGAACAAATACGAGTATGTGGGAGTTGATGATCATGTTATCACCTCTTTGAGTATTTTATGATCTTAGTGGCATAATAGGATTAAGCTGCCCAAGACTAAGTTTACGTGTACTATGTACACAAGAATTGTCTCACTTGTGGCTAAGGGGGTGTCCATTTCTCCTACTATAGTTACGATCTAATCTACGAAGGGTTGTTAAAAATGTGTTTCTCAACGTTGTGGTTGATGTACATAGGTATGAACGGTTCTATACTCGAAAGCCCTAAGCCACGTAAAATATGCAAAAATAAATTAGAAGCGTCTAACTAGTTTCTGCTGGGCATGTGATGTGATATGGTCAATGTTACAAATTTTATTGTGAGATGATCTCTTTTGTAAATTATTGATATACCGGAAGGTATCCATATGGTTGTCTTATTATTTATGGACAATCAAGATTGGGGTGCAATGGAACTTGGTACCACGCCGGTGGAATTATGGAGATCATACCATGATGCACATGATGAAGATCAAGTGCAAGAAGGACCATATCATATCACGTTATCCTTACATGTGATGTATGTGATGTTAATCCTTTTATGCATCTTGTTTTGCTTAGATAGCGACGGTAGCATTATAAGATGATCCCTCTCACTTAATATCAAGATAATAATGTGTTCTTCCTTAAGTATGCACCGTTAAGAAAGTTCGTCATTTCGAGACACCACGTGATGATCGGGTGTGACAGACTCAACGTTCTTATACAACGGGTGTTTTCAAGCCTAGCATGTACAGACATGGCCTTGAAACACGCGCAATACTACGGTTCTACTTGGTGATCCTAGCATGTACATACATGGCATCGGAACACGTAACCGAAAGGTAAAGCATGAGTAAAATGGATGATATGATGAACATGTCGATGTTTGCCTTTTAAGCTACATCATCTCACGTGATGATCGGTTTTGGTGTAGTGAATTTGGTTCGTGTAATCACTAAAGACGACTAAGAGGGATGTTGTTTTTGAGTACGAGTTCATGGCATAATTTTGAATTTACTTTAACTTATTTATCATGAACAACCAATCAAAGTGAATTTGCACAAATTGTAGTATTCATTGGGATCCACATAACTACCTTACACTTAGATTGTTAATTGAGATATAACTGTTATGATCTGGTAAAAATCATTTATGATTGGTACCGTATTAGTGAAATTTAAAATTGAATCCTATTGTAGATTTTCGGTATGTCCAACCTAGCTCCATATGATTAATGATTGATTGATCTAGAGAGCAACCAATTCCTAATTAGAATCCAGAGTGATGGTTGCTTCCATATTACTTTATCTTCAAAAGAATGTTTTGTTGATCAAGGTGATTTAGGAACTTAAAAGAGTTGTTTTTTAGAAACAATCAAGCGAAAGATATATTGATATCTAGAAACTTATTTGTGGCAACATTACTGAGTATAATTTAGCAATGTTTGCTTATATTATCTGAATATATGCAATGATTGAAGACGCTAGGCGTTTGAATATTCCAAGAAGTTGGGCGCTAAAAATTATCCTCTAAATTCCTTCCTTCGAGCTATAGTAGCTTAATAATAAAATTGTTATGAGTGGAATCAAGAAGAATACTATTAATATGGTAATATTAGTAGAACAATCAAACTCAAAGTTTGACTCAATGGGTGATAGTATATGACTAACACGCCAAAGAAAATGAGCTAGTACAACTAGCATTGTTTGATAATTGGAAAGGTAATATTGAAAGGTAATATTGAAAGGAAAGGTAATATTGAAAATAGAATTACAAAAAGATATATGGCAGAAAAAGAAGATAATTGGAAAAGTCCAGCTCAGGAGTATATGCTTGATATACAAGTTATAGATGTATTACTAGTTAACAAACTATTTTTGGGTATCTTGATACCACATTGGTTGGTATGAGTTTTCATACAAAGCAACGCAATGCAAGAAACACAAGGGCATAAAAGGAACTAGTAATAGATGTGGAATCGATTATGACCAAGAACATAAATAAAGTGTTATTGTGTTCATTGTCGTATCGAACCAAGCATTCAAGATTTATTTTAAGAACTTAATAAATTGTTATTTTGTTCTGGTCTTTTGTGAGAACAAATGAGATTGTTCAAACTATGACCATATTCCATAATAGATGGATAAGTTAATATAAATCATGTTGGTAAAGTAAACATCTATAAGACTAAATGGTAAACATTGCAAGACGTGAAAGAGTTTCACTTAAATTGTGACAACACCATTTTAGTTCATATCGGAAAGAAAAACATGAAGGAACTCCATATTGATGGACTTCCAGAGTCATTTTGTTTTGAATAAATTGACGCTCGTGAGACCTCTTCCAAAAAGATGACTAAAATTCCGTTCATAGGGCAAAGTAGAATGGATGACTAATGTAGTGGAGATTATACATATTGATGTATATAGTCCATTATGTGTAGTCATGTATGGTGGATTAAATTTTCCTTCATAAAATTTTGTCGATGATTTGAGTAGATATGTGAGTATATCTAAGTTTGACATTTTGAATTGGTTCAAATGGTTGTTAATATGAAATAAAAATAATTGTAACAAGATAATCAAGTATTTATGATTGGATCATAAAGGATAAAGTTTGAGTTACAAGTTTAGCAAAACATATGAGAAGTTTCAGAATTGTTCTACAACTTATATTACTCGAATTACCCCACATTAGTTTGGAGTGTTCGAGAGACAAAATCAAACCTTGTTTGACATGGTAAGATAAATAAAAATGCAATTATAATTTTGTAGTTTATACATTAGTGGCAACCGCTTTTACACTGAAAAGAGCGCCATCATGATCCATTGAAATTGACACCATATAAGATATGGTTTGGGTAATGACCGAAATTGTCTTTTTATTAAGTTTTGGTATGCATAGCATGTGTAAAATTTTTACAAACAAAATGGGATACATATATGTTTATAAGGTTATCCCAACGAATCCATTGGGTATTTCTCCTATCACCGACCAAAGACAAATGTTGTGTAACATCCCAAGTATGAAAATTCCCCTTTTACATGGTTGTTTCTTGAATTTTATTCAATGCATAATGTCATCATAATGCACTCATGTGTGGAATTTAAAATTTCAAATAAATTCAAATCTTTATGTTTCACACTTGGTCTGTTACAACCTTTTCAAATAAAATATTCAAATCAAACAATTTAATTGTTTTCCATAAACTTGATTTTCCAAATAAGTGACTTGGGTAATTTTCAAATAATTAAATTATTGCAAGATTCAAGCAAATTCATTTAAATTTCAAACAACAACAAATATTTAAAATTTTGAAAAACAAAAGTTGGCGCAACTGGGCATTTTCAATAAGGAACTTATAAAAAATTATCACCATAATTTTAGGGTCCCAAAAACCCCTTATTTTTCCTTTTCTTTTCTTTTCTACAAAAAAAGGGAAGAAAAAAAAGAAAAAAAGGAAGTGGGGAGGCAGCCGAACTGGGCCAACAAGGCCCAGTCAGCCACCTACGACCCAGCTGGCCGTCTTCCACCTCCGTACGGTGGTGACGGAAGCAGAGAGCACCACAACCGCACCCTCCTCACCTGCTCCCCTCCCTTCCCCTCCTTAAAGCCGCCTCCTAGCCCCTCCCCAACCCTAGCCTCTCCCTCCTCCTTCCTCTCCAGCCGCCGCCATCCACCTCTATTCCTCCCCTCCTCCTTTTTCTCCTCTGAAATTTTACTGAACCAGTGAAACGGAGCTTCCATGGCCGGAACTTCGCGACCATGGCGCTGCCGTTCTTCTCGCTGCCGTGCTGCGCAACCAACGGGAATGTAACCAGGAGGGTTCCATCTCCGCCTTTGCTGAAGGAACCACGACCGGAGGACGACTACATCGACGGCGCCATCAAGATCTTCCTCGCGACAACCGCAGCTTCTTCCTCGTCTACCTCATATGCCTCACGTGGCCGTGCGTCTTCCTCGAGCCCGTACGCTTCACCGGCAACCCCAAGGTGAGCCTACGCATCCGGGACACCTCCTCCCTGCCTTTCCCCTGCTCTGGTTGCCGCCGTCGTGCGCCGCCCGCGTTAGATCGTCGTCGTTCGCCTACAATTACGAGCAGGCCGCAGCCTCCCGTTTTCTTCAGTTTCGTCAGAAGAACTCCACGGCCTTATACCTTATCCTATTTCGGATCTGTATCCCTTACACAAACGCAGCCTCAGCCTAGTGGCTAAGGCCCATCATCCGCACCCCTGAGATCCCTAGTTCGAATCCCTGCGGTGGCAGTATGCCCAACCTTTTTTTGGGATTTATTTCCCGCGGCCAACCCCACATGTCATTGACCCTGGAGGCCACGTGTCGCTGGGCCCCATCTGTCGGTGGTAAAAAAATGAGGGTATGGCCTAGCCCCGGTATAAAACGTTTGGGCCTTTTTCTTTTGTTCTGGGATTTCAGAAAACAGATTCAAAACTTAATTTGTAAAATCAATAACTAAATGAAAAATGCTCCAATTGGAATGATTCAAATTTCGATAGATTCATAACTGTGAGCACTTTCGAAATATGTAAAAATTGCAACATGTTTCTGTAATAATTTGTGCACTAAATATTTAAATACAGAAAATGGAATAAAAACTGAAATCTTGCAAAATTCATAACTTGAGTTCTGTTCACCCAAATTGAGAAAACTTGAGCTCTAAAAATTTGTCTTAACAAACTATAAAACAATGGTATTTTATTTGGGCACAGTTGGATAAAAGTGGACCACGAAAACAACCATTTTCTGTTCTGGCCAGAAAAGAAAAGAGAAAAGAAAATGACATAACTAAATTCAATAATGATCCAAAAATTATGTTTAATATCTCCAAACGTTCAGTGAAACATTGTCCACATGTTTTCAAGTATTTCCCATGCTTTTGTAACTGAAAGTACCTATTTTTAAATTGTTTACCAAAAATGGCAGAAATGAAAACAATAAGAATTAATTCTTATTTATTATTTTCTTCACCCAAAAATTATGGAAACTGTACCAAAATGGAAAGAACTTCAATTAATAACAGAAAAGCATCATTTCATGCATGTGGGAATACTATTGATGTATTGGTCTTATTAAAATTAATAATAGGCCACTAAGATAAATATGAGAGGTTTCCAAATAATGCAAACTTATTTGGGACACTCATTTAACTTGATGATCATGTCCATGATCTCTTACTTGCACTAAAATGTCATGCATCATCCCATGTTTGTGCATTATGCCATGTTATTGATTGTCCGTCTCTCTTCGTTGTTTGTTTGCTTCTTCTCGAATAGACGACGACGTTGAGACATACGAGGTTTACGATACCACTTCAGAGGAGTTAGCCCAGTACCAGGCTACTGAGTTTGCAGGCAAGTATTCACTCACATGAACCATTGTGTCCGTTCCACACTTGATACCGATACTTTCCGTTGTCTAATCTGCTAGCCTTATGATTCGTTGCTTGTGTTCCGATCCTATCACATGTCATCCTGCAGCCATGAATATAGCCTCACCCCCACACCTACAACCTGGTTGTTTGTTAGCCTGTGTCGTAGTATCATTCTTAGGTTTGTTTGTGCTCGAGTCTTGTTGTCATTTATCTTATCACCTGTTTAGTTTGATAGATGGGCTTGTTATAATCAATGTCATGTTAATGTTTGGGGTAATAATAATTTGATGATAAGGCACCGGCAGAAGGCCCGGGTTAGGGTTTTGAAACCTGCTAGTGTCGACCCTAATTAGGAAAAGGGTCTTGTCCTCTGATCCATGATGAGCGTGCTCACCGCATCCGGGTGGTCGTATGGAACCCCCCTCGACTTTGACCTGATCCGCAGTTTGTCCGAAGAGCCACACTTAGTTTGGGTGTTCCATTTGCACATACGCATGAATGGGTCGCGCCCATGGTTGATGATTATGATGATGATGATGATGCATATAGGGCGAGGCCAGTGGTGCCGGGGTGTGGTTTTCACCCTTGGCTTAGGTTTGGTCGGACTGGCCGGGACCTTATAGCTCCGTGGCTCCTAGGACAGGTTGCAGAGATGGTTCGGGTCGTGTTGAGTCCACCTGAGTTTTAGTTGGTGGCTCGAGTGTGTACGGGTACTGGAGCACAACCTGCAGGGATGAATCTTCTCGAGAAGCCGTGTTGTCCGCGGTTATGTGACGACTTGGTGAAAGTGCTGGCTAACAAGTACTCCAACAACTTACACCTAATTAATAATAATTTGACTAGTAATAGGTATATTGTCACAATAACCTGAACCTTCATTAATCCAACTGTGTGGGTTATCCTCGGATTGCTTCTTTGGATAAGGGGCGAGATCCAGGATGGGTTTGTTTGAGGTTAGTGGTAGTTGGTTCCGATGCGCTATCTTATCCCTTTCTTTTAGCCGGATGTTGTAGCGTGTCTCTGTAGTTGGTTAGTGCAGCCCGCTGCCGCACCTTTGTATCACCTATCTTCCGTTGAACCCAAAGCATCTGTACTTGGTGTTGTCGGGTACACTTTGGTATCTTGTGCGTCTTGCTTGCCAGTACTCGTCCGTACTGACCCCTTTGGGGCTGCTGGTTCTGCAGACTACGTTTCCGAGGATCCCCATGGTGGCTACTACGTGGAAGATGACGAGACTGCTGACAAGTAGATAGTGGACCCGGGCAGGATCCGAGACTTCGTGGATGGGCTCCGTTCTTTTCGTTTCCGGCCTCTTAGGCCTATTTGGATCTTGTCTGTACTCAGACACTTTGTTGCTTCCGCTGTGATGTAATGATGACTTGTTGGGACATGTGTCCTCTGCATGACTGTATTTGCTATCTTTGCTCTGGTGAGAGCTTTTGCCTACCTTATTTCTATTTCCTTGTGTCTTAGAGATTTGTTGTGATATCACTTGTTCAAATGCCGTTGACGTACCATGTGTGTATGTTATGAAGTACGTCAATGGAAGTATTCGGATTCCTATTGGATGGTTTCACAAACGATGAATAGTAGAGAATGGTTGTCACACGTTTACGTGTCGGCCTACTCATATTGAGATGCGGGTGCAGGTAGGCCCCGTAAGCCAATTATCTACTATTTAGCGGGCTGTGTCTATCCTCTAGAAGTCCGGGTGCGACAAATGGTATCAGAGCCTGTCTGCCTGTAGGATCCCTTTTACTGGTCGCAGTTGAGTCTAGAAACTATTTTGTAGCTATATAGGAAAAATGAAACGTGCGAGTAGGAATTCTGTTCTTTTATTTCTTTCCCCAACCACCCTCCCTTTTCTGGTAAGGAAGTGCAACGTTGTTTTTCTCTTCTCACCTAAACTTTCAAGTTAGGATTTCAAGTATCCTGGTTTCTCGAGGATGGTTATATCTACTAGACCATAGGAGTGGAGGTGGTTGTGAAACAATTTTCATGTTGCCTACTCACGATTGAGAACGGGGGCAAATAAGCCCCGGAAGCAGATCCTCTATTCCTTAAGCAGTAGATATTGATCCTCTAGAAGCCCGGATGGGTTTTTCCGTAGTACCTCAGGTGTTTGTGGTCTCCTGTTTCCCAGTTGTTGCTTCGATATCGTCCTTCACAAATCGTCTCTTTCGTTGTAACAACTTATCTGTTGATTCGTCGTTAACCTCCATCCGTTTTGTTCCGGAGATTTTTCTTCTTCAACACGGCTATTCCGTGTGGTACGCGAACCATTTATGGTGAACGTTGAGGGTAGTATATGTTTGCTCCATGCTACCTTTCTTACCGTCTGAAGTAAGCCTTGTAAGCACTTATATTGGATTTTGTTATCCGGTTACTGTGTTAATCTTGGTATCCTCTTTAGGATGGAAAGTGGTGACGAAGAACCCACAACTGCCACCCGAGATGGGGAAAGTGCTGTCTCAGATGACACAAGTTATAAGGCAGATGCAGCAGAACCAAGACCTTGGGAGTAAGGCAACACCCGGGTGTCTATTCGGGAGTTCCTTGAGCTCAATCCGCGCACGTTTGATACCTCCTCCGAGCCATTGAATGCTGATGACTGGCTCCATGAAATGAACCGTACTCTTATGGTAGCTCATGTGGCTGACGAGGACCGTGTTCCTTACGTGACCTACCTTCTCCGTGGACAATCCATGTCTTGGTGGGAGAACTTCCAAGAAATGAGAGGTCCTAGTGTGGCAATCACATGGGAGGATTTCAAGCAAGCCTTCGTGCGCCGTCACATTCCCGATGGGCTCATGGAGAGAATGCGTGAGGAATTCTATTCTTTCACACAAGGCAATTTGGACGTTCTCGAATACCAAATGGAGTTCAATCGCCTGGCTCGCTACGCCGGAGATGAAGTCTCCACGGAAGCGAAAAAGATGGCAAAGTTCCGCAGGGGTCTCAACCCGGAACTCAAGTATGCTCTCACCAACGTCAAGGCCAAGAATTTTGAGGACCTCATCAACATCGCTCTAAATGAAGAGCATGGGCAAAAGTTGGTTGAGGAATCTCGTAAGCACTCTCGTGAACAGGCTAATCTCTCAAAAGCTATCATGCCTCCACAAAAACGAAGAGTTTGGGTTCCATATACCACTCCAACACCGCCCATCTGCTTGCCAAGCCCGGCAGGATTTCTTGCCCGCCCTCCCACCCCAGTGGTATCTTCAGGAGGTCCTCCATCTCAGCCAGGTCCAACAACTCCTCGTTCTGTTGTTACATGCTACAAGTGTGGACAGCCGGGCCACTATTCTGATAAGTGTCCGCAAAGGCACTTCTTTCCACCTCCACCTCGCCACAGGTCAACCCCGACAAGAATACGTGGTCCTCCGTTGGGTTGCCACAACAGCAACGAGCTTGGCATGAGAACCGTCAAGGTGAACCATGTCAAGGCCCAGGGAGTAGAAGAATCTCCAGAGGTTGTAATGGGCACACTTCTTGTGAACTCGTTTCATGCTAAAGTCTTGTTCGATTCTGGTGCTTCACACTCCTTCATCTCTCAGAACTTTGCAAACACCAGTAAAATCAACTTCGAACAGTTGTTTATCCCTCTCCTAGTAAAATCACCGGGATCTAGCTGGCAAAGCAATAAAGTTAGCCAGAACATCGAGATCACAATTGGAAACCTTCCATTCCAGGCATCTCTGATAGCTCTCCACTCTTCAGATATTGATGTCATTCTTGGGATGGATTGGCTGGTAGCCAACAAAGCAGTCATTGATTGTCCTGCTAAGTCTGTCAAAATCACACACACTTCTGGCCAGATAGTCTACTTCCATGCTGAAAATCCAGTTGTTCAACTCTACACTCTCAATGCAAATCCTCTACCATCTATTGAAACTGTTCCGGTGGTTTGTGACTTCCCCGATGTCTTTCCAGCAGAATTGCCAGGATGCCTCCTGACAGAGCTGTTGAGTTCGTCATCGAACTTGAACCAGGCACTGCTCCAATCTCCAAGTATCCATACAAGATAGCTCCTCCTGAACTGAAATTGTTAAAGGAGCAAATCGATATGTACATGGAAAAAGGTTACATTAAACCTAGTTCCTCGGCTTGGGGATGCCCAACTCTCTTTGTGGCAAAGAAGGATCAAACAAAGAGACTCGTTGTTGACTATCGTCCTCTTTACGAGAAAACTATCAAAAATAAGTATCCAATTCCTCGCATCGATGATCTCTTTGATCAACTTGCTGGAGCCTCTATATTATCCAAGTTGGACTTGAGAATGGGTTACCATCAAATAAAGATCAGAAAAGAGGATGTTCCAAAGACAGCCTTTGTCACTCGCTTCGGTCGCTATGAATACACTGTCATGTCCTTTGGTCTCACCAATGCACCGGCGACCTTCTCTCGACTCATTAATTCTGTCTTCCATGAATACCTCGACAAGTTCGTTGTGGTATATCTTGATGATATTCTTGTCTACTCCAAATCCGAGAAAGAGCATGAAGAACATCTTCGTCTCACTCTCATGAAGCTTCGCGAGCATCGCCTCTATGCCATGTTTTCCAAATGTGAGTTCTGGATTTCTGAAGTCACTTACCTTGGTCATGTCATATCTGCCAAGGGCATAGCTATTGACCCAGAAAAGGTTAAGGCAATTGTTGAATGGAAACCGCCTAAGACGGTGAAGCAAGTCATAAGCTTTCTTCGTTTGGCTAGCTATTGCCGTCGCTTTGTCCAAAACTTCTCCAAGATTGCCAAACCTCTCACTGACCTCACAAAGAAGGACAAGAAGTTCGTCTGGTCTCCACAATGTGATGAAAGCTTCAATCTCCTGAAGACTAAACTCACTTCTACACCAGTTCTGGTTGGCCCAGATCCTTCCAAACCTTTCCAAATATTCTGTGATGTTTCTCTCCAAGGTCTAGGTGCAGTTCTCATGCAAGAACGTCAAGTTGTGGCTTATGCTTCTCGCCAGTTGAACACACATGAGCTCAACTATCCTATTCATGACCTTGAGCTTGCAGCAGTTGTCTTTGCCCTCAAGAAATGGAGACAATACTTGTTGGGTAATCGCACTGAGATCTTTTCTGACCACAACAGTCTAAAGTACATCTTCAGTCAGCCAGATCTGAAACTCAGACAAAGGAGATTGATTCAGAAGATCAAAGACTTCGATCTCACCATTTTCGACACTCCAGGCACGGCTAATGTTATGGCCGATGATCTCAGTCGCAAGTCCTATTGCAACAAACTCATGATCATGAAAATCCAACCTCCTCTTCATGAAGAATTCCAAAAGCTGAATCTTGGACTTGTTCCTCAAGGCTATCTTGCAAACTTGACAGCCAGTCCAACGCTTGAGGACAAGATTCGTTCTGAAAAACTTTGTGATGCTGAGATCAAGAAGATCGCAAAGAACATCAAAGCAGGCAATGTGAAGTATGAGTGCTTCTCAATTGATGACAAGGGAACAGTGTTTTTCCAAGGACGCATTGCAGTTCCCGAAATCCAAAGCCTGAAAGATGTGATTCTCAAGGAGGCTCATGATACTCCTCTTTCCATACACCCTGGAAGTACAAAGATGTACATGATCTCAAGACACTGTATTGGTGGTTTGGCATGAAGCGTGAAATTGCTAAATATGTCTCTGAATGCGATATTTGTCAACGTGTCAAAGCAGTTCATCAGAAATCAGCGGGTCTTCTCCAACCTCTGAAAATTCCTGAATGGAAGTGGGACATGATTGAAATGGACTTCGTCACTGGTTTTCCAAAGTACAAGAGGGGCAACGATGCAATCTTCGTTGTCATTGATCGACTCACTAAAGTCGCTCATTTCTTCCCTGTTAAAGAGACAATATCAGCTAGTCAATTGGCAGAGCTCTATACAACAAAGATTGTTCCTCTTCATGGTGTTCCGCTAGAAATAAGCTCAGACCGTGGAAGCATCTTCACTTCTCATTTCTGGAAAAGCTTTCAAGAAGCTTTGGGCACTAAGCTTCTGTTCAGCACAGCCTATCATCCTTAGTCTCAAGGGCAAGTTGAAAGAGTCAATCAGATTCTCGAGGATATGCTCAGAGCATGTGGTCTCTCTTTTGGCATGAAATGGGAGGAATGTCTTCCATATGCTGAATTCTCCTACAAGAACAGCTTCCAGGCAAGCCTACGCATGGCACCTTTCGAGGCTCTCTTTTGGTCGCAGATGCAGGATTCCTATCAACTGGTCTGGAGCCGGTGAACGCTCACTCTTTGGTACTGACATTGTTAAGGATGCTGAAGAGAAAGTCCGCATCATTCGTGACAATCTGAAGATTGCTCAGTCTCGTCAGAAAAGCTACTATGACAGCAAATACATGGACATGGTCTATGCAGCTGGAGACAAAGCATATCTCCGTGTTACTCCCCTCAGAGGCACTCATCGTTTTGGTCAAAGGAAAGCTTGCTCCACGTTATATTGGTCCCTTCAACATTCTCTCAAGGCGTGCAGAAAATGCCTATCGTATTGAACTTCAAGAAAAGCTATCCAAGGTGCACGATGTCTTTCACGTGTCACACCTCAAGAAGTGCTTCAAAGATCCAGGTCGTGCAGTTGATCATGATTCCATTGAACTGCAAGAAGACCTCTCTTATGAGGAGCACCCTATTCGCATTCTCGATGAGACCGAGCGCAAAACTCGCAACAAGATCACCAAGTTCTTAAAAGTGCAGTGGTCTCATCATTCTGATAAAGAGGCAACGTGGGAGACCGAAGAGGATCTTCGCAAGAAGTATCCGGACCTTTTCTCTTCTCAGTAGGAATCTCGGGGCGCAATTCCTTCAAGGGGGGGCGTTTTGTAACATCCCAAGTATGAAAATTCCCCTTTTACATGGTTGTTTCTTGAATTTTATTCAATGCATCATGTCATCATAATGCACTCATGTGTGGAGTTTCAAATTTCAAATAAATTCAAATCTTTATGTTTCACACTTGGTCTGTTACAACATTTTCAAATAAAATATTCAAATCAAATAATTTAATTGTTTTCCATAAACTTGATTTTCCAAATAAGTGACTTGGGTAATTTTCAAATAATTAAATTATTGCAAGATTCAAGCAAATTCATTTAAATTTCAAACAACAACAAATATTTAAAATTTTGAAAAACAAAAGTTGGTGCAACTGGGCATTTTCAATAAGGAACTTATAAAAAATTATCACCATAATTTTAGGGTCCCAAAAACCCCTTCTTTTTCCTTTTCTTTTCTTTTCTACAAAAAAAAGGAAGAAAAAAAAGGAAGTGGGGAGGCAGCCGAACTGGGCCAACAAGGCCCAGTCAGCCACCTACGACCAGCTGGTCGTCTTCCACCTCCGTACGGTGGTGACGGAAGCAGAGAGCACCACAACCGCACCCTCTTCACCTGCTCCCCTCCCTTCCCCTCCTTAAAGCCGCCTCCTAGCCCCTCCCCAATGTAACAGCCCAAGTATGAAAACCTACCATTTAGAATGTTTGATTTCTTGTTGTTAAGGTATTGCATCATGTCATCATGTTGTTGCATTTGTTCCTTTTGTTTTGCATCTGTTATTCTTTGTTCTCACAATGAAACTCAAACAATTTCAAATGCCTTGTTTTCATACTTGCTCTGTTACAACTTTTGGAATAAAAATAACAAATAAAAACAACCCAACTTGTTCTCATTTTATTTCCACTTTGAGCAACAAATAAATTGGTGCTTTCATTTCAATTAAATATTTCCCAAATTGTTTTCAAACTCAAACTCAAATGCAAACAGCACCAATTTCCAAATCATTAAAACTACCAATCTATTCTAATAATTTTAACCACTTTAATTAATAGGGTTACCCTATTAAATTTGATGTTTTCCAATATTAAATCAATCAGTTGCAAATTATTCAAATTTCAAATCAGTTGGCAAACAGCAACCCAAAATTTGGTTTCCCAAAAACTTAAGTGGTGAGGTGGTAGAGTTTGAACCTACCAGCCCACTGGAATTTTTCCAAGATTTTATCCACTCAAAAAACTATCAAATGTTTCCATTTGCCTTTGCTACAAAAAAAAAACTGCAGAACAAAAATAAATAAAAAGGAGAGAGAGGGGCATCCAGCAAGCCCAGCCCAACTAATTCTTTCTGGCCCTATACCCTTCTTCCACCTCGTTTGTCTTCTTCCTCACAGTACGATCACCTCCAACACCACACGATCTTCCTCCCACTCCTCAGATGCTTGCCGTACCAGGCACCTCTCCCCCATAAAACTAACCTACCCCGACCACCTGCCTCAGCCCTAGCCCTCCTCTTCCCTCGAGCGCCGCCAATCTCCTTCTTCTTCCTCCCTGTCTCTGCTCCTCTGTACGCAACCAACAGAAGCAGCCCCCAACCACCCGCCGGTGATCGCCGCCCCACGGTCACCTCGAGGACCTGCTGACCCCGGGAATGGAACCGGCCCCCTCCCAGCTCCAAGTTCGCTGAAGGGACCCCCGCCGGTTACTGCCCGGAGCGCCGCCGCCGTGGCCTCCAATCGCCGGCGACCTCCTCTGCTCCACCACCGATCGACCTGCTGTCCGCCTTCCCCGTGCGCCTCCTTCCAGCCCCCCAAGGTGATCCTCCTCCTTCTCCTTCCCTCCCCTCAACTCTCCCTTGGCCGCACCCCCCACGACGCCCCCTCTCCGGCGCCACCGAGGTCGCTGCCGGCGATCCCTCCATGACTCCCTTCCGCTCGGGTTCAGTTACGTGCAGCACGAACAGGTTCAGTTAGTTCAGGAAAACCACCCGCAATCACAGCCTAACTCCCCACCGTATCCCCTTCTAACCAACACAGAGCAGTAGCCCATCTGGTTATGTCCCCTTTGCGCGTCCAGGAGGTGGGGGGATCGAATCCCACCCCCTGCAGTATAAAACCCCTTTTTATTTTTGCAATGCTTTGGTACAGAAACTTCCAGGAATCACAAATAGGCCCTTGCAAATTAATTCTAGACCCCTGCAAATTTATTTCTAAGTCCCTAGCAGCTAAAAATGACAGATTTGCACTATATCTTGTAAATTGCATAAGAAAATCATTGTAACTCCAAATTTAACTTTTTAAATATGTTTTCTGTACCAAATTAAATGTTCTACCCAAATATAAAATTTGTTTACTGTTTTGAATATTTTAAATTGGTGCAATATTTGAAAACTTGTCAAATTCACTTAAACTTGCAAAATTCATAACTTGTTCATAAAAATTCCAAATTCCACAAACTAAATATGTTTTCCAATAAACTTTTCATGCACTTTCCAAATATAAATTTTGTTTGCTGTTTTGAATAATTTAAATTGCTGAAAACAACTGTTTCTTGTTTATTGCATTTAAAATTGCCAAAATAATAACTTGCTCATTTTAAATCCAATTTCAACAAATGAAATATTTTTTCCATGCAAAATTAAACCATCTTTCCAAATATAAAATTTATTTCATGTTTTGAATAATTAAAATTGGTTAAATGATTTAAACCTTGTTTAAATCATTTAATATTGCTAAATTCATAACTTGATCAAATCGAATTCTTTTGGGACATATAAAATATGTTTTCAAACCATCAAAGCATAACCTTTTCAAATATGAACTTCACTCAATGTTTTGCACAAATAAAAACTCAAATGAGTTCATGTTTGAATTAAATTCATTTAATTCTTGCTTACACTTGTTTAATTCATAAATAATTTATTTGAAATCCTTTTTCAACAAGTGAAACATGTATTCCAACTAAAATATTGTTTTCTTTTCAAATATAAACTTTGTTATCTATTTTGAACAAATTAAAGTGGTGAAAACAACAAATGCTTGTGTGACACCTTTAAGTAACCAAAATTTCCTAACTTAATGAATGAATTTCCAAACTTGGTCAACCTTATTTCCAATTGCTTCTATTGTTGTTATTTTTCTGTTTTCCTCATCCATGCATCATGCTAATCCACTTTCATATAATGATTAGTCGTAAAACAATTAATTCAACCATAATTCATGGGCTTTCCATATGCAATCCAATTGCATGTGGGTCCATTTAATCATGTTGCTATCTTGTCAACTAGTTTATTTTGATGCATCAATTAAATGGTCATGCATCATCCCATGTTTGTGCACTATGCCATGATATTGATTATTTATCTTTCTGCATTGTCTGTTTGCTTCTTCTCGGATAAACGACGACGTTGAGACCGACGATACTTACGACACCCCTTCTAAGGATTTAGCTCAGTACCAGGCTACTGGGTTTGCAGGCAAGTTATCACTCACATGAACCACTGTGTTCCTTTCAACATTGGTTACCGATACTTTCCGTTGTTCTTTTATGCTAGCCTTAGTAGTAGTTGTTTCTGTTACGAACCCATCACATGAATCCCTTAACCTTGATATTGCCTCACCTCCACTCCTATCACCCCCTTGGTTGAGCCAGTGTCTTACTAGCATGCTTAGGTTGCCTTTGCTCGAGTCTGTTATCCGTTACTTTCTGTTACTATATCTATTACGTTGTGGGGGCTCGATGTTTAATCAATCAATCATGCTAATGTTATTGTTAAATAATAAATTTGATGATAAGGCACGGCAGGAGGCCCTGTGTGGTTTTGAGGCCTGCTAGTGTCGACCCTAATAGGAAAAGGGTCTTGTCTACTGATCCATGATGAGCGCACTAACCGCATGTGGAAGCGAGTATGGGCGCCCCCTCAATTTGATTCGATTCGCATCTCGTCCAAATCGACTCATTTAGTTCGTGTTTTCCATTTGCCGCATGCATGTTTTTGCGAGCCCAGGCCAGGGTGGAACTTTTAGTCGGCATATAGGGGTACACGGTCTTAGAGTGCTATGAGGGTCCCTTTTCTTCGGGCTTGATTAGCCGTGCGCCCAAGGTTCTTTGGGCTTGATGCGAAGAAGAGTTGAGTTGTGTTGAGTGCCCCGCTTGGTGGGGTATCCCATCTGGCGGGTTATTCATGCTGTACGGCCAAATTGGTGCAACCCTGCAGGGATAATCTTCTCGAGAAGCCGTGTTTTCCGCGGTTATGGATTACTTGGTGAAAGTACTGGCTAACAAGTACTCAGGACAACTTAAACCTAATGATTAACAACCTTACCCCCAATGATTAACAACTTGACTAGTAATAGGCTTATTGACACAATAATATGAACCATCATTAATTCAACTGTGTGAGTTATCCTCGGATTGCTTCTTTGGATAAGGGGCGAGATCCAGGATGGGTTTGTTTGAGGTTAGTTGATAGGTTGGTTACAATAATCGATCTTATCTCCTTTCTGTTAGCCGGAAGTGGTAGAATCTCTGTAGTTGGTTAGTGCAGCCAGTTGCAGCATCTTTTATATCCCCCTTTTCCTTCCGTTGAACCCAAAGCATCTGTGCTTGGTGTTGACGGGTTACACTTTGGTGAACTGTGAGTCTTGCTTGCCAGTACGTTTATGTACTGACCCCTTTGGGGCTGTGGTTTCCGCAGACGACGATTCCGAGGATCTCCATGGTGGCTACTACGTGGAGTATGATGACGACACTGCTGACGAGTAGATAGCGAACCCGGGCAGGATCCGAGACTTCGTGGATGGGCTCCGTCATTTCGTTTCCGGCCTCTTAGGCCTATTTGGATCTTGTCTGTACTCAGACATGTTGAATGCTTCCGATGTGATGTAATCATGTTATGTTGGGGCATGTGCCCTATGAATGATTGTATTTGCTATCTCTGCTCTAATGAGAGCTATTTGCACCTTATTTCAATCTTTTGTGTCGTAGAGATCTGTTGATATCACTTGTTCAAACGCCGTTGACGTACCATGTGTGTATGTTTTGAAGTACGTCAATGGAAGTATCCTGATTTCTATGGGATAGTTTACGTCGACGCTGAACAGATAGGGGTTGGTTGTCACACATACGTGTGTTGGCCTACTCGTAAGAGGACGCGGGTGCCGGTAAGCCCCGTAATCCAATCTACTACTGTTCAACGGAACGGCGAGTATCCTTTAGAAGTCCGGTGCGACAAATGGTATCAGAGCCTGTCTGCCTGTAGGATCCCTTTTTACTGGTCGCAGTGGAGTCTAGAAACTATTTTGTAGCTATATAGGAAAAATGAAACGTGAGAGTAGGAATTCTGCCATTTTTCTTCTTTCCCCACCCACCCTCCCTTTTTCTGGTAAGGAAGTGCAACGTTGTTTTTCCCTTCTCATCTAAACTTTCAAGTTAGGATTTCACGAATTCTGGTTTCTCTAGGATAGCTATATCTACTAGACCATAGGAATGGAGGTGGTTGTGACATGATTTATCATGTTGCCTACTCACGATTGAGAACGGAGGCGTGTAAGCCCCGGAAGCAGATCCTCTATTCCTTAAGCAGTAGATATTGATCCTTAGAAGCCCGGATGGGCTTTTCCGTAGTACCTCAGGAGTGTTTTGTTCTCGTTTTCCCCGATGTTGCTATCCTGTTCTTCTCAACATCCTTTTCGTCCGTTCAAATCTTGTTGTTGTTTTCCACATCAATTCTTTTACCGGCATCAAATCAAAACTTTCCAAATATCAAGTCTATCTGGCCAGAAAGGTTGTTGTTGTTTCGAAAACTACCAGGCTATGAGAGATGGCATTCCTATCACCTGGGGTTGTTTCGATGAAACATTCCTGAATCACCACATTCCAGATAGTCTATCCTCTAAATCAATCAAATCCTGTTCAACTATACACCCTCAATACAAAATCTCTCCCTTTACTTGAAAATGTTCCGGTGGTTTCCAAATTCCCCGACGTCTATCCAATGTGCACGATGTGTTTCACGTGTCACAGCTCAACAGGATCTTCCAAGAAGTTTCCGGACCTTTTCTTTTCTCAGTAGGAATCTCGGGGCGCGATTCCTTCAAGGGGGGGCGTTTTGTAACAGCCCAAGTATGAAAACCTACCATTTAGAATGTTTGATTTCTTGTTGTTAATGTATTGCATCATGTCATCATGTTGTTGCATTTGTTCCTTTTGTTTTGCATCTGTTATCCTTTGTTCTCACAATGAAACTCAAACAATTTCAAATGCCTTGTTTCATACTTGCTCTGTTACAACTTTTGGAATAAAAATAAACAATAAAAACAACCCAACTTGTTCTCATTTTATTTCCACTTTGAGCAACAAATAAATTGGTGCTTTCATTTCAATTAAATATTTCCCAAATTGTTTTCAAACTCAAACTCAAATGCAAACAGCACCAATTTCCAAATCATTAAAACTACCAATCTATTCTAATAATTTTAACCACTTTAATTAATAGGGTTACCCTATTAAATTTGATGTTTTCCAATATTAAATCAATCAGTTGCAAATTATTCAAATTTCAAATCAGTTGGCAAACAGCAACCCAAAATTTGGTTTCCCAAAAACTTAAGTGGTGAGGTGGTAGAGTTTGAACCTACCAGCCCACTGGAATTTTTCCAAGATTTTATCCACTCAAAAAACTATCAAATGTTTCCATTTGCCTTTGCTACAAAAAAAAAACTGCAGAACAAAAATAAATAAAAAGAGAGAGAGGGGCATCCAGCAAGCCCAGCCCAACTAATTCTTTCTGGCCATACCCTTCTTCCACCTCGTTTGTCTTCTTCCTCACAGTACGATCACCTCCAACACCACACGATCTTCCTCCCCCTCCTCAGATGCTTGCCGTACCAGGCACCTCTCCCCCATAAAACTAACCTACCCCGACCACCTGCCTCAGCCCTAGCCCTCTTCCCTCGAGCGCCGCCAATCTCCTTCTTCTTCCTCCCTGTCTCTGCTCCTCTATACGCAACCAACAACAGCAGCCCCCAACCACCCGCCGGTGATCGCCGCCCCACGGTCACCTCGAGGACCTGCTGACCCCCGGAATGGAACCGGCCCCCTCCCAGCTCCAAGTTCGCTGAAGGGACCCCCGCCGGTTACTGCCCGGAGCGCCGCCGCCGTGGCCTCCAATCGCCGGCGACCTCCTCTGCTCCACCACCGATCGACCTGCTGTCCGCCTTCCCCGTGCGCCTCCTTCCATCCCCCCAAGGTGAGCCTCCTCCTTCTCCTTCCCTCCCCTCATCTCTCCCTTGGCCGCACCCCCCACGACGCCCCCTCTCCGGCGCCACCGAGGTCGCTGCCGGCGATCCCTCCATGACTCCCTTCCGCTCGGGTTCAGTTACGTGCAGCACGAACAGGTTCAGTTAGTTCAGGAAAACCACCCGCAATCACAGCCTAACTCCCCACCGTATCCCCTTCTAACCAACACAGAGCAGTAGCCCATCTGGTTATGTCCCCTTTGCGCGTCCAGGAGGTGGGCGGATCGAATCCCACCCCCTGCAGTATAAAACCCCTTTTTATTTTTGCAATGCTTTGGTACAGAAACTTCCAGGAATCACAAATAGGACCTTGCAAATTAATTCTAGACCCCTGCAAATTTATTTCTAAGTCCCTAGCAGCTAAAAAATGACAGATTTGCACTATATCTTGTAAATTGCATAAGAAAATCATTGTAACTCAAAATTTAACTTTTTAAATATGTTTTCTGTACCAAATTAAATGTTCTACCCAAATATAAAACTTGTTTACTGTTTTGAATATTTTAAATTGGTGCAATATTTGAAAACTTGTCAAATTCACTTAAACTTGCAAAATTCATAACTTGTTCATAAAAATTCCAAATTCCACAAACTAAATATGTTTTCCAATCAACTTTTCATGTACTTTCCAAATATAAATTTTGTTTGCTGTTTTGAATAATTTAAATTTCTGAAAACAACTGTTTCTTGTTTATTGCATTTAAAATTGCCAAAATAATAACTTGCTCATTTTAAATCCAATTTCAACAAATGAAATATGTTTTCCATGCAAAATTAAACCATCTTTCCAAATATTAAATTTGTTTCATGTTTTGAATAATTAAAATTGGTCAAATGATTTAAACATTGTTTAAATCATTTAATATTGCAAAATTCATAACTTGATCAAATCCAATTCTTTTGGGACATATAAAATATGTTTTCAAACCATCAAAGCATAACCTTTTCAAATATGAACTTCACTCAATGTTTTGCAAAAATAAAAACTCAAATAAGTTCATGTTTGAATTAAATTCATTTAATTCTTGCTTACACTTGTTTAATTCATAAATAATTTATTTGAAATCCTTTTTCAACAAGTGAAACATGTATTCCAACTAAAATCTTGTTTTCTTTTCAAATATAAACTTTGTTATCTATTTTGAACAAATTAAAGTGGTGAAAACAACAAATGCTTGTGTGACACCTTTAAGTAACCAAAATTTCCTAACTTAATGAATGAATTTCCAAACTTGGTCAACCTTATTTCCAATTGCTTCTATTGTTGTTATTTTTCTTTTTTCCTCATCCATGCATCATGCTAATCCACTTTCATATAATGATTAGTCGTAAAACAATTAATTCAACCATAATTCATGGGCTTTCCATATGCAATCCAATTGCATGTGGGTCCATTTAATCATGTTGCTATCTTGTCAACTAGTTTATTTTGATGCATCAATTAAATGGTCATGCATCATCCCATGTTTGTGCACTATGCCATGATATTGATTGTTTATCTTTCTGCATTGTCTGTTTGCTTCTTCTCGATAAACGACGACGTTGAGACCGACGATACTTACGACACCCCTTCTAAGGATTTAGCTCAGTACCAGGCTACTGGGTTTGCAGGCAAGTTATAACTCACACATGAACCACTGTGTTCCTTTCAACATTGGTTACCGATACTTTCCGTTGTTCTTTTATGTTAGCCTTAGTAGTAGTTGTTTCTGTTACGAACCATCACATGAATCCCTTAACCTTGATATTGCCTCACCTCCACTCCTATCACCCCTTGGTTGAGCCAGTGTCTTACTAGCATGCTTAGGTTGCCTTTGCTCGAGTCTGTTATCCGTTACTTTATGTTACTATATCTATTACGTTGTGGGGGCTCGATGTTTAATCAACCAATCATGCTAATGTTATTGTTAAATAATAAATTTGATGATAAGGCACCGGCAGGAGGCCCTGTGTGGTTTTGAGGCCTGCTAGTGTCGACCTAATAGGAAAAGGGTCTTGTCTACTGATCCATGATGAGCGCACTAACCGCATGTGGGAAGCGAGTATGGGCGCCCCCTCAATTTGATTCGATTCGCATCTCGTCCAAATCGCCTCATTTAGTTCGTGTTTTCCATTTGCCGCATGCATGTTTTTGCGAGCCCAGGCCAGGGTGGAACTTTTGTAGTCGGCATATAGGGGGACACGGTCTTAGAGTGCTATGAAGGTCCCTTTTCTTCGGGGCTTGATTAGCCGTGCGCCCAAGGTTCTTTGGGCTTGATGCGAAGAAGAGTTGAGTTGTGTTGAGTGCCCCGCTTGGTGGGAGGCATCCCATCTGGCGGGTTATTCATGCGTGTACGGCCAAATTGGTGCAACCCTGCAGGGATAATCTTCTCGAGAAGCCGTGTTTTCTGCGGTTATGGATTACTTGGTGAAAGTACTGGCTAACAAGTACTCAGGACAACTTAAACCTAATGATTAACAACCTTACCCCCAATGATTAACAACTTGACTAGTAATAGGCTTATTGACACAATAATATGAACCATCATTAATTCAACTGTGTGAGTTATCCTCGGATTGCTTCTTTGGATAAGGGGCGAGATCCAGGATGGGTTTGTTTGAGGTTAGTTGATAGGTTGGTTACAATACTCGATCTTATCTCCTTTCTGGTAGCCGGAAGTGGTAGAATCTCTGTAGTTGGTTAGTGCAGCCAGTTGCAGCATCTTTTATATCCCCCTTTTCCTTCCGTTGAATCCAAAGCATCTGTGCTTGGTGTTGACGGGTTACACTTTGGTGAACTGTGAGTCTTGCTTGCCAGTACGTTTATGTACTGACCCTTTGGGGCTGTGGTTTCCGCAGACGACGATTCCGAGGATCTCCATGGTGGCTACTACGTGGAGTATGATGACGAGACTGCTGACGAGTAGATAGCGGACCCGGGCAGGATCCGAGACTTCGTGGATGGGCTCCGTCTTTTCGTTTCCGGCCTCTTAGGCCTATTTGGATCTTGTCTGTACTCAGACATGTTGAATGCTTCCGCTGTGATGTAATGATGTTATGTTGGGGCATGTGCCCTCTGAATGATTGTATTTGCTATCTCTGCTCTAATGAGAGCTATTTGCACCTTATTTCAATCTTTTGTGTCGTAGAGATCTGTTGTGATATCACTTGTTCAAACGCCGTTGATGTACCATGTGTGTATGTTTTGAAGTACGTCAATGGAAGTATCCTGATTTCTATGGGATAGTTTACGTCGACGCTGAACAGATAGGGGTTGGTTGTCACACATACGTGTGTTGGCCTACTCGTAAGAGGACGCGGGTGCCGGTAAGCCCCGTAATCCAATCTACTATTGTTCAACGGAACGGCGAGTATCCTTTAGAAGTCTGGGTGCGACACCCAACCCTAGCCTCTCCCTCCTCCTTCCTCTCCAGCCGCCGCCATCCACCTCTATTCCTCCCCTGCTCCTTTTTCTCCTCTAAAATTTTACTAAACTAGTGAAACGGAGCTTCCATGGCCGGAACTTCGCGGCCATGGCGCCGCCGTTCTTCTCGCTTCCGTGCCGCGCAACCAACGGGAATGGAACCAGGAGGGTTCCATCTCCGCCTTTGCTGAAGGAACCACGGCCGGAGGACGACTACATCGACGGCGCCATCAAGATCTTCCCGGTGACAACCGCAGCTTCTTCCTCGTCTAGCCCGTATGCCTCACGTGGCCGTGCGTCTTCCTCGAGCCCGTACGCTTCACCGGCAACCCCAAGGTGAGCCTACGCATCCGGGACACCTCCTCCCTGCCTTCCCCCTGCTCTGGTTGCCGCCGTCGTGCGCCGCCCGCGTTAGATCGCCGTCGTTCGCCTACAGTTACGAGCAGGACGCAGCCTCCCGTTTTCTTCAGTTTCGGATCTGTATCCCTTACACAAACGCAGCCTCAGCCCAGTGGCTAAGGCCCATCATCTGCACCCTGAGATCCCTAGTTTGAATCCCGGCGGTGGCAGTATGCCCAACCTTTTTTTGGGATTTATTTCCCGCAGCCAACCCCACATGTCATTGACCCTGGAGGCACGTGTCGCTGGGCCCCATCTGTCAGTGGTAAAAAATACGGGTATGGCCTAGCCCCGGTATAAAACGTTTGGGCCTTTTTCTTTTGTTCTAGGATTTCAGAAAACATATTCAAAACTTAATTTGTAAAATCAATAACTAAATGAAAAATGCTCCAATTGGAATGATTCAAATTTCTGTAGATTCATAACTGTGAGCACTTTCGAAATATGTAAAAATGTCAACATGTTTCTGTAATAATTTGTGCACTAAATATATAAATACAGAAAATGGAATAAAAACTGAAATCTTGCAAAATTCATAACTTGAGTTCTGTTCACCCAAATTGAGAAAACTTGAGCTCTAAAAATTTGTCTTAACAAACTATAAAACAATTGTATTTTATTTGGGCACAGTTGGATAAAAGTGGACCACGAAAACAACCATTTTCTGTTCTGGCCAGAAAAGAAAAGAGAAAAGAAAATGACATAACTAAATTCAATAATGATCCAAAAATTATGTTTAATATCTCCAAATGTTCAGTGAAACATTGTCCACATGTTTTCAAGTATTTCCCATGCTTTTGTAACTGAAAGTACCTCTTTTTAAATTGTTTACCAAAAATGGCAGAAATGAAACAATAAGAATTAATTCTTATTTTTTATTTCTTCACCCAAAAATTATGGAAACTATACCAAAATGGAAAGAACTTCAATTAATAACAGAAAAGCATCATTTCATGCATGTGGGAATACTATTGATGTATTGGTCTTATTAAAATTAATAATAGGCCACTAAGATAAATATGAGAGGTTTCCAAATAATGCAAACTTATTTGGGACACTCATTTAACTTGATGATCATGTCCATGATCTCTTACTTGCATTAAAATGTCATGCATCATCCCATGTTTGTGCATTATGCCATGTTATTGATTGTCCGTCTCTCTTCGTTGTTTGTTTGCTTCTTCTCGAATAGACGACGACGTTGAGACATACGAGGTTTACAATACCACTTCAGAGGAGTTAGCCCAGTACCAGGCTACTGAGTTTGCAGGCAAGTATTCACTCACATGAACCATTGTGTCCGTTCCACACTTGATACCGATACTTTCCGTTGTCTAATCTGCTAGCCTTATGATTCGTTGCTTGTGTTCCGATCCTATCACATGTCATCCTGCAACCATGAATATAGCCTCACCCCCACACCTACAACCTGGTTGTTTGTTAGCCTGTGTCGTAGTATCATGCTTAGGTTTATTTGTGCTCGAGTCTTGTTGTCATTTATCTTACCACTGTTTAGTTTGATAGATGGGCTTGTTATAATCAATATCATGTTAATGTTTGGGGTAAAATAATTTGATGATAAGGTACCGGCAGGAGGCCCGGGTTAGGGTTTTGAAGTCTGCTAGTGTGGACCCTAATTAGAAAAAGGGTCTTGTCCTCTGATCCATGATGAGCGTGCTCACCGCATCCGGGTGGTCGTATGGAACCCCCCTCGATTTTGACCAGATCCGCAGTTTGTCCGAAGAGCCACAATTAGTTCGGGTGTTCCATTTGCGCATACGCATGAATGGGTCGCGCCCATGGTTGATGATTATGATGATGATGATGCATATAGGGCGAGGCCTGTGGTGCGAGGGTGTGGGTTTCACCCTTGCGCTTAGGTTTGGTCGGACTGGCCGGGACCTTATAGCTCCGTGGCTCCTAGGACAGGTTGCAGAGATGGTTTGGGTCGTGTTGAGTCCACCTGAGTTTTAGTTGGTGGCTCGAGTGTGTACGGGTACTGGAGCACACCCTGCAGGGATGAATCTTCTCGAGAAGCCGTGTTCACTGGTAGAAAATAGGCATATAGTCCGGTTCGCCAGGGCCAAAAGTCCCGACCGAGCAACCGGGACTAGCTATGCGCGACTAAAGACCCCCCCCCCCCTATAGTCGCGCCGCTTACGAACCGGGACTAAAGGCCCGGCCACGTGGCCGGGGCGGAGCCGGGGGCGGAGGACCTTTAGTCCGGACTCCGGTTGGCCACCTGAACGGGACTAGACTTTATTTCGTTATTTCCTTAATTCATTTGGGTTTCTAATTATTTTTCACACCAATTTTTCTCTCACTTTTTTTCACTCCCTTTTTTCACTCCCTTTTTTTTTCAGAATTTGTATTATTTGCTTACCGTCTAACTACAATTATCTCTAGTCAAATTACTTACTCATGGTCAAACTTCCCGCTCGGTCACCCATCCTCCACTGCTCTAGCACTAGCACGCTTAACTTCCGAGTTCCATACCGTCCCGCATCCAAGTGTTTTGCACGAATGTATTTGATAGTAATATCATATCAATCTTATTAACATGTTGGTCGATGCCACATTTCTTTATTGTTTGAATTTCAAATAAATCTTTTAATAAACAAAGTAATGATGTAATTAATAATTTTGAATAAATAAATAAACATTACTTTTTAATTTGTATTATTTCTAAAAATACTATTAATATATCAAAATATTCAGAAAATAAAACTAATTCATTTTTAAATCTTAAAAAATCAAATAATATATCAAAATATTCAGAAATAAAACTAATTCATTTTTAAATGTTAAAAAATACAAATAATATATCAAAAAATTAAGAACAATAATACTAATTCATTTTTAAAATCTTAAAATACAAATAATATATGAAAAAATTAAAAAAAATAATACTAATTCATTTTAAATCTTAAAAATACAAATAATATCAAAAAATTAAGAACAATAATACTAATTCATTTTAAAATCTTAAAAATACAAATAATATATCAAAAAATTAAGAAAATAAAAAACTAATTCATTTTTAAATCTTAAAAAATACAAATATATATCAAAAATTAAGAAAAATAATACTAATTCCTTTTAAATTCTTAAAAATACAAATAATATATCAAAAAATTAAGAACAATAATACTAATTCATTTCAAAATCTTATAAATACAAATAAAATATCAAAAAAGTAAGAAAAATAATACTAATTCATTTTAATACTGGATGAACATATATATAGAAACTGTAGTTTTTTTGTTTTGTTTTCTTGATGTGTTTTTGTTTTTGCTTGTTTTGAAACGTGTGTTTGACATAATATAGAAATAGTATAGCTAGGAATTAATATAGAATACAACACAATCACACATCATAACATAGTCTTACGATCACACATAACACACAAACATAAGTCAATACTAAGATATCCATTACATATATATACTAAGATACCCATTACATGCATATATATCGAACGCCTACATCTATGGTTCCGTCTAGTAGATGCGGAACAACTCGTAGGAGACATATGCATCTATGGCTGCATACTTGACGTTCGTCAAGTCCAGTGGGGTCTTCCCCAATAGAAGTGATTGCTTCGGGGAAACCAGACTTCATGGATTCGTAGCCCTCGTGGATGAGGGCAGTTGCCATGCGAGCCATCCCGGACTTTGGCCCGTTCAATTGGATAAGATCCTGAAGATCAATGTAGTGATCTTCAGGCATCACAATACCCAAGCGCATCAACTTCGGACGGTCTTGCGTGATTTCAACGCTGCAAAAGTCATATCCCTTGTTGACAAGAAAATCAACAAGGGCCGGAGAATACTTTGAACTACTGCAACAACAAAAATATCAATGTGTTAGATATGTTGCAACACATGTATTCTTCACATGCAACAAACAAATAGAAGATGCAAGATTGGACGTGTGTGTTACCTTGACCATTGGAAGATCACAACTGACTCCTTGTACGCAATCTGGATGACGGCAACATCCCGTTGATCCGTCGTATATTCCAGATCAAGCCCGAAGAACCGGTGTTCATCGGGAGAGGAGAAATAGAGATTGGTCAAATGACCAAGAGCACCGTCCAGCCGATCGCAACTGTTGGTGTCGCACACGTCCAGAAGCTTGCCGCATGGTGTCGGACCACGGTATGTCTCCCAAACTTCAGCCATGGTGGTGCTTGGAGAAGATCGAAGAGATGGAAGACACAGAGAAGAGAGGAAGAAACAGAGAGACTCCGACGCGCACTGTGGAATGGCGCCCTTCTGCCTCGCTCGCGAAATAAAAACCGCCGCGCGGGAGGCGAGCAGTTTGATCTTTAGTCCCGGTTGGCCACGCCAACCGGGACTAAAGGACCAATAGTCCCGGGCGGCCAGGTCAACCGGAATTAATGCCCTCCACGCGCCTCAACGCGCTTCCCAACCCGCGACATATGACCTTCTGTCGCGGGTCTCCTCCCGACCCGGGACTAAAGACTCATTAGTCACGGTGCGCAACGTTTGGGGACTGATGGGGGCGTATGGAAGGCTTTTTTCTACCAGTGGTTGTCCGCGGTTATGTGACGACTTGGTGAAAGTGCTGGCTAACAAGTAATCCAACAACATACACCTAATTAATAATAATTTGACTAGTAATAGCCATATTGTCACAATAACCTGAACCTTCATTAATCCAACTGTGTGGGTTATCCTCGGATTGCTTCTTTGGATAAGGGGCGAGATCCAGGATGGGTTTGTTTGAGGTTAGTGGTAGTTGGCTCCGATGCGCTATCTTATCCCTTTCTTTTAGCCGGATGTTGTAGCGTGTCTCTGTAGTTGGTTAGTGCAGCCCGCTGCCGCACCTTTGTATCACCTATCTTCTGTTGAACCCAAAGCATCTGTACTTGGTGTTTTCGGGTACACTTTGGTATCTTGTGCGTCTTGCTTGCCAGTACTCGTCCGTACTGACCCCTTTGGGCTGCTGGTTCTGCAGACTACGTTTCCGAGGATCCCCATGGTGGCTACTACGTGGAAGATGACGAGGCTGCTGACGAGTAGATAGCGGACCCAGACAGGATCCGAGACTTCGTGGATGGGCTCCGTTCTTTTCGTTTCCGGCCTCTTAGGCCTATTTGGATCCTTTTTGTACTCAGACACTTTGTTGCTTCCGCTGTGATGTAATGATGACTTGTTGGGACATGTGTCCTCTGCATGACTGTATTTGCTATCTTTGCTCTGGTGAGAGCTTTTGCCTAACTTATTTCTATTTCCTTGTGTCTTAGAGATTTGTTGTGATATCACTTGTTCAAATGCCGTTGACGTACCATGTGTGTATGTTATGAAGTACGTCAATGGAAGTATTCGGATTCCTATTGGATGGTTTCACAGACGATGAATAGTAGAGAATGGTTGTCACACGTTTATGTGTCGGCCTACTCATATTGAGATGCGGGTGCAGGTAGGCCCCGTAAGCCAATTATCTACTATTTAGCGGGCTGTGTGTATCCTCTAGAAGTCCGAGTGCGACATGTTGTTTGTCAGAAAGGGTTGATTTCTCGAGAAAGTAGTTCTTGCGAAACAAGTGAGTGGGAGGACAGTACAAACTCAAAGAGATTAGAGAATATTTGTTATCATGTCAAGAGTAGCGCAACACTGGAAGTTGTTCCGGGGTTTCCTATTTTGACAAAGTAGAAGACACCACATGTGTTTTAGATACTTCAGATGAGTTTGCGTACTGAAACACAAAAGTCCTAAAACGTTGTACTTAGACTAACTTGTGGTTTAAGAGTAAAGTGTTGTTGACAACAAAAGGACCTGGACCTTATAAAGGAAGCAAATGATGGGCCCTGACTTCGTAAAATTGACTATGAGTCATTATATCCGCCATAGTATCCTTTTATGAATATAAAGTATGTGACTTGGTAGTCCTTTCAATAGGCATGATGTCTAACGATAGCAAAAGGGTCTATATAGCGACAAAGACATGGATTTTTACATCCTTTGAAAGTTGTACTTATCAAAAAGTTGTTTTCGACGAAGTTCAAAGAGCTGACTACTACAAGATTTTGATCTTCCTTAGTGATGCTTTAGTCTTTGCGGATAGTTCTATCAAAAGCTACATATTATGATATGGCAGTTGAATAACAAAACCAACTCTCCTCTCGAGTAAGTTTGATAGAGGATGTGTACTTGACACAGTCTGAGAGTTTTGTAAAATTTAAAAGGTTGCTAGAAAGATATGCACACTTCAATGGTTGAAGTGAGCATAACGAAGTTGAAATCTTTACCTTAATGAAGTTATCAAAAGAGTTTGATTCCATCATGAACGATAAATATGCTTGTAAAGTTACAATAAACTAAATGGGAGCGCTATGACATATTTCCAATATTTTATGTAGATGACATATGGTTGATTGGAAAATATGTATCATAAATTAACGCGGTTAAGATTTTCATATTGATTCAAGGATTAGAAGATATTGGGCATCGATATCTATAAAAGATCGATTGAAGCGCCTCATATGATTGAAGCCAAATTACAAATATGAAATATTGAAGTAAGTCAATATCGAAATGACAATAAAGAGTTCTTATCACATGGAAAATAATTGAGCAAGATTCAAGGGTTTTGACACATGATGAGCATCATTGAAATTGAGATTTCTAAGTCATGTTTCCACGCTATGTACACAACCAGATGAGTCCTATGCTATAAAATGTTATAGCAGGATAATTCATATGATGATTAGACAACAGTGGGAGAGATCCTTGTGTCATTTTAGAAATGATAAGGATATGTTTTCCTATGTAGTAATTACAAAATGTTAGTTGTAATATGTTACACTAATTGTCTTGTCATATATTCAAATAAATCTATCTCAATTAAAATACGTGATGAAGGGTAGCACAATAGGCTGAAAGAAAGTTCCATGCTGAATTTTAAAGAGTTGTATATCGTTGTGTTGACAAATGATAGTAAGCGTATTTTGTTTCAACGAGTTCTTTATTCAACTTGGTGAATTTCCAAGAATGCTGACACTATGAAGCTATATTTTCACAATGTTAGTAACATAAGTTTAAGCTGAGGAATTAAGGTATCACCGGAACTTGGTGAATTTCCAGGAATGCTAACTGTATGAAGCTACATTTTCACAATGTTAGTGACATTGGTTTAAGCTGAGGAATTAAGGTTTCACCGATTGACCATATATATACAAAGCCATCTCATTAGAGAATGAGTGATGCGTGTAGACGCAAAGAACATGCAAACACAATAGGACCTGAACAGTTCAGATATTTTTGATGATGTTTACCACATGCGAAGCATGGTAATAACACTGGAACGCCATGTGTGTTAAGTGCTTACAGACTAGATTATTGACTCTAGCGCAAGTGGGAGACCGAAGGGAATATGCCCGAGAGGAAATAATAAAGTATTTATTATGTTATTCCTGGTTTATGATAGATGTTTATTCTCATGATAGAATTGTATTAACCGGAAACGTTAATACATGTGTGATTAATAAACAAAGCAACGTTCCTAGTGCCTCTTTAACTAGCTCGTTGATTAATAGATGATCAAGGTCTCCTCATCATGAACATTGGATGTTGTTAATAACGGGGTCATGTCATTAGAAGAATGATGTGATGAACATATACCCAAAGTGAATATAGATTTGTGATCAAGTCATTAAGTTTACATTGTTATATCAAACATACGAAGTAACTTATTCCTTAGAACATGAGATCATGTCAACCACTGATACTGGAAGGGTGCTTTGATGTCATCAAACGTCACACCGTAACAGGGTGACTGTAAAGGTGTTGTTAGGTATTCGGAAAGTATTAGTTGAGGATCATGGATCAAGAGTGGGATTTGTCCATCCAAAATGACGGAGAGATATACTCTGGGCCCTCTCGGTGATATCACATCAACACCGCTTGTAAGCACGTGATATGATCACAAGGATGTTATATCATGGGAACGAGAAAAGAGTACTTGTCGGTAACGAGATTGAACAAGGTATGGTTGATACCAATGATCGAATCTCGGAGAAGTAAAATATAGCGAGACAAAGGGAATTAGTTCATGACGTTGATGGTTCACACGATCACGAGAGGCAACGTTGAATATATAGGAGTCATCACGGATCTCCAGATCCCGCTGTTGATTATTGATCGGAGCGGAGTCTCGATCATGCCTATCTTATTCGCGAACCGTAGGGTGACACACTTAAGGTTCGATGACGCGTTTGAGAGGATACGGAATATCAAAGAATATTTTGGGAAGCACCCAAATTGTTTCGGGGAAAATTGAAATAGCTCAAGGGGTTTTTCGCCGAATGGTTGTTAATACAATTAAAGAATGATTCGAGGTGCTATATGCAAATGTTTTTAATGGAATTAACAAATATAAATAAAGAAATTATTAAAGGAAAATCTTTGGATTTTCCAAGTGGGAAATAATGGGAAAATGAGTGGGTGTGAGTGGAGTGTCCACTCACATGATGAGGGAAGAGGTGGGGTCACCACCATGGGATGGCCGCACCCACCCCTTGGCTGCCTCCCCTTCCCCTAAAAAGGAGGGTGAGAGCTCTCCCGCCTCCACACAGTTGCCCACCTCATTTCCTCTCCACCCGCAGCTCAATTCCATGGTATCCGGCTTGGCGAAGCCCTGACCGTGGATTCTTCACCACCACGTCGTCGTGCTGCTGGAGTTCCAAGGGATCCTTTACTTCTGCGCCCTTCTGGATCGAGGGAACGGAGCTCGTCATCAACCGTATGTGTGACCGATCACGGAGGCACCGCCGGATTGCGCTGCACATCTTCTCGCTATCGGGATCGGTGTGAGTTTGATTACGCCAACAACGAAATTTGATCTCGTAACGCTCTGTGTCTTCGAGGGTATGTGTTCTTCTTAACCCTCTCTTTGCCCGTTGCACTTCATCTCCTAGATTAGATCTTGCCTTTTCGGGTGTCTCTCGCGTAGGAAAATTTTCTTTTCTATGCAACGACCCCTTCAGTGGTATCAGAGCCGGATCTACGCGTATATGTTTTGTACGTGTAGAACACATATGAGTATGTGGGCGGTGATGATCATGTTATTGGCTCTTTGAGTATTTTATGATCTTTGTGGCATAGTAGGATGAAGCTGCCCCAGACTAAGTTTACGTGTACTATGTACACGAGAATGGTCTCACTTGTGGCTAAGGGGGTGTCCGTTTCTCCTACTATAGTTAAGATCGAATCTACGAAGGGTTGTTAAAAATGTGTTTATCTACGTTGTGGTTGATGTTCGTAGGTATGAACGGTTCTATCCTCGAAAGCCCTAAGCTACGTAAAATATGCAAAAATAAATTAGAAGCGTCTAACTAGTTTTTGCTGGGCATGTGATGTGATATGGTCAATGTTACAAATTTGATTATGAGATGATCTCTTTTGTAAATTATTGATATACCGGTAGGTATCCATATGGTTGTCTTATTATTGATGGACAATCAAGATTGCGATATAATGGAACTTGGTACCACGCCGGTGGAATTATGGAGATCATACCATGATGCACATGATGAAGATCAAGTGCAAGAAGGACCATATCATATCACGTTATCCTGACATGTGATGTATGTGATGTTAATCCTTTTATGCATCTTGTTTTGCTTAGATAGCGACGGTAGCATTATAAGATGATACCTCTCACTTAATATCAAGATAATGATGTGTTCTTCCTTAAGTATGCACCGTTAAGAAAGTTCGTCGTTTCGAGACACCACGTGATGATCGGGTGTGACAGACTCAACGTTCGCATACAACGGGTGTTTTCAAGCCTAGCATGTACTGACATGGCCTTGAAACACACGCAAAACTACGGTTCTACTTGGCGATCCTAGCATGTACAGACATGGCCTCGGAACACATAACCGAAAGGTAAAGCATGAGTAAAATGGATGATATGATGAACATGTCGATGTTTGCCTTTTAAACTACATCATCTCACGTGATGATCGGTTTTGGTGTAGTGAATTTGGTTCGTGTAATCACTAAACACGACTAAGAGGGATGTTGTTTTTGAGTGGGAGTTCATGGCATAATTTTGAACTTGAACTTATTTATCATTAACAACCAATCAAAGTGAATTTGCACAGATTGTAGTATTCATTGGCATCCACATAACTATCTTACACTTAGATTGTTAATTGAGATATAACTGTTATGATCTGGTAAAAATCATTTAAGATACTGTATTAGTGAAATTTAAAATTGAATCCTATTGTAGATTTTCGATATTACCTACCTAGCTCCATATGATTAATGATTGATTGATCTAGAGAGCAACCAATTCCTACTTAGAATCCAGAGTCATGGTTGCTTCCATATTACTTTATCTTCAAAAGAATGTTTTGTTGATGAAGGTGATTTAGGAACTGAAAAGAGTTGTTTTTCAGAAATAATCAAGTGAAAGCTATATAGATATCTAGAAACTTATTTGTGGCAACATGACTGAGTATAACTTAGTGTGACAATTTTTGCTTATATTATCTGAATATATGCAATGATTGAAGACGCTAGGCGTTTGAATATTCCAAGAAGTTTGGCGCTAAAAAATATCCTCTAAATTCCTTCCTTCGAGCTATAGTATCTTAATCATAAAATTGTTATGATGGGATGGATTAAAAGTGTGTGTAAGGTCGTTTACCTTACTTGGAAATTGCTAAGAGTGGAATCTAGAAGAATACTATTAATATGGTGATATTAGTAGAACAATCAAACTCAAAGTATGACTCAATGGGTGACATCATATTGATGACTCCCAAGTGCAGGAGATCAATTGTAGTACCTTTCGATAAGTATTTGAGTGTCGAACCCACGAGGAGATGAAGGTAAGCTATCTATTCTAAAAGCCATATAACCCTCTTATATGGTTGTTTATGCAAAGCAATAAGTTTGACTAAAAGGAACTAACTAATTAAAAGCAAGTGACGTGGAGTGTGGTTTGTCTAGTAACTAGTGAAGCAAGTTTAAAATGCAAGTTTCTAAGCAAGTTTCACAAGTAGCAAGCAGCAAATATCTCAAGTATCTCAAGGGAGCAAGTGTTCTAGCAATAGTTGTTTCGTTCGTGTTGTTGTCACAATTAGTGAAGCACATGTTTTAGTCTTAGTTGTTTCTTCTTGGAAGGAGCCATGAATAGGTATAGTCAAGTAAATGATCTACAAACCCTTATGATTGATCATGTGGCCAAGTAAATGACTGCACAAGATTGATTAAGAAATAAAGTCCCACCATAGCCTTACGTTCTAAGGTCCCATATATATATATCCCCCAATAACTTAACTTTGTGGCTCGGTCTCAGGTTACTGTCACTCCCAAGTCACCACCACTCCATTATGCTACCGGTGATCACCTTACATGCATTCCCCAACATATGTGTGCACTCATATATTGTACATAAAGACAATCATAGAAGATAACAAACTTGTATTCAACCAATCAATGAATTATTTCACCATTGCCAAGAACAATTCACTACTAAAACATAGACGGGAGACACAATACATCAAGGGAATATAGTATTGCATCATACATCGTGTTTGCCAAGAGATTACAGTGGAGAGATGGAGCTGATCTTGCTGTAGATGTTGATGATGAACACGCCGGAGGGGGGTGGAGCCCTCCGGGGGTGATCCCGGCGGTGTTTTCCCCCTCCGATCTTCTCCGGCGGCAGCCTTCTGTCTCTCTGTTTTTTGGTTTCGTCTCTCGGCGCCGCCCCCTCCTCGAAAAGGCCAGGGGACCCTTTATATAGTCGTTTTTAGGTCACGAGACACTCGGGAGAAGAAAGATCGACGGCATCGGAGCCACGGGGGCAAAAAGGGGGCCTCTCACGCGGCCAAGGAATATGGCCGCGTGGAGGGTCCTCTCTTCGTCTCGAAAATTCTGAACCGTGCTCTTTGGCCTTGCCCTTTTTGGAGTCCGAAGCGCCCGGAAAGTCTGAAACACTAAAAAGTACGTTTTCTGGAAAAATAGGGTTAGAACCAAAAGAAGGGGGATTGTTTAGAAAATCCCCTAAATCATTATAAAACATGAATATAAGTTGCTAATATGTAGGAAAAACAACTAATAACATGCAAAGTTCATGTATGCATTTTACATGCATCAACATCCCCAAGCTTAACCCATGCTCGTCCTCGAGTATGAAGGTGATAAAACTAACATGGACTTTGCATATTGAAACAATAATGGGATATCAAGGAGGATTATTCATGCTACATATAATCAAATGATTAATACTAGAAATTAGTAGCAATATACAATTCAAATATGCAAGCAAAGATGCTTAATGAAAGTTCACAAAGTGTATAATGAAATAAAAGCACTATGGACCAAATGCATACACAAAATGAAAAATAAAATCCTATATTGGTCAAAGAATAGCATAATGGAAAATAGAAAATATGGTTGACACTTTGGAGAAAATTGTGTAGAGGTAAAACATAATCAAGTCTTATTTAGCCTCTAAATTATTCAACTAAAATTACTAATTGAAATGTGGTATCCATTGATCTAGGACTCTCATTGCCCCTTTATCACTAGCATCTTAAATGGTGAATGTTGAAGTAATGTGAATGACAAGGTGGTTGAAAGCCTCATGCCCCGTGAGTGTGAAAACCTACTCCATGATTACTCAACTTAAGATTCCTAATAAGCTTTGTACAATCATAATAAGTATTAATGACATCATAGAGAACCGCAAATAGGTACCTCTTGCCCCATGACATGGAAACAAACCCATGTCACAATGACAAGACAAACAAACGGAGTAGACTCATCATCCTTTTTTATTTTCATTCACTATTATGAATAGCTTCTTTTTTATTGTAGGATGTGTTGTAGAGTCACTCAAGTTGTAAGTAAAGCATGGCTTGGGTTAGCGGCCCAATGCGTTTCTCTAGTCATATAGATACTTACTCATCAAAACTTACTATTCCTCTATTTCATTTCGGCATGGCAGGAGTCCAAAAACAAAAGTACATGATATCAACCAAATGTAAATTTTTGTGCAATGTTGAAAGCTTCCCGGTGATACATGTTTATAGCTAGCTCCCAACCACACACTTGTCAAACGAAAAACTTGTGGCTCCCATTATTGGGTCATGTTTATTAGATGCATAAAAAGTAAAGTGTGCCTTCAAAAGTTCGGGAGAGTCCTATCCCAAGTTCAACCCATGACAATTAATAAAGTGAATATCTTAATTTAGAACATAAATAACACAATAACATGGTGAACATACTTGGAATAGCAATGAAGCTAATGGGAAGATATGGTGGACTCACTGGAAATACTTGGCTAAGGAGTGTTGGAAACAAGTTTTTACTTGTTGGAATTTTTAAATTTTTTGCTAGCAAGAGGGAGATAGTTGACCAGCTACTATGCATGCATATGTCCATAGAACTACTCATTTCATTACAAACTAAATAAACCAGCAATTAACATCAAGGACATGAATAAGAGATAGCTCAAGACAACATTATTGCAAATTTCTACACTAAAAGCCTATAAATCATGCAAACATATGTAGCTCTTCAAATCAACCATGGAATCCCTATTACAAGTCATAATACTAGCATCCAATACATTCCAGCCCCAAACTCCAGTAGCTCAATCTCATATCAAATGATGGGTGTGGTCTTATCAAAACAAAAATAAAAACAAAAACTAGATGCTTCAAGTCTCTACGATAAATGCTTTGCTTAGAAAAACAGAAAGTAGACGTGTGCTAACCAAAAGAGTGTAGATCCAGTGGGGTTTTCATCACATCCCCAAGCTTAGCTTTCACCATTCTTGGATGTCTTGAGGCTCACCTCCTCTATTCCCTGTGTGAAAAAACTTCACAAAACATGTTTCTCCCATTCTTTTTCTGTGGGGTGAGATTAGCAAGGACAAACAAATCACATGCTTCTGTGCAAAATTCCAAATCAAATGCTCCAGTAGATAGATAATAAGGTTCATTATGTTGTATGTTCACTCTCTTGCTTGAAAGAATCATGGAAATTCGATTCCCAAGCCCAAAGAGTGCATAAAAGAAAAGAAGTCAGAATCTGTCCAGAAAAGCAACAGCAGCAAAACGAACGTTTTCCCCTAAGCTAGACTCGTCAAAAAATTAAGCCAATTTTTGTGCTTACATAGGACGAAAAGTTGCAGAACATACTAAAAAATTAACTCAATCCGACATACCAATAAAAAACTTAAAATCATACGGTGAGCAGACTCGTGCTGAAACAGAAATTTCATGCACTAGATAGCAACTTATAAGTCCAAATGGGTCTGACTTTACTCTTATTGAAAACCCCAGAATTGAAACAAAGAAATTAATCTCTTGAGACAGAAATAGGACACTAGGAAAATCCAAACAAAAACAACCGGGTTGCCTCCCGTAAAGCGCTTTCTTTATAGCCATATAGCTAGGCTTTACTTACTTAACATCATGATGGTTGGAGTGAGGTGGCTCGGCATCCCCAAGCTTGGATTATTGTACTTATTTGATACATGTAGGGTGAGCCCAGGGTTACATCCCCAAGCTTGATTGGTTGTCCCTCTTGATCTTTGTTCATCTCACTCAACTCTTCCTCCTGAAAAATTCTTCTTAGACAAATCTCAACATAAAACTTGATTAGAGGGGTTAGTGCCTCCATAAATAAAATCCACATACGTACAACAAAGACACATCATGAGTTGATTCTAAATATTATCTACTATTACTACAGTTGTGCATTTCTCCTTGATCAAAAGAACCACACAAAACACAAGTAATGAGAGCAATGCAAAATAAAGACATAATCTGCCAAAAACTGAACAGCCCGTATTGAATTTTTAGAGGCACTTAAGTTGCTCAAATAAGAAAACTTAAAACTAATGAAATATGTAGTGATAACTAAATATTGCTGTCGTAAATTACCAGGTCAAAATTCCACTTCTGTGATTTTAAACATTTTTCGGAGTGAAGTTCAGGAATCTGTTTTCTTGACAGCTAATTACTATTGTTTAATCCTATCTCTCATATAAGATTATTCTTGCCATTTAAGATGAGAAATAAGACAGAAATGTGATGTTACAGTAGTGAACTAATATTTTTATTTTTTTTGCTTTGGAAAAAGTTTTAATGATAGAGACTTTGCAATGGTTTCATTGGCATCAACAACACATGTTCAAGGTCGACCCCAACTTCTCCATTACTCATCCTCCTCATTTACTTTCCCAAATTTTTTATAAAATGAAAATATTAAACTAAATGATACATAACAGTAGGTAAAGGCATTTTACATGTTGTAAAGACATAAATGTGTGCTCAAACCGAATAGGAAATTAAAGCATAAGGAACACACACAAAAAATATTAAACAATTTATTTTTAAGTCTAACCCATTTCCTATGCGTTGGCATTTTGAAATGAAACAAATAAAAGAAGCACATAATAGCAAGCATAGAAAGGTAAATCAAGTGCAACTTCAATACTTTTAGCATAAAGAGGGGAAACTTAATATTGTTGAAATATGTGTAACCATGTTTCCCTCTCTCATAATAATTTTCAGTGGCATCATGAATAGATTCAGCAACATGAATATCACATAAAACATTCTTATCATGAGCCACATGCATAAAAGAATCACTACTCTCCACATAAGTAAAATCCTCATTAGTGATAGTGGGAGTTAAACATTCATAATTTTCATTGCAATCATCATATATAGGAGGCATAGTATCATCAAAGTGAATTTTCTCCTCCAAGCCTGGGGAACTAGAAATATCATGCTCATCAAAACCAACTTCCTCAAGCTTAAAACTTTCCATAGAATAAGCAAGTATATCATTTTTATCCTCAATAGTAGGGGGACTAAAAATATCATATTCATCAAGACAAACTTCCCCAAGCTCAAGGTTTTCCTTAGCAATAAGGTGTTCAAAGAATTAGTACTACCACAAATATGATTGTTGTGCAAATAATTTTTCAATTTCTCCTCAAACACTTCATGTCCTAATTCAAGGAAGATATTATACAGTTCTAAAATTGTTTGGTTGTTTTCCATTTTATAATTTTTTTGTGTTTTAGGTTTATATGTTAGTATGCAATGCAAACAAGAATAAAAGCTTAGCACAACGCTCCTCGGCAACGGCGCCAGAAAAGTGCTTGATGACTCCCAAGTGCAAGAGATCAATTGTAGTACCTTCGATAAGAATGTGAGTGTCGAACCCACGAGGAGCTGAAGGTAAGCTATCTATTCTAAAAGCCCGATAACCCTCTTATATGGCTGTTTATGCAAAGCAATAAGTTTGACTAAAAGGAACTAACTAATTAAAAGCAAGTGACGTGGAGTGTGGTTTGTCTAGTAACTAGTGAAGCAAGTTTAAAATGCAAGTTTCTAAGCAAGTTTCACAAGTAGCAAGCAGCAAATATCTCAAGTATCTCAAGGGAGCAAGTGTTCTAGCAATAGGTGTTTCGTTCGTGTGGTTGTCACAATTAGTGAAGCACATGTTTTAGTCTTAGTTGTTTCTTCTAGGAAGGAGCCATGAATAGGTATAGTCAAGTAAATGATCTACAACCCCTTATGATGGATCATGTGGCCAAGTAAATGACTGCACAAGATTGATTAAGACATAAATTCCCACCATAGCCTTACGTTCTAAGGTCCCTTATATATATCCCACAATAACTTAACTTTCTGGCTCGGTCTCAGGTTACTGTCACTCCCAAGTCACCACCACTCCATTTGCTACCGGTGATCACCTTACATGCATTCCCCAACATATGCGTGCACTCATATATTGTACATAAAGACAATCATAGAAGATAACAAACTTGTATTCAACCAATCAACGAACTATTTCACCATTGCCAAGAACAATTCACTACTCAAACATAGACGGGGAGACACAATACATCAAGGGAATATAGTATTGCATCATAACTCGTGTTTGCCAAGAGATTACAGTGGAGAGATGGAGCTGATCTTGTTGTAGATGTTGATGATGAACACGCCGGAGGGGGGTGGAGCCCTCCAGGGGTGATCCCGGCGGTGTTTCCCCCCTCCGATCTTCTCCGGCGGCAGCCTTCTGTCTCTCTGTTTCGTGGTTTCGTCTCTCGGCGCCGCCCCCTCCTCGAAAAGGCCAGGGGACCCTTTATATAGTCATTTTTAGTTCACGAGACACTCAGGAGAAGAAAGATCGACGGCATCGGAGCCACGGGGGCAAAAAGGGGGCCTCTCACGGCCAAGGAATATGGCCGCATGGAGGGTCCTCTTTTCCCTGGTTGGCCTTTTGGCCCTCTACTTTGGCCCATGGTCTTCGTCTCGAAAATTCTGAACCGTGCTCTTTGGCCTTGCCCTTTTTGGAGTCCCAAAGCTCCCGGAAAGTCTGAAACACTAAAAAGTACGTTTCTGGAAAAACAGGGTTAGAACCAAAAGAAGGGGGGTTGTTTAGAAAATCCCCCAAATCATTATAAAACATGAATATAAGTTGCTAATATGTAGGAAAAACAAGTAATAACATGCAAAGTTCGTGTATGCATTTTACATGCATCACATATGACTAACACGGCAAAGAAAATGAGCTAGTACGACTAGCATTGTTTGATGTTGAATCATTCTTGTATAAAGGAAAGGGAATATTGAAAATAGAATTACAAAAAGATATATGGAAGAAAAAGAAGATAACTAGACAAGTCCAGCTTAGGAGTATATGCTTGATATACAAGTTATAGATGTATTACTAGTTAACAAACTATTTTTGGGTATCTTGATACCACATTGGTTGGTATGATTTGTCATACAAACAACGCAATGCAAGAAATACAAGGGCCTAAAAGGAACTAGTAATAGATGTGGAATCGATTGTGACAAGAACATAAATAAAGTGTTATTGTGTTCATTGTCGTATCGAACCAAGCATTCAGGATTTATTTTAAGAACTTAATAAATTGTTATTTTGTTCTGGTCTTTTGTGAGAACAAATGAGATTGTTCAAACTATGACCATATTCCATAATCAATGGATATGTTAATATAAATCATGTTGGTAAAGTAAACATCTATAAGACTAAATGCTAAACGCTGCAAGACGTGAAAGAGTTTCACTTAAATTGTGACACCACCTTTTTGGTTCATATCGGAAAGAAAAACATGAAGGAACTCCATATTGATGAACTTCTGGAGTCATTTTGTTTTGAATAAATTGACGCTTGTGAGACCTCTTCCAAAAAGATGACTAAAATTCCGTTCATAGGGAAAAGTAGAATGGACGACTAATTTAGTGGAGATTATACATATTTATGTATATAGTCCATTATGTGTAGTCATGTATGGTGGATTAATTTTTCCTTCATAAAATCCGGTCGCTGATTTGAGTAGATATGTGAGTATATCTATTTAAAGAGAACAGAGTTTGACATTTTGAATTTGTTCAAATGGTTGTTAATATGAAGTAAAAAATCATTGTAATAAGATAACCAAGTATTTATGATTGGATCATAAAGAATAAAGTTTGAGTTACAAGTTTAGCAAACATCTGAGAAGTTGCATAACTGTTCTACAACTTATATTACTCGAGTTACCCCACATTAGTTTGGAGTGTTCGAGAGACAAAATCAAACCTTGTTTGATATGGTAAGATAAAAAAAATGCCATTATAATTTTGTAGTTTATACATTAGTGACAACCGCTTTTACACTGAAAAAAGGGTGCCATCATGATCCATTGAAATTGACACCATATAAGATATGGTTTGGGTAATGACCCAAATTGTACTTTTCTTAAGTTTTGGCATGCATAGCATGTGTAAAATGTTTACAAACAAAATGGGATACATATATGTTTATAAGGTTATCCCAACGAATCCATTGGGTATTTCTCCTATCACCGACCAAAGACAAATGTTGTTTGTCAGAAAGGGTTGATTTCTCGAGAAAGTAATTCTCGCGAAACAAGTGAGTGGGAGGACAGTACAAACTCAACGAGATTAGAGAATCTTTGTTATCAAGTCAAGAGCAGCACAGGAAGTTGTTCCGGCGTTTCCTATTTTGACAAAGTAGAAGACACTACATGTGTTGTAGATACTTCAGATGTGTTTGCGTACTGAACCACAAAAGTCCTAAAACTTTGTACTTAGACCAACTTGTGGTTTAAGAGTAAAGTGTTGTTTTGACAACAGAAGGACCTGGACCTTATAAAGGAAGCAAATGATGGGCCCTGACTTCGTAAAATTGACTATGAGTCATTATATCCTCCATAGTATCCTTGTATGAATATCAAGTATGTGACTTCGTAGTCCTTTCAATAGGCATGATGCCTAACAATAGCTAAAGGGTCTATATAGCGACAAAGACATGGATTTTTACATCCTTTGAAAGTTGTACTTATTAAAAAGTTGTTTTCGGCGAAGTTCAAAGAGTTGACTACTACAAGATTTTGATCTTCCGTAGTGATGATTTAGTCTTTGCGGATATTTCTATCAAAAGTTACATATTATGATATGGAAGTTGAATAACAAAACCAACTCTCCTCTCGAGGAAGTTTGATAGAGGATGTGTACTTGACACAGTCTGAGATTTTTGTAAAATTTAAAAGGTTGCTAGAAAGGTATGCACACTTCAATGGTTGAAGTGAGCATAACGAAGTTGAAATATTTACCTTAATGAAGTTATCAAAAGAGTTTGATTCCATCATGAACGATAAAGATGCTTGTAAAGTTACAAGAAATTAAGTGGGAGTGCTATGACATATTTCCAATACTTTATGTAGATGACATATGGTTGATTGGAAAATATGTATTTTAAATATTGATAAAAGGCTTAGAAGATATTGGGCATCGATATCTATAAAATATGGATTGAAGCGCCTGATATGATTGAAGCCAAATTACATAGATGAAATATTGAAGTAAGTCAATATGGAAATGACAGAAAGAGTTCTTGTCACATGGAAAATAATTGAGCAAGATTCAAGTGTTTTGACACAAGATGAGCATCATTGAAATTGAGATTTCTAAGTCATGTTTCCATGCTATGTACACAACCAGATGAGTCCTATGCTATAAAATATTATAGCAGGATAATGCATATGATGATTAGAAAATAGTGGGAGAGATCCTTGTGTCATTTTAAAAATGATAAGGATATGTTTTCCTATGTAGTAATGACAAAATGTTAGTTGTAATATGTTACACTAATAGTTTTGTCATATATTCAAATAAATTTATCTAAATTAAAATACGTGATGAAGCGTAGCACAATAGGCTGGAAGAAAGTTCCATGCTTAATTTTAAAGAGTTTCAAAATTAAAATATTGTGACAGATACTACAACAAAGGCTAAAGTATTTTGTATCAAGGAGTTCTTTATTCAACTTGGTGAATTTCCAAGAATGCTGACACTGTGAAGCTACATTTTCACAATGTTAGTAGCATTACCTTAAGCTGAGGAATTAAGGTATCACCGGAACTTGGTGAATTTCCAAGAATGCTAACACTATGAAGCTACATTTTCACAACGTTAGTGACATTGGTTTAAACTGAGGAATTAAGGTTTCACCGATTGACCATATATATACAAAGCCATCTCATTAAAGAATGAGTGATGCGTGTAGACGCAAAGAACATGCAAATACAATAGGACATGAACAGTTCAGATCTTTTTGATGATGTTTACCACATGCGAAGCATGGTAATAACACTGGAACGCCATGTGTGTTAAGTGCTTACAGACTAGATTGTTGACTCTAGTGCAAGTGGGAAACTGAAGGGAATATGCCCGAGAGGCAAGAATAGAGTGTTTATTATGTTATTCCTTGTTTATGATAGATATTTATTCCTCATGGTAGAATTGTATTAACCGGCAACGTTAATACATGTGTGATTAATAAACAAACCAACGTTCCTAGTGAAGCCTCTCTTTTAACTAGCTCGTTGATTAAAAGATGATCAAGGTTTCCTGATCATGAACATTGGATGTTCTTAATAATGGGGTCATGTCATTATAAGAATGATGTGATGAACATATACCCAATGTGAATATAGCAATGCGATCAAGTCATTAAGTTTACATTGTTATATCAAACATACGAAGTAACTTATTCCTTCGACCATGAGATCATGTCAATCACTGATACCGTAAGGGTGCTTTGATGTCATCAAATGTCACACCATAACGGGGTGACTATAAAGCTGTTGTTAGGTATTTGGAAAGTACTGGTTGAGGACCATCGATCAAGAGTGGGATTTGTCCATCCCAAATGACGGAGAGATATACTCTGGGACCTCTCGGTGATATCACATCAACATCGCTTGCAAGCACGTGATATGATCACAAGTATATTATATCATTGGAACGAGAAAAGAGTATTGGTCGGTAACGATATTGAACAAGGTATGGTTGATACCAATGATCGAATCTCGAACAAGTAAAATATCGCGAGACAAAGGGAATTAGTTCACGACGTTGATGGTTCACACGTTCACGAGAGTCGTCGTTGAATATATAGGAGTCATCACGGATCTCCCGATCCCGTTGTTGATTATTGATCGGAGAGGAGTCTCGATCATGTCTATCTTATTCGCGAACCGTAGTGTGACACACTTAAGGTTCGATGACGCGTTTGAGAGGATACGGAATATCGAAGAATATTTTGGGCAGCACCGAAATTGTTTCGAGGAAAATTGAAATAGTTCAAGTGTTTTTGGTCGAATGGTTGTTAATAGAATTAAGGAATGATTCGAGGTGCTATATGCAAATGTTTGTTAATGGAATTAACAAATATAAATAAAGAAATAAAAATATTTTATTTAGTTATTAAAGGAAAACCTTTGGATTTTCCAAGTGGGAAATAATGGGAAAATGAGTGGGTGTGAGTGGAGTGTCCACTCACATGACGAGGGAAGAGGTGGGGGCACCACCATGGGCTTGCTTCACCAACCCCTTGGCTGCCTCCCCTTCCCCTATTAAAGGAGGATGAGAGCTCTCCCTCCTCCACACACTTTCCCAACTCATTTCCTCTCCAGCGGATGCTCAATTACATGGTGTCCGGCTAGGCGAAGCTCTGACCGTGGGATTCTTCACCACCACCACGTCATCGTGCTGTTGGAGTTCCGAGGGATCCTCTACTTCCACGCCCCGCTGGATCGAGGGAACGGAGGTCGTCATCAACCGTGCGTGTGACCGATCACGGAGGCACCGCCGTATTGCGGTGCACATCTTCTCACTATCGGGATCGGTGTGAGTACGACTACGCCAACAACGAGATTTGATCTCGTAACTCTTTGTGTCTTCGAGGGTATGTGTTCTCCTTAACCCTCTCTTTTCCCGTTGCACTTCATCTCCTAGATTAGATCTTGTCCTTTCGGGTGTCTCTCGCGTAGGAAATTTTTTGTTTTCTATGCAACGACCCCTTCGCAGTTCCATCTCCAAAATAGAAGTTATTCGTGACACGTTCAACAATTTTCATAGGTATTTTAAAAGGAACACTTTAAGAAGGAGTATTTAAAATATCACAAGCATCATTAGATTTATCACATATGGGAGATAAGGTATCATCAGAGCAAATTTTCTCCTCTAATGCCGGGGAAATAAAAAAATTATAGAAACTTGCTTCCCCAAGATTAGACTTTTCCATGGTACTAGAAATAATGGTATCCAAATAATTAATGCAAATAAAGCTCTCTCATATTTTTATTGTTTTCCATTAAGACTAACTAGTAAAAATAAAAACAAGCAACAAGTAAAAATAAGACTAACTAGTGAAAACAAGAAACAAAAAGATATAATTGCAGAATCTAAAGGAAATAACTTCGAACACTCACACCCGAGGATGTAAGAAACTTTTACCTTACCTCCCCGGCAACGGCGCCGGAAAAGAGCTTGATGTCTACGCACTCTTCTATTCTTGTAGACAATGTTGGGCCTCCAAGTGCAGAGGTTTGTAGAACAGCAACAAGTTTCCCTTAAGTGTAATACCCAAGGTTTATCGAACTCAGGGAGGTAGAGGTCAAGATATCCCTCTCAAGCAACCCTGCAATTAAGATACAAGAAGTCTCTTATGTCCCCAACACACCCAATATACTTGTCAGGTATATAGGTGCAGTAGTTCGGCGAAGACATTGTGAAATGCGAGTAATATGGATGGGTATAAGTAATAATAGCAATCTAAAATAAATATGGCAGCAAGCAAACATGTAGTAGAACGGGTGGAAAATGGTGTTTCAATGCTTGGAAAAAAGGCCTAGGGATCCTACTTTCACTAGTGGACACTCTCAACAATGATCACATAATTGAATAACTAAATATCTTCTCTTCACTATGCTACTCTTAACCCTCTCACGTTGGATAACGAACACTAATCATTGCGTAGGGCTGCAAAAAGCATTCCTTAAAGTAAGAATTCCCATGTCAAGTTAACCCGACACTGTCACTATGAGCGCCCTAGAAGGTACTAGACAAACACCACAATTCATAGAGGAGACACACGATGTGCACACTGTCACCTTCATACCGCGGGACAAGGTGACTCCAAAGTTCATATTAATAAAACACTTGAGTAGCACAAGATGAAGAGTAACATCTACTTATTCAACTAGATTACAAAGCTCACGATCACATATAGATCACACCATGGGAGAGAGAGATGAACCACATAGCTACCGGTAGAGCCCTCAGCTTCGGGGAGAACTACTCCCTCCTCATCATAGGAGACAGCAACCCCGATGGAGATGGCGGTGGAGTCGATGGAGATGGCTTCCGGGGGCACTTTCCTGTCCCGGCAGGGTGACAGAACAGACATCTGTCCCCCGAAACTTGTTGGTGGCGGTGGCGGAGCAACAAATGTATTTTGTGGAAAAGATCGATTCCTCTAGGTTTTATAAATCAGGGAGTATATAGGCGAGGTGGAAGGCCAGAAGGATTACCACTAGACGCGCATGTGCGGATTATCGATGAAGCACGTCGATGCAGTGTAGTCCCACGATCCGATCCAGCCGATTCAATCCCGCGATCGTCGAAGTGCTGATCGTACAACACCTCTGCCGGTATCCACACGTACGAGGAGGAGCTCCAACGGCGGACTGCTAGGTCCGGTGCGGCGGCAGGACCGAGTGGGGTTAGGGTTCCCAACGCATGGCCTGAGTACGACCATGCTAGAGACGACCCACCAGCGTGGGTTACTTCCCACTCCGTGATTGATCTCCACGTAGGCCGAAAGCCTAAGATTGGGGGAGGTATGGCTACATCACGCTCATCTATATGTCACATTTCTGTCGGTTTTTTGTATATCTATGTTTTTGTTTCTTTCGCTTGTTTTCGTTTCTTTCGCTTCTTTTTGTTTTCATTGTTTTATTATTACTTTCCAAAACACAAAAAGACCAAAAAAAATTCTATTGTTTCTCTTTATTTTCTTCTTTAGTTTATTTTGTTGTTTTGCTTTACTTTCTAGTTTCGGTTTAATAATCAAAAATACGTGATGATTTTGCTTGTTTGTTTGTTTCCTTCTGTTCTTGTTGTAAATTTGAAAACCCAAAAATATTTGTTGTTCTTCTTTGGTTTTGTAAATTTTGGTGCAGAGTGAAGAGCTTGTTATCATTTTATAATATTCAATCCACACGAGTGAAGAGCAATAATGACGATTTACAAAAATTCAATTTGTGGTGATAGGTTGGTATGAACTCTATGTTTTTCATTTTTGTACATATACTCATCCATGTGGACATGCTTAGTTTGTTCATGTAAGGTGTATGTTATTTAATTGATGCTTAGTAGTTGGTACTCTCTCATGATTAGTTCCAGCTTATTAATATTAGATATCATGTCGTATAAATGTTTGCTAGCATTGTTTATTCATAGAAGGTATGAAATTGTGGTATCTCCCTCTGAATGTTTCGATTGAATCGACTTGGCACATGCTCACGCATGCATAACACTGAAAACAAAAAGTCAATTAAGCCTCGATGATTTATTTTTCCTGAGAGTATTTGTATCACTTTTATGCCCCTATTAATTTTGTTTTGTCGCAAGCATGATTATGACAGTTGTTTCTCTCTTGATTGTCGCTCCTAGTATATTGCTAGCCTTCACCTGTACTGAGTATGAGCTCTACTCGTACATATAACTCCCAAAAACCAAAGTTTCCAAATGTATCTACCATACCTACCTATATGTGGTATTTCACCCTACTCAAAGTAAATTTTCATGTGCTACCTTTAAAACCATCAAAACATTTCTCATTTTGTGACACTGAATTAGCTCACAAGGAAGTAGTAGTTGGGTTTGTTATCTTCCATGATATTTAAGTACCCTGACTTGCATGCTTCATCTACTCATCATTAATTTTGGAAAGAGTTGGTTAGACCATTATAATATCATAAATCTAAACAAATAAATAGACACTCCTCCATGGTATGAGATTGTTGGAAGTCACCCGAGGATTCAGTTAGCCATGGTTTAAAAAATCACCTCCCAAAAATCATTTTACTTCTGTTTATAAAATAAAATCTCTAGCACATGTTAATGCCTGCTTCCCTCTGCGAAGGGCCTTTCTTTTACTTTTACGTTGAGTCTTCACCTTCTCACTTTATGCACCTTCTTGAGAGCATGGCTGTCATTCTTAGTATAATGTGCTTGTCCGAGAACACGATTCATTGTGGTATAACTTTGATGTTCGTATCTTTGATATATTTACTTCTAGTCTTCAATTGAACCTCAGAGGTGCCCTTGCATTTATGTTTTTCAACATTATTAAGGGCAAGCAACATACGACTTTATCATATCTTATTATGAACATTGCAATCCTGCATATTGATACATTTCATGTTGTTATTATTAGTGTGTTGGTATCTCTTCATGGTTTTCAGAACTATTAGGTGACTTTATTTGCATACTTCTTATTATTAATTTCCTAAGCACTTGATCATATAGTGAGAATATTTACATCATACGAAATAAATGTGTTCGTAAAACTTCTTAGCGCACTCAGTTTTCAACTGAATTTCTTGAGGACAAGCAATAAGCTAAGCTTGGGGGGATTTGATACATCCAAAGCGTATCTCATTTTCCGAACACTTTTAATGTTGTTTGTCTTTAAACTTGTGATTTTTGGATACAACTAGCACAGACTAACGTTTTTCTCAGCAGAATTACCTTGGTTTCTTGTCCAGAACTGTTGGAAGGCATAGAGATAAACAAAAACTTCTCCACGCGGTACTTCCAAGATCTAGCCGAGGTGGAAGGCTAGAAGGATTACCACTAGACGCGCATGTGCGGATTATCGATGAAGCACGTCGATGCAGTGTAGTCCCACGATCCGATCCAGCCGATTCAATCCCGCGATCGTCGAAGTGCTGATCGTACAACACCTCTGCTGGTATCCACATGTACGAGCAGGAGCTCCAACGACGGACTGCTAGGTCCGGTGCGGCGGCAGGACTGAGTGGGGTTAGGGTTCCCAACGCATGGGAGTGGAAACTTATGCTCGTTGGGCAAACTGCGCCCCTCTTTATATAGCAAGTTGGAGTGGGCTGGACACCGCTTGTGGCCCATTCCCTCTGTGAGTACAACTAAATAATTTAGTCCATTTCCGGTTCGGGTCCAACCCGACCAATATACTTGCTCCCGCTCTTAAGTGTGCGACCCTGTGGGCTCATGGCGATTTGGACACGATTGGAGTCCGACTCCCAATCGATCAATCGGTAGCGGCTCCTAGCAGAACGTGCCGACTCCCAAGTGCCATAGAGTCATGACGACATACATTCCAATGTGACTTTCATCTGAGTCCCTTTTGCCTCACGATATACCTTGTCAAACTATATATGAATTATCTTCATCCCTTAAATAGCTCAACCCTCTTCTCGGTCTGTGATATATGATTCATCTGACTAACTCTTAGTCAATAGACCCAGTTAACACTTAACTGAGTCGCACATGGCCATGCTTCCTGAATCACATCACTCGATAGGGCCCAGAGAATATCTCTCTAGTCGGAGGGGCAAAATCCCATCTTGATTATCCACATCACGCAGCTTGCTTCTCATTCGACCCGAACTGTGCCTTTATAACTGCCTTGTCACGGAACAGCGTTTGACAGAACCTAAGTCGATGGTTCACAACTCGGATTGTGCGACAACCTTAGGTCTATAGATTACATTGATTGAGACATGGAAATGACGACTTACTCGTTGCATCTCAATATGGGTAAGTCCGACCTGCTAAACTCTTTAGCCAAGTCTGTGAACATTGGAATGGCATCGCCATGCCCATGACAAGTGGAACCGTGTCATCATCCAACACTCACATTAGTCTAGGGTGTGTGTCCAGCACAACCTTAATGACATATTCAATTTAGCATGAACAACATGAATACATAGTTCCACAATCGAATCACATATAACATGACATATATCGATAGCACCATTGTTGTCACAATATACGTCCAATGATTTGGACGCACCCTTAACCACACCAAGATCCATCAGGAGATTCCTGATCCAAACAGATTCCTTTGCAGCCTCCGAGGAAGCAATATACTCAGCCACTGTCGTAGATGCAGACACAGTATCTTGCTTGGAACTCTTCCAGCTCACAGCCCCTCCGTTCATGACGAACACGTATCCAGATTGCGAATGAGAGTCATCTGAGTCGGTGAGATAACTCGGATCCGTGAAACCCTTTACACTGAAATCGTCATCACCTCCATAGAATAGGAACATGTCCTTAGTCCTTCTCAAGTACTTAAGGATGTTTTTAACCGCTGCCCAGTGGGCTTCGCCATGGTCAGCCTGGTATCTACTCGTTTCACTTAGAGCATAGGAAACATCTGGCCTAGTACAAATCATGGCATACATGATGGATCCGACTGCCGAAGCATACGGGATCACACTCATCTGACTTCGCTCATCAGTCTTCATAGTACACTGAGTCTTGCTAAGTTTTACACCATGGGACATTGGTAAGATCCCCTTCCTAGACTCTTCCATTTTGAATTTCTTCAAAACTTTGTCCAGATATGTACTCTGACTCAATCCAATGAGCCACCTTGATCTATCTCTATCAATCCTGATTCCCAGTATGTAAGTCGCCTCACCCAAATCCTTCATTGAGAAACTCCTTTCCCATGATTCTTTGGTTTCTTGCAACATCATGACATCATTTCCCATCAGTAATATGTCGTCCACATATTAGATTAGAAAATTTACCTTGCTCCCACTAAACTTCTTGTATAAACAAGAATCATGATCGCTCTTGATGAAGCCAAACGATTTGACTACCTCATAAAAACAAATGTTCCAACTCCGAGATGCTTGCTTCAACCCATAAATGGATTTATGAAGTTTGCATACCTTGTCAGTTTTAGCTGGATAGACAAAACCTTCGGGATGTATCATATACACGTCCTTAGTTAAATTTCCATTAAGGAAAGCCGTCTTGACATTCATCTACCATATCTCATAGTCGAAATAGGCTGCTATGTCTAACATGACCCGAACTGACTTAAGCATCGCTACGAGCGAGAAGGTCTCGTCATAGTCAACTCCTTGAACTTGTCGGAACCCCTTCGCGACAAGTCGTGCTTTATAGATGGAAATATTTCCATCCATATCAGTTTTGTTCTTAAAGACCCATTTGCACTCGACGGGTCTTGCACCGTCTGGCAGATCAACAAAATTCCAAACTTTATTTTCATCCATGGACTTTAACTCGGATCTCATGGCTCCAAGCTATGACTCGGAATCAGATCCCACCATCGCATCTGAATAAGTTGCCGACTCATTACTGTCTGACAGTAAAAGATCACGAGCATTTTGTAATCTGGCAGATCTCCGTGGTTCCGGTGCTGTTACCGGCGTAGGTACCACGACCGGCTCAGCTTCCAAGGCCCTTGCCGACTCGCCCCTTGCCGGTTCCTCTCTAATTTCTTCAAGCTGCATTGTGCTCCCACTGACTCCTCGGTTGAGAAACTCTTTCTGAAGGAAGACACCATTCCGAGCGACAAACACTTTGCCCTCTTCTTAGAAGTAGTACCCCTAGGTTTCCCTCGGATACCCCACAAAAATACACTTATCCGACTTGGGAGTGAGCTTGTCCGACTGAAGTCTCTTGAAAAATGCTTCACAACCCCAAATCTTAAGAAAAGACAAACTTTGCCTTTTGTCAGTCCACATCTCATGTGGTGTCTTCTCTAGTGACTTTGATGGTACTCTGTTTAGTGTGAACGCTGCAGTTTCTAGACAATAACCCAAAAATGATAAAGGTAGATCTGTCCGACTCATCATTGATCATACCATGTCTAACAAGGTCTGATTTCTCTGTTCCGATACACCGTTCCTCTGCAGTGTACCCGGTGGAGTGAGTTGAGGAACTATTGCACAACTCTTTAGATGGTCATCAAACTCATGGCTCATGTACTCGCCTTCATGGTCCGATCGTAGGAACTTTATTTTCTTGCTGAGTTGATTTTGTACCTCACTCTGGAATTCCTTGAATTTCTCAAAGTCTTCCGACTTTTGTTTCATTAAATAGGTATATCCATACCTACTCAAATCATCAGTGAAGGTAATGAAGTACTCATAACCACCTGTGGCTGTCGTGCTCATTGTACCACATACATCACTATGTATTAGTTCCAACAAGTCAGACACCCTTTCACAACTCCTTGCAAAAGGTGTCTTGGTCATTTTGCCGAGTAGGCATGATTTGCATATCTCGAACGACTCTAAGTCGAATGAATTTAGAAGTCCATCATTATGGATCTTCTTCATGTGCTTCCAACTTATATGACCAAGCCGGAAGTGCCAAAAGTAAGTCATACTTAGATCATTTGGTTTCAACCTTTTCACATTTATGTTATAGACAGATTCACTATCAAGATTCAAATAAATAACCCGTCTTGAACGGGTGTAAATCCATGAAACATATCTTTCAAATATAAAGAACAACCATTATTTATAATATTCGACTCATAACCTTGTCTCATCAAACATGAGACGGAAATAATGTTTCGACTAAGCGCTAGAACATGATAACAATTATTCGGCTCCATTAAAAATCCTGAAGGTAAATGAAGTTGCATCGTGCCGACTTCTAACACAACGACTCTCGCCTTGTTGCCGACCCGAATATCAACCTCTCCTCTCGCCACGCTCCTAGTTCTTACCAGTCCCTGCAACGAGTTGCATATGTGAATAACTGATCCGGTATCATATACCCAAGATTTGTTAGGTGCATCAGCAAGATAAATGTCTATGACATTGCATACAAGCGTACGTGAGTTGGAATTCACACCTCCACTCTTGGCTCTGTCAGCCAAATACTTGGTGCAGTTCCTCTTCCAGTGGCCATCCTGCTTGCAATAGAAGCAATTGGCTCCGGCTGTAGGAGATGGCTTAGTCCTTGAGGAAGCGCTCTGGACTGGGCCATGGGCGTTGCCTCCTGACTTATCCTTCTTCTTTTTGGTCCAAGAACTCTTCTTGAACTTAGACTTATTCTGCACCATCAACACTTGACTAGCGCCTTCTTGAGATCAGCCTCTGCTGTCTTGAGCATCCATCTAATTTAGTGAGATTCTTATCCAGACCATGCATGTAGTAGTTGAGATGAACGGACCATACACACTAGGAAGAGAGTTCATAATTATATGAGTAGCGAACTCTTTGCAAATTGGGAAGCCCAACCTATCCAGAGACTGCACGTAACAAGTCATCTTGATTACATGCGGACTCACTGGATCGCCATCTTTGAGCTTACAGCCCAGCAAAGTTTGAGAGACTTGATACCTCTCGGTCTTTGCCTGAGCCTGGAACAAACTTTTGAGGCTTTCGATCATATCGTAGGCCTCAACATTCTCGAACTGCTGCTGCAAGTCCGGTTCCATGTGTGCAAGCATAAGACAGCTAATTTTCGTAGACTCATCTCTAGTCTTACGGTAGGCATTCATGACAGCGATTGTCGCATCATCATGAGGCTCATCTGGAAATGGAGTGTCTAAAACATGGTCTTTCTTGTCATGCTTGAGGACTATCCTCAGATTACGGTACCGGTTGGTGAAATTAGTTCCATTAAGCTTATCTTTCTCTAGGATTGACCTCAACGCAGAAGTGGACAACTGAGGAAGGTTGCTAGGTGCCATTGATCTACAACATAAAATATGCAAAACACTTAAGACATATATTCATAAAAGAGCAGGCATATTAAATGCTTTAATACTTATGCTCCCACTAGAACCAACACCCCTCCGATGTTTGCTAAGTGATTCAAGATCCTAAATAAGCAAGCCGACTAGTGAGCTTTAGCATCACCGCTAGTCGTCAAGTGATCTAGGTAGGCAACATCTTGCCAATCGTATGCGATACGACTCCTGTTAGTTGGGTGGCATCCCATGCCTCGGCTCCCAACCTACCTCGCCCCGAGCCCCACAACCGTTGTGATGGACTCGTCTAGCTTACCAAGTGCTTCCGCTGTAAGAGTCCGACTCAAACCCACCTAATCGGAAAGAATTGGTAGCACCTCAATTTTATGAGCCCACTACCAAGAATATCCGACTTGTGATGGTACAGCACTGGCGGGACGATCGACTATTGAGTGATTAAAATCTACCAACTATCTAAATAGAGGTAAAAAATACATAACAATAACACAAATATATCAATTATAATGATAAATGTATGGCTCTCTTCATAGTGATCTCCATCTCCACAAAGCTTGTAAGTCGACTCGTGCCAACTCTTGTCACGTGCCATCTTACTCCATGTTGCCGACTTGTACATCGACTTGCATATCATCCGGCTTCTCTAAAAAGCTACACTAACCTTGTAAGTCGACTCGTGCCAACTCTTGTCACGTGCCATCTTACTCCATGTTGCCGACTTGTACATCGACTTGCATGTCATCCGGCTTCTCTAAAAAGCTACACTAGCTAGTAAATAAAAAATTACATAGAGAATCCGACACGCAAGCCGTTATACAATATAATGACATCACCTAGGCTCCAGCCGGCTGACAAATACATGATACGCAGATCACGTATGGATTACACACATTACATGCACATAAGCCATACCATTCACAACATCCTGCAAAAACAAGTTATACATAGAAACGATATCTACCGGCATTGCGAAACTCCTAACGACATCTAAGGTGCTACGACAGGGCGAAGCCGGCGGTCCGAACATGGATTTCTTCATCGGATAAAACAATTTTACCCAAATCTCATCCGTATTCCGATTCGGCCAAACTCTTTGATCTTCGATCACCGCAACTGGATATATGTGTCACGGTATACCCCGATGGCCGAAACTGACCAGTAGGGGCAAGTTCTTCCATGACCTTAGCAGTATGATCACGGAAACCAGATTATCCATTAACCCCCGAGTACGATTGATCCAATCAACCTTGTACAAAACCGATCTATCTTATAGAAGGACCACCAAAACAACAATTAGATCCAATCTAACGCTAACTACATATCACATATGTGCAAATCACGGGCCTAAAACCAGAAGCTACCGATCTGATACCACTGTTGGAACGCATAGAGATAAACAAAAACTTTGCTACGCGGTACTTCCAAGATCTAGCCGAGGTAGAAGGCCACGAGGATTACCACTAGACGGGTAGGTGCGGATTATCGATGAAGAACGTAGATGCAGTGTAGTCCCATGATCCGATCCAGCCGATCCAATCCCGCGGTCGTCGAAGTGCTGATCGTACAACACATCTGGTGGTATCCACTCGTACGAGGAGGAGCTCTGACGGCGGACTGCTAGGTCCGGTGCGGCGGCAGGACTGCTAGATACGGTGCATCGATAGGACTGAGTGGGGCTAGGGTTCCCAACGCATGGGAGTGGAAATTTATGCCCGTTGGGCAACCTGCGCCCCTCTTTATATAGCGAGTGGCAGTGGGCTGCACAACGCTTGTGGCCCATTCCCTATATGAGTCCAACTCACTAATTTAGTCCAGCTCCGGTTCGGGTCCAACCCGACCAATATACTTGCTCCCGCTCTTAAGTGTGTGACCCTGCAGGCTCATGTCGACTTGGACACGATTGGAGTCCGACTCCCAATCGATCAATCGGTAGCGGCTCCTAGCAGAACATGCTGACTCCCAAGTGTCATAGAGTCATGACGACATACCTTCCAATGTGACTTTCATCTGAGTCCCTTTTGACTCACGATATACCTTGTCGAACTATAGGCAAATTATCGTCATCCCTTAAATAGCTCAACTCTCTTCTCGGTCCGTGATATATGATTCATCTAACTAACTCTTAGTCAATAGACCCAGTTAACACTTAACTGAGTCGCGCATGGCCATGCTTCCGGAATCACATCACTCGAGAGGGCCCAGAGAATATCTCTCTAGTCGGAGGGGCAAAATGCCATCTTGATTATCCACATCACGCGACTTGCTTCTCATTCGACCCGAACTCTGCCTTTATAACTGCCTTGTCACGGAACAGCATTTGACAGAACCTAAGTCCGTGATTCACAACTCAGATTGTGCGACAACCTCAGATCTAAGGATTACATTGATTGAGACATGCAAATGACAACTTACTCGTTTCATCTCAATATGGGTCAGTCCAACTTGCTAAATTAAACTATTTAGCCAAGTCTATGAACGTTGGAATGGTATCGCCATGCCCATGACAAGTGGAACCATGTCATGAGTCAACACTCACATTAGTTTAGGGTGTGTGTCCAGCACAACCTTAATGACCAATAAAAATTTAGCATGAATAACATGATTACATAGTTCCACAATCGAATCACATACTCAATGACATATATCAGATGTTCAAAACAAGGACAACTTAATAACTTTATGAATACATTGGGAATTACATCATACATGATTGCCTCTAGGGCATATTCCCAACAAGAAAAACCAACTTTCAGGAAATATCCCGAAAAAGATCCCAAAGTCCTTATTTCACCCGAAGACCCCCGGAGCCAGAAGAAGAGCCGGAGGGGGGCAAGGAGGGGCCCACACCATGGGCTGGCGCCCCCCTAGGCCGTGCCGCCTGGTGGTGTGGCTTCCCCAGGCACCCCCTTGGGCTCCCCTTTCGACTACCTAAGCCCCGTAACCTAAAAATATCGGGGGGTTCTTCGTATTCCAGAGAAACATATTAGAGCGCCGCCGCCACCTCGAAACTCAATTCGGGGATCAAAATTTCCTGATCTGGCGCCTTGCCGGGACGGGGATTCGGAGGAGATCATCGCCATAGTCATCGCCACCACCTCTCCATCACCCATCGATGATTCCCGCATCCATGTGTGAGTAATCCCCGCTGTAGGCTGAGAGGGATGTTAGGGATTGGATGAGATCGTTCATGTAATAATGTCAGATTGTTAAGGCATGGTGCCTAGTATCCGTTGTTAGTGTTTTATATCATTGTTGCAACTTGTTATGATTAATGCTTGTCACTAGGGCCCGACGCCATGATCTAAGATCTGAACATGTTATTGTTTCATGAATATAATTATTTTTCTTGATCATATCTGCAAGTTGTTTACATACATCATTGTCCGGAACCCGAGGCCCCGAAGTGACAGAAATTGGGACAACCAGAGGTGATGGCTGTGATGTGAGGATCACATGTGTTCACTGAGTGTTAATGCTTTGCTCCGGTGCTTTATTAAAAGGAGCACCTTAATTACCAGTAGTTTCCCCCACCCCACTGCAACGGGCTGGTAGGACAGAAGATGTTGTGCAAGTTTCTCATTGCGAGCACCCACGACTAAATTGGAACACATGCCTATGTTTTGCCTAGAACATGGATGCTTTATTATTATCTATATGGAATGCCCATGTTTTGATTATTACAAGAACTATCTTATCCATGCAACGCCAGCTCATCTATCCCTATGACTACAGTACGTTAATCCCACTTTTTCCTACAATTGCTACCACTGTTACTATTTTACTCCTGCTATTATTTTACTACTACTACTGCTGCTATAAAATTGTTACCACTGCTAAACAGTTGCGAGCAAGTCTAATTTCAGGTGCAGCTGAACTAACAACTCATCTGTTAAGGCTTATCAATATTTTTGGCTCCCCTTCTGTTCAATCAATAAATTTGGGTTTTACTTCCCTCGAAGACCATTGCCAACCCCTATACTTGTGGGTCATCAAAGGGTCTTCACCATTTTCCATGCTCGTTGTATGTATTTATTGGTGTTGGGGAAATCTTGCTTTTTCGGTGCCTTTGACTTAGATTTCCACGCCTCGTATTCATCCTTTGCGATCTCCCGGGTTTCCTTTGGAGTATAGTCGTAAGGTAACTTTGATAGATCCTTTGGTACTTTTGGTAGGGGCAGTCGAGGTTTTGGTGATTTGTTACGAATCCCCAGAGATGCGGTGGTACTCTTCCGCTTTTGGCTGCCCTGATACTTAGTGGACGGAGACGGCTGACACGGCGGTGTAGACGACCGCGCTGGATACGGCAGGCGCACCGGAGACGGCGAAGACGACTGTTGCACTGGAGACTGGTGAGGAGTCGATGGCCTCGGAATCCGATTTGGAAGCACGATGTGTTCCTTTAGCCATAGAGCGGTAGACTACGGTGAGTTGGTTTAGTTTCAGTTGGTAAGGCATAGCTGACCGCTGCCTTAATGGTTATGTTGTTGAGGACTTTCACATGCAGCTCACAAGGTGTCATCTCCGTAATATCATCCACCATGTGCATCATCGGCGGTGAATCGTCATCATCACCCTGGAGCCAGGTAGAAGCAACGCTGCTTTTCCGATTAGATTGTGCGGCGCCGGTAGCATCGAATGTAACTTCTACCACGTGTGGTAGGCCGGTAGTACCTTGCTGCTGGCTAAGTCTGTCAATTTGTTCATGCTGCCGCAGTGCTTGCTCCTGCATCCGCTTTACTTGTTCTTCAAGGTTACGCCACCAGTCTGACTAATTCATTGCTTCAGCTGCCTCCAATGCCTTTCTCCTCTAAAGAATTCTATCAGGATATTTCTTACACTCCTCGGCAAACCAATATTTCCAAGGAATGCCGCCTGGTGTGGTTCGTGTCCGTCCTGCGTATTCCTTATTCTTAAGGGCGCGTGTGAGCTCGTCATTCTCTCTATCTGGCTCGAACCTCCCCTCTTAAGCGTCCTTTATTGCGTTTCTAAGACCTTCAAGCAGGTTGTTCTCAAGTTTGTCCCACTTAGGCACGATAACCTTGTAGCCAGGTTGCCCCATAGTATGGTGATATATCTTTTTAGCGAAGTTTTTCTTATTTGTTGCGGACCTTATCAGAGCATCCTCCAACTGCTTGTACTTCATACAATCTGCCCATAACGCTTTTATCTTCTCATACACTCCAGTGAAATCCAGAATCTTATTTTTCTTCATAAAGTCAAGCTGCAATCTTTTCTTCCAGTTGCTGAATTGTTGGGCCATCTTCTTAAGAGTCCACGCCTTGACCTCTTTCACTAAATCAATTTTATTTTGATCTAGGGTAGAATCCTCCTCATTCTCATCCACCTCCCACGTCAGTAGGATGACATTAGCCATGATCTTTTTGAAAAGATTTTCTTTGGCTAAGTTACTGACATATGCAATTCCTTCTCTATCGGCGTCTTTTGGCTCATTCCACTCTTGAATAGTGTTTGGGATGTGGTCCCTAACAAGTACTCTGTATTGCTTTACAATTTTTTTTGGCAACATCAATGAGAAGCTCGGGTGCGTCGTCTGCAGCGATCTTTTTGATCCTATACCTTTCAATCTCTTTCAAATTCTTGGTTGGGCCTTGTTTAGTCTTCATTTCGGAGGATTTGCTAGATCCGTATATGTATGGCTAAAAAAAGAAAGAGTGTTAATACATGTATATAGACGACATATGCTTCATTAATTAACTAGTGTATATATAGGGCTCCTGTTATATACTCCTGGGTGTATATACTCCCATACTCAATATACCACACATACGAGGGTATTATACCCTTTATTATTTTTCATATACCTCATTAATTATTCTAAAATACCTCAATACAATTTGTATGGAAAAAATATCATCAGAGTCCTCCGTTTTTTCAGTATACCATTTTTACGTACATAAAAGCACTATATGTACACATAATAGAAAATATGTAGAATCTAATGAATTTTTTCAGAAAATTCATTTTGGGGTATCTAGTATTAAATAGTGAAGTATATTAAAATAATAATGAGGTATAAATGGTTCATTTATGTGGTATATTTGCACGTGAGAATACGTACACCCAGGAGTACTGAACATTTTCCTATATATATATATACATATAATGCACCTTGATACGTCTCAAACGTATCTATAATTTCTGATGTTCCATTTTGTTTTCATGCCATATGCTACATGTTTCCTATACACTTTATGTCATTTTTATGGATCTTCTGGGACTAACCTATTGACAAGATGTCACAGAGCCAGTTCCTGTTTTCTGCTGTTTTTGGTTTCAGAAAAGTTGTTCTGAAAATATTCTCAGAATTGGACGAAACAAAATCCCAGGATCTTAGAAATATGTCACGTATACCGAGTCTGGAGGGGATCCAGAGGGTCCCTGGAGGGCCCATACCATAGGGCGGTGGGCCCCCTGTTAACCCACAAGTATAGTGGGTGTATCGTAGTACTTTCGATAAATAAGAGTGTCGAACCCAACGAGGAGCGGAAGGTGTTGAGAAGTAGGTTGGATAGAGGATTAACTGTAAACACTAGCAAACGGGTTTTTGGTGGTTTTTGATATAGCATATAAATAAAGTGTGAGTAAATAAATAACAGTAAATAATGTTGCAGCAAGTGGCCCAATCCTTTTGAGAGCAAAGGACAAGCCGATTGTTTTACTTATGATTACCAAACGTTCTCGAGACACATGGGAATTTCGTCAAGTGCTTTCACTTCATTACGGTTGAATAATATTTATTGGTTCGTTAAGTCTTGTGTGGGTGAACTTATGCTAATGCACCGTCCAAATAGGACTAATACATACTTGTGATTATACCCCTCGTAAAGATCCACAAATACAAGAAAGTAATTAAGATAAATCTAACCATAGCCTTAAAACTCCGGGATCCTACACTACCTCGTGCATTGGTTTCCTAACGGGGGTTTAGGTTTCTGTCACTCCGACAACCCCACAATTAGTAGCCAAATACACAATGCATCCTCGTAGGCCCATAAAGGTGAAGTATTGATGACCCACAAGTATAGGAGATCACAATGTTATTTTTCTGCTTTCCTCATCCATGCATCATGCTAATCCACTTTCATATAATGATTAGTCGTAAAACAATTAATTCAACCATAATTCATGGGCTTTCCATATGCAATCCAATTGCATGTGGGTCCATTTAATCATGTTGCTATCTTGTCAACTAGTTTATTTTGATGCATCAATTAAATGGTCATGCATCATCCCATGTTTGTGCACTATGCCATGATATTGATTGTTTATCTTTCTGCATTGTCTGTTTGCTTCTTCTCGGATAAACGACGACGTTGAGACCGACGATACTTACGACACCCCTTCTAAGGATTTAGCTCAGTACCAGGCTACTGGGTTTGCAGGCAAGTTATCACTCACATGAACCACTGTGTTCCTTTCAACATTGGTTACCGATACTTTCCGTTGTTCTTTTATGCTAGCCTTAGTAGTAGTTGTTTCTGTTACGAACCCATCACATGAATCCCTTAACCTTGATATTGCCTCACCTCCACTCCTATCACCCCCTTGGTTGAGCCAGTGTCTTACTAGCATGCTTAGGTTGCCTTTGCTCGAGTCTGTTATCCGTTACTTTCTGTTACTATATCTATTACGTTGTGGGGGCTCGATGTTTAATCAATCAATCATGCTAATGTTATTGTTAAATAATAAATTTGATGATAAGGCACCGGCAGGAGGCCCTGTGTGGTTTTGAGGCCTGCTAGTGTCGACCCTAATAGGAAAAGGGTCTTGTCTACTGATCCATGATGAGCGCACTAACCGCATGTGGGAAGCGAGTATGGGCGCCCCCTCAATTTGATTCGATTCGCATCTCGTCCAAATCGACTCATTTAGTTCGTGTTTTCCATTTGCCGCATGCATGTTTTTGCGAGCCCAGGCCAGGGTGGAACTTTTGTAGTCGGCATATAGGGGTACACGGTCTTAGAGTGCTATGAGGGTCCCTTTTCTTCGGGGCTTGATTAGCCGTGCGCCCAAGGTTCTTTGGGCTTGATGCGAAGAAGAGTTGAGTTGTGTTGAGTGCCCCGCTTGGTGGGAGGTATCCCATCTGGCGGGTTATTCATGCGTGTACGGCCAAATTGGTGCAACCCTGCAGGGATAATCTTCTCGAGAAGCCGTGTTTTCCGCGGTTATGGATTACTTGGTGAAAGTACTGGCTAACAAGTACTCAGGACAACTTAAACCTAATGATTAACAACCTTACCCCCAATGATTAACAACTTGACTAGTAATAGGCTTATTGACACAATAATATGAACCATCATTAATTCAACTGTGTGAGTTATCCTCGGATTGCTTCTTTGGATAAGGGGCGAGATCCAGGATGGGTTTGTTTGAGGTTAGTTGATAGGTTGGTTACAATAATCGATCTTATCTCCTTTCTGTTAGCCGGAAGTGGTAGAATCTCTGTAGTTGGTTAGTGCAGCCAGTTGCAGCATCTTTTATATCCCCCTTTTCCTTCCGTTGAACCCAAAGCATCTGTGCTTGGTGTTGACGGGTTACACTTTGGTGAACTGTGAGTCTTGCTTGCCAGTACGTTTATGTACTGACCCCTTTGGGGCTGTGGTTTCCGCAGACGACGATTCCGAGGATCTCCATGGTGGCTACTACGTGGAGTATGATGACGACACTGCTGACGAGTAGATAGCGAACCCGGGCAGGATCCGAGACTTCGTGGATGGGCTCCGTCATTTCGTTTCCGGCCTCTTAGGCCTATTTGGATCTTGTCTGTACTCAGACATGTTGAATGCTTCCGATGTGATGTAATCATGTTATGTTGGGGCATGTGCCCTATGAATGATTGTATTTGCTATCTCTGCTCTAATGAGAGCTATTTGCACCTTATTTCAATCTTTTGTGTCGTAGAGATCTGTTGTGATATCACTTGTTCAAACGCCGTTGACGTACCATGTGTGTATGTTTTGAAGTACGTCAATGGAAGTATCCTGATTTCTATGGGATTTACGTCGACGCTGAACAGATAGGGGTTGGTTGTCACACATACGTGTGTTGGCCTACTCGTAAGAGGACGCGGGTGCCGGTAAGCCCCGTAATCCAATCTACTACTGTTCAACGGAACGGCGAGTATCCTTTAGAAGTCCGGGTGCGACAAATGGTATCAGAGCCTGTCTGCCTGTAGGATCCCTTTTTACTGGTCGCAGTGGAGTCTAGAAACTATTTTGTAGCTATATAGGAAAAATGAAACGTGAGAGTAGGAATTCTGCCATTTTTCTTCTTTCCCCACCCACCCTCCCTTTTTCTGGTAAGGAAGTGCAACGTTGTTTTTCCCTTCTCATCTAAACTTTCAAGTTAGGATTTCACGAATTCTGGTTTCTCTAGGATAGCTATATCTACTAGACCATAGGAATGGAGGTGGTTGTGACATGATTTATCATGTTGCCTACTCACGATTGAGAACGGAGGCGTGTAAGCCCCGGAAGCAGATCCTCTATTCCTTAAGCAGTAGATATTGATCCTTTAGAAGCCCGGATGGGCTTTTCCGTAGTACCTCAGGAGTGTTTTGTTCTCGTTTTCCCCGATGTTGCTATCCTGTTCTTCTCAACATCCTTTTCGTCCGTTCAAATCTTGTTGTTGTTTTCCACATCAATTCTTTTACCGGCATCAAATCAAAACTTTCCAAATATCAAGTCTATCTGGCCAGAAAGGTTGTTGTTGTTTCGAAAACTACCAGGCTATGAGAGCTGGCATTCCTATCACCTGGGGTTGTTTCGATGAAACATTCCTGAATCACCACATTCCAGATAGTCTATCCTCTAAATCAATCAAATCCTGTTCAACTATACACCCTCAATACAAAATCTCTCCCTTTACTTGAAAATGTTCCGGTGGTTTCCAAATTCCCCGACGTCTATCCAATGTGCACGATGTGTTTCACGTGTCACAGCTCAACAGGATCTTCCCAAGAAGTTTCCGGACCTTTTCTTTTCTCAGTAGGAATCTCGGGGCGCGATTCCTTCAAGGGGGGGGCGTTTTGTAACAGCCCAAGTATGAAAACCTACCATTTAGAATGTTTGATTTCTTGTTGTTAATGTATTGCATCATGTCATCATGTTGTTGCATTTGTTCCTTTTGTTTTGCATCTGTTATCCTTTGTTCTCACAATGAAACTCAAACAATTTCAAATGCCTTGTTTTCATACTTGCTCTGTTACAACTTTTGGAATAAAAATAACAAATAAAAACAACCCAACTTGTTCTCATTTTATTTCCACTTTGAGCAACAAATAAATTGGTGCTTTCATTTCAATTAAATATTTCCCAAATTGTTTTCAAACTCAAACTCAAATGCAAACAGCACCAATTTCCAAATCATTAAAACTACCAATCTATTCTAATAATTTTAACCACTTTAATTAATAGGGTTACCCTATTAAATTTGATGTTTTCCAATATTAAATCAATCAGTTGCAAATTATTCAAATTTCAAATCAGTTGGCAAACAGCAACCCAAAATTTGGTTTCCCAAAAACTTAAGTGGTGAGGTGGTAGAGTTTGAACCTACCAGCCCACTGGAATTTTTCCAAGATTTTATCCACTCAAAAAACTATCAAATGTTTCCATTTGCCTTTGCTACAAAAAAAAAACTGCAGAACAAAAATAAATAAAAAGGAGAGAGAGGGGCATCCAGCAAGCCCAGCCCAACTAATTCTTTCTGGCCCTATACCCTTCTTCCACCTCGTTTGTCTTCTTCCTCACAGTACGATCACCTCCAACACCACACGATCTTCCTCCCCCTCCTCAGATGCTTGCCGTACCAGGCACCTCTCCCCCATAAAACTAACCTACCCCGACCACCTGCCTCAGCCCTAGCCCTCCTCTTCCCTCGAGCGCCGCCAATCTCCTTCTTCTTCCTCCCTGTCTCTGCTCCTCTATACGCAACCAACAGCAGCAGCCCCCAACCACCCGCCGGTGATCGCCGCCCCACGGTCACCTCGAGGACCTGCTGACCCCCGGAATGGAACCGGCCCCCTCCCAGCTCCAAGTTCGCTGAAGGGACCCCCGCCGGTTACTGCCCGGAGCGCCGCCGCCGTGGCCTCCAATCGCCGGCGACCTCCTCTGCTCCACCACCGATCGACCTGCTGTCCGCCTTCCCCGTGCGCCTCCTTCCATCCCCCCAAGGTGAGCCTCCTCCTTCTCCTTCCCTCCCCTCATCTCTCCCTTGGCCGCACCCCCCACGACGCCCCCTCTCCGGCGCCGAGGTCGCTGCCGGCGATCCCTCCATGACTCCCTTCCGCTCGGGTTCAGTTACGTGCAGCACGAACAGGTTCAGTTAGTTCAGGAAAACCACCCGCAATCACAGCCTAACTCCCCACCGTATCCCCTTCTAACCAACACAGAGCAGTAGCCCATCTGGTTATGTCCCCTTTGCGCGTCCAGGAGGTGGGCGGATCGAATCCCACCCCTGCAGTATAAAACCCCTTTTTATTTTTGCAATGCTTTGGTACAGAAACTTCCAGGAATCACAAATAGGACCTTGCAAATTAATTCTAGACCCCTGCAATTTATTTCTAAGTCCCTAGCAGCTAAAAATGACAGATTTGCACTATATCTTGTAAATTGCATAAGAAAATCATTGTAACTCAAAATTTAACTTTTTAAATATGTTTTCTGTACCAAATTAAATGTTCTACCCAAATATAAAACTTGTTTACTGTTTTGAATATTTTAAATTGGTGCAATATTTGAAAACTTGTCAAATTCACTTAAACTTGCAAAATTCATAACTTGTTCATAAAAATTCCAAATTCCACAAACTAAATATGTTTTCCAATCAACTTTTCATGTACTTTCCAAATATAAATTTTGTTTGCTGTTTTGAATAATTTAAATTTCTGAAAACAACTGTTTCTTGTTTATTGCATTTAAAATTGCCAAAATAATAACTTGCTCATTTTAAATCCAATTTCAACAAATGAAATATGTTTTCCATGCAAAATTAAACCATATTTCCAAATATTAAATTTGTTTCATGTTTTGAATAATTAAAATTGGTCAAATGATTTAAACATTGTTTAAATCATTTAATATTGCTAAATTCATAACTTGATCAAATCCAATTCTTTTGGGACATATAAAATATGTTTTCAAACCATCAAAGCATAACCTTTTCAAATATGAACTTCACTCAATGTTTTGCAAAAATAAAAACTCAAATAAGTTCATGTTTGAATTAAATTCATTTAATTCTTGCTTACACTTGTTTAATTCATAAATAATTTATTTGAAATCCTTTTTCAACAAGTGAAACATGTATTCCAACTAAAATCTTGTTTTCTTTTCAAATATAAACTTTGTTATCTATTTTGAACAAATTAAAGTGGTGAAAACAACAAATGCTTGTGTGACACCTTTAAGTAACCAAAATTTCCTAACTTAATGAATGAATTTCCAAACTTGGTCAACCTTTTTTCCAATTGCTTCTATTGTTGTTATTTTTCTTTTTTCCTCATCCATGCATCATGCTAATCCACTTTCATATAATGATTAGTCGTAAAACAATTAATTCAACCATAATTCATGGGCTTTCCATATGCAATCCAATTGCATGTGGGTCCATTTAATCATGTTGCTATCTTGTGAACTAGTTTATTTTGATGCATCAATTAAATGGTCATGCATCATCCCATGTTTGTGCACTATGCCATGATATTGATTGTTTATCTTTCTGCATTGTCTGTTTGCTTCTTCTCGGATAAACGACGACGTTGAGACCGACGATACTTACGACACCCCTTCTAAGGATTTAGCTCAGTACCAGGCTACTGGGTTTGCAGGCAAGTTATAACTCACATGAACCACTGTGTTCCTTTCAACATTGGTTACCGATACTTTCCGTTGTTCTTTTATGTTAGCCTTAGTAGTAGTTGTTTCTGTTACGAACCCATCACATGAATCCCTTAACCTTGATATTGCCTCACCTCCACTCCTATCACCCCCTTGGTTGAGCCAGTGTCTTACTAGCATGCTTAGGTTGCCTTTGCTCGAGTCTGTTATCCGTTACTTTATGTTACTATATCTATTACGTTGTGGGGGCTCGATGTTTAATCAACCAATCATGCTAATGTTATTGTTAAATAATAAATTTGATGATAAGGCACCGGCAGGAGGCCCTGTGTGGTTTTGAGGCCTGCTAGTGTCGACCCTAATAGGAAAAGGGTCTTGTCTACTGATCCATGATGAGCGCACTAACCGCATGTGGGAAGCGAGTATGGGCGCCCCCTCAATTTGATTCGATTCGCATCTCGTCCAAATCGCCTCATTTAGTTCGTGTTTTCCATTTGCCGCATGCATGTTTTTGCGAGCCCAGGCCAGGGTGGAACTTTTGTAGTCGGCATATAGGGGGACACGGTCTTAGAGTGCTATGAAGGTCCCTTTTCTTCGGGGCTTGATTAGCCGTGCGCCCAAGGTTCTTTGGGCTTGATGCGAAGAAGAGTTGAGTTGTGTTGAGTGCCCCGCTTGGTGGGAGGCATCCCATCTGGCGGGTTATTCATGCGTGTACGGCCAAATTGGTGCAACCCTGCAGGGATAATCTTCTCGAGAAGCCGTGTTTTCTGCGGTTATGGATTACTTGGTGAAAGTACTGGCTAACAAGTACTCAGGACAACTTAAACCTAATGATTAACAACCTTACCCCCAATGATTAACAACTTGACTAGTAATAGGCTTATTGACACAATAATATGAACCATCATTAATTCAACTGTGTGAGTTATCCTCGGATTGCTTCTTTGGATAAGGGGCGAGATCCAGGATGGGTTTGTTTGAGGTTAGTTGATAGGTTGGTTACAATACTCGATCTTATCTCCTTTCTGGTAGCCGGAAGTGGTAGAATCTCTGTAGTTGGTTAGTGCAGCCAGTTGCAGCATCTTTTATATCCCCCTTTTCCTTCCGTTGAATCCAAAGCATCTGTGCTTGGTGTTGACGGGTTACACTTTGGTGAACTGTGAGTCTTGCTTGCCAGTACGTTTATGTACTGACCCCTTTGGGGCTGTGGTTTCCGCAGACGACGATTCCGAGGATCTCCATGGTGGCTACTACTGGAGTATGATGACGAGACTGCTGACGAGTAGATAGCGGACCCGGGCAGGATCCGAGACTTCGTGGATGGGCTCCGTCTTTTCGTTTCCGGCCTCTTAGGCCTATTTGGATCTTGTCTGTACTCAGACATGTTGAATGCTTCCGCTGTGATGTAATGATGTTATGTTGGGGCATGTGCCCTCTGAATGATTGTATTTGCTATCTCTGCTCTAATGAGAGCTATTTGCACCTTATTTCAATCTTTTGTGTCGTAGAGATCTGTTGTGATATCACTTGTTCAAACGCCGTTGATGTACCATGTGTGTATGTTTTGAAGTACGTCAATGGAAGTATCCTGATTTCTATGGATAGTTTACGTCGACGCTGAACAGATAGGGGTTGGTTGTCACACATACGTGTGTTGGCCTACTCGTAAGAGGACGCGGGTGCCGGTAAGCCCCGTAATCCAATCTACTATTGTTCAACGGAACGGCGAGTATCCTTTAGAAGTCTGGGTGCGACACCCAACCCTAGCCTCTCCCTCCTCCTTCCTCTCCAGCCGCCGCCATCCACCTCTATTCCTCCCCTGCTCCTTTTTCTCCTCTAAAATTTTACTAAACTAGTGAAACGGAGCTTCCATGGCCGGAACTTCGCGGCCATGGCGCCGCCGTTCTTCTCGCTGCCGTGCCGCGCAACCAACGGGAATGGAACCAGGAGGGTTCCATCTCCGCCTTTGCTGAAGGAACCACGGCCGGAGGACGACAACATCGACGGCGCCATCAAGATCTTCCCGGTGACAACCGCAGCTTCTTCCTCGTCTAGCTCGTATGCCTCACGTGGCCGTGCGTCTTCCTCGAGCCCGTACGCTTCACCGGCAACCCCAAGGTGAGCCTACGCATCCGGGACACCTCCTCCCTGCCTTCCCCCTGCTCTGGTTGCCGCCGTCGTGCGCCGCCCGCGTTAGATCGCCGTCGTTCGCCTACAGTTACGAGCAGGACGCAGCCTCCCGTTTTCTTCAGTTTCGGATCTGTATCCCTTACACAAACGCAGCCTCAGCCCAGTGGCTAAGGCCCATCATCTGCACCCCTGAGATCCCTAGTTTGAATCCCGGCGGTGGCAGTATGCCCAACCTTTTTTTGGGATTTATTTCCCGCAGCCAACCCCACATGTCATTGACCCTGGAGGCCACGTGTCGCTGGGCCCCATCTGTCAGTGGTAAAAAAATACGGGTATGGCCTAGCCCCGGTATAAAACGTTTGGGCCTTTTTCTTTTGTTCTAGGATTTCAGAAAACATATTCAAAACTTAATTTGTAAAATCAATAACTAAATGAAAAATGCTCCAATTGGAATGATTCAAATTTCCGTAGATTCATAACTGTGAGCACTTTCGAAATATGTAAAAATGTCAACATGTTTCTGTAATAATTTGTGCACTAAATATATAAATACAGAAAATGGAATAAAAACTGGAATCTTGCAAAATTCATAACTTGAGTTCTGTTCACCCAAATTGAGAAAACTTGAGCTCTAAAAATTTGTCTTAACAAACTATAAAACAATGGTATTTTATTTGGGCACAGTTGGATAAAAGTGGACCACGAAAACAACCATTTTCTGTTCTGGCCAGAAAAGAAAAGAGAAAAGAAAATGACATAACTAAATTCAATAATGATCCAAAAATTATGTTTAATATCTCCAAATGTTCAGTGAAACATTGTCCACATGTTTTCAAGTATTTCCCATGCTTTTGTAACTGAAAGTACCTCTTTTTAAATTGTTTACCAAAAATGGCAGAAATGAAAACAATAAGAATTAATTCTTATTTTTTATTTTCTTCACCCAAAAATTATGGAAACTATACCAAAATGGAAAGAACTTCAATTAATAACAGAAAAGCATCATTTCATGCATGTGGGAATACTATTGATGTATTGGTCTTATTAAAATTAATAATAGGCCACTAAGATAAATATGAGAGGTTTCCAAATAATGCAAACTTATTTGGGACACTCATTTAACTTGATGATCATGTCCATGATCTCTTACTTGCATTAAAATGTCATGCATCATCCCATGTTTGTGCATTATGCCATGTTATTGATTGTCCGTCTCTCTTCGTTGTTTGTTTGCTTCTTCTCGAATAGACGACGACGTTGAGACATACGAGGTTTACTATACCACTTCAGAGGAGTTAGCCCAGTACCAGGCTACTGAGTTTGCAGGCAAGTATTCACTCACATGAACCATTGTGTCCGTTCCACACTTGATACCGATACTTTCCGTTGTCTAATCTGCTAGCCTTATGATTCGTTGCTTGTGTTCCGATCCTATCACATGTCATCCTGCAACCATGAATATAGCCTCACCCCCACACCTACAACCTGGTTGTTTGTTAGCCTGTGTCGTAGTATCATGCTTAGGTTTATTTGTGCTCGAGTCTTGTTGTCATTTATCTTACCACCTGTTTAGTTTGATAGATGGGCTTGTTATAATCAATATCATGTTAATGTTTGGGGTAATAATAATTTGATGATAAGGTACCGGCAGGAGGCCCGGGTTAGGGTTTTGAAGTCTGCTAGTGTGGACCCTAATTAGAAAAAGGGTCTTGTCCTCTGATCCATGATGAGCGTGCTCACCGCATCCGGGTGGTCGTATGGAACCCCCCTCGATTTTGACCAGATCCGCAGTTTGTCCGAAGAGCCACACTTAGTTCGGGTGTTCCATTTGCGCATACGCATGAATGGGTCGCGCCCATGGTTGATGATTATGATGATGATGATGATGCATATAGGGCGAGGCCTGTGGTGCCGAGGGGTGTGGGTTTCACCCTTGCGCTTAGGTTTGGTCGGACTGGCCGGGACCTTATAGCTCCGTGGCTCCTAGGACAGGTTGCAGAGATGGTTTGGGTCGTGTTGAGTCCACCTGAGTTTTAGTTGGTGGCTCGAGTGTGTACGGGTACTGGAGCACACCCTGCAGGGATGAATCTTCTCGAGAAGCCGTGTTCACTGGTAGAAAATAGGCATATAGTCCCGGTTCGCCAGGGCCAAAAGTCCCGACCGAGCAACCGGGACTAGCTATGCGCGACTAAAGACCCCCCCCCCTATAGTCGCGCCGCTTACGAACCGGGACTAAAGGCCCGGCCACGTGGCCGGGTGGCGGAGCCAGGGGGCGGAGGACCTTTAGTCCCGGACTCCCGGTTGGCCACCTGAACCGGGACTAGACTTTATTTCGTTATTTCCTTAATTCATTTGGGTTTCTAATTATTTTTCACACCAATTTTTCTCTCACTTTTTTTCACTCCCTTTTTTCACTCCCTTTTTTTTTCAGAATTTGTATTATTTGCTTACCGTCTAACTACAATTATCTCTAGTCAAATTACTTACTCATGGTCAAACTTCCCGCTCGGTCACCCATCCTCCCACTGCTCTAGCACTAGCACGCTTAACTTCCGAGTTCCATACCGTCCCGCATCCAAGTGTTTTGCACGAATGTATTTGATAGTAATATCATATCAATCTTATTAACATGTTGGTCGATGCCACATTTCTTTATTGTTTGAATTTCAAATAAATCTTTTAATAAACAAAAGTAATGATGTAATTAATAATTTTGAATAAATAAATAAACATTAACTTTTTAATTTGTATTATTTCTAAAAATACTATTAATATATCAAAATATTCAGAAAATAAAACTAATTCATTTTTAAATCTTAAAAAATACAAATAATATATCAAAATATTCAGAAAATAAAACTAATTCATTTTTAAATGTTAAAAAATACAAATAATATATCAAAAAATTAAGAACAATAATACTAATTCATTTTAAAATCTTAAAAATACAAATAATATATGAAAAAATTAAAAAAATAATACTAATTCATTTTAAAATCTTAAAAATACAAATAATATATCAAAAAATTAAGAACAATAATACTAATTCATTTTAAAATCTTAAAAATACAAATAATATATCAAAAAATTAAGAAAAATAAAACTAATTCATTTTTAGATCTTAAAAAATACAAATAATATATCAAAAATTAAGAAAAATAATACTAATTCCTTTTAAATTCTTAAAAATACAAATAATATATCAAAAAATTAAGAACAATAATACTAATTCATTTCAAAATCTTATAAATACAAATAAAATATCAAAAAAGTAAGAAAAATAATACTAATTCATTTTAATACTGGATGAACATATATATAGAAACTGTAGTTTTTTTGTTTTGTTTTCTTGATGTGTTTTTGTTTTTGCTTGTTTTGAAACGTGTGTTTGACATAATATAGAAATAGTATAGCTAGGAATTAATATAGAATACAACACAATCACACATTCATAACATAGTCTTACGATCACACATAACACACAAACATAAGTCAATACTAAGATATCCATTACATATATACTAAGATACCCATTACATGCATATATATCGAACGCCTACATCTATGGTTCCGTCTAGTAGATGCGGAACAACTCGTAGGAGACATATGCATCTATGGCTGCATACTTGACGTTCGTCAAGTCCAGTGGGGTCTTCTCCCAATAGAAGTGATTGCTTCTGGGGAAACCAGACTTCATGGATTCGTAGCCCTCGTGGATGAGGGCAGTTGCCATGCGAGCCATCCCGGTCTTTGGCCCGTTCAATTGGATAAGATCCTGAAGATCAATGTAGTGATCTTCAGGCATCACAATACCCAAGCGCATCAACTTCGGACGGTCTTGCGTGATTTCAACGCTGCAAAAGTCATATCCCTTGTTGACAAGAAAATCAACAAGGGCCGGAGAATACTTTGAACTACTGCAACAACAAAAATATCAATGTGTTAGATATGTTGCAACACATGTATTCTTCACATGCAACAAACAAATAGAAGATGCAAGATTGGACGTGTGTGTTACCTTGACCATTGGAAGATCACAACTGACTCCTTGTACACAATCTGGATGACGGCAACATCCCGTTGATCCGTCGTATATTCCAGATCAAGCCCGAAGAACCGGTGTTCATCGGGAGAGGAGAAATAGAGATTGGTCAAATGACCAAGAGCACCGTCCAGCCGATCGCAACTGTTGGTGTCGCACACGTCCAGAAGCTTGCCGCATGGTGTCGGACCACGGTATGTCTCCCAAACTTTAGCCATGGTGGTGTGCTTGGAGAAGATCGAAGAGATGGAAGACACAGAGAAGAGAGGAAGAAACAGAGAGACTCCGACGCGCACTGTGGAATGGCGCCCTTCTGCCTCGCTCGCGAAATAAAAACCGCCGCGCGGGAGGCGAGCAGTTTGATCTTTAGTCCCGGTTGGCCACGCCAACCGGGACTAAAGGACCAATAGTCCCGGGCGGCCAGGTCAACCGGAATTAATGCCCTCCACGCGCCTCAACGCGCTTCCCAACCCGCGACATATGACCTTCTGTCGCGGGTCTCCTCCCGACCCGGGACTAAAGACTCATTAGTCACGGTGCGCAACGTTTGGGGACTGATGGGGGCGTATGGAAGGCCTTTTTTCTACCAGTGGTTGTCCGCGGTTATGTGACGACTTGGTGAAAGTGCTGGCTAACAAGTAATCCAACAACATACACCTAATTAATAATAATTTGACTAGTAATAGCCATATTGTCACAATAACCTGAACCTTCATTAATCCAACTGTGTGGGTTATCCTCGGATTGCTTCTTTGGATAAGGGGCGAGATCCAGGATGGGTTTGTTTGAGGTTAGTGGTAGTTGGCTCCGATGCGCTATCTTATCCCTTTCTTTTAGCCGGATGTTGTAGCGTGTCTCTGTAGTTGGTTAGTGCAGCCCGCTGCCGCACCTTTGTATCACCTATCTTCTGTTGAACCCAAAGCATCTGTACTTGGTGTTTTCGGGTACACTTTGGTATCTTGTGCGTCTTGCTTGCCAGTACTCGTCCGTACTGACCCCTTTGGGGCTGCTGGTTCTGCAGACTACGTTTCCGAGGATCCCCATGGTGGCTACTACGTGGAAGATGACGAGGCTGCTGACGAGTAGATAGCGGACCCAGATAGGATCCGAGACTTCGTGGATGGGCTCCGTTCTTTTCGTTTCCGGCCTCTTAGGCCTATTTGGATCCTTTTTGTACTCAGACACTTTGTTGCTTCCGCTGTGATGTAATGATGACTTGTTGGGACATGTGTCCTCTGCATGACTGTATTTGCTATCTTTGCTCTGGTGAGAGCTTTTGCCTAACTTATTTCTATTTCCTTGTGTCTTAGAGATTTGTTGTGATATCACTTGTTCAAATGCCGTTGACGTACCATGTGTGTATGTTGAAGTACGTCAATGGAAGTATTCGGATTCCTATTGGATGGTTTCACAGACGATGAATAGTAGAGAATGGTTGTCACACGTTTATGTGTCGGCCTACTCATATTGAGATGCGGGTGCAGGTAGGCCCCGTAAGCCAATTATCTACTATTTAGCGGGCTGTGTGTATCCTCTAGAAGTCCGAGTGCGACATGTTGTTTGTCAGAAAGGGTTGATTTCTCGAGAAAGTAGTTCTTGCGAAACAAGTGAGTGGGAGGACAGTACAAACTCAAAGAGATTAGAGAATATTTGTTATCATGTCAAGAGTAGCGCAACACTGGAAGTTGTTCCGGGGTTTCCTATTTTGACAAAGTAGAAGACACCACATGTGTTTTAGATACTTCAGATGAGTTTGCGTACTGAAACACAAAAGTCCTAAAACGTTGTACTTAGACTAACTTGTGGTTTAAGAGTAAAGTGTTGTTTTGACAACAAAAGGACCTGGACCTTATAAAGGAAGCAAATGATGGGCCCTGACTTCGTAAAATTGACTATGAGTCATTATATCCGCCATAGTATCCTTTTATGAATATAAAGTATGTGACTTGGTAGTCCTTTCAATAGGCATGATGTCTAACGATAGCAAAAGGGTCTATATAGCGACAAAGACATGGATTTTTACATCCTTTGAAAGTTGTACTTATCAAAAAGTTGTTTTCGACGAAGTTCAAAGAGCTGACTACTACAAGATTTTGATCTTCCTTAGTGATGCTTTAGTCTTTGCGGATAGTTCTATCAAAAGCTACATATTATGATATGGCAGTTGAATAACAAAACCAACTCTCCTCTCGAGTAAGTTTGATAGAGGATGTGTACTTGACACAGTCTGAGAGTTTTGTAAAATTTAAAAGGTTGCTAGAAAGATATGCACACTTCAATGGTTGAAGTGAGCATAACGAAGTTGAAATCTTTACCTTAATGAAGTTATCAAAGAGTTTGATTCCATCATGAACGATAAATATGCTTGTAAAGTTACAATAAACTAAATGGGAGCGCTATGACATATTTCCAATATTTTATGTAGATGACATATGGTTGATTGGAAAATATGTATCATAAATTAACGCGGTTAAGATTTTCATATTGATTCAAGGATTAGAAGATATTGGGCATCGATATCTATAAAAGATCGATTGAAGCGCCTCATATGATTGAAGCCAAATTACAAATATGAAATATTGAAGTAAGTCAATATCGAAATGACAATAAAGAGTTCTTATCACATGGAAAATAATTGAGCAAGATTCAAGGGTTTTGACACATGATGAGCATCATTGAAATTGAGATTTCTAAGTCATGTTTCCACGCTATGTACACAACCAGATGAGTCCTATGCTATAAAATGTTATAGCAGGATAATTCATATGATGATTAGACAACAGTGGGAGAGATCCTTGTGTCATTTTAGAAATGATAAGGATATGTTTTCCTATGTAGTAATTACAAAATGTTAGTTGTAATATGTTACACTAATTGTCTTGTCATATATTCAAATAAATCTATCTCAATTAAAATACGTGATGAAGGGTAGCACAATAGGCTGAAAGAAAGTTCCATGCTGAATTTTAAAGAGTTGTATATCGTTGTGTTGACAAATGATAGTAAGCGTATTTTGTTTCAACGAGTTCTTTATTCAACTTGGTGAATTTCCAAGAATGCTGACACTATGAAGCTATATTTTCACAATGTTAGTAACATAAGTTTAAGCTGAGGAATTAAGGTATCACCGGAACTTGGTGAATTTCCAGGAATGCTAACTGTATGAAGCTACATTTTCACAATGTTAGTGACATTGGTTTAAGCTGAGGAATTAAGGTTTCACCGATTGACCATATATATACAAAGCCATCTCATTAGAGAATGAGTGATGCGTGTAGACGCAAAGAACATGCAAACACAATAGGACCTGAACAGTTCAGATATTTTTGATGATGTTTACCACATGCGAAGCATGGTAATAACACTGGAACGCCCATGTGTGTTAAGTGCTTACAGACTAGATTATTGACTCTAGCGCAAGTGGGAGACCGAAGGGAATATGCCCGAGAGGAAATAATAAAGTATTTATTATGTTATTCCTGGTTTATGATAGATGTTTATTCTCATGATAGAATTGTATTAACCGGAAACGTTAATACATGTGTGATTAATAAACAAAGCAACGTTCCTAGTGCCTCTTTTAACTAGCTCGTTGATTAATAGATGATCAAGGTCTCCTCATCATGAACATTGGATGTTGTTAATAACGGGGTCATGTCATTAGAAGAATGATGTGATGAACATATACCCAAAGTGAATATAGATTTGTGATCAAGTCATTAAGTTTACATTGTTATATCAAACATACGAAGTAACTTATTCCTTAGAACATGAGATCATGTCAACCACTGATACTGGAAGGGTGCTTTGATGTCATCAAACGTCACACCGTAACAGGGTGACTGTAAAGGTGTTGTTAGGTATTCGGAAAGTATTAGTTGAGGATCATGGATCAAGAGTGGGATTTGTCCATCCAAAATGACGGAGAGATATACTCTGGGCCCTCTCGGTGATATCACATCAACACCGCTTGTAAGCACGTGATATGATCACAAGGATGTTATATCATGGGAACGAGAAAAGAGTACTTGTCGGTAACGAGATTGAACAAGGTATGGTTGATACAATGATCGAATCTCGGAGAAGTAAAATATAGCGAGACAAAGGGAATTAGTTCATGACGTTGATGGTTCACACGTCACGAGAGGCAACGTTGAATATATAGGAGTCATCACGGATCTCCAGATCCCGCTGTTGATTATTGATCGGAGCGGAGTCTCGATCATGCCTATCTTATTCGCGAACCGTAGGGTGACACACTTAAGGTTCGATGACGCGTTTGAGAGGATACGGAATATCAAAGAATATTTTGGGAAGCACCCAAATTGTTTCGGGGAAAATTGAAATAGCTCAAGGGGTTTTTCGCCGAATGGTTGTTAATACAATTAAAGAATGATTCGAGGTGCTATATGCAAATGTTTTTAATGGAATTAACAAATATAAATAAAGAAATTATTAAAGGAAAATCTTTGGATTTTCCAAGTGGGAAATAATGGGAAAATGAGTGGGTGTGAGTGGAGTGTCCACTCACATGATGAGGAAGAGGTGGGGTCACCACCATGGGATGGCCGCACCCACCCCTTGGCTGCCTCCCCTTCCCTAAAAAGGAGGGTGAGAGCTCTCCCGCCTCCACACAGTTGCCCACCTCATTTCCTCTCCACCCGCAGCTCAATTCCATGGTATCCGGCTTGGCGAAGCCCTGACCGTGGATTCTTCACCACCACGTCGTCGTGCTGCTGGAGTTCCAAGGGATCCTTTACTTCTGCGCCCTTCTGGATCGAGGGAACGGAGCTCGTCATCAACCGTATGTGTGACCGATCACGGAGGCACCGCCGGATTGCGCTGCACATCTTCTCGCTATCGGGATCGGTGTGAGTTTGATTACGCCAACAACGAAATTTGATCTCGTAACGCTCTGTGTCTTCGAGGGTATGTGTTCTTCTTAACCCTCTCTTTGCCCGTTGCACTTCATCTCCTAGATTAGATCTTGCCTTTTCGGGTGTCTCTCGCGTAGGAAAATTTTCTTTTCTATGCAACGACCCCTTCAGTGGTATCAGAGCCGGATCTACGCGTATATTTTGTACGTGTAGAACACATATGAGTATGTGGGCGGTGATGATCATGTTATTGGCTCTTTGAGTATTTTATGATCTTTGTGGCATAGTAGGATGAAGCTGCCCCAGACTAAGTTTACGTGTACTATGTACACGAGAATGGTCTCACTTGTGGCTAAGGGGGTGTCCGTTTCTCCTACTATAGTTAAGATCGAATCTACGAAGGGTTGTTAAAAATGTGTTTATCTACGTTGTGGTTGATGTTCGTAGGTATGAACGGTTCTATCCTCGAAAGCCCTAAGCTACGTAAAATATGCAAAAATAAATTAGAAGCGTCTAACTAGTTTTTGCTGGGCATGTGATGTGATATGGTCAATGTTACAAATTTGATTATGAGATGATCTCTTTTGTAAATTATTGATATACCGGTAGGTATCCATATGGTTGTCTTATTATTGATGGACAATCAAGATTGCGATATAATGGAACTTGGTACCACGCCGGTGGAATTATGGAGATCATACCATGATGCACATGATGAAGATCAAGTGCAAGAAGGACCATATCATATCACGTTATCCTGACATGTGATGTATGTGATGTTAATCCTTTTATGCATTTGTTTTGCTTAGATAGCGACGGTAGCATTATAAGATGATACCTCTCACTTAATATCAAGATAATGATGTGTTCTTCCTTAAGTATGCACCGTTAAGAAAGTTCGTCGTTTCGAGACACCACGTGATGATCGGGTGTGACAGACTCAACGTTCGCATACAACGGGTGTTTTCAAGCCTAGCATGTACTGACATGGCCTTGAAACACACGCAAAACTACGGTTCTACTTGGCGATCCTAGCATGTACAGACATGGCCTCGGAACACATAACCGAAAGGTAAAGCATGAGTAAAATGGATGATATGATGAACATGTCGATGTTTGCCTTTTAAACTACATCATCTCACGTGATGATCGGTTTTGGTGTAGTGAATTTGGTTCGTGTAATCACTAAACACGACTAAGAGGGATGTTGTTTTTGAGTGGGAGTTCATGGCATAATTTTGAACTTGAACTTTTTATCATTAACAACCAATCAAAGTGAATTTGCACAGATTGTAGTATTCATTGGCATCCACATAACTATCTTACACTTAGATTGTTAATTGAGATATAACTGTTATGATCTGGTAAAAATCATTTAAGATACTGTATTAGTGAAATTTAAAATTGAATCCTATTGTAGATTTTCGATATTACCTACCTAGCTCCATATGATTAATGATTGATTGATCTAGAGAGCAACCAATTCCTACTTAGAATCCAGAGTCATGGTTGCTTCCATATTACTTTATCTTCAAAAGAATGTTTGTTGATGAAGGTGATTTAGGAACTGAAAAGAGTTGTTTTTCAGAAATAATCAAGTGAAAGCTATATAGATATCTAGAAACTTATTTGTGGCAACATGACTGAGTATAACTTAGTGTGACAATTTTTGCTTATTTATCTGAATATATGCAATGATTGAAGACGCTAGGCGTTTGAATATTCCAAGAAGTTTGGCGCTAAAAAATATCCTCTAAATTCCTTCCTTCGAGCTATAGTATCTTAATCATAAAATTGTTATGATGGGATGGATTAAAAGTGTGTGTAAGGTCGTTTACCTTACTTGGAAATTGCTAAGAGTGGAATCTAGAAGAATACTATTATATGGTGATATTAGTAGAACAATCAAACTCAAAGTATGACTCAATGGGTGACATCATATTGATGACTCCCAAGTGCAGGAGATCAATTGTAGTACCTTTCGATAAGTATTTGAGTGTCGAACCCACGAGGAGATGAAGGTAAGCTATCTATTCTAAAAGCCATATAACCCTCTTATATGGTTGTTTATGCAAAGCAATAAGTTTGACTAAAAGGAACTAACTAATTAAAAGCAAGTGACGTGGAGTGTGGTTTGTCTAGTAACTAGTGAAGCAAGTTTAAAATGCAAGTTTCTAAGCAAGTTTCACAAGTAGCAAGCAGCAAATATCTCAAGTATCTCAAGGGAGCAAGTGTTCTAGCAATAGTTGTTTCGTTCGTGTTGTTGTCACAATTAGTGAAGCACATGTTTTAGTCTTAGTTGTTTCTTCTTGGAAGGAGCCATGAATAGGTATAGTCAAGTAAATGATCTACAAACCCTTATGATTGATCATGTGGCCAAGTAAATGACTGCACAAGATTGATTAAGAAATAAAGTCCCACCATAGCCTTACGTTCTAAGGTCCCATATATATATCCCCAATAACTTAACTTTGTGGCTCGGTCTCAGGTTACTGTCACTCCCAAGTCACCACCACTCCATTATGCTACCGGTGATCACCTTACATGCATTCCCCAACATATGCGTGCACTCATATATTGTACATAAAGACAATCATAGAAGATAACAAACTTGTATTCAACCAATCAATGAATTATTTCACCATTGCCAAGAACAATTCACTACTAAAACATAGACGGGGAGACACAATACATCAAGGGAATATAGTATTGCATCATACATCGTGTTTGCCAAGAGATTACAGTGGAGAGATGGAGCTGATCTTGCTGTAGATGTTGATGATGAACACGCCGGAGGGGGGTGGAGCCCTCCGGGGGTGATCCCGGCGGTGTTTTCCCCCTCCGATCTTCTCCGGCGGCAGCCTTCTGTCTCTCTGTTTTTTGGTTTCGTCTCTCGGCGCCGCCCCCTCCTCGAAAAGGCCAGGGGACCCTTTATATAGTCGTTTTTAGGTCACGAGACACTCGGGAGAAGAAAGATCGACGGCATCGGAGCCACGGGGGCAAAAAGGGGGCCTCTCACGCGGCCAAGGAATATGGCCGCGTGGAGGGTCCTCTCTTCGTCTCGAAAATTCTGAACCGTGCTCTTTGGCCTTGCCCTTTTTGGAGTCCCAAAGCGCCCGGAAAGTCTGAAACACTAAAAAGTACGTTTTCTGGAAAAATAGGGTTAGAACCAAAAGAAGGGGGATTGTTTAGAAAATCCCCTAAATCATTATAAAACATGAATATAAGTTGCTAATATGTAGGAAAAACAACTAATAACATGCAAAGTTCATGTATGCATTTTACATGCATCAACATCCCCAAGCTTAACCCATGCTCGTCCTCGAGTATGAAGGTGATAAAACTAACATGGACTTTGCATATTGAAACAATAATGGGATATCAAGGAGGATTATTCATGCTACATATAATCAAATGATTAATACTAGAAATTAGTAGCAATATACAATTCAAATATGCAAGCAAAGATGCTTAATGAAAGTTCACAAAGTGTATAATGAAATAAAAGCACTATGGACCAAATGCATACACAAAATGAAAAATAAAATCCTATATTGGTCAAAGAATAGCATAATGGAAAATAGAAAATATGGTTGACACTTTGGAGAAAATTGTGTAGAGGTAAAACATAATCAAGTCTTATTTAGCCTCTAAATTATTCAACTAAAATTACTAATTGAAATGTGGTATCCATTGATCTAGGACTCTCATTGCCCCTTTATCACTAGCATCTTAAATGGTGAATGTTGAAGTAATGTGAATGACAAGGTGGTTGAAAGCCTCATGCCCCGTGAGTGTGAAAACCTACTCCATGATTACTCAACTTAAGATTCCTAATAAGCTTTGTACAATCATAATAAGTATTAATGACATCATAGAGAACCGCAAATAGGTACCTCTTGCCCCATGACATGGAAACAAACCCATGTCACAATGACAAGACAAACAAACGGAGTAGACTCATCATCCTTTTTATTTTCATTCACTATTATGAATAGCTTCTTATTTTATTGTAGGATGTGTTGTAGAGTCACTCAAGTTGTAAGTAAAGCATGGCTTGGGTTAGCGGCCCAATGCGTTTCTCTAGTCATATAGATACTTACTCATCAAAACTTACTATTCCTCTATTTCATTTCGGCATGGCAGGAGTCCAAAAACAAAAGTACATGATATCAACCAAATGTAAATTTTTGTGCAATGTTGAAAGCTTCCCGGTGATACATGTTTATAGCTAGCTCCCAACCACACACTTGTCAAACGAAAAACTTGTGGCTCCCATTATTGGGTCATGTTTATTAGATGCATAAAAAGTAAAGTGTGCCTTCAAAAGTTCGGGAGAGTCCTATCCCAAGTTCAACCCATGACAATTAATAAAGTGAATATCTTAATTTAGAACATAAATAACACAATAACATGGTGAACATACTTGGAATAGCAATGAAGCTAATGGGAAGATATGGTGGACTCACTGGAAATACTTGGCTAAGGAGTGTTGGAAACAAGTTTTTACTTGTTGGAATTTTTAAATTTTTGCTAGCAAGAGGGAGATAGTTGACCAGCTACTATGCATGCATATGTCCATAGAACTACTCATTTCATTACAACTAAATAAACCAGCAATTAACATCAAGGACATGAATAAGAGATAGCTCAAGACAACATTATTGCAAATTTCTACACATAAAAGCCTATAAATCATGCAAACATATGTAGCTCTTCAAATCAACCATGGAATCCCTATTACAAGTCATAATACTAGCATCCAATACATTCCAGCCCCAAACTCCAGTAGCTCAATCTCATATCAAATGATGGGTGTGGTCTTATCAAAACAAAAATAAAAACAAAAACTAGATGCTTCAAGTCTCTACGATAAATGCTTTGCTTAGAAAAACAGAAAGTAGACGTGTGCTAACCAAAAGAATGTAGATCCAGTGGGGTTTTCATCACATCCCCAAGCTTAGCTTTCACCATTCTTGGATGTCTTGAGGCTCACCTCCTCTATTCCCTGTGAAAAAACTTCACAAAACATGTTTCTCCCATTCTTTTTCTGTGGGGTGAGATTAGCAAGGACAAACAAATCACATGCTTGCTGTGCAAAATTCCAAATCAAATGCTCCAGTAGATAGATAATAAGGTTCATTATGTTGTATGTTCACTCTCTTGCTTGAAAGAATCATGGAAATTCGATTCCCAAGCCCAAAGAGTGCATAAAACAAAAGAAGTCAGAATCTGTCCAGAAAAGCAACAGCAGCAAAACAAACGTTTTCCCCTAAGCTAGACTCGTCAAAAAATTAAGCCAATTTTTGTGCTTACATAGGACGAAAAGTTGCAGAACATACTAAAAAATTAACTCAATCCGACATACCAATAAAAAACTTAAAATCATACGGTGAGCAGACTCGTGCTGAAACAGAAATTTCATGCACTAGATAGCAACTTATAAGTCCAAATGGGTCTGACTTTACTCTTTATTGAAAACCCCAGAATTGAAACAAAGAAATTAATCTCTTGAGACAGAAATAGGACACTAGGAAAATCCAAACAAAAACAACCGGGTTGCCTCCCGTAAAGCGCTTTCTTTATAGCCATATAGCTAGGCTTTACTTACTTAACATCATGATGGTTGGAGTGAGGTGGCTCGGCATCCCCAAGCTTGGATTCTTGTACTTATTTGATACATGTAGGGTGAGCCCAGGGTTACATACCCAAGCTTGATTGGTTGTCCCTCTTGATCTTTGTTCATCTCACTCAACTCTTCCTCCTGAAAAATTCTTCTTAGACAAATCTCAACATAAAACTTGATTAGAGGGGTTAGTGCCTCCATAAATAAAATCCACATACGTACAACAAAGACACATCATGAGTTGATTCTAAATATTATCTACTATTACTACAGTTGTGCATTTCTCCTTGATCAAAAGAACCACACAAAACACAAGTAATGAGAGCAATGCAAAATAAAGACATAATCTGCCAAAAACTGAAGCCCGTATTGAATTTTTAGAGGCACTTAAGTTGCTCAAATAAGAAAACTTAAAACTAATGAAATATGTAGTGATAACTAAATATTGCTGTCGTAAATTACCAGGTCAAAATTCCACTTCTGTGATTTTAAACATTTTTCGGAGTGAAGTTCAGGAATCTGTTTTCTTGACAGCTAATTACTATTGTTTAATCCTATCTCTCATATAAGATTATTCTTGCCATTTAAGATGAGAAATAAGACAGAAATGTGATGTTACAGTAGTGAACTAATATTTTTATTTTTTTTGCTTTGGAAAAAGTTTTTAATGATAGAGACTTTGCAATGGTTTCATTGGCATCAACAACACATGTTCAAGGTCGACCCCAACTTCTCCATTACTCATCCTCCTCATTTACTTTCCCAAATTTTTTATAAAATGAAAATATTAAACTAAATGATACATAACAGTAGGTAAAGGCATTTTACATGTTGTAAAGACATAAATGTGTGCTCAAACCGAATAGGAAATTAAAGCATAAGGAACACACACAAAAAATATTAAACAATTTATTTTTAAGTCTAACCCATTTCCTATGCGTTGGCATTTTGAAATGAAACAAATAAAAGAAGCACATAATAGCAAGCATAGAAAGGTAAATCAAGTGCAACTTCAATACTTTTAGCATAAAGAGGGGAAACTTAATATTGTTGAAATATGTGTAACCATGTTTCCCTCTCTCATAATAATTTTCAGTGGCATCATGAATAGATTCAGCAACATGAATATCACATAAAACATTCTTATCATGAGCCACATGCATAAAAGAATCACTACTCTCCACATAAGTAAAATCCTCATTAGTGATAGTGGGAGTTAAACATTCATAATTTTCATTGCAATCATCATATATAGGAGGCATAGTATCATCAAAGTGAATTTTCTCCTCCAAGCCTGGGGAACTAGAAATATCATGCTCATCAAAACCAACTTCCTCAAGCTTAAAACTTTCCATAGAATAAGCAAGTATATCATTTTTATCCTCAATAGTAGGGGGACTAAAAAATATCATATTCATCAAGACAAACTTCCCAAGCTCAAGGTTTTCCTTAGCAATAATGGTGTTCAAAGAATTAGTACTACCACAAATATGATTGTTGTGCAAATAATTTTTCAATTTCTCCTCAAACACTTCATGTCCTAATTCAAGGAAGATATTATACAGTTCTAAAATTGTTTGGTTGTTTTTCCATTTTATAATTTTTTTGTGTTTTAGGTTATATGTTAGTATGCAATGCAAACAAGAATAAAAGCTTAGCACAACGCTCCTCGGCAACGGCGCCAGAAAAGTGCTTGATGACTCCCAAGTGCAAGAGATCAATTGTAGTACCTTCGATAAGAATGTGAGTGTCGAACCCACGAGGAGCTGAAGGTAAGCTATCTATTCTAAAAGCCCGATAACCCTCTTATGGCTGTTTATGCAAAGCAATAAGTTTGACTAAAAGGAACTAACTAATTAAAAGCAAGTGACGTGGAGTGTGGTTTGTCTAGTAACTAGTGAAGCAAGTTTAAAATGCAAGTTTCTAAGCAAGTTTCACAAGTAGCAAGCAGCAAATATCTCAAGTATCTCAAGGGAGCAAGTGTTCTAGCAATAGGTGTTTTCGTTCGTGTGGTTGTCACAATTAGTGAAGCACATGTTTTAGTCTTAGTTGTTCTTCTAGGAAGGAGCCATGAATAGGTATAGTCAAGTAAATGATCTACAACCCCTTATGATGGATCATGTGGCCAAGTAAATGACTGCACAAGATTGATTAAGACATAAATTCCCACCATAGCCTTACGTTTCTAAGGTCCCTTATATATATCCCACAATAACTTAACTTTCTGGCTCGGTCTCAGGTTACTGTCACTCCCAAGTCACCACCACTCCATTATGCTACCGGTGATCACCTTACATGCATTCCCCAACATATGCGTGCACTCATATATTGTACATAAAGACAATCATAGAAGATAACAAACTTGTATTCAACCAATCAACGAACTATTTCACCATTGCCAAGAACAATTCACTACTCAAACATAGACGGGGAGACACAATACATCAAGGGAATATAGTATTGCATCATAACTCGTGTTTGCCAAGAGATTACAGTGGAGAGATGGAGCTGATCTTGTTGTAGATGTTGATGATGAACACGCCGGAGGGGGGTGGAGCCCTCCAGGGGTGATCCCGGCGGTGTTTCCCCCCTCCGATCTTCTCCGGCGGCAGCCTTCTGTCTCTCTGTTTCGTGGTTTCGTCTCTCGGCGCCGCCCCCTCCTCGAAAAGGCCAGGGGACCCTTTATATAGTCATTTTTAGTTCACGAGACACTCGGGAGAAGAAAGATCGACGGCATCGGAGCCACGGGGGCAAAAAGGGGGCCTCTCACGCGGCCAAGGAATCTGGCCGCATGGAGGGTCCTCTTTTCCACCTGGTTGGCCTTTTGGCCCTCTACTTTGGCCCATGGTCTTCGTCTCGAAAATTCTGAACCGTGCTCTTTGGCCTTGCCCTTTTTGGAGTCCCAAAGCTCCCGGAAAGTCTGAAACACTAAAAAGTACGTTTTCTGGAAAAACAGGGTTAGAACCAAAAGAAGGGGGGTTGTTTAGAAAATCCCCCAAATCATTATAAAACATGAATATAAGTTGCTAATATGTAGGAAAAACAAGTAATAACATGCAAAGTTCGTGTATGCATTTTACATGCATCACATATGACTAACACGGCAAAGAAAATGAGCTAGTACGACTAGCATTGTTTGATGTTGAATCATTCTTGTATAAAGGAAAGGGAATATTGAAAATAGAATTACAAAAAGATATATGGAAGAAAAAGAAGATAACTAGACAAGTCCAGCTTAGGAGTATATGCTTGATATACAAGTTATAGATGTATTACTAGTTAACAAACTATTTTTGGGTATCTTGATACCACATTGGTTGGTATGATTTGTCATACAAAGCAACGCAATGCAAGAAATACAAGGGCCTAAAAGGAACTAGTAATAGATGTGGAATCGATTGTGACAAGAACATAAATAAAGTGTTATTGTGTTCATTGTCGTATCGAACCAAGCATTCAGGATTTATTTTAAGAACTTAATAAATTGTTATTTTGTTCTGGTCTTTTGTGAGAACAAATGAGATTGTTCAAACTATGACCATATTCCATAATCAATGGATATGTTAATATAAATCATGTTGGTAAAGTAAACATCTATAAGACTAAATGCTAAACGCTGCAAGACGTGAAAGAGTTTCACTTAAATTGTGACACCACCTTTTTAGTTCATATCGGAAAGAAAAACATGAAGGAACTCCATATTGATGAACTTCTGGAGTCATTTTGTTTTGAATAAATTGACGCTTGTGAGACCTCTTCCAAAAAGATGACTAAAATTCCGTTCATAGGGAAAAGTAGAATGGACGACTAATTTAGTGGAGATTATACATATTTATGTATATAGTCCATTATGTGTAGTCATGTATGGTGGATTAATTTTTCCTTCATAAAATCCGGTCGCTGATTTGAGTAGATATGTGAGTATATCTATTTAAAGAGAACAGAGTTTGACATTTTGAATTTGTTCAAATGGTTGTTAATATGAAGTAAAAAATCATTGTAATAAGATAACCAAGTATTTATGATTGGATCATAAAGAATAAAGTTTGAGTTACAAGTTTAGCAAAACATCTGAGAAGTTGCATAACTGTTCTACAACTTATATTACTCGAGTTACCCCACATTAGTTTGGAGTGTTCGAGAGACAAAATCAAACCTTGTTTGATATGGTAAGATAAAAAAAAATGCCATTATAATTTTGTAGTTTATACATTAGTGACAACCGCTTTTACACTGAAAAAAGGGTGCCATCATGATCCATTGAAATTGACACCATATAAGATATGGTTTGGGTAATGACCCAAATTGTACTTTTCTTAAGTTTTGGCATGCATAGCATGTGTAAAATGTTTACAAACAAAATGGGATACATATATGTTTATAAGGTTATCCCAACGAATCCATTGGGTATTTCTCCTATCACCGACCAAAGACAAATGTTGTTTGTCAGAAAGGGTTGATTTCTCGAGAAAGTAATTCTCGCGAAACAAGTGAGTGGGAGGACAGTACAAACTCAACGAGATTAGAGAATCTTTGTTATCAAGTCAAGAGCAGCACAGGAAGTTGTTCCGGGGTTTCCTATTTTGACAAAGTAGAAGACACTACATGTGTTGTAGATACTTCAGATGTGTTTGCGTACTGAACCACAAAAGTCCTAAAACTTTGTACTTAGACCAACTTGTGGTTTAAGAGTAAAGTGTTGTTTTGACAACAGAAGGACCTGGACCTTATAAAGGAAGCAAATGATGGGCCCTGACTTCGTAAAACTGACTATGAGTCATTATATCCTCCATAGTATCCTTGTATGAATATCAAGTATGTGACTTCGTAGTCCTTTCAATAGGCATGATGCCTAACAATAGCTAAAGGGTCTATATAGCGACAAAGACATGGATTTTTACATCCTTTGAAAGTTGTACTTATTAAAAAGTTGTTTTCGGCGAAGTTCAAAGAGTTGACTACTACAAGATTTTGATCTTCCGTAGTGATGATTTAGTCTTTGCGGATATTTCTATCAAAAGTTACATATTATATGGAAGTTGAATAACAAAACCAACTCTCCTCTCGAGGAAGTTTGATAGAGGATGTGTACTTGACACAGTCTGAGATTTTTGTAAAATTTAAAAGGTTGCTAGAAAGGTATGCACACTTCAATGGTTGAAGTGAGCATAACGAAGTTGAAATATTTACCTTAATGAAGTTATCAAAAGTTTGATTCCATCATGAACGATAAAGATGCTTGTAAAGTTACAAGAAATTAAGTGGGAGTGCTATGACATATTTCCAATACTTTATGTAGATGACATATGGTTGATTGGAAAATATGTATTTTAAATATTGATAAAAGGCTTAGAAGATATTGGGCATCGATATCTATAAAATATGGATTGAAGCGCCTGATATGATTGAAGCCAAATTACATAGATGAAATATTGAAGTAAGTCAATATGGAAATGACAGAAAGAGTTCTTGTCACATGGAAAATAATTGAGCAAGATTCAAGTGTTTTGACACAAGATGAGCATCATTGAAATTGAGATTTCTAAGTCATGTTTCCATGCTATGTACACAACCAGATGAGTCCTATGCTATAAAATATTATAGCAGGATAATGCATATGATGATTAGAAAATAGTGGGAGAGATCCTTGTGTCATTTTAAAAATGATAAGGATATGTTTTCCTATGTAGTAATGACAAAATGTTAGTTGTAATATGTTACACTAATAGTTTTGTCATATATTCAAATAAATTTATCTAAATTAAAATACGTGATGAAGCGTAGCACAATAGGCTGGAAGAAAGTTCCATGCTTAATTTTAAAGAGTTTCAAAATTAAAATATTGTGACAGATACTACAACAAAGGCTAAAGTATTTTGTATCAAGGAGTTCTTTATTCAACTTGGTGAATTTCCAAGAATGCTGACACTGTGAAGCTACATTTTCACAATGTTAGTAGCATTACCTTAAGCTGAGGAATTAAGGTATCACCGGAACTTGGTGAATTTCCAAGAATGCTAACACTATGAAGCTACATTTTCACAACGTTAGTGACATTGGTTTAAACTGAGAATTAAGGTTTCACCGATTGACCATATATACAAAGCCATCTCATTAAAGAATGAGTGATGCGTGTAGACGCAAAGAACATGCAAATACAATAGGACATGAACAGTTCAGATCTTTTTGATGATGTTTACCACATGCGAAGCATGGTAATAACACTGGAACGCCATGTGTGTTAAGTGCTTACAGACTAGATTGTTGACTCTAGTGCAAGTGGGAAACTGAAGGGAATATGCCCGAGAGGCAAGAATAGAGTGTTTATTATGTTATTCCTTGTTTATGATAGATATTTATTCCTCATGGTAGAATTGTATTAACCGGCAACGTTAATACATGTGTGATTAATAAACAAACCAACGTTCCTAGTGAAGCCTCTCTTTTAACTAGCTCGTTGATTAAAAGATGATCAAGGTTTCCTGATCATGAACATTGGATGTTCTTAATAATGGGGTCATGTCATTATAAGAATGATGTGATGAACATATACCCAATGTGAATATAGCAATGCGATCAAGTCATTAAGTTTACATTGTTATATCAAACATACGAAGTAACTTATTCCTTCGACCATGAGATCATGTCAATCACTGATACCGTAAGGGTGCTTTGATGTCATCAAATGTCACACCATAACGGGGTGACTATAAAGCTGTTGTTAGGTATTTGGAAAGTACTGGTTGAGGACCATCGATCAAGAGTGGGATTTGTCCATCCCAAATGACGGAGAGATATACTCTGGGACCTCTCGGTGATATCACATCAACATCGCTTGCAAGCACGTGATATGATCACAAGTATATTATATCATTGGAACGAGAAAAGAGTATTGGTCGGTAACGATATTGAACAAGGTATGGTTGATACCAATGATTGAATCTCGAACAAGTAAAATATCGAGACAAAGGGAATTAGTTCACGACGTTGATGGTTCACACGTTCACGAGAGTCGTCGTTGAATATATAGGAGTCATCACGGATCTCCCGATCCCGTTGTTGATTATTGATCGGAGAGGAGTCTCGATCATGTCTATCTTATTCGCGAACCGTAGTGTGACACACTTAAGGTTCGATGACGCGTTTGAGAGGATACGGAATATCGAAGAATATTTTGGGCAGCACCGAAATTGTTTCGAGGAAAATTGAAATAGTTCAAGTGTTTTGGTCGAATGGTTGTTAATAGAATTAAGGAATGATTCGAGGTGCTATATGCAAATGTTTGTTAATGGAATTAACAAATATAAATAAAGAAATAAAAATATTTTATTTAGTTATTAAAGGAAAACCTTTGGATTTTCCAAGTGGGAAATAATGGGAAAATGAGTGGGTGTGAGTGGAGTGTCCACTCACATGACGAGGGAAGAGGTGGGGGCACCACCATGGGCTTGCTTCACCAACCCCTTGGCTGCCTCCCCTTCCCCTATTAAAGGAGGATGAGAGCTCTCCCTCCTCCACACACTTTCCCAACTCATTTCCTCTCCAGCGGATGCTCAATTACATGGTGTCCGGCTAGGCGAAGCTCTGACCGTGGGATTCTTCACCACCACCACGTCATCGTGCTGTTGGAGTTCCGAGGGATCCTCTACTTCCACGCCCCGCTGGATCAGGGAACGGAGGTCGTCATCAACCGTGCGTGTGACCGATCACGGAGGCACCGCCGTATTGCGGTGCACATCTTCTCACTACTATCGGGATCGGTGTGAGTACGACTACGCCAACAACGAGATTTGATCTCGTAACTCTTTGTGTCTTCGAGGGTATGTGTTCTCCTTAACCCTCTCTTTTCCCGTTGCACTTCATCTCCTAGATTAGATCTTGTCCTTTCGGGTGTCTCTCGCGTAGGAAATTTTTTGTTTTCTATGCAACGACCCCTTCGCAGTTCCATCTCCAAAATAGAAGTTATTCGTGACACGTTCAACAATTTTCATAGGTATTTAAAAGGAACACTTTAAGAAGGAGTATTTAAAATATCACAAGCATCATTAGATTTATCACATATGGGAGATAAGGTATCATCAGAGCAAATTTTCTCCTCTAATGCCGGGGAAATAAAAAAATTATAGAAACTTGCTTCCCCAAGATTAGACTTTTCCATGGTACTAGAAATAATGGTATCCAAATAATTAATGCAAATAAAGCTCTCTCATATTTTTATTGTTTTCCATTAAGACTAACTAGTAAAAATAAAAACAAGCAACAAGTAAAAATAAGACTAACTAGTGAAAACAAGAAACAAAAAGATATAATTGCAGAATCTAAAGGAAATAACTTCGAACACTCACACCCGAGGATGTAAGAAACTTTTACCTTACCTCCCCGGCAACGGCGCCGGAAAAGAGCTTGATGTCTACGCACTCTTCTATTCTTGTAGACAATGTTGGGCCTCCAAGTGCAGAGGTTTGTAGAACAGCAACAAGTTTCCCTTAAGTGTAATACCCAAGGTTTATCGAACTCAGGGAGGTAGAGGTCAAAGATATCCCTCTCAAGCAACCCTGCAATTAAGATACAAGAAGTCTCTTATGTCCCCAACACACCCAATATACTTGTCAGGTATATAGGTGCAGTAGTTCGGCGAAGACATTGTGAAATGCGAGTAATATGGATGGGTATAAGTAATAATAGCAATCTAAAATAAATATGGCAGCAAGCAAACATGTAGTAGAACGGGTGGAAAATGGTGTTTTCAATGCTTGGAAAAAAGGCCTAGGGATCCTACTTTCACTAGTGGACACTCTCAACAATGATCACATAATTGAATAACTAAATATCTTCTCTTCACTATGCTACTCTTAACCCTCTCACGTTGGATAACGAACACTAATCATTGCGTAGGGCTGCAAAAAGCATTCCTTAAAGTAAGAATTCCCATGTCAAGTTAACCCGACACTGTCACTATGAGCGCCCTAGAAGGTACTAGACAAACACCACAATTCATAGAGGAGACACACACGATGTGCACACTGTCACCTTCATACCGCGGGACAAGGTGACTCCAAAGTTCATATTAATAAAACACTTGAGTAGCACAAGATGAAGAGTAACATCTACTTATTCAACTAGATTACAAAGCTCACGATCACATATAGATCACACCATGGGAGAGAGAGATGAACCACATAGCTACCGGTAGAGCCCTCAGCTTCGGGGGAGAACTACTCCCTCCTCATCATAGGAGACAGCAACCCCGATGGAGATGGCGGTGGAGTCGATGGAGATGGCTTCCGGGGGCACTTTCCTGTCCCGGCAGGGTGACAGAACAGACATCTGTCCCCCGAAACTTGTTGGTGGCGGTGGCGGAGCAACAAATGTATTTTGTGGAAAAGATCGATTCCTCTAGGTTTTATAAATCAGGGAGTATATATAGGCGAGGTGGAAGGCCAGAAGGATTACCACTAGACGCGCATGTGCGGATTATCGATGAAGCACGTCGATGCAGTGTAGTCCCACGATCCGATCCAGCCGATTCAATCCCGCGATCGTCGAAGTGCTGATCGTACAACACCTCTGCCGGTATCCACACGTACGAGGAGGAGCTCCAACGGCGGACTGCTAGGTCCGGTGCGGCGGCAGGACCGAGTGGGGTTAGGGTTCCCAACGCATGGCCTGAGTACGACCATGCTAGAGACGACCCACCAGCGTGGGGTTACTTCCCACTCCGTGATTGATCTCCACGTAGGCCAAAAGCCTAAGATTGGGGGAGGTATGGCTACATCACGCTCATCTATATGTCACATTTCTGTCGGTTTTTTGTATATCTATGTTTTTGTTTCTTTCGCTTGTTTTCGTTTCTTTCGCTTCTTTTTGTTTTCATTGTTTTATTATTACTTTCCAAAACACAAAAAGACCAAAAAAAATTCTATTGTTTCTCTTTATTTTCTTCTTTAGTTTATTTTGTTGTTTTGCTTTACTTTCTAGTTTCGGTTTAATAATCAAAAATACGTGATGATTTTGCTTGTTTGTTTGTTTCCTTCTGTTCTTGTTGTAAATTTGAAAACCCAAAAATATTTGTTGTTCTTCTTTGGTTTTGTAAATTTTGGTGCAGAGTGAAGAGCTTGTTATCATTTTATAATATTCAATCCACACGAGTGAAGAGCAATAATGACGATTTACAAAAATTCAATTTGTGGTGATAGGTTGGTATGAACTCTATGTTTTTCATTTTTGTACATATACTCATCCATGTGGACATGCTTAGTTTGTTCATGTAAGGTGTATGTTATTTAATTGATGCTTAGTAGTTGGTACTCTCTCATGATTAGTTCCAGCTTATTAATATTAGATATCATGTCGTATAATGTTTGCTAGCATTGTTTATTCATAGAAGGTATGAAATTGTGGTATCTCCCTCTGAATGTTTCGATTGAATCGACTTGGCACATGCTCACGCATGCATAACACTGAAAACAAAAAGTCAATTAAGCCTCGATGATTTATTTTTCCTGAGAGTATTTGTATCACTTTTATGCCCCTATTAATTTTGTTTTGTCGCAAGCATGATTATGACAGTTGTTTCTCTCTTGATTGTCGCTCCTAGTATATTGCTAGCCTTCACCTGTACTGAGTATGAGCTCTACTCGTACATATAACTCCCAAAAACCAAAGTTTCCAAATGTATCTACCATACCTACCTATATGTGGTATTTCACCCTACTCAAAGTAAATTTTCATGTGCTACCTTTAAAACCATCAAAACATTTCTCATTTTGTGACACTGAATTAGCTCACAAGGAAGTAGTAGTTGGGTTTGTTATCTTCCATGATATTTAAGTACCCTGACTTGCATGCTTCATCTACTCATCATTAATTTTGGAAAGAGTTGGTTAGACCATTATAATATCATAAATCTAAACAAATAAATAGACACTCCTCCATGGTATGAGATTGTTGGAAGTCACCCGAGGATTCAGTTAGCCATGGTTTAAAAAATCACCTCCCAAAAATCATTTTACTTCTGTTTATAAAATAAAATCTCTAGCACATGTTAATGCCTGCTTCCCTCTGCGAAGGGCCTTTCTTTTACTTTTACGTTGAGTCTTCACCTTCTCACTTTATGCACCTTCTTGAGAGCATGGCTGTCATTCTTAGTATAATGTGCTTGTCCGAGAACACGATTCATTGTGGTATAACTTTGATGTCGTATCTTTGATATATTTACTTCTAGTCTTCAATTGAACCTCAGAGGTGCCCTTGCATTTATGTTTTTCAACATTATTAAGGGCAAGCAACATACGACTTTATCATATCTTATTATGAACATTGCAATCCTGCATATTGATACATTTCATGTTGTTATTATTAGTGTGTTGGTATCTCTTCATGGTTTTCAGAACTATTAGGTGACTTTATTTGCATACTTCTTATTATTAATTTCCTAAGCACTTGATCATATAGTGAGAATATTTACATCATACGAAATAAATGTGTTCGTAAAACTTCTTAGCGCACTCAGTTTTCAACTGAATTTCTTGAGGACAAGCAATAAGCTAAGCTTGGGGGGATTTGATACATCCAAAGCGTATCTCATTTTCCGAACACTTTTAATGTTGTTTGTCTTTAAACTTGTGATTTTTGGATACAACTAGCACAGACTAACGTTTTTCTCAGCAGAATTACCTTGGTTTCTTGTCCAGAACTGTTGGAAGGCATAGAGATAAACAAAAACTTTTCCACGCGGTACTTCCAAGATCTAGCCGAGGTGGAAGGCTAGAAGGATTACCACTAGACGCGCATGTGCGGATTATCGATGAAGCACGTCGATGCAGTGTAGTCCCACGATCCGATCCAGCCGATTCAATCCCGCGATCGTCGAAGTGCTGATCGTACAACACCTCTGCTGGTATCCACATGTACGAGCAGGAGCTCCAACGACGGACTGCTAGGTCCGGTGCGGCGGCAGGACTGAGTGGGGTTAGGGTTCCCAACGCATGGGAGTGGAAACTTATGCTCGTTGGGCAAACTGCGCCCCTCTTTATATAGCAAGTTGGAGTGGGCTGGACACCGCTTGTGGCCCATTCCCTCTGTGAGTACAACTAAATAATTTAGTCCATTTCCGGTTCGGGTCCAACCCGACCAATATACTTGCTCCCGCTCTTAAATGTGCGACCCTGTGGGCTCATGGCGATTTGGACACGATTGGAGTCCAACTCCCAATCGATCAATCGGTAGCGGCTCCTAGCAGAACGTGCCGACTCCCAAGTGCCATAGAGTCATGACGACATACCTTCCAATGTGACTTTCATGAGTCCCTTTTGCCTCACGATATACCTTGTCAAACTATATATGAATTATCTTCATCCCTTAAATAGCTCAACCCTCTTCTCGGTCTGTGATATATGATTCATCTGACTAACTCTTAGTCAATACCCAGTTAACACTTAACTGAGTCGCACATGGCCATGCTTCCTGAATCACATCACTCGATAGGGCCCAGAGAATATCTCTCTAGTCGGAGGGGCAAAATCCCATCTTGATTATCCACATCACGCAGCTTGCTTCTCATTCGACCCGAACTCTGCCTTTATAACTGCCTTGTCACGGAACAACGTTTGACAGAACCTAAGTCGATGGTTCACAACTCGGATTGTGCGACAACCTTAGGTCTATAGATTACATTGATTGAGACATGGAAATGACGACTTACTCGTTGCATCTCAATATGGGTAAGTCCGACCTGCTAAACTCTTTAGCCAAGTCTGTGAACATTGGAATGGCATCGCCATGCCCATGACAAGTGGAACCGTGTCATCATCCAACACTCACATTAGTCTAGGGTGTGTGTCCAGCACAACCTTAATGACATATTCAATTTAGCATGAACAACATGAATACATAGTTCCACAATCGAATCACATATAACATGACATATATCGATAGCACCATTGTTGTCACAATATACGTCCAATGATTTGGACGCACCCTTAACCACACCAAGATCCATCAGGAGATTCCTGATCCAAACAGATTCCTTTGCAGCCTCCGAGGAAGCAATATACTCAGCCACTGTCGTAGATGCAGACACAGTATCTTGCTTGGAACTCTTCCAGCTCACAGCCCCTCCGTTCATGACGAACACGTATCCAGATTGCGAACGAGAGTCATCTGAGTCGGTGAGATAACTCGGATCCGTGAAACCCTTTACACTGAAATCGTCATCACCTCCATAGAATAGGAACATGTCCTTAGTCCTTCTCAAGTACTTAAGGATGTTTTTAACCGCTGCCCAGTGGGCTTCGCCATGGTCAGCCTGGTATCTACTCGTTTCACTTAGAGCATAGGAAACATCTGGCCTAGTACAAATCATGGCATACATGATGGATCCGACTGCCGAAGCATACGGGATCACACTCATCTGACTTCGCTCATCAGTCTTCATAGTACACTGAGTCTTGCTAAGTTTTACACCATGGGACATTGGTAAGATCCCCTTCCTAGACTCTTCCATTTTGAATTTCTTCAAAACTTTGTCCAGATATGTACTCTGACTCAATCCAATGAGCCACCTTGATCTATCTCTATCAATCCTGATTCCCAGTATGTAAGTCGCCTCACCCAAATCCTTCATTGAGAAACTCCTTTCCCATGATTCTTTGGTTTCTTGCAACATCATGACATCATTTCCCATCAGTAATATGTCGTCCACATATAAGATTAGAAAATTTACCTTGCTCCCACTAAACTTCTTGTATAAACAAGAATCATGATCGCTCTTGATGAAGCCAAACGATATGTTCCAACTCCGAGATGCTTGCTTCAACCCATAAATGGATTTATGAAGTTTGCATACCTTGTCAGTTTTAGCTGGATAGACAACCTTCGGGATGTATCATATACACGTCCTTAGTTAAATTTCCATTAAGGAAAGCCGTCTTGACATTCATCTACCATCTCATAGTCGAAATAGGCTGCTATGTCTAACATGACCCGAACTGACTTAAGCATCGCTACGAGCGAGAAGGTCTCGTCATAGTCAACTCCTTGAACTTGTCGGAACCCCTTCGCGACAAGTCGTGCTTTATAGATGGAAATATTTCCATCCATATCAGTTTTGTTCTTAAAGACCCATTTGCACTCGACGGGTCTTGCACCGTCTGGCAGATCAACAAAATTCCAAACTTTATTTTCATCCATGGACTTTAACTCGGATCTCATGGCTCCAAGCTATGACTCGGAATCAGATCCCACCATCGCATCTGAATAAGTTGCCGACTCATTACTGTCTGACAGTAAAAGATCACGAGCATTTTGTAATCTGGCAGATCTCCGTGGTTCCGGTGCTGTTACCGGCGTAGGTACCACGACCGGCTCAGCTTCCAAGGCCCTTGCCGACTCGCCCCTTGCCGGTTCCTCTCTAATTTCTTCAAGCTGCATTGTGCTCCCACTGACTCCTCGGTTGAGAAACTCTTTCTGAAGGAAGACACCATTCCGAGCGACAAACACTTTGCCCTCTTCTTAGAAGTAGTACCCCAAGGTTTCCCTCGGATACCCCACAAAAATACACTTATCCGACTTGGGAGTGAGCTTGTCCGACTGAAGTCTCTTGAAAAATGCTTCACAACCCCAAATCTTAAGAAAAGACAAACTTTGCCTTTTGTCAGTCCACATCTCATGTGGTGTCTTCTCTAGTGACTTTGATGGTACTCTGTTTAGTGTGAACGCTGCAGTTTCTAGACAATAACCCAAAAATGATAAAGGTAGATCTGTCCGACTCATCATTGATCATACCATGTCTAACAAGGTCTGATTTCTCTGTTCCGATACACCGTTCCTCTGCAGTGTACCCGGTGGAGTGAGTTGAGGAACTATTGCACAACTCTTTAGATGGTCATCAAACTCATGGCTCATGTACTCGCCTTCATGGTCCGATCGTAGGAACTTTATTTTCTTGCTGAGTTGATTTTGTACCTCACTCTGGAATTCCTTGAATTTCTCAAAGTCTTCCGACTTTTGTTTCATTAAATAGGTATATCCATACCTACTCAAATCATCAGTGAAGGTAATGAAGTACTCATAACCACCTGTGGCTGTCGTGCTCATTGTACCACATACATCACTATGTATTAGTTCCAACAAGTCAGACACCCTTTCACAACTCCTTGCAAAAGGTGTCTTGGTCATTTTGCCGAGTAGGCATGATTTGCATATCTCGAACGACTCTAAGTCGAATGAATTTAGAAGTCCATCATTATGGATCTTCTTCATGTGCTTCCAACTTATATGACCAAGCCGGAAGTGCCAAAAGTAAGTCATACTTAGATCATTTGGTTTCAACCTTTTCACATTTATGTTATAGACAGATTCACTATCAAGATTCAAATAAATAACCCGTCTTGAACGGGTGTAATCCATGAAACATATCTTTCAAATATAAAGAACAACCATTATTTATAATATTCGACTCATAACCTTGTCTCATCAAACATGAGACGGAAATAATGTTTCGACTAAGCGCTAGAACATGATAACAATTATTCGGCTCCATTAAAAATCCTGAAGGTAAATGAAGTTGCATCGTGCCGACTTCCAACACAACGACTCTCGCCTTGTTGCCGACCCGAATATCAACCTCTCCTCTCGCCACGCTCCTAGTTCTTACCAGTCCCTGCAACGAGTTGCATATGTGAATAACTGATCCGGTATCATATACCCAAGATTTGTTAGGTGCATCAGCAAGATAAAATGTCTATGACATTGCATACAAGCGTACGTGAGTTGGAATTCACACCTCCACTCTTGGCTCTGTCAGCCAAATACTTGGTGCAGTTCCTCTTCCAGTGGCCATCCTGCTTGCAATAGAAGCAATTGGCTCCGGCTGTAGGAGATGGCTTAGTCCTTGAGGAAGCGCTCTGGACTGGGCCATGGGCGTTGCCTCCTGACTTATCCTTCTTCTTTTTGGTCCAAGAACTCTTCTTGAACTTAGACTTATTCTGCACCATCAACACTTGACTAGCGCCTTCTTGAGATCAGCCTCTGCTGTCTTGAGCATCCATGTAATTTAGTGAGATTCTTATCCAGACCATGCATGTAGTAGTTGAGATGAACGGACCATACACACTAGGAAGAGAGTTCATAATTATATGAGTAGCGAACTCTTTGCAAATTGGGAAGCCCAACCTATCCAGAGACTGCACGTAACAAGTCATCTTGATTACATGCGGACTCACTGGATCGCCATCTTTGAGCTTACAGCCCAGCAAAGTTTGAGAGACTTGATACCTCTCGGTCTTTGCCTGAGCCTGGAACAAACTTTTGAGGCTTTCGATCATATCGTAGGCCTCAACATTCTCGAACTGCTGCTGCAAGTCCGGTTCCATGTGTGCAAGCATAAGACAGCTAATTTTCGTAGACTCATCTCTAGTCTTACGGTAGGCATTCATGACAGCGATTGTCGCATCATCATGAGGCTCATCTGGAAATGGAGTGTCTAAAACATGGTCTTTCTTGTCATGCTTGAGGACTATCCTCAGATTACGGTACCGGTTGGTGAAATTAGTTCCATTAAGCTTATCTTCTCTAGGATTGACCTCAACGCAGAAGTGGACAACTGAGGAAGGTTGCTAGGTGCCATTGATCTACAACATAAAATATGCAAAACACTTAAGACATATATTCATAAAAGAGCAGGCATATTAAATGCTTTAATACTTATGCTCCCACTAGAACCAACACCCCTCCGATGTTTGCTAAGTGATTCAAGATCCTAAATAAGCAAGCCGACTAGTGAGCTTTAGCATCACCGCTAGTCGTCAAGTGATCTAGGTAGGCAACATCTTGCCAATCGTATCCGATACGACTCCTGTTAGTTGGGTGGCATCCCATGCCTCGGCTCCCAACCTACCTCGCCCCGAGCCCCACAACCGTTGTGATGGACTCGTCTAGCTTACCAAGTGCTTCCGCTGTAAGAGTCCGACTCAAACCCACCTAATCGGAAAGAATTGGTAGCACCTCAATTTTATGAGCCCACTACCAAGAATATCCGACTTGTGATGGTACAGCACTGGCGGGACGATCGACTATTGAGTGATTAAAATCTACCAACTATCTAAATAGAGGTAAAAAATACATAACAATAACACAAATATATCAATTATAATGATAAATGTATGGCTCTCTTCATAGTGATCTCCATCTCCACAAAGCTTGTAAGTCGACTCGTGCCAACTCTTGTCACGTGCCATCTTACTCCATGTTGCCGACTTGTACATCGACTTGCATATCATCCGGCTTCTCTAAAAAGCTACACTAACCTTGTAAGTCGACTCGTGCCAACTCTTGTCACGTGCCATCTTACTCCATGTTGCCGACTTGTACATCGACTTGCATGTCATCCGGCTTCTCTAAAAAAGCTACACTAGCTAGTAAATAAAAAATTACATAGAGAATCCGACACGCAAGCCGTTATACAATATAATGACATCACCTAGGCTCCAGCCGGCTGACAAATACATGATACGCAGATCACGTATGGATTACACACATTACATGCACATAAGCCATACCATTCACAACATCCTGCAAAAACAAGTTATACATAGAAACGATATCTACCGGCATTGCGAAACTCCTAACGACATCTAAGGTGCTACGACAGGGCGAAGCCGGCGGTCCGAACATGGATTTCTTCATCGGATAAAACAATTTTACCCAAATCTCATCCGTATTCCGATTCGGCCAAACTCTTTGATCTTCGATCACCGCAACTGGATATATGTGTCACGGTATACCCCGATGGCCGAAACTGACCAGTAGGGGCAAGTTCTTCCATGACCTTAGCAGTATGATCACGGAAACCAGATTATCCATTAACCCCCGAGTACGATTGATCCAATCAACCTTGTACAAAACCGATCTATCTTATAGAAGGACCACCAAAACAACAATTAGATCCAATCTAACGCTAACTACATATCACATATGTGCAAATCACGGGCCTAAAACCAGAAGCTACCGATCTGATACCACTGTTGGAACGCATAGAGATAAACAAAAACTTTGCTACGCGGTACTTCCAAGATCTAGCCGAGGTAGAAGGCCACGAGGATTACCACTAGACGGGTAGGTGCGGATTATCGATGAAGAACGTAGATGCAGTGTAGTCCCATGATCCGATCCAGCCGATCCAATCCCGCGGTCGTCGAAGTGCTGATCGTACAACACATCTGGTGGTATCCACTCGTACGAGGAGGAGCTCTGACGGCGGACTGCTAGGTCCGGTGCGGCGGCAGGACTGCTAGATACGGTGCATCGATAGGACTGAGTGGGGCTAGGGTTCCCAACGCATGGAGTGGAAATTTATGCCCGTTGGGCAACCTGCGCCCCTCTTTATATAGCGAGTGGCAGTGGGCTGCACAACGCTTGTGGCCCATTCCCTATATGAGTCCAACTCACTAATTTAGTCCATCTCCGGTTCGGGTCCAACCCGACCAATATACTTGCTCCCGCTCTTAAGTGTGTGACCCTGCAGGCTCATGTCGACTTGGACACGATTGGAGTCCGACTCCCAATCGATCAATCGGTAGCGGCTCCTAGCAGAACATGCTGACTCCCAAGTGTCATAGAGTCATGACGACATACCTTCCAATGTGACTTTCATCTGAGTCCCTTTTGCCTCACGATATACCTTGTCGAACTATAGGCAAATTATCGTCATCCCTTAAATAGCTCAACTCTCTTCTCGGTCCGTGATATATGATTCATCTAACTAACTCTTAGTCAATAGACCCAGTTAACACTTAACTGAGTCGCGCATGGCCATGCTTCCGGAATCACATCACTCGAGAGGGCCCAGAGAATATCTCTCTAGTCGGAGGGGCAAAATGCCATCTTGATTATCCACATCACGCGACTTGCTTCTCATTCGACCCGAACTCTGCCTTTATAACTGCCTTGTCACGGAACAGCATTTGACAGAACCTAAGTCCGTGATTCACAACTCAGATTGTGTGACAACCTCAGATCTAAGGATTACATTGATTGAGACATGCAAATGACAACTTACTCGTTTCATCTCAATATGGGTCAGTCCAACTTGCTAAATTAAACTATTTAGCCAAGTCTATGAACGTTGGAATGGTATCGCCATGCCCATGACAAGTGGAACCATGTCATGAGTCAACACTCACATTAGTTTAGGGTGTGTGTCCAGCACAACCTTAATGACCAATAAAAATTTAGCATGAATAACATGATTACATAGTTCCACAATCGAATCACATACTCAATGACATATATCAGATGTTCAAAACAAGGACAACTTAATAACTTTATGAATACATTGGGAATTACATCATACATGATTGCCTCTAGGGCATATTCCCAACAAGAAAAACCAACTTTCAGGAAATATCCCGAAAAAGATCCCAAAGTCCTTATTTCACCCGAAGACCCCCGGAGCCAGAAGAAGAGCCGGAGGGGGGCAAGGAGGGGCCCACACCATGGGCTGGCGCCCCCCTAGGCCGTGCCGCCTGGTGGTGTGGCTTCCCCAGGCACCCCCTTGGGCTCCCCTTTCGACTACCTAAGCCCCGTAACCTAAAAATATCGGGGGGTTCTTCGTATTCCAGAGAAACATATTAGAGCGCCGCCGCCACCTCGAAACTCAATTCGGGGATCAAAATTTCCTGATCTGGCGCCTTGCCGGGACGGGGATTCGGAGGAGATCATCGCCATAGTCATCGCCACCACCTCTCCATCACCCATCGATGATTCCCGCATCCATGTGTGAGTAATCCCCGCTGTAGGCTGAGAGGGATGTTAGGGATTGGATGAGATCGTTCATGTAATAATGTCAGATTGTTAAGGCATGGTGCCTAGTATCCGTTGTTAGTGTTTTATATCATTGTTGCAACTTGTTATGATTAATGCTTGTCACTAGGGCCCGACGCCATGATCTAAGATCTGAACATGTTTTGTTTCATGAATATAATTATTTTTCTTGATCATATCTGCAAGTTGTTTACATACATCATTGTCCGGAACCCGAGGCCCCGAAGTGACAGAAATTGGGACAACCAGAGGTGATGGCTGTGATGTGAGGATCACATGTGTTCACTGAGTGTTAATGCTTTGCTCCGGTGCTTTATTAAAAGGAGCACCTTAATTACCAGTAGTTTCCCACCCCACTGCAACGGGCTGGTAGGACAGAAGATGTTGTGCAAGTTTCTCATTGCGAGCACCCACGACTAAATTGGAACACATGCCTATGTTTTGCCTAGAACATGGATGCTTTATTATTATCTATATGGAATGCCCATGTTTTGATTATTACAAGAACTATCTTATCCATGCAACGCCAGCTCATCTATCCCTATGACTACAGTACGTTAATCCCACTTTTTCCTACAATTGCTACCACTGTTACTATTTTACTCCTGCTATTATTTTACTACTACTACTACTGCTGCTATAAAATTGTTACCACTGCTAAACAGTTGCGAGCAAGTCTAATTTCAGGTGCAGCTGAACTAACAACTCATCTGTTAAGGCTTATCAATATTTTTGGCTCCCCTTCTGTTCAATCAATAAATTTGGGTTTTACTTCCCTCGAAGACCATTGCCAACCCCTATACTTGTGGGTCATCAAAGGGTCTTCACCATTTTCCATGCTCGTTGTATGTATTTATTGGTGTTGGGGAAATCTTGCTTTTTCGGTGCCTTTGACTTAGATTTCCACGCCTCGTATTCATCCTTTGCGATCTCCCGGGTTTCCTTTGGAGTATAGTCGTAAGGTAACTTTGATAGATCCTTTGGTACTTTTGGTAGGGGCGGCAGTCGAGGTTTTGGTGATTTGTTACGAATCCCCAGAGATGCGGTGGTACTCTTCCGCTTTTGGCTGCCCTGATACTTAGTGGACGGAGACGGCTGACACGGCGGTGTAGACGACCGCGCTGGATACGGCAGGCGCACCGGAGACGGCGAAGACGACTGTTGCACTGGAGACTGGTGAGGAGTCGATGGCCTCGGAATCCGATTTGGAAGCACGATGTGTTCCTTTAGCCATAGAGCGGTAGACTACGGTGAGTTGGTTTAGTTTCAGTTGGTAAGGCATAGCTGACCGCTGCCTTAATGGTTATGTTGTTGAGGACTTTCACATGCAGCTCACAAGGTGTCATCTCCGTAATATCATCCACCATGTGCATCATCGGCGGTGAATCGTCATCATCACCCTGGAGCCAGGTAGAAGCAACGCTGCTTTTCCGATTAGATTGTGCGGCGCCGGTAGCATCGAATGTAACTTCTACCACGTGTGGTAGGCCGGTAGTACCTTGCTGCTGGCTAAGTCTGTCAATTTGTTCATGCTGCCGCAGTGCTTGCTCCTGCATCCGCTTTACTTGTTCTTCAAGGTTACGCCACCAGTCTGACTAATTCATTGCTTCAGCTGCCTCCAATGCCTTTCTCCTCTAAAGAATTCTATCAGGATATTTCTTACACTCCTCGGCAAACCAATATTTCCAAGGAATGCCGCCTGGTGTGGTTCGTGTCCGTCCTGCGTATTCCTTATTCTTAAGGGCGCGTGTGAGCTCGTCATTCTCTCTATCTGGCTCGAACCTCCCCTCTTAAGCGTCCTTTATTGCGTTTCTAAGACCTTCAAGCAGGTTGTTCTCAAGTTTGTCCCACTTAGGCACGATAACCTTGTAGCCAGGTTGCCCCATAGTATGGTGATATATCTTTTTAGCGAAGTTTTTCTTATTTGTTGCGGACCTTATCAGAGCATCCTCCAACTGCTTGTACTTCATACAATCTGCCCATAACGCTTTTATCTTCTCATACACTCCAGTGAAATCCAGAATCTTATTTTTCTTCATAAAGTCAAGCTGCAATCTTTTCTTCCAGTTGCTGAATTGTTGGGCCATCTTCTTAAGAGTCCACGCCTTGACCTCTTTCACTAAATCAATTTTATTTTGATCTAGGGTAGAATCCTCCTCATTCTCATCCACCTCCCACGTCAGTAGGATGACATTAGCCATGATCTTTTTGAAAAGATTTTCTTTGGCTAAGTTACTGACATATGCAATTCCTTCTCTATCGGCGTCTTTTGGCTCATTCCACTCTTGAATAGTGTTTGGGATGTGGTCCCTAACAAGTACTCTGTATTGCTTTACAATTTTTTTTGGCAACATCAATGAGAAGCTCGGGTGCGTCGTCTGCAGCGATCTTTTTGATCCTATACCTTTCAATCTCTTTCAAATTCTTGGTTGGGCCTTGTTTAGTCTTCATTTCGGAGGATTTGCTAGATCCGTATATGTATGGCTAAAAAAAGAAAGAGTGTTAATACATGTATATAGACGACATATGCTTCATTAATTAACTAGTGTATATATAGGGCTCCTGTTATATACTCCTGGGTGTATATACTCCCATACTCAATATACCACACATACGAGGGTATTATACCCTTTATTATTTTTCATATACCTCATTAATTATTCTAAAATACCTCAATACAATTTGTATGGAAAAAATATCATCAGAGTCCTCCGTTTTTTCAGTATACCATTTTTACGTACATAAAAGCACTATATGTACACATAATAGAAAATATGTAGAATCTAATGAATTTTTTCAGAAAATTCATTTTGGGGTATCTAGTATTAAATAGTGAAGTATATTAAAAATAATAATGAGGTATAAATGGTTCATTTATGTGGTATATTTGCACGTGAGAATACGTACACCCAGGAGTACTGAACATTTTCCTATATATATATATATACATATATAATGCACCTTGATACGTCTCAAACGTATCTATAATTTCTGATGTTCCATTTTGTTTTCATGCCATATGCTACATGTTTCCTATACACTTTATGTCATTTTTATGGATCTTCTGGGACTAACCTATTGACAAGATGTCACAGAGCCAGTTCCTGTTTTCTGCTGTTTTTGGTTTCAGAAAAGTTGTTCTGAAAATATTCTCAGAATTGGACGAAACAAAATCCCAGGATCTTAGAAATATGTCACGTATACCGAGTCTGGAGGGGATCCAGAGGGTCCCTGGAGGGCCCATACCATAGGGCGGTGGGCCCCCTGTTAACCCACAAGTATAGTGGGTGTATCGTAGTACTTTCGATAAATAAGAGTGTCGAACCCAACGAGGAGCGGAAGGTGTTGAGAAGTAGGTTGGATAGAGGATTAACTGTAAACACTAGCAAACGGGTTTTTGGTGGTTTTTGATATAGCATATAAATAAAGTGTGAGTAAATAAATAACAGTAAATAATGTTGCAGCAAGTGGCCCAATCCTTTTGAGAGCAAAGGACAAGCCGATTGTTTTACTTATGATTACCAAACGTTCTCGAGACACATGGGAATTTCGTCAAGTGCTTTCACTTCATTACGGTTGAATAATATTTATTGGTTCGTTAAGTCTTGTGTGGGTGAACTTATGCTAATGCACCGTCCAAATAGGACTAATACATACTTGTGATTATACCCCTCGTAAAGATCCACAAATACAAGAAAGTAATTAAGATAAATCTAACCATAGCCTTAAAACTCCGGGATCCTACACTACCTCGTGCATTGGTTTCCTAACTGGGGTTTAGGTTTCTGTCACTCCGACAACCCCACAATTAGTAGCCAAATACACAATGCATCCTCGTAGGCCCATAAAGGTGAAGTATTGATGACCCACAAGTATAGGAGATCACAACAGTCTTCGAGGGAAGTAAAACCCAGATTTATTGATTCGACATAAGGGAAGCCAAATAATATTCGTGAGCCTTAACAAGTGAGTTGTCAAGTCAACTGCACCTGAAAGTGGAGTTGTTCGTAGTGGTTTATCAGTAGTAACAGTTTTATAGTAGCAGCAGTAGTGAAATAATAGCAGTAGTGCAATGAAAACAGCAGCAGTAGTGTTTGAAGTAAATGGCGGGATTAAATATTGTAGGCATAGGGATAGATCAACGGACGTTGCATGGATAAGATAGTTCATATAATAATCAGTACATGGGCATTGCAGATTAACAAGATAAAGCATCCAAGCACTAAGTAACCATAGGCATGTGTTCCGTAAATAGTCGTACGTGCTCGCAATGAAAACTTGCACAACATCTTTTGTCCTACCAGCCCGTTTTCAGCGGGGCCTCAAGGGAACTACTGGTTGTTAAGGTGTTCCTTTTAATAGAACACCGGAGCAAAGCATTAACACTCCGTGAACACATGTAATCCTCACAGCACATCCATCCCCTTCGGTTATCCCAATTTCTGTCACTTTGGGGCCTCGGGTTTTGGACAACGATATGTGTAAACAGCTTGCAGGTATGATCAAGAAACAATAATTATCATAATAACATGTTCAGATCTGAGATCATGACACTCAGGTCCAAAGTGACAAGCATTAAGCATAACAAATTGCAACAATGTCAATAGCACTAATAGAGGATACTAGGCACTATGCCCTAACAATCATGGCATTATTACATGAACAATCTCATCCAATCCCTACCATCCCCTTCAGCCTACAGCGGGGGAATTACTCACACATGGATGGGGGAAACATGTGTTGGGAATATGCCCTAGAGGCAATCATGTATGACGTAATTCCCACTGTGTTCATATAGTTATTAAGTTGTCCTCGTTTTGAACATCTGATATATGTCATTGAATATGTGATTCGATTGTGGAACTATATATTCATGTTGTTCATACTAGATTGTCCTTGGTCATTTAGGTTGTGCTGGACACACACCCTAGACTAATGTGAGTGTTGGCTGATGACACGGTTCCACTTGTCATGGGCATGGTGATGCCATTCCAACGTTCACGGACTTGGCTAAAGAGTTTAGCAAGTCGGACTGACCCACATTGAGATGCAACGATCAAGTCGTCATTTGCATGTCTCAATCAATGTAATCCTTAGACCTGAGTTTGTCGCACAATCCGAGTTGTGGATCACCGACTTAGGTTCTGTCAAACGTTGTTCTGTGACAAGGCAACTATAAAGGCAGAGTTCGGGTCGAATGAGAAGCAAGCTGCGTGATGTGGATAATCAAGATGGGATTTTGCCCCTCCGAATGGAGAGATATTCTCTGAGCCCTCTCGAGTGATATGATTCAGGAAGCATGGCCATGCGCGACTCAGTTAAGTGTTAACTGTGTCGGTTGACTAAGAGTTAGTCAGATGAATCACATGTCACAGATCGAGAAGAGAGTTGAGCTATTCAATGGATGACGATAAATCGCCTATAGCTCGACAAGGTATATCGTGAGGCAAAACGGACTAAGATGAATATCACATTGAAAGGTATGTCGTCATGACTCAATGGTACTTGGGAGTCGGCACGTTCTGCTGGGAGCCGCTACCGATTGATCGATTGGGAGTTGGACTCCAATCGTGTCCAAGTCGCCATGAGCCTGCAGGGTCGCACACTTAAGAGCGGGAGCAAGTATTGGTTGGGTTGGACCCGAACCGGAAATGGACTAAGTTAGTGAGTCGGACTCACAAATGAAATGGGCCACAAGTGTTGTGCAGCCCATTACCATACGTTATATAAAGAGGGGCGCAGGTTGCCCAGCGGGCACGTTAGCCCACTCTCCCATGCGTTGGGAACCCTAGCCCCACTCAGTCCAGCCGTCGCACCGGACCTAGCAGTCCGCCGTCGGAGCTCCTCCTCGTACGTGTGGATACCGGCAGAGGTGCTGTATGTTCAGCACTTTGACATTCGAGGGATCAGATCGGCTGGATCGGATCGTACGACTGCACTGCCCCGATGCGCTGCATCGATAATCCGCACCTGCGCGTCTAGTGGTAATACTCATGGCCTTCTACCTCCGCTAGATCTTGGAATTACCGCGTAGGAGAATTTTTCGTTTATCTCTACGCGATCCAACAGTGGTATCAGAGCGGTAGCTTCTGGTATTAGGCCCGAGATCCGTACATATGTGATATATAGTTAGCGTTAGATGTGATCTAATTGTTGTTTTGGTGGTCGTTCTATGAGATAGATCGGTTTGTACAAGGTTGATTGGATCAATCGTACTCAGGGTTAATGGATGATCATGTTTCCGTGATCATACTACTAAGGTCGTGGAACAATTTACCCCTACCGGTCGGTTTCCGCCATCGGGGTATACCGTGACACATAAATCCAGTTGGGACCGCCGGCTTCGCCCTGTCGTAGCGCCTTAGATGTCGTTGCGAGTTTCACAACGCCGGTAGATATCGTATCTGTGCATAACTTGTTTTTGCAGGAAGTTGTGAATGGTATGGCTTATGTGCATGTGATGTGTGTAATCCATACATGATCTGCGTATCATGTTTATGTCAGCCGGCTGGAGCCTAGGTGCTGTCATTTTATTGTATACCGGCCTGCGTGTCGGATTCTCTATGTAAATTTTCATTTACTAGCTAGTGTAGCTTGTTGGAGAACCCGGTGGCATGCAAGTCGATGTATAAGTCGGCTACATGGAGTAAGAGGGCACGTGACAAGAGTTGGCACGAGTCGACTTACAAGCTTTGTGGAGATGGAGATCACCATGAAGAGAGCCATACCATTTCACATTATAATTGCTTTATTTGTGTTATTGTTATGTCTCGATTTACCTCTATTTAGATAGTTGGTAGATTATTTAATCCCTCAAAGAAGGTCTAGTCGGTCGCCCCGCCAGTGCTGCACCATCACAAGTCGGACATTCTTAGTAGTGGGCTCATAAAATTGAGGTGCTACCAATTCTTTCCGGTTAGGTGGGTTTTGAGTCCGACTCTTACAAGTAGAAGCACTTGGTAATCTAGACGAGTCCATCACAACGGTTGTGGGGCTCGGGGCGAGGTAGGTTGGGAGCCGGGGCATGTGATGACACCCAACTAACAAGAGTCGTATAGGGATACGATTAGCAAGGTGTTGCCTACCTAGATCACTTGACGGCTAGTGGTGATGCTAAAGCTCACTAGTCGGCTTGCTTATTTAGGATCTTTTATCACTTAGCAACCATCGGAGGGATGTTGGTTCTAGTGGGAGCATAAGTATTAAAGCGTTTAATATGCCTGCTCTTTTATGAATACATGTCTTAAGTGTTTTTGCGTATTTTCTGTTGTAGATCAATGGCACCTAGCAACCTTCCTCAGTTGTCCGCGTTTGCGTTGAGGTCAATCCTAGAGAAAGATAAGCTTAATGGAACTAATTTCACCAACTGGTATCGTAATCTGAGGATAGTCCTCAAGCATCACAAGAAAGAACATGTTCTAGAAACTCCACTTCCAGAAGAGCCAGATGACGATGCGACTGTCGCAGTCACGAATGCCTACCGTAAGACTAGAGATGAGTCTACGGAAATTAGCTGTCTTATGCTTGCACACATGGAACCGGACTTGCAGCAGCAGTTCGAAAATGTTGAGGCCTACGATATGATCGAAAGCCTCAAAAGTATGTTCCAGGCTCAGGCAAAGACCGAGAGGTATCAAGTCTCTCAAGCTTTGCTGGGCTGTAAGCTGAAAGATGGCGATCCACTAAGTCCGCATGTAATCAAGATGATTGGTTACATTCAGTCTCTGGATCGGCTGGGCGTCCCAATTAACGAAGAGTTCGCTACTGATATAATTCTGAACTCTCTTCCTAGTGCGTATGGTTCGTTCATCTCAAACTACCATATGCATGGTATGGATAAGAGTATCACTGAATTACATGGGATGCTCAAAACGGCTGAGGCTGATCTCAAGAAAGGCGCCAGCCAAGTGTTGATGGTGCAGAATAAGGCTAAGTTCAAGAAGAGTTCTTGGACTAAGAAGAAGAAGGATAAGTCAGGAGGTAGCGCCCATGGCCCTGTCCAGAGTGCTCCCTCAAAGACTAAGCCTTCTCCTACAGCCGGAGCCAATTGCTTCTATTGCAAGCAAGATGGCCACTGGAAGAGGAACTGCACCAAGTATTTGGCTGACAGAGCCAAGAGTGGAGGTGTGACTTCCAACTCAGGTACGCTTGTGTGCAATGTTATAGACATTTATCTTGCTGATGCGCCTAATAGTTCTTGGGTATATGATACCGGATCAGTTATTCACATATGCAACTCGTTGCAGGGACTGGTAAGAACTAGGAGCGTGGCAAGAGGAGAGGTTGATATTCGAGTCGGCAACAAGGCGAGAGTCGCTGCGTTGAAAGTCGGCACGATGCAACTTCATTTACCTTCAGGATTTATTTTGGAACTAAATAATTGTTATTATGTTCCAGCGCTTACTCGAAACATTATTTCCGCCTCATGTTTGATGAGACAAGGTTATGAGTCGAATATTAAGAATAATGTTTGTTCTTTATATTTGAAAGATATGTTTCATGGCTTTGCACCCGTTCAGAACGGGTTATTTATTTTAAATCTTGATAGTGAATCGGTCTATAACATAAATGTTAAAAGGTTGAAACCAAATGATCTGAATATGACTTACTTTTGGCATTGTCGGCTTGGTCATATAAGTTGGAAGCGCATGAAGAAGCTCCATGATGATGGACTTCTAACTTCGTTTGACTTAGAGTTATTTGAGACATGCGAATCATGCCTACTAGGCAAGATGACCAAGACACCTTTTGCAAGGAGTTGTGAAAGGGCGTCCGACTTGTTGGAACTAGTACATAGTGATGTATGTGGACCAATGAGCACGACAGCTAGAGGTGGTTATGAGTACTTCATTACCTTCACTGATGATTTGAGTAGGTATGGATATATCTATTTGATGAAACACAAGTCGGAAGCCTTTGAAAAGTTCAAGGAATTCCAGAGTGAGGTACAAAATCAACTCGGCAAGAAAATAAAGTTTCTACGGTCGGACCGTGGAGGCGAGTACATGAGCCATGAGTTTGATGACCATTTAAAGAGTTGTGGAATAGTTCCTCAACTCACTCCGCCGGGTACACCACAGAGAAACGGTGTATCGGAACGGAGAAATCGGACCTTGTTGGACATGGTACGATCAATGATGAGTCGGACAGATCTACCTTTATCATTTTGGGGTTATTGTCTAGAAACTGCAGCTTTCACACTAAACAGAGTACCATCAAAGTCAGTAGAGAACACCACATGAGATGTGGACGGGCAAAAAGCCAAGTTTGTCTTTTCTTAAGATTTGGGGTTGTGAGGTATTTGTCAAGCGACTTCAGTCGGACAAGCTCACGCCCAAGTCGGATAAGTGTATTTTCGTGGGGTATCCGAGGGAAACCTTGGGGTACTACTTCTACAACCGGGAAGAGGGCAAAGTGTTTGTCGCTCGGAATGGTGTCTTCCTTGAGAAAGAGTTTCTCAGTCGGGAAGTCAGTGGGAGCACGGTGCAACTCGAAGAAATTCGAGAAGAACCAGCTAGGGGCGAGTCGGCAATGGCCTTGGAGGCTGAGCCGGTTGTGGTAACTACACCGGTTACAGCACCTGAACCTCGGAGATCTGCCAGATTACAGAGTGCACGAGATGTTTTACTGTTAGACAGTAATGAGCCGGCAACTTATTCGGAAGCGATGGTGGTATCTGATTCCGATTGATGGCTTGGATCCATGAGATCCGAATTAAAGTCCATGGATGAAAACCAAGTTTGGAATTTGGTTGATCTGCCTGACGGTGCAAGACCCGTCGAGTGCAAATGGGTCTTTAAGAAGAAAATTGATATGGATGGAAATATTTCCGTCTATAAAGGACGACTTGTCGCGAAGGGGTTCCGACAAGTTCAAGGAGTTGACTACGACGAGACCTTCTCGCCCGTAGCGATGCTTAAATCAATTCGGATCATGTTAGCCATAGCAGCCTATTTTGACTATGAGATATGGCAGATGGATGTCAAGACAGCTTTCCTTACTGGAAATTTAACTGAGGACGTGTATATGATACAGCCCGAAGGTTTTGTCGATCCAGCTAATGCTGACAAGGTATGCAAACTTCAGAAATCCATTTATGGGTTGAAGCAAGCATCTCGGAGTTGGAACATTCGCTTTGATGAGGTAGTCAAATCGTTTGGCTTCATCAAGAGCGATCATGATTCTTGTTTATACAAGAAGTTTAGTGGGAGCAAAGTTAATTTTCTAATCTTATATGTGGATGACATATTGCTGATTGGAAATGATGTCATGGTGTTGCAAGAAACCAAAGAGTCATTGGAAAGGAGTTTCTCAATGAAGGATTTGGGTGAGGCAACTTACATATTAGGAATCAGGATCTATAGAGATAGATGAAGGCGGCTCATTGGATTGAGTCAGAGTACATATCTGGACAAAATTTTGAAGAAATTCAAAATGCAAGAGTCCAAGAAGGGATTCTTGCCGATGTCCCATGGCATAAAACTTAGCAAGACTCAGTGTCCTTCGACGACTGATGAGCGAAGTCGGATGAGTGTGATTCTGTATGCTTCGGCAATAGGATCCATCATGTATGCCATGATTTGTACTAGGCCAGATGTTTCCTATGCTCGAAGTGTTACGAGCAGATACCAGGCTGACCCTGGCGAAGCCCACTGGGCAGCGGTTAAAAATATCCTTAAGTATTTGAGAAATACTAAGGAAATGTTCCTAGTTTATGGAGGTGATGAGGAATTCAGTGTAAATGGTTACACGGATGCGAGTTATCTCACCGACTCAGATGATTCTCGTTCGCAATCTGGATACGTGTTCGTAATGAACGGAGGAGCTGTGAGCTGGAAGAGTTCCAAGCAAGATACGGTGTCTGCATCTACAACAGAGGCTGAGTATATTGCTGCCTCAGAGGCGGCAAAGGAAGCTGTTTGGATCAGGAACCTCCTGATTGATCTTGGTGTGGTTCAGGGCGCGTCCAATCCTTTGGACGTATATTGTGACAACAATGGTGCTATCGCACAAGCCAAGGAACCTAGACAACACCAGAAGAACAAACATATACTCATGCGGTACCACCTCATTCGCCAGTTTGTCAAACAAGGTGATATCAAATTATGATGCAAACATTGCAGATCCATTGACAAAGGTGCTACCACAGCCTAAGCATGAGGCGCACACGAGAGGCATGGGCATTCGATGCCTAGGCATATGATGCCAGGATGATTGACTCTAGTGCAAGTGGGAGACTGTTGGGAATATGCCCTAGAGGCAATCATGTATGACGTAATTCCCACTGTGTTCATAAAGTTATTAAGTTTTCCTTGTTTTGAACATCTGATATATGTCATTGAATATGTGATTCGATTATGGAACTATATATTCATGTTGTTCATACTAGATTGTCCTTGGTCATTTAGGTTGTGCTGGACACACACCCTAGACTAATGTGAGTGTTGGCTGATGACACGGTTCCACTTGTTATGGGCATGGTGATGCCATTCGAACGTTCACGGACTTGGCTAAAGAGTTTAGCAAGTCGGACTGACCCACATTGAGATGCAACGATCAAGTCGGAATTTGCATGTCTCAATCAATGAATCCTTAGACCTGAGGTTGTCGCACAATCCGAGTTGTGGATCACCGACTTAGGTTCTGTGAAACGTTGTTCTGTGACAAGGCAACTATAAAGGCAGAGTTCGGGTCGAATGAGAAGCAAGCTGCGTGATGTGGATAATCAAGATGGGATTTTGCCCCTCCGAATGGAGAGATATTCTCTGGGCCCTCTCGAGTGATATGATTCAGGAAGCATGGCCATGCGCGACTCAGTTAAGTGTTAACTGTGTCGGTTGACTAAGAGTTAGTCAGATGAATCACATGTCACAGATCGAGAAGAGAGTTGAGCTATTCAAGGGATGACGATAAATCGCCTATAGCTCGACAAGGTATATCGTGAGGCAAAAGGGACTAAGATGAATATCACATTGAAAGGTATGTCGTCATGAATCAATGGTACTTGGGAGTCGGCACGTTCTGCTAGGAGAAGCTACCGATTGATCGATTGGGAGTTGGACTCCAATCGTTTCCAAGTCGCCATGAGCCTGCAGGGTCGCACACTTAAGAGCGGGAGCAAGTATTGGTTGGGTTGGACCTGAACCGGAAATGTGCTGAGTTAGTGAGTCGGACTCACAGAGGAAATGGGCCACAAGTGTTGTGCAACCCATTACCATACGTTATATAAAGAGGGGCGCAGGTTGCCCAGCGGGCACGTTAGCCCACTCTCCCATGCGTTGGGAACCCTAGCCCCACTCAGTCCAACCGTCGCACCGGACCTAGCAGTCCGTCGTCGGAGCTCCTCCTCGTACGTGTGGATACCGGCAGAGGTGCTGTACGTTCAGCACTTCGACGTTCGAGGGATCGGATCGGCTGGATCGGATCGTAGGACTGCACTGCCCCGACGCGCTGCATCGATAATCCGCACCTGGGCGTCTAGTGGTAATACTCATGGCCTTCTACCTCGGCTAGATCTTGGAAGTACCGCGTAGGAGAATTTTTCGTTTATCTCTACGCGATCCAACAACATGGATGGTCGATGGAGAGGCGTTGGTGATGACGATGGCGAGGATCTCCTCCAATTCCCCGTCCCGGTAGGGCGCCATAAGAGAAACTTCTGATCCCCGAATCGAGGTTCGGGGTGGCGGCGGCACTCTGTTGTGTATCTGTGCAATATGACGAACCCCCTCTGTTTTTAGGGTTGAAGGCAATATGTAGGCGAAAGGGGAGCCCGAGGGGGTCTCTGTGTGGCCCACACCACCAGGTGGCGCGGCCTAGGGGGTGGGAGCAACAGGGGGTGGTGTGGCCCCCTTCTGGCTCCCAAGGTCTTCCGGTGTTTTAAGACCAATGGGGTCTATTCTGGGTAATTTCCCGAAAGTTGATTTTTCCGCACAAAAACGAGACACCAAGGTAATTCTGCTGAAAACAGCGTTAGTCCGTGTTAGTTGCATTCAGAACACACAAGTTTAGAGGAAAAGAATAAGAAAAGTGTTCAGAAAAGGAGATACGTTTTCGACGTATCAACTCCCCCCAAGCTTAGCTTATTGCTTGTCCTCAAGCAATTCAGTGACAACTGAGTGAGATAAAAGACTTTTATGAACACATTTATTTTATATGATGTAAATATACTCACTATATGATCAAATACTTAATTATGCTCATGATAAGATACATGCAAGATAATGTCACTTAATAGCTATGCATACCATGAAGAGATAACAACATATTGATAATAAACAACACGAAGCATAACTATTTGCAAGATTGTAATATTCATAATAGGATCTTATAAAGTGGTATCTCGCTTGCCCTTATGTATGGGGCAAAACATAAATGCCAGGGCACCTCTGAAGTTCAAGGGAAGACTAGAAGTAAATATATCAAGACACAAGTATCAAAGTTATACCACAATTAACCGTGTTGTGGGACAAGCACATTACACTAAGAATAACAACCATTTCTTTCAAGAAGGTCCATAAAGTGAGGACGTGAAGACTCAACATAAAAGTAGAAGAAAGGCCCTTCGCAGAGGGAAGCATGGATCACTCATGTGCTAGAGCATTTATTTTATTAAACATAGGTATTGAAAACATTTTTAAGAAAATACAGTACGTCACAAGACAACTAGATTTCACAAGAGTGGCTCCCATTGGAAGGACGCAACTGGTTTAGAAGGTCATCCCTCTTTCTCTTTTGTTTACACAATTATGCTTTGACTGATAAATCAGGGGCAAAAATAGTGAAGTGATTTTGTGTGTATTAATTTGGGGCTGGGCACCCCGCTGCCAGCTCTTCTATCAATTGGATAAGCGGATGAAGCCACTAGTCCAGGGTGTGAAATCCAAGCAACAAGTGAGATAAAGATTCTATATTTATATCCTCATGAGCTAAAACAGGGGCACAAAACAGGAATAATTTTTAGAAGGTTTTAAAGGTAGCACATGAGCAATTTACTTGGAGTGGCGGTTAAGTACCACATAAAGGTATGTATGGTGGACACATTTGGCAATCTTTGGTTTTTGGGAGTTGGATGCACGAGTATAGCTCATACTCAGTACAGGTGAAGGTTAGCAATAGACAGGGAGCGACAATCAAGAGAGCAACAACTATCATAATCATTCTTGCGGCAAAACAAAATTAACGGAGGCATAGAATTGATACTAGAACTCTGAGGCAAAATAAATCATCGAGGATTATTTACTTTTTGTTTTCAGTCTTAGCATGCGTGAGCATGTGCCAAGTCGATTCAAATGAAACAGTCAGAGAAGGCTACCACAATGTCATACCCTTCTACGAATAGAACAATGCGAACAAATATTTTTACGACATGTCATTTACTATTAACAAATTGGAACAAACCATGATAGAGCACGAACTATTAAGCATCCATTAAATCACATATATCTTATATGAACAAACTAAGCATGCTTGTAAGGTCCGCCCCAGAAGCACTGTTCAAGGACACCTTTGATATGCATACATTCACGATCCCAGATCACACCAGTCGTGAACAACATATCAGGTTGGTACACAGATACAATATCCATTACACGGTTGCATAAACAATTACAAAGAGACATGGTCACATGACCAAGTCTGCAAAACTGCCACGCAGGGCAACACACAACACACACAGCGGAAAACTAACACACACACAACGTAGTAGAGCCCATGTCACGCCTTAACCTACAGGCTGCTGAACGGGAGACGATCCTAGTTCACAAAGCCCTCAGCTCCGTACTCCTCCTCGTGATCTCCTTCTAAGACTCCTTCTCGATATCTGGCAAGTTGATACCAGGGACGAAACCAATATGAGTACATTTCAATGTACTCAGCAAGACATCCATCATGTAGCTTACCAAAATGCAAGTATGCTTATATGGTGTAATAGGTAGGCTATACATAGGGTTCACTATATATGATATGTGTAAGACATATCATAGTTGATTTTGAAAATCTCTGTATCTTCGTTGAAGCAGATACTTCAAAAGAAAATAATATAATTTTGTTTATCTTGTAGATATCGCATGTACAAGAGGTTTTGTAAAACTTTTGTTAAAATAAAGTTTTCTCTATGCAAAACTTCTTGTAAAAAACAACTACTGGCTTTCCATCAACGGTACCTCCACGGTACAAAATTTCCTCCTTTCCCAACTTCACAAGTCCAACTCCTTTTTTTTAAAACTCCTTTTTGAAAACATTGACACAATGCTAGCTACATGGCCATTCAACTGTCCATATCCGAGGACGCGGCTACTTCGAAACAGTTGTCCACTGTAGAGGTGTACATATCCACCAGATCCAGTACATCCACCGTGAACAACCACGGACTGTTACAACAGTATGTAAACATCAGATAACTGATCATAACCATCCACTATGCTCAAGCTAGTATATGACTATCCCTTCAGTCGAGTATATGCCCCCCGGCATCAGGTCCCACCCTGCCTAGACAGGAGCCTCAACGGATGCATCCGCAGGGAAACTTAATCCCACACTTTATATGTCGCATGTTTCAAAACTTGGCGACATTCGGTTCGAGAGAGTCCGTCCCCTTATAGCAATTGAGATAGAACACAAACTAACAAGAACAAACTTCAAGTTAGGCCCCGTCTCCATGTTAGGGTAAAGTGGCAGTACGGTAAAGGTTTTCCGGCGAACACTAGGTTATGTGTCATTTTTGTAAAACACCATTTTTTCCCAAAAATGACCACTCCAACATTCCTCCGGTCAATAAGGCTCAGCCTTTTCTCCGGTTTTTCCATAAAGCCTTTTTTTGCAAAAACATATTTTTTAGGGTGTCCACTTAGGGACTAATACTTGTGGTGGTAATAAATACCATAAGGTGGCTATGGGCTTGGTAACACCAAGTATTAACTACTGGCATAGAAATAGTATATAATATTAATAGTAGTAGTATTCACTCAAAAATAGTTTTTGGAAATCAAAGTTTCGTAAAAAAAATCAGAAGTAAAACATGAATGATAGATAATTATAAGTGTATTATAACAGCAAGCATCAGGATTGCTTGCCTTAAAATTCTTAGTGTCCCTGGCCTTGAAGTAGTTTGAACTTGACACACAGCTCCACAACTGCTTCTTCTTCTTCGTTTTCTAGCGTCGTAAAAGAGTAAAAGACACACTCTCGGATCTAAAGGCCAAACAACTAAACTAACCAACACATACAGCAAGCAAACTTACACTAGCGCAATCACTCAAACGTTATCGGGAAAGCTATCTCACATAACTCTCAGGGCACTAAACTATCGTCAGACAAACATATGGTTGAAAAACCATATCACACATCTTACATACCATATATGGAGTGGGTGTACCACTATCATAATAATATATTCAAGAAGATAAAAATATAGCTTGTGGGTTCAAAAAGCGAGGTTACTTAATAATAACAAACAATCAAATCAATACCCATGGCAGTGGGTATTAACAACACACAAGCAAATCATCACAAAACAAGATCACTAGTAAAATAATGCCTAGATAACAAGATACTACCTAAGAACAACCACAACACTAGCACAACAAATAACACAAGTCCAACAATCATGCTAAGGTAATCACTCAGACAATTTCCAAACAGCAAACAACACACCACAGATGAATAGACTAGTTATAGACTATGCTAATGTCTACTCAAAGTTATGGAATCCATCAATCATGAAAATTTAACAAACAACCAGTAGCTAAAAACCATGATGTAAAGCCATAAAAATAATCTAAAACACAATCATCACTCAAGATAATACTCCTATCAAATAATCATAAAAACAGGACTGCATTTAGCATACTAGTATGGAAAATTCTACACAAGCATGCTATAAGGAATAATTGTATTCAACAACTATAGCACAAACAACTAAAGAATTCATGGCATCATAACATAAGTAATAAATTCCTAAATATGCTAGAATCAAACATACACTCATGAAATAAAAGATAACAACACTAGAGAAAAACTACAATTTCTAGTGGTGACACTAGTTCAACACTAGAGAAAGCAAACAATGCTACAATGATGCTTAACTCTAAAAAAGCAAGTCATGAACATAAATATACCTACTAAGAGTACCCAAACCATACACATGCTAGTAATCAATACCATAAAATAATTCTATGAGAATATCTACTAAGCAAGCATAAACCAATTCTAGTAATACCTGCTTTTCTAATTACTTAATATCAAGCAACCAAGGTATGAACTACACAACCAGTAGCTACACACTAAATGAAAGGTTAACTAAACCCTTTCAAAAATCCAAACACTCAATTAAAAATCATTCACCAACAATCTATCAACCACAAGGAAATTATTCTATTAGCCAACAATTTAATTTTAGCAATCAATGGGGAAACATTTCTTAACAGGATACCCCTAAGGAATATTATGCTAAAAAATGAATCACACCTAAACATACTAGTATTCACAAAGAAGAAATAAACCTTTCACTTGCATAAGTGAAACAAGCAATCTATTTTTCATGGTGGAAAATAACAATCAACCATATAATAAAACATGCTATTTTCACACACATGTATGGTTGGGGATTTTCATCCTCAACCAAGATTCAATGGGACCAGTGGGTTATGGGCCCACTAATACCAAGGCAAAAGAGGTACAAAGCCTCTGGTCACACATGACAAAAATTAGTATGACAAAAATAAATAATACAAGGCTATCCATTCTAGTGAAAACAATACTAGTGAAACAAATAACAAAACTTACACATGCTTTGCTATAAAATAACATGCAGGCTAACAGAGGAAATAACATAAAAATAACAGTACCAAAATGGTACTGGATCCGTTTCTAGCATAGCCTAAACATAGTCAATCAAGCACACAAAGATTGAGCTCACACAAATATTCCAAATAATAAAACTAGAAGATAACAATTGCTATTCCTATTTTTATTTAGCTTTCCAAACATGCACACACTTTATAAGGTAGATGAACTGAAAGTAAACAACTTAATAACAAGTAGTAACAACCCTATACATGCTAGGAAACAAGATTCAATCAACCACACATTTCATTTCAAACAAAACACACATACAAACAAAAACAGAAAAGCTGATGTATCTAGTTTTGCTCACCAAAAATAATCTAGGGCTCCAAAAATTAATCTAAGCTAGGATTAGATAGATCTAGTCAATATCAAACTCATATAGTTGGATTTACTTCAAAAATGATTTTTTAACACACTCTAAAAATCACAGAAGACCCTACTGGACTTTTACCAAAATGGATGGAATTTCCATTTGGTAGCTCACCTTGATGTGAGGAAAAATCCTATGGATAGATATATTCAAGGGCTATCCAAAACATTTTAGTTTGTCAACTTTAGTTATATATTCAAAAAGTTATGTTCAAAACATGTTCATAGGCTCTCTGTTGCAAAACAGTCATTGTGAGAAAAATATGGTCCAAAACTCAGATCTGCAATTTTTATGTGGTTAGGAACTCATAGTGTTAGGCTCATGATTTTTGGTAGATTTTATTTTGCACCTTTGCTATTTTTCACAAGTCCAAAGTAACCAAGGAAGTTTGTGTTAATTTTAAAAAGGAAAAACAATCAGTCACGTGGGCTGGGTTCTCTGCGGCGCGGTCCAGCGCAGGCCAGGCGCGCGCGCGCGGGGGAAAGGTGGCCGGTCAAGCGTGGCTGTGGATCGAGGATCCAACGGCGCACGGTCGTCTTCCTCACCTTCCCTCGTCTCTCTCTCTCCCGCGACAACCGGCGACAAGGAAAACATGGCGGCTCACTGTGGGGGGTCGGGGAGGGCTGGTGCGGGCTCGGTGAGGTTCTAGAGGTCACGGGGCGTTGAGGGGCGCGGAGTTTAGCGACGGGCACGGTCTCAGGCGGTGGCGCGGGACAGCGCGTCCCCGGCGGCGAGGTCGATGGCGGCGGTGTCCCTGCAAGCGAGAGGCCACTGGGCTAGTCAGGGTGGGTCAGTGGAACACGGGGAGTTGATCCAGGACAGTGGGGAGGGAGGAGAAGGCTCGGGTCGAGCAGAACTACTTCGAGGCCGTCGTGGCCACCAGCGGCGAGTTCACGGCTCGTGCACGCTCCCAGGGCTGGATCTCGAGCTGGGGAGTGTAGTGTGCACTAGTAGAGAAATGCCATTCTATGGAACGCCATCTGTGGCGCGTCTATTATGCGTGCGCCATAGAAAAGAAATTTTGTGGCGCATGCTCACAGGTGCGCCACAGAAATTTCCAATTCTGTGGCGCATCAACACAGCGTGCGCCACAGAAACAGAGTGGGCCCCACACCAATCAGTGGACTGTGTGTCAGAAGCCCCATTATTATGGCGCACTCCACCTGGTGCGCCATAGAAAATACCAATTCTGTGGCGCACGGTTCTGCTGCGCCACAGAAATACCATATTCTGTGGCGCATTTTGACGTATGCGCCACATAATATGGTATTTCTGTGGCGCAGCAGAACCGTGCGCCACAGAATTATGTGCTGGTGCGCCTCAGAATTATGTGCACTGTGCACATAAAGATGGCAGGCCCCTCTCTCCCCCCCCCCACTCATTTCATTCCAAGTGTTGCTCACTCGCCTCCCCCTTCTCTCCACTCCATTTTTACACATTTAATTCTCTTTTTTTGGTAGGTGAACCTATTTATTCGATGTATAATTGTTGGTGAAGTTTCTTGTTGTTGGGGGGGGCCTAATTACTTCCATCTATACTCCGGTCCCTCCCTCTCCTTGCTCTTTTCGCGTCTCGGTATCGAATCTACTAGAGGTGAGTATAGTTGGAGGTGCATGTCATGTGTGGCCATCGATCGATGTGTATGGGTGTTTGTCATGCATGTGCAGGTGGACCGATCGATTGTCGCGCGTGTGTAGGCGGTCATGGTGTGCATGGATGTTTGCCGAAATGTTGATTCACTTCCATTTCGGAAAACTTTTGCACCTCATATGTCCTACTTATAGGAGAGGTCATGCCGAATTTTTCCGGCGACTATGCATGTTGTGGTTCTAATTTTCTGCTCTCTATGTGTCTGTGCAGGCAACCATGGTACTAGAAATGAGCTCTGCTCGAATCGCTAGATACAAGAAAGAAGCGAAGGCGGACATGATTCGGTGCAACAGGCGGCAGATAAGATGTCCGTGTCGATCATGCAAACTCGTGCGCTGGATTGACCCTGATTCCGGACAATTGGAGGAGCACCTTCTCAGACGCGGTTTCTTTGACGACCGCAACCACGTGGCACCGCCGGCAGCAAAAGTTGTGCACGAAGAAGAGGGCGAGCGAGGTGACGAAGGAAATGACGGCGAAGAAGATCATCATGAAGAAGGATATGTCGGCGGAGAAGATCGACATGACGATGAAGAAGTGAACACGGAGACCCCGCTAATTTCTGCCTTGCGGGACTCTCATGTTCAGGATCTGCTGCTTAAGGAGACGAGCAACGACATAGCTGCAGCTAGGAGAAAGCCAAGCTGGCGCAAATGGAGATAGACGGGGTGACTCCGTTGTTTCCTGGGTGCCGCCCCGATGATACGAGGTTGCATGTAACGCTTGCTGCTCTGAAGATGAAGACGCAAAACAAATGGACCGACTCGAGCTTCAACAAGAACTTGAAATTCTGGCACGATCGCCTTCCCGAGGGGAACACATTGCCAAGCAGTATCAACGAGGCTAAGAAAGTCGTGTGCCCTCTTGACCTACCTCACGAAAAATTTCACGCCTGCATCAATGATTGTGTAATTTATCGGGGGAGTACAAGGACACAACCACATGTCCGAAGTGCGGCCACGGATACAAGTGTGGAACCAACAACAAGAAATTCCTCGAAAAGTGGTATGGTACTTTCCTATCACTCCCCGTCTTCAACGGTACTACGTGGACCCTAAGGAAGCAAAGCTCATGCAATGGCACGCGAAAAGGGAGAAGCCGGAAGAAGATCCGGAGAAGGGCTATATCATGACACATCCTGCAGACGCTGCCCAGTGGGAAGCATTGGACATAGCTTTCCCGAGTTTTGGGGGCGACGCGAGGAACGTCAGGCTGGGTATGAGCACCGATGGACTCAATCCGTTCGGCAACCAGAGTAGCACACATAGCAGCTGGCCCGTGTTTGTATGGCCTTACAACCTACCCCCGTGGCTGTGCACCAAGCAAAAGTACATACACTTGAGTATTGTCATCCAGGGGCCAAAACAACCAGGTGTCGACATACATTTGTATCTCGGGCTGCTGAAAGACGAGTTAGACACGTTGTGGAAGACGCCACCCCGTACGTGGGACGCGTACACTAGAGATTATTTCCATATGAGAGCCGCGTTGCTGACGACGGTCACAGACTATCCTGGTTACGCGTATGTATCTACCCAGGTCGGCCACGGATTCTGCGGCTGCGTGAAGTGCATGGACGGGACCCCGCATCTCCAGCTACCAAGGGATCCTGGGTCTTCGAAAACCGTGTACCCAGGGGCTCGAAGGTGGCTTCGCCTGGATCACCCGTGGAGAAAACGCGGTGAGTTGTTCAATGGTAAAGACGAGCCCGATGGAGCCCCGCGCACTAGGCGGCGAAGAAATCGACGAGCTTCTGAAAAATTGGGACGAGTGCCCTTCGCCGGGAAAGAAACGACCCAAGCCAGAGCCGCTGCTGGGTGTATGGAAAGCGAGGTCTGTTTTCCACGACTTCGAGTACTGGCCGGTCCTCCACGTGCCTCATAGCCTTGATGTGATGCACATTACGAAGAACGTTACGGAGAGTCTGCTTGGCACTATTTGCAATTCGGAGAAGTCCAAGGATGGGCCGAAAGCAAGATACGATCTAAAACATTTTGGCATTAGGAAAAATCTACAGGTCCCCGCCGATAGTGATGATGATGATGACGATGAGGATAAGACGGAAGGGACTCAACGTCCTCCCCGCAAAAAGGCTAAGAAGAACACCGTGGTGCTTCCCGCTGCCTGCTTCACATTGAGTCCGCCGGAGCTTGAGCAGTTTTTCGGGTGCCTCGTAGAAGTCAAAGTTCCTCACGGATACTCAGGGAGTATAAGCAGATATCTGGACTTACGAAGAAGAGGTTCACCGGGATGAAGTCTCACGATTGTCATGTGCTCATGACGCAGATACTTACTGTTGCGATCCGAGGGATAATGGACGAGCATGTCCGTGATACGTTGTTTGGCCTTTGCAACTTTTTCGACGTTATCACCCGGAAATCGATCGGCGTGAGGCCGCTCAAGATGCTACAGGATGAGATCGTGGTGATACTATGCGAGCTCGATATTTACTTCCCGCCGGCATTCTGTGATATATGTGTGTGTACCTTCTCCATGTCGTTGATGACATCAGGCATCTCGGCCCGACGTTTCTGCACTACATGATGCCGATGGAAAGGCAGAATGGTGTCCTGAAAGGATACGTTCGCAATAGGGCCCGTCCAGACGCAAGCATGGCCAAAGGATTTCTAACCAACGAGTGCATCTCTTTCTGCGACAATTACCTAAGCACCGAAGACGATCAGGATGTCGGTTTGTCCACCAGGACGCACCTTGGCAGACTCAACGGAGTCGGTCACCGCGAGGGCTGCCGCGACGTCCATGTCGGCATTCAAAAACGACGCGACGACTTTGATAGGGCTCACCGGGTCGCGCTACAACACTTAAAGTTGATCGAGCCTTTCGTGGAAGAGCACAAAAGCTTAATCAATCAGAATTATATTGAAATGGGCGGGCCGAGGAAGATGGGAGACGTAACCAAAGAGCACATCTCCGGCTTCACGCGTTGGTTCAAGCAAAGTCAACTGATTGAAGCACGGAGAAAAATGCCTTCTACGGAAGATGAAAAACTCATATACATCTTATCACAGGGCCCCGGGCAGAACGTAAGGACCTATCAAGGGTACGACATCTCCGGTTACAGATTCTCCACCGAGGACAAGGACATGAGTAGCGAAAATCAAAACCCAGGAGTAACTATGCTATCATATGGCGATGCCGAGACTAATGTGGAAGAAAGATACTTCGGAAAGATCGAGGAGATATGGGAGCTCAACTACTGCGGAGAGACGGTGGTGCCAATGTTCCGTGTGAGATGGGTCAAGAATGTCAAGAAAGAAGGACGGTATTTCACCACAATGGTTATACCCGATGCCAAATCGAAGAACGCATCCGCGAAAAATGAGCCATGGGTACTCGCTAGCCAAGTTGACCAATGCTTCTTCATCACCGACCCGTCAAGGCCTAGCCGTGTTGTCGTGAGGAGGGGCAAGAGGAGCATCATCGGAATGGAAGGAGACGCCAACGAGGAAGACTTGGACAAGAACGGTGATCCGAAGATCGAGGAGGAGTTTGACAAGCACTTCGACATGCCTACTACTGGTAAAGTAAGAAGGAAGACATCCCTACCTACCCACGGTTGTCCGTTCACGCGAAGAAATCTCAAGGTGGCCGGCATAAAGTATTCAGTCGCCAACAAAAAGGGCAAGAGACGCTAATTAAGTTAGATCGGAACCGAGACGAAAAAGACTTTATTATGTATATATGCGCATGTGTATGTTAGACAACCATGTGTGTGTGTGAGACGTTATATAAAAATATATTCTAATATTAAATGTGTATTTTATTTTTGTAATTGTAATTTCCTGTTTTCTTTCTTTCTTTAATTATAACTAATTAAATAAAATATTAAAAAAATGTGGGGCAACACTAGGATTCGAACCCATGAGTCCAGGGTTTTTTACCTCACAACCAAACCAATAGGCTATTAACACACATTTGTCAATATACAGAGTGTTTATGTTTTATTTAATTTTTACACACAATTCTATGGCGCACGGTCGTGCACGGTGCGCCATAGAATTCTCTAAATTCTCTGGCGCATCTCCACAGTGATGCGCCATAGAAATTCCTTCATGTCTATGACATGTGGCTGTCGCACCCGGACTTTTAAAGGATACTCGCCGTTCCGTTGAACAGTAGTAGATTGGATTACGGGGCTTACCGGCACCCGCGTCCTCTTACGAGTAGGCCAACACACGTAGGTGTGACAACGAACCCCTATCTGTTCAGCGTCGACGTAAACTATCCCATAGAAATCAGGATACTTCCATTGACGTACTTCAAATCATACACACATGGTACGTCAACGTCATTGGAACAAGTGATATCACAACAGATCTCTACGACACAAAAGATGGAAATAAGTTGCAAATAGCTCTCACTAGAGCAGAGATAGCAAATACAATCATCCAGAGGACACATGTCCCAACATATCATCATTACAACACAGCGGAAGCATTCAACATGCCTGAGTACAGACAAGATCCAAATAGGCCTAAGAGGCCGGAAACGAAAAGACGGAGCCCATCCACGAAGTCTCGAATCCTGCCCGGGTCCGCTATCTACTCGTCAGCAGTCTCGTCAAACTCCACGTATTAGCCACCATGGGGATCCTCGGAAACGTAGTCTGCGGAAACCACAGCCCCAAAGGGGTCAGTACATAAACGTACTGGCAAGCAAGACTCACAATTCACCAAAGTGTAGCCCGTCAACACCAAGCACAGATGCTTTGGGTTCAACGGAAGAAAGGGGATATAAAAGATGCTGCAACTGGCTGCTCTAACCAACTACAGAAACAAACTACAACTTCCGGCTAACAGAAATGAGATAAGATAGCGTATCGTACCCAACTATAACTAACCACCAAACAAACCCATTCTGGATCTCGCCCCTTTTCCAAAGAAGCAATCCGAGGATAACTCACACAGTTGGATTAGTGATGGTTCAGATTGTTGGGTCAATAAGCCTATTACTAGTCAAGTTATCATTAGTTAGGTGTAAGTTGTTCTGAGTACTTGTTAGCCAGTACTTTCACCAAGTAATCCATAACCGCGGAAAACACGGCTTCTCGAGAAGATTTATCCCTGCAGGGTTGCACCAATTTGGCCGTACACGCAAGAATAACCCGCCAGATGGGATGCCTCCCACCAAGCGGGGCACTCTACACAACTCAACTCTTCTTCGCATCAAGCCCAAAGAACCACTTGTTGTGCGTGCGCGGCTAATCGAGCCCCACGAAGAAAAGGGGACCCTCATAGCACTCTAAGACCATGCCGCCCTAAATGCCGACTACAAAAGTTCCACCCTGGCGCCAAGGGTTCGCACCTGCACATGCATGCATCAAATGGAAAGCCCGAACTAAGTGTGGCGATTTGGACGAGATGTGAATCGAATCAAATTGAGGGGCGCCCATACTCGCTTCCACATGCGGTTAATGCGCTCATCATGGATCAGTAGACAAGACCCTTTTCCTAATTAGGGTCGACACTAGCAGGCCTCAAAACCACGCCGGGCCTCCTGCCGGTGCCTTATCAGCAAATTATTATTACCTCAAAATTAACAGGTTGTTGTTTAACATCGAGCCCCAGAATATAATCAAATATGATAACAGAAAGTAACTGATAACAGACTCGAGCAAAAACAACCCTAAGCATGCTAGTAAGACACGTGCCCAAGCAACGGGGTTATAGGTCTGGAGGTGAGGCAATATCAGGGTTCAGGGTATCATGTGATAGGTTCGTAACAGAAGCAACGATACATATGGCTAGCAGAAATAGACAACAGAAAGTATCGGTAACCAATGTTGAAAGGAACACAATGGTTCATGAGAGTGATAACTTGCCTGCAAACCCAGTAGCCTGGTACTGAGCTAACTCCTCAGAAGGGATGTCGTAAGTATCGTCGGTCTCAACGTTGTCGTGTATCCGAGAAGAAGCAAACAGACAACGCAGAGAACAAACAATCAATAACATGGCATAGTGCACAAACATGGGATGATGCATGACCATTTAATTGATGCATCAAAATAAACTAGTTGACAAGATAGCAACATGATTAAATGGACCCACATGCAATTGGATTGCATATGGAAAGCCCAGGAATTATGGTTGAAACAATTGTTTTACAACTAACCAACATGTGTAAGTGAATTAGCATGATGCATGGATAAGGAAAACAGCAAAATAACAACAATAGAAACAAGTAGAAATAGGGTTTGCCAAGTTTAGAAATTTATTTATTAAGTTAAGGGATTTTTGGTTCCTTAAAGGTGTTACACAAGCATTTGTTGTTTTCACCACTTTAAATTGTTCAAAACAGATAACAAAGTTCATATTTGATAAGAACACACAATTTTAGGTGGAATACATGTTTCAAATATTGAAAAAGGAATTAGGATGAATTACTTATGAATTAAACAAGTTTGAACAAGTGTTAATTGAATTTAATCCAAACATGAACTTATTTGAAGTTTTATTTGTGCACAACATTAGATGAAGTTCATATTTGAAAAGTTTATACTTTTAGGGTTGGAAAACATATTTTATAAGTCCCAAAAGAAATTAATTTGACCAAGTTATGAATTTAACAATTTTAAATGATTTAAACAAGGTTTAAATTGTTTAACCAATTTTAATTATTCAAAACATGAAACAAAATTTATATTTGGAAGGGTGGTTTAATTTTGCATGGAAAACATATTTCATTTGTTGAAATTGGATTTGAGATGAGCAAGTTATTATTTTGGCAATTTTAAATGCAATAATTAAGAAACAGTTGTTTTCAGCAATTTAAATTATTCAAAACAGCAAACAAAATTTATATTTGGAAAGTACATGAAAAGTTGATTGGAAAACATATTTAGTTTGTTGAATTTGGAATTTTTATGCCCAAGTTATGAATTTTGCAAAATTAAGTGAATTAAGCAAGATTTCAAATATTGCACCAATTTAAAATATTCAAAACAGCAACAAATTGCATTGAAAAGGTTTAGAACATGTATCAAATGTTTCATTGAACATTTAGAGCTATCAAACATAATTTTTGGGTGATTATTGAATTTATTATGCAATTTTTCATAAACATTCTTATTCTGCCCTTTTTAGTAAACAGAGGGAAACATGCTCAAAATTAGTTCAATTGTGACCAAATAAAATACTAATGTGTAGAGTTTGTTAAGACAAATTTTTAGAGCCCAAGTTTGCTTAAATTGGATGAGTAGAATTAAAGTTATGAAATTCCAAAGTTTCCAAATTTTATTCCATTTTCAGTAATTAATTATTTAGTGCAAAAATTGTTACAGAAACATGTTGCAAACTTGACATTACTAGAAGGAGCACACAATTATGAATCCACAGGATTTTGAATCATCCAATTTGGAGCAAAAATGGATTTTAGATGGATTTTAGAGTTAATGGTTCAGATCTGGCTTTCTGAACTTCGGGTAGAAAAAAGGAAAACAGAGATAAAAAAGGTGGGGTGAGGGGGATCGAACCCGGCACCTCCAGGGCGCGCGCTAGGGACAGTGACCAGTTGGTCTGTGACTTGTTTGGTGAAAGGAAGGGGGCCTCGGGGGGTATATGGTGTGGTCCGCGCGGGATTTTAACTGAACCGCATCTGTTCAGTTCAGGCCATAGACAGGGAACGAGGCAGAGGTCGCCGGCGGGCGCTGCGCTCGCCGTGGCCGTGGGGGCGTGCTGCGGGTGTGGTGCTGTGGTGCGTGTGCTGCCAAGAGGAGTAGGGGAGATGAGGGAGAGAGGCGAGGGGGAGAAGAGGATCACCTCGAGCGGGCGGACAGCGAGCAGGTCGTGCAGGTCGAAGCAGAGGTTGGCCGGCGGCAACCTTGGACGGCGGCGGAGCTCCGGGGCCTCCCGGCCGCTGCCGTGGGGTGGAGGAGGGAGCCCGCGGCCGGGGGGTTCCATTCCCGGCCCCAGCGCGCTCGGAGGACGACCACAACTCCGGCGATCGCCGGGGAAAGACGGAGGGAAAAATTGGTGGTGCAGGTTCAGTAGTTACGGAGAGAGGAGAGATGGAGGGGAGGTGGAAGGGAGAGGGAAGAAGATTGGAGGCGGGGGAGAGGGAGAAGGAGAGGGTTAGGGGAACCCTAGGGCTAGGGTTAGGTTTATAGGAGGGGAGGAGGGGAGCACAGCCGTTCCCTGCATCCTCCCTGCAACGTGGATGCCATGGATGCTCTTCCATACGAGGAAGACGATGGCTGAAGGGGTATTGGGCTGAGGGAAAAAGAAGTTGGGCTGGGCCTCTCTCTCTCCCTTGTTAGCTAGTTATTATTTTTGGTTCCATTTGTTTTTTTTTTGCAGAATTAGGAATAGGAAGAAAAAGGTGAGTTTTAGGGCTAGGAAAATTTAGGGAAAAATTGGGTGAGCTAATTAGTTCAAAAACAAACACTTGCCAAGTTTGGTTTTTCAAAAAGTTCAAATTTATTTGCTGTTTTGCCAATTGGTTTAAATTTGAAAGAATTTGATAATTAAGGGATTTATTTAAAAGGAACATTTTCCAAGAGTTTGAACCCTCAAATTATTTGAAACAAATTGCTTAACTTTGTTTTGGTAAATTGCAATAATTCCAAAGGGTTGCTGTTTGAAGGTTTTGTTTGAATTTGAATAACATATTGAGTTAAGTGAAGGATTAAAAGCCACAAATTTAAATAGTTGAACCTTAGGGATTTAATGGAAACAATTTATTGAAGGGTTTTGTCATTTTCATAATTTTCAAAAGGGTTGCTGTTTTGGAAATTAATTGAATTTGAAAAGGGTTTGGTATTAAATGAATTTTTGATAGAAACAAAACAACAGTTTGGAATCACAACTTTTATGGAAACAATTGGTTGTTTTGATTTGAAATATCATTTTGGAAATTGTAACATCACAAGGATGAAACAAAAGGTTTGAATTTTGGTTTGAAATTCAAATAGAAAACAAAGGAAAACAAAGGAAAACAGTTGGAAAACAAATGAAAACAGTTGGAAAACAAATGAAAACAGAGTGTGGTCCCAGGCGCGCTGTCTTCCAGTACAGTTGCCATAGATCGAAATCTCGAAACCCTGTCTCGCCCCCTCCCCTGTCTCGCGATCCACCGTCGCCATCGCCGTTCGCTGTCAGAGAGAGAAGGAGCAGGGAGCAGGAGTAGGGAGCAGTACCTCACCGTCGCCATCGCCATCGCCAGCGAGAGAAGGAGCAGGGAGCAGGAGCACGGAGCAGTACCTCACTCTCGCCATCGCCATCGCCAGCGAGAGAAGGAGCCGGGAGCAGTACCTCGCCGTCGCCACCGTCAGCGAGAGAAGGAGCAGGGAGCCGTCGCCATCGCCGTTCGCCCCACCGAGGTACCTCGCCCCGCGCCCAGCCCTAGGTCGGTTCACTGCTCGCCCCGCCCCCCTTTTTGCTTCTCTGATCGAGTACCTGCTCGCCCCGCTGCCTTGATTAGCATGCACATGAACATGAACATCACCCATGTGATCACCTCCTTGTAGCAAACTCCTTTTGCTTTAACTTTGCTTCTAATAATCGCTCGAACTCCTTTTGGTAGTAGCTTCAGTCACCTACTGTTAATTGCACGGCCCCAAAATGAATGCGGTTACAAACACCAGGCATTGTTTTGTTATGCTTCTTTTCTCAATACCCTTCCGCTGTAAAGAGTGTATAAACAGGAAAGATAAGTTTGGTTGCGAATAAATTGTTCCCTGTAATAACTGATTAAGTCAGATTTTCCTCTCGGGAGCAGGATAAATCCTATGTTACAGCTTGTACTCTGGTTAATCATATCAATTGCCAACTTGAGGCCCATATGCCCATCCATATATGAGAAAACAGACATTCACAGGTGGCAAGTGATCCTGTAACTCATGACAGAGAATGCAATGTGAACCGAGAGGGGCCATGAGAAGGAACGAACGCAACCCGGTCCAAACATGGCAGTAGATTGAGGGGATTGGGATGGTTGTTGTGCAGGTACACATTGAGAGTTGCCAATGTTTCGCCGGAACGTCGATTCATTTCCGTTCCGGCGAATTTCTGGCACTCCGGCATGGCCTTTTTTAGCAAAGGTCATGCCGAATTTTTTTGTCGAATCAATTATTATATAGTCTTCATTATTAGTTTGGCACAACATCCACTATCATATTCTTTCTCCTTTCTGAATGGGACTATCCTGACGCATATTGACCACCTTATGCTTGAGATGCTTTTTTTTGTGTTTTTCTTTCTGTTGCTTCCATGGTTGTCAAGTTTGATCTAGTTGTTTGGTGACTATCGTGTATAATAACCATCTAAGTCAGTTTAAGATCACTGCTAGCTTTGGTATTCTCAGAATTATTATATCGATGCACCAAACAATTCTACTACCAGTATACAGACAAACAAACTCTGCAAGAAATTAGCTAGAGCCTATAGGTAAATACTTATTAATGCTCATCTTTTTTATTCAGGTCCTCTGGTTATCTGACAAGTGGTGTCTGAAAAATGCCAGTTGATGTGAAACCAGTGGTTGCTTTGCTTGCTTAGCTGTGATTCACTTTGTTAAACTTGTAGTAGATAATTATGATGTAAGCTGTCAAGATCTTAGCTGTTAATGACATGGATCAATCAAGCTTGCCTCCCAAACGTAGTTCTCATAAGCAGGAAACTGGAGAAGTGGTGGGCCTGGTAAATTATATAGAACTAGTTGATACCCCGCGCGTTGCCGCGGGCATTAGAGATGATTTTCAGGTACCAAAAAATAGCATTGACGGTACGAAAATAATGCTCATTTGCATATGCTGTTATGAAGTTCAAACATATTGCAATTTAGTTTGCTCCGTTTATTGCAATCTTGGCTATCAAAAGGGTTAACACTTTGGATTATTAAATACATCAAAAGGGTATGTTAAATACTTTGCTCTGTTTATTGCAATTTACTTTGCTCTGGTATGAAAAATAATTTTAAAAGTACTTGGGATTCGTCTGTGATTTTCTACAGCTTCAACTTCTTGAATACAATAAATCTTCATCTTGTTCTTGATTCCGAGTTCACTTTCAGTGCTGAAATACAGTCGTAAAAATAAATTAAAACTTACTGCATTATCTACAACTGCTAGTAACTACTGTAATATAAAAATAATCGTACAACCGAAGCTAGGAGATGCAAAGGGGCATGAATGATCTACTGATACCTAGTGTTCCCACCATGTGTCATGTGTGAAGCGTTAAGTTGATTGAAAACCCGAGTTCAGACTTGCAGCCTGGTGTGGTTGATCCTGTATGTCCATGGCATGAGTCCCTATGACAGTGTGAGACATACAATGAACACTGGAGATATTTTGATATGTTGGGATTAGATGAAACATGAGAATACATGTAGCATCCCAACTTTTAATAAAGATGGAATACCTGTGTTATTGTGCTAGTCCCTGGATCAATTGCTAGCACCACAGTACAAAATGAAATATCATGCAAATGCATCAAATTCTATTACATCGCATGATCCAGTCTTTACAAAATAGTATTACAACTTGCATAGTCTTAGAATACTAGCAGAAAACAAAGTATTACAGCGGAAAACATAGAACAACATTGAGCCCATCTTCTTCATGTGCCACAGGCAAAACATGTTGGCGATAGTCTCGAGATCCTAAACGAAATCCTCACTCGTCTTCAGAAATATCTGCAATATGGAATATGCAGCCACAAGGGAGTCAATACAATTTAATGTATTGGCAAGTAACACTATGGTGGATATAAATGGCAAGGCTAAAACTACATGCTTATTTGGCTGAGTGGAGTTTTGGCTAAGTTTTGCATAAAGCCAGTTTTCTCCTATCCCTTTTGTAAAACAACTTTTCTTTTCAAAGGGGTGGCAACATTGGATTAAGATCCAAGCACCACAATATTGTTCACTTGGTCAAAATTTTACTTATTGAAATTGGTGATGAGATTCTTCCGTCAATCCTTGTCCAGCTGCTCATAATTGTCCATAACCGGGGACACGGCTAAGATCTTAGTTGGTTGACTCTGCAGAGGTTGTGCACTTTCACCCTTTGTCTTCAATTAGCCCAAACATCCTATACACCCAGAGTGCATCATGGAAAGGAGAGAATTGAGACGAGATCTTTCAGAAGAAGAAGTCCAAACCCACCGGCAAGACCCGTTCCACCTATAATTATGCTACATCTGCTTGTCAAGCCTGGGATGAACCCTCACAACTTAATTGATCAAGACAGAGCCCATATTGTCAAAAGGCTGCACGGAAGCTACTAAACTTAGAAGGACATAGTAATCTCTTTGTTCCTGGGTGGCCATCCACAAGTGACAACCTCAAGTGGAATAACCCTTAGATAAGGGCCCTGAGGAAACACTCAACATAACCCAATCTTACCACTTCCACCCAGGTGGTTCATTCATTAGTTACTTAGGATTTTTCCTCAACATCTAGTAAAACAATTTGTAACATTGCATAGCACCTAGTAAATTCTAAGGCTATCAAAATAACAAGGTAAAAGGGATGGCTACACACTACTAGGATAATAGCATAGCATAGTATAACTTAGTAAAAATTCCTATCAATGCATACTACTCAAAATCAACTAATGCATATAGAAAATAATGGGTAGTTGATGATGTTACTTGCCTTGTTGAAGTTGGTGAAGGTATCACACTCTCTTCACAAAAGATCGTTGCTCTCCGTACAATCTATTCATTGAAAACACAATAACAAAATAAACAAGCATCCTAGCAATCAAACACATAGGTGGAGAAAGCAAAAATAGCAAATGTCATAACAGAGGGTTGGACTAAGTTGGCTAGGACAAGGTCAAAGTTTGAGTTTTGAAAGATTCATTTCATAATGGTTCAACACATTGTTAAGGAGTTTCCAAAGGTTTACTTGGAAAGGACTAGGTTGAGTTTGATGTTATATAACTTTATTATAACCATACTTGTCGAGGAAGTTCCAAGAGTTCACTGAGAATAAACATATTACTTTTTCAACTAAAGTAATACCTGCAAGCACTTGGTCATATTCACCTTCAAAAATATTTAAGTGACTATGTTAGTATTTTCCATTGTGGTTAGGGTAGGTCTACTAACTTCATCATCAAAGGGAAAATATTACTAAGTCTTGGGTTTTCCATTTGGGTCAATGGTTGGACAAAAACAACTTGTTATTCTTCAACTTGTGTGAATTGCTTCTAGACCTCATGTGATTGCCTTCTTGAAGATCATCATCATGCCATCTAAGTTGTTTCCTTCCTTGGTGTGGTGCTTCTCTTGGTCTTGATAAATTCCTCTGGGCTTTCACTTCACTAATTGGTTTGGGTATGGGATGAACACAAATACCACTAAGTCAATAGAAAGAAAAGAAGGATATGAAGAGAGGGGGAGATGTTTTCTTCTAAATTTCTTCACACTTGTATTTCCTTGAGTTTCTTCTAGGTGTGGAGTCCAAGTATTTTCTTCAAAACTTCTTCATTGATCTTCCTTGTAGCTCTTCATGTTGCCACCAAGTTGATATTGAAGTTTCATTCTTGTGCTTGAGTCTTGATCTCCATTTTGCTGACTTGGTGAATTCTTGAAGCAAGAATGGGAGAATGGAGAAGTAGATAGAAAGCAAAGGTACTAGGGTCTAAGGTTTACCACTTGGTATTGTATGCGATTTACACATACTAGGTACTGGGTCTTGGCTCCAAAATAGCCATAACATCAAAGAGTAGATGATGGTAACAAATTTCTAAGACATGGTGATAATGGATATCACTATTGTTGGGTTTTTGGTCAAAAACATATGTCCATGGTTAAGGATTGTCCAAAATGGTTAGGCACTAATTTCTATGGTTCAAGGTTGTCAAATGGAACAATTTTGTAAAAGGAACTATATTGAAAATATTTATAGAAATTAATCTATGTCAAAATACTCAAATAGACAACTTAATTCTAAATTCAATTTTAATTTGTTCAAATATTATTTTGGGACAGAGGATATGAAAGTACACATTCTAAGGTTTCCAAATATATTTTATTTACAATTTTTGGATTTGTAGAATTTGAATTATGCCAAATTTCATCAAATAAGCATATTTAAATTTGAACCCATTTAAGTTTGTCAAATTTGAATTTGGCCAGTGCCAAAAGTTTCTAATTGTCAAGGGCTTTTCAAAAAGTCCAAGATTGCTAAATTTGGCTTCATGGATAAAAAGATATGATGGATTGAAGTTGCAGGGGCTAATCTGTAAAACTGACAATTAATTCTAGCGGGAGAAAAATTTGAATTAAAGGCTGGGCCACGTGGCTGGATCTAATTGGGTGCTGGTGTTGACTGTGCTGCTGACTGGGACGATGACGTGGATAAGTGGATCAATCTGAGCCGTCAGATCTCGATCTAACGCATCAGATCTCGTACCCCTTCGAATCTAATCTCGACCGTTGATCACATCTAACGGTCCAGGAGAGAGGAGGGGCTTACCGCGCGGTTAGGTCGCCGGAGAATGGCGTTGCGGCGGCGCAGATGCTCGGGAAATGACGAAGATGGCGCTCCAGGGGTCCTCGAGCTCAACGGAGATGACGACGACGACGAGCGCGACGTGGCGAATCGGATAAACACAGAGGCTACGGGTACCGCTTCCTGGTTGGCTGCGGCGGTGCAGACGGAGGCGCAGCGCGCTCCGGCGGTTCTGAAGGAGACGATGCAGTGGGCCTGGCCGGACAGAAAAATTGCCCGAAGGCATCAATCAAAGCGCGAAGACGAGGGAGGAAGGAGGGCTAGGTCATGGACCGGGGGAGGGACTCACCTGGCCGGAGTTGTGCTCACACGACTACGGCTGTGGCGGATCTCCGGCGAGGAATCACCGAGGGTGGCCGCGTGATTTGGAGAGGGGACAGAGGGGAAAGGAAGAGGGGAGCACGGGATTTAAATGGGTGTGCTCGGGCAAGAAATAAAGGCATTAATTTGCCCGCAATCAACGAGATTTCTCCGGTTAAAACGAGTGCGAAATTTTCGGCTGGAGGAAGGAGACGATGACGTCATGGATGACGTCATCAAATTTTTTTCTTTTAATTTCTGTTTATTTGATTTAATCATATCTCCTGATTTAATTATCCAAATGATATGAAATAAATTTCTAATTTCTTAAAATTTCAAATGCTTTCCATCAATGTCATTTTTGAAAACAATTCAACATATTTTATTTTTGAAATTTTGGAAATTTGAAAAATTCTTTAATAGTCACTTAATGTGATTTTTAATTCAAAAATTTATGAAACATGGTTATTGGTCAATTTAAATTTTAGTGACATTATAAATGTTGAAAACATAATTTTGAAAGTTATTTCATCTTGTTTTTCACAATTTTTATATTTTGAAATATAAATAAAACACTAATAATACTTTAAGGCCATTTTTAAAATAATAAATTGAATGTTATTATCTAAATAAAATTTCAAGGGCATTTTACATGTCATATATTATTTTTGTAAATCCATTTTAAACCATTTTCACATTTTATAATTTTAGAGTAGGAAGGATTTACTAATAGTAACTTAATGTTATTTAATTAGTTCATATCAATTAATTAATATTGTTGATCAATAAATTTTAGAATAAAACCACAAGTCATGTTATTGTTTTCCAAAACCTTTTGTTATGTTAATATCAAAGCAATGCATTTCATTTTCACCCCTTCATGTTTAAAACTTGGAATAACAACTAAAGGTTATTATTAATAATTTTATTCTCATCAAAATATTTTTTTGGGGATTAGAACTTTATTAAGGTTTATAAATTTTTGACTTTTGTTGCCCTAAAATATCTTCAAAGTAATATTGGAGTTGTAATTATTTTGGGTAAAGGCTTGTTGATAAAAACATATTACCTTTATATAAAGAAATTTATTTTTGAATGGGATTTTAGGGTTAGTGGTATAATTGTTTTGGAAAAATTTAATTTCATTGGATATGTATTGTTTCCTTTTGTTTCTTGCTTCTCATTTGGTTTTTTGGTGACTTGCATAACATGAAAACAAAAAGTTTCAAATTTTTGTGATTTTTGAGTTTTCCAAAAATCAGGGATGTTACAGACTACCACCCTTAAAATAAATCTCGTCCCGAGATTTGGGAAGGTTAGAAAGAAAGATTTGGGTAATTGGATTCCAAAACAACTGGGTGGGCTACCACCCTTAAAATAAATTTTTGTGGGTAGTCTATTTTCATTAGATTGGAGTGTAGATTGATTCTAAATTAGCTTGAGTAGATCTTTCCTCTGTGGTAGAGGTGTAGACCAACATAGGTCTGTTGAACTACCTTTGACACTGAGGGGTCACTCTTTGTCAATCAAAAGATCAAGTTGAGAGGATTTCACAACATCATCTCATTATAATGGGAACACATTTCTCAGACATTCATTGTGGTTTATTACACTGGAAGAACTCCTAGGGAAAATAAATTTATTTTCAACATGAAACTTTGCCTAAGATTTCTTCTTTCAGAAAGTCATGTTTCCTTCCTTCTCCCTTTGAGGGCATCCATTTGCATAGTGTCCTTTATCTCTGCATTTGAAGCAAGTCACTTGGCTGATGTCTCTATAGACAGGATTGGGGTTCTTCTGAAGTTTCTTCTTCTTCCTTGGTGGAGTTAAATTGGCCATCATATCTTCATACTGCTGCCCAGTATACTCAACTATGTTGGTTGAAGGTCTGGGTTTCTTGTTGGGACAATTTCTAGACAAATGTCCATCTTCTTCACAAGAATAGCAATTCTTGGTGGAGTTTTTGGATGAATATGGATGTGGTGTAGTCTTAGCTCCAGTATCTATCTTGACATGGTCCATCTGAAAAGTATCCAGCTTGTGTTTTCCCTTCACTTCTGGTTTTCCTGAGTTCTCTTGGATTGCACTAAGCATTTCCATTTTGGTTTGTTGTCCAACTTGTTGTACCATGGGGTAAAGTGGACATTGTGTTGGAACATGTGTTGTCCCTTCACACAGAAAACAAGTAACTTGAGTGAAGTATCCTTCAATTGAGTTGTTTACATCGCCATGGGTCCACTCATCTGGACAATCTTTGGAATAGTGTCCTATCTCTCCACAAGCTTTGCAGGCTTTGAGTGTTGAAAACATTTCTTCTTCTGTCTCCTGGTTATCCCTAGCTACCAAGGGTTGATGGTTTCCACTATTGGTCATGTTTTGGGACATCATGTGCACTATCTGGGATTGGGTATCCAACACTTGTTGCATTCCTGGTGTTAACTCCATATTGGGGTTGTTAGCTTGGTTCTGGGTCATCAGTTGTATCAGCTGAGTTTGAGCTTCTAGTAGCATCTGCATTGCTATTGAGTTCTCCGGGTTGTTGGCATTCTGGCTAGACATCTGTTTTGAGGTTTTAGGGAAGATGAGTAGAGGTTAGAAAGGATCTAAGAAGGTTCCTATCCAAACACAGCAGATCAAGGAAACTCATCTTACAAACAACACATAACAAACATAAAGCAACACATTCATCACACCAACAACATAGGTTTTAGGAAAACAACTAATATTGTCATACCACACTCATTGGTATGATCAATACACTAACACGTTAACGTTGTTCTAACCAAGTAACTAGATTGGTGGTCTCATCTATATCTTCTTGAGTTTCTTCAAAAATCTTCCCTCAATGTCTTGGGGTATTCTTGATTGTTGTGAAGTATTGGTGTATCTCCAAGTTTTCTTCAATTGTCTTGAGTGTAGGTCTTCATGTGGTGAAATACTTCTTGCAATTCTTGGTATGGTCATCAACATTCTTGTCTTGATGGTATTGAGGAGGAGGTCATCTAGGGAATTTTTTTTTTAAGGTGAATAATAGATGAGATGATATGAGATGAACTAAGACGATTGTTTTGTTTCTAGAAAGTTTGAACATAGAAATTTTCAATCCTAGAGTCTTTTCCAAACTTAGGGTCTCGAATCCTACAGGCAACACAATGCTCTGATACCATTTTGTAGCATCCCAACTTTTAATAAAGATGGAATAGTGTTATTGTGCTAGTCCCTGGATCAATTGCTAGCACCACAGTACAAAATGAAATATCATGCAAATGCATCAAATTCTATTACATCGCATGATCCAGTCTTTACAAAATAGTATTACAACTTGCATAGTCTTAGAATACTAGCAGAAAACAAAGTATTACAGCGGAAAACATAGAACAACATTGAGCCCATCTTCTTCATGTGCCACAGGCAAAACATGTTGGCGATAGTCTCGAGATCCTAAACGAAATCCTCACTCGTCTTCAGAAATATCTGCAATATGGAATATGCAGCCACAAGGGAGTCAATACAATTTAATGTATTGGCAAGTAACACTATGGTGGATATAAATGGCAAGGCTAAAACTACATGCTTATTTGGCTGAGTGGAGTTTTGGCTAAGTTTTGCATAAAGCCAGTTTTCTCCTATCCCTTTGTAAAACAACTTTTCTTTTCAAAGGGGTGGCAACATTGGATTAAGATCCAAGCACCACAATATTGTTCACTTGGTCAAAATTTTACTTATTGAAATTGGTGATGAGATTCTTCCGTCAATCCTTGTCCAGCTGCTCATAATTGTCCATAACCGGGGACACGGCTAAGATCTTAGTTGGTTGACTCTGCAGAGGTTGTGCACTTCACCCTTTGTCTTCAATTAGCCCAAACATCCTATACACCCAGAGTGCATCATGGAAAGGAGAGAATTGAGACGAGATCTTTCAGAAGAAGAAGTCCAAACCCACCGGCAAGACCCGTTCCACCTATAATTATGCTACATCTGCTTGTCAAGCCTGGGATGAACCCTCACAACTTAATTGATCAAGACAGAGCCCATATTGTCAAAAGGCTGCACGGGAAGCTACTAAACTTAGAAGGACATAGTAATCTCTTTGTTCCTGGGTGGCCATCCACAAGTGACAACCTCAAGTGGAATAACCCTTAGATAAGGGCCCTGAGGAAACACTCAACATAACCCAATCTTACCACTTCCACCCAGGTGGTTCATTCATTAGTTATACTTAGGATTTTTCCTCAACATCTAGTAAAACAATTTGTAACATTGCATAGCACCTAGTAAATTCTAAGGCTATCAAAATAACAAGGTAAAAGGGATGGCTACACACTACTAGGATAATAGCATAGCATAGTATAACTTAGTAAAAATTCCTATCAATGCATACTACTCAAAATCAACTAATGCATATAGAAAATAATGGGTAGTTGATGATGTGTTACTTGCCTTGTTGAAGTTGGTGAAGGTATCACACTCTCTTCACAAAAGATCGTTGCTCTCCGTACAATCTATTCATTGAAAACACAATAACAAAATAAACAAGCATCCTAGCAATCAAACACATAGGTGGAGAAAGCAAAAATAGCAAATGTCATAACAGAGGGGTTGGACTAAGTTGGCTAGGACAAGGTCAAAGTTTGAGTTTTGAAAGATTCATTTCATAATGGTTCAACACATTGTTAAGGAGTTTCCAAAGGTTTACTTGGAAAGGACTAGGTTGAGTTTGATGTTATATAACTTTATTATAACCATACTTGTCGAAGTTCCAAGAGTTCACTGAGAATAAACATATTACTTTTTCAACTAAAGTAATACCTGCAAGCACTTGGTCATATTCACCTTCAAAAATATTTAAGTGACTATGTTAGTATTTTCCATTGTGGTTAGGGTAGGTCTACTAACTTCATCATCAAAGGGAAAATATTACTAAGTCTTGGGTTTTCCATTTGGGTCAATGGTTGGACAAAAACAACTTGTTATTCTCAACTTGTGTGAATTGCTTCTAGACCTCATGTGATTGCCTTCTTGAAGATCATCATCATGCCATCTAAGTTGTTTCCTTCCTTGGTGTGGTGCTTCTCTTGGTCTTGATAAATTCCTCTGGGCTTTCACTTCACTAATTGGTTTGGGTATGGGATGAACACAAATACCACTAAGTCAATAGAAAGAAAAGAAGGATATGAAGAGAGGGGGAGATGTTTTCTTCTAAATTTCTTCACACTTGTATTTCCTTGAGTTTCTTCTAGGTGTGGAGTCCAAGTATTTTCTTCAAAACTTCTTCATTGATCTTCCTTGTAGCTCTTCATGTTGCCACCAAGTTGATATTGAAGTTTCATTCTTGTGCTTGAGTCTTGATCTCCATTTTGCTGACTTGGTGAATTCTTGAAGCAAGAATGGGAGAATGGAGAAGTAGATAGAAAGCAAAGGTACTAGGGTCTAAGGTTTACCACTTGGTATTGTATGCGATTTACACATACTAGGTACTGGGTCTTGGCTCCAAAATACCATAACATCAAAGAGTAGATGATGGTAACAAATTTCTAAGACATGGTGATAATGGATATCACTATTGTTGGGTTTTTGGTCAAAAACATATGTCCATGGTTAAGGAGTGTCCAAAATGGTTAGGCACTAATTTCTATGGTTCAAGGTTGTCAAATGGAACAATTTTGTAAAAGGAACTATATTGAAAATATTTATAGAAATTAATCTATGTCAAAATACTCAAATAGACAACTTAATTCTAAATTCAATTTTAATTTGTTCAAATATTATTTTGGGACAGAGGATATGAAAGTACACATTCTAAGGTTTCCAAATATATTTTATTTACAATTTTGGATTTGTAGAATTTGAATTATGCCAAATTTCATCAAATAAGCATATTTAATTTGAACCCATTTAAGTTTTGTCAAATTTGAATTTGGCCAGTGCCAAAAGTTTCTAATTGTCAAGGGCTTTTCAAAAAGTCCAAGATTGCTAAATTTGGCTTCATGGATAAAAAGATATGATGGATTGAAGTTGCAGGGGCTAATCTGTAAAACTGACAATTAATTCTAGCGGGAGAAAAATTTGAATTAAAGGCTGGGCCACGTGGCTGGATCTAATTGGGTGCTGGTGCTGACTGTGCTGCTGACTGGGACGATGACGTGGATAAGTGGATCAATCTGAGCCGTCAGATCTCGATCTAACGCATCAGATCTCGTACCCCTTCGAATCTAATCTCGACCGTTGATCACATCTAACGGTCCAGGAGAGAGGAGGGGCTTACCGCGCGGTTAGGTCGCCGGAGAATGGCGTTGCGGCGGCGCAGATGCTCGGGAAATGACGAAGATGGCGCTCCAGGGGTCCTCGAGCTCAACGGAGATGACGACGACGACGAGCGCGACGTGGCGAATCGGATAAACACAGAGGCTACGGGTACCGCTTCCTGGTTGGCTGCGGCGGTGCAGACGGAGGCGCAGCGCGCTCCGGCGGTTCTGAAGGAGACGATGCAGTGGGCCTGGCCGGACAGAAAAATTGCCCGAAGGCATCAATCAAAGCGCGAAGACGAGGGAGGAAGGAGGGCTAGGTCATGGACCGGGGGAGGGACTCACCTGGCCGGAGTTGTGCTCACACGACTACGGCTGTGGCGGATCTCCGGCGAGGAATCACCGAGGGGTGGCCGCGTGATTTGGAGAGGGGACAGAGGGGAAAGGAAGAGGGGAGCACGGGATTTAAATGGGTGTGCTCGGGCAAGAAATAAAGGCATTAATTTGCCCGCAATCAACGAGATTTCTCCCGGTTAAAACGAGTGCGAAATTTTCGGCTGGAGGAAGGAGACGATGACGTCATGGATGACGTCATCAAATTTTTTTCTTTTAATTTCTGTTTATTTGATTTAATCATATCTCCTGATTTAATTATCCAAATGATATGAAATAAATTTCTAATTTCTTAAAATTTCAAATGCTTTCCATCAATGTCATTTTTGAAAACAATTCAACATATTTTATTTTTGAAATTTTGGAAATTTGAAAAATTCTTTAATAGTCACTTAATGTGATTTTTAATTCAAAAATTTATGAAACATGGTTATTGGTCAATTTAAATTTTAGTGACATTATAAATGTTGAAAACATAATTTTGAAAGTTATTTCATCTTGTTTTTCACAATTTTTATATTTTGAAATATAAATAAAACACTAATAATACTTTAAGGCCATTTTTAAAATAATAAATTGAATGTTATTATCTAAATAAAATTTCAAGGGCATTTTACATGTCATATATTATTTTTGTAAATCCATTTTAAACCATTTTCACATTTTATAATTTTAGAGTAGGAAGGATTTACTAATAGTAACTTAATGTTATTTAATTAGTTCATATCAATTAATTAATATTGTTGATCAATAAATTTTAGAATAAAACCACAAGTCATGTTATTGTTTTCCAAAACCTTTTGTTATGTTATTATCAAAGCAATGCATTTCATTTTCACCCCTTCATGTTTAAAACTTGGAATAACAACTAAAGGTTATTATTAATAATTTTATTCTCATCAAAATATTTTTTTGGGGATTAGAACTTTATTAAGGTTTATAAATTTTTGACTTTTGTTGCCCTAAAATATCTTCAAAGTAATATTGGAGTTGTAATTATTTTGGGTAAAGGCTTGTTGATAAAAACATATTACCTTTATATAAAGAAATTTATTTTTGAATGGGATTTTAGGGTTAGTGGTATAATTGTTTTGGAAAAATTTAATTTCATTGGATATGTATTGTTTCCTTTTGTTTCTTGCTTCTCATTTGGTTTTTTGGTGACTTGCATAACATGAAAACAAAAAGTTTCAAATTTTTGTGATTTTTGAGTTTTCCAAAAATCAGGGATGTTACAATACAACCATGTAGTGATGTAGCCAACACCATGCCACCGCTGATCGCAGAAGATAGATGATTAGGGAAATATGCAACATGGATGTGAAAGGATAGCTAGAGTATTAGTTATAGGAGCCACCAAAATTATTTGTAGGAGCAAGATCAACCATTGGAACCTGAAGCGCACACATTCCGTTTTTTTTTGTAAGAATCTGTTGGAAAGGTGGGTACTGGTACTTGTATTTAACAAACTACATAACAGTTCTAAAGCGCACACGCTTTTTTTTCCATGAGAATCCATGTTTGGAAGTTGAGTACTCCTACTTGTATTTAAAACATTGGCTGGTAAGATAAAACTTCATAATAGTTCAGATGATCGTACCTTGTGTGTACCCAGACCTGCTAGGTCGTGAATACTAATTCTCTGTAAGATATATAAGATGAAGAAGAGATGTTAAGTTATCAGTATGACAGAAAGGCAATGATGAAAAACACAATGAGATAAACTAACAAATCATGTAAAATTATGCCTCGTATACTATGCTAGCTACTTCTGAAGATATCGGCAGAAGTTAATCCATTGAAGAGACAACAAACGTTCTTTTTGAAGCAAGACCCAACAGACTGTCTTGTTCACAGTCTCCAACAACCAAGGCAACCTGAAAATGATGCTAGTGCATTTAGACATCGTGTATCAAACACACGGGACACACATAATACTACATTGACAGCATCAAGCAATGTAGTGGGTGAAAGCATAAACTTTTGCATCCAACTTGATGTCAGTATGAAAGAAACAACCTAAACACCAGATCGACCGTGATGGAAAACGAATATAGTAAATACAACACTTACCACAATCAGATCCTCATGGAACATATAAACATTAGTACATATAAGAGCCCTCTTAGGAAGATTTACCAGAATTACCGCCTCACTGACAGAGACAACAGCAACAGGGAGAGGAATCTGGACGCGAGGGAGACAACTGGTAGGTTTGTCTCGGCCGCTCTTGTCAGGAGGGGAGGAAGGGGATCAGAGCTTCTATTTGAGGTCTGATATAAATATACATAAGATTAGGAAATCCTTAGCTATTCTCTATACACGAGTGTTCTCTTAATGCACAAAAACTACAAAGGGAGAGTATAGAGAGATGTCCAATCAAGCATCATTGGACATTGTGACCTGAGCCTCAAGAACAAATTTATGGAAACTATAACAAAACTTCAAACAGGGAATAGGTAGAGAAACTTACTCCTTTTGTGATCTAGTAGATGGGGATTCTGCTCCTCTAGATGGAGTGTTCATCAACATCCTTTAGCTGTTTTGGCTAGAGTAGCTTGTCCCAATACTTTATGCTGCTTCCCATGTTTCTCATGGCTTATGCATCAACTCCGGTAGAGGAAGCTAAAATCAATGTCTTTTCTTTCTATCTCTGTAGCATGCTGGCTAGTAGGTGAGTGATGGTTTTGACTTGTGCATTTTTCTATATATAATGCTTCCTGAATGCAATCTCAAGAAACAATATGTTGTACAGAAACATGTCTGGATCTTCCAAGCACGGGTCCGTGCCCGAAGCCGGTGCCGAGGAAGAGGGCTGGGATGCCCACGCTATAACCAGAATTGAGGAAGAGGACCGGGAGGACGGCGGTGATGTTGATTGGGGGTACTTGGAGGAAGAGGACCAGGATGACAGCACCGATGGTGGCGGCACTGACCGCACGGCGGCTGGTGGTAGCGGCGTCGCCGCCCCGACGACCGATAAGAAGGATAAGAAGCCTCGGGCCCCTAGGAAGGATCGTAGGCCGCAAGTGCTCGCGAACGTCACTGATACAATCACCGAGGTCTCGCCGAGTGGCCTACCATTGGCGCCTGAAGCGGTTTCCTCGGGGTACGACATGCAGCTAGGGTGCATCGTGCGAGAAAGCATGTCGATCAACACGACGGACCTTAGAAGCAGCGAAAACAAGGCTTTGGTCGAAATCCTCCTGAAGAAGCTTCACCAACGATACACGTTCCCAGAGCCGTTCAACAAAAGGGTGGACTCTTTAGCCATCACGAAGATGAGCACCGCGTTGAGCAGCTGGAAATCCCGGGTGAAGAAGAAGATCAAGAAAGGTAAAAGCTGGAAGGAGATCCGTCGCACAAACCCGACGCTCGAGAAAGAAGATTTCGACATACTGAAGGCGTACATGAACACCGAGGAGTGTAAAAAATGGACAAAATGGGGGGAGGATATGCGGGAACAAAACATAGGGCATCAACATTGCGGAAGCGGTGGTTACCGAGGAAAACAGGCTGTTTGGGAGAAGGAGGACCGCAAGATGGAACGTCTCGGAAAAGATAACCCCTGGCACAAAATCACGGATATACAAGTTAGGAACTTTGTCCGGTCCCGGTACTTTTTAGACTGGAAGACGGGGGAATTCGTGACGAAAGACCAGGACGTGAAGGAATTCGAGAAACATTTGGTAAGGACACATATATCTCAAGTACATGTATATTGCATTGATTTAATAATTAGATAATGGGCTCACCTTAATTTCCTTTTGTCCGAAGGAGAGGGAGTTGCAGAAATCTGACCACTCGTCCGAAGGGTCGACGGGTCGGTGGGACACGCCTTTCAACAGGGCGACGAACGCATACAAGAAAAGGCCGTTGGATGCCCCGCCGACGTCAGCTGGCTGTATCTCCGGCTTTGGGCTAAACATGAAGGTAGCCGAGTACTACGCATTAGATGCCAAGTCGTCGAGAAAGAAGAGGAAGACGACATCGGCTAAGGATGATGAGGAGGTCGCGGAGCTGAAGAAGAAGATGGCGGCTCTAGAGAAGAAACTTGAGAGCAGAGAGGTGGACCCGACACGCTCAATAAATTAGTGGATCAGAGGCTCAAGGAAGTCATCCCCGCTGGGTTGATGGAGGGGATAGCTTCTTGGAATGCGGGGGGTCAAATTGGACCGATCCATCTGCCCACTTTCGTCGGCAGCAACTCAAGCATGAACCAGCAAGTGCCGCCGCAACAGCTGACCCCCCAGACGCCGGCGCCGCTCCTTCTAGTCACATCGCCGCCCCCTTCCGCAGCAATGCCGAAGAATGATGGGCCGGCCGCCGGCACCGTCGCCCTTGTCTCGACACCCGCCGAGCTCGACGCCATCACCAAGGTAACTAATTAGTTAGTCGTGATCTAACTACGCCTTCTCAAGATGACTGTCATCTCATGATGCCTGGTATGTTGCCCAACAGGACGAACCTTGCGTACTCCTGCATCGCGTGGTGCCCGGCGGAGAGTTGGTGGATGTTGCTACCGGCACTATTATACAACCGGGGGAACGCACTATGCACCACTCTCAAATGGACGAGAACGTGATGAAGGTGAAGTTGGCCAATGTAGTGCCGGAATATCGCGACGTCCTCCCCCCCTTTCAACCTCCAGGCTGCGACGAGGAGGACACCTTGGTACTTGGAGACTGCACGACTTGGGTGATGAAATGGCCGAAGAGCCAGATTCGTCTTGGGGGGGTCTTGTGATCAAGCGCAACATCGGCGCCACATCCCCTATGGCTCCGCTCAATAAGATCGTCCGGCCCACGAAGCAAAGTGCCCTCCAGACAGCACCCAAGGCCGCCGCCCCTCAGAAGGAAACAGTAGTCGTCGCCACCACCACCCAGAAGGAACCGGCGGTTGTTGCCACCACCACAAGGCACAAAGTGTTGTTGGGAAATATGCCGCAACGACCGCCCAAAACATCAAATGCAGTTGTGCCTCAACCGCCGGCATCACAACCGCCGGCACCACCAAAGGACGTGGACAACCCGTTTGCTGGAGCCGGTGTCGATGACTATCATTACGATGACAATGTCGACATCAATGCCTACCTCAACACGGGCTACAGCCAAGATAGGTACATGCCTGATATGGATCGTGACGATGAAGCCTTCCGCAGTCACGACGATCAACCTAGGCGTACTGAAGTCACGCAGCGCCTGACCTACCCGGAGGGTACAGTATTCAGCCCTGGCACACTGCATAAGACAATCGTAGGGTCGTCCCGAGCACCCGCACCCCCAGCTCCCGCACCCCAGCTCCCGCAGCAGATCAGGCCACCCCCAGCAAGAAGATTAGGAAGAGACCTGCTAAAAAGGTCCAGCATACTAAGATCTTGGCCGACGCCGTGGTACGACCCCGTAAGGATGGCTTGACCCGCTTGCATGAAGCTGGGAAACCGATACTGGGTCCGGACGAGATACAAGGGGCAACTGGACCAATGCTCACATTGCAGAACATTATCGTGATGCTAGAGGGCCTCCTTCTTAAAGAAGAGTCTCCAAATTACCCGGCGTTCGTGGTCAAGGTGCCAGAGGGCCTGGACTTCGTCCATGAAGACCCCGCGGGACTGTTCTTCATAGCGTACGAGGATATCTTCAATCTGTTTCACTCGAGACGGCTGGACTATAACTTGGTCCGCCTATACGCGCTCAATGCTCAGCTGCAGATCCAGCGAGAGTTACCCCCGTACGTTATGGTAGCGGATCCCTACTACATGCGTGATAGCCAGCTGGAGGAAGGATCAAGTTCACGGACCAAGGCAGTGAAGTACCTCGAGAGCTTCATGTTGAGAAACAGTGAGAACAAGAGGGACATTCTTTTGCCTGTCTTTCCCGAGTAAGTCTCGCGACCATCGTAGCTAATGTTTTTTTTCTAGATTTCATCCATTGCTTATCCTGGATTCGATTGCATGTGTTGAGCAGGGACACATACTGCACACTCATCGTGCTTTGCCCAAAGTGGTCACTAGCCGAGTAATTCGACTCGTCGAATAAGACGAAGAAGAAAGACTACACCAGAATAAGGAGTGTTCTCGATGAGGCTCTCAACGGCTACGCCCAAAATGGAGGCACATTCCAAAAGAAACAAGAATGTATCAGGCCGGGTACTGGCAAATACGGGTTCAGGCACGTGACCGAGTTCCCCTGCATCAAGTAGTCGGCTTGGAGCACAAAGGAGGCCTTCTATGCCCTCCATCACCTCAAAGGGATTGTCCGCGATGCAAATAATATGAATCATCCTTCTAAACTCCGAGACTGGTCCAACAAAATGGCGGGGGAAATCTCACAGGAAGATCTTATGCAAGATTTTCATCGTATCAAAGTCAAGTTGTCGGAGATAATCATTGAAGATGTCAACAAAAATGGAGGATCCTTGAACCAGCCCATAGGGTTATGCCAGAGGGATATCCAGGAACTCCTAGAGCGGCAGGCTGATCGTAGGTCGTGGATGGCGAAGGAGCTATATAAGCCGTTTCCGGCGCCTCTCCAGAAGAGGTATCGTTGATCGAGGTGTGCGTAGCTAGCTACTATTAGTTTGTTTAACAAAATTTGCTTAACTTATATATATATGCCTAGCTACTATATTAGTTTAGCTCTAAATTAGGCCTAGCTAGCTACTATTAGTTTGCTCTAAATTAGGCCTAGATAGCTACTATTAGTTTGCTCTAAACTTAGGCCTAGCTAGCTACTATTAGTTAGCTCTAAACTTAATTAGGCCTAGCTAGCTACTATTAGTTAGCTCTAAACTTAGGCCTAGTTTTATGTTGTATATCTTTGATGCTTATTTTTGTTTCCTTAGTTGTTTTTGGTGAACATATATGCCTTAGTTGTTTTTTGCATTATACTTACTAATATGCTTAGTGTCTATCTATATAGATGACGTACTACGTGGTGTTCGAGGGTCAGGTTCCAGGAGTCTATGACGAGTGGAAGGACTGTAAAGCACAGGTGGACAAGTTCAGCGGCAACTGCTATAAAGGATACGAGACTAGACACGAGGCGGTTGCGAAGTGGAGGGACTACCAGTCGAAACAGAAGAACAAGATGAAGACCTCCATCAAGCTACCGTTCTTGCTCACCATCGTCGCCGTGCTTGTAGTCTATTTCATCTTAGCTTAGGCATTTGTAACTTGGCAACTCGAGTAACTATGTGGTGACAATAATTGTTCGATGATGTGTTTGACAACTCGAGTAACTATGTGATCACTTTGAGACAAAATCGATACTTTGCACTATGTATCACTATTGTGATTAAGTAACTTTGTAAAATATCAGTAGTATGTTATATGTTGTCAAATATCACTGCTGTGTATAATTCATGTATATTCAAACTGTATACAGCAGAAACAAATTAAATTTCGAAAAACATCATCCTTTTCTGTGGCGCACCAGTAAATTTTTCTGTGGCGCACCTTATTTCTGTGGCGCATGTTTCTGGTGCGCCATAGAATGCTCCTTTCTGTGGCGCAGGTTGGAGGTGCGCCATAGAAGTAAGTATTTCCGTGGCGCACGGGATTGGTGCGCCACAGAAAATATTTTTGTGGCATGTGTTCTGTGGCGCACCCCTGTGGCCCCGGGGTGCGCCACAGAATCTCTTTTTGGTGCGCCACTGATGAAGGGATCTGTACTAGTGGTGAGTGTGAGGAGTGGTGTGGGGATGCAGAGGCGCAAGAGGCACGCACGGGAGGGATTGTACTCGAAGGCAAGGGCAAAATGGCCATGGGTGGGCTCGGGGGCATGTCAATGAGCGGCACGAGGGCGCTCTGGGGGGGGGGGTTGGTCACTCCACCTCGTGTTCTGGATGCCCAAGTACAAGACCACATGGGGGCAGGTCAATGCTGGCCCTTGGAGGCAAGGTGAGGCAAGGGCTTGGTCAAAAGGGTCAAGGTATGGGCTTCCCATACCATTCCACATCACCACCTTCTCTCTCTAGTTTCCTCCATCTATAAGGCTTCTAGAAGCAAAGCCATGCATCCTGGATCGAGTTGGTACTTAGGTCTACACATTAGACATGGTCACACTTCCAAATTTGCAAAGAATCACAAAGAAAACAACTGATCAAAAGTGTATCTCACTGTTCAAAAATTCAGAAAATTCAGTCTAAGATAGAAAAATTTCTATGTGTTCAAAACAGATTAAGGCTGTGTTTGGGACAGCTCCACTTCAGGTCACTCCACTCTAACTCTAAACTTCACTCCACCAACAAACTCTGGAGTAGCCAAAATGGTGTTTGGCACAATAGATAGCTCCGGATTCAGAGTAAAAGGAGGTTGTTGTGAAATGTCTAGACTAATCTCTTATTTCATCCTCTATTTTATTTACTTCCGTACCAACCTGGTTCTACAAAATCATGAGTCTCACATACCTAAAAAGAATTGTACCGACTTTGCATGAAAATGCATTGCTTCCTTCTCATGCTTCTACACCTGAGGATCATACGCTTGATGATACAAGTAATTGACGACAACTATTTTTAAAATAGTAATCCATACTCATCTCATTAGCTAGCTTCAGATATCGTCCCATCAGATTGGCTGCACTTTGAGAAACCGCATCCACCATTCTTACGTATCAACAACAAACAATACCCACATGTGAACTATTAATCATTATGCATCAGCAATGCCATTTGTTCGTCTTGTACCATGCAGAAATCAAATGACTCAACTACTGATCGGTATCTACCTCTACCATGTACCATTGAGATACCTTGACTACTGCTTAGCATCTACCATGTACCATCACCAATGTCATCTAATACTGCTCAGAATGATACGGGCAGAAACATCATAAAAAGGTAGACAGGAATACACATGGGGACAGAACAGAAAAGCAGATCAAATAACTCTAGCAGCGACCTCCCCGTGGTCACCAAATCTGGATCGCAACAGCCTGGTGTAGGTGAGCTGCGTCAGCCCTGGCCCTCCCTGGTGTAGGCGGATATAGATGGGGCGTGTCCGTGCTGCAGACAAGACGGCGGATATCTGGTCGATTGCGTCGGGGACAGGCATGTCCCTGCTGAATGCGAGCGGGAAGCGGCGCCGTTTCCCTGCTGAAGGCGTGCGGGAAACAACGGAGATACCATGCTTCTGTACTCTGGGAGTGGAACGGTAGCGGCTGTAGTCGTTCCCGACGGCCTCGAACTCAATATGCAAAATAGGGCTGGAGGGCAGACCGGATGGATGGAGGAGTGATTGCAGAAGAAGGACGGCGAGGGAGCCTCGTGGTCGTCGGGGCGGCTCTAGCATGGAGGGATCACGCCGGAGAGTTCGGTAGCGCCTGCTGTACTTTGCGTGGCCATGGGGGAGAGAGAAGGAATAAAGGGGTGTGGAGAGAGAACAGACAAAAACGATTCGCCTGGATGACTAATGAGTGGCATTGGTGGGTAAATTTCCACCCAAAACAGCGAAGTGGAGCAGGTGAAGCACCTCTTCTGTGGCTCCGCTAAAATGCACTAGTACGCATGTCTTCTCCACTCCGTCTATTAGGTGGAGTTTGTGCGTTTGGAGCAGCTTCACCCACTCCGGCAGTGGATTGGTGGAGTGGAGCTGTCCCAAACACACCCTAAGTCATCAAAAAGTTTGAGTTTGTTTTCAAGGGCCAAATGGTTTCCAAAATTTGTTTTCAAAGTGTGAACTTGTTAACCATGTTATAAACTTTCAGAAACATCTTTTGAAAACAAATTTGAAATAGTTTAAGGCCATGAAAACATTGTGGAAAAAAGTATACTTTCTGTTTTTCTTTGTTTTCCAAAAATATCTTTTTCTGCCTTAATTTTATACCACAAAGACAACAAGCAAAAGATAATTTTTATCAATCCAAAAATAAAACCAAGCTTCTATATTTGTAGTACATATATCAAGGAACAATTAAAGGTCAAGAGAACATAAAATAACATTTTATAGCCTAGTGAAAACAAAGGTAGAAAACAGGTAATTGGCTATATTTTCAGGAATTGTTTTCTATAGAAATCTTAAAGAAAACTTTCATAAATCATTTTGGACTTTTGTTTTCTTGGATCCAACAAAGGTATAAGTTTATTTTAAGATGCAAACTATAATGATCCAAGTCTTGGAATAAGAATCCACTCAAGTAATATTAGGAAAACATCAGGGAAAATATGAGGAAAAATAATAGAATTGTTTTCAGGAAAAATTTGGTATTGGTTTTATCAAGAAACAAAACTTGTGTTGCAAATATAATTAAGATCATAAACACATGTTAGTTCAATAAATCATGTTGTTAGAAAAAAAATTGTTGGCCCTAATTTTTGTCTACTTGCGCACAGTACAAGAATCCAAAAACTGGGGTGTGACAATACTCACATAGATGGGTATATGTATAAAAATGAAAACAAATATAGTTCGTACCAGCCTCTCACCACAACTTGAATTGTCATAGATCGTCATTATTGCTCCTCACTTTTGGCTCGAATAATATATAATGAAAACCAAGCTCCAATGGGGTCACAGACGACTATTGAACTCTGCAGGAAACTTTACAAAACCAGAGAAGAACAACAAATATTTTTGGGTTTTTCAATTAAAACAAGAACAGAAAGAAGCAAGCAAACAAATAAAAATATTTTTTGATTTTTGAATACTAAACCGAAACAAGAGAAGAAAGCAAACCAAATAAATAAACTAAATAAGCAAACAAAGAGAAACAACATGAATACTTTTGGTCTTTTTGTGTTTTGGAAAACAAGAACAGAACAATAAAACGAAGAGAAACGAAAGAAAACGAAAGAAATAAATACATGTATATACAAAGAACCTATCGAGCATGATATATAAATGAGGGTGATGTAGCTATACCTCCACCCAAGCTTAGGATTTTGGCCTAAGTGGAGATGAATCACCAAGGGGACCATGAGGTGGCGCCCCCGTAGTATGCTAAGGAGGAACCCTCCTCGTGATATGTGCTCGAGGATGCGCCGGTGTACTGCGTGTTATAGTCCTCTGGAGGCGCGTCTCGCCTCTCCTGCTGCCTGTGAAACTCCGTGGTGCTCAGATGCTCGTCTACCTGCTCCTTAGAGAGTGACCATGGTGACCTGTCAATCTTAAACAAAACAGGCTGCGGCAAAGTAAATTTTCGCTCCTCTCCATATATATATAAAACTCTATATACTGAACGTTCAACAATAGAGTTAGCAGTAACAAAGTGATGGGACTTCATGGAAGCGAGATTAAGCCTATATGGAGCAATTATTTCGTCATTTCGGGCAATGGAAACATTTAAAGCAGATGCTACACATGTAGCGATAACGCCCCCAAAACTAGGCCAAGTAGCAGCAAGGCGGCATGCAACAAGCGCACCAAGACTATACTTCGTGCTATGGTTTAGTGCAACATAAATAAAAGCAAGGTGATAACTAGAAATATTACTCGTGTTTCCCCTACCAAGGATGCTAGTAGCAAGGTAGTAAGTGAAATATCTAAGAGCAGGAAGTTGAATGTTCCTTATCTTCCCACGCTGGGATGAAAGACCGTCATCGTTGGTGATTTCTCGGTAGAGCCCCTGGAGGTATGATGGTTTATCCTGAATCCTGCTCGCTGTCCCGACAGCGTTGATACCTATAATAGCACAAAAATCTACCAAGGACAAAGAAACAGGACTAGTATAAAACTTGAATGCAACAGTTGGACCAAAATGTGTGTTCTGAAATTTAAAGCTCTCAACAAAAGTTTTTGTGAGAGTGGCATACTGAGGGATTTCATCCTCCATAAAGTTGGTTAGAACAACTCTTTCAATAAGCATACGAAAGTCATCTAATAAACCTGCGCTTCTTAAAAATGTAATGCAAGGAAAGCTAGATGGATTAACGATACCATCACCTCCCGCATCGTCAATACTTGGTGCAATAACGTCATCATTGTACGATGGTCTCACTGAAGTGGATGAGCGTGAGGTCCTTGTCCTTCTACGAGCATCACTCCTAAATATCTCTCCAAAATTATAATTATCCATCTCTGAAAATTTTCAACAATCATCACAAAAATAATTTCAAGCAACTATAAGGTGGAAACTACCATAGGGACTTATATGAGAGCTAAACATACATCAAAACTACATTATTTCTACTCAAATAAAGCATGCAAACTCACATAAGCTGTCACCTACAGTACCAAAATACTCAAGAAATACTCCACTAAACAAAATTCTACTTGGATCATCGGAGGAGTCACATACCGGAGATCAAACACACCAAATCTTAGCACAAATGATTGGCTAAAGAAAGAGATCGAAAATCCAGAGGAAGAAAAACAAGAACACGGGTTCTAGGAAATGTTTTCAGTTTGGGAGGTGATAGAGAAGACTTTGGTAGGGGAGAGAGTTAGTGGGGGGGGCAGGGGCCCACACCATGTGTTGGCACCACCAGGGAGCTGGTCGCGCCTCCCCATGGTGTGCCTTACTGGTGTGTCCCCCTGGGGTCTCCCGGGTGGCTCTCTGCCTCATTTATGACGTAAAAATTTATTATAATTTTCCTGGAATTTTTCGAGAAACTTTTTTAGAATTTTAATAAATAATAATATCTCTTGACAACGAAGATGGATTGATGGAAAACGTTAGCAAAACCAAACCTACATTAGTTCTAAGACACTCTACTAAAAAAATACTCACTGTAAACGGAAGAAAACATATGGAATACATGGTTGTGAATAGTGAGAACGTGAGTATACGATGGAAAACGAGCGAAAACGTGTGTGGGCATGAGTGAACATAGTGAAAACAATAATAAAACATGATATACTTTATGGAAGCACATCGAAAACGAGCATATGAATAAGTAAACATAGTGAAAACATAGTGATAACATTTGTTTCTTCATTTAAAATCACTTTGTTAACAAGGTTAACCAAGTCTTGCTACCGAAATAATTTTATATGAAAAATTACTTTGTTTCTCACTAAATACTCATGTTACCTCAACCTTGATTGATATAGTCCCAATCATTATAGTCTCATATTCTTTGGATGGCTTTGGAATAGGACAATAAAATTCTCCAATCTTGATGGTCTCAATATTTTCAATTGAATTTAGACCATATTTCTTATCAATCTTCTTTGGAAAATAAACAGTATGCTCTTTATCATTAACATTAAAAGTAACTTTTCCTTGGCTGAAATCAATAACAGCACCTGCAGTATTAAGAAAAGGTCTTCCAAGAATAATAGACATATTATCATCTTCGGGCATTTCCATCACAACAAAGTCAGTTAAGATCAGACAATCATTAGCAACTTGAACAGGAACATCCTCACATATACCCACAGGAATAGCAGTAGACTTATCAGGCATTTTCAAAGATATCAGTTGGTATCAATTTTTCTAGGAGGAGTCTTTTATAGAGAGTAAAAGGCATGACACTAACTTCAGCTCCCAAATCACACAAAGGAGTTGTAACATAATTATTTTTAATAGAACACAGAATAGTTGGTATACCAGGATCTCCAAGCTTCTTCGGAAGCTTGCCATTAAAAGAGTAATTAGCAAGCATAGTGGAGATTTCCTCATTAGGAATCTTCCTTTTGTTAGAGATAATATCTTTCATATATTTTGCATAAGGAGGCAATTTAATAGCATCAGTTAAAGGAATTTTCAAGAACAAAGGTTCCGTCCATTCACAAAACATATTGTAATATTGTTCTTCCTTTGATTTGCAAGAACCAAGGTTCTCTCTCATTACCATGTTTATTAGCAACAAAATCTTCATTAGTGTACTTTGTATTTTTAGTTCGCTTTTCAGGTTCCTCTTCAATTTCTTCTTTATCAAAAGCATTAATATCTTCATTACCACTTTCAGTTTCAACATCAGAGGTAGATATACTATTAGGATCTTTAGCAAGTTCAGAGGATTCTACAACAGTTTTATGTTTCTTCTTCTTTTTCATCTTAATATGCATAACATTATTATTAGTTTGCTGAGAATCTTGTTCAATTCTTTTAGGATGTCCCTTAGGATATAAAGGATCTTGTGTAGCAATACCACTTCTAGTTCTTTTTTCATAAGCATGTTTTTCTTTAGAAGCATTAACTAGAAAATCTTTTTGCACTTTAGCAAGTTGATCAATTTGAGTTTGGACCATTTGAAAATGTTTAATAAGCATTTTAACATCATTAGAGGTTCTTTATATAACACCATGCAAATTATCAATAGCTCTAGAGTTTTCCATTAGGTGATTTTGCACTCTCATATTAAAATTATCTTGCTTAATAACATAATTATAAAATTCATCTAAACATTGATTAGGAGGTTTATTATACGGAATATCTCTACTATCAAAATGTTGGAGAGAGGTGTACCTAAATGGTGGATGAGTGAGGGATTGGCTTACATAATTCTTCTATAGGTGGAAGATTCTTCACATCTTCAGATTTAATACCCCTCTCTTTAAGAGATTTCTTGGCTTCTCTCATCACTTCATCTTTTAATTCAATCATTCCCCTCTTCTTGGGTATTGGTGTTGGTGTTGATACTGGAGTAGGGGTCGGCTCAGGCTCAACCATAGTCCAATCATCATGATTTTGGCTTATTTTAGCCATTAATTCCTCAGCTTCATTTGGAGTTCTTTGCCTGAAAACACAACCAGCACAACTATCCAGGTATGTCCTAGATTCAACAGTTAGTCCATTACAGAATATATCAAGAAGCTCATTATTTTCTAGCGTATGCCCAGGTGTAGCCCTAACTAAAGAACAGAACCTTGCCCAAGATACAAGCAATTTCCCTCCTTCCAATTACTTGAAATTAAATATATTTTGTAAAGCAGCATGTTGAGCACTAGCAGGAAAGTATTTCTGAAAGAAAACATTAACCAAACCAATATGACTATCAATAGATCCCGGAAACAAATTATTAAACGAAGTTTTAGCTTCATCTTTTAATGAGAAAGGGAATATTTTAGCAACAAAATAGCTACGTTTCTTAAGATCATCAGAGAATAAACTATTCAAAGAGGAGAGCTCATTCATATGTTTCATAGCACTTTCATTTTTGGTACCACAAAAAGGTTCTTTCTCAACAATAGATATATAAGATAAATTAAGAGAGAAATCATAATCCTTATCCCTAATATTAATGGGAGAAGTGGCAAACTTAGCATCCGGAGATAATTTATATTTAACAGGACGACTTTCAATAAGTCTTATAACATCATATTTCTCCTTCATAGCATGTATTTCATCAATAAGATCATCATTAAGTTCAATATAGGAATCATCAAAATCATCACTAGGATTCTCTCTAAGCTCAGGTGAAACAGCAGGAGTAACTGGATTTTTATCAGGAGTTTCAGTGTTTGCAATATTTTTAGCTTTAGCAATAGTAGAATCTAAAAATGGACCGAGAGAACCACTCTCATCAAGCACAGTAGAAGCATCATCAAAAGTATCAGAAGTATTTTAAGATTCAGCAGAAGTAGCATGTGTAGCATGTGTATGTGGTGGTGTAAGAACCTTACTCATAACAGACGGTGAATCAAGAGCAACAGAGGTGTTCAGAGTTGTACCTCTTCTTGTAGTGGATGGTAATATAGGAAACTTTTCATCACGGGTCTTACCCATGATGAATGATTGGCAGTAGATAATAGTACTCTCCGGTGAACTCACAAATAAAGATATGCTCCCCGGCAACGGCGCCAGAAAATAGTCTTGATGACCCACAAGTATAGGGGATCGCAACAGTCTTCGAGGGAAGTAAAACCCAAATTTATTGATTCGACACAAGGGAGCCAAAGAATATTTGTGAGCCTTAACAAGTGAGTTTTCAATTCACCTACACCTGAAAGTGGACTTGTTCATAGTGGTTTATCAGTAGTAACTGTTTTATAGTAGCAGCAGTAGTGAAATAATACCAGAAGTGAAATGAAAACAGCAGAAGTAGTGTTTGAAGTAAACATCAGGATTAAATACTATAGGCATAGGGATAGATGAACGGGCGTTGCATGGATAAGATAGTTCATATAATAATCAAGACATGGGCATTGCGGATAAAAAAGATAAAGCATCCAAGAACTAAGTAACCATAGGCATGTGTTCCGTAAATAGTCGTACGTGCTCGCAATGACTTTGTGGGGTATGTCTTTGTGGGCCCGCGCATAACAAAGTGCTATGAATTTTAGCGCAGGCGCATTTTAGTTTTGTTCGCCTGCGGTAAAGGCTAGCGCAGACGCATTTGAGTTTCTATGCGCCTGGGGTAAGGCCTCGCTGTGCTAACCCTTTCTTTCTCTCTCTTGTGCGCAGAACAGATCGAACCAAATCTCGCACCCGCACCTGCACCCGCACCCGCACCCACACGCCACCGTCGTCTCCAAATCGCACGCCGCCGTCGTGGTTGTCGAGAAGCAGGAGGAGTGGGAGCAGCAGGTCGTACACGCCGTCGAGGAGCAGTTCGATCGAGGAGCAGCAGGTCGCGGAGCAGTTCGAGGGCGCCGTCGCAGAGCAGTTCCAGGGCGCAGCCGAGGATCAGTTCGATCGAGGAGCAGCAGGTCGTCCACGCCGTCGTCGCCCATGCCCACGTGTCCAGGTCAGCCCCCTCCCCCCTCTTCCAAGCCCCCCTCCCACGTGTTCTTCCTTTACTCCGGTGTGTATGAACAGCCCATCGATTTTTTTGTGTAAGCGTGTCATGCATCATTTACTCTTTTCAGCCATGACAAACCCCTTAAAAGTCAGATGTAGTCTACAAAATTTGATGTGATTGTCTTTCTTTTGAAGTCGTCACCCAATTTCACCATTTTCAGCAGCTTTCTTGAGGTCGTCACCCAATTTCTTTGTTATAAGCATCGAGGGAATAGTGATGTTTTCCATGTGATTTGTGCCTGTATCTTCTGGGTTGTCCATTGTGATTAAAGGCTCATCCTTGTTATCGACAACTATAACTACTGAAGCTCCAGCAAGTTGTGCATTCCATGCCTTTGTTGTGAAAAAGCACTCTGTTTGTCCGAGAGGAAATAAACTAAAGAATCAGAATAACCATTAGGACCAGGAAAGTGCTCATAAATTAAGCAGCCAAATGTAAGTTTATTACGTGCTTCAACACCATGAGCAATAATATTTATCTTATCTAACAAGCAGAGAACAACAGTAGTATATCCTTTGCCCTGAATCATCTCTACAAGCAGAGGATAACAGTACTATTGTTTTACCCTGAATCATTTCTACCTTAGATGCCAGATTAGTTTTTAAAAAATGAAATGTGAAACAGAAAACTCTTTTTGTATCATACCTATGATTTTAACATCAAAACTATATTTTTACTGAAGCTAGACATCTAACCTGGATTTTCATTTGCTATTGAAGTACTTGACTGCACTAAGTTACTAGTTAGAACTTGTAAGACGTATCTTGTGCTACCGTAGGCATGATAGATAAATCAAGATAACAGAACTATATCTATCTATCTTGCTAGGTGGACAAGTAAATTGTTCATGAAATGACGTTGCTGCAGCAGCCAGCAGGATTTCAGTTCTTTGCTTGGGCTGCAACAACTGTTTGTTTTGTTTCTGCGGGTGAAACATGGAGTTTTATTCATAAGTAACAAAGTTACAATTGGCTAACACAATATTAGAAATAAAAGCGATCTCTTGATGCACCCAACAACTGTTGCTGTGCTCAGCGCGCCCGTAATTAGCCAAGGCATGAGCAACCCTATTTTGTTCTTGGTGAACATACAACTTAGGTGTGTTTACTGGTAAGTGTTAAGTAAAACCAAATTAGCAAGTCTTCTCTAGAACTAAAATGAATAGCTCCCCCAAATACCACGCCAGGCTACAACCCCAGCCCCTCAAACACTCCACGCTCTGGTTGACACCCTCTCTTGAAACAAAAATGCACAAAGTTCAGGTTCAACCATTCAGGGACAGACAAAATGCATGATTAGGATTCTTAAGCGGAAAAAACTAGTCAATAATTCTGCACGCTAAATTGGCAATCCAGAACAATTTTAATGTTTCTCGGACATGATCTACAAAGATGAGTTGGAAATCAAAGTGCAGCAAGTACCCGAGGTTCAAAAATAGATCAAACATTTTTTTTTCCCAATTAGCCATATCACACATGCTCAAATATTGACTAGAAATGCCACAAAATGTATTCTTTCAGTGCAGGAAGGAAACCAAGGAGAAATCCAACTAAACCATGTTATGCCAAGATGTAATATTTCTAATTTTCACAGCAATCACAAGATCAAAATAGGTGTCCCTCGCAGAATGCCAATTCCCAGGTTGAATTTTACTCCCAGATGCGAAAACAACACAAGAACATATTCGTTTAACCTTAAAGATCCATGCGACTCAAAACAGCCATAAGGCAGATCATCACCACATTTCAACATCAATAAATTCAAATTGCCCCTCTATCCTATCTGCCTTGGGGTTTTAAGAGATGCAAGAATCTAAGGTATGTTCTAGCTTATGTGATGTTACTGGTTACATTAACAGTGCTATGCAGTTTGAATAGACAAACTAAACCCAGAGTAGATATGATCGGGTCAGATGGGGGGTACTTGTTGAGTGTACCCCCCAGCCAAATCTCTTCCAAAGTTCGCCACAGCTCATTTTCTCCCTTGTCTAAATCCCACAGATTCACTGGTAGCCATGCTTTGCTAGAGCACTATCCCTGTCTACATAAATGACAGACATTTATAGGTCTCATTTTCTTTTTCATTGGCATTTATAATGCCCTTTTCACTAATTATAGGGCATGATGTCATATACAACAACTAGTGTTCACTGTTTGGGTTGCTGTAACTGCTAGTGTTTACTAGCTAGTGTTTACTGTTTGGGATGAAAACTAGCTAGTGTTTACTGTTTGGGTTGCTGTAACTGCACTTTAGGTACCCAGCTATGGACTTTGCCTTGTACCTGTGACATGCTTGTGTGCTCATTTTAAAAGATGGCATTATGTTTGGTGTATTTATTTATTGATGCGCTTTTAGTTTGAAACTGTACCTGGGCATGTATTTTTATATGGTACCATGGAGTACAGATGCAGAGGCGATTCCTGGGAGTTTTTTGAAACTACCTGGGGGCATGTATTTAGTGGCATTAGAACAAGAAGCAAGTTATATGAATTCCTGGGAGTTTTTTGGCATGATATGAATTTCTGGGAGTTTTTGTGGCATGTGAGATAACAGCAAGAACCTGTATTTTTGGCCATGTGTGCATTCAATTTATGTTGCAGGTACATTGAGTGCCAATGTTTTGCCGGAACGTTGATTCATTTCCGTTCCGGCGAATTTCTGGCACTCCGGCATGACCATTTATAGCCGAGGTCATGCCGAATTTTTCCCGTGACTAACCTAGTATCCGTTTTGTCTACTGCTAGCTAGGCATGTCTTCTTCTACTACGGATCTGGCTTTATTGGACCACTACATCCTTATGGCCAGAGTGTCGCAAGAAGAAGAGAGAGCCAATGATGGCGGTGACGATCGGACGAATGACCAACCCCCCGATGTCGAGCCCCACAATGATGACGGGCTCACCGGTGGCGAGGAGGAAACCAATGATAGTGGCGCCAGGGGTCCCTCAGGGAGCTGCACGACGGGAAAGAAGCGTCGGCAGCGAGCTCCAAACAAGGTCGGCACCGTTCGAGAGAACATCACGGAGGTGGATCCTTCCAGTGGCACGCCTGTGATGCCATTGGACCTTGTGAAGGGGTACTATCTCCAACTTGGCGCGATCCTTCAAGACGTCGTTAATGTCAACAAGCCGACTCTCAAGAAGAAGCCAACTCTGCGCGCCCAACTCATCTCGCGGATGCACGCGCGGTACGAGCTCCCTCCCCCCTACAACAACGAGAATCTGAAGGGCAACCTGGTGAACAAACTCGCCCTCACTAGATTCACCAAAGCCCTGAGAAATTACAAGACTATGGTGAGGGCGATGATTAGGGAATCGACATCATTCGAAGAGATCCATTGCCACTTCCCGCGGATTACGCTCGATGACTTCAAGAATTTCCTAGATAATGAGTCGCTTGATTTCACTAAGAATCAAACGGAATGGGGGAAGGACCTAGCATCGAAGAACATCGGTCACCACAATCTCGGCTGTCGTGGCTATGACGGGAAGGAGCCTATTTGGGCGAAAGAGGACCAGGCCTACATTGAAAAAGGGATTGAGAACCCTTACGCCAAGTATGCCCATGACCCGCAATCCCAGAAATTCATGAGGTTGAGGTACAGAAAAGTAACTCCGGCCGGGGAACTTGTCATGGACCCGAAGATGGTGGAGGGTGTTATTTTGGTCACGGACGATAGCGTGAAGAATGTTGAGAAACTAGTGGTAAGAAATTTACCATTTCATGCAACTCATCATCATCAAGTCCATGATTTCATTCTAGTACGAAACCATTTCTAAACCGTTCATATGTTGCTTCTGCAGCTAGAAGAACAACAGCTTGAATCTTCCTCGTCGCAGACGTCGACGGCCAAAGTCGCATGGGATAAGCCTTTCATCAGGGGGTACAACAAGGCAAAGAGCCAGGACCCTCTGAAAAGGCCGCACTTAGGCCGTATCACCGGCGGCGGACTTAATAAGAAGCACGCCAACTATGGCTTGGCTGAGCCCAGCACTAAGGAGTCGCGAGCGGCGAAGAAGAGCCAGTCGATCGAGGAGGCGGAGGCGCTGAAGAAGAAGGTCCAGGACTTGGAAGGAAACATGGAGAAGAAGATTGAGGAAAAGGTGGGGGAAAAGATGAATGCGCTCATCCCCGCCGTATATGAAAAACTATGTGGCTACATCGCCGGGGGCTCACAGGGGCTGTTACCGACGATCAACATACTGTCGACGTTGGTTGTGCCCGCCGCGGCCACCGCCGGTGGTCCGTCGACGTCGGCCGTGCCTGTCGCCCCCGTCGTGCCCGACGTGCCTGCCCCCGATGGACCGTCGACCGTGTCCGGCGCGGCCACCACCCCGTTGCTCGACGAGCCCACCATCACCTGTGGTCCGTCGATGTTAGCCGAGCTCAATGCCCTCACGGTAAATTATTGACTGTCTCAAGCCGTAGCCAGTTCAATATAACCCTACTCTCTGACCTATCCATGCATGTTATCGCAGGCTGACGCGACGGGATGCACCTTCCTGCTAAAAGTGGGCAGCGAGTTGAAGGATGTTGCAAAGGGGAGCATCTTGCAGCCACTACCCCGCAAGTACCACTTCCGAGATATACCGGCCAACGAGCTTCGGGTTCGCGTCGATCTGGTGCTACCGGGATTCGAGGACTTGTATCCTCCTAATCAACCCGCCGATGCCGACAGCGAGCTGAATCTCGGCCAACTGGACAATCAAATCTTGCTATGGCCGAAAGCCCTTATTTGGCTGAACACCACGTCAGAGTCGGCGCCAAGCCAAGGCATGACCGTCACCACTACACCTGTTGCGCCCGCGGCAAGCCAAGAAGACAAGGTCCAACATGGCAAGGTCCTCTCTCCACCTCCGGTGGATCCTCCTCCTCCCGAGCACGAGACCTCAAATGACGAGCAACATCACGAGCATGAGACCCATGACGACTACATGGATATTGAACTTGCTCCCATTGACGATTTCATAAATCTGTTGGATGGCGAGATGCCGGTTCCTCCGGAGTTACCCACCAGAATTCTTGATATCCAGAAGAAGGTAGATGGCGGAGAGGGCGGTTCTTCTGAGATACCCACCAGAAAACCGGATATCCAGAAGAAGCTAACATATTCCCAAGAAACTCCCGAGGAGCAGACGGCGTTTACGGCTCCACAACCTATGCTGGTTACCCCGAATACACTCCGTGCTACGCCCGAGGAGGCGGTAAAACAAAGCGGCACTCCCATCTGCTTGAGGCCGAAGAAGCATCGGAAGAGGCCGGCGGCCAACAAGAAGAAAGGTGGTGCCTCCTCTAGTAGCCAGCCAGCGGCCGCCCGAGTCCTGGACCGTTTGCCGCCCGCCGTCCCGTGGAGGAAGGTGCATGAGATAGGTCAGCCGATGCTGCCGCCAGAGGTTGTCGTTGTCATGGGTGGTGACATGAGGACCATCCACGACGGAATTTTGTTCAAAGAGAATGAACTTCTACGTGAGAAACATCCCTCCTACCCGCTATACGTGGTCAAGGTGCCCCGATCCGTGGGCTGTGGATACAAATCCCGCAGAGGTGTTCTTCATCAGATACGAAGACATATTCAGGGTCTTCCACTTGGGAAAGCTCGACCGAAGCATTGTACGTCTGGTATCGCTCAGCATGGCGCACGATATGGTCATGGAGAATACCCCGCACATCGCGATTATGGACCCCTACTACATGAATGAGGACTACTTGCGGTCACCTGCGGACCGGGTTGTTATCACGAACTACATAACAGGGTTTTTGATAGATAACAAGGATAAGAACGCCATTCTCATGCCATACTTTCCCAAGTAAGTAGTCCTCTCTGCTTCCCGTCGTTACATTCTTTCTAGAATCTCCTTAGTATTCCGATTGATGATATTGATGGCTTGTTCGAAATGTTCTGCGCAGAAACGGAGGATGCGTACTCATCGTCATGGAACCGCATTGGTCGGTATGCACTTATCTCAATGCGGGTAGAGCGGTGCAGAAGGACTACAACGACATAAGAGATATTCTTAATAGTACCCTCAACGGCTTCGCTGCCGATTTAGGCAAGCCCCTAAAAAAGGAGAAAAAAGTCCGAGGCGCCTACGTGTGCAACCACGTAACAAACTTCCCCTCCCTCAAGCAATCGGAGCAAGAATCTAGGTTGGAAGCTTGGTATGTCATCTTTCAGATGAGGGAGTACTTAAAGGATGCCCAACATGTCCAGCTACCAAGTCATCTCCGAGACCTGACCACAAAGATAGCCAACACCCCCGATGAATATGTGCGGGCTGAGTTCCGTCGCATCCAGTGGAGGATCTGCACGATACTCTCGTCGGATGTCATCACTCGGGGTGGCTTGTTCTTCCACGGCCGCACCACCGAGCAACTGTGACATATAAGCACACCTACGAGAGCAACGTGACACCCGAACATTCAAACACGCTAGAAGGCGTTCGTCCGTTCCCGCCGAGACCATAGGATTGACAAAATGTTAGTATACACTTGCATCATATAACTTTTAGTCCTTTATTTGTCGTGTTTTATTCGTAAACCTTGATGCTTCTATGTTTTGATAGTTATTTGCGGTCTATTATCACTTTCGATGCTAAACTCGTATTTTTGTCCTATACACAGATGACATGGTATGTTGTGTATGTCGGTAGGGTTCCCGGAGTCTACGACGAATGGGACCAATGCCGGAGACAGGTGCACGGTTTCAGCGGCAACAGCTACAAGGGGTACAAGACCATGGTGGAGGCGGAAGCTCGATATGCCACTTACCTAGCGAGAGAGAAGACGGAGAAGACGAGGGCCCGGATGACCACCTTCGCCATCGCCGTGCTTATACTCCTTGTACTCCTAGTGTTGATGCTACTTGTTGTTTTGCTTGTCTAGATGATTAAACTATCAATTTGTTTGAACTATCTCGCTTTGAGACTATTGTTCGAGACTATGTAATATTTGTTGAACTATGTGGTGATGATCGAGACTATTGTTCGAGACTATGTGTTGATGATCGAGAATATTTCTGTTATGAAACTTTATTCTGTCATTTTGCTGTCATTTTCATACTTATTTCTGTCATTTTCCTGTAATTCTGTTATTTTCGTTTCTTTTATTTTTTGACACAGCAAAACCATACCCCAGGCGCATCTGTACCCCAGGCGCACAGTGCCTGTTCGCCTCAGATAAAAGGCTTACCCCAGGCGCACAGGGCCAATTCGCCTGGGGTATGTCAACTTACCACAGGCGCATTTTGTTGTTCGCCTGCGGTAAGACATTACCACTGGCGATATGGTCCCAGGCGAACTGAAATTCGCATGCGGTAGCCTATTTTGGTGCGCCTGCGGTAGCCTTTTCCCTAGTGGTGTTAGAAGCTAGAAAAGTCTTTGATCGTTTTAATATGCTTGGCTCATGTGTAGACATTGTTGGTGCTCTAGAAAAAAACTGAATCTAATTATGAAAACAATCACAAAATACCAATTCCTTTTAAATTAGTGGCACTGCACGAAGCCGAAGAAAATAATTTTGATTGGATTGTTCCTGAAAATTTATTTGATGAAGATAGTAGGCCTAAAAGTACTAAGAGAGGAGCCTCGGAAACTCACTTAGATAAAATACAATGCATTATTAAGGAATTGCCAAATCTTGAATTGAATACCTCACTTCAAAATACTTGAGTTGCCCTTTTATGCCTAGCTGAAAGGCGTTAAAGAAAAGCGCTACCGGGAGACAACCCTTTTATTTTTATGTTTTCAACCCGTCTTCTTTGGTGTGCTTTGCACCTGGGTGTTGTATATTTCCTTAGAACCCTTCTGTATCTTTTGTTTTGTGTTTTTGTTGAGCCAAGTAAAGCCTCTAGTGGAATGTTGAGGCTATATTTCGGATTTCTGTGCAGGAAACAGATTTCTGCTGTCCACTGTTAATTCCGTAAAAAATCACAGAAAATTCAAAATGATCTGAGTTTTTTTTTCTTAATCCTGAGTTATATACGCAACGTTTCTTAGTTGACCACTTTTTGATTTGAGCAACAGAAGATTTTTGAAAAAATCGATCTTTACCTGATGTTCTGTTTTGACAGATTTCTGCCATTTATCGCATTTGCATCTTAATCTCTTTCTTTTGGTGTTCTTTTGAGTAAAAGGAGTTTTAAAATAAGTTGTGACAGTAGCTAATGTGTTTTTGAGTGTTATACTTGTGTTGAAACTGAACCATGTGAATTTATTATTTCAATTGCACTATCGTTGCTAATGAAGCTTGTGAGAATTTTAGTGTGAAGGAAGTTTTCAAGGGCCAAGAGAAGACGATGATATGATGTGACCAAGAAGAGTTAAAAGCCTAAGCTTGGGGATGCCCCGGTGGTACATCCCAGCAAATTCCAAGAATACTCAAGCGTCTAAGCTTGGGGATGCCCAAGGCATCCCCTTCTTCATCAACAAATTTTCAGGTCACTTCTAGTGAAACTATATTTTGATGTCACATCTTATGTGCTTTACTTGGAGCGTCTTTTATTTTTGTTTTCAGTTTTGTTTTTGTTTTTTCTTTCATTTTTTTACTTTTTCAATAATCTTGGTTGGAACCCAGCATTCTTTTATTGGAGAGTGACACGCTCCGCTTTTTCATGAGAATACTTTGTATTCTTAATATTTGTCTAGCTGCTGTATTTATTTAGCTCCTGTTTTGCATGCAACTCTTATTAGAGTTTTTAGTTTTAGTATTATTATGTGAGTACTCTCATGTTTTCTTGATGTATCATAAAGAGTATTTTTGTTAGAGCATGTTTTGTATGGTGCTTCTTGGGAGAAGAAAATTGTTGCTTGTAGTAGAATTTATAACAGTACTAGTAGAAGCTTGTATACACTGTGGCTAGGAATTTTTCATGTCATGCTAAATGTTATTTTAGTTTTAAAGCCTTGTGTTTATTTAGTAGCATGGTTAGCCTCAAATAGCTGAGAATGTTTAATATGTCTTGAAAGATTCATGAGTTGTTTTTGTCCTAGTAAAGCATCAATATATGGTATTCTCTTTCGAATGTTTTATTTGGTTGACTTGGCGCATGCTCACACCATGTTTATTACTACAAACCAGTCACGAATAGCCTCCATGACCACTTAGTTTTTGAACTTGTGATACTGCTTATGTTTTAATTAATAATGCTTATGTCGCTATGCATGATTATGGCTCTTATGCTCTCTTGATTTGTCGCTCCCAGTCTTTTGCTAGCCTCCACCTGTACTGAGTATGAGCTCTACTCGTGCATCCAAAATCCCTTAAACCAAAGTTTTTCCCATTGTGTCCAGCATACCTACCTACATGTGGTATTTAACTGCCACTGCAAGTAAATTTCTCATGTGTTACCTTTAAAACTTTCAAAATTACTCCTGCTTTATGTTCCTGTTTTTGCTCATGACGACGTCAATAGAGAATCTTTATCTCACTTGTTGATTGGATTTCACACCATCGACTAGTGGCTTCATCCGCTTATGCAAATGATAGAAGAGATGGCAGCGGGGTGCCCAGCCCCAAATTAATACAAACAAATTCTCTTCACTATTTTTGCCCCTGATTTATCAGTCAAAGCATAATTGTGTAAACAAAAGAGAAAGAGAGATGACCTTCTACACCAGTTGCGTCCTTCACCATGGGAGCCTCTGTTGTGAATCCAGTTGGCTTGTGACGTACTGTATTTTCTGTTTACCATTCGTTGACATTAGCATACATCTCCCAAAATATACACACTCCTCCACGGTATGTGATTGTTGGCAGGCACCCGAGGAATCGGTTAGCCATGGTTTGTGAAAGATGGATGGGAGGAGTGTCAAACTTTTAATACCTCTGTTTAATAAAATAAAATCTGTAGCACATGAGTGATCCATGCTTCCCTCCGCGAAGGGCCTTTCTTTTAGTTTTATGTTGAGTCTCCGTCTTCTAACTTTATGCACAGTTGAGAGAGCATTTTTGCCATTCTGAGTTCTATGTGCATTTGTCCCATAAACATCAATAATTACTTCATAATGTGATATTATTTGTTCTAGTATCCTCACGAACCTTGATGTGTCCTGGCATTTATGTTTTTCCCCACTTTTAAGGACTAGCGAAATATCACTTTGCCATGCATTCTCTATACCTGAAACAAACGTTTACCTTTCTTTGCATTATAATTCATGATCCTTTATTTGAGATACTCTTCATGATCAAAGTAATTACTATGCTTTATTATTAAAGTTTTATTTATCATGTTTGTTATTGAAGTTCTATGATCTCAGCGTGCATATGCTTTTACATTAGATTGATCAAGTTTATGTTAGTAGCATGTCACCTCAGAAATTATTGTTTTATCGTTTACCTACTCGAGGACGAGTAGGAACTAAGCTTGCGTATGCCTGATACGTCTCCAACGTATCTATAATTTCTGATGCTCCATGATCATATTATGTCAATTGCTACTTGTTTTCTCCCTTATTTATAGCAATTTCAAACGTTTTCCGGGACTAACCTATTAACAAGATATCAAGTGCCAGTTCCCTGTTTTCTGTTGTTTTTGGTTTCAGAAAAGTTGTTCTGGAAACATTCTCGGAATTGGACCCCACAAAGCCCGAAGTGCCTATTTTCCCCAGAAGCATCTAGAACACCGAAAAAGAGTCGAAGACGGGCACCAGCGGGCCCACACCATAGGGTGGCACGGGTCCCCCTAGCCGCGCCAGCTATGGGTTTGGGGCCCTGGAGCTCCACCGCCTTTGCCCTTTCGCCTATTTAATCCCCTCGGATGGAAAACCCTAAACACTTGATCAAAAATCCCCGAAAAGTTCCGCAGCCGCCGTCACCGTCAACCCTAGATGAGGGGGTTTATGAAGCTGTTTCCGGTACCCTGCCGGAGAGGAGATCATCACCGGAGGCCTCTCCATCACCATGCCTGCCTCCGGAGTGATGCGTGAGTAGTTCATCCTTGGACTACGGGTTCGTAGGTGTAGCTATATGGTTTTCTTCTCCTCATATGCCTCCATGTTTAGATCTCGTGAGCTGCCTATAATGATCGAGATTGATCTCATGTAATTATATATGTTGTGTTTGCTGGGATCCAATGAATATTGAACTTATGCCAAGTTGATTATAGTCTTTATATGCATTTGCTATTTGTGATCTAGCATGTTTTCCGTTGCTAGTGGTTGCTCTCGCCAAGTAGTTGCTAGTGACTCCAAGAGGGAGTATTTATGCTCGATAGTGGGTTCATGCCTCCTCACCACCTTGCTCGAGTGACAGAAACGTGAAGGGGGGATGTGTTGTTGCCATTAGGGAGAAAACAGCGGTGAGAGTGCCCGCGTGCATAATCATTTCTTACATTACACACTTTGTTTAATGCGGTTATATGTTGCTTTCAACTTAATACCTATGGGGATTCGGATGATAACCTGAGGGTGGATTATTAGTCATAGATGCAGATGGATTTCGTTCTATAGGCGAAAGGGCGATGTCGGGGGGTGGCCAGGGGGCCCACACCACCTGGTGGCGCAGCGAGGGGGAACCGCGCCACCCTATGGTGTGGCCACCCTGTGGCCCCCCTCCGGATCTCTTTGGGACTACCCTGACTCTCCGGGACTTCTAAGACTTCTGGCTATTGAATCGTCCAATTTCGAGAATATTTCTAGAACAACTTTTCTGAATCTAAAAACAGCAGAAAACATGAACTGGCTCTGTGGCATCTTGTCAATAGGTTAGTCCCAGGAAATCGATAAAAATGACATAAACTGTAAGGAATTTGCCTGGTTATTGTTGCATGATAGAATTAACACCAGCGACATGTTGATTCGAAGACATTGGAATGTTAGTGATTCTTCTGAGTGTGTTCTCTGTTCTGGTCATGAATATGAGGACTGGAGACATCTATTCTTTAATTATACTTACAGTACAAGAGTATGGAATTACCTGCAAATTCCTTGCATACCAGGATCTACAAATAATTCACTCAGGTTTGCAAATAAGCATTTCTCTGGTCCTTGTTTTCAGGAGATAGTTATCTTGGCATGCTGGGTCATTTGGAAACAGAGAAATGGTTGGATTTTTAATAACATCAGACACAGTTTTAGGGGTTGGAAGGCCCTGTTTGTTCAGGAGGTGACCCTGCTTAAGTAGAGGGTGAAGAGAGATATCTCTATTTTTTTGACATCATGGATCGATTCACTCCCCTGATTCCCTTGTAATTAGTGTACATATTGTAAATAACTTATGTCTTTTTTATTAATAAATGGGGGCTGTGGGGGATTCCCCCATAGTATTGGTGTCAAAAAAAATTAATTTTTGTTTGTACTTGGGGGAACAAGATGCCGGGTCTTATTCTGAAGTAATGCATTATATTCTTCCTCCATTGCTCTCTTCCACTTTGAGTCATCTAGTGCCTCAGAGAGAGAACATGGTTCACCTGTAGATGTTAGAAAACCATGGCGAGGGGAACGTTCCCTATATATTTTGGGCTGTTTACCATACCGAATTGTACCATCCTCATATTTTTTGGGTTTATGTATACCTTTCTGTAGCCTTGTACGTGGTGCAGGTACTGGTTGTACGGAGTTAGGCTCCGCAGGAGATCCCAGCTCAGGGGCCTGCGCAGCAGACGACGCTGGCGATTCAGGGAGCTTGGGAGACGGGCTCAGGTGCTCGTCGTTGTCTTCAGTGCCTGCATGCAGCACGGGCGAGGGCATTGATTGGCCCTGGGTCCCGCCCAGGGGGACAGCAGAGCTGCTGTCGGCATGCAGAGGGGACAGCGGGGAGGACTCCTCGGGGACACCATCCGCATGCAGAGGCGAGAAGGAACCCCGCGTAGAGGAGCGCTCCAGGTGCGAAGACCGAGGCAAATCTTCCTCGCCGCTACGTCTGAGGCACCTGAATCTGCCTCGGGATCGCTGGGTGCTGGATCCGAAGCTGCTACAGAATCATCATCGGAATCAATGGCGATTTCGTCTTCTTCCGAGTCGGTATGCATGCCATTTTTTGCCCCGTTTTGAGCCATTTCTTCACCATTTTGCATCAAATTTTCTCCTTGTGCTTCCTCTAGTTCCTGGCCATGGTTAGTAACAGGAATAACAGGCAAAGGAATATAATTATGTATGTGTGCACCCCCGTGTGTGGATGTTGTAGGAAGAAGTATATCCTCACGAAGACGTTTACCAGCATTTGGATGTAATGAGGCAAAAGGGAAAACTTGTTCATCAAAGACAACATCTCTAGATATGTAAACTCGGCATGTGGAAACATCAAGACATTTAACTCCTTTATGACGAGGACTATATCCTAGGAAAACACAACGTGTCAAACGAAACGCAAGCTTACGCTTGTTGTATGGATGAAGGTTGGGCCAACAAGCACAACCAAAGACACGAAGGGAATCATAGTTTGGTGTGTTATGTAATAGCCGTCCAACGGGAGTGTCTGAGTTGATGACTTTTCTTGGAAGCAAGTTGATGAGAAATGTGGCGGTGAGAAACGCTTCATCCCAGAATTTTAATGGCATAGAAGCATTTGCGAGCAAGGAAAGACCCACTTCAACTATGTGACGGTGTTTGCGCTCAGCGGATCCATTTTGCTGATGTGCATGAGGACAAGACACGTGATGGGTAATACCAATTTTCTGGAAGAAGATATTTAATTCTCATATTCACCTCCCCAATCAGTTTGCATAGTTATAATTTTTCTATCAAACTTACGCTCAACAAGTTGCTGGAAGTTTAGAAAGACTTGATAAACTTCAGACCGTTTTTTGAGAAGATAAATCCAAGTGAATTTACTATAATCATCAATGAAGCTTACATAATATCTATGTTTGCCAACAGAGGCTGGGGCAGGACCCCATACATCAGAGAAAACCTGTTCTAAAGGAACAATGGAAACACTGGTAGAAGCAGGATATGGAAGCTGATGACTTTTTGCTAATTGACAAGAATCACATATGTAAGGCTTTATTTCTGGAGTATCAGCTAACTTATTTTTCCTAAGAACTTGTTGAACCACAAAAGAGGAGGGATGCTCTAAACGACGATGCCATGTGGATGATGTTGGCTTTATTGAAACTAAAGCATGCTTCGACGCGACACCGTAGAGACTGGCACTATAGGGTAGAGGCCACCATGACACGGACCATTAAACAGAATTCTTCTTGTGGCCTGATCCTTTATCAAAAAGAAAAATGGGTGAAATTCAAGGAATACATCATTATCAAGTGTGAGCTTATGAATGGATAAAAGATTTTTGGAGGCATTGGGAACATGGAGAACATTATTAAGGTGTAAGGAGGAATGTGGGGTGTGCAACATAGAATGACCAAAATGAATTATAATCATACCTTTTCCATCGGCCGTGTTTACACGTTGACGTCCACCATACTTCTCTCTAGCTGATAACTTGCTTAATTCACTGGTGATGTGATCTGATGGAGGGATGATAACCCGGTAGGCCAACTCCAAGGTGTAATTCGGCCCAAAGGACGCTGCGCAAGATCCGGCTAAGGATAAAAGAACTTCTAGAAGGCCCAAGATTGTAGGCCTTGTAACCCGGATTGCGGGTTACGATAAAGAAAGTTAGGGTTTTATACGCAATGTCCGGGTAGGATTCAGGGTGCGCCTTGGAGGGCAAGCCAGGGGGTCCAGGTGCTTTATAAACCGGCCCCTAGGACTAGTTGAGAGGGATCCAAGAGTTCCAGCAGTATCGCTTGATATCGAGCATCCAGTGTAACACGAGAGTTGAGTTAATATATCGAGATCGGAGACTCGGCGACTTGATTGCCGGCTTCCAGATCGAGTTCCATCATGTTTTCCTCTGAGCTAAACCCTCTCCCAAACGCCTGTGTCGTCTTGCCCCAAGATCAGTTACCCCCGGTAACGTCTGCCGTGATTATCCCGCGACAGTTGGCGCCCACCGTGGGGCCTGCGTCCAAAGGTGTTTACATCACGGGAGAAGCTCGGAAGAGCATTGAGAATCTAGTAATCGGCGAGATCTACATCGACCACGAAGGAGAGAAGATGGTGGACGACTCCGGCTAGGGGCCATCGTCGGATCACCTCGAATCTGGATCTGTCATGACAATCGGCCAGATCAGCGTCTTCATCGGTATGGTACGTACTTCCGGTTCGATCCCTGACGACTTTGGGTTTGATTCTGTGTCAGGGAAGACCAGCTATATCCAATCAGACGGAGAAGAATCAGTTGGGACAACAAACCCGACAGAAGAGCCCACCACGAAGTGGGAACAGCCGGAGGAGCCGGCATGGACCCCGCGTGGCCGGGGCGAGAAAGAAGATGATACCGAATCTATCCTGCATCTATTGGAGAACCGGTTGACGGAGAGTCGGCATCAGTTACCAGTCAAGCGCCAGAAAACGAGTTACACGCGAACACGTTTGGATTCCTAGCAAACCGGACACCAGGAGCGGGTCCTTCCAATCCACAACATCCGGCCCTGTTCGACAACAATCTGATCCTAGATCCGACAGTTCTTGCCACAGTTATCACTCCAGAGAACGCGGCGGAACGTGTTAGGGATTTGGACGTAGCCCGTCGTGCATTGGAGCAGCAGAGAAGAAAAGTAGAAGCAGAAAGACAAGGGATGGCCACACGACAACGCGAGCTGGATGCACTGGAAACTCGGCTCCGAGAGGAAACGACTAGAATACATCAAAGGCACCAAACCAGATTGCCAGCATTGGGAGGAGTCATAAACCCGGCTGCGCTATTTATCACGCCTCAGGATCAGCCGATCCCAGCGGCAAATCAAGGAACTGCCCCTCAGCCAACAACCGGAGGAGTACAACCGGTAGACACGCAAGCCGGGTTACCTGTACCACAGACTGGAGTTACTACCGGCAATACTGTACCGCCACCACCACCACCACCACCGTCACGTTTTCGCACACCAGCGGGTCATTACAACAATCCCATGGACAACGTGTATGCGGCAACACTTGCACTGAATCAAATCCCCATGAGAGAGTCACCCCACGCAGAGGAGACCCGGCGGGCGATAGATATGCTGCGCACGGCAGTGGCACAACAAGTTAATTACCTGGACCACAGAAGTGGAATGCATGGGACACCATATGTCAGCCAACAGCGAGGTGATGCCGGCAATATCCAGACAAGTTCGGCACGATGGAGGGAAGAGCAGCAGCAAATGCCGCCTCCTCCACTCATTCAGGCAGTACCAGCAGCATCAGTAGCACAGGCCATCGTAGACAGTTCCAGAGCCATGAGAGCCGTGGCCGGATCTGCGGTACATGGGCCACCAGCAGTACCGCGTCCAGCTGTACCCCCTGCAGGATCACACGTTTCCCGAGTAAGGCCAGTTTCGACCATTCTTGCAGGACCTAAGTGTCTTTCGGATAGCATCAGGGCTGAACCTTACCCAGAAAAATTCAAAGAACCGGGTAAAGTTGTGAATTATGAGCCGACTATGGATCCGGAAACATGGTTGAGCAGTTATGAGATGGCCATGTCGATTCACAATGCGTCCGAAAATCTTCAAGCCAAATTCATGTATCTAATGATGTCATAGGGAGCAGCAAAGTTAGGGTTCACCAATCTACCGGAAGGATCTATCAAGTCACGGGGAGAATTGAAAACTGCGTTTATCAAGCAATTTCACGGGACATGTAGAAAGTTATTCACTATTGATGACCTAGAGCGATGTGTTCAGAAGAAGGGAGAATCGGCGCGCAGCTGGGTGCGCCGGGTTATGGAAATTCTTCATTCATCTACAGATATTCAGCCCAAGGATGCGCTGCAAGCTATGGCAAAAACCTGCAAGTACACACCTTTAGTACAAAAATTAACTCGCATGAAATCTAGTCGGAATGCTTCAGAGGTTACGATGGGAGAATTGATGGATGCATGCAATAAACATACCGCAACGGACACTACGGAAGAGGAAACTTATGATAAAAAAGCAAAAGCAAACACAAGTAATAATGGAAGAACCGGCAACGGATCAGCGCCGGGTAACAACAGCCAGAACCAGCGCCCGTTTGAGGGAGGCTCCGAGTTTGTCGCCAACACTGAAGCCGGATCTTCAAGACCCAGGGCAGAAGGAAATTTTAATACTGGAAATCACAATGGGGGAAACTATCAAGGGCCACCAAGGCCGAGTAATAATTGGGACATCTTCAGAATGGCATGCCCGAAGCACAGCAGGAACGGTAGGCCAGCTAACCACTCCTTGGAGCAGTGCGCCGACTTACAAAGGTGGAAGAATGAAGAAGTGAACAGATGTAACATCCCAAGTCTGAAAAATAGCCTTTAGAATGTTTTGCTCTCTGTTATTTTATGTTTTGCATCATGGCATCATGTTGATTGCAATTGTTTTGTTTGTTTTCCATTTGTTTTCCACTGTTTTCATTTGTTTTCCTTTGTTTCCTGTTTGAATTTCAACTCAAATTTCAAACCCTTTGTTTCATCCTTGTGATGTTACAATTTCCAAAGTGAGAGTTCAAATAAAAACAACCAAATTGCTTTCATTTTATTCCATGTTGATCACTCATTAAAATTGTGGGTTTTAATCAAACAAATGATTTCCAAATCACCTTCAATTTCAAATCAAAGGCATCAAGCAGAACCAATTTGAACTTATGAATTTAATCAACTAATTTAATCAAATTGCATATGGGTCACCCTAATAAAAACATGGTTTTCATCAATAATTATTTAATTATCAAATTACCCCAATTCAAACCAATTCTCAAAATCAGTACCTCTTTTGAATCCATGAATCTCAACACACATTTGTATTCTTAAATCACTTTAAAAACCCTAGGGGAAACCCTATTGAAATTGCTTGTTTTCCTAATATTAATGAATATTGCAAATTTCAATCAATTTGGTTTGTTTTCCAAACAGCACCCAAGTTGGGTCATAACCACTTTATAAACATTATCAATTCATCCAAATAATTTTAATTTTTTTTAAAATTCATAGGGGCTACCCTATAAACATGCTTCTTTTCCTTAATGGTTCATTAATATGAAAATCTCCCAAATTGGTTACAAATACAAGCATATTTTTAAATCTCAAATTTGGACTCCAAGCATGCAATGTGGTTCCTAATTAACTAATTAGTCTAACCTAATTTTGTTCTGGAAATTTTGTCAAACAAAACCCTAACTCTTTCTTCCAAAAGCAAAGTTACAAAAAAAAATAATAAAACAGAAATAGGAAAATAGAAAGAGAGAGGGAGAAAGCCAGCAGCCCAGCCCATTTTTCCTTGCTGGCCCATACCCCTTCGAGCATCTTCCACCTCCTGTCGCTATCTCTGTGTACGATCTCCTCCCTGGCCACACGATCACCTCCATGCCTCCTGGGATTGCTGCCGTACAAGGTTCCTTTCCCCCTTAAGTAGCACCTTCCCCCTCTGCCCCTCAAACCCTAAACCCTAGCCCATCCTCCATCGCCGCCAGCTTCTCTCCCTCTTCCCCCAACCGAGCCTCTCTGCTGTTCTTCGTTGTCTGAACCTGAACAACCACGAGCACCTCACTGCCTCTCCTAGCTCCGGTCACCACCTCCACCGCGAGGCTCATCCGGTAGCGGGAATGGAATCCCCTACCCTCCAGCTCCCTCCTCCACCCCTCAGCATCAACCGGAAGTGCTCGAGTCGCTGCCGCCGTGCAGTTTTCGCCGGCGCCCACCTCTGCAACCGAGCGCCTGCTTCTCTCGGGCCCGAGGTGAGCTCCTCTCCTTCCTCTCGCTACTCCTCTCTCTGCTCTCCCCTTCGCTCCCACACCATCACGGCACCACGCGCACGGTGCCCCTCCCGCACGCGAGCATCAGCAGCCCGCGATCCATCGCTGGCGTCCGCCCTTTCCTCTGTTGAGGTTACAGCGAGCGGTTCCTGTAGGTTCAGTTAGGTGCAGTTTTTTTGGGTTCAGAAATTTTCCCGCGAAACAGAAGCTCTTACCCCCCCCCCCCCACTGCCCCTTCTAGTAACACAACAGCACACCAGCCCTACTGGCAACAGCACCCTTTGCTCACAGTGAGGTGCAGGGTTCGATTCCCCCCTGCACCCATAAAACCAAACCTTTTTTTTTCACCATTGTTTTGACCCAGAAACTTCCTAGAAATAACCAATAGGCCCCTGGTATCTAATCTAGACCCTGCAATAATTTATTTCTAAGTCCCTAGTTACTTAAAAGTGGCAGATTGCACCCCAGATTTGTAAAATGCATAAAAAATTCATCCCCACTCCAATTTCAACATTTTTTATATGTTTTCAATACCAAATTAAATGTTCTATCCAAATATAAAATTTGTTTACTGTTTTGAATATTTTAAATTGGTGCAAAATTTGAAAACTTGTCAAATTCACTTAAACTTGCAAAATTCATAACTTGTTCATAAAAATTCCAAATTCAACAAACCAAATATGTTTTCCAATCAATTTTTCATGTACTTTCCAAATATAAATTTTGTTTGCTGTTTTGAATAATTTAAATTGCTGAAAACAACTGTTTCTTGTTTATTGCATTTAAAATTGCCAAAATAATAACTTGCTCATTTTAAATCCAATTTCCACAAATGAAATATGTTTTCCATGCAAAATTAAACCATCTTTCCAAATATAAAATTTGTTTCATGTTTTGAATAATTAAAATTGCCTAAACCATTTAATTCTTGTTTAATGCAATTAAAAATTGTTTATTATTGTTTAATTCATAATTAATTAATCCAAAGTCCAATTTTAAAATGTGAAACATGTAAACCAACTAAAATTTGATAACCTTTTCAAATATCAACTTTGTTATTTGTTTTGAACACTTTAACTTGTTGAAAACAACAATTACTTGTGTGACATCAATAAGGAACCAAAATTCCTAACATAACAAATAAAAATCCCACACTTGTTTTACTCCTTTTCCAATTGCATCTAACTTGTTTACTCCTTGTTATCATCATGCATGCATCATGTTTAACTACTTACACTTGTTAATCAAATGTAGATCATTGCTTCAACCTAAACCATTTGCATCCATATGCAATTCACATTGCATATGGATCCAATTAAATTGTGTTACTTGTCAAGTAGGATACTTTGATGCATCTATTAACATGACATGCATCATCCCATGTTTGTGCACCTATGCCGTTATATTGATTGTTTATCTTTCTGCAATGTTTGTTTGCTTCTTCCCGGATATACGACGACGTTGAGACCGACGATTCTTACGACATCCCTTCTAAGGATTTAGCTCAGTACCAGGCTACTGGGTTTTGCAGGCAAGTTATCACTCACATGAACCACTGTGTTCCTTTCAACATTGGTTACCGATACTTTCCGTTGCTCTTTTCTGCTAGCCTTAGTAGTAGTTGTTTCTGTTACGAACCTATCACATGAATCCCTTAACCCTGATATTGCCTCATCTCCCTTCTACAACATTGTTGAGCCAGTGTCTTACTAGCATGCTTAGGTTGTTTTGCTCGAGTCTGTTACCCGTTACTTTCTGTTACTACTTCATTATGTTATGGGGGCTCGATGTTTAATCAATCAATCATGCTAATGTTACGGTTAATAATAAATTTGATGATAAGGCACCGGCAGGAGGCCCATGAGAGGTTTTGAAGCCTGCTAGTGTCGACCCTAATAGGAAAAGGGTCTTGTCTACTGATCCATGATGAGCGCACTACCCGCATTTGGGAAGCGAGTATGGGCGCCCCCCTCAACTTGACCTGATTCGCATCTCGTCCAAATCGCCTCATTTAGTTCGTGTTTTCCATTTGCCGCATCATGTTTTTGCGAGCCCAGGCCAGGGTGGAACTTTCGTAGTCGGCATATAGGGGGACACGTTCTTAGAGTGCTATGAGGGTCCATTTCTTCTGGGCTCGATTAGCGTGCGCCCAAGGTTCTTTGGGCTTGATGCGAAGAATGGTTGGTTGTGTTGAGTGCCCCGCTTGGTGGGAGGCATCCCATCTGGCGGGATATTCATGAGTGTACGGCCAAATTGGTGCAACCCTGCAAGGATAATCTTCTCGAGAAGCCGTGTTTTCCGCGGTTATGGATTACTTGGTGAAAGTACTGGCTAACAAGTACTCAGGACGACTTAAACATAATGATCAAACATGTTACACCCCATGATTAATAACTTGACTAGTAATAGGCTTATTGATACAATAATTTGAACCATCATTATTACAACTGTGTGAGTTATCCTCGGATTGCTTCTTTGGATAAGGGGCGAGATCCAGGATGGGTTTGTTTGAAGTTATCTTTCAGTTGGTTACAATCCTCGATCTTATCCCCTTTCTATTAGCCGGAAGTGGTAGAAACTCTGTAGTTGTTTAGAGCAGCCAGTTGCAGCATCTTTTATATTCCCCTCCTTCCGTTGAACCCAAAGCATCTGTGCTTGGTGTTGACGGGTTACACTTTGGTGAACTGTGAGTCTTGCTTGCCAGTACGTTTATGTACTGACCCCTTTGGGGTGTGGTTTTACGCAGACGACGTTTCCGATGATCTACATGGTGGCTACTACGAGGAGTATGACGAGACTGCTGACGAGTAGATAGCGGACCCGGGCAGGATCCGAGACTTCGTGGATGGGCTCCGTGTTTGTTTCCGGCCTCTTAGGCCTATTTGGTTCTTGTCTGTACTCAGACATGTTGAATGTTTCCGCTGTATTGTAACGATGTATTGTTGGGGCATGTGCCCTCTGAATGATTTATATTTGCTATCTGCTCTAATGAGAGCTATTTGCACCTTATTTCAATCTTTTGTGTCGTAGAGATTTGTTGTGATATCAGTTGTTCAACGCCGTTGACGTACCATGTGTGTATGGTTTGAAGTACGTCGACGGAAGTGCCTTTGATCTCTAGTGGATAGTTTACATCGACGATGGAATAGCAGGGCTTGTGTTGTCGCGCATAAGCAGGCCTACCAGGAAGCTGGGACGTGGGAGCAGTTATGCCCCATAATCCAAGCATCTGCTATCCAGTTCGTACGGTGAGTATCCCTAGAAGTCAGGGTGCGACAAATGGTATCAGAGCCTGTCTGCCTGTAGGATCCCTTTTTACTGGTCGCAGTTGAGTCTAGAAACTATTTTGTAGCTATATAGGAAAATGAAAACGTGAGAGTAGGAATTCTGTTCTTTTTCTCTTTCCCCACCCACCCTCCCTTTTCTGGTAAGGAAGTGTAACGTTGTTTTCCCTTCTCATCTAAACTTTCAAGTTAGGATTTCACGAATTCTGGTTTCTCTAGGATGGTTATATCTACTAGACCATAGGAATGGAGGTGGTTGTGACGTGATTTATCATGTTGCCTACTCATGATTGAGAACGGAGGGTGTGTAAGCCCCGGAAGCAGATCCTCTATTCCTTAAGCAGTAGATATTGATCCTTTAGAAGCCCGGATGGGTTTTCCATAGTACCTCAGGGAGTTTTGTTCTCGTTTTTTCCCGATGTTGATATCCTGTTCTTCTCAACATCCTTCTCGTCCGTTGAAATCTTGTTGTTGTTTTCCACTTCAATTCTTCTACCGGCGTCTAATCAAAACTTCCTCGTAAACTCTTATCCAGTTAAAGTGTTATTTGATACCGGAGCATCACATTCCTTGTGTCAACAATATTTTCCACAATATACAACCCAATTCTGGTTCCACTAAGCAATCAAAACTCTGTTCACTCCCCGGGATCTCAAATGTTGACTTCCAAGATAAGTAAGAACAATCCAATTCTAATGGGAGGCCACATATTCCTCGTTACTCTCATGTTGATGATTCTGACATTGATGTTATTCTTGGTGTTGCATTGGTGTCAATAACTCTGTTCCACCCCTATTACAGATAGTCTATTCTACAAATGAATCAAATTCCATTCAGCTATACACCCTCAATACAAACCACTCCCTTTACTTGAAAATGTTCCGGTGGTTTGCAAATTCCCTGACGTCTATCCAATGTGCACGATGTTTCACGTATCACAGCTCAAGAGGATCTTCCCAAGAAGTTCCGGACCTTTTCTTTTCTCAGTAGGAACTCGGGGCGCGATTCCTTCAAGGGGGGGCGTTTTGTAACATCCCAAGTCTGAAAAATAGCCTTTAGAATGTTTTGCTCTCTGTTATTATGTTTTGCATCATGGCATCATGTTGATTGCAATTGTTTTGTTTGTTTTCCATTTGTTTTCCACTGTTTTCATTTGTTTTCCTTTGTTTCCTGTTTGAATTTCAACTCAAATTTCAAACCCTTTGTTTCATCCTTGTGATGTTACAATTTCCAAAGTGAGAGTTCAAATAAAAACAACCAAATTGCTTTCATTTTATTCCAGTTGATCACTCATTAAAATTGTGGGTTTTAATCAAACAAATGATTTCCAAATCACCTTCAAGTTCAAATCAAAGGCATCAAGCAGAACCAATTTGAACTTATGAATTTAATCAACTAATTTAATCAAATTGCATATGGGTCACCCTAATAAAAACATGGTTTTCATCAATAATTATTTAATTATCAAATTACCCCAAATTCAAACCAATTCTCAAAATCAGTACCTCTTTTGAATCCATGAATCTCAACACACATTTGTATTCTTAAATCACTTTAAAAACCCTAGGGGAAACCCTATTGAAATTGCTTGTTTTCCTAATATTAATGAATATTGCAAATTTCAATCAATTTGGTTTGTTTTCCAAACAGCACCCAAGTTGGGTCATAACCACTTTATAAACATTATCAATTCATCCAAATAATTTTAATTTTTTTTAAAATTCATAGGGGCTACCCTATAAACATGCTTCTTTTCCTTAATGGTTCATTAATATGAAAATCTCCCAAATTGGTTACAAATACAAGCATATTTTTAAATCTCAAATTTGGACTCCAAGCATGCAATGTGGTTCCTAATTAACTAATTAGTCTAACCTAATTTTGTTCTGGAAATTTTGTCAAACAAAACCCTAACTCTTTCTTCCAAAAGCAAAGTTACAAAAAAAAAAAAAAAACAGAAATAGGAAAATAGAAAGAGAGAGGGAGAAAGCCAGCAGCCCAGCCCATTTTTCCTTGCTGGCCCATACCCCTTCGAGCATCTTCCACCTCCTGTCGCTATCTCTGTGTACGATCTCCTCCCTGGCCACACGATCACCTCCATGCCTCCTGGGATTGCTGCCGTACAAGGTTCCTTTCCCCCTTAAGTAGCACCTCCCCCCTCTGCCCCTCAAACCCTAAACCCTAGCCCATCCTCCATCGCCGCCAGCTTCTCTCCCTCTTCCCCCAACCGAGCCTCTCTGCTGTTCTTCGTTGTCTGAACCTGAACAAACACGAGCACCTCACTGCCTCTCCTAGCTCCGGTCACCACCTCCACCGCGAGGCTCATCCGGTAGCGGGAATGGAATCCCCTACCCTCCAGCTCCCTCCTCCACCCCTCAGCATCAACCGGAAGTGCTCGAGTCGCTGCCGCCGTGCAGTTTTCGCCGGCGCCCACCTCTGCAACCGAGCGCCTGCTTCTCTCTCGGGCCCGAGGTGAGCTCCTCTCCTTCCTCTCGCTACTCCCTCTCTCTGCTCTCCCCTTCGCTCCCACACCATCACGGCACCACGCGCACGGTGCCCCTCCCGCACGCGAGCATCAGCAGCCCGCGATCCATCGCTGGCGTCCGCCCTTTCCTCTGTTGAGGTTACAGCGAGCGGTTCCTGTAGGTTCAGTTAGGTGCAGTTTTTTTGGGTTCAGAAATTTTCCCGCGAAGCAGAAGCTCTTACCCCCCCCCCACTGCCCCTTCTAGTAACACAACAGCACACCAGCCCTACTGGCAACAGCACCCTTTGCTCACAGTGAGGTGCAGGGTTCGATTCCCCCCTGCACCCATAAAACCAAACCTTTTTTTTTCACCATTGTTTTGACCCAGAAACTTCCTAGAAATAACCAATAGGGCCCTGGTATCTAATCTAGACCCTGCAATAATTTATTTCTAAGTCCCTAGTTACTTAAAAGTGGCAGATTGCACCCCAGATTTGTAAAATGCATAAAAAATTCATCCCCACTCCAATTTCAACATTTTTTATATGTTTTCAATACCAAATTAAATGTTCTATCCAAATATAAAATTTGTTTACTGTTTTGAATATTTTAAATTGGTGCAAAATTTGAAAACTTGTCAAATTCACTTAAACTTGCAAAATTCATAACTTGTTCATAAAAATTCCAAATTCAACAAACCAAATATGTTTTCCAATCAATTTTTCATGTACTTTCCAAATATAAATTTTGTTTGCTGTTTTGAATAATTTAAATTGCTGAAAACAACTGTTTCTTGTTTATTGCATTTAAATTGCCAAAATAATAACTTGCTCATTTTAAATCCAATTTCCACAAATGAAATATGTTTTCCATGCAAAATTAAACCATCTTTCCAAATATAAAATTTGTTTCATGTTTTGAATAATTAAAATTGCCTAAACCATTTAATTCTTGTTTAATGCAATTAAAAATTGTTTATTATTGTTTAATTCATAATTAATTAATCCAAAGTCCAATTTTAAATTGTGAAACATGTAAACCAACTAAAATTTGATAACCTTTTCAAATATCAACTTTGTTATTTGTTTTGAACACTTTAACTTGTTGAAAACAACAATTACTTGTGTGACATCAATAAGGAACCAAAATTCCTAACATAACAAATAAAAATCCCACACTTGTTTTACTCCTTTTCCAATTGCATCTAACTTGTTTACTCCTTGTTATCATCATGCATGCATCATGTTTAACTACTTACACTTGTTAATCAAATGTAGATCATTGCTTCAACCTAAACCATTTGCATCCATATGCAATTCACATTGCATATGGATCCAATTAAATTGTGTTACTTGTCAAGTAGGATACTTTGATGCATCTATTAACATGACATGCATCATCCCATGTTTGTGCACCTATGCCGTTATATTGATTGTTTATCTTTCTGCAATGTTTGTTTGCTTCTTCCCGGATATACGACGACGTTGAGACCGACGATTCTTACGACATCCCTTCTAAGGATTTAGCTCAGTACCAGGCTACTAGGTTTTGCAGGCAAGTTATCACTCACATGAACCACTGTGTTCCTTTCAACATTGGTTACCGATACTTTCCGTTGCTCTTTTCTGCTAGCCTTAGTAGTAGTTGTTTCTGTTACGAACCTATCACATGAATCCCTTAACCCTGATATTGCCTCATCTCCCTTCCTACAACCATTGTTTAAGCCAGTGTCTTACTAGCATGCTTAGGTTGTTTTGCTCGAGTCTGTTACCCGTTACTTTCTGTTACTACTTCATTATGTTATGGGGGCTCGATGTTTAATCAATCAATCATGCTAATGTTACGGTTAATAATAATTTGATGATAAAGGCACCGGCAGGAGGCCCATGAGAGGTTTTGAAGCCTGCTAGTGTCGACCCTAATAGGAAAAGGGTCTTGTCTACTGATCCATGATGAGCGCACTACCCGCATTTGGGAAGCGAGTATGGGCGCCCCCCTCAACTTGACCTGATTCGCATCTCGTCCAAATCGCCTCATTTAGTTCGTGTTTTCCATTTGCCGCATCATGTTTTTGCGAGCCCAGGCCAGGGTGGAACTTTCGTAGTCGGCATATAGGGGACACGTTCTTAGAGTGCTATGAGGGTCCATTCTTCTGGGCTCGATTAGCCGTGCGCCCAAGGTTCTTTGGGCTTGATGCGAAGAATGGTTGGTTGTGTTGAGTGCCCCGCTTGGTGGGAGGCATCCCATCTGGCGGGATATTCATGAGTGTACGGCCAAATTGGTGCAACCCTGCAGGGATAATCTTCTCGAGAAGCCGTGTTTTCCGCGGTTATGGATTACTTGGTGAAAGTACTGGCTAACAAGTACTCAGGACGACTTAAACATAATGATCAAACATGTTACACCCCATGATTAATAACTTGACTAGTAATAGGCTTATTGATACAATAATTTGAACCATCATTATTACAACTGTGTGAGTTATCCTCGGATTGCTTCTTTGGATAAGGGGCGAGATCCAGGATGGGTTTGTTTGAAGTTACCTTTCAGTTGGTTACAATCCTCGATCTTATCCCCTTTCTATTAGCCGGAAGTGGTAGAAACTCTGTAGTTGTTTAGAGCAGCCAGTTGCAGCATCTTTTATATTCCCCTCCTTCCGTTGAACCCAAAGCATCTGTGCTTGGTGTTGACGGGTTACACTTTGGTGAACTGTGAGTCTTGCTTGCCAGTACGTTTATGTACTGACCCCTTTGGGGCTGTGGTTTACGCAGACGACGTTTCCGAGGATCTACATGGTGGCTACTACGAGGAGTATGACGAGACTGCTGACGAGTAGATAGCGGACCCGGGCAGGATCCGAGACTTCGTGGATGGGCTCCGTCTGTTTGTTTCCGGCCTCTTAGGCCTATTTGGTTCTTGTCTGTACTCAGACATGTTGAATGTTTCCGCTGTATTGTAACGATGTATTGTTGGGGCATGTGCCCTCTGAATGATTGTATTTGCTATCTCTGCTCTAATGAGAGCTATTTGCACCTTATTTCAATCTTTTGTGTCGTAGAGATTTGTTGTGATATCAGTTGTTCAACGCCGTTGACGTACCATGTGTGTATGGTTTGAAGTACGTCGACGGAAGTGCCTTTGATCTCTAGTGGATAGTTTACATCGACGATGGAATAGCAGGGCTTGTGTTGTCGCGCATAAGCGCAGGCCTACCAGGAAGCTGGGACGTGGGAGCAGTTATGCCCCATAATCCAAGCATCTGCTATCCAGTTCGTACGGTGAGTATCCCCTAGAAGTCAGGGTGCGACAACAGAGCCATGCGAGGTGCAGGTCGGGGAGGAGGACCAGGTCCAGGTGGAAACCCGGGCAACGGCCCACCCCCAGCCGGTAACCCGGCAGCCGGAAATCAAGGTAACAACCAAGGGGTAGCTGGAGGTTTCCATGCCAACCCCAAGCAGTTGGGTCAATATCACGTGCATACTACAGGAAGTTCCAACAAGGACAAGAAGATACTGAAACAGGCGGTAAACTCGGTGTCTTCGGCTGTTCCAAGATACCTGAGGTGGTCAGAACAGGACGTAACATGGAGCAGAAGGGATCACCCGGAAAGAATAGAACACCCGGGAGTCTTGGCATTGGTAGTTGCACCACAGGTCAATGGTTATGAGTTGAAAAAGGTCCTGATGGACGGTGGAAGTAGCATCAATATACTATATTGGGAAACCTTTCTACGCATGGGTCTCAAGGAGTCTCAGCTACAAAAAAGTTCAACAATTTTTCATGGGATAGTGCCGGGTCATTCAGCCTGCCCCGAAGGAAAAATCGCATTGGAAGTAGCTTTTGGGGAATCAAAGGACAATTATCGAGTTGAGTGGCTCACTTTCGAGGTGGTCAAATTGCGCAGTCCTTATCACGCGCTGTTCGGAAGGCCGGCTTATGCTAAATTCATGGCTAGACCGTGTTATGTGTATCTACAGCTGAAAATCCCGGGTCCTAAACAGACCATCACCATACATGGAAGCCGGGACATAGCGGCTGAGTGCGATGAAGGAGATGCAGCAATGGCTGAACAAGCTTGTAGAAAAGAGGAACTCAAATATTACCTGTCTCAAGCAGACCCGGATGACAGAACAGCCTTGAAAAAGCCGAGTACTGAAAGCGAAAGGGTAAAGTTCAAGGCAGCACGAGACACCAAGATGGTGGCTTTCATCAAGGGTGATTCACTCAAACAATCCACCACAAGAGAAGAAATTGCGCAGCCGTTCACAGCCAGCCGCGTCATGGAAACGCCTTATCCGGATTGGCTGGCAAACCCGGTACTCATAGTAAAAAAGATCAACAAGTGGAGAATATGCATCGATTACGTCAGTTCCGGACAGAATCCCAAGAAGAACTAAAGCAATGTAACGGGCAGCAGGTTTCAGACGCACTCTTTTCCTATCCAGGGTACCTAAGTGGACTGGAAGGTTTTTAATGAGGCGGCCTGCTGACCCAAAACTTTCTCATATCAATAAAGAGATGGTTATCAAGTCTTATTTTATGATCTTTACTTCGGTTACAGGTAAGCATTATTTATTGCTATTAGTACACCAGTACCATCAAGTATGTTGCATATATATAGGTCTTGAGGGCTGATTGCTTGAATAGCACAGTTACAAACTCAAAGACCCGGCCTTGATGCCTATGAGTTATAAGGGCCGATTACTCGCAAACGAGTACGGCTGCAATCTTATAACCGGACAAAGGAGCCAAATTTTCTTGACTTTTCTTACTTAAGCTCGATGTGACTCGAACTCAAGTGGCATGATTTGCTCGCTTACGATTACAATCAGCCATGAAGCCCAATGGGACTTGCCTGACCCTGTTTTCGTATAGATGTAACAACATGATATCCACGCGAAAGCCGGCTTATAGTACAAGATTGTCAAAAGGGTCATCTAAACCACAAGTTATGCAGAGTATAAGGCTAATAGCTGGAAACTCAACGTTTATCAAGCATAACTTCAATACTCAGGTGAAACGGCTCTAGGGCTTGGGCTTAGTAAAAATAATTTGTTCTCTGGAAAAGACCACACATCCCAGACTCGGATTTCGGGCCTTGGGGAATGGGGATTTTGAAACAGAAACAAGTTGTTACTAATCTCAAAAAACCCTAACATCCGAGTCTTGGGGACTTGGGGACTTAGAGAAAAGTCCGCCTGTCAGAACCCACGATGCTCGGAAACCGAGTCTCACAAAAGGAACCATAAGGAAAGCCGGATATCGAGAATAAGCTCACAAACCAGATAAATATCAAGTTCATCCAGAGGCCAGAAGAGGCACGAGGTATATCAAGAAATTAAAGTACGTTACAAATCTTGGTACTAGTATCAAAGGTGCATAGATGCACCGACAAAAGAATATCTGTTTCGAACAAGAGCAGCGAAACGACCAAGGTATCGTGATAGCATTTGTTTACTCGGCTTCTTGAGTATGATCCACACCCTTGCCCTTGCCCTCCGGGTCTTGGTCCTGGGCTTGCTCCGTAGCTCTCGCGGCATCATCACCCGGGTTCTTTGCATCAGGACGGACAGGCGGGAGGACAGCCGGTGTAGAAGTGGTTGGCTCCGATCCTAACTCGGCCTCCCTCTTCGCGGTTTCTTCCCTCTTCCTGGCCGAATCGGCAGCCCATTTTTCCAAAATATCGAAGGGTGGGGGTGCTTCCTCCTTCACGATTTTGCCTTCAGCATCGTACGAACTCATAAGCGTACCCAGATCCATACTATCGGCCAAAGCAGTTGCCGAGTGACGCACTGCGGATTGTACAGCCTTGAAGTCCTTGGGCCCAAACTTGGAGCCGTCTGCTTTGAATTCTGGAAACCCGGATATCACTTTTGCCGGCTCAAGCTTAGGAAAATAAGCCTTTGCCAGCGCAAAGGCCCGGGTCGTACCAATCCGGCATGCCGAGTGTTTCCAGATCTCGATCCATGCAGGCACTGTGGAGCAAGCTTGGATAAGATTTTCTTCACCCGGATATACCTCAGTCGGCCACTTCACGGCATCTAATATATACTTGGTGCCGGCAAAGAAAGTCCTGAGCACAATCTTTAAAGTTTAAGCCTTTGCAACAGCATCTTCTTCTGGGGTTGCAAGGTTAGCACCTGCAGTTGAAGCAAAGAAAGGTCATATCAGTAATTCCGAGTATCATGTAACAAAATAAGAGGCGTGAAAGCAGTCAGCAGCAAGAAACTTACTAAGCAAGATACGATAAGTATCGGTAACTTGCTCCGACAACTTTTTCAGTGCGGTTCGAGCAGTGGTACACCTTTTCTTATATTTGGAAACATTTTTCTTCAAAGTTTCCACTTCATCCTCAAGGGCCTCCCTCCGCTTTACCTCGGCAAGCAGCAGTTGTTCGGTCTTGAGCAAAAGTTCATCAGACCGGGTGGCATGTGCCTGTGAGAAATCAAAGTATGAGAATTAGTCGGGTATCATGGCAAGCCGATTATCGCGCAGAATACCGAGCACAATTTCAACAAATTACACTCGGCACATGGGGACTAGATGGATAAGAAGAGATATTAGGTAACATTACCTGGTGCTCCGCTGCCATGCGCTCTAGCACATCTCTCTCCGAGGCCTTCATAGCAAGGAGAGTGCTCATCATCTGGTCAAAAGTTTCATTGCCCAAATTGGAAGACCCGGGACCTTGGGGACTTGGAGAAGGGACTCTCCTGTTGGTGCGAGAGGGTATCCGGGTCGTCCGAGTATCGGAGTCTGGTGCCCTTTCTCCCGCGCCCAAGTCTGCAGCTTCTTCCTCCTCGAGTGCGTGCGAGGCTATGGGATACTCGGCCTCTCGGTCGGCTGGGTTTATTGGTGGCACTTGTTGTCCTTCTCCGCCAGCTGCGGCATGCATATCATCAGTCAGGTTCTCTGTATTCGGGTCATCGGTCTCCATATCTTCTTGGTCGCTAACAGTGACCGCGGCTCTTTGGACAATGTAAGCAGGCATTTAGCGTATAACTGGAAAAAAGTGATGAAAATGTGATAAAGCATCAGGATGGGAACTTTACCCGGGATTCACCACGAAGTCCGAGGGGAGCTCACTGCTGGACCCGGATGAAACTGAAAAACATCAAGTAAGACACGGAGTTATCTTGTAAGGAGATGGTTTGGAAATACTTTGATATTCAAGAAAGGATTAGGTAAATACCGGCGCGTCGAGCCGGAGACGATGAAATGCCCGGGTTAAGAGCACCATCACCCGGAAAGTTCCAAGTCATCCGGCGCTTGGTCGCGAGCGGTTCCTTCAGATATGGCCAGGGGGACAACTCCCGGTTTAGTTCGTGCATGATATCAAGTGAGTATGGTTTAGAGGCAAGGAAAAGGTATGGAACCTTGAAGACGACCCCTTGGGGTTTCCTCTTTGCTCCGAGCTTGACTGTTGGCTCAGCGTCGTCCTCGTCACTCGCTGACTCCACCTTGCCTTCAGTTTCTTCTTCGTCGTCCTTCTCTTCTTGTTCTGAAAGTTATCAGGATTTACAATCGGAAAATGAAGAACGAACAACAGCGATTTCAAAAAAGCTAAGTGAAACTCGGAATGTACCTTCATCCGAGTTAACGGCGTCTTCTTTCTCCTCTGGAGTTTCAGAGCTAGGAGGAGTTTCAATCTTCCAAAAGGGATCATCGGCCTGAGATGAAGATATAAGAATAAGGGTTATTGTCCATATCGAGTGGAAAGTGTGAAGATAAAGATATGAAAGCCGAGACTTTACCTTGGGGGTCGGGTTCTCACGCGTGAAGGGTTCTAACCCGGCTATATTCCGGATTACCTCCAACTTTTCTGTCAAGAAGCTCTTGATAGTCTTGTTGGTGTCTCCGGCTGCAAAGCTGTGGGTGGAGTATCGGAGCGAGTCCGTGGTGTGCCCCGAATACTCGCACATTAACTTAGTGCGGATGGAATTGGGTTGAATCCGGAAATCGACCCAAGTTTTCACCAGGTTAAGCCCAATAAGACCTTGGGCCGAAAGAATAGAGATTTTGGCTAATAAAGGCCGGATTGCCTCCCTGTCCGAGTCAGGGCAAAGGCTTGAAGGTCTCGGAGATATCGAGAAGGCCCTCCGAGTAACCCGGTAGTTTCTTTTGGCCGGGTGGGGAGGTGTCTCGGCAATAGAAATATGAGAGTTGCCAGTGTTTGACGTGGGAGTTGAGAGTGAGGGGTGGCATTAGAGAATTCTTGCGGCGCTGGATAGAGACCCCGCCGCAAGCGAGAAGTGCCCCGTCACCGCTTTCGCGGCACGGTTTGCACTGAAAAAGTTCGATAAAAAGAGCTAAACTTGGCGGTGTGCACAAGTATGACTCGGAAAGAACGATGAAATGGGAAATATTTAACACAGAGTTAGGCCCTATGTCAAATATTCGGAGGCCATAGTGGCTCAAAATGTCTCGAAAGAAAGGGTGACCCGGAGGACGGAACCCCCGGGTCACGTGCTCCACAAAGCATATTACCTCATCATCCGCGGGAGTAGGCCGGGTCTCGTTACCCGGCACCCTCCAGTGGATCTCCTTTCGAGGGGGTAGAACCCCTAACTCGGCCAGTTCTTCTAACTTGGCCTTCGTAACCATGGATCACGCCCAGTTGGCGGATATGGAGCTGGTGGTCTTGGCCTTGGCCGGCGTTTTCCCCTGCTTCTTGGGAGCCATGGGATTGACCTTCAAAGCACGAGGTAGAAGGGTACAAGGAATAAGACTCGGAAACCATGAGTTGTCTGAGTATTGATAAGCGATATCAAGATAACATGGAAGCTAAGTATTATCCGGGTATCGTTTTGCGGAGCAAGATTACGAGTTATCCGGGTATCAAGCATCATTATGAAAATTATGGGGAGCTTATGTATTGAAAAGTGTTTGAAGAACTTGGATGGTTGCCCATGTATATACTATAAGCAAAAGAGCCAGAAAAAGAGGATTTTCCGGGTAACAGAGACAGGAGCGGAAAATTTGGGTGGCCCGGGCCTAGGTTGGAGATTCCATTTCTAAATTTGTGGTGAAATTAGTGACTATGGGCAGTAGGGGAGTGAAGTAAAGTCTATATTCAATCCGTTGGATGGGCTAGAATGAAGTAAATCGGCGTGACCTAATTCGGCGTGACCAGAAAAATGACCGGCGGGTTGACTTAGATCCAATCTGAAGTAAATCGAGAAATTGCAAGGGCAAGTTGATAGATATGAGAGACTTACTGGAGGATATCGAAGTGAAGCCCGACGGAGGCAAATAGCACAAGCTTGGTGTCCCTTTGCGATTCCCGGCGGAAAGGTCGGGGGTGCGGCAGCGGATCTTGGCGGCGGCACGGGGCGAACCGTGGCGGAGCACAACCGGCGGCGGATTGGCTCTGGTGATGCACGTGAGGTCTCCGTGGCGATGCTCTGTAAGCTTGGGCGCGGAGGCGAGGAGGAAGAAGAAAGGGGGAAAATGAGCCGTTGGGGTTGGATTTGCTCCTAAGTGCCTATTTATAAGGGTGTGGGCGGCTAAACCTAGCTCAACGGTTGGCAGCCGGAAATTTCGGGTTAAACAGCTATTTGCCTGGATTCTGTGGGGTGTGCTTTTAGTGCTAAACGAGATATCCGGACGGAAACAAGAATGAGATCTTCTCCGCAATATTAGGGTCAATTATCGAGTAAAGTTAGCAGGATCTTTAACATTCTTATCAGGGTGTTGACCCGGAAAGACAAGTAAAGACTTGGAGAAAGCCGGGTTACTATATGGCCGCCGTGGAGTTAGGCCTAGCTATTCATCAAAGCAATGTGACCCGGCCTCCATTGAACTTGTAAGTTTGATAATTTTGCAGGGAATAGCGTGCGCTTCAAAGAGGATCCTGTGAAGCCCAAGCTATTCTGGGGACTACTGATGGAGGGATGATAACTCGGTAGGCCAACTCCAAGGTGTAATTCGGCCCAAAGGACTCTGCGCAAGATCCGGCTAAGGATAAAAGAACTTCTAGAAGGCCCAAGATTGTAGGCCTTGTAACCCAGATTGCGGGTTACGATAAGGAAAGTTAGGGTTTTATATGCAGTGTCCGGGTAGGATTCAGGGTGCGCCTTGGAGGGCAAGCCAGAGGGTCCGGGTGCTTTATAAACCGGCCCCTAGGACTAGTTGAGAGGGATCCAAGAGTTCCAGCAATATCGCTTGATATCGAGCATCCAGTGTAACACGAGAGTTGAGTTAATATATCGAGATCGGAGACTCGGTGACTTGATTGCCGGCTTCCAGATCGAGTTCCATCATGTTTTCCTCTGAGCTAAACCCTCTCCCAAACGCCTGTGTCGTCTTGCCCCAATATCAGTTACCCCCGGTAACGTCTGCCGTGATTATCCTTCGACATGATCCGTAGCGCCAGTATCAGAATACCAGTTAGTGTCCACACCATAAGAGGCAATGTTTGCAGTCTTTGTGTTGTTGCGATCATCAACATCATCTGAATCATCCTCATAGCGCCACCTGCAGTCTGCAGCGGGGTGACCATGTATTTTGCAAATCTGACAGGTGACGTCAACAAAAGGAGTTGGAGTGCGATCACGCCGAATGCGGCGTCGCCCTCGGTTGCCATCTCTGTCATCATGGCGTCGGGTATCCCGCTGATCATCACGTTTGTCACGGCGGTCACCGCGTCCTTTCTCATCACGGTAGTCACCACGTCCTCTCTCGTCGCGGTAGTCAAAGCGGTCACGACCGCGATCACCACGCCCACGGTAGTCACCGCGATCACCAGTGTTGCGGTCACCACGGTCACGGGCACCTCCATCACGGTGGTCACCACGCCGATCATCACTGTAGTGCATGTCACGGGCAGGGTCACGGCCACGCTGCACGGCATTAGCCGAGGAAGTGAAGGAGCCAGGAGAGGAATCATCAAGCATCTCATTACACATCTCATAGGAGGAGAGTTGACCGAATAGGTCATCAAGAGTGCTGCCTGGATTGCCATTAACAGTGGTGACTAGGGCGTTGTAGGAGTTGTCCAGTCCATGGAGGATATACCCGATGAGCTCATCGTCTTCTAGGGGCTTTCCCGCTGCAGCTAATTCTGAAGTGAAACCTTTCATCTTGGTCACATATTGATCAGCTCTGAGGTCCTTCTTTTTGGTGTTGTCGTGGTGTGGAGAAGACAGATGCCATGGGATGGCTTAAGTTTGGGGCCGATGGACGCTGTAGGTATCCGGAGAGGGATCGCACGGCGAGTAGCCGTGCTCAAGAAACACTGCAAACAACAAGAACTACCCAGGTTCGGGGCCCTCGTGTGGAGGTAATACCCCTACTCCTGCCTATCTCTATGTATGTATAATCTCCGAGTAGCCACAGTACAACTTTGCCTCTAAGCCGAGTAGCCACTCTGCTGTTCTTTCTCGCTCTAGTGCTAGCTCTTGTAATAAATGTGATCTGAGGCAACGTCCCTCGCGCAGGAGTGGGAAGAGCACCTTATATACTGGTGCCCAGCCGAATAAACAAAGACTAAAATGTACAACTGATGGGACAGGCCTACTGTGAAACAGAGCACGCCTCCGGCTTCTCGCTGATGCGGGTGCGGGAAATCGCTGCGACGTTCGGCAGATGGGACCTGTCCACCCTGTCAGTGTCACAGAGTAGGCCCCACGACATGTCTTGTCCCCTCTGTCAGTGACAGGGCATGACAGGCGCCTACCTCACTGTAGCCACGCCGTTGCGCGGATAATGATGTGCTCCGTAAGTTGAACCGCACGCCTGTACGGCTGCGGGATCTCCGTGATCTTGTCAAAACGGCTCCATTGACTTCTTGCCCGAGTAGGAACGCATCCCATCTACTCGGACCACCTGATCGCTACTCGGACGATAATAATCTTTCTCCTTATCTTCTCTTGGCCTTCAATACTTATGACCGAATAGAAACTACCGAATAGAGGGTACCCGGTTAGCCACCTACCCGGCCAACAGTACCTTGACCTTCGCTTTACAACTTGCCTTACCCCTACTCGGGGGTAGCCCCCCGACATTAGTCCCCGAAGTTGGTAGAGTCTAGTGAACTTGTTCGCGGGGCCCTGCCAGCTTAAACCAACTTGTCTTCTCGAAGGAGTAATGCCGAGTTGCACCTCAACTTGGACCAAGGACTCCTTCTCAAATATCTCCAGCTGTGGTCACGAGAGAAACTTCCTTGAAGCCGAATAGAGCACTCTCTCTACTGTGCTGCCGAGTAGCTTGACTTGGTGAAATTTTGAACACGATCCCGCTGGATCAGATCAAATCTATCTTCTCGTGTCGCTACTGGGCACGTGTCACGCCCACGTACCCCCCAACGCCTCGGTGCCAGGGATACAGCAGGCCACGCGCCCTTCACTGCAGCCCGGGCCCACAGCCCGTTAGGTCACCTCGGGTGAGTACTCGAAAGCCCACGATCCATGACGTGGGATTAACTGCGCCCGTTACGCGCGCGTTTCGCGCTGTGTGCGTTTCTAACGGGAAGTTAACCCACGCCGCACGATCAATAGCCACGATCGATACAGTAGTAACTGCAGCTCGCGCGGAGAGATAAATACCCCCGCGCCGCCTACCCTTTCTCTTTCCTCCTCATTTTAAAATCTCGCACTCCCATCGCCTCTGTCGCCGCCGTCGAGCACAGCGCCACCGCAAATACTCACCGCGCCCCGACCGTGAGAGCTGAGAGCAAGAATCTCGGCACGCCATCGCCATCATCCTCGCCCTCAACTCCGACGAGCTCTTCTTCTCCAACTAGCAACCTCGCTTCCATGGCTCAGCACGGAGACGAGATGGTTCCCGCCCGAGCCGGCTGGGAGGGCTCGGACGTCATCGCCGATGACTGCCAATGGCTGGTGAATACCCGCCGAGTACCTCCCGGCGTTGTCTGCCCGCCTCCCCGGCACCGAGATCGTCCCGGCACCAGAAAAATACGAGTACGTGGTATTCCTCTCCCACTTCAAACGCGGCTTCGGCCTTCCCATCTCCAAATTATTTTCAGACTTTCTCCGCCATTTCGGCCTTCAGCCGCACCACCTTCCACCAAACTCCATAGTTATGCTCTCCATACACGCCACCGTGTGTGAAGCTTTCCTGGGTGTCTACCCAACAGTCCAAACCTGGGCACGCTACTTCTTCCTCCGTCAACAAAGCGTGCCCAATCCCAACAATCCTCTCGTTCCCCGCACGAAGACCCAGACGGGTAGTGCGATGATGCTGCAGCGCCGCACCGGACACCACCCGAGAGTACTCGGGCTGGAAACCGTGCGCAAGTGGCAGCGCGGCTTCCTTTACGTGATGAACGTTCCCGCCGAGAAGGGAAAGCCCATCCAAGACCGGATAGGGCTCCCTAAGTTTGTGAATGTGCTGCCCACCGGGCAGAACTCGGGATATGATCCAAAGAAGACAATGCCAGACGTCGTCCAGGTCGAGAAGCGCTTGACCGAGTTGGCGGCGGAAGGACTCCTTCAGGACGACCCAATCGCCTGCTGGATCTCTCGCCGAGTACTCCCGCTCCAGGAGCGAGTGCACAAGATGTGCTACATGGGAGGTCCTCGGGATTGTACCAGGACGACGACCTTCGACCTCAGCATGGCTGAGGTGGCCATCTGGGACATGTCTATTATGCAGACCACGCTCACCGAGAACTGGGCTTACGGCTTCATGCCGTATAGCCGCACCAAGAAGATTGCCCAGGTCAGTGCTATTCTCTGCACCCTTATTATTTGTAATTGACACCGACTAGAACTCCTCTTAGCTTTATATGCTTTGTATTTGCATGCTATGCCGAGTAGGAACCTTTAGCTTTGTATGCTTTATGTTTGCATGCCTTTCCGAGTAGACTCACTTAGCTTACTATGCTTAGTGTTTGCACGCTATCCCGAGTAGAACCACTTAGCTTAATGTGCTTTATATTTGCACGCTAGTTCCGAGTAGAACCTCTTAGATTAATGTGCTTTATATTTGCACGCTTGTTCCGAGTAGAACTTCTTATCCGAGAACTCAACTCACTGTGCCTGTTTGTACCAATCAGCACATCAATCGCCAGAGACAAGAGGACAGTGAAATCTTCAAGGCCAACTGGAAAGATGACACGACGGAAGATGACATCAAGGCGTACGACACCCAGGATACCTTGTGTATCCCTCACGCCATTCAGGCCGGTAAGTCCCGAGCAGATGCCTCTATTGGGGATTGGTCCGAAGATGAAGAAGGTGACTTGGTTAACCTTTCTGCTTACTCGCAGTCTGCTTTGCTTCCCTTCTCTTTTGCTTGTTCTGAATTCTCCCCTCTTCTCTGCAGAGGAGCCTGAGTTGGACGAGTTAGAGGAGCCCGTGGACGCGATTCCTGTGTCCATGGCCGCTCCCACTACCCGGAAGAGGGCTGGCAGCGATGCACAGGCACCTCCTGGCAAGAGGACCAAGAAGAAGCCAGCAGTTAAAGTTACCACCGGCCGCCGAAAACGCGTCCCTACCATGGACGGGTAAGTACTTCCGAGTAAACCCTGGTTCTCTATTGCGCTTTTCCCTTCTCCCTTTTCTGCTTTCTTTCTGATCCTATTTCTTCTTTCAGCGCGCCTCTCGACGCTGATGCCACTGCCGCACCTCGTCCCAAGAAGAAGACAACCGTGCCCTGAGAGCAGCTTGTAGAGCTCTCGGATGAAGATGAAAACCAGGAACCGCAGGGTAGGACGCGTGCGTCCTCCCCCATTGACGAAGAGCAAGATCTCGGCGCCGGGGATGATACCGATCCCATCTCCGAGCAGCAGCAACCTGAAGCGCAGCAAGCTGCCATGGACGCTGACAACACCGAGAAGCCGCCAACTCCCCCAGCTGCATCAGCTGGGCAGGACATCGAACATGCTGCCGAGCAGCAGCAGGACACCATGGCCGTGAAGCGGCCAGAAGCCACCACCGAGCAGCAGCCCGAGGCCAATGCTGCAGAAACATCCAACCCCGCTGCCGAGCAGCGGGTAGAAGAAGCTGCCTTCGCGCAACACACCGAGGATCCCGCTGCCGTGCAACTCGCAGAGGACTCCGTGGAGGAGCCCTCCCGCGAGTACGCGGTGCGGACGGATACCGCCGCTGCCGAACAAGCAAACATGCCTCCAACTCACAATGCACCTTCACCTGCCAAACAGGTGCCACCCCCATCTCAGCCAGCATTCCAAGTACCTCCAACAGTTCCTCCTCCTTCTCGGCCAAACCCCACACCGAGCACCAAGAAGAATACCAAGTCGGGTGCCAAACCAACTCGGACGCAGCCAAAACGCGCCGCCTCACAGGCTGGATAGGCGCCGCTGCCCTCCAAGCCGCAAGACGGAAAGCCCGGACAATCGATCAAGAGCACCCAGCTGACGCTCACTCAGAACAATACAGCGCCTAACCCCAACATCAGCCTGGTTCCCTCCGAGGTTACCCTTCGTCTTGTCGAGAAGCTGAGTGCTGGAGCTAGCGCCAGCGGGCAACGCAAGTATCCCGAGTACTGGACAGATCTGCAGCAGCGCCACCAAATCCAGCTGTCCAAGGAGGATAAACGACTAGCCGCTCTCAAAGAGCGCAATGCCGTGGGAGTCTCCAAATCCAAGGGAAAAAGTATTCCTTTGTCATCAAGGAACTTTCTTCCCGTGGTGAAGATGAGGAGGTGCTTTCCCGAAGAAGCCCTTGCAACCATCTTTGACAGAGTAGGCCACATCGAGAAGGCCTGGGATAGCAAAGTGCTCGGCAACAACGCCTGGGATGGTACCGAGTTGGGGAAACTCGACCATTATCGAACGGACTAGAACAAGGCCGACATCGGCCCTGTTGGCATGGCGGTTGCCAGCCCTTGAAGCACCTTGGCCGGAAAGTTGTTCGTCCTACGCAAGAACACCGAAGACATCGAGCAAAGCTATGTGGTAAGTGTCTCTCTATTCTTTGCATTTTCCGAGTTGCTGATTTCTTCTTACTCTTCTCTTCTTCTCTTAGTCATTCCCCCAGTCCCCGAGATTTGGGACGAGTAGGTGAAGACTCAACCGAGTTGACATTTGCTTGGGCCAAATCTTCCAATATTCATATTTTCCTTTCTAGTCTGCAGGATAGCGTCCAGAAAAGGACAAAGATTTTCCGTAAGCTTCTCTGGAACCACCGCCAAGCCAGGGAGCGGAACCAAGCCCTGGAGGATGAGAAAAAAGACAAGGATGCTATCGAGCAGCAAGCCCTGGAGCGCACACTCAAGCTTTCTGAAATAGAGATTAAGCTTTTAGCATCTCGGTTTATGCGTTTTGTACTTACGCCCCTTTTTTCTTTTTGCTCAATTGTTGTCTTCTCTGCAGGCGAGCTCAAGGCTCTGGTGGAAAGGCACCAGGACTGCGAGGTCTCCGCTACCTCTGCACAAAGCAAGATCACTTCTCAGGAAGGTGAGTATTGTTCTCTCTTTTCTGTATTTGTCTTCTCTTTGTTGACTACCCTGCTCAACGATGATGTTCTTCTCGCAGAAGAATATAAGAAGTTCCGGGAGCAGCACCTGCAATGCCTCACTCCTGCTGAGGCTCACCAGCAAGTGCAGGCCCGGGAAGAGGAGATAGAGAACGAGCGCAAGACCGAGAGAGCTGATTTCAAGAAGCTCCAATTTGATCTCGCAGATGCACTCCAGACTGCCATCAACCAAGTCCGCGAGAAGCAGGAGATCGAGAAAACAGCTGCTGCCGAGAAGCGAGCACTCGAGCTGGAAATCACCATGCTCAAGGAAAGGAACCAAGCCCTCGAGGCACAAATCAATGACTCGCGCCACGTCCATGACAAGTATCTTCAAGAAGCAGAGGACTGGAAGGTTAAGCTGGGACCCCTGTTGGTACACATGGAATGTGAGTTACCACTACCCCTTTCTTCTCTTGTCTCCTTCTTCTCTACCTTCTTCTACCCGGTTTTACTTCTTCTCGGTCGCCGTTTCTGACTCAACTCAGATCCGTATTAAGATATCTTCCCGGAACTCTGTTCCGCTGGTGTACCCGCTGTGAACAAGGCAAGACAGGCCAGATCCGCATCTGGTCTAAATATTGACAACACATCCAGCATCAACGACCATCTCCTCAACCTCAAGACGCAAATCCGCTCCCTTAAGGGCCTGGGCACCTCCATGGTGTCTACTGGTATCAAGCTGCACAAGCTCTTCTGGCCCGAGAAAGACGTCCCGGAAACATTCCGCGAAATTGCAGAGCACCTAGATGACGTTAAGGTGGAGCTGAATAAGTGGCGTGCCTCCGCAGCTCGGGCAGGAGCTGACGAACTGCTGCACTTCATCCTGTCCTGGTACAAGAACCTGGATCTCGTCAGGATTGGTACTCGCCGCAACAACTCCAAGTGGACCGATGATCCTGATTGCGTCACTCGCCGAAAAGAGGTGGCCTATGAGCTCGCCTCCTACGCCGACACCAGCGTCTTCATCGATGGCCCCACCGAGACTGATACGGATGTTGGTGAAGAGGACGATGAAGAGGATGATGACTTTGATGACGAAGACGTGGCCGAGTTCGAGGAGGGGTGCCGAGGAGGAGATATCCGAGCAGGAGGAGGCCAAGGGGACGGAGAGGAACGAGCAGCAAGGCAATGTTGAGGACTCCGGGTTGGCAGCCAACCCAGAGGTCAAGCAGCCACAGCCCGCCGCGCAGGAGACCACCATCACCACCGAGATGGTGATCCAAGACCTAGCTCCTGAGTTGGGCGCGACTGGGGCTGCGCCATCTGGCATCTACCCTCTGCCAACACTCAATCTACTCCATCCTCCAACTCTGCAACAGATCCCATCTCCGCGGCTACAACAACTTCCACAGCTACTGCCTCCGAGTCAACTGCGCCTACCAACACCAACACGGACACTACTGCTTCTACTGTTGTTTATTTCCTGCATATCTTATCTCGAAACACTTATCAGATCCCCGGGGTGCCGGGTGCAGATGTAATCGATACAATTATGTCCTTTTGCTACTCAGTTTTTATTTCAGTTAATGTTTTAGCAACTCTGGCTCAATGCCGGGTTGCGTTTCTATGCAAGTCCCCGAGTTGCATTTTTCATTCACTTGTTCTCTTTGTCTTTGCTCTTACCTGCCACTTGTGGCTTTTTGGTAGTCGAGTCACAAGATTTCAAAGCTCAAGTTTCAGATACTCAGCCACTTAGAAAACTGCATGGTAACGCTGCCCACCACTTAGCCGAAAAGAGACAACAGAAAACAGTAGAGAACACCCTACTCGGTTGCTACACCTCATTTTTCCTTAGCGATTTTTCGTGTGCTCATTGACCTTTGGCTTGTTCTCTTGCTTGCCATGAAGCCGGGTTGCGGACAGCAGCAGAGTCGAAGAGTTGGCCCTTGGGTTTAAACACACTACTAGATATGCGCATGAAATTTTAAGTAAAGCAACCGAGTAGACAAAGTAAAACAGAGTAGAACAACACAGAGCAAATTTGGACAAGGGCAGTCCCCGAGTTTGAATTCGGAGTGCCGACTAGAATTTTAACTCGGTTGAGGAGATACATACAACTTTTTGCTCATGAATGAAAATGGCGGAGTAGAGCTACATTCCAGGGGCGCTTAGATTCCTCTCCAGCTTTATTCGGCCTGTTCTTCTGAGGTGCCTGTGCATCAACTAGATAGTAGGCATCATTGTGCAGAGCCTTGCTCACAATGAAGGGCCTTTCCCACGGAGGGGATAGCTTGTGCATCCCGGCCGTGCGCTGCACGAGCCTAAGGACCATGTATCCTTCTCGGGAAAACCTTGGGCTTACTTTCCGGCTGTGATAACGCCTCAGATTTTGCTGATAAATAGTTGAACGTGAAAGAGTTAACTCTTTTGCTTCTTCTAGCAGGTCAACGTCATTTTCTCGAGCTTCTCTCACCTACGCCTCCGTGTAGAGGGTTACTCGGGGCGAGTCATGCTCTAGGTCAGTGGGCAACACGGCCTCAGCTCCATATACCAGGAAGAATGGTGTGTATCCGGTTGATCGGTTAGGGGTAGTCCTTAGACTCTACAACACCGCCGGCAACTCGTCCAGCCAACAATCAGGGGTTCGCTGTAATGGCTCAATCATCCTTGGGTTTATCCCGGATAGGACCATGCCATTTGCTCTTTCAACTTGCCCATTGGAGGAAGGATGCGCAACAGATGCAACATCTAGCCGGATCCGCTTCTCTCTGCAAAATCTTGCGAATGCACCCTCAGCAAAGTTTGTGCCATTATCAGTGATGATGCTGTGCGGGTAGCCGTATCTCAGAATGACATCCTTCAGGAAACTCACAGCTGTGACTCCATCACACTTCCGAATAGGCTTGACCTCAATCCACTTTGTGAACTTGTCAACCATAACCAAGATATGAGTCATGTTGCCTCTAGCTGGCTTGAAGGGGCCTACCATGTCCAAGCACCAAACTGCAAATGGCCAAGTAATGGGAATGGTCTTCTATTCGGAAGTTGGCATATGAATCTTACTTGCAAATCTCTGGCAGCCGTTGCACTTACTCACTATATCTTCAGCTTGCTTCAAGGCAGTGAGCCAAAAGAAGCCATGCCGGAAAGCCTTGTTGACCAGAGCCCGAGATGAAGCGTGATGCCCGCATTCCCCCTGGTGTATCTCCACAAGAATTTCTTCTCCTTCCACTGGCTCAACGCAGCGTTGCAGCACGCCAGTAGGACTCCTTCTGTGCAGCACCTTGTTGATGATTGTGTAGCCCTTGGATCTTCTCTGTATCTGCCTGGCTGTGACCTCGTCATCCCGCAATGTGCCATCCGTTAGAAAGGATAATATGGGCAGAGCCCAACTTGGTGTCTCCCGGATGGGAAACACCGGTTCGTCCACTTCCATTGGATCAGCTACCAAGACCTCTTCTGAGTTGGGGGCGAGTCACCGAGTACTGAGAAATAATCCCCTCAATGTATGCTACAGTCCCCGAGTTGAATGGAGCAGTCCCCGGGTTGCAGGTGCCAGTCCCCGGGTTGGAGACGACAGTCCCCAGGTTCTCTTTTTGTCGCACCCGGACTTCTAAAAGATACTCGCAGTTCCGTTGAACAGTAGTTGATTGGATTACGGGGCTTACCGGCACCCGCATCTCTTACGAGTAGGCCAACACACGTATGTGTGACAACCAACCCCTACTGTTCATCGTCTACGTAAACCATCCCATAGAAATCAGGGTACTACCATTGACGTACTTCATACCATACACACATGGTACGTCAACAGCGTTTAACAGAATGATAGCACAACATATCTCTAAGACACAAAAGATTGAAATAAGTTGCAAATAGCTCTCACTAGAGCAGAGATAGCAAATACAATCATCCAGAGGACACATGTCCCAACATAACATCATTACATCTCAGCAGAAGCATTCAAAAGGTCTGAGTACAGACAAAATCCAAATAGGCTTAAGAAGTCGGAAACGAAAAGACGGAGCCCATCCACGATGTCTCGGATCCTGCCCGGGACCGCTATCTACTCGTCAGCAGCCTCGTCAAACTCCACGTAGTAGCCGTCACGGGGATCCTCGTAAGCGTAGTCTGCGGAAACCACAGCCCCAAAGGGGTCAGTGCAACAACGTACTGGCAAGCAAGACTCACAGTTCACCAAAGTGTAGCCCGTCAACACCAAGCACAGATGCCTTGGGTTCAACGGAAGAAAGGGGATATAACAGATGCTGCAACTGGCTGCTCTAACCAACTACAGAGTTACTACCACTTCCGGCTAACAGAAACAAGATAAGATAGCGTATCGTAACCAACTACAACTAACCACCAAACAAACCCATCCTGGATCTCGCCCCTTATCTGTCACGACCCCGGACCCAGAGATATACATACTGTTATGGGCTCCTAGCCATGGACTCACAAGGGCTTCAGGGTTACCAGCCCCGGCCGCAACAAACAACGGCAGGCAGACTGGATTCATCGGCACGTAGTCCGGATCCCCAGTCTACTACTCCTTGTATCCATGCTAGTCATAACCAACTATGCATATCAAAGCGTCCACGAATCGAATGAAACTGGAGGAAACGGGACCAAAGCTATACAGAGATGCTATGTGTCCAGAAAGTGCAACAACAATCGAGGGTTACTGGGGTTACCTCGCCCCAGGCCGATCACATCGACAGGCGGGCTCGAACATGGATCATCGGCTCCACAACCCCTCGACTGCGACAACTATGCAGGCATAGCCAAAACTGTATAACAATGAGCTCGAAACCAACAACCGATCAAAGCAGTACTCTAGACATTGAAGTTGTATTAAACCGGTATTACTAGAGTATAGCTTACAAGCAGAGGTCACATGACCCAACATTACATCATACAACGAAAGGCAAATTATGTTGCTAATCAACAAGAACCAAAAAGGCCTAAGAGGCAGCAACATAAGGCGACGTCCCAGCCCATAGATTCCAGGCTGCTACCTGGGAACCCCGAACTACTCGTCGATGTCCACGTTGAATCACCACCGATGGAGTTCTTCTCCTGAACCAAAATTAAGCAAACCTGAGTACGGGAGGTACTCAACAAGACTTAATTAACCTATTATATATCTGCTAACTTCAGAAAGGGTTTATGAAGGCTGTTTTGCGTAAAGCAATCTTTGTTTTTGAAATCGAGGAAGAGTAGCACGTCTCATAGAATGTTTTCAAAACAGATGAGAAAGCTACTCATCTACTGAGATCATCATCTTCTTGTATTCCACCAAGTCCTTCTCATTCCCACACTAACTCATGCTACAAGGATCACCCCTCCCGGCATCTCCGGGGAGGCACCCTTCAATCATGGTTAACAAGTTTTAGTCATTCCGTTGAAGTTATCTATGATCACAGAATCCGTTGCCAAGTCGTCTGTAACCGTGGACACGGCTTCTCGAGGAGATTTATCCCTACAGGGGGTACACTTTACCCACACGTACCATCCGACTCTTAACGCCACATGTACGCTCGTCCATGGAGCGCGGCAGAGGGTGGCTGGCCACGACCTTTACCTTGCTCGACCCTATCCATGAGTCAACCCAAACAGGGCCACCCCGTCAACAGGGAGTTGGCCACCTCCTGACGGCACCTGTTCTGTGAGTCGGGAACAAGATCCGTGTACGTCCATCACTTGTCCCGGTCACGCCCTAAGTTTTCTCCAAATCGTTTTCGGACTCACACGCAGATGGAAAGATCAAACTACGTGACTCATGGACGTGGCCAAACAAGTTAGTTAGTCGAGCGCGGTCTGTTAGGCCCCGCGTGTGGTTGCACGCTCAGTCTTGGCTTCGAAGGCGAGAACTCGCTCCTAGGGGCATGAACAGGACAAAACGCCACAACCCATTGTGGCCTCACATCCATGCCAGTGTTTAGTCAAGTTATCAAATATAATACAAATCATAACAACATGACATAATAGATTCACGTATTGACCAGATTCACCAACCGGATGGATCAGATCACAACTAGGCATGGCTAAGGAAGACTCACAGGGTTTAGCGGAGCGCGCACAAACAAACCTATAGCTGCTAGGTGCAGTGGATCAGGATATCTAGGTTATGCAATATATAGGAGAACTCTATCTACTGACATCAAATGGTTTGGAACCGAATGCAAAGTACGAGATTTAAACCACTTTGAAATCATATATGAGCAGATAAGAGGTTATGCTTGCCTTGGTTATAAGAAAACCAATTGAAATGTCTTCTGGAATAAGTGCTTGACTTGTCGATTAAGATCAAGTATTCGTCATGGAGTTATTGGCCTTCTCTTCGGAGTCACGTTCTACCGAGGGGGAAACAACACCGAAAGAGAAAAACAACAATCAATCATGGCATCGATGCAATGCACAACATGTATGCATGAGCAAGTTAATGCACTGAAATAAAGCCCTAGGCATGATCGTTGGGTTGCTAGGGTTCGTATGACAATTAAACATTTTTATTGGAATTAGTCCGAAATAGACCCCGGAGGGGGTTTCGGACGATTATGAAAGTAGGTACCATTTTAAAAGCTCAAATCGGTTTGAAAACATCATAACTAGATTCCAATTGTTATTTTGAGCAATTTGATATATAACTTTTAATTTTCTAATTTTATTGAATAAAAACTTATTTTTCTATTTTAAAAAGATTTAAACAGCATTAAGTAAAGGCCAAAATTCAACTTTGTCAAATATATGTGGAAATGACATTTTTGGATAGAGCATCCTTTTCTGATCAAAACCATATTTTTACTTTATTTTTGTGACTAACAGAATAGAAGTTATTCATTATTCAAATTAATTCTTTTTCTGTAATTATAGAAGAGGTGGGACCCACGTGTCAGAACCGTTTTCATTTAAAAGAAATAAACAGAAATAGGGCCAGTGACGCGTGCATGACGTCGTGATGACGTCATCCGTGCCCAAAATCTCACAGAACCTACGCAATCCGTCGATTCATCGCGGGGTTTTGGAATCGGATTGCTCCACGAGGCGTAGGGGATCGAGCGGGTTCTGGGGGTGGCCACGGCTGGCCGGTTGGTCGCCGGAGCTCGCGCCGGCGAGCTCGGGCGCGGCGGCGAACACGGGTGCACGGCGGCCGGAAGTTACAGAGGGGGAGGGGGTGAACTGAGGCCATCGGGAGGCTCACCGTGGCGAGTGGAGAACGATGGCGTTGACGGTGAGGTGAGGGAAGGCCGGAATCGCCAGCGGCGGCCGTGGCGCACTCCGGCGGGAAATCACGGCGCTCCCGGGGCTCCTCGGATGCCCTGCGTGCTCGAGGAGGATGAGACGGAGGTGGTGGAGGCGGTGGAGAGCTCGGAGGGGCGCAGGGGAGGCTTATTCGCCGGCGTCGAGCGCGGATGGCCGGCGGCTAGGGTTTGCTCGTCGGGGAAGGTTACAGAGAGGGGGAGCAACGGAGAAGAGGATAGAGAGAGGGAGGAGGGCCACGGTTTCATCCTGGTCACCTCGGCCACGCAAGCAGATGGCCGAGTAGGAGGTGGCAGTGGCGCAATCGAGCTGCCACGCAGCTCCTTCTTCTGTCCCAACGAAGAAGACAAAGGAGATATTTTGAAAACCCCCTGTAGTTTCTGAAATTAGCAACAAGGTCCTTTCCCATTTAAAAACAGAACAGAAAATTGAGATTTGAGGGCCTTTTTGTGAACAAAAATTTTGCCAAAAATACATTTTGGAAACCTTACAAAATTTCCAACCTCACCATGTATTTCTTTGGTGAAATTGAAATACTTTTCAGTACAAAATTTTGGAACCCCTTTTAAGTACTATTTGCTAGAATTTTCTCAAACCATTTGAATTCACACACCAAATTGTTTAAAACATGGTTTAAATTTTTGATTCATGCATGTATGAGATGCCAACAACACCACACCCTAATTTAGCAAAAATTGGGGATGTTACATTATCCAAAGAAGCAATCCGAGGATAAACTCACACAGTTGGATTAATGATGGATCAAGTTATTGTGACAATAAGACTATTACTAGTCAAGTTATCATTAGTTAGGTGTAAGTTGTTCTGAGTACTTGTTAGCCAGTACTTTCACCAAGTTAACCATAACCGCGGAAAACACGGCTTCTCGAGAAGATTTATCCCTGCAGGGGTGCACCAATTTGGCCGTACACGTAAGAATATCCCGCCAGACGGGAATCAAACCCACCAAGCGAGGCACTCTACACAACTCAACTCTTCTTCGCATCAAGCCCAAAGCACCACGGGATGTGCGTGCGTGGCTAATCGAGCCCCCACGAAGAAAAGGGGGACCCTCATAGCACTGGAAGACCACGCCGCCCTAAATGCCGACTACAAAAGTTCCACCCTGGCCTCGGGTTCGTACCTGCATATGCGTGCATCAAATGGAAAGCCCGAACTAAGTGTGGTGATTTGGACGAGATGCGAATCGAAACAAATTGAGGGGGGCGCCCATACACGCTTCCCACATGCGGATAGTGCGCTCATCATGGATCAGTAGACAAGACCCTTTTCCTAATTAGGGTCGACACTAGCAGGCCTCAAAACCATACCGGGCCTCCTGCCGGTGCCTTATCATCAGATTATTATTACCTCAGAATTAACAGGTTGTTGTTTAACATCGAGCCCCAGAACATAATAGAAATATAGTAATAGAAAGTAACGGGTAACAGACTCGAGCAAAAACAACCCTAAGCATGCTAGTAAGACACGGGCAACAAGCAATGGGGTTATAGGTGTGGAGGTGAGGCTATATCAGGGTTAAAGGATAACATGTGATAGGTTCGTAACAGAAACAACTATTCATATGGCTAGCAGAATAGACAACGGAAAGTATCGGTAACCAATGTTGAAAGGAACACAGTGGTTCATGTGAGTGAATACTTGCCTGCAAACTCAGTAGCCTGGTACTGGGCTAACTCCTCAGAAGGGGTGTCGTAAGGCTCGTCTGTCTCAACGTCGTCGTCTATCCGAGAAGAAGCAAACAAACAACACAGAGAGATAAACAATCAATAACATGGCATAGTGCACAATCATGGGATGATGCATGTCAATTTAATTGATGCATCAAAATAAAACTAGTTGACATGGTAACATAACATGTTTAAATGGATCCATATGCAATTTGAGTTGCATATGAAAAGCCCATGAATTATGGTTGAAACAATTGTTTTACAACTAACCAACAGGTGAAAGTGGATTAGTATGATGCATGGATGAGGAAAACAGAAAAATAACAACCATAGGAAACAATTTAAAATAAGGTTTACCAAGTTTAGAATTTTAATTATTAAGTTATGGAATTTTGGTTCCTTAAAGGTGTCACACAAGCATTTGTTGTTTTCAGCAATTTAAATTGTTCAAAACAAATAACAAAATTCATATTTGGAAAGAGCACAAAATTTTAGGTGGAATACATGTTTCAAATATTGAAAAAGGAATTACAATGATTTAATTATGAATTAAACAAGTTTAAACAAGATTTAAATGAATTAAATTCAAGTATGAATTAATTTGAATTATTATTTGTTCAAAACATTAATTCAAATTCATATTTGAAAAGTTTATACCTTTCTAGTTTGAAAAACATATTTTACAAGTTCAAAAATAATTTATTTTGAGCAAGTTATGATTTTAGCAAATTTAAAGGATTTAAACAAGGTTTAAATTATTTAAGCAATTTTAATTATTCAAATCATGAAACAAAATTTATATTTGAAAAGATGGTTCAAACTAGCATGGAAAACATATTTTATTTGCATTATTTGGATTAAGTATGAATTAGTTATGCAATTATACAAATTTCAAATGAATTGTTTGAATTTGAAATTTGAATGCATTTGAATTATTCAAAACAGAATACAAATGTTATAAACAGGTAGAGAATTAAATTTGGTTCAACAAACATATTTTATTTTTGTTATTTGGATTTGTAAAATAAAAGTTATTAGCATTTTCATTTCAGGGACCAAACTGTAAAAGAATTGGACTTGTTTTGAAAAAAGAAAAGCTGAAAAACTAGTTTTACTCTGCAGTGGCTAGCCCTAGCCACTGACAGAGGGCCCGTGGGCCACGGTGGCTAGCGTGTGCTTGTGTGGCAGCATAGGCGACTGACAGAGGGGGCCATCCTGTCAGTAGTCCTTGCGAAAAAAGTGTTGGATTTTATTGCGAGCGCCAGGGCTCGAACCTGCGCTGTGGACGAGCGCGCACTGCACTGCTACCACTGCGGTAGCGAATCGTTTCTTATCAGTACAGCATGCGCAAACAGGTTGAGGTTCAGTTTCGTTCTCTGATGAAACTGAAGAAAGTTGCAGTCTTGCGACGGCAACTGACAGCGGCGGAGGGAAACGGTGGCCTGCCGGCGTTGTGACCACGATCTGGCGGCGCGGAGCAGATGTGCGTGCGTGCAGTAGGTAGGTGAACAAGTGTGCGTGCTTGGATGGACTAATCGTGCACGGAAACGACCTCGGTCGCAACCATGGCGGCACGGTGGCGACAGCGGCCGGGAATTCAGACACGGGCGCGCGCGTACAGGAAGCGATTGAGCGATACAGAGGCCTGGGGCGCTGCGGTGGTTCACCTTGAGGTTGTCGGAGGCGAGAGAGAGACGGGAGGTAGACGGAGGCGACGGCGCGGAGAAGAAATTCAGAACCGTTGCGGCGGCGGCGAGCTCGTCGTCGTCGATCAACGGCCCCGGGGTCCTGCTGCTGCTGCTGTAGAGGAAGTAGGCGTTCTCGCGTTGACGTAGGTGCCCTTAGCGTGGACGGAGGTGCTCCATGGCGGCCTGTCGACGGCGAGCTCCTCTGCAGTCCTTCCACCCCCGAAAACTCCGGCAGAAAAATGGAGAGGAAGGAAGGGAGGAGATGATGGCTGGCGGCGGCAGGGAGGAACAGGGACCTCGGGCTAGGGTTTGGTGGACGAGGGGGTAGATATAGGCAAGGGAGGGAGCAGGTGGAGCTCCCTGCTGCGTGCGCGCTGGAGTCTGCTGACGCCAGCCGTACGGAGGAGGAAGACAGGCCAGCGGGCCTTCGCGCGCGTGGGTGTGCTAGGGTGGTGGGCTGGGCATTGGCCCAGTCTGCTTCTCCCCCAGCCGTTTTTCTTTTTAAAATTTTGATTCTGTTTATTTTTTTTGCAGAAATAGAAATAGGAAGAAATAGAAAGGGTTTTGGGGCAGAAAAATTTAGGGAAAAATTTTATATTACTTATTTATGTAATAGCAACAAATTGCAAGTTTTTGTTTTACAAAAAGTTCAAAATAAAAATGTTGTTTGTAATTTAATTCAAATTTGGATGGATTTGATTATTAAGTGATTTATTGGAAACAAGATTTAATTAGTTTGAACCTTTAGTTTAGATGGAAACAAATGATTATAAATGTGTTGTAATTTTCAGGATTTCAAATTGGTTGCTGTTTGTAATTGAAATTGAATTTGAATGTTGAATGGAATTTGAATTAAATGAATGATTAAAAGCCACAAGTTAATTAGTTGAACCTTCTGGATTAAATGGAAACAATTGAGGTTTTGAGTTGAACTTTTATTTGAAAAATTGTGACATAACAAGTATGAAACAAAGGTTTGAATAATGTTTGAATTTCAATTGTGAAAACAGAGAAAAACAGATGCAAACAAAAAGAAAACAAATGCAACAAAGTAATGAGTATGATGACATGATGCAAAACTTTAATAAAACAAGAAATAAACATGCTAGGGGTGGTTTTTCATACTTGGGATGTTACAAAACGCCCCCCCCCCCCTTGAAGGAATCGCGCCCCCAGATTCCTACTGAGAAAGGAAAAGGTCCAGATACTTCTTGCGAAGATCCTCTTCGGTCTCCCACGTTGCCTCTTTATCGGAATGATGGGACCACTGCACTTTCAATAACTTGGTGCTCTTGTTGCGAGTCTTACGCTCGGTCTCATCAAGAATTCGAACAGGGTGCTCCTCATAAGATAGATCATCTTGCAGTTCAATGGAATCATGATCAACTGCACGATCTGGATCTTTGAAACACCTCCTGAGCTGTGACACGTGAAACACATCGTGCACCTTGGATAGTTTTTCTAGGAGTTCAAGATGATAGGCATTTTCCGCACGCCTTGAGAGAATGTTGAAAGGACCAATGTATCTTGGTGCAAGCTTTCCTTTCACACCAAAACGATGAGTGCCTCTGAGGGGAGTTACACGGAGATATGCCTTGTCATCAGGTGCATAGATCATATCCCTGTGCTTGCTGTCATAGTAGCTTTTCTGACGAGACTGAGCAATCTTGAGATTGTCACGAATGATACGAACTTTCTCTTCGGCTTCCTTAACAATGTCAGGGCCTAAGAGTGAACGTTCACCAGCTCCAGACCAATTGATTGGACTCCTGCATCTGCGGCCATTGAGTGCTTCAAATGGTGCCATGCCTAGGCTTGCCTGGAAGCTGTTGTTGTAGGATAATTCAGCATATGGAAGGCATTCCTCCCATTTCATGCCAAAAGAGATACCACATGCTCTGAGCATATCCTCGAGAATCTGATTGACTCTTTCGACTTGCCCTTGAGACTGAGGGTGATAAGCTATGCTGAACAGAAGTTTGGTGCCCAATGCTTCTTGAAAGCTTTTCTAGAAATGAGAAGTGAATATGCTTCCACGGTCTGAGCTTATTTCCAATGGAACACCATGGAGAGGAACAATCTTTGCTGTGTAGAGCTCTACTAACTGACTAGCTTAGATTGTTTCTTTGACAGCAAAGAAGTGAGCTACTTTAGTGAAACGATCAATGACAACGAAGATTGCATCGTTGCCCTTCTTGGACTTCGGAAAACCAGTGACGAAGTCCATTTCAATCATGTCCCACTTCCACTCAGGAATTTTCAGAGGTTGGAGAAGACCGGCTGTTTTCTGATGGACTGCCTTAACACGTTGACAAACGTCGCATTCAGAAACGTATTGAGCAATTTCACGTTTCATGCCAGGCCACCAATACAGTGTCTTAAGATCCTGGTACATCTTTGTACTTCCAGGGTGTATGGAGAGAGGAGTTTCATGAGCCTCCTTGAGAATGACATCTTTGAGACTTTGAACTTGAGGAACTGCAATGCATCCTTCGAAGAACACAGTTCCTTTGTCATCAATTGAGAAGGACTTAAATTTATCCTTGCCTTCTCTGATGTGCTCTACCATCTTCTTGATTTCAGCATCACGAAGTTGTTCAGAACGAATCCTGTCCTCGAGAGTTGGACTGGCTGTCAAGCTAGCAAGATAGCCTTGAGGAACAAGACCAAGGTTCAGCTTCTGGAATTCTTCATGAAGAGGAGGTTGGCTTTCCATGATCATGAGATTATTGCAATACGACTTGCGACTGAGAGCATCGGCCATAACATTAGCCTTGCCTGGAGTGTAAGAAATGGTAAGATCAAAGTCTTTAATCTTTTCAATCCATCTCCTTTGCCTGAGGTTTAGATCTGGTTGAGTGAAGATGTATTTCAGACTCTTATGATCGGAAAAGATTTCAGTGCGATTACCCAACAAGTATTGTCTCCATTTCTTGAGGGCAAACACAACTGCTGCAAGTTCAAGGTCATGAGTGGGATAATTGAGCTCATGTGCGTTCAACTGACGTGAAGCATAAGCCACAACTTGACGTTCTTGCATAAGAACTGCACCTAGACCTTGGAGAGAAGCGTCACAGAATATCTGGAAAGGTTTGGTAGGATCTGGGCCAACCAGAACTGGTGTAGAAGTGAGTTTAGTCTTCAGGAGATTGAAACTTTCATCACATTGTGGAGACCAGACGAACTTCTTGTCCTTCTTTGTGAGATCAGTGAGAGGTTGGGCAATCTTGGAAAAGTTTTGGACGAAACGACGGCAATAGCTAGCTAAGCCAAAAAAACTTCTTACTTGCTTTACCGTCTTAGGAGGTTTCCAATCAACAATTGCTTTAACCTTTTTCTGGATCAATTGCTATGCCCTTGGCGGAGATGACATGACCAAGGTAAGCAACTTCTGGATTCCATAACTCACATTTGGAGAACTTAGCATATAGACGATGCTCGCGAAGTTTCATGAGAGTGAGACGAAGATGTTCTCCATGCTCTTCCTCAGATTTGGAGTAGACAAGGATGTCATCAAGATATACCACAACGAACTTGTCGAGGTATTCATGGAAGACAGAATTCATGAGTCGAGAGAATGTCGCCGGTGCATTGGTGAGACCAAAGGACATGACGGTGTATTCATATAGACCGTACCGAGTGGTGAAGGCTGTCTTTGGAATATCCTCTTTTCTGATCTTTATTTGATGGTAACCCATTCTCAAGTCCAACTTGGAGAATATTGAGGCTCCAGCAAGTTGATCAAAAAGATCATCGATACGAGGAATTGGATACTTGTTTTTGATGGTTTTCTCGTTAAGAGGACGATAGTCAACCACGAGTCTCTTTGTTTGATCCTTCTTCGCAACGAATAGAGTTGGGCAACCCCAAGCGGAGGAACTAGGTTGAATGTAACCTTTTTCCATGTACATATCGATTTGCTCCTTCAACAATTTTAGTTCAGGAGGAGCTATCTTGTATGGATTCTTAGAGATTGGAGCAGTACCTGGTTCAAGCTCGATCACGAACTCAACTGCTCTGTCCGGAGGCACCCCCGGCAACTCTTCTGGAAAGACGTCAGGGAATTCGCAAACCACCGGTACATTTTCGAGTAGAGGTAGAGGTTTTGCATCGAGGGTGTACAGCTGAACAGAACTTGATTAATTTGGAGAATAGACTATCTGGCCAGAAGGATGGAACAGAGTTATTGACTTTTGAGCACAGTCAATCGTAGCTTTATTGGCCTTCAACCAATCCATGCCAAGAATGACATCAATGTCAGAATTGCCAAGCAGTCTGAGAGAAGCAAGGAATATGTGTCCTCCAATTAGAATTTGATTTCCATGACTGATCTTAGACGTTTGCATAGTTGCTCCAGGGGAGTTTACTACTAGCGGGGAACCCAAACCAACAAAAGGGAGTTTAATTGCTGTCGCAAAGATCTTTGACACGATAGAATGTGATGCTCCGGTATCAAACAACACTTTAGCTGGAAAAGAGTTTACGGGAAATGTACCGAGAACGACGTCAGGAGCTTCCTCAGCTTTGTCGATCTTGACATGATTCACCCTTGCGGTCCTCCCGACAGGCCTGTTGTTGGAGTTGAAGGCTTTAGCCGGGGGAGCACGCACCATTGCCTGGTTTGTGTTGGGACGAGGTGGTGGTGGAGGTAGCTGCCTCTGAGTGCACTTGTCAGCGTAGTGCCCCGTCTGCTTGCACTTGTAGCAAGTGACGACACAAGGAGTATCTGGCCTTGGCTACCCCATTGAAAACCTCTGACCTTGCATGTGAGCTGGGTTGGGTGGGCGGGGAGGAAAGCGTGGAGAAGCTTGGGCATGTGGAGCCCGAGTGACAGCACCATTTGGCACCCAGATGCGGCGCTTCTGCGGAGGGGTGGTCATGTTGGAGGAGGAACCACCCTCACGCGAGTGCTTTTGAGACTCCTCGAACACCTTGCGCCCATTTTCTTCATTGAGCGCGGTGTTCACGAGCTCCTCGAAGTCTTTGGCCTTGATGTTGGTGAGGGCGTACTTGAGTTCCGGGTTAAAACCTCTGCGGAACCTTGCCATCTTCTTAGCCTCAGTTGACACCTCATCACCAGCGTAACGAGCGAGGCGATTGAACTCACTCTGATAGCCAATGACGTCCAACTTGCCCTGCTTGAGAGAGCAAAACTCTTCACGCATCCTTTCCATGAGACCATCTGGAATGTGGTGCTTCAGGAAAGCTTCCTTGAAACAACCCCAGGTGATTGGGTAGCCAGCTCTCATGGTCTGGTAGTTCTCCCACCAAGTAGCTGCCTGACCCTTCAGCAGGTAGGAGGCATACTTGACCTTGTCTTCTCAGCAACGTGAGCAATCTCCAGAGCCCTAGCTATCTCACGGATCAGTCATCAGCATCCAGAGGCTCGCGTGTTGCCACGAAAGCTCTCGGGCCCAGACTCAGAAACTCCTTGATACTGACTCATGGAGCATTCTGGTTGTTGTGCTGGTTAGTCTGGAACTGGGCCATCTGTGCCATGACTTGAGTCATCTGAGTCAACAGCTCCGTGATTGGCGGTGGCTCAGGCGGGTTGTTCCTTGTTGGCGGCATCCTGAATAGACATGCATTTTAGCACAACAACAGAAAAGGATAGACTTGGAAACCGAAAGAGAGATTATTCCGACGCATGAATAGATAACCAACAGGTACATCATCACATGTTCAAATACATCAGAATATCCAACACACCATAAATGGTTCGAATGCCAAAGGATAACTAAACGTAGCTAAGAATGGATACATCGGTACTCCCATGCTCATCACGCAGGACGGCGGTGAGTAGTACGACGAGAGGTACGGTGAGGAGCACGCCCACGAAAGTAGGTAGAACGACGATCCACATAGATCTGACGTGGTCTGAGAGCGAATCTAGGTGTGGTGAAGTACATAGCGTCGACTCCCTGTGCTCCAAAGCGTGGAATCCCAGTGTAACCAGCACCGAGGTTAAGGAGTGGACCTCTGATTGGCTCGTAACCTCCAGCATCTGGCAAACGACGACCAACTGGCTGATCGAAACGTGCAAAGCGCTCGTCTCCAACAAAGTCTGTGGTGTACGTCGCCAGACGAATCAAGGCAAGGTAGAGCTGCTCTCTGACTGAAGCCAACTCCTGAGATAGTGTGCTGGCAACTGCGTCACTGTGCCTCACAAACTGAGCGGTGGTGTGCAGCCTGGAGTTATCATGCTCGTAGACATCCAAGTTGTCGTAGAGAGTGAAGTGAGCTCCCTCCGAAGTGATGTAACCACGGGGGATGTGGCGATAGATAGAATCGTCAAATCCCCAGTAGTCAGCATGAAGGACGATGCGACTCACATAAGCTGCCTGCTGCACAGCCATATCCACTGTGAAACCTACTGCCTCGTAGCGGTGGACGACGCTCATGCCATCATCTGACAGAATGTAGACGATAGCCTGGTAGTAGGTCTGGTCAAACTCTCGCTGCTGCTCGTAGACCTGGTACTCTGGTGCCCAACGGAACCCCAGATAAGTGACCATGTCTCTCAGCATCTCCGGATAACCGGCGGTGCTCTCACAACGAGTCATCCGAACCACCTGCGGGAAGAACCTGAGATCCATCTGCAGATGATCGGGGAAGTTTTGATTAGACGCCGGTAGAAGAACTGAAGTGGAAAGCAACAACAAGTTTTCAACGGACGAAAAGGATGTTGACAAGAACAGGATATCGAAGCAACATCGGGAAACACGATACCAAAAACTCCTGAGGTACTACGGAAAACCCATCCGGGCTTCTAAAGGATCAATATCTACTGCTTAAGGAATAGAGGATCTGCTTCCGGGGCTTACACGCCTCCGTTCTCAATCATGAGTAGGCAACATGATAAATCATGTCACAACCACCCATTCTATGGTCTAGTAGATATAACTATCCTAGAGAAACCAGGATACGTGAAAACTAACTTGAAAGTTTAGGTGAGAAGAGAAAACAACGTTGCACTTCCTTACCAGAAAAGGGAGGGTGGGTGGGGAAAGAAATAAAATGGCAGAATTCCTACTCTCACGTTTCATTTTTTTTCCTATATAGCTACAAAATAGTTTCTAGACTCAACTGCGACCAGTAAAAGGGATCCTACAGGCAGACAGGCTCTGATACCATTTGTCGTACCCGGACTTCTAAAGGATACTCGCAGTTCCGTTGAACAGTAGTTGATTGGATTTCGGGGCTTACCGGCACCCGCATCTCTTACGAGTAGGCCAACACACGTATGTGTGACAACCAACCCCTACTGTTCATCGTCTACGTAAACCATCCCATAGAAATCAGGGTACTACCATTGACGTACTTCATACCATACACACATGGTACGTCAACAGCGTTTAACAGAATGATAGCACAACATATCTCTAAGACACAAAAGATTGAAATAAGTTGCAAATAGCTCTCACTAGAGCAGAGATAGCAAATACAATCATCCAGAGGACACATGTCCCAACATAACATCATTACATCTCAGCGGAAGCATTCAAAAGGTCTGAGTACAGACAAAATCCAAATAGGCTTAAGAAGCCGGTAACGAAAAGACGGAGCCCATCCATGATGTCTCGGATCCTGCCCGGGTCCGCTATCTACTCGTTAGCAGCCTCGTCAAACTCCACGTAGTAGCCGTCACGGGGATCCTCGTAAGCGTAGTCTGCGGAAACCACAGCCCCAAAGGGGTCAGTACAACAACGTACTGGCAAGCAAGACTCACAGTTCACCAAAGTGTAGCCCGTCAACACCAAGCACAGATGCCTTGGGTTCAACGGAAGAAAGGGGATATAACACATGCTGCAACTGGCTGCTCTTACCAACTACAGAGTTACTACCACTTCCGGCTAACAGAAACAAGATAAGATAGCGTATCGTAACCAACTACAACTAACCACCAAACAAACCCATCCTGGATCTCGCCCCTTATCCAAAGAAGCAATCCGAGGATAAACTCACACAGTTGGATTAATGATGGATCAAGTTATTGTGACAATAAGACTATTACTAGTCAAGTTATCATTAGTTAGGTGTAAGTTGTTCTGAGTACTTGTTAGCCAGTACTTTCACCAAGTTAATCATAACCGCTGAAAACACGGCTTCTCGAGAAGATTTATCCCTGCAGGGGTGCACCAATTTGGCCGTACACGTAAGAATATCCCGCCAGACGGGAATCAAACCCACCAAGCGAGGCACTCTACACAACTCAACTCTTCTTCGCATCAAGCCCAAAGCACCACGTGCTGTGCGTGCGCGGCTAATCGAGCCCCCACGAAGAAAAGGGGGACCCTCATAGCACTGGAAGACCACGCCGCCCTAAATGCCGACTACAAAAGTTCCACCCTGGCCTCGGTTCGTACCTGCATATGCGTGCATCAAATGGAAAGCCCGAACTAAGTGTGGTGATTTGGACGAGATGCGAATCGAATCAAATTGAGGGGGGCGCCCATACACGCTTCCCACATGCAGATAGTGCGCTCATCATGGATCAGTAGACAAGACCCTTTTCCTAATTAGGGTCGACACTAGCAGGCCTCAAAACCACGCCGGGCCTCCTGCCGGTGCTTTTTCATCAGATTATTATTACCTCAGAATTAACAGGTTGTTGTTTAACATCGAGGTCCAGAACATAATAGAAATATAGTAACAGAAAGTAACGGGTAACAGACTCGAGCAAAAACAACCCTAAGCATGCTAGTAAGACACGGGCAACAAGCAATGGGGTTATAGGTGTGGAGGTGAGCCTATATCAGGGTTAAAGGATAACATGTGATAGGTTCGTAACAGAAACAACTATTCATATGGCTAGCAGAATAGACAACGGAAAGTATCAGTAACCAATGTTGAAAGGAACACAGTGGTTCATGTGAGTGAATACTTGCCTGCAAACTCAGTAGCCTGGTACTGGGCTAACTCCTCAGAAGGGGTGTCGTAAGGCTCGTCTGTCTCAACGTCGTCGTCTATCCGAGAAGAACCAAACAAACAATGCAGAGAGATAAACAATCAATAACATGGCATAGTGCACAATCATGGGATGATGCATGTCAATTTAATTGATGCATCAAAATAAAACTAGTTGACATGGTAACATAACATGTTTAAATGGACACATATGCAATTTGAGTTGCATATGAAAAGCCCATGAATTATGGTTGAAACAATTGTTTTACAACTAACCAATAGGTGAAAGTGGATTAGTATGATGCATGGATGAGGAAAACAGAAAAATAACAACCATAGGAAACAATTTAAAATAAGGTTTACCAAGTTTAGAATTTTAATTATCAAGTTATGGAATTTTGGTTCCTTAAAGGTGTCACACAAGCATTTGTTGTTTTCAGCAATTTAAATTGTTCAAAACAAATAAAAAAAATTCATATTTGGAAAGAGCACAAAATTTTAGGTGGAATACATGTTTCAAATATTGAAAAAGGAATTACAATGATTTAATTATGAATTAAACAAGTTTAAACAAGATTTAAATGAATTAAATTCAAGTATGAATTAATTTGAATTTTTATTTGTTCAAAACATTAATTCAAATTCATATTTGAAAAGTTTATACCTTTCTAGTTTGAAAAACATATTTTACAAGTTCAAAAATAATTTATTTTGAGCAAGTTATGATTTTAGCAAATTTAAAGGATTTAAACAAGGTTTAAATTATTTAAGCAATTTTAATTATTCAAATCATGAAACAAAATTTATATTTGAAAAGATGGTTCAAACTAGCATGGAAAACATATTTTATTTGCATTATTTGGATTAAGTATGAATTAGTTATGCAATTATACAAATTTCAAATGAATTGTTTGAATTTGAAATTTGAATGCATTTGAATTATTCAAAACAGAATATAAATGTTATAAACAGGTAGAGAATTAAATTTGGTTCAACAAACATATTTTACTTTTGTTATTTGGATTTGTAAAATAAAAGTTATTAGCATTTTCATTTCAGGGACCAAACTGTAAAAGAATTGGACTTGTTTTGAAAAGAAAAGCTGGAAAAACTAGTTTTACTCTGCAGTGGCTAGCCCTAGCCACTGACAGAGGGCCCCTGGGCCACGGTGGCCCGCGTGTGCTTGCGTGGCAGCATAGGCCACTGACAGAGGGGGCCATCCTGTCAGCAGCCCTTGCCAAAAAAGTGTTGGATTTTATTGCGAGCGCCAGGGCTCGAACCTGCGCTGCGGACGAGCGCGCACTGCACTGCTACCACTGCGGTAGCGAATTGTTTCTTATCAGTACAGCATGCGCAAACAGGTTGAGGTTCAGTTTCGTTCTCTGACGAAACTGAAGAAAGTTTCAGTCTTGCGACGGCAACTGACAGCGGTGGAGGGAAACGGTGGCCTGCCGGCGTTGTGACCACGATCTGGCGGCGCGGAGCAGATGTGCGTGCGTGCAGCAGGTAGGTGAACAAGTGCGCGTGCTTGGATGGACTAATCGTGCACGGAAACGACCTCGGTCGCAACCATGGCGGCACGGTGGCGACAGCGGCCGGGAATTCAGACGGGGCGCGCGTACAGGAAGCGATTGAGCGATACAGAGGCCTGGGGCGCTGCGGTGGTTCACCTTGAGGTTGTCGGAGGCGAGAGAGAGACGGGAGGTAGACGGAGGCGACGGCGCGGAGAAGAAATTCAGAACCGCTGCGGCGGCGTCGAGCTCGTCGTCGTCGATCAACGGCCCCGGGGTCCTGCTGGTGCTGCTGTAGAGGAAGTAGGCGTTCTGGCGTTGACGTAGGTGCCCTTAGCGTGGACGGAGGTGCTCCATGGCGGCATGTCGACGGCGAGCTCCTCTGCAGTCCTTCCACCCCCAAAAACTCCGGCAGAAAAATGGAGAGGAAGGAAGGGAGGAGATGATGGCTGGCGGCGGCAGGGAGGAACAGGGACCTAGGGCTAGGGTTTGGTGGACGAGGGGGTAGATATAGGCAAGGGAGGGAGCAGGTGGAGCTCCCTGCTGCGTGCGCGCTGGCGTCTGCTGACGCCAGCCGTACGGAGGAGGAAGACAGGCCAGCGAGCCTTCGCGCGCGTGGGTGTGCTGGGGTGGTGGGCTGGGCATTGGCCCAGTCTGCTTCTCCCCCAGCCGTTTTCCTTTTTAAAATTTTGATTCTGTTTATTTTTTTTGCAGAAATAGAAATAGGAAGAAATAGTAAGGGTTTTGGGGTAGAAAAATTTAGGGAAAAATTTTATTTATTTTATGTATAGCAACAAATTGCAAGTTTTTGTTTTACAAAAAGTTCAAAATAAATTGTTTGTAATTTAATTCAAATTGGGATGGATTTGATTAAGTGATTTATTGGAAACAAGATTTAATTAGTTTGAACCTTTAGTTTAAATGGAAACAAATGATTATAAATGTGTTGTAATTTTCAGGATTTCAAATTGGTTGTTGTTTGTAATTGAAATTGAATTTGAATGTTGAATGGAATTTGAATTAAATGAATGATTAAAGCACAAGTTAATTAGTTGAACTTCTGGATTAAATGGAAACAATTGAGGTTTTGAGTTGAACTTTTATTTGAAAAATTGTGACATAACAAGTATGAAACAATGGTTTGAATAATGTTTGAATTTCAATTGTGAAAACAGAGAAAAACAGATGCAAAAAAAAAGAAAACAAATGCAACAAAGTAATGAGTATGATGACATGATGCAAAACTTTAATAAAACAAGAAACAAACATGCTAGGGGTGGTTTTTCATACTTGGGATGTTACACTTTTGCAGCCTCCCAATCAATCTCCATGGGAACAGCTTCCTCTCCTGGCAGAGATGGAACAAAGATAGATTCCGAGTTGAGGGATGGCTTGATAGATGGCTTTCTCAAATGCTCCAAGGCAATCCCAGCCGGGATAAACTTCCGAGAAGACCCTAACTTGGACAGCTCATCAGCTGCATCATTTTCAGCTCGGTGTATATGATGAAAATCACACCCTTCAAAGAAGCAGTCATAGTTTGCACCAGAAACCGGTAGGACGCCATGTTAGCATCCAAAGCATCCCAGGTGTCGGATACTTGCTGAATCACCAAATCCGAGTCGCCATAGCAGACGACACGCTGCACCCCAATCTCCTTGGCTACCCTCAAGCCATGTACCAGTGCCTCATACTCGGCCACATTGTTAGATGCTTTGAAATGAATCTGGAGCACGCACTTCAGTTGATCTCGCTTGGATTACGTAAGCACTATGCCAGCACCAAGGCCTTCCTTCACTTTGGAGCCATCAAAATGCATCTGCCAGTAGTTGGTTTCCGGCAAGGGAGGATCATATTGCATCTCGGCCCAATCCACCAAGAAATCTGCCAGGGTTTGTGACTTGATTGCTTCTCTTCTCGCGTATAGAGGAGTGTACGCGGCTAGCTCGATTGCCCACTTGGCTACCCGGCCGCTTGCTTCCTTGTTTCCCATGATCTCCGAGATGGGAGCAGTATTCACCACTGTGATGGGATGCTCTTGGAAATAGTGCGTGAGCTTCTTGGCACCCAGGTACACGCTGTAAGTCATCTTCTGGTAATGCAGGTAGTTTTTCTTGGAGCTGGATAGCACCTCGCTGAGATAATACACTGGCCGCTGCACCTTCTTGCCTTCCTCTTCTCTTTCCACCACTATCGCCACGCTGACTACTCGGTTGGTTGCCGCAATGTACAGCAACATTGGCTCTTTGGGTAGCGGGCTAGCCAGGATGGATGCGCTACCCAGCATGGTCTTGAGTTCTCTGAATGCCACATCGGCTTGCGATGTTCAGACAAACTTATCACTCTTCTTCATGAGTTGGTACAGAGGCAAGGCCGTCTCACCAATTCTTCCAGGAAGCGGCTCAGAGAAGCCAAGCACCCGGTAAACTTTTGCACATCCTTCAGTGATCTCGGAAAAGACATGCCCTCTATAGCTTTTATTTTTGAAGGATTGGCCTCAATGCCCCGACTGGATACCAAGAAGGCGAGTAACTTGCCAGCCGGGACGCCAAAGGTGCATTTAGTCGGATTCAGTTTCATCCTGTAGTTGCGCAGGTTAGCAAAAGTTTCCTCAATATCGCTAAGCAGAGTATGTGTTTCTTTCGTTTTGATGATAATGTCATCTACGTACACCTGCACATTTTTGCCAATTTGGTCATGCAAGAATTTCTGCATGCATCTCTGATAGGTAGCCCCAGCATTCCGCAACCCAAAGCACATGACACGATAGCAATAAGCCCCGTATGGGGTAATGAAAGCAGTCTTTATTTGATCAGCCGGATTAAGAGGTATCTGGTGGAAACCAGAGTCGGCATCAATGAAAGACAAAAGTTCACACCCGGCAGTGGAATCGATCACCTGATCTATGCGGGGTAGCGGGAATGGGTCCTTGGGGTAGGCCTTGTTTAGGTCGGTGTAGTCCACGCACATGCGCCATGCAGTTTCGGCCTTGGGGTCCTCCTTCTTCTTCTCAACCATAACCGGGTTGGCTAGCCAATCCGGATGCAATACCTCCATGATAAAACCTCTTATCAGCAACTTGGTGATGCTGCTATCATTATCAATCAGCACTTTGCTGAACCTGACATTCTTCGTGGTCCCCAGGAATGTGGGATCCACCACCAGAGCATAGGTACCCGGATTGGGCATCACCTTGGGATGATCAGCTCTGGACCAAGTAATATCTTGCTCGCACCAGCGCAGGTAGTGAGGCACAGCTGGGATCACTGCATTTACCTCCATCGCGCGCCTGTGCAGCGACTGCTTGTCGTCTGGCTCGGTGGTGAACACCATGTAGCTCTCATGGTGTTCCTTCTATTGGTTGCGGTCTCCACCACCATTGTTGCCGTTGTTGTGGTTGTTGTTGTTGTTGTTCCTGTTGTTGTTCCGTGTGTAGTAGTTGCGGTTGCGGTCATTGCGGTTGTCGTAGTTGTAGTTGCGGTTGGCTCCCTGAGCCACTTGGTTCACGTTCTCCCTTCTCCGATTCACTGCAGGCCTGGGAGCAGCTGCCCGAATAGGCTGCACATTGGCATTCGTAGGCGGCAGAGGAGGAGGAGGGGGCAGCTGACCAAAGCCTTCACTCTTGATGCGGTCCCACCATCTGCATTGTCGGGTAGTGTGGTTGGCTGGCCTACTCGGATGCCGAGTGTGGAAGCTGCATGGCCCATCTTTCTTGTTCTCAAAGATAAATCTCTGAGCATCTCCTGCGTCCGGGTTGCCGCTACCCTTCTAAGGAGCAGTGTATGGCTTCTTGATGCCTTGGCCCTGATTCTGGTTCTGCGCGTATTGGGCTCCAGCAGTTTTCTTCCTTTGGCTACTCCTAGCAGTCGCAGGGTCTTGGTTCACAGAATTCACCTCTTCGGCATCATACCGAGTATCAGGTCGGTCACCTCTGCGCTTGTTCCGGAAATCTTGGCGTCTGCCACCATCATGGTGCTTCCTTCTCGGCTCAAATGCATCGAGTAAAGGCTGAGTAGGGTCACCGAGCGCATACATATCAGCTATCTTGATCGTCTCGGCGAGCGTACTCGGCATCTCTCTCTGCAGCTTTTGCCACAACATGCTGCCATGCCTGCAGCCTTGAGCAAACCAGGCGATTGCCTGTGACTCGTTCACACCCTCGCAGGTGTTCCTCAGTGTGCTCCACCGAGTAAGATACTCTCGGTCAGTCTCCTCTTCTCGCTGCTTGCAAGCTGAAAGCTGTTGCGGCCTATTCGGCCTCTTGTATGTGCTGGTGAAGTTGCTGATGAAGGCTTCCGAGAAGTCCAACCAGCAGTTAATACTGTCCTTGGGAAAGTTGTTCAACCAAATCCGGGCAGGGCCCTCCAGCATCTGGGGAACATATCTCCCGGCCCATCTCCGGTTGCCGCCTGCGATGTGCACAACGGTAACATAATCACTTAGCCAGTCTTTCGGCTTGGTGCTGCCATCATAGCACTTGGTCCCTCTAGCCCACTGGAACTTGTTCACGTAAGGATCCCCCATGATGCGGTTGCCAAAACAAGCTGGGTCGGGAGGTCCCCTCGTCTCCATCTGTGCAGACCGGTTAATCCGGTCCAACTTGTATCTCGCATCGTTGGGCTCGAGCATGCGGTCACCCAAACGATCAGTGATGTCTCTTGGGTCAGCGTACCCGGCCATCTCCATTGCCGAGTACTCGTCATCGTAGCAGTCTTGCGGCACGGGACCGGGTTGAGCAACCGGGTTGGCCTCCGCCACAACTGCTTGCGGCCGCACAGCTGCTGGCTGCTGTACCCTCTACTGGACCGGGTTGGCGGCATGATGCCGCGAGGTTCCCGCGCGGTTTCCTCCTTGCCCCTTGATATGAGCCTTAGCGGCTTGATAGCTTGCTCCTGCAGAGTTTTATTTTTGGCGGGTCGTACACCTGCATCTGTTTGTTCTTCCCAGAGTTCACACTCTGGTCTCTGTCATTGCCAGGAAACGGCGATGAGGCCTGGTCCATAGATCTGACTACATGCGAGTGCACAATCTGAGAAGCGTCAGCTCCCGGATTGGCTTTCCAGAACTCCTCGTTCTGCCTGCCAGCTTCTAGCACTAACTCATTCAGCCTATCCTGCTGCCTAGCGCGCGCGTCACCAGTGAGATGCGGCAACTCAGCAGCAACTGCCTCTGCAGCCCTAAGAGTTTTGGTAGGGGAGCTATATTTGGGCCTAGTAGCAGTGTTCAAACTAGCAGTTTGGCTAGCAGCCCTACCATCTCTAGCTAGCTCAGCGCCTAAGTTGCGACGAATAACGCGTATCTTGCTAGGCAGCCTAGAAATGGGAGTAAAGTTGTGTGCTCTGTTGTACTCGTTTTGATCTAGATTAAGCTCAAGCCTAACCTTCTCCAGCTCCTGGGTCTCCGCGAGTAGCGCTTGACGATGTTGCTCGAGTTGCGCCCTCAGTGTCATGAGCTCGAGCTCGGTGGGAGGCGGCAGGCCCAGCTGCTCGGTGGCGCCACCGCGAGCAACTGGTATAGCCGCGGATGTGGAAGCAGCCACGTAACCCGGAATATTCCGGGCATGTCGTGGGGCTTGTGGACCCTTGCGCCAGCCGGCTCCTCGATGGCTTCCGTGGTAGCGGCCGCGCCTTTCCCGGCATCGATAGCCGGGCCTGTCATCATCACCTCCACGCTGTCCGCAGAGCAGCCAGAAGGCTTCCCGCGGGCAGCGAGTACAGCAGGAGGATCTTCCGCGATGAGCACCTCCTCCGGGAACTTGCGGATGATGGTGGTGGCGACGTAGACCAGATGCGCACAGAAGGAAAGCAGTGAGCCGCTTGCTGGCACGGGTCTGCCGCCGAAATCGCCGGCATTGTCGGTGAAAAAATCGAAAGAGCCGAATCTGTGGACAAGGCCACAGACCACGCGCTCTCCCGAAGCAGAAATCGGTCCCGTCCGAATATGATTCCCAGCCAGCGCCGCTGCTGGCCCCACGGTGGGCGCCAACTGTCGTGGTGTGGATAAGACAGATGCCATGGGATGGCTTAAGTTTGGGGCCGATGGACGCTGTAGGTATCCGGGGAGCGATCGCACGGCGAGTAGCCGTGCTCAAAAAACACTGCAAACAACAAGAACTACCCAGGTTCGGGGCCCTCGTGTGGAGGTAATACCACTACTCCTGCCTATCTCTCTGTATGTATAATCTCCGAGTAGCCACACTACAACTTTGCCTCTAAGCCGAGTAGCCACTCTGCTGTTCTTTCTCGCTCTAGTGCTAGCTCTTGTAGTAAATGCGATCTGAGGCAACGTCCCTCGCGCAGGAGGGGGCAGGGCACCTTATATACTAGTGCCCATCCGAATAAACAAAGACTAAAAGGTACAACTGATGGGACATGCCTACTGTGAAACAGAACACGCCTCCGGCTTCTCTCTGACGAGGGTGCGGGAAGTCGCCGCGCCGTTCGGCAGATGGGACCTGTCCACCCTGTCAGTCTCACAGAGTAGGCCCCACGACATGTCCTGTCCCCTCTGTTAGTGATAGGACATGACAGACGCCTACCTCACTGTAGCCACGCCGTTGTGCGGATAATCATGCGCTCCGTAAGTTGAACCGCACGCCTGTACGGCTGCGGGATCTCCGTGATCTTGTCAGAACGGCTCCATTGACTTCTTGCCCGAGTAGGAACACAACCCATCTACTCGGACAACCTGATCGCTACTCGGACGATAATAATCTTTCTCCTTATCTTCTCTTGGCCTTCAATACTTGTGACCGAATAGAAACTACCAAATAGAGGGTACCCGGGTAGCCACCTACCCGGCCAACAGTACCTTGACCTTCGTTTTACCACTTGCCTTACCCCTACTCGGTGGTAGCCCCCCGACAGGTGTCATTAGGGCTGAGCGAAGGTGCTGAACTTTAGATCTCGAGGCTGAGGAGAACATGGCAGTGATTGCAGCCCAAACCTCGGTCGTAGACTCCATCCCAATAACATGAGCAAGAATATCAGGGGAGAGGGAGTTGAGCAGGAAACGCAAAACCTGCTGATCCCTAGCGATCCAGATCAGATAGTCAGGGTTTTCCATGGAAATGACCTTGTCGTTGCTGTCTTTGGCTTCAACAGTTTTGGCAGGGGCTCGATCAGTACCTTCGAGCAACCCTATCACGTTAACGCCTTGGAAGGCAGGGAACACCAGAGCCTTCCACAGAAGGAAATTCGCCCGAGTGAGAAGTTGCGTCGGGGGAGATCCAAGGGCAGCGGACAGGGACAAGCTTGTTGAGGAACTCATCTTGGTGGAAGCAAGCGCGGGTTTTGGAGATGCGGCGGCAGACTAGAGAACTGCAGCGGCAAAGATCTTGGTTTTGGTTTCTGTTTTTGTGTGCGGCGGCAGATTGCAGAGCAATGGCGGCGGCAGGTGTTTTGGCTTGAGGATTTTGGAGTTTTGATGGTGCGGCGGCAGATTGCTAGGCAATGGCGGCGGCAGTTTTTGGCTTTGGTTTCGGTGCAGCAGCGGCGGCGGCTCAAGGGCGGCGGCGGCGGCTCGGCTGCTAGATCATCGCGGAAGAGAACCGCTCTGATACCATGTTAATCTTAGGGTTTTGGGTGTAACGACGTTGCCCTGTGGGTCGTCGGTTCCGTGTTATATATGGGTGGAAAGAGGCCTCCACCGTGGCGTACAGGAAGTACAGGGTGACGTGGTGTACTACACCATGGTCAGCCCATACGATACAGTAAGTTCAATATGGCCCACTCGAAGCAAGTCCTCGGCCTCCGTAGTAGTAGCTGTACTTGGCCTTGGTGTAGTTGTAGTAGAGGCAGGGTCGTGACACACTGTCACTGCCAAAAGCTGAGCAGATCTCGAAATATGCACCGCCGTCACAAGTGATTAATTAAACGAAATGAGACTTGGCGCAAGATTGTGAGTCCAAGTCTTTGTGTTAAATATGTGTACCCATGTGAAGACGCCGCGTCCTGCTAAGTCAAAATTGTCGCTGCCAATTACAGGGCTGCTGTGCTGATCGGATCTCAAGCCACCACACCAGGACATTAAATGAGAGGAGACTTAGCGCCAGATATGAGAGTCCATGTCTTTGCGTTCAATATTTTTTTTTGAACTTAAAAGGTAGAGGATTCTCTACCTTATTTGTATTGAAGTATCGAGGTTACAAGTAGCCGAAAGTGGCCAAAGCAGGAAAGGAAAACTAACAAACGAAGAGAGAAAAAAAAGGAGAGAATAGGAAAGAAAACATAGGTAAGTACATCAAATAGCAAAGTAATCCGCCCAGTCTGTGATCTGCTGACGAAGTTTCACACCCCTGTTAGACCAAAGTCGTAGCTCCTCAGAGATTAGCCTGAATATTAGCCGTCTAGTCCATGTTTTGTGGTCGAAGATCCTGGAGTTTCTCGCTCTCCAGAGAATGACTGCGCAGGCAGCAAAGCAGACAGGCCAGGCTTTGCACGGTCTTAATTTCTGAGCTTTGATAACAAAGGTAGCGATGTCATTTGCTGCAGATGCTGCTTGAGAGAGATTCAGGTGTTCCCAAACCCACTGTGCTTGCATGCAATGGAGCACGATATGGTGCACTGATTCGAGTGCGGGGAAGGTGTCACATCCCGCATCGGTTGTCCATTGCTTGTTGGTAGTGTTGTCCCTCGTGTTTATTCGCTCCCTGAATGCCAGCCAAAGGAAAAACTTGTGCTTCAAGGGTACCTGTGGCAGCCAAATCCATCTGGCCGGCAGCCAGCGCATTCCACCTTCCGATAGTAGACGGTAAAATCCTTTAGTTGATACAGTAGTGTTACCATAGGTCATGGACCGCTTGATCTGGGCAGCATTTGTTGTATCATGGTTTGGTAGAACCAGAAAAAGCTTGGCGAGTTGCTGCTCAGCAGTGTCTGATAACGGTAGGTGTAGTTGAAGTGCCCACTCCCCATCCTGGGTCTGGGATTGTAATGAGCAGAAAGGGTCGGTAGCGAAGGAGAACAGCGTGGGGAATGCTGTAAACTAGTCGCCCCGCAGAGCACCATTCGTCGTGCCAGAAGGACGTGGTGGCACAGATTGCTGGCGTGCATCTGGTGGACTGTTGGACCACACGGATCAGTGGTAGTAGGGATCTCCATAATGCAGTGTCTTTGGCTGCCGGGTAGGCTGGGATGTGATCTTGGATGTACCAGGTGGTTAGCCAGTCGAGGCATGTAGCTGGCTGGGCAGACATGAGCTTAGCGACGAAATTGCACAGTAGGGCTTTATTATGTGTATGTAAATTCCTTATGCCTAGCCCCCCTGCAGTTTAGGCATGGTTACAGTGTGCCAAGCAACCAGGCAGTGTCCCCCGTGGGCCTCTCTGCTGCCCTTCCAAAGAAACGCCCTTCTGATCTTGTCCACTTGCTCAATCGCTGTAGTAGGCCATATGAAGCAGGCCATGTAGTAGTTGGGAATAGCAGATAGAACCGCGTTAATCATAGTGAGCCTAGCACCGTGTCCGAGCAGCCGTGGCACCCAACCAGGTAATCTCCTCTCGATCTTCCGTATGACTGGCTGTAACAGCTGATTGCTAATTTTAGTGATGGATAGAGGTAAGCCCAGATATGTACTCGGCAGACCGGTTAGGGAGCACCCTAGCATGTTAGCTATTTCAGACGCAGTCTCCAGAGGTACATGGATTGGAACCATTGTGCTTTTGCTGAAATTGATCTGAAGGCCAGTGAACCTAGAGAACGCCTGTATGATGGTTTTAGCATAGCAGGCCTGTTGCATGGATCCATGGATCAGTAGCAACGTGTCGTCAGCGTAATATAGAACCGGTAGCTGCGCACCCTGGGGAATGGGGTGGCCTAGCAGTTGTGCGTTGTTAGCCATCTTGAACATTTGTTGCAAAACATCGGCAACCAGGTCAAACAGATAAGGGGAGAGAGGATCCCCTTGCCTTACTCCTCTGGATATTGGAAACATGGGGCCAAGGCAACCGTTAATCAATACCTGCATCTTTGAAGACTGCAGCAATTTTTGAATCCAGCCAATCCATTTCCCTGGGAACCCCCTGGCCCGTAGAATATGCAGCAGGGCCTCCCAATTTACTGAATCAAATGCCTTCTGAAAGTCTAGTTTAAGAACTAGCATAGGTTTTTTGTTCTTGTTTGCACATTGGATCATTTCTGCAGCTGACGCAAAATTATCCGTGATGGACCTACCTTTAATGAACCCAGATTGCATTTGATCCACCAGGTGTCCGATAACTGTCTGAAGTTTGTTGGCCAGGACTTTGGCAATTAGTTTTGGAATACTATGTTGGAGTGCGATAGGTCTGTAATCCTTCAGGATCATTGGATTATCTACCTTTGGAAGCAAAGTTATGAATGCTGTGTTCACTCCAGAGAGATCCAAATGGCCGTGGTGCATATCCTCAAAAAGCTGCAACAGTTCAGGTTTCATGGTTAGTGCAAATTTCCGAAAGAATTCGTTCGTAAATCCATCTGGTCCGGGGCAATATGAGTACCCCTATGTTCTCTTGTGGATTTTAAATCAGAGTAGAAGATTTCACGCTTTATATGTAATAATGCGAATGGGTGACTTTTAACATAAGTCACCGATGTGTGGTGCACATTGCTAGCAGCTGCGAGAACATATTGTGGTTGCCATCCAAAACTCCGGTTTGTCCGATCTGGGACTTTCGGGCTATAAGTCATGAAACTATTTAGAGAGAGGTAGATGTCGGTGAAGCAGGTCACACTCCGGAGTGCAATAGAAGCCATAACACACTAGTACACACATGGTATGGAACCCTCTAGCTTGTGGTTGGATCCCGGCGCTCCGGAGCCCCTGTCCGGTAAAAACCTAGTCCCGTCGGAGAAAAATTAGGCTTATACGACTAAAGTTGATACCAACATCAAAAGGGGTATAAAAGTGTAATTACTTGCTTGGTTGTGTTAGCGTAGGCCCTAGGAAGTCACAATACAAAGGTATAACCCAACTGTTGACAGGATTCCCTCTAGTTTGTCCGATACGGGACGTTCATGCTATAAGTCATGAAACTCTTGAAGCAGGTCACACCCCGGAGTGCAATATTTGCCATCCAAAACTCATAACACACTTGTACACACATGGTATGGAACCCGCTATCTTGTGGTTGGATCCTGACGCTCCGGAGCCACTCTGCGGTGTTAAACCTAACCCCGTTGGAGAAAAGGCCTTCATGGTTTATTGTTGGTTCCGTTTTTGCTCATGATTTTTCTATGAAAACATATCTTGAATAATATGTATGATGATGTAGATTTTTTTCTCCTCTTCGAAACGAGGTAAAAAACATCGAAATCCGAATTCAGATGCAAAAGTTGTGATCAAAATGGTGATTAAGTTAAAAAAAAATAGCTAGACCGAGGCGTAGCTAAAATCGAGCTAGGCCGAGGGTGGCTGTCGGCATAGCTACAATATATTTTTTTGTTTGTTTTCTTGTCGTGGCCTGGTCGGGGTCAACGCCGACAGCCCCGACGTTTGCCCGTCGGCGTATGTCACGGCCGTCGGCATCTTTGACGTTTCCCCTAGTGTTGCATCGGTGTAGTTGTAGTAGAGGCAGGGTCGTGAGACACTGTCACTGCCAAAAGCTGAGCAGATCTCGAAATATGCACTGCCACCACAAGTGATTAATTAAACGAAATGAGACTTGGCGCAAGATTGTGAGTCCAAGTCTTTGTGTTAAATACTCATGTGAAGACTCCGCGTTCTGCTAAGTCAAAATTGTCGCTCTCAATGGCAGGGCTGCTGTGCTGATCGGATCTCAAGCCACCACACCAGGACATTAAATGAGAGGAGACTTAGCGCCAGATCTGAGAGTCCATGTCTTTGCGTTCAATATGAGTACCCATCTGTTCTCTTGTGGATTTTAAATCAGAGTAGAAGGTTTCACGCTTTATATATAACTAGCATAGGGGCCCTCGCAAATGCGAGGGCACCACTTGTAGTTTGTCAAAAATCTTAATTATATATATTTTATTATGAAGATATTCCTTTTTTATTTGTATCTTATTTTTTTAAAAAAATAACCACAATCTGACATGAATTATATCTTGATGGTGTGAAGTTGATATATATTTTCTCTATGCTTATTATATTGCAAAGAAATTAACTAAAATAGTAAATTCATCTTTTTTTCTAAGAATCTAATGATTTTAGCATTTTTTATCGACATCTTATTTATACGGTCAATGTTGAGATTTCGAGGATAACAACATAAATAATATGTGCATACTCGCTACATGAATTCTGCACTACTGGACTAAAAAGACTCAATCTAGACATAAATGACACCCAATTATGTCATTACACTATTTTTATTTTTTATTGTTTACTTGTCCCTAATTACTTTTACGCACCCATATTTTCACTACTTAAGCCCCCAAACTGAGATTGTTGTTGAACCATCAGTGAGAATTTCTCAAACCAACCAGACGTTGGCGGAGACCCACCTAATTATCAATTGCCAGTCTTCGGCCCCTGTTTAGCCCACATTAAAACCGGAGGTGTGCGACCACTTGAAAACTGGATTTTGATGTTTCAAGTATTCAAAACAATAGTTGGAATTTGTTGGTAAAATTATTTTTCATGTCGGATCTACTGCATTTTTTTGTCGAGCAAATGATAATTTTAAATTAATTTATTTTGAATTTACAATCATAAAAAGAGATGCATAACATCACAATCTCTAGGAAGTGATGTATTTTCAAACGAAATGTGAATCAAAATTTATATTCAACATTCTATCAAACTATTGCTTACTCATGGGGAGAGAAATCGATGGCTGAGGCAAGCGAAACAATCCGATTCTTTATGAGCCGGCTAAGTGGTTATTATGCTCTAGTCATATATGTGGCGTATACCCTAAGAAAGATAATGTGAATGTGCTAGGTTGCGCCCGTTGATTTCTGATTGCTTAATTACGGGAGTCCACACATCGACACTTATCATCTCAATACAAGCGTGCCAAACAGGTCATACCAAATATCTTTTTGTTAAATTATAACCATATATTTTAATCCAACTAAAGACTCCGATACGTAGAACACAGTATGACATTGTGGATTCCTTTAATGGCTGGCCTGGTGATCTAATCTTATGGTATAAAAAATACGACCAATCTTACCTTTCGTTCTAAAGAAAATCTAAGTAAATACTTGTCATGTTTTTTTGGCATCCAGGAATCTTTCTTTTCCAGCGGACACATTTCGCACAGAACATTTGTTGATTTGTGGTACAAATTTTTCTTTATCCATAATGCATATTTCGCCGAGACACATGCAATGTCCTTATAAATATATACATGTTCTACGGTCACACCTATCCTTGAATCGCACGGATTGGATAATCAAGTACGTACGTGCTAACTAATTAATGCAGAATCGGAACAGAGTTGTGTTGGCTGAATATATCATATTAAATAACTCTGTCTTTGCTGTATAGCAGTCCAACCGAGCTACGGACTGCTTCTATGGCAATTGCCTTTTTTTATGAAAACATCATAATTGACATGGTGCCGGCCCGTGTATTTGAGCTGTGCCATCAAGATGCATAACGTGCTGGTCGTGCGTACAGGAATTAATATTAACGTGTTGGTGCTGGGTACGGTACATGTTATTTTTCTATCTCTCTTTAAATTGCAACCATTCATTATAGATCTAACTGTTTAAATAATTCTGATGATGTGGATTAACGTGGTGGCTCTATTAGACTTCTTTATATTGCTTTTAGTATATAATAGATAATTCGAATGGGTGATTTTTAACATAGGTCACCGATGTGTGGTGCACATTGGTAGCTGCGAGAAGATATCTGCCATGCATCGCCTTTATTCTAACTGGATGTCTTGGCAAAAACAAGTGTTCTCCATGTAACTAGTGCTATTTTGTGCTATTTCAGTGCATATTTTTCCACCAGAGACTATAGCTGTGGGTGCCCCGAACAAGTTAAATGATCAATTTAAACAGCATCGTTCATAGCTACAACACTGTATAATCTCACCACACGTATTGCCAACAATCTGCTTTTGTTTGATGTGTCAACAGATTAAAACTAGCCACTGTTAATACTAACGACCTCCATGGAGTGTAACTACAACTTCTCTCCTGAGAAATGAAGATACCCCCAGCTAGTTGTTCTTATTATTATCACTCTCATCATCTTTTTTTGCCTACGTGACACTGATGTTACTGCCCATTGTGACCAGCCTAATGATTTTTGTTCGATAACAGATCTCAAGCTGGATACCGTTTCCAATTAAGCCGTAGTGTGTCGACATAGTATGGCTTTTCTGTTCATGCATGCATGTGAAAATGATTGACTTTCTTCCTCTTCTTGGGTGACAAGCATGTGATGATGCCATTTTTAATGACCCCAATTTATTCACCTCTTGGTAGAGGAGACTTCCCACCTCGCCGGGCCAACCTAGTTGTGACAACTGTCCTATTGCGAGTACTTGCATTACTCACTGACACGACGACCCTAGCCGCGTCGGGGGAACCTCGCGACGTGGCTATGGTATTCTGCATAAGACGACTAAGTGTCATTTTCTTAAGCGTTTCTTGAGAAAAGACATTGTTCATGGCTTGTGCAAAAAGGATATTTTCCGTGCTCCAAAATGACATTTCACAAGACATTGAATATAATTTCCGTCTAAACGGTGGGTGAGATGTGCTATTAATTGTCAATAGTTTTAAGGGTGCAATAATTCGAACAGGAACAAATTTATTTCAATCATTGATACAGGTCGCACATGAACGACTGGGGACTATGAAAAAAGAAAGAAAAGAAAGGAGGAGAGCCATTGAGGACATAATTTGGCGGGCTAAAACTGCACCACATAGTGTGACGATGCGATGCCAATTAAGTACATGCCAAAGTGAAACAGGCCGGCAGTCCACAATTACACGTCACCTCCTGGTGGTACGGCACAGTGTTCCCGGGCTCATCATGGCACCATGAGACGCCGGGAAACGGATGTAGCACTTATGGTGGTAGAAGTAGACCGGCTTGAGAATGGGGATCTTGTATATGACTGTGGAGGCAACGGTGACGAGGACGGTGAATGAGCCGTTGGCAGCCTCCCTGGCCACAACCTCGGCTGCTGCGGGGTCTAGTTGCACGGCGCTGCCGTGGAACTCGGTGTGGATTACGTTCGTCGCCTTAGGGTGCTGGACGAAGAGATCCAGCACGTCGGCGCTGGGACCAAGCCGTGTCCCGTTGTAGGACGCCACCGCCGTGAGGTCGAAGTAGCGGACGACGAAGTGACGGTGCCTGTTGTGGAAGCTGATGTCAATGGCCATATCATAGTCGAGCGTGGAGGTTGAGGTTTCGTTGGTGAGGTTGAACTGGGTGAGCAGGGCAGCGTCGACACGCGGCTGCAGCTGGCTGGGGCGGAGGAGGAGCCAGAGGAGAAGCGAGACGATGGTGAAAGGGAGGAAGAACTCAACCAAGTTGTAGAGGGCGCAGAAGACCGTTAAGAAGCCGCACTGCTCTCGGGGGTTGCTGATACACATACCATCTAAACAGCAAGGTTCCGGTGGCTCGCTGGGACGACTGTGGGAAGTCGTCGTCCCGACTTGAGACACATACCTGCTCTTGGGTCGGTGAAGTCGCCGTCCCGCCTTGACAAATTCATGGCGACCTGTTCGCGAGTTATACAGCATAGGCATTGTTTTCTTTTTCTCTTTTCCTTTCTGGAAGACGGAGGGCCTAGCTAAGTGGCGACCATCCATCATTTATAGGCGCACGCTTTCTCTTCCACGATACTACTACTAGTACTGTAGTACATAACTACACTCACCGATAAAATTCGCAAAAAAAACCCCATATACTCTGTCAATAACGAACCTCTCCTCTGCCGCCTACCTAGCTACAAGATAGAGAGAAATCAGGCTTTTTTCTGCCGACTCTTTTGATCTATGCCAAATGTAAAGATGCGGGGGACTCGGCTTATGCCGTCTTTGCCAAGTATCCGCGGAGCAACACTCGGCATACAAGAAACTCGGTAACGCACGTTGTATGCTGACCAAAAAAGGCTTTTCCCCCGCTTTATAAGTAAATCAATCACCAAACCGAGCTCATACATCGTACCAACAAATAAAAAGAAAGAAATTTCAACAATACCCTGCTGGGACAACATCACATGTAAGCCGAAATAACAGTGTCTACAACACAGGGGAGAGAAAAGGAGGGTGGAGAGGAGAGCGAGGAGGCAAGCAACCCATCCATCTACTGGGCTCAGCTCGCAGAGGAGGTGGAGATCCACGGCAGATGCCACCAAGCGGTCCAGCATGACATCCAGCTGAGCCATGTCCCGCTGTCTACATAGCGGGTGCCACTGCTACAAAAAAAGTGAGACATTTGAACATCAATTCAGCCACACGTCGAAGGATGATCCGTTCTATCACCATCTTATTCCTAATAGTCCAAATAGTCCATGTCAACCCAGCAATAACAACCCAGAAGAGGCGACGCCCCCTCCCGGTCCTTCTCGCCTAGAGTTCCAGAAATTCGCCAAGGTCCGAGGCACGCCACTCGAGGCCTAGACCTTCATAGACGAAATTCCATAGGAACTGGGCCGCAGGGCATGTGAACAGAATATGGGTCTCCGTTTCTGGAGTCCCGCAAAGTCTGGGCACAAGCTATCACCAGGCCCTTGATGCTTCCGAACTTCCACCCCCCGATGGGAGGCGCTCACGCATTAGCTGCCAAACAAAGATCTTGATCTTTAGAGGGACGACGGACTTTCCATAGTTTAGAGGACCACGCTTGTCCCTGCCCTTGGAAGAGGCTGTGGTAGGCCGACTTAACCGAGAAGGACCCAGACGACGCTAAACTCCAAGTAACACTATCTGGAGCTCCATCTAAGGAGCTCGGTAACGCGTCCCTAAGCTCATCTGAAGCTAACGCTTCTACCGCACCAAATGTTCTTCGGAACGAGATGTTCCAAATACCATTTGGCACGGCGTCCCCGCTAATAGTAGTGGGTCTGAGAAAATCGCAAAAAGACTCGGGTAGACAAGCTGTAGTGGCCAATCTCCAAGCCACGAATCCACCCAAAATAGGGTGGACCTACCATTCCCAATGATAAAACGTGCCCCCTTTCGGATCTCATACTTAATGGATTGGATGGATTGCCAAAACTAGGATCCTTCCTAGCGCTCACAGGACAACAGAGGGCATCCTCATATACATGGGCAGGATGGATAGGCATGAGCCAATAAGCACGGATTTTCTCTCCTTAGAGGTGAAACTACTATTGAGAATATGCCCTAGACGCAATCATGTATGATGTAATTCCCAATGTATTGATAAAGTTAATAATTGTCCTTGTTTTGAACATCTGATATATATATCATTGAATATGTGATTCGATTGTGGAACTATGAATTCATGTTGTTCATTCTAAATTGTTTTTGGTCATTGCGGTTGTGCTAGACACACAACCTAGACTAATGTGAATGTTGGTTGACGACTCGGTTCCACTTGTCATGGGCATGCCAATGCCATTCCAACTTACACGGACTCAGCTAAAGAGTTTAGCAAGTCGGACTGACCCATATTGAGATGCAACAAGTAAGTGGTCATTTGCATGTATCAATCAATATAATCCTTAAACCTGAGGTTGTCGCACAATCCGAGTTGTTGATCATCGATTTAGTTTCTGTCAAGCGATGTTCCGTGAAAAGACAGTTATAAAGGAGGAGACCATCCGCCCAAAGACACGGGATCGAACGGTTCCGGTGTCTCCCATTAGCAATAGCATGGATGTACACCGTATTGGCGTCACCCGACAGTAGCCATTTCTGATGGCTCCGCTGCCCCCAGAAGATATCTTCTCGGCTATATATCGTCATCAACGACGCCTCCAAGGTGTACCGCTGTAACCACTCATCCGTGGACAAACCCACAGAATCTGATGCAGAATCAAGCGGCTGGATCTGCATGAAAAGAGATGCTTTGTGTCTACGGATGTCTGCACCCACGTTTGCCCCCACCCCCGCTTAAATTGGCGGATCGTCATAGCACAGTGATGCCAAACCTCCATCGCATTATATACCCGTTGAGGGGAGGCCACAACTTCTACCCACTTGAGGCCCACCGATTCCACAAAGCCTGGCTGCTCTAGCCAGAAATCCTCGAAGTGGAACCGATTAGGCCTCGGGGCTCCCCCCCCCCCATCAGATGAGAATAGGAGGGGGTTATGGTCAGATACCACGCGGGTGAGAGCCCGGAGGGAGCAGAGTGGGAAGGCCACTTCCCACTCAACCGAAACTAGGACCCGATCCAGGGCGCTCAGGATAAGGTCCACCTGGTTATTAGTCCAAGTATACCGAGCTCCCACCGACTCTATCTCCCGTAGAGGAAGTTCCGCAATGAAATCATTAAACATGCGCATCCTAGAGGTTAAAGTCTCCCACCACCACCATCGGGATGGGAGTTTGCTCCACTTTTGACGTTAGCTCTGCGAGGAACTCAGCACACCTCCTATGATCCGCGGGGCCATAGACAATAATCACCTCGAACCGGAGGCTAGAACGTCTATGGGTGAGCGACATGCTCACAAAGAACTCCCCGCGGTCCATATCATCAACCTGTAAGGTATCCTACTTAGCGCCAAGGAAGATCCCTCTTGAGTGACCCGAGGCCGGGAGCCAGTGCCAAATAAATTTATAGCGGCTGAACCAATAGAAAAGTCGTACCTAATCGTTTCTTGCAATCTCACAATGTCAACATTCTCATGCCTCATATAATCGATGAGCTGGAGCTGGCGGCCGTCAGCCTCGAACCCCCTTATGTGGAGACACTCATTGGGAAACATTATCGCGGGGGGGGGGGGGGGGGGTCCCCATACGGGTGACCGAGGGGGGCCTACCAAATGACGAGGTCCTAGACGTCTCCTTAGGGAGCCGCCCCCGCTTCCTCCCCATCTGGGGAGGGGCACTGGGGGCAGCTGGCCCCAAGGGCCGAGGAGAACTGTCATTGCCGGAAACCGGAGTCACCATATGGGTCCAGGCGACGTCGAGAGTGCCAGCTGATACGTCCATTTTGCATCACTATTTTGTATTGTAAGTTCCTGTTATTCATCGATATATTTCATATTATGATGCACTACTTATGTTATTTCATCTTATTTTGCATTTTGCTAATTATTGGAGAATAATCACCGGGACCAGAAATCAGCTCGAAAAAGCATCGTCGAGATACCCTATTTCTGAAGACCAGAAGACAAAGTGGGATGTCGGAGAAGTCTTAGATCACCAGATGAGGGAGCTAGTAAGGACGTGATCCAGAGGGTGGCCACCAGGGGCCCACACCACCTGGTGGCGCGCCCCTCCCCCTTGGTCACTCCGCCACGTAGTGTGGCCACCCTGGCCCACCACTGGCTGCCCCCTCTCGCGTACTTCATCCCCAGGGAACCCTAAGACTAGAAAAAACCATCGAGGAAATATTTCGCCGCCTCCTTGGGGAGAAAAATAATAGAGAGAGAAAAACTCTCTGGCAGGGAGAAATCTGCTGGGGAAATTCCGCCTCGGAGAGGGGAAATTATCCCCATCGTCACCGTTATCACGCCGGGCATCATCAAGATCATCCTCGTCATCATCTTCATCATCACCAGCACCATCATCCTCACCCTCCACCTCCGTCCCGCTGTAACAATTAGGATTCTATATTGTTGTTTTTTACTAGATCTCTCTCCTGGTGTGGATTACTTGTTAGTAGTTGATGCTTACGAGATTTATCAGTGTTTGCACTTTATGACCAGATTGTTATTTATTATTATATCACCTCTGATTATGATCCATATGATGTCCTGTGAGTAATTCATTTACTTCTTGAGGACATGGGAAAAGTCAAGATGTTAGTATTGGAATTATGTTGAAGTACTATCCGATGGTTTGATATTTAAGTTGTGGTGTTATTCTTCTAGTGGTTTCATGTGAACGTCGACTACATGACAGTTCATCTTTATGGGGTTAGAGGGATGCATTGTGTATTTGGCTACTAATTGTGGGATTTTTCCAAGAGTGACAGAAACCTAAACCCCCGTTAGGAAACCGATGCACGAGGGAGTGTAGGATCCCAGAGATTAAGGTTGTGGTTAGATTTATCTTAATTACTTCTTGTAGTTTGCGGATGCTTGCAAGGGGTTTAATCACAAGTATGTATTAGTCCTAGTTGGTCGGTGCATTAGCATAGGTTCACCCACACAACACCTATCAAAACAATAAATATTAATCAACTGTATGAAACAAAAGCGCTTCACAAAGTTCCCATGTGTCCTCGAGAATGTTTAGTCATCATAAGTAAACCAACCGGCTTGTCCTTTGCTCTAAAAGGATTGCGCCACTCACTGCAATTATTATTATTGTCTTTTATTTAATCGCACTTTATTTATCTTCTATATCAGAAATCACCACAAACATGTTTGCTGATGTTTAAAATGAATCCTCTATCCAACTTGCTTGTGAACACCTTCTCCTCCTCGTTGGGTTTGACACTCTTATTTATCGAAAGTACTACGATACACCCCCTATACTTGTGGGTCATCAAGACTATTTTCTGGCACCGTTGCCGGGAATGAAGCGCTATTGGTAAGTGGAATTGGTAAGACAAACTTTTACTGTGAGTGATGTTTTTATTTCTGCATGCTGCTTTATTTTATTATGGAGAAGTCTCCATTTGGTTCCCTATTTAGGAGTACTGCTAATACTTCTAGTGTAGTAGAGGACCCGTTGTCTACTCAATTAGATCCTTTTAAAATACCTATGAAAATTGTTGAAGTGTTATGGATAACTGCTATTTTGGAGATGGAACAGTCGATCCCAGTGATCATTTACTCTTTATACATGAATTATGCGAGTTATTCAGGTGTGCAGGTATTACAATGGACCAAGTTAAGAGGAAATTATTCTCTTTATCACTAAAGGGCAGAGCTGCGGAATGGTTTAAAATGCTGAAGAATGGCTGATGACCCACAAGTATAGGGGATCGAAACAGTCTTCGAGGGAAGTAAAACCCAAATTTATTGATTCGACACAAGGGGAGCCAAAGAATATTTATTAGCCTCAACAGCTGAGTTGTCAATTCAGCCGCACCTGAAAGTAGACTTGCTCGCAACAATTTATCAGTGGTAACAGTTTTATAGCAGCAGTAGAAATAAAAGAACAGCAGTAGCAATCACGGAAAATAGCAGGATCGAGAGTACCATAGGCCTAGAGAAAATGGATGAACGGGTGTTGCATGGATAACAAAGGTCATGAAATAATATAAACATGGGCTTTGCAGATAATAATAATAGAACATTCAACTTCTAGGCAAACCATAGGCATGTGTTCCAATATAGTCATACGTGCTCGCAATGAGAAACTTGCACAACATCTTTTGTCCTACCAGCCCGTGGCTGCGGGACCTCTCGGGAAACTACTGGTAGTTAAGGTGCTCCTTTTAATAAAACACCGGAGCAAAGCATTAACACTCTGTGAACACACGTGATCCTCACATCACAGCCATCCCCTCCGATTGTCCCAATTTCTGTCACTTTGGGGCCTCGGGTTCTGGACAATGACATGTGTAAACAACTTGCAGATATGATTAAGAAACATAATTATACTCATGAAACAATAACATGTTCAGATCTGAGATCATGGCACTCGGGCCCAAAGTGACAAGAATTAAGTATAACAAGTTGCAACAACGGTAGAAAACACTAACAATGGATACTAGGCACTGTGCCCTAAAAATCTGGCATTATTACATGTTCAATCTCATCCAATCCCTTCCACCCCTCTCTACAGCGGTGTTTACTCACACATGGACGGGGGAATCATTGATGGTTGATGGAGAAGAGGTGGAGGTGTTGATGGCGATGATCTCCTTCGAATCCCCGTCCCGGCAGGGCACTAGAACAAGAACTTCTGATCCCTAAATCAAGTTTCGAGGTGGCGGCGGCGCTCTGTTGTGTTTCTGTGGAATATGACGAACCCCCTGTAGTTTTAGGGTTGAGGACGTTATGTAGTCGAAAGGGGAGCCCGAGGGGGTGCCTGGGGGCCCCACACCACCAGGCCGCGAGGCCAAGGGGGGCACGCCCAGGGGTGGTGTGGCCCTCTCCCAGCCCCTCTCCGGGACTCCTTCTGGCTCCGGGGTATTTGGGTGTTTTAAGGTCTTTGGGATCTTTTCTGGACATTTTCCCGAATATTGATTTTGCTGCACAAAAATGAGACACTAAGGTAATTCTGCTGAAAACAGCGTTAGTCCGTTAGTGGTATCCAAAACTCACAAGTTTGGAGGAAAACAATAAGAAAAGTGTTCGGAAAAGAAGATACGTTTTGGACGTATCAATGGCCGATCTATTGAATGGGAGGAAATTGCACCTCTCTTTTATTCTAAATTCTATCCTCCCAGTGAGATTCGTAAGGACCGGAAACAAATATATAATTTCTAACCTCGTGTGGAGAGAGTATTGCCTAAGCTTGGGGTAGATTGAAGCTATTAATTCCCAAATGTCTCATTCATGAGCTCCCAGTAATATTGTTATTAATAATTTATATGCAAGGCTTTCTCTTCATGATAAAGATTTATTTAATGCTTCTTGTTCTGGATCACGTATGAAAGGAGAAGCTAAATGGGATCTTATTGACCGTATTCAAGAAAATACTTAAGGATGGGAGAATGACAAAGGTAGAAAGTCAGGTATAAATTATGATTATGAATGCATTAAATCTTTTGTGGGAACCAATGACTGCTATAATGTTAGTGCTGTTTGTGGTCTTGACTCTCAAATATTTGCAAAATGTTTTAAGGCCTTTGCCTCCTATCTTGATATTCCCAAAGTAGCGAAATAAGTACCATGCACCTTATAAAGATAATGTTAATTGTGTTCCTGCTAGAAACATAAAAGTTCATGCTGTTAATTCTGTTGTGCCTTAACTAAGGATGGCAATGGGTAGGGTATGGGGCGGGTAGAGCAATACCATACCCATACCCGTATAGTCAACGGGTAGAGAACTCTATCCATACCCGTACCCATGGGTATGAAACTCTACCCATATCCATACCCGTCGGATACCCGTACCCATTGGATACCCAACGGGTACACAACCTATTATATTTATCAATGGTATATTTGACAAAATTATCAGTTCGATCAATTGTATGCCTCATCGCCTGGGAATTTATTTTCTTAATTTGAGTATTTGGAAGATAGGAGGATTAAGGAGTGATCGCGGTTTGGGAGATTTGAGAGACGGGGGGATTATGAGGACACTTTGACCGACCCTTCGCCTCATCGCCTTAACCCTAGTCATGACCTTGTGGGTTGCTTCCTTCTAGGCTACATATGGCCAAAGTGGCCCACATGTCTGTATAAATGGGTAGGGTAAGGGTATACCCACGGGTACAACACGATACCCATGACCTACTCATGACTTGACGGGTAGGGTACGGGTACTACCCATGGGTATAAAAATGTACCCATACCCTGCCCATACGGGTCGAATACCCGCGAATACCCGTACCCACGGTTGAAATTGCCATCCTTAGCCTTAACCTTATATTGAGAAAATGCCTTTCCCTGCTAAGGTAAAGGAACATTTTATTATACCAAGTGTGGTTAACAAAAGTACAAAGAAATCTATAGAACATGATGAAGAAATAACTGTTGAACCTACAGTAGAATTAGTTAAAGACATTGTCTCTGAAAATGAAGAGATGGACACATTATCTTCTGTGAGGATGCGTGTAATATTGTTTCACATCCTAGTAAATCTAGGAAAACTAGTGTTCATGTGCTTTCTGTTAGGATAGGTGATCATTGCTATTATGGTTTATGTGATATTGGTGCAAGGCCAGTCCTATTCGTTAAGATCTTTATAGAGAAATCATGCATGAAATTGGTTCTTGTGAATTGTAGATGTTGATGTGGTTATTCAGCTTGGTAATAGACAAACTATCTCACTCACCAATTGGTATTGTTAGAGAAGTAGAAGTTTTATGTGGTAAGACTAAATATCCTGCTGATTTTTTAGTACTTTGTCCAGCTGCTTGTAAAACTTGTCCTATCATTTTTGGTAGACCTTTCTTTAACACTTGTGGTGTTGTTACAGATTGTAAGAAGGTGAAAATATTGACTAAATTTGATGGAAAATCTTATGAGTTTAATTTTTATAAATTTGCTAGAGCTCCTTATGAATATGAATTTCCTAATGAAGATTTTAGAGTTGAACAACTTGCCTCTATTGCTATTGCCCGTAACAAAGCTTTGCAGCAATACATGGAGGACCACGAAAGTGAGGTTTTTATGGAAGAAAGAAATGAGATTGGCGATATTCTTCTTCGTCAACCAGCGATGCTGAAACACAATTTACATGTGGAAGACTTGGGTACTACATTAGCACGCAAGGAGGATCCTGTTTTTGATTAAAAACCTTTCCCTCATGATTTAAATATGCTTATGTTTCTGATAAGAAGACATATCATGTTATACTAGCTCTAAACTTTCAGGTAAAGAAGAGTAAATGTTACTGGAAATATTGAAGAAACACCGTGGGGCTATTGGATAAACACTTGATGATTTGAAAGGGTTTTCCCCTGCTATATGTCAGCATGCTATTAATATGGAACCTGATGCAAAGTTTGTTGAACATCAACGTTGTTTAATTCCTAAGATGAAGGAAGTGGTAAGAAATGAGGTATTTAAACTCTTTGATGCTGGTATTATTTATCCTATTGCTGATAGATGGGTAAGTCATCTCCATTGTGTCCCTAAGAAAGGAGGAATGACTGTTGTGCCAAATGAAAATGATAAGCTTATTCCTCAAAGAGTAGTAGTTGGTTATAGGATATGCATTGATTTTAGAATGTTAACAAAAGTCACTAAGAAAGATCATTATCCTTTACCTTTTATTGATCAAATGTTAGAAATGTTGTCTAGGAAAAATCATTTTTGCTTTCTTGATGGTTATTCTGGGTTCTTTCAAATTGCTGTTAGGAAACAAGATAAAGAGAAAACAAATTTTACTTGTCCTTCTGGAACTTATGCTTATAGACGTATGAATTTTGGTTTGTGTAATGCTCCTGCTACGTTTCAAAGATGCATGTCTGCTATTTTTCATGGTTTTTGTGAGGAAATTGTGGAAGTATTCATGGATGATTTCTCCGTCTATGGGACTTCTTTTGATAACTTCTTGCACAATCTTGATAAAGTTTTGGAGTGATGTGAGGAAACTAATCTTGTTCTTAATTTGGCGAAATGCCACTTTATGGTTAATGAAGGAATTTTTCTTGGACATAAAATTTCTGAAAGAGGTATTGAAGTTGACAGAGATAAGTGGAAGCAATTGAGAAAATGGTCTGTCGCAGGGATGTTAAAGGTATTCGTAGTGTTCTTGGGCATGCTGGTTTCTATAGGAGGTTTATTAAAAATTTATCTAAAATATCAAAGCCTCTTACTAATCTTCTCCAAAAAACACATACATTTTTATGATGATTGCAACGAAGCTTTTGAAACTCTAAAGAAGGCTATAACTACTAATCCTATTGTTCAGCAACCGGATTGGAATTCGCCCTTTAAAATTATGTGTGATGCTAGTGATTTTGCTGTATGTGTTGTTCTTGGACAGCGAATAGATAAGAAACTGAATGTTATTCATTATGCTAGTAAGACTCTTGATGCTGCTCAAAAGAATTATGCTACCACTAAGAAATAGTTCCTAGCTGTAGTGTTTATGGTGATAAGTTTAGACCTTATATTGTTCATTCAAAAGTCTATTCACATTGATCATGCTGCTATTAAATATATTATGGAAAAGAAAGATGCTAAGCCTAGGCTTATTAGATGGGTGTTGCTTTTACAAGAATTTGATTTGCATATTGTTGGTAGGAAGGGAGCTGAAAATCCTGTTGCTGATAATTTATCTAGATTGGAAAACATTGCTTATGACTATATTCCTGTTAATGGTAGTTTGCCAAAATGAACAACTAGATGCAATAAAAGTAAACTCCCAAGATAGTCCTTGGTATGCAGATTACGCTAACTTTATTGTTTCCATGTATTTGCCTCCAACCTTTACGGCTCAGCAAAGAAGGAAACTCTTTTATGACTGGAGTCATTATTTTTGGGATGACCCACACTTATATAAAGAAGGAGTAGATGATATTATGTGAAGATGTGTTCCAGAACATGAACAACGAGAGATATTGAGAAAGTTACATGGCAGTGCTTATGGAGGACACCACGCTCGAGATCGACCTGCACAGAAGGTTCTACAATCAGGTTTGGCCTACTCTCTTTAAAGATGCACGAAAGTTTATTTTATATGGTGATGAATGTCAAATAGTTGGTAATATTACTAGACGTAATGAAATTCCTATGAATTATTCTCTTGTTATTGAACCTTTCGATTGTTGGGGTTTTGACTTTATGGGTCTGTTTCCTCCTTCGAATGGTTATACTCATATACTTGTTTGTTGTTGATTATTACTAAATAGATAGAGGCTATACCTACAAAGAGTGCTCATGGTGAAACCTCATTTAAAAATGCTTAAAGATGTTATTTTCCCAAGGTTTGGTGTGCCTAGATATCTTATGACTGACGAAGGTTCTCATTTTATTCATGGTGGTTTTAGAAAAACCCTTGCAAAGTATTATATTAATCATAGAATTGCCTCAGCTTATCATCCTCAAACAAGTGGGCAAGTAGAATTACCAAATCGAGAAATTAGATCTATCTTACGAAAGAATGTTAATAAATCTAGGAAAAATTGGTCTGATAAATTAAATGATGCTTTATGGGATTATAGAACTGCTTATAAAAATTCTATGGGTATGTACCATTATAAAATGGTTTATGGAAAAGGTTGTCACTTGCCTTTAGAATTAGAACACAAAGCTTATTGGGCAGTGAGAGAACTAAATAGAGATTTTTAAACTTGGCGCTAAGAAAAGGATGCTTGACTTGAGTTATTTAGATATATGGAGAAGTGAAGCCGATGAAAATGCTAGATTCTTTAAGGAGAAAGTTAAAAAATGGCATGATAAGATAATTCTGAAGAGTTTCTTGTGGGTGATAAAGTTCAATTGTATAGGTCTTGTCACAGATTTTTTGCAGGAAAATTACTCTCGAAATGGAAAGGACCTTTTGAAATCGAAGAAGTGTATCGTTCGGGTGCAATAAAACTTGTTTCCCTTAAAGATAACACAACACAAGTGGTGAATGGGCAAAGACTCAAACATTATATTTCCGGAGATTCTTATGATGAAGATGTTGATACTATTCAAGTGGTGACTCCGGAGGAGTTCATTAAAGAGAATATTCGAGAAACTACAGAGTCTATTTTTGAATAGGTAACAATTTTGGTAAGAAAAAGTTCGCGTTTTATCTTCCAACTTGTATTTTTTTTGTTTATGAAAAATATGAAAAATAATGAGCCAAAAAAGGGTAGGAGACGGTGCCCAAGGGCACCACACCACCTGGTGGCGCGGGCCCACGCCTGGCCGCGCCACCACATGGTGTGGGCACCTCGGAGCCCGTATCCGACCCATTTTCGCCCTGCACCTTCCTTTTGTTACGTAATTTTTTGCTATATAATCCCCGGGACCCCCGAGGTCCGTATATTGTTTTCTCGTCGTGTTTGAATTTTGATCTATTTCTATCAGGATCTGTTTTCAGTTTTGGAAGCACCATGGTCTCCGACAAGAACCACAAGGGGAAGGGACCCATGGAAGATGATCTCCAAGGTCCCAAGCGCAAGAATATGTGCCAAAGCGTCAAGAGGGAAGAAAACAGGATGTCATCTAGTAACGCTGGATGTGGTTTTTCTCATAATATGTAGGGACCAAGACCATCAGTTACAGGCCTCAGCCCCATCCCTAGAGTAGAAGAAGCCCTTCGAGTTGCAGAGGAGCTCTGTGATCGGTATCGAGCTCTAAGGAAGGAGGTAGAGATACTTGAAGAGGAGAATGACAGACTTCGCAAGATGCTGGAGCATTTTCATATGTTAATGAAGGATTCACCATCACCACCGAAGGAGTAATTCATCATTGGTATTGGCATCCCATTGGCTTGTTCCAAGCTTGGGGAGTGTCGCGGTATCACACCTTTATCTTTCACGCTTTTACTTTTTAGTAGAGTCATATCATGAGTAGAGAAGTTATCATATAGGATGGTTTGCAGTATGGAAGTATCTCTCATTTAGTTGGTTATCGATGTATCCCTTGGTGTGAGTTGTCGTTATGAAATATTAATGAGAAGTTTTATCATTACTTTCTGCACACTTTATTTTAGTTGGCAATTTCTGTTATATGGTTGATCTTGTTGTTAGTATTGTTATCAATATCGGATCATCAAATTACTCTGTTTGGTTTTGGAAAATTAAGCATTGGTCAGTAGCAACAATACTTTGAGGCTTAAGTAGAAAAGAGGGAGATGCATGTAGATATATTATTCCATTATCTTTCTTTCTTGTTGGCTCATAAGCTTAGTATTCTCAAGTTAAGATCATCTGTACTTCCAAGGAAGATTGCATGACTGTTCCTATCACATGTATATTTGCTTGTTTTCCCTCAACTCTTATTCTTGCTACCCTGCCTTGCTAGCCAAAAACCTGTACTGAGAGGGAATGCTTCTCGTGCATCCAAACCTTAAGCCAAAAACCATGCCACTTGTGTCCACCATACCTACCTATATGTGGTATTTAACCGCCACTCCAAGTAAATTTCTCATGTGCTGCCTTTAAAACCTTCAAAATTATACATGTTTTGTGCCCCTATTTTATAGCTCATGAGGATGTAGGTAGACAGTATTTATTTTACTCGTTGATTGGACTTTACACACCTGGACTAGTGGCACATCCGCTTATCCAACTGCTAGAAGAGCTGGCAATGGGGTTCCCAGCCCCAAACTTAATTACTATAATTCTCTTCACTCATTTTGCCCCTGATTTATCAGTCAAAGCATAATTGTGTAAAAAAAAGAGAAGAGGGATGATCTACTACCACAGTAGAGTCCTACAATGGGAGTCGTTCTTGTAAGGTCTAGTTGGCTTGTGACTTACTGTACTGTTTGCTTGATGATTCGTTGATATAGACATACACCTCTCTCAAAATTGTTTTCATCACCTCTGTTTATCAAATAAAAATCTCTAGCACATGAGTTAGTCCCTGCTTCCCTCTGCGAAGGGCCTATCTTTTACTTTTATGTTGATTCAGTAAACCTAGTTCTTTCTTTGTTAAGCAAGCATTTGAGTTGTTGTGATCCAATAATACGTTCATTTTGCATCACTATTTTATATCATAATTGTTTGTTATTCATCGATATATTTAATGTTATGATGCATCTCTTATGTTATTTTATCTTATTTTGCATGTTTTATAATTTTTGGAGAATAAACACCGGGACCAGAAATCTGATGGAAAAAGCACCGTCGAGATACCATATTTCAGAAGATCAGAAGAAGAAGAGGGACATCCGGGGGTTCCTAAAAGTCCCAAGGAGGAACACAGCCAGAAGGAGACTGTGGGAAGTCGTCGTCCCGACTTGAGACACATACCTGCTCTTGGGTCGGTGAAGTCGCCGTCCCGCCTTGACAAATTCATGGCGACCTGTTCGCGAGTTATACAGCATAGGCATTGTTTTCTTTTTCTCTTTTCCTTTCTGGAAGACGGAGGGCCTAGCTAAGTGGCGACCATCCATCATTTATAGGCGCACGCTTTCTCTTCCACGATACTACTACTAGTACTATAGTACATAACTACACTCACCGATAAAATTCGCAAAAAAAACCCCATATACTCTGTCAATAACGAACCTCTCCTCTGCCGCCTACCTAGCTACAAGATAGAGAGAAATCAGGCTTTTTTCTGCCGACTCTTTTGATCTATGCCAAATGTAAAGATGCGGGGGACTCGGCTTATGCCGTCTTTGCCAAGTATCCGCGGAGCAACACTCGGCATACAAGAAACTCGGTAACGCACGTTGTATGCTGACCAAAAAAGGCTTTTCCCCCGCTTTATAAGTAAATCAATCACCAAACCGAGCTCATACACCGTACCAACAAAGAAAAAGAAAGAAATTTCAACAATACCCTGCTGGGACAACATCACATGTAAGCCGAAATAACAGTGTCTACAACACAGGGGAGAGAAAAGGAGGGTGGAGAGGAGAGCGAGGAGGCAAGCAACCCATCCATCTACTGGGCTCAGCTCGCAGAGGAGGTGGAGATCCACGGCAGATGCCACCAAGCGGTCCAGCATGACATCCAGCTGAGCCATGTCCCGCTGTCTACATAGCGGGTGCCACTGCTACAAAAAAAGTGAGACATTTGAACATCGATTCAGCCACACGTCGAAGGATGATCCGTTCTATCACCATCTTATTCCTAATAGTCCAAATAGTCCATGTCAACCCAGCAATAACAACCCAGAAGAGGCGACGCCCCCTCCCGGTCCTTCTCGCCTAGAGTTCCAGAAATTCGCCAAGGTCCGAGGCACGCCACTCGAGGCCTAGACCTTCATAGACGAAATTCCATAGGAACTGGGCCGCAGGGCATGTGAACAGAATATGGGTCTCCGTTTCTGGAGTCCCGCAAAGTCTGGGCACAAGCTATCACCAGGCCCTTGATGCTTCCGAACTTCCACCCCCCGATGGGAGGCGCTCACGCATTAGCTGCCAAACAAAGATCTTGATCTTTAGAGGACGGCGGACTTTCCATAGTTTAGAGACCACGCTTGTCCCTGCCCTTGGAAGAGGCTGTGGTAGGCCGACTTAACCGAGAAGGACCCAGACGACGCTAAACTCCAAGTAACACTATCTGGAGCTCCATCTAAGGAGCTCGGTAACGCGTCCCTAAGCTCATCTAAAGCTAACGCTTCTACCGCACCAAATGTTCTTCGGAACGAGATGTTCCAAATACCATTTGGCACGGCGTCCCCGCTAATAGTAGTGGGTCTGAGAAAATCGCAAAAAGACTCGGGTAGACAAGCTGTAGTGGCCAATCTCCAAGCCACGAATCCACCCAAAATAGGGTGGACCTACCATTCCCAATGATAAAACGTGCCCCCCCCTTTCGGATCTCATACTTAATGGATTGGATGGATTGCCAAAACTAGGATCCTTCCTAGCGCTCACAGGACAACAGAGGGCATCCTCATATACATGGGCAGGATGGATAGGCATGAGCCAATAAGCACGGATTTTCTCTCCTTAGAGGTGAAACTACTATTGAGAATATGCCCTAGACGCAATCATGTATGATGTAATTCCCAATGTATTTAAAAATAATAATTGTCCTTGTTTTGAACATCTGATATATATATCATTGAATATGTGATTCGATTGTGGAACTATGAATTCATGTTGTTCATTCTAAATTGTTTTTGGTCATTGCGGTTGTGCTAGACACACAACCTAGACTAATGTGAATGTTGGTTGACGACTCGGTTCCACTTGTCATGGGCATGCCAATGCCATTCCAACTTACACGGACTCAGCTAAAGAGTTTAGCAAGTCGGACTGACCCATATTGAGATGCAACAAGTAAGTGGTCATTTGCATGTATCAATCAATATAATCCTTAAACCTGAGGTTGTCGCACAATCCGAGTTGTTGATCATCGATTTAGTTTCTGTCAAGCGATGTTCCGTGAAAAGACAGTTATAAAGGAGGAGACCATCCGCCCAAAGACACGGGATCGAACGGTTCCGGTGTCTCCCATTAGCAATAGCATGGATGTACACCGTATTGGCGTCACCCGACAGTAGCCATTTCTGATGGCTCCGCTGCCCCCAGAAGATATCTTCTCGGCTATATATCGTCATCAACGACGCCTCCAAGGTGTACCGCTGTAACCACTCATCCGTGGACAAACCCACAGAATCTGATGCAGAATCAAGCGGCTGGATCTGCATGAAAAGAGATGCTTTGTGTCTACGGATGTCTGCACCCACGTTTGCCCCCCCCCCTTAAATTGGCGGATCGTCATAGCACAGTGATGCCAAACCTCCATCGCATTATATACCCGTTGAGGGGAGGCCACAACTTCTACCCACTTGAGGCCCACCGATTCCACAAAGCCTGGCTGCTCTAGCCAGAAATCCTCGAAGTGGAACCGATTAGGCCTCGGGGCTCCCCCCCCCCCATCAGATGAGAATAGGAGGGGGTTATGGTCAGATACCACGCGGGTGAGAGCCCGGAGGGAGCAGAGTGGGAAGGCCACTTCCCACTCAACCGAAACTAGGACCCGATCCAGGGCGCTCAGGATAAGGTCCACCTGGTTATTAGTCCAAGTATACCGAGCTCCCACCGACTCTATCTCCCTAGAGGAAGTTCCGCAATGAAATCATTAAACATGCGCATCCTAGAGGTTAAAGTCTCCCACCACCACCATCGGGATGGGAGTTTGCTCCACTTTTGACGTTAGCTCTGCGAGGAACTCAGCACACCTCCTATGATCCGCGGGGCCATAGACAATAATCACCTCGAACCGGAGGCTAGAACGTCTATGGGTGAGCGACATGCTCACAAAGAACTCCCCGCGGTCCATATCATCAACCTGTAAGGTATCCTACTTAGCGCCAAGGAAGATCCCTCTTGAGTGACCCGAGGCCGGGAGCCAGTGCCAAATAAATTTATAGCGGCTGAACCAATAGAAAAGTCGTACCTAATCGTTTCTTGCAATCTCACAATGTCAACATTCTCATGCCTCATATAATCGATGAGCTGGAGCTGGCGGCCGTCAGCCTCGAACCCCCTTATGTTCCAAATAAATGTGGAGACACTCATTGGGAAACATTATCGCGGGGGGGAGGGGGGGGTCCCCATACGGGTGACCGAGGGGGGCCTACCAAATGACGAGGTCCTAGACGTCTCCTTAGGGAGCCGCCCCCGCTTCCTCCCCATCTGGGGAGGGGCACTGGGGGCAGCTGGCCCCAAGGGCCGAGGAGAACTGTCATTGCCGGAAACCGGAGTCACCATATGGGTCCAGGCGACGTCGAGAGTGCCAGCTGATACGTCCATTTTGCATCACTATTTTGTATTGTAAGTTCCTGTTATTCATCGATATATTTCATATTATGATGCACTACTTATGTTATTTCATCTTATTTTGCATTTTGCTAATTATTGGAGAATAATCACCGGGACCAGAAATCAGCTCGAAAAAGCATCGTCGAGATACCCTATTTCTGAAGACCAGAAGACAAAGTGGGATGTCGGAGAAGTCTTAGATCACCAGATGAGGGAGCTAGTAAGGACGTGATCCAGAGGGTGGCCACCAGGGGCCCACACGACCTGGTGGCGCGCCCCTCCCCCTTGGTCACTCCGCCACGTAGTGTGGCCACCCTGGCCCACCACTGGCTGCCCCCCTCGCGTACTTCATCCCCAGGGAACCCTAAGACTAGAAAAAACCATCGAGGAAATATTTCGCCGCCTCCTTGGGGAGAAAAAATAGAGAGAGAAAAACTCTCTGGCAGGGAGAAATCTGCTGGGGAAATTCCGCCTCGGAGAGGGGAAATTATCCCCATCGTCACCGTTATCACGCCGGGCATCATCAAGATCATCCTCGTCATCATCTTCATCATCACCAGCACCATCATCCTCACCCTCCACCTCCGTCCCCTGTAACAATTAGGATTCTATATTGTTGTTTTTTACTAGATCTCTCTCCTGGTGTGGATTACTTGTTAGTAGTTGATGCTTACGAGATTTATCAGTGTTTGCACTTTATGACCAGATTGTTATTTATTATTATATCACCTCTGATTATGATCCATATGATGTCCTGTGAGTAATTCATTTACTTCTTGAGGACATGGGAAAAGTCAAGATGTTAGTATTGGAATTATGTTGAAGTACTATCCGATGGTTTGATATTTAAGTTGTGGTGTTATTCTTCTAGTGGTTTCATGTGAACGTCGACTACATGACAGTTCATCTTTATGGGGTTAGAGGATGCATTGTGTATTTGGCTACTAATTGTGGGATTTTTCCAAGAGTGACAGAAACCTAAACCCCCGTTAGGAAACCGATGCACGAGGGAGTGTAGGATCCCAGAGATTAAGGTTGTGGTTAGATTTATCTTAATTACTTCTTGTAGTTTGCGGATGCTTGCAAGGGGTTTAATCACAAGTATGTATTAGTCCTAGTTGGTCGGTGCATTAGCATAGGTTCACCCACACAACACCTATCAAAACAATAAATATTAATCAACTGTATGAAACAAAAGCGCTTCACAAAGTTCCCATGTGTCCTCGAGAATGTTTAGTCATCATAAGTAAACCAACCGGCTTGTCCTTTGCTCTAAAAGGATTGCGCCACTCACTGCAATTATTATTATTGTCTTTTATTTAATCGCACTTTATTATCTTCTATATCAAAAATCACCACAAACATGTTTGCTGATGTTTAAAATGAATCCTCTATCCAACTTGCTTGTGAACACCTTCTCCTCCTCGTTGGGTTTGACACTCTTATTTATCGAAAGTACTACGATACACCCCCTATACTTGTGGGTCATCAAGACTATTTTCTGGCACCATTGCCGGGAATGAAGCGCTATTGGTAAGTGGAATTGGTAAGACAAACTTTTACTGTGAGTGATGTTTTTATTTCTGCATGCTGCTTTATTTTATTATGGAGAAGTCTCCATTTGGTTCCCTATTTAGGAGTACTGCTAATACTTCTAGTGTAGTAGAGGACCCGTTGTCTACTCAATTAGATCCTTTTAAAATACCTATGAAAATTGTTGAAGTGTGGATAACTGCTATTTTGGAGATGGAACAGTCGATCCCAGTGATCATTTACTCTTTATACATGAATTATGCGAGTTATTCAGTGTGCAGGTATTACAATGGACCAAGTTAAGAGGAAATTATTCTCTTTATCACTAAAGGGCAGAGCTGCGGAATGGTTTAAAATGCTGAAGAATGGCTGATGACCCACAAGTATAGGGGATCGAAACAGTCTTCGAGGGAAGTAAAACCCAAATTTATTGATTCGACACAAGGGGAGCCAAAGAATATTTATTAGCCTCAACAGCTGAGTTGTCAATTCAGCCGCACCTGAAAGTAGACTTGCTCGCAACAATTTATCAGTGGTAACAGTTTTATAGCAGCAGTAGAAATAAAAGAACAGCAGTAGCAATCACGGAAAATAGCAGGATCGAGAGTACCATAGGCCTAGAGAAAATGGATGAACGGGTGTTGCATGGATAACAAAGGTCATGAAATAATATAAACATGGGATTTGCAGATAATAATAATAGAACATTCAACTTCTAGGCAAACCATAGGCATGTGTTCCAATATAGTCATACGTGCTCGCAATGAGAAACTTGCACAACATCTTTTGTCCTACCAGCCCGTGGCTGCGGGACCTCTCGGGAAACTACTGCTAGTTAAGGTGCTCCTTTTAATAAAACACCGGAGCAAAGCATTAACACTCTGTGAACACACGTGATCCTCACATCACAGCCATCCCCTCCGATTGTCCCAATTTATGTCACTTTGGGGCCTCGGGTTCTGGACAATGACATGTGTAAACAACTTGCAGATATGATTAAGAAACATAATTATACTCATGAAACAATAACATGTTCAGATCTGAGATCATGGCACTCGGGCCCAAAGTGACAAGAATTAAGTATAACAAGTTGCAACAACGGTAGAAAACACTAACAATGGATACTAGGCACTGTGCCCTAAAAATCTGGCATTATTACATGTTCAATCTCATCCAATCCCTTCCACCCCTCTCATCCTACAGCGGTGTTTACTCACACATGGACGGGGGAATCATTGATGGTTGATGGAGAAGAGGTGGAGGTGTTGATGGCGATGATCTCCTTCGAATCCCCGTCCCGGCAGGGCACTAGAACAAGAACTTCTGATCCCTAAATCAAGTTTCGAGGTGGCGGCGGCGCTCTGTTGTGTTTCTGTGGAATATGACGAACCCCCTGTAGTTTTAGGGTTGAGGACGTTATGTAGTCGAAAGGGGAGCCCGAGGGGGTGCCTGGGGGCCCCACACCACCAGGCCGCGAGGCCAAGGGGGGCACGCCCAGGGGTGGTGTGGCCCTCTCCCAGCCCCTCTCCGGGACTCCTTCTGGCTCCGGGGGTATTTGGGTGTTTTAAGGTCTTTGGGATCTTTTCTGGACATTTTCCCGAATATTGATTTTGCTGCACAAAAATGAGACACTAAGGTAATTCTGCTGAAAACAGCGTTAGTCCGTGTTAGTGGTATCCAAAACTCACAAGTTTAGAGGAAAACAATAAGAAAAGTGTTCGGAAAAGAAGATACGTTTTGGACGTATCAATGGCCGATCTATTGAATGGGAGGAAATTGCACCTCTCTTTTATTCTAAATTCTATCCTCCCAGTGAGATTCGTAAGGACCGGAAACAAATATATAATTTCTAACCTCGTGTGGAGAGAGTATTGCCTAAGCTTGGGGTAGATTGAAGTTATTAATTCCCAAATGTCTCATTCATGAGCTCCCAGTAATATTGTTATTAATAATTTATATGCAAGGCTTTCTCTTCATGATAAAGATTTATTTAATGCTTCTTGTTCTGGATCACGTATGAAAGGAGAAGCTAAATGGGATCTTATTGACCGTATTCAAGAAAATACTTAAGGATGGGAGAATGACAAAGGTAGAAAGTCAGGTATAAATTATGATTATGAATGCATTAAATCTTTTGTGGGAACCAATGACTGCTATAATGTTAGTGCTGTTTGTGGTCTTGACTCTCAAATATTTGCAAAATGTTTTAAGGCCTTTGCCTCCTATCTTGATATTCCCAAACAGTAGCGGAATAAGTACCATGCACCTTATAAAGATAATGTTAATTGTGTTCCTGCTAGAAACATAAAAGTTCATGCTGTTAATTCTGTTGTGCCTTAACTAAGGATGGCAATGGGTAGGGTATGGGGCGGGTAGAGCAATACCATACCCATACCCGTATAGTCAACGGGTAGAGAACTCTATCCATACCCGTACCCATGGGTATGAAACTCTACCCATATCCATACCCGTCGGATACCCGTACCCATTGGATACCCAACGGGTACACAACCTATTATATTTATCAATGGTATATTTGACAAAATTATCAGTTCGATCAATTGTATGCCTCATCGCCTGGGAATTTATTTTCTTAATTTGAGTATTTGGAAGATAGGAGGATTAAGGAGTGATCGCGGTTTGGGGAGATTTGAGAGACGGGGGGATTATGAGGACACTTTGACCGACCCTTCGCCTCATCGCCTTAACCCTAGAGTCATGACCTTGTGGGTTGCTTCCTTCTAGGCTACATATGGCCAAAGTGGCCCACATGTCTGTATAAATGGGTAGGGTAAGGGTATACCCACGGGTACAACACGATACCCATGACCTACTCATGACTTGACGGGTAGGGTACGGGTACTACCCATGGGTATAAAAATGTACCCATACCCTGCCCATACGGGTCGAATACCCGCGAATACCCGTACCCACGGTTGAAATTGCCATCCTTAGCCTTAACCTTATATTGAGAAAATGCCTTTCCCTGCTAAGGTAAAGGAACATTTTATTATACCAAGTGTGGTTAACAAAAGTACAAAGAAATCTATAGAACATGATGAAGAAATAACTGTTGAACCTACAGTAGAATTAGTTAAAGACATTGTCTCTGAAAATGAAGAAGATGGACACATTATCTTCTGTGAGGATGCGTGTAATATTTTTCACATCCTAGTAAATCTAGGAAAACTAGTGTTCATGTGCTTTCTGTTAGGATAGGTGATCATTGCTATTATGGTTTATGTGATATTGGTGCAAGGCCTAGTCCTATTCGTTAAGATCTTTATAGAGAAATCATGCATGAAATTGGTTCTTGTGAATTGAAGATGTTGATGTGGTTATTCAGCTTGGTAATAGACAAACTATCTCACCAATTGGTATTGTTAGAGAAGTAGAAGTTTTATGTGGTAAGACTAAATATCCTGCTGATTTTTTAGTACTTTGTCCAGCTGCTTGTAAAACTTGTCCTATCATTTTTGGTAGACCTTTCTTTAACACTTGTGGTGTTGTTACAGATTGTAAGAAGGTGAAAATATTGACTAAATTTGATGGAAAATCTTATGAGTTTAATTTTTATAAATTTGCTAGAGCTCCTTATGAATATGAATTTCCTAATGAAGATTTTAGAGTTGAACAACTTGCCTCTATTGCTATTGCCCGTAACAAAGCTTTGCAGCAATACATGGAGGACCACGAAAGTGAGGTTTTTATGGAAGAAAGAAATGAGATTGGCGATATTCTTCTTCGTCAACCAGCGATGCTGAAACACAATTTACATGTGGAAGACTTGGGTACTACATTAGCACGCAAGGAGGATCCTGTTTTTGATTAAAAACCTTTCCCTCATGATTTAAATATGCTTATGTTTCTGATAAGAAGACATATCATGTTATACTAGCTCTAAACTTTCAGGTAAAGAAGAGTAAATGTTACTGGAAATATTGAAGAAACACCGTGGGGCTATTGGATAAACACTTGATGATTTGAAAGGGTTTTCCCCTGCTATATGTCAGCATGCTATTAATATGGAACCTGATGCAAAGCAGTTTGTTGAACATCAACGTTGTTTAATTCCTAAGATGAAGGAAGTGGTAAGAAATGAGGTATTTAAACTCTTTGATGCTGGTATTATTTATCCTATTGCTGATAGTAGATGGGTAAGTCATCTCCATTGTGTCCCTAAGAAAGGAGGAATGACTGTTGTGCCAAATGAAAATGATAAGCTTATTCCTCAAAGAGTAGTAGTTGGTTATAGGATATGCATTGATTTTAGAATGTTAACAAAGTCACTAAGAAAGATCATTATCCTTTACCTTTTATTGATCAAATGTTAGAAATGTTGTCTAGGAAAAATCATTTTTGCTTTCTTGATGGTTATTCTGGGTTCTTTCAAATTGCTGTTAGGAAACAAGATAAAGAGAAAACAAATTTTACTTGTCCTTCTGGAACTTATGCTTATAGACGTATGAATTTTGGTTTGTGTAATGCTCCTGCTACGTTTCAAAGATGCATGTCTGCTATTTTTCATGGTTTTTGTGAGGAAATTGTGGAAGTATTCATGGATGATTTCTCCGTCTATGGGACTTCTTTTGATAACTTCTTGCACAATCTTGATAAAGTTTTGGAGTGATGTGAGGAAACTAATCTTGTTCTTAATTTGGGGAAATGCCACTTTATGGTTAATGAAGGAATTTTTCTTGGACATAAAATTTCTGAAAGAGGTATTGAAGTTGACAGAGATAAGTGGAAGCAATTGAGAAAATGGTCTGTCGCAGGGATGTTAAAGGTATTCGTAGTGTTCTTGGGCATGCTGGTTTCTATAGGAGGTTTATTAAAAATTTATCTAAAATATCAAAGCCTCTTACTAATCTTCTCCAAAAAACACATACATTTTTTATGATGATTGCAACGAAGCTTTTGAAACTCTAAAGAAGGCTATAACTACTAATCCTATTGTTCAGCAACCAGATTGGAATTCGCCCTTTAAAATTATGTGTGATGCTAGTGATTTTGCTGTATGTGTTGTTCTTGGACAGCGAATAGATAAGAAACTGAATGTTATTCATTATGCTAGTAAGACTCTTGATGCTGCTCAAAAGAATTATGCTACCACTAAGAAATAGTTCCTAGCTGTAGTGTTTATGGTGATAAGTTTAGACCTTATATTGTTCATTCAAAAGTTACTATTCACATTGATCATGCTGCTATTAAATATATTATGGAAAAGAAAGATGCTAAGCCTAGGCTTATTAGATGGGTGTTGCTTTTACAAGAATTTGATTTGCATATTGTTGGTAGGAAGGGAGCTGAAAATCCTGTTGCTGATAATTTATCTAGATTGGAAAACATTGCTTATGACTATATTCCTGTTAATGGTAGTTTGCCAAAATGAACAACTAGATGCAATAAAAGTAAACTCCCAAGATAGTCCTTGGTATGCAGATTACGCTAACTTTATTGTTTCCATGTATTTGCCTCCAACCTTTACGGCTCAGCAAAGAAGGAAACTCTTTTATGACTGGAGTCATTATTTTTGGGATGACCCACACTTATATAAAGAAGGAGTAGATGATATTATGTGAAGATGTGTTCCAGAACATGAACAACAAGAGATATTGAGAAAGTTACATGGCAGTGCTTATGGAGGACACCACGCTCGAGATCGACCTGCACAGAAGGTTCTACAATCAGGTTTTTATTGGCCTACTCTCTTTAAAGATGCACGAAAGTTTATTTTATATGGTGATGAATGTCAAATAGTTGGTAATATTACTAGACGTAATGAAATTCCTATGAATTATTCTCTTGTTATTGAACCTTTCGATTGTTGGGGTTTTGACTTTATGGGTCTGTTTCCTCCTTCGAATGGTTATACTCATATACTTGTTGTTGTTGATTATGTTACTAAATAGATAGAGGCTATACCTACAAAGAGTGCTCATGGTGAAACCTCATTAAAAATGCTTAAAGATGTTATTTTCCCAAGGTTTGGTGTGCCTAGATATCTTATGACTGACAAAGGTTCTCATTTTATTCATGGTGGTTTTAGAAAAACCCTTGCAAAGTATTATATTAATCATAGAATTGCCTCAGCTTATCATCCTCAAACAAGTGGGCAAGTAGAATTACCAAATCGAGAAATTAGATCTATCTTACGAAAGAATGTTAATAAATCTAGGAAAAATTGGTCTGATAAATTAAATGATGCTTTATGGGATTATAGAACTGCTTATAAAAATTCTATGGGTATGTACCATTATAAAATGGTTTATGGAAAAGGTTGTCACTTGCCTTTAGAATTAGAACACAAAGCTTATTGGGCAGTGAGAGAACTAAATAGAGATTTTTAAACTTGGCGCTAAGAAAAGGATGCTTGACTTGAGTTATTTAGATATATGGAGAAGTGAAGCCGATGAAAATGCTAGATTCTTTAAGGAGAAAGTTAAAAAATGGCATGATAAGATAATTCTGAAGAGAGTTTCTTGTGGGTGATAAAGTTCAATTGTATAGGTCTTGTCACAGATTTTTTGCAGGAAAATTACTCTCGAAATGGAAAGGACCTTTTGAAATCGAAGAAGTGTATCGTTCGGGCAATAAAACTTGTTTCCCTTAAAGATAACACAACACAAGTGGTGAATGGGCAAAGACTCAAACATTATATTTCCGGAGATTCTTATGATGAAGATGTTGATACTATTCAAGTGGTGACTCCGGAGGAGTTCATTAAAGAGAATATTCGAGAAACTACAGAGTCTATTTTTGAATAGGTAACAATTTTGGTAAGAAAAAGTTCGCGTTTTATCTTCCAACTTGTATTTTTTTTGTTTATGAAAAATATGAAAAATAATGAGCCAAAAAAGGGTAGGAGACGGTGCCCAAGGGCACCACACCACCTGGTGGCGCGGCCCACGCCTGGCCGCGCCACCACATGGTGTGGCACCTCGGAGCCCGTATCCGACCCATTTTCGCCCTGCACCTTCCTTTTGTTACGTAATTTTTTGCTATATAATCCCCGGGACCCCCGAGGTCCGTATATTGTTTTCTCGTCGTGTTTGAATTTTGATCTATTTCTATCAGGATCTGTTTTCAGTTTTGGAAGCACCATGGTCTCCGACAAGAACCACAAGGGGAAGGGACCCATGGAAGATGATCTCCAAGGTCCCAAGCGCAAGAATATGTGCCAGAGCGTCAAGAGGGAAGAAAACAGGATTTCATCTAGTAACGCTGGATGTGGTTTTTCTCATAATATGTAGGGACCAAGACCATCAGTTACAGGCCTCAGCCCCATCCCTAGAGTAGAAGAAGCCCTTCGAGTTGCAGAGGAGCTCTGTGATCGGTATCGAGCTCTAAGGAAGGAGGTAGAGATACTTGAAGAGGAGAATGACAGACTTCGCAAGATGCTGGAGCATTTTCATATGTTAATGAAGGATTCACCATCACCACCGAAGGAGTAATTCATCATTGGTATTGGCATCCCATTGGCTTGTTCCAAGCTTGGGGAGTGTCGCGGTATCACACCTTTATCTTTCACGCTTTTACTTTTTAGTAGAGTCATATCATGAGTAGAGAAGTTATCATATAGGATGGTTTGCAGTATGGAAGTATCTCTCATTTAGTTGGTTATCGATGTATCCCTTGGTGTGAGTTGTCGTTATGAAATATTAATGAGAAGTTTTATCATTACTTTCTGCACACTTTATTTTAGTTGGCAATTTCTGTTATATGGTTGATCTTGTTGTTAGTATTGTTATCAATATCGGATCATCAAATTACTCTGTTTGGTTTTGGAAAATTAAGCATTGGTCAGTAGCAACAATACTTTGAGGCTTAAGTAGAAAAGAGGGAGATGCATGTAGATATATTATTCCATTATCTTTCTTTCTTGTTGGCTCATAAGCTTAGTATTCTCAAGTTAAGATCATCTGTACTTCCAAGGAAGATTGCATGACTGTTCCTATCACATGTATATTTGCTTGTTTTCCCTCAACTCTTATTCTTGCTACCCTGCCTTGCTAGCCAAAAACCTGTACTGAGAGGGAATGCTTCTCGTGCATCCAAACCTTAAGCCAAAAACCATGCCACTTGTGTCCACCATAACCTACCTAATATGTGGTATTTAACCGCCACTCCAAGTAAATTTCTCATGTGCTGCCTTTAAAACCTTCAAAATTATACATGTTTTGTGCCCCTATTTTATAGCTCATGAGGATGTAGGTAGACAGTATTTATTTTACTCGTTGATTGGACTTTACACACCTGGACTAGTGGCACATCCGCTTATCCAACTGCTAGAAGAGCTGGCAATGGGGTTCCCAGCCCCAAACTTAATTACTATAATTCTCTTCACTCATTTTGCCCTGATTTATCAGTCAAAGCATAATTGTGTAAAAAAAAGAGAAGAGGGATGATCTACTACCACAGTAGAGTCCTACAATGGGAGTCGTTCTGTAAGGTCTAGTTGGCTTGTGACTTACTGTACTGTTTGCTTGATGATTCGTTGATATAGACATACACCTCTCTCAAAATTGTTTTCATCACCTCTGTTTATCAAATAAAAATCTCTAGCACATGAGTTAGTCCCTGCTTCCCTCTGCGAAGGGCCTATCTTTTACTTTTATGTTGATTCAGTAAACCTAGTTCTTTCTTTGTTAAGCAAGCATTTGAGTTGTTGTGATCCAATAATACGTTCATTTTGCATCACTATTTTATATCATAATTGTTTGTTATTCATCGATATATTTAATGTTATGATGCATCTCTTATGTTATTTTATCTTATTTTGCATGTTTTATAATTTTTGGAGAATAAACACCGGGACCAGAAATCTGATGGAAAAAGCACCGTCGAGATACCATATTTCAGAAGATCAGAAGAAGAAGAGGGACATCCGGGGGTTCCTAAAAGTCCCAAGGAGGAACACAGCCAGAAGGAGAGCCAGAGGGGGGCTACCAGGGGCCCACACCTAGGGGTGGCGGGCCCTCCCCATTGGCCGCACCAAATAGGGGTGTGGCCACCCTGGCCCACCTCCGGGTGTCATCTTTGAACCCCCTGACCCCGAGGGAACCCTAAGCCTCATTCCATCCTCGAAGAATTATTCTTCCGGTGCTGCGGGGCGGAAAACACCCGAGAGAGAAAAGCTCTCTGGCAGGGAGAAATCTGCCGGGGAAATTCCTCTCGGGAGAGGGGAAATCACCGCCATCGTCACCGTCATCACTCCAGGCATCATCAAAATCGTCAGTACCATCATCATCACCACCATCACCATCACCCTTATCATCCACCTTCATCCCTCTATAACAATTAGGGTCCTCTATCGTTGTTTTACATTAGATCTCTCTCTCGGTGTGGATTACTTGTTAGTAGTTGATGCTTGTGAGATTTGTCGGTGTTTTCACTTTATGACCAGATTGTTATCATCCATTATATCACCTCTGATTATGATCCATATGATGTGTTGTGAGTAGTTTGTGTTGTTCTTGAGGACATGGGAGAAGTCAAGTTGTTAGTAGTGAAGTAATGTTGAATAATATTAATGTTTGATATTTAAGTTGTGGTGTTATTCTTCTATTAGTGTCATGTGAATGTCGACTACATGATACTTCACCATTTAAGGGCCTAGGGGAATGCATCGTGTATTTGGCTACTAATTATGGGGTTGCCGGAGTGACAGAAACCTAAACCCCCGTTAGGAAACCATTACACGAGGGAGCGTAGGATCCTGGAGTTTAAAGTTGTGGTTAGATTTATTTCTTAATTACTTTCTTGTAGTTGCGGATGCTTGCAAGGGGTATAATCACAAGTATGTATTATTATTGTATGGGACGGTACATTAGCATAGATTCACCCACACAACACTTATCAAAACACCAAAGTTATTCAGCTGCATGGAACAAAAGCACTTGACAGAAACCTCCCGTGTGTCCTCGAGAACGTTTGTTAATCATAAGTAAACTCACTGGTTTGTCCTTTGCTGAAGAAAGCATTGGGCCACTCGCTGCAATTATTATTACTGCATTTTATTTACTCGCACTTTATTTATCTGCAATATCAAAAACCCCTAGAAATCTGTTTTCCAGTATTTACTGTTATTCCTTCATCGAAACGGCTTGTCAACACCTTCTGCTCCTCGTTGGGTTCAACACTCTTATTTATGGAAAGTACTACGATACACCCCCTATACTTGTGGGTCATCAAGACTATTTTCTGGCGCTGTTTCCGGGGAGTGAAGCGCTATTGGGAAGTGGAATTGATAAAGGAAGCTTCTGCTGTGAGTGTTGTTTTTATTTCTGTTTACTACTTTATTACACTATGTTTGGAACTCCTTTTGAGTCCTTATTTGCGGGCACTGCTGCCACTACTCGGGTAGTAAGTGACCCACTGCATGATTATATGGATCCCTATAAAATACCTATAAAGATTGTTAAACATGTTATGGATAACTGCTATTCAGGTGATGGAAATGTCAATCCCGGTGATCATTTGCTCTTTTTACATGAATTATGCGAAGTTTTCAGGTATTACAATGAGCCAAGTGAAGAGGAAATTATTCTCTATATCATTGACAGGCCGAGCCTCTAAATGGTTCAAGCTGCTGAAAAATAGCCACACTATTGAATGGGAGGAAACTGTACCTCTCTTTTATTCTAAATTCTATACTCCAAGTGAAATCCATAGAGATCGGAATTATAGATATAATTTTTGGCCTCATGAAGGAGAGAGTATTTACCAAGCATGGGGTAGATTGAAGTTACTAATGCTCAAATGTCCCATTCATGAGCTCCCCGGTAATATTGTTATTAATAATTTCTATGCAAGGCTTCCTCTTCATGATAAGGATTTATTGGATGTTTCTTGTTCTGGATCATTTACACGTATGAAGGATGAAGCTAAATGGGATCTTCTTGGCCGTATTCTAGAAAACACTGAAGCATGGGAGAATGAAAAAGGTAGAAAGTCATGTATAAATTATGACTATTAATGCATTAAAACCTTTATGTCATCCGATGATTTTCATAATGTTAGTACTGCTTATGGTCTTGATTCTCAAGTTGTTGCAAACTTATATAAGGCTTTTGCTTCTTATTTTGATATTCCTAAGAAGGAATGGGACAAGTACCATGCACCTTATAAAGATACTGTTAATTGTGTTCCTGCTAGAGATATAGAAGTTCATACGGTTGATTCTATTGTGCCTGAACCTTATATTGAGAAAATGCCTTTCCCTGCTAAGGTAAAAGAACATTCTATGTTAGCTAGTGTGGTTAATAAAAGTGCAAGGAAACCTGTAGAACCCGAGGAACAAATAACTGTAGAACCTATAGTAGCAATAGTAAAGGACCTTGTTTCTCAAAATGTAGAAGAGGGACACATTATATTTTGTGAAGATGCTTTTAATATTGTCTCTCATCCTTGTAAATCTAGGAAACCTAGTGTTCCTGTGCTATCTGTTAGGATAGGTGATCATTGCTATTATCGTTTATGTGATATTGGTGCTAGTTCTAGTGCCATTCCTTATAAGCTTTATAAAGAAATCATGCATGAAATTGGTTCTTGTGAGCTTGAAGACATTGATGTGATTATTCAACTTGCTAATAGGGAAACTATTTCTCCAATTGGTATTGTTAGAGATGTGGAGGTCTTGTGTGGTAAAACTAAGTATCCTGCTGATTTTCTAGTACTCGGCACTTCTGCTAGTGATACTTGTCCTATTATATTTGGTAGACCTTTCTTAAATACTTGTGGTGTTGTTATTGATTGTAAAAAGGAGAAAATTCTTACAAAGTTCGATGGAGAGTCTTACGAATTTCGTTTCTCCAAATTTGCTAAAGCACCTTATGAAGCTGAATTGCCTAATGAAAATTATAAAGTTGAACAATTGGCTGCTATTGCTCTTGATCCTAACAATCCTTTGCAGCAATACATGGAAGACCACGAAAGTGATGTCTTTATGAAAGAAAGGAATGAAATTGATGAGATTTTCCAACATCAGTTAGCAATGCTGAAACATAATTTACCTGTGGAAGACTTGGGTACAACATTACCACCCAAGGAAGATCCTGTTTTTGATTTAAAGCCTTTGCCAGATAATCTTAAATATGCTCATATTGATGATAAGAATTTATATCCTGTTATTATTAGTTCTCAACTTTCTGATAAAGAAGAGGATATATTATTGGGGATATTGAAGAAACACAGAGGTGCTATTGGTTATACTCTTGATGGTTTGAAAGGGATTTCTCCTACTATTTGTCGGCATGCTATTAATATTGACCCTGATGCAAAGCCAGTTATCGAGCATCAAAGTCGTTTAAATCCTAAAACGAAGGATGTGGTAAAAAATGAGGTACTGAAACTCCTTGATGCTGGCATTATTTATCCTATTGCTGATAGTAGATGGGTTAGTCATGTGAATTGTGTCCCTAAGAAAGGAGGGATGACTGTTGTGCCAAATGAAAATAATGACCTTATTCCTCAAAGAGTAGTAGTTGGTTATAGGATGTGCATTGATTTTAGGAAGGTTAGAAAAGTCACTAAGAAAGATCATTATCCTTTGCCTTTTATTGATCAAATGTTAGAAAGGTTGTCTAAGAAAACTCATTTCTGCTTTCTTGATGGTTATTCTGGGTTTTCTCAAATTGCTGTTAAAAAGCTTGATCAAGAGAAAAAAACTTTCACTTGTCCTTATGGAACCTATGCTTATAGACGTATGCATTTTGGTTGATGTAATGATCCTGCTACTTTTCAAAAATGCATGTCTGCTATCTTTCATGGTTTTTGTGAACAAATTGTGGAAGTTTTCACGGATGATTTCTCCATCTATGGAACTTCTTATGATAATTGCTTGAAGAATCTTGATAAAGTTTTGCAGAGATGTGAGGAGACTAATCTTGTTCTTAACTAGGAGAAATGCAATTTTATGGTTAATGAAGGAATTGTTCTTGGACATAAAATCTCTCAAAGAGGCATTGAAGTTGATAGAGCTAAAGTTGAAGCTATTGAGAAAATGCCCTGTCCCAAGGATGTTAAAGGTATTCGTATTATTCTTGGTCATGCTGGTTTCTATAGAAGGTTTATTAAAGATTTCTCTAAAATATCAAAAACTATTTCTAATCTTCTTCAAAAAGATGTACCATTTGTTTTTAATGAAGATTGTAAAGAAGCTTTTGAAATTTTAAAGAAGGCTTTAATATCTGCCCCTATTGTTCAACCACCTGATTGGAATTTACCATTTGAAATTATGTGTGATGCTAGCGATTATGCTGTAGGTGCTGTTCTTGGACAGCGGGTAGATAAGAAGTTAAATGTTATTCATTATGCTAGTAAAACTCTTAATGCTGCTCAAAAGAGTTATGCTACCACTAAGAAAGAATTCCTAGTTGTAGTTTTTGCCTGTGATAAATTTAGGCAGTATATTGTTGATTGTTAAGTTACTATTCATACTGATCATGCTGCTATTAAGTACCTTATGGAAAAGAAAGATGCTAAGCCTAGGCTTATTAGATGGGTGCTTCTTTTACAAGAGTTTGATTTACATATTGTGGATAGGAAGGGTGCTGAAAATCCTGTTGATGATAATCTGTCTAGATTAGAAAATATCCCTGATGACCCTATTCCTGTTAATGATAGTTTTCGAAATGAAAAATGAGTTTTAAAACATCATAGGTGAGTTAAATTTATCTTTCTGATAATTTTGATATATTACTTGCAATTTTCAGAATTTATTGAATTATTTCATATTTTCTCCATTTCTTAATTTAATTAATTCAAATGCAAATAATTCAAAATTTTAAACTTCACCTAATATGTTTGAAAGTAATATATTCAGTTAGTTTATAATTTTTTAAATGTTTTGGTATCTTTTTTATATTTTTCTGATTGTTATTTAATGTCTTATAGGAATTTTGGAAAAAAACAAATTAGGAACAAATTTTGCCCTCAAAATAATTCGAAAAAGGGCATTCGTCCTGGTTTTTCCCAACAACCGGGACGGATGTCCCCCAACCACGCGAGCGCCCCACGTGTCCCCAATCCGCGCTCTGCGAAAAAAAGGGTGGGGCATCCGTCCCGGTTGCTAGCAACAACCAGGATGAATGACCCTTTCATCCCGTTTGTTGCTAGCAACCGGGACGGATGCCCTGTCCTATATAACCGTGTCGTCCTCCCTCCCCAAAACAAATCCCGCGCCGAAGGACTCGAATGACGCCTCCAGGCTGCTACACCCGCGTCGTTGCCATTCTTGTCGTGGAACCTACCGCCGGTGTAAGAGCTGCCCACGCCCGCGCCCGAGGAGCCGCGCCCGAGGAGAACTCGCCCGAGGAGCTGCACCCGAGGAGCTGCGCGCGCCCGAGGAGAACTCGCTGTGGAGGAGCTCGCCGTCGTCGTGGAGGACCTCCTTGCGCGCCATGCACCTCCATGCACCTCTACTGCCCCCCGTCGATCGCCACCCCTCTCTGCTTCATCTCTCTGTAAGAAAACAGGGAGTTTTTCTTAATTTTTTTTCTTTTTTTTTTACATTTTTACTACTGTTTTCAATTAGATATGTTAGAAATATTCCTTAGGAAACATAAGTTAGAAAATATTAGAAATGTTAGAAATATTACTTAGAAATATTAGTTAGGAAATATTAGTTAGAAATTTTTAGAGATGTTAGAAATGTTAGAAATATTACAAATAGAAATGTTAGAATTCTTAGAAATTTGACTTAGGGAATTTGAGTAATTTGTCTAAGTGTAAAAAATAAGAATTTTTAGAAATTTTACTTATTATATTTGACTTAGGGAATTTGACAGTGTAGAATCAAATTTTACTTAGTGTAAAACTTTTGGTAATTTTTTATGTATTTGACTTAGTGCATTTAACTTAGGGAATTTTAGTACCAGTACTTTATTTTTTTAGTAATTTAACTTAGTGTAATTTGACTTAGTGTAAAATATTAGAATTTTGAGTACTTTGTTTAAGTGTAAAAAAATAAGAATTTTTAGAAATTTGACTTAGTGTATTTTACTTAGGGAATTTGATTTAAGAATTATTTTGTGGTAGTATTTTGACTTAGTGTAGAATCAAATTATACTTAGTGTAAAACTTTTGGCAATTTTTTATGTTTTTGGCTTAGGGGATTTGAGTACCACTAGTTCATTTTTTAGTAATTTAACTTAGTGCAATTTTACTTAGTGTAAAATATTAGAATTTTGAGTACTTCGACTAACATAAAAAAATAAGAATTTTTAGAAATTTGACTTAGTGTATTAGACTTAGGGAATTTGACTTAAGAATACTTCTTTTGTAGTATTTTGACTTAGTGTAGAATCAAATTATACTTAGTGTAAAACTTTTGGTAAATTTTATGTTTTTGACTTAGTGTATTTAACTTACGGAATTTTAGTACCACTTTGTATTTTTAGTATGGAACCAAGAGACGAAGTTGCGGAAAACCTAGGGAATTATGTGTATTTACTGAAAAGTATGGAACCAAGAGACGAAGATGCGGAAAACTTGCTCTCGCGGGTTTAATCCGCAGGCCCTAGGGAGAGCCCGATGTGAGCTAGTGGATGAAAAACTCCGGTGAGGGAGATCCGGAGCTCACCCGAAGAGACGTCTCTGCTGAGGGAGAAGGCGACGGCTCCGGTGAGGGAAAGCCGACGGCTCCGGTGAAGGAGAAGCCGACGGCTGCGGTGGAGCCGTACAAATTACAAACACCCGCTCCGAGGTGCATATAGATATGTTAATTAATGAAGCATCCGTTGTCTATATACATGTATTAACACTTTATTTTTTAGCCATCCGGTTCAAGCATGTCAACCGGAAAAAAGACTAAACAAGGCACAACAAAGAAGTTGAAAGAGACAGAAAGATATAGGGTCGAAATTATCAGAGCAGATGGCGCACCCGAGCTTCCCGTTGATGTTGCCCAAAAATTTGTAAAAAAATGCGGAGTGCTAGTTAGGGATCATATCCCAATCACTGTTCAAGAGTGGAATGAGCCAAAAGATCCGCAGAGACAAGGAATTTCATTTGTCAGCAACATAGCCAAAGATAATATTTTCAAAAAGATCATGTGTAATTTCACCTTACCGACGCCGCAGGTGGATGCGAATGAGGCGGATGAGAATGAGGACGTAGATGGTGAAGCCGATGATAATAAAAAGAAACTTGAGTTAGTGAAAAAGGTCAAGGCGTGGACTCTCAAAAAGATGTCCCAACAATTCAGCAATTGGAAGAAAAGATTGCACCTTGACTTTATCAATAAAGGTAAGACTCCGGATTTCACTCAAGGGTATGATAAAATAAAACCCTTATGGGAAGATTTTGTGAAGTACAAACTGTCAGATGTTGCGAAGACAAGGTCAGCATCAAATTAGAAAAACGCCGCCAAAAAGGTATATCACCATATTATGGGGCAAGCTGGCTACAAGGGTTTCCTGCCCAAGTGGGAGAAATGGGAGAACGACCTTCTTGAGAAGGGTATCACTCCAGAGCCATTCATCTGGGTCGAGCGGGCAAGGTCCTGGTTCTACGGGCATGGGGCAAGTTGGAGGAACAAGGAAACTGCATCTATAATAAAAGGCATAAAGAGAATCCTCTACCCATCGGTGATCTTAGAAACACAATAGGGCATGGGGCAAGTTGCTAAAGAGGGGAGGTTCATGCCAGACAGAGAGAACGAAGAGCTCACACGCGCCCTCAGGAATGAGGAACACGTAGGGCGTACACGAACCACAATAGGCAGTCTTCCGTGGAGTATTGGGTTTGACGACAGCAAAAAGAAATATCCTGATAGAAGCCGTCAGCGGAAAAAGGACGCGGAGGCAGCTGAAGCAGCGAGTCAGGCAAACTGGAGGCGTCAACTTGAAGAAAAGATAAAGCAGACGCAGGACATAGCACGGAAGCAGCAGGAGCAAATTGACACACGTAGCCAGCAGCTAGGTACTACCGGCGTACGACACGTCGTAGGAGGTGAAGTGGATGCTCCCTGCGCCGTACATTCTCATCGTAAAAGCAGTGTTGCGTCCACGCAGCTGCAAGGTGATGATGTACCGCCGATGATGCACCCGGTGGATGATATCACGGAGATAAAAACTTGTGAGCTCCACGTGAAGGTCGTCAACATAACCATCAAGGTGGCGGTCGGCTATATGCCTTACCAATTGGCAACAAACCAACTCACTATAGTATCCCGGTTCCACGGGGCTACGCTGTTGTTGGGGTCGATGAAGTTGTCAACGGATTCGAATGGGTGAAGCTTGAATTCCCTGAAGGTGAAGACGGAGAGGTGAATGAACTCGGAGAAGCCAAGAAGTTGATCGTTCTATGGCTAAAGGAAGACATTGTGCTTCCAAATGAGACGGTAAGGCCATCGACACCTCACCGTTCTCCAGCGCAACAGCCTCCGCCGTGCATGCCGTCTCTAGCACGGCCGTCTCCCCCATGCATGCCGTCTCCAGCGCGGTCGCCTACGCCATGCATGCCGTCTCCAGCGCGGCCGTCTGCACCGCCGCGTCAGCCTTCTCCGCCCACTAAGTTTCTGCGGAGTCGTAAAAGATCACCCAAACGTCAATGGTCACCCCCCCCAAAGGTACCAACTGAGTTACCCAAGTTACCTTACGACTATACTCCTGAGCAAACCCAGAAAATCGCATGGGACGAATACGAGGTGTGGAAATCGAAGCCGAAGGAGCAGAAAAAGGCAGATTTCCCTGACACCGAAGAAGATGCAGAACGAACGTGGAAAATGGTGAAGACTCTTCATCAACCCGAGCCGAGGCTGTCATCTGACTATGACCGTTCTATTCTGAAGTCACACCAGGAAATGGTGCGGTCAACGAAGAGTAGTAGCGCAAGCGCGAAAAGCGGGAAATCAGTTGCCCAGCTCGGAGAGCAGAAAAAACAATCCATCTCCCCGCTCAAAGTGATTTCCAATACCCAGGTGGGGCCGAGCACTAATGCTGACGAGCAAATTGATCCGGAGTTTATAGAACTGTACGGACCAGGGGAAGCTGCTGCGGGTATGTTCATTGCTGAGTATATGCAAACAATAGAGTACTTCCCCGCTTCTGAATGTGCATACAAATACCAGCACGGAAATTCTCTCGTCAAACCCGAGGAGGTAAAGAATCTATCAACCAAAATGCGAAGAGTGCATAATTGGTATATGGAAGCCGCTCGGAAATCTCAGGACAGGATAGTGGTCGGAGTTAGAGACGAGCACTACGGGTATGGAGATGGACTGGTTTTGATTCAATTTGAGGAATTGTTTCAGTTATTCCAGCAGAAGGCCCTCGACAAATCTATCGTTAGTGCCTATTGTCTGTAAGTACTTATTTCTCTAATTAAGTCTCTAGCTAGCTCACCTCGTTCATTGCATTCATATATATAGTACACTCATTATATTATAATCGCAGAATGAAGATTCTCGAATGTAAAAGAAGACAAATCTATGATATTGGGTTCATTGACCCATATTATGTTAATCATAAGACTCTTGAGCTATCTCCCAAGGATACAAGAGATAACCTTCTAAAGGCAATAAGGTTTCAAGAACACAGAAGAGAAATACTATTTCCTTACAACTTCGGGTGAGTCTTACTGTGTTGTACACATTCTGTTTTCCTTACTCGATGTTCACTGTATAATTGATGAGTTATGTGTGGGCAACTTCCACTATATTCTACTAATCTTCCAAGTTGACAAAGGAAAAGTACTGGTAATGGACCCAAAAGGTAAACCCCTTAAGCTCTAGGCGGACATGCAGGAAATGATCCAGCGGTAATTTCAATCTTTATATATGGCACTATATCAACTACTTTGTTTCATTTTCAAATATCAAGTAATTACTAACTCATTTTATTCTTTTTCTTTCCCGGGAGCGCTTGGAAGAGGTTCACAAAAAAGGCCAGGGGTGAATGGAAATCAGAGCTTACATTTGAAATTGTGCAAGTAAGTTCTACTATCTAGATCCGCGCATCTCCTTTATTCTAGTTTTGATACCATTATCATGGCTGATTTATTATTATTTTGATTGAAACCATGTTCTCGTAAACTGCTTGCAACAGGGAGACGGGAATCACTTGTGTGGATACTACGTCTGCGAGGTCATTCGTCAAACGACATGTCCCAAGGGCAGAGTTTTCAACAAACTTCATGTACGTCAGTCGTCAAATTTTATTATTACCATCTATTTTAGTTACTTAGTTTCATTAATATATATTGACCACTCTTCTTTATATTACATCGAACAGCTCCGGGACGGTCTTCTACCAAGGGACCGCATACGAGCAATTCAGGATGAAATTTCGGGCTTCTTAGATGTAGAGGTCCTAAATGTAAATGGAGAGTACTATAGCGCTTGGGAATGAAGTTGATTTTGAATTCATCCATCGGTCATGTAATATGCTCGATATAGTTTGATTCTGTAATATAAGTGTTCCTTCTTTTGCTATATGTATGCATTACTTATTTACTCGTGGGATCCGGGAGGTCCGGGGAAGGGCCACCGAGGCTCCTCTCTTCTCGTGGGATCCAGGAGGTCCGGGGAGGGGCCATGGAGGCTCCTCTCTTCTCGTGGGATCCGGGATGTTCGGGGAAGGGCCACCGGGCTCCTCTCTTCTCCTGGGACCCGGGGAGGGGCCACCGGGGCTCCTCTCTTCTCATGGGATCCGGGAGGTCCAGGGAGGCGCCACCGGGAGATCCGTGGGGATCGCAAAACATAAAAAGGAAAACAATAAACACAAAAAATAAAAACTCTGCCGCGGCAGAAGGGGCATTCATCCCGGTTCGTGGGAAGAACCGGGACGAATTGTCCCTGCCAGAATGGCGCGCGCCCTGCCACGTGGGCCACCCCCAGGCATCCCGGGTGCTGGTACAACCAGGACGAATGGGTTTGGGCCATTTTTCCCGGCTGGGCCATCCCGGTTGCACAACCGAGATGCATGGGGCTTAAAAATCGGGACCGTTGGCACTGTTTGCACTAGTGCTTAAGGATCGGTGAAGAAATTCTAGTTGCGAAAACTAATTTGTCAGCCTTCGGTTCTAACATGTACGAGTTGGATTCCCATCCGGTTCTTAGAAGTTACCTGTTCACTCTGGCGATTAGGGTTTTTAGCCTTGCCGCCGGTTTCTTGCCGAAGGAGAGTTCGTTTCTTCCCTGACCTCGATTCTATGAGGGCCTCCTACGGTGCCCGTTTTGATCTTGTTCCGGTCCTTGTTATCCGTGTTAGTCTGTTGTACGACTCAAAGACGTTTTTAGGATCGTTCCTGGGGCCGTCTTCCACCATGGCGGCGAACTCTCCTCTTCTAGTTCAACAAACCATGCGGGGGGGGGGGGGGGGTTCTGGAGTAAAGAAAGAGGGAACAATTGAGGACATGCTGTAGCACCTATGGTTTGATGAGGATGGGATTGCTGGCTTGATCTTTGAGGAAGAAACATGAGTTGCGAAGGAAGTTATCAAGTGGCTAGCGCTAGCAAGGGTTCATATATGCAACAATTTTTTTGCCTATATGTCATCTATATTATTATCTAAGCTACTAGCACCGTGAGTAGACTAACCGTTAGACCCTGTGACAAACAACAGGCCGTTGTCTATAAGCTGACAATGGACACGCGGCTGGTTTGTTTGCCGAGTGTCTTTTCCCTCCTAGGACGGGTCTTCCTTGTTTCCCGAGTGTGTCTCCCTCCACGTCTCGCAGATTCCTCTGGGATTCTCTCTCTCACAGTATGGGTCTAACCTGTGTGAGGGCCCAGGCTCCATGGATCTTGGAAGTCTGGTGGCTGACGCCCTTCATGGCCCTCCCTCTCCTTAGTCTAGTTTGGAGGGTGCTGACTCCGGGGGCGTGAGTATGGAGGTGGCCGCTCCGAACTCGTCTTTCTCTCCTAGGGTGCTTTGCTACACCCGCTCGCCAGGGACTCCTCCTACTCCACCTCAGAGGTCCCCGGCTCGAGTGCCAGCGACTCCTTTGCCGGACTCTCGTGCCCTGGGCACGGTCGTCTCCGCCACTCCTGTGCCTCGGGTCACGACTCATCGCAACGCTCGTCTGGCTCGGTCCAGAACGGAGACGGAGGTCATCGAGCCGACGATGGTCGATGTTGTCCCGTCGTCAGTCGGTCTGCTGCCTGGAGCCTGGTACGTCTCGCCCCTCTTCTTCCATCCCTTCCTCCTCCTCCCCCCTTCTGGATCCAGATTCTTTGTTCTTGATTCGGTTCTTGTAGAGCATTTGGAACAGGTTGCGGCAGATTGTGGCTTGATTTTCAGGGCGGGAATGTGGCCCCATGGTGGAGCAGATTGAGGCTATTAGGTCTAAGGATATTTATGAGGGATCTCGTTCTCAGACGAAGCGCGAGCAGCTGGTGATGACCCACAAGTATAGGGGGCGTATCGTAGTACTTTTGATAAATAAGATTGTCGAACCGAACGAGGAGTAGAAGGTGCTGACAAGCAGGTTGGATAGAGGATTCACTGTAAACACTAGTAGACGGGCTTTTTATGGTTTTTGATATAGCAGATAAATAAAGTGCGAGTAAATAAACGACAGTAATAATAATTGCAGCAAGTGGCCCAATCCTTTTTAGAGCAAAGGACAAGCCAGTTGGTTTACTTATGATGACTACACGTTCTCGAGGACACATGGGAACTTTGTCAAGCACTTTTGTTTCGTACTTTTGATTAATATTTATTGTTTTGATAGGTTGTGTGGGTGAACCTATGCTAATGCATCACCCAACTAGGACTAATACATACTTGTGATTAAACCCCTTGCAAGCATCCACAACTACAATAAGTAATTAAGATAAATCTAACCACAAACTTAAACTCTGGGATCCTACACGCCCTCGTGCATCGGTTTCCTAACGGGGGTTTAGGTTTCTGTCACTCCAGCAACCCCACAATTAGTAGCGAAATACACAATGCATCCCTCTAGGCACATAAAGTTGAAGTGTCATGTAGTCGATGTTTACATGACACCACTAGAAGAATAACAACACAATTTAAATATCAAACCATTAAATATTACTTCAACATAATTCCACTACTAACATCTTGACTTCTCCCATGTCCCCAAGAACTAAACGAACTACTCACAAGAAATCATATGGATCACAATCAGAGGTGATATAATGATGAATAACAATCTGTTCATAAAGTGAACACCGATAAATCTCATAAGCGTCAACTACTAACAAGTAATCCACACCGGGAGAGAGATCTAGTGGAAAAAAACAATATAGAACCCTAATTGTTAAAGAGGGACGGAGGTGGATGGTAAGGATGATGGTGTTGGTGATGATGATGATGACGATGATGATCTTGATGATGCCCGGAGCGATGAAGGCAACGATGGCGATGATTTCCCCTCTCCGGGGACGAATTTCTCCCTACCGGAGAGCTTTTCTCTCTCTGTTGTTTTCCGCCCCGAGGTATTTCCTCGATCGTTTTTTCTGGTCTTAGGGTTTCCCATGGCTCTCCTCCTGGCTGGCTCCCTCATCTGGTGATCTAAGTCTTCTCTGATGTCCCCTTTCTTTTTCTGGTCTTCAGAAATAGGGTATCTCGATGGTGCTTTTTCCAGCTGATTTCTGGTCCCGGTGATTATTCTCAGATAATTATCAAACTTGCAAAATAATATGAAATAACATAAGTAGTGCATCACATTTATCAATACACAACACATTCTAGACAACAACTTCCTCTTGTATAACTTAACTTGAAAGTAGTAGAGGGAGTCACAATAAAGGTGCAAAAGGTAAATCATAATTGGTGATGGCAAACTTTGCTGTTGGTGAGAGAACAATTAACAGATTGTACTTATATTTCGATCAGAGTCTTTATATTAGAGCTTATATTGCAGAGTTGAACATGCTCAATCATAACAATCTCTTTTCAGTCATTGATAACTTTCAAAGTGATATTCATTCAGATAAAAAATTGTACTAAACAAGGAAGGAATAAAGTTATGATTGAAGAAATCAACATATAGATGGTTGGATTATGACCCACGGGTATAGGGGGTGTATCGTAGTACTTTCGATAAATAAGAGTGTCGAACCCAACGAGGAGCAGAAGGTGTTGACAAGCAGTTTCGATGAAGGAATAACTGTAAATACTGGAAAGCAGATTTGTAGGGGTTTTTGATATTGCAGATAAATAAAGTGCGAGTAAATAAAATGCAGTAATAATAATTGCAGAGAGTGGCCCAATCCTTTCTTTAGCAAAGGACAATCTGGTGAGTTACTTATGTTAACAAACGTTCTCGAGGACACACAGGAGGTTTCTGTCAAGTGCTTTTGTTCCATGCAGCTGAATAACTTTGGTGTTTTGATAAGTGTTGTGTGGGTGAATCTATGCTAATGTACCGTCCCATCCAAGACTAATACATACTTGTGAGTATACCCCTTGCAAGCATCCGCAAGTACAAGAAAGTAATTAAGAAATAAATCTAACCACAACTTTAAACTCCGGGATCCTACGGCCCCTCGTGTAATGGCTTCCTAACAGGGGTTTAGGTTTCTGTCACTCCGGCAACCCCACAATTAGTAGCCAAATACACGATGCATTCCCCTAGGCCCATAAATGGTGAAGTATCATGTAGTCGACGTTCACATGACACCACTAGAAGAATAACACCACAACTTAAATATCAAACATTAATATTATTCAACATTACTTCACTACTAACAACTTGACTTCTCCCATGTCCTCAAGAACAACACGAACTACTCACAACACATCATATGGATCATAATCAGAGGTGATATAATGGATGATAACAATCTGGTCATACAGTGAAAACACCGATAAATCTCACAAACATCAACTACTAACAAGTAATCCACACCGGGAGAGAGATCTAATTCAAAACAACGATAGAGGCCCCTAATTGTCACAGCGGGATGAAGGTGGATGATGAGGGTGATGGTGCTGGTGGTGATGACGATGGTGATGACGATCTTGATGATGCCCGGAGTGATGACGGTGATGATGGCGGTGATTTCCCCTCTCCGGAGAGGAATTTCCCCGGCAAATTTCTCCCTGCCAGAGAGCTTTTCTCTCTCGGGTGTTTTCCGCACGACAACGGCGGCGGAATAATTCTTCAAGAATGGCATGAGGCTTAGGGTTCCCTCGGGGTGAGGGGGACCAAAGATGACCACCGGAGGTGTGCCAGGGTGGCCACATCCCTAGGTGGCGCGACCAGGGGGAGGGCGCGCCACCCCTTGGTGTGGCCCCTGGTGGCCCCCCTCTATCTCTCCTTCTTGCTGTGTTCCTCCTCGGGAATTTTAGGAACCCCTGGATGTCCCCCTTCTTCTTCTGATCTTCTGAAATATGGTATCTCAATGGTGCTTTTTCCATCAGATTTCTGGTCCCGGTGTTTATTCTCCAAACATTATAAAACATGCAAAATAAGATAAAACATAACATATGCATCATAATATGAAATATATCGATGAATAACAGAAAATTATGATATAAAATAGTGATGCAAAATGGACGTATCAACTCCCCCCAAGCTTAGACCTCGCTTGTCCCCAACAGAAACTGAACTCATAAACATGACCACAGGTTTATGGAGTGAAGGGTCGATAAATAAAATACGGACAAGAAGCATCACATTTACCTATGCACCAATCATTACAGACAACAACTTCCTCTCATATAACTTAACTTGAAACAAGTAAAGGCAGTCACAAACAAAGATACAAAAGAGAGAATCAAAATTAGTAATGGCAAACTTCGTTCTTGGTCAGAGAACAGTTAATGAAATTATACTTATCTTAGGTGAAGTCTTTATAAAAAGGTTTACATTGTAGAGCTTAACATGTTTAATTGTAACAACTCTTTTTCAGTGATTCATAGCTTTCAAAGTAATATTCATTCAGATAATAAAGCATGTGGTAAACAAAGAAGGATGGAAAACATGATTGAATAAATCAACATATTGATGATGAGAACACAACAACTCAAATGCTTGCTGGAGACACAAGGAAATGGGTTTACTGACTCAACATAAAAGTAAAAGATATGCCCTTCGCAGAGGGAAGCATTGATCACTCATGTGCTAGAGCTTTTTTTTAATAAACAGAGGTATAAAATGCATGACACTCCTCCCATCCATCTTACACAAACCATGGCTAACTGAATCCTCGGGTGCCTGCCAACAATCACAAACCATGGAGGAGTGTCTAAATTTTGAGAGGTTTATATTTATGTCAATGAATGGCAAACAAAAAATACAGTACGTCACAAGCCAACTAGGCTCATAAGAGCGGCTCCCATAGAAGGACGCAACTCGTGTACACGGTCATCCCTCTTTCTCTTTTGTTTACACAATTATGCTTTGACTAATAAATCAGAGGCAAAAAGAGTGAAGAGAATTTGTATTATTATTTGGGGCTAGGAACCCCGCTGCCAGCTCTTCTAGCATTTGGATAAGCGGATAAAGCCACTAGTCCAGGTGTGCGAGTCCAATCAACAAGTGAGATAAAGATTCTCTATTTGCGTCCTCATGAGCTAAAACAGGAACACAAAACAGGAGTAATTTGAAAGTTTTAAAGGTAGCACATGAGCAATTTACTTGGAGTGGCGGTGAAATACCACATGTAGGTAGGTATGGTGGACACAAATGGCAAGGTTTTGGGTTTAACGTTTGGATGCACGAGAAGCATTCCCTCTAAATACAGGGTTTTTGTCTAGCAAGGCTGGTTAGCAAGCATAAGAGTTGAAGGAAAACAAACAAATATACATATGATGAAACCAATCATGCAATCTTCATTGAAAGCACAAACAATCTTAACTTGTGAATACTAAGTTTATGAACTAATAGGCAAATTCCTTTTTCTTATACTAGCAACTCAAATTATTATTTCTGCTGACCCAAGCTAAGTTTGCCAAAACCAACTAGATTAACTTGATGATCTCTAGAGTGATACCAAATATTAATGGCAAGCTCAATCATATGACAGAAGTTGAAATCTTAAATAATGTGCATAGAAAATAAATGATGAAACTTCTCATTAATATTTCAAGCCGGCAACTCACACCAACGGATACACGGTAACCATCTAGGAAGAGACACTTCCATGCTACAACCCATCCTATATGATAACCTCTCTACTCATGATATGACTCTACTGAAAAAGTAAAAAGATGAAAGATAGTGATGTGATACCGCGGCACTCCCCCCAAGCTTGGAACAAGCCGAGGGGATGCCAAAACCAATGACGAATCAATTCTTCGGTGGTGGTGGTGGTGAATCCTTCTCGATGAGCTTATCAATAGATTTCTTCAGATCTTCAATCGCGAAAATAAGCATACGCATCACCTCCGTATTACGATCAATACAGTTTGCATCCCTGTCAGACGGTGAATCCCAGCCACCAAGATTTTTCCACTACTATTCCTTAGGTTGAGAGCTTCCTTCATCTGCATGGTTAGAACGATTCATATCCCACATAGACGGAAAATCCCTATTGGGCACCTTTTTTCTCTAATAATCATGAATTAATTAATGTGTGAAAGTAGTTCTTGACTCCGGTAGCAGGTTTCTTCGAAGCCAGGGAGTAGCGTGGAACCTTCCCTCCGGTGCTCATCCGCACGTTTCTCTTGAGCTTCAAGGGGTTAGCCACCACCCCAATGCTTGCAACGGTGGCGTGTGGACGCACTCGTGGGTTTTCTTCTACATCTCCTTCAGCTCCACTCTCGATCTCCTCCTCCGGCTTCAGGTCTTGGACATCATCTTTCTTGGGTCCCTTCCCCTTGTTGTCGTTGGCGGAGACCATGATGCTTCTAAAACTGAAAACAGATCCTGGCAGAAACAGCTCAAAGAAAAAAACACGGCGAGAAAACGATATACGGACCTCGGGGGGTCTGGGGGATTATATAGCAAAAAGTTTCATAACGAAAGTAAAGTCCAGGTCAAAACGAGTCGGAGAGGGGGCTCCGGGGCGCCCACACCATGCGCTGGCGCGGCCAGGAGTGGGCCCGCGCCACCCTATGGTGTGGAGCCTTCGGGCTCCGTCTCCCTCTCGTTTCCGGCTCATAATTTTTCATATTTTCTAAAAACATCAAAAATATAAGTTGGAAGTTCTTTCGCGAACATTTTCTTACCAAAACTGTTACCTATTCGAAAACTGACTCTGCAGTTTCTGAAATATTCTTCTTAATAAACTCCTCTGGGATCATGGCTTGAATACAATCAACATTTTCATTATAAGGATCTCCATAAATATAATGCATGAGTCTTTGGCCATTCACCACTTGTGAAGAGTTGTCTTCAAGGGAAACAATTTTAATTGCCCCCGAACGATATCCCTCTTTGATAACAAAGGGTCCTTCCAATCTCGAGAGTAGTTTTCCTGCAAAAAATCTGAGACGAGACCTATACAATAGCACTTTCTCACCAACATGAAATTCTCTTTTAATAATTCTCTTGTCATGCCACTTTTTAACTTTATCTTTAAAGAGCTTAGCATTTTCATATGCTTCACTCCTCCATTCATCTAAAGAACTTAAGTCAAGCAACCTTTTCTCACTAGCAAGTTTAAAATCTCTATTTAGGTCTTTCACTGCCCAATAAGCTTTGTGTTCTAATTCTAGGGGCAGGTGACAAGCTTTTCCATAAACCATTTTACAAGGAGACATGACCATGGGATTTTTGTAAGCAGTTCTATAAGCCCACAGAGCATCGTTTAATTTCTTAGCCCAATTTTTTTCAAGATTTGTTAAGAGTCTTTTGCAAGATAGGTTTGATTTCTCTATTTGATAATTCTACTTGCCCACCAATTTGAGGATGATAGGGTGAATAATTTCTATGATTAACATCATATTTAGCAAGGGTTTTTCTAATACCACCATGAATAAAATGAGAATCCCCATCAGTCATAAGATATCTAGGTACACCAAACCTAGGGAAAATAATGTCTTTAAGCATTTTTATTGAGGTTTCACCATCAGCACTTTTAGTAGGTATAGCTTCTACCCATTTAGTAACATAATGAACAACAACAAGAAAATGCGTATAGCCTTTTGAAGGAGGGAAAGGACCCATAAAGTCAAAACGCCAACAATCAAACGGTTCAATAACAAGAGAATAATTCATAGGCATTTCATTACGTCTAGAAATATTTCCAACCCTTTGACATTGATCACAAGATAAAACAAATTTTATAGCATCTTTAAAGAGAGTAGGCCAATAAAAACCTCATTGTAGAACTTTATGTGCAGTTCTATCTCCAGCGTGATGTCCTCCATAAGCACTACTATGACATTTTCTCACTATCTCTTGTTGTTCATTTTCAGGAACACATCTTCACATAATACCATCAACACCTTCTTTATATAAGTGTGGGTCATCCCAAAAATAATGCCTCAAATCATAAAAGAATTTCATTCTTTCTTGAGCTGTAAAGATAGGAGGCAAATACTTCAAAACAACAAAGTTAGAATAATCAGCATACCATGGACTCTCTTGAGAGCTCAGTTCTATTGCAGCTAACTGTTTGGGCGACTGATAAGGTGGTCTTTTCTCTAGCGGGACTAGGTTTTCGCCGCGAAAGGGCTCCGAAGCGTCGGGATTTCACCAAAAACTAGGAGTTAGCATACCAAGTGTTTACATGTGTTCTTACGGTTTTACATGTCAAATATTCACTCACCCTTTGTGTTGGTTTTTCACCGACATCGATTCCTCTCTCTGAGTCATACAATCGGAGGTAGAATACAAAACAATCGATATCGCCATCATACAGCCCGACCGTGGCTCCTGAGTGCATATATGCATATCAAAATAACGGTCGGACATATGATGGCGAATACGGATGATTTGTATTCGTTCAATGAACTAAAGTATGTATCAAACCTTTTGTCAAACCTTCAAGGGGGTATGTAGAACAAAACAATTGGTATCGCCATCATACAACCCGACCGTGGCTCCTGAGTGCATATATGCATATCAAAAGAACGGTCAGACGTATGATGGCGAATCCGGATGATTTGTATTCGGTCGATGAACTGAATGATGTATCAAACTTTTTGTGAAACCTTCAAGGGGGGATGTAGAACAAAACAATCGGTATCGCCAGCATACGGCCCCACTATGGCTACAGAGTGCATATATGCATACCAAATGCACGGTAGGATGTATGATGGCGAATCTGGATGATTTGTAGTCGATCGCTGAACTGAGTGATGTATGAAGGGAATCCGAGAGGTAGGCTATATATAGGGTCCTCTGGCTCACAAAGTGTTGTGATAGGGTTTCGATCCAACGGTTAAGAAACACCCCTGATCAAACGGCTCACAACCGCTCGAAAGAAACACACCGTACCCCTGATAGAACGGCTCACAACAACTCGAAAGAAACACACCCCTGATCCAACGACTCACAAGCGCTTGAAATAAATACACGATCCGTGTGATTCTTTCTGATTGGTCCCAACAACACCCTAACTATTTAGTCCCGGTTGGTAAAACGAAATTAGACTAAAGAGTCTGTTTCTTCTCACTATATATATATATATATATGTATGCATTGCCACCATTGGTATAAACACATATAAACTCACCACTCTCCCATGGCTTCTACCGTACCCACTCTAACCTTCCTCCAGGCGGAGGCACTTTCCGCCTCGAACTACCCCTGCCCTGGATGATGAGCGCCGGAGGAGTGCCGGTCCCTCCTCTTCCTCAAGGTGTGGCGTGTCGGGCAGCCACCACGGACCACTACTACCACGAGCTCACCCCGGAGCAGCGGAGGAATCCCAGTTGGAATCCCGACTACCACCCTACTTGGGACGCCTTCTTCATTAATCAGCGTGAGAGTGCGCTCGCCAGGTACGAGGAGAAGGGCACGCCTCCTTCGAACTTCAACGAGGCCGGTCGTCAGTTGTGGTGGGGCCGCGGACGGAATCTTCCGAGCGTCATAATACCCGTCATTTCAACCGAAACCCTAGAATGTTAGGAGAAGATAGAAAGTTTTTGTGAACACTTTTTCAACAGAACCTTCGTATCCAAGTTTATTATTCTTGGTGGATACTAGGACACATTTAATGACACCACGCGAAGGTCTCGCGTTATTTAGGGTTCTTTTGAATTTTCTGGAATTTTCTCAGCCAGTTTTATGAGAAAGTCAATACGGAAGGCATGACCGTTCGTATCTAGGGGTTGTATATTCATCAACTCACCGTGGATCTCTATTGAAATAGGTAGTTGAGTACCTAAAAATGATTTTTTCCAAAATTCATGAGCAAATTACGAGGCACCTGTAGTTCAAACTTATCCCGTTTCCAAGTGAATCGGTAGAAACTTGTGATTTTCAAAAGAGGTGCATGGAAATCTTTTCTTAGACAAAAAAATATTTATTTGTGCATATATCATGTCCTATCATGTTTAAAAAATTAAGCCCCCAAGTTTTGCAACATGTCTGTGGTAGGTCCTTCACAAAAAAACTCATTTCTGACACTCCAAAAATAGAAAATGGTTTTTTTATTCAGTTAAAAAAAATCTTCCTTCGTCAAAATTGTTCGTGCTTCCAATATGCATGTTTGTGTGCAATATGGGCTCATTATAACAAACTATGCCATGTGTTTGGCCATAACACTTTTTCAACGAAACCGTCGTATTTGAAGTTTATTATTTTTGGTGGATACTAGGACATATGTAATGACGCCACGCAAAGGTCTCGCGTTATTTTTTTTTGAATCTTCTGGAATTTTCTCAGCCAGTTTTACGAGAAAGTCAAGACGGAAGGCATGACCGTTCGTGGCTAGGGGTTGTATATTCATCAACTCACTGTGGATCTCTATTGAAATAGGTAGTTGAGTACATAAAAATGATTTTTTCCAAAATTCATGAGAAAATTACGAGGCACCTGTAATTCACATTTGTCCCGTTTCCTGCTGAATCGCCACAAAGTTGTGATTTCAAAAAGAGGTGCATCGAAATCTTTTCTTAGACAAAAAATTGTTTATTTGTGCATATCTCATGTCCTAGCATGTTTAAAAAATTAAGCCCCCAAGTTTTGCAACATGTCTGTGTTAGGTCCTTCACAAAAAACCCATTTCTCACATTCCGAAAATATTAAATGTTTTTTTTATTCAGTTAAAAAAAAACTTCCTTCGTCAACATTGTCTGTGCTTCCAATATGCATGTTTGTGTGCAATATGGGCTCATTATTACAAACTATGCCATGTGTTTGGCCATAACACACGTCATTTCAACCGAAACCCTAGAATGTTAGGAGGAGATAGCAAGTTTTTGTGAACACTTTTTCAACAGCACCATCGTATTCCAAGTTAATTATTTTTGGTGTATACTAGGACATATGTAATGATACCACGCGAAGGTCTCACGTTATTTAGGTTTTTTTTAATTTTTTGGAATTTTCTCAGCCAGTTTTACGAGAAAGTCAAGACGAAAGGCATGACCGTTCGTATCTAGGGGTTGTATATTCATCAACTCACTGTGGATCTCTATTGAAATAGTTATTTGAGTACATAAAAATGATTTTTGCCGAAATTCATGAGCAAATTACGAGGCACCTGTAGTTAAAATTTGTCCCGTTTGCAGCTGAATCGGCAGAAACTTGTGATTTCAAAAGAGGTGCATGGATATCTTTTCTTAGACAACAGATTGTTTATTTTTGCACATCTCATGTCCTAGCATGTTTAAAAAATTAAGCCCCCAAGTTTTGGAACAAGTCTATGGTAGGTCCTTCATAAAAAAACCCATTTCTGACACTCCCAAAATAGAAAATGGTTTTTTTATTCAGTTAAAAAAAACTTCCATCGTAAACATTGTCCGTTCTTCCAAGATGCATGTTTGTGTGCAATATGGGCTCATTATAACAAACTATGCCATGTGTTTGGCCATAACACCCGTCATTTCAGGCGAAACCCTAGAATGTTAGGAGGAGATAACAAGTTTTTGTGAACACTTTTTCAACATAATCGTCGTATTCCAAGTTTATTATTTTTGGTGGATACTAGGAAATATTTAATGACACCACACGAAGGTCTCGCGTTATTTAGTTTTTTTTTGAATTTTCTAGAATTTTCTCAGCCAGTTTTACGATAAAGTCAAGACGGAAGGCATGAACATTCGTAGCTAGGGGTTATATATTCATCAACTCATTGTGGCTCTATATTGAAATAGGTAGTTGAGTAACTAAAAATTATTTTTGCCAAAATTCATGAGCAAATTACGAGACACCTGTAGTTCAAATTTGTCACGTTTCCAACTAAATCGGCAGAAACTTCTGATTTTCAAAAGAGGTGCATGGAATCTTTTTCTTAGACAACAAATTGTTTATTTGTGCATATCTCATGTCCTAGCATGTTTAAAAAATTAATCCCCCACGTTTTGCAACATGTCTGTGGTACGTCCTTCACAAAAAAAACCCATTTCTGACACTCCGAAAATAGAAAATGGTTTTTTTATTCAGTTTAAAAAACTTCCTTCTTCAACATTGTCCATGCTTTCAAGATGCATGTTTGTGTGCAATATGGGCTCATTATAACAAACTATGTCATGCGTTTTTCCATAACACTCATCATTTCAACCGAAACCCTAGAATGTTAGAAGGAGATAGCAAGTTTTTGTGAACACTTTTTCAACAATACTATGCCATGTATTCCACGTTTATTATTACACATCACCAACAACATCCCTATCTAGTCTTATGAATTTTCTTTGTGTAGAGATGGTCCATGAATCCTATGTCCCTTGCTTATGATCACTTCGGCCGTAACCATGGAGCATCTCATTATTTAACGGGATTGTTGGGTCAAATTTCACTATGAAGGGTAGAATTTCAGCAAACTTATTATAATCTTCTAACATGTCTGTCTTGTCCTCGATTCCCACGATGTTTCTTTTCCCTAAAAGAACTATGTGACGCTTCGGCTCATCGTATGATGTATTTGTTTGCATATTTTTTTGTTTTTTTCGGTCTAGAGGACATGTCCTTCACATAGAAGACATGAGCCACATCATTGGCTAGGACGAATGGTTTGTCATTATAACCAATATTGTTGAGATTCACTATTGTAATTCCGTACAACGGGTCTACCTTTACCCCTTCTCCATTCAGGTTGACCCATTTGCACTTGAACAAAGGGACCTTAAAAGAAGGTCCATAGTCAAGTTCGCATATCTCCTCTATGTAACCATAGTATGTGTCATTTTTTCCATTCTCGTTTGTTGTATCAAAACGGACACCACTGTTTTGGTTGGTGCTCTTCTTATCTTGGGCGATCGTGTAAAATGTATTCCCATTTATCTCGTACCCTTGAAAACTCCCAATATTCGAAGATGGTGACCCGGCCAACATGTACAGCTGATCTTCAAAAGTGGTGTCATTTATAAGATGTGTTTGCAACCAACTTCCAAATGTCCCCATGTGTTTGCGTTTAATCCATGAGTCATCCTTCCCCGGGTTTGTGGAGCGTACAATATTCTTGTGTTCGTCGAGATACGGAGCCACGAAGGTGGAATTTTGTGGAATTGTGTAGTGTGCTTTAGTGAAAGAATGCCCGTCCCTGGGTATCATTGTTTTCTTTCCCAGCGTTCATTTTCCCCTCTGTCTCTCCTCATGCCACGATTCAGGAACACCAATCGTCTTAAGGTCAGGAATAAAGTGAACACAGAACCCAATGACCTCCTCTATTCCATAGCCATTCGAGATGCTTCCTTCTGGCCTAGCACGGATATGAATATATTTCTTCAAGACTCCCATGAACCTCTCAAAGGGGAACATATTGTGTAGAAATACCGGACCGAGAGTATGGATCTCTTCACATAGGTGAACCAGGAGATGAGTCATAATGTTGAAGAAGGATGGTGGGAACACCAACTCAAAACTAACAATACAATGGACCACATCCCTCTGTAATCTTGCCAGATTTCTGGATCGATTACCTTTTGAGATATTGCGTTGTGGAATGCACATAGCTTCACAATGGGTACTCAAACATTTTCCGGTAGAAGCCCCCTCAATGCAATCGGAAGCAACTGCGTCATAATCACGTGGCAGTCATGAGACTTCAGGTTTTGGAATTTTTGCTCTACCATGTTTATTATCCCCTTTATATTCGACGAGAAGCCAGACGGCACCTTGATACTGTAAAGGGATTCAAAAAACATTTCCTTCTCTGCTTTGGTAAGAGCGTAGCTGCTTAAGTAATGGCGCTCTGTATCCGTGTTCTTGTTGCTTGGGTCTTTCATACGTTGCTGGTCCTCCCGTGCTTCTGGCGTATCTTTTCACTTCCCATACACGCCTAGGAAGCATAGAAGGTTGATGCAGAGATTCTTTTATCACGTGCATCACGTCGATTGAAGAGTGGACCTCTAGAACTTTCCAATAGCGTAGCTCCCAAAATATAGATGTCTTCTTCCACATGGGTGCGCCCTTATCAGGGCCGTTCGGAACAGGTTGGCTGCCATCAACCTTCCCAAAGATTACTTTTAGGTCCTTGACCATATCGAATATATCATTACCACTACGGAGGTCAGGCTTCTTCCGGGTATCTGCCTCACCTCTGAAATGCTTCCCTCCTTTATTTCTTACGGGATGCTTGATCGGAAGAAATCTACAATGCCCCAGGTATACAACCTTCTTACATTTATCCAAATAAACATTGTCAGTCTTCTCTAAACAATGTGTGCATCCATCGTATCCCTTGTTTGTATGTCCGGAAATGTTACTAAGAGCAAGCCAATCATTGATGGTTACGAAAAGCAACGCCCGTAGGTCAAATGACTTTTGTTCGTTCTCATCCCACACACGTACACCTGGTTTGCCCCACAATTGTAAGAGTTCTTCCACTAATGGCCATAGATACACATAATTATCGTTGCGAGGTTGCCTCGGGCCTTGGATGACCACTGACATCATAATGAACTTGCGCTTCATGCACAACCAAGGAGAAAGGTTGTAGATACATAGAGCCACGGGCCAGGTGCTATGACTAGACCTCTTCTCCCCAAAAGGATTAAACATGTACTTAGACCAAACCATAAGTTTCTTACCTCTCCTGTAAAGTCCGGGAAGTCTCTCTCGATCTTTCTCCACTACGATCCATCAGCGTGGTTTCTCAACTTTCCGTCTTTCTTACGGTCTTCTTTGTGCCATCGAAACAACCTAGCATGCTCTTTGTTTCTGAACAGACTTTTCAACAGTGGTATTATAGGAGCATACCACATCACCTTTGCAGGAACCCTCTTACGGGGGGCTCACCGTCAACATCACCAGGGTCATCTGGTCTTATACCACAGTGCAGTGCATATCGGACATTCGTCCAAATTCTCGTACTTCTCACCGCGGTAGAGGATGCAGTCATTAATGCATGCATGTATCTTCTGCACATCTAATCCTAGAGGGCAGAGAGATTTCTTTGTTTCGTACATACTGTTAGGCAATTCGTTATCCTTTGGAAGCTTCGGCTTCATTAGTTGAAGTAAACTCTCAAATTCCTTGTCAGTCACACCGTTCTGTGCCTTCCATTTCAGCAACTCCAGTGTGGTACCGAGCTTTGTGCTGCCATCTTCGCAATTTGGGTACAACAACTTTTTGTGATCCTGTAACATGTTGTCCAGCTTCAACCTATCCAATTCACTTTCACAGTCTTCCCTTGCATCAGCAATAACTCGGCCAAGATCATCATCGGGTTCTTATGATGCCCGTTCTTGATCGCCTCCATCTTCTGCATTGTCTTCCATTGCAGTATCACCGTATTCGGGGAACAAAGGATTCTCTTCTTCTTCTTCTTCATTGTCTTCCATCACAACTCTTCTTTCTCCATGCTTGGTCCAGCAATTATAGCTGGGCATGAAACCTCTCCGAAGTAGGTGGTCGTGAAGGAGTCTCGACGAAGAGTGCTCCCTGACGTTCCGACAATCAACACATGGGCAACACATAAAGCCTTTATCTTTGTTCGCCTGAGCTACAACGAGAAATTCATTTAGGCCTGCCATATGCTCGGAAGTGCGTCGGTCACCGTACATCCATCGCAGACATGCATCCATCTGCATCGTATAATTAAGTTCATAAAAAACATTACAATAACATCTTCAATAGAGAAATGACCACATTACATCGACAAATATAACTTTTTTTTGTATCAATTACAGATTAAAAAAATAAGTTTGCTAACCTCGGTCGAAGATACCATTTTATATGAGCTTATGTGTGGCTCGAGTATTTCGTCGAACACCTCGTGTGCATAGTAAAAGAACACACACTAGCACCCACCTCTCTCACTCCTCCAAGAAAAAAACAGAGGGAAGGGGGGCTGGGAGACAGTATATGTAGGGGAACGGGATCATTCGTCCCGGTTTGTGGCATGAACCGGGACCAATTCCCTTGCGCGTGCCACGTGGTGTGTGGCGAGGCATTGGTCCCGGTTCATGTCACAAACCGGGACAAATGCCAGCTTAAAAACCGGGACCAATGCCCTCAGGCGATTTCTGCTGCCCCGGTCGCAAAAACCGGGACCAATGCATAGCATTGGTCCCGGATTTTGGTGCAACCGGGACTAATGCCGTTTCTAGCTCAGAATGAAAGGTGTGGTTTCTACTAGTGAAGGGATGCAACACAGCGTAGGGAATCATGGTGAAACACGAGGATATGTTAAAAATTTCGTCAGGATATGCCATGCTCCTTCATCATAGTAGAAATGAATGACATTGGCCACAAAATTTCTAATAATGCCATCATAGTTTGGCATTTTGCTGACCCCGGGCGATGTGGCCGAGTCGTCCTTTCCACTGAGGCAGTGGAATTGGGCAAGAAGTTGAAGAAGGGGGGCACCAACGGTCAACCCACAACCCCAAAGAGAAAGAGAAGAGGGCCGTCATGGCCAAGCGCCTGGCCACGACAAGCGACGTATATTCCTCACCTCGGCTGAATGAGGTGAGAATGGCACTCATGTTCTTCCATTCTCCCCCCGGATCGCTAAAGAAGGAACCGGTGACAAAGAAGATTAAATTTATGTGCGATCATTTTTTTCTCCATCCGTTGTTGTCGCTGGGACTTATTTGAATTGTTGTCGAGCACAGAAGGTGCCGAAAAAATGCCCCTTCCTGAGGGCAATCGAGCTCGACGCCCAGGGCGACAAGAGCTGAAGATTCAACTCAGATGGCACTAAATGCACGGCTTCGCTAAGTAGAGGGTCAAGACAAAAGAGGGCGTCCTTGTTAGACAACATAATGTATTGTGGGCTTTTCCTCTTTGTGTATATGTCTATGGAGTAAGTACTCCAAGGCCCATACGCACCCATGTAAGTACCACCGTAGGGGTTATTCCTACGCTATATAACACGTATCCGATCCCTCTAACGAGGGCATCGTTTCCGCCTAGGTTTTACCATATGGTATCAGAGCCTCGCTCTTCCATGACCTAGCCGCCGCCGCGATCTACAACCTATACACAAAAACCAGATACCCATCTCCCTCCACCGGTGCCTCTCCTCGCTGCAACCATGGCCTCCTCGCAGTCCTCCACTGCCGGTGCCCTCGCTGCGGCCCTTGGAGCCCCACCCTCATAACACCTGACCCGCGAGAACTATCTCATCTGGCAGGCTCTCGTGTTCCCAGCCCTCCGAGGCGCTCGTGTCACCGGTCTTCTTGACGGTACCGAGGCCGCGCCGGCTGAAAAATTGGAGGTCGAGGACGCTGACAAAAAGAAGACACTCGTCGACAACCCTCTCTATCTAGATTGGCTTGCGCGAGACCAGCAGGTGATGAGATACCTTCTCAACTCGATGTCGCCGGAGGTGCTCTCGCACGTTCTCGGCCTCACCACCACTGCTGAAGTTTGGGCTACGATCAATGAGATGTTCTCCTCGCAATCTCGTTCGAGGGTGCAGCATCTCCGGTCCGCCCTCAATGGAACCAAGAAAAATGAGCTGACGGCCGCCTCGTACTTCACCAAGATGAAGGAGTTCGCCTCCGAACTCGCCGCCGCCGGAAAACCAATCGATGAAGATGAGCTCGTCGGGTACATTTTGAATGGACTCGACGGGTCCTATGACTCCATTGTTGCGACTGCTAACGCGGTGCGCACCTCCCTCGCCGATCTGTTCGGCCAAGTCTCGGCCTTCGATATGCGTCAGCGTATGCTCCTCGAGTGTGGCCAGAACGTCTCCAACGCCTTCCCCTCCTCCGCCAATCTCGCTGCTCGCGGCGCTCGGAGATGACCCGCAACGACAACGGTGCACGTGGTGACCGTGGTGACTACGGTCACCGCGGTGACCGTGGCGACCGTCGCGATGGACAAGGCCAACATCAGCAGCAGCCACGCCGCGATGGAGGTCAGCAGCAGGGACGGCGTGAAGTCTCTGATCGCCGTGGAGACGGTGGTCAGCAGCGCCGTCAAGAGGAGGACCGTGGAGGACGCCGTGGTGACCGTCGTCGCCGTGGCCGTGCTCCCACGCCGTATGTGGATGTCACGTGTCAGATCTGCACGATCCACGGGCATCCCGCTAGTGACTGCTGGTGGCGCTACAAAAATGATGATTCAGATGATGATGATGACCACCACAATGATCGAGACAACAAGGCCGCGCATATTGCCTCCTACGGTGTTGATACCAACTGGTATGTCGACACCGGTGCCACCAACCATGTCACAAGTGAACTGAACAAGCTCTCCATCCACAACAAGTATCAAGGCAATGATCGCATCCGCACAGCTGATGGTAATGGTATGCACATAAGTCATTATGGTCATTCAATTTTGCGCATCCCACATAATTCCTTGCATCTTAATGACATCTTACATGTTCCTAGTGCTTCCACAAACCTTTTATCAGTTCATAAGCTTACACGTGATAATGATGTCTTTATTGAATTCCACCCTTATTTCTTTTTTATCAAGGATCAGGCAACAAGGAAAACTCTGTTTAAGGGCCCCTGTCATGATGGTCTCTACCCGCTAGTGCCCATATCTACTGGACCATCCAAGCAAGCCTTCCTCACAATAAAGCCAACATCTTCCACGTGGCATCGTCGTCTAGGACATCCATCTTCATTTGTGGTTCAACACATTCTTAGAAAAAATAATATCTCTCATTTGCATGAGACTACTCCTCATATTTGTGATTCATGTCAATTAGCTAAGAGTCACCAGCTTCCATACCCTGTTTCCACTAGTGTGTCCACTGTTCCTTTGGAGCAAGTGTTCTCAGATGTATGGGGCCCAGCACCTCTTTCTGTTGGCAAACATTCATATTATGTAAGCTTTATCGATGATTTCAGTAAGTTCACTTGGATTTATTTGCTCAAAAAGAAATCTGATGTCTATCAAGTGTTCTTAAACTTTCAAGCACTAGTTGAACGCAAATTCGATAGAAAAATCATTACCATGCAAACTGATTGGGGTGGTGAATATGAAAAACTCCATAGTTTCTTCCAACAAGCTGGCATCACACATCATGTCTCTTGTCCACATGCTCATCAACAAAACGGTTCTGCTGAACGCAAACATCGTCATATAGTAGAGGTTGGTTTAGCCCTTCTTGCTAATGCATCCATGTCACTAAAATTTTGGGATGAAGCCTTCCTTACAGCCACTTTTCTCATAAATCTTCTCCCTAGCAAAGTGATAAATCATGACACCCCTGTTGAACGTCTTTTGCATACTAAACCAAACTATGAGTCCCTTCGTGTTTTTGGTTGTGCGTGCTGGCCCAACCTACGCCCATACAACAAAAGAAAACTCTCCTTTCGTTCAACACGTTGTGTTTTCCTTGGCTATAGTCCTTCCCATAAAGGAGTTAAATGCCTAGACCCCTCCACCGGACGTGTGTATATTTCTAGGGATGTTGTTTTCGATGGACATATCTTTCCTTTTGCTGAAATGCATCCAAATGCTGGTAGACGTCTCAAAGAAGATATTCTTCTTTTACCATCACACTCAAATTGTGGGGTTGCACATATTGATGACTATATGCCTTTACCAATTGTGCCTATTGTTACTGATCAGCCAACTGCAGAGATTAATATTACAGATGATGCCTCTTCCGAAAATATAGCCTCTGCAGAAAATTCCAGCCAAAATGGTGAAGAAATGAGCTCAAATCATGAAGAACAAGGTTCGGAGGAAGAAGACAGGAGGAGCACGGACTCGCATGCAGATTCAGGTGCGGATCGTGGCGATCCCGAGGCTGATCCGCGCTCTGACTCGCCTGCCCATCACGATCCCGAGACGGCAGACCTGACGCGCTCGCCCGTGCGCGCCTCTGCCCCGACAAGGGGGCGGTCCCCGCCCCACGTGCCCTCCCCAGACAGGCCACGCTCGCAGACGCGCTCCCTTCCACCTGCGCGTCGCCACGTGCCTTCGCCTGAGCGGCTGCGCTCGCGGGCGCGCTCTCCTCCAACACCGCGCGGCCACGCGTCCCCGCCTGCGCGGTCCCGTGCGTCCTCGCCCGACCGCGCCAGCTCTCCGCCAGCCGGCCGAAGCCAAGTGTCGCCCCCTGCGCGGTTCTCCTCTCCCACGCCTGACAGGACGCCTGTCACTGCCTCGGGAGCAGCTGTGTCTCCCTCTGGGGGATCCTCTGTGCACATCAATGCTCCGCCCCAACCTGCTGCACCTGCCCGTGTGGTTACACGACTCTAACGCGGTATTCGTAAACCGAAGGATTTTTCGGGTTTTGTGATGTTTTCTGCTTCTTCAGGTGAACCCAGGTCTCTAGCTGATGCTCTTAATGACACGAATTGGCGCCAAGCTATGGAGGAGGAGCATGATGCATTGGTTAAAAACCAAACTTGGCACCTCGTTCCATCAAGTCCAAGCAAAAATATTATTGATTGTAAGTGGGTGTACAGAATTAAGAAACGAGCTGATGGCAGTATTGACAGGTATAAAGCTCGTTTAGTTGCTAAAGGTTTTAAACAGAGGTATGGTATTGATTATGAGGACACTTTTAGCCCTGTGGTTAAGGCAGCTACTATCAGAATTGTCTTAGCTATTTCAGTGTCTCGAGGATGGAGTCTGCGGCAGCTAAATGTCAAGAACGCGTTTCTCCATGGTGTTCTGGAAGAGGAAGTCTATATGAAACAACCCCCTGGTTTTGAAGACCCTAATGCTCCTCATCACATATGCAAGCTTGATAAAGCACTCTATGGTTTGAAACAAGCACCTCGAGCCTGGTATTCTCGTCTTAGCAACAAATTGCATGATCTTGGTTTTACTGCATCCAAAGCAGACACATCATTATTTCTCTACTCCAAGTCAGGTATCACCATGTTTGTTCTGATTTATGTGGATGATATCATAGTAACAAGCTCATCTGAAGATGCCATCTCTGCCTTATTGCGTGATTTAAATGAAAACTTTGCTATTAAAGACCTTGGTGATCTACACTTCTTTCTTGGCATAGAGGTAAAGAAAACACATGATGGCTTGATCATGACCCAGGAAAAATATGCTAGTGATATTCTTACAAAGATTGGAATGATGACATGTAAACCAGCTCCTACACCATTATCCTCTACCGAGCCATTGTCTGTTGAACAGGGTACACCACTTGAATCTGATGATAGTGCTCAATATAGAAGTGTTGTTGGTGCTCTCCAATATTTGACTCTCACTAGGCCTGATATAGCATACTCTGTTAATAAAGTCTGCCAATATCTTCATGCTCCAACAACAGCTCACTGGACAGCTGTCAAAAGAATCTTGAGATATGTCAAAGATACATTGACTGTTGGTCTCACTTTTCAGCATTCACCTTCTACTCTTCTTAGTGCATATTCAGATGCTGATTGGGCAGGGTGTCTTGATGATAGAAGATCCACAGGTGGTTTTGCCATATTTATTGGACCAAACTTGGTATCATGGAGTGCTAGAAAACAGGCCACAGTATCAAGATCCAGTACAGAGGCAGAATACAAAGCTCTAGCAAATGCAACAGCTGAATTAATATGGGTTGAGGCACTACTTGGAGAACTCGGCATTAAAATGAGAGACAAACCTATTTTATGGTGTGATAACTTGGGAGCAACTTATTTGTCTGCTAATCCTATCTTCCATGCACGTACAAAACATATTGAGATTGATTATCATTTTGCGCGAGAAAGAGTTGCAAATAGAAGTCTGGATATCAAGTTCATATCAAGCAAAGATCAAGTGGCAGATGGCTTCACCAAGGCTCTCCCTGTGAAGAACTTACATGAGTTTAGACGTAATCTAAACCTTGCTCAAGGATTAGATTAAGGGGGGCTGTTAGACAACATAATGTATTGTGGGCTTTTCCTCATTGTGTATATGTCTATGGAGTAAGTACTCCAAGGCCCATACGCACCCATGTAAGTACCACCGTAGGGGTTATTCCTACGCTATATAACACGTATCCGATCCCTCTAACGAGGGCATCGTTTCCGCCTAGGTTTTACCATAGTCCTCACCTCTTCAAACAAGAAGGGGAGGGAAAAGGGTGTTCTCGCCTCCTTGTTGGAAAATGACGAGGCCATGACCTGCACTCTGTGTGTTGGGCTTCCCCGATCTCTAGGCACTTGTTGCCGTTGGGAAGAGTCATGCGGACAAAAATCAACATGTACCTAGAACAGCCAACTTGGCGATGTTAGTCCATTAGGAGAAGGTGGCGGAAGGCCAAACCGCCGATCGATGACAAAGAAACGACGAAGCTCAGGGGCGAGATCGCAAAGTATCATGAGGCGCAACCCAAAATCACGAACACACTGGGGTTGGTCAACGCGGAGAAAGTGTTGGAGCAGGTGAAGTTCGAACGCTCCCTGCTCGACGAGCTGGCGCCATCGACACCCGTGACCGACAGGGACACACGCCTTGAGGAGTGAGTTTTCCGTCTCATATCTGCCAGCTGCTAGCCTGACTGCGAGGTATTGATTGGGCTACTCCTTTATGCACAACAGCCGTGTGCGGACACATAGTAAAGGGTGACCAACAATGCTAGTTTTGGCAGCTCTTTACCCTGTGCCAATACACCGCAAGCGGGAATGGTCTTTGCCGTGTGCTGCCACACAGTAAAGAGCTTACAACTGTGCTATAGGCAAAGCTAATCGTTTGTGATCTGGCGACAACCTGTCGTACTGCTCAACGGGCATGTCATGAACAGACTCACGTCTGTATGGCTTACTCCTACCTGAATGAACTGCATTCGGACACTTGTGCTACTGAATGAACAAACTGACACACAACGGAAAATATGTGACCATGTTATAACTGGCCGCAGTTAGCAGTGAGAACATGCATGCTGTAGCTCGGTACTTCTCCAATTGGTTCAGATTACATGATATAAGAACCTAATAAGCTAGAACCCCACCCTTTTTACACTTAATTTTGCAGTCTTGCGCATCGAACATGAAGGGGCCTCCTCTCTGCGGGGACGTAGGCGCAAGGAAAGTGAGCGTGCAGGAGGAGTGGCACTTCCGGCGCGCCGCCAGTCGCAGATATAGCTTGGCCTCTATCGTGTAGTAGCCCAGAGCGGCGTCCTCCTCGTACGAGCTGGCCACGCCGGCGATCTGCCGCCCTTCCACTTCCAAGGGCACCATCGCTGTGTGCAAATACTCCAGCTTGAAGGGAGGCAGGCTGGCGTCCGCCTCCAGCTCCTGGCCCCCATACATCACCGCCACGGCAACCTTGGTGATTCGCAAGTCCATCTTTTGCGATATGACGTCGTTGCGGAAGCTGAAGAGGGTGGAGAGGTTGTAGGTGACGGTGGAGGTGGCGCTATCGAAGTCCAGCTTGTAGAGGGTGCCGTTTTCCACTCTATGGACCAGCATGTGCTCGGCCGCCGGTATGAGAGTCAAGAGCAATATAGCTACCACCAAAACCCCCAGCATAGCGCAGCAACAGCCGCAGATTTCGCAGCCGCTCATTGCCCCTGCCATGGTTGGGACTTGGGAAAGCTTACAAGAGTGGTGAGAGGTTGCGGAAGCAAGCAGCAGGCTTAGGGTGGACTCTGAATTCACGATATTATATAAGGAAACGGCGCAGCATGGGATGAGCTTTTATTTTTTACAGTATTTTTTAACAGGGGGATGCATGAGCTTGTGGGAGGGCTAGATGTGACATTTTCATTCACATCTACCCGACGAGAGGTCGAGATCATAGCATTAAATGAACACGGCCCACATTTAAACAACTGATTAGGCCCTCCCTTCATCTGGAGTCCCATGGGCATCGCAAAAAATCGCACCGACAACGTCTGGGTGAGCTTTCCTCGGCCCCAACCCCAATGTGCCCGCCCACCGATATGGGTAAAGCGAAACTACTGCCTATGCAATACCTCCAACAAGGAAGCTACATGTGTTGCCTCGACCGACTTGTCCAACGAGCCAGATCTAGATTTTTCTTGATGCTCGAGGCGGGGAACCATAACTAGGTCGATGGAGGAAGATGAACCATGTAGGTGGATAACAACCCAAAAAGGGATCTTGAGTTTACACACTCAGAAAGACCGGAATTCCAAAATAATGCCATTTTCAGGTACAACCAATAAAAAGAAGGCTAAATCTTGAACTTTCGCCTGGAAAAATCGCGGCTTGGTATTTGAGATGTACCACTAGAATATTGCCCTTTCCGGCCAAGGCCACTACTGCAAGTCCCAACACCCGGCACTTCACTCGACACATAGGAAAACCTGTGCCGCATGTCTTTATCGTAACCAAAACTCCTCTCTACCATCACAAGCCTCTGATCGCAGCCACCATGAATTCATTCACCATTTTTAATGCGGAAATCTATTTTAGACATGCCGCCTGACACCGAAAAGACAGCGAAGGTTCGTGCCCCGCCTTTATGAATCCTCTCTGGCCAAAGATAAGGGCATGCATGACCGGGTCAATTATGATCTAGCTATCCAATGGCGGCATGCGCCAAACAACAGAGATCTCCAAGGGGAAAACCAGAACACGTCGGCAGTCAGATAGTGGAAAAAGGCATGAAGTAGATCGATGATTTGGCGCTTCAAGAACAGCGGGACAAAACCGCCTTTATTAGGGTTGAACCAGCAGCCCCCACCACCGCCGACTGAGTCCCGGCGACCGGAAAGAGTGGGCAAACCCCATCCGATGCAAATGGAGTCAAGGATTGGCCCCAGATTGGGCATGCCCGCAGATGCAGCACCACATGTTTTTGTCTCCGCCTTCCGGGGTTTGATCACGCCAGCTCCTCCGCCTGCACCGACGCATGCGCAGCACCACGGCGTCCTCCGCGCCTCCTTGGACGGCCGGCACTGGCAAGACAGCGACTGGTGAGGGGGGATCAGGTGATTTCTTTCTAGGAGTCTGCTGGAGCCTCCGGAGGATCCCTCGCTTGAGTGCCCTAGCGGGGGGAGGGGGCACTACAGGAATGAGTGAATACGCCGACAGCTGCCGTCGGCGTAAGGCCGCGTAGGCATAGACCAAATTGCCGTCGGCGTACCAAAAGTTGTCGGCGTACGAATAGCTCTCCCTACGCCGACGGCAGAGCCGTCAGCATAATATTTTCTCAATAATTGAAATTTTATTTTCAAAAGAAATTTAAACTTTTTTTTATTTCTATTCCGGAATTTTGCACTTAGCCACATACTTAATCTCTAATTACACAATTAATCTGGTCAACATACTTAACTTAGTCAATTTCCCGTTCGGTCACCCATCCTGAAATTCCTTCAGCCCAAGCATGCTTAACCTTTGAGTTTCTTCCAAACTAGATTCCAAATGAGATGTTACAACTTACTCATATTACTATCATATCAATCATATTAACCTGTGGGGAATGATGTTAAACTTTTCTATTGTTTAAATTTTAAAAAATATTTGAATAAATAACAATGATTATATAATGATCTTTATTGAATAAATAATAATACAATGTTAGAAATTACTTTATTTTTAAATAAATTATTTAATACAGAATAATTCATATCTTTAAATCCGTAAATCGAAATTTGACAAATAAAATGTCTAAGTCGATTAGAAAAATTAGAGGATTTCAAATATGACATCCATATCATAGAAACATCGATATTTTTAGAAATTTTGAACTCTCCTGAAGAATAGTCATGGTGGCCATTTTGACAGTTTCTCCTGATTCAGCGGGAAACAGGTCTAATTTGAACTATAGGTGCCTCGTAGTTTACTCATAATTTTTGGCAAAATTCATTTTTAGATACATAACTACCTATTTCATCAAAGATACACCAAGAGTTTCTCAATATTCAAGCCCTTGCTACGAACGTTCATACCCGACGTCTTGACTTCTTGGTGAAACCGGTTTAGAAAATTTCAGAAAATTTTAAAATCCCAAAATGATGCAAGATCTTCGCGTGGTATCATTGTATATGTCCTAGTATCCACCAAAAATAATAAACTTGGAATACGACGGGTGTGTTGAAAATATGTTCACATACATAAACTATCTTCTACGAACATTCTAGGGTTTCGGGCTAAATGACAGGTGTTATAGCCAAATCCAGGGCATAGTATTTTTAAATGTGCCCATATTCCACAAAAAAATGCATATTAGAAGCACTGACAATGTTCACAGAGAAAGTTTTCTTTTTCACTGAATAAAAAAAAACCATTTTCCATTTTTCGAGTGTGAAAAATGGCTTTTTTTGTGAAGCACCAATCACAAATATGTTGCAATACTTGGGAGATGCATTTTTAAAAAATACTAGACTATGTTATATGCACAAATAACCAACTTTTTACCTCTTAAAAGGTTTCAATCCACCTCTTTCGAAAAACACAAGTTTCTGCCGATTCAGATGGAAATGAGTCAAATTTGAACTACAGGTGCCTCGTAGTTTGCTCATGATTTTTGGAAAAAATCATTTTTAGCTACACAACTACCTATTTCATCAGAGATACACCAAGTGTTTTTCAATATTCAAGCCCTATCTACGAAAGTTCATGCCCGCCGTATTGACTTCTTCGTGAAACCGGCTTAGAAAATTTCCGGAAAATTTAAAAAAACCCAAAATGATGCAAGACCTTTGCGTGGTGTCATTATATATGTCCTAATATCCACCAAAAATAATAAACTTGAAATACGACAGTTGTGTTGAAAATATGTTCACATTAATGAGCTATCTCCGACGAACCTTTTAGTGTTTCGGGCCAAATGACGAATGTTATGGCCAAATCCAGGGCATAGTTTGTTTAAATGTGCCCATCTTCCACGAAAACATGCATATTGGAAGCCCGAACAATGTTCACGGAGAAAGTTTTCCTTTTCATTGAATAAAAAACCATTTCCCATTTTTCGCGTGTGAAAAATGCCTTTTTTGTGAAGCACCAACCACAAATATGTTGCAAAACTTGGGAACTGCATTTTTTGAAACTACTAGACCATGTTATATGCACAAATAACCAAATGGTTATCTCCTAAAAGGTTTCATCCACCTCTTTTGAAAAATACAAGTTTATGCCGATTCATCAGCTGGAAACGGGTCAAATTTAAACTACAGGTGTCTCGTAGTTTGCTCATGATTTTTGGAAAAATCATTTTTAGGTACACAACTACCTATTTCATCAGAGATACACCAAGAGTTTCTCAATATTCAAGCCCTAGCTACGAACGGTCATGCCCGCCGTCTTGACTTTTTCGTGAAACCGGTTTAGAAAATTTCAGAAAATTTTAAAAACCCTAAAATGATGCGAGACCTTCGCGTGGTGTCATTATATATGTCCTAGTATCCACCAAAAATAATAAACTTGGAATACGACAGTTGTGTTGAAAATTTGTTCTGATAAATAAGCTATCTCCTACGAACATTTTTGGGTTTTGGGCCAAACGACGGGTGTTATGGCCAAATCCATGGCATAGTTTGTTTAAATGTGTCCATATTCCACACAAACACACTTGTACACATTTGGTATGGTACCACCTAGATTTTGGTTGGATTCAGACGCCCCACAACCCTTTCAGACGAAATCGTTAACCTATTATTGTTAGTTCCATTCTTTCTCATGATTTTATTTCTAAGAATGTAGCTTTAACAATATGCATGATAATTTAGATATGTTTATCCTTTTCGAAACGAGTTAAAGAACGTCAAAATCCGAATTCGAATGCAAAAGTTATGATCAAAACGGTGATTAAGTCAAAAACAAATATTGAGCTTGGCTAGGCCGACGGCTTTGCCGTCGACGTAGCTTAAAAAAATAAAAAGGTAGACCGACGGTATTGCCGTCGGCATAGCTCATTTTTTTTCGCAATTTGGAATTCCCTCTTCGGGTCTGTACCGACGATTTTGCCGTCGGCGTATCTGCCCGGCCCTGCGAGCGTCCATCGCAGAGACTGCCCATCATGGATGAGGTAGATGAAAGACCACTCCACCTCTAGACCGTACATTCAACACATACTCCAAAACAATGCCCCGGGAGGAATGGAAAACCCACTACCTGCAGGGTGCAAGCGCGTGCAGAGTGGCCGGCACGAACCGCAGCTAGCACACGGAGGCGACAAACAGGACAGCCCTGTCGACATGGCCACTAGCTAGGAGCAGCTGCAATGAACGCATTGATCATAACGCGTCTACGGAGCCGTCGATCGGTTACACGGATGTTGAACTTGACATACGGCGGTGAAGCATACAGCTGGTTATTTCAGAATCGAAATGTCAAGGGCCCGTAAATTAAGGTATAGGAAACAATATATGAAGAGCACAGCAAGTTTTCGCCCCCAAAAGAGTAGGGTCAGAAGTCGACACTACTGCACCGAGCCGGCAGAGAAAAGGTGGGATCGCCCATCTGCGGGAAGGGCGAGCGCAGAGGGCAGTCATACACAGTAAAGTAGTCCCCCTTGAAGGGCCAGAAGCCGTAGTTGAGCAAGACGCGGATCCTCACCACTATCTGGAGCTGCCCCTCCAGCCTCTCACTGGCGAACGTCTCTTCCACCGTGCCGGTGGCGTTCCGCAGGCGCCCCACGAACGGCAGGCGCTTCAGGATGCTCTTATGGGGCTTCTGCGTGAAAGACGGGAGCTCCTCGTCGTCGGCTGGGCCAAGCTTCACGTCCGCGTACAGGACAGTCCCGACAAAGTAGTGGTACCGGATCTTGTTGAACTTGTGGCCGTTGTGGAAGAGGACGTAGGCGGTGACGTTGAAGCGGAGGAGACCCGGCGGCTGGAGCTCGAATTGGTTCACCGTCGAGGCGGCCAGGCGTGGCTTGATGTTGATGGGCCGGAAGAGGACCCACCGAGCGAAGAGGATGAGCAAGAAGGACACCCATATCGTGCTCAGGTTCTTGGCCAAGAAGGCGACCAGCTTGTGCGTACGGGCAGTCCGCTTCTCGATGCGATCGGGCATCTTGAGCATGCAGGTGCAGCAGCGGAAGCAAAAAGTGATGCTAAGGACCAGGCTGGCGAGGGCGTGGCAGCAGCAGAAGAAGAAGCAGGTGTCAAGGCACTCCCCGTAGGTCCGTCCGTTGCAAAGCTCGTCGCGGAGGCCGCGCAACTCCACTGCCACCAGGTCGCAGAGGTGTCGCACATAGGCGATAGACATCTTCCTGCTATATGCCCGCGGCGGCGGCCGCGACGGGGCGTTGCTAGGCACCTCCCCGTCTTGCCTCTGCATCTCCACCAGTGGAGGGGCGTTGACTTGGGTGGGGACGTCGATGGATATCTCGCCATCTTGCCTCTGCGTCGGCGGCGAGGCGGCGACGACGATAGACTCTGGTGGGGACATCTGCGTCTCCACCCGTGGTGGGGTGCCGGGGACCTTCTCGTCCATGTACCCACTCTAACTCGGCTCTCGGGGTATGTTCAGGATGAGGTTTTTTTGAGAGATTGAAGCTGGGTAGCAAATACCCCTTTGCTGTGTGTGTATTTATACGCTCCCTCGCGGTTTCAGCTCCGATCCATGGAGGGGAGTGGAGTGTACCAGCTTGAGGCAGTGTTCTCACCTACCAGCTGCAGTAGTGTTCTCGAGACGTCAGCTGCCAATTGCCCGCTTAGAGCATGGTTAATGCTTTAATAGTATAGCCAGCTGCTCATCTATAGCCACTATTTAAAGTTACTCAGCTCTAGGTATGTTCAGGATGAGGGTCTTTTGAGAGATTGAAGCTGGGCAGCAAAGGGGCGTGTGTATTTATACCCTCCCTCACGGTTTCATGAAATTTTACATAAATAATCTTTTGGCGCAGAAAATTCACACTCTAAGCCTCGAACCACTAAATTTAAAAAATAACTTTTTTACTTAACATCCACCCCAAAGGCGTTATAGTCTATGGCTTAACGCCTAAGGTCCGAGGCGTTATTGACCGTGTCACCGTGAACATGGACTCTGACGTGGTCACTAGTGAAAACAAGGCCAAAGGATTTTACCTATAGTACCTGTTCAGTTACAAACCGGTACAAATGGGTGTCTTGTACCGGTTCGAACGGGGAGGGCGCTAGGCAAGGCTAATACCGTTTTGAACCTTACCTTTTGTAACGGTTGGTGGTCAGAACCGGTACCAAAGGGGTGTGGCAATCGTTCGCCTGGTGCGAGCAGCTTTGGTACTGGTTTTAGCCACCAACCGATACCAAAGGGGTGTGCCAAAGGGCGTGGCAACTGTTTGCCTAGCGCGAGCACCTTGGGTTCCGGTTGGTGGCTAAAACCGGAACCAAAGGGTCGAACCGTTTTGCCTCCCACGCGTATGAGTTCGCGAACAGCTAAAGTGGACACCGGCATTCTTCTCGGTTTCTCTGTTTTCTCCCTCTCCTCCTCTGTCTTCCCCCTCTCTTCTTCCCATAATCCACCATGGATCAACAAATCACTCGCATGGCGTCTATTCGTGTACATGGCACGAACGTGCTTACCGTCGTCTACACCAACGAGAGCGCCAAGATGCCGGGTTATCTTGCCACATTCCAAGGATGGCTTGAAAGCGCAAAGGAACAAGAGAAGTTCATCGGGCTTGATATTGAGTACACGCGCAATGGGAAGGACGTTGCGGTCATCCAATTTTGTTTCAAAAAGAATGTCTTGGTCTTCCAATGAGCAAGGTACATTTTGGGGCTTGATCCATTCATAGTTTTATTATGCTGAAAATTGCATAGGATAGAAACATGTCTGATCCCCATTTGAATCATATATCCGATCCCCATTTGAATCATATATGTGCGTGATATATAGAAAATTGCATAGATTTATTATGATAAAAATTGTATAGGTTTATTATGATGAAAATTGCATAGGTTTATTATGATATATAGTGCGTGCATGGTGGCTTGTTTCATGTTGGCAAATCCGTGTAAGAACATAGAAGACAAGTTAATTTAGGACATATTGGCAAATTGTTCTATGTGATACAAATTGCATAGGATAGCAAATTGTTCTATATGATATAAATTGCGTAGAATTCCCATTTGAATTCTATGTGATAGATCAATTTGTATTTAGTAGTGAATTAATTTTTCTTGTTGCATATTGGAATATATATTTAATTAGTAGGTTATTGTTATGATTCTTAATTAACAATTTGTTCCATTCTAATTTATTGTTGTAGTAGTAAGAAGAAGTGTCCAGCTCTCATGAACTTCCGTTGCCGAAGCAGCATTCGTTTTGTTAGCGTTTATATAAACAATGACAAGATCAAGATGAAGAAAAGTTTCAATATTGCGATACCGGTGCCTGCCACATTAATATCCAGGAGATATTCAGGCCTCGGCATGATAGGACTTCAATGGTTTATATGGTAGTCGATTAGATCGACGGCAACTACACTGATATGAAGACCAGGATCGAGAACCACGATGAGTAGAAGACGACCCCACTTCATGGCACGAACATTAAATATGCTGACATAGATGCTTACGTTGCATACGAGTTGTACCGCATTATTCGAGTCGTCAACCATAGGCAGCGGCACCTCGTACAGGCAGCACCAACAGTTGATGATGATGATGATTCATACGACTACTAGTGTGTTTACGTGGGCGAACACAATTTTTATATATCTCTATGATATGTAGTGCTTGGGGGTCGATCCTGTGATCTCTATTATGTATAGTAGTTTATATATCTCTCTCTATGATGTAGTAGTGCGGGTCTCCTGTGATCTGGATGGTACTTTTATATGTATCTATATTTATGTTCATGTTTAAGTATGATGTGAGCACGATTTCATTGTGATCTATGTAATGGATGAGTTAGACCCTTTTCTACCCCATTGTGCTATGGGTTTTGGATGACAGACAATGCACTTCGGGGTGTGTCGACCTACTTCAGCGGCATCCACTTCTCTCTAGGGAGTTTCATGACTTATAGCCTGAATGTCTTGGATCACACAAACATGAGGGAAACTTGTCAAGAATTGGGTCATACCTTTGTCTTCTGACTTTCTAGCGCCTAGCCTAACACAACCAAAGCAACTAGTTAGACACTTTTCTACCCTATTTTGACGCTGGTACCGGCTTTATTCGTATAAGCCTGGTTTTTCTACAATGGGGCTAGGGTTTCATTGGCGAGGGACTCCGGCGTTGGGAACCCACCACAAGCTAGATAGGGTGTGCCATAACATGTGTGTACAATTGTGCTATGGGTTTTCGATGACAGACAATGCACTTCGGGGTGTGTCTACCTACTTTAGCGGCATCCACTTCTCTCTAGCGAGTTTCATGACTTATAGCCTGAATGTCTTAGATCAGACAAACACGAGGAAAACTTGTCAAGAGTTGGGTCATATCTTTTTCTTGTGACTTTCTAGGGCCTAGCCTAACACAACCAAAGCAACTAGTTAGACACTTTTCTACCCCATTTTAACGTCGGTACCGGCTTTATTCGTATCAGCCAGGTTTTTCTACAACGGGTGGGATCACACCACAAGATACGGGGTGCCATAACATGTGTGTACAAGTGTGCTATTGGTTTTGGATGGCAAACAATGCACTTCGGGGTGTGACCTACTTCACCGGTATCAACTTCTCTCTAGCGAGTTTCATGACTTATAGCTTAAAAGTACTTGATCAGAAAAACATGAGGGAAATTTATCAAGAGTTGGGTTATGGATGTCTCATATTTGGATTTATCTCATTTTTTTAATCGATTTAGACATATTATTTGTCAAATTTCATTTTACGGATTTGCAAATATGAATTATTCAATATTAAATGGAAAAAAGCAAATAAGTTAATTATTATTTGCATTTAAGAATAATTTAATTCAAAATATTATTGATGATTCATTTTTTATTTAAATAATTATTTCGATTCATAAAATAAATTTGTGTGACATCATAGTCCATGGGTTAATAGGATTGATAGATACTATTGTCAGGTAAGTATGTCTTGTTTATAGGTAGCTCATAGGGAAGGAATTAAGAAGTTAATCTTGCTAGTGCTAGAGTACTTGGAGGATGGGTGACCTCTACGGGGAGTGTAATTAGAAGGAAGTAATTTAGATTGAAATTAAGAATGCTTAGTGATAAATGTGTGTTTAAGTGGTTAAGCAATAGAAATAAATAAAATGAAAATTAAATTAAAAAAACTAGAAAACATCAAAAAAGAGTAAAAAAAAGACTATCCTTTGGTACTCGTTCTTGTTATGAACCGGTACCAAAGGTATCCAGCCCGCGGGCTTCTCCTGGGCCATGTGACGGTCCTTGTAATACTGGTCCGTAAGGAACCGGTACTAAAGGCTGGTGGGCCTTTAGTGCCGATTAATTAGTACCGGTTGTCCAACCAGTACTAAAGGGCCTCTGGAACCGATATTGAAAGCCCATTATCTACTATTGGGCAGGCACCATACGCCCCAGACGTGGTTGTTATGCTTTTTAATGCCCTGCTCTGGGGCGTTATGCTTCTTAACGCCCTGGTTGGGGGCGTTATACGGTAGAATAAGTCAAACTGCAGGCCCCGCGCCCCTCCCGCTTCCAAACCGTTTCGTCTCCCCACTATTTCTGCTCCCTCTTGTCTTCTCCCTATTCCCTCTTCAATCCACTCCCAAATCGAGCAGATCGGAGGAGTTTGGCTAGGTATTTGGTTCCCCTTGGAGTTCTACATGTATGCCCCTATTTTCCCTTCTTTTTTGTGGTTCAAATCATGGATTAAGGTGCTTCTAAGAATTCCGCTCTTTTTTCATCCTATTTCATCCCTAGTTCATCTTCCATATGCTAGTTCATCCTCTTCTATTATGTATTTTAAACCCTAGTTCATCACACCCATCAAACCCTAGTTCATCAAACCCTAGCTCATCTAATGAATGGAAACCAACCACCCTAGTTCATGTTAGGGGTGCAATCCATTGTTCTTGAAATGCTAAATGCTTTTGGTCCATTTGTAGGTCATCAATAAATTCTAGTTGAAAGTTGGTTAAATTTTGGTCAATTAATTTTTTTTGTTAACGATGAATTTTGGATAATGATACATTATGGTTACTGGAGGAGTGTAAACCCTAATATGGTAAATTAATTATATTTTTGTTTATTTAGTTACCAATTACAATTAAAAAGATTTAGCTTGTGTTTGGGGATTGTGTAGTAATAGTAATATTTTTAGATTGTATTTTTGATTTTTGCACTTTAAACTTATTGTTATTATTAGGTTCCAATTTTGGTAATTTATTGTTAGTACTAACTAGTTATATTAAGATGTTCTAGTACTTACTAGTCTTAAGATTTTTGCACTTAAGATTAACTAGTTATATTAACTAGGTTGCAATTTTGTAATTTTAAATAACTAGTTACTAAGATGTTTGCAATTTTCTGATTTAAAGAACTTGTTATATTAATTAGTTATATTTGCACTTAAGATGTTTGCAATTTAAATAGCTAGTTATATTTTTTTAATTTAAATAACTAGTTACTAAGATATTCGCACTTAACCATGTTGAATTTTTAACTATTTATGGGCATGGCGAGAGCTCCCCGTCGACGTGGAGGGCGTAGGAGCGGTGGGCGTGGGCTCCCCGTCAGAGATGAAGTTGTTGTAACACGTGGTCGTGGACGTGGAGCGCGTGGATGTGGAGCGCGCGGGCGTGGAGAGAGTGGACGTGGAGGTGGTGGTCGCGGAGCCATCAACGAGAAGGCGGAATCGCCTCTAGCGCGTGGGCGTGGGCGTGGAGGCGGAGGACGTGGGCGTGAAGCACGTGGACATGGAGGGCATGGGCGCGGAGCTGGTGCTGCGGAGGAGGAGGGTATCGCGATACCCAAATTCTATGTCATCATGTTCGAGCCATTCAGGAAGAGGCTTCGTCTACCACGGAGGATATCACATCTACTCGACGGCAACGAGCCCGATACGTTTAGCCTCGATTTGGAGGGCTACTTCAAAGGGCCCGTTGAGGTGGACGTGGAGCGACATGGTGAGGACATCTTCTTTCGCCGACGGTGGGCACAGTTCTCCCGTATGTACAAGCTGGAGGCAGGGTACATTCTCACCTTCAGGTACACGAACGACGATGGGGTGGACGTGTTTGAGGTCAGGATAATCGATGGCACCCTAATCTGCGTCCGATGCTGCCAGGATAGCTCGGATGAGAGCAGCTCTAACTCTGACGAGTCCAGCTCCGACGAGGAGTAGTATGCCGAGCCATGTGTCACTCTCCATGTCCTGTGTTAGAATTGGTGTTTATGATGTGGTCGTGTCAGACTATGTTTTTAGTTCTGTGAGACTATGTTTATGCCATCGTGTCAAACAATGTTTTTATGCCTGTGCGACTATGTTTATTCTATGAGTGTGTGACTATGTTAATTTACACATACATAACTAGCTATATATATAGTTTAAAATGATTACATCTCATCGTCGGCCGGCCTTCTCCGGCGGCGGAACTAGTACTAGTGGGGGTTACGTTTTTACATGCACACATTTACTTAATAACTAGGAAAATATTTGCATCATCGCCGGTCGGCGGCTTATCCGGAGACGGAAACTACTACTACTACTTATGTACAACATGGCCTACGAAGCTAGTTATCCTCATCGAAGGAGACGATGATGTAGAGGGGCAGTCGGGCCATCCACCTCCTGCGAGATATCAGAGATGGCGGGCATCTCCACGTCCTCGACGGCGGCAGCGGCATCCGCCATCTCCACGTCCTCGACGACGACGGCGTCCTCGTTGGCGGGGAACTGATCCCCACCTATGTCATCCTCCTCGTCCTGCGAGAACTCCAAATCGGAGTACGTGTCCTCCTCCTCCTCGTCGACGTTGCGAACTCGCGCATCCTCGAGGCTCTCTTGGATGGTGTGGTTCTCCCAGACGAGGTCGCTGTCCTGAAGCATGTCCCCGATTACAATATCATCAACGCGCTCGTCGGCAATCTGCCGCTCGGCGGAAAATGCTCGTCCTGGAAAGGAGCAAGCTGATGATCGAGTTCTAAGATCGCCAATGATACGTCTCAAATGTATATATAATTTCTGATGTTCCATGTTGTTTTCATGCCATATGCTACATGTTTCCTATAGTCTTTATGTAATTTCTATGGATTTTCTGGGACTAACCTATTGACAAGATGCCACAGAGCCAGTTCCTGTTTTCTGCTGTTTTTGGTTTCAAAAAAGTTGTTCTGGAAATATTCTCGAAATTGGACGAAACAAAATCCCAAGGTCTTAGAATTTTGTCACGTATAAGGAGCCCGGAGGAGACCCGGAGGGGGGCCTCAAGGGCCCCACACCATAGGGCGGCGCAGCCCCCCCTTGGCCGTGCCACCAGGTGGTGTGGCCCCCCTGGCCACCCACCAACGTTGCCCTCTTGCCTATTTAAGCTCCTCCACGGGTTAACTCTAAATACCCGAGCATTTTTTCACCGAAAGTTCCGTAGCCGCCCTCATCGTCAACCCTAGTTCGGGAGAGTTCTAAAGCTCTCTTCGGCACCCTGCCGGTAGGGGGAATCATCACGGGAGGGGGAATCATCACCATGCCTGCCTCCGGAGTGATGCGTGAGTAGTTCATCCTTCGACTACGGGTCCATAGCGGTAGCTAGATGGGTGTTCTCTCCTTTTTATGCCTCATGTTTAGATCTTGTGAGCTACCTAACATGATCAAGATCATCTTATTGTAATGCTACATGTTGCGTTTGCTAGGATCCGATGAATATTGAATCCTATGTCCAATGATTATCAATCTATCATGTTCTTTCATGTTTATGTTATTTATGATCTTGTATGCTCTCCGTTACTAGTAGATGCTCTGTCCAAGTTGATGCTTGTAACTCCAAGATGGGGTATATATGCTCGACAGTGGGTTCATGCCTCCCTTTCACTCACGCTCGAGTGACAAAAACGTAACGGGTGGGGGATGTTCTAATGCCATTAGGTAGAAAACAACAATGTTTATATTGTTTACATTACACACTTTGCTTAATGCAATTATATGTTCCTTGCAACTTAATAACCGAGGATTGATTGGATTACGCTCCGAGGATGGATTATTAGTCATAGATGCACTTGGACAAAGATCTATGACTCTTCTTGTAATGCCCGCATGAATCACATAGTAATCATCATGTCATGCATATGCACCATGGTGCAGCCTTTATATATGTCATTTCCTAGCCGTAATTTGTTTAGCCAGCATGTTATCTCTCTTTTTTGGAGATACACCACTAGTGAACTTTGGACCCCGGTCCATTCTTTTACACTCATAATACAACCACTTCAAACACTGTTTTCCTTTCATTCACTGCCATCGTTGTTCTCTTCTCATTTACTACAAACAAGTACTATTTTCCACATTATACATCTAATCCTTTGTGTTAGCAAGACCGGTGAGATTGACAACCTCACTGTTTTGTTGGGGAAAAATATCTTGTTGTGTTGTCTGCAGATTCCACGTTGCTGATGAGCTTGGTAGTGCGTCCTGCCACCATCATCTGCCAACAACCTTCAGAAGTGATTTCTTCCTCCTACTGGTCGATTAAACATTGGTTTCTTTCTCAGGGAAAATTGTTGTTGTGCTCTTCATACCTTCTTCTTGGGGTCTTCCAACGAGCGTACATCTATCCGCATCAAGCAAGTTTTGTAGCGCTGTTGCCGGGGAGGAAGAGGATTTCTTAAAGGGGAGTCTCTCACCTCCAATATCTTTACTTTGTTTTTGTTTTGTTTAGTTTATTTTATTTTGTCTTGTTTGGTTCTTTATATCAAAAACGTAAAAAAATTAGTTCTTATTCTAGTTGTTATTTTTCATCATGTTGCTCCCTGATTTCACCCTGAAAGACTTGTCAATAGGTAGTGGTTCTATTATTGGAAAGGATAATACTGAAGAATTCTTTAATCATGTTAGCAAAAACAAAGATGTTGAGGATAGAACCATAGTAGAACTTGCTCCCAATTATGAAACTTCTGCAGCTTCTTTAGTTCACATGTTAGAGGCTAGGTTTGTTAACCGCAACCCCATAATGTAGCAAATGTTTCTTAACCTAAATGATGGTGAGGACACTGAGAAGAGAGATTTTATTCTAGAAAACATGAAGAAAGAGTTTGGTGATTTTGCTATAGAAGCTAGGAAAGTCTTTGATCATTTTAAGATGCTAGGCTCATGTGTACATGTTATTGGTTCTCTTAAAAAACTAGACAAAACTGAACCTTAAAACATGGAGGAAATCAAAATACCAATACCTTTTAAACTAGTACCAATGCATGAAGCTCTCAAGAAGAATTTTGATTGGATTGTTCCTGAAAACCCATTTGATGAAGGTAGTAAACCTAAAAGTGTTGAGAAAGTTACATCTGAAACTTATATAGATAAAATACAATGCATTGTTGAGGAGGTTTCTGGTCTCAAATTGGATGCTTCTTTACTTGAAAATACTTGATTCTTGCTTTCTATGCCTAGCTGAAAGTCGTTCAAGAAAAGAACTTCTTGGGAGATAACCCATGGTTTTATTTTTGCATTGTTTTCTTATGTTTTCTTTGAGTCAAGGTGGTGTTTACTTATGTAGAAACTCCTTTGTATCTTTATTTTCTCGCATTTGTTGTGTCAAGTAAGTCTCTAGTGAAAGTTGAGGTTATATTTGGATTTCTGCGTGGGAAACAGCTTTCTGCTGTCCACTGTTAAATACGTGAAAATTCACAGAAAGACCAAAATGACCTGCAAATGTTTGTGCTGATTCCTCAGCTAATTCCGAAACTTTTTCTAGCTTTGCGTTTTTCGATTTGAGCAACATAAGTTCCTCAAAAAATTCGTCTTTACAGACTGTTCTCGTTTTGACAGATTCTGCCTTTTTACTTGCATTCTCTCTTTTACTATGGTGAGTGGATTTCTTTGCTCTAAAAAACATCAGTGTCTGTAGCTAACGTTTAAAAAGTATTAATAATGCTTATGTCCAAGGATAACATGTGAATTTATTATTGTGCACTAACCCTCTAATGAGAATTACTTTGAAGTTTGGTGTGAAGGAAGTTTTTAAGGGTCAAGAGAAGAGGGTGATATAATGTGATCAAGAAGAGTGAAAAGACAAAGCTTGGAGATGCCCTCGTGGTTCATCCCAGCAAATTCTAAGAAGACTCGAGCGTCTAAGTTTGGGGATGCCCGAGGCATCCCCTTCTTCATTAACAACTTATCTGGTCACTTCTAGCGAAACTATATTTTTATTCGGTCACATAATATGTACTTTATTTGGAGTGTCTGTTTGTTTTTTGGTTTGTTTTCTTTTGTTTTCCTTTCTTCAATAAATATAGTTGGAACCCAGCATTCTTTTTGTGCGAGAGAGACACACTCCTTTTTTATATGAATACTCGTTTTCTTCCATGCTCGTATTCTGAGTTTTTCTTCTAGCTGTTGCAAATCCTTTTAGCTCATGTTTTTCATCCATCTCTTATTTAGAGTTGTTAGTTCTAGTAGAGTAGTGTTAGTACACTCTTGTTTCATTGCTATATTAGTTGGAGAGTTTGTGTTGAAATATATTGTTTGGTGTTTGATGGAAATAGGAAATGCTACATGTGGTAGATGGTATGTTGGAAATAACTTGCATACTCTTATAGATCATTAAACTCTTTCACTTGATTGTTTGATGTTGTTTTGAGATATTAGTATGCTTAGTGGTCAAACTGCTGGTTTAGTAAAGTAAAAACAATTAATGGTTGGTATAAAAGCTTGAAACTGTGCCACACTCGAAAAACCAGTTGATAGTATAATGGTATATGACTTCCTCTCCTGATAACAATCGTAATGCCTTTTTGTTATGCGCTACGGTCGGGGCAGCCAACAGTGGCTTGTCACTACCACGGACCCTCTTGGAGTTATTTTCATTATGCCTTGTATTATCATATTTCTAGTTGTAATCTTCTAATTTTTGATTTCTAAGTTGCAGTTTTCTGGCACTTCCACCATCCATGTTTGATAGCCTCTTTGGTAATGTGCATTGCCATTCTCACATTGAGAGTTGGTGCAAACTTCGCCAGTGCATCCAAACCCCGTTGGAGGACTTTGTTCTCCTCCACATAAGCCCAAAATATCTTCCTCAAAACAACCACCATACCTAACTATCATGGCATTTCCATAGCCACTACGAGATATATTGCCATACAACATCCATCTTCATTATGTTACTTGTTTCATTGTTATTTTGCATACTGCTACACTGACAGGAGCATTTAGTTCTATACATCAGAGATATTTCAGTTTCAGTTATGAGTACTAAAAGTGTGATGATTCATTGTAAAATAGAGTGTTTCCCTTACCAGTGAGGTCATATATATATAAAGGGAGAAAACGCCCAAAAATAAAAAAAGAGGGCCAAAGAGAGATAATAAAGAGAGAGGCGTGCATCATTACTATCATTTATTCCACACATGTTCTTACTTAGCACCAATACTTCAGTTTGGAGAGAGTTTTCATTTTATGACTTGCATAACTATGTGGGGAACCTTACATTATAGAACTTGGATTGTATATTCCAATGACGAGCCACCTCAAAAGTGCTCTAGGTCTTCGTGAGCAAGCAAGTTGGATGCACCCCCACTAGCTCCATTGGAGAGCTTGCATAACTTATATTATAAGATGTCCTCTTGTCTAACACAACCAAATAAACTAGTTAGACACTTTTCTACCCCATTTTGACGTCGGTACCGGCTGTATTCGTATAAGCCAGGTTTTTCTACAATGGGGCTAGGGTTTCACCGGAGAGAAAATCCGGCATTGGGATCCCACCACAAGATAGGGGTGCCATAACATGTGTGTACAAGTGTGCTATGGGTTTTGGATGACAAACAATGCACTTCGGGGTGTGACCTACTTCACCGTTATCAACTCCTCTCTAGCGAGTTTCATGACTTATAGCTTAAAAGTACTTGATCAGACAAACATGAGGGAAATTTATCAAGAGTTGGGTTATGGATGTCTCATATTTGGATTTCTCTCATTTTTCTAATCGAATTAGATATATTATTTTTCAAATTTCAATTTACGGATTTGCATATATGAATTATTCAATATTAAATGGAAAAAAGGCAAATAAGTTAATTATTATTTGCATTTAAGAATATTTTACTTCAAAATCTTATTAATGATTAATTTTTTATTTAAATAATTATTTTGATTCATAAAATAAATTGTGTGACATCACAGTCAATGGGTTACTAGGATTAATATGATACTATTGTCAGGTAAGTACCTCTTGTTTGTAGGTAGCTCATAGGGAAGCAACCAAGAAGTTAAGCTTGCTAGTGCTAGAGTAGTGGTAGGATGGGTGACCTCTGTGGCAAGTGTTAGTAGAAGGGAGTAATTTAGATTGAAATTAAGAATGCTTAGTGATAAATGTGAGTTTAAGTGGTTAAAGAATGGAAATAAATAAAATGGAAATCAAATATATTTTTTTGGAAAAAATCGAATAAAGAGTAAAAAACAAAGACTATCCTTTGGTACCGGTTCTTGTTCCGAACCGGTACCAAAGGTATACGAACCGGTACCAAAGGTATCTGACCCCGCTGGCTTCTCCTGGGCCACGTGACGGCCCTTTTACTACCGGTCCGTAAGGAACCGGTACTAAAGGCTAGTGGGACTTTAGTGCCGATTAATTAGTACCAGTTGTCTAACCGGTACTAAAGGGCCTCTAGAACCGGTACCGAAAGTGCATTATCCACTAGTGGGCAGGCAGCATAACGCCCCAGACGTGGGTGTTATGCTTCTTAATGCCCGGCTTGGGGGCGTTATACGGCAGAATAAGTGAAACTGCACGTCCCGTGCCCCTCCTGATTCCAAACCATTTCACCTCCCCACTATTTCTCCTCCCTCTTCTCTTCTCCCTATTCCTTTCCAATCCACTCCCAAATCAAGCAGATCGGGGGAGTTTGGCTAGGTATTTGGTTCCCCTTGGAGTTCTAAATGTATGCCCCTATTTTCCCTTCTTTTTGTGGTTCAAATCATGGATTAAGGTGCTTCTAGGAGTTCCCCTCTTTTTCATCCTAGTTCATCCCTAGTTCATCTTCCATATGCTAGTTCATCCTCTTCTATTATGTATTTTAAACCCTAGTTCATCACACCCATCAAACCCTAGTTCATCAAACCCTAGTTCATCTAACTAATGGAAATCAACCATCCTAGTTCATGTTAGGGGTGCAATCCATTGTTCTTGAAATGCTAAATGCTTTTGGTCCAATTGTAGGTCATCAATAAATTCTAGTTGAAAGTTGGTTAAATTTTGGTCAATTTTTTTTTTTTGTTAATGATGATTTTTTTTATAATGATACATTTTTGTTACTGGAGGAGTGTAAACCCTAATATGGTAAATAAATTATCTTTTTGTTTATTTAGTTACAAATTACAATTAAAAAGTTTTAGCTTATGTTTGGGGATTGTGTAGTACTAGTAGTACTTTTAGATTGTATTTTTTATTTTTGCACTTTAAACTTATTGTTATTATTAGGTTCCAATTTTGGAAATTTATTGTTAGTACTTACTAGTTATATTAAGATGTTCTATTACTTACTAGTCTTAAGATGTTTTCACTTAAGATTAACTAGTTATATTAACTAGGTTGCAATTTTGTAATTTTAAATAACTAGTTACTAAGATGTTTGCAATTTTCTAATTTAAAGAACTAGTTATATTAATTAGTTATATTTGCACTAAAGATGTTTGCAATTTAAATAGCTAGTTATATTTTGTAATTTAAATAACTAGTTACTAAGACATTCGCACTTAACCATGTTGAATTTTTAACTATTTATAGCCATGGCGAGAGCTCCTCGTCGACGTGGAGGGCGTGGGAGCGGTGGGTGTGGGCTCCCCGTCGAAGATGAAGTTGTTGTATCACGTGGTCGTGGACGTGGAGCGCATGGATGTGGACCGCATGGGCATGGAGCGCGTGGACGTGGAGGTGGTGGTCGCGGAGCCATCAACTATAAGGCGGAAGCGGCTCCAGCGCGTGGGCGTGGGCGTGGGCGTGGACTCGGAGGACGTGGGCGTGAAGCACGTGGACATGGAGGGCATGGGCGCAGAGCTGGTGCTGCGGAGGAGGAGGGTATCGCGATACCCAAATTCTATGTCATCATCTCCGATCCATTGCGGAAGAGGCTTCGTCTACCACGGAGGATATCACAGCTACTCGACGGCAACAAGCCCGATACGTTCAGCCTCGATTTGGAGGGCTACTTCAACGGGCCCGTTGAGGTGGACGTGGAGCGACACGGCGAGGACATCTTCTTTCACTGAGGGTGGGCACAGTTCTCCCATATGCACAAGCTGGAGGCGGGGTACATGCTCACCTTCAGGTACAAGAACACGATGGGGTGGACGAGCTTGAGGTCAAGATATTCGATGACACCCTAGTCCATGCCCGATGCTGCCAGGATAGATCGGATGAGAGCAGCTCTGACTCTGACGAGTCCAGCTCCAACGAGGAGTAGTATGCCGACCCATGTGTCGCTCTCCATGTCCAGTGTTAGAATTTGTGTTTATGATGTCGTCGTGTCAGACTATGTTTTTAGTTGTGTGAGACTATGTTTATGCCATCGTGTCAAACAATGTTTTTATGCTTGTGCGGCTATGTTTATTCTATGAGTGTGTGACTATGTTAATTTACACATACATAACTAGCTATATATATATTTTAAAATGATTACATCTCATCGGCCTTCTCTGGCGGCGGAACTAGTACTAGTGGGGGTTACGTTTTTACATCCACACATTTACTTGATAACTAGCAAAATATTTGCTTCGTTGCCGGTCGGCGGCTTATCCGGAGGCGGAAACTACTACTACTACTAGTGTACAGCATGGCCTACGAAGCTAGTTATCCTCATCGAAGGAGATGATGATGTAGGGGGCAGATGGGCCATCCACCTCCTGCGAGATATCAGAGATGGCGGGCATCTCCACGTCCTCGATGGCGGCAGCGGCATCCGCCATCTCCACGTCCTCGACGACGACAGCGTCCTCGGCAAAAGGCAGCGGTGTCGTCATCGGCTGGGAACTGATCCCCACCTATGTCATCCTCCTCGTCCTCCGAGAACTCCCAATCGGAGTAGGCGCCCTCCTAGACGAGGTCGCTGTCCTGAAGCATGTCCCCGATTATGGCATCGTCGACGCGCTCGTCGGCAATCTTCCGCTCGGCAGAGAAGTGATAGTCCTCGAAAGGAGCAAGCTGCTGGTTGAGTTCTAAGATCGCAAGTGATAAGTCTCAAATGTATTTATAATTTCTGATGTTCCATGTTGTTTTCATGCCATATGCTACATGTTTCTTATACTATTTATGTCATTTTTATGGATTTCCAAGGACTAACCTATTGACAAGATGCGACAAATCCAGTTCAAGTTTTGTGTTGTTTTTGGTTTCAAAAAAGTTGTTCTGGAAATATTCTCGAAATTGGACGAAACAAAATCCCAAGGTCTTAGAAGTTTGTCACGTATATGGGGCCCGGAGGAGACCCGGAGGGGGGCCTCAAGGGCCCCACACCATAGGGCGGCGCAGCCCCCACCTTGGCCGCGCCACCAGGTGGTTTGGCCCTCCTGGCCACCCATAAACGTTGCCCTCTCGCCTATTTAAGCTTCTCCACGGGTTAACCCAAAATACCCGAGCATTTTTCCACCAAAAGTTCCGTAGCCACCGTCATCGTCAACCCTGGTCTGGGAGGGTTCTAAAGCTCTCTTCGGCACCTTGCCGGGAGGGGGAATCATCACCGGAGGGCTCTTCATCACCATGCCTGCCTCCAAAGTGACGCGTGAGTACTTCATCCTTGGAATACGGGTCCATAGCAGTAGCTAGATGGGTGTTCTCTCCTCTTTATGCCTCATGTTTAGATCTTGTGAGCTACCTATCATGATCAAGATCATCTTATTGTAATGCTACATGTTGCGTTTGCTAGGATCCGATGAATATTGAATCCTATGTCCAATGATTATCAATCTATCATGTTCTTTCATGTTTATGTTATTTATGATCATGTATGCTCTCTGTTACTAGTAGATGCTCTGGCCAAGTTGATGCTTGTAACTCCAAGACGGGGTATTTATGCTCGATAGTGGGTTCGTGCCTCCCTTTCACTCACGCTCGAGTGACAGAAACATAACAGGTGGGGGATGTGCTATTGCCATTAGGGAGAAAACAACAATGTTTACATTGTTTAGATTACACACTTTTCTTAATGCAATTATCTGTTGCTTGCAACTTAATAACGGAGGTTTGATTGGATTACGCTCCGAGGGTGGACTATTAGTCATAGATGCAGTTGGATAACGGTCTACGACTCTTGTTGTAATGCCCGCATGAATCACATAGTAATCATCATGTCATGCATATGTGCCACGGTGCATCCTTTATATATATCATTTCTCAGTTGTAATTTGTTTACCCAACATGTTATCTATCTGTTTTGGAGAGACACCACTAGTGAACTATGGACCCCGGTCCATTCTTTTACACTGATAATACAACCACTTGAAACACGGGTTTCCTTTCATTCATTGCAATCATTGTTCTCTTCTCATCTACTGCAAACAAGTATTATTTTCCACATTATACATCTAATCCTTTGTGTTAGCAAAACCGGTGAGATTTTCAACCTCACTGTTTCGTTGGGGCAAAATATCTTGGTTGTGTTGTGTGCAGATTCCACGTTGCTGATGAGCCTGGTAGTGCGTCCTGCCAACATCATCTGCCAACAACCTTCAGAAGTGATTTATTTCTCCTACTGGTCGATTAAACCTCGGTTTCTTTCTGAGGGAAAACTTACTGTTGTGCTTTTCATACCTTCCTCTTGGGGTCTCCCAACGAGTGTACATCTACGTGCATCAAGCAAGCTTTCTAGCGCCGTTGCTGGGGAGGAAGGGGATTTATGCAAGGGGGGTCTCTCACCTCCAATCACTTTAGTTTATTTTTGTCTAGTTTAGTTTATTTTATTTTGTCTTGTTTGCTTCTTTATATCAAAAACGCAAAAAAAAAGTTCTTATTCCAGTTGTTATTTTTGTTACTCTGTTGTTATTTTTCATCATGTTGCTCCCTAAGTTCACCCTGAAAGACTTATCAATAGGTAGTGGTCTATTATTGGAAAGGATAATATTGAATAAATCTTTAATCATGTTAGCGAGAACAAAGATTTTGAGGATAGAACGATAGTAGAACTTGGTCCCAATTATGAAACTGCTATAGCTTATTTAGTTCACATGTTAGAGGCTAGGTTTGTTAACCTCAACACCATAATGCAGCAAAATTTTCCTAACCTAAATGATGTTGAGGACAGAGAGAAAATATATTTTATTCTGGAAATCTTGCTTAAAGAATTTGGTGATGTTGCTATAGAAGCTAGGAAAGTCTTTGATCATTTTAATATGCTAGGATCATGTGTAGATGTTATTGGTGCTCTTGAAAAATTAGACAAAACTGAACCTAAAAATATGGAGGAAATCAAAATACCAATACCTTTTAAACTAGTAGCAATGCATGAAGCTCTAAAGAAGAATTTTGATTGGATTGCTCCTGAAAACCCATTTGATGAAGGTAGCAAACCTAAAAGTGTTCTGAAAAGGACATCTGAAACTTATATAGATAAAATACAATTGTTGAGGAGGTTTCTGGTCTCAAATTGGATGCTTCTTCACTTGAAAATACACGATTCTTGCTTCCTGTGCCTAGCTAAAAGTCGTTCAAGAAAAGAGCCTCTTGGGAGATAACCCATGGTTTTATTTTTGCATTTTTTGTTATGTTTTGTTTGAGTCAAGGTGTTGTTTACTTCTGTAGAAACTGCTTTGTATCTTTATTTTCTCGCATTTTTTGTGCCAAGTAAGTCCCTAGTGAAAGTTGAGGTTAGATTTGGATTTCTGCGCGGGAAATAGCTTTCTGTTGTCCACCGTTAAATTCATGAAAATTCACAGAAAGATCAAAATGACCTGCAAATGTTTGTGCTTATTCATCAGCTCGTTCTGAAACTTTTTGTAGCTTTGCATTTTTCGAGTTGAGCAACGTAAGTGCCTCAAAAAAATCGTCTTTACAGACTGTTCTGGTTTTGACAGATTCTGCCTTTTTTCCTTGCATTCTCTCTTGTACTATGTTGAGTGGATTTATTTCCTCCACAAAACAAAGCGGCTGTAGCTAATGTTTAAAAAGTATTAATAATGCCTGTGTCCAAGGAGAACATGTGATTTTTTGATTGTGTACTAACCCTCTAACGAGAACTACTTTGAAGTTTGGTGTGAAGGAAGGTTTCAAGGGACAAGAGAAGAGGGTGATATAATGTGATCAAGAAGACTGAAAAGCCAAAGCTTGGAGACGCCCCCGTGGTTCATCCCAGCAAATTCTAAGAAGACTCAAGCGTCTAAGCTTGGGGATGCCCAAGTCATCCCCTTCTTCATCAACAACTTATCTGGTCACTTCTAGTGAAACTATATTTTTATCCGGTCACATCATATGCACTTTTTTTGGAGTGTCTATTTGTTTTTTTTCTTTTGTTTTCCTTGCTGCAATAAATATAGTTGGAACCCAACATTCTTTGTGTGCGATAGAGACACACTCCTCTTTTTCATAGGAATACTCGTTTTCTTCTATGCTCGTATTCTTAGTTTTTCTTATAGCTACTGCAATCCATTTAGCTCCTGTTTTGCATCCATCTCTTATTTAGAGCTGTTAGTTCTAGTAGAGTAGTGTTAGTACACTGTTGTTTCATTGCTATATTAGTTGGAGAGTTTGTGTTGAAATATATTGTTTGGTGTTTGATGGAAATACAATAGCCTACATGTGGTAGATGGTATGTTGGAAAAGACTTGCGTACTCTGGTAGATAATTAAATTGTTTCACTTGATTGTTTGCTATTGTTTTGAGATATTAATCTTCTTAGTGGTCAACCTGCTAGTTTAGTAAAGTAAAAACAATTAATGGTTGGTCTAAAATCTTGAAATTGTGCCACACTCGAAAACCCAGTTGATAGTATAATGGTATATCACTTCCTCTGCTAATAACAATCGTAATGGCTTTTTGTTACACGCTACGGTCGGGGCAGCCAATAGTGGCTTGTCACGGCCATGGACCCTCTTGGAGTGATTTTCATTATGCCTTGTATGATCATATTTCTAGTTGTAATCTTCTAACTTGTGAGTTCTAAGTTGCAGTTTTCTGGCATTTCCACCATCCATATTTGCTAGCCTCTTCGGTAATGTGCATTGCCCAATCTCACATTGAGAGTTGGTGCAAACTTCGCTAGTGCATCCAAAACCGTTGGAGGACATTGTTCTCCTGCACATAATCCCAAAATATCTTCCTCAAAACAACCACCATACCTACCTATCATGGCATTTCCATACCCATTCCGAGATATATTGGCATACAACATCCATCTTCATTATTGTACTTGTTTCATTGTTATTTTGCATACTGCTACACTGGCAGGAGCATTTAGTTGTATACATCAGAGATATTTTGTTTTCAGTTATGAGTACTAAAAGTGTGATGATTCATTGTAAAATAGAGTGTTGCCCATACCAGTGAGGTTATATATATAAAAAACAGAAAAAGCCCAAAAAGCAAAAAAGGGCCAAAGAGAGATAATAAAGAGAGAGAGAGAGGGGGGCAACTTTACTATCATTTATTCCACACTTGTACTTAGTTAGCACCAATACTTCAGTTTGGAGAGAGTTTTCATTTTATGACTTGCATAACTATGTGGGGAACCTTACATTATATAACTTGGCTTGTATATTCCAATGATGAGCCTCCTCAAAAGTTCTCTAGGTCTTCGTGAGAAAGCAAGTTGGATGCACCCCCACTAGCTCCATTGGAGAGCTTTCATACACTTATAGCTTTATGTGCATCCGTTGTGTGGCAATAACTACTCCTTTTATAGCTTCGATTATAAGACTTCCTCTTGTCTAATGATCACTTTCAGCTGTGTGAGACTTTCTTCCATTGACCTTCCAAACCCCCCATAATGTTCTTTTAGCCGTAACATCATGGTGCCAGGGACCAATACAGAACGCTTGCATATTGTTTGATTTTCCTACGTACATATTGTTGTCACTTGACTTGATCCTAATTGGAGTTGTTGTGAGAGTTTGATGCTTAGGATGATTATATTGTTGTTCTTGAAGCTTAAATCGTCCTTAATATACTTTGCACAGTTGATTGTCTTTTAGCATTGATTAATTGAATTTTTTTTACTTTGTTCTTTGATAATTCATAAACATATCCTTAATTTCTGATATTCCATGTTGTTTTCATGCCATATGCTACATGTTTTCCTTACACTTTATGTCATTTTTATCGATTTCCAAGGACTAACCTATTGACAAGATGCCACAGAGCGAGTTCCTGTTTTCTGCTGTTTTTAGTTTCAGAAAAGTTGTTTTGGAAATATTCTCGGAATTGGACGATTCAAAAGCCACAAGTCTTAGAAGTCCCGGAGGGTCAAGGAAGTCCAGAAGAGACCCAGAGGGGGGCCACAGGGTGGCCACACCATAGGGCGGCGCGGGTCCCCATGGCCGCGCTACCAGGCGGTGTGGGCCTCCTTCCCACCCCTCGGCATCGCCCTTTCTCCTATATATGCCCCCGATGCATAAACCCCAGAACAATCAACCTTTTTTCCACGAAAAGTTCCGTAGCTCCGCCGTCGCCGCCGACAAGTTTCGGGGGACAGAAATCTCTGTTCCGGCACCCTGCCGGGACGGGGAAGTGCCCCCGGAGCCATCTCCATCGACTCCACCGCCATCTTTATCGTTGTTGCTGTCTCCTATCATGAGGAGAGAGTAGTTCTCCCCTGGGGCTGAGGGATCTACCTGTAGCTATGTGTTTCATCTCTCTCACCCATGGTGTGATCTTTCTATGATCATGAGCTTTGTAATCTATATGAATCAGTAGATGTTATTCTTCATCTGTTATGCTACTCTAGTGGTTTTGTTATGAGATCTCCGTAAAGACTTTGATCACGGTGTAATGGTGACAGTGTGTGCATAGTGTGGTTTAGCATGATATTTATATCTTGTGTTGGATGACCCTATGAAATTGGGGTGTTTCTCTAGTACCTTCTAGGGCGCTCATAGTGACAGCGTGGGGTTAACTATACATGGGAATGCGACTTTGAGGAGTGCCGTTACAGCCCTACGCAATGAATTGGTGTTTGTTATTCGACGGGAGAGTGTTTCGGAGTAGTATAGTGAAGAGAGATATTTATGCATTCAATCATGTTATCACTGTTGAGAGTGTCCACTTGTGAAAGTAGGAATCCTAGGCCTTGTTTCTAAGCATTGAAACACCATTTACAATCAGTTCTGCTACATGTTTGCTTGCTGACATTTTTATTTCACATTGCTATTGTCACTTATAATCATCCACATTACTTGTATTCCACTCTCTCTTCGCTGGTCTACTCCACCTATACAACGGACAATTGTACTAGGTGTGTTGGGGACACAACAGATCTCTTGTATCGGATTTCCATGGTTGCTTGAGGGGGATACCTTTGACCTCTTCCTCCCTGAGCTCGATAAATCGTTGGGTGATACACTTAAGGGAAACTTGTTGCTGTTCTACAAACCTCTGCACTTGGAGGCCCAACACTGTCTACAAGAATAGAACCGTGTGTAGACATTAAGCTCTTTTCTGGCGCCGTTGCCGGGAGGTAAGGTAAAAGGTTCTCACATCCTCGGGTGTGAGTGCTCGAAGTTATTTCCTTTATATTATGCAATTATAACTTTTTGTTTCTTGTTTTTATTTTCACTAGTTAGGCTTAATGTAAAACAACAAAAATATGAGAGAGCTTTATAATCTTTATCTTGAGTTAGGACATGAATTGTTTGAAGAGAAAATTAAAAAACCTATGGAGCTTTATGTGCATGCTAGTAGCAATGTTATTAGTATAAATTCTTTGAACACCATTATTTCTAATGCTATGAAAAAATCTAAGCTTGGGGAAGCATGTTTTGATGAATATGATATTTTTAGTCCCCCAAGTTTTGAGGAGGAAATTTTCTTTAATGATACTTTGCCTCCAATATATGATGATTACAATGATGAATATGTTATTTTCAGTCCACCTACTATTGAGGAGAAAATTAATTATGATTACAATATGCCTCCTATATTTGATGATTATGGTGATGAGAATGATAATGATAGCTATTTTGTTAAATTTTCTCCCACTGCTATTAATAAGAATGACTATGCTTATGTGGAGAGTAATAATTCTTTTATGCATGTGGCTCATGATAAGAATGTTTCTTGTGATGGTTATATTGTTAATTTTATTCATGATGCTACTAAAAGTTATTATGAGAGAGGGAAACATAATTTTATGCATCTCAACAATATCAAGTTTCCCCTCTCCATGTTAATCTTTTTGAAGTTGCACTTGTTTTTCCTTCCTATGCTAGCCACTTTGTGCTTCATTGACTTGATTTTCTACAAGATTATTTTTCATAGGAAGTGGGTAGACTTAAATTTGTTTTAGATTTGCTTCTTGATTCTCTCTTTTGCTTCAATTCATATTTCTCATCGGAGCTTCTTCTCAAATTATCATGCCTAGCTAAAAGGCTTTAAAGAAAAGCACTTCTTGGGAGATAACCCATGTTTTTATTTTTGCTTTGCTTTTCTCTGTTTTATTTGAGTCAAGGGGTTGTATACATTTGTAGAAATTACTTTGTGTCTTTATTTTCATGTTTTAATTGTGCCAAGTAAAGTTTCTTACGAGAGTTGGAGTTGGTTTTGGATTTCTGCGCAGGAAACAGATTTCTGCTGTCCACCGTAAAAATCGTGAAAAATCCAGAAAGACCAGAATGACCTGAAATGTTTCGTGCTTATCCTCGGATAATTCCACAACTTTTTTGTTCTATAAGTTTTTCGATTTCAGCAACGTAAGTGCCCCAAAAAAATTCGTCTTTACAGACTGTTCTGGTTTTGGCACATTTTGCCATTTTTCTTGCATTTGCTCTTTTGCGATGTCAAGTGGATTTCTTTGCTGCACAAAACATCAGTGGCTGTAGCTAATGTTTAAAAGTATCAATAGCACTTTTGCCCATGCATAACCCATGATTTTTTTATTGTTGCACTAGCCCTCTAATGCGAATTATTCTTTGAGTGTGGTGTGAAGGAAGTTTTCAAGGGTCAAGAGAAGAGGGTGATATATGTGATCAAGAAGAGTGCAAGGTCAAAGCTTGGGGATGCCCCCTGTGGTTCATCCGGCAAATGCTAATAATACTCAAGCATTTAACCTTGGGGATGCCCAAGGCATCCCCTTCTTCATCAACAATTTATCAGGTCACTTCTAGTGAAACTTTATTTTTATTCGGTCACGTCATATGAAATTTACTTGAAGCGTATGTTTGTTTTTCTTTTGTTTTCTCTTGTTTTCTTTTGTTTTCCTTGCTGCAATAATATAGTTGGACCTTAGCATTACTTGTGTGGTAGAATGACACGCTCCGCTTTTTGATATGAATACTCGTTGCTCGTATTCTTAGTTTGTCTTCTAGCTGCTGCAAAATTCTTGTTTAGCTCCTGTTTTTCTTGCATCTCTTATTTAGAGCTGTTAGTTTTAGTAGATTTGTGTTAGTACTATCTTGTTTCATTTCTATATCAATTGGAGAGTTTTTGTTGTTTGGTGTTTGGTAGAAAATTCTATGTGTGGTAGATGGTATAACGAAGAAGCTTGCATATTCTTGTAGATCACTAAACTGTTTCACTTGATTATTTGTTGTTGTTTTGAGATATTAATATGCTTAATGGTAAACTTTCTGGTTTAGTAGAGTAAAAACAATTAATGGTTCGTCTAGAATCTTGAAACTGTGCCACACTCAAATAACCAGTCGATAAGATAATGGTATATGACTTCCTTTGCTGATACCAATCGTGATGGCTTTTTGTTACACGTTACGGTCGGGGTAGCTAACAGTGACTTGTCATTGCCACGGACTTTCTTGGAGTGATTTTCATTATGCCTTGTGATATCATAATTTTATTTGGAATCTTATAACTTGCGAGTTCTATGTTGCGGTTTTCTAGCACTTCCACCATCCATATTTGCTAGCCTCTTTGGTATTGTGCATTGCTAATTCTCACATTGAGATTTGGTGCAAATTTCGCCAGTGCATCCAAACCCCATGGCAGAACTTTGTTCCTCTACACATAAGCCAAAAACTTATCTTCCTCAAAACAGCCACCATACCTACCTACCATGGCATTTCCATAGCCATTCCGAGATATATTGCCATACAACATCCATCATCATTATGTTATTTGTCATGCTTCATTGTTATTTTGCATACTGCTACACCGACAGGAGCATTTAGTTTTATACATCAGAGATATTTCAGTTTGAGTTATGAGTACTAAAAGTGTGTTGATTCATTGTAAAATAGAGTGTTGCCCCTACCAGTGAGGTTATATATATAAAAAAAAGAAGAGAAAAGCCCATAAGACAAAAAAGAGAGGCAAAAGAGAGAAAAATAAAGACAGAGGGGGCAACACTACTACCATTTGTTCCACGCTTGTGCTTTGTTTAGCATCATTACTTCAGTTTGGAGATAGTTTTCATATTATGACTTGCATAACTATGTGGGGAACTTACATTATAGAACTTGGCTTGTATATTCCAATGATGAGCCTCCTCAAAATGGCTCTAGGTCTTCGTGAGCAAGCAGGTTGGATGCACCCCCCACTAGTTCCACTGGAGAGCTTTCATACACTTATATCTCTATGTGCATCCGTTTTGTGGCAATCACTACTCCTTGCATAACTTCGATTATAAGACTTCCTCTTGTCTAATGATCACTTTCAGTTGTGTGAGACTTTCTTCCATTCACCATCCAAACCCCCCATAATGTTCTTTTAGCCACAACATCCTAGTGTCAGGAACCAATACAGAACGCTTGATTCTTTTAAGTGCATATTTATTTGAATGATTTTCCTACGTGCATATTGTTATCACTTGACTTGATCCTAACAGGAGTTGTTGTGAGATTTTGATGCCTTGGATGATTATATTGTTGTTCTTAAAGCTTAAATTGTCTTTAATATACTTTGCACAGTGGATTGTCTTTTATTATTGATTCATTGAGAGGTTTTACTTTGTTATTCCTAATGGTTTATAAATTACTCTCTGATATCAACTATAAACCACAACCTTTAATAATTTGATCCTAGTTTACATGCTTTAAATTACTATGATGATCAAGTTTACGTTGGTAGCATGTCACCTCAGAAATTATTTGTTTTGTCGATTACCTACTAGAGGACGAGTAGGAACTAAGCTTGGGGATGTTGATACGTCATAAACGTATCCTAAATTTCTGATGTTCCATGTTGTTTTCATGCCATATGCTACATGTTTTCCTTACACTTTATGTCATTTTTATCGATTTCCCGTGACTAACCTATTGACAAGATGCCACAGAGCCAGTTCCTGTTTTCTGCTGTTTTTAGATTTAGAAAAGTTGTTCTAGAAATATTCTCGAAATTGGACGATTCAATAGCCAGAAGTCTTTGAAGCCCGGAGAGTCAAGGTAGTCCCAAAGAGATCCGGAGGGGGGCCACAGGGTGGCCACACCATAGGGTGGCGCGGTTCCCCCTCGCTGCGCCACTAGGTGGTGTGGGCCCCCTCGCCACCCCCCGACATCGCCCTTTCGCCTATAGAACGAAATCCATCTGCATCTATGACTAATAATCCACCCCCAGGTTATCATCAGAATCCCCATAGGTATTAAGTTGCAAGCAACAGATAACCGCATTAAACAAAGTGTGTAATGTAAGAAATGATTATGCACGCGGGCACTCTCACCGTTGTTTTCTCCCTAATGGCAACAACACATCCCCCTTCACGTTTCTGTCACTCGAGCAAGGTGGTGAGGAGGCATGAACCCACTATCGAGCATAAATACTCCCTCTTGGAGTCACTAGCAACTACTTGGCCAGAGCAACCACTAGCAACGGAAAACATGCTAGATCACAAATAGCAAATGCATATAAAGACTATAATCAACTTGGCATGAGTTCAATATTCATCGGATCCCAACAAACACAACATATAGAATTACATAAGATCAATCTCGATCATTATAGGCAGCTCACGAGATCTAAACATGGAGGCATATGAGGAGAAGAAAACCATCTAGCTACAGCTACGAACCCGTAGTCCAAGGATGAACTACTCACGCATCACTCCGGAGGCAGGCATGGTGATGGAGAGGCCCCCGGTGATGATCTCCTCTCCGGCAGGGTACCGGAAACAGCTTCATAAACCCCCTGATCTAGGGTTGACGGTGACGGCGGCTACGGAACTTTTCGGGGATTTTTGATCAAGTGTTTAGGGTTTTCCATCCGGGGGGATTAAATAGGCAAAAGGGCAAAGGCGGTGGAGCTCCAGGGGCCCCAAACCCATAGCTGGCGCGGCGAGGGGGACCCGTGCCACCCTATGGTGTGGGCCCGCTGGTGCCCGTCTTCGACTCTTTTTGGGTGTTCTGGATGCTTTCGGGGAAAATAGGCACTTCAGGCTTTGTGGGGTCCAATTCCGAGAATGTTTCCAGAACAACTTTTCTGAAACCAAAAACAGCAGAAAACAGGGAACTGACACTTGACATCTTGTTAATAGGTTAGTCCCGGAAAACGTATAAAATTGCTATAAATAAGGGAGAAAACAAGTAGCAATTGACATAATATGATCATGGAGCATCAGAAATTATAGATACATTGGAGACGTATCAAGCATACCCAAGCTTAGTTCCTACTCGTCCTCGAGTAGGTAAACGATAAAACAATAATTTCTGAGGTGACATGCTACTAACATAAACTTGATCAATCTAATGTAAAAGCACATGCACGCTGAGATCATAGAACTTCAAACACAAACATGATAAATAAAACTTTAATAATAAAGCATAGTAATTACTTCGCATCATGAAGATTATCTCAAATAAAGGATAATGAATTATAATGCAAAGAAAGGTAAACGTTTGTTTCAGGTATAGAGAAAGCATGGCAAAGTGATATTTCGCTAGTCCTTAAAAGTGGGGCGAAACATAAATGCCAGGACACCTTCAAAGTTCATGAGGAAGACTAGAACAAATAATATCACATTATGAAGTAATTGTTGATGTTTATGGGACAAATGCACATAGAACTCAGAATGGCAAAAATGCTCTCTCAACTGTGCATAAAGTTAGAAGATGGAGACTCAACATAAAAGTAAAAGAAAGGCCCTTCGCGGAGGGAAGCGGGGATCACTCATGTGCTAGAGATTTTATTTTATTAAACAGAGGTATTAAAAGTTTGACACTCCTCCCATCCATCTTTCACAAACCATGGCTAACCGATTCCTCGGGTGCCTGCCAACAATCACATACCATGGAGGAGTGTGTATATTTTGGGAGATGTATGCTAATGTCAACGAATGGTAAACAGAAAATACAGTACGTCACCAGCCAACTGGATTCACAAGAGTGGCTCCCATGGTGAAGGACGCAACTGGTGTAGAAGGTCATACCTCTTTCTCTTTTGTTTACACAATTATGCTTTGACTGATAAATCAGGGGCAAAAATAGTGAAGAGTATTTGTTTGTATTAATTTGGGGCTGGACCCCCCGCTGCCATCTCTTCTATCATTTGGATAAGCGGATGAAGCCACTAGTCCATGGTGTGAAATCCAATCAACAAGTGAGATAAAGATTCTCTATTGACATCGTCAGGAGCAAAAACAGGAACATAAAGCAGGAGTAATTTTCAAAGTTTTAAACGTAACACATGAGAAATTTACTTGAAGTGGCAGTTAAATACCACATGTAGGTAGGTATGATGGACACAATGGGAATGATGAGGGGATAGTAACCCGGTAGACTAACTCCCGGGTGTGATCCGGCCCAAACGGCGGCTGGACCAAATCCGGCTAAAGACAAAGAAACTTCTGGAAGGCCCAGGCATGTAACGTTCGTGACCCGGATTGTGGTTGCGGTAAGGAAAGTTAGGGTTTGTGTATAGAGTCCGAGCAGGACTCAGAAGCGCTTTGTAAAGGCAAGTCAAGGGGGGATGAGTGCTATATAAACCAACCCCTAGGCTTAGCCTCAGAGATTCGAGTCATAGTTGTAACACCCGTTATCGAGTATCCAGTATAATCATATCGAGATCCGGCGAGTTACTTTCCGTTCTTAGATTGCTTTCGCCATGTCCTCCTTCGACTAAAACCCTCTCCCAAATACCTGTGTCGACTTGCCCCAAGATCAGTTACCCCAGGTAACATCTGCCGTGATTATGCCACGACAGTTGGCGCCCACCGTGGGGCCTGCGTCCAAAGGTGTTTACATCGCGGGAAGCTCGGAAGATCATGAAGAACTTTGTTGTCGGCGAGATCTACTCTGATGACGAAGGAACAAGGATAGTGGACAATTCCGGGTGAGTTGGAGCCGGAGCGTCTTGAATCCGGTCCGCGGTATCGATTGGCCAAATCAGTATCTTCATCGGTATGGTACGTACGCTCATTTAAAAGGACAATATCATGTGCATGTTACAGGGACTTCCAACAGGGACAAAAAGGCGTTAAAACAGACAGAGAATTCAGTTTCCTCGGCCACCCCGGGATACTTGAGATGGGCAGAGCAAGAGGTAACATGGAGCAGAAGGGATCATCCGGAAGGAATAGAGCACCCTGGAACCCTGGCGTTAGTAGTCTCGTCACAGGTCAACGTTATGAATTGAGAAAGGTATTGATGGACGGAGGGAGCAGCATCAACATCCTATATTGGGAACCTTCTTGCGCATGAACCTCAAAGAGTCTCAGCTACAGAAAAGTTCGACGGTTTTTCATGGAATCGTGCCGGGTCATTCGGCGCCCCCGAAGGAAAAATTAATTGGAAGTAGCCTTCGAGAGTCGGTAGATAACTATCGGGTAGAATGGCTCACGTTTGAGGTGGTCCGGTTGCACAGTCCTTACCACGCATTGTTCGGGAGACCAGCTTATGCTAGATTCATGGCTAGGGCGGTGCTAGTATATTGCAGTTAAAGATTCCAGGCCCCAAGCAGACCATCACTATCCATGGAAACCGGGATATAGCAGCAGAGTGTGATGAGGGAGATTCGGTGATGGCCGAGCAAGCCTGCAGAAAGGAAGAGCTTAAATATTACCGGTCTCAGGTGGATCCGGAAGATGGCACGGCATTGAGAAGACCAGACTCTGAAGACGAAAGAGTAAAATTAAGGCGGCTCAAGACACCAAGAAAGTAGATTTTGTGGAAGGAGACCCCACCAAGCAGTTCACTATAGGGTCCAATCTGGAAGACGCGCAAGAAAAGGCCCTAGTGGAATTTATACGCTCAAATGCGGATGTGTTCGCCTGGACACCCAGCGACATGCCGGGTATCCCCACCCAGTTGGCAGAGCACAGTTTTGCATGTGGATCCCAGGGCCAGGCCTGTGAAGCAAGGTTTGAGAAAAATGAACGAGGAAAGGAGAAGAGCAATAGGTGAGGAAATCGCACGACTATTAACCGCAGGCTTTATCATGGAAGTATTTCACCCGGACTGGTTAGCGAATCCGGTTTCTAGTGATGAAAAAGACAAATGAATGGAGGATGTGCATCGATTTCACGAGCCTCAACAAGCATTGCCCAAAGGATCCGTTCGCGCTGCCAAGGATAGACCAAATCATAGATGCGGTAGCCGAAGCGACTTGCTATGTTTCTTGGACGCATATTCGGATACCACCAGATTAAACTCAAAAGGGAGGATTGGGAAAAAACCTCATTTATAACCCCTTTTGGGGCCTTCTGCTACAAAACCATGACGTTTGGATTGAAAAATGCGGGCGCAACGTATCAGCGGTGTATTCAGAAGTGCTTCGAGGATCAAATTGGGCGTAACGTGCACGCGTATGTGGATGATGTGGTTATTAAGACCGGAAGGCAGAAACATTTATTGATGACTTAAAAGAAACGTTTAAAAACTTGAGGAGGTATCAGATGAAGCTTAACCCAACGAAGTGTGTATTCGGAGTCCCGGCCGGAAGTTACTTGGCTTTATAGTCTCCGAGAGAGGAATTGAGGCAAACCCGGATAAAATCAAGGCCATCCAGAATTTGAAGAAACCGGAAAATTTGAAGCACGTTCAAAAACTCACGGCTGTGTCAGCCCTGAGCCGATTCATATCCAGGCTTGGAGAAAAGGCAATACCCTTGTACCGGCTTTGCGGAAATCAGATAAGTTCGTATGGATCAGGAGGCAGATGAGGCGTTTGAAGCACTAAAGAAGCAGTTATCTGAAGCGCCAGTACTAGCGGCGCCGGGTCCTAAAGAGCCTATGTTATTATACGTGGCAGCCGGTCCCCGAGCCGTCAGCGCAGTATTGTCGTGGAACGCAAAGAAGATGGAAAGGTCACCCCGGTCCAGAGGCCGTTTTACTATGTCAGTGAGGTGTTATCGGAAGCGAAGCAGCGTTACCCGCATTGGCAAAAATTGGTGTTCGGGGTCTTTATGGCCAGCCGAAGTTGAAGCCATATTTCCAAGAACATCCCATAACAGTGGTTAGTTCAATACCAATGTCGGATATCATCAGAAACTCGGATGCGACGGGCAGAATAGCCAAATGGGCAATAGAAATGGGAGATTATCATATCAGCTACGAGCCCAGATCGGCAATCAAGTCCAGGCCTTGGTTGATTTCGTTAACGACTGACGCACACTGGAATGGTTACCGCAGTTCCAAGTTCCGAGTCATGGACCATGCACTTCGATGGATGAAAGCAGTACGAGGGGTCAGGAGCCGGAGTGGTGCTGACATCGCCAAAGGGGGATAAACTAAGTTACGTGCTACAGATTCATTTTGATTGCTCAAACAACGTGGCCGAGTATGAGGCTCTGTTGCATGGCTTGAAGGTAGCCAAGGAGATGAACATTAGAAGGATACGATGCTTTGGAGACTCGGATCTCGTGGTGCAGCAGGTATCAGGAACCTGGGACAGGAAGGACGCCACTATGGCAGCGTACCGCAGGGAGGTTGATAGGGTTGCCGGGTGTTTTTCCGGGTATGAAGTGGAGCACATAGACAGAAGAAAGAACGAGGCGGCGGACGCACTCGCCAGACTCGGCTCACGCAGGGAGCCAGTTCCACCTAATGTTTTCGTGGACGAGCTATGGCGACCGTCAGTTAAATCCGAGTCTGAAGAAGAATTAGCAAATCAAGACCCGGACGTGGAGCTCGTGGCTACAATACACGGCGTTCCCGAGTGGACGGAGCCATATCTGGCATACTTATCACGGGGCGAACTGCCGGAACAGGAGGTACTAGCAAGACAAATCGTGAGGCGGGCAAAAGGATACGCTATTATCAATGGAGAGTTGTACAAGAGAAGTGCGGCAGGAGTCTTTTTGCGCTGTGTGACACCAGAAGAAGGCCGACAGATTCTTAAGGAGATCCATGAAGGTGATTGCGGGCATCATGCGTCCACAAGGTCTCTTGTGGCCAAGGCCTATCGACATGGGTTCTTCTGGCTCACAGCTCTAGCAGACGCGGAACGGATAGTGGCAAGGTGCGACGGATGTCAAAGGTACGCTCGCCAAACTCATGTGCCGGCTATGGAGTTACGGACCATTCCATTAACTTGGCCATTCGCTGTTTGGGGTATGGACATGGTTGGCCCCTTCCATATGTCACCTTGCAAGAAGACGCACCTCTTAGTTGCTGTTGATAAGTTTACCAAATGGGTGGAGGTTATGCCGGTCACCAATTGCGAAGCGGCCACAGCAGTCAAGTTCCTGAAAAGAATTATATACCGGTTCGGGTACCCCCACAGCATAATTACCGACAATGGAACCAACATGTCCCTTGGAGAGATGGAAAAATTTTGTGGCAGCAATGGAATCAGGCTCGATGTAGCATCAGTAGCACATCCGCAAGCCAACGGGCAAGTGGAGAGGGCGAACCAAGAACTACTTCGTGGATTAAAGCCAAGACTGAGGGTTCCCTGTGTCAGGGCCGCTGGGGCATGGGTTGAAGAACTTCCTTCCGTGGTCTGGGGTATTAACACTACACCCAACCGATCCACCCAGATGACACCTTTCTTCATGGTCTACGGCGCAGAAGCGGTATTACCAAGCGACATCATTCATGATTCACCAAGAGTGACAGCTTATGTGGAAGTAGAGAACGAGAAAAACCCGGCAAGACGCCGTGGATATGTTAGAAGAACAAAGGGAGCAAGCCTTGGAAAGATCAGCCATATATCAGCAGGACTTGCGAAGATATCATAGCCGGCGGGTGAAAAGCCGGGTCTTCCAGGAGGGAGACTTGGTCCTGCGCTTGGTTCAGACAAACGAGGGAAAGCACAAACTATCGCCACCATGGGAAGGACCTTTCATCGTAAGCCGGAGTCTGCATAATGGGTCATATTACTTGATAGATGCAAGAGAAGAATCGGCCACAATCAACGACACTGCTCACACTACTGCACCTATGCAAGAGAGAGATAGACCATGGAACGTGGCTCAGCTACGTCCGTACTACACTTAGCAGAAAACGATGTAACAGGCAGCAGGTTTCAGACGCACTCTTTTCCTATCCGGGGCACCCTTGGGGACTGGATGGGTTTTTAATGAGGCGGCTTGCTGACTCAATTTTCTCATATCAAATAAAAAGGAGGTTATCAGGAAAAGAAGCAATTATCATTTATACGGTGCATATTTTAGGTCTTGAGGGCTGGTTGCTCCTATAAGCACAGCTGCAAACTCAAAAAAGACCCGGCCTTGATGCCAATGAGTTATAGGGGCCGTCATTCGAAAAAACGAGTGCGGCTACAATCTTATAACCGGACAAAGAGTCCAAATTTCTCGGCTATTCTTACTTAAGCTCGATGTGACTCGCAACGAAGTGGCATGATTCGTTCGCTTACGATTAATGTCGGTCATGAGACCCAAACGGGACTTGCTTGACCCCGTTTTCGTATTGATGTAACAACATGGTATCCACGCGAAAGCCGGCTTATAGTACAAGATAGTCGAAAGGGTCATCTAAACCACAAGTTGTGCAGAGTATAAGGCCGACAGCCGGAAACTCAACGATTATCAAGCATAACTTCAAACCTCATAAAAAGCTGTCCTGAAGTCTTGGGCATTCAGCGACAGGCGATTCGTTTCCTAGACGCGGAAACCCGGACTGGGGACTTATGAGCTCTAAGAAAGAAACAGCATCATCCAGCCGATAAAATTACAACGAGCCACGCATCCGGGTCTCAGGAGCTTAGGGATTCAGGTGTAAAACCGTTCCCTAGACGCCAACGACACCCGGAGGACGGGTCTTGCTAAGGAAAGTATAAAAAAAAAGTATAAGGTATCGAGAATAAAGCAAGTGGATATCAAGAACAAGCAAATGCAAAGACACATTCATCAAAAGCCCAAAGGGGCGCAAAGTGCATCGGGAGTTTAAATAAAAGTATTACAAAAACCATAAAGTATCAAAAGAGCACAGGCGCTCTGCTTAAACGAATAGTAAAGCTGTTTTAACGATGCTTTGCCGGCTGACGTATGTGGAATGATAGGTATTACTTCAAGCTGCAGGGTCCATCTTGGCCTTGCCCTTGTCGCCACCGGTAGTTGCGGCGCCACTCGGGTCAGCAGCAGTCCCGGGTTGTGCAGCAGAAGTTGCAGGAGCAGAGTCGGCCTCGGTCTTCTTGGCGGCTTCTTCCTTCATCTTGATCGCCTCCTCCCTCCAACGGGTAAGCATATCGAACGGCTGGGGGCGGTTCGCCTTGACAACCTTGTCATTAGCATCATAAGCCGGGAGAATCACATCAATTTCTAGGGCATCAGCGATAACACTAGCCGGATGACGGACTTCTTTCTGAATAGCCTTGAAGTCCTTTGGCAAAAACTTGGACCCATCCAAGTTGAACTCTGGGAATCCGCTCATAAGTTTGGCCAGCTCTAGCTTGGGAGCGTAGGCCTTAGCCAACGCGAGTCCCCGGGTTACCCCAAATCGGCAGGAGGACCGTTTCCAGTGCCAAATCCACTCGGGGATTGTAGAGCAGCATTCCAGTAATCTCTTCATGTTATCTGGCCTGACACCCGCAGTCGCAACTCGTCAAGTATCCAACTGACTCCGCTGCAAAGTTGGCGAAGAGTATTCTTGATGGTTTTAAGCTTGGCAGCATCATCTTCGGGGGCAGCATCGCGTGGGCCTGCTAAAAAAGGCAAAAGGAGCAAAGATAGTAGGCAAGCAAGTGCAGTTGTTCAATCCGAGTCATAAAAAGGTGAAATTTAAAAATCTTACCAGTCGCAGTACGGTGAACATCAGCAATTTGAGCAGAAAGAGTTGTAAGTTTGTCCTTAGCCCTGTGAGCTCTCTTCCTGTACTTTTTCGTCATCTTTTGGCACCTGCGAGCCTCAGTCTCAGCAGCTTCACGAAGGGCCGTTTTTTTTCAATACGCTTGGTGGACTTGGCCAGCTTCTTCTCCAACTGTGAAACATAGTCCTGTAAAGAAGCATGAAGAATGATCAGCCAGAAACATTATACAAAGTTCCAAGCAAGTTACCTAGTAATTTACTCGGAACTTGGGGACTATGTATGGAAACAATTGATGATTAGTCGGGATTACCTCGTGCTTGGTTATTAAGGCATCTAGTATGTTTTCTTCGTCGCCCTTCAAGGTATGGAGGGCATCTAGCATTTGAGCAAAGGTCATGTCTTCAGGGCGAAGTTGAGAAGGGCCGGAGGATTGGCCCTCTTGTGGAGGAGTTGTTCCGGGTTTGGGGGTCGAAACCCGGATTGTTTGAACGTCCGGGATAGGAGAGCCCGACTTGGTCTCCACAATGATGTCTTCGTCCACTTCTTCAGAGGGCTGGGGTGATGCAGTCTTTGGTGGAATTGGGTCCTTAAAAGGATCTTCTCCATTTCCGTCCTCGGCCTCGTCCTCAACCTCAACATCCATGTCATCACTCGGCTTTTCTTCTCCCTGCTCTTCTGATTCAGGGATATCCGGGTCGCTCAGCGTAACTGTGGCGCTGAAGAAAAGAAGGGAGACATTGATCAATGGAATATACGGAAAAAAGAAAGGTAACCGGTACGAGAAAATGCAAGTAAAGGTAGTTTACCCGGTGTTCACGGCATAATCCGGGGGAAGCTCGCCGCTGGAGGCGGATGACGTTGGTAAGAGCACTGGCTGCGGTACGCGAAATTGCCCGGCAAGTGGATGATTAGGAGACGGATGACGTTGAGGAGATTGGGAAGGTTGAGCTGGAGGGGTACTGGCTCGATGAGTGGGTGAAGTGGAGATACCCGGGTTAAGGGGATCATCCCCCGGAGAATTCCGGGTCACCCGCGTTTAGTCGGGAGAGGGTCCTTCAAGAAGGGTGAATGTGATAATCGCTCGTTAAGTTCATGCATAGCAGCAAAGGAGTAAGGCGCACGAGACATAGAAGAGAAGGGAACCTTTTCAACTACCCCTCTAGCCTTCCTTTTGTTTCCAACTGGGGGCTCCTGGTCAGACTCGGTGGCTTCCGGGTCATTTTCTTCTTCTCCTCTTCATCTCCCGACCCTGAAAGCCGAGTAAGTATCAGATAAGAGAAATAACACAGATGAAGGGCAGGTGTAAAGGGTATGGGAGAGTACCCTCATCATCATCAACAGATTCGGTTTCCTCTTCGGGGTCTTGAGAAGGAGGAGGGTTTTCGACTTTCCAGAAGGGATCGTCAGCCTGTGAACAAATAAACACAAGTGGTGGTTAGAGGCTATAACGGACGAAAGTACTGAAATAAGAAAAAGGAGTCAGGTCTTACCGCTGGGCGGGATTTTCCCGAGTAAACGGGGTAACCCGGCAGTGTTCTTTATAACATCTAGTCTCTCCATCAGGAAGCCCTTGATGGTCTTGTTGGTGTTACCGGCAGGGAAGTTCTTGGTGGAGTAGCGGAGGGAATCTGTGACGTGACCCGAATATTCGTGTAACAGCTTCGGGCGAATCGAGTTGGGCTGAACCCGGAAGTCTACCCAAGTCTTTATTAGATTGAGCCCAAGAAGGCCGTGGGCGGAGAGAGCTGCTAGTTTGGCCAGAAGGGGCTGAATCGCTTCCCTATCAAGGTCAGATGCAAAAGCACTGAAAGACTCGGAGGGCTCGAGAAGGCTCTCCGAATAACCCGGTAGTTTCCTCTCACCACCCAGAAGTGTCGTGGCAATAAAAGAAGGATAATTGCCAGTTTTTGGCGTTGGAGTTCAGGTTAAGAGGTGGCATCAATGAGTGTTTGCGGCGCTGGATGGATACCCCGCCGCAGGTAAGAAGCGTTCCGTCACCGCTCTCATAACATGGTTCGCATTGGAATAATTCGGTAAAAAGAGCAAGGTTTGGTGGAGTGCATAAGTACGACTCGGACAAAACTATGAAGTGGGTGATGTTCAGCATAGAGTTAGGCCCTATGTCGAACACCCGGAGGCCGTAGTGGCTCAAGACTTCCCGGAAAAAAGGGTGACCCGGAGGACGGAATCCCCGGGTCACATGCTCGGTAAAACAAATTACCTCGTTCTCGATGGGAGTGGGACGGGTCTCATCGCCAGGAGCCCTCCAGTGTATTTCCTTTTGAGAAGGAAGGATTCCTAACTCGGCCATCCCATCTAGCTTGGCCTTTGTCGTTGAAGACCGACCCCAGTTGGCAGAAGTGGTTTGAGAGGCCTTTGCAGAAGCCGGGTGTTTTCCTTGTCTTTTAGGAGCCATGGAGTTGACCTGCAAGGGACAGGAAATGTATGGAGTAAGATTCGGAACATCAAATCATTCGAGTCCGGAGACATCAAGACGTTGAAGGCTAAAATGAGACCCGGATAATGCACTACGATGTTAAATGCGGAAGATTTTCCGGGTGTCAGATGAGGTTGAGTAAATTGTTAATTACTTACGCGTTGAGGTGAATTGGGTGAACATGGATGGTTGCCCATACCTTTATTGTGGAGGGATTAGCTGGAAAAAGAGGATTTTCCGGGTGTTAATGCGACAGGCGGAAAAACAAGGTGGAATGGATCTAGATCGAAAAGCTTGCAAGCGATCTTATGCAAAGTTGGATGGCCAGTAAAGGCGCGGGGACGAGCTGCGACTACGCATCAGGTGATTAAAGGAACTAAGGCCTATCGAAGCGGTTCAATTTGATGATATCGGAAAATTAGCTTACGGGTTGACCCAGATCCAATCTTGGTCAGATTGAAAAGGTTGTGAGTTTCGATTGAATGGTTGAGAAAGGCTTACCAAAGGAGTTGAGGTCCGAAGTGAGGGTGGTGCGTGGCGCGGCTTGAGTGTCACGTCACGGCCCTCGATGAGGGAGCGCGGGTGTGACAGCGATGCTTAATGGCGGTGCTGGATAGCTCGAGGATGAGTGCGGCCGGTGGTGGCCTTATCTTTCTTGGAGCGTGCGAGCCCGGTGGCAGAAATTGCGAGGGAGCGTGGAGGAAAGGGATGATGAAACGAGATGAATGGCTTAGGGTTACCATCGGTTGATATTTATAAGGGAGGTGGTGAGCTCACCTACGGCCCGAAAGCCAGAAATACGGAACAGTAATTATCCGTGCGGATCTGGCGGCATATGCATTCGGAATTAGGCAAAATATCCCGTTGATGGGGGAAGTGCAGCTTGCCCCGAGATATCAGGGATCTTTATCGAGTAGGGCCCTGACAGTTTAGGGTTTAAAATTGGAAAGGCCAGTTAAGCATTCAAGGAAGGATCGAGCTATCACATGACAGACATGGAGCTGTGCCTGGTCATCTGTTAAAGCAACTTAACCCGGTTCCCATAGGCTTGGGCATTTCACATCTTTTTCAGGGAATAGCGAGCGCTCCGAGGATGAATCCGTGAAGCCCGCGCTATCCTAGGGACTACTGATGAGGGGATAGTAACCCGGTAGACTAACTCCCGGGTGTGATCCGGCCCAAACGGCGGCTGGACCAAATCCGGCTAAAGACAAAGAAACTTCTGGAAGGCCCAGGGCATGTAACGTTCGTGACCCGGATTGTGGGTTGCGGTAAGGAAAGTTAGGGTTTGTGTATAGAGTCCGAGCAGGACTCAGGAAGCGCTTTGTAAAGGCAAGTCAAGGGGGGTATGAGTGCTATATAAACCAACCCCTAGGCTTAGCCTCAGAGAGATTCGAGTCATAGTTGTAACACCCGTTATCGAGTATCCAGTATAATCATATCGAGATCCGGCGAGTTACTTTCCGGTTCTTAGATTGCTTTCGCCATGTCCTCCTTCGAGCTAAACCCTCTCCCAAATACCTGTGTCGACTTGCCCCAAGATCAGTTACCCCAGGTAACATCTGCCGTGATTATCCCACGACAGGGAAAAACTTTGGTTTAAGGGATTTTGGATGCACGAGTAGAGCTCATACTCAGTACAGGTGCAGGCTAGCAAAAGACTGGGAGCGACAAATCAAGAGATCATAAGAGCCATAATCATGCATAGCGACATAAGTATCATTAATTAAAACATAAGCAGTATCACAAGTTCAAAAACTAAGTGGTCATGGAGGCTATTCGTGACTGGTTTGTAGTAATAAACATGGTGTGAGCATGCGCCAAGTCAACCAAATAAAACATTCGAAAGAGAATACCATATATTGATGCTTTACTATGACAAGAACAACTCATGAATCTTTCTAGACATATTAAAAATTCTCAGCTATTTGAGGCTAACCATGCTACTCAATAACCACAAGGCTTTAAAACTAAAATAACATTTAGCATGGCATGAAAAATTCCTAGCCACAGTGTATACAAGCTTCTACTAGTACTGTTATAAATTCTACTACAAGCAACAATTTTCTTCTCCCAAGAAGCACCATACAAAATATTCTCTAACAAAAATACTCTTTATGATACATCAAGAAAACATGAGAGTAATCACATAATAATACTAAAACTAACAACTCTAATAAGAGTTGCATGCAAAACAGGAGCTAAATGTGACGCCCCGAGATCGGGCACTATGCAGATTTTAGCATTCCCGCCAAATCCGCATAATAACCGATTCCAGGTTGCCATTTATGATAACATTACAATAGTTCACGAATAATCCACAATTACAACAGAAACAGATAGATACAAGATGACTCAACGAGCCAGGGTTACAACTGATACAATACAAAAGATCCAAATAACAGCGGAAGAAACAAACGTCCGTCTACGGACAAGATCCAAATTGGACTAAGAGTCCTGGAGATAACCGAAGGCGTCCAATCCCTGCCCAGGCCAAGCCGGAGGGATTCCCAAGCTAACCTCGTCAGACTTCAAACCTGTTGACTGCAAGTTGGAATTTGCAGCCACGAAAGAGATTCGTGGGTCAGTACGGTTAAGTACTGGCAAGGGGGATAAAACCCATACTCACAAGTTACCGGCGTAGCCAGTCATCACAAGATACAAACACTTTAGGATCAACGGAAAGGAAGGGGGTTATTGCAAATAAGCGACAGCAGGCTGCACTAACCAACTACAGAGAGATACTACAACTTACAACTAACAGAAAGGGGATAAGATCGAGTGATAGTAACCAACTGAAAGTAAATCCAAACAAACCCATCCTGGATCTCGCCCCTTATCCGAAGAAGCAATCCGAGGATAACGCACACCGTTGTATTAAAGATGAGTCAAGTTATTGTGTGAATAACCCATTACTAGTCAAGTTATTAATTGTTGGGTGTAACATGATTGATCATTAGGTTTAAGTTGTCCTGGGTACTTGTTAGCCAGTACTTTCACCAAGTCGTCACATAACCGCGGACAACACGGCTTCTCGAGAAGATTTATCCCTGCAGGGTGTGCTCCAGTACCCGTACACACTCAAGCCACCAACTAAAACTTAGGTGGACTTGACACGACCCAAACCATCTCTACAACCCATCCTAGGAGCCACGGAGCTATAAGGTCCCGGCCAGTCCGCTAGGCGCAGGGGAAAACCACACCCCCCCACCACAGGCCTCGCCCTATATGCATCATCATCATCATCATAAGTAACCATGGGTGATCAACCCATTATGCAAGGAGCAAATGGAACACCCGAACTAAGTGTGGCTCTTCGGACAAGCTGCGGATCAGGTCTAAGTCGAGGGGGGTCCCATACTACCACCCGGATGCGGTGAGCACGCTCATCATGGATCAGTAGACAAGACCCTTTTCCTATTAGGGTCGACACTAGCAGGCCTCAAAACCACAAGGGCCTCCTGCCGGTGCCTTATCATCAAATTATTATTTAACAATAACAGTAGCATTAACAGGATTGATTGATTAATATTTCGAGCCCCCGGAACGGTAACAACAATAATAGTACGATAGTAAAAGAAGTAACCGACAACAGGCTCGAGCAAAAGCAACCCTAAGCATGCTAGATAAGAACAGGCACAAACAAAGGCTGTAGGTATGGAGGTGAGGCAATATCAAGGTTAAGGGATTCATGTGATAGGTTCGTAACAGAAACAACTACTACTAAGGCTAGCAGAAAAGAACAACGGAAAGAATCGGTAACAAGTGATGAAAGGCAGCCATATGGCAGCAAGTGAGTATACTTGCCTGAGATCCCGCAAGGTAGCAGAACTTGTCGTTGCTCACATCATCTCAACGTCCTATCCGGGAAGAAGCAACGAACCTCGAACAAACACCGGATGCAACAATTACTACTACGGCAAAAGATCCAGCATGATCCTATTTATATGCATGACATGGCAAGATGCAACAGGGGAAACAACTTAAGCAATTTAATCGGAACCGGAGTCCGGAGAAATAGGAATTGGTTCAAGTTGTTTATCTAACCATCAACTTAATTGTTATTTAGCATGGCAACAATGGGATAGATGAGTTAGGCAATTTAAATGGAAGGGCAACAGCTGGAAATAATTAGCCCACACATTCCATATGTTGTCATATAGGTGAACATGCATAACAAGATCTAAAGTGCACAAGACAAGATGGAAACAGGAATATGGATGGCATGAACATGTTAATGACATGAAACTGATTGGAAAACATATTTTATTTGTTTGATTTGGAATTAAAATGAATTAGTTATGAATTTTTGTAATTTAAATTGCATTAAACAAGAGGTGAAACAATTATTCAATTTAAATGTGGCAAACCAGAAAACAAAGTTGATATTCAAGTGTGGCATGTGATTTTGGATGAAAAACATGTTTTGGAGTAGTTAATTTGGAGCAACCATTTGAAAGTTATTAATTATGCCATTTAATTAACCAATTTAAGGATTATTAAATAACATTAATTTTAATTGCCCAAATTGCAAAACAAAGTTGATAAACAGAAAGCATATTAAATTTGGAGTGAAAAACATATTTGGTTTGTGTTATTTGAATTAGGTATGAATTAATTATGGAATTAACCAAATTTGAGATGAATTGTTTGAGTTTGAAATTTGAAACAATTTGAATTGCCCAAAACAGAAAACAAATGTGATATTTGAAAAGTTCAGGAAATTTGGATTGGAAAACATATAAAGTTTGTGCCATTTGGGTTTGTGGTTTGAAAGTTGTGAGCATTTGAAGTTAAGGGTTTATTTTGCAAAAGGCAGGGATGTGGCTGTGATGAAAACAGAGAAAAGGAGGGCTTAGGTGCAAAAAAGAGAAGGCCAGGGGCCTTAAGGCGAAAAGCCAGATCCAGATCTGGATCTCGGGGGATGCTCACCGAGGCGGAAGCTAGCCAGGGAGGCTGACGCGCGGGCCCGAGGCCACGCTGCGCTGACTAGGCGTGGATGGTGACTGAGGTGGCCTCCGCGGTCACTGAATGGTGGGTCCCGTGTGTCCGCGCGGAATAAAAGAGAAAAAATGGGGCGCTGCGCTTCGCGCGGGGTTCGAACCCGAGACCTAGGGTGGGCGCGCAAGGGGAGTCAACCACTAGGCTGGTTCGTGTTTTCTGAAGGTAGCCGCAACTGACAGAACATAACGTGACACCGGACGGATATCTGAAACCAAAAGAGCGAGGCAGACGAGGATGTCGATGGCGGACAGATGTATTCAGCAGCGATCCCACAGCGGGCGACGGGTGCGGTGTGCTGCTCGACGGCAAGCATAGAGAGCAAGAGGGTAGGGCAGAGGGAAAGCCCCGAGGGACGGGGACTCACCGCGGTTTGCTCGACGCAGAAGCTTGCGAGGTCGGTGGCGTTGATGGTGTTCGGTGGGGTGTCGCCGGCGGAGGTAAGATCTTGACGGCGTCGCCGACCCGGGCCTCCTCCGGTCGGGCATCCTTCAGCAAAAAGGACGGGGGAGGCTCCCTTGTTCCATTCCCGCCGCTGCCGGGCCACGACAGGGCCGCGATCGGAGGCGCCATGCCCGCCAAAACCATGACCACTGCAGCCCTCTTTGGGTGGTTCAGACATTCAGAAAGCAGCAGTTTTGGAGATGAGATCGAGGGGGAGAGAGAGGGATGGCGGCGCAGGCGGAGAGGAGAGGGGAGAGGTGCGGCCTAGGGTTTGGAGGGCCTCGAGACCTTCTTGTAGAGGGGGAAAAGGGGCAGGCACATGGGGAACGTGAGTGCTGCTGCTGCTTTTGAGAGAAAAACGACAGAGAGGGGGAGGGGACCGTACGGAGGTAGGGGATGATTCGCTTGGGCCTGGTGGGCTGGGAAAGAAAGAGGAAAAGGGTGGGCTGCCCTCTCCTTGCTTGTTTTTCTTTTATTTATTTTTCCTTATTACTTTTTTTTTTGCAAGAAATAAAAGAGGGAGAGAGAGAAAGAATAGGTTGGGGGGGGTTATTCATTTGATGAACATTTTATTTATTAATTGCAAAGCAGCAACAAAGGTGATTTACATTATTTTCAATAATTTGAAATTATTAATTGATATTAAATTGTTGGGTGATTTTCAATTAGGGTTTGGTTGGGATTTTGGAAATTAAACAAATTTTATTTATTAATCTCAAGAAATTTTGCAATCATCATTGAATTTAAAAGTTGGCAAGAATTTGATTTTTAAACCACCATTTGAAACATGCCCTTTATGATTGAAATGATTTAAAATTTAAGTTGAATTGGAAATTTACCATTAGGGTTATCAACAAGAGGGAAAAGATTATTAACAAGCAAATCAACTTCAAACTATTGAAAACAATTGGATTTGTTTTGGTTTGCAATTTTCAATTTGGAAACTTTGGACAAGTGTGAAAGTTTTAATTTGGTTTGACACTTTGATTTGTTTTGAAAACATAATGCAATGCATAGGATGCATGGGATGCAATGCAACAACCAACTTTCTATCTAGGGTAACACCCCAGGTGTTACAGACGACACCACTAACAAGGGATTGCGCCCTCGCAATCCACCTGCTAACCCGGGAGGGGAAAGAAGTTCGACTATCGATTTTTCGTGCTTCCAGTTGATCTCCTCGACACCACTAACAAGGGATTCTTGCTCGGAGTGACGACGATGTTCTTCCACCAGGAATCTTCCGATGATCGAACCTATTAGGTTAAAGGCTCAGAAAACGTCCACCTACGTGGGATCCTAACACTTTGAAAGATAGACAAGGGGAAGACTCCAAAACAAATAAGATTGGGAGGGGAAATAGAATAGGGATAAGGAGAAAAACAAGAATCCTATTGAGAGTTTTTCCAGAATAGTTTAGCAGAAATAGTTTTCGACACTCTAGAAACAACGACCGTTAGCGAGGTTATCCTACAGGCTTTGCGGACCCGTTGCTTCGATAACCATTCGTATCGAAACAATATCGGGAATCGGAACCAAGGCTCTGATACCATTTGTGACGCCCCGAGATCGGGCACTATGCAGATTTTAGCATTCCCGCCAAATCCGCATAATAACCGATTCCAGGTTGCCATTTATGATAACATTACAATAGTTCACGAATAATCCACAATTACAACAGAAACAGATAGATACAAGATGACTCAACGAGCCGGGGTTACAACTGATACAATACAAAAGATCCAAATAACAGCGGAAGAAACAAACGTCCGTCTACGGACAAGATCCAAATTGGACTAAGAGTCCTGGAGATAACCGAAGGCGTCCAATCCCTGCCCAGGCCAAGCCGGAGGGATTCCCAAGCTAACCTCGTCAGACTTCAAACCTGTTGACTGCAAGTTGGAATTTGCAGCCACGAAAGAGATTCGTGGGTCAGTACGGTTAAGTACTGGCAAGGGGGATAAAACCCATACTCACAAGTTACCGGCGTAGCCAGTCATCACAAGATACAAACACTTTAGGATCAACGGAAAGGAAGGGGGTTATTGCAAATAAGCGACAGCAGGCTGCACTAACCAACTACAGAGAGATACTACAACTTACAACTAACAGAAAGGGGATAAGATCGAGTGATAGTAACCAACTGAAAGTAAATCCAAACAAACCCATCCTGGATCTCGCCCCTTATCCGAAGAAGCAATCCGAGGATAACGCACACCGTTGTATTAAAGATGAGTCAAGTTATTGTGTGAATAACCCATTACTAGTCAAGTTATTAATTGTTGGGTGTAACATGATTGATCATTAGGTTTAAGTTGTCCTGGGTACTTGTTAGCCAGTACTTTCACCAAGTCGTCACATAACCGCGGACAACACGGCTTCTCGAGAAGATTTATCCCTGCAGGGTGTGCTCCAGTACCCGTACACACTCAAGCCACCAACTAAAACTTAGGTGGACTTGACACGACCCAAACCATCTCTACAACCCATCCTAGGAGCCACGGAGCTATAAGGTCCCGGCCAGTCCGCTAGGCGCAGGGGTGAAAACCACACCCCCCGGCACCACAGGCCTCGCCCTATATGCATCATCATCATCATCATAAGTAACCATGGGTGATCAACCCATTATGCAAGGAGCAAATGGAACACCCGAACTAAGTGTGGCTCTTCGGACAAGCTGCGGATCAGGTCTAAGTCGAGGGGGGTCCCATACTACCACCCGGATGCGGTGAGCACGCTCATCATGGATCAGTAGACAAGACCCTTTTCCTATTAGGGTCGACACTAGCAGGCCTCAAAACCACAAGGGCCTCCTGCCGGTGCCTTATCATCAAATTATTATTTAACAATAACAGTAGCATTAACAGGATTGATTGATTAATATTTCGAGCCCCCGGAACGGTAACAACAATAATAGTACGATAGTAAAAGAAGTAACCGACAACAGGCTCGAGCAAAAGCAACCCTAAGCATGCTAGATAAGAACAGGCACAAACAAAGGCTGTAGGTATGGAGGTGAGGCAATATCAAGGTTAATGGATTCATGTGATAGGTTCGTAACAGAAACAACTACTACTAAGGCTAGCAGAAAAGAACAACGGAAAGAATCGGTAACAAGTGATGAAAGGCAGCCATATGGCAGCAAGTGAGTATACTTGCCTGAGATCCCGCAAGGTAGCAGAACTTGTCGTTGCTCACATCATCTCAACGTCCTATCCGGGAAGAAGCAACGAACCTCGAACAAACACCGGATGCAACAATTACTACTACGGCAAAAGATCCAGCATGATCCTAATATGCATGACATGGCAAGATGCAACAGGGGAAACAACTTAAGCAATTTAATCGGAACCGGAGTCCGGAGAAATAGGAATTGGTTCAAGTTGTTTATCTAACCATCAACTTAATTGTTATTTAGCATGGCAACAATGGGATAGATGAGTTAGGCAATTTAAATGGAAGGGGCAACAGCTGGAAATAATTAGCCCACACATTCCATATGTTGTCATATAGGTGAACATGCATAACAAGATCTAAAGTGCACAAGACAAGATGCAAACAGGAATATGGATGGCATGAACATGTTAATGACATGAAACTGATTGGAAAACATATTTTATTTGTTTGATTTGGAATTAAAATGAATTAGTTATGAATTTTTGTAATTTAAATTGCATTAAACAAGAGGTGAAACAATTATTCAATTTAAATGTGGCAAACCAGAAAACAAAGTTGATATTCAAGTGTGGCATGTGATTTTGGATGAAAAACATGTTTGGAGTAGTTAATTTGGAGCAACCATTTGAAAGTTATTAATTATGCCATTTAATTAACCAATTTAAGGATTATTAAATAACATTAATTTTAATTGCCCAAATTGCAAAACAAAGTTGATAAACAGAAAGCATATTAAATTTGGAGTGAAAAACATATTTGGTTTGTGTTATTTGAATTAGGTATGAATTAATTATGGAATTAACCAAATTTGAGATGAATTGTTTGAGTTTGAAATTTGAAACAATTTGAATTGCCCAAAACAGAAAACAAATGTGATATTTGAAAAGTTCAGGAAATTTGGATTGGAAAACATATAAAGTTTGTGCCATTTGGGTTTGTGGTTTGAAAGTTGTGAGCATTTGAAGTTAAGGGTTTATTTTGCAAAAGGCAGGGATGTGGCTGTGATGAAAACAGAGAAAAGGAGGGCTTAGGTGCAAAAAAGAGAAGGCCAGGGGCCTTAAGGCGAAAAGCCAGATCCAGATCTGGATCTCGGGGGATGCTCACCGAGGCGGAAGCTAGCCAGGGAGGCTGACGCGCGGGCCCGAGGCCACGCTGCGCTGACTAGGCGTGGATGGTGACTGAGGTGGCCTCCGCGGTCACTGAATGGTGGGTCCCGTGTGTCCGCGCGGAATAAAAGAGAAAAAATGGGGCGCTGCGCTTCGCGCGGGGTTCGAACCCGAGACCTAGGGTGGGCGCGGGGAGTCAACCACTAGGCTGGTTCGTGTTTTCTGAAGGTAGCCGCAACTGACAGAACATAACGTGACACCGGACGGATATCTGAAACCAAAAGAGCGAGGCAGACGAGGATGTCGATGGCGGACAGATGTATTCAGCAGCGATCCCACAGCGGGCGACGGGTGCGGTGTGCTGCTCGACGGCAAGCATAGAGAGCAAGAGGGTAGGGCAGAGGGAAAGCCCCGAGGGACGGGGACTCACCGCGGTTTGCTCGACGCAGAAGCTTGCGAGGTCGGTGGCGTTGATGGTGTTCGGTGGGGTGTCGCCGGCGGAGGTAAGATCTTGACGGCGTCGCCGACCCGGGCCTCCTCCGGTCGGGCATCCTTCAGCAAAAAGGACGGGGGAGGCTCCCTTGTTCCATTCCCGCCGCTGCCGGGCCACGACAGGGCCGCGATCGGAGGCGCCATGCCCGCCAAAACCATGACCACTGCAGCCCTCTTTGGGTGGTTCAGACATTCAGAAAGCAGCAGTTTTGGAGATGAGATCGAGGGGGAGAGAGAGGGATGGCGGCGCAGGCGGAGAGGAGAGGGAGAGAGCGGCCTAGGGTTTGGAGGGCCTCGAGACCTTCTTGTAGAGGGGGAAAAGGGGCAGGCACATGGGGAACGTGAGTGCTGCTGCTGCTTTTGAGAGAAAAACGACAGAGAGGGGAGGGACCGTACGGAGGTAGGGGATGATTCGCTTGGGCCTGGTGGGCTGGGAAAGAAAGAGGAAAAGGGTGGGCTGCCCTCTCCTTGCTTGTTTTTCTTTTATTTATTTTTCCTTATTACTTTTTTTTTTGCAAGAAATAAAAGAGGGAGAGAGAGAAAGAATAGGTTGGGGGGGGTTATTCATTTGATGAACATTTTATTTATTAATTGCAAAGCAGCAACAAAGGTGATTTACATTATTTTCAATAATTTGAAATTATTAATTGATATTAAATTGTTGGGTGATTTTCAATTAGGGTTTGGTTGGGATTTTGGAAATTAAACAAATTTTATTTATTAATCTCAAGAAATTTTGCAATCATCATTGAATTTAAAAGTTGGCAAGAATTTGATTTTTAAACCACCATTTGAAACATGCCCTTTATGATTGAAATGATTTAAAATTTAAGTTGAATTGGAAATTTACCATTAGGGTTATCAACAAGAGGGAAAAGATTATTAACAAGCAAATCAACTTCAAACTATTGAAAACAATTGGATTTGTTTTGGTTTGCAATTTTCAATTTGGAAACTTTGGACAAGTGTGAAAGTTTTAATTTGGTTTGACACTTTGATTTGTTTTGAAAACATAATGCAATGCATAGGATGCATGGGATGCAATGCAACAACCAACTTTCTATCTAGGGTAACACCCCAGGTGTTACACTAAATAAATGCAGCAGCTAGACAGAGATTAAGAATACAACGTATTCTCATGAAAAAGCGGAGCGTGTCACTCTCCAATAAAAGAATGCTGGGTTCCAACCAAGATTATTGAAAAAGTAAAAACAAAATGAAAGAAAAAACAAAAACAAACTGAAAACAAAAATAAAAGACGCTCCAAGTAAAGCACATAAGATGCAACATCAAAATATAGTTTCACTAGAAGTGACCTGATAATTTGTTGATGAAGAAGGGGATGCCTTGGGCATCCCCAAGCTTAGACGCTTGAGTATTCTTAGAATTTGCTGGGATGTACCACCGGGGCATCCCCAAGCTTAGGCTTTTCACTCTTCTTGGTCACATCATATCATCGTCTTCTCTTGGCCCTTGAAAACTTCCTTCACACCAAAATTCTCACAAGCTTCATTAGCAACGTTAGTGCAATTGAAATAATAAATTCACATGGTTCAGTTTCAACACAAGTATAACACTCAAAAACACATTACCTACTGTCACAACTTCTTTTAAAACTCCTTTTCCTCAAAAGACCGCCAAAAGAAAGAGATTAAGATGCAAATGCGATAAATGGCAGAAATCTGTCAAAACAGAACAGCAGGTAAAGATCGATTTTTTCAAAAATCTTCTGTTGCTCAAATCAAAAAGTGGTCAACTAAAACAAAGTTGCGTATATAACTTAGTATTAAGCAAAATAACTCAGATCATTTTGAATTTTCTGTGTTTTTTTACGGAATTAACAATGGACAACAGAAATCTGTTTCCTGCACAGAAATACAAAATATAGCCTCAACATTCCACTAGAGGCTTTACTTGGCTCAACAAAAACACAAAAGAAAAGATACAGATGGGTTTCTAAGGAAATATACAACACCCAGGTGCAAAGCACACCAAATAAAACGGGTTGAAAACATCAAAATAAAAGGGTTGTCTCCCGGTAGCGCTTTTCTTTAACGCCTTTCAGCCAGGCATAAAAGGACAACTCAAGTATTTTCAAGTGAGGTATTCAATTCAAGATTTGGCAATTCCTTAATAATGCATTGTATTTTATCTAAGTGAGTTTCCGAGGCTCCTCTCTTAGTACTTTTAGGCCTACTATCTTCATCAAATAAATTTTCAGGAACAATCCAATCAAAATTCTTTTCTTCGGCTTCGTGCAGTGCCACTAATTTAAAAGGCATTGGTATTTTGTCATTGTTTTCATAATTAGATTCAGTTTTTTTCTAGAGCACCAACAATGTCTACACATGAGCCAAGCATATTAAAACGATCAAAGACTTTTCTAGCTTCTATAGGAACATCTCCAAATTCTTTAAGCATAGTTTCTAAGATGAAGTTTCTTTTTTCAACATCTTCAATGTTATTCAAGTTGAGGAACATATGTTGCATTATGGGATGGAGGTTAACAAACCTAGCTTCTAGCATGTGAACTAGAGAAGTTGCAGAAGTCTCGTAATTGGGAGCAAGTACTACTATGGATTTTTCCTCAAAGTTATCATGCTTACTAATATGATCAAAGAATTCTTTGATAGTGTCCTTTCCAAGTATAGAACCACTTTCTACCGGCAAATATTTCAAGGTAAACTTAGGGAACAACATGATGTGAAATAACAACGTAGAGAAAAAAATAACAACTAGAATGAGAACTAATTTTTTTGTGTTTTTATTAAAGAGAAGAAAAACAAGACAAAAATAAAAAAAAAAGACAATAAACAAAATAAAGAGGTTGAGAGTGAGAGAATCCCCTTGACAGAAGATTTCTTCCTCCCCGACAACGGCGCTAGAAATTCCTTGATGCTTGCAGAGTTGGTGAAGTTGTTGGAAACCCCAAGAGGAGGGTGTGATGAGCAAGCGGCAAGAATTTCCCTCAGTTAAGAACCAAGGTTATCAATCCAGTAGGAGGAAGAGGATCTCAGGAAGGTTGATGCCACTGACGGTGGTGCTAGCGCTTCACTGGTCTCAGCAACAACATGGAACCTGCACACAACACAACCAAAATACTTTGTCCCAACGATATAGTGAGATTTTCAATCTCACTGGTCTTGCTGAAAACAAATATTAGAGGTATAGTGTGTAAAATGATGTATGCTTGCAGTAAGTAAAGAAAGCAGGAAATAGTGGTGGTTTATTTAACAGTGTAGAAAAGTGGACCGGGGTTCATAGGTTCACTAGTGGTGTCTCTCCATAAAAGATAGCATGCTGGGTGAACAAATTACAGCTGGGCAATGGACAAATAGAGATTGCACCGTAGTGCACATATATGACTTGCCGGAGAGGGGGACGATAGTGATTTTGTCCAGCTCTCCGACACCGCGGGTATCCCATACCAGCACTCTGGATATGACTATGCGCCTGCTACTTCATCTTCTTCTTTGGCGCCCGAGTACGACCATGCGAGGGACAGCCCACCACAATGGGGATACTTCCCGCGCCGTGATTGATCTCCACTTAGGCGAAAAGCCTAATCTTGGGGGAGGTATACCGACATCACACTCATTTACATATCATGTTCGGTCGGTTCTTTGTATATCCATGTTTTCGTTTCCTTAGTTTGTTTTTGTTTTCTTTCGCTTCTTTCGTTTCTCTTTGTTTATTTGTTTTGTTCTTGTTTTCCCAAACACAAAAATACCAAAAATATTTCTGTTGTTTTTCTTTGTTTGCTTCTTTAGTTTCTTTTGTTTGTTTACTTTATTTTCTCGTTTTGGTTTAATATTCAAAATCCAAAAATATTTTGTTTTGTTTGCTTGTTTCCTTCTGTTCTTGTTTTTAATTCGAAAACCAAAGAATATTTGTTGTTCTTCTTTGGTTTTGTAAAGTTTGTTGCAGAGTTCACCGGACTTCTGTGTCTCCATTGGAGCTTGATTATCATTCTATATTATTCAATCCACAACTGAAGAGCAGTAATGACGATTTATGACAATCCAAGTTTTGGTGAGAGGCTGGTATGAACTCTATTTGTTTTATTTTTGTACATATACTCATCCATGTGAACATTCTTAGTTTGGTCATGTAATGTGTATGTTATTTAATTTATGCTTAGTAGTTCGTGCTCTCACGTGTTTAGTTCCAATTTATTAATATAAGATAACATGTCGTATGATTGTTTGCTTGCATTGTTTCATTCATAGAAAGGTATGACATTGTGGTATCTCCCTCTGATTGTTTTGCTTGAATCGACTTGGCACATGCTCACGCATGCTATGACTGAAAACAAAAAGTGAATTAAGCCTCGATGATTTATTTTTCCTCAGAGTATTTGTATCATTTTTATGCCCATGTTAATTTTGTTTTGTCGCAAGCATGATTACGACAGTTGTTTCTCTCTTGATTGTCGCTCCCCGTCTATTGCTAGCCTTCAGCTGTACTGAGTATGAGATCTACTCGTGCATCCAACTCCCAAAAACCAAACTTTGCCAAATTTGTCCACCATACCTACCTATAAATGTGGTATTTAACCGCCACTCCAAGTAAATTTCTCGTGTGCTACCTTTAAAACCTTGGAAACATTATTCCTGTTTTAGGCCCCTGTTTTAGCTCATGAGGATGTAAATAGAGAATCTTTATCTCACTTGTTGATTGAATTTCACACCCTAGACTAGTGGATTCATCCACTTATCCAAATTATAGAAGAGCCGACAGCGGGGTGCCCAACCCCAAAGTAATACAACAAATTCTCTTCACTATTTCTGCCCCTGATTTATCAGTCAAAGCATAATTGTATAAACAAAAGAGAAAGAGGGATGACCTTCTACCCAAATATGTTATGGGAGCCGCTCTTGTGAAGTATAGTTGGCTTGTGATGTACTATATTGTCTATTTACCATTCGTTTACATAAGCATACACCTCTCTTAAAAATGTTTTCAATACCTCTGTTTAATAAAATAAAAAGCTCTACCACATGAGTTAATCCATGCTTCCCTCTACGAAGGGCCTTTCTTTTATTTTTATGTTGAGTCTTCACCTTCTCACTTTATGCACCTTCTTGAGAGCACGGATGTCATTCTTAGTGCAATGTGCTTTTCCCAAAACACGGTTGATTGTGGTATAAGTTTGATGCTTGTATCTTTGATATCTTTATTTCTAGTCTTCATTTGAAATTCAGAGGTGCCCTAGCATTTATGTTTTTCTCCATTATTAAGGACAAGAGAGTAGACTTTATCATACCCTATTATGAGCATTGCAATCCTGCAGATTGATTTACTTCATGTTGTTTATTATTAGTTTGTTGGCATCTCTTCATGGTTTGCATGACTGCTAGGTAACTTTTATCTTGCATACATCTTATTATGAATTTCCTCAGCACTTGATTATGTAGTTAGTATATTTACATCATATGAAACAAATGTGTTCGTAAAAGTATTTTGTCGCACTCAGTTGTCACTGAATTGCTTGAGGACAAGCAATAAGCTAAGCTTGGAGGAAGTTGATACGTCCAAAACGTATCTCCTTTTCCGAACACTTTTTTTTCAATCTAAACTTGTGAGTTTTGAATGCCACTAAAACGGACTAACGCTGTTTTCAGCAGAATTACCTTGGTGTCTCATTTTTGTGCAGAAAAATCAACTTTCGGGAAATTCCCCAGATAGACCCCATTGTTCTTAAAACATAGGTAGACCCCGGAAGCCAGAAGGGGGCCAGAGGGGGGCCACACCACCCCCTGGCGCCCCCTCCCCGTAGGCCGCGCCACCTGGTGGTGTGGGCCACCTAGAGACCCCCTCGTACTCCCTTTCTCCTACATATTTCCTTCAACCCTAAAACCCGAGGGGGTTTGTCATATTCCACAGAAACACAACAGAGCACCACCGACACCCCAAACCTCGATTCAGGGATCAAAGTTACTGTTCTGGCACCCTGCCGAGACGTGGAATTGGAGGAGATCATCGCCATCATCATCACCAATGCCTCTCCATCGACCATCCATGTTTCCCCCATCCATGTGTGAGTAATTCCCCCCGATGTAGGCTGAAGGGGATGGTAGGGATTGGATGAGATTGTTCATGTAATAATGTCGTGATTGTTAGGGCATAGTGCCTAGTATCCTCTATTAGTGATATTGACATTGTTGCAACTTGTTATGCTTAATGCTTGTCACCTTGGGCCCGAGTTTCATGATCTCTGGTCTAAACATGTTATTGAATCACGATGATAATTATTGTTTCTTGATCATACATACAAGTTGTTTACACATATCGTTGTCCGAAACCCGAGGCCCCGAAGTGACAGAAATAGGGACAACCGGAGGGGATGGTTGTGATGTGAGGATTACATGTGTTCACGGAGTGTTAATGCTTTTCTACGGTGTTCTATTAGAAGGAACACCTTAATTACCAGTAGTTCCCTTGAGGCCCCGCTGAAAACGGGCTGGTAGGACAAAATATGTTGTGCAAGTTCTCATTGCAAGCACGTACGACTATTTACGGAACACATGCCTATGGTTACTTAGTTCTTGGATGCTTTCTCTTATTTATCCGCAATGCCCATGTCTTGATTATTATATGAACTATCGTATCCATGCAACGCCCGTTCATCTATCCCTATGCCTACAGTATTTAATCCCGCTGTTTACTTCAAACACTACTTCTGCTGTTTTCATTTCACTGCTACTATTAATTCACTATTGTTGCTACTATAAAACTGTTACTACTGATAAACCACTATGAACAAGTCCACTTTCAGGTGTAGGTGAATTGAAAACTCACGTGTTAAGGCTCACAAATATTCTTTGGCTCCCTTGTGTCGAATCAATAAATTTGGTTTTACTTCCCTCGAAGACTGTTGCGATCCCCTATACTTGTGGGTCATCAAGACTATTTTCTGGCGCCGTTGCCGGGGAGCATATCTTTATTTGTGAGTTCACTGCAGAGTACTATTATCTGCTACCAATCATTCATCATGGGTAATACCCGTGATGGAAAGTTTCCTATATTACCATCCACTACAAGAAGAGGTACAACTCTGAACACCTCTGTTGCTCTTGATTCACCGTCTGTTATGAGTAAGCTCCTTACACCACCACATACACATGCTACACGTGCTACTTCTGCTGAATCTTAAAATACTTCAGATACTTTTGATGATGATTCTATTGTGCTTGATGAGAGTGGTTCTCTCGGTCCTTTCTTAGATGCTACTATTGCTAAAGCTAAAAATATTGCAAACACTGAAACTCCTGATAAAAATCCAGTTACTCCTGCTGTTTCACCTGAGCTTAGAGAGAATCCTAGTGATGATTTTGATGATTCCTATATTGAACTTAATGATGATCTTATTGATGAAATACATGCAATGAAGGATAAATATGATGTTATAAGACTTATTGAAAGTCGTCCTGTTAAATATTAATTATCTCCAGATGCTAAGTTTGCCACTTCTCCCATTAATATTAGGGATAAGGATTATGATTTCTCTCTTAATTTATCTTATATATCTATTGTTGAGAAAGAACCTTTTTTTGGTACTAAAAATGAAAGTGCTATGAAACATATGAATAAGCTCTCCTCTTTGAGTAGTTTATTCTCTGATGATCTTAAGAAACGTAGCTATTTTGTTGCTAAAATATTCCCTTTCTCATTAAAATATGAAGCTAAAACTTCGTTTAATAATTTGTCTCCGAGATCTATTGATAGTCATATTGGTTTTGTTAATGTTTTCTTTCAGAAATATTTTCCTGTTAGTGCTCAACATGCTGCTTTACAAAATATATTTAATTTCAAGTAATTGGAAGGAGGGAAATTGCTTGTATCTTGGGCAAGGTTATGTTCTTTAGTTAGGGCTACACCTGGGCATACGCTAGAAAATAATGAACTTCTTGATATATTCTATAATGGACTAACTGTTGAATCTAGGACATACCTGGATAGTTGTGCTGGTTGTGTTTTCGGGCAAAGAACTCCAAATGAAGATGAGGAATTAATGGCTAAAATAAGCCAAAATCATGATGATTGGACTATGGTTGAGCCTGAGCCGACCCCTACTCTAGTATCAACACCAACACCAACACCCAAGAAGAGGGGAATGATTGAACTAAATGATGAAGTGATGAGAGAAGCCAAGAAATCTCTTAAAGAAGGGGTATTAAATCTGAAGATGTGAAGAATCTTCCACCTATAGAAGAATTATGTAAGCCAATCCCTCACTCATCCACCATTTAGGTACACTCTCTCCAACATTTTGATAGTAGACATATTCCGTATAATAAACCTCCTAATCAATGTTTAGATGAATTTTATAATTATGTTATTAAGCAAGATAATTTTAATATGAGAGTGCAAAATCACCTAATGGAAAACTCTAGAGCTATTGATAATTTGCATGGTATTATAGAAAGAACCTCTAATGATGTTAAAATGATTCTTAAACATTTTCAAATGGTTCAAACTCAAATTGATCAACTTGCTAAAGTGCAAAAAGATTTGCTAGTTAATGCGTCTAAAGAAAAACATGCTTATGAAATAAGAACTAGAAGTGGTATTGCTACACAAGATCCTTTATATCCTGAGGGACATCCTAAAAGAATTGAACAAGATTCTCAGCAAACTAATAATAATGTTATTCATACTAAGAAGAAAAAAAAGAAGAAACATAAAACTGCTGTAGAATCCTCTGAACTTGCTAAAGATCCTAATAGTATATCTACCTCTGATGTTGAAACTGAAAGTGGTAATGAAGATATTAATGCTTTTGATAAAGAAGAAGTTGAAGAGGAACCTGAAAACCGAACTAAAAATACAAAGTACACTAAGGAAGATTTTGTTGCTAATAAACATGGTAATGAGAGAGAACCTTGGTTCTTGCAAAGCAAAGGAAGAACAATATTACAACAAGTTTTGTGAATGGACGAAACCTTTGTTCTTGCAAATTCCTTTAACTGATCCTATTAAATTGCCTCCTTATGCAAAATATATGAAAGATATTGTCTCTAACAAAAGGAATTCCTAATGAGGAAATATCCACTATGCTTGCTAATTACTCTTTTAATGGAAAGCTTCTGAAGAAGCTTGGAGATCCTGGTATACCAACTATTCCGTGTTCTATTAAAAATAATTATGTTACAACTCCTTTGTGTGATTTGGGAGCTGGAGTTAGTGTCATGCCTTTTACTCTCTATAAAAGACTCCTCCTAGAAAAATTGATACCAACTGATATCTTTGAAAATGGCTGATAAGTCTACTACTATTCCTATGGGTATATGTGAGGATGTTCCTGTTCAAGTTGCTAATAATTGTCTGATATTAACTGACTTTGTTGTGATGGAAATGCCCGAAGATGATAATATGTCTATTATTCTTGGAATACCTTTTCTTAATACTGCAGGGGCTGTTATTGATTTCAGCCAAGGAAAAGTTACTTTTAATATTAATCATAAAGAGCATACTGTTTATTTTCCCAAGAAGATTGATAAGAAATATGGTCTAAATTCAATTGAAAATATTGAGACCATCAAGATTGGAGAATTTTATTGTCCTATTCCAAAGCCATCCAAAGAATATGAGACTATCATGATTGGGACTATATCAATCAAGGTTGAGGTAACATGAGTATTTAATGAGAAACAAAGTTATTTTTCATATAAAATTATTTTGGCAGCAAGACTTGATTAACCTTGTTAACAAAGTGATTTTAAATGAAGAAAAAATGTTATCACTATGTTTTCACTATGTTTACTTATTCATATGCTCGTTTCCGCTATGCTTCCATAAAGTATATCATGTTTTCTTATTGTTTTCACTATGTTCACTAATGCCCACACACGTTTTCACCTCGTTTTCGCTCGTTTTCCATCGTATACTCACGTTTTCACTATTCACAACCATGTTTTCCATAAGTTTTCTTCCGTTTACAGTGAGTATTTGTTTAGTAGAGTATCTTAGAACTAATGTAGGTTTGGTTTTGCTAACGTTTTCCATCAATCCATCTTCGTTTTCCAGAGATATTATTATTTATTAAAATTCTGAAAAAGTTTCTCGAAAAATTCCAGGAAAATTATAATAAATTTTTACGTCATAAATGAGGCAGAGAGCCACCCGGGAGACCCCAGGGGGACCCACCAGTCAGGCACACCATGGGGAGGCGCGACCAGCTCCCTGGTGGCGCCAGCACATGGTGTGGGGCCCCCTGGCCCCCCACTAACTCTCTCCCCTACCAAAGTCTTCTCTCTCACCTCCTAAACTGAAAACATTTCCTGGAACCCGTGTTCTTGTTGTTCTTCCTCTGGATTTTCGATCTCTTTCTTTAGCCAATCATTTGTGCTAAGATTTGGTGTGTTTGATCTTCGGTATGTGACTCCTCCGATGATCCAAGTAGAATTTTTTTTAGTGGAGTATTTCTTGAGTATTTTGGTACTGTAGGTGATAGCTTATGTGAGTTTGCATGCTTGATTTGAGTAGAAATAATGTAGTTTTGATGTATGTTTAGCTCTCATATAAGTCCCTATGGTAGTTTCTACCTTATAGTTGCTTGAAATTATTTTTGTGATGATTGTTGAAAAATTTCAGAGATGGATAATTATAATTTTGGAGAGATATTTAGGAATGATGCTCCTAGCAGGACAAGGACCTGGCGCTCATCCACTTCAGTGATACCATCGTACAATGATGACGTTATTGCACCAAGTATTGACGATGCGGGAGGTGATGGTATCGTTAATCCATCTAGCTTTCCTTGCATTACATTTTTAAGAAGTGCAGGTTTATTAGATGACTTTCGTATGCTTATTGAAAGAGTTCTTCTAACCAACTTTACGGAGGATGAAATCCCTCATAATGCCACTCTCACAAAAACTTTTGTTGAGAGCTTTAAATTTCAGAACACACATTTTGGTCCAACTGTTGCATTCAAGTTTTATACTATTCCTGTTTCTTTGTCCTTGGTAGATTTTTGTGCTATTATAGGTATCAACGCCGCCGGGACAGCGAGCAGGATTCAGAATAAACCAGCATACCTCCAGGGGCTCTACCGAGAAATCACCAACGATGACGGTCTTTCATCCCAGCGTGGGAAGATAAGAAACATTCAACTTCCTGCTCTTAGATATTTCACTTACTACCTTGCTACTAGCATCCTTGGTAGGGGAAACACGAGTAATATTTCTAGTCATCACCTTGCTTTTATTGATGTTGCACTAAACCATAGCACGAAGTATAGTCTTGGTGCGCTTGTTGCATGCCGCCTTGCTGCTACTGGGCCTATTTTTGGGGGCATTATCGCTACACGTGTAGCATCTGCTTTAAATATTTCCATTGCCCGAAATGACGAAATAATTGCTCCATATAGGCTTAATCTCGCTTCCATGAAGTCCCATCACTTTGTTACTGCTAACTCTACTGCTGAACGTTTAGTATATAGAGTTTTATATATAGATGGAGAGGAGCGAAAGTTTACTTTGCCGCACCCTGTTTTGTTTAAGATTGACAGGTCACCATGGTCACTCTCTAAGGAGCAGGTAGATGAGCAGCTGAGCACCACGGAGTTTCACAGGCAGCAGGAGAGGCGAGACGCGCCTCCAGAGGACTACAACACGCAGTACACCGGCGCATCCTCGAGCACATATTAGGAGAAGGGTTCCTCCTCAGCATACTACGGGGGCGCCACCTCATGGTCCCCTTGGTGATTCATCTCACTTAGGCCAAAATCCTAAGCTTGGGTGGAGGTATAGCTACATCACCCTCATTTATATATCATGCTCGATAGGTTCTTTGTATATCCATGTATTTATTTCTTTCTTTTTCTTTTGTTTCTCTTCATTTTATTGTTTTGTTCTTGTTTTCCAAAACACAAAAAGACCAAAAGTATTTCTGTTATTTCTCTTTGTTTGCTTATTTAGTTTCTTTATTTGGTTTGCTTTCTTCTCTTGTTTCGGTTTAGTATTCAAAAATCCAAAAATATTTTTATTTGTTTGCTTGCTTCTTTCTGTTCTTGTTTTAATTGAAAAACCCAAAAATATTTGTTGTTCTTCTTTGGTTTTGTAAAGTTTCCTGCAGAGTTCAATAGTCGTCCGTGACCCCATTGGAGCTTGGTTTTCATTATATATTATTCGAGCCACAAGTGAAGAGCAATAATGACGATCTATGACAATTCAAGTTGTGTTGAGAGGCTGGTATGAACTATATTTGTTTTCATTTTTATACATATACCCATCCATGTGAGCTTTGTCACACCCTAGTTTTTGGATTCTTGTACTGTGCTCAAGTAGACAAAAATTAGGGCCAACAATTTTTTTTCTAACAACATGATTGATTGAACTAACATGTGTTTATGATCTTAATTATATTTGCAACACAAGTTTTGTTTCTTGATAAAACCAATACATAAATTTTCCCTGAAAACAATTCTATTATTTTTCCTGATATTTTCCCTGATGTTTTCCTAGTATTACTTGAGTAGATTCTTATTCCAAGGCTTGGATCATTATTGATTGCATCTTAAAATAAACTTGTATCTTTGTTGGATCCAAGAAAACAAAAGTCCTAACTGATTTATGAAAGTTTTCTTTAAGATTTCTATAGAAAATAATTCCTGAAAATATAGCCAATTACCTGTTTTCTACCTTTGTTTTCACTAGGCTATAAAATGTTATTTTATGTTTTCTTGACCTTTAATTGTTCCTTGATATATGTACTACAAATACATAAGCTTGGTTTTATTTTTGGATTGCTAAAAATTATCTTTTGCTTGTTGTCTTTGTGGTATAAAATTAAGGCAGAAAAAGACATTTTTGGAAAACAAAGAAAAACAGAAAGTATACCTTTTTCTACAATGTTTTCATGGCCTTAAACTATTTCAAATTTGTTTTCAAAAGATGTTTCTGAAAGTTTATAACATGGTTAACAAGTTCACACTTTGAAAACAAATTTTGGAAACCATTTGGCCCATGAAAACAAACTCAAACTTTTTGATGACTTAATCTGTTCTCAACACTTAGAAATTTTTCTAAGACTTAGACTGAATTTTCTGAATTTTTTAACAGTGTGAGATACACTTTTGATCAGATGTTTTCTTTATGATTCTTTGCAAATTTGGAAGTGTGACCATGTCTAATGTGTAGACCTAAGTACCAACTCGAGCCAGGATGCATGGCTTTGCTTCTAGAAGCCTTATAGATGGAGGAAACTAGAGAGAGAAGGTGGTGATGTGGAATGGTATGGCAGCCCATACCTTGACCCTTTTGACCAAGACCTTGCCTCACCTTTCCTCCAAGGGCCAGCTTGACCTGCCCCCATGTGGTCTTGGACTTGGGCATCCAAAACACGAGGTGGAGTGACCAAACCCCCCCCCCCCAGAGCGCCCTCGTGCCGCTCACTAACATGCCCCTGAGCCCACCCATGGCCATTTTTCTTTTGCCTTCGAGTACAAGCCCTCCCGTGCGTGCCCCTTGCGCCTCTTGTAACACCCGGGGGATTTTCCCCCCCAAATAGAATTCTGGTTGTTTTTATTTTTGCATAGCATTGCATCATATGCATTGCACCTTGTTTTCAAACCAATTTAAATTCAAACATGTCCCAAATGGTTTCAAATAAAATTGCAAACAAATCATTTTGGGAATTGGAAATAATTACAAATGGTTGGTTTTCAAAATGGTATTAAATAAACCCCTAATTTGAATTCAAGTTTGCAAATTCAAATAATTTGTGAAATTGAAATTTTCAAAAACAAACTTTTGTGCAACCGGGCTTTTGAATTGTTTAACCCACTAAAAATATTTTGGGAATAAAACCCTAAAGTTTTTCCTCTCTAAAATTCTTCTCCTTTCTATTTCTACAAAAAAAATGATAAATGAAAAAGAAAAGAAAACCCGGCCACCCCAACCCTCCAGCCCAGCCCATCTCCTCTCCACCCAGCCCACCTCCCTGTCTCTTTCCTCCGTACGTTCACGCGGAGGGCGTGACCCCTGCCCCTCGCTTTTTCTGAAGAAAAGCAGTAGAACCCGCACCTCAACCACCCCCACCGATCCTCACCTGCCCCTGCTCCCTCCTCCTTTTCCTCTCCCTTTTCTACCCCCCGAGAGCCCAAACCCTAGCCTCCTCCCTCCTCTCTTCCTCCCTGCGCCGCCACCTTTTTTTTTCTCCTCTCGGATCCCCTCCTTTCTCCTGCCATTTTCGTTCTGAAGTTTCTGAATTTTCTGTAACACCTCCATGGCCGGAGCTTGGTGCGTCTAGGGCGGCTGCGGTGGTCTTCCCCTCGACCTCCAGGGCACGGGAACGAAACCGTGGAGGTACCCTCTCCGTCCTCGCTTCCTCGACCAGGCCTGGGAGGCGCTCGAACCGTCACCAACGCGTCGTCGACACCGCCAGTCACCGCCACCTCACCGAGCCGTCCTCCTCCTCCTCTACTCCCCCCACGGTGAGCGTCACCTTCTTCTCCTCCCTCTTTTCCCTCCTGTTGCACGTGCGCGCAATGCACTCCGCTGCACGCCTCGCGCGCACCAGCCGCAGCAGCGCAGCGCTCGTCGCCGGCGTCTCCACCGTGCCCTGGCAAAGTTCAGTTAACTGAACTTTTTCAGTTTCAGTTAACGCTCCAGATCTCACCTCAAAACCCCACGCACCCCGTGTTCTATCACGAAACCGAGCCCAGCCCAGTGGCTAAGCCACCCCGCGCGCACGCCCTCGGTCCCCGGTTCGATCCCCCGCGCGCGGAATAAAACCCCCCCTTTTTACCTTTGCATGCTGACAGGTGGGGCCCGTCCGTCAGCGACCGTGGAGGCTAACGTGGCTCCACCCGCGCGTCGCTGGCGCCAGCGTGGCCCTGGCCCCCCTGTCAGCCGCAGTGGGTGGCTCCGCCCTCAGTGAGAAATTCCCTCGATCCAGATCTGGATCTGGAATCTTGCACCGAGCCCCCTGCACTTCCTCTGTTTCACACCCGAGCCCCTCCATCTTCTGTTTCCACCACAAACAGGTCCCTGCAAAATTCCAGAAACACCCCCAAACTTCTTTTGCCCATATCTTTCAAACCACAACCCCAAATCATACAAATTTTATATGTATTCCACCCCAAATTTCATGATCTTTCCAAATATCAACTTTGTTCTCTGTTTTGAACATTTAAACTTGCTTCAATAATTCAATTCATTAAATCATTCATTTAAATTGCCAAATGCATGCATAACTTTGTCATTTTAAATCCAATTTCAACATGTAAAATATGTTTTCCAACCAGAAAAAATGCAAGGAATATTAATATGCCATCCATGCTCATGTTTGCATCTTGTATCTTGCATTGTAGTTGTGTTATGCATGTCCACTAAATAACAACATATGGAATGTGTTGGGGTAATTAATCTAAACATTGCCCTATTCCATTTAATCTTGTTTAGCTCACCTATTTAATGTTTTCCATGTTAATCAACATTTAATATGATGGCTAGATAAACAACTTGAACCTATAATTATTGGTCCGGACTCCGGTTCTGATTAAATTGCCTAAGTTGCATCTGGTGTTGCATCTCGCATGTCATGCATATAAAATAGGATCATGCTGGATCTTTTTCCGTAGTAGTAATTGTCGCATCCGGTGTTTGTTCTAGTTCGTTGCTTCTTCGCGGATAGGACGCTGAGATGATGTGAGCAACGTCAAGTTCTGCTACATCTCCAAAATGGATTCCAGGCAAGTATACTCACTTGCTACCTATGTTGCCTTTCCTCACTTGTTACCGATTCTTTCCGTTGTCTTCATTCTAGCCTTATGATTCGATGCTTGTGTCTCGATCCTATCATATGTTTACCTTGCAGCCATGATATAGCCTTCCTTCCACTTCCTATCAATTGTTGCTTGTTTACCTTGTTGGCCCTCGGGTTGTAGTTGCCTGCTTAGTGTTGTTTGCGCTCAAGTCTTATTGTCCGTCTTATCACCTGTTTAGTTTGATAGTTGGGTTTCAACTTAATCACAACATGTTAATGTTTGGGGTAATAATAATTTGATGATAAGGCACCGGCAGGAGGCCCGGCGTGGTTTTGAGGCCTGCTAGTGTCGAACTTAATTAGTAAAAGGGTATTGTCCATTGATCCATGATGAGCGCACTAACCGCATGTGGGAAGCGAGTATGGGCGCCCCCCGCAATTCTGACTTGATTCACATCTCTTCCAAATCGCCACACTTAGTTCGGGCTTTCCATTTGATGCATGCATATGCAGGTGCGAGCCCTTGGCGCCAGGGTGGAACTTTTGTAGTCGGCATTTAGGGCGGCGTGGTCTTCCAGTGCTATGAGGGTCCCCCTTTTCTTCGTGGGGGCTCGATTAGCCGCGCACGCACAGCACGTGGTTCTTTGGGCTTGATGCGAAGAATAGTTGGGTTGTGTTGAGTGCCTCGCTTGGTGGAAGTGCATTTCCATCTGGCGGGATATTCTTACGTGTACGGCCAAATTGGTGCATCCCTGCAGGGTAAATCTTCTCGAGAAGCCGTGTTGTCCGCGGTTATGGATGACTTGGTGAAAGTGCTGGCTAACAAGTACTCAGACAACTTACACTTAACAATGATAACGTGACTAATATAGATTATCCTCATCCTAAAATAAATGTCATCTTAACCACCAGTGTGAGTATCCTTGGGTTGTTTCCTTAGTAGGGGGTAACACTGGATGGGTATTGTTTGGTGAGTAGTTGTAGTTGGTTCTGATACGCTATCTTATCCCTTTCTTCTAGCCGGAAGTTGTAGCGCGTCTCTTTAGTTGTTAGTGCTGCCCGCTGCCGCTTCTTTGCAATAATCCCTTCCTTCCGTTGTACCCAAAGTATTTGTATCTTGTGATGATTGGTTACGCTGGTATCTTGTTAGTATGGTTTATCCACTTGCCAGTACGTCATAGTACTGACCCACGAATCCATTTTGTGGCTGCATATTCCACATTGCAGTCAACAGGTTTGAGGTCTGACGACGTTAGCTTGGGAATCCATCCGGCTTGGCCTGGGCAGGGATTGGACGCCATCGGTTATCTTCAGGACTCTTAGTCCAATTTGTATTTTGTCCGTAGACGGACACTATGTTGTTTCTTCCGCTGTCATTTGGATCTTTGTATTGTATCAGTTATATCCTTGACTCGTTTGAGTCGTATTGTATATATCCTTTCTGTTGTTGTTTGCGGAATATTCGTGAACTGTTGTAATGTTATCACAAGTGGCAACCTGGAATCGGTTATTATGTGGATTTTGGTGGAAATGCTGAAATCTGCATAGTGCCCGATCTCGGGGCGTCACAAATGGTATCAGAGCATGGTTTCCGATTCCCGATATTGTTTCGATACGAATGGTTATCGAAGCAACGGGTCCGCAAAGCCTGTAGGATAACCTCGCTAACGGTCGTGTTTCTAGAGTGTCAAAAACTATTTGTGCAAAAACTGTTTTGGAAACATCTCAATAGGATTCTTGTTTTCTCCTTATCTCTATTCTATTTCTCCTCTCACCTTATTTGTTTTGGAGTCTCTCTCCCTCTCAATCTTTCAAAGTTTTAGGATCCTACGTGGGTGGACGTTTTCTGAGCCGTTAACCTAATAGGTTCGATCATCAGAATATTCCTGGCGGGAGAAGATCGTCATCACTCCGAGCAAGAATCTCTTGTTAGTGGTGTCGAGAAGCCCTTGTTAGTGGTGTCGAGGAGATCAACTGGAAGCATGAAGAATCGATAGTCGAACTTCTTTCCCCTCCCGGGTTAGTGGGTGGATTGCGAGGGCGCAATCCCTTGTTAGTGGTGTCGTCTGTAACACACGGGGGATTTCCCCCTCCCCAAATAGAATTCTGGTTGTTTTTCTTTTTGCATAGCATTGCATCATATGCATTGCACCTTGTTTTCAAACCAATTTAAATTCAAACATGTCCCAAATGGTTTCAAATAAAATTGCAAACAAATAATTTTGGGAATTGGAAATAATTACAAATGGTTGGTTTTCAAATTGGTATTAAATAAACCCCTAATTTGAATTCAAGTTTGCAAATTCAAATAATTTGTGAAATTGAAATTTTCAAAAACAAACTTTTTTACAACCGGGCTTTTGAATTGTTTAACCCACTAAAAATATTTTGGGAATAAAACCCTAAAGTTTTTCCTCTCTAAAATTCTTCTCCTTTCTATTTCTACAAAAAAAATGATAAATGAAAAAGAAAAGAAAACCCGGCCACCCCAACCCTCCAGCCCAGCCCATCTCCTCTCCACCCAGCCCACCTCCCTGTCTCTTTCCTCCGTACGTTCACGCGGAGGGCGTGACCCCTGCCCCTCGCTTTTTCTGAAGAAAAGCAGCAGCACCCGCACCTCAACCACCCCCACCGATCCTCACCTGCCCCTGCTCCCTCCTCCTTTTCCTCTCCCTTTTCTACCCCTCGAGAGCCCAAACCCTAGCCTCCTCCCTCCTCTCTTCCTCCCTGCGCCGCCACCTTCTTTTTCTCCTCTCGGATCCCCTCCTTTCTCCTGCCATTTTCGTTCTGAAGTTTCTGAATTTTCTGTAACACCTCCATGGCCGGAGCTTGGTGTGTCTAGGGCGGCTGCGGTGGTCGTCCCCTCGACCTCCAGGGCACGGGAACGAAACCGTGGAGGTACCCTCTCCGTCCTCGCTTCCTCGACCAGGCCTGGGAGGCGCTCAAACCGCCACCACCGCGTCGTCGACACCGCCGGTCACCGCCACCTCACCGAGCCGTCCTCCTCCTCCTCTACTCCCCCCACTGTGAGCGTCACCTTCTTCTCCTCCCTCTTTTCCCTCCTGTTGCAAGTGCGCGTAATGCACTCCGCTGCACGCCTCGCGCGCACCAGCCGCAGCAGCGCAGCGCTCGTCGCCGGCGTCTCCACCGTGCCCTGGCAAAGTTCCGTTAACTGAACTTTTTCAGTTTCAGTTAACGCTCCAGATCTCACCTCAAAACCCCACGCACCCCCTGTTCTATCACGAAACCGAGCCCAGCCAAGTGGCTAAGCCACCCCGCGCGCACGCCCTCGGTCCCCGGTTCGATCCCCCGCGCGCGGAATAAACCCCCCCCCCCCTTTTTTACCTTTGCATGCTTACAGGTGGGGCCCGTCCGTCAGCGACCGTGGAGGCTAACGTGGCTCCACCCGCGCGTCGCTGGCGCCAGCGTGGCCCTGGCCCCCTGTCAGCCGCAGTGGGAGGCTCCGCCCTCAGTGAGAAATTCCCTCGATCTAGATCTGGATCTGGAATCTTGCACCGAGCCCCCTGCACTTCCTCTGTTTCACACCCGAGCCCCTCCATCTTCTGTTTCCACCACAAACAGGTCCCTGCAAAATTCCAGAAACACCCCCAAACTTCTTTTGCCCATATCTTTCAAACCACAACCCCAAATCATACAAATTTTATATGTATTCCACCCCAAATTTCATGATCTTTCCAAATATCAACTTTGTTCTCTGTTTTGAACATTTAAACTTGCTTCAATAATTCAATTCATTAAATCATTCATTTAAATTGCCAAATGCATAACTTTGTCATTTTAAATCCAATTTCAACATGTAAAATATGTTTTCCAACCAGAAAAATGCAAGGAATATTAATATGCCATCCATGCTCATGTTTTCATCTTGTATCTTGCATTGTAGTTGTGTTATGCATGTCCACTAAATAACAACATATGGAATGTGTTGGGGTAATTAATCTAAATATTGCCCTATTCCATTTAATCTTGTTTAGCTCACCTATTTAATGTTTTCCATGTTAATCAACATTTAATATGATGGCTAGATAAACAACTTGAACCTATAATTATTGGTCCGGACTCCGGTTCCGATTAAATTGCCTAAGTTGCATCTGGTGTTGCATCTCGCATGTCATGCATATAAAATAGGATCATGCTGGATCTTTTGCCGTAGTAGTAATTGTTGCATCCGGTGTTTGTTCTAGTTCGTTGCTTCTTCGTGGATAGGACGCTGAGATGATGTGAGCAACGACAAGTTCTGCTACCTCTACAAAATGGATTCCAGGCAAGTATACTCACTGGCTACCTATGTTGCCTTTCCTCACTTGTTACCGATGCTTTCCGTTGTCTTTATTCTAGCCTTATGATTCGATGCTTGTGTCTCGATCCTATCATATGTTTACCTTGAAGCCATGATATAGCCTTCGTTCCACTTCCTATCAACTGTTGCTTGTTTACCTTGTTGGCCCTCGTGTCGTAGTTGCCTGCTTAGTGTTGTTTGCGCTCAAGTCTTGTTGTCCGTCTTATCACCTGTTTAGTTTGATAGTTGGGTTTCAACTTAATCACAACATGTTAATGTTTGGGGTAATAATAATTTGATGATAAGGCACCGGCAGGAGGCCCGGCGTGGTTTTGAGGCCTGCTAGTGTCGAACTTAATTAGGAAAAGGGTCTTGTCCATTGATCCATGATGAGCGCACTAACCGCATGTGGGAAGCGAGTATGGGCGCCCCCCGCAATTCTGACTCGATTCGCATCTCGTCCAAATCGCCACACTTAGTTCAGGCTTTCGATTTGATGCATGCATATGCAGGTGTGAGCCCTTGGCGCCAGGGTGGAACTTTTGTAGTCGGCATTTAGGGCGGCGTGGTCTTCTAGTGCTATGAGGGTCCCCCTTGTCTTCGTGGGGGCTCGATTAGCTGCGCACGCACATCATGTGGTTCTTTGGGCTTGATGCGAAGAAGAGTTGGGTTGTGTTGAGTGCCTCGCTTGGTGGAAGTGCATTTCCATCTGGCGGGATATTCTTACGTGTACGGCCAAATTGGTGCATCCCTGCAGGGTAAATCTTCTCGAGAAGCCGTGTTGTCCGCGGTTATGGATGACTTGGTGAAAGTGCTGGCTAACAAGTACTCAGACAACTTACACTTAACAATGATAACGTGACTAGTAATATAGATTATCCTCATCCTAAAATAAATGTCATCTTAACCACCAGTGTGAGTATCCTTGGGTTGTTTCCTTAGTAGGGGGTAACACTGGATGGGTATTGTTTGGTGAGTAGTTGTAGTTGGTTCTGATACGCTATCTTATCCCTTTCTTCTAGCCGGAAGTTGTAGCGCGTCTCTTTAGTTGTTAGTGCTGCCCGCTGCCGCTTCTTTGCAATAATCCCTTCCTTCCGTTGTACCCAAAGTATTTGTATCTTGTGATGATTGGTTACGCTGGTATCTTGTGAGTATGGTTTATCCACTTGCCAGTACGTCATAGTACTGACCCACGAATCCATTTCGTGGCTGCATAATCCATATTGCAGTCAACAGGTTTGAAGTCTGACGACGTTAGCTTGGGAATCCCTCCGGCTTGGCCTGGGCAGGGATTGGACGCCATCGGTTATCTTCAGGACTCTTAGTCCAATTTGTATCTTGTTCGTAGACGGACACTATGTTGTTTCTTCCGCTGTCATTTGGATCTTTGTATTGTATCAGTTATATCCTTGACTCGTTTGAGTCGTCTTGTATATATCCTTTCTGTTGTTGTTTGCGGAATATTCGTGAACTGTTGTAATGTTATCACAAGTGGCAACCTGGAATCGGTTATTATGTGGATTTTGGCGGAAATGCTGAAATCTGCATAGTGCCCGATCTCGGGGCGTCACACCTCTGCATCCCCACACCACTCCTCACACTCACACTACACTCCCTAGCTCGAGATCCAACCCTGCCTATCCCTGGGAGCGTGCACGAGCCGTGAACTCGCCGCCGGTGGCCACCACGGCCTCGAAGTAGTTCTGCTCGACCCGAGCCTTCTCCTCCCTCCCCACTGTCCTGGATCAACTCCCCATGTTCCACTGACCCACCCTGACTAGCCCCAGTGGCCTCTCGCTTGCAGGCACACCGCCGCCGTCGACCTCGCCGCCGGGGACGCGCTATCCCGCACCACCGCTTGAGACTGCGCCCGTCGCCAAACTCCGCGCCCCTCGACGCCCCGTGACCTCTAGAACCTCATCGAGCCCGCACCAACCCTCCCCGATCCCCCACGGTGAGCCGCCATATTTTCCTTGTCGCCGGTCGTCGCAGGAGAGAGAGAGACGAGGGAAGGTGAGGAAGACGATCGTGCGCCATTGGATCCTCGATCCACGGCCACGCTTGAACAGCCACCTTTCTCGCGCGTGCGCGCCTGGCCTGCGCTGGGCCGCGCCGCAGAGAACCCAGCCCGCGTGACTGATTGTTTTTCCTTTTTAAAATTAACACAAACTTCCTTGGTTACTTTGGACTTGTGAAAAATACAAAACGTGCAAAATAAAATCTACCAAAAATCATGAACCTAACACTATGAGTTCCTAACCACGTAAAAATGGCAGATCTGAGTTTTGGACTATATTTTTCTCACAATGACTGTTTTGCAACAGAGAGCCTATGAACATGTTTTGAATATAACTTTTTGAATATATAACTAAAGTAACTAAAGTGGAGGATGATTTTTGAAGACCTTATATATCTATCCATAGGATTTTGCATCACATCAAGGTGAGCTACTAAATGGAAATTCCATCCAGTTTGGTAAAAGCCCAGTAGGGTCTTCTGTGATTTTTAGAGTGAGTTCAAAAATCATTTTTGAAGTAAATCCAACTGTATGAGTTTGATATTGACTAGATCTATCTAATCCTAGCTTAGATTAATCTCTGGAGCCCTAGATTATTTTTGGTGAGCAAAACTAGATACATCAACTTTTCTGTTTTTGTTTGTATGTGTGTTTTGTTTGAAATGAAATGTGTGGTTGATTGAATCTTGTTTCCTAGCATGTATAGGGTTGTTACTACTTGTTATTAAGTTGTTTACTTGTAGTACATCTAATTTATAAAGTGTGTGCATGTTTGGAAAGCTAAATAAAAATAGGAATAACAATTGTTATCTTCTAGTTTTATTATTTGGAATATTTGTGTGAGCTCAATCTTTGCGTGCTTGATTGACTATGTTTAGGCTATGCTAGAAACGGATCCAGTACCATTTTGGTACTGTTATTTTTAAGTTATTGCCTCTGTTAGCCTGCATGTTATTTTATAGCAAAGCATGTGTAAGTTTTGTTATTTGTTTCACTAGTATTGTTTTCACTAGAATGGATAGCCTTGTATTATTTATTTTTGTCATACTAATTTTTGTCATGTGTGACCAGAGGCTTTGTACCTCTTTTTCCTTGGTATTAGTGGGCCCATAACCCACTGGTCCCATTGCATATTGGTTGAGGATGAAAATCCCCAACCATACATGTTTGTGAAAATAGCATGTTTTATTATATGGTTGATTGTTATTTTCCACCATGGAAAATAGATTGCTTGTTTCACTTATGCAAGTGAAAGGTTTATTTCTTATTTGTGAATACTAGTATGTTTAGGTGTGATTCATTTGTTAGCATAATATTCCTTAGGGGTATCCTGTTAAGAAATGTTTCCTTATTGATTGCTAAAATTAAATTGTTTGCTAATAGAATAATTTCCTTGTGATTGATAGATTGTTGGTGAATGATTTTTAATTGAGTGTTTGGATTTTTTTAAAGGTTTTAGTTAACCTTTCATTGAGTGCATAGCTACTGGTTGTGTATTTCATACCTTGGTTGCTTGATATTAAGTAATTAGAAAAGCAGGTATTACTAGAATTGGTTTATGCTTGCTTAGTAGATATTCTCATAGAATTATTTTATGGTATTTCTTACTAGCATGTGTATGGTTTGGGTACTGTTAGTAGGTATATTTATGTTCATGACTTGCTTTTTTAGAGTTAAGCATCATTGTAGCATTATTTGCTTTCTCTAGTGTTGAACTAGTGTCACCACTAGAAATTGTAGTTTTTCTCTAGTGTTGTTATCTTTTATTTCATAAGTGTATGTTTGATTCTAGCATATTTAGGAAGTTATTACTTATGTTATGATGCCATGAATTCTTTAGTTGTTTGCGCTATAGTTATTGAATACAATTATTCCTTATAGCATGCTTGTGTAGAATTTTCCATACTAGTATGCTAAATGTAGTCCTGTTTTTATGATTATTTGATAGGAGTATTATCTTGAGTGTTGATTGTGTTTTAGATTATTTTTATGGCTTGACATCATGGTTGTTTGTTAAATTTTCATGATTGATGGATTCCATAACTTTGAGTAGACATTAGCATATTCTATAACTAGTCTATTCATCTGTGGTGTGTTGTTTGCTATTTGGAAATTGTCTGAGTGATTACCTTAGCATGAGTGTTGGACTTGTGTTATTTGTTGTGCTAGTGTTGTGGTTGTGCTTAGGTAGTATCTTGTTATCTAGGCATTATTTTACTAGCGATCTTGTTTTGTGATGATTTGCTTGTGTGTTGTTAATACCCACAGCCATGGGTATTGATTTGATTGTTTGTTATTATTAAGTAACCTCACTTTTTGAATCCACAAGCTATATTTTTAGCTTCTTGAATATCTTATTATGATAGTGGTACACCCACTCCATATATGGTATGTAAGATGTGGGATATGGGTTTTCAACCATATGTTTGTCTGACGACAGTTTAGTGCCCTGAGAGTTATGTGAGATAGCTTTCCAGATAACGTTTGAGTGATTGCGCTAGTGTAAGTGTCGCACCCGGACTTCTAGAGGATACTCACAGTCCGCTGAACAGTAGAAAAATGGCTTACGGGGCATACCGGCACCCGCATCTCAATATGAGCAGGCCAACACATAAACGTGTGACAACCATTCTCTACTATCCATCGTCTGCGTAAACCATCCCATAGAAATCCGAATATTTCCATTGACGTACTTCATAACATACACACATGGTACGTCAACGGCATTTGAACAAGTGATATCACAAGATATCTCTAAGACACAAAGAAATAGAAATAAGTTGCAAATAGCTCTCACTAGAGCAGAGATAGCAAATACAATCATCTAGAGGACACATGTCCCAACAAGTCATCATTACATCACAGCGGAAGCATCCAAAGTTTCTGGGTACAGACAAGATCCAAATAGGCCTAAGAGGCCGGAAACGAAAAGACGGAGCCCATCCACGATGTCTCGGATCCTGCCCGGGTCCGCTAACTACTCGTCAGCAGCCTGGTCATACTCCACGTAGTAGCCACCATGGGGATCCTCGGAAACGTAGTCTGCGGAAACCACAGCCCCAAAGGGGTCATTACAGACAAGTACTGGCAAGCAAGACTCACAAGATACCAAAGTGTACCCGGCAACACCAAGTACAGATGCTTTGGGTTCAACGGAAGATAGGTGATACAAAAGTGCGGCAGCGGGCTGCCTAACCAACTACAGAGACACGCTACAACATCCGGCTAAAAGAAGGGGATAAGATAGCGTATCGGAACCAACTACCACTAACCTCAAACAAACCCATCCTGGATCTCGCCCCTTATCCAAAGAAGCAATCCGAGGATAACTCACACAGTTGGATTGGTGAAGGTTCAAGTTATTGTGTCAATAAGCCTATTACTAGTCAACATTAGTATTAATTAGGTGTAAGTTGTCTAATCCTTGTTAGCCAGCCCTAACACCAAGTCATCCATAACCGCGGACAACATGGCTTCTCGAGAAGATTTAACCCTGCAGGGATGCACCAATTTGGCTGTACACGTAAGAATACCCCGCCAGATGGAAATGCACTTCCACCAAGCGAGGCACTCAACACAACCCAACTCTTCTTCGCATCAAGCCCAAAGAACCCCGTGCAATTGAGCGCACAGCTAATCAAGCCCCACGAAGAAAAGGGGACCATCATAACACTCTAAGAACGTGTCTCCCTAAATGCCGACTACAAAAGTTCCACCCTGGCCTCGGGTTCGCACCTGCATATGCATGCGGAAATGGAAAACCCGAACTAAATGAGGCGATTTGGACGAGATGCGAATCGAATCAAATTGAGGGGGCGCCCATACACGCTTCCCACATGCGGTTAGCGCTCTCATCATGGATCTAGAGGACAAAGACTTTTCCTGAGTTCGACACTAGCAGGCCTCAAAACCATACCCGGCCTCCTGCCGGTGCCTTATCATCAAATTAGCATTACCTCAAACATTAACAGGTTGTTGTTTAACATCGAGCCCCCAGAACATAATAAAATATGGTAACAGAAATAACAGACAACAGACTCGAGCATTAACAACCCTAAGCATGCTAGTAAGACACAGGCAACAAGCAATGGGGTTATAGGTGTGGAGGTGAGGCTATATCAGGGTTACAGGATAACATGTGATAGGTTCGGGACACAAGCAACGAATCTTAAGGCTAACAGAATAGACAACGGAAAGTATCGATATCCAGTGTGGAAAGGACACAATGGTTCAGATGAGTGAATACTTGCCTGCAAACTCAGTAGCCTGGTACTAGGCTAACTCCTCAGAAGTAGTGTCGTAAACCTCGTCTGTCTCAGCGTCGTCGTCTATTCGGGAAGAAGCAAACAAACAACGCAGAGAGACAAACAATCAATAACATGGCATAATGCACAATCATGGGATGATGCATGACAATTTATTTGATGCATCAAAGATAAGCTAGTTGACATGGTAACATGATTAAATGGAGTCATATGCAATTTGGATTGCATATGGAAAGCCCATGAATTTAAGGTTGGCTTAGATGATCTACAAATAACCAACATGTGAAAGTGGATTAGCATGATGCATGGATGAGGAAAACAAAAAGAAAACAACAATAGAGTCAATTTGAAAAGGTGTTTACCAAGTTTGAAATTTTATTTATTAAGTTATGAAATTTTGGCTTCTTAAAGGAGTTACACAAGCATTTGTTGTTTTCACCCATTTTAATTGTTCAAAACAGATAACAAAATTCATATTTGGAAAGAACACAAAATTTTAGGTGGAATACATGTTTCATTTGTTGAAAAAGGAGTTAAAATGAATTAATTATGAATTAAACAAGTTTAAACAAGATTTAAATGAATTTAATTCAAGTATGAAATTATTTGAATTTTTTATTTGTTCAAAACATTAAATAAAGTTCATATTTGGAAAGTTTATAGTTTTCTGGTTTGAAAACATATTTTATGAGTTCAAAAAGAATTTAATTTGACCAAGTTATGAATTTAGCAATTTTAAATGATTTAAACAAGGTTTAAATTATTTAACCAATTTCAATTATGCAAAACAGGAAACAAAGTTTATATTTGAAAAGGTGGTTCAATTTGGCATGGAAAACATATTTTATTTGTGCCTTTTAAATTAAATTTGAATTAGTTATGAATTTAACCAAATTTGAAATGAGTTGTTTGAATTTGAATTTTTGGAAACATTTGAAATGTTCAAAACAGTAAACAAATGGTTTAAACAGGTAGAAAATTAAATTTGGTACAGAAAACATATTTTATTTATATTATTTGGATTTGAAATACAAAAGATATTCAAATTTTAAATACAGGGGCTATTCTGCAATTTTAAAACATTTAGATTTGGTCCAGGGGCTTGAACGCAAAAGAAACTTACAGAAGGGCCCATGGAACCCTTTTTCACGCAGCAGATCAACCCCTGGGTCACTGGCCTGTGGGCCAGCGCCCAGCTGGCGCTGCGTGGCGCGCCTGCGTGGCCACCACTGCCAATGGCAGGTGGGACCTGCCTGCCCGCGTGGCAAAGATGCAAACAGTGGGTTTTATTCTGCGCGCGGGGGGGATCGAACCCGCGACGCAGCGTTGCGCGCCGTTGGATCCAACCAGTGTGGTGCGGATCGATTGGTGATAGCAGATGCACGCGCGTGTTTTTGAGGTAGCTATGCGGGGTGCGCGTTTAACTGACGAAACTGAACCCAAGGTTCAGGCTTTCTTCTGAACCGCGGCGACAGACAACACGGCGGCGCGCGCTCACCGTCGATGACCACTAATTGGCGGCGCTAGGGTGTGCGTGCGTGCGTGGTGAGGATGGTGGAGTGTGCTCGTGTGCTTGGACGGCCAGAACACGCACGGAATCGTGCTCGAAAACAGCCATGGCGGCACGGTGGCGGATGCTGCCGGAGTTTCAGAAACGGCCCGGGCGAAACAGGGAACGAGGGGGGCAGGAGAGAGGCAGGGGACGACAGGTGCCTCACCGGGAGGTGGTTGGTGCTGCTGGTTGAGGCTGCCGTGGTCGGGGACGACGGCGTATCGGCGATGTTCAGAAACGGCCGTGAGGACGAAGAGGACGGCGTGGATGATCCCGGTCTCCGATGAGCGAAACGAGGTGACGAGGAGGTAGACGTGGTCGCGGTGGTCGTCTCCGTGTGCTCAACCGTGCTCGAGGTGCTCCATGGCGGCGTGTCGACGGCGAACTCCTTTGCTGTTCTTCCCCCCCGAAACGCCGGCAAGAAATCAGAGAGGAGGAAGGGATGGAGAAGAGGGCTGGCGGCGGCAGGAAGGAGGGAGAGGGCTAGGCTAGGGTTTTGGGAGCTCGGGGGCTAGATATAGGGCGAGGAGAAAGGTGGGGAGCAGGTGGAGTTGCTCTGCTGCGTGCGCGCTGGCGTCAGCTGACGCCAGCCGTACGGAGGAGGGAGAAGGGGGCCGCGGGCCTGCTGCGCGCGCGCGCTGGGGTTAGGTGGGCTGGGCTTGGCCCAGTCTGCCTTCCCCAGCCGTTTTCTTTTTATTTTTTCTTTCTCTCTTTTTTTTTGCTGAAAAGGAAAGGTGAGAAAGAGAGAGAAATTAGAGGGGTTTTGGCGTTTTAAAATTTGGCGCTAATTTTTATAGTTTGTTATTTACAAAACCCCAACTGTGCCATTGTTTATTTTTTCAAAATTTTAAACTTGGTTGCTGTTTGAAATTTCAATTGAATTTGAGTGAATTTGATATTAAATGAACTATTAAAAGGAACCATTTAATAGTTTGAACTTTCTATTTTAATGGAAACAAAAGATGTTTTTATTTGAATATTTCTATTTGAAAATTGTAACAGAACAAGTATGAAACAAGCATTTGAAAATTGGTTTGAAATTCATATTGAAAAACAAGGGAAAACAAAGGAAAACAAAGGAAAACAATTGGAAAACAAATGCAAAACTTAAGATGCCATGATGCAAAACATAATTTAACAAAAAGCAAACATTCTAAAGGTGTTTTTCATACTTGGGATGTTACAAAACGCCCCCCCTTGAAGGAATCCCGCCCCGAGATTCCTACTGAGAAGAGAAAAGGTCCGGATACTTCTTGCGAAGATCCTCTTCGGTCTCCCATGTTGCCTCTTTATCGGAATGATGAGACCACTGCACTTTCAAGAACTTGGTGCTCTTGTTGCGAGTTTTGCGTTCGGTCTCATCGAGAATTCGAACAGGGTGCTCCTCATAAGAGAGATCTTCTTGCAGTTCAATAGAATCATGATCAACTGCACGACCTGGATCTTTGAAGCACCTCTTGAGCTGTGACACGTGAAACACATCGTGCACCTTGGATAATTTTTCTGGAAGTTCAAGACGATAGGCATTTTCTGCACGCCTTGAGAGAATGTTGAAAGGACCAATGTATCTTGGTGCAAGCTTTCCTTTGACAACAAAACGATGAGTGCCTCTGAGGGGAGTTACACGGAGATATGCTTTGTCACCAGGTGCATAGACCATGTCCCTGTGCTTGCTGTCATTGTAGCTTTTCTGACGAGACTGGGCAATCTTGAGATTGTCACGAATGATGCGAACTTTCTCTTCGGCTTCCTTAACAATGTCAGGGCCTAAGAGTGAACGTTCACCAGCTCCAGACCAATTGATTGGACTCCTGCATCTGCGGCCATAGAGAGCCTCAAATGGTGCCATGCCTAGGCTTGCCTGGAAGCTGTTGTTGTAGGAGAATTCAGCATATGGAAGACAATCCCATTTCATGCCAAAAGAGAGACCACATGCTCTGAGCATATCCTCGAGAATCTGATTGACTCTTTCGACTTGCCCTTGAGACTGAGGGTGATAAGCTGTGCTGAACAGAAGTTTGGTGCCCAATGCTTCTTGAAAGCTTTTCCAGAAATGAGAAGTGAATATGCTTCCACGGTCTGAGCTTATTTCCAATGGAACACCATGAAGAGGAACAATCTTTGCTGTGTAGAGCTCTGCTAACTGACTAGCTGAGATTGTTTCTTTGACAGGAAAGAAGTGAGCGACTTTAGTGAGTCGATCAATGACAACGAAGATTGCATCGTTGCCCCTCTTGGACTTTGGGAAACCCGTGACGAAGTCTATTTCAATCATGTCCCACTTCCACTCAGGGATTTTCAGAGGTTGGAGAAGACCGGCTGTTTTCTGATGAACTGCCTTAACACGTTGACAAACGTCGCATTCAGAAACGTATTGAGCAATTTGACGTTTCATGCCAGGCCACCAATACAGTGTCTTGAGATCCTGGTACATCTTTGTACTTCTAGGGTGTATGGAGAGAGGAGTTTCATGAGCCTTCTTGAGAATGACATCTTTTAGACTTTGAACTTGAGGAACTGCAATGTGTCCTTAGAAGAACACAGTTCCCTTGTCATCAATTGAGAAGGACTTAAGTTTCTCCTTGCCTTCTTTGATGTGCACTACCATCTTCTTGATTTCAGCATCACGAAGTTGTTCAGAACGAATCTTGTCCTCGATAGTTGGATTGGCTGTCAAGTTTGCAAGATAGCCTTGAGGAACAAGACCAAGGTTCAGCTTCTGGAATTCTTCATGAAGAGGAGGTTGGATTTCCATGATCATGAGATTATTGCAATACGACTTGCGACTGAGAGCATCGGCCATAACATTAGCCTTGCCCGGAGTGTAAGAAATGGTAAGATCAAAGTCTTTGATCTTTTCAATCCATCTCCTTTGCCTGAGGTTTAGATCTGGTTGAGTGAAGATGTACTTCAGACTCTTATGATCGGAAAAGATTTCAGTTCGATTACCCAACAAGTATTGTCTCCATTTCTTGAGGGCAAACACAACTGCTGCAAGTTCAAGGTCATGAGTGGGATAATTGAGCTCATGTGCGTTCAACTGACGTGAAGCATAAGCCACAACTTGACGTTCTTGCATAAGAACTGCACCTAGACCTTGAAGAGAAGCATCACAAAATATTTGGAAAGGTTTGGAAGGATCTGGGCCAACCAGAACTGGTGTAGAAGTGAGTTTAATCTTCAGGAGATTGAAACTTTCATCACATTGTGGAGACCAAACGAACTTCTTGTCCTTCTTTGTGAGATCAGTGAGAGGTTTGGCAATCTTGGAGAAGTTTTGGACGAAACGACGGCAATAGCTAGCCAAGCCAAGAAAACTTCTTACTTGCTTCACCGTCTTTGGAGGTTTCCAATCAACAATTGCTTTAACCTTTTCTGGATCAATGGCTATGCCCTTGGCAGAGATGACATGACCAAGGTAAGCAACTTCTGAAATCGAGAACTCACATTTGGAGAACTTGGCATAAAGACGATGCTCGTGAAGCTTCATGAGTGTTAGACGAAGATGTTCTTCATGCTCTTCCTCGGATTTTGAGTAGACAAGAATGGCATCAAGATATACCACAACGAACTTGTCTAGGTATTCATGGAAGACAGAATTCATGAGTCGAGAGAATGTCGCCGGTGCATTGGTGAGACCAAAGGACATGACGGTGAATTCATATAGACCGTAGCGAGTGGTGAAGGCTGTCTTTGGAATATCCTCTTTTCTGATCTTTATTTGATGGTAACCCATTCTCAAGTCCAACTTTGAGAATATTGAGGCTCCAGCAAGTTGATCAAAAAGATCATCAATACGAGGAATTGGATACTTGTTTTTGATGGTTTTCTCGTTAAGAGGGCGATAGTCAACAACGAGTCTCTTTGTGTGATCCTTCTTCGCAACGAACAGAGTTGGGCAACCCCAAGCCGAGGAACTAGGTTGAATGTAACCTTTTTCCATGTACATATCAATTTGTTCCTTCAATAACTTCAGCTCGGGAGTTCCTATCTTGTAAGGATGCTTAGAGATTGGAGCAGTACCTGGTTCAAGTTCGATCACGAACTCAACAGCTCTGTCCGGAGGCATCCCTGGCAACTCTTCTGGAAAGACGTCAGGGAATTCGCAAACCACCGGAACATTCTCAAGTGAAGGTAGAGGTTTTGCATCGAGGGTGCATAGCTGAACGGAACTTGATTCATTTGGAGAATAGACTATCTGGCCAGAAGGGTGGAACAGAGTTATTGACTTTTGAGCACAGTCAATCCTTGCTTTATTAGCTTTCAGCCAATCCATACCAAGAATGACATCAATGTCAGAACTTCCCAGCAACATGAGTGAAGCAATGAATATGTGGCCTCCAATTAGGATTTGATTGTCCTTACTTATCTTGGAGGTCAGCATTTGAGATCCCTGGGAGTGAACAGTGATCTGATTGCTTAGTGGAACCACAATTAGGTTGTTTGTTGTGGCAAAAGTCTTTGACACAAAAGAATGTGATGCTCCGGTATCAAACAACACTTTACCTGGAATAGAGTTTACGGGTAAGATACCGAGAACGACGTCAGGAGCTTCCTCAGCTTTGACGGTCTTGACATGATTCACCCTTGCGGTCCTCCCGACAGGCCTGTTGTTGGAGTTGAAGGCCTTAGGCGGGGGAGCGCGCACCATTGCCTGGTTTGTGTTGGGACGAGGTGGTGGTGGAGGTAGCTGCCTCTGCGTGCACTTGTCGGCGTAGTGCCCCATCTGCTTGCATTTGTAGCAGGTGACGACACGAGGAGGCCCTGGCCTTGGCTGCCCCATCGAAGCCCTTTGATCATGCATCTGAGCAGGGTTGGGTGGGCGGGGAGCGAAGCCTGGAGAAGCTTGGGCGTAAGGAGCCCGAGTGACAGCACCATTTGGTACCCAGATGCGGCGCTTCTGCGGAGGGGTGGTCATGTTGGAGGAGGAACCACCCTCACGCGAGTGATTGCGAGACTCCTCGAACGCCTTGCGCCCATTTTCTTCATTGAGCGCGGTGTTAACGAGATCCTCGAAGCTGTTGGCCTTGACGTTGGTGAGGGCATACTTGAGCTCCGGGTTAAAACCTCTGCGGAACCTTGCCATCTTCTTAGCTTCAGTGGACACCTCATCACCAGCGTAACGAGCGAGGCGATTGAACTCACTCTGATAGCCGATGACGTCCAACTTGCCCTGCTTGAGTGAGCAAAACTCTTCACGCATCCTTTCCATGAGACCATCTGGAATGTGGTGCTTCAGGAAGGCTTCCTTGAAACAATTCCACGTGACTGGTATCCCAGTTCTCATGGCCTGGAAGTTCTCCCACCAAGTAGCTTCCTGGCCCTTCAGCATATAGGAGGCATACTTGACCTTGTCTTCCTCAGCAACGTGAGCAATCTCCAGAGCCTTAGCTATCTCACGGATCCAGTCATCAGCGTCCAGAGGCTCGCGTGTGGCCACGAAAGCTCTCGGACCCAGACTGAGGAACTCCTTGATGCTGACTCGTGGAGCCGTCTGGTTGTTGTGCTGATTAGTCTGAAACTGGGCCATCTGCGCCATGACTTGGGTCATCTGAGTCAACAGCTCCGTGATTGGCGGTGGCTCAGGCGGGTTGTTCCTTGTTGGCGGCATCCTGAATGGAAATGCATTTTAGCACAACAATAGAAAAGGATAGACTTGGAAACCGAAAGAGAGATTATTCCGACGCATGAATAGATAACCAACAGGTACATCATCACATGTTCAAATACATCAGAATATCCAACACACCATAAATGGTTCGAATGCCAAAGGATAACTAAACATAGCTAAGAATGGATACATCGGTACTCCCATGCTCATCACGCAGGACGGCGGCTAGGAGTACGGCGAGAGGTACGGTGAGGAGCACGCCCACGAAAGTAGGTAGAACGACGATCCACGTAGATCTGATGTGGTCTGAGAGCGACTCTTGGTGTGGTGAAGTACATAGCGTCGACTCTCTGTGCTCCAAAGCGGGGAATCCCAGTGTAACCAGCACCGAGGTTAAGGAGTGGACCTCTGATCGGCTCGTAACCTCCAGCATCCGGTAGACTGTGGGGACCCCAGACTAGCAGTCCGAGACCTCCAGTATGCATACATTCACGATCCCATGATCAGTTAGTCGTGAACAACATACTCGAGTTGGCATTGCAGATTACAACATCCACTACACGAATACACGGCTTACACAACTGGTCACTTGACTCAGTTGAAAAACAACTGCCACGCAGGACAGGAACACACACTAAAAACAGCGGAAGACTACAAACACACTCGTGGTAAACCCAAGTCACGCCTTGACTACCCACAGGCTACTGACTCGGAGACGTTCCTAGTTCGCATAGCCGTCAGCGACACCATCTTCTTCAGGTTCTCCGGGTTTCTGCTCAAAGTCTGGCTAAGACAATAGCCAGGGACGAAACCATACATGAGTACGTTTGAATGTACTCCTGCAAGTCACCCTAAATGAAAGCTAAACATGCAAGTATGCAGATATAAAGGTGGTAGGAAGGCTTTAATTAGGGCTCAACTAGCCATGATGAATTTAAGACTCATCATAGTTGCACAAGTTTTATTCTCCTTTGTTGAAGAAGATACTTCAGAAGATATTTCATTTCCCTTGTAGATAAAGCATGTCCACAAGGTTTTGATAAAACATTCTAGATAAAGAAAACATTTCTCTTGCAAAACTTCTTGGAAAAACACATCTTTAAGATCATCATTTATCCGGTACCTCAAAGGTACAATCATTCCCTTCAACGTACCTCCCAGGTACAAGTTCCAAAACACCTTTCCAGCTTTTTGAAAACATTGACACAATGCTAGCTACATGGCCATTCAACTGCCCATATCCGAGGGCGGGCTATTCTGAATAGTTTTACTCTGCAGAGGTGTACACAATCCACAAGATCCAGTACATCCGCCGTGAACAACCACGGACTGTCCGAGACAGTATGCAAACATCGGATAACTGGTCCTAACCATCCACTATGTCAGTGCTAGTAAATGACTACCTCTTCAACTGGGTTTGTTCTCCCGGCACCGAGTGAGTCAGCCGTATCGATCCGGTTTCCCCTGACAACACACCGCCATGGCAGGAGACCCAATTGCTGCAACCGGTAGTGAACTTAATCCCACACTGTGAGTGTCCCATTCTCCCTCATGGACAATTCGGTTCGGGGGACTCTAACCCCTATAGCACTTTGAGGTAGACACGGACTAACACCGACAAGCAATTAGCTAGACCCCGTTCCCATATTGGGGTAATGTGGCAGCACGGCTTGGTTGTCCGGCGAAGACTAGGTTATGTGTCATTTTTGGAAAACAAGCCGAAAACATTTCCTTCTTCACAAACCCCTCGGACAAGGTCCCACCTTTCCTCGGGGTTTTTCCAATCTTTTGCTTTCCAAAAATCATCAAGTTAAAATGTCCACTAGGGGACTTAAGTTGATTAAGTGATGATGATAAAATATCTAAAGGGCTTGGTAACACCAAGATTATATAGTGGATATAGCATATTAGATACATAAAATAAATAGTGGTATGGTCCACTTAAAAGAATAGTTTTTGAATCAATTTTTGTAAAACTTCAGAAGTAAAACATGCATGATAGATAATGATAAGTAAAACAACAGCAAGCATTTAGAATGGCTTGCCTTGGCACTGGTCTTGGTCTTGGTCTTGAAATAAACAAGAGTTGCAATAAAAACCTCTCCGGGAAATAATACCGTCTTCGATATCTAACGTCGTAAACATAAAAGGAAAACACCCAATCAGAACCAAACAAAGGCAAGCACTTGATAAAATGTAAACTTACAGCAAGCATTTCATCAAACAAGTATACTCACAAACAAAAATACTAGGGTGCACACCAACAAGCAAAACATGCACAGACAACACACATGAATGGCACTAGAATTAATGTTATGGTTCCTCAACCAAAATGGCATGAGTCCAGTGGGTGTTCCACTCTCATAACATGCTCAAACATGGTTAAATGACTCTCTGGTCATTCATGAGGATGAGCAAAAAAAATAAGAAAACAAGCTAGGGACACATACACATGCATAGGAAAATAATAACAAGCAATAATACAAGCCCATAGTAACACATGTGTTCCTAAACATGGGGAACTAATATAACCAGTACCTAAGCAACCTAATAACAGAGACAATACCATACCAAAAATACCATGGCATCACTCAATGCATGAAAATACTCATGGAGCAAAACAACTATTAAAACTAGACATGAAAAAAGGCTATTTAGACAAGCAAGCATGCATATCCATAAGAGATCATGAAACATGATTTATTCTAACATGATGGATATGTAAGATGACATCCAAATAACAGAGAAAACAACACCTAGACATGCTAGTAATAACAAAATAACAATCTAATAAATGCCTCAAAAATTAAGCATCCAATAAAACTACTATGGCAGAAATCACCTACACTAGCATGGCATGCCAACATGATCTAGAACTTATTTAATCAAGCAATCAAGTATAACATGCAAAAAACAGTAGCTATGCTATGGATAAAAATACTAAAGCATTTATTCAAGTCATCACACCAATATGAAGAACAACATGATTTTAATCTATTAACACTAGGAAAAACAACCTATGAGAATAAAACCTAACAAACATGGCTTTTCACACCCTTTCTACTAACATGACAATGACACACTAAAAACACAAATAAAACATGTATTGATACCCTACACATGCTAGGAATCAATTTTATAATAAGAACAATATAACACACAATTTAATAAAGGCATAGCAATAATATGCAGAAAATGGATAAACACTAAATATTGCACCAATCTTATTCTGTAACTCCTAACATCATGAAAATCTAGCATAAGGTGATCCTAGTCACTAGCAAACCAACACAATTGGATTCACTTCAAAAATCATCACCAATAAAATTAAATAATTCACAGAAGTGCTCTCTGGCCTAAAAACTAACATGCATGTCATTTTCAAACAGCAACTCAAGTCAACACAAGGTCAACTGTAACAGATAGATATTATCAAGGGCTACTCAGAACAGTTGAGTTTGCAAGATTTGGATACTTAAAACTCAAGTTATGATAGAAATGGTGTTAAAGAGTGTCTCTGCCATTATTTTTATTTCTCCTAAAATAAAGCTCAAAACTTAGATCTACAAGTGGGACATGGTTAAGAAAATGTAGATCTACCTCTGTGATTTTTAGTTTGGCAAGATTCACTTATTAGCATTTTTGTTTCGATTTAAAGTAAAGAGACAGAAACAGATCTATTGAAAAAATGATTATCAACCTGCAGAAAAAACCAGTCTGGGCCAGATCTGCGAGTTGACTGGGCCGCGCGAGGAAGGGCGGCCCGCTGGCCAGCGCGCGCGTGGCGAAGCGGTAAGTCACCGTCTGATCATCCATCAACGGTGGCGATTAGATGGACCAGGATTTAAACTGCCCCGTTGGATGCAGATCTGACGCTGTCGAGGAGTCTCCGTCGGCGGCGACCAAAAACGGGCGGTGGAAAACAGAGATACGGCGGGGCAGTCGCTGGAGTTTTGCCGCAGATGGCTACGGGCCTTCCCCGGAAGCGAGGCTGGCACCAGAACGCTCAGGATGACGCCGCGAACCAGATCCCCGTAGTGGCGCACGCAAGGAAAGCCTCTGCGCCAGGGCTCCCTTGGCTCGACGGCGGCCGAGCGGGGTTGGAGACGACGGCGTCCCTGCGGTGGATGAAAAAGCAATTAGAGAGGGGTAGATGCGATTGGGGTCTAAACAAGAACATAGAAAGAAAGAGAGGCGGAGGTCCTCTGCATCGATCTGCAGGCGAGCTCGGTGAGCTGCGTCCATGGCGGCTACTGACAGGACCACTGTGAGCACGATGGGCATACAGAGCTCAATGGGGAGGCTAGGGAGGTGATTAGGTCCTCCGGGAGCAGCTAGAGAGGGAGGAGGTGGTGGAGGCGATCGGGAACCTGAGCTCTGAGCTCTCTCCCGCAGGTGTTCGACAGGAAGTAGAGGAGGAAGGAGAGCAAGGTGGGGCGAGTGAGGGGCACGGGTGCGTTTCTGGAGAGCTCGTGGAGCTGATTGACAAGGACACGGGCTCGGGCATGCACACCAGGTGTCGGAACGCGATGGACGTGGCGAGCGCGTCCAGAACGCCATGGACACCTCATGGAACTGGAGGAAAGGGACAAGCAGAGGGGTGGGTTCCTTCCAGAGTTGCTCACGGGGTGAGAGGGGGTGTGCTGGCGCAAGGGCTGCCCCTGGTTTGGTCTGTGGTGGTGGATAGAGAGGAAGGGAGAGTGAGCACCATCCTTGGCACTAGTGGTTGGATGAGCTAGGGAGAGAGAGGAAGTTGTGACTGGGTAGACCATGTCTAGGAGGGCAATATGCATGTGTACAATGCCAGGGATGAAGAGAGAGGTGGAGATAGTGCACTGATTGGTTAGTAGAGACATGAACCCAATAGTGCCCAAAAACAACAGAGATGGTTTTTGCTTGTTTTCACCAGAATTTTGAACAGAACACATGTGAAAACTCATGTTCATTGGATAGATAATCAAAAATTGAGTCTAGGGGTGGTTCCCTAAAGAGTTTTTGAAAATATTTCTTTCACAAAATTTTGGAGATTCAAAAATGGCAGAAACTGTTTTTTCTTCTCCAAAATTTTCAAAACAACTTGCCAATGTTTTTCTACAAAATGGTCCCACATGACCATAGGCATGTTGGGTAATTTTTCCAAGATTTTAGGAAATACTTTTTCACAAAACTCTAATTCTGGCCTTTTGGAAAATGGAAAATAATAAATAGTAAAATGCTTTTAAAACAAATATTTTTGAGTTGGGATGATAGAGTATATAATATAGGTCTCAAAAGTGATTTTTATTAAGCAAAAAATATTTGAGACACCAAGTGGAAAGATGGTGAAAACAGGAGTTTATTTAATAGGATAAAAACAATGAGAGAAGAATAATTAAATGTCCATTGGAAAATAAATGGACCACATGGAGGTGATTTATAGGTCATGAAAATGACAAGGGTAGGTTCATAGGGCCTGAAAACAATAGGGAGGAGTGATTTGGAGTAGCAGGGGCAAAGTGATTCATAATAAAGGAGATATGATCATTAATATGGGGATGCCTTCAATAGGACTTTGATAGATGATACCAAAGTGTTTTCAAGAACAAGAATAACAACTTGGATAGATATAATATATAGATATACAAAGAGATTTATGATGATGCCTTGTGAATAGAAGAAAATAGGACATAAGAGCATGTCTCCAAAGTTGGAAGTTTTTAGGAAAACAGAGTAGGAGATGGACATGATGGGATATGATATTGATGTTTGATATTGTTATTAATAGGTTTTATTTTATTAGAACAGCACACATTAATCAACAAACAAAAATAAATACTTCAAGCAAGCACAAGATAAAAACACACAACAATGCAGACAGAATAACAAGTCACACAAGATCACTCAAACAATTGAGTTCTTCAATTTAGTTTCCAGGTGTTTATCTCAAGTGTTAATTGTGGGTAGTGATCAAGGCATACCATGACAAGAGGATTTTATAAAGGCTCATCTCAGAAGTTGTTATTTCCAAAAGAATATATTTGAGGTTAAACACAGGGGTAACATAGTCCCCTTTTATTGTTTTTGCAAAAGAAGGAAGTGATAAAGAGTTTTTGAAATACTTGCAAAAACATATTGGTTGAAAACAGGTTGGGGATGATTAGCTCCAAAATATTCTTCATATAGTTTTGGAAATTATCTTTTGTTTTCCTCAAAACTTGGTCTTTGGGTTTCTTTTAAAATCACTTTCAAAAAAAAGGTTTTTCCCAAAGGAGTGTGATAGATGGAGATGATAAGATTTCTTGTTATGACTTGATCACCAAGGTTGTGTTTTAATAAAGTTATGATCAAAGGTTGTAATGTTAGGTGTTAACAAACTCAAACACAAACACACACACGCACAACAACCAAATAGAAAAGAAACACAAGCATTAATCAAACATATTAAAAAAAATGTTGGCCCTGATTTTTGGGTTATTGAAAACAAGTTTTTCCTGTCTTCCAAAAATTGGGCTGTTACAGCTCTTCCCCCCTTAAAATGAATCTCGTCCCCGAGATTCGTAAGTGGGTACTTAAGAGTGTAACTAAAAACAAGAGTCTCGGGCTTCTTCAATTTTTTTTGTAAAGGAAGATCCTTTGACGGGGTGGTCTTCTGAGAACTCAAGGTGTTGACGTTGTCAGAATGGTGCTTGTCGAGGAGATAGATGTATTCACTTGACAGTTCATGTCCTTGTTGCTGATGTTGGTGGAACGACACAAGCTAGTGAAGGGTCTTGATTTGTTTTATGCTTTGTAGACCTTTTGTCGTTGTCTGGACCTGATCTTATTTTAGGGGCATCGCAGATAGTTACCCACGGCAACCATCTGGCCTCACAGGGCGTCGGGTCGGTAGACTTGACTCTCTCCGATTATTGCTATGAAAGCCGTTAGAAACCCCCATATGCTTCTTGGCTTCTTGAGCGGTTCACTGCGCTGAAGTGCGGATGCTTCCCCCCTTTGATTGATCTTCGTAGATCGTCGGGAATTATCTTTGTTTTCGTCTCATTTTTGCTTGGTGGCGACGGCAGGTCGTGGAAGAATTTGTTGGGTCTTGATCTTCATGGAGCTTTGTAGGCGTCTTCATAGGTGATTTAGGATCACATAGTTAGCCTTCCTTCGGGAAAACTAGCTAGTGCCTTAAGCAAAACTTCGGTTAGATGTTAATCTAAAATTAGTTAGTTATGTTAGTAGTGTTAGACTAGTAAAAGTTTTTGTTGATGTCACGAGACACATCTCGCGTCTTCTCGGGTTTGAATCTGAATTTGTCGTTCTTCATGACGGCTCTTGATGTAGTTGCACAAAATGGCGCGTGAAGTCTGTCGTCCATCTTGAAGAAGATTTAAGAGATCTGGGGCTCTCGGGTGGTAGTAGAGAGCGCTCCACAGTCTTGCAGTTCCCATGAGAGGATGGGAGATAACACTTTTTAAGAGGGTTTTTGCTGAGTAAGACTTTTTGCAAACAAACAGGAACAAAGCGAGAGGTAAAAGTGTGGTGACTTTGCTTTGCCGAAAAGGCGTGCTTGTGAGACACACATGAAAACAAGTCCAAAACACACACAACAAGGGAGCAAGTAAAAACATACCGCAAGAGTAAAAACACACAATTAGCACGCATGCAAAGGACAAACAAGGTACCTTTAGTACCAGCAAACGTCTATTACCGCGGAAGAACGGGTTAGCTCAAGTAAAACAACTGAGCGAAACCTATCAATTCCTATGGGTCTGGGTCGACAAAGGGGTCGTTAAAGTCTTCATGTCGTTAAGTATCTTTGTAGGGCAGAGTCTTCGGGTCTTGCATAGAAATCACCATAATGTTGAGATCTTCGGAAGAAAGCTCCTTTTTCTTCGGGTTGCTAACTACTAAGGTATTCTCGGGACATCGCCAAGTACGTAATTGTTTTATAGAAAGATCACAGAAGAAAACTTTTTGATATACTTTTAAATGAAAACTAAAAATTTATAAACTCATGTTTATTTATTTCGAAAACATTTGGAGTCATGGAAACATAATACAAACAAGGTATGTTTACTATTCTCATTGTTTTTCTTCAAAACTTCAGTTTTATAAACAAGGCAATATTTTTTTTCGAAAATATGAGAAGAATGGAAACCATACTTAGGGTTCCTTAGATAAAAACATTTTGGGCAGTAATATAGTTTTTACCAAAATATTTTTATTTCCTATCTGACGTCCATGCTACTAAGGTCTCCTAAAGTCAGGATGGCTCTGATACCAACTCTGTGGGGACCCCAGACTAGCAGTCCGAGACCTCCAGTATGCATACATTCACGATCCCATGATCAGTTAGTCGTGAACAACATACTCGAGTTGGCATTGCAGATTACAACATCCACTACACGAATACACGGCTTACACAACTGGTCACTTGACTCAGTTGAAAAACAACTGCCACGCAGGACAGGAACACACACTAAAAACAGCGGAAGACTACAAACACACTCGTGGTAAACCCAAGTCACGCCTTGACTACCCACAGGCTACTGACTCGGAGACGTTCCTAGTTCGCATAGCCGTCAGCGACACCATCTTCTTCAGGTTCTCCGGGTTTCTGCTCAAAGTCTGGCTAAGACAATAGCCAGGGACGAAACCATACATGAGTACGTTTGAATGTACTCCTGCAAGTCACCCTAAATGAAAGCTAAACATGCAAGTATGCAGATATAAAGGTGGTAGGAAGGCTTTAATTAGGGCTCAACTAGCCATGATGAATTTAAGACTCATCATAGTTGCACAAGTTTTATTCTCCTTTGTTGAAGAAGATACTTCAGAAGATATTTCATTTCCCTTGTAGATAAAGCATGTCCACAAGGTTTTGATAAAACATTCTAGATAAAGAAAACATTTCTCTTTGCAAAACTTCTTGGAAAAACACATCTTTAAGATCATCATTTATCCGGTACCTCAAAGGTACAATCATTCCCTTTCAACGTACCTCCCAGGTACAAGTTCCAAAACACCTTTCCAGCTTTTTGAAAACATTGACACAATGCTAGCTACATGGCCATTCAACTGCCCATATCCGAGGGCGCGGCTATTCTGAATAGTTTTACTCTGCAGAGGTGTACACAATCCACAAGATCCAGTACATCCGCCGTGAACAACCACGGACTGTCCGAGACAGTATGCAAACATCGGATAACTGGTCCTAACCATCCACTATGTCAGTGATAGTAAATGACTACCTCTTCAACTGGGTTTGTTCTCCCCGGCACCGAGTGAGTCAGCCGTATCGATCCGGTTTCCCCTGACAACACACCGCCATGGCAGGAGACCCAATTGCTGCAACCGGTAGTGAACTTAATCCCACACTGTGAGTGTCCCATTCTCCCTCATGGCGACAATTCGGTTCGGGGGACTCTAACCCCTATAGCACTTTGAGGTAGACACGGACTAACACCGACAAGCAATTAGCTAGACCCCGTTCCCATATTGGGGTAATGTGGCAGCACGGCTTGGTTGTCCGGCGAAGACTAGGTTATGTGTCATTTTTGGAAAACAAGCCGAAAACATTTCCTTCTTCACAAACCTCCCTCGGACAAGGTCCCACCTTTCCTCGGGGTTTTTCCAATCTTTTGCTTTCCAAAAATCATCAAGTTAAAATGTCCACTAGGGGACTTAAGTTGATTAAGTGATGATGATAAAATATCTAAAGGGCTTGGTAACACCAAGATTATATAGTGGATATAGCATATTAGATACATAAAATAAATAGTGGTATGGTCCACTTAAAAGAATAGTTTTTGAATCAATTTTTGTAAAACTTCAGAAGTAAAACATGCATGATAGATAATGATAAGTAAAACAACAGCAAGCATTTAGAATGGCTTGCCTTGGCACTGGTCTTGGTCTTGGTCTTGAAATAAACAAGAGTTGCAATAAAAACCTCTCCGGGAAATAATACCGTCTTCGATATCTAACGTCGTAAACATAAAAGGAAAACACCCAATCAGAACCAAACAAAGGCAAGCACTTGATAAAATGTAAACTTACAGCAAGCATTTCATCAAACAAGTATACTCACAAACAAAAATACTAGGGTGCACACCAACAAGCAAAACATGCACAGACAAACACATGAATGGCACTAGAATTAATGTTATGGTTCCTCAACCAAAATGGCATGAGTCCAGTGGGTGTTCCACTCTCATAACATGCTCAAATATGGTTAAATGACTCTCTGGTCATTCATGAGGATGAGCAAAATAATAAGAAAACAAGCTAGGGACACATACACATGCATAGGAAAATAATAACAAGCAATAATACAAGCCCATAGTAACACATGTGTTCCTAAACATGGGGAACTAATATAACCAGTACCTAAGCAACCTAATAACAGAGACAATACCATACCAAAAATACCATGGCATCACTCAATGCATGAAAATACTCATGGAGCAAAACAACTATTAAAACTAGACATGAAAAAAGGCTATTTAGACAAGCAAGCATGCATATCCATAAGAGATCATGAAACATGATTTATTCTAACATGATGGATATGTAAGATGACATCCAAATAACAGAGAAAACAACACCTAGACATGCTAGTAATAACAAAATAACAATCTAATAAATGCCTCAAAAATTAAGCATCCAATAAAACTACTATGGCAGAAATCACCTACACTAGCATGGCATGCCAACATGATCTAGAACTTATTTAATCAAGCAATCAAGTATAACATGCAAAAATAACAGTAGCTATGCTATGGATAAAAATACTAAAGCATTTATTCAAGTCATCACACCAATATGAAGAACAACATGATTTTAATCTATTAACACTAGGAAAAACAACCTATGAGAATAAAACCATAACAAACATGGCTTTTCACACCCTTTCTACTAACATGACAATGACACACTAAAAACACAAATAAAACATGTATTGATACCCTACACATGCTAGGAATCAATTTTATAATAAGAACAATATAAACACAATTTAATAAAGGCATAGCAATAATATGCAGAAAATGGATAAACACTAAATATTGCACCAATCTTATTCTGTAACTCCTAACATCATGAAAATCTAGCATAAGGTGATCCTAGTCACTAGCAAACCAACACAATTGGATTCACTTCAAAAATCATCACCAATAAAATTAAATAATTCACAGAAGTGCTCTCTGGCCTAAAAACTAACATGCATGTCATTTTCAAACAGCAACTCAAGTCAACACAAGGTCAACTGTAACAGATAGATATTATCAAGGGCTACTCAGAACAGTTGAGTTTGCAAGATTTGGATACTTAAAACTCAAGTTATGATAGAAATGGTGTTAAAGAGTGTCTCTGCCATTATTTTTATTTCTCCTAAAATAAAGCTCAAAACTTAGATCTACAAGTGGGACATGGTTAAGAAAATGTAGATCTACCTCTGTGATTTTTAGTTTGGCAAGATTCACTTATTAGCATTTTTGTTTCGATTTAAAGTAAAGAGACAGAAACAGATCTATTGAAAAAATGATTATCAACCTGCAGAAAAAACCAGTCTGGGCCAGATCTGCGAGTTGACTGGGCCGCGCGAGGAAGGGCGGCCCGCTGGCCAGCGCGCGCGTGGCGAAGCGGTAAGTCACCGTCTGATCATCCATCAACGGTGGCGATTAGATGGACCAGGATTTAAACTGCCCCGTTGGATGCAGATCTGACGCTGTCGAGGAGTCTCCGTCGGCGGCGACCAAAAACGGGCAGTGGAAAACAGAGATACGGCGGGGCAGTCGCTGGAGTTTTTCCGCAGATGGCTACGGGCCTTCCCCGGAAGCGAGGCTGGCACCAGAACGCTCAGGATGACGCCGCGAACCAGATCCCCGTAGTGGCGCACGCAAGGAAAGCCTCTGCGCCAGGGCTCCCTTGGCTCGACGGCGGCCGAGCGGGGTTGGAGACGACGGCGTCCCTGCGGTGGATGAAAAAGCAATTAGAGAGGGGTAGATGCGATTGGGGTCTAAACAAGAACATAGAAAGAAAAGAGAGAGGCGGAGGTCCTCTGCATCGATCTGCAGGCGAGCTCGGTGAGCTGCGTCCATGGCGGCTACTGACAGGACCACTGTGAGCACGATGGGCATACAGAGCTCAATGGGGAGGCTAGGGGAGGTGATTAGGTCCTCCGGGAGCAGCTAGAGAGGGAGGAGGTGGCTGGAGGCGATCGGGAACCTGAGCTCTGAGCTCTCTCCCGCAGGTGTTCGACAGGAAGTAGAGGAGGAAGGAGAGCAAGGTGGGGCGAGTGAGGGGCACGGGTGCGTTTCTGGAGAGCTCGTGGAGCTGATTGACAAGGACACGGGCTCGGGCATGCACACCAGGTGTCGGAACGCGATGGACGTGGCGAGCGCGTCCAGAACGCCATGGACACCTCATGGAACTGGAGGAAAGGGACAAGCAGAGGGGGTGGGTTCCTTCCAGAGTTGCTCACGGGGTGAGAGGGGGTGTGCTGGGCAAGGGCTGCCCCTGGTTTGGTCTGTGGTGGTGGATAGAGAGGAAGGGAGAGTGAGCACCATCCTTGGCCACTAGTGGTTGGATGAGCTAGGGAGAGAGAGGAAGTTGTGACTGGGTAGACCATGTCTAGGAGGGCAATATGCATGTGTACAATGCCAGGGATGAAGAGAGAGGTGGAGATAGTGCACTGATTGGTTAGTAGAGACATGAACCCAATAGTGCCCAAAAACAACAGAGATGGTTTTTGCTTGTTTTCACCAGAATTTTGAACAGAACACATGTGAAAACTCATGTTCATTGGATAGATAATCAAAAATTGAGTCTAGGGGTGGTTCCCTAAAGAGTTTTTGAAAATATTTCTTTCACAAAATTTTGGAGATTCAAAAATGGCAGAAACTGTTTTTAAATGTCTTCTCCAAAATTTTCAAAACAACTTGCCAATGTTTTTCTACAAAATGGTCCCACATGACCATAGGCATGTTGGGTAATTTTTCCAAGATTTTAGGAAATACTTTTCTTCACAAAATATTTTAAACTCTAATTCTGGCCTTTTGGAAAATGGAAAATAATAAATAGTAAAATGCTTTTAAAACAAATATTTTTGAGTTGGGATGATAGAGTATATAATATAGGTCTCAAAAGTGATTTTTATTAAGCAACTCTTTTGAAAATATTTGAGACACCAAGTGGAAAGATGGTGAAAACAGGAGTTTATTTAATAGGATAAAAACAATGAGAGAAGAATAATTAAATGTCCATTGGAAAATAAATGGACCACATGGAGGTGATTTATAGGTCATGAAAATGACAAGGGTAGGTTCATAGGGCCTGAAAACAATAGGGAGTGATTTGGAGTAGCAGGGGCAAAGTGATTCATAATAAAGGAGATATGATCATTAATATGGGGATGCCTTCAATAGGACTTTGATAGATGATACCAAAGTGTTTTCAAGAACAAGAATAACAACTTGGATAGATATAATATATAGATATACAAAGAGATTTATGATGATGCCTTGTGAATAGAAGAAAATAGGACATAAGAGCATGTCTCCAAAGTTGGAAGTTTTTAGGAAAACAGAGTAGGAGATGGACATATGATGGGATATGATATTGATGTTTGATATTGTTATTAATAGGTTTTATTTTATTAGAACAGCACACATTAATCAACAAACAAAAATAAATACTTCAAGCAAGCACAAGATAAAAACACACAACAATGCAGACAGAATAACAAGTCACACAAGATCACTCAAACAATTGAGTTCTTCAATTTAGTTTCCAGGTGTTTATCTCAAGTGTTAATTGTGGGTAGTGATCAAGGCATACCATGACAAGAGGATTTTATAAAGAGGCTCATCTCAGAAGTTGTTATTTCCAAAAGAATATATTTGAGGTTAAACACAGGGGTAACATAGTCCCCTTTTATTGTTTTTGCAAAAGAAGGAAGTGATAAAGAGTTTTTGAAATACTTGCAAAAACATATTGGTTGAAAACAGGTTGGGGATGATTAGCTCCAAAATATTCTTCATATAGTTTTGGAAATTATCTTTTGTTTTCCTCAAAACTTGGTCTTTGGGTTTCTTTTAAAATCAAAACACTTTCAAAAAAAAGGTTTTTCCCAAAGGAGTGTGATAGATGGAGATGATAAGATTTCTTGTTATGACTTGATCACCAAGGTTGTGTTTTAATAAAGTTATGATCAAAGGTTGTAATGTTAGGTGTTAACAAACTCAAACACAAACACACACACGCACAACAACCAAATAGAAAAGAAACACAAGCATTAAACAAACATATTAAAAAAAATTGTTGGCCCTGATTTTTGGGTTATTGAAAACAAGTTTTTCCTGTCTTCCAAAAATTGGGATGTTACATAGACGACGACCAACTAGCTGATCGAAACGTGCAAAGCGCTCGTCCCCAACAAAGTCTGTGGTGTACGTCGCCAGACGAGTCAAAGCAAGGTAGAGCTGCTCTCTGACTGAAGCCAACTCCTGAGATAGTGTGCTGGCAACTGCGTCACTGTGCCTCACAAACTGAGCGGTGGTGTGCAGCCTGGAGTTATCATGCTCGTAAACATCCAAGTTGTCGTAGAGAGTGAAGTGAGCTCCCTCCAAAGTGATGTAACCACGGGGGATGTGGCGACAGATAGAATCGTCAAACCCCCAGTAGTCAGCACGAAGGACAGTGAGACTCACATAAGCTGCCTGCTGCACAGCCATATCCACTGTGCAACCTACTGCCTCGTAGCGGTGGACTACGCTCATGCCATCATCTGACATAATGTAGACGATAGCCTGGTAGTAGGTTTGGTCAGACCCCCGCTGCTGCTCGTAGACCTGGTACTCTGGTGCCCAACGGAACCCCAGAAAAGTGACCATGTCTCTCAGCATCTCCGGATAACCGGCAGTGCTCTCGCAACGAGTCATACGAACCACCTGCGGGTAGAACCTGAGATCCATCTGCAGATGATGGGGAAGTTTTGATTAGATGCCGGTAGAAGAACTGAAGTGGCAAGCAACAACAAGGTTTCAACGGACGAAAAGGATGTTGAGAAGAACAGGATATTGAAGCAACATCGGGAAACACGAGACCAAACACTCCTGAGGTACTACGGAAAACCCCATCCGGGCTTCTAAAGGATCAATATCTATTGCTTAAGGAATAGTGAATCTGCTTCCGGGGCTTACACGCCTCCGTTCTCAATCGTGAGTAGGCAACATGATAAATCATGTCACAACCACCTCCATTCCTATGGTCTAGTAGATATAACTATCCTAGAGAAACCGGGATACGAGAAACCCTAACTTTAAAGTTTAGATGAGAAGAGAAAACAACGTTGCACTTCCTTACCAGAAAAGGGAGGGTGGGTGGGGAAAGAAATAAAAGAACAGAATTCCTACTCTCACGTTTCATTTTTTCCTATATAGCTACAAAATAGTTTCTAGACTCAACTGCGACCAGTAAAAGGGATCCTACATGCAGACAGACTCTGATACCATTTGTCGCACCCGGACTTCTAGAGGATACTCACAGTCCGCTGAACAGTATAAAAATGGCTTACGGGGCATACCGGCACCCGCATCTCAATATGAGCAGGCCAACACGTAAACGTGTGACAACAATTCTCTACTATCCATCGTCTGCGTAAACCATCCCATAGAAATCCGAATACTTCCATTGACGTACTTCATAACATACACACATGGTACGTCAACGGCATTTGAACAAGTGATATCACAACATATCTCTAAGACACAAAGAAATAGAAATAAGTTGCAAATAGCTCTCACTAGAGCAGAGATAGCAAATACAATCTTCCAGAGGACACATGTCCCAACAAGTCATCATTACATCACAGCGGAAGCATCCAAAGTGTCTGGGTACAGACAAGATCCAAATAGGCCTAAGAGGCCGGAAACAAAAAGACGGAGCCCATCCACGATGTCTCGGATCCTGCCCGGGTCCGCTATCTACTCGTCAGCAGCCTCGTCATACTCCATGTAGTAGCCACCATGGGGATCCTCGGAAACGTAGTCTGCGGAAACCACAGCCCCAAAGGGGTCAGTACAGACAAGTACTGGCAATCAAGACTCACAAGATACCAAAGTGTACCCGGCAACACCAAGTACAGATGCTTTGGGTTCAACGGAAGATAGGTGATACAAAAGTGCGGCAGCGGGCTGCCTAACCAACTACAGAGACACGCTACAACATCCGGCTAAAAGAAGGGGATAAGATAGCGTATCGGAACCAACTACCACTAACCTCAAACAAACCCATCCTGGATCTCGCCCCTTATCCAAAGAAGCAATCCGAGGATAACTCACACAGTTGGATTGGTGAAGGTTCAAGTTATTGTGTCAATAAGCCTATTACTAGTCAACATTAGTATTAATTAGGTGTAAGTTGTCTAATCCTCGTTAGCCAGCCCTAACACCAAGTCATCCATAACCGCGGACAACACGGCTTCTCGAGAAGATTTAACCCTCCAGGGATGCACCAATTTGGCCGTACACGTAAGAATACCCCGCCAGATGGAAATGCACTTCCACCAAGCGAGGCACTCTACACAACCCAACTCTTCTTCGCATCAAGCCCAAACAACCCCGTGCAATTGAGCGCACGGCTAATCAAGCCCCACGAAGAAAAGGGGACCATCATAGCACTCTAAGAACGTGTCTCCCTAAATGCCTACTACAAAAGTTCCACCCTGGCCTCGGGTTCGCACCTGCATATGCATGCGGCAAATGGAAAACCCGAACTAAATGAGGCGATTTGGACGAGATGCGAATCGAATCAAATTGAGGGGGGCGCCCATACACGCTTCCCACATGCGGTTAGCGCGCTCATCATGGATCAAGAGGACAAAGACTTTTCCTGAGTTCGACACTAGCAGGCCTCAAAACCATACCCGGCATCCTGCCGGTGCCTTATCATCAAATTAGCATTACCTTAAACATTAACAGGTTGTTGTTTAACATCGAGCCCCCAGAACATAAAATAAAAATAACGGACAACATACTCGAGCATTAACAACCCTAAGCATGCTAGTAAGACACAGGCAACAAGCAATGGGGTTATAGGTGTGGAGGTGAGGCTATATCAGGGTTACAGGATAACATGTGATAGGTTCGGGACACAAGCAACGAATCTTAAGGCTAGCAGAATAGACAACGGAAAGTATCGATATCCAGTGTGGAAAGGACACAATGGTTCAGGTGAGTGAATACTTGCCTGCAAACTCAGTACCCTGGTACTGGGCTAACTCCTCAGAAGTAGTGTCGTAAACCTCGTCTGTCTCAGCGTCGTCGTCTATTCGGGAAGAAGCAAACAAACAACGCAAAGAGACAAACAATCAATAACATGGCATAATGCACAATCATGGGATGATGCATGACAATTTATTTGATGCATCAAAGATAAGCTAGTTGACATGGTAACATGATTAAATGGAGTCATATGCAATTTGGATTGCATATGGAAAGCCCATGAATTTAAGGTTGGCTTAGATGATCTACAAATAACCAACATGTGAAATTGGATTAGCATGATGCATGGATGAGGAAAACAAAAAGAAAACAACAATAGAGTCAATTTGAAAAGGTGTTTCCCAAGTTTGAAATTTTATTTATTAAGTTATGAAATTTTGGCTTCTTAAAGGAGTTACACAAGAATTTGTTGTTTTCACCCATTTTAATTGTTCAAAACAGATAACAAAATTCATATTTGGAAAGAACACAAAATTTTAGGTGGAATACATGTTTCATTTGTTGAAAAGGAGTTAAAATGAATTAAACAAGATTTAAATGAATTTAATTCAAGTATGAAATTATTTGAATTTTTTATTTGTTCAAAACATTAAATAAAGTTCATATTTGGAAAGTTTATACTTTTCTGGTTTGAAAACATATTTTATGAGTTCAAAAAGAATTTAATTTGACCAAGTTATGAATTTTAGCAATTTTAAATGATTTAAACAAGGTTTAAATTATTTAACCAATTTCAATTATGCAAAACAGGAAACAAAGTTTATATTTGAAAAGGTGGTTCAATTTGGCATGGAAAACATATTTTATATGTGCCTTTTAAATTGAATTTGAATTAGTTATGAATTTAACCAAATTTGAAATGAGTTGTTTGAATTTGAATTTTTGGAAACATTTGAAATGTTCAAAACAGTAAACAAATGGTTTAAACAGGTAGAGAATTAAATTTGGTACAGAAAACATATTTTATTTATATTATTTGGATTTCAAATACAAAAGATATTCAAATTTTAAATACAGGGGCTATTCTACAATTTTAAAACATTTAGATTTGGTCCAGGGGCTTGAACGCAAAAGAAACTTACAGAAGGGCCCCTGGAACCCTTTTTCACGCAGCAGATCGACCCCTGGGTCACTGGCGTGTGGGCCAGCGCCCAGCTGGCGCTGCGTGGCGCGCCTGCGTGGCCACCACTGCCAATGGCATGTGGGACCTGCCTGCCCGCGTGGCAAAGATGCAAAAAGTGGGTTTTATTCTGCGCGCGGGGGGGATCGAACCCGCGACGCAGCGTTGTGCGCCGTTGGATCCAACCAGTGCGGTGCGGATCGATTGGTGATAGCAGATGCGCGCGCGTGTTTTTGAGGTAGCTATGCGGGGTGCGCGTTTAACTGACGAAACTGAACCCAAGGTTCAGGCTTTCTTCTGAACCGCGGCGACAGACAGCACGGCGGCGCGCGCTCACCGTCGATGACCACTAATTGGCGGCGCTAGGGTGTGCGTGTGTGCGTGCTGAGGATGGTGGAGTGTGCTCGTGTGCTTGGACAGCCAGAACACGCACGGAATCGTGCTCGAAAACAACCATGGCGGCACGGTGGCGGATGCTGCCGGAGTTTCAGAAACGGCGCGGGTGAAACAGGGAACGAGGGTGGCAGGAGAGAGGCTGGGGACGACAGGTGCCTCACCGGGAGGTGGTTGGTGCTGCTGGTTGAGGCTGCCGTGGTCGGGGACGACGGCGTATCGGCGATGTTCTGAAACGGCCGTGAGGAAGAAGAGGACGGCATGGATGATCCCGGTCTCCGATGAGCGAAACGAGGTGACGAGGAGGTAGACGTGGTCACGGTGGTCATCTCCGTGTGCTCAACCGTGCCCGAGGTGCTCCATGGCGGCGTGTCGACGGCGAACTCCTTTGCTGTTCTTCCCCCCTGAAACGCCGGCAAGAAATCAGAGAGGAGGAAGGGATGGAGAAGAGGGTTGGCGGCGGCAGGAAGAAGGGAGAGGGCTAGGCTAGGGTTTTGGGAGCTCGGGGGATAGATATAGGGCGAGGAGAAAGGTGGGGAGCAGGTGGAGTTGCTCTGCTGCGTGCGCGCTGGCGTCAGCTGACGCCACCCGTACGGAGGAGGGAGAAGGGGGCCGCGGGCCTGCTGCGCGCGCGCGCTGGGGTTAGGTGGGCTGGGCTTGGCCCAGTCTGCCTTCCCCAGCCGTTTTCTTTTTATTTTTTCTTTCTCTCTTTTTTTTTGCTGAAAAGGAAAGGTAAGAAAGGGGGAGAAATTAGAGGGGTTTTGGGGTTTTAAATTTTGGTGCTAATTTTTATAGTTTGTTATTTACAAAACCCCAACTGTGCCATTGTTTGTTTTTTCAAAATTTTAAACTTGGTTGCTGTTTGAAATTTCAATTGAATTTGAGTGAATTTGATATTAAATGAACTATTAAAAGGAACCATTTAATAGTTTGAACTTTCTATTTTAATGGAAACAAAAGATGTTTTTATTTGAATATTTCTATTTGAAAATTGTAACAGAACAAGTATGAAACAAGCATTTGAAAATTGGTTTGAAATTCATATTGAAAAACAAGGGAAAACAAAGGAAAACAAAGGAAAACAATTGGAAAACAAATGCAAAACTTAAGATGCCATGATGCAAAACATAATTTAACAAAAAGCAAACATTCTAAAGGTGTTTTTCATACTTGGGATGTTACAGTAAGTTTGCTTGCTGTATGTGTTGGTTAGTTTAGTTGTTTGGTCTTTAGATCTGAGAGTGTGTCTTTTACTCTTTTACGACGCTAGAAAACGAAGAAGAAGAAGAAGAAGCAGTTGTGGAGCTGTGTGTCAAGTTCAAACTACTTCAAGGCCAGGGACACTAAGAATTTTAAGGCAAGCAATCCTGATGCTTGCTGTTATAATACACTTATCATTATCTATCATGCATGTTTTACTTCTGATTTTTTTTACAAAACTTTGATTTCCAAAAACTATTTTGAGTGAATACTACTACTATTAATATTATATACTATTTCTATGCCAGTAGTTAATACTTGGTGTTACCAAGCCCATAGCCACCTTATGGTATTTATTACCACCACAAGTATTAGGCCCTAAGTGGACACCCTAAAAAATATGTTTTTGCAAAAAAAAAGGCTTTATGGAAAAACCGGAGAAAAGGCTGAGCCTTATTGACCGGAGGAATGTTGGAGTGGTCATTTTTGGGAAAAATAGTGTTTTACAAAAATGACACATAACCTAGTCTTCGCCGGACAACCTTTATCGTACTGCCACTTTACCCCAACATGGGCACAGGGCCTAACTTGAAGTTTGTTCTTGTTAGTTTGTGTTCTATCTCAATTGCTATAAGGGGACGGACTCCCTCGAACCGAATGTCGCCAAGTTTTGAAAAATGCGACATATAAAGTGTGGGATTAAGTTTCCCTCCGGATGCATCCGTTGAGGCTCCTGTCTAGGCAGTGTGGGACCTGATGCTGGGGGGCATATACTCGACTGAAGGGATAGTCATATACTAGCTTGAGCATAGTGGATGGTTATATTCAGTTATCTGATGTTTACATACTGTTGTTACAGTCCGTGGTTGTTCACAGCGGATGTACTGGATCTGGTGGATGTGTACACCTCTACAGAGTACAACTATTTCGAAGTAGCCGCGTCCTCGGATATGGACAGTTGAATGGCCATGTAGCTAGCATTGTGTCAATGTTTTCAAAAAGGAGTTTTAAAAAAAAGGAGTTTTCAAAAAAAGGAGTTGGACTTGTGAAGTTCGGAAAGGAGGAAATTTTGTACCGTGGAGGTACCGTTGATCGAAAGCCAGCAGTTGTTTTTTACAAGAAGTTTTTCAGAGAGAAAACTTTATTTTAACAAAAGTTTTACAAAACCTCTTGTACATGCGATATCTACAAGAGAAACAAAACTATATTATTTTCTTTTGAAGTATCTGCTTCAACGAAGATACAGAGATTTTCAAAATCAACTATGATATGTCTTACACATATCATATATAGTGAACCCTATGTATAGCCTACCTATTACACCATATAAGCATACTTGCATTTTGGTAAGCTACATGATGGATGTCTTGCTGAGTACATTCAAATGTATTCATATTGGTTTCGTCCCTGGTATCAACTTGCCAGATATCGAGAAGGAGTTTCAGAAGGAGATCAACGAGGAGGAGTACGGAGCTGAGGGCTTTGTGAACTAGGATCGTCTCCCGGTCAGCAGCCTGTAGGTTAAGGCGTGACTTGGGCTCTACTACGTTGTGTGTGTGTTAGTCTTCCGATGTGTGTGTTGTATGTTGTCCTGCGTGTCAGTTTTGCATACTTGGTCATGTGACCATGTCTCTTTGTAAGTGTTTATGCAACTGTGTAATGGATATTGTATCTGTGTACCAACCTGATATGTTGTTCACGACTGGTGTGATCTGGGATCGTGAATGTATGCATATCGAAGGTGTCCTTGAACAGTGGTTCTGGGGCGGACCTTACAAGCATGCTTAGTTTGTTCATATAAGATATATGTTATTTAATGGCTGCTTAATAGTTCGTGCTCTATCATGGTTTGTTCCAATTTGTTAATAGTAAATGACCTGCCGTATAAATATTTGTTCGCATTGTTCTATTCGTAGAAGGGTATGACATTGTGGTAGCCTCCTCTAACTGTTTCATTTGAATCGACTTGGCACATGCTCACGCATGCTAAGACTGAAAACAAAAAGTAAATAAGCCTCGATGATTTATTTTGCCTCAGAGTTCTAGTATCAATTCTATGCCTCCGTTAATTTTGTTTTGCCGCAAGAATGATTATGATAGTTGTTGCTCTCTTGATTGTCGCTCCCTGTCTATTGCTAACCTTCACCTGTACTGAGTATGAGCTCTACTCGTGCATCCAATTCCCAAAAACCAAAGGTTGCCAAATGTGTCCACCATACCTACCTATATGTGGTACTTAACCGCCACTCCAAGTAAATTGCTCATGTGCTACCTTTAAAACCTTCTAAAAATTATTCCTGTTTTGTGCCCATGTTTTAGCTCATGAGGACATATATATAGAATCTTTATCTCACTTGTTGCTTGGATTTCACACCCTGGACTAGTGGCTTCATCCGCTTATCCAATTGATAGAAGAGCTGGCAGCGGGGCGCCCAGCCCCAAATTAATACACACAAAATCACTTCACTATTTTTGCCCCTGATTTATCAGTCAAAGCATAATTGTGTAAACAAAAGAGAAAGAGGGATGACCTTCTACACCAGTTGCGTCCTTCAAATGGGAGCCGCTCTTGTGAAATCTAGTTGGCTTGTGACGTACTGTATTTTCTTAAAAATGTTTTCAATACCTTTGTTTAATAAAATAAATGCTCTAGCACATGAGTGATCCATCCTTCCCTCTGCGAAGGGCCTTTCTTCTACTTTTATGTTGAGTCTTCACGTTCTCACTTTATGGACCTTCTTGAGAGAAATGGTTGTTATTCTTAGTGTAATGTGCTTGTCCCAGAACACGGTTAATTGTGGTATAACTTTGATACTTGCATCTTGATATCTTTACTTCTAGTCGTCCCTTGAACTTCAGAGGTGCCCTCGCATTTATGTTTTGCGCCATACATAAGGGCAAGAGAGATACCACTTTATCAGATCCTATTATGAATATTACAATCTTGCAAATAGTTATGCTTCGTGTTGTTCATTATCAATATGTTTTTATCTCTTCATGGTATGCATAGCTATTAAGTGACAGTATCTTGCATGTATCTTATCATGAGCATAATTAAGTATTTGATCATATAGTGAGTATATTTACATCATATAAAATAAATGTGTTCATAAAAGTCTTTTATCACACTCAGTTGTCACTGAATTGCTTGAGGACAAGCAATAAGCTAAGCTTGGGGGGAGTTGATACGTCGAAAACGTATCTCCTTTTCTGAACACTTTTCTTATTCTTTTCCTCTAAACTTGTGTGTTTTGAATGCAACTAACACGGACTAACGCTGTTTTCAGCAGAATTACCTTGGTGTCTCGTTTTTGTGCAGAAAAATCAACTTTCGGGAAATTGCCCAGAATAGACCCCATTGGTCTTAAAACACCGGAAGACCTCGGGAGCCAGAAGGGGGCCACACCACCCCCTGTTGCTCCCACCCCCTAGGCCGCGCCACCTGGTGGTGTGGGCCACACAGAGACCCCCTCGGGCTCCCCTTTCGCCTACATATTTCCTTCAACCCTAAAAACAGAGGGGGTTCGTCATATTGCACAGAAACACAACAGAGTGCCGCGGCCACCCCAAACCTCGATTCGGGGATCAGAAGTTTCCGTTATGGCGCCCTGCCGGGACGGGGAATTGGAGGAGATCCTCGCCATCGTCATCAACAACGCCTCTCCATCGACCATCCATGTTTCCCCCATCCATGTGTGAGTAATTCCCCCGCTGTAGGCTGAAGGGGATGGTAGGGATTGGATGAGATTGTTCATGCAATTATGCCATGATTGTTAGGGAATAGTGCCTAGTATCCTCTATTAGTGCTATTGACATTGTTGCAATTTGTTATGCTTAATGCTTGTCACTTTGGACCTGAGTGTCATGATCTCAGATCTGAACATGTTATTTAATCACGATGAAAATTATTGTTTCTTGATCATACCTGCAAGTTGTTTAGACATATCGTTGTCCAGAACCCGAGGCCCCAAAGTGACAGAAATTGGGATAACCAAAGGGGATGGCTGTGATGTGAGATTACATGTGTTCAGAGAGTGTTAATGCTTTGCTCCGGTGTTCTATTAAAAGGAACACATTAACAACCAGTAGTTCCCTTGAGGCCCCGCTGAAAACGGGCTGGTAGGACAAAAGATGTTGTGCAGGTTTTCATTGCGAGCACGTACGACTATTTACGAAACACATGCCTATGGTTACTTAGTGCTTGGATGCTTTATCTTGTTTATCTGCAATGCCCATGTCTTCATTATTATATGAACTATCTTATCCATGCAACGCTCGTTGATCTATCCCTATGCCTACAGGATTTAATCCTGCCATTTACTTCAAACACTACTGCTGTTGTTTCATTCCACTACTACTATTATTTCACTACTGATGCTACTATAAAACTGTTACTACTGATAAACCACTACGAACAACTCCACTTTCAGGTGCAGTTGAATTGACAACTCACTTGTTAAGGCTCACAAATATTATTTGGCTCCCCTTATGTCGAATCAATAAATATGGGTTTTACTTCCCTCGAAGACTGTTGTGATCCCCTATACTTGTCGGTCATCAATACTTCACCTTTATGGGCCTATGTGGATGCATTGTGTATTTGGCTACTAATTGTGGGGTTGTCGGAGTGACAGAAACCTAAACCCCCGTTAGGAAACCAATGCACGAGGGAGTGTAGGATCCCGGAGTTTTAAGGCTATGGTTAGATTTATCTTAATTAATTTCTTGTATTTGTGGATCCTTACGAGGGGTATAATCACAAGTATGTATTAGTCCTAGTTGGACGGTGCATTAGCATAAGTTCACCCACACAACACTTAACGAACCAATAAATATTAATCAACCGTAATGAAGCGAAAGCACTTGAAGAAATTCCCATGTGTCCTCGAGAACGTTTGGTAATCATAAGTAAAACAATCAGCTTGACCTTTGCTCTCAAAAGGATTGGGCCACTTGCTGCAATATTATTTACTGTTATTTATTTACTCACACTTTATTATATGCTATATCAAAAACCACCAAAAACCCGTTTGCTAGTGTTTACAGTTAATCCTCTATCCAACCTGCTTCTCAACACCTTCCGCTCCTCGTTGGGTTCGACACTCTTATTTATCGAAAGTACTACGATACACCCACTATACTTGTGGGTTAACAGGGGGGCCACCGCCCTATGGTGTGGGCCCTCCAGGGCCCCTCTGGATCCCCTCCGGACTCGGTATATGTGACAGATTTCTAAGATCCTGGGATTTTGTTTCGTCCAATTCCGAGAATATTTCCAGAACAACTTTTCTGAAACCAAAAACAGCAGAAAACAGGAACTGGCTCTGTGAAATCTTGTCAATAGGTTAGTCCTAGAAGATCCATAAAAATGACATAAAGTGTATAGGAAACATGTAGGATATGGCATGAAAACAACATGGAATATCATAAATTATAGATACGTTTGAGACGTATCAAGGTGCATAATATATATATATAGGAAAATGTTCAGTACTCCTGGGTGTACGTATTCTCACGTGCAAATATACCACATAAATGAACCATTTATACCTCATTATTATTTTTAATATACTTCACTATTTAATACTAGATACCCCAAAATGAATTTTCTGAAAAAATTCATTAGATTCTACATATTTTATATTATGTGTACATATACTGCTTTTATGTACGTAAAAATGGTATACTGAAAAAACGGAGGACTCTGATGTTATTTTTTCCAAAAAATTGTATTGAGGTATTTTAGAATAATTAATGAGGTATATGAAAAATAATAAAGGGTATAATACCCTCGTATGTGTGGTATATTGAGTATGGGAGTATATACACCCAGGAGTATATAACAGGAGCCCTATATATACATTAGTTAATTAATGAAGCATATGTCGTCTATATACATGTATTAACACTCTTTCTTTTTTTAGCCATACATATACGGATCTATCAAATCCCCCGGAATGAAGACTAAACAAGGCCCAACCAAGAATTTGATAGAGATTGAAAGGTACAGGATCAAAAAGATCACTGCAGACGGCGCACCCGAGCTTCTCATTGATGTTGCCAAAAAAAATTGTAAAGCAATACGGAGTATTTGTTAGGGACCACATCCCAAACACTATTCAAGAGTGGAATGAGCCAAAAGACAACGATAGAGAAGGAATTGCATATGTCAGTAACTTAGCCAAAGAAAATCTTTTCAAAAAGATCATGGCTAATGTCATCCTACTTACGTGGGAGGTGGATGAGAATGAGGAGGATTCTACCCTAGATCAAAATAAAATTGATTTAGTGAAAGAGGTCAAGGCGTGGACTCTTAAGAAGATGGCCCAACAATTCAGCAACTGGAAGAAAAGATAGCACCTTGACTTTATAAAAAAAATAGGACTCTGGATTTCACTGGAGCGTATGAGAAGATAAAAGCGTTATGGGAAGATTGTATGAAGTACAAACAGTTGGAGGATGCTCTGATAAGGTCCGCAACAAATAAGAAAAACGTCGCTAAAAAGATATATCACCATACTATGGGGCAACCTGGCTACAAGGTTAGCGTGCCTAAGTGGGACAAACTTGAGAACAACCTGCTTGAAGGTCTTAGAAATGCAATAAAGGACGCTAAAGAGGGGAGGTTCGAGCCAGATAGAGAGAATGACGAGCTCACACGTAAGGAATACGCAGGACGGACACGAACCACACCAGGCGGCATTCCATCAAAATATGGGTTTGCCGAGGAGAGTAAGAAATATCCTGATATAATTCTTCAGAGGAGAAAGGCATTGGAGGGAGCTAAAGCAATGAATTAGGTAGACTGGTGGCGTAACCTTGAAGAACAAGTAAAGCGGATGCAGGAGCAAGCACTGCGGCAGCAGGAACAAATTGACAGACTTAGCCAGCAGCAATGTACTACCGGCCTACCACACATGGTAGAAGTTACATTCGATGGTACCGGCGCCGCACAATCTAATCGGAAAATCAACGTTGCTTCTACCCGGCTCCAGGGTGATGATGACGATGCACCGCCGATGATGCACATGGTGGATGATATTACGGAGATGACACCTTGTGAGCTGCAGGTGAAAGTCCTCAACAACATAACCGGTCAGCTATGCCTTACCAATTGAAACTAAACCAACTCACCGTAGTCTTCCGATTCCACGGGGCTACGCTGTTGTCTGGGTGGATAAAGTTGTGAACGGATTCGAGCAGTTGAAGCTTGAATTCCCTGAAGGTGAAGACGGGGAGGAGACTGAACTGAAAGACGCCAAGAAGTTGACCGCTCTATGGCTAAAGGAACACATCGTGCTTCCGATCGGATTCCGAGGCCATCGACTCCTCACCAGTCTCCAGTGCAACAGTCGTCTTCGCCGTCTCCGGTGCGCCTGCCGTATCCAGCGCGATCGTCTACACCGCCGTGTCAGCCGTCTCCGCCCACTAAGTCTCAGGGCAGCCAAAAGCGGAAGAGTACCACCGCATCTCTGGGGATTCGTAACAAATCACCAAAACCTCGACTGCCGCCCCTACCAAAAGTACTAAAGGATCTATCCAAGTTACCTTACGACTATACTCCAAAGGAAACCCGGGAGATCGCAAAGGATGAATACGAGGCGTGGAAATCTAAGTCAAAGGCACCGAAAAAGCAAGATTTCCCCAACACCGATAAATACATACAACGAGCATGGAAAATGGTGAAGACCCTTTGATGACCCACAAGTATAGGGGTTCGCAATGGTCTTCGAGGGAAGTAAAACCCAAATTTATTGATTGAACAGTAGGGGAGCCAAAAAATATTGATAAGCCTTAACAGATGAGTTGTTAGTTCAGCTGCACCTGAAATTAGACTTGCTCGCAACAGTTTAGCAGTGGTAACAATTTTATAGCAGCAGTAGTAGTAGTAAAATAATAGCAGGAGTAAAATAGTAACAGTGGTAGCAATTGTAGGAAAAAGTGGGATTAACGTATTGTAGGCATAGGGATGGATGAGCTGGCGTTGCATGGATAAGATAGTTCTTGTAATAATCAAAACATGGGCATTCCATATAGATAATAATAATGCATCCAAGTTCTAGGAAAACCATAGACATGTGTTCCAACTTAGTCGTGGGTGCTCGCAATGAGAAACTTGCACAACATCTTCTGTCCTACCAGCCCGTTGCAGTGGGGTGGGAAAATACTGGTAATTAAGGTGCTCCTTTTAATAAAGCACCGGAGCAAAGCATTAACACTCAGTGAACACATGTGATCCTCACATCACAGCCATCACCTCTGGTTGTCCCAGTTTCTGTCACTTCGGGGCCTCGGGTTCCGGACAATGATGTGTGGAAACAACTTGCAGATATGATCAAGAAAGATAATTATATTCATGAAACAATAACATGTTCAGATCTGAGATCATGGCGTCGGGCCCTAGTGACAAGCATTAATCATAACAAGTTGCAACAATGATATAAAACACTAACAACGGATACTAGGCACCATGCCTTAACAATCTGGCATTATTACATGAACGATCTCATCCAATCCCTTCCATCCCTCTCAGCCTACAGCGGGGATTACTCACACATGGATGCGAGAATCATCGATGGATGATGGAGAGGTGGTGGCGATGACGATGGCGATGATCTCCTCCGAATCCCCGTCCCGGCAAGGCGCCAGATCAGGAACTTTTGATCCCCGAATTGAGTTTCGAGGTGGCGGCGGCGCTCTAATGTGTTTCTCTGGAATTGAGTTTCGAGGTTACGGGGCTTAGGTAGTCGAAAGGGGATCCCAAGGGGGTGCCTGGGGAAGCCGCACCACCAGGCGGCGCGGCCTAGGGGGAGCGCCAGCCCATGGTGTGGGCCCCTCCTTGCCCCCCTCCGACTCTTCTTTTGGCTCTGGGGGTCTTCGGGTGAAATAAGGACTTTGGGATCTTTTTCGGGATATTTCCTGAAAGTTGGTTTTTCTTGTTGGGAATATGCCATAGAAGCAATCATGTATGATGTAATTCCCAATGTATTCATAAAGTTATTAAGTTGTCCTTGTTTTGAACATCTGATATATGTCATTGAGTATGTGATTCGATTGTGGAACTATGTATTCATGTTGTTCATGCTAAATTGTCATTTGTCATTAAGGTTGTGCTGGACACACACCCTGCACTAATGTGAGTGTTGGCTCATGACATGGGTCCACTTGTCATGGGCATGGCGATGCCATTCCAACATTCACAGACTTGGCTAAATAGTTTAATTTAGCAAGTCGGACTGACCCATATTGAGATGAAACGAGTAAGTTGTCATTTGCATGTCTCAATCAATGTAATCCTTAGATCTGAGGTTGTCGCACAATCTGAGTTGTGAATCACCAACTTAGGTTCTGTCAAACGATGTTCCGTGACAAGGCAGTTATAAAGGCAGAGTTCGGGTCGAATGAGAAGCAAGTCGCGTGATGTGGATAATCAAGATGGCATTTTGCCCCTCCGACTAGAGAGATATTCTCTGGGCCCTCTCGAGTGATGTGATTCTGGAAGCATGGCCATGCGCGACTCAGTTAAGTGTTAACTGGGTCTATTGACTAAGAGTTAGTTAGATGAATCATATATCACGGACCGAGAAGAGAGTTGAGCTATTTAAGGAATGACGATAATTCGCCTATAGTTCGACAAGGTATATCGTGAGGCAAAAGGGACTCAGATGAAAGTCACATTGGAGGGTATGTCGTCATGACTCTATGGCACTTGGGAGTCAGCACGTTCTGCTAGGAGCCGCTACCGATTGATCGATTGGGAGTCGGACTCCAATCGTGTCCAAGTCGCCATGAGCCTGCAGTGTCGCACACTTAAGAGCGGGAGCAAGTATATTGGTCGGGTTGGACCCGAACCGAAAATGGACTAAATTAGTGAGTTGGACTCATATAGGGAATGGGCCACAAGCGTTGTGCAACCCACTCCCACTCGCTATATAAAGAGGGGCGCAGGTTGCCCAACGGGCATAAATTTCCACTCCCATGCGTTGGGAACCCTAGCCCCACTCAGTCCTACCGATGCACCGGATCTAGCGGTCCTGCTGCCGCAGCGGACCTAGCAGTCCGCCGTTGGAGCTCCTCGTCGTACGAGTGGATACCACTAGAGGTATTGTACGATCAGCACTTCGACGATCGCGGGATTGGATCGGCTGGATCGGATCATGGGACTACACTTCATCTACGTGCTTCATCGATAATCCGCACCTGCGCGTCTAGTGGTAATCCTCGTGGCCTTCTACCTCGGCTAGATCTTGGAAGTTGTAACAGCCCAAGTATGAAAACTCCCCTTAGAATGTTTGATTTCCTGTTTAATTAAAGTATTGCATCATGTCATCATATTGTTTCCATGTTGTTTGCTTTTGTTTCTAAATTGTTGCATTTGTTTTCCACTGTTTTCACAACTCAAATTCAAACCTTACTCAAACAATGTTTTCATACTTGTTCTGTTACAACTTTTGGAATAAAAATAACAAGTGAAAACAACCAAATTGTTCCATTTTATTTCATGTTAATAACTCCTTAATTTGTTGGTTTTAATCAAACCATTAATCAATCAATTAATCCAATCAAGTACTTCTAAAACATTTTTCAAATTCAAACCAATTCTCAAAATCAGTACCTTTTGAAATCCATAAAATTCACCACACATTTGTACTCTTAAAATCATTCTAAAAAAACCCTAGGGGTAACCCTATTCAAGTGCATGTTTTCATAAGGGTTTATTAATATTAATATTCATCCAAGTTGAGTTCACATACAAACCTTATTTTAAATATCAACTTTTTGAAATACAATCTTGGAGAATGGTTTCTAATTACCTAAATATCTTAACCTAAATTTTCTGCAATTTTTCCTAAACAAAAATCTATCAAATTCTTCCATTTTGGTTTTCAGCAAAAAAAAATATAGCAGAACAAATAACAAAAGAGAAAGAGAGGCAAGCCCACTCCTTTCTTTCCTTTCTCTCCCAGCCCAGCCCATTCTTCTGGCCCAGTACCTCTTCGCTGGTCATCTTCCTCACGTGACGTCAACTGTACGAACACCTACAGAACCACACGATTCCTCCTCCCTCGCTCGATGTGATGCCGTACCAGTACCCTCCTCCATCTTATAATCCCCACCGAGACCACCTCGTGAACCCTACTCCCCCTCTACCCTAGCGCCGCCGTCGCTCCTCTCTCTCTCCCCCCACGATTCTCACTGTATCGGAATCCACCACCCCCCTGTAACTCCACTGAACCGAGCACACGCCGGAGTTCTCCTCCACCCTCATCGCCGGTCACATGTGCACCTCGGGGAGCCTCCGAGGAGGAAAATGGAACCGGGGCGGTCCCCGGCGCCTCCCCATCCCCTCGCCCGCCGCCGGGAGCACCCGGAGCTCCGGCGCCGTCGCCGTTTCGCCGCCGGTCGCCACCTGCTCCTGCCCGACGCCTCCTCCTCCTGTCCGTCGAGGGCACCAAGGTGAGGCCGCCCCCCATCGCTTCTCTCCCCCCACTCGCCTCCTCCCTCTCCCTTGGCCGCAGCACCACCCGCCCCATGCCTAGCATCTCCGGCGATCGCCCCTGACATCGCTGCTTTTTTTTCTCTGTCGCTGGCCATGTTCGATCGTGGTACAGGTGCAGTACCTTTCGATTCAGTTACATTCAGAAAACAGCCCGCTGGCAGAACCTCTTAATCCCCGAGTCCCACTCCCTATCACAAGCCACAGCTCAGCCCATCTGGTTCAGTCCCTTGAGCGCATCAGTGAGGTTCAGGGTTCGATTCCCCTCCCACACAATAAAACCCACCTTTTTATTTTGCTATATTTTGGTCACAGAACTCCCTGGTATTCACCAATAGGCCCCTGGCACTTATTTCTAGCCCCTGGAAAATATTTTCTAAGTCCCTAGTGCAGTAAAAATGGCAGATTTGCACCCAATTTTGGAAATTGCATAAATAAATCATCCTAACTCCAAATTCAACATTTTTAATATGTTTTCTGTACCAAATTAAATGATCTATCCAAATATAAAATTTGTTTACTGTTTTGAATATTTTAAATTGGTGCAATATTTGAAAACTTGTCAAATTCACTTAAAATTGCAAAATTCATAACTTGATTCATAAAAATTCCAAATTCAACAAACTAAATATGTTTTCCAATCAATTTTTCATGTACTTTCCAAATATAAATTTTGTTTGCTGTTTTGAATAATTTAAATTGCTGAAAACAACTATTTCTTGTTTATTGCATTTAAAATTGTCAAAATAATAACTTGCTCATTTTAAATCCAATTTCAACAAATGAAATATGTTTTCCATGCAAAATTAAACCACCTTTTCAAATATAAAATTTGTTTCATGTTTTGAATAATTAAAATTGGTTGAATGATTTACACCTTGTTTAAATCATTTAATATTGCTAAATTCATAACTTGATCAAATCAAATTCTTTTGGGGCATATAAAATATGTTTTCAAACCATAAAAGCATAACATTTTCAAATATGAACTTCATCTAATGTTTTGAACAAATAAAAACTCAAATAAGTTCATGTTTGAATTAATTTCATTTAATTCTTGCTTACACTTGTTTAATTCATAAATAAGTTATTCCAAATCCTTTTTCAACAAGTGAAACATGCAATCCACCTAAAATTGTGTGTTCTTATCAAATATAAACTTTGTTATCTATTTTGAACAATTAAACTTGATGAAAACAACAAGTGCTTGTGTGACACCTTTAAGTAACCAAAATTTCTTAACTTAATAAACAAATTTTCAAACTTGTTAAACCTTATTTCTATTTGATTCTATTGTTGTTATTTTGTTGTTTTCTTCATCCATGCATCATGCTAATTCACCTACACAAGTTGGTTAGTTGGAAAACAAATAATCTAACCAAATCCATGGGCTTTTCATATGCAACTCAAAATTGCATATGTGTCCATTTAAATTGTGTTATCCTATCAATTAGTTTATTTTGATGCATCTATTAACTTGTCATGCATCATATTTGATTGTGCACTATGCCATGTTATTGATTGTTTATCTTTCTGCATTGTTTGTTTGCTTCTTCTCGGATAAACGACGACGCTGAGACCGACGATACTTACGACGTCCCTTCTAAGGAGTTAGCTCAGTACCAGGCTACTGGGTTTTGCAGGCAAGTTATCACTCACATGAACCACTGTGTTCCTTTCAACATTGGTTACCGATACTTTCCGTTGTTCTTTTCTGCTAGCCTTGGTAGTAGTTGTTTCTGTTACGAATCTATCACATGAATCCCTTAAACCTGATATTGCCTCATCTCCCTTCCTACAACCCATTGTTTGAGCCAGTGTCTTACTAGCATGCTTAGGTTGTTTTGCTCGAGTCTGTTACCCGTTACTTACTGTTACTACTTCTATTACGTTGCGGGGGCTCGATGTTTAATCAATCAATCATGCTAATGTTACTATTAATAATAAATTTGATGATAAGGCACCGGCAGGAGGCCCATGAGAGGTTTTGAAGCCTGCTAGTGTCGACCCTAATAGGAAAAGGGTCTTGTCTACTGATCCATGATGAGCGCACTACCCGCATTTGGGAAGCGAGTATGGGCGCCCCCCTCAACTTGACCTGATTCACATCTCGTCCAAATCGCCTCATTTAGTTCGTGTTTTCCATTTGCCGCATGCATGTTTTTGCGAGCCCAGGCCAGGGTGGAACTTTTGTAGTCGGCATATAGGGGGACACGGTCTTAGAGTGCTATGAGGGTCCCTTTTCTTCGGGGCTTGATTAGCCGTGCGCCCAAGGTTCTTTGGGCTTGATGCGAAGAATGGTTGGTTGTGTTGAGTGCCCGCTTGGTGGGAGGCATCCCATCTGGCGGGATATTCATGAGTGTACGGCCAAATTGGTGCAACCCTGCAGGGATAATCTTCTCGAGAAGCCGTGTTTTCCGCGGTTATGGATTACTTGATGAAAGTACTGGCTAACAAGTACTCAGGACAACTTAAACCTAATGATTAACAACTTTACACCCAATTATTAATAACTTGACTAGTAATAGGCTTATTGACACAATAATTTGAACCATCATTTTTTTCAACTGTGTGAGTTATCCTCGGATTGCTTCTTTGGATAAGGGGCGAGATCCAGGATGGGTTTGTTTGAAGTTATCTTCCAGTTGGTTACAATCCTCGATCTTATCTCCTTTCTGTTAGCCGGAAGTGGTAGAATCTCTGTAGTTGGTTAGTGCAGCCAGTTGCAGCATCTTTTATATCCCCTCTCTTCCGTTGAACCCAAGGCATCTGTGCTTGGTGTTGACGGGTTACACTTTGGTGAATTGTGAGTCTTGCTTGCCAGTACGTTTATGTACTGACCCCTTTGGGGCTGTGGTTTACGCAGACGACGTTCCGAGGATCTACATGGTGGCAACTACGTGAAGTTTGACGAGACTGTTGACGAGTAGATAGCGGATCCGGGCAGGATCCGAGACTTCGTGGATGGGCTCCGTCTGTTTGTTTCCGGCCTCTTAGGCCTATTTGGTTCTTGTCTGTACTCAGACATGTTGAATGCTTCCGCTGTATTGTAACGATGTATTGTTGGGGCATGTGCCCTCTGAATGATTGTATTTGCTATCTCTGCTCTAATGAGAGCCATTTGCAACTTATTTCAATCTTTTGTGTCGTAGAGTTCCGTTGTGATATCACTTGTTAAACGCCGTTGACGTACCATGTGTGTATGGTTTGAAGTACGTCGACGGAAGTGCCTTTGATCTCTAGTGGATAGTTTACATCGACGATGGAATAGCAGGGCTTGTGTTGTCGCGCATAAGCGCAGGCCTACCAGGAAGCTGGGACGTGGGAGCAGTTATGCCCCATAATCCAAGCATCTGCTATCCAGTTCGTACGGTGAGTATCCCCTAGAAATCAGGGTGCGACAAATGGTATCAGAGCCTGTCTGCCTGTAGGATCCCTTTTTACTGGTCGCAGTTGAGTCTAGAAACTATTTTGTAGCTATATAGGAAAAATGAAACGTGAGAGTAGGAACTCTGTTCTTTTCTTCTTTTCCCCACCCTCCCTCCCTTTTTCTGGTAAGGAAGTGCAACGTTGTTTTCCCTTCTCATCTAAACTTTCAAGTTAGGATTTCACGTGTTTTGGGTTCTCCGTAGTACCTCAGGTTTTTGATCTCGTTTTCCCCGGTGTTGATTCAATATCCTGTTCTTTTAAAGAACCTTTTCGTCCGTTGAAATCTTGTTGTTTTTTTCCACTTCAAATCTTCTACCGGCGTCTAATCAAAACTTCCTCGTAAACTCTTGTCCAACTAAAGTGTTATTTCATACCGGAGAATCACATTCCTTTGTGTCAACAATCTTTTCCACAACATACAACCCAAGCAATCAAAACTCTGTTCACTCCCCGAGATCTCAAATGTTGACTTCCAAGTTCAGTCATAGAAATCAAATTCTAAATGGGAGGCCACATATTCCTCGTTATTCTCATGTTGATGATTCTGACATTGATGATTATTCTTGGTGTTGCATTGATGTCAATAACTCTGTTCCACCATTCTAGCCACATAATCTATTCTCCAAATGAATCAAATTCTTTTCAGCTATACACCCTCCATACAAAACCTATACCTCTACTAATATTGTTCCGGTGGTTTCCAAATTCCCTGACGTCTATCCAACGTGCACGATGTGTTTCACGTGTCACAGCTCAAGAGGATCTTCCCAAGAAGTATCCGGACTTTTCTTTTCTCAGTAGGAATCTCGGGGCGCGATTCCTTCAAGGGGGGCGTTTTGTAACAGCCCAAATATGAAAACTCCCCTTAGAATGTTTGATTTCCTGTTTAATTAAAGTATTGCATCATGTCATCATATTGTTTCCATGTTGTTTGCTTTTGTTTCTAAATTGTTGCATTTGTTTTCCACTGTTTTCACAACTCAAATTCAAACCTTACTCAAACAATGTTTTCATACTTGTTCTGTTACAACTTTTGGAATAAAAATAACAAGTGAAAACAACCAAATTGTTCCATTTTATTTCATGTTAATAACTCCTTAATTTGTTGGTTTTAATCAAACCATTAATCAATCAATTAATCCAATCAAGTACTTCTAAAACATTTTTCAAATTCAAACCAATTCTCAAAATCAGTACCTTTTGAAATCCATAAAATTCACCACACATTTGTACTCTTAAAATCATTCTAAAAAAACCCTAGGGGTAACCCTATTCAAGTGCATGTTTTCATAAGGGTTTATTAATATTAATATTCATCCAAGTTGAGTTCACATACAAACCTTATTTTAAATATCAACTTTTTGAAATACAATCTTGGAGAATGGTTTCTAATTACCTAAATATCTTAACCTAAATTTTCTGCAATTTTTCCTAAACAAAAATCTATCAAATTCTTCCATTTTGGTTTTCAGCAAAAAAAATATAGCAGAACAAATAACAAAAGAGAAAGAGAGGCAAGCCCACTCCTTTCTTTCCTTTCTCTCCCAGCCCAGCCCATTCTTCTGGCCCAGTACCTCTTCGCTGGTCATCTTCCTCGCGTGACGTCAACTGTACGAACACCTACAGAACCACACGATTCCTCCTCCCTCGCTCGATGTGATGCCGTACCAGTACCCTCCTCCCTCTTATAATCCCCACCGAGACCACCTCGTGAACCCTACTCCCCCTCTACCCTAGCGCCGCCGTCGCTCCTCTCTCTCTCCCCCCACGATTCTCTCTGTATCGGAATCCACCACCCCCCCTGTAACTCCACTGAACCGAGCACACGCCGGAGTTCTCCTCCACCCTCATCGCCGATCACATGTCCACCTCGGGGAGCCTCCGAGGAGGAAAATGGAACCGGGGCGGTCCCCGGCGCCTCCCCATCCCCTCGCCCGCCGCCGGGAGCACCCGGAGCTCCGGCGCCGTCGCCGTTTCGCCGCCGGTCGCCACCTGCTCCTGCCCGACGCCTCCTCCCTCCTGTCCGTCGAGGGCACCAAGGTGAGGCCGCCCCCCATCGCTTCTCTCCCCCCCACTCGCCTCCTCCCTCTCCCTTGGCCGCAGCACCACCCGCCCCATGCCTAGCATCTCCGGCGATCGCCCCTGACATCGCTGCTTTTTTTTTCTCTGTCGCTGGCCATGTTCGATCGTGGTACAGGTGCAGTACCTTTCGATTCAGTTACATTCAGAAAACAGCCCGCTGGCAGAACCTCTTAATCCCCGAGTCCCACTCCCTATCACAAGCCACAGCTCAGCCCATCTGGTTCAGTCCCTTGAGCGCATCAGTGAGGTTCAGGGTTCGATTCCCCTCCCACACAATAAAACCCACCTTTTTATTTTGCAATATTTTGGTCACAGAACTCCCTGGTATTCACCAATAGGCCCCTGGCACTTATTTCTAGCCCCTGGAAAATATTTTCTAAGTCCCTAGTGCAGTAAAAATGGCAGATTTGCACCCAATTTTGGAAATTGCATAAATAAATCATCCTAACTCCAAATTCAACATTTTTAATATGTTTTCTGTACCAAATTAAATGATCTATCCAAATATAAATTTTTTTACTGTTTTGAATATTTTAAATTGGTGCAATATTTGAAAACTTGTCAAATTCACTTAAAATTGCAAAATTCATAACTTGATTCATAAAAATTCCAAATTCAACAAACTAAATATGTTTTCCAATCAATTTTTCATGTACTTTCCAAATATAAATTTTGTTTGCTGTTTTGAATAATTTAAATTGCTTAAAACAAATGTTTCTTGTTTATTGCATTTAAAATTGCCAAAATAATAACTTGCTCATTTTAAATCCAATTTCAACAAATGAAATATGTTTTCCATGCAAAATTAAACCACCTTTTCAAATATAAAATTTGTTTCATGTTTTGAATAATTAAAATTGGTTGAATGATTTACACCTTGTTTAAATCATTTAATATTGCTAAATTCATAACTTGATCAAATCAAATTCTTTTGGGGCATATAAAATATGTTTTCAAACCATAAAAGCATAACATTTTCAAATATGAACTTCATCTAATGTTTTGAACAAATAAAAACTCAAATAAGTTCATGTTTGAATTAATTTCATTTAATTCTTGCTTACACTTGTTTAATTCATAAATAAGTTATTCCAAATCCTTTTTCAACAAGTGAAACATGCAATCCACCTAAAATTGTGTGTTCTTATCAAATATAAACTTTGTTATCTATTTGGAACAATTAAACTTGATGAAAAAAACAAGTGCTTGTGTGACACCTTTAAGTAACCAAAATTTCTTAACTTAATAAACAAATTTTCAAACTTGTTAAACCTTATTTCTATTTGATTCTATTGTTGTTATTTTGTTGTTTTCTTCATCCATGCATCATGCTAATTCACCTACACAAGTTGGTTAGTTGGAAAACAAATAATCTAACCAAATCCATGGGCTTTTCATATGCAACTCAAAATTGCATATGTGTCCATTTAAATTGTGTTATCCTATCAATTAGTTTATTTTGATGCATCTATTAACTTGTCATGCATCATATTTGATTGTGCACTATGCCATGTTATTGATTGTTTATCTTTATGTATTGTTTGTTTGCTTCTTCTCGGATAAACGACGACGTTGAGACCGACGATACTTACGACGTCCCTTCTAAGGAGTTAGCTCAGTACCAGGCTACTGGGTTTTGCAGGCAAGTTATCACTCACATGAACCACTGTGTTCCTTTCAACATTGGTTACCGATACTTTCCGTTGTTCTTTTCTGCTAGCCTTGGTAGTAGTTGTTTCTGTTACGAAACCTATCACATGAATCCCTTAAACCTGATATTGCCTCATCTCCCTTCCTACAACCCATTGTTTGAGCCAGTGTCTTACTAGCATGCTTAGGTTGTTTTGCTCGAGTCTGTTACCCGTTACTTACTGTTACTACTTCTATTACGTTGCGGGGGCTCGATGTTTAATCAATCAATCATTCTAATGTTACTATTAATAATAAATTTGATGATAAGGCACCGGCAGGAGGCCCATGAGAGGTTTTGAAGCCTGCTAGTGTCGACCCTAATAGGAAAAGGGTCTTGTCTACTGATCCATGATGAGCGCACTACCCGCATTTGGGAAGCGAGTATGGGCGCCCCCTCAACTTGACCTGATTCGCATCTCGTCCAAATCGCCTCATTTAGTTCGTGTTTTCATTTGCCGCATGCATGTTTTTGCGAGCCCAGGCCAGGGTGGAACTTTTGTAGTCGGCATATAGGGGGACACGGTCTTAGAGTGCTATGAGGGTCCCTTTTCTTTGGGGCTTGATTAGCCGTGCGCCCAAGGTTCTTTGGGCTTGATGCGAAGAATGGTTGGTTGTGTTGAGTGCCCCGCTTGGTGGGAGGCATCCCATCTGGCGGGATATTCATGAGTGTACGGCCAAATTGGTGCAACCCTGCAGGATAATCTTCTCGAGAAGCCGTGTTTTCGCGGTTATGGATTACTTGGTGAAAGTACTGGCTAACAAGTACTCAGGACAACTTAAACCTAATGATTAACAACTTTACACCCAATTATTAATAACTTGACTAGTAATAGGCTTATTGACACAATAATTTGAACCATCATTTTTTCAACTGTGTGAGTTATCCTCGATTGCTTCTTTGGATAAGGGCGAGATCCAGGATGGGTTTGTTTGAAGTTATCTTCCAGTTGGTTACAATCCTCGATCTTATCTCCTTTCTGTTAGCCGGAAGTGGTAGAATCTCTGTAGTTGGTTAGCGCAGCCAGTTGCAGCATCTTTTATATCCCCTCTCTTCCGTTGAACCCAAGGCATCTGTGCTTGGTGTTGACGGGTTACACTTTGGTGAATTGTGAGTCTTGCTTGCCAGTACGTTTATGTACTGACCCCTTTGGGGCTGTGGTTTACGCAGACGACGTTCCGAGGATCTACATGGTGGCAACTACGTGAAGTTTGACGAGACTGTTGACGAGTAGATAGCGGATCCGGGCAGGATCCGAGACTTCGTGGATGGGCTCCGTCTGTTTGTTTCCGGCCTCTTAGGCCTATTTGGTTCTTGTCTGTACTCAGACATGTTGAATGCTTCCGCTGTATTGTAACGATGTATTGTTGGGGCATGTGCCCTCTGAATGATTGTATTTGCTATCTCTGCTCTAATGAGAGCCATTTGCAACTTATTTCAATCTTTTGTGTCGTAGAGTTCCGTTGTGATATCACTTGTTAAACGCCGTTTACGTACCATGTGTGTATGGTTTGAAGTACGTCGACGGAAGTGCCTTTGATCTCTAGTGGATAGTTTACATCGACGATGGAATAGCAGGGCTTGTGTTGTCGCGCATAAGCGCAGGCCTACCAGGAAGCTGGGACGTGGGAGCAGTTATGCCCCATAATCCAAGCATCTGCTATCCAGTTCGTACGGTGAGTATCCCCTAGAAATCAGGGTGCGACAGAAGTACCGCGTAGAAAAGTTTTTGCTTATCTCTATGCGTTCCAACAGTGGTATCAGATCGGTAGCTTCTGGTTTTAGGCTCGTGATTTGCACATATGTGATATGTAGTTAGCGTTAGATTGGATCTAATTGTTGTTTTGGTGGTCGTTCTATAAGATAGATCGGTTTTGTACAAGGTTGATTGGATCAATCGTACTCGGGGGTTAATGGATGATCTGGTTTCCGTGATCATACTGCTAAGGTCATGGAACAACTTGCCCCTACTGGTCAGTTTCCGCCATCGGGTATACCGTGACACATATATCCAGTTGCGGTGATCGAAGATCAAAGAGTTTGGTCGAATTGGAATACAGATCAGATTTGGGTAAAATTGTTTTATCCGATGAAGAAATCCATGTTCGGACCGCCGGCTTCGCCCTGTCGTAGCGCCTTAGATGTCATTACGTGTTTCGCAACGCCGGTAGATATCATTTCTATGTATAACTTGTTCTTGCAGGATGTTGTGAATGGCATGGCTTATGTGCATGTAATGTGTGTAATCCATACGTGATCTGCGTATCATGTTTTTGTCAGCCGGCTGGAGCCTAGGTGATGTCATTATATTGTATAACGGCTTGCGTGTCGGATTCTCTATGTAATTTTTCATTTACTAGCTAGTGTAGCTTTTTAGAGAAGCCGGCAAGTCGATGTACAAGTCGACAACATGGAGCAAGATGGCATGTGACAAGAGTTGGCACGAGTCGACTTGCAAGCTTTGTGGAGATGGAGATCACCATGAGGAGAGCCATACATTTATCATTATAATTGCTTTATTTGTGTTATTGTTATGTATTTTTTACCTCTATTTAGATAGTTGGTAGATTTTAATCACTCAATAGTCGATCGTCCCGCCAGTGCTGTACCATCACAAGTCGGATATTCTTGGTAGTGGGCTCATAAAATTGAGGTGCTACCAATTCTTTCCGATTAGGTGGGTTTGAGTCGGACTCTTACAGCGGAAGCACTTCGTAAGCTAGACGAGTCCATCACAACGGTTGTGGGGCTCGGGGCGAGGTAGGTTGGGAGCCGGGGCATGGGATGCCACCCAACTAACAGGAGTCGTATTGGATACGATTGGCAAGGTGTTGCCTACCTAGATCACTTGACGACTAGCGGTGATGCTAAAGCTCACTAGTCGGCTTGCTTATTTAGGATCTTGAATCACTTAGTAACCATCGGAGGGGTATTGGTTCTAGTGGGAGCATAAGTATTAAAGCATTTAATATGCCTGCTCTTTTATGAATACATGTCTTAAGTGTTTTGCATATTTTATGTTGTAGATCAATGGCACCTAGCAACCTTCCTCAGTTGTCCACTTTTGCGTTGAGGTCAATCCTAGAGAAAGATAAGCTTAATGGAACTAATTTCACCAACCGGTACCGTAATCTGAGGATAGTCCTGAAGCATGACAAGAAAGACCATGTTCTAGACACTCCACTTCCAGATGAGCCTCATGATGATGCGACAGTCGCTGTCATGAATGCCTACCGTAAGACTAGAGATGAGTCTACGAAAATTAGCTGTCTTATGCTTGCACACATGGAACCGGACTTGCAGCAGCAGTTCGAGAATGTTGAGGCCGACGATATGATCGAAAGCCTCAAAAGTTTGTTCCAGGCTCAGGCAAACACCGAGAGGTATCAAGTCTCTCAAGCTTTGCTGGGTTGTAAGCTCAAAGATGGCGATCCAGTGAGTCCGCATGTAATCAAGATGACTGGTTACGTGCAGTCTCTGGATAGGTTGGGCTTCCCAATTTGCAAAGAGTTTGCTACTCATATAATTATGAACTCTCTTCCTAGTGCGTATGGTCCGTCCATCTCAAACTACCACATGCATGGTATGGATAAGAAGCTCACTAAATTACATGGGATGCTCAAGACAGCAGAGGTTGATCTCAAGAAAGGCGCCAGTCAAGTGTTGATGGTGCAGAATAAGTGTAAGTTCAAGAAGAGTTCTTGGACCAAAAAGAAGAAAGATAAGTCAGGAGGCAACGCCCATGGCCCTGTCCAGAGCGCTTCCTCAAGGACTAAGCCATCTCCTACAGCCGGAGCCAATTGCTTCTATTGCAAGAAGGATGGCCACTGGAAGAGGAACTGCACCAAGTATTTGGCTGACAGAGCCAAGAGTGGAGGTGTGACTTCCAACTCAGGTACGCTTGTATGCAATGTCATAGACATTTATCTTGCCGATGCACCTAACAGTTCTTGGGTATATGATACCGGATTAGTTATTCACATATGCAACTCGTTGCAGGGACTGGTAAGAACTAGGAGCGTGGCGAGAGGAGAGGTTGATATTCGGGTCGGCAACAAGGCGAGAGTCATTGTGTTGGAAGTCGGCACGATGCAACTTCATTTACCTTCAGGATTTTTAATGGAGCCGAATAATTGTTATCATGTTCTAGCGCTTAGTCGAAACATTATTTCCGCCTCATGTTTGATGAGACAAGGTTATGAGTCGAATATTATGAATAATGGTTGTTCTTTATATTTGAAAGATATGTTTCATGGATTTGCACCCGTTCAAGACGGGTTATTTATTTGAATCTTGATAGCGAATCGGTCTATAACATAAATGTGAAAAGGTTGAAACCAAATGATCTAAATATGACTTACTTTTGGCACTGTCGGCTTGGTCATATAAGTTGGAAGCGCATGAAGAAGATCCATAATGATGGACTTCTAAATTCATTAACGGTGTGGAAAATGCACCAGGGTTCATAGTTTCACTAGTGGTGTCTCTCCATAAAAGATAGCATGTTGGGTGAACAAATTACAGCTGGGCAATTGACAAATAAAGGTTGCACCGTAGTGCACAATATAGCATGATGATTACTATGATATTGGTTGCGGGCATTACAACAATATGCATAGACCGACATACATCTGCATCTATGACTAATAATACACCCTCAGGTTATCATCCGAACCCCCTTTGGTATTAAGTTGCAAGCAACATATAATTGCATTTAAACAAAGTGTGTAATGTAAGCAATGATTATGCACGCGGGAACTCTCACCGCTGTTTTCTCCCTAATGGAAATAGCACGTCCCCCCTCCCTTCATGTTTCTGTCACTCGAGCAAGGCGATGAGGAGGCATGAACCCACTATCGAGCATAAATACTCCCTCTTAGAGTCACTAGCAACTACTTGGCCAGAGCAACCACTAGCAACGGAAAGCATGCAAGATCACAAATAGCATATGCAAATAAAGACTATAATCAACTTGCCATGAGGTCAATATTCATCGGATCCCAGCAAACATAGCATATAGAATTACATAAGACAATCTCGATCATGATAGGCAGCTCACGAGATCTAAACATGGAGGCATATGAGGAGAAGACAACCATCTAGCTACAGCTACGAACCCGTAGTCCAAGGATGAGCTACTCACGCATAACTCCGGAGGCAGGCATGGTGATGGAGAGGCCTTCGGTGATGATCTCCTCTCCGGCAGGGTGCCAGTAACAGCTTCAGAAACCCCCTGATCTAGGGTTGACGGTGATGGCGGCTGCGGAACTTTTTGGGGATTTTTTATCCGGTACCTAGGGTTTTCCATCCGGGGGGATTAAATAGGCGAAAGGGAAAAGGCGGTGGAGCTCCAGGGGCCCCACACCTATAGGTGGCGCAGCCAGGGGGACCCCCGCCATCCTATGGTGTGGCCCCCTTGTTGCCCGTCTTCGAATCCTCTTCGGTGTTCTGGATGCTTCCTGGGAAAATAGGAACTTCGGGCTTTGTGGGGTCCAATTCCGAGAATGTTTCCAGAACAACTTTTCTGAAACAAAAAATAGCAGAAAACAGGGAACTGGCACTTGGCATCTTGTTAATAGGTTAGTCCCGGAAAGCGTATAAAAATGATATAAATAAGAGAGAAAACACTTAGCAATTAACATAATATGATCATGGAGCATCAGAAATTATAGATACGTTGGAGACGTATCAAGCATATCCAAGATTAGTTCCTACTCGTCCTCGAGTAGGTAAATGATAAAACACAATAATTTCTGAGGTGACATGCTACTAACATAAACTTGATCAATCTAATGTAAAAGAATATGCACGCTGAGATCATTAAACTTTAAACACAGACATGATAAATAAAACTTTAATAATAAAGCATAGCAATTACTTTGCATCACGAAGAGTAACTCAAATAAAGGATCATGAATAATAATGCAAAGAAAGGTAAATGTTTGTTTCATGTATACAGAAAGCATGGCAAAGTGATATTTCGATAGTCCTTCAGAGTGGGGCAAAACATAAATGCCAAGACACCTTCAAAGTTCATGAGGAAGACTAGAACAAATAATTTAAGAACAAATAATATCACATCATGAAGTATTTATTGATGCTTATGGGAAAAATGAACATAGAACTCGGAATTGCAAAAATGCTCTCTCAACTGTGCATAAAGTTAGAAGATGGAGACTCAACATAAAAGTAAAAGAAAGGCCCTTCGCAGAGGGAAGCAAGGCTCACTCATGTGCTAGAGCTTTTATTTTATTAACAGAGGTATTAAAAGTTTGACACTGAGTGTCTATATTTTGGGAGATGTATGCTAATTTGAACGAATGGTAAACAGAAAATTCAGTACGTCACAAGCCAACTAGATTCACAAGAGCGTCTTCCATGGTGAAGGACGCAACTGGTGTAGAAGGTCATCCCTCTTTCTCTTTTGTTTACACAATTATGCTTTGACTGATAAATCAGGGGCAAAAATAGTGAAGATAATTTGTTTGCATTAATTTGGGGCTGGGCACCCTGCTGCCAGGTCTTCTATCATTTGGATAAGCGGATGAAGCCACTAGTCCAGGGTGTGAAATCTAATCAACAAGTGAGATAAAGATTCTCTATTTACGTCCTCATGAGCAAAAACAGGAACATAAAGCAGGAGTAATTTTGAAGGTTTTAAAGGTAACACATGAGAAATTTATGGAATGGAAGTTAAATACCACATGTAGGTAGGTATGGTGTACACAATGGGAAAAACTTTGGTTTAAGGGAGTTTGGATGCACGAGTAGAGCTTATACTCAGTACAGGTGGAGGCTAGAAAAAGACTGGGAGTGACAAATCAAGAGAGCATAAGAGCCATAATCATGCATAGCGACATAAGCATCATTAATTAAAACATAAGCAGTATCACAAGTTCAAAAACTAAGTGGTCATGGGGGCTATTCGTGACTGGTTTGTACTCATAAACATGGTGTGATAATGCACCAAGTCAACCAAATAAAACATTCGAAAGAGAATACCATATATTGATGCTTTACTATGATAAGAACAACTCATGAATCAATCGAGCAATATTAAACACTCTCAGCTATTTGAGGCTAATCATGCTACTCAATAACCACAAGGCTTTAAAACTAAAATAACATTTATCATGGCATGAAAAAGTTATAGCCACGGTCTATACAAGCTTCTACTAGCACTGTTATAAATTCTACTTCAAGCAGCAGTTTTCTTTCTCCCAACAAGCACCATACAAAACATGCTTTAACAAAAATACTCTTTATGATACAGCAATCAAACATGAGAGTACTCACATAACACTACTAAAATTAACAACTATAATAAGAGATACATGCAAAACAGGAGCTAAATAAATGCAGCAGCTAGACAGAGATTAAGAATACAATGTATTCTCATGAAAAAGCGGAGCGTGTCACTCTCCACTAAAAGAATGCTGGGGTCCAACCAAGCTTATTGAAAAAGTAAAACCAAACTTAAAGTAAAATAAAAACAAACTGAAACAAAAATAAAAGACGCTCCAAGTAAAGCACATAAGATGCGACCGAATAAAAATATAGTTTCACTAGAAGTGACCTGATGATTTGTTGATGAAGAAGGGGGTGCCTTGGGCATCCCAAAGCTTAGATGCTTGAGTCTTCTTGGAATTTGCTGGGATGTACCACCGGGGAATCCCCAAGCTTAGGCTCTTCACTCTTCTTGGTCACATCATATCATCCTCTTCTCTTGAACCTTGAAAACTTCCACACCAAAATTCTCACAATCTTCATTAGCAACGTTCGTGAAATTGAAATAATAAATTAACATGGTTCAGTTTCAACACAAGTCAAACACTCAAAAACAAATTAGCTACTTTCAAAACTTCTTTTAAAACCCTTTTTCTCAAAATAACACCAAAAGAAAGAGATTAAGATGCAAATGCGATAAATGGCAGAAATCTGTCAAAACAGAACAGAAGGTAAAGATCGATTTTTTTCAAACATCTTATGTTGCTCAAATGAAAAAGTGGTCTTGTATGAAAAGTTTGGTATATAACTCAGGATTAATCTAAAAAAAACTCAGGTCATTTCGAATTTTCTGTGATTTTTAACGGAATTAACAGTGGACAGAAGAAATCTGTTTCCTGCACAGAAATCCGAAATATAGGCTCAACTTTCCACTAGACGCTTTACTTGGCTCAACAAAAACTCAAAAGAAAAGATACATAGGGGTTGCTAAGAAAATAGAAAACACCAAGGTGCAAATCACACCAAAGAAAACGAAGGAAAACGGGTTGAAAACAGCGAAATAAAAACGGGTTGTCTCCCGACAGCGCTTTTCTTTAACGCCTTTCATCTAGGCATAAAAGGGCAACTCAAGTATTTTCAAGTGAAGAAGCATCAACATCTTATCTTACTCTAATAATATAGTCAAAATGTAGCTTCATCTTATTTCTAGGAAAGTGTTCCAAACCTTTCTTGAGGGGGAATTTATATTTAATACTCCACTCTTTCATATCAATAATAGCACCAACAGTTCTAAGAAAAGGTCTTCCCAAAAAAATAGGATAAGAAGCATTGCATTCAATGTTCATAACAAAAAAATCAATAGGTACAAGGTTATTTTTAACCATAATAAGAACATCATCAATTCTACCAAGACGTTTCTTCTTAGCATTATCAGCAAGATGAACATCCAAATAACAGTGTTCCAACGGTGGTAAATCAAGCATATTATAAAACTTTGGAGGCATAACAGAGATACTAGAACCAAGATCACACAAGGAATTGAAATCAAAATCATTTACTTTTATCTTAGTGATAGGCTCCCAACCATCATCTAATTTTCTGGGGATAGATATCTCAAGTTTCAACTCTTCTTCCGTAACTTTCATGAGAGCATTGGTAATATGTTTAGTAAAGGACATATTCATGGCACTAGCATTGGGACTTCTAGCAAGATTTTGTAGGAACATAATAACTTCAGAGATATTGCAATCATCAAAATCAATATTATTATCATCAAAAGTAATGGAACCATTAGCTCCCACATCTCTAAAAATATCAGCACTTTTATTAGAAGCAATTTCAGCAGTTAGAGGCAATTTAGCACGTTTCACCAAAGGAGTAGGGACTTTATTAACACCAACTACTTTACCATTGATAGTAGAAGGTTTACTAGCACTAGGAGCTTCAGTTCTACTAGTGGTTGTGATAGTGAAAACTCTAGCAATATTATTCTTTTTAGCCAATTCATCTTCTCTTTCCCACCTAACACGTAATTCAACCATCAACCTAACATTATCATCAATTCGAACTTGGATGACATTAAAAGTTTTACTTTGTTTAACATATTTTGGCAAAACCTTTAGTTTTAGAAAATCAATATTAAAAGCAAGGCTATCTACTTTAGAGGCAGGAACATCTATTTTACCAAGCTTTTCCTCAACAGATTTATTAAAAGAAGTTTGTGTGCTAATAAATTCTTTAAGCATGTTTTCAAGATCAGAGGTAGAGCTTTTATTATTATTGTAGGAATTTCCATAAGAATTACCATAACCATTATTAGGAGTATAAGGCTTATAATTGTTTCCACCAAAATTATTTCTATAAGCATTGTTGTTAAAATTATTATTTCTAATAAAGAAGCTAAATGAACATTAATAGGATCAACTTGAGATTTACCATTAACAAGTATACATAATAGCATCAAGCCTTTCACTTAAAGAGGAGGTTTCCTCAACACAATTTACCTTCTTACCTTGTGGAGCTCTCTTAGCGTGCCACTCTGAATAATTTATCATCATATCTTCAAGAAGCTTTGTTGCATTGCCCAAAGTGATGGACATAAAGGTACCTCCAGCAGCTGAATCCAATCGGTTCCTTAAGGAGAAATTCAGTCCTGCATAAAAGGTTTGTATAATCATCCAAGTAGTGAGTCCTTGAGTGGGACAATTCTTCACCATAGTTTTCATTCTTTCCCAAGCTTTAGCAACATGTTCATTATCAAATTGTTTAAAATTCATTATGTGACTTCTCAGGGATATAATCTTAGCAGGAGGATAATACTTCCCAATGAAAGCATCTTTACACTTAGTCCATGAATCAATACTATTTCTAGGCAAAGATAGCAACCATTCTTTAGCTCTTCCTCTCAAAAAGAAAGGAAATAATTTCAGTTTAATAATATCTCCATCCACATCTTTATATTTTTGCATCTCACATAGTTCAACAAAATTATTAAGGTGGGCAGCAACATCATCAGTACTAATACCAGAAAATTGCTCTTTCATCACAAGATTTAATAAAGCAGGTTTAATCTCATAGAAAGCAGCAGTAGGAGTAGGTGGAGCAATAGGTGTACAAATAAAATCATTTTGTTTGTGGTAGTGAAGTCACACAACTTAGTATTCTCAGAGGAACTCATTTTAGCAGAATAAAAGCAACCAGATAAATAACAGCTATAAAGTAAACTATTTTTTTCTGTTTTTGATAAAGAGAAGCAAAACAAGACAAAAAATAAAAACAAGACAATAAACAAAATAAAGAGGTTGAGAGTGAGAGACTCTCCTTGCCAGAAGACTTCTTCCTCCCCGGCAACGGTGCCAGAAATTCTTGATGCCCTTTGATGGTGTGTTGGAAACCCCGAGAGGAAGGTGTGATGAGGAAGTGGCAATAATTTCCCTCAGTTAAGAACCAAGGTTATCAAACCAGTAGGAGGAAGAGGATCTTAGGAAGGTTGATGCCACTGACGGTGGTGATGGCGCTTCATCGGTGTCAGCAACAACGTGGAACCTGCACACAACACAACCAAAATACTTTGTCCCAACAGTACGATGAGGTTGTCAATCTCACCGGTCTTGCTAAGAACAAAGATTAGACGTATAGTGTGGAAAATGATGTATGCTTGCAGTAAGTAAAGAAAGCAGGACATAGTTGTGGTTTGTTTAATAGTGTGGAAAAATGGACCGGGGTTCATAGTTGCACTAGTGGTGTCTCTCCATAAAAGATAGCATGTTGGGTGAACAAATTACAGCTGGGCAATTGACAAATAAAGGTTGCACCGTAGTGCACAATGTAACATGACGATTACTATGATATTTAGTGCGAGGGCATTACAACAATGTACATAGAACGACATCCATCTGCATCTATGACTAATAATCCACCCTCAGGTTATCATCCGAACCCCCTTAGCTATTACGTTGCAAGCAACAGATAATCGCATTTAAACAAAGTGTGTAATGTAAGCAATGATTATGCACGTGGACACTCTCACCGCTGTTTTCTCCCTAATGGCAACATCACATCCCCCCTTCACGTTTTTGTCACTCGATCAAGGCGATGAGGAGGCATGAACCCACTATCGAGCATATAAATAATCCCTCTTGGAGTCACTAGCGACTACTTGGCCAAAGCAACCACTAGCAACGGAAAGCATGCAAGATCACAAATAGCATATGCAAATAAAGACTATAATTAACTTGGCATAAGGTCAATATTGATCGGATCCCAGCAAACATAGCATATAGAATTACATAAGATCAATCTCGATCATGATAGGCAGCTCACGAGATCTAAAAAGGGATGCATATGAGGAGAAGACAATCATCTAGCTACAGCTACGAACCCGTAGTCCAAGGATGAACTTATCACGCATCACTCCAGAGGTAGGAATGGTGATGGAGAGGCCTCCGGTGATGATCTCCTCTCCGTCAGGGTGCCGGAAACAGTTTCAGGACCCCCCATGATCTAGGGTTGACGGTGACAGCGACTGTGGAACTTTCCGCGGATTTTTTTATCCGGTACCTAGGATTTTCCATCCGGGTGGATTAAATAGGCAAAAGGGCAAAGGAGGTGGAGCTCCAGGGGCCCCACACCTATAGGTGGCACGGCCGGGGGGGACCCGCGCCACCCTATGGTGTGGCCCCCCTGTTTCCCGTCTGCGACTCCTCTTCGGTGTTCTGGATGCTTCCGGGGAAAATAGGAACTTCGGGCTTTGTGGAGTCCAATTCGGAGAATGTTTCCAGAAGAACTTTTCTGAAACCAAAAACAGCAGAAAACAAGGAACCGGCACTTGGTATCTTGTTAATAGGTTAGTCCAGAAAAACGTATAAAAATTCTATAAATATGGGAGAAAACAAGTAGCAATTAACATAATATGATCATGGAGCATCGGAAATTATAGATACGTTGGAGACGTATCAAGATCTCATAACAAAACCACTTGAGTAGCATAATACATGAGGAGAAACATCTACTAATTCAACTAGATACAAAGCTCATGATCACATAAAGATCACACCATGGGAGAGAGAGATGAACCACATAGCTACCGGTAGAGCCCTTAGCCTCGGGGGAGAACTACTCCCTCCTCATCATAGGAGACAGCAACGACGATGGAGATGGACGTGGAGTCGATGGAGATGGCTTCCGGAGGCACTTCCCCGTCCCGGCAGGGTGCCAGAACAGAGATTTGTTCCCCAAAACTTGTCGGCGCGGCGGCTGAGCTACGAATGTAAAAAAGGTCGATTCTCCTAGGGTTTATGCATTGGGGAGTATATATAGGTGAAAGGGTGATGCCGGGGGGTGGCCAGGGGGCCCACACCACCTGGTGGCGCGGCCAGAGGGTGGTGGCGCCACCCTATGGTGTGGCCACCCTGTGGCCCCCCTCCGGGCTCTTCGGGCCTTCTGGATGCTTCCGGGACTTCTAAGACTTCTAGTTTTCGAATCGTCCAATTCCGAGAATATTTCCAGAACAACATTTATGAAACAAAAAACAGCAAAAAAACATGAACTGGCTCTGTGGCATCTTGTCAATAGGTTAGTCCCGGGAAATCGATAAAAATGACATAAAGTGTAAGGAAAACATGTGGGAAACAACATGAAAACAACAAGGAACATCAGAAATTAAGTCACACCAGGAAAAGTTTCGGTCGAAGAGTAGTAGCGCAAGCTCGAAAAGCGGGAAATCAGTTGCCCAGCTCGGACTGAAAAAACAATCCATGTCCCCGCTCAAAGTGTTTTCCAATACCGAGGTGGGTCCGAGCACAGGTGCGGGCGCGCAAATTGATCAGGAATTTATTGCAATGTACGGACAAGGGGCCGATGTACGGGTATGTAAATTTCTCAGTATGTCCAAAACATAGAATACTTCCCCTCTTTTGATTGTCAATACATATACCGGCATAGGAATCCTCTCGTCGGACCCGAGGAGGAAAAGAATCTACCAACAAAAATACGAACAGTGCATAGTTGGTAGATGGCAGCCTTTCGGGAATCTGAGGACTCGATTGTGTTGGGAGTTAGATACGAGCATTACGGGTATAAAGATGAAGTGGTTCTGATTCAATTTGAAGAATTATTACAGTTATTCCAGCAAAAGGCCCTCGACAAATCTATCCTCAGTGTCTATTGTCTATAAGTATTTATTTCTGTAATTAAGTCTCTAGCTAGCTGTGACGCCCCGAGATCGGGCACTATGCAGATTTCAGCATTCCAGCCAAATCCGCATAATAACCGATTCCAGGTTGCCACTTATGATAACATTACAACAGTTCATGAATATTCCACAATTACAACAGAAACAGATAGATACAAGATGACTCAAACAAGCCAAGGATACAACTGATACCATACACAGATCCAAATAACAGCGGAAGAAACAAACGTCCGGCTACGGACAAGATACAAATTGGACTAAGAGTCCTGAAGATAACCGAAGGCGTCCAATCCCTGCCCAGGCCAAGCCTGAGGGATTCCCAAGCTAACGTCGTCAGACTTCAAACCTGTTTGACTGCAATTTGGAATTTGCAGCCACGAAAGAGATTCGTGGGTCAGTACGGTTAAGTACTGGCAAGGGGGATAAAACCCATACTCACAACATACCGGCGTAGCCAGTCATCACAAGATACAAATACTTTGGGATCAACGGAAAAGAAGGGATTATTGCAAATAAGCGACAGCGGGCTGCACTAACAAACTACAGAGAGATACTACAACTTCCGGCTAACAGAGAGAAGATAAGATCGAGGATAGTGACCAACTGAAAGTAAACTCCAAACAAACCCATCCTGGATCTCGCCCCTTATCCAAAGAAGCAATCCGAGGATAACTCACACAGTTGGATTAATGAATAATGGATCAGGTTGTTGTGTCAATAAGACTATTACTAGTCAAGTTATCATTAGTTAGGTGTAGTTGTTCTGAGTACTTGTTAGCCAGTACTTTCACCAAGTCGTCACATAACCGGACAACACGGCTTCTCGAGAAGATTTATCCCTGCAGGGGTGTGCTCCAGTACCCGTACACACTCAAGCCACCAACTAAAACTCAGGTTGGCTTGACACGACCCAAACCATCTCTACAACCCATCCTAGGAGCCACGGAGCTATAAGGTCCCAGCCACGCAGCCGAATACTCAGCGCAGGTGTGCAAAACTCCCGCAGGACACAACACCCCGGCACTACAGGCCTCGCCCTATATGCATCATCATCATCAGTAACCAGTAACCATGGGGGCGCCACCCATTAGCACAGGAGCAAATGGAACACCCGAACTAAGTGTGGCTCTTCGGACAAGCTGCAGATCAGGTCTAAGTCGAGGGGGGTCCCATACTACCACCCGGATGCGGTGAGCACGCTCATCATGGATCAGTAGACAAGACCCTTTTCCTATTAGGGTCGACACTAGCAGGCCTCAAAACCACAAAGGGCCTCCTGCCGGTGCCTTATCAGCATATCAATAACAGGTTGATTGATTAACATCGAGCCCCCAGAACATAAAAGTAATCTAGTAACGGGCGGTAACGGGTAACAGACTCGAGCAAAACAACCTAAGCATGATAGTAAGACACGGGCAACAAACAATGGTTATAGGTATGGAGGTGAGGCAATATCAAGGTTAAGGGATTCATGTGATGGGTTCGTAACAGAAACAACTACCACTAAGGCTAGCAGAAAAGAATCAACGGAAGAATCGGTAACAAGTGATGAAAGGCAGCCATATGGCAGCAAGTGAGTATACTTGCCTGAGATCCCGCAAGGTAGCAGAACTTGTCGTTGCTCACATCATCTCAACGTCCTATCCGAGAAGAAGCAACGAACCTCGAACAACACCGGATGCAACAGTTACTACTACGGCAAAAGATCCAACATGATCCTATTTTATATGCATGACATGGCAAGATGCAACCAGGAAAAGCAACTTAAGCAATTTAATCGGAACCGGAGTCCGGAGAAATAGGAATTGGTTCAAGTTGTTTATCTAACCATCAAGTTAATGTTGTTTAGCATGGAAAACAATAAAGTAAATGAGTTAGGCAATTTAAATGGAATGGGGCAACAGCTGGAATTAATTAACCCACACATTCCATATGTTGTCATATAGGTGAACATGCATAACAAGATCTAAAATGCACAAGATAAGATGCAAACAGAGATATGAATGGCATGAACATGTTAAGGACATGAAACTGAGTGGAAAACATATTTTATTTGTTTGATTTGGAAGTAATATGAATTATTTATGAATTGTTGCAAATTACAATTGAATTATTTGAATTCAAATTTGAATTGCATTTTGAAAATCCAAAACAGAAAAAAATTGCATATTTGAAAAGAGCATTTAATTTTGATTGGAATACATATAAAATTTGTGTTATTTGGAGTTGTGGTTTGAAAGTTGTGAGCATTTGAATTTCAGGTTTTATTTGCAAAAGGCAGGGCCTTGAATGTGATGAAAACAGAGAAAAGGAGGGCTTAGGTGCAAAAAGGAGAAAGGCAGGGGCCTAGTTGCAAACCGCCAGATCCAGATCTGGATCTGGGGTCGTTTCTCACCGGGAGTGGCCCCAGCCGCGGCCGCTGACGCGCGGGCCGAGGGCCACGCGGCGCTGACGCTGCGCGGGTGGCTGCTGACGTGGCCTCCGCGGTCACCGACCCGTGGGACCCCGCGCCACGCGGGGAGAAAATGCGAAAAAGGGGTGGGCGTCCTCAGGGATCGAACCCTGGCTGCCTCGCTGCGCGGAAGGAACGCCACCACTGCGGCTGTGCGGCTGCTGTGATAGACTACTAGGTGGACAGGAGAAAAGGTAACCATCGGGTGTTACTGAATTTCCAAACGGCAAGATGCAGTTTTTCTTCAGATTGTGACAGAGCAGACAACGAAGAAGGGATCGCTGCGGCGCGGTGGTTCGCGGAGATGTGCATTGTGGAGGCGGTGTGCGTGCATCGGGCGGGTGCGTGGTGTGCCTGTACAGGAGAAAAGCGAGGGAGGAGGAGAAGATGCCGATCGCACCTGCTGCTGCTGTCGATTTGTTTCTGACGAACAAACACAACCGGAACATGGAAACGGGCGATGACAGAGGAAGAGGGCGGCGGATAGGGGCGTTACCTGGCGATGGAGCCTTCTGCGATCTTGGAGAAGGATGGATGCTTGTTCCATTCCCGGGGTCAGCTCTTCCTCGAGGTGACCGTGGGGACTCGGAGCTGAGGAAGGAGGTGGTGGGCTCACGGTGGTTCAGAGGAGAACTAGCAGCGAGGAGGAGGGGAAAAATAGAGAGGCGAGACAGCGGCGCTAGGGGAGAGGAGAGGGGAGAGGTGCGGCCTAGGGTTAGGCTAGGCTAGGGAGGTTGAGCTATATGGGGCGCTGGTGCCTGTACGGCAGCGCATCCAGGGGGTGGAGGAGATGATCGACTGGTCCTGCGTGCAGCCGTACTGAAGGTAGAAGAGGACAAGCCGTAGAAGGGTAGTGGGCCAGAGGTAAGTGGGCTTGGGGGGAGGAAAAGAAAGGGCTGGGCCATGCCCTTCTCCTAAGCTTTGCTTTCTTTTTATTTTTGTTATTTTTTTTTGTAAGAGATAAAGAAAGAGAGAGATAGAATTAGGGTGGGGTGTTTTAATTTTTATGAACTGTTTTATTTGTTTGCAAACAGTAGATCAAAGCAATGTTACCAACATTTCCAAGAATTTTGAGATGTTAAATTAATTCTAAATTGTTAGTTGAATTTTCAAATAGGGATTGATTTGGAGTTTTTGGAAATAACAAATTATATTAAATAGGTTCAAGCAATTATGAAAACACTATTAGCTTTAATTTATTTGCAAGATTTTAATTTTAATTTTAAAACTCCCATTTGAAAATATTGCCAAGTAGGAGTTGATTTGATTTGAATAGTGTTGTTTGCATTTGCCATTAGGTTTTGAACAATTTAAATTGTTTGTGAAGTTTTGAGTGGTTTGGAAAACATGATGCAATGCTTATGATGCATGGGATGCAAAAAAGAAGAAAAAAACAACAACTTTCTAGCCTAAGGTAACACCCCAGGTGTTACAGACGACACCACTAACAAGGGATTGCGCCCTCGCAATCCACCTCTCCCGGGAGGGGAAAGAAGTTCGACTATCGATTCTTCGTGCTTCCAGTTGATCTCCTCGACACCACTAACAAGAGATTCTTGCTCGGGATGATGACGATGTTCTTCCACCAGGAATCTTCCGATGATCGAACCTATTAGGTTAAAAGCTCAGAAAACGTCCACCCACGTAGGATCCTAACACTTTGAAAGATTGAGTACGAGAGTAGACTCCAAAACAAATAAGATGGGAGAGGAATAGAATAGGGATAAGGAGAAAACAAGAATCCTATTGAGATATTTTTCCAAAATAGTTTAGCAGAAATAGTTCTTGACATTCTAGAAACAACGACCGTTAGCGAGGTTAACCTACAGGCTTTGCGGACCCGTTGCTTCGATAACCATTCGTATCGAAACAATCTCGGGAATCGGAACCAAGGCTCTGATACCATTTGTGACGCCCCGAGATCGGGCACTATGCAGATTTCAGCATTCCAGCCAAATCCGCATAATAACCGATTCCAGGTTGCCACTTATGATAACATTACAACAGTTCACGAATATTCCACAATTACAACAGAAACAGATAGATACAAGATGACTCAAACAAGCCAAGGATACAACTGATACCATACACAGATCCAAATAACAGCGGGAAGAAACAAACGTCCGGCTACGGACAAGATACAAATTGGACTAAGAGTCCTGAAGATAACCGAAGGCGTCCAATCCCTGCCCAGGCCAAGCCTGAGGGATTCCCAAGCTAACGTCGTCAGACTTCAAACCTGTTTGACTGCAATTTGGAATTTGCAGCCACGAAAGAGATTCGTGGGTCAGTACGGTTAAGTACTGGCAAGGGGGATAAAACCCATACTCACAACATACCGGCGTAGCCAGTCATCACAAGATACAAATACTTTGGGATCAACGGAAAAGAAGGGATTATTGCAAATAAGCGACAGCGGGCTGCACTAACAAACTACAGAGAGATACTACAACTTCCGGCTAACAGAGAGAAGATAAGATCGAGGATAGTGACCAACTGAAAGTAACTCCAAACAAACCCATCCTGGATCTCGCCCCTTATCCAAAGAAGCAATCCGAGGATAACTCACACAGTTGGATTAATGAATAATGGATCAGGTTGTTGTGTCAATAAGACTATTACTAGTCAAGTTATCATTAGTTAGGGTGTAGTTGTTCTGAGTACTTGTTAGCCAGTACTTTCACCAAGTCGTCACATAACCGCGGACAACACGGCTTCTCGAGAAGATTTATCCCTGCAGGGGTGTGCTCCAGTACCCGTACACACTCAAGCCACCAACTAAAACTCAGGTTGGCTTGACACGACTCAAACCATCTCTACAACCCATCCTAGGAGCCACGGAGCTATAAGGTCCCAGCCACGCAGCCGAATACTAGCGCAGGTGTGCAAAACTCCCGCAGGACACAACACCCCGGCACTACAGGCCTCGCCCTATATGCATCATCATCATCAGTAACCAGTAACCATGGGGGCGCCACCCATTATGCACAGGAGCAAATGGAACACCCGAACTAAGTGTGGCTCTTCGGACAAGCTGCAGATCAGGTCTAAGTCGAGGGGGGTCCCATACTACCACCCGGATGCGGTGAGCACGCTCATCATGGATCAGTAGACAAGACCCTTTTCCTATTAGGGTCGACACTAGCAGGCCTCAAAACCACAAAGGGCCTCCTGCCGGTGCCTTATCAGCATATCAATAACAGGTTGATTGATTAACATCGAGCCCCCAGAACATAAAAGTAATCTAGTAACAGGCGGTAACGGGTAACAGACTCGAGCAAAACAACCTAAGCATGATAGTAAGACACGGGCAACAAACAATGGTTATAGGTATGGAGGTGAGGCAATATCAAGGTTAAGGGATTCATGTGATGGGTTCGTAACAGAAACAACTACCACTAAGGCTAGCAGAAAAGAATCAACGGAAAGAATCGGTAACAAGTGATGAAAGGCAGCCATATGGCAGCAAGTGAGTATACTTGCCTGAGATCCCGCAAGGTAGCAGAACTTGTCGTTGCTCACATCATCTCAACGTCCTATCCGAGAAGAAGCAACGAACCTCGAACAAACACCGGATGCAACAGTTACTACTACTACGGCAAAAGATCCAACATGATCCTATTTTATATGCATGACATGGCAAGATGCAACCAGGAAAAGCAACTTAAGCAATTTAATCGGAACCGGAGTCCGGAGAAAGGAATTGGTTCAAGTTGTTTATCTAACCATCAAGTTAAATGTTGTTTAGCATGGAAAACAATAAAGTAAATGAGTTAGGCAATTTAAATGGAATGGGGCAACAGCTGGAATTAATTAACCCACACATTCCATATGTTGTCATATAGGTGAACATGCATAACAAGATCTAAAATGCACAAGATAAGATGCAAACAGAGATATGAATGGCATGAACATGTTAAGGACATGAAACTGAGTGGAAAACATATTTTATTTGTTTGATTTGGAAGTAATATGAATTATTTATGAATTGTTGCAAATTACAATTGAATTATTTGAATTCAAATTTGAATTGCATTTTGAAAATCCAAAACAGAAAAAAAATTGCATATTTGAAAAGAGCATTTAATTTTGATTGGAATACATATAAAATTTGTGTTATTTGGAGTTGTGGTTTGAAAGTTGTGAGCATTTGCATTTCAGGTTTTATTTGCAAAAGGCAGGGCCTTGAATGTGATGAAAACAGAGAAAAGGAGGGCTTAGGTGCAAAAAGGAGAAAGGCAGGGGCCTAGTTGCAAACCGCCAGATCCAGATCTGGATCTGGGGTCGTTTCTCACCGGGAGTGGCCCCAGCCGCGGCCGCTGACGCGCGGGCCCGAGGGCCACGCGGCGCTGACGCTGCGCGGGTGGCTGCTGACGTGGCCTCCGCGGTCACCGACCCGTGGGACCCGGCGCCACGCGGGGAGAAAATGCGAAAAAGGGGTGGGCGTCCTCAGGGATCGAACCCTGGCTGCCTCGCTGCGCGGAAGGAACGCCACCACTGCGGTTGTGCGGCTGCTGTGATAGACTACTAGGTGGACAGGAGAAAAGGTAACCATCGGGTGTTACTGAATTTCCAAATGGCAAGATGCAGTTTTTCTTCAGATTGTGACAGAGCAGACAACGAAGAAGGGATCGCTGCGGCGCGGTGGTTCGCGGAGATGTGCATTGTGGAGGCGGTGTGCGTGCATCGGGCGGGTGTGTGGTGTGCCTGTACAGGAGAAAAGCGAGGGAGGAGGAGAAGATGCCGATCGCACCTGCTGCTGCTGTCGATTTGTTTCTGACGAACAAACACAACCGGAACATGGAAACGGGCGATGAACAGAGGAAGAGGGCGGCGGATAGGGGCGTTACCTGGCGATGGAGCCTTCTGCGATCTTGGAGAAGGATGGATGCTTGTTCCATTCCCGGGGTCAGCTCTTCCTCGAGGTGACCGTGGGGACTCGGAGCTGAGGAAGGAGGTGGTGGGCTCACGATGGTTCAGAGGAGAACTAGCAGCGAGGAGGAGGGGAAAAATAGAGAGGCGAGACAGCGGCGCTAGGGGAGAGGAGAGGGGAGAGGTGCGGCCTAGGGTTAGGCTAGGCTAGGGGAGGTTGAGCTATATGGGGCGCTGGTGCCTGTACGGCAGCGCATCCAGGGGGTGGAGGAGATGATAGACTGGTCCTGCGTGCAGCCGTACTGAAGGTAGAAGAGGACAAGCCGTAGAAGGGTAGTGGGCCAGAGGTAAGTGGGCTTGGGGGGGAGGAAAAGAAAAGGGCTGGGCCATGCCCTTCTCCTAAGCTTTGCTTTCTTTTTTTTTTTGTTTTTTTTTTTTTGTAAGAGATAAATAAAGAGTGAGATAGAATTAGGGTGGGGTGTTTTAATTTTTATGAACTGTTTTATTTGTTTGCAAACAGTAGATCAAAGCAATGTTACCAACATTTCCAAGAATTTTGAGATGTTAAATTAATTCTAAATTGTTAGTTGAATTTTCAAATAGGGATTGATTTGGAGTTTTTGGAAATAACAAATTATATTAAATAGGTTCAAGCAATTATGAAAACACTATTAGCTTTAATTTATTTGCAAGATTTTAATTTTAATTTTAAAACTCCCATTTGAAAATATTGCCAAGTAGGAGTTGATTTGATTTGAATAGTGTTGTTTGCATTTGCCATTAGGGTTTTGAACAATTTAAATTGTTTGTGAAGTTTTGAGTGGTTTGGAAAACATGATGCAATGCTTATGATGCATGGGATGCAAAACAGAAGAAAACAAACAACTTTCTAGCCTAAGGTAACACCTCAGGTGTTACAGACGACACCACTAACAAGGGATTGCGCCCTCGCAATCCACCTGCTAACCCGGGAGGGGAAAGAAGTTCGACTATCGATTCTTCGTGCTTCCAGTTGATCTCCTCGACACCACTAACAAGAGATTCTTGCTCGGGCTGATGACGATGTTCTTCCACCAGGAATCTTCCGATGATCGAACCTATTAGGTTAAAAGCTCAGAAAACGTCCACCCACGTAGGATCCTAACACTTTGAAAGATTGAGTACGAGAGTAGACTCCAAAACAAATAAGATGGGAGAGGAATAGAATAGGGATAAGGAGAAAACAAGAATCCTATTGAGATATTTTTCCAAAATAGTTTAGCAGAAATAGTTCTTGACATTCTAGAAACAACGACCGTTAGCGAGGTTAACCTACAGGCTTTGCGGACCCGTTGCTTCGATAACCATTCGTATCGAAACAATCTCGGGAATCGGAACCAAGGCTCTGATACCATTTGTGACGCCCCGAGATCGGGCACTATGCAGATTTCAGCATTCCAGCCAAATCCGCATAATAACCGATTCCGGGTTGCCACTTATGATAACATTACAACAGTTCACGAATATTCCACAATTACAACAGAAACAGATAGATACAAGATGACTCAAACAAGCCAAGGATACAACTGATACCATACACAGATCCAAATAACAGCGGAAGAAACAAACGTCCGGCTACGGACAAGATACAAATTGGACTAAGAGTCCTGAAGATAACCGAAGGCGTCCAATCCCTGCCCAGGCCAAGCCTGAGGGATTCCCAAGCTAACGTCGTCAGACTTCAAACCTGTTTGACTGCAATTTGGAATTTGCAGCCACGAAAGAGATTCGTGGGTCAGTACGGTTAAGTACTGGCAAGGGGGATAAAACCCATACTCACAACATACCGGCGTAGCCAGTCATCACAAGATACAAATACTTTGGGATCAACGGAAAAGAAGGGATTATTGCAAATAAGCGACAGCGGGCTGCACTAACAAACTACATAGAGATACTACAACTTCCGGCTAACAGAGAGAAGATAAGATCGAGGATAGTGACCAACTGAAAGTAACTCCAAACAAACCCATCCTGGATCTTGCCCCTTATCCAAAGAAGCAATCCGAGGATAACTCACACAGTTGGATTAATGAATAATGGATCAGGTTGTTGTGTCAATAAGACTATTACTAGTCAAGTTATCATTAGTTAGGTGTAGTTGTTCTGAGTACTTGTTAGCCAGTACTTTCACCAAGTCGTCACATAACCGCGGACAACACGGCTTCTCGAGAAGATTTATCCCTGCAGGGGTGTGCTCCAGTACCCGTACACACTCAAGCCACCAACTAAAACTCAGGTTGGCTTGACACAACCCAAACCATCTCTACAACCCATCCTAGGAGCCACGGAGCTATAAGGTCCCAGCCACGCAGCCGAATACTCAGCGCAGGTGTGCAAAACTCCCGCAGGACACAACACCCCGGCACTACAGGCCTCGCCCTATATGCATCATCATCATCAGTAACCAGTAACCATGGGGGCGCCACCCATTATGCACAGGAGCAAATGGAACACCCGAACTAAGTGTGGCTCTTCGGACAAGCTGCAGATCAGGTCTAAGTCGAGGGGGGTCCCATACTACCACCCGGATGCGGTGAGCACGCTCATCATGGATCAGTAGACAAGACCCTTTTCCTATTAGGGTCGACACTAGCAGGCCTAAAAACCACAAAGGGCCTCCTGCCGGTGCCTTATCAGCATATCAATAACAGGTTGATTGATTAACATCGAGCCCCCAGAACATAAAAGTAATCTAGTAACGGGCGGTAACGGGTAACAGACTCGAGCAAAACAACCTAAGCATGATAGTAAGACACGGGCAACAAACAATGGTTATAGGTATGGAGGTGAGGCAATATCAAGGTTAAGGGATTCATGTGATGGGTTCGTAACAGAAACAACTACCACTAAGGCTAGCAGAAAAGAATCAACGGAAAGAATCGGTAACAAGTGATGAAAGGCAGCCAGATGGCAGCAAGTGAGTATACTTGCCTGAGATCCCGCAAGGTAGCAGAACTTGTCGTTGCTCACATCATCTCAACGTCCTATCCGAGAAGAAGCAACGAACCTCGAACAAACACCGGATGCAACAGTTACTACTACGGCAAAAGATCCAACATGATCCTATTTTATATGCATGACATGGCAAGATGCAACCAGGAAAAGCAACTTAAGCAATTTAATCGGAACCGGAGTCCGGAGAAATAGGAATTGGTTCAAGTTGTTTATCTAACCATCAAGTTAAATGTTGTTTAGCATGGAAAACAATAAAGTAAATGAGTTAGGCAATTTAAATGGAATGGGGCAACAGCTGGAATTAATTAACCCACACATTCCATATGTTGTCATATAGGTGAACATGCATAACAAGATCTAAAATGCACAAGATAAGATGCAAACAGAGATATGAATGGCATGAACATGTTAAGGACATGAAACTGAGTGGAAAACATATTTTATTTGTTTGATTTGGAAGTAATATGAATTATTTATGAATTGTTGCAAATTACAATTGAATTATTTGAATTCAAATTTGAATTGCATTTTGAAAATCCAAAACAGAAAACAAATTGCATATTTGAAAAGAGAATTTAATTTTGATTGGAATACGTATAAAATTTGTGTTATTTGGAGTTGTGGTTTGAAAGTTGTGAGCATTTGAATTTCAGGTTTTATTTGCAAAAGGCAGGGCCTTGAATGTGATGAAAACAGAGAAAAGGAGGGCTTAGGTGCAAAAAGGAGAAAGGCAGGGGCCTAGTTGCAAACCGCCAGATCCAGATCTGGATCTGGGGTCGTTTCTCACCGGGAGTGGCCCCAGCCGCGGCCGCTGACGCGCGGGCCCGAGGGCCACGCGGCGCTGACGCTGCGCGGGTGGCTGCTGACGTGGCCTCCGCGGTCACCGACCCGTGGGACCCCGCGCCACGCGGGGAGAAAATGCGAAAAAGGGGTGGGCGTCCTCAGGGATCGAACCCTGGCTGCCTCGCTGCGCGGAAGGAACGCCACCACTGCGGCTGTGCGGCTGCTGTGATAGACTACTAGGTGGACAGGAGAAAAGGTAACCATCGGGTGTTACTGAATTTCCAAACGGCAAGATGCAGTTTTTCTTCAGATTGTGACAGAGCAGACAACGAAGAAGGGATCGCTGCGGCGCGGTGGTTCGCGGAGATGTGCAGTGTGGAGGCGGTGTGCGTGCATCGGGCGGGTGCGTGGTGTGCCTGTACAGGAGAAAAGCGAGGGAGGAGGAGAAGATGCCGATCGCACCTGCTGCTGCTGTCGATTTGTTTCTGACGAACAAACACAACCGGAACATGGAAACGGGCGATGAACAGAGGAAGAGGGCGGCAGATAGGGGCGTTACCTGGCGATGGAGCCTTCTGCGATCTTGGAGAAGGATGGATGCTTGTTCCATTCCCGGGGTCAGCTCTTCCTCGAGGTGACCGTGGGGACTCGGAGCTGAGGAAGGAGGTGGTGGGCTCACGGTGGTTCAGAGGAGAACTAGCAGCGAGGAGGAGGGGAAAATAGAGAGGCGAGACAGCGGCGCTAGGGGAGAGGAGAGGGGAGAGGTGCGGCCTAGGGTTAGGCTAGGCTAGGGGAGGTTGAGCTATATGGGGCGCTGGTGCCTGTACGGCAGCGCATCCAGGGGGTGGAGGAGATGATCGACTGGTCCTGCGTGCAGCCGTACTGAAGGTAGAAGAGGACAAGCCGTAGAAGGGTAGTGGGCCAGAGGTAAGTGGGCTTGGGGGGAGGAAAAGAAAAGGGCTGGGCCATGCCCTTCTCCTAAGCTTTGCTTTCTTTTTATTTTTGTTATTTTTTTTTGTAAGAGATAAAGAAAGAGAGAGATAGAATTAGGGTGGGGTGTTTTAATTTTTATGAACTGTTTTATTTGTTTGCAAACAGTAGATCAAAGCAATGTTACCAACATTTCCAAGAATTTTGAGATGTTAAATTAATTCTAAATTGTTAGTTGAATTTTCAAATAGGGATTGATTTGGAGTTTTTGGAAATAACAAATTATATTAAATAGGTTCAAGCAATTATGAAAACACTATTAGCTTTAATTTATTTGCAAGATTTTAATTTTAATTTTAAAACTCCCATTTGAAAATATTGCCAAGTAGGAGTTGATTTGATTTGAATAGTGTTGTTTGCATTTGCCATTAGGGTTTTGAACAATTTAAATTGTTTGTGAAGTTTTGAGTGGTTTGGAAAACATGATGCAATGCTTATGATGCATGGGATGCAAAACAGAAGAAAACAAACAACTTTCTAGCCTAAGGTAACACCCCAGGTGTTACACTAGCTCACCTCGTTCATTGCATTCATATAATACTCACTATATTATAATTGCAGAATGAAGATTCTCGAATGCAAAAGAGGACAAATCTATAACATTGGGTTCATTGACCCATATTTTGTTAATCAAAAAACTCTTGAGCTATCTCCCAAGGATACAGAAGATAAAAGTGTGAAAGCATTAAGGTTTCAAGAACACAAAAGGGAAACACTATGTCCTTACAACTTCGAGTGAGTCTTACTATCTTATAGATATTCTGTTTTCCTTACTCGATGTTAAATGTATAATTGATGAGTTATGCATGCACATCTTACACTTTATTCTGCTAATCTTTTAAGCTGACACAGGAAAATTATTGGTAATGGACTCGAAACATAAACTCCTAAAGGTCTAGGCGGACATGCAGGAAATGATCCAGCTGTAATTTCAATCTTTATGGCACTATATCGACAACTTTCCTTCATTTTCTGATATCAAGTAATTAATAACTCCTTTTATTCTTTTTCTTTGCCAGACAACACTTGGAAACGGTTCACAAAAAAGGGCAGGGGTGAATGGAGTGCGGAGCTTACATTTCAAATTGTGCAAGTAAGTACGACTAGCTAGATCTGCGCATCTACTTGATTCTAGTTTCAATACCATTATCATGGTTGACTATTTTTTTTATTGAAACCATGTTCTCGTAAAGTGATTTCAACAGTGAGACGGGAATAACTTATGTGTATAATATGTCTGCGAGTTCATTCGTCAAACGACCTGTGACAAGGGAAGAGATTTAAACAAACTTCATGTACGTCAACCATCAATTTTATCTTATTACCATCTACTGTCTTTACTTAGTTTTACTAATATATATTGACCACTCTTCTCTATATATGATTGAATGGCTGCGGGGAGGTCTTCTACCAAGCGACCGCGTACGAGCAATTCAAGAGGAAATTGCGGAATTCTTAGATGCAGAGGTCCTAAATGAAAAAAGGAGAATATTATCGCCCTTATACCGTGCTTGGATGAACTTGATTTTGTAATTCAGTCAGCGTTCATGTAATATGCTCGGCATACTTTGATTTTGTAATATAATTTTTCCTTATTTGCTATATATATGTAGTACAATCAAATTGAGTGAAAAACATAAAGTAAAAAGGAAAAGAATAAATAGAAAAACAAACTCTGCCGCGGCAGAGGAGGCGTTCATCCCGGTTCATGTTACAAAATGGGATGAATAGTCCTTCCCACCTCCATGCGCTCCCGGCCACGTGGACTACCCATTCATCCCGGTTGCTAACACAAACGGAACGAATGGGGTGGATGCATTTGTCCCGGTTGCCCCATCCCGGTTCGCCACCCGGGACGAATGGCCCTTACAAACCGGGATGGTAGGCCATGTTTCCACTAGTGGGTTGGACCCACCAGTCAGCAGCTGTATAGCCTCGGTGGTAGAGTGTCAAAAACAAATATCCGTGGGGTCCGGGTCTGGTCCGGATTTTTATCTACACGAAAACAATAACTTAAAATTGTCAAAAAAAATACAATTTCATCACTAAATGAAAGCACGATGTTGTGATAATCATATTAGACGGTTGTAGAATTTTTTGCGTTGAAATTATCATTGGACAAAGTACATCTTCGCAATAGTGTATGAAATCTTACCGCGAACTTTAATCAATCTCTTCCTTTGTGGTAACTTCATGTAATTTATGCGTTTTTTGCACAAAATACATGTTATAAAGCTTCATCTGGCTTTCACAAAATTGCATGTGCCTTTTATTTTCATTTTTATTTCACAAAAAGAGGATTTTTTCATCATGGCATCTACCTGACCATCCGAGTATATTCGTACTATCCGTACATTTGTTGTTTGGCGGGAAAATAGATATTTTATTGCTCACAATTTAGTAATGGGGATGACGGGGATTTCCCCCATTTGCCTCACTACAAATACTTATCTCTTAGCTCTTGTCCCCCCCCCCTCGCCTACATACAAACGCGTCTCGCCGCCACCACCTTCTTTCCTTGCCAAATCCTACCATTCTCCGTCACCGTCCCCTGCGCCGCGTCGACTTCTTTCCTCGCCAAATCTACTCCCATCTACCGGCGATCGTTCATCGTAGACCTTGCATCTCCGCGCTTTAGATCCTCGATCTACGCCCCCATCCGGTGAGGTATTTCTTCCTCTATCGTCGACCTTGCATCTCCACATGGATTTAGGACACATCCACATGGATTTAAGCCTCCTCTGATTCATAGGATTTTCAAAGGAATTTTTGTACGATTCAAAGTATGAATAGATCTCATATATAATCTGTTGATTTTGGAGTCTTTCTAACCAGTTAGGATATTCGGTACTGCATTGACAGGAGAAATTTGGTAGTGTATTGATCACGTTACAGAATAAATTTTGTACTGTTATTAGCATTTTAGAATATATATTTTGTGTATACTTTATTTTCAAATAATTTAACAAGAGATGGCATGTTAATATAGGCTATGTTTGCTATCTTTTCAACTATGAGTAACTTGTATTAATTATTGCGTCCTTTTCAAATTATATAACAGGAGATGGCATGCCCAGTGTACAAAAATGATTGCACAATTAGGAACATTATTCGATCCAGTTTTATTGTCTGTCTATAAGACTCTCACCATAAGTCATTGGTAAGAAAACATATATGTTTAGTGTATTTTATACGAAATAGCGTGTTTACTATTCTGTTCTTTTTACTTGATTTTTTGTTGCAAACACAGTTTGTACCATTTAACATTCTTCATTCCTTCAATGGGATAGTAGGCAAGACTGTGTTGTTTCGTGCGCTCGAGAGCACGTACAACATTGCTCTGTCAAAAGGACGGAGGAGAACCCGGTTGCATGGAGAATGATGGGAAGACTTCATCTCGAAGAACAATCTCAACATGAGAGACATTCTTGTTCTTACTATGTCAGGACCTTATCCTAAGATCTCTGTTGTTCCTATGAATTACAACATCAATAGAGAGGAGAGTAAGGACGATTCGGACACTTCCAAAACCTCAGAGAGTGACGAACAAGACCCATGATCTCAAGATATGAGTAGTACTATTTCTATTTTGTTTCTTAATAATTGAGTACATTTGTTATTGGTGAAAGTCGAATGTTATATTTGTGCGAAAGGTGAACAATGTTGTGTAGACGTATTACTTAATTATGTGCTCTGATTTGCATATTATTAATTATTATTTCAGCCGTATAATCTGATCAGACCGCCCAGACAATATTCTGGACGGTACAACGTTGGAAGCTTTGGAAATGGGAGCTGGCCACGAATTACAACCGACTTCGTTACTGCATAACTAGAGACGACCAGTTTTTATGCCCGCCTCTGCAAAAATATTTTTCGAGACGGCTTTAATTTTCAGCTGCCTGAGGGATTGGGTAACCATAGATGGTTTTTTTAACCGGCCCAGTCCTATGGTGCATTAGAGACCACCATTTAGAGCCGGATTGAGAAACCGGTTCCTGCCTGTGTACCTTGAGAGTTTCTAAAACTCGGTTCGGTACTAGTGCTCTCTCCGGTACAACCTGCCCATCAATGCTAAAATCTCCCTCCCGGTGCCTACTAGCACTGAACACCATATGAAGGTCCTTCTTTTTCTCCAAGTATCTCTCCATCAGTTGTTGTACCAAGAATATGGCTTCCATGGTAGAACTCTTAGGCATGAAACCAAATTAATTTTTTATCACGCTTGCCAATATTCTTAAGCCGGTGCTCAATGACTCTCTCACATAGATTCATTGTTCCAGAAATAACAATGTATGATATATTATAATGTTGCAATCCGCACAAACTAATAATTCGTACATCACATATTTGCAACTTAAACAATACAAGAATTTATTTTAGATAAAGTTTGAAAATATCAATATAATAAGATACACCTTCTTGTGTTGCCGTGCGTCATATCAATTGGTGGCTCACGGACTAGGACAGAAGTCTGTGTGGATGGGAGTTACTTTGGCACTAGTAGTTCCACTGTCCTCTATGTTGTGAGGAGAAACATATCTGGTCTCATCCCCATTGTTGTGAGGTGTTCTAGTGTTTGATTTGCCAAACTTCTTGTTTCTCCTAATCATAACAAGTTGTTCGGCAACCTCTGTCATATCTGGACGTTCTTCTATGTCTTCCTTTAGACAATCCAATGCTAGCTTGCCCATTTCTTCAAGGATAACGATATGCTCTTCAGTTGCAATATCTGTGTCAAACATTGCCTTCCCGCTCTTTTCCTTCTCGTAAACTTTGCGGTACTCGATAATGAGGCTGCATGTTTGGTCATACACATTTCTCTTTCCTGTAATCAGCTCCAAAAGAACTGCTCCGAAGCTGTACACATCACTCTTTTGTGTCAAAAGACCAGTTTTCATGAAAACTGGGTCTATGTAACCCATGCACCCAACAATAGTCTTTGCAATATATTCTTCCTTAAGAAGCTTGGATAACCCAAAATCTGCGATCTTCGGTGTTAAGTTGTCATCGAGAAGTATGTTGTCTGGTTTGACATCACCATGTCTCATGGCTTGAGTTGCATAGCAGTGCATATATCTTAACCCCTCCGCAGACCCAATTGCAATGTCCAAACGGGAGTCCAAGGAAAGTACTTGATTTTTTTTTACATGCAGGATGTCTTGGAGGCTCCCATTTGCAGCAAACTCATACACCAACATTGGAACATCCACCTCCAGGCAGCATCCAATAAGCTTGAGGATGTTCTTGTGGATCATATTCGTCTGGATCTCAACTTCCCCAACAAACTCCTCCTTTGTAGCTTCATCTACCTTGATAGAAGCTTTGACTGCCACCATGGTATTGTCAGGAAGAGTTCCTTTGTACACTTTACCAAAGCTTCCATTTCCAAGGAACTCTGCATTATCTCTTGTGATTTTCCTCATTCCATCCTTTGTGAAAATTTTCAGACCTTTCACGTTCTCAAGCATCTTTCCTCCGTTCTTTTCAAAAAGTTCATCCAGTTTTCTCTTCTGAAGCATAATGAATAATAGAAGGAGGGCCACAACAAGGAAAAATACTCCTAGACATATGCCTACAAGTAACAGACCATGTAAGTCAGTACTCACGACTCACACAAGTATATGCAGTTAATATATTTCGTTAAAAGGGACTAACTAAATTTTTTATCAATATAGAGAGCAACAAGCAGTTTTGTTATATGATTATATTTCCTTGCAAGTAACAAGAAAGTGCATAATAGAAGAAATATTTATATCTTAGAAAATATCGGTATATGTCATTTCTCTAAAAGTATAATCTAAATCGAGAAAAAAAGAACCTAGAAGGAAATTTTCAAAGTAATATGTACCATAAATACTCTGATAGCACTACATATATAAGTTGATTCGGATGGGTCTTTTTTCTTTTTTTCTTTTTTTTCTGGTTGTGTCCATTCTTAATTTCTAGACTAGTCCTTAACATTATGTTGTTATATATATATATAAATGGTGTCATCATGGTATTAATATATTCCCATTGTCGGTATGTCAAGCATTCGAATATTAAATCTGACAAATAAAGGGGATAATGGAAATGAATTTATGTTGTGAAATTTAGAAGGATGCCATATTATAAGAAATTTAAGAAGATTTTCCTAGAAAGAAAAATAATTAATTTTATGTTAGAGGTCATGATTGAACGAGAAAAAGAAGATGGCCAAATTGAGGGGGTTGTCCCACATCTAGTCGATGCCAGATTATCAATCCTTCAATATGAGGATGATACAATTCATTTTATGGAACACAACCTAGATAAAGCAGCGAACCTGAAATTAATGTTATCAACATTTGAGCAAGTATCGGGGTTGAAAATTAATTTCCATAAAATTGAACTGTTTGGTTTTGCGATGCTCAGGATGAAGTTTCTCATTACATCTAGTTATTTGTTTGTGGGCAAGGTCAGTTTACTATTAAATACTTGGGTATTCTAATACACTATAGAAGATTGACTAATGCGGAATAGAAACACGTCGAAAAAAGTCTGCAAACAAGGCTAGCAAGTTGGACGGGAAAGTAACTATATCTGGGTGGAAGATTGGTTCTCATAAACTCGGTGCTAACTAACATGGTACTGTATGTGATATCATTCCTCCGGCTTTCAAATAGAGTGTTACAAATATTGGATTACTTCAGATCGAGATTGTTTTAGTAAGGGGATAGTGAGAAAAAAATCGAATGACTAGATGGAATGTGTTTTGCCGGCTAACGGATCAAGGAGGACTGGGTATTCATGACCTTCATGTCAAAAACACAACTCTTCTGGGTAAGTGGCTTTTTGAGATACTTACAGAAGGTCTGGCAAACACTCCTTAAACGAAAATACATACTCTCAAAGGCTTTATCATTAGAGGTTATTTGGAAACCTGGGGATTCTCACTTTTGGGCTGAACTAATGGAAACTAAGAAACATTTGTTTTGCTTTGGCGTATTTGACATTAAGGATGGATCGGAGATCAGATTCTAGGAGGATAGATGACTACGTAATACCACCCTCCGAGATCAGTATCATGCTCTATACAATATTGTGCGTCATAAGGGAGATACACTTGCCACAATTATGCAAGCTTCGCCTCCCAATGCGACGTTCAGGTGAGATTTAATTGGTCTAAAACTTGTATCTTGGCTGGCCCTAGTCTAAATGTCACAAGGAGCCGATCAGTTTCGCTGGAATCCATCAGGGAATGGAAAATTCTCGGTCGATTCCTTGTATAGGGTGCTAGTTCACTCCGAGGCCCCAGTCGATAATAACAAAAAAAATGGCATATGGAGGTATCTTTAAAGTTGGAAACATTCGCATTGTACCTTCCTAAAGGTGTCATTTAACTAAAGACAATCTTGTCAAGCGTAACTGGCATGGGAGTACGAATTGTATCTTTTGTCCTCACGAGGAAACAATAATACACTTATTCTTCGAGTGCAACCTTCCCTAATCTATTTGGTCAGCTATCCAAAAGGCTTCGAACTTGTATCCACCCACATCCGTTGCAAATGCTTTTGGCAATTGGTTACATGGGAATGGGATAGATAGTAAGTATAGAGAACCATCTTTAGGGTAGGAGCGCTCGCCATTATTTGGTCGCTTTGGCTATGTAGAAATGACAAAGTTTTTAATGATAAAAATTGCTCTCATTCGCAGGTTCTATTTCGTTGCACATGTATTCTTTGTTCGTGGTCCATATTATAACGTTCGGAGCTTCAAGACCTTTTATGGAGCCTTGTGTACGACTGCAAAAGGTGGCAACGGATATTTTTATCTCACATGGATGGCCGCTTGATCTACGGATACGGCCTCCATAAGTGACAATAGTTTACGTCTCTTTGATTGTAATTCGTCTGTTGCTACATTTTTAGTTTTGAGTCGCGGCTGTGTGCATCTTGGTTATGTTATGCAAAGGTAGTGTGTAATGCTTAAACTTCTTAAGGAATAAAAGGCTTTTATAAAAATAAATACGTAGTTTAAAAAACTGTTTATCCTATTTTCACTTAAATGGCTGATGTTTCTAATAATTGTCTGGTGTTTTCGAGAGAGAACAAAATTCGTTACAGCTAGTATGATGGGGCCCTGGAACTTTCATGTAGATATTGGTGATCTAGAAAAAGACATCGACTGCGATTTTCACGCTAGAATATGAAGTGAATGGCTTAAACAATATATATATATATATATATATATATATATAATGTGGTTTTAGTGAGCCTTCGCATTCGTTAATTCTATCAATTGGTTAATTGTTTGCACCATAGCAGCTGGTCGATATATGTTGAATATTAGAAACTAGTCTACTTGTGGAATTAATACGGCAAATTAAACATAGCCCTAGCTAAGATGGCAAGCTAGCTACAGATTATACATGTTATTACGTGATTATATATAATTGAAAATGTGATATTGGGTACATACCAAGGGCAAGCCGTGCTGCGAGAGGGAACTTTGGGGTGCAAGGATTTTGCTTTGGACTACCAACACTGGTGTATCCAGCACGGCATTTGCAGTCGTAGTCACCGTCGGTGTCGTGACATACACCGTGACACGTGTACTGCGAGGGATGGTCACATTCGTTGATATCTGCACATATATATATATATATATATATATATATATATAGAAGGAACGATGAGATGAGATAATGTTTGTAGAAACGAAGATAATACATATATACTAGAGTATTTGTCGAAAGCTGGATTGGATGGAGTGGGCTTACTTTTGCACCCTCCTTCTCCTTGAATGTATGGGTTCCCATGGAAGCCCTTGGTGCAGTTGCAGCTGTATCCGGGGCCATTTGGGGAGTCGAGGCAGGTGCTGTTATTGCTGACGCAGGCGTACCCCGGTTGGTTGGTGACCTCGGCACAGGTCATGTTGCCGACGACGTTGACGTCGCTGTCGCGGATCGCCCAGTCGAGCACCAGCGGCTTTGAGGTGGATGTCTTCATCTTCAGGTCGGCCACGGAGAAGTTGTAGGTGCCCTTCTCAACAATGAAGGCGTACTCGCAGGGGCTGAAGTCGTAACCTACGTGCGTCCAGTATGCACCCATATCAGAGTTCATGAACGCCATGGTGTTGTCGGTGAGCCCGCCCGGGATGTCGATGCGGCAGCAGCCGGTGCCCGCGCAGACTCCGTCCTGGGCGCTCTTCTCATTGTCACAGTACGCCATGCACCCGGTATAGACGCTGAACCCGTAGCGGCCGCTCGGCCCGCTGCTGGTGTAGATGAAGGTCATGCACCCGAGGACGACGAGCTCGTTGCTGGTGTTGGAGATGCGGAACGCGGGGCCGAGGCCGACGTTGCCCTTGAATGTGTCAGTTACGGCCCCGTCGGTGGTGTTGTAGCACTCGAACGCCACGGGCAGCATCACCCGGGCCTCCGCTCGCGGCATCACGCTCAGGCTTAGCACCTCCAGACTGCGGTTCTTGTATGTGTTGGGTAGAACGGGCATAGTATTGCGGTTGATGCAGTTGACCTCAAAGCCCTTGAGGAAGCAGCCGGAGCCGATGCCAAAAGGGAAAGGGATGTCCACGCCGCCGCAGCTCCTCTGGCAGTCCGGCCGCGGCTGGAAGGCCAGGCTATCGGCCAGAACAGCAAGCACGGGCAGCCAGAGTAGCACCGTCCATATTGATGATGGACTCATCACCTTCACGCCACAAACTGCTAGCCGCTTGTGTGATACACCTAATAAGTGTGGTGGTATGTTAATTTAGATGAATGGCCTAGCTACCAAGGCGTTTAAATAGACAAATTGCTCAATTAACAAAGTCAAACAGGCAAGTCCGTCTCTTAGTTTATATTAATCGAGGGTGGGTGATGACGACTGGCGAGTGCTACGTGTGGTGTCTACACGTTATTAGTCATTATTCGGTGGCTGACCATGATGCTCCTTCCCTAATTATCAGTTAGCGTGTAAGCTCCAAATACATGGCTACACTAAATTGCTATTAATGGGCGGCCACTCTGCTAGCTAGTTCCTATGGAGTAATTAACAAGACCTAACATAGTCGTCTCATACAATTCGCACATGTATATATATATATATTTTAGATACCGTACATTTTAGATATGTAGACATCATGAATACCTCGGGTATGTAAATCTTGGATATTTAGTACGTATATATTCCTCTAGGTATGCACATAGTAGGCTATACATACGTAAAAAGTATATATATACATATACGTATATATACATACCTGACAGTATCTGTATACTTGTGTATACATATTCTAGGTATGTAAGGTATGTAGATACCTTGGGTATGTATACCCAAGCGTATATATACGTCATACAAACCCAAGTTCTAGGTATTCAAGATATCCATAATGTACACCTGTATGAATTGAACAGTATTTTGTACAGGAGCATGGGCACCATGGAGCATCTGTTAATTTACCTATATATATATATATATATATATATATATATATATATATTTATTTATATATATATATATACACCCTATTCAGCACCCTGAGTGTAAAAAACTTATTTTGCACCAATAATTTTTTTTATGTTCCCAAGTCAGAAAATTATGTTAGGTATGTAATTATTTCCGTTCGTGTTTGATCTATAAGAGAATACTCGACGTAAAAATGAAAAAAAATATGAATGATAACAACATAAAAATCATAAAAACAACGTAAAATATGTATTTTTTATTTATTTTTTGTAGCGCCACGTAAATAAAAGGTTTACATCATGTATATACACTGGTAGATAATATGCCTGTAGTCCCGGTTCGTCAGGGCCAGTAGTCCCGGCCGCGCAACCGGGACTAGATCTGCGCGATTAAAGACCCCCCCCTATAGTCGCGCCGCTTACGAACCGCGACTAAAGCCCCGGCCACGTGGGCGGGTGGCGGAGCCGGGGGTCGGAGGACCTTTAGTCCCGGTTGGCCACATGAACCGGGACTAAACTTTATTTCGTTTATTTCCTTAATTCATTTGGATTTCTAATTATTTTTCACACCAATTTTTCTCTCCCTTTTTTTCTCTCCCTTTTTTTCACTTTTTTTTCTTCAGAATTTGTATTATTTGCTTAGTGTCTAACTACAATTATCTCTAGTCAAATTACTTACTCGTGGTCAAACTTTCCGCTCGGTCACCCATCCTCCCACTACTCTAGCACTAGCACGCTTAACTTCCGAGTTCCATCCCGTCCCGCATCCAAGTGTTTCGCACGCATGTATGTGATAGTAGTATCATATCAATCTTATTAACATGTTGGTCGAGATGCCACATTTTTTTATTGTTTGAATTTCAAATAAATATTTTAATAAACAAAAGTAATGATGTAATTAATAATTTTGAGTAAATAAATAAACATTAACTTTTTAATTTGTATTATTTCTAAAAATACTATTAATATATCAAAATATTCAGAAAATAAAACTAATTCATTTATAACTCTTAAAAAATACAAATAATATATCAAAAAATTAAGAAAAATAATACTAATTCATTTTAAAATCTTAAAAATACAAATAATATATCAAAAAATTAAGAAAAATAATACTAATTCATTTCAAAATCTTAAGAATACAAATAATATATCAAAAAATTAAGAAAAATAATACTAAGTCATTTTAAAATCTTAAAAAGACCAGTAGGCTCTTCTATTATTTTTAGAATGAGTTCAAAAATATATTTTGAAATAAATCCAACTGGATGAGTTCAAAAATGTATTTTAAAAATTAAGAAAAATAGAACTAAGACTCATGATCTAAAAATACTATTAATATATCAAAATATTCAGAAAATAAAACTAATTCATTACTTTATGTCTTAATCAATCTTGTGCAGTCATTTACTTGACTATACCTATTCATGGCTCCTTCCTAGAAGAAACAACTAAGACTAAAACATGTGCTTCACTAATTGTGATAACCACACGAATTCACTTTGATGATACTATGCCTCCTATACATGATGATTGCAACGAAAATTATGAATGTTTAACTCCACTAACACTAATAAGGATTTTACTGTAGAATATTCATGATGCTACTGTAGATTTCATTTTAGATCATGGGCTTAGTTCTAGTATTGAATAGATATATGTTTTCCTGGCTTAGATTAATTTTTGGTGAACAGATATATAGAACTGTAGTTTTTCTGTTTTGTTTTCTTGATGTGTTTTTGTTTTATTTTCTTGATGTGTTTTTGTTTGTTTGTTTTGAATGTGTGTTTGACATAATATAGAAATAGTATAGCTAGGAATTAATATAGAAATAATAACCATTACACTTTGCAACACTTTGCAAATTTTTCCAAGTCATTTAAAACTAGGAAACAAAAATAGTTTATGAACAACAAAAGACAAGTGAATAGAACACAATCATATCACATTCATAACATAGAGTCTTTACGACACATACACAACATAAGTCTCATAATACAAGCTATGCTTCAAGAGCTACATACTAATTAAGATATCCATTACATACTAAGATATCCATTACATGCATATATCGAACGCATACATCTATAGCTCCGTCGAGTAGATGCGGAACAAATCGTAGGAAACGTATGCATCTATGGCTGCATACTTGACGTTGGTCCAGTCCAGTGGGGTCTTCCCAATGCCTATGATTCCTGGAGGGGAAACGAGACTTCATGGTTTCGTAGCCCTCGTGGATGAAGGCAGTTGCCATGGGAGCCATCCCGGTCTTGGGCCCGTTCAAATCATCAAAATGGATAAGGTCCTGAAGATCAATGTAGTGATCTTCAGGTATCACAATACCCAAGCGCATCAACTTCTGACGGTCTTGCATGGTGTCAACGCTGCAGAAGTCATACCCATTGTTGACAAGAAAATCAACAAGTGTCGGAGAATGCTTTGAACTACTGCAACAACAAAAATTTGATATGTGTTAAATATGTTGCAACACATGTATTCCTCAGATGCAACAAACAAATCGAAGATGCAAGATTGTACGTGTGCGTTACCTTGACCATTGGAAGACCAAAACGACCTCCTTGAACGCAATCTGGATGACGGCAACATCCCGTTGATCCGCCGTATACTCTAGATCAAGCCCGAAGAATCGGTGTTCATCGGGAGAGGAGAAATAGAGTTCAGTCAAATGCGCAAGAGCACCGGGGAGCCTCTCGCAATTGTCGGTGTAGCACACGTCGAGACTTTTGCTGCATGGTGTGGACACATCATATCTCTTCCAAACTTCAGCCATGGTGCTTGGTGGAGGAAGATCGAAGAGAGGGAAGAGAATAGAAGAGAGAAGAAGAAACAGAGACTCGGGTGCGCACTGTAGCAATGGCGCCCTTCTGCCTCTCGCTCGCGAAATAAACCGCCGCGCGGGAGGCGAGCAGTTTGTATCTTTAGTCCCGGGTGGCCAGGGCAACCGGGACTAAAGGCAGGGAGGCCAGCGGCCGGGAACCATTAGTCGCGGGTGGCGACGCCAACCGGAATTAAAACCCTCCACGCGCCTCCACGCGTTTCGCAACCCACGAGGCATGACCTTCGGTCGCGGGTCTCCTCGCGACCCGGGACTAAAACCCCTTTAGTCACGGGGCGCGAAGTTTGGGGACTAATGGGGGCGTATGGAAGGCCTTTTTTCTACCAGTGATATTTTCTTATGTTCTACTCGACATAAGGAATACGACAAAATTTACGTGACGTAAAAATCATGTACGGTTCAAAAGATACAAGGTGGATGTAGAATAACTATATATATATGTGTGTGTGATTTCTCGTTGGCATCCAAATTATGTCGGTGGTGTTGTAGCACTCGAACGCCACGGGCAGCATCACCCGGGCCTCCGCTCGCGGCATCACGCTCAGGCTTAGCACCTCCAGACTGCGGTTCTTGTATGTGTTGGGTAGAACGGGCATAGTATTGCGGTTGACGCAGTTGACCTCAAAGCCCTTGAGGAAGCAGCCGGAGCGGATGCCAAAAGGGAAAGGGATGTCCACGCCGCCGCAGCTCCTCTGGCAGTCCGGCCGCGGCTGGAAGGCCAGGCTATCGGCCAGAACAGCAAGCACGGGCAGCCAGAGTAGCACCGTCCATATTGATGATGGACTCATCACCTTCACGCCACAAACTGCTAGCCGCTTGTGTGATACCCCTAATAAGTGTGGTGGTATGTTAATTTAGATGAATGGCCTAGCTAGCAAGGCGTTTAAATAGACAAATTGCTCAATTAACAAAGTCAAACAGGCAAGTCCGTCTCTTAGTTTATATTAATCGAGGGTGGGTGATGACGACTGGCGAGTGCTACGTGTGGTGTCTACACGTTATTAGTCATTATTCGGTGGCTGACCATGATGCTCCTTCCCTAATTATCAGTTAGCGTGTAAGCTCCAAATACATGGCTACACTAAATTGCTATTAATGGGCGGCCACTCTGCTAGCTAGTTCCTATGGAGTAATTAACAAGACCTAACATAGTCGTCTCATACAATTCGCATATGTATATATATATATATATTTTAGATACCGTACATTTTAGATATGTAGACATCATGAATACCTCGGGTATGTAAATCTTGGGTATTTAGTACGTATATATTTCTCTAGGTATGCACATAGTAGACTATACATACGTAAAAAGTATATATATACATATACGTATATATACATACCTGACAGTATCTGTATACTTGTGTATACATATTCTAGGTATGTAAGGTATGTAGATACCTTGGGTATGTATACCCAAGTGTATATATACGTCATACAAACCCAAGTTCTAGGTATTCAAGATATCCATAATGTACACCTGTATGAATTGAACAGTATTTTGTACAGGAGCATGGGCACCATGGAGCATCTGTTAATTTACCTATATATATATATATATATATATATATATATATATATATATATATATATATATATATATATATATATTTATAATATATATATATATATATATATATATATACACCCTATTCAGCACCCTGAGTGTAAAAAACTTATTTTGCACCAATAATTTTTTTTATGTTCCCAAGTCAGAAAATTATGTTAGGTATGTAATTATTTCCGTTCGTGTTTGATCTATAAGAGAATACTCGACGTAAAAATGAAAAAAATATGAATGATAACAACATAAAAATCATAAAAACAACGTAAAATATGTATTTTTTATTTATTTTTTGTAGCGTCACGTAAATAAAAGGTTTACATCATGTATATACACTGGTAGAAAATATGCCTATAGTCCCGGTTCGTCAGGGCCAGTAGTCCCGGCCGCGCAACCGGGACTAGATCTGCGCGATTAAAGACCCCCCCCCCCCCTATAGTCGCGCCGCTTACGAACCGCGACTAAAGGCCCGGCCATGTGGGCGGGTGGCGGAGCCGGGGGTCGGAGGACGTTTAGTCCCGGTTGGCCACATGAACCGGGACTAAACTTTATTTCGTTTATTTCCTTAATTCATTTGGATTTCTAATTATTTTTCACACCAATTTTTCTCTCCCTTTTTTTCTCTCCCTTTTTTTCACTTTTTTTTCTTCAGAATTTGTATTATTTGCTTAGTGTCTAACTACAATTATCTCTAGTCAAATTACTTACTCGTGGTCAAACTTTCCGCTCGGTCACCCATCCTCCCACTACTCTAGCACTAGCACGCTTAACTTCCGAGTTCCATCCCGTCCCGCATCCAAGTGTTTCGCACGCATGTATGTGATAGTAGTATCATATCAATCTTATTAACATGTTGGTCGAGATGCCACATTTTTTTATTGTTTGAATTTCAAATAAATCTTTTAATAAACAAAAATAATGATGTAATTAATAATTTTGAGTAAATAAATAAACATTAACTTTTTAATTTGTATTATTTCTAAAAATACTATTAATATATCAAAATATTCAGAAAATAAAACTAATTCATTTATAAATCTTAAAAAATACAAATAATATATCAAAAAATTAAGAAAAATAATACTAATTCATTTTAAAATCTTAAAAATACAAATAATATATCAAAAAATTAAGAAAAATAATACTAATTCATTTCAAAATCTTAAGAATACAAATAATATATCAAAAAATTAAGAAAAATAATACTAATTCATTTTAAAATCTTAAAAAGACCAGTAGGCTCTTCTATTATTTTTAGAATGATTTCAAAAATATATTTTGAAATAAATCCAACTGGATGAGTTCAAAAATGTATTTTAAAAATTAAGAAAAATAGAACTAAGACTCATGATCTAAAAATACTATTAATATATCAAAATATTCAGAAAATAAAACTAATTCATTACTTTATGTCTTAATCAATCTTGTGCAGTCATTTACTTGACTATACCTATTCATGGCTCCTTCCTAGAAGAAACAACTAAGACTAAAACATGTGCTTCACTAATTGTGACAACCACACGACGAATCACTTTGACTATTGATACATGCCCCATGATTGCAATGAAAATTATGAATGTTTAACTCCCACTAACACTAATAAGGATTTTACTGTAGAATCTATTCATGATGCTACTGTAGATTTTCATTTTTAGATCATGGGTCTTAGTTCTAGTATTGAATAGATATATGTTTTCCTGGCTTAGATTAATTTTTGGTGAACAGATATATAGAAACTGTAGTTTTTCTGTTTTGTTTTCTTGATGTGTTTTTGTTTGTTTTCTTGATGTGTTTTTGTTTGTTTGTTTTGAAATGTGTGTTTGACATAATATAGAAATAGTATAGCTAGGAATTAATATAGAAATAATAACCATTACACTTTGCAACACTTTGCAAATTTTTCCAAGTCATTTAAAACTAGGAAACAAAAATAGTTTTATGAACAACAAAAGACAAGTGAATAGAACACAATCATATCACATTCATAACATAGAGTCTTACGATCACACATAACACAAACATAAGTCTCACAATACAAGCTATGCTTCAAGAGCTACATACTAATTAAGATATCCATTACATACTAAGATATCCATTACATGCATATATCGAACGCATACATCTATAGCTCCGTCGAGTAGATGCGGAACAAATCGTAGGAAACGTATGCATCTATGGCTGCATACTTGACGTTGGTCCAGTCCAGTGGGGTCTTCCCCCAATGCCTATGATTCCTGGAGGGGAAACGAGACTTCATGGTTTCGTAGCCCTCGTGGATGAAGGCAGTTGCCATGGGAGCCATCCCGGTCTTGGGCCCGTTCAAATCATCAAAATGGATAAGGTCCTGAAGATCAATGTAGTGATCTTCAGGTATCACAATACCCAAGCGCATCAACTTCTGACGGTCTTGCATGGTGTCAACGCTGCAGAAGTCATACCCATTGTTGACAAGAAAATCAACAAGTGCCGGAGAATGCTTTGAACTACTGCAACAACAAAAATTTGATACGTGTTAGATATGTTGCAACACATGTATTCCTCAGATGCAACAAACAAATCGAAGATGCAAGATTGTACGTGTGCGTTACCTTGACCATTGGAAGACCAAAACGGCCTCCTTGAACGCAATCTGGATGACGGCAACATCCCGTTGATCCGCCGTATACTCTAGATCAAGCCCGAAGAACCGGTGTTCATCGGGAGAGGAGAAATAGAGTTCAGTCAAATGCGCAAGAGCACCGGGGAGCCTCTCGCAATTGTCGGTGTAGCACACGTCGAGACTTTTGCTGCATGGTGTGGACACATCATATCTCTTCCAAACTTCAGCCATGGTGCTTGGTGGAGGAAGATCGAAGAGAGGGAAGAGAAGAGAAGAGAGAAGAAGAAACAGAGACTCGGGTGCGCACTGTAGCAATGGCGCCCTTCTGCCTCTCGCTCGCGAAATAAACCGCCGCGCGGGAGGCGAGCAGTTTGTATCTTTAGTCCCGGGTGACCAGGGCAACCGGGACTAAAGGCAGGGAGGCCAGCGGCCGGGAACCATTAGTCGCGGGTGGCGACGCCAACCGGAATTAAAACCCTCAACGCGCCTCCACGCGTTTCGCAACCCACGAGGCATGACCTTCGGTCGCGGGTCTCCTCGCGACCCGGGACTAAAACCCCTTTAGTCACGGGGCGCGAAGTTTGGGGACTAATGGGGGCGTATGGAAGGCCTTTTTTCTACCAGTGATATTTTCTTATGTTCTACTCGACGTAAGGAATACGACAAAATTTACGTGACGTAAAAATCATGTACGGTTCAAAAGATACAAGGTGGATGTAGAATAACTATATATATGTGTGTGTGATTTCTCGTTGGCATCCAAATTATGTAACCACGCCGCGTAGCCAAATTATGTAACCACGCCAAGTAGCCTTTGTTTGAGTACTAAAATGCTTAATCTAGATGAAAGGCTTCCTTTTCAGTTTTTTTAGTCAGAGCAATCATCAATGACCTGGAACTGGGAGATAGTCCCTGATTTAATTTAGCGACCAGCTCCCGTCGAGTCATCGCTCTAATAAATCAAGTAATCCATCCACTTGCTTAAACAGCATGTAGCAACAAGGGGTGGCCTACATTTGAACAGATCCAAGCTAGATGAATTGTAGACTAAGATTAACTTAATGTGAGCATCCCGATGTACGTGGAACAGCATATATGGACAGAGTTGACATATGGACATGTTCTGCAATAGTATATATTTGGCGTCATCAAAACACACGTCATTGGATCCAATCATGATGGCAAGATCCATGGGCTGGCATGCATATTAGTATTTCAGACGTGTGGAAGGGCACTAGTTTTTCATATGCTGTACAAGACAAGCATTATGACCCTTGCGCTTCGAAGGGGACGGGGTTGCATCTCAAGAAGAGTTGACATGTGCACTTGTAAACAAACAACAATATCTAGCTAATTAAATGTCCTACAAAATCAACCATCATTATACTAGTTTTAACTTTTTAGTAGAGACCTGTTAGATTTAAGTAAGACGCCGCGTCTTCCGGTAGATGGACAGGTCTTGGATTTTCGCATTTGAACCGTCTTTGTCGCAGTAAAGTTTTTTTTTTTTTGAGATGGTGGAGTATGAATGGGGGAGCATATCTGATGGTGATACCCTATTGTCAGATGGCAAAATAAGATGAGACGTCATTTGTAAAATCTTCCCAACGGAAGGGAAAGATATCTTCTATGTAAAGGAGCAATTTATCGCCCATTACACTCATTTGTATTTGAAACTCCATCAATGTAGGCTCTAATTCCTACTCCCTTTGTCTCATACTCCCTCTGTTCCATATTAGATGACTCTTTTATAGATGTATCTAGTATTGAAATATGTCTACATACATCTATGTGAAAGTCATCTAATATGGAATGGAGGGAGTATTAATTGTCTCAAAGTTAGAGAAAAGTAGATATGTCTAACACTAAAAATATGTCTACTTTTGTTCAAAATTAAGACAATTAATATGAGACGGATGGAGTACATGACGGTATACCCGTTTCTCTGGTTTAAAAACACTTTCTCAAGATGGTAAGCGCCATCAAAACTGATGCAAGATGATAAGCACCAAATAGTTCCAGATGGTTTAAAACTGAAGTAAGGACCAAACTGTTTTAAAACTAAAGTAAGCACCATATTACAATTGCAAGTGCTTGCTATCCACTTATAGAATAAAACTGTAGAAACACGCAAATTCAAAACAGAGGCTGCAGTAGCAAAACAAACATGATCTCAACAAGAACCATGCTGCACTTACCTAGTGTCCACATGCATATCCTTTTAGAGCAGGCTAAACCACATCCTTTGGAGAATCAGCACTATTTAAGGCTGAACCACGTCCTTTCACTCAACTGCAACACCTCCTTGGTTTGTGCACTTAACAGTAAATTAGAACAAAAACATGACATGATTTAACCAATTAAAACTTCGCTCAATTGTTAGCACATTCATTTGAATGCAGCTGTGAAATGCCGGACACAAGTGCTACTAAGAAATTGCAAAGAATAAAGTCCTGTCCCCTGAAGCTTAGAAGAACAGAATACTTGAGGCGCAATTGTTTCATGCAAGATTTAACTATCAGTTCATGAAGTAATAAAACACTACTTCACATCTCTGTTTTTCTTTTGGAAATTGTTCTAGCAATCAAGGAAGAATTATTTGCTGCAACTGAGGCACCTTCCATATGAAGATCAAAAACAAAAAAGAACACTGCATCGGACATTCTTAAAGAGATGGATCAACCTATCCAAATATGCTAAGCAAACGCTAGCCGTACCATAGGATGGGCTGCTGCACCCAAGTGTAATACATCATTACAAAGTTGTGAAAGCAAGTTTGGAAACAAGATACTGCGAACGCAATATGCGGATGAATATAAAAAAGTAAAATACTATTCTTGTTGACGCTCAAGGTGCATGGAAACTGAAAATACAAATATTGTAATGTTGGAACTGTTGATCGCAATAGTCAATGTGTTCACACTAAGCATGCTCTGATCAGAAACATTTTCTCACTAAGGTCAACATGGTGGGTCCCCCTGGTGTACTGTGTTGTATACAGAAAAGGAAAAGGGAAGAGAGGCAGATAATGATGAGACCAGCTACAGCTCTCGCAAAAAAGATAAGGTCAATGTGTTCACACTAAGCATTTTCCAAGGGATGCTGATACGTCTCAAACGCGTCTATGATTTTTGATGCTCCATGCTTATTTTCTACCCAATACTTTATGTTTTCTACATGATTTCCTTCGTTTTCCGGACGTTTTCATGGACTACCTATTAATGAGATGCCAGTGAGAGTTTGAGTTTTCTATTGTTTTTATATTTCAGAAAAGTTCTTAAAGGAATATTATCGGAATGGGCTGAAAATTTACGGAGAAATTTATTTTCTCGAGATATAAACGGAGTCCAAAAGAGAGCCGGAGGGGAGCCAGGGCGCCCTCAGGTGACCCCCAGGAGTGGCCTACCCTTGACCCGTGCCTAGTGGACCCCTGGTGACCTCAGGCACCGCCTCCTGTCACCTCTTCGCTCATAAATACCCTAAAACCCTGATTCAGAAGGCACCTGATGATTTTTCCAGAAACGCGTCTGATCTCTGCCGCTATCAAAAACCCTAATTTGGGGACATAAATCTCTGTTCTGGAATGTGTCGGGACGGGGAAGTGCCCCCGGAGTCATCTTCATCAACCGTTTTTGCCCCCGTGATGCTTCGTGAGTAGTTTCCCCATGGACTACGGGTTTATAGTAGTAGCTAGTTGGTACTCTCTCCCCCTTTATGTTCAATACCACGGTCTCTCGAGGTGCATCACATGATAGAGATCCATCTAATGTAATGTTATGTGTTGTGTTTGCTGGGATCCGATGAACCACAGAATTATGATTATTTTGTTCATGTCTTTATATGAGAATCTTCACTTATATCCTTAGATTGTTTTAGCGTGTTCTTGCATGCTCTCCGATGTGTATGGTTATCTTGATCACATAATTGTATGCATCTCGAAGAGGGACTATTTATGCTAGATATTGGGTTCATGTCTCCTTTTCATCTGTGCTCGAGTGACAGAAACGTGACGGGTGGAGTATGTGGTGTTGCCACTAGGTAGAAAAAAACGGTGCTTTTGTCTACGGATGATAACCATTGCTTACATTACGTACTTTACTTAATGCAATTGTCTGTTGCACAAAAGTAATCACTTCGTTGCTGCAACTTAATATCAGAGAGATTTGCTGGATAGTTTTCTTGAGGTGGACTATTAGATATAGATGCATCCTAGATAGCAGTCTATATGCCTTGACCTAATGTCTATCATGATAGAACCCGTGAACTATATCTCGTCATAATAGCATTGTTATGCCCCCATTATTTATAAATTTCCTAGATGTAGTTTGTTTATCCAACACTTGTTCTATTGTTTGGAGAGTTTCCACTAGTGAACTTGTGAACCCTTGTCCATCATTTACTATTATAGCTACTGTTTTACATGCTTTTACTACTTGTTTCCTATCTGATCCGTTTATTACAGATTACAAATATCACTTGTTTAACTTCGTATTCCACAACATTAACTATCTTTTCGCTGAACCAGTGCATCTATACAATTTCCATTATATTAGGTGTGTTGAGGACGTAAGAGAAACATCACAACACCACTCCATCCACTGTTTTATTGCACCTTTTATTACTAATATATTTTGCTGGGTGATTCTTAGGTGTGGCTGAATTGACAACTCATCTGCTAAGACTTATAGGTGTTCTTTGGCTCCCCTTATGTCGAATCAATAAATTGGGTTACACCTACCCTCGAAGACTGGTGTGATCCCCTACACTTCCGGGTCATCGGTAGGGCAGTAAATACCTGATTGTAAAACCTTGTGTGCGGTTCTTTCACTCGCGTGATGTCCTCCATAAGGACTATTATGAAATTTCCTCAATATTTCTTCTTGCTCATGCTCAGGTATGCATCTTCTCAAAATTCTATCTACTCCTTATTTTATATAAATGTGGGTCATCCGAGGAATAATGCCTCAAATCATAAACGTATTTCTTCCTCTATTCATAAGTAAAGCTTGGAGGCAAAAAGTTTGACACAATAAAGTTAGCATAATCAGCATACCAAGCATTTTCATTTGAGTTAAGCTTAATTGCAGAAAGTTTTTCATCGGGAAAACTATCATTAACATGAATAGGATCATCTGGAATATTTTCTATTCTAGGGTAATTATCAGCAACAGGATTATCAGGTCCTTTCCTATCAACAATATGCAAATCAAACTCTTGTAACAAGATCACCCATCTAATAAGCCTAGTCTTAGCATATTTCTTATCCATAAGATATTTAATAGCAGCATGATCGGTGTGAATAGTAACTCTAGAGTCAACAATATACTGGTAAAGTTGTCACAAGAAAAAAAACAGCTAGAAACTCTCTCTCTTAGTAGTAGCATAGTTTCTTTGAGCACTATCCAGAGTTTTAATACTCCCTCCGATCTGAATAAAGTGTCGTAAGAAATCACCACGGTATGTGCAACTCGTATATACAACCAGCGACATTCTTTCCAGATCAGAGGGAGTAGCACAATGAATAACATTCAACTTCTTATCAACTCCTACAGCAAAATCACTAGCATCACACATAATTTCAAAAGGTAAATTCTAATCAGGTGGTTGAACAACATGTCCAGTTATTAAAGTTTTCTTAAGAATTTCTAAGGCTTCTTTACAATCGTCATAAAAAACAAAGGGAACTTCTTTTTGAAGAAAATTGGTAAGAGACCTTGAAGTCTTAGAAAAGTTTTTAATAAACCTCCTATAGAAAGCAGCATGACCAAGAAAACTACGAATAACTCTGACGTCCCTATGATAGGGCATCTTCTCAATAACATCAACTTTAGCTTTGTTAACTTTAATGCCTCTTTCAAAAAAAATATGTACAAGAACAATTTCTTCATTAAATATAAAGTGGCATTACTCCCAATTCAATACAAGAGTAGTTTCCTCACACCTCTGCAAAACTTTGTTAAGATTATGGAGATAATTGTCGGAAGAAGTTCAATAGACGGAGAAATCATCCATGAAGACTTCCATAATATTCTCACAAAATCCATGCAAAATAGCAGAAATGCATTTTTGAATAGTAGCTGGTGCATTGCATAAACCAAAAGACATACGTTTCTAAAAGTAAGTACCAAAAGAACAAGTGAAAGTGGGTTTCTCCTGGTCTTGTTTCCTAACATGAATTTGAGAGAAACCAGAATACTCATCTAGGTAGTAGAAGTGAGTATTTTGAGACAACCTTTCTAACATTTGATCAATAAAAGGTAAGGAATAATGATCTTTCTTAGTAGCCTTATTCAATTTTCTAAAATCAATGCACATTCTATAACCTACTACAGTTATTTGAGGAATAAGCTCATTCAGTTTAAGCATGTCCCTTGTATATGTGTTCACTTTTTACATGTTTCTTGTTTCACCTAGCTGCTGCCAGTATGGCCATCTCCTACCCAAAATAGTATTCACTTTTAACATGTTTCTTGTTTCACCTAACTGCTGCCAGTATGGCCATCTCCTACGCCAAATACCAGCTAGTAGCAGTACGAGCTCACTTGTCCTCTGGTTTCCGCTGGACATAGCGGGAAAACTGGCCGGCAGACGCGGAAGCCGCTAATCAGCTGATTAGCTTTCAGGGACAAGGCAGCCGAAGCGGACAGGCCGGCAGCCTGTTCGCATGCATCTTGACCCCTCTGGCTCCCCCTCCCGACCGGGGCAGCCCCACCTATAACCCCCATCCTCTCTCTCCTCCCTCCCACCCTCGCGTATCTTTGCTTCCTCTACCCTAAGAGGTGAGGCCGACCCTCATCGCTTTTTAATCTCGCCGCTCACTAGAGGGATCTCCTACTCGCCAGAATCGGTAATCAGCCGTGTGCTTGTTGCCTCTTGGTCGCTCGCTTTGGTTAGTTGTTTTTTGGGCGAGAGATTTCGATTTCTTTTGGTGAAGGATGAATTTCCATCCTATTGCACGGTGTCGTCTTTGGTTGCTTTGATGATCAGCTCGGTGGGTGGCGAGGATGTGGCTGGACTCCTCCGATTTCCCCCGAGCCACAGGAGACGCCACGTACTCACGGCGGCAGCCTCGACATTAACGAGGGCCATCATGTTCCTTCACCTCCCCGCCTAGTTTGCCTCGTCAAGCCGAAGAAGGAGGCCGGTGTAGCCAAGAAGAAGATACCAGCACCGGTGACATGGAGAGATGAATGCGCCGCACTAGTACAGAAAGGGTCATTTGTGCCGCACCGTTTATTGATTCTGTGACGCACCCTGGGGCCACAGGGGTGCGGCACAGAATCCACGCCACTAAATTACTATTCTATGGCGCACCATCCCTCTGCGCCACAGAAGTGCCAATTCTCTGGCGCACCACCTACCTGCGCCACAGAAATATGAGATTCTGTGGCGCATCAAACTATAGTGCGCCACAGAAATAGTTCTAGGTGCGCCACAGAATAAATATGCTGCATTCGAAATTTAATTTGTTTCTGGTTTAAATACAGGATTATACAGGATTTAAACATGCAGTGATAATTAACAAAGATATTAGACACTGATACTTGACAAACATAGAGTCATCACATTATGTATCATAGATGTGATATACATATAGTCCGACAAGTCGAATGGGTTCAAAGTTAGTCTTACACAACCCATAGTGTTCATCGATCATAGTTTTACATGACATTACTTAGATGGTCACCTCTTAAGCTTGGATGAAATAGACTACAAGCACGGCGATGGTGAGCAAGAGGGGGAGCACGACGGAGGTCTCCATCTTGTTCTTCTTCTTCGATTGGTGGTCCCTCCACTTGGCAACCGCCTCGTGTCTAGTCTCGTATCCTTCATAGCAGTTTCCGCTGAACTTGTGCACCTGTGCTTTACAGTCCTTCCACTCGTCGTAGACTCCTGGAACCCGACCCTCGAACACCACGTAGTACGTCATCTATATAGATAGATAGAAAGCATATTAGTAAGTAATGCAAAAACAGCTAGGCAGAAGGCATATATGTTCACAAAAAGTAGAGCAAGGAAACAATAATAAACCTCAAAGATATACAACATCGATATCACACAAGTTCAAGCTAACTAAGCATAAGTTCAAGCCAACAACAGCTAGGCCTAAGTTTCAAGATAATTAAGCAAGTTTTGTTAAACAAAGTAATGGTAGGCACACCTCGATCAATGAGACCTCTTCCGCGGCGGGAGCAAGCGGAGCGGCGCCGGAAATGGCTTATATAAGTCTTTCATCATCCACGTCCTATGATCAACCTGCCTCTCTAGACGTTCTGGATATCCCTCTGACATAACCCTATGGGATTGTTTAAGGACCCCCCTTTTTTGTTGACATCTTCAATGATTATCTCGGACAACTTGACTTTGATGCGATGAAAGTCTTCAATAAGATCATCCTGTGAGATTTGCCCCGCCATTTTATCGGACCATTCTCGGAGTTTAGCCGGCTGATTCAAGTTATTTGCATCGCGGACAATCCCTTTAAGGTGATGGAGGGCATAGAAGGCCTCCTTCGTGCTCCAAGCCAGCTGCTTGATGCAGGGGAACTCGGTCACGTGCCTGAACCCGTATTTGCCAGTAGCCGGCATGATACATTCTTGTATCTTTTTGAAGGTGCCTACATTTTGGGTGTAGCCATTGATAGCCTCATCGAGAACACCCCTTATTCTGGTGTAGTCTTTCCTCTTTGTCATATTCGACGAGCCGAAGTACTGGGCTAGTGACCACTTTGGGCAAAGCACGATGAGGGTGCAGTATGTGTCCCTGCTCAACACATGCAATTGAAACGGAGTGTCGGCAAGGATAAACAATGGATGAAATCTATAAAAAATACATTAGTTACTGGCCATGGCCACCAACGACATCGAGGGCGCGCTCGCCATGTCACTCGACCTGTATGTGGCCGAAGAGATGGAGCGGCAGCGCCATACTCTGGAAGAGATCACGGAGCGGCACCATGCCACCGAGAAGTGGAGCGTCATGTTGCTCAACGACATCGAGGAGTAGGTGTCTGCGCCGACCAAGCCGTCTGGCGGTGGCGACCCAGGGGCGAGCTGCAGCTACGCCGCCCTGAAGAAGGACGGACCGCCGAGGAACGCCGACAATGATGACGACGGCGACTACACCGACCTCTACAGCCTCCTCCGCATTAACTAGTTTAAGTTTGTATGTTTCTGTTTAAATCCTCTATGTATCCGCCTATATTCGGCCCAATATTAGTGGAATCGCCTATGTTTGTAAAAATTGGGTAAAATTCATCCATTTAGAGTAAAACTCGTTAAAGTTCGGCTATTTCTATTGGGTTTGTGGCTGGAAACCGTCATCCCAAACTAATAAAAAGCACGACAAACTCAAAAGGACACAATTTTTCGTCAAAAAGGGTCTCAAGGGCAGAACGGGTGGAGACACTCTCTGCGCGCCCGGCCCGCCCGGGAAATGGCGCTCCCGCCCGACCCGTCCCCAAAAATCGAAAACCCCACGCACGACAGCTCCCCTCTGTCTCCACCTCCCGACTGTGGCCGCCCCACGTATAAGAGCATCTACAGCCGTTTGCCCCCAGGGCCGTTTTTCGGCGCTAAATAGCGCCTCCTAGGGGTGCTCGGTGCTATTTTTCGCCCTAGGGGGCGTCACTTCCCGGCCGTGCCCCCCCCCCCCAGCCCAACTAGGCGAAATTCGGCAAAAACTATGAAAATGGCGAAATTCGACAAAATTCGAGACACGTTCGGTCGAACATACGCGATTCGATAAGTTTGGACAAATATAGGCGGTTTAAACAATGAAAATAAACTAGTTGATGCCGAGGAGCTAGTAGAAGTTGGTGTAGTCGCCGTCATCGTCGCTCGTCCGCCAATTCTTCGTGGCGGCGTAGCTGCAGCTCGCCCTCGGATCGCCGTCACTGAACTTCTTGGGCGACGGTGCCACCTCCCTGTCGCTGTTGTCGAGAAAGATGACGCCCCACTCGTCGTCGGTGGCCTCCTCCTGGGCGCGCTGCTCGGCGATCTCCTCCAGGGCGCGCCGCTGCCGTGCCATCTCCTCGGCCAGGTACTACGACTTGTACTCGGCGAGCACATAGTCGATTTCGTTGGTGGCCATGGCGGCGCGTTCTTCCCTCCAGGTCGTCGGCTTCTTCTGTGTGGCGATGGGCTCCTTCTTCGGCCTGACGAGGCGAAGATGACCGCCAGAAGGCGATGGTGCGCGGCCACCCTCGTTGATGATGAGGCTGTCGGCGCGGGTGCGCCGTCGGTGCGGCGTTGTCACACCCCACTTTTTTAAAACCAAAAAAATACAGTTGTTGGAGAGTCAAAAGTTAGGGCCAACAAAAACTTTCTGAAATCCTTAATTATTAATTTGGTTTCACCTCTCTTTGCCTTATTTGACCTTGAGTGTTTGTGTTTGATCAAAACCAAAATAAAATGGTTACATAAATATCAAGCTTTGAGCTGAACATATTTTACAAAATCCTCCTGTCATGGTTTGGCTTGACCACTAACTTTATTTAACACCTAAGGAAAACCCCCAAGGATTTAAATTGAAGAACTCTCTTGCTTGAGTGAACTTGTTAAGGCTTGTTATTATCTGCTTATGGTGTGACCTTATCTTGTTTTTTCCTCGAAGTGTCTATATCTGTTTGTGGATGATTGTGAGTTGTTTTAAATGAATGATATCTACAAATAACAAGTCCAGACATCAATAGCATGTTATATCTTATTTCCATCTCATCCTGTGTTCTCTTTAACTTCTTTATTTTGGCCTCCTACCATAATGGAGAGATCTTGATCTTTGTCCAATGTACCATCATGGATATAATGGTACATATCTATAAGTCATATCCAAGTGTTTGGATTGAATATTAGACCCATTTACATTTTCTTCCAAAGCCCTCTTGAGGTCATTCCAACAATAAGGATCATATCCTTGTTATCATGATGCCTTTTGACAGTCTTCCTAAAAATCACTCCTATCTATTTTGAGCTCCATCAACCTTCCCTTGTCATCTTCATGACTTATACATCATATCCATGTGATCCATTTATTTTCCCATGACCATGTGATTATTCTTCTCTCGGGGTTTTGGCCTATTAAATAAACTCCTTTTTTCACCCTTTTACACTAGGTACCTCAAATATTTTCCATAGGATTTTTTTATTAAAAATCACCTTTGTGACCTATATTATATACGCTTTCACCCCAAATAAAAAATACTTGATTTATAAACATTGTCCTATTTATTAAATGTTATTTTCCAAAAGGCCAGAAATGGACTTTTAATGATTTTATTAATAAAAGTATTTATAAAAATTTTGGGGAAGCTCCCCAACATTCCTAGGGTCATATGTGACATAGTTAAAAACATCTGCTTTTCATTTTCAAATTTTTGAAGAAAACATTCCAAAACAGTTTCAACACTTTTTGAATTTTCAAAATTTTGTGAAACAAATATTTTCAGAAAATTAGGGGACCACAACCCATAGACTCAATTTTGATTCTATATCCATTAAACATGTTTTCAAACATATTTTATATACAAAATTATGGAGAAAGCATCCAAAAACAGAAACAGCAGTTTTTGGAAATCTGAAAGTTTTCAAAGAAAACAATTTAAGAAAAGTGGGAGACCACCACTCCCATACTCCCATTTTCATTTCCTACCTCCTAGACATATTTCCATGCATGTGTTGTGTTCAAGAATTTGGAGAAAACAATCACAAACACCTTCTGGCCAAATTCTAAAGAGATCCTTAGGTGGATGATTTTCACTCCATTTTATCTTTATTGGTTTCCTTGAGTTCCTAGTCATCTAGCCCCACCCCGTTGACGTCATTGGACAACCTTGCACTGCTCCCATACCTCTCCCACATCACCTTCATGGCATGAACAGGCACTATGGCATGGGCTGACAAGCCATACCACCTCCCCCATGCCTTGTTGCCTCCTATCCTTATCTTCTGGAGTCCCTGGCTCCCCACGAGCTCACCCATGCCGGCCATCCCTCCCTGGGCCCTCTCCTTCCCCCTCTTTTTCTTGTCTAAGACATGCGGGTGAAGTGTAACAGCCCAATCTTTGGAAGACAGGAAAAAAACTTGTTTTCAATAATCCAAAAATCAGGGCCAACAAAAACTTTTTAATATGTTTGACTTATGCTATGTTTGTGCTGGGTTTGTTAACAACTGACATTAAAACCAATGATCATAACTTTCTTAAAACACAACCCTTGTGATCAAGTCATGACAAGAAAGCTTATCATCTTCATCCATCACACTCTTTTGGCAAAAACCTTTTTGAAAATGTTTCGATTTTAGAAGAGACCCAAAGGCCAAGTTTTGAGAAAACAAAAGATAATTTCCACAACTCTATGAAAAGTATTTTGGAGCGAATCATCTCCAACCTGTTTTCAACCAAGGTTTTTTTGCAAGTATTTCAAAAACTCCTTCTCACTTCCTTCTTTTGCAAAAACAATAAGTGGGGATTATATCACCCCTGTGTTTTACCTCAGTTATATTCTTTTGGGATATATCAAGCTTTGTGTTGAACTTGTTTACGAAATACTCTTGTCATGATGTGACTAATTAACACTTGAGAAAAACACCTAGAAATTAAATTGAAGAACTCAGTTGCTTGAGTGATCTTGTGTGCCTTGTTACTTTATCTACTTGTTGTGTGAACTTATCTTGTGTTTGCTTTGAAGTATTTATTTCTGTTTGTTGATAAGTGTGTGTTGTTTTAAAGTAAATAATACCTAGTAATAACAGAATCAAGCATCAATATCATATTCCATCACATGTCCATATCATCTTCTGTTTTCTTAAAAACCTCCAACTTTGGAGACATGCCTTTATGTCAAAAGTTGTTCAATTCATCAATGTACCTTCTTAGATATCATGTTTAATATCTATACCATCTATCCAAGTTGTTATTTTGGATATTGAAACTCTTTGGTATCTTCTTTCAAAGTCCTTTAGAAGGCATCCCTAAATATTGATCATATCCCTGTTATCTTGATGCACTTTTTCTATGTTACTCAAAATCACTCCTTATTGTTTTCAAGCTCCATCAACCTACCCTTGTCATCTCCATGACTTATATATCACCTACATATGGTCCATTTATTTTCCAATGACCATTTAAATATTCTTCTCTCATGGCTTTTAGCCTATTAAATAAACACTTGTTTTCACACTTTTCCACTTGGTGCCTCAAATATTTTTGAAAGAGTTTCTTATTAAAAATCAATTTTGAGACCTATGTAATATACTCTATCATCCCAACAAAAAAATATGTTTTAAAAAGAATTTTACTATTTATTATTTTCTATTTTCCAAAAGGCCAGAAATGGACTTTAAATTTTTTGTGAAGAAAAGTATTTCCTAAAATCTTGGAAAAATTACCCAGCATGCCTATGGTCATGTGGGACTTATTTATACAAAAACATTTGGAAGTTGTGATGAAAATTTTGGAGAAAACATTTAAGAACTCTTTCTGCCATTTTTTAATATCCAAAATTTGTGAAAGAAATATTTTCAGAAAACCTTGAGACCACCACCCCTAGACTCCATTTTCGATTCTATATCCAATAGACATGATCTTGTACTTTTGTTCTGGTCAAAAATTTGGAGAAAACAATCAAAAACCCTCTCTGATCTTTCTGGTCACTATTGAGAGCAGGCATATCCTGGACTATTCCCACCCTCTCCCCTCCTCTCTCCTGCACCTGGACAATGGCTTTTAGTCCCTCAACACCCTAGACATGGTCTACCTACTCCTTTCTCTTCCTATCACAGCCACCAACAAATGGACAAGGGAGTGATCACCACCCATTTTTCTCATCCACCACCACAGTGCACCACAGGGAGAAACCTTGCTCCAGCAGCCTCCTATAGCCTCCTGTGACTCTCTGGAAGAAACCCACCCCCTCTCCTTGTCTTCTTCTTCCATTACCATGAGCCGGCCATGGCGCTCTGAGCGCACTAGCCACGTCCATCGCGTTCCGCCACTTGGAACACATGCTCGAGCTCAACCCCTCATCAACCCACACCACGAGCTCTCTAGGAACACACTCGTGCCTCTCATTCGTGTCCCCTCGCTCCCCTTCTCCCCGAGCTGTTGTCGAACACCTGCGGGTGTCTGCGATTTCACTCGGCTCCCACTCGCCTCAAACCTCCTCCTCCCCTTTTCTCTCTCCCTGGAGGATCCCCTTGGCATACCTCACACACTGGACATCATGCCCTCTCTCCTTGAGGCCTGCAACCGAGCCGCCATGGTCGCCGTGGGCGCCGTCCACCGAGCTCTGCGGCCAGGCCTTCCCGAGCCTCCTGTTCTCCCTCCTAATCAACCTTCTTCTGAAAAAGCCCTCTCTGAAACTCCGTTACTCAACGAAAACGGGCGGAAACCTCCGTCGGCCACCTCACCGTCGAGCGAAAGGTACAGTGGCTCTCCGCCCTTGCTGATTTCTCCCTTAGACTCCCCTCCCATCCCTATTACCCATGCCAACCCTTAATCCCTTCCTTTTTCATCGCAGGTCCGCCGCCATCCGTGACATGGCCGGCTGCCGCGGATCCCCGCCGAACTCCAGCCGGGAGTCTTCCCCAGCAAGCGCTGGTGGGGGCATCAATCTCGCGCTATCACCCTTGTCCTCCTAGACCTTCTGGCGCATCTCGGAGACCTCCAGAGGGGCGTGCGGCGATTCTCCGGCGAGGCTCCGCCCCTGGCCGCCGTCCCCTGTCCTTTTCCGCCGCCACCTCTTGGTCCTCGCTGATGGACACTGACGCGGCGAAATCTCAGCCGCCGGATCCCCGTCCGACGGGAACATACCCCTTCGGGGCTAGTGAGCCACTGACCGGTGGACCCTATTGGGCCCACGCGTCAGAGGTTTGACTTCCTCCGCTGGCGGGATATCTCCTAGTGGGCCGGCCCAGTGCCGCGCTGCTCCTTCTCGCCCAGCCTGCCTCTGCCTCGGGCCGTTTTTCCACAGATCTGGCCCGATAATATTTTTCTACAGGCTGTATTTTGTTTTTCCTGTAGATCTGTTTTCTGATGCTTGGTTTAAATCGAAATGAAAATGCAAATGAGAAAACCTTGCCAAACCAAAAATCACATATGTAGATCAACTATTTTATAACCCCATCCAACTTGCAGATCCATGTTTTGTGCTGTATTTTAGGAGAAATAAAAGAAATGGCAGAAGCATTCATTTACACCTTTTATTTAATAACTTGAGTTTTATGTATCCAAAACATGCAGACTCAACTGTTATGAGTATCCCTTGATAATGTCCATCTGTGGAAGTTGGCCTTGTGTTGTCTTGAGTTGTTGTTTGAAAATGACATGCATGTTAGTTTTAGGCCAGAGAGCACTTCTGTGAATTGTCTAATTTTATTGCTGATGAATTTTGATGTGAATCCAATTCTGTTGGTTTTCTAGTGACTAATAGAACCTTATACTAGATTTTCATGATTTTAGGAGTTACAGAATAGCCTTGGTGCATTATTTAGTGTTTAGCCCTTTTCTGCATATTATTGATATGCCTTTATTAAATTGTGTGTTATATTGTTTTTGATATAAAATTTATTCCTAGCATGTGTAGGGTATTAATTCATGTTTAAGATGTGTCTTGAGTGTTTCACTGGCATGTTAGGATTTGTTTGTGAAAAACCATGCTTGTTATAGTTTAAAGCTCATAGGGTTGTTTTCCTAGTAATAATAGGTTAAAATCTGTTATTCTTCATATTGGTATGATTACTTGAATAAATACTTTAGTACTGTTTTCCATAGCATAGCTACTGTTATTCTAGCATATTATACTTGCTTGCATGCTTGAGTGATCTCTAGATAAATTTGTCATGCTATGATAGTTTTAGATGATTTTCTGCCATAAGTTGTTATTTGTATGCTTAATTTTTGAGGCATTGATTAGATTGTTATTTTGATATTATTAGCATGTCTAGGTGTTGTTTCTCTGTTATTTAGATGATATCTTATAGATATATCAAGTTAGAATAAATCTTGTTTAATGATCTCTTATGGTCATGCATGTATGCATGTCTAAATAGCCCTTTTGCATCTCTAGTTTTAGTGGTGATTTTGCTTCATGATTATTTTCATATATTGATTGATGCCATGATATTTTTGGGATTGATTTTTCTCTGTTATTAGGTTGCTTAGCCACTGGTTATATTATTTCTCCATGTTTAGAAAAGCATGTGTTACTATGGGCTTGTAGTATTGCCTGTTAATATTTTTCTATGCATGTGTATGTGTTCCTAGGTTGTTTTCTTGTTATTTTGTTCATCCTCATGAATATCCAGAGAGTCATTTAGCCTTATTTGAGCATTATATGAGAGTGGCACACCCACTGGACTCATGCCATTTTGGTTGAGGATCCATAGCACCTATTCTAGTGTTATTCATGTGTGTTTTATGTGCATCTTTTGCTCGTTGGTGTGCACCCTAGTAATATTATTTGTGAGTGTATTTGTTTGATGAAATTCTTGATGTATGTTTACTATTTGCCAATTTATTTCCTTTGTTTGGTTCTGATTGGGTGTTTTCCTTTTTTATTTTACGACGTTAAATAAGGAAGACGGTATTATTTCCCGGAGAGGTTATTATTGCAACTCTTGTTTATTTCAAGAGAAAGACCAACACGGGTGCCAAGGCAAGCCACTCTAAATGCTTGCTTTTGTTTTACGTATCATTATCTATCATGCATGTTTTACTTCTGAAGTTTTACAAATGTTTGATTCAACAACTATCTTCTTAGTAGACTATACCACTACCCATTTTTTTATGTATCTAATATGCTTTATCCACTATATAATCTTGGTGTTACCAAGCCATTTAGATATTTTAGTATCATCACTTCATTCACTTAAGTCCCCTAGTGGACATTTTTACTTGATGTTTTTGGAAAACAAAAGCTTGGAAAAACCCCGAGGAAAGGTGGGACCTTGTCCGAGGGAGGTTCGTGAAGAAGGAAATGTTTTCGACTTGTTTTCCAAAAATGACACATAACCTAGTCTTCGCCGAACAACCAAGCCGTGCAACCACATTACCCCAATATGGGAATGGGGTCTAACTAAAAGCTTGTCGGTGTTAGTCCGTGTCTACCTCCATGTTCTATAGGGGTTAGAGTCCCCCGAACCGAATTGTCGCCAGAAAGGAAAAACATGGGACATTCAGAGTGTGGGGATTATGTTCGCCACCGGTTGCAACAGTTGGGTCTCCTGCCATGGCGGTGTGTTGTTAGGGGAAACCGGATCGATACGGCTGACTCACTCGGTGCCGGGGAGAACAAACCCAGTTGAAGAGGTAGCCATTTACTAGCGTTTGCATAGTGGATAGTTAGGACCAGTTATCTGATGTTTGCATACTGTCTTGGACAGTCCGTGGTTGTTCACGGCGGATGTACTGGATCTTGTGGATTGTGTACACCTCTGCAGAGTAAAACTATTCAGAATAGCCGCGTCCTCGGATATGGACAGTTGAATGGCCATGTAGCTAGCATTGTGTCAATGTTTTTTCGAAAAGCTGGAAGATTGTTTCGGAACTAGTACCTGGGAGGTACGTGGAAAGGGAATCACTATACCTTTGAGGTACTGGAAAAATGCTGCTTTTGAAGTTGTGATCTTCCAAGAAGTTTTGTAAAGAGAATTGTTTTCTTTAATTAGAATGCCTTATCAAAACCTTGTGGACATGCTATATCTACAAGAAAAATTAAATATATTTTGAAGTATCTTCTTCAACAAAGAAAAATAAAACTTGTGCAACTATGATGGGTCTTAAATTCATCATAGCTAGTTGAACTCTAATTACAGCCTTCCTACTACCTTTTTATATGCATACTTGCATGTTTAGCTTTCATTTGGGGTTTCTTGCGAGTACATTCCAATGTACTCACAATGGTTTCGTCCCTGGCTATTGTCTTAGCCAGACTTTGAGCAGAAACCCGGAGGACCTGAAGAAGATGGTGTCGCTGACGACTGTGCGAGCTAGGAACGTCTCCGAGTCAGTAGCCTGTAGGTAGTCAAGGCAATGACTTGGGTTTTCCACAAGTGTGTTTTGTAGACTTCCGTTGTTTTTAGTGTGTGTTCCTGCCATGTGTGGCAGTTGTTTTTCAACTGAGTCATGTGACCAGTTGTGTAAGTCGTGTATTCGTGTAGTGGATGTTGTAATCTGCAATGCCAACTCGAGTATGTTGTTCACGACGAACTGATCATGGGATCGTGAATGTATGCATACTGGAGGCTCGGACTACTAGTCTCGTGTCCCCACATGCAGAGGGAGAGCGCCCACACCCCCACCTCCATGGACCTCCTCTCCCTCAACCCTTCTGGCCTTAGCACCTCCTCCCCACCGCAAACGCCCCAGACAAGGTCCCTCCTGCCCTCTCCTCCCCGAGCTTGCGCGCCATGGTCTTCATGGACCTTCTCCATCGAGCTCTGGCGCTAGACAGATCAGAGTCGCCCCTGTGCTCACCGTCGTGTATCACCGCTCCGCCTACTCCCTAATTTCACTCCTGCACCGAAACCCTCTTCCGTTGTGCGTCCTGTCGCCGGAATCGAGTCGGATGGACCGCCGGCCACCTCACCGTCGAGCAGGAGGTATAGCGGCTCTCCGCCCTCGAAGATTGCTCCCCTGTCCGCCCCTCTCCTCTCTTACACCCATGCCCACCCTAAATTCCTCTCCCGCCCCTCGCAGGTTCGCCGCCATCCATTGCATGGCCCGGCCGCCGCGGATACTCAACGAACACCACCAGGGAGACTCCTCCTGCAAGCCTTGACGGGTGCAGCGAGTTTGCGTTGTCGCGCCGGTCCGTATCAACCTTTCCGCGGCCCCAAGAGATGCCGGGAGTGCTCTCCGGCCATCCTTCGGCAACGCTCCGCCTCGGCCCGCCGTTCCTCTATTTCCCGCAGCCGATTAATGGTTGTCGCCGGCGCGCGTCGATGTGGGCTTCTCGTAACCACTGGATCTGCATCCGATAGATACATTTGAATCCTACGCCTTCTGATCTCAGCCGTAGATTACCGATCAGATGGCAGCATACCGGTTCGGCGCGCGCGCTCGCCAGCGGGCTGGCCTCGCTCTGCGCGGCCCACCCTCCTTCCAGATCTGGCCCGTTAACTTTTTTCAGCAGATGGTTATTTATTTTTCTGCAGTTGTGTTCCTGGCTTGTTACGTTAAATCGAAATGAAAATGCAAACAGGTAAAACTTGACAAACCAAAAATACCAGTGGTAGATCTACTATTTCTTAAACACCTCCAACTTGTAGATCCTTGTTTTGTGCATTATTCTAGGAGTAATGGCATTAATGGCAGAAGCACTCCGTTTCACCATTTTCATCATAACCTTTTTTTAAGTGTCCAAATCTTGCAAACCAAATTGTTTTGAGTAGCCCTGGGATAGATCTATCAGTGAGGCTTGACCTTGCATAAAGGGGAGTTTCCATTTGGAAATACCATCCATTTTGGTAAAAGACCGGTAGGCATTTCTAGGATTTTTAGAGAGAGATTAAAAATGATTTTTGATGTGGATCCAATTGTATGAGCTTGTGTGTGATTAGATCTATGTAATCCTAAATTGTCTTAATGTTTTTGAGCTCTGGATTATTTTTGGTGTGCATTTCAAGAAACAACACCTTTTCTGTTTATTTTAAATCTTGTGTGTTTGTTTGTGAATAAAGGTTTGTTTGCTAGAAACTTGTTTTCAAGCATCTGTAGATGTGTTGATCTCTGTTATTAGGTTTTTTTATTGCAGTACTAGAATTTTAGGAAGTTTGTGCATGTTTGGAAAACAAATAGAAATAGAAATAGTCTCTTTTTGTTTGCTAATATTTTTGTGGAATAGATTTGGTGAGCTAATCTTGCTATGTTTAGTACCTAGGTTTTTCATGTGGTTATGTTGAGTCCAGTACCATTTTGGTACTGATGTGGTGATGGTATCTCCTCTGTTAGCTTGCACATTAGTTTATAGGAGAGCATGTGTAACATTGATTAATTTATTTAACTATGTTGGTTTCACTAGTAAGAGTAGTTGTTTCCATAGAATTATTTTAGTATATTTGCTTACTAGCATGTGTAAGGTGTATGTTCTGTTAGTAGGTATTTTTGTTCGTGTATTTCTTGTTTAGAAAAATGCATCCTTGTAATGTTGTTTGCTTCTCTAGTATTGAATTAGTGTCACCACCAGATATTATGAGTTGCTCTAGTATTGTTGTTTTCCTATTTTATGAGTGTATGACTGCCCTAGCAGGTTTAGCACGTTTTCATTTTTATTATTATGGCCTAGATATTTTAGTTGCTAGTTGTGATTGGTTGTGGAGTACATTAGTTCTCATAGCATGCTTGTGTAGAAAATCTTTCATACTAGTATGCTATTAGTGAACCCCTGTTGTAGTTCTATTTTCTAGCTTTATTATCTCTTGTGATTGTTGTGTTGTAGGGTGTGTCTTATGACCTGTTAACATTGGTTGAACCACTGGTTGGTTTGTTTATATTTATGAGTAAGTGATTCTTTAGTTTTTGTGTGGACTTAAGCATAGTCAGTAACTAGCTTATTCATATGTGGCTTGTTTGCTTGTTGTTTGGAATTGTCTGAGTGTTTACCTTAGCATGAGTATTGTACTTATGTTAGGGTTGTGTTTAGTAGTATCTTGTTACCTATGCATTGGGTTAGTGGTAAACTTGTTTGGTGATAATTGCTTGTGTTGTTGTTAACACCCACTGCCAGGGCTATTGCTTTGAATGATTGTTAGTACCTTAGTAGTCTTACCTTTGTGACCACAAGCTATTCATTTAGCTTCTTAAATGTCTTGATATTAGAGAGGTACACCCACTCCATCTATGATATTTAAGATCTGGAATATGGTTTCTGAATCATATGTATTTCTGGCGATAGTTTTGTACCCTGAGAGTTTGTGAGGTAGTTTTCTCATTAACTTTTTGAGTGATTGCATTAGTATAAGTTTGCTTGTTGTATGTGTTGCTTTGTCTATTGATTGCCTTCATTGGTTCTGAGTGTGTGTCTTTTATTCTTTTACGACGTTAGAAAAACGAAGAAGAAGAAGGAGTCATAGAGTTGTGTGTCAAGTTCAAGCTACTTCAAGGCCAGGGACACAAAGAGTTTTAAGGCAAGCCATCCTGTTGCTTGCTGTTACTACCCTGATCATTATCTATCATGCATGTTTTACTTCTGAAAGTTTTATAAAAACTTTGATTCCCAAAAACTATTTTTTTAGTGACTACTACTACTACTATTAATATTATATAGTATTATGCCAGTAGTTGATACTTGGTGTTACCAAGCCCATAGCCACCATATGGTAATTATTACCATCCAAAAGTATAAGTCCCTAAGCGGACACCCTAAAAATATGTTTTTTGCAAAATAAAGGCTTTATGGAAAACCCGGTGGAAAGGATGAGCCTTATCCACCGGAGGAATGTTGAAGTGGTCATTTTTGGGGAAAAGGTGTTTTACAAAAATGACACATAACCTAGTCTTCGTCGGACAACCTTTACCGTACTGCCACTCTACCCCAATATGGGCACGGGGCTTAACTTGAAGTTTGTTTTCGTTAGTGTGTGTTCTATCTCAATTTGCTATAAGGGGACGAACTCCCACGAACCGAATTGTCGCCAAGTTATGAAACGTGTGACACACAAAGTGAGGGATTAAGTTACCCCCCGGGTGCGACAGTTGGGTCTCCTGCCATGGCGATGTGAGACATGATGCCAGGGAGATTATACTCAACCGAAGAGATTGTCATATTCTAGATTGAAAATAGTGGATGGTTAGGATCGGTTATCTGATGTTTACATACTGTTGTTACAGTCCATGGTTGTTCACGGCGGATGTACTGAATCTGGTGGATTGTGTACACCTCTGCAGAGTCAAACTATTCTGAATAGCCGCGTCCTTGGATATGGACAGTTGAATGTCCATGTAGCTAGCATTGTGTTAATGTTTTCAAAAAGGGGGTTTTTAAAGGGAGTTGGAACATGTGAAGTGTTGAAAGAAGGAACTTTGTACCAATGAGGTACGGATGAAGAAAAACCAGAAGTTGCTTTACAAGAAGTTTTGCAAAGAAAATCTTTCTTTTCTAAACAAAAGTTGGAAGTTGATTCCAAGAAGTTTTGCAAAGAGAAAATTTTCTTTTAACAAAGTTTTTACAAAACCTCTTGTACATGTGATATCTACAAGAGAAAGAAAACTATATTATTTTCTTTTGAAGTATCTTCTTCAACAAAGACATAGAGTTTTAAAATCAACTATGATATATCTTTTATATATCATGGATAGTGAACCCTATGTATAACCTACCTACTCCACCATATAAGCATATTTGCATTCTATAAGCTTCATGACGGGTGTCTTGCTGAGTACATTCAAACGTACTCATATTGGTTTCGTCCCTGGTATTTACTTGCCAGACTTCAAGGAGCAGCCTCAGGAGGAGTTATACGAAGAGGAGTACTACACTGATAGCCTTGCGAACTAGGATCGTTTCCCGGTCAGCAGCCTGTAGGTTAAGGCGTGACTTGGGCCCTAGTACGTTGTGTGTGTTTTGTCTTCCGTTGTGTGTGTTGTGTGCTTGCCCTGCGTGACAGTTTTGTTAGACTTGGTCATGTGACTAAGTCTCTTTTGTAAGTCTTTCTATAATCGTGTAATGGATAATGTATCTGAATGCCAACTTGATATGTTGTTCACGACTGGTGTGATCTGGGATCATGAATGTATGCATATCGGAGGTGTCCTTGAACAGTGGTTCTGGGGGACCTTACAGGCGTCTCGTCTGGCTCGGGCTTGACGGGGGAGAGGGGACTCCTCTTCGTCGAGCCCAAGGAACGGAAGAAGGGAGTCATTGGCGCCGAGCCCGACGAACGGGAGGTCGTCCCCGCTGAGGACAACGAGGACCTGACGGTCATGCCCCTTGGAATCCACAACGCTCTTCGACGCCGAGAAAGAGATGGCCGAGGCCACTCAAGCGGTGCAGAGTTGCCGGCCTAGATGTGGGCGAGGACGACGTCGAGTGTCCGCCCGGGCTCACCCCAACAGGAGCGCCACCCAACGGAGTTCATGCGCCCCCACACGATAGGCGCGCCGTTCATGGAGGCCAGACGATGCTCGCGGCGTTAATGCAAGTACGCCGACCAGACGTAGTGGTTCTCCGGCGCCCAACGGAGGTCCAGCTGGGCTTCGAGAGGCATGGCCGCGCGGATCTCCTCCATGCAGTCCACATCGGTCGGAATCAGCGCCACGGGGACACCTTCGGCGCTCATACTCCAGGTGTCGGGCACGCGGATGTCGGGCGGCATGGGGTAGTACGCCGACTGGAGAAGGTGAGCTTCCAAGTTGTGCAAATGGCGCCGGCCAAAGCCATTTTCCACTGCACCGTCACCGGGGAAGCGCTCAGCCATGGACTCAGGGGGAGAGGAGACGGCGAGAAGAGAGGACTGTGCGGGATTGTGGACGGGAGTTATGGCGAGCGGGGGCGACGAAGTGGTTGTTGCATCCTACCAATGCTGCTTAGTGGCTTTGTTTGATCTGGTAATGAGATCTAGGCACCTGATGGCAAGTTGGTGACATCGTTGTGGTCGTGGTAGAATAGAGTTGACGATCCTATTTGGCATAGACTAGGTCTAGGTTCTAGTTTTGCAAATAATGAATTTGTGCTTCGTGATTTAACTGCTGAGCCGCAGTTTGATTTCTACATTTATCAAGACGTGAGGTTGACATATCTACTCGATTCTTAACTTACAGGGAGTTATGCCGAAACTTCCATATTCTTCTGTTGCTCCAGATTTGATTCTGTTGCAGTTTTTGTTTCTGAATTATAGATATCAACTTATTTATGGAAATGCTTACTCGTTGCACAGTTGAGTGGTGTTCCCAAACACTCTTGCGTTACGATGCTTCCATAGACTCCAACAGGTCACCGTGATGAACATGTCCATGGTGTTCTTTTGCTTCCCTCTAAATCTACCCGGACCGTCAGCCACTAGTTTTCCAGGTTGTCCTCTGTCGAAGGCATCAGCAGCTGTACTCTGAGCCGTCTCGAGCAATTCCGCCAGACTTGTCTAGCAAAAACGCGTTGTAGCAGTAGGTGGTCTGTAGTCTCAATCTCTTGCAGACACATGGGGCAGTTGCTAGGATGTTCCTGCAGTCCATGCCTTTCCCTTCTGTGAGATGTCTAGATCCTATAATGCAATGACAACCACATGAAGATCTTGCACTTGAAAGGTGCCCAGCATCTCCAGACTCCATCAGCTAGGGGGAAGCTGCTTAGACCTTCCATCATTCTCTTGTAGGTGGATCCAGCGTGTAAGAGCCTTTGGCCGCAGCTGGCCAAAAGAACTCATCCTCGTTGGCCTCATCTCGCCAAATCCTCTGCGTGGTAATCTAGAGCCTAATAATTGGTATGCCATGTCCTCACTCATCGGGGTCTTTACGTCATCAATCCACTTGTTATCTCTCAACGCATCATGGACAGTTCTTTTATTCGTCGTTCTCGTATTCACCGCCCTGCATAACAGAGGTGCAATTTCCTAGGTCGCCTCCCCCTCCAGCCATCTATCCTTCCAGAATAGGGTTTTCTTGCCATCTTCGACCCTAATCGACACCAGACTATTGAAAACCTCAGCTGCCAAAGTATCCTTCAGCATAGGGAGCCCATGTCATAGTCTGGAAGCATCCGTTCTCCTGAGCCACTCCCAACGAACCCTCAGCGCCAAACCATGCAGGACTAGGATTTTGACCCCCAAACCTCCGAAGATATAAGGTTTGCAAACGTTCTCCCAAGCCACTAAACATTTCCCTCCACGGGCATGTTCTGATCCCGCCCAGAAGAGGCCTCTCATCCACTTGTCAATATCCTCAAGGAGCCAACAGGGCGCCTCTGCAACCAAGAGATGATGCACTGGCCTAGAAGACACCACGGATTTAAGCAAAGTAAGTCTACCTGCCCTAGCAATCATAGTGCTCTGCCAAGCAGGAACCCAACTCAGCACCTTGTCCAGCATCGGCTGCCATTCTCCCTTGATGAGTGGTCTAAGGGCTAGCTGTAGCCCTAGATACTTGATAGGAAACTTGGTGATGCTGCAATTAAGATTCTGAGCCACCACCATCTCATCCTCCTCAACACCACAGATCAGGGGTGTAGCAGTCTTGGCGTAGTTGACTCTTAGGCCCGAGGCCTATCCAAAGATTCTGAGAATCTGCTGCGAGGCCAACAACTCACTCTCCGCAGGCCTCAGAAAAAGGACCACATCGTTGGCATACATAGATAACCGCTGCACTGCCGAACAACCAACTAAAGGCGTGAACATCCCACACTCCACCGCCTTGGTAACCATACATGTCACCACCTCTATATCTAACACGAAAAGCATAGGGGAGATGGGGTCCCCTTGCCTCAGGCCCCGAGCATGGCGGATTATCCTCCCTGGCACCCCATTAACTAAAACCTTGGTGGTTGCGGTGTAGAGCAAGATCGCTATCTTCCTACACCAGAGCAGTCTGAACCCCAGGTGCCTCATCACTTCGAACAGAAAGGCCCAAGACAAGGAGTCAAAAGCCCAAGAGATGTCCAATTTTAGAAGGACACCCTTCTCTCTCCTAGTGTTTATTTTCCTTGCCATCTTCCTGACCAGGATGAAGTTGTTATGCAGGCTTCTCCCTTTGATAAAGGCCAACTGGTTAGCACTCACCAGACTCCCCAACTTACTTCTTAGACGGTTTGCAAGCAGTTTGGAGAAAAATTTGGAGAAGCTATGCACCAAGCTGATAGGCCTGAAATCCCAGTTTCAATAGCGTCTGGTTTTTTATGGATCAAGGTGATAATTTCCCTATTTAGCTTTGCGAATACTCTGCCGTCCCCGACGGCCAACTTTTGCAAGGCAGCCATTACATCCTGCTTGATGATAAGCCAGGCATTCTGATAGAAAGCCCCAATGAACCCATCCGGTCCCGGGGCCCAGTCTGATGGAAGCTCCTTAATGGTAGCCAAACCTCCTCCTCTGTGAAGGGCCCATCAAGCTCACTAAGATCGTGGGTCAGCAGTCCCACGAACTCAAGGTCAATAGTATGCTCTCTCGTTTGCAACCTCCCAATCAAATCATTGAACGCCTGGAAGAAGGCTTCTTCCTTTTGCATCTGCTCCGTGATCAGAGCGCTCCCCACTCTTAATGCAGATATGAAGTTCTTTTCTCTTCGCCCGTTTGCAACTGCATGGAACGACCATGTGTTGGCGTCTCCATCCTTGAGCCACCTTATTCTGAAATGTTGCCTTGCCATGGTGCGTTCAAGGGAGGAGAGCCCAAGTATAGCAAGCTTCAGCATCCTACGTAACCAGATCTCCCCAGCGGACAAATTTATCTGCTCTTGTGCCACTTTTAATCTCAGAATTATCGTGTTTGCAATAGAAAGTTGGACCTTGATATTACCCATTGTTTTCTGTCCCCAAGACTGCAAGAACGCTGCCAAGTTCCTGAACAGTATGTCGAGGCGCTTGAAAGGATCTACCACATGTGTATCACACACCCATCCCTCCTTCACAGCCTCCTCACAACCCTCCAATCTAAGCCAGAACAGTTCAAACCTAAATCAACTCTTAGGTCTTGTCATTGCATTCAGGGCTAAATGCAGGGGTGCATGGTCTGAGATATTGCTCGAGAGAGCTACAAAAAACAGTTCGGGTACTCGATGTCCCAATCCACAGAGACTAGGGCTTTATCAATGTGTGTCATGGTCCGAGTCACACTCTCATTGCTCCAAGTGTACATGCGTCCATGCAAATAGACATCACACAACTCATGTGTGCCCACAAAATTCCTGAACCTCTCGATCATGTTCCTGTTCCAGCTTGAGTTATTCTTCCCAGCTGCAGACAATATCATGTTGAAGTCTCCAATCAGCACCCACGGTCCCGGTCATAGAGATCTTCTCTCTGAGAGCTCCTGGAGAAAAAGGATTTTCTCCGCATCCTTGTGAGGTCCATAAACCACAGACAGCCACCAGCTCTTATTATCCTTAGTCCTTACTTCGCCAGTCAGCGTGTGCTCATCCATGCTTACATGGGATATGGATAGGACTGTCGAGTCCCAAGCCAGAAGAATACCTCCCCGCCTATCAACTACGGGGAGGAAACAAAAGCCGTCAAAGGACGGTCCAAGACACTGAATCAGCGCATAGCAATCCACATTACTCAGTTTTGTCTCCTGTAGGCAAACTATGTTTACTTGTACAGACTCTACGAACTCTCAGACTGCATCCCTCTTGGCAGGGTCATTGAGGCCCCGAGGATTCCATCTCAAAATACTAATCTTTGTATCCATAAAACAACGAGTAGACTCCAACTCTAGGTACAACACTCTCAGACAGTGTAACATCCCAAGTATGAAAATACCCCTAGAATGTTTGATTCCTTGTTTTATTTCAAGCAATGCATCATGGCATCATGTTTACTTATGGTTTGCATTTGTTTTCCATCTGTTCTGTTCACAACTCAAATTCAAATCTTTTTCAAACATGGTTTCATACTTGCTCTGTTACAACCTTTGGAACCAAAATAACAAACAAAAACAACCCTTTTATTCCTTGTTTTCACTTATGAATTTGTTTCCTCAAATCATTCCTTTTAATTCCACCAATTAAATTCAAACCATTTCCAAATTCTCAAATCAGTACCTTTTAGGAAACCATAAAAATCACCAAACTTTTCTTCCCTCTAAATCATTCTAAAACCCTAGGGGTAACCCTATTTTTCTTTATTCATGTTTTATTAAAGTTTTATTAAACCCAAAAATCCCTCTAATTTGGGTTCAAACACAACACCCCATTTTAAATTACAATTTTTGAAATCCAATTGTGCAATGTGGTTTCTAATTGTTTAAAAAGTTTAACTTAATTTTTCCATAATTTTTCTCAAATAAATCCTTAACAGATTTCTTCCAAAAGCAAAAGTACAAAAAAAAAAAAAGAAAAGAATAAAAACTAACTAAACCTAGCGCGCGCGCAGCAGATAGCTTGGCCCAAGCCCACCTAATCCCTAGCGCGCGCTACCCAGCCCACTCTCTCCCCCACTTACCGTTTCGGCTGCGTCAAGATGCGTGCCGCCCTTCTAATCGCCTTCTTCTCGCGGTACGGCGCGAAATCGGCCGGTGCCACCGCGGCACCGCGCGCGACGCCGGCGGCCGTACCCTCGCGCCGCGCCTATAAAGCCTCCTAGGCACCTGGGAGCAACCCTAGGTCGCTAGGGTTCCGCGCTCACCTCTCCGCGCCGCCATCCTCTCGCTCTGTCGTTCCCCTCTCTCCACCTCTGAATCTCACCGCCGCCGCGCTTCTGAATCCGGCGATGGCGCCGCCACCTCTCCTCCTCCTAGCCTCTAGCCTGCTGGAATCAAACCGCCAACCTTCCCTCTTCGTTTTGGACACGGGATCGCCAACGGTAAGCCTCTGTAACGCCGCCGCGATCCTCGCCCTTCTCCGGCCACCGTGGCGCCATGTTACTGAATCCGAGGTCCTCGCCTCCGTTGCAGGGCCCCTCGTCGTCAATCGCTTGCTGGAATCGCTTCCCCGCGTCTTCCTCTACGCGTTGAACACCAGAGCACACGAGGAGAAGCCCCACAGCCACGCCGCCGTCCTCTTCCCCTCCGACGTCGTCTCCGTCAGCAAGACGTCACCGTCGATCAACCCCACGGTGAGCTCCACCCTTCTCTCCCTCTGTTGCTCTCTGTGCGTGTCCACTGCTTCCAGCACGCACGCGAACGTTCTGATCATCCAGCACAAACACCGCAGCGCCGCCGTGCACGTTCACCTCGCCGCCGGTAGCTCTGTCGAGATTCAGTCGGGCGCGTTCAGTTAAAAGTTCAGTAACGCTTACTGAACCATATCCTCGTTGCTCATCGCTGTCAAACAACGCGCAGCAGCGCAGCTGGTACAGCGCACGCGCAGCGAGCGAGAGGTGCAGGGCTCGAGCCCTGCCCTCGCGGATTAAATCCCGTCTTTTTCGACGCGGTGCTGACAGGGTGGCCCCCCCTGTCAGCCTCTCCTCTGCCACGCCAGCGTGCTGGCCCCGCAGGCCCACAGGGCAGTGCCTGCGGGTATGTTTCCAGCGCGTATCAAAAGTAATACAAGAAATCTGTTTTAAATTTCTATTTCATTTTTAAAATAACAGAATAATCAATAAACTTCAAAATCCAATAACTTTTAATCTGTTAATCCGATAAATAAAAGTTGTATATGAATTCTGATCTAAATTTCCTAAACTTTTCAAATATGCAATTTGTGTTCTGTTTTGAAATTTCAAAATTCAATTTAAATTCAAATCTAAATAATTCAAATGCAATTTGAAATAATTCATAACTAATTCATACTGCTTTCAAATAATTCAAATAAAATATGTTTTTCACACCATTTTGAATGCTCTATTCAAATATAAATTTTGTTTTCTGGTTTGAACAATTTAAATTGCCCAATCTATTTAAATCATGTTTAATTCAATTAAAAAAATTGTTTAATTTTGTTTAATTCATAACTAAATAATCCAAAGTCCAATTTCAAATTGTGAAACATGTAATCCAACCAGAATTTGATGTTCTTTTCAAATATCAACCTTGTTATTTGTTTTGAACATTTTAAATGGTTGAAAACAACAACTACATGTGTACCTCTAATGCACCCAAAATTTTCCAAAAATTAATAACAAACTTTTAAATTGCTACAACCTATTGTAATTTGGTTCTAATGTTGTTATTTTGCTGTTTTTCCTGTTGCATGCATCATACTAATCCATTATCACCTGTTAATTGGAAAACAAATAATCTAACAAAATTCCATGGGCTTGTCATATGCAACTCACAGTTGCATATCAGTCCTTTAAATTGTGTTATCATATCAAATAGGTTATTTTGTTGCATCTATTAAATTGTCATGCATCATAGTTGATTGTGCACAATGCCATGTCAATGTTTGTTTACATACCTGTTTTGTTTGTTTGCTTCTTCTCGGTTAGACGACGACTACGTTGAGACCGACGATCCTTACTACACCACTTCTCAGGACCTAGCCCAGTACGATACTGAGCTGCCAGGCAAGTTATCACTCACATGAATCATCGAGTTCCTTTCCACACTTGCTGTTGATACTATCTGTTGTCTACTATTGCTAGCCCTATGTACCGTTGCTTGTTCTCCGAACCCATCACATGATACCTTGAGCCATGATATGGCCAGCATCTCCATACCTACAGCCTTTGCTTGTGCCTGTTCTTATCTAGCATGCTTAGGGTTGCTTTTACTCGAGTCTGTTGTCGGTTTACTACTGTTACTATCTTATTATCTTGTACCGGGGCTCGTTATTAATCAATCAATCCTGTTAATTGCTAATGGTAATAATAATTTGATGATAAGGCACCGGCAGGAGGCCATGAGTGGTTTTGGAGCCTGCTAGTGTCGACCCTAATAGGAAAAGGGTCTTGTCTACTGATCCATGATGAGCGCACTACCCGCATTTGGGAAGCGAGTATGGGCGCCCCCCCTCAACTTGACCTGATTCGCATCTCGTCCAAATCGCCTCATTTAGTTCGTGTTTTTCCATTTGCCGCATGCATGTTTTTGCGAGCCCAGCGCAGGGTGGAACTTTCGTAGTCGGCATATAGGGGGACACGTTCTTAGAGTGCTATGAGGGTCCATTTTCTTCTGGGCTCGATTAGCCGTGCGCCCAAGGTGCTTTGGGCTTGATGCGGAGAATGGTTGGTTGTGTAGAGTACCCCGCTTGGTGGTTAGCTTCCCATCTGGCGGGTTATTCTTGAGTGTACGGTTACTATGGTGCAACCCTGCAGGGATAATCTTCTCGAGAAGCCGTGTTTTCCGCGGTTATGGATTACTTGGTGAAAGTACTGGCTAACAAGTACTCAGGACAACTTCAACATAATGATCAATCATGTTTCACCCAATGATTAATAACATGACTAGTAATAGGTTATTCACACAATAACTTGATTCACCTTATCACCACTGTGTGAGTTATCCTCGGATTGCTTCTTTGGATAAGGGCGAGATCCAGGATGGGTGTGGTTGAATTTATCTTTCAGTTGGTTACAATCCTCGATCTTATCTTTTCTATTAGCCGGAACTTGTAGTTATATTCTGTAGTTGGTTAGAGCAGCCAGCAGCAACTTTATATCACCCCTTCTTCCGTTGATCCCAAGCATCTATGCTTGTGTTGACGGGTAACTCCTTGATGAAATGTGAGTCTTGCTTGCCAGTACTTGGATGTACTGACCCCGTTGGGGCTGTGGTTTACGCAGAGTTCTACTACGACTACGATGCTTCCCAGGATGGCTACTTCGTGGAGTTTGACGACGCTGCAGACGAGTAGATAGCTGGACCAGGGCAGGATCCAGACCTTCGTGGATGGGCTTCGTTTTCCTTTATGTTCTCAGGCTTCTTAAGCCATGGATTTGTCTGTACTCAGACCCCTTTGTGCTTCCGCTGTTGTAATGAATGTTGTTGGGACATGTGTCCTCTGGATGACTGTATTCGATATTTTCTGCCTTAGTGAAGGCCAGTTGCCCTTATTTCATTCTTTTGTGTCTTAGAGACATTCTGTGTTATCATTCGTACCAAGCTGTTGACGTACCGTGCGTGTTTGATTATGAAGTACGTCGACAGTAGCGCCTTTAGGTTCCTAGCGGATAGTTTACTTCGACGGTGGAAGCGGGGCTTGAGTTGTCGCGCATAAGCGCAGGCCTACCAGGAAGCTGGGACGTGGGAGCATGTTTGCCCCATAATCCAAGCACCTGACTTCCAGTTCGTGCGGAGAGTCCTCTAGAAACCCAGGGTGCGACAAATGGTATCAGAGCCTGTCTGCCTGTAGGATCCCTTTTTACTGGTCGCAGTTGAGTCTAGAAACTATTTTGTAGCTATAGGAAAAATGAAACGTGAGAGTAGGAATCTGCCATTTTTCTTCTTTCCCCACCCACCCACCCTTTTCTGGTAAGGAAGTGAAACGTTGTTTTCTGTTCTCACCTAAACTTTCAAGTTAGGATTTCACGTGTTTTGGGTTCTCTGTAGTACCTCAGGGCTTTTGGTCTCGTTTTCCCGATGTTGCTTCAATATCATGTTCTTTTCAACATCCTTTTCGTCCGTTCAACCTTGTTGTTGTTTTCCACATCCTTCTTTTTCATCTACCGGAGTCTAATCAAAACCTTCCAAATAATCTGCAGATGGGTCTCAACTACTATCCGCAGGTGGTTCGCATGACTCGCTGTGAGAGCACCGCCGGTTTTCGGGAGTTGCTGAGACATGGTTACCTTTCTGGGGTTCCATTGGGCACCAGAGTACCGGGTCTACGAGCACCAGCGAGAGTGTGACCAGACTTGCTACGGGCTATCGTCTACATTCTGTCGGATGATGGCAGGAGCATTGCACACCAGTACGAGGCAGTAGACCACAGTGGATATGGCAGTGCAGCAGGCAGCGTACGTGAGTGTCACCGTTCTCCGTGCTGACTACTGGGGGTTTGATAAGTCCAGTTTTCGTCACATTCCCCGTGGTTACATCACGGCAGCAGGAGCTCACTTCACTATCCACCGTGACATGGATACCTACGAGACTGATAGCTCCAGGCTCCAGGTCACTGCCCAGTTTGCTAGTCACAGTGATGCCGTTGCTTCCGCACTTCTCAGGAGTTTAGCCTCAGTCAGGGAGCAGCTCCACCTTGCTCTCACTCGTCTGGCGACGTACACCACAGATTTTGTTGGAGACGAGCGCTTCGCACGTGTCGTTCAGCCAGCTGGTCTTCCGTTGCCAGATGCTGGAGGTTACGAGCCGATCAGAGGCCCACTTCTCGCCCTCGGAGCCGGTTACACAGGGATTCCCCGCTATGGAGCACAGGGATACGACGCTTTCCACTTCACCACACCGAGAGTTGCTCTCAGAGCAGTTCCTATCTACATGGATCGTCGTGATACCTACTTCCGTGGGATTCCTCCTCACCGTATCTCTCGTCGTACTACTCACCGCCGTCCTGCGTGATGAGCATGGGAGTACCGTTGTATCCATTACTAGCTGTGTCTAGTTTATCCTTTCGTTTTCGAACCATGTGTTGGTCTGTTGGATTCTGATGTATTTGAACATGTGATGATGTACCTGTTGGTTATCTATTCATGCGTCGGAATATCTATCTTTCGGTTACCAAGTCTATCCTTTTCTGTTGTTGTGCTAAAATGAATTTCTGTTCAGGATGCCTCCAACCAGGAACAACCCGCCACCGCCACCACCAATGGGGGAGCTGTTGGCTCAGATGACCCAAGTGGTGACACAGATGGCCCAGATCCAGGCTAACCAGCAACACAACCAGAATGCTCCAAGGGTCACCATCAAGGACTTCCTCAGCTTGGGCCCAAAAGCTTTCGTGGCAACACGTGAGCCCCTGGATGCTGATGACTGGATCCGTGACGTGGCAAGAGCTCTGGAGATAGCTCATGTTGCTGAAGAGGATAAGGTCAAGTACGCCACCTACCTACTGAAGGGTCAGGCAGCTACTTGGTGGGAGAACTACCAGGCCATGAGGGCTGGCTTTCCTATCAACTGGGGATGTTTCAGAGATGCCTTCCTGAAGCACCACATCCCGGATGGTCTCATGGAAAAGATGCGTGAGGAATTCTGCTCTCTCAGACAGGGCAAGCTGGACGTTCTCGGCTACCAGAACGAGTTCAATCGTCTCGCTCGGTACGTGGTGACGAAGTGTCCACGAAGCCAAAAAGATGGCAAGGTTCCGCGAGGTTTTAACCCGGAACTGAAGTACGCTCTCACAAACATCAAGTGCAAGGACTTCGTCGAGCTTGTGAACACCGCGCTCAATGAGGAGAATGGGCGCAAGGCGTTCGAGGAGTCGCGCAAGCACTCGCGTGAGGGTGGTTCCTCCTCCAACATGACCACCCCTCCGCAGAAGCGCCGCATCTGGGTGCCAAATGGTGCTGTCACTCGGGCTCCAAATGCCCAAGCTTCTCAGGCTTTGGTCCCCGCCCACCCAACCCATCTCAGATGCAGGGTCAGAGGTTCCCGATGGGGCAGCCAAGGCCGGGTCCTTCTCGTGTCGTCACTTGCTACAAGTGCAAGGAGACTGGACATTATGCTGATAAGTGCACTCAGAAGCAGCTACCCCTACCTCCTCGCCCCAACACCAACCAGGCTATGGTTCGTGCTCCTCGGCTAAAGCTTCAACTCCAACAATAGGCCTGTCGGGAGGAACGCGAGGGTGAACCATATCAAGGCCGACAAAGCCGAAGAGGCTGCTGACGTCGTTCTCGGTATATTACCCGTAAACTCTATTCCAGCTAAAAGTGTTGTTTGATACTGGAGCATCGCATTCATTTGTGTCAAAGATTTTTGCAAAAAGCATACAACCTAGTTTGGTTCCGCTAAGCAATCAAATGACTGTTCACTCTCGGGACCGCAAATGTTGACTTCCAAGATAAGCATGGACAATGAGATCCTAATTGGAGGTCGTGTATTCCTTGCTTCACTCATGTTGCTGGGAATTCTGACATTGATGTCATTCTGGGTATGGATTGGTTGAAGACCCACAAAGCTAAAATTGACTGTGCTCAAAAGTCAATAACTCTCTCCCACACTTCAGGCCAGATAGTCTATTCTCCATGTGGAACAACTTCTGCTCAGCTGTTCAGCCTTGATGCCAAACCCCTTCCGGCAATTGAAAATGTTCCGGTGGTTTGTGAATTCCCTGACGTCTTTCCAGAAGAGTTGCCAGGGATGCCTCCGGACAGAGCAGTTGAGTTCGTGATCGAGCTTGAGCCAGGTACTGCTCCAATCTCTAAGCATCCATACAAGATAGCTCCTCCTGAACTGAAATTGTTGAAGGAGCAAATCGATATGTATATGGACAAAGGTTTCATTCAGCCTAGTTCCTCCGCTTGGGGTTGCCCAACTCTGTTTGTTGCCAAGAAGGATCAAACTAAGAGACTCGTGGTTGACTATCGTCCTCTCAACGAGAAAACCATCAAGAACAAGTATCCACTTCCTCGTATCGATGATCTTTTTGATCAACTTGCTGGAGCCTCAATATTCTCAAAGTTGGACTTGAGGATGGGTTACCATCAGATAAAGATCAGAAAGGAAGATATTCCTAAGACAGCTTTCACCACAAGGTACGGTCTATATGAATACACCGTCATGTCCTTTGGTCTCACCAATGCACCGGCGACCTTCTCAAGACTCATGAATTCTGTCTTCCATGAATACCTCGACAAGTTCGTTGTGGTATATCTTGATGATATTCTAGTCTACTCAAAATCCGAGGAAGAGCATGGAGAACACCTTCGTCTCACTCTCATGAAACTTCGCGAGCATCGTCTGTATGCCAAGTTTTCTAAATGTGAGTTCTGGATTCCAGAAGTTGCATATCTTGGTCATATCATCTCTGCCAAAGGCATAGCCATTGACCCGGAAAAGGTTAAGGCAATTGTTGATTGGAAACCCCCTAAGACGGTGAAACAAGTTAGAAGCTTTCTTGGCTTGGCTAGCTATTGCCGTCGTTTCGTCCAAAACTTTTCCAAGATTGCTAAACCTCTCACTGATCTCACAAAGAAGGACAAAAAGTTCGTTTGGACTCCACAATGTGATGAGAGTTTCAACCTCCTGAAGACTAAACTCACTTCCACACCTGTTCTAGTTGGCCCCGACACTACCAAACCTTTCCAGATATTCTGTGATGCATCTCTCCAAGGACTAGGAGCAGTCCTTATGCAAGAACGTCAAGTTGTGGCTTATGCTTCACGTCAGTTGAACCCACATGAGCAAAACTATCCCACTCATGATCTTGAACTTGCAGCAGTTGTGTTTGCCCTCAAGAAATGGAGACAATACTTGTTGGGTAACAAAACTGAAATCTTTTCCGATCACAAGAGTCTGAAATACATCTTCACTCAGCCAGATCTGAACCTCAGGCAAAGGAGATGGATTGAGAAGATTAAAGACTTTGATCTCACCATTTCTTACACTCCAGGCAAGGCTAATGTTATGGCCGATGCTCTCAGTCGCAAATCCTATTGCAATAATCTCATGATCATGGAAAGCCAACCTCCACTTCATGAAGAATTCCAGAAGCTGAACCTTGGTCTTGTTCCTGAAGGATACCTTGCTAGCTTGACAGCCAGCCCAACTCTCGAGGACAAGATTCGTTCTGAACAACTTCGTGATAATGAAATCAAGAAGATTGTGGATCACATCAAGGAGGGCAATGATAAATTCAAGTCCTTCTCAATTGATGACAAGGGAACTGTGTTCTTCGAAGGACGCATTGCAGTCCCTCAGATTCAAAGTCTCAAGGATATCATTCTCAAGGAGGCTCATGAAACTCCTCTATCCATTCACCCTGGAAGTACAAAGATGTACCAGGATCTCAAGACTCTGTATTGGTGGTCTGGCATGAAACGTGAAATTGCTCAATACGTTTCTGAATGCGACGTTTGTCAACGTGTTAAGGCAGTCCATCAGAAGACAGCAGGTCTACTCCAACCTCTGAAAATTCCTGAGTGGAAGTGGGACATGATTGAAATGGACTTCGTTACTGGGTTTCCAAAGTCCAAAAAGGGCAACGATGCAATCTTCGTTGTTATTGATCGTCTCACTAAGGTTGCTCACTTCTATGCTGTAAAGGAAACTATCTCAGCTAGCCAGTTAGCAGAGCTCTACACAGCAAAGGTTGTTCCCCTTCATGGTGTTCCATTGGAAATAAGCTCAGACCGTGGAAGTATTTTCACTTCTCATTTCTGGAAAAGCTTTCAAGAAGCATTGGGCACTAAACTTCTGTTCAGCACAGCTTATCACCCTCAGTCTCAAGGGCAAGTCGAAAGAGTCAATCAGATTCTCGAGGATATGCTCAGAGCATGTGGTCTCTCCTTTGGCATGAAATGGGAGGATTGCCTTCCATATGCTGAATTCTCCTACAACAACAGCTACCAGGCAAGCCTAGGCATGGCACCATTTGAGGCACTGTATGGTCGCAGATGCAGGAGTCCAATCAATTGGTCTGGAGCTGGTGAACGTTCACTTCTAGGCCCTGACATTGTTAAGGAAGCCGAGGAGAAAGTTCGTATCATTCGTGACAATCTCAGGATTGCTCAGTCTCGTCAGAAGAGCTATTATGATAGCAAGCACAGGGATATGGTCTATGCACCTGGTGATAAGGCATATCTCCGTGTAACTCCCCTCAGAGGCACTCATCGTTTTGGTGTGAAAGGAAAGCTTGCACCAAGATACATTGGCCCTTTCAACATCCTCTCAAGACGTGCAGAGAATGCTTATCGTCTTGAACTTCCAGAAAAACTATCCAAAGTGCACGATGTGTTCCACGTGTCACAACTCAAGAAGTGTTTCAAAGATCCAGATCGTGCAGTTGATCATGATTCCATTGAGCTGCAAGATGATCTATCTTATGAGGAGCACCCTATTCGTATTCTCGATGAGACCGAGCGTAAGACTCGCAACAAGAGCACCAAGTTCTTGAAAGTCCAATGGTCGCATCATTCTGATAAAGAGGCAACGTGGGAGACCGAAGAGGATCTTCGCAAGAAGTATCCGGACCTGTTCAATTCTCAGTAGGGAATCTCGGGGCGCGATTCCTTCAAGGGGGGGCGTTTTGTAACATCCCAAGTATGAAAATACCCCTAGAATGTTTGATTCCTTGTTTTATTTCAAGCAATGCATCATGGCATCATGTTTACTTATGGTTTGCATTTGTTTTCCATCTGTTCTATTCTGTTTTCACAACTCAAATTCAAATCTTTTTCAAACATGGTTTCATACTTGCTCTGTTACAACCTTTGGAACCAAAATAACAAACAAAAACAACCCTTTTATTCCTTGTTTTCACTTATGAATTTGTTTCCTCAAATCATTCCTTTTAATTCCACCAATTAAATTCAAACCATTTCCAAATTCTCAAATCAGTACCTTTTAGGAAACCATAAAAATCACCAAACTTTTCTTCCCTCTAAATCATTCTAAAACCCTAGGGGTAACCCTATTTTTCTTTATTCATGTTTTATTAAAGTTTTATTAAACCCAAAAATCCCTCTAATTTGGGTTCAAACACAACACCCCATTTTAAATTACAATTTTTGAAATCCAATTGTGCAATGTGGTTTCTAATTGTTTAAAAAGTTTAACTTAATTTTTCCATAATTTTTCTCAAATAAATCCTTAACAGATTTCTTCCAAAAGCAAAAGTACAAAAAAATAAAAACAGAAAAGAATAAAAACTAACTAAACCTAGCGCGCGCGCAGCAGATAGCTTGGCCCAAGCCCACCTAATCCCTAGCGCGCGCTACCCAGCCCACTCTCTCCCCCACTTACCGTTTCGGCTGCGTCAAGATGCGTGCCGCCCTTCTAATCGCCTTCTTCTCGCGGTACGGCGCGAAATCGGCCGGTGCCACCGCGGCACCGCGCGCGACGCCGGCGGCCGTACCCTCGCGCCGCGCCTATAAAGCCTCCTAGGCACCTGGGAGCAACCCTAGGTCGCTAGGGTTCCGCGCTCACCTCTCCGCGCCGCCATCCTCTCGCTCTGTCGTTCCCCTCTCTCCACCTCTGAATCTCACCGCCGCCGCGCTTCTGAATCCGGCGATGGCGCCGCCACCTCTCTCCTCCACCTAGCCTCTAGCCTGCTGGAATCAAACCGCCAACCTTCCCTCTTCGTTTTGGACACGGGATCGCCAACGGTAAGCCTCTGTAACGCCGCCGCGATCCTCGCCCTTCTCCGGCCACCGTGGCGCCATGTTACTGAATCCGAGGTCCTCGCCTCCGTTGCAGGGCCCCTCGTCGTCAATCGCTTGCTGGAATCGCTTCCCCGCGTCTTCCTCTACGCGTTGAACACCAGAGCACACGAGGAGAAGCCCCACAGCCACGCCGCCGTCCTCTTCCCCTCCGACGTCGTCTCCGTCAGCAAGACGTCACCGTCGATCAACCCCACGGTGAGCTCCACCCTTCTCTCCCTCTGTTGCTCTCTGTGCGTGTCCACTGCTTCCAGCACGCACGCGAACGTTCTGATCATCCAGCACAAACACCGCAGCGCCGCCGTGCACGTTCACCTCGCCGCCGGTAGCTCTGTCGAGATTCAGTCGGGCGCGTTTCAGTTAAAAGTTCAGTAACGCTTACTGAACCATATCCTCGTTGCTCATCGTATACTGTCAAACAACGCGCAGCAGCGCAGCTGGTACAGCGCACGCGCAGCGAGCGAGAGGTGCAGGGCTCGAGCCCTGCCCTCGCGGGATTAAATCCCGTCTTTTTTTCGACGCGGTGCTGACAGGGTGGCCCCCCCTGTCAGCCTCTCCTCTGCCACGCCAGCGTGCTGGCCCCGCAGGCCCACAGGGCAGTGCCTGCGGGTATGTTTCCAGCGCGTATCAAAAGTAATACAAGAAATCTGTTTTAAATTTCTATTTCATTTTTAAAATAACAGAATAATCAATAAACTTCAAAATCCAATAACTTTTAATCTGTTAATCCGATAAATAAAAGTTGTATATGAATTCTGATCTAAATTTCCTAAACTTTTCAAATATGCAATTTGTGTTCTGTTTTGAAATTTCAAAATTCAATTTAAATTCAAATCTAAATAATTCAAATGCAATTTGAAATAATTCATAACTAATTCATACTGCTTTCAAATAATTCAAATAAAATATGTTTTTCACACCATTTTGAATGCTCTATTCAAATATAAATTTTGTTTTCTGGTTTGAACAATTTAAATTGCCCAATCTATTTAAATCATGTTTAATTCAATTAAAAAAATTGTTTAATTTTGTTTAATTCATAACTAAATAATCCAAAGTCCAATTTCAAATTGTGAAACATGTAATCCAACCAGAATTTGATGTTCTTTTCAAATATCAACCTTGTTATTTGTTTTGAACATTTTAAATGGTTGAAAACAACAACTACATGTGTGGTACCTCTAATGCACCCAAAATTTTCCAAAAATTAATAACAAACTTTTAAATTGCTACAACCTATTGTAATTTGGTTCTAATGTTGTTATTTTGCTGTTTTCCTGTTGCATGCATCATACTAATCCATTATCACCTGTTGATTAATTGGAAAACAAATAATCTAACCAAATTCCATGGGCTTGTCATATGCAACTCACAGTTGCATATCAGTCCATTTAAATTGTGTTATCATATCAAATAGGTTATTTTGTTGCATCTATTAAATTGTCATGCATCATAGTTGATTGTGCACAATGCCATGTCAATGTTTGTTTACATACCTGTTTTGTTTGTTTGCTTCTTCTCGGTTAGACGACGACTACGTTGAGACCGACGATCCTTACTACACCACTTCTCAGGACCTAGCCCAGTACGATACTGAGCTGCCAGGCAAGTTATCACTCACATGAATCATCGAGTTCCTTTCCACACTTGCTGTTGATACTATCTGTTGTCTACTATTGCTAGCCCTATGTACCGTTGCTTGTTCTCCGAACCCATCACATGATACCTTGAGCCATGATATGGCCAGCATCTCCATACCTACAGCCTTTGCTTGTGCCTGTTCTTATCTAGCATGCTTAGGGTTGCTTTTACTCGAGTCTGTTGTCGGTTACTACTGTTACTATCTTATTATCTTGTACCGGGGCTCGTTATTAATCAATCAATCCTGTTAATTGCTAATGGTAATAATAATTTGATGATAAGGCACCGGCAGGAGGCCCATGAGTGGTTTTGGAGCCTGCTAGTGTCGACCCTAATAGGAAAAGGGTCTTGTCTACTGATCCATGATGAGCGCACTACCCGCATTTGGGAAGCGAGTATGGGCGCCCCCCTCAACTTGACCTGATTCGCATCTCGTCCAAATCGCCTCATTTAGTTCGTGTTTTTCCATTTGCCGCATGCATGTTTTTGCGAGCCCAGCGCAGGGTGGAACTTTCGTAGTCGGCATATAGGGGGACACGTTCTTAGAGTGCTATGAGGGTCCATTTTCTTCTGGGCTCGATTAGCCGTGCGCCCAAGGTGCTTTGGGCTTGATGCGGAGAATGGTTGGTTGTGTAGAGTACCCCGCTTGGTGGGTTAGCTTCCCATCTGGCGGGTTATTCTTGAGTGTACGGTTACTATGGTGCAACCCTGCAGGGATAATCTTCTCGAGAAGCCGTGTTTTCCGCGGTTATGGATTACTTGGTGAAAGTACTGGCTAACAAGTACTCAGGACAACTTCAACATAATGATCAATCATGTTTCACCCAATGATTAATAACATGACTAGTAATAGGTTATTCACACAATAACTTGATTCACCTTATCACCACTGTGTGAGTTATCCTCGGATTGCTTCTTTGGATAAGGGGCGAGATCCAGGATGGGTGTGGTTGAATTTATCTTTCAGTTGGTTACAATCCTCGATCTTATCTTTTCTATTAGCCGGAACTTGTAGTTATATTCTGTAGTTGGTTAGAGCAGCCAGCAGCAACTTTATATCACCCCCTTCTTCCGTTGATCCCAAGCATCTATGCTTGTGTTGACGGGTAACTCCTTGATGAAATGTGAGTCTTGCTTGCCAGTACTTGGATGTACTGACCCCGTTGGGGCTGTGGTTTACGCAGAGTTCTACTACGACTACGATGCTTCCCAGGATGGCTACTTCGTGGAGTTTGACGACGCTGCAGACGAGTAGATAGCTGGACCAGGGCAGGATCCAGACCTTCGTGGATGGGCTTCGTTTTCCTTTATGTTCTCAGGCTTCTTAAGCCATGGATTTGTCTGTACTCAGACCCCTTTGTTTGCTTCCGCTGTTGTAATGAATGATATGTTGGGACATGTGTCCTCTGGATGACTGTATTCGATATTTTCTGCCTTAGTGAAGGCCAGTTGCCCTTATTTCATTCTTTTGTGTCTTAGAGACATTCTGTGTTATCATTCGTACCAAGCTGTTGACGTACCGTGCGTGTTTGATTATGAAGTACGTCGACAGTAGCGCCTTTAGGTTCCTAGCGGATAGTTTACTTCGACGGTGGAAGCGGGGCTTGAGTTGTCGCGCATAAGCGCAGGCCTACCAGGAAGCTGGGACGTGGGAGCATGTTTGCCCCATAATCCAAGCACCTGACTTCCAGTTCGTGCGGAGAGTATCCTCTAGAAACCCAGGGTGCGACAGACAGCACACACAGGCTGTCTCCCCAGGCCTTGCAGCTCACACGCCGGTGGCAGCGCCTTCCCAAAGATCGAGGCGACCACTCTCAAGTGATCCTCCTTCATGGGAGTGTTGAAGAGCCCCCTGAAATCTTGGAGAGCTTCCTCCGTAACTACCATACGCTCGGGTACAATACCAAGGGCCTTCAGAAGAACGTTCTCGGCAGCCGATGCCTTTTTAGGAGGCTTCCCACATGACACTAGTGTCGTCGTGCTACGGGTAACGCGTCTTGGGGTGGCAAGAGCCAAGCCCGAGCACTCTCCCAAAGCTTCCACATTTCGTAGAAGGGGTGAAAGCTCATGACTCCTATAATGTTTTTGGTGATGATAACAACACGGGTATACCCTCTACTAACAATGTTGTTTAAGTGTCTACAGCTGGACTCTCATATAATCAGTGATAATATCCTCGGAGAGATTCACAAAGGATTTATGAAGAAAGAAAAAACTGCAGCCGGGTTATTCAGTCTCTGGCCCCGGAATTTCCGGTGGATATAGGCTGGAATATTCTTGCCCTCTTGATACTTCAAACGACGAAGTCCTGGCCTCCATCTGCGCGTGCACAGAAGCTCGGGCGGAAATTTGCCCGGAAATTTCCAGGGCAAATTTCCAAGCCCTTGGTCCTTAGCAGATTTTGGAGGTGTCGCTGGTACCCGTGCGCTGAAGATGGGGCGGAAATTTGCCCGGAATATTCCGGGGCAATTCCGGCCCCTGGTCCTTAGCGAAAATCCAGTGGGTCACTACTGCCCGCTTGCAGAGATGGGGGCGGATTATTGGCCAAAATTTTCCGGCCCCGGATATTTCAAATATCGGGCCTGACTGCCCTGGAACTTTCCGGTACTAACACCAGAATATTCCGTCCTTGGAGTGCTGCAACAGTCAGAAATTGGAGGAGGCTATAAATAGCTGTCTTCTTCGTCTAGACAGCTTGTTCGTCCATTCCTCTCTCTCCTCCATTGTTCAAGATTCAAAACTCCCTGATCTCCCTCCTCCTCCAACCAAACTCGATGCCCTTACAGGATCTCATGGAGGAGGCCTAGATCTACCTTTCTACCAAGCCAAAAAAGTGTTTTCCCATACCATACCCCTTGGGATCTTGTAATCTCTTGGTTGCTTTGTCATCCTAGAGAAAACCTAGTGCTTGTAGCTTCCACCTTGTAGCAAGAAGCTTCAGATAGTTGAGAGCCTCCATCTAACTTGTGGAGTAGCCTCCCCCTTGTAAAGGTTTGGTCAATGCCTTCAAGTCGACCTCATAGTGGAAACGAGAATCTCCCTCACCGGAGAAGCTCAAGGAGAACAAGGTGTGCACAACCGTGCTATTGAGGAGTGACTAGGTGGCTCCCCACCTCTCCAACGTAGACGTACTTCTTTCAAGAAGGAACTACGGGAAACATATCCTTGACTCCATGTTTTTCACTTGTGGTTATCTTGTGTTGTGCATTTACTTTTGTTGCATACTTTCTTATCACATAGCGTGTCTACCTAGTTTCACATCTAGATAACCAAGTTGTTTACTTTATAAAGCCCATCTAAAAGTGAAAAAGGATTAAAATTTGTAGGTCACCTATTCACCCCCCTCCCCTCTAGTTGAACATTGTGTTCTTTCAATTGGAATCAGAGCTTTGGCTCTTATATCAGGATTAACCGCCTAAGAGTATCATGGCCAACAGAGATGATCCCAAATCCTATAAGGAGGAGGTCTTCAAAATGGCCGAGACTATAGCTAACCTAGCGACAACGGTTGTGACCATTCAACCCCAATTGTCCAAGGTTAGCTCTAGTGTTGGCTCAGAGGTTTCTTCCATCGAGAGGATGTTGGAGAACATGATGGGTAAACCTAAGGGGCGCACGGATTCTCCCCATGTCTCCAATGCGGATAGTTCGGAAGAGGAAACTCTTTCGGACGATACCGAGATCGAAGACAACATTGCCAAATCTAAGGCGAAAGCCACACAAAAGGCTAAGGCAAATGAGAATTCCGGAGGCTCCAAGTCTCAAACGGCTAATGGTTAGGGGTCCAACTCAAAAGTTCCACCACCTCAAAATTATGACTCCATCCATACAATAGTTTCAATGCCACACATTCTTAATGTTGGACTTCCTCCCATGCTTAACACTAATCAGTTATCTTCTTGGAAGTTTGAAATGGAGTCACATATTTCCGGCTCTTGCACTACCTTGTGGAGGAGTGTGATTCATGGGTTTCATCCCCATGACCCAAGCAACTTGATTGCTAGGGAAGATGTGGAATCTCAACTCAACAAGACCGCCCTTGTCATCATTAAAAAGGCTCTTCCAAGGGAGCATCTCACTCACATTCGAGGTTGCAAGACTGCCAAGGAAGCATGGGACAAGCTTGATACTTTGTTTCGAGGAAATGCTAGCATCCAATCATCCAAGTATGATGTGGCCATTGACAAGTTCGAGAACTTTTTTATGCAAGAGGATGAGTCCCCAGAGGAGCTATATAGGAGAGTTGTCACCCTCGCCAATCAATTGAGGGACTTTGGAAAAGAAGAGATCCCCGATGAGTGGATAAAGAGGAAGTTCATCAAATCTATTACACCTTTCGAGAAGAACCTCTCCACTAGCATATGGACAAGAGTGGACTACAATTCCCTCAACTCCATTGGTGTACTTAGTGAATTCATCGCCATATCCCTATCACACAAGAGTGCAGATGATGCTCTCGCTCGCTCAAGAGGAATGGGAAAGTCACCCAATCTTGCATTGAAGTCAAAGGCAATGGCTCGAGTTGAAGAAGTTGAAGAGGAGGATCATGATGAGGAATACTATGAGAACACTTACACCGGCGCTCATAAGTGCATTGCCCTTGCTATGCACGGATATTGGAAGAGATGGGAAGCTCACAAGGCCGGCTCTCCAAGACCTCCACGAAACAAGAACTAAAAAAAGAAGGGGGAGCGACCAAGGACTTGCTACAACTGTGGAAGTGTAAATTATTTCGTAAAGGAGTGCCCTTTTGAGCCAAGAGAAGAAAATGAAGGCAACCTAGTCCGCAAGAACAGGGCCAAGGCTCCACAAAACAAGAACTTCGCTAGAAGAGTGCCAAGGGCTCTTTATGTTAAAGAAGGGGCGGTGTTGGAAACCTATATCTCCGGAGATAAAGAAGAAGATGAAGTTGTAGGTGTGGCCCATGTTTCCATAGCTACCGCCTTATCTCCATCGGTTTCTCTATTTGAATCCCCCAATGAGATTGCGTCTATCTGACCTTCATGTCTTATGACAAAAGCCACTTTGGTATGATCTCCCAACTCCAAGACCATTGTCACTAACCCTCCTTCATTATTCGATTGTGTTGAAAATGTTTGTGAGGATGATAGTGAGGCAAAGGAGCTAGGCATTTGGTTAGCTAGCCTGAAAGGTGAGACTAAAGAGAAAGTGAATGCCCTTTTGCGCCCACTTTGTGATGCTAACTCTCTTGTAGATGAAAAGAAGGAAAGTATCATGACCTTGGAATGCCATGGAGTTCACTCTTGCAATGATAAAGATCTTGAAAAGGCTCATGTAAATGAGTTTTCCATTAGATCCTCCCTTGAGGAGTCTAGTCTTGAAGAGACTTTTGCTATGAGTGTCTCTAAGCTTAGGAAAGATAATGAACAATCTCTTGCTCTTGTTAAAACACTTGAAAATGAAGAGTTGAAGCTAGGAATTGCTCACAAGGAACTTGTTGCTCGTCATGAAAAACTAGAAAAGGAGTTCACATCTCTTAAAGATATTCATGACAAGCTAACCAAATCTCGTGACAATCTTCTAGCTCAACAATCAAATAAGCAAGTCATGTCCTGTTCATCTACTAGCATTAACACTTTGCCTAGCAATTCTTGTGGTGTAACTTATCTTGTAGGAAGTGAGAAGACTCTCAATGAGGTAATTCCTCAAAGAGTCAAGAATGGAAAGGAGGGATTTGGCTATGCAGCTAAGTCAAAGAAGAAGTACAGGAAGAACAAGAAGAAGGTCACCTCTCCCTCACAAGGAGTGAAATTTGTGAAAGAGAGAGAGGTGGTCAAAGACAAGGATACCAACACCATTTTGGGTGTGACACCTCTAGGGGGAGCACCACTCATAATGACTTTGCAGCAAATATAATTCATCTTACGTTCTTATGAAATCTAGAGATGGTCATGTGTATGCTAAATATGTTGGTACTTCTTATGGTGATGATTATCATTGGACTATTTGGGTTACAAAGACCCTTGTTGCTAACAAAAGATGACCCATTCAACGATGGGTACCTAAATCAAGACACTAATCTATTGTAGGGAAGTGCTTCTGGGTCGAGCAAATGGACGATGGATAGTGGTGCATCCCAACATATGACAGGAAGCAATGACGCAATGAGTGAACTTAATCCTCCATTACCTCATTGCAATTGCGTCACTATTGGTGATAACTCCAATCTAAAGGTATTGGGACGAGGCAAGGTAGCTATCTAAAATGATTTATCAATTGAGAATGCTCTCCTAGTCGAGTCCCTTGGTTACAATCTCATCTTGGTCCTTCAACTTGCAAAAAGTTGTTTTACCTCATTCTTTAATAAAGAGAATGTGATTGTCACTTGGAAAACAACTCTTAAAGTAGCATTTGTTGGGCATGTCGAGAATGGCATGTATGTGTGGACTTCTCTAAAGGAGACACGTGTGTCGCGACATGCCTAATGGCTAAAGTTAATGTGGGTTGGCTATGGCATCGCCGGTTAGCTCACACCAATATGAGGACGTTGCATGACCTTCAAAGTGGAAATCATGTTCTAGGACTAACGAATGCTAAGTTTGCCAAAGATCGTGTGTGGATCTCGTGCGTTCTTAGAAAGAAACATGGAGAAGCTCGCCCCACCAAGACCAACATCATCACCTCAAGAATCCTCGAGCTCATTCATTTGGACCTTTTTGGTCCCCTATCATATGATAGTCTTGGAGGCAAGAAGTATTGCTTGGTTTTTTGGATTACTGTTCAAGATATTGTTGGGTGTACTTCTTCAAGAGGAAGAGTGAGACTCAAAAGAGGGTCATCGAGTTCATCACTTTGGTGGAGCGCCAACACAATGCCAACATTATGGCGATCCGGAGTGATAATGGCTCCGAGTTCAAGAACTACACCGTGGAGGGATTTCTTAGCGAGGAGGGGAATTCTCATCAATATTCCACTCCCTATACCCCTCAACAAAATGGTGTGGAGGGAGGAAGAACTGGACACTAATGGACGCGGCAAGGCCCATGATTGCGGAATTTCTTTCTCCATACAACTTTTGGGTCGAGGACATCTCCACCGCTTGCCATGCTAGCAACCAGTTGTATCTCCACAAGATCTTGAACAAGACCCCTTATGAGATTCTCATAGGCAAGAAGCCGGATGTTTCATACTTCAAGGTCTTTGGTTGCAAGTGCTTCATTCGTAAGAGAGGTAAACGCTTGTCAAAATTCGAGAGCAAGTCATATGAGGGCATTTTTATTGGTTATGCCACAAACGCTCACGCCTATAGAGTCTACAACAAGTCCAGCGGACAAGTTGAAGAATCTATAGACGTGGTGTTTGATGAGGATAATGGGTCCCAAGGGGGTCGTATAGATCATGGTTTTGTAGGAGATGCAATACTGCCATCATCATAGGAAGAATGGGGATTGGTGAAATAATCCCCATTGAGGGTTACCGAATGAAGGAGGGAGAAGGACTATGCTCTACTCAAGTGGATCCATTGACTACACCCATTGATACACAAGCTACCCAACAAGATGCACCAAGCCCTCAAGCTACAAATCAAGGCCAAGCTAATGGTCAAGATCATTTCGTCGATCAAGGCCAAGCTAACACTCAAGGCCAAGCTCATACTCAAGGCCAAACTCATAAGGAAGGCCAAGCTCACAATGAAGGACAAGGACAAGACACTCATGTTGGTGATAGAACCCAACACATAAGAGATCCATCTCCCATTGAAGATCAAGATCAAGGAAGAGATGGACATGACTCCGATGACGAAGGTGATGATCAAGCCATATCCAAGGTGTCTTTGGAGGAGTTGCTAGCGCGTAGGGCAAAGAGAAGGCTAGAAAATCTTGCTCGTGCCGGTCACATGGAGGACATGATTCATGGACAAGTTCGTGGAAGGGTAGTCACAAGAAGACAATTGGCGGATTTTAGCAAGGTGCATGCTTTCGTCTCTCACATTGAGCCCAAGAAGGCCTATGAAGCGCTTGAAGATCAAGATTGGCTTGAAGCTATGCACGATGAGCTCAACAATTTTGAGCGCAATAAGGTGTGGAAGTTAGTGCCAAGACCCAAGGATTGCAAAAACTTCATTGACACCAAGTGGATCTTCAAGAACAAGCAAGATAAAGATGGCATCGTCATTCGCAACAAGGCGAGATTGGTGGCTCAAGACTTTTCTCAAGTCGAAGATGTCGATTTCGGTGAAACTTTCGCTCCCTTAGCTCATCTTGAATCAATTCGTATCTTGCTTGCATATGCTTCTCATCACAATTTCAACTACAACAATTGGATGTTAAAAGTTCATTCTTAAATGGTCCTATCCATGAGTTGGTTTATGTCAAGCAACCTCCAGGCTTCGAAGATCCCAACCACCCCGATTATGTCTAGAAACTCGATAAGGCTCTCTATGGACTTAAACAAGCTCCACGTGTGTGGTACGAGCATCTTAAAGAGTTTCTAGTGGATCATGGGTTCAATGTTGGTTTAATCGATCCCACCATTTCGACCAAAAAGGTTGGAGGTGACTTTTTCATATGCCAACTCTATGTGGACGATATCATTTTTGGTTCTACTAACACCGCATTCAATGATGAGTTTTGCAAGCTTATGACGGATAAATTCGAGATGTCTATGATGTGCGAGTTGGAGTATTTTCTTGGCTTTGAGATCAAGCAATACCCCGAAGGCACCTTCATCAAGCAAGCCAAGTATACTCAAGACATGCTCAACCGATTCAATATGCATGATGCCAAGCCTATGAAAACCCCATGTCCACGACTATAGACACCCGAATGGTAAAGAGGTAGATCAAAAGGTATACCGCTCCATGATTGGCTCTTTGCTCTACCTTTGTGCATCTAGACCCGATATCATGTATAGTGTAGGTAAATGTGCAAGGTTTCAAGCCTCTCCGAGGCAAAGTCATTTTGAAGCGGTTAAGCGCATTTTTCGCTATTTGGTTCATACCCCAAACTTTGGTCTTTGGTATCCCAAGGATTCAAGCTTTCAGCTCATTGGGTATTCGGATGCGGACTATGCGGGCGAGAAGACGGATAGAAAGTCTATATCCGGTGGTTGTCAGTATCTTGGTCGCTCATTGGTATGTTGGTCTTCCAAGAAGCAAAATTGCATCACCCTCTCCACCACCGAGGCCGAATATATCTCCACGGCAAGTTGTTGTTCCCAATTTCTATGGATGCGGCAAACTTTGCGAGACTATGGTATCGACTTTGACAAGGTCCCCCTCTTGTGCGACAATGAGAGTGCTATCAAGATCCATGCTTACATGGGATATGGATAGGACTGTCGAGTCCCAAGCCAGAAGAATACCTCCCCGCCTATCAACTACGGGGAGGAAACAAAAGCCGTCAAAGGACGGTCCAAGACACTGAATCAGCGCATAGCAATCCACATTACTCAGTTTTGTCTCCTGTAGGCAAACTATGTTTACTTGTACAGACTCTACGAACTCTCAGACTGCATCCCTCTTGGCAGGGTCATTGAGGCCCCGAGGATTCCATCTCAAAATACTAATCTTTGTATCCATAAAACAACGAGTAGACTCCAACTCTAGGTACAACACTCTCAGACAGCACACACAGGCTGTCTCCCCAGGCCTTGCAGCTCACACGCCGGTGGCAGCGCCTTCCCAAAGATCGAGGCGACCACTCTCAAGTGATCCTCCTTCATGGGAGTGTTGAAGAGCCCCCTGAAATCTTGGAGAGCTTCCTCCGTAACTACCATACGCTCGGGTACAATACCAAGGGCCTTCAGAAGAACGTTCTCGGCAGCCGATGCCTTTTTAGGAGGCTTCCCACATGACACTAGTGTCGTCGTGCTACGGGTAACGCGTCTTGGGGTGGCAAGAGCCAAGCCCGAGCACTCTCCCAAAGCTTCCACATTTCGTAGGGTGAAAGCTCATGACTCCTATAATGTTTTTGGTGATGATAACAACACGGGTATACCCTACTAATGTTGTTTAAGTCTACAGCTGGACTCTATATAATCAGTGATAATATCGGAGAGATTCACAAAGGATTTATGAAGAAAGAAAAAACTGCAGCGGGTTATTCAGTCTCTGGCCCCGGAATTTCCGGTGGATATAGGCTGGAATATTCTTGCCTCTTGATACTTCAAACGACGAAGTCCTGGCCTCCATCTGCGCGTGCACAGAAGCTCGGGCGGAAATTTGCCCGGAAATTTCCAGGGCAAATTTCCAAGCCCTTGTCCTTAGCAGATTTTGGAGGTGTCGCTGGTGCCCGTGCGCTGAAGATGGGGCGGAAATTTGCCCGGAATATTCCGGGGCAATTCCGGCCCCTGGTCCTTAGCGAAAATCCAGTGGGTCACTACTGCCCGCTTGCAGAGATGGGGGCGGATTATTGGCCAAAATTTTCCGGCCCCGGATATTTCAAATATCGGGCCTGACTGCCCTGGAACTTTCCGGTACTAACACCAGAATATTCCGTCCTTGGAGTGCTGCAACAGTCAGAAATTGGAGGAGGCTATAAATAGCTGTCTTCTTCGTCTAGACAGCTTGTTCGTCCATTCCTCTCTCTCCTCCATTGTTCAAGATTCAAAACTCCCTGATCTCCCTCCTCCTCCAACCAAACGATGCCCTTACAGGATCTCATGGAGGGGCCTAGATCTACCTTTCTACCAAGCCAAAAAAGTGTTTTCCCATACCATACCCCTTGGGATCTTGTAATCTCTTGGTTGCTTTGTCATCCTAGAGAAAACCTAGTGCTTGTAGCTTCCACCTTGTAGCAAGAAGCTTCAGATAGTTGAGAGCCTCCATCTAACTTGTGGAGTAGCCTCAACCCCCTTGTAAAGGTTTGGTCAATGCCTTCAAGTCGACCTCATAGTGGAAACGAGAATCTCCCTCACCGGAGAAGCTCAAGGAGAACAAGGTGTGCACAACCGTGCTATTGAGGAGTGACTAGGTGGCTCCCCACCTCTCCAACGTAGACGTACTTCTTTCAAGAAGGAACTACGGGAAACATATCCTTGACTCCATGTTTTTCACTTGTGGTTATCTTGTGTTGTGCATTTACTTTTGTTGCATACTTTCTTATCACATAGCGTGTCTACCTAGTTTCACATCTAGATAACCAAGTTGTTTACTTTATAAAGCCCATCTAAAAGTGAAAAAGGATTAAAATTTGTAGGTCACCTATTCACCCCCCTCCCCTCTAGTTGAACATTGTGTTCTTTCAATTGGAATCAGAGCTTTGGCTCTTATATCAGGATTAACCGCCTAAGAGTATCATGGCCAACAGAGATGATCCCAAATCCTATAAGGAGGAGGTCTTCAAATGGCCGAGACTATAGCTAACCTAGCGACAACGGTTGTGACCATTCAACCCCAATTGTCCAAGGTTAGCTCTAGTGTTGGCTCAGAGGTTTCTTCCATCGAGAGGATGTTGGAGAACATGATGGGTAAACCTAAGGGGCGCACGGATTCTCCCCATGTCTCCAATGCGGATAGTTCGGAAGAGGAAACTCTTTCGGACGATACCGAGATCGAAGACAACATTGCCAAATCTAAGGCGAAAGCCACACAAAAGGCTAAGGCAAAGGAGAATTCCGGAGGCTCCAAGTCTCAAACGGCTAATGGTTAGGGGTCCAACTCAAAGTTCCACCACCTCAAAATTATGACTCCATCCATACAATAGTTTCAATGCCACACATTCTTAATGTTGGACTTCCTCCCATGCTTAACACTAATCAGTTATCTTCTTGGAAGTTTGAAATGGAGTCACATATTTCCGGCTCTTGCACTACCTTGTGGAGGAGTGTGATTCATGGGTTTCATCCCCATGACCCAAGCAACTTGATTGCTAGGGGATGTGGAATCTCAACTCAACAAGACCGCCCTTGTCATCATTAAAAGGCTCTTCCAAGGGAGCATCTCACTCACATTCGAGGTTGCAAGACTGCCAAGGAAGCATGGGACAAGCTTGATACTTTGTTTCGAGGAAATGCTAGCATCCAATCATCCAAGTATGATGTGGCCATTGACAAGTTCGAGAACTTTTTTATGCAAGAGGATGAGTCCCCAGAGGAGCTATATAGGAGAGTTGTCACCCTCGCCAATCAATTGAGGGACTTTGGAAAAGAAGAGATCCCCGATGAGTGGATAAAGAGGAAGTTCATCAAATCTATTACACCTTTCGAGAAGAACCTCTCCACTAGCATATGGACAAGAGTGGACTACAATTCCCTCAACTCCATTGGTGTACTTAGTGAATTCATCGCCATATCCCTATCACACAAGAGTGCAGATGATGCTCTCGCTCGCTCAAGAGGAATGGGAAAGTCACCCAATCTTGCATTGAAGTCAAAGGCAATGGCTCTTGAAGAAGTTGAAGAGGAGGATCATGATGAGGAATACTATGAGAACACTTACACCGGCGCTCATAAGTGCATTGCCCTTGCTATGCACGGATATTGGAAGAGATGGGAAGCTCACAAGGCCGGCTCTCCAAGACCTCCACGAAACAAGAACTAAAAAAAGAAGGGGGAGCGACCAAGGACTTGCTACAACTGTGGAAGTGTAAATTATTTCGTAAAGGAGTGCCCTTTTGAGCCAAGAGAAGAAAATGAAGGCAACCTAGTCCGCAAGAACAGGGCCAAGGCTCCACAAAACAAGAACTTCGCTAGAAGAGTGCCAAGGGCTCTTTATGTTAAAGAAGGGGCGGTGTTGGAAACCTATATCTCCGGAGATAAAGAAGAAGATGAAGTTGTAGGTGTGGCCCATGTTCCATAGCTACCGCCTTATCTCCATCGGTTCTCTATTTGAATCCCCCAATGAGATTGCGTCTATCTGACCTTCATGTCTTATGACAAAAGCCACTTTGGTATGATCTCCCAACTCCAAGACCATTGTCACTAACCCTCCTTCATTATTCGATTGTGTTGAAAATGTTTGTGAGGATGATAGTGAGGCAAAGGAGCTAGGCATTTAATTGGTTAGCTAGCCTGAAAGGTGAGACTAAAGAGAAAGTGAATGCCCTTTTGCGCCCACTTTGTGATGCTAACTCTCTTGTAGATGAAAAGAAGGAAAGTATCATGACCTTGGAATGCCATGGAGTTCACTCTTGCAATGATAAAGATCTTGAAAAGGCTCATGTAAATGAGTTTTCCATTAGATCCTCCCTTGAGGAGTCTAGTCTTGAAGAGACTTTTGCTATGAGTGTCTCTAAGCTTAGGAAAGATAATGAACAATCTCTTGCTCTTGTTAAAACACTTGAAAATGAAGAGTTGAAGCTAGGAATTGCTCACAAGGAACTTGTTGCTCGTCATGAAAAACTAGAAAAGGAGTTCACATCTCTTAAAGATATTCATGACAAGCTAACCAAATCTCGTGACAATCTTCTAGCTCAACAATCAAATAAGCAAGTCATGTCCTGTTCATCTACTAGCATTTAACTTTGCCTAGCAATTCTTGTGGTGTAACTTATCTTGTAGGAAGTGAGAAGACTCTCAATGAGGTAATTCCTCAAAGAGTCAAGAATGGAAAGGAGGGATTTGGCTATGCAGCTAAGTCAAAGAAGAAGTACAGGAAGAACAAGAAGAAGGTCACCTCTCCCTCACAAGGAGTGAAATTTGTGAAAGAGAGAGAGGTGGTCAAAGACAAGGATACCAACACCATTTTGGGTGGTGACACCTCTAGGGGGAGCACCACTCATAATGACTTTGCCAGCAAATATAATTCATCTTACGTTCTTATGAAATCTAGAGATGGTCATGTGTATGCTAAATATGTTGGTACTTCTTATGGTGATGATTATCATTGGACTATTTGGGTTACAAAGACCCTTGTTGCTAACAAAAGATGACCCATTCAACGATGGGTACCTAAATCAAGACACTAATCTATTGTAGGGAAGTGCTTCTGGGTCGAGCAAATGGACGATGGATAGTGGTGCATCCCAACATATGACAGGAAGCAATGACGCAATGAGTGAACTTAATCCTCCATTACCTCATTGCAATTGCGTCACTATTGGTGATAACTCCAATCTAAAGGTATTGGGACGAGGCAAGGTAGCTATCTAAAATGATTTATCAATTGAGAATGCTCTCCTAGTCGAGTCCCTTGGTTACAATCTCATCTTGGTCCTTCAACTTGCAAAAAGTTGTTTTACCTCATTCTTTAATAAAGAGAATGTGATTGTCACTTGGAAAACAACTCTTAAAGTAGCATTTGTTGGGCATGTCGAGAATGGCATGTATGTAGTGGACTTCTCTAAAGGAGACACGTGTGTCGCGACATGCCTAATGGCTAAAGTTAATGTGGGTTGGCTATGGCATCGCCGGTTAGCTCACACCAATATGAGGACGTTGCATGACCTTCAAAGTGGAAATCATGTTCTAGGACTAACGAATGCTAAGTTTGCCAAAGATCGTGTGTGGATCTCGTGCGTTCTTAGAAAGAAACATGGAGAAGCTCGCCCCACCAAGACCAACATCATCACCTCAAGAATCCTCGAGCTCATTCATTTGGACCTTTTTGGTCCCCTATCATATGATAGTCTTGGAGGCAAGAAGTATTGCTTGGTTTTTTGGATTACTGTTCAAGATATTGTTGGGTGTACTTCTTCAAGAGGAAGAGTGAGACTCAAAAGAGGGTCATCGAGTTCATCACTTTGGTGGAGCGCCAACACAATGCCAACATTATGGCGATCCGGAGTGATAATGGCTCCGAGTTCAAGAACTACACCGTGGAGGGATTTCTTAGCGAGGAGGGGAATTCTCATCAATATTCCACTCCCTATACCCCTCAACAAAATGGTGTGGAGGGAGGAAGAACTGGACACTAATGGACGCGGCAAGGCCCATGATTGCGGAATTCTCTTCTCCATACAACTTTTGGGTCGAGGACATCTCCACCGCTTGCCATGCTAGCAACCAGTTGTATCTCCACAAGATCTTGAACAAGACCCCTTATGAGATTCTCATAGGCAAGAAGCCGGATGTTTCATACTTCAAGGTCTTTGGTTGCAAGTGCTTCATTCGTAAGAGAGGTAAACGCTTGTCAAAAAGCAAGTCATGAGGGCATTTTTGTTGGTTATGCCACAAACGCTCACGCCTATAGAGTCTACAACAAGTCCAGCGGACAAGTTGAAGAATCTATAGACGTGGTGTTTGATGAGGATAATGGGTCCCAAGGGGGTCGTATAGATCATGGTTTTGTAGGAGATGCAATTACTGCCATCATCATAGGAAGAATGGGGATTGGTGAAATAATCCCCATTGAGGGTTACCGAACGAAGGAGGGAGAAGGACTATGCTCTACTCAAGTGGATCCATTGACTACACCCATTGATACACAAGCTACCCAACAAGATGCACCAAGCCCTCAAGCTACAAATCAAGGCCAAGCTAATGGTCAAGATCATTTCGTCGATCAAGGCCAAGCTAACACTCAAGGCCAAGCTCATACTCAAGGCCAAACTCATAAGGAAGGCCAAGCTCACAATGAAGGACAAGGACAAGACACTCATGTTGGTGATAGAACCCAACACATAAGAGATCCATCTCCCATTGAAGATCAAGATCAAGGAAGAGATGGACATGACTCCGATGACGAAGGTGATGATCAAGCCATATCCAAGGTGTCTTTGGAGGAGTTGCTAGCGCGTAGGGCAAAGAGAAGGCTAGAAAATCTTGCTCGTGCCGGTCACATGGAGGACATGATTCATGGACAAGTTCGTGGAAGGGTAGTCACAAGAAGACAATTGGCGGATTTTAGCAAGGTGCATGCTTTCGTCTCTCACATTGAGCCCAAGAAGGCCTATGAAGCGCTTGAAGATCAAGATTGGCTTGAAGCTATGCACGATGAGCTCAACAATTTTGAGCGCAATAAGGTGTGGAAGTTAGTGCCAAGACCCAAGGATTGCAAAACTTCATTGACACCAAGTGGATCTTCAAGAACAAGCAAGATAAAGATGGCATCGTCATTCGCAACAAGGCGAGATTGGTGGCTCAAGACTTTTCTCAAGTCGAAGATGTCGATTTCGGTGAAACTTTCGCTCCCTTAGCTCATCTTGAATCAATTCGTATCTTGCTTGCATATGCTTCTCATCACAATTTCAAACTACAACAATTGGATGTTAAAAGTTCATTCTTAAATGGTCCTATCCATGAGTTGGTTTATGTCAAGCAACCTCCAGGCTTCGAAGATCCCAACCACCCCGATTATGTCTAGAAACTCGATAAGGCTCTCTATGGACTTAAACAAGCTCCACGTGTGTGGTACGAGCATCTTAAAGAGTTTCTAGTGGATCATGGGTTCAATGTTGGTTTAATCGATCCCACCATTTCGACCAAAAAGGTTGGAGGTGACTTTTTCATATGCCAACTCTATGTGGACGATATCATTTTTGGTTCTACTAACACCGCATTCAATGATGAGTTTTGCAAGCTTATGACGGATAAATTCGAGATGTCTATGATGTGCGAGTTGGAGTATTTTCTTGGCTTTGAGATCAAGCAATACCCCGAAGGCACCTTCATCAAGCAAGCCAAGTATACTCAAGACATGCTCAACCGATTCAATATGCATGATGCCAAGCCTATGAAAACCCCATGTCCACGACTATAGACACCCGAATGGTAAAGAGGTAGATCAAAAGGTATACCGCTCCATGATTGGCTCTTTGCTCTACCTTTGTGCATCTAGACCCGATATCATGTATAGTGTAGGTAAATGTGCAAGGTTTCAAGCCTCTCCGAGGCAAAGTCATTTTGAAGCGGTTAAGCGCATTTTTCGCTATGGTTCATACCCAAACTTTGGTCTTTGGTATCCCAAGGATTCAAGCTTTCAGCTCATTGGGTATTCGGATGCGGACTATGCGGGCGAGAAGACGGATAGAAAGTCTATATCCGGTGGTTGTCAGTATCTTGGTCGCTCATTGGTATGTTGGTCTTCCAAGAAGCAAAATTGCATCACCCTCTCCACCACCGAGGCCGAATATATCTCCACGGCAAGTTGTTGTTCCCAATTTCTATGGATGCGGCAAACTTTGCGAGACTATGGTATCGACTTTGACAAGGTCCCCCTCTTGTGCGACAATGAGAGTGCTATCAAGATCGCCTACAATCCGGTTCTTCACTCCAAGACGAAGTGCATTGAAATTCGACATCACTTCATTCTGGATCATGTTGAGAAGGACGATATTGATCTCTCCTATGTGCCGACCAAGGATCAACTTGCGAATATCTTCACGAAGGCCCTTGATGAACCAAGGTTTCGGGGTTACAGGAATGAACTAAATGTGATTGATGCGTCTAACTTCACTTGAACCCTTGCATAAATACCTTCACTACACATGTTATCTAGGTTTAGATGTAGGCATGGACATAGGGGGCGTATTTCAACTCATGAACCAACACTCCTCCTATCATGCACAAAACAATCAAAACTTCGTGCATATCTAGTCATTATGTGACTTATTGTGCTTTAACGTGAGTCATGCTTTTGGGCCCAAGATATATCTTCGCGGCTCCTTGGTATACACTCAAACATGGTGGCTCCGGCCACCAACATTTCTTTCTTTGTTGTGTTATGTGTCTCTTTTGCTCTCTTTTCGTTTTTGTGTTTACCGTTGTTGTTGATTTTCTCGTTTTTGGAGGCTCATATTTTATCTCTTCTATTGCCAAATCTCAATGTGTGGGAACCCCGGAAATTCCGGCCTAAGGCCCGGAAATTTCCGGCCCCATGATACTTTTCTTGAAAATTTCCCTCATTTCCTCTGTGCCCGCTCACAGATGGCACTCCGGAAATTTGGGCGGAAATTTCCGGGTTTCGAGATTTCCCCTGGAAACCCCTCCCCAATCTGTTGTGCCCCCTCGCAGAAGGCACCCCGGATATTTGGGGCGGAATTACCGGGCGAAATCTCCAGCCCCCGGAAATTCTGGCCCTTTACACCGGAATATTCCGGGGCAAGTGGTTGGCGCCTATAAATAGGTGACGGGAGGGCCTTTCCCAGATTCATTTTCCCCCGTCGCCTTCACTTCCTTCCCAACCGCAGCCGCCGCCTCAGAGCTCTCCGGGAGGCCCCGTCGCCTCCCTTCTTCGTCTCCAGCCTCCCTTTGCGGATCAAGAGATCGTACATCCGTGACCATCCATGGATCCCGGTATGTGTCATGTTTTCTCCGCAATCTAGGGTTCCTCGGTTGACTAGATCTTGGTAGATTGGATCCCCCACGAGATTATGGTAGGAACTCCCCGTTATCAGTCCATATTACTCCTAGTGGTTCCTCCCTTTGCACTCCCACTCCGTTGTAGAATCATTACAGGCCAGGATTCATTGCCTTAATACGATTTTTCCAGGGCCGGAAGTTCTGGCCTGTTCTGAAACTTTTACAGAGTTCCTTTTATTCCATTCCTTAAGATATGAGCCCCCATTTTTGATGTTTTGTTGCTTTTTCTTTGCGTTTTCTTTCGCTTTTCTCGTAGATGGTTCAATCTCTAGGCCCACCAAGGTGACTAGCTCTCGCAAGAGGTGGCGTAACTTAAGGGAGGATGATGAGGGCGTATTTGTTGAGGAGGCTGAGACTCGTTGCCGCCAGCGTGATGAAGAGCAAGCATATGAGAGGGAGCGCAACGCTAACAGGGCAGCTCGTAGGTGAAAGTGCATGGTTCCCCCATATGTGGTTTTGGTAATTAATGACAATCCTTATGGACTAATGTTTGCATTGAGTTATCTTTGTAGATCTTGTCCATAGGAAATAATGGAGTTCATGTGTTGAACTCTATTAGCTTCCTTGATGGTCATTGTTATTTTCATGGATTTATATGAAGAATGGTCATGGTTTGAGTTGAGCTTATTGCTAGTGTGTCTTGAAGAAAAGGATTAGGTGATCTTTCATTATCTTCTTCAAGACATCATCTTTAGAAGTGAGAAGCAAAGATACAAGGTTGATCAAGCAAGCGATCAACACACAAAGCTACAAGTTGTACCAAGTGGGATTGTGTATCTCATGGTATGGTAAGAAATTGTCAAATATAGCTTTGTGAACTAACCCATGATATGTGTGTGTCGCATCTCTATGTGTGGTTAGGTATCTTTCCATGGGCATGAACCAAAAGGAAGATTTCATATAGCCCATGGTCTATGTCGTCGTCAAGCGGTGTTTGTCATCTAGCTTGACGTGGAAGCTCAAGTGAAGCATCTAGAATATCCTATGCTTGATGCTTGCCACCCTTTTCGAGATTGTAGCCTTGTGAAGATTTGCCGAAGGGTCTCTCCCATAATGGTGTATGGGGGATCTAGTCTCTCCCATAATGGTGTATGGGGGAGCAACTTGCAAGTCTTCATCAAGCGGAGTTTGTGCTAGCAAGCGCAATCAAGAAAGAAGATCCAACTTGAGAGAGTCAAGATCATCTAGCTCAAGTGGAATGCTCAAGGCAAAGGTATAATCTTGATAGGTTTTCTATTTTACCGGTCTCGTGTCTTTGGGAGACCGGGTTATAGGATACATAGTCGTACTATCAAGAGGGGCTCTCAAGTGAGTAACTCGATCGAATCGTTATGGAGAGCTCAAACCTTTGCATACCTTGCATATCATCTTTCTTGGTTCTTATTTGGCTTTTGTCTCCTTTGGGTTTTAGTGCTTGTCGTGATCTTCATGACAAGCCTTGGTTTCTCGAAAACGGATTTCGTAAGAAAACTTGTTGCGTTTTCGGTGGTGAAAATATTCCGTTCGTCTTTGAGAATGTTCCCACACCTTCCATGTGTGGTAACTTCTCCATACTTTGAGGTATCAATTTTTTCACCTTTTATTTGGATACTCCTTGTTGTTATCTTTCCGATGCATTTGGACTCACCTAATTCGGAATTCATTCGCAAAAGTTATGTGAGTTTTCGTGTTGGAAGTTTTACCGGTTGTTCCTTTTAGAGAGGTTAAACCTTTCTATATTTGGTTTTTAGTTTCCATTGTTGGGCAGTGATGTTTCTCTGCATGATCTTGTAGAGTTTTTCATTACGAACTCAACGAGCCAAAGATCATCAAAAACGGAGTCCGGACGCAAAAGTTATGAAGTTTCTAGTTGAGCCATTTTTCGGTACTGACATGAACCGGATTATTGGAAACCGGATTTTTCGGGGCATACCGTATATTCCGGTTTCGACGGATTTCAGACCAGTTTTCGCACTGGAGTGAACCGGATTATTTGATCCGGATTATTCACTTCGGACCGGATATTCCGGTCCCAAAATTCCTGCACAACGGCTAGTTCTTGTGGGGACCTATTTAAGGGGGCTTTCTTCCCCATTGGTCCCCAACTTCCAAGCACGTTTTTCCCCTTCTCTCCCACCATTGTTGACCTTGGAAAGCTTGCCCCTCCCAATCCCTCCTATGATTCTTGCATATCTTTGAGGGAGAAGGTAGAGGAGATCTCGATCTACATTTCCACCAATCCATCTTCCTTCTTAGTGAGGGAAACTTAGTAGATCTTGATCTTGGAGTTCTTGGTGTTTCTCCTCCATTGTTCTTCCTCTCTTATTCCCCCATAAGCATTTGTTGCTTTGTTGGAATTTGAGAGTGAAGGATTTGAGCACTTGTGCTCTTGCCATTTGCATCGGTTGCATCGGTTTGCTCTCTCCACGAGGATTCGTGGAAGTTGAAAGTTTGTGAGCTTGTTACTCTTGGGTCTTGGACCCTAGACGACTTGTGGTGTTCTTGGGAGCCTCAAATTGAGTTGTGGATGCGTGCCCCAAGATTGTGGTGACACCGAGAGCCTCCAATTGAGTTGTGGATGCGTGCCTCGGGTTTGAAGGTTGCCATATAGTGGAAGGTGAACTAGGCCTTTGTGGCGGGGTTCATCGGAGAATAGGGTGAGGCCTTTGTGGCGTTGAGTAGGCCTTCGTGGTGAGCTCACACCCCTCCAACGAGACGTACTCCCCTTTGTGGGAGGAACTCGGGAATACATCGTCTCCGTGTGCCTCGGTTATTTCTATACCCGAGCTTTTTACTTTATGCAATTTACATTGTGATAGCCTTCGAGCTTGAAGTTATATATCTTGCTATCACCTTGTTACTTGTATTGCTTAGCATAAGTTGTTGGTGCATCTAGTTGGCCATAGAATATTTAGGTTGTATGCTTGTTAATTTAAACACCTAGTTTATTTCCGCATTTAGCAAGCTTTAACCGGAAAAGCTTTAATCGCCTATTCACCCCCCCCTCTAGGCGACGTCGTTGTCCGTTCAATTGGTATCAGAGCCTCGTCTCTCTTTTTAGGCTTTACATCCTAGAGAGTACGATGTCGTTTAGAGAAATAGAACATGATCCCGCTTTTATATTCTATGGTAGAAACTTTGATGTTTGGAAAATTCGCATTCTTAAATTTCTTACGGACATGGGTCCAAAGTATGTTAAGAGAATTGTAGATATGGATTTTCCTCCTCCAAAGGATTCTCAAGATTTATCTTTAGAGGATGAGGAAAACTCTTATCTCGATACTCTTGTATCTAATGGTCTCTTGTGCATTTTGAGCGATGTAGTTATTAAATCCATCATGCCTTTTCGGAACGCTCATGAGCTATGGACAAAACTTCAAGATATATATGATGTGTCCAATTTATTGAGGATGATTGTTCTCCATCCACTTCCGGCCGTGATGAGTTCACATCTTTCTCCACTCCACCAACATGTGATTTGTCACAAGGTAATGATATGGTGAGTGGTGATAGAAATTGTATTGTGGATAGTGAATTTGCTATTGACTATACTTCATCTCTATCCCATTGCAATGATCTATCTTTGGACTTAATATCTTCTAGCACTCAAAATTCCATACATGCTAGTGTTGATAGTCCTTGCATATCATGTAATAGTTGTTTAACTAAATCTCATGATGATATGCTTCCTCTGTCTTGTTTTCATGAAAATAATGCTTCCATTTCCTCTAGTACTTGTGTGGCTAACAATGTAGAGGAATCCCATTTTTTTTGTGGAACAAGACATGGACCTTAATGGCTCTTCTAGTATATCTTCATCATCGCCATCCATTTCTCATATGTGCCTTATGGCTAGGGATTCAAAGGTATCTCCACCTTTGGAACCCACTACATCTTGTGATGATGAGGATGAGGATATATTTTATGGAGAGTTTGAGGACGAAGACTCTTTAATGGAGAAGGGTGAGTTGGTTTTCTTGATCTCCCTAAAGGTAGTAAAGCTATCACTCCTTTTAGTGAAATATTGGCTTTTGCTATTTATAGCGCTAAAATCATTGAAAAGAAAGGTGAGATTGAAAGAAGTGATGCCAATGAAAAGGCATCCCTCACTATGTCTCTTGAGGAAGAGTATGAGCTCCGAGTTACTCTTGAGGAGAAACTTGAATCTATTGAGGAGCTCTATAATGAACAAATAGCCTATCTCACTAAAGCATGTGACCATACCCATGCTAAATATAAAGTGCTTAAAAATGAAAAGGTTGAATTTGTTGTTGGCAAAGCTAATCTAATTGAAGAAAACTCTAGGTTAAATAATGAGCTTGCCAAGTTATCTTCTTCTATTTCAATTGATGCTTGTGCTACTAACTCCACATCTTGTGAAGCATCTATTTTGAAGGAGAATGTTGAGCTAAGGGCTCAACTCGAGCTAATGACTAGCAAGTATGGGAAATTGGAAGAAAGTCATGAAAAGCTATCTAGCTCTCATGAGGATCTTCTAGAATCCCATACCAAGCTAAAATTAGATCTTGAGGCTATCACTACAAAGGCAACATCTTGTGAGCCTCATGTGGTAACTAGAACAATCTCTTCTATTAATGCTATATTGCCTTGTTCTAGTATTAGTAACTCATCCTCTCATAATGTTTCTACATCTTGTGATGAGTTGCTTTCCTTGCCTTGTTGCTCTAACAATGAAGCATCTACTTCCTCTAGCTCGTGTGTTGTTTCTAACCATGTAGAGGAAATTAAAGAGCTCAAGGCCCAAGTCACTTCTTTGAAGAAAGACTTGGAAAAGTGTCATGAAGGGAGTTCCACACTTGACAAGATGTTGAGAGTGCTAAGACTTCCCAATGACAAGAGTGGACTTGGATTGAACTCCAATCTCAAGAACAAGTCCATTATTGACAAGAAGAAGGGCCAAGAACAAGTCAAAGATCCGGCCAAGATTATTTGCTTCAAGTGCAAGATTCAAGGGCACCATGTTAGATCTTGCCCTTTGAAGAAGAAGCCTCTTAGTGAGAAGCAACTAGGGAAGCGGCCTCTTGTTCAATCTCATGCTCAACCACGAGTTGAACAACGGCCACCTCCTAACAAGACTCAAGCCAATGCTCCTCTTGTTGAGAAGCCTATTAAGAAGAGAGAAAAGAGTCGATGTTGCTACCTTTGTCGCAAGAAGGGACATTTTGCTTATTCATGCACTAATGGTACATTATCCAACCCTATCCTTGTTGATGATGTTTATTCTATTAGGAAGGATAATGTGGGCAATGTGTTTGCCAAGTATGTTGGTACTCCAAGTGGTGTCAAGAAAAGAACCCTTTGGGTTGCCAAACCTATTGTGACTAACCTCTTAGGACCCAACTTGGTTGGGGACCAACAAGCTCAAACTTGATCAATAGGTGGAGTTGGAGGGCATTGGAGACTTGGCTATTTTATGAAGAATTAAGGGATCTTCATCAATTATATTTCCTCAAGCCAAGTCACTTGGATTATATATATATCTCTTGCCCAATGTTCCTCCAAGCGGTAACTTGTATTTAAATCATATATTCATTGAAAGTTGCTTGCTCCCTTTCATATGTTAGTTTTGTTTCTAGCATGTGTTTGTATATGTTGTGCTTCCTACTTACCTATCTTGAGTAATCTAGTTATGTTTGTTGGTTTGCACTCCATGTACTTGTGTTCTTTGTGTTGAGCCTTCATTGCTTTCATTGCTTATCTTAGTTGGCTCTTTGGGAGATTAATGGACTATCCCATTTTGGGGGAGTAATATGCTTTGCACTTTATCCTAAAATGTGTACATGAGGAATACCACTTAGTGTTGATATATAAATATTATCTATTCTCTATGTGGTATGTCATTCTCATGAGAAATTCATTTCTAAATGTCCATTAACTTTCTCTAGTTGGTTTTATTTTTGCCTCTTGTTGTTTTCAATGGATTATCACATTATGGGGGAGTAATAAGCTATGTGCATATTACAATCCTAGAAAATGTGAACATATGAGGTATTGCCACCTAGAATTGATATTATTAGTTATCTTGTTCCTATGTGGCATGTTGCTCAAACAATTTCCATATTTGCTTAAAATATCTTGTGTCTCTCTTCTTTGGTATCTTGTTTGTTAGAGAGTTTCTTGTGGCCTTGCTCTTCGGTTTTTATTTGAAGCCTTCAAGAATCTCTATCTTAGCATGTTTTTTATTTCCTATGTTTTGTCACATGCTTATGTTTTGTGAATATGATTGTGAACAAATCTACCACCGAGAAATATCTCCATACATCTCTTGTCTTTGACAAGTTATAATAATTTGTGGTAAGTTTATTGATCATATTTACTTTGGCCATTGCTCTAATATTGCCTTGTTTCTTGCCAAGGATTTTGTTTGATTCAAACTCGTTTGTGTCTTCCTTGCTCTACTCAAAAATTTGTTTTATGTTTTCTTGAGTTAGGAAAAGCAATGATCCCATACTTGTGCACTTGTGTTCAAAGTCATACTTCTTTGGGTTGCACTATTCTTGGGGAAGCTATCCTACTTTGAGTAGATCACCGTTCTTAAAATTGGTATTGAATCTAATTGACTTTATTTTAACATGACTAGTGTTTGAATAATATATATGGAGAGTAATGATTCCATTGTGTGCATTTTGTATTCAAATGCAAGATCATAAATAATGCACTATTATTGGAAGAACTATCCTATATGCGTTTGAACACTTGTTGTCTTTAAATTTGTTTGTTATCCCAATGACTTGTCTCTTTGGAAGACAAACACTTTTCGTCTTGGTACTTTGTGTGCTATCATGAAAAGTGTAGAGGGTTTGTTCACTCTTTTATGTTTTTTTGTATCTTCTCTATTTTGGTTTCCTCAATCATGTGTTGATTTGGGTCTTGATATAATTTGGACAATTCTCGTTCTTTTCACTCTTGTGAGTGGTTCCTTGGTTTAATTGGTTCTTTGTCCAATTTGTATCTTGTTTTGGTTCTTGAAAGTTTTGTGCATGCATATTTACTATGTATATATTTTGGCATGCTTACTTTCGTTGATCCAATATATAGGATAAACTCCATCAAATCCTAAATGGCTAAGATGTGCATGAAATTCAAATTCATATTTATATGCACATATTTATGTGGAGTTTGTCCTATATATTGTAGTTGTTCTAACTACTTCGGACCCAATGAGTTTGGGTACCATTTTGTACTTGAATTTTGGTTTTAGGTACAATGGAGATACATTGGTTGCTTGCTCCATTCATAAGGAAGGTGTTCTCACCATGGTATTATAGGAGTCAAGCTACGATGATTATCAAACTCGCATCCTCTTCATCACCAATGTCGTCTCGGTAACAAGTATCTATCTCATGCATACATTTCTAGCTTTCAACCTTGTGTAGGTTGCATCTTCGCATGATTTCCCTTTGTTGCATTTCATTTGGTTCTTGCAAATGTCTTATCAAAAGCATCTTTATTGCAACTATGAGTAAGCCGGGATGATTACATCCTAAGGGGATATTTATAATCATTTCCATGATTCACCAATCCCAAGTAGTTTAATCTAGCAACTTCTTATTGAAGTATCTCATATGCAATATTGATGAATTCTCAAAAAAACCATTTGAATCTTTTGTGATATGCGTTACCTTTCTCGAAGCATTCCAACTATCACTTTTCCCTTGTGATATTTGTGATGCTTTGATGAGTTTTGTGTGTTCATCTATATCCCCTTAAGATTAAACTAAGCTTAGTGCTTTGCTTTCAAGCAAAAATCTTATTGGTATATTAATGAACCTCTCTTGGATATCATGTTCTTCATCTTTTGTACCTATTTTGTGTGTGCATGTTTCTTTGTGGATATATATCTTTGTGATTGTTGTTCACTTAGAAACTTATACACACGATAATAGTTACATCTTTAATTGATATTCTATTTCTTTAGTGACCACGTTTATTGCTTTATATTCCTTGGTGGTTCCTAAAAGGCACAAGCTTTGTTTTTTGTTTTGGTATTCCTTTTGCATCTTAATAAGCTTGTGGACCTATGTGTTTTATCATTTGATGGTTTGTGTGTATAGGAAAGACATGATATGCACTATGTGCCTCTTATATTGAAAGACTATGTTGATGATTCTATCATCCTATTAGTCTCCTAAAAATGTTTTTCCTTGTCACACGCATCTATTTCGGTTGAGTAAGTCTCTATTTGTCACTTCTTGATCTTCTTTGCTCAACTTTTGTTTGTTTGCAAGTTGCTTTGCTTCATTTCCAATCTATTCGCTTGCTCTTGTTTGTGTTCAAAATTATCTAGAATGGAGTGATGATTCCATGTTGTGCACACTATATAGTAATTCAAATCTAACATTGTGCATGTACCTTGGGGAGTTCCCTCTTGATTTTCTAGAAACTTGGTTGATCTTATCAAAATATTGATTTTGGTCAATCGGTTTTTCGGATCCTTTGGTTGGTTGCTTCTTTGTGAAAGTTTCCTTCATTTTGACTTTGCTTGTAAACCTTTGGATCCTCAATATAGTTTGATCTCCCTCCATCTATTCATAGTTGGAGATATGCACTTGATTTCACTCATATCATGAGGAATGCATACACTATGGGGGAGCTCTTACTATATTGGCCTTCTAATCCTTTTGCCCATTTCGGCAATGGATGCCAATGGGGGAGAAGTTTAGAGGATTTAAGGGAATTTGGTTTATTCTTTAGTTTCGTTCTTAAGCATTTGCCTTTCCATGCTATTGCATCCTTGCTCTTGTTTAGCATGTTTGCTTCATTCATCATATAAACCCTCGTAAAAAGGGATTGTCATCAATTACCAAAATGGGGGAGATTGAAAGTGCATGGTTCCCCCATATGTGGTTTTGGTAATTAATGACAATCCTTATGGACTAATGTTTGCATTGAGTTATCTTTGTAGATCTTGTCCATAGGAAATAATGGAGTTCATGTGTTGAACTCTATTAGCTTCCTTGATGGCCATTGTTATTTTCATGGATTTATATGAAGAATGGTCATGGTTTGAGTTGAGCTTATTGCTAGTGTGTCTTGAAGAAAAGGATTAGGTGATCTTTCATTATCTTCTTCAATACATCATCTTTAGAAATGAGAAGCAAAGATACAAGGTTGATCAAGCAAGCGATCAACACACAAAGCTACAAGTTGTACCAAGTGGGATTGTGTATCTCATGGTATGGTAAGAAATTGTCAAATATAGCTTTGTGAACTAACCCATGATATGTGTGTGTCGCATCTCTATGTGTGGTTAGGTATCTTTCCATGGGCATGAACCAAAAGGAAGATTTCATATAGCCCATGGTCTATGTCGTCGTCAAGCGGTGTTTGTCATCTAGCTTGACGTGGAAGCTCAAGTGAAGCATCTAGAATATATCCTATGCTTGATGCTTGCCACCCTTTTGGAGATTGTAGCCTTGTGAAGATTTGCCGAAGGGTCTCTCCCATAATGGTGTATGGGGAAGTTTTACCGGTTGTTCCTTTTAGAGAGGTTAAACCTTTCTATATTTGGTTTTAGTTTCCATTGTTGGGCAGTGATGTTTCTCTGCATGATCTTGTAGAGTTTTTCATTACGAACTCAACGAGCCAAAGATCATCAAAAACGGAGTCCGGACGCAAAAGTTATGAAGTTTCTAGTTGAGCCATTTTTCGGTACTGACATGAACCGGATTATTGGAAACCGGATTTTTCGGGGCATACCGTATATTCCGGTTTCGACGGATTTCAGACCAGTTTTCGCACTGGAGTGAACCGGATTATTTGATCAGGATTATTCACTTCGGACCGGATATTCCGGTCCCAAAATTCCTGCACAACGGCTAGTTCTTGTGGGGACCTATTTAAGGGGGCTTTCTTCCCCATTGGTCCCCAAGTCTTCCAAGCACGTTTTTTCCCTTCTCTCCCACCATTGTTGACCTTGGAAAGCTTGCCCCTCTCCCAATCCCTCCTATGATTCTTGCATATCTTTGAGGGAGAAGGTAGAGGAGATCTCGATCTACATTTCCACCAATCCATCTTCCTTCTTAGTGAGGGAAACTTAGTAGATCTTGATCTTGGAGTTCTTGGTGTTTCTCCTCCATTGTTCTTCCTCTCTTATTCCCCCATAAGCATTTGTTGCTTTGTTGGAATTTGAGAGTGAAGGATTTGAGCACTTGTGCTCTTGCCATTTGCATCGGTTGCGGTTTGCTCTCTCCACGAGGATTCGTGGAAGTTGAAAGTTTGTGAGCTTGTTACTCTTGGGTCTTGGACCCTAGACGACTTGTGGTGTTCTTGGGAGCCTCCAATTGAGTTGTGGATGCGTGCCCCAAGATTGTGGTGACACCGAGAGCCTCCAATTGAGTTGTGGATGCGTGCCTCGGGTTTGAAGGTTGCCATATAGTGGAAGGTGAACTAGGCCTTTGTGGCGGGGTTCATCGGAGAATAGGGTGAGGCCTTTGTGGCGTTGAGTAGGCCTTCGTGTGAGCTCACCCCTCCAACGAGACGTACTCCCCTTTGTGGGAGGAACTCGGGAATACATCATCGTCTCCGTGTGCCTCGGTTATTTCTATACCCGAGCTTTTTACTTATGCAATTTACATTGTGATAGCCTTCGAGCTTGAAGTTATATATCTTGCTATCACCTTGTTACTTGTATTGCTTAGCATAAGTTGTTGGTGCATCTAGTTGGCCATAGAATATTTAGGTTGTATGCTTGTTAATTTAAACACCTAGTTTATTTTCGCATTTAGCAAGCTTTAACCGGAAAAGTTTTAATCGCCTATTCACCCCCCCCCTCTAGGCGACGTCGTTGTCCGTTCAGTAGGGTCAACAAGCAAGAGGGCAAGGCCGTTCTCAACGTGGCCACCATGTCTGTAGCTGAGTTCAAGGCATGGCGCGCCAAGGCCTGGTACACTGAGGGTCCTCAATACCCAACTATTGATTCTTGCTTCTGGCATGCTGAGCAGGAGACTCTATTCAAGCAAGTCTACACTGTGATGAGCAAGCCCGTCTGCCCCATGAAATACATCAACTTTGCCCATATGGCTGCCAACCCTATGTATTTCAACAACTCTGTCCATCTTGCTGAGCTTCTGGGACTGCGCCATCTCATGGAGACCCAATGCTCCTACAATACCACCTTCATCCAGCAGCTCTTCGCCACCCTGGTATTTGATGAGTCTGAGGAGTTTCGTATGTCCTGGATGCCTGGCCCTCACTTGCTCACTGCCACGTTTCATGATTTTGCTGCTGAGCTCGGGTATCCATTTGCTGGCCTCAATGTCCCTCAGGGTGCTCGCATGCACATTCATGGCATGGAGTATGAGAAGAATAAGTTGGTTGAGTTGTATGGTCCTCGTGGTGTTGTGGGTTCTGCCAAGGGCCTCTATACTATCTATGACATCCTTCTGCATATGTTCCGGGAGACCATTGCCCCTAGCGGTGACAACAACGATGACATTTATGGTGATTTGGTGAACCTCATGCACCATGCCTTCCTTACTTTCACCGAGGGCGATCTTGAGGTTACTGAGCACCACAAGATTGATGTGATGGACTTCATCTTCAACGAGATCCACTTTGCTCTCTTCCACCGCAAGGTGCCTCCGTATGCTCCCTATATCATGAAGCTCATCAAGTCCCGGTACCCTGCTGAACTTCGTGAGGATCTTGAGATGGACTGTGAGTCGCACAAGGATGTGAAGCTATACAAAAAGAGTTCCCACACTCAGCAGGCTACTCATGATGTCGGTGCTACCGGTCAGGGCCATCGTGATCCTCACATGCGGCCTGCTCCTCCTGGTACCAAGAAGCGCTCTTGGATCGTTCGTGCCATTGAGAAGGTGATGTGCATGAATGTTTGCATCCACAAGGAGAACTAAAATGCCTATGTCGAGCGCCAAAACATTCAGGAGAATCAGCGTGCCATCATGACTGCACTCAACATTCCCAATGTTCCTACTGCTCTTCCTGAGAGGATTCCTTATTGCAACTGGAACAACTGTGATGTGGACTGGGATCTGGATGTTGCTGATGATGAGGACATCGCCACTGCTTGCGAGGAGGAAGAAGACACCCAGGCTTAGAGCTTGTTCCTTGGGGCTTAGTGCATTCTTCTCTCTTTTTGGTATCCTGATGCCAAAGGAGGAGAAGATCTAGAGATCGTGGGGATTTGCTAAGGTGGGTTCCTCGTTTTATCATTTCTTTACCTCTTTGTGCGTTTTTCGAACTTCGTTTCACTTGTCCTCATTATTCGTGGATTCATATTAGTGAACTCATATTATTAGGAGGCATGTCTCCTATTTATGCCTATCTCTGATGTTTATTTTCTATCGCATTGTTATATTATCTCTATGCAAATACCCGTGTTGTCATCACTCACCAAAAAGGGGGAGATTGGAAGCTCATGACTCCTCTAATGTTTTTGTGATGAAAACAACACGGGTATCCCCTCTACTAACAATGTTGTTTAAGTGTCTACAACAGGACTCTCATATAATCAACGATAATATCCTCGGAGGGATTCACAGAGGATTTCTGAAGAAAGAAAAAACTACTGCCGGATTATTCAGTCTCTGGCCCCGGAATTTCCAGTCGATATAGGCCGGAATATTCCAGCCCTCACGATACTTCAAACGACGAAGTCTTAGCGTCCATCTGCCCGTGCACAGAAGCCGGGGCGGAAATTTTCTCGGAAATTTCTGGGGAAAATTTCTAGGTCCTTGGTCCTTAGCAAGTTTTGGAGGTGTCGTTGGTGCCCGCGCGCAGAAGATGGGGCGGAAATTTTCCCGAAATATTCCGGGGCAAATTTCCGGCCCCCTGGTCCTTAGAGAAAATTCAGTGGGTCACTGCTGCCCGCTTGCAGAGATGGGGGCGGATTATTGGCCAGAAAATTTCCGGCCCCGGATTATTGAAAAATCCGCCCCCGGATATTTCAAATATCCGGCCTGACTGCCTCGGAAATTTCCGGTACTAACACCGGAATATTCCGGCCCTGGAGTGCTGCAACAGTCAGAATTTGGAGGAGGCTATAAATAGATGTCTTCTTCCTCTAGACAGCTAGTTCGTCCATTCCTCTCTCTCCTCCATTGTTCAAGAGTTCAAAACGCCCCGATCTCCCTCCCCCTCCAACCAAACTCGATGCCCTTCAAGGATCTCATGGAGGAGGCCTAGATCTACCTTTCTACCAAGCCAAAAAAGTGTTTTCCCATACCATATCCCTTGGGATCTTGTAATCTCTTGGTTTCTTTGTCATCCTAGATAAACCCTAGTGTTTGTAGCTTCCACCTTGTAGCAAGAAGGTTCAGATAGTTGAGAGCCTCCATCTCACTTGTGGAGTAGCCTCAACCCCCTTCTAAAGGTTTGTTCAACGCCTTCAAGGCGACCTCATAGTGGAAACGAGAATCTCCCTCACCGGAGAAGCTCAACGAGAACAAGGTGTGCACAACCGTGCTATTAGGAGTGCCTAGGTGGCTCATCACCTCTCCAATGTAGACGTACTTCTTTCAAGAAGGAACTACGGGAAACATATCCTTGTCTCCGTGTTTTTTACTTGTGGTTATCTTGTGTCGTGCATTTACTTCCGTTGCATACTTGTTCCTTATCACATAGGTTGTCTACCTAGTTGCACATCAAGATAACCAAGTTGTTTATTTGCTAAAGCCCGTCTAAAAGTGAAAAAGGATTCAAATTTGTAGGTCACCTATTCACCCCTCCCTCTAGTTGACCATTGTGTACTTTCAAGAGGGGCGCCAGCTTTTTGAGAACATTAGCACAAAAGGAACTCATTCTGCTGAGCTGAGTATCCTTTGGCCTGGGAGCTGACAATACTGGCCCCGCCGAGCTATAAGTCTCAGTTTCACTCGCTAATGCCTCCGTAACTGGTGTAAGATAATTCTCATGTTCGGATAGTGACACCTCAAAGTACTCTTCCTCTTATGACTCAAAATCAGTCGAGGCCAAGGAAATAGGCCCCACAGATCTAGTCTTAATGGTGTCGGCCTCATTTCCAATGACGGAGGGGTCCGAACGCAGCTGGGGTATTCGCTGCTAGCCCTGGCCCCACAAGTGCTGGAGATGGGGCCGTTCGTAGAACGGTAGCACCCAGCCCTAACGCGCCTAGGTTCGAACCATGGTCCAACGGCAACAACGTGCCCAATGTAGCGAGCTCACATGCATCCCGGATCATCCCCATGATGTGGGCCCCAACAGACAGGGAGGGTCCCGCCAAAGCAGCAGGCACGAGCGGTCCATCCCCGGAAGAGACAGGGACCTCCACTATTTTCAGGGCGCTAGCATCCAAACCTCCTTCATCGCCTTGGGCCCTAGCGGGGGGGACCCACCACTGCGACTGCGAGAGGGGAAATTCGAACAACAGTCTCCGCGCTGCCAACTGCAGTTGGCACCTTTCGCAGCTCCCAAAGTGAAGCGTCAGGCCTCTGAACTTCTGACACCTGGCCCGCAGGTACGTCTTGCAGCGTGCGACCAGGGCTATTGTAACATCCCAAGTATGAAAACTTACGATTTAGAATGTTTGATTTCTTGTTTATTAATGTATTGCATCATGTCATCATATTCATTAAGTTGTTTGCATTTGTTTTACCTTCTTTTCCAATTGTTTGCATCTGTTTTTCTCTGTTTTCACAATTCAAATTCAAACAATATTCAAACATTTATTTCATACTTGCTCTGTTACAATCTTTTTCAAATAATAATGTCAAATCAAACCCTTATTTGTTTCCATGTTATTCCATAATGCTCACTTATTAAAATAATGGTTTTAATCAATCAATTAATTCCAAATCACATTCAAAATTCAAATCAAATCAACAAACAGCACCTAATTTGAATTTATGAATGTTATCAAAACAAATCAACTCATTTGTTCTAAATTAACATAGGGTTCACCCTATTAAAAGGTTTGTTTCATTTATAATCACTTAATAAGCAATTTAATTCAAATTTGGTTTAAATACAAACAGCAAGTTATTTTTTAAAACTGTTGAAAACAGAAGTTGGCAAAGTGTTGTTGTTGATCTAATTCACCCACACAAATTTTTCCAAAATTTTCCTAACTTAAAACCCATCAAATCCTTCCATTTCTATTTCTACAAAAAAAACAGAAGAAAAATTTAAAAAAAAAGGAAAAGAAAACGGGCGCAGGGGCAGTGGGCTGAGCCAGCCCACCTTCTTCCTTCTCCTCGCGCGGGCAGCCCAGCCCGCAGTGGCCCGATACCGGTTCAACCTTCTATCCCTTCATCGTCATCGTGTACGGCAGCAAATCCGTGGCGCCACGGCGGCACAGTGCCAACTCCGACGGCCATCCTCGTCCCGTACCCTCTATAAGACCCCCTAGGAGCCCCGCGCCGCAACCCTAACCCCTAGGCTTCCTCCTCCCCTCGCGATCGCCGCCGCTCACCCTCTCTCTGCTCCGGTTCCCCTCTCTGAAACTCCCTCCGGCGAGCATCTCTCTGAAACCCCGATGAGCATCGCCGCCTCGACGCTCCACTCACCCACCTAGCCCCTGGAATCAACCCACCTCCTCGCCCTCTTCCGATTGCACACTGCAGCGAGCCCGTGAACGTCTTGGAACGTCGCAGCCGTCCTCGCCCTGTCGCCGTCGAGCTCGTCCCCGAGCCTCTGCAACGACGACAACGCCGGTGAGCCACCGTACCTCCACCTTTCCCTCTGTCTTGCACCAGCATCACCGCAGCGCACGCATCCGTGCCCACTGCACCAGATCCCAGCAGCAGCGTCGAGCACAGCACTACGGTGATCGCCGGCCGCCGTCGTGTTTCCCGTCAGGTTCAGTTAGCAGCGCGCGTTTAAATTCAGTTAACCCGCAGGGTAACGTTATCCTCACCGCGACGCGTACTCTGTCAAGATTCAGTCGAGCAGCGCAGTGGTTGCGTTCAGTTTCGCGCACGGGCAGGTCCCGAGTTCGATTCCTGGCTCCACGGAATAAAAGCCACCCTTTTGCACGCACGGCTGACAGGCAGGTCCCACCTGTCGGTGACCCTTGTGGCCACACCAGCACGCAAGCATGCCACGCTGGCCCCAGGCCCACGGGCAGTGACTGGGGTTAGCTGGCAGTGAGGTGCAGTTAGTTTTCCAGCACGTTTTCGTTTTTAAAACTAGTCCTTTTATTTTCACAGATTAGTCCTCAAAATGAAAACCTTAATAACTTTTATTTTATACCTCCAATTAATAAAATCCAAATATGTGCACTGCTCCAAATTGAATTGTCTATCCAATTAAACCATTTGTGTACTGTTTTGAATTTTCCAAATGCATTTCAAATTTGAATTCAAATAATTCATTTGTAATTTGCTAAATTGCATAACTAAATCATAATTAATCCAAATAATGCAAATAAAATATGTTTTCCATACCATTTTGAACCACCTATTCAAATATAAATTTTGTTGCATGGTTTGAATAATTTAAATTGCTTAAATAATTTAAACCTTGTTTAAATCATTTAAATTTGATAAAATCATAACTTGCTCAAATTAAAATATTTTTGAACATGCAAAATATGTTTTCAAACTAGAAAAACATAAACTTTTCAAATATGAGTTTGAATTTATGTTTTGAACAAAAAAAATTTAAATAAAATTCATGCTTGTTTTAAATTCATTTAAAACTTGTTTAATTTTGTTTAAGTCATAATAAATTCATCCTAATTCCTTTTTCAATATTTGAAACATGTAATCCACCCAAAATTTCATGATCTTTTTAAATATGAATTTTGTTATTTATTTTGCACAATTTAACTTGGTGAAAACAACAGCTATTTGTGTAATCCCTTTAAGGAACCAAAAAATTCCCTAACTTAATAATAAATTTCTAAATTGGTAAACCCTATTTTAAATTGGTTCTATTGTTGTTATTTTGTTGTTTTCCTCATCCATGCATCATACTAATCCACATTCACCTGTTGATTAGTTGGAAAACAAATAATCCAACCAAAATTCATGGGCTTTTCATATGCAACCCAAAATTGCATATGTGTCCATTTAAATTGTGTTACCATGTCAACTAGTTTATTTTGATGCATCCATCAACTTGACATGCATCATCCCATGATTTTGCACTATGCCATGATATTGATTGTTTATCTTTCTGCATTGTTTGTTTGCTTCTTCTCGGATAGACGACGACGTTGAGACCGACGATCTTTACGACACCCCTTCTGAGGATCGAGCCCAGTACCAGGCTACTGAGTTTGCAGGCAAGTTATCACTCACATGAACCATTGTGTTCCTTTCAACATTGGTTACCGATACTTTCCGTTGTCTATTTCTGCTAGCCCTATGAATAGTTGTTTCTGTAACGAACCTATCACATGATACCCTGAACCCTGATATTGCCTCACCTCCAGTCCTATAACCCCGTTGCTTGGGCCCGTGTCTTACTAGCATGCTTAGGGTTGTTTTTGCTCGAGTCTGTTATCAGTTACTTTCTGTTATCATATTTCATTTATATTCTGGGGCTCGATGTTAAACAACAACCTGTTAAGTTGAGGTAATAATAATTTGCTGATAAGGCACCGGTAGGAGGCCCGGCGTAGTTTTGAGGCCTGCTAGTGTCGACCCTAATTAGGAAAAGGGTCTTGTCTACTGATCCATGATGAGCGCACTATCCGCATGTGGGAAGCGTGTATGGGCGCCCCCCTCAATTTGATTCGATTCGCATCTCGTCCAAATCACCACACTTAGGTCGGGCTTTCCATTTGATGCACGCATATGCAGGTACGAACCCGAGGCCAGGGTGGAACTTTTGTAGTCGGCATTTAGGGCGGCATGGTCTTCCAGTGCTATGAGGGTCCCCTTTTCTTCGTGGGGCTCGATTAGCCGCGCACGCACAGCACGTGGTGCTTTGGGCTTGATGCGAAGAAGAGTTGAGTTGTGTTGAGTGCCCCGCTTGGTGGGAAAGGCCTTCCCATCTGGCGGGTTATTCTTACGTGTACGGCCAAATTGGTGCACCCCTGCAGGGATAAATCTTCTCGAGAAGCCGTGTTTTCCGCGGTTATGGTTGACTTGGTGAAAGTACTGGCTAACAAGTACTCAGAACAACTTACACCTAACTAATGATAACATGACTAGTAATAGGCTTATTGACACAACAATTTGATCCATCATTAATCCAACTGTGTGAGTTATCCTCGGATTGCTTCTTTGGATAAGGGGCGAGATCCAGGATGGGTTTGTGTGGTGGTTAGTTGTAGTTGGTTACGATACGCTATCTTACCTTCTTTCTGTTAGCCGGAAGTGGTAGTATCTCTGTAGTTGGTTAGAGCAGCCAGTTGCAGCCTTCTGTTATATCCCCTTTCTTCCGTTGAACCCAAGGCATCTGTGCTTGGTGTTGACGGGCTACATTTTGGTGAACTGTGAGTCTTGCTTGCCAGTACGTTTATGTACTGACCCCTTTGGGGCTATGGTTTCCGCAGACTACGCTTACGAGGATCCAGGTGACGGCTACTACGTGGAGTTTGACGAGGCTGCTGACGAGTAGGTAGCGGACCCGGGAAGGATCCGAGACATCGTGGATGGGCTCCGTTTTCTTTTCGTTCCCGGCTTCTTAAGCCTATTTGGATTTGTCTGCACTCAGACCCCTTTGAATGCTTCCGCTGAGTTGTAATGATGTTATGTTGGGACATGTGTCCTCTGGATGATTGTATTTGCTATTCTCTGCCCTAGTGAGGGCCAGTTGCAACTTATTTCAATCTTTTGTGTCTTAGAGATATGTTGTGTTATCATCTTGATCAAAGCCGTTGACGTACCATGTGTGTATGGTATGAAGTACGTCAATGGTAGTGTCCTGATTTCTATGGGATAGTTTACATCGACGGTGAATAGTAAAGATTGGTTGTCACACATAAGTGTTGGCCTACTCGTAAGAGATGCGGGTGCCGGTAAGCCCCGTAATCCAATCAAAATACTGTTCAGTTCGTATGGTGAGTATCCTCTAGAAGTCCGGGTGCGACAAATGGTATCAGAGCCTGTCTGCCTGTAGGATCCCTTTTACTGGTCGCAGTTGAGTCTAGAAACTATTTTTGGTAGCTATATAGGAAAAAATGAAACGTGAGAGTAGGAATTCTGCCATTTTTCTTCTTTCCCCACCCACCCACCCTTTTATGGTAAGGTAGTGCAATGTTGTTTTCTCTTCTCACCTAAACTTTCAAGTTAGGATTTCACGAATCTTGGTTTCTCTAGGATAGTTATATCTACTAGTCTATAGGAATGGAGGTGGTTGTGACATGATTTATCATGTTGCCTACTCATGATTGAGAACGGAGGCGTGTAAGCCCCGGAAGCAAATCCTCTATCCCTTAAGAAGTAGATATTGATCCTTTAGAAGCCCGGATGGGTTTTCCGTAGTACCTCAGGAGTTTTGGTCTCGTGTTTCCCGTTGTTGCTTCGATATCCTGTTCTTCTCAACATCCTTTTCGTCCGTTGAACCTTGTTGTTGTTTTCCACTTCATTTCTTCTACCGGCGTCTAATCGAAACCTCCCAAATCATCTGCAGATGGATCTCAGGTTCTACCCACAGGTGGTTCGGATGACTCGTTGTGAGAGCACCGCCGGTTATCCGGAGATGCTGAGAGACATGGTCACTTATCTGGGGTTCTATTGGGCACCAGAGTACCAGGTCTACGAGCAGCAGCGAGAGTTTGACCAGACCTACTACCAGGCTATCGTCTACATTCTATCAGATGATGGCATGAGCGTTGTCCACCGCTACGAGGCAGTAGGTTCCACAGTGGATATGGCCGTGCAGCAGGCAGCTTACGTGAGTCTCACCGTCCTTCGTGCTGACTACTGGGGGTTTGACGATTCTATCTATCGCCACATCCCCCGTGGTTACATCACTTCAGCGGGAGCTCACTTCACTCTCTACGACAACTTGGATGTTTATGAGTGTGATAGTTCCAGGCTGCACACCACCGCTCAGTTTGTGAGGCACAGTGACGCACTTGCCACCACACTTTCTCAGGAGTTGGTTTCAGTCAGGGAGCAGCTCTACCTTGCTCTGACTCGTCTAGCGACTTACACCACAGACTTTGTTGGAGATGAGCGCTTTGCACGTTTCCATCAGACAGTTGGACGTAGTTTGCCAGATGCTGGAGGTTACGAGCCGATCAGAGGTCCACTCCTCGACCTTGGTCCTGGTTACACTGGGATTCCACGCTTTGGAGCACAGGGAGACGACGCTTTCTACTTCACCACACCGAGAGTTGCTCTCAGAGCAGTCCCGATATATGTGGATCGTCGATCTACTTACTTTCGTGGGATTCCTCCTCACCGTATCTCTCGTCGTACTACTCACCGCCGTCCTGCGTCATGAGCATGGGAGTACCGATGTATCCGTTCCTAGCTATGTTTAGTTATCCTTTGGCACTTGAACCATTTATGGTGTGTTGGATATTCTGATGTATTTGAACATGTGATGATGTACCTGTTGGTTATCTAGTCATGCGTCCGAATAATCTATCTTTCGGTTACCAAGTCTATCATTTCTATTGTTGTGCTAAAATGAATTTCAATTCAGGATGCCTCCAACAAGGAACAACCCGCCTGAGCCACCACCGATCACAGAGCTGTTGACTCAGATGACTCAGGTCGTGAATCAGATGGCCCAGTTCCAGGCTAATCAGCACAACAACCAGAATGCTCCACGAGTCAGCATTAAGGAGTTTCTGAGTCTGGGGCCGAGAGGTTTCGTGGCAACACGCGAGCCTCTGGATGCTGATGACTGGATCCGGGAGATGGCCAGGGCTCTGGACATTGCTCACGTTGCTGAGGAAGACAAAGTCAAGTATGCCACCTACCTACTGAAGGGTCAGGCAGCTACCTGGTGGGAGAACTACCAGACCATGAGAGCTGGATACCCTATCACCTGGGGATGTTTCAAGGAAGCCTTCCTGAAGCACCACATCCCAGATGGTCTCATGGAAAGTATGTGTGAAGAGTTCTGCTCTCTTAAGCAGGGCAAGCTGGACGTCATTGGCTATCAGAATGAGTTCAATCGCCTCGCTCGTTACGCTGGTGATGAGGTGTCCACTGAGGCCAAGAAGATGGCAAGGTTCCGCCGAGGTTTTAACCCGGAACTCAAGTACGCACTCACCAACATCAAGTGCAAAGACTTCGAGGAGCTCGTGAACACCGCGCTCAATGAGGAAAATGGGCGCAAGGCGTTCGAAGAGTCTCGCAAGCACTCGCGTGAGGGTGGTTCCTCCTCCAACATGACCACCCCTACGCAGAAGCGCCGCATCTGGGTGCCAAATGGTGCTGTCACTCGGGCTCCATATGCCCAAACTTCTCCAGGCTTTGCTCCCCGCCCACCCAACCCATCTCAGATGCATGGTCAGAGGGTTCCAATGGGGCAGCCAAGGCCAGGTCCTCCTCGTGTCGTCACTTGCTTCAAGTGCAAGGAGACTGGACACTACGCTGATAAGTGCACTCAGAGGCAGCTACCTCCACCAACTCGCCCCAACACCAACCAGGCAATGGTGCGTGCTCCTCCGGCTAAAGCCTTCAACTCCAACAACAGGCCTGTCGGGAGGACCGCGAGGGTGAATCATATCAAGGCCGGCAAAGCTGAGGAAACTGCTGACGTCGTTCTCGGTACATTCCCCGTAAACTCTAACCCAGCTAAAGTGTTGTTTGATACCGGAGCATCGCATTCTTTCGTGTCAAAGATCTTTGCGACAGCAGTTAAACTACCTTTTGTTGGTTTGGGTTCCCCGCTAGTAGTAAACTCCCCTGGAGCAACTATGCAAACTTCCAAGATCAGTCATGAGAATCAGATCCTAATTGGAGGTCACATATTCCTTGCTTCCCTCATTCTGCTTGGCAATTCTGACATTGATGTCATTCTGGGCATGGATTGGTTGAAGGCCAATAAAGCTATGATTGATTGTGCTCAGAAGTCAATAACTCTGTTACACCCTTCTGGCCAGATAGTCTATTCTCCAAATGAATCAAGTTCTGTTCAGCTGTACACCCTGGATGCTAAACCTCTACCTCTACTTGAAAATGTTCCGGTGGTTTGCGAATTCCCTGACGTCTTTCCAGAAGAGTTGCCAGGGATGCCTCCGGACAGAGCAGTTGAGTTCGTGATCGAGCTTGAGCCAGGTACTGCTCCAATCTCTAAGCATCCATACAAGATAGCTCCTCCTGAACTGAAATTGTTGAAGGAGCAAATCGATATGTACATGGAGAAAGGTTACATTCAACCTAGTTCTTCCGCTTGGGGTTGCCCAACTCTGTTCGTTGCCAAGAAGGATCAAACAAAGAGACTCGTGGTTGACTATCGTCCTCTCAACGAGAAAACCATCAAAAACAAGTATCCAATTCCTCGTATCGATGATCTTTTTGATCAACTTGCTGGAGCCTCAATATTCTCAAAGTTGGACTTGAGGATGGGTTACCATCAAATAAAGATCAGAAAGGAAGATATTCCAAAAACAGCTTTCACCACTCGGTACGGTCTATATGAATACACCGTCATGTCCTTTGGTCTCACCAATGCACCGGCGACATTCTCTAGACTCATGAATTCTGTCTTCCATGAATACCTCGACAAGTTCGTTGTGGTATATCTTGATGACATTCTAGTCTACTCCAAATCCGAGGTAGAGCATGAAGAACATCTTCGTCTCACTCTCATGAAACTTCGCGAGCATCGTCTATATGCCAAATTCTCCAAATGTGAGTTCTGGATTCCAGAAGTTGCTTACCTTGGTCATGTTATCTCTGCCAAAGGCATAGCCATTGATCCAGAAAAGGTTAAGGAAATTGTAGATTGGAAACCTCCTAAGACGGTGAAGCAAGTCAGAAGTTTTCTTGGCTTGGCTAGCTATTGCTGTCGTTTCGTCCAAAACTTTTCCAAGATTGCCAAACCTCTCACTGATCTCACAAAGAAGGACAAGAAGTTTGTTTGGACTCCACAGTGTGATGAGAGTTTCAATCTCTTGAAGACTAAACTCACTTCTACCCCAGTTCTGGTTGGCCCAGATACTACCAAACCTTTCCAGATATTCTGCGATGCATCTCTCCAAGGTCTAGGTGCAGTTCTTATGCAAGAACGTCAAGTTGTGGCTTATGCTTCACGTCAGTTGAATGCACATGAGCAAAACTATCCCACACATGACCTAGAACTTGCAGCAGTTGTGTTTGCCCTCAAGAAATGGAGGCAATACTTGTTGGGTAACCGCACTGAAATCTTTTCCGATCATAAGAGTCTGAAATACATCTTCACTCAACCAGATCTAAACCTCAGGCAAAGGAGATGGATTGAAAAGATCAAAGACTTCGATCTCACCATTTCTTACACTCCAGGCAAGGCTAATGTTATGGCCGATGCTCTCAGTCGCAAGTCCTATTGCAATAATCTCATGATTATGGAAAGCCAACCTCCACTTCATGAAGAATTCCAGAAGTTGAACCTTGGTCTTGTTCCTCAAGGCTATCTTGCTAGCTTGACAGCCAGTCCAACTCTCGAGGACAAGATTCATTCTGAACAACTTCGTGATGCTGAAATCAAGAAGATGGTAGAACACATCAAAGAAAGCAAGGAGAAATTCAAGTCCTTCTCAGTTGATGACAAAGGAACTGTGTTCTTTGAAGGACGCATTGCAGTTCCTCAAGTTCAAAGTCTCAAAGATATCATTCTCAAGGAGGCTCATGAAACTCCTCTTTCCATCCACCCTGGAAGTACAAAGATGTACCAGGATCTTAAGACACTGTATTTGTGGCCTGGCATGAAACGTGAAATTGCTCAATACGTTTCTGAATGCGACGTTTGTCAACGTGTTAAGGTAGTCCATCAGAAAACAGCTGGTCTACTCCAACCTCTGAAAATTCCTGAGTGGAAGTGGGACATGATTGAAATGGACTTCGTCACTGGTTTTCCAAAGTCCAAGAAGGGCAACGATGCAATCTTCGTTGTTATTGATCGTCTCACTAAGATAGCTCACTTCTTTGCTGTCAAAGAAACAATCTCAGCTAGCCAGTTAGCAGAACTCTACACAACAAAGATTGTTCCTCTTCATGGTGTTCCATTGGAAATAAGCTCAGACCGTGGAAGCATATTCACTTCTCATTTCTGGAAAAGCTTTCCAGAAGCATTGGGCACCAAACTTCTGTTCAGCACAGCTTATCACCCTCAGTCTCAAGGGCAAGTCGAAAGAGTCAATCAGATTCTCGAGGATATGCTCAGAGCATGTGGTATCTCCTTTGGCATGAAATGGGAGGATTGCCTTCCATATGCTGAATTCTCCTACAACAACAGCTACCAGGCAAGCCTAGGCATGGCACCATTTGAAGCACTCTATGTCCACAGATGCAGGAGTCCAATCAATTGGTCTGGAGCTGGTGAACGTTCACTCTTAGGCCCTGACATTGTTAAGGAAGCCGAGGAGAAAGTTCGTATCATTCGTGACAATCTCAGGATTGCTCAGTCCCGTCATAAAAGCTACTATGACAGCAAGCACAGGGATATGATCTATGCACCTGGTGACAAGGCATATCTCCGTGTAACTCCCCTCAGAGGCACTCATCATTTCGGTGTGAAAGGAAAGCTTGCACCAAGATACATTGGCCCTTTCAACATTCTCTCAAGGCGTGCAGAAAATGCTTATCGTCTTGAACTTCCAGAAAAACTATCCAAGGTGCACGATGTGTTTCATGTGTCACAACTCAAGAGGTGTTTCAAAGATCCAGATCGTGCAGTTGATCATGATTCCATTGAGCTGCAAGATGATCTATCTTATGAGGAGCACCCTGTTCGTATTCTCGATGAGACCGAGCGTAAGACTCGCAACAGTTCTTGAAGTGCATGAGTTCGAAAGTCAGTGGTCGATAAAGAGGCAACGTGGGAGACCGAAGAGGATCTTCGCAAGAAGTATCCGGACCTTTTCCTTTCTCAGTAGGAATCTCGGGGCGCGATTCCTTCAAGGGGGGGCGTTTTGTAACATCCCAAGTATGAAAACTTACCATTTAGAATGTTTGATTTCTTGTTTATTAAAGTATTGCATCATGTCATCATATTCATTAAGTTGTTTGCATTTGTTTTACCTTGTTTTCCAATTGTTTGCATCTGTTTTTCTCTGTTTTCACAATTCAAATTCAAACAATATTCAAACATTTATTTCATACTTGCTCTGTTACAATCTTTGTCAAATAATAATGTCAAATCAAACCCTTATGTGTTTCCATGTTATTCCATAATGCTCACTTATTAAAATAATGGTTTTAATCAATCAATTAATTCCAAATCACATTCAAAATTCAAATCAAATCAACAAACAACACCTAATTTGAATTTATGAATGTTATCAAAACAAATCAACTCATTTGTTCTAAATTAACATAGGGTTCACCCTATTAAAAGGTTTGTTTCATTTATAATCACTTAATAAGCAATTTAATTCAAATTAGGTTTAAATACAAACAGCAAGTTATTTTTTAAAACTTTTGAAAACAGAAGTTGGCAAAGTGTTGTTGTTGATCTAATTCACCCACACAAATTTTTCCAAAATTTTTCCTAACTTAAAACCCATCAAATCCTTCCATTTCTATTTCTACAAAAAAAACAGAAGAAAAATTTAAAAAAAAGGAAAAGAAAACGGGCGCAGGGGCAGTGGGCTGCGCCAGCCCACCTTCTTCCTTCTCCTCGCGCGCGCAGCCCAGCCCGCAGTGGCCCGATACCGGTTCAACCTTCTATCCCTTCATCGTCATCGTGTACGGCAGCAAATCCGTGGCGCCACGGCGGCACAGTGCCAACTCCGACGGCCATCCTCGTCCCGTACCCTCTATAAGACCCCCTAGGAGCCCCGCGCCGCAACCCTAACCCCTAGGCTTCCTCCTCCCCTCGCGATCGCCGCCGCTCACCCTCTCTCTGCTCCGGTTCCCCTCTCTGAAACTCCCTACGGCGAGCATCTCTCTGAAACCCCGATGAGCACCGCCGCCTCGACGCTCCACTCACCCACCTAGCCCCTGGAATCAACCCACCTCCTCGCCCTCTTCCGATTGCACACTGCAGCGAGCCCGTGAACGTCTTGGAACGTCGCCGCCGTCCTCGCCCCTGTCGCCGTCGAGCTCGTCCCCGAGCCTCTGCAACGACGACAACGCCGGTGAGCCACCGTGCCTCCACCTTTCCCTCTGTCTTGCACCAGCATCACCGCAGCGCACGCATCCGTACCCACTGCACCAGATCCCAGCAGCAGCGTCGAGCACAGCACTACGGTGATCGTCGGTCGCCGTCGTGTTTCCCGTCAGGTTCAGTTAGCAGCGCGCGTTTAAATTCAGTTAACCCGCAGGGTAACATTATCCTCACCGCGACGCGTACTCTGTCAAGATTCAGTCGAGAAGCGTAGTGGTTGCGTTCAGTTTCGCGCACGGGCAGGTCCCGAGTTCGATTCCTGGCTCCGCGGAATAAAAGCCACCCTTTTGCACGCACGGCTGACAGGCAGGTCCCACCTGTCGGTGACCCTTGTGGCCACACCAGCACGCAAGCATGCCACGCTGGCCCCAGGCCCACGGGCAGTGACTGGGGTTAGCTGGCAGTGAGGTGCAGTTAGTTTTCCAGCACGTTTTCGTTTTTAAAACTAGTCCTTTTATTTTCACAGATTAGTCCTCAAAATGAAAACCTTAATAACTTTTTATACCTCCAATTAATAAAATCCAAATATGTGCACTGCTCCAAATTGAATTGTCTATCCAATTAAACCATTTGTGTACTGTTTTGAATTTTCCAAATGCATTTCAAATTTGAATTCAAATAATTCATTTGTAATTTGCTAAATTGCATAACTAAATCATAATTTATCCAAATAATGCAAATAAAATATGTTTTCCATACCATTTTGAACCACCTATTCAAATATAAATTTTGTTGCATCGTTTGAATAATTTAAATTTCTTAAATAATTTAAACCTTGCTTAAATCATTTAAATTTGATAAAATCATAACTTGCTCAAATTAAATTATTTTTGAACATGCAAAATATGTTTTCAAACTAGAAAAACATAACCTTTTCAAATATGAGTTTGAATTTATGTTTTGAACAAATAAAATTCAAATAAAATTCATGCTTGTTTTAAATTCATTTAAAACTTGTTTAATTTTGTTTAAGTCATAATAAATTCATCCTAATTCCTTTTTCAATATTTGAAACATGTAATCCACCCAAAATTTCATGATCTTTTTAAATATGAATTTTGTTATTTATTCTGCACAATTTAACTTGGTGAAAACAACAGCTATTTGTGTAATCCCTTTAAGGAACCAAAAAATTCCCTAACTTAATAATAAATTTCTAAATTGGTAAACCCTATTTTAAATTGGTTCTATTGTTGTTATTTTGTTGTTTTCCTCATCCATGCATCATACTAATCCACCTTCACCTGTTGATTAGTTGGAAAACAAATAATCCAACCAAAATTCATGGGCTTTTCATATGCAACCCAAAATTGCATATGTGTCCATTTAAATTGTGTTACCATGTCAACTAGTTTATTTTGATGCATCCATCAACTTGACATGCATCATCCCATGATTGTGCACTATGCCATGATATTGATTGTTTATCTTTCTGCATTGTTTGTTTGCTTCTTCTCGGATAGACGACGACGTTGAGACCGACGATCTTTACGACACCCCTTTTGAGGATCTAGCCCAGTACCAGGCTACTGAGTTTGCAGGCACGTTATCACTCACATGAACCATTGTGTTCCTTTCAACATTGGTTACCGATACTTTCCGTTGTCTATTTCTGCTAGCCCTATGAATAGTTGTTTCTGTAACGAACCTATCACATGATACCCTGAACCCTGATATTGCCTCACCTCCAATCCTATAACCCCGTTGCTTGGGCCCGTGTCTTACTAGCATGCTTAGGGTTGTTTTTGCTTGAGTCTGTTATCAGTTACTTTCTGTTATCATATTTCATTTATATTCTGGGGCTCGATGTTAAACAACAACCTGTTAAGTTGAGGTAATAATAATTTGCTGATAAGGCACCGGCAGGAGGCCCGACGTGGTTTTGAGGCCTGCTAGTGTCGACCCTAATTAGGAAAAGGGTCTTGTCTACTGATCCATGATGAGCGCACTATCCGCATGTGGGAAGCGTGTATGGGCGCCCCCCTCAATTTGATTCGATTCGCATCTCGTCCAAATCACCACACTTAGTTCGGGCTTTCCATTTGATGCACGCATATGCAGGTACGAACCCGAGGCCAGGGTGGAACTTTTGTAGTCGGCATTTAGGGCGGCGTGGTCTTCCAGTGCTATGAGGGTCCCCTTTTCTTCGTGGGGCTCGATTAGCCGCGCACGCACAGCACGTGGTGCTTTGGGCTTGATGCGAAGAAGAGTTGAGTTGTGTTGAGTGCCCCGCTTGGTGGGAAAGGCCTTCCCATCTGGCGGGTTATTTTTACGTGTACGGCCAAATTGGTGCACCCCTTCAGGGATAAATCTTCTCGAGAAGCCGTGTTTTCCGCGGTTATGGTTGACTTGGTGAAAGTACTGGCTAACAAGTACTCAGAACAACTTACACCTAACTAATGATAACATGACTAGTAATAGGCTTATTGACACAACAATTTGATCCATCATTAATCCAACTGTGTGAGTTATCCTCGGATTGCTTCTTTGGATAAGGGGCGAGATCCAGGATGGGTTTGTGTGGTGGTTAGTTGTAGTTGGTTACGATACGCTATCGTACCTTCTTTCTGTTAGCCGGAAGTGGTAGTATCTCTGTAGTTGGTTAGAGCAGCCAGTTGCAGCCTTCTGTTATATCCCCTTTCTTCCGTTGAACCCAAGGCATCTGTGCTTGGTGTTGACGGGCTACATTTTGGTGAACTGTGAGTCTTGCTTGCCAGTACGTTTATGTACTGACCCCTTTGGGGCTGTGGTTTCCGCAGACTACGCTTACGAGGATCCAGGTGACGGCTACTACGTGGAGTTTGACGACGCTGCTGACGAGTAGGTAGTGGACCCGGGCAGGATCCGAGACAACGTGGATGGGCTCCGTTTTCTTTTCGTTCCCGGCTTCTTAAGCCTATTTGGATTTGTCTGTACTCAGACCCCTTTGAATGCTTCCGCTGAGTTGTAATGATGTTATGTTGGGACATGTGTCCTCTGGATGATTGTATTTGCTATTCTCTACCCTAGTGAGGGCCAGTTGCAACTTATTTAAATCTTTTGTGTCTTAGAGATATGTTGTGTTATCATCTTGATCAAAGCCGTTGACGTACCATGTGTGTATGGTATGAAGTACGTCAATGGTAGTGTCCTGATTTCTATGGGATAGTTTACATCGACGGTGAATAGTAAAGATTGGTTGTCACACATAAGTGTTGGCCTACTCGTAAGAGATGCGGGTGCCGGTAAGCCCCGTAATCCAATCAAAATACTGTTCAGTTCGTACGGTGAGTATCCTCTAGAAGTCCGGGTGCGACAGCTATGCAACGAATCAACCTCGGGCCGCACCGCTTCCAACAGGATCGGATCACCTTGGGATCCGGGCGAATCCCACCTACCCGCCTCGGAAACCCCCGTCTACACCAGGGGCCCCACCGTGCTTTCCAAAAGCGAGGGAAGAGCCACGCCCACCCCCGCCTTTTGCCTCCACTACCGCGACATCTTGCGTTGTCCGTGCCGTCACCCTGGTACCGCCCCCGCGATTGGACGAGATCCTAGCCACGCGGAAGTTAGCCATCAATGGCAACTTCTAGGCCGACCCCACCACGTTGGCAAAAGAACGGGTGTTTGACCCGGTCGCACCCAATTGGCGGGCCCCACCGCGGAGGTCTAGGACCCCCAACCTCCAGGGAAGGGGCTGAACCTGTCTTCCACCTCTGGAACCGCCGTCACCGGGATCCGGTCGGCCCCTCCGCGCGCCGCCATGCACCCCCACGGCGCCCAGCAACCTCGTCTCCGGCGCAACATCCTCGACACTCGCCACGTGAATCAGCACCTTATAACGGAGAGTCTCCACCTCCACCGTGTTCACCTCTGGCGTGTGACTGCGGGAACCGTCGTCAGAGCGTTCGCGCACGGGAGAGGGAGTACTATCACCAAGGCTCGCGGGCTCTGGAACCACCAAGGTTCTTGCCGGCGGGATGTTGTCGACCTCATCCGTCTATCTGAAAGCCTAAACAGCGCCATGTCCTCACAGCAGCTGGATTTCGGCGCCACCGCTTCGACGATGCAGGACGTGCTGAGAAGATCATCCACCACGTCGATATCCCAGGCGTGCGGCGGGATACCCTCAATGAGAAGCCCGACCCTGGAGCGCATGGTTTCCTTCACCGCTTGATCCTTCCTGTCCAGCGGCGGAAGAAAAGGGTGAACCCGTTCCCCGTCAGCGACGGCAGCGCGGCGACTCTTTCCCGGTAGTCCGCGGTCGCGGAGGAAAGCAGAAAATCTTCCGGCATGTACTTGTGGACTGAAACCTCCACAAACGTGATCCCAAGCCTTGCCTCGAGCGCTTCGTAGACTTGAACCGTGGTGACCGCCGGCCGGGTGCCTCCAACGTATGCGACCAAAGCAAACCGCAACATGTGCTCCAGGTTTCTCATCTCCGGCGAGCGGCGGACAACGCAAAGCGGCGCCTCTGCTTCCGGATTCTCCTGTGACAGCTGCTCAGCGCGACGAGGCTCTACCACCGGCGTGGGAGCGGGCGGGGACATGGCAGGCGACAGTGGCGTGAGCGCAACCGGAGCTGCCGCGCATCCTCTGCTCTGGCCGCCATATCCTGACCGATCAGAAGCCGGTGGCTATGCCCTCCTAGGTCGTTTGGCAAGCAGCTCCCTCCTCAGCTCGTCCTCCTCGCGTGGGTTGTGCGGCGCCTCGCAACTGCGCGCGCCATGACCCTCGCCGCCGCGACGCAAACGGTGGGGGTGGTGCATTCGAACTTCATATTCCTAGGCTTGTAGCAGTTAAAACAGAGGCCGTCTAGCTCTGGTGGCACGGGGGAACGAGGTGCCCTCGCTGCAGCCGCCGCGCGCATCGCGGCCTTGCGCTTCCTCCACAAAGATTTCCTCGAGGGCGCCGCCGGCACCCAAGTAAGCCTCTCCTTCACCGGCGCTCTTGCGGGGGCCACAGAGGAGACCGTGTGCTCACCCGTGGACGCCGCCGGCGAGGACTCGGAGGAGATCCACTACTAGAGAATAGACCTTTAGTCACCAAGGTACTTGGTTACTACACATCAACTATTGGTTGCTAATTTTTTATCGTCACCAACATTCTTGATTTGTTCGTGGTTGCTAAAATCTGGTTGCTGAATGTATTTAGAAACCAACATTGCATTTGTTGGTTACTAAATAAAAAAATTTAGTTACTAGCCCTTGTTGACTAAAGGTTCAGTGGAGCAATAGTAACCAAACTATTAGGTTATTGGCGACAAATGGTATACATATAGCCACCAAACTGCTTGGTGGCAATTGCTTGGTGACTAAATGTCATCTTTCTTGTAGTGATCCCTAGACCAGACACAATTCGCCGCTCCCCCCGCATCGAACTGGACACAGAAGCCGCGCTCGCGCCGCAACCGTGCTGGCCACCCACGACCAGCTATGTTATTTTATGGTGATCCAAATTCATATGAAGATAAAGGAAAGTTCGGCCTCCGCTACGCGGAGGCCCATCACCGGAGGCTTAGGGCCGAACTTTCCCATCCTGGTTCCCACCTGTCGCGTGGAGTGCATGGCGGTACGGTACGAGTCGTTACCGAGTCGGAGTTGGATTCACAGTTACCGACCTAGTTAGGTCAGGACCGCCTTTATATACCTCTTGTAAGCCGCCGCACGGGATAAGCCACATATTGTAAATCCCGGCGCGATTGTAACCTCACCCCGAAATAGTGAAGTATTGCTGGCTGGCGCCCGTGGTTTTTCTCTTCCTTGTTGGAAGGGTTTTCCACGTTAAAATCTCGTGTCCCCGTTGGTTCGATCTTGCTTAATTTCATCGTTGTTTTGCTATTGCGTGTAACAAGTGGTATCAGAGCCATGTTTCAGATTAGGGATTCGTGATGGCATCGATGAAGTTTGATCTACCGTTGCTGGACTACAAGATGAGGTTTTCTCTGTGCCAAGTAAAGATGCGTGCGGTTCTGTCGCAAGCACCGGATCTTGATGAGGCGCTGGATGCTTTCGGGAATAAGGAAGCGAGGGAGTGGACTCCTGAGGAGAAGCGCAAAGATCGTAAGGCTTTGTCGTTGATTCAACTTCATATATCTAATGATATCTTGCAAGAAGTGCTGCAGGAGAAATCCGCAGCAGCGTTGTGGCTCAAGCTGGAATCGATCTGCATGTCAAAGGATCTAACCAGCAAGATGCATGTTAAGATGAAGTTGTTCTCGCTCAAGATGCAAGATGGTGGTTCTGTCATGAGCCACTTGTCGATCTTTAAGGAGATCATGTCCGACCTAGTGTCGATGGAGGTAAAATATGATGATGAAGATTTAGCTCTTCTGTTGTTATGTTCGCTGCCTAGCTCTTTTACAAACCTGCGGGATACCATACTGTTAAGTCGTGATGAACTAACCCTTGCGGAAGTTTGTGAGGCCCTGCAGACCAGGGAAAAGATGAAAGTTATGGTGCAGTCTAACACATCGTCCTCCACAGGCGATGCTTTGCAGGTACGAGGCAGACCTGAGCAGCGAGATAACAACTATAACAACAACAACAACAACAAAACAACAACAACAACAACAACAACAACAACAACAACAACAACAACAACAACAACAACAACAACAACAACAACAACAGAGATAAGAGCAGGGACCGTTCCAAGTCCAAAGGACGTGACAAGTTCTGCAGGTAATGTAAGAAAACCAATCACACCATTGATGATTGCTGGAAGGTACAGAACAAGGAGAAAAGGAACGGCACATACCAACCGAAAAATAAATCTGACGGTAATGGTAATGGTACTGGTAAGGCTGTTGTTGTTGCTAGTGATAATAGTTCGGATGGTGAATGACTAGTTGTTTTTGCTGCATGTGTTACCCGTGATGATGAGTGGATTCTTGAGATTGCTTGTTCGTTTCATATTTGTTGTAACAAAGATTGGTTCAGTTCTTATGAGGTTGTGCAGACTGGAGATTTTGTGTGTGCGGGGAACGACAACAAATGTCACATTGTTGGCGTTGGATCTGTTCAGATCAAAACCCATGGTGGGATGACACGTACATTGACGGGAGTGAAACACATACCATCTATGGCGAGAAATTTGATCTCGTTGAGTACCCTTGACTGTGACGGGTACAAATATGCCGGAGGTGATAAACGCCTAAAGGTATCAAAAGGTTCTCTCATTGTTGTGATTGGTGATATGAATTCTGCCAAGTTATATATCCTTAGAGGTAGCACATTGTCTGGTACTGCTGCTGTTATTACTAATGATGATCCAAGTACAACTAACCTCTGGCATAAGTGACTTGGACACATGAGTGGACATGGTATGGCAGAATTGGTGAAGAGAGCACTTCTGAAGAACTGCAATATGAGTAAGTTGCCGTTCTGTGAACACTGCGTATTTGGTAAGCATAAGAGAGTTAAGTTTAATGCTTCTGTTCATACCACTAAAGGTACATTGGATTATGTACATGCTGATTTGTGGGGGCCTTCACGTAAGCCCTCTTATGGTGGTGCTCGTTATATGCTTACTATCATTGATGATTACTCTAGAAGAGTTTGGCCTTATTTCCTGAAAACTAAGGATGATACTTTTGCTGCTTTTAAAGAGTGGAAAGTTATGATTGAAAAGCAAACTGAAAGAAAGGTGAAGTTGCTTCGTACTGACAATGGTGGCGAATTTTGTTCGCATGCTTTCGATGATTATTGTGTGTAGGAAGGCATTGTCAGGCATCACACCATCCCATACACACCTCAGCAGAATGGTGTAGCTGAGCGGATGAACAGGACGATCATCTCCAAAGCTCGATGCATGTTGTCTAACGCCCGCATGAATAGGCGTTTTTGGGCTGAGACTACCAACACTGCCTGCTACTTGATCAACAGGTCACCATCCATCCCTCTTGACAAGAAAACTCCTATTGAGGTATGGTCTGGTGAGTCAGCTGATTATTCACAACTGAAAGTTTTTGGTTGCACTGCCTATGCTCATGTTGATAATGGAAAGTTCGAGCCTAGAGCTGTTAAGTGCTTATTTCTTGGTTATGCTTGTGGAGTAAAAGGATATAAGTTGTGGAACCCGGAAACCAAAAAGACTTTCTTTAGCAGGAGTGTTGTGTTTAATGAATCTTTTATGTATGAGGACAGTTTGTCGACTGATGTTGTGCCAGATTCTTCTGATGAGGACGAACCACGAGTTCGTTTGCAGGTGGAGCTAGAACACCTGGATGAGGAGGAAACTGAAATTGATGGGGAGGATATTGTGCCTCCCTCACCTCCTATTGTGCAGCAAGAAAATTTGTCTATTGCAGAGCGCAGAGAGAAGAGGAATAAAGGACCTCGTACTCGTTTAATTGAGCAATGTGATGTTGTTTATTTTGCTCTAAGTTGTGCAGAACAGGTGGAGAATGATGCTGAACCGGCTACATATAATGAAGCTATTGCTTCGGTTGATCGTGACAAGTGGATTGGTGCAATGCACGAGGAGATGCAATCACTTGAGAAAAAATGGCACGTGGGATGTCGTGCGCTTGCCTAAACAAAAGAAGACTGTACGCTGTAAGTGGATCTTCAAGAGAAAGGAGGGTTTATCTCCAAGTGAGCCTCCAAGGTTTAAGGCAAGGTTAGTAGCAAAAGGTTTCAGCCAGATTCCAGGAGTGAATTATAATGATGTGTTCTCACCTGTTGTCAAGCATAGTTCTATCCGTACTTTCTTTAGTATTGTTGCTATGCATGATCTTGAGCTTGAGCAGTTAGATGTGAAGACTGCGTTTTTGCATGCAGAACTTGAGGAGGAGATATACATGGACCAGCCTGATGGGTTCATAGTGCCTGGTAAAGAGGATTTCGTGTGCAAGCTAAAGAAGTCTCTTTACGGTTTGAAACAGTCTCCTCGATAATGGTATAAAAGGTTTTATTCTTTTATGATGTCACATGGCTTTAAGAGGTCTGAATATGGTAGTTGTGTGTACATTAAATTTGTTGATGAATCACCTATATACTTGCTGCTATATGTTGATGATATGTTAATTGCTGCCAAGAGCATGAAAGAAATCACTACATTGAAGAAACAATTGAGTAGTGAGTTTGAGATGAAGGATCTTGGTCCTGCTAAGAAAATTCTAAGTATGGAAATTTCAAGAGACAGAAAATCTAGATTGCTATTTCTTAGTCAGGAGAATTACATTAAGAAAGTCCTTCGTCGTTTTAATATGCATAATGCAAAGTCTGTTAGTACTCCAATTGCTTCACACTTCAAGTTGTCAGCATTGCAATGTCCTACTACTGACAAAGATATTGAGTACATGTCACGAGTTCCCTATGCTAGTGCTGTTGGTTCCTTAATGTATGCCATGGTGTGTTCTCGGACTGATTTATCTTATGCTATGAGTTTGGTCAGTCGATACATGGCTAATCCTGGTAAAGAACATTGGAAAGTTGTTCAGTGGATTTTTAGGTACCTTCGCGGCACATCCAAAGCTTGCTTGAAGTTTGGCAAGACTGGTGAGGGACTCGCAGGCTATGTGGATTCAGATTATGCTGCCGATTTGGATAAGAGGAGATCCCTCACAGGTTATGTGTTTACGGTAGGTGGATGTGCCGTTAGCTGGAAGGCTACCTTGCAGGGTGTTGTTGCATAATCTACTACTGAGGCTGAGTATATGGCTATTGCTGAAGCATGCAGAGAGTCAGTTTGGTTGAAAGGTCTGTTTGCTGAGTTTTGTGGAGATGATACTTGCATTAACTTATTTTGTGACAGTCAGAGTGCTATTTACCTTACTAAGGATGAGATGTTCCATGAGAGAACAAAGCACATTGATGTCAAGCACCATTATGTGCGTGATGTTGTTGCACAAGGTAAGCTGAAGGTATACAAGATTAGTACTCATGATAATCCTATTGATATGATGACAAAGCCAGCTCCTATTGCTAAGTTTGAGCTTTGCTCAAGCTTAGTTGGTATCACTGCTTAGCCCAAGAGGCTATTTGGCGCCGAAGGTGTTTTCTTTGTGTGTTTCAGGTGAAGGTTCTCTTTTATGCTACAAGAGGGATTTTGTCTCAAGGTGGAGTGTTATTTTATGGTGATCCAAATTCATATGAAGATAAAGGAAAGTCCGGCCTCCGCTACGCTTTAGGGTGCACCTACAGGATAAGTGTCGGCATAGATTACTTGTGTCGGCAATACTTTCAACGACTGCTTTTGCCCCGACTCTTTATCTTCTGTCGGCATATGTCTTGCCATCTGAAAAACTGTCGGCACAGGTACCATATGCCGACAGATGCTTCTGTCGCCAAGTTTCTACCGTGGTGTAGTGCGCGGAGGCCCATCGCGGGAGGCTTAGGGGCGAACTTTCCCATCCTAGGTCCCACTTGTCGCGTGGAGTGCATGGGGTGTGCGGGGAGCGGGGGCGGGGGGCGGCAGCCCCCCGCGGTACGGTACGAGTTGTTACCGAGTCGGAGTTGGATTCACAGTTACCGACCTAGTTAGGTCAAGATCGCCTTTATATACCTCTTGTAAGCCGCCGCACGGGATAAGCCACATATTGTAAATCCCGGCGCGATTGTAACCTCACTCCGAAATAGTGAAGTATTGCTGGCTGGCGCCCGTGGTTTTTCTCTTCCTTGTTGGAAGGGTTTTCCACGTTTTTTCTCTTCCTTGTTGGAAGGGTTTTCCACGTTAAAATCTCGTGTCCCCGTTGGTTCGATCTTGCTTAATTTCATCGTTGTTTTGCTATTGCGTGTAACAAGCTGCGGCAGCGGGCTTGAGGGCGTCCCCATGGAACGGAAGGTAGGAGACTGCGTGGCCGAGAAGGGTGGATGCCGGGGCTGGATTGGGCGCCGGCAGGAGCAGGGGAGGGGAGGCTTTTTTTCAAGGGAGGGGAACGCTCTTTCTTGCTTAGGTTTGTGATTGGTGCCCAAGGCTATCTTGTCACATTGAAGAAATTCCGGACTGAAACAGAGGCTGTTAGGTTGACAAAAAGAGGACCTGAAGATAAGAAACCATGTAGAAAACTCATTGATTTCATCCTGGATGATGGAAATGATAATCTGCAACCTTTCGAAAGGTCTCCAAAGTGATGGTATCGTCATAACAGTTGTTGTCATGCCCATGGATGATGATATGGAAAAAGACAGGAAAAATGGAATATGTTGTGAAAGATTTGGGCCAATCAAGGGCTGGGCAATTTCTGGCTATAAAGAAGGCAATGCAGTAATTTGGCTCTCGACAGAACTAGCTGATTATAAATGTGTGAAGCCTGCAAGCAGGTACATGTCATATTTTGACTTGTTCAGTCAGAAGGCTCGTGTCTGTGTCGAAGTTTACAGAAAGTTAGCTAAATCAGTGTTGTACGTTCCATTAATTCTAGCACAAGTTTTAATGGAACAGTGAGCAAGGAATCTGTGACCTCACTTGGTGACTTCATACATAACCAGCTTACAGCATTAGATCGTACAGCAGACAACGATGATGAGATGTTGCCTGTTCTTGTTGCACTAAGAAAAGAATGGAAATCTAGGATGGAATCCAGTAATTTTCCCTCAAATGGAACTCTCACGATCAAGGATGAGCAGTGTAAGGACGTGACTGAGAACGAGGACGGAGATGCACTGTTGCAGGAAGGGGAAGTGTGGAAGATGACCAATAAGCAGAGAGGCAAGCGTGGAACGTCACAGAACAATGTTTACATCAAAATTAGTGAACCTGATATTGCCAATGACTATACCCAATGCCAGCATACTATAAAGCATATAACCCAGAAATGGATGAGTACACATTTGAAAGTGACGTTGGCACGTATGTGGATAATCTGCCCGTTAGAATACTCAATAATTGGGCTCTGTATACTTCAGATTCCAGACTCATTTCTTTGGAGCTCATCCCTATGAATTCAGGTGCAGAAAATGATGTAGTGATCTTTGAATCTGGTTTTATGAGAGAGGATGATGGTAGTTACTGTTCAACAGCTGAGCCAACACAGTTATCTTCTTCCTCAATTAAATCTGTCCAGGAAGATCAAGGAATTCCAATTTATCTGAGTCTAATCAGGGAATGGTTTATTGAATTTGGTGGTTCGATGATCTCTGTATATATCCGAACTGACATAGCTTGGTAATTACTTTGCATCTTCATTTCACTATGTACGGTAAACACACATGTTCAATTGCTGCCATGCATTTAGGATCTTATGTCTTAAAATTTGTATATTTGATGCATTGAATCTTGTTTAACCTCATCCACTTAAATATGATTATATTTCAATTAATAATAGGTACCAATTACGCCAACCAACAAAGCAGTATGCACCATGGTGCCACACTGTCCTTAAAACAGCAAGACTGGCCGCCAGCGTCATGGCCCTTTTAAAAGAACAAACTTGTGCTTCAAAACTTGCCTTTTCTGCTATTATTAAGAAAGTAGCAGGATTTGAGAGTGAGCACCCTGCATTTATTTCAACAAATGCAGCACTTGTTGAAAGATATGTTGTGGTGCATGGAAAAATAATTCTTCAGCAGTTCGCGGCATACCCAGATGAGACTATTAGACGAAGTGCCTTTATCACGGGCCTTGTTGCCGAGATGGAAGAAAGAAGGCAGACAAAGTTAACAACGAAGAAAAAATCTCAAGCGACGAGAGGAGAGAATCTGAATCCAAGTGCAAAAATGGGCCTGGTAGAAAAAAGAAAACTTATGCGTGCGACGGCTACAAGGTTGATCAGCAAGATATGGGGTGATTACTATACCACCCATTTCCCAGAAGCCTCCCAGGAGGGAGATGCGAATGATGAACCAAAGGAAATTGAGGAGGAACAGGAAGATAATGAAGACGACGAAGGTGAGGGGGAGGATAAAGTTGAAGAGGAGCGTGTTTTCAGGGCCTCGTCATCAAAACAGTCTAAAAAGCCCTCATCAAATACTACCTCCGATCCATATTAATAGGTGGTAAAGTGGATGTATCTAGACATGTTTTATTGCTAGATACATCCACTTCACCACCTATTAATATGGATCGGAGGGAGTACTTGTTTTTGAAGGAGGCAGCGAGCGCTACTTCATTTCATTAAGATAGGGGCCGACAGAAGTCGGTACAGAGTGCAGTAATGAAGTGAAAAGGGAGAAGCAACTATATACAGACACGATCCGGCTTTGCCAGGAAGGGTCGAAAAATCCAAAACTATCAGATTACTCTACAAAGGGCCACGATTTCGCCAGGACACCAGCCGTGCGCCAATCCTTCAGCTCCGCGATGATTTTGTCCACGAGGGCCGCTCGCGCCAGGGATTTGTTGTTGAAAATTCTGTTGTTTCTCTCCTTCCAGAGTAGCCACCAAGTCAGCAGGGGCAACAGATTGCCAGCGAGACTTAATACGAGGAGGGACAGAAGCGTGCAGCGGGTCAACCAGTCTTGTAAGCAGTCACAAGAGTTAGGCGTGGATATGTCAACCGGCAGGCTGGTACGCTGATTAAGATCGTTCCAGACCGCTACACTGAAACTACATGAGGCAAACAGATGGAGGGCCGATTCACGTTCAGAGTTGCAAAGCTTGCACAAAGAGTCGTGAGACCACCCTCTCTTAGCCAAGTTATCGACAGTGAGAGCCCTGTTGCGCAGAATGATCCAAGTGTGCAGTTTGCACTTGGGGGTTGCCTTAATGCTCCAGATTTCAGCAAGAACAGTAGAATGGACATTGGCACTGAAGAGGAATTGATAAGGTGATGCTACCGAGTAGCTCCCATCACTGGTCCAGCGCCAAGTGACAACATCAGGTTGGTCATCAAAAATCAGCACGCCCCTGCCGTCCAATAGCTCCCACAATTTGAGGTATTCCACGAGCACCTAGGAGTTAGGATTAGGCTTGATCAAAGAGACCCAGTTCCTGTCGGTGCAAGCATCTCTCACCGATATGTTCTTTTTTCTGGAGTGTCTAAATTCGGCAGGGGAAAGCTCGCAGATAGGAATGCCATGGAGCCAATGCGAGTGCCCGAAGCTTCTGGCAAGCCCATTTGCTGGACGCGAGCCGGCTCGGGCCAACTCGGGCCGAGCCTCGAAAAAGCTCGAGCCAAAAACGGCGAGCCTCGAGCTGGCTCGACACCTAGTACGAGCCACTTCACTGAGCTCGGCCCGAGCCAGGGCGAGTTACGGTCCAGACGAGCCGGCTCGCGAGCCAACCAAACGGTCCACCTGCTCATGCTGCGACATGGATGGACTCGCACGTCGGGAAGTCAGGCAGTGGCAGAGAGCACGATTTAAGATGATGCTCTCCTTGGACGGATGCACGCGCGTGCATGATGCCTGGGAGGTCGCACGTCGGGAAGTCAGGCAGTGGCAGAGAGCACGATTTAAGGCAGTAGAGGACGCCATCGGCATCCTCGGCGAGCTTGGCAACGTCGGCGAGCGCCAGGTCGTTTTGATGCCCTGCTGGCCCGCGAGGACGACGGAGCCCTCGACGACTTAGTCCCTGATCGCGGTTCCCGGACACAGCGCCTCCGTGCTGGACGTCGATGAGCCGCTCTTGGTCTGTCGTCAGCACTGCTGCGCCCGTGTAGAAGAGCTGCACCCAGCGCGCCTTCGCCGGCACCGGCACGAGCGGGATGCGCGCCCATGTTATGACGTCGAACTGCCCCAGCCCTCCCAGCACGCGTCGAACAGGTCGCGGTCCTTTTCCCTGGAGCACGTCACCATGTCCCAGAGTTCTGCATATTCACAAATCACAAGGGCACGTACGTGATGGCATCACCTTCTGACGGCCGGAAACGGGCGGATGGTGAGCGTCAGTGCGGCCGGACACGTCGTGACGATTTCTACACGTCGATCTTTCGGGCCAGACCGAGCCGAGCCAGGCTCGGCCCGAGGCCTGTGCGGTCCAGCGAGAGCAGCTCGGCTCGGTCCACCAAAGTTACGGGCCGAGTCATAGCTCGGGGCGAGCCAGGAAAGCTCGGTGCGAGCCCAAAGGCTCGGTTCGTACGTCCAGCAGCCATTGTGAATGGAGATAGTGGTGGACGCTCTGAAGGCTTCGCGCACCACATCATCCATAGGGATAGGGAGCCCATGCCAAGGTCTGGAAGAATCGGTGGCGTCCTGCCATAACCAACGCAGCCTCAATGCAGTACTTTGAAGTGTCAAGTTGGGAATACCCAGCCCGCCCAGCCTTTTCGGTCGACATACAACATTCCAATTGACTAAGAATTTGCCACCGGTCACTGCGTCACTGGCAGCCCATAGGAAGGCCCTTCTCAGCTTATCTAGTTGTTTGAGCAACCATTTGGGGTGGAAGATGGCAATCAGTTGGTAGGCCGGTAGAGCCGATAGGACTGTTGTCACCAAAATAAGCCTGCCAGCAAAAGAGATCCATTTGGATTTCCAACATGCCAGGCATTTCATGAATTTGTCGATGATTCTCTGAAAATCAACCCGCTTGAGGCGCTTATCAGAGAGGGGAAGCCCAAGATACGTGCATGGGAATTGCACAAAGGGAAAGGTGGCCTCATTAGGGTGAAAGCTGAGGTCTTCCGGCTTGCAACAGATCGTGATTATGCTGCTTTTATTGAGATTTGGCTTTAGACCTGTTGCATCACCGAACAGCTGCAATAGGGAAAGGGTGCCCTTCAGGTTAGAGAGCTCCGGCTTGATGAAGATCATTACATCATCGGCGTAAATGGAAGCTCTGAATCTCAGAATCTGATTTCCAAGGCTGCCGAGGATCCTGTTGCATTCAGCTGCGTCGAATAATTTGGCCAGGCAATCCATTACTATGACAAAGAGCAGAGGGGAAAGTGGGTCTCCTTGGCGCATCCCTTTACGGTGAAAAATGGGCTGGGAGAGCTCAGCATTGACTATGATTCTCGTGGAGCTAGTTGCGAGGAGGGCAATGATATAGTTGACCCACCGCGTACAGAACCCACGGTGAAGAAGGAGCTTGATTAGGAACTCCCATGATACCGAGTCAAATGCCTTTGAAATATCCAGTTTCATCATAAGTGCAGCAGTCTTCTTTTGCTTCGGTGCACAAATGACCCCTTGAACGTAAACAAAATTATCATGAATATTTGGTCCCTTGATAAAGGCATTTTGGCATGGAGCTACCAAGGTAGGCATGCAGGGTTGGAGCCGACGAGCTAAAATCTTCGTGAAAATCTTTGCAAAGTTGTTAACTAAACTGATAGGACAGTAATTTGTCGGCTTGCAAGCACCCTGCGTCTTCGGGATGAGTACGCGCAGAGCATTATTCAGAAGTTGGAGTCCATGCTGAATGTTTCTCTCAAATAGGCCTACAGCCTTCATGATATCCTCCTTGATAACATCCCAAGCCAAACGGTAGAAAAGACCCGTGAAACCATCAGGCCCAGGAGCTTTTTCTGGATGGATCTCCAAGATTGCAGCCTTAACCTCGGCAGCCTCAATTCTGATGTCTAAGAAGCAAGATCAATTGCAGGGAAGTGGAGGGCATCCAGATTTAAAGAGTGATCCTTTGGGGTGTAGGTGCCGATCTGCGAGTAAATGTGGTCCCAAATGGCTTGGACCTTGTCTGGTTGCTCCGAGAGAATGGTTCCATCTATGTCAATGGAAGGAATGAAATTTTTCCTTCTCCTCGCCTAAGCCTTCATGTGGAAAAACTTTGAGTTGCAATCCCCCTCTTTGAGCCAGAGGAACCGAGATCTCTATCTCCAGCGACACCTATCAAGGGAAGCTAGTCCCAAGCATCTCATCTTCATAGCTTTTCTGAATTGGTGCTCATCAAAAGTTAGCTGTTGGGACTCCCGGGCCTGATCAAGAAGAAAGATCAGCTCACTAACTATAGCAGCCCTCAGCCCGTTATCACTAATCAGTCGGGAGTTCTAGGCCTGCACATGTCTGGCTGTGTGCATAAGCTTGAGGTGAAGGTTTACAAATGCATTAACATGCTACGGGGAAGAGGACCAAGCCAACGTTACTTCATCCAGTAAACCCGGGGTGCGTGCCCAGAACGTTTCTAATCTAAATCTGCGATGCGGAGAGAAACCAGCATCAACAGAGAGAATCAGAGGGCGATGGTCAGAAGCTGCAGAGGAGGCAGCCTGCAGTAAAGCTCTTGGAAAAAGGTCGTGCCGGTCCTGATTGAAGAGGATTCTATCTAGGCGGCAAAGCGTGGCGTTGAGATGCTCATTACTCCAGGTAAAACGCCGACCATGGAGATAAAGATCTTTAAGTTCTAGTTCATCAATAAACATTCTAAAGATATTCATCATACCTCTGTTAATGTTTGAATTATTCTTATCCTCCGCATCCGCGATGAGGTTGAAGTCACCTGCCATAATGAGGGGGACTTCCAGAGGAGCAACTGCTAGCTTCAGGTCGGAAAGGAAATTTAGCTTCTCTGAGACACCTTGCGGTCCATAGACATTGCAGAGGTACCAAGAATTGCCTGATTCCCTGGCGGTGCAAGCAGCGAGGAGGAAGTTTTGGGTAGATGCAACTTCGTTTATCTGGAATTCACTGTCATCCCAAGCCATAATCAGGCCCCCACTGACCCCAACTGAATGAATTGCAATGAAATTGCTGAATTTAAACATGCCACTGACACCTGGCTATCTTGCCTTGGCTGATGCCCCCCCCCCCCCCCCCCCCCCCCATGTAAAACCTCTCTGTCAAACTCTGCACATGCTCCACATGTAAAACTTCTGGTCGTTTTGGGCCACTCAGGTTATATATATTCAGGTGGGTTTTCCCCCCCGTTGAAAACTTCAAAAAAAAATTTGCTGAATTTAGGACCACAACACTGAACAATCAACTGCAAGGTACAGACTCAACTTTAGATTCTTGAAAACAGACAATGGAGATGTGGTTATCACGGACTAAGCTATAGATGACAGACTGACGGGCAGAAGCATTCAAACCCGTAACATTCCAAACTAAAATTTTGACTCGATCCACTAAAGTAAACTGCGACAGAGGGGAACATCTTCAGCTAACCGGAGCTACGCAGCCATCTCAGACCCCGTGGCCTTCCTGGTGCGCACAGAAGCCTGATCAGCCAAAGCAGAGAGGGCAGACATCTGTACTGGGGAGAGCGGACCGGCAAGGGCACCCTTGAGCTTCTTCAGGAGGCCAGCCGCGTCGTCCTTGTCATCTGGTTCCGTACCCAGGCGGCGGTAGATCAGCCTTTGTGCCAAGACCAACGCCGAGCCCCCTGAGCCAGCGGCCTTCATGTTGGCGATGCGAGCACTTGAGCGAGAAGCGGTTGCAAAGGGCTGGCGGCGACGGCCGCGGATCGGTGCTCCCATCGCAAGGGGAGGAGCACGAAGCGGGCCAGGAGTGACTGGTTCCCCCACCTGGGCGAGGAAAGCAGTGAGTTGCTCTGCGGGGCTCTTAGGAGGACAGATGGGCCTAGGGACCGCAAAGGTCGGGCGAGCAATAGGCCCAGCAGCAACCCCTTGAACAGGCGCCGACGTGAGTCGAACATTGGGCCACCGGCTTTTCCCGCCTTGCCTTCCCCTGCTCCCGGCTCGGTGTCCGCCGGTCAATCGCTTGCTCCACCCCTCCCTCACGCTAGCGCAGAACGGATCTGTTCCTCGGTTGACAGCTCCGACCTGGAGGGATCTCCCCGTTCCCCTCCTAGCTAGGGTAGGGCCCTGGAGGCCTCCTTCGCCGAGGTCGTCCGTTGCTGCGGGGCAGCTGGCTCCCCGGTTCCTCGGCCGAGCAGAGACTTATCACCTCCTTCTGCTGCGGACAGCGCGTCGCAGGAGAGATGGGTGACCGTTCAAAGCAAGCAAACTCGACGGATTTCCCGGCGTATGGGCGGCCGCTTGAAAGCACCTGCTTCCTCTGGAATACAGCTTGGTTTAATGGACCTCAATGTCCTACCTCAAATCCTCAATGCGCCATTCTCTCCCCCTCGAAGATACACTCCATCCTTCCCTTGCGCTTCCCACCTCCCAATGAGCGCTCTCCGCTTATAAAAGAGAGGCTGGCGCCGAGGACCTCAGCACAATCTCGACTCACCTTCCCCTTTGCCACAGCCAATCCACCCTCTCCTGCTGCTACCGCCAATCCTAAGCGCGCCCCTTCAGTGCACACAAGACTCACATTCCCCACTGTCAACACCATCCCTCCCACCCAAGCTGCTGCAATCAAATCTCAACGCGCCCCCGTGCATTCTCGTATCACCCTCCCGGCAAAAGCTTCTTCTTCTCAGCCGTCCCTAGCCCCGTCTGCTTCGTCGGCCCAAGACATGGCTGCCATTCAGGCCGCTGAGTTCAAAACTACCAACCTCCCGTTGGCCAATCCCTACGCTCCAGGGGCCGCTATGCATCGCGTCGACACCGGCTTTTTCTCTCTTGAGCTGAACTCGGAGCGGATCAACGACAAGCACCACCTCGGCGACACCACGCTCATGGTCATTGTGGTGGGCAACCGGGCTGAGTTCTGGCCGGACAAGGTCCGTCAAATCCTGCTGGCCGAATTCCCGGAGATCCCGCACGATGCCCTGAATGCCAGCCTATACTACAACGGCTCCTTCCTCGTCCGTTGCTTCGAGCCTCTCTGCCGCGACCTGATGGTCGACCGCGCCGTCGACAATCACCGCGGCACTCCGCTCCAGCTGCGCCCGTGGTCCAGGCTCTTCATGACCGTGTCGCTAACCCCACACTACCGCGTACGCGTGTTCATCGAAGGTGTCCCTCCCCAAGCGTTCACCGTCGCCACGGTCGGAAGGCTCTGCCGTCGTGCCATTTTCATACGGTGGCGGTGTCATCCAATGACAAATCTGATATGACCTATTTTGTGGTGTATGCGTGGGTCCATGACCCTGATACGATCCACAAGGTAGTGCAAACTGACCTCCCTAAGCTGATCACGATGACCGGCACGCCCTACGAGCCAGTCCTGGCCATAGGCTTCGACGAAATCGTCGAGGATAACCCCCTCGCCAATCCGACGTACCTGCTGCCTCCCATGATACGGTTCACCGCGACCGTCCACCTCGACTCTCTGGTACACATCCCTGCCACGCTCCCTGATGGCAGGGTCGCCGGAGATGGACACCCGCCCGCCAGGCGCTATCCGTGGGCTCGTGGCATGATTGACGGCCAATCGGGTGCCGCTCCTTCTTCTCAGGCGGGGAGCTCGGTGTTCTCAAGGCTCGGGGGTGGTGGAGGACAGCGTTCTCGCCGACATTCTTACTCCTTCATTCCCATTCAGGATGTGGTGGTGGCGCAAGCGGCGCCGCCGCCACAAGCTAGGGTTGCCCCCGTGGCGCTTCCAAGGTCGCGCTCCATGCCTCATCTTGACTTGCTGGACGCATCCCTGCCGCTGGTTGCGGTGGGACCAAGCGCGCTAACGGACCACGCATCGGGGCTGTCACCTCCCTCCTCTGACATTCCAGTGTCGGGGGTGAACGCTGAGTCTTCGATCAACGTGTTTTCCCGTTCTGGACACCAGGTCGTCCGCATGCAGAGCGGGTCTTCGCCCGAGCAGACGCTCCTTTCCACTCTGGTGGGGGACCTTGAAGCGAGCGTGGACTCGCTGACCGTGGGCTCTGCTACTATGCCTCCCACAGGTCATCAAATACTTGTGAACAAATTGAATGGGAAGGTCAGACAGTTGGAAAACACTGTTTGGAGAACTTCTATGCAAATATGTTACAGCTCGGGATCTCAATGTTGCTGTTGGTGGGGCAGTCATAGTAGAAGATGATTCAGGAGAGTCCATGTGTTTTGTTGAGTAATGTATGGGAAGCATAATGGCACACAGATGATTCACGAAAGAATTCTGCAAAAAGGTTCACAAACAGTCCTTGGCAGGGAGGTTTTCTTTACCTATGACTGTTTAGAATTCGAAGTAGGTGACCTGAAAGAGTCGGTGACTGTCAATTTCCAGCAGATTCTTTGGGGCCACAAGTACATAAAATAACATTTGTAAGCTAATAGGATGGAGAGGGTCAAGGCAGAGGAAAGGAAAAAAGAAAGGTTTGCCAGTGGAGTATATTTGCAAAAGCTTATATTGTCCTGAGAAAAGGCGCCTTTTTCTCTATCCATTATGGTAAACTGGGCACTGGAACTGGCACTTGAAGTTCTTGTGAGGAGCGAGAAGCGGTTGGTGACGAATTCAAAATAATATAAGAGACCAGCTTTGTCTTTAACAAGATTACATACAATGTTCCTTACTTTCGGTATATAAGGCCCGAGTTTTTCTCCCCGGCTGAGGGTCAAGGCACCTACAAGGCTGGAAGAAATGTGGGCTTGAGCCCGTACGTAGTTTGCCATTTGCAGAGTATCAAACCTCCTGCTACATGTAAGAAAGCTAACCCAGAATCAACCAAAGTCAGTGTAAGAAGGCTATACAGGCCTAATGACATTTCGTCAGCGAAAGCTTACTTTTCAGACATCAGAGAGGTTGGCACTTTGTTTGCTGTTTATTTAGGTCTAATTAATATTCACTGCACCATTGTTGATTCTACCTATCCTTTGTGATTCTACCTATCCTTTTATGTAATTTTGGACTTTAATGCCTATGTTTTTTGTTGTTTGATCGATCTAGGTATACTACAGTGAAGATGTAATGAGTGTGCCTGTGATGATGATATGATAGAGGGAAAATGTGAGGTTGCAGCAAAGGATGACCTTCCTAATTTAAATCTTCCAGTAGTGGTTGAGCATGCCTTTTACTATGAAAATTTATATGATACTCATACTGGAGCTCTCAAGCAGGTCAGATATTGCTAAAATTAAGCTTTTGGCAATTACTTGTTCTCTTATTTTTGTTGAGAAACATGTTCTGATAGTTGACTGGTCTCTGAACCAGCTACGGTCCAATGTTAAGCTCATGACCCTGACAAGGAAGGCACCTGCTTCGAAAAAGAATAAAGAAAAGCAAATTTGTGATGATCAACAAGTTGGTTCAGAAAAGGACACAAAGAACTATCTTGCAACCCTTGATAGTTTTGCTAGCTGTGGAGGTTTATCTGAAGGGCTGCAGCTATCTGGTAATGCATTTCCATCTGCAATGTCTTTTTAGATGCATGTGCATGTCGGTAGACAGAATACCAAACTTTGGCCTCCACATATTATCTGATCATTTAACTCTAAAGTAGCATCATGTACAAAATAGGCAATTGAGTACGACGAACCTGCCGGGCAAGCATTTGGCGAAAATCATCCAGAAGCTGCAGTATTTGTGGAGAACCGCAATGTTATTCTCAAGTATGCAATCCCTTTTCCCCTTTTGGGTTTAACAGGTTACTCCCTACATCTACAGCTCAATTCTGATTATTTTTGTTGTACAAACGACCCCAACGAAGCCGGGTTCCATTATTGAAACATAACAGAACAAGAGTTTATCGTAGCAAGAGAAACAAAACACAACCCAGGATGGGTAAGGAAGAACTTGGAAACAGGCTTAGTTCCCTCAAGAGGAAGGAGAGCCCCCAACATCCTAAACCCAAGTAGCAAAATGACAGCACAAAACAGTACTCATAGTGCACCCACGGATTACACCTATAGACCACCCACAACAGGGGCAAAGTTTTGACATTCCTACAAGACCCGCAGACAAGGGTACAGGCGTAGATAGATAAAAAGTCCTTTGCGGCATCACCCAATGATATCAACATCTTCATCAATGTCATTTCCAATGGTAGCTTTCCTGGGCATTCCTCTCTGGACTCGATCATGTGCAGCAAGCGCAGTGTCTTGGATCATCTTGGCCCCTTCCTCAACTTGGTGCCTTTCACCCAGCTGCTTGGAGACCTGCCCAATAACGAAGGAACGAACACATGTAACAAACAAACTCAGCAGGCGAAGAGATAAACTTCTTATCTAAGCACGCCTTATTTCTAGTTTTCCATATTGCCCGGCAGAAGGCAGCAATCAAAACAATATGCAAATTAGCAGAGGTAGAAACAGTTTCCGCAATCCACCAAAAAAGTACTGAGTAAAATTAACTGGTCTATGAGAGACCCCAAGAACAGAACACACAATCCCCCACATAAAAACAGCAGCAGGGCAAGAAAAAAACAGATGGTGAATAGTTTCAAAAGCAGGGCAAAAGCTGCAAGTAAAATCTCCTTTCCACTTCCTCTTCCTCATGTTATCTTTTAGTGGCAATAGAATTATGCCAAATTAACCACAGCCACACTTTGATTTTGAGTGGAATTTTTGCTTTCCACAACTGAACAAAGGACCTATCCACAGCATAGGAGGACAGTCTATTGTATATTGATCTGACAGAAAAAACCCCAGATTTGGTGAATTTCCATTTAGGTTTGTCAGGGCCATCACAAAGAGCAACCATCATGAGCCAAGTCCTGAGAGTAGAAGCTTGTTGTTGTAATTCCGCCAACAGCCACCTCCTAAAATCAAACTGCCAATTTTTCTCCCACATTTCCCTCACATAGCACACTTGCACATTACAGATAGCATACAAGTCAGGGAAGGTATCACACAGGGGGGCATCTCCACACGAGTGATCATGCCAGAAATCAGTTTCATTACCCCCCATGATCAACATTTTTCTACCTTGGATGTACCACTTCTTAACCTTCAGAAGACTCTTCCACACAGGGGAATCATCCTGTCTCAACCTAACTCTCCAGATCCCTTTGTTTATCCCATACTTATTCTTAACAAGTTGCTGCCAAAAACCATCCTCACTTTCCAATCTCCACCACCATTTACAAAGCAAACTAATATTGAACAATTTAAGCTCCTTGATCCCTAGACCCCCTTTTTTCTTGGGCTTATTCATGATTTTCCACCTCACAAGGTAATACTTTCTTTTTGAATCAGTCCGTTGCCAGAAAAATCTTCTAATGATTTTGGTCATGTCCTCCAAACAAGTATCAGGAAGGAGGTACATAGACATGTGATATATAGGGATAGTGCTTAGGGAGGATTGGATCAGGATCAGTCTCCCACCAATGGATGAGTTTGTCCCTACCCAGCCATCAAGCTTTTTCCCTAGTTTCTCAACAAGTTGCTTAAGATCAGAAATGAGAATCCTAGAACCACTCACAGGTATACCTAGATACTTCATGGGCGAGTGACCCAACTGACAGTTCAACAAATCTGAATAAAGCAAACTCTTCTCTGAGTCTTCCAACACAAGGAACAACTCACTCTTAAGGAAATTGATTTTCAGTCCTCACACAGCTTCAAAAAGATACATGACTAGTATCAAGTCCATAACTTGATTTACATCATCTTGAACCAAGAGCAGAGTGTAAGTATGGTAATGGGTAGGGTATGGGACGGGTAGAGCAATACCATACCCATACCCGTATAGTATACGGGTAGAAAACGCTACCCATACCCGTACCAATGGGTTTGAAAGTCTACCCATACCCATACCCGGCAGATACCCATACCCATTGGATACCCAATGGGTACACACGTTATTATATTCATTGGTAGAACATTTGACAAAAATATCAGTTTGATCAATTGTATGTCTCATCGTTGCGAATTTATCTTCTTAGTTTGAGTATTTAGAAGATGAGAGGATTAAGGAGTGATTGAAATTTGGGGATATTTGGGAGACGAGGGGATTACGAGGACGCTTTGATCGACCCTTCTCCTCATTATGAGGACCTCATCGCCTTAACCCTGGAGTTATGGCCTTGTGGGTTGCTTCCTGCTGGGCTACATATGACCAAAGTGGCCCACATGACAGTATAAATGGGTAGAATACGGGTATACCCACGGTTACAACCTGATACCCATGACCTACCCATGACTTGATGAGTAGGGTACGGGTACTACCCATGGGTATAAAAGTGTACACATACCCTGGCCATACGGGTCGAATACCCATGAATACCCGTACCCACGGTTAAAATTGCCATCCTTAGCAGAGTGTCATCTGCATATTGAAAAATAACAGCCCCTTTATCCACAAGGTGAGAAGCCACACCAGTGATTTGTCCATTAGATTGAGCCTGCTGAATGAGCTTAGCCGACCCTTCTGCTGCCAGGTTGAAAAGGAAAGGAGAGAAAGGATCTCCCTGTCTCACACCCCTATGGCTGCCAAAATCTTTACCTGTAGTATTATTAATTTTAACACACAGGGTCCCATCTTTCACAATGTCCTCAATAAGCCTCTTCCAAAGGGGACTAAAACCTTTGAGAGAAACACAGTGAAGGACATATGCCCAATCCACCTTATCATAAGCCTTCTCAAAGTCAATTTTGAAAACTACGCCTGTTGCTTTTTCCTCTTGGATTCATCAAGGATCTCATGCAAAGTCATCAACCCATCCATGATATTTCTCCCTTTGATGAAAGTAGTCTGACACTTAGAGATGCTTCTCCATGAAAGGTTCCACTCTAAGGGCGGCCACCTTAATAATGATTTTATAAAGAACCTTTAAGAGGCAAATGGGTTTGTATTTATGTAAGCAGTCAACATCAGGAGTTTTTTGCAGGAGGATAATCATCCCAAAATTCAGCCTGTACAGATTCAACTTCCCACGGTACCAGTCATCAAACAATCTCATGACATCCTTCTGGACAGTTAACCAACATGTTTGGAAAAACTCAATGGGGATACCATCCGGACCATGAGCCTTATTCTTAACCATGGAATCAATGGCATCTTTAACTTCCTCCACATAGAAAGGTCTATCTAGTAACTCATTATCGGAATCAGATAGGGTTTCATCAGCCCCCCAAATTCCATCAGCAAACTTAATCGAGTTCCCTTCACCAGGACCAAAGAGATTGTAACATCCCAAGTATGAAAACCTCCAAACTTGCTTGCTCTTTGTTTTATTTTTCTGGCATCATAAGCATTGCATGTGTTAAGTTTCCAAATGCAAGTTTTCAAATTCAAACAATTGCTCATACTTGGTCTGTTCCAATTTTCAAATAAACAACACCAACAAAACACTTTCAATTATGGGTTTAATATTGGAGTTGGAATCATTTTTTTTATATATAAGTGGTTTAAAACAATTCCTTTTATTAAATTTAAAATTGCCAAAAACCAATTTAAATGCCAACTTGCTCAAAAATTAAATAATTTTGAAAACCAAAATATGGTACACATGGGTTGTTGGTCTTGTGCACTTAATAAAAATTTGATCACCTAAAATAAGTACCCCAAAGCCCTTCTTTTCTTTTTCTCTCTTTTTCTACAAAAAAAAAAGAGAAATGAAAAAAAAGGGGAAGTGCAACCTAGTTGGGCCTAAACCAGCCCAACACCCTCCTGTGGTCCTTCTTCCTCGTACGGACGAGGGGACGAGCAGGCAGACGTGCTGCCAGTGGAGGAGGAGCCTCCACGTCCTCCCCTCCTACCTGCTCCCCTGCCCTCTCTTATACCCCGAGGTAGCCCCAAACCCTAGCCCTCTTCTTCTCCTCCCCAGCCGTCGCCGCCACCCTGCTCCCTCTCCCCTCAGATCCCCTCCTTTCTCTGAAGGTTTTCCGACCGGAGCAACTCCGGCGAGCTCCCGCCGCCGTCCTCGACCTCCTCCTACCTCACCGAGCACACGGTCGGGTTCGTGGTGAGTTCCTCTTCCGATTCCCGTCGTCTCCCATCTCATTTTCGTGTCGTAACCGTGCGGGCTCCGGCCTTTCTTTCCCGTCCGCCATGGACATCGTCGACCTCCTCTGTTTTGGTTCAGTTTCGTCAGGTTCAGTTCCGCTTATGTTGTGTCTTATTCAGCGAGCTCTGATTACCATCACAAACGCAGCCGCAGCCCAGTGGCTAGCGCCCCGCGCGCGCGCCCAGGAGGTCACTGGTTCGATCCCTCACGGAGGCATTATGCCCAAACTTTTTTGGGATTTATTCCCCGCGGCCTAGCCCCACCTGTCATTGGTCCTAGGTGCCTACGTGGCCCGGGCCCCACGGGTCAGTAGCACGGGCTTGGCCAGCCCCGAGTAGAAAACGTTTTGGCTGTTTTCTGCAAAATAAAAGAAATGGAAGAAAACAGATTCAAATGTTTAATTGTAAAATCAATAACTAATTCATACATGCTCCAATTTGAATGATTCAAATTTCTGTAGATTCATAACTGTGAGCACTTTCGAAATATGTAAAAATGTCAACATGTTTCTGTAATAATTTGTGCACTAAATACTTAAATACAGAAAATGGAATAAAAACTGAAATCTTGCAAAATTCATAACTTGAGTTCTGTTCACCCAAATTGAGCAAACTTGAGCGCTAAAAATTTGTCTTAACAAACTCTACACAGTGGTATTTTGGTTGGTCACAATTGAATTAAATTGGAACATGTTTCCTTCTGTTTACTAAAAGGGGCAGAATAAAAATGCTTATGGAAGAATGCATAATAAATTCAATAATGATCCAAAAATTATGTTTAATAGCTCAAAATGTTCAGTGAAACATTGTCCACATGTTTTCAAGTATTTCCCATGCTTTTGTAACTGAAAGTACCTCTTTTTAAATTGTTTACCAAAAATGGCAGAAATGAAAACAATAAGAATTAATTCTTATTTATTATTTTCTTCACCCAAAAATTATGGAAACTATACCAAAATGGAAAGAACTTCAATTAATAACAGAAAAGCATCATTTCATGCATGTGGGAATAATATTGATGTATTGGTCGTATTAAAATTAATAATAGGCCACTAAGATAAATATGAGAGGTTTCCAAATAATGCAAACTTATTTGGGACACTCATTTAACTTGATGATCATGTACATGATCTCTTACTTGCATTAAAATGTCATGCATCATCCCATGTTTGTGCATTATGCCATGCTATTGATTGCCCGTCTCTCTTCGTTGTTTGTTTGCTTCTTCTCGAATAGACGGCGACGTTGAGACATACGAGGTTTACGATACCACTCCAGAGGAGTTAGCTCAGTACCAGGCTACTGAGTTTGCAGGCAAGTATTATCTCACATGAACCATTGTGTCCGTTCCACACTTGATACCGATACTTTCCGTTGTCTAATCTGCTAGCCTTATGATTCGTTGCTTGTGTTCCGATCCTATCACATGTCATCCTGCAGCCATGAATATAGCCTCACCCCCACACCTACAACCTTTTGTTTGTTAGCCTGTGTCGTAGCATCATGCTTAGGTTTGTTTGTGCTCGAGTCTTGTTGTCATTTATCTTATCACCTGTTTAGTTTGATAGATGGGCTTGTTATAATCAATATCATGTTAATGTTTGGGGTAATAATAATTTGATGATAAGGCACCGGCAGGAGGCCCGGGTTTGGGTTTTGAAGTCTGCTAGTGTCGACCCTAATTAGGAAAAGGGTCTTGTCCTCTGATCCATGATGAGCGTGCTCACCGCATCCGGGTGGTTGTATGGAACCCCCCTGGACTTTGACCTGATCCGCAGTTTGTCCGAAGAGCCACACTTAGTTCGGGTGTTCCATTTGGCTCATACACATGAATGGGTCGCTCCCATGGTTGATACTGATGATGTTGATGACGCACACATATAGGGTGAGGCCTGTATTGCCGGGGTGTGGCGTCCTGCGGGAGTTTTGCACACTTGCGCTGAGTATTCGGCTGCGTGGTTGGGACCTTATAGCTCCGTGGCTCCTAGGACAGGTTGTAGAGATGGTTCGGGTCGTGTCGAGTCCACCTGAGTTTTAGTTGGTGGCTCGAGTGTGTACGGGTACTGGAGCACACCCTGCAGGGATGAATCTTCTCGAGAAGCCGTGTTGTCCGCGGTTATGTGACGACTTGGTGAAAGTGCTGGCTAACAAGTACTCCGACAACTTACACCTAATTAATAATAATTTGACTAGTAATAGGCATATTGTCACAATAACCTGAACCTTCATTAATCCAACTGTGTGGCTTATCCTCGGATTGCTTCTTTGGATAAGGGGCGAGATCCAGGATGGGTTTGTTTGAGGTTAGTGGTAGTTGGTTCCGATGCGCTATCTTATCCCTTTCTTTTAGCCGGATGTTGTAGCGTGTCTCTGTAGTTGGTTAGTGCAGCCCGCTGCCGCACCTTTGTATCACCTATCTTCCGTTGAACCCAAAGCATCTGTACTTGGTGTTGTCGGGTACACTTTGGTATCTTGTGCGTCTTGCTTGCCAGTACTCGTCCGTACTGACCCCTTTGGGGCTGCTGGTTCTGCAGACTACGTTTCCGAGGATCCCCATGGTGGCTACTACGTGGAGTATGACGAGGCTGCTGACGAGTAGATAGCGGACCCCGGGCAGGATCCGAGACTTCGTGGATGGGCTCCGTTCTTTTCATTTCCGGCCTCTTAGGCCTATTTGGATCTTGTCTGTACTCAGACACTTTGTTTGCTTCCGCTGTGATGTAATGATGACTTGTTGGGACATGTGTCCTCTGTATGACTGTATTTGCTATCTTTGTTCTAGTGAGAGCTTTTGCCAATTATTTCTATTTCTTTGTGTCTTAGAGATTTGTTGTGATATCACTTGTTCAAATGCCGTTGACGTACCATGTGTGTATGTTATGAAGTACGTCAATGAAAGTATTCGGATTTCCTATTGGATGGTTTCACAGACGATGAATAGTAGAGAATGGTTGTCACATGTTTACGTGTCGGCCTACTCATATTGAGATGCGGGTGCAGGTAGGCCCCGTAAGCCAATTATCTACTATTTAGCGGGTTGTGTGTATCCCCTAGAAGTCCGGGTGCGACAAATGGTATCAGAGCATGTCTGCCTGTAGGATCCCTTTTACTGGTCACAGTTGAGTCTAGAAACTATTTTGTAGCTATATAGGAAAAATGAAACGTGAGAGTAGGAATTCTGTTCTTTTATTTCTTTCCCCACCCACCCTCCCTTTTCTGGTAAGGAAGTGCAACGTTGTTTTTCTCTTCTCACCTAAACTTTCAAGTTAGGATTTCACGTATCCTGGTTTCTCGAGGATGGTTATATCTACTAGACCATAGGAGTGGAGGTGGTTGTGACACGATTTTCGTGTTGCCTACTCACGATTGAGAACGGTGGCAAATAAGCCCCGGAAGCAGATCCTCTATTCCTTAAGCAGTAGGTATTGATCCTTTAGAAGCCCAGATGGGTTTTTCCGTAGTACCTCAGGTGTTTGTGATCTCCTGTTTCCCAGTTGTTGCTTCGATATCGTCCTTCACAAATCGGCTCTTCCGTTGTAACAACTTATCTGTTGATTCGTTGTTAACCTCCATCCGTTTTGTTCCGGAGATTTCTTCTTCAACACCGCATCCGTGTGGTACGCGAACCATTTATGGTGAACGTTGAGGTTAGTATATGTTTGCTCCATGCTACCTTCTTACCGTCTGAAGTAAGCCTTGTAAGCACTTATATTGGATTTTGTTATCCGGTTAGTGTGTTAACCTTGGTATCCTCTTCAGGATGGAAAGTGGTGACGAAGAACCCACACTTCCACCCGAGATGGGGAAAGTGTTGTCTCAGATGACACAAGTTATAAGGCAGATGCAGCAGAACCAAAACCTTGGGAGTAATGGCAACACCCGGGTGTCTATTCGGGAGTTCCTTGAGCGCAATCCGCGCACGTTTGATACCTCCTCCGAGCCATTGGATGCTGATGACTGGCTCCGTGAAATGAACCGTACTCTTATGGTAGCTCATGTGGCTGACGAGGACCGTGTTCCTTACATAACCTACCTTCTCCGTGGACAATCCATGTCTTGGTGGGAGAACTTCCAAGAAATGAGAGGTCCTAGTGTGGAAATCACATGGGAGGATTTCAAGCAAGCTTTCGCGCGCCATCACATTCCCGATGGGCTCATGGAGAGAATGCGTGAGGAATTCTATTGTTTCACACAAGGCAATTTGGACGTTCTCGAATACCAAAGAGAGTTGAATCGCCTGGCTCGCTACGCCGGAGATGAAGTCTCCACGGAAGCGAAAAAGATGGCAAAGTTCCGCAGGGGTCTCAACCCGGAACTCAAGTATGCTCTCACCAACGTAAGAGCCAAGAATTTTGAGGACCTCATCAACATCGCTCTAAATGAAGAGCATGGGCGCAAGTTGGTTGAGGAGTCTCGTAAGCACTCTCGTGAACAGGCTAATTCGTCAAAAGTTATCATGCCTCCACAAAAACGAAGAATTTGGGTTCCATATACCACTCCAACACCGCCCATCTGCTTGCCAAGCCCGGCAGGATTTCTTGCCCGCCCTCCCACCCCAGTGGTATCTTCAGGAGGTGCTCCATCTCAGCCAAGTCCAACAGCTCCTCGTTCTGTTATTACATGCTTCAAGTGCGGTCTACCAGGACACTACTCCTACAAGTGCCCGCAGAACAAGCTACCATCACTACCTATCTCTAATGTCAATCATGTGATGGTACACACTTCTTCGCCTAGGCCCCGCAACAGGAACAAGTCTGTCTTGAGAACTTTGAGGGTGAACCATGTCAAGGCCCAGGGAGCAGAAGAATCTCCAGAAGTTGTAATGGGCACACTTCTTGTGAACTCGTTTCGTGCTAAAGTCTTGTTCGATTCTGGTGCTTCACACTCCTTCATCTCTCAAAACTTTGCAAACACCAGTAAAATCAACTTCGAACAGTTGTCTATCCCTCTCCTAGTGAAATCACCGGGATCTAGCTGGCAAAGCAATAAAGTTAGCCAGAACATCGAGATCACAATTGGAAACCTTCTATTCCAGGCATCTCTGATAGCTCTCCACTCTTCAGATATTGATGTCATTCTTGGGATGGATTGGCTGGTAGCCAACAAAGCAGTCATTGATTGTCCTGCTAAGTCTGTCAAAATCACACACCCTTCTGGCCAGATAGTCTACTTCCATGCTGAAAATCCAGTTGTTCAACTCTACACTCTCAATGCAAATCCTCTACCATCTATTGAAACTATTCCGGTGGTTTGTGACTTCCCCGATGTCTTTCGAGAAGAATTTCCAGGAATGCCTCCTGACAGAGCTGTTGAGTTCGCCATCGAACTTGAACTAGGCACTACTCCAATCTCCAAGTATCCATACAAGATACCTCCTCCTGAACTGAAATTGTTAAAGGAGCAAATCGATATGTACATGGAAAAAGGTTACATTCAACCTAGTTCCTCGGCTTGGGGATGCCCAACTCTCTTTGTGGCAAAGAAGGATCAAACAAAGAGACTCGTTGTTGACTATCGTCCTCTTAACGAGAAAACCATAAAAAATAAGTATCCAATTCCTCGCATCGATGATCTCTTTGATCAACTTCTGGAGCCTCTATATTCTCCAAGTTGGACTTGAGAATGGGTTACCATCAAATAAAGATCAGAAAAGAGGATGTTCCAAAGACAGCCTTTGTCACTCGCTTCGGTCGCTATGAATACACCGTCATGTCCTTTGGCCTCACCAATGCACCAGCGACCTTCTCTCGACTCATGAATTCTGTCTTCCATGAAGACCTCGACAAGTTCGTTGTGGTATATCTTGATGATATTCTTGTCTACTCCAAATCCGAGAAAGAGCATGAAGAACATCTTCGTCTCACTCTCATGAAGCTTCGCGAGCATCACCTCTATGCCAAGTTTTCCAAATGTGAGTTCTGGATTTCTGAAGTCACTTACCTTGGTCATGTCATATCTGCCAAGGGCATAGCTATTGACCCAGAAAAGGTTAAGGCCATTGTTGAATGGAAACCGCCTAAAACGGTGAAGCAAGTCAGAAGTTTTCTTGGTTTTGCTAGCTATTGTCGTCGCTTCGTCCCAAACTTCTCAAAGATTGCCAAACCTCTCACTGACCTAACAAAGAAGGACAAGAAGTTCATCTGGTCTCCACAATGTGATGAAAGCTTCAATCTCCTGAAGAGTAAACTCACTTCTACACCAGTTCTTGTTGGCCCAGATCCTTCCAAACCTTTCCAAATATTCTGTGATGTTTCTCTCCAAGGTTTAGGTGCAGTTCTCATGCAAGAACGTCAAGTTGTGGCTTATGCTTCTCGCCAGTTGAACACACATGAGCTCAACTATCCTATTCATGACCTTGAGCTTGCAGCAGTTGTCTTTGCCCTCAAGAAATGGAGACAATACTTGTTGGGTAATCGCACTGAGATCTTTTCTGACCACAACAGTTTAAAGTACATCTTCAGTCAGCCAGATCTCAAACTCAGACAAAGGAGATGGATTGAGAAGATCAAAGACTTTGATCTCACCATTTCCGACACTCCAGGCAAGGCTAATGTCATGGCCGATGATCTCAGTCGCAAGTCCTATTGCAACAATCTCATGATCATGAAAAGCCAACCTCCTCTTCATGAAGAATTCCAAAAGCTGAATCTTGGACTTGTTCCTCAAGGCTATCTTGCAAACTTGACAGCCAGTCCAACGCTTGAGGACAAGATTCGTTCCGAACAACTTCGTGATGCTGAGATCAAGAAGATCGCAAAGAACATCAAAGCAGGCAATGTGAAGTATGAGTGCTTCTCAATTGATGACAAGGGAACAGTGTTTTTCCAAGGACGCATTGCAGTTCCCGAAATCCAAAGCCAGAAAGATGTGATTCTCAAGGAGGCTCATGATACTCCTCTTTCCATACACCCTGGAAGTACAAAGATGTACCAGGATCTCAAAACAATGTATTGGTGGTCTGGCATGAAGCGTGAAATTGCTAAATATGCCTCTGAATGAGATGTTTGTCAACGTGTCAAAGCAGTTCATCAGAAATCAGCGGGTCTTCTCAAACCTCTGAAAATTCCTGAATGGAAGTGGGACATGATAGAAATGGACTTCGTCACTGGTTTTCCAAAGTCCAAGAGGGGCAACGATGCAATCTTCGTTGTCATTGGTCGACTCACTAAAGTCGCTCACTTCTTTCCTGTCAAAGAGACAATCTCAGCTAGTCAATTGGCAGAGCTCTATACAACAAAGATTGTTCCTCTTCATGGTGTTCCGCTAGAAATAAGCTGAGACCGTGGAAGCATCTTCACTTCTCATTTCTGGAAAAGCTTTCAAGAAGCTTTGGGCACCAAGATTCTGTTCAGCACAGCCTATCATCCTCAGTCTCAAGGGCAAGTCGAAAGAGTCAATCAGATTCTCGAGGATATACTCAGAGCATGTGGTCTCTCTTTTGGCATGAAATGGGAGGAATGTCTTCCATATGTTGAATTCTCCTACAACAACAGCTTCCAGGCAAGCCTAGGCATGGCACCTTTCGAGGCTCTCTATGGTCGCAGATGCAGGAGCCCAATCAATTGGTCTGGAGCCGGTGAACGCTCACTCTTTGGTACTGGCATTGTTAAGGAGGCCGAAGAGAAAGTCCGCATCATTCGTGACAATCTGAAGATTGCTCAGTCTCGTCAGAAAAGCTACTATGACAGCAAACACAGGGACATGGTCTATGCAGCTGGAGACAAGGCCTACCTTCGTGTCACTCCTCTCAGAGGCACTCATCGTTTTGGTGTCAAGGGAAAGCTTGCTCCACGTTATATTGGTCCCTTCAACATTCTCTCAAGGCGTGCAGAAAATGCCTATCGTCTTGAACTTCCAGAAAAGCTATCCAAGGTGCACGATGTCTTTCACGTGTCACAGCTCAAGAAGTGCTTCAAAGACCCAGGTCGTGCAGTTGATCATGATTCCATTGAACTGCAAGAAGACCTCTCTTATGAGGAGCACCCTATTCGCAGTCTCGATGAGACCGAGCGCAAAAATCGCAACAAGAGCACCAAGTTCTTAAAAGTGCAGTGGTCTCATCATTCTGATAAAGAGGCAACGTGGGAGACCGAAGAGGATCTTCGCAAGAAGTATCCGGACCTTTTCTCTTCTCAGTAGGAATCTCGGGGCGCGATTCCTTCAAGGGGGGCGTTTTGTAACATCCCAAGTATGAAAACCTCCAAACTTTCTTGCTCTTTGTTTTATTTTTCTGGCATCATAAGCATTGCATGTGTTAAGTTTCCAAATGCAAGTTTTCAAATTCAAACAATTGCTCATACTTGGTCTGTTCCAATTTTCAAATAAACAACACCAACAAAACACTTTCAATTATGGGTTTAATATTGGAGTTGGAATCATTTTTTATATATATAAGTGGTTTAAAACAATTCCTTTTATTAAATTCAAAATTGCCAAAAACCAATTTAAATGCCAACTTGCTCAAAAATTAAATAATTTTGAAAAGCAAAATATGGTACACATGGGCTGTTGGTCTTGTGCACTTAATAAAAATTTGATCACCTAAAATAAGTACCCCAAAGCCCTTCTTTTCTTTCTCTCTCTTTTTCTACAAAAAAAGGAGAAATGAAAAAAAAAGGGGAAGTGGCAACCTAGTTGGGCCTAAACCAGCCCAACACCCTCCTGTGGTCCTTCTTCCTCGTACGGACGAGGGGACGAGCAGGCAGACGTGCTGCCAGTGGAGGAGGAGCCTCCACGTCCTACCCTCCTACCTGCTCCCCTGCCCTCTCTTATACCCCGAGGTAGCCCCAAACCCTAGCCCTCTTCTTCTCCTCCCCAGCCGCCGCCGCCACCCTGCTCCCTCTCCCCTCAGATCCCCTCCTTTCTCTGAAGGTTTTCCGACCGGAGCAACTCCGGCGAGCTCCCGCCGCCGTCCTCGAGCTCCTCCTACCTCACTGAGCACACGGTCGGGTTCGTGGTGAGTTCCTCTTCCGATTCCCGTCGTCTCCCATCTCATTTTCGTGTCGTAACCGTGCGGGCTCCGGCCTTTCTTTCCCGTCCGCCATGGACATCGTCGACCTCCTCTGTTTTGGTTCAGTTTCGTCAGGTTCAGTTCCGCTTATGTTGTGTCTTATTCAGCACGCTCTGATTACCATCACAAACGCAGCCGCAGTCCAGTGGCTAGCGTCCCGCGCGCGCGTCCAGGAGGTCACTGGTTCGATCCCTCACGGAGGCATTATGCCCAAACTTTTTTGGGATTTATTCCCCGTGGCCTAGCCCCACCTGTCATTGGTCCTAGGTGCCTACGTGGCCCGGGCCCCGCGGGTCAGTAGCACGGGCTTGGCCAGCCCCGAGTAGAAAACGTTTTGGCTGTTTTCTGCAAAATAAAAGAAATGGAAGAAAACAAATTCAAATGTTTAATTGTAAAATCAATAACTAATTCATACATGCTCCAATTTGAATGATTCAAATTTCTGTAGATTCATAACTGTGAGCACTTTCGAAATATGTAAAAATGTCAACATGTTTCTGTAATAATTTGTGCACTAAATACTTAAATACAGAAAATGGAATAAAAACTAGTTCGATCCCTCACGGAGGCATTATGCCCAAACTTTTTTGGGATTTATTCCCCGCGGCCTAGCCCCACCTGTCATTGGTCCTAGGTGCCTACGTGGCCCGGGCCCCGCGGGTCAGTAGCACGGGCTTGGCCAGCCCCGAGTAGAAAACGTTTTGGCTGTTTTCTGCAAAATAAAAGAAATGGAAGAAAACAAATTCAAATGTTTAATTGTAAAATCAATAACTAATTCATACATGCTCCAATTTGAATGATTCAAATTTCTGTAGATTCATAACTGTGAGCACTTTCGAAATATGTAAAAATGTCAACATGTTTCTGTAATAATTTGTGCACTAAATACTTAAATACAGAAAATGGAATAAAAACTGAAATCTTGCAAAATTCATAACTTGAGTTCTGTTCACCCAAATTGAGCAAACTTGAGCTCTAAAAATTTGTCTTAACAAACTCTACACAGTGGTATTTTGGTTGGTCACAATTGAATTAAATTTGAACATGTTTCCTTCTGTTTACTAAAAGGGGCAGAATAAAAATGCTTATGGAAGAATGCATAATAAATTCAATAATGATCCAAAAATTATGTTTAATAGCTCAAAATGTTCAGTGAAACATTGTCCACATGTTTTAAAGTATTTCCCATGCTTTTGTAACTGAAAGTACCTCTTTTTAAATTGTTTACCAGAAATGGCAGAAATGAAAACAATAAGAATTAATTCTTATTTATTATTTTCTTCACCCAAAAATTATGGAAACTATACCAAAATGGAAAGAACTTCAATTAATAACAGAAAAGCATCATTTCATGCATGTGGGAATACTATTGATGTATTGGTCGTATTAAAATTAATAATAGGCCACTAAGATAAATATGAGAGGTTTCCAAATAATGCAAACTTATTTGGGACACTCATTTAACTTGATGATCATGTCCATGATCTCTTACTTGCATTAAAATGTCATGCATCATCCCATGTTTGTGCATTATTGCCATTCTATTGATTGTCCGTCTCTCTTCGTTGTTTGTTTGCTTCTTCTCGAATAGACGACGACGTTGAGACATACGAGGTTTACGATACCACTTCAGAGGAGTTAGCTCAGTACCAGGCTACTGAGTTTGTAGGCAAGTATTCACTCACATGAACCATTGTGTCCGTTCCACACTTGATACCGATACTTTCCGTTGTCTAATCTGCTAGCCTTATGATTCGTTGCTTTTGTTCCGATCCTATCACATGTCATCCTGCAGCCATGAATATAGCCTCACCCCCACACCTACAACCTTTTGTTTGTTAGCCTGTGTCGTAGCATCATGCTTAGGTTTGTTTGTGCTCGAGTCTTGTTGTCATTTATCTTATCACCTGTTTAGTTTGATAGATGGGCTTGTTATAATCAATATCATGTTAATGTTTGGGGTAATAATAATTTGATGATAAGGCACCGGCAGGAGGCCCGGGTTTGGGTTTTGAAGCCTGCTAGTGTCGACCCTAATTAGGAAAAGGGTCTTGTCCTCTGATCCATGATGAGCGTGCTCACTGCATCCGGGTGGTCGTATGGAAGCCCCCTCGACTTTGACCTGATCCGCAGTTTGTCCGAAGAGCCACACTTAGTTCGGGTGTTCCATTTGGCTCATACGCATGAATGGGTCGCTCCCATGGTTGATACTGATGATGTTGATGACGCACACATATAGGGTGAGGCCTGTATTTCCGGGGTGTTGCGTCCTGCGGGAGTTTTGCACACTTGCACTGAGTATTCGGCTGCGTGGCTGGGACCTTATAGCTCCGTGGCTCCTAGGACAGGCTGTAGAGATGGTTCGGGTCGTGTCGAGTCCACCTGAGTTTTAGTTGGTGGCTCGAGTGTGTACGGGTACTGGAGCACACCCTGCAGGGATGAATCTTCTCGAGAAGCCGTGTTGTCCACGGTTATGTGACGACTTGGTGAAAGTGATGGCTAACAAGTACTCCGACAACTTACACCTAATTAATAATAATTTGACTAGTAATAGGCATATTGTCACAATAACCTGAACCTTCATTAATCCAACTGTGTGGCTTATCCTCGGATTGCTTCTTTGGATAAGGGGCGAGATCCAGGATGGGTTTGTTTGAGGTTAGTGGTAGTTGGTTCCGATGCGCTATCTTATCCCTTTATTTTAGCCGGATGTTGTAGCGTGTCTCTGTAGTTGGTTAGTGCAGCCCGCTGCCGCACCTTTGTATCACCTATCTTCCGTTGAACCCAAAGCATCTGTACTTGGTGTTGTCGGGTACACTTTGGTATCTTGTGCGTCTTGCTTGCCAGTACTCGTCCGTACTGACCCCTTTGGGGCTGCTGGTTCTGCAGACTACGTTTCCGAGGATCCCCATGGTGGCTACTACGTGGAGTATGACGAGGCTGCTGACGAGTAGATAGCGGACCCCGGGCAGGATCCGAGACTTCGTGGATGGGCTCCGTTCTTTTCGTTTCCGGCCTCTTAGGCCTATTTGGATCTTGTTTGTACTCAGACACTTTGTTTGCTTCCGCTGTGATGTAATGATGACTTGTTGGGACATGTGTCCTCTGTATGACTGTATTTGCTATCTTTGCTCTAGTGAGAGCTTTTGCCAATTATTTCTATTTCTTTGTGTCTTAGAGATTTGTTGTGATATCACTTGTTCAAATGTCGTTGACGTACCATGTGTGTATGTTATGAAGTACGTTAATGGAAGTATTCGGATTTCCTATTGGATGGTTTCACAGACGATGAATAGTAGAGAATGGTTGTCACACGTTTACGTGTCGGCCTACTCATATTGAGATGCGGGTGCAGGTAGGCCCCGTAAGCCAATTATCTACTATTTAGCGGGCTGTGTGTATCCCCTAGAAGTCCGGGTGCGACAGAGATTTTTATAATATAGAGTAGCATGAGCTAACAAATCCACAGTCCCCTGAATATATTCCCCATTACTAACCAAGGAGTACATGGTGTTTTTCCTCTTTCTGCCATTGGCAACTCTATGAAAGAAAGCAGAGTTAGAGTCCCCTTGCAACAACCACCTCTCACTAGATCTTTCATGCCAAAACTTCTCCTCTTCAGCATAAAGCCTCAACAGCTCACTGTGAATGAAGATTTTCCTAGAAAACTGTGATTCAGACAACACACCCAGCTCTTCCAACTGTTCCAATTCTTCTAGCTCCAAAGAGAGATTCTTCCTCAACCTAATTGCATCACCTCTAATATTATCTCCCTAGCCTTTAAGCATGTCCTTTACTTTTTTCAGCTTGAGTTGGATAGAAGAAATGTTGTCCACTGAGGGGATAGCAGAGTCCCATGCACTAGAAACTCTATCAGCAAACTCAGGATGAGATATCTAGGATTTTTCAAACCTAAACTCTTTTCTCTTAGGAATGGACTGCTCCCCAGAATCAACAATCAGAGGATTGTGATCAGAGATAGCCCTCGGGATTTTTTTAACACTGGTAAGAGGGAAAAGAGACTCCCAGTCATTATTCATCAACACCCTATCTAGCTTTTCCAAAGTGGGATTTTTTTGGTTATTGATCGAGGTGAAGATACCCCCAGCCATATCCACCTCTCTCAGAGAATGAGTTTTAATAACAGAATTGAACACATCAGAAAACTTATTAACCCTCCCCCCCCAGGTTTATTCTTTTCAAAGGAGAACCTCAAGATCTTAAAATCCCCTCCAATCAGAGCAGGGAGAGAAAAAAGGGAACACACATGGGCAAAAGAGGAAAGAAAATTAGTTTTATCACAATCTTGAGCAGCCCCATAAACCACCATGAGAATCACTTCCTTATTAATTTTCTTATCAAGAACATGGGCCTTAACAAAAAACCTATCCATGGTTGCACTAATGATGTAAAATCTTGAGGACTTGACACCACATAAAATATCACCAAATCTTCCCACAGAGGGGGACCAATGCCACAAAAAATTACCCTCTGGATCAAACTTCCTCCAAACATCAGGGCCTATCACAGGCTTCATAGTTTCCTGAAGGCCAATGAAATCAACATCATGCGCTCTAATCATGTCAGAAAGGATAATAGAGAAACCTTTCTTTCCCACACCCCTACAATTTAGGAAAACACCAATCATAATAATTTTTTGGGTTTTGACCTTAGTCTAGGCCCACACACAATCCCACTCTGAGGGTGGTTTGTCTGGGTTCTGGAGAGGGAAACTGTGCCACCAAGGGACACACCCTGAGAGGACCTATCTTTAGTACCAGATTGTTTTTCAAGTTCTTAAGAGTTCTCTTGGACACTACAGGAGTAAAAGCTTCATTATCACTATCTGAGGAGGGAGTCCCATCACTTTCCACAATAGGAGGCAAGCACAAAGGGGATCCCACCTTTTTGTCACAAGATCACCATGTTCTTCCAGCTGAGCTAACAGACTCTCTTTCTTATTAACCAAATTAGTTCTAGCAGTTTCCCAATCAAGCATCACATTAACAGTTTCCAAAGAAATAGAAGCAGGATCAATACCTAATTCTAGGGCTTTATCCAACACATCATTATCAGCTAAAAAGGCAAAAGAGTTAGAGCATTGAGTTTTACCTTCATCTCTTATGGCAATAGAATGAGCTGCCCTCTGTAAAATGGACACATTAGCACCTCCAGCAGCTCTAATCCTGTCACTAGCCCTAGATGGAACAGGATGGGAAGGGGTAGTTGAAGAAGGAGGCAAAGGAGGCACACAAGATGAATTTCCCCCAGTAAAAGTAGGGCTAGGAATAACCTCATAGATGCACACTATTGAGGAATGTATCTGCTGGGATCCATTACCATCCATAGACATGTCAGAAGATGTGTTAGACGGCTCAACAGAGCTAAGAGAGGTACCAGGAGATTCGATCACAGGGAGGAGATCAGCTCTAGGAATCTGGTTCGGCATTCCTTTCCACATATGAGCCTTTTCACTTCTGGTTTGAAGGAGCTGCTTGAGGAACTCTTCATAGGTTAGTTCATTTTGCATAGGCTCCTCTGGATCTTCAACAACACCAGCAGTGATAAGCTTTGGATTGGCCAGATACTTCAAGTACCGAGCATAATAATCAGTAGCAGCAGAAGGCTGGTAATACTAGGAAAGTGAGTTTTAACGACGGGGTATTTGGTCGTTAATGCTTCAAATGTGGTCGTTAGAAGTAATTAACGGCCACATAGAAGTGGTCGTTAGTTGTCGTTATAGCCTCCGTCGTTAAAAGTATTAACGACCATATATGATTGTCCGTCGTTATTTTACTAACGACGAAACGATAGGTGGTCGTTAATTGTGAAGAAATAACGACCACTTTTGTCATCGTTAAAAATGTTTCCATGATCTGATTAATAACGTCCACTTATAAATCCAATTTGTGAGCCTTGTCATCATTATAACCGTTATTTCATTGCATATGAACAGTAATAATTATATGTTCATACCAATAATTTTTCATTCAAACAAGTGCATCACAAGTCATAAATATTCCTTTTATTTCTGTGTAGAAGTACAAGAAGAGCTTACATTCATATTTAGCACTTGCAACTATGCTACTGATTGCACTTGCAACCATGTAAGGCGAAAAACAGAAATGCCACAACACACAAAGTTGTGTTCCTTCTAACCACTTGACACAGTTAACTCGTAACCTCGTAGAGATCAAGTTAATATACTTCTCCCGGTCATCTGAGATGCGTTCTTAACTGTACTTCTCCGGCCCTGTCACATGGAGGAATTTAATGTGTACATAAATATAATAGGCTGTAGTGATAAAATAAAATGAAGACTATTGTGTCGATTTCAAGATCTTACCACTACACAGCTTAAGAATATGACACCTCACATTAACTTCTATATATTTCACTTCATATGATGAAGTATTTCCGGTTGGGAAAGCTTGCAGCACAACAAGGGTAGCCATCACAATGTAGATATGTAAAAACTTTCAGGTTTACCAAAGCAAGTTTCGGCAACCGGCGTTGTCTTGGTAGTTTATGCCATAAAGTAACATTAAATTTCATTAATCAATAAACTTATAAATACCCAGGTGACAAATCATGCAAAGAATAATTTAAATATTAAATGGAAGTCACGATTGGAGTTTAGCACAAAATAACATTACAAGAAAATGCCCCCTGCGGTGCTGCTCATACGGACCGCGGTCCGTTTTTGTCCCCGGATGCTCAAATCCAGACCAAATTTGGTCCAGATTTGAGCAGCCCCGCGGACAACAAATTGTCCCGTGGACACACTCCCCTGGCCCGCGCAGAACGCCCCCTCCTCCCACCTCGCGCCGCCCCCGACCCACCTCGCCGCCGCTAGCTCGCCGATTTGGCGACCATCACCGCCGTTCGACCCCCCACCGGCGACGGCCACCTCCCCCCACCTCTCACCATGCCGCCACGCCGCCACCGGTCCCGCAGGAGTTTCGCCGGCCTACATACCGCCCGGTCCACCTCCCCCACCTCCACGGACGCACACAAGGTGTTCGGCCGTGTGCCTGCCCCGACCCCGGCACAAAAAATGGCGGACAGCGGCGACGAGTTCTTCTTCAACAACGTGATCATGTACTCGTCCTCGTCGGAGTCCGATTCCGGGAACGAGAGCGACATCCTCGTTGTCACTCTCGTGGTCAATGACCACATCGCTAGGATGCGGCCGGTGTTCAGAGGGTCCATTCCCGGCAAGGCGCCGGGCTTGGAAAGGGGCAGCGCAGCCGGCCATACCCAGCTGTGGAATGACTACTTCCACCCAACCAATCCGGTGTACACGACCAAGCTATTCCGGCGCCGTTTTCGGTGTTCAACCGCATTCGACTCGGTGTGCTCGACTATGATGATTGGTTCAAGTGCAAGACCGATGCCACCGGTAAGCTTGGCTTCTCTTCTTATCAAAAATGCATCGCGGCAATTCGGATGCTTGCATATGGAGTAGCCGGTGATCTGGTTGATGAATACTTGCGTATGAGTGAATCCATATGCCTGCAATCTATGTACAAGTTTTGTGAAGCTGTGGTTCAGGTCTTTGGCCCGGAGTACTTGAGGGAACCGACTGTTGTCGACACTCAGCGGCTGTTGCCGATCAACGAGAGTAGAGGGTGGCCTGGGATGCTTGGAAGCATCGATTGTATGCACTGGGAGTGGAAGAACTGCCCATTTCCTTGGCAGGGGCAGTACAAGGGACATGTTGGTGAGTGCACGGTTATTCTCGAGGTAGTTGCTTCGCATGATTTGTGGATTTGGCACTCGTTCTTCGGCATGGCAGGTTCACACAATGATATCAACGTGCTCCAACGCTCTCCGGTGTTTGGAATACTTGCCGTAGGCAACTCCCCGAGGTGAGCTATGATATCAATGGCCACCACTACACAAAGGGATACTACCTGGCAGATGGTATCTATCCCCAGTGGGCTACCTTTCTGAAGACCATCTCCAATCCTCAAGATGAGATGACGAAACGATTTGCCCAAGAGCAGGAGAGTGCCCGAAAGGATGTGGAGCGTGCTTTTGGTGCGCTTCAATCTCGATGGGATATTGTTCGCCACCCTGCTAGAACATGGAGCCCGGAGATTATGTGGTCGGTGATGACTGCTTGTGTGATCATGCACAACATGATCATAGAGGATGAGCGCGATGACAGCGTCTACGACGAGAACTGGTTGTTTCAGGGTGAGAACGTGGAGCCCCAGCCAGGAGTGGCAACATTTCAGGATTTCATTGACTTCCAGTACGAGTTGTGTGATCAAGACACCCACCGCACACTTCGGGATGATTTGGTGCAACACATCTGGAACTTCGTAGGAAACCAATAGACTCTTTTGTAATTTTTCTTAAGACTTATTTGTCTTCTTATTGAACGGTCAAATTTGTAATAAATAACTCGTATTTTATTTAGTATTGTGTTTGTTTTTAGGCTCAAAGTATCATTGGGAAAAAGAACTTAGGAAAAAATAGGTCCCGGGCCACTAAATGAGCAGCCCCACAGGGTGCAGGGCCCAAATCCGCGCGGACACTGGCCCGAACGGCTGCTCAAACAGACAAAATCCGGACCAGTTTGGTCCGCAAATGAGCAGCCCCGCAGGAGATGTCCTAAGGATCAAAGAAGAGCGGTTGTTGTCTTTCACCTGTGATGATCTCTTAAGTCAGCAGGGTGGGTTCTCGGCATCCACGCTGCGCCCTTCCGATGGCACAGACACGAGAAACAGAAGAGCAGTATGCCAGATCCATCGGGAGATAATACCAAAACTGATAGGTAAAATGGAACAATGAATCTATCCAATTGGGAAGTATACAAGAGTGACCGGGCCGGCACACGCTGCCGCTCCATGGCCAAGGTCCGCCCAGACGTGGGGAGCCGAGAAGACCACCGCGGCGAAGACGGCAGGACGCGCAGACCTCCGGGATCCAGGCCGCCGAGGTCGTGCACGAGCTCGTCCGCGGCCGTCAGGTCCGGAGGGTTGACCAGGCACTACGGGTGCGTGCGAGACGGGGAAGACAGCCTCGATGTGGTGGGGGCCGAGACCATGAGGAGAAAGAAGCACAGCGCGACGGCAGCCGCTAGCAGGACGGCGGCGAGGCGCGGGCATGGGCCCCGTTCGCCGGACCGAGCATGACGTCGGCGAGGTCCCTGGCGATGGCCGGATTCCATAGCCGCATCGCTAGATTGTGCTATAGCGCAGTAGAATACGGAGGGAGATGCACTGCGCCGCGCCGCCGCCCCGGTTCTCTTGAAAGGTGCCTACCAGGAAGGGATATGAAACCTAAACGTAACAAATTAGTAGTACTCCGTACTACTTATCTTATTTCTCAAACCAAATTCGTTAGGTAATCCCTCCATCCATGATTAATAGTCTCGTAATGAAGAGCATCGTGGCCAAGGCGCAATTCTATTGGTGTCCTTTCCACCAATCAATGTCACAATTTTCTATTATCTAATTAATTGCGCAATTAATTTGGTCATGCAAACCAATCAAGGTGAGACTAGGTGGGATTTCACAATTATTATGGCACAGTTAATTAGGATAATAAATGATTATGGGCCTTATTTGGAGATAATATTGGGACAAATATTTTTCCACTAGAGGACTTTTAAACCCGGACGGAGGGAGTACTCCCGCAAACATAGTAGATTAATGGGTTAACAACGACCAGCGCAAAGTTAATTTAACAACGGTACATATCTCTCGTCGTAGAGGTGGTCTTGTGGCCCAAAGTTGGACGTGGGATTAGTTAATCGCACTAGTAACGACCAACCATTTTCTAGTGCTAGTCGTTAATGGTCTAATCTCTAGTAGTGTGGGTCTGAGAGGAGGATCCCACCATGGGCATAGGAATCAACTGTCTCTGTTCTTGATTGGGGGTGTACCCAAGCCTGTACACTTGTGCACCAAATGATTCATCATCACTATCATTCAGACTGTCAGAGGGTTCAAGAGCTGTCCTTTTCCCTTTGTCATCCTTCATACTGTCCTTATCCTGATTAATTACCATATGAGACACAGCACCACCACCATAAGACTTCCTGCCATCCCTCATGAACCCCCCAGCAGAGGGAGGAGCTCTATCAGGTACAGAGTAGTCAGGCCTGGCCCTCTTTGGAGTATGTTGGGAACCTTCTCCCTGTCTGCTGCTATCCAATCCCTTGCTTGCAGAGTCATTAACTGAATTTTTTCCCTTCTTGCTGACTAGAATTTCCCTAGTAAACTCAATATCATAGAAACTACTGGCTATGTTGACATTTGACACCACAGGAGGCACCATGGAGACATCAGAGTTACCAATTTTAACCCTAACATAGTCAACATTATTCAGACTATGTCTGTCAACAAGGATAGTGCGTCCCACCAAGCTGCCAATAAACACAGTTGTAGGACAGTTCCTATTATCGAGAGGGATCCCCTTGACCTGAAACCATGCCACATCAAGTTCACATGTGGCACCATACTCTGGGGTCCAGTGCTCCACCTTGATCACCACTCCAGGGATGGTCCTAAGGTTTGCAGTACTGAAATGCACCTAGGCATCTATATCTCTAGAACTGGGAAAACGCATCAAGAACTTTTTAGCAGCAAGTGGTTTAGCATACCACCTCCAAGTGCACATCCTACCAGCCCATTGGGCAAACTCTTCTTCTATCTCTCTGCTGGATGGATTCCCTTCAAGGACCTCGATCACTGCTTGGTGAATCTCCTTGGGTGGAGCAGCATTTCTGATATCAGGGATTACAAAAATCCCCCCCCCCCCAGGTATGGCTGCACCCACAAAGGGGTTGCAATTTCCCAGGGTTTCACCTCGTTAAAGAAGAACTTATCAATATGATCATCACCACAAATAACACACATGTTATCGTTAGTAGCTGTCTGATTATCTCTCTCCTGGAAACGAACACTGTGAGATGGAGCCGCGTCTTCAGGAGCAGAATCTTCAGAGGGTGGATCATGAACCGAAACAAATCCAGAATACCTATTCACTCTAATAGAACCAGACTGAGGTTGAGGTTGATTCTGGAAGGAGACAAAGCCACCCTCTCGCCCCACCTCAATGGTGCCAACAACTGCAGAGGAGTTGTCGAGGAGGTCCTGCCTACGGTTAAACTGGGAGGAGGATCTCCTATTCTCGTTGGAATTCTCAGATTCCTCCTCAATCATCTCAGATCTATGATTCCAGCGGTCTCTGTTACCTTGATTTGACGCGGAGCTGCGAGAAGGAGCGCGAGCAATGGCGCCAAGCCTGTTGTTGACGAAGCCACCCCTCCCCGCTTGCCTAGCCGTCCCACGGCCGTGGTCAAGACTACGCGAACGAGAATCACTGCGGTCGCCATCCCCACGACGCAGCTCGTCCCTGTCGCGAGTAGGTCCCGAGGAATTTGCGCGCGTGTCCGCTCCGAACGCCCCCGCCGCAAATCCACCTGGGGGACGCCGCGGAGGGAAGCTAGCCCTTGGAGGAGGCCCGCTCCCAAGACCCCCCTCCTGTCGTAGTTGAACGCCATGGCCAGAGATGGAGATGAAACCACCGCAGCAAAGGTGCGAGTGTCTCCCCTGTTGGTTCCCTTCCACGGAGGAGCAGAAGAGGAGGGCCTAAGAATGGATCTAAGAGGCTCAACGTCGACGAACACTACTTTAGGGTTCCCCGCCGCCCTCCCTCTCTCCCAGATGTGAGCGAACCTTGATTTGGATTGAGATGGATCTGGAGCGCAAGGGGGGTTGGGGGATAAGGTATACCCTCACACTCCACCCGGAAGCTCCGCCGACGGAGACGCACGGTGCGGCCCACCTGCAGCGAGACGTGAAACGTGAAACAACGCGCGAGGGCCCAGTGCGCGAGACGGTCGCTGAGGGACGCGTGGCTCGTGTACCTGGGCGCGTGGCGAGGAAATTTGGTTACCAACAACCGCTACGTAACACGGGAACTCAACGCGGTCGCCAGGGACCACATGTTCGTCGTGACGGAGGAGACGCACGTCGACGGTGATGCCATCGTGGTCCACCAACACCAGTCCCCGCTCGACACAACGAAGGATGATAGATCCCACCCTGTCACGTACCTCCCATGTTGCGCGATACACCGAATTCCAGCGGATTGACATTGGAGATGTAGGCCACGCGGGCACGGCCGCGGGTGGCGACGGGCGGCTCCCGCTGCGGTGATCAGCGCCGTGATCGGAGTGGGGGATCGTTGCGGGGGACGAGGTCAACACGGAAGACGCACTCATCACGAACCTGAAGTTCCAGAACGTTGAGCTGACCTCGCTCATTTCTGACTATGCCTTGTGCAGAGCAATAATGGATAAGTGTGGTGATGTTGATGATTGCATATCTACATCCCAGGCTTCTGAGCGAGCCGCTAAACTTTAGATGAGAAGATTAGGAATATTCCCATGCCAGGTGAAATAGAATTCATCCATGGTGGCCCTCTATGCCAGGTTAGTTATTTCACCACATATATACCAGGGGAGGGTTGATGCTTTGTTAGAGTATCTCTAGCACAGTCCGTAAACCATGAAACTGAAAACACGGTTTTCAGTCTACCGAAAACGTGTTTTAAGGACTGATTTGGTCTGCGACGGAGCAGAGCCCGAAAAGCCAAACTGTAAAACGGATTATTCTCTGAATATTCTTTTTGGTCTTCTACTTCGTTGAGCCGTTTGTGCCTTTCCAAATCGATGCGCATACTAAAATCCACCGCTCTGTTACCTACGCAAAAAATCCATCGATGCGCCAAAGCCAGCCCCCCTCTCTCTCTGTCAAGTCTCTCTCCTCCGCACGCGCCTGGCCGCCGGCCGCCGACGACGCCGCACTGACACGAGCCAACGACAGCGATCTATTCTAGTACCGACCGCCGATCGGCATGGGTGGCAGCAGCATCTGCCACGAGGACAAGGAGCGGTTCCAGGGGATCCCGGGCGCATACTCCGGTAAATATTTCCCAGGAAATGCTAGATCTACGGACGAAAAAATTACGGACTACTAATACGAACGGACGTGTCCATCTCTCATTAGTTTACTAACCCATGATTTTCACTTAGGCCCACCCCCTGGTAACCTCCATCTAATTCCGTTAGCCTATCCGTAACATTTCGTCCGTAGGTGTAGCACTTCTCTTATTTCCCCATCTCGCCAATTCATTCACCATTAGCTAGCTAACGAGCACGCACGCGCAGTTTATTTCCATGCCAACGAATTAAGCGTAGATCTTGCCTGCTAGCGTAAAGCTCACTAGGGCATCTCCAGTCGTTGCCCCCCCCCCCCCCGGCCCAAAACGCCGCCGTTTTGGGGCCGCCGCGGCGCCAAACGGCGCTAATCTGGAACCTGGTGGGCAGGCTTCCCAGTCGCTCCCCGAGCCCAAGATTCGGCCCAAAAAAACACAATTTGAAAACTAGACGCATTTTATTGAATTTAGGCGAAGTTCTTACATATTCGACGCAAATTTAAACTAGAATTTAAACTAAAACAGAAACTTCTTAAGCCCCAGGCTTGCGGCGATAGCCTGGCTGTAGTCGACGTCGTCGCCGTCATCGTCGTCGTCGGGGCCGTCGCCAGGACGCTTGCTCGTCCCCTGTCCGGCGTCGCCGCAGCCGGAGCAGTCGCCCCACCTGCTCACGGCGAGGGCCCGCTGGATCTCGCCGTCCTCGTCGGTGTCGGGGTCGAGGACGACGTAGGCGGGCTCCTTCGTCGGTGGCGGGGGAGGGACGCGGCGGCGGTCCGCGTTGGCGGCGGCCTCCTTGTCGCGCGCCGCCTTGAGCTGCTCGGCCTCCGCGAGCAGGCGACGCTGCAGCTCGATCTCCGCCGCGGTGCTCTCTCGCAAGCTCCATTCTGCGGCGAGGTCGTCGGCGAGGGGCTGGAGCGTGTTCATGGAGAGCTGCTCCGCGGCCTTGAGGTCTGGCCACTCCTCGTCGTCGCCGGCGTCCTCAGTCTTCGGGCGGACCACGCGTTCGAAGCGTGGCTCGCCGATGCGAAGTGCGCCGCCGCTACGCCTGCGGGCTGGCGCGCCGGAGTTGAGGAAGGGGGGAGGTAGAGAGGGAGTGCGCGCCGGAGGAGCTGGAGGTGGCCGACGAGGAGGAGGCGCCTGTCCGGCGCGCTTCCCACGCCGGGTTCTGCCGTGGTGGCATCTCCAAACGCGGCTTGTTGCTGGCGTGGATGTGGTCCCCAACCCACTCAATGGTGCGGTTGGGGCCACTCCACCAGCGGCGGCGCCCGTTGGCGTTGAAGCGGCCGTCGACAGGGCCGTTGTCGTTCAGGGAGGCGAGCTCCCTGTCGCGGCGCGTCGTGAGCTGCTGCCACCAAAACTCGTCGAAGCCCGCCTCCGGCAGGCGGTCGGGCTCCTCCATGCCGGCGCACACCTCGCGGATTGCGCGCCGGAACTCGGCGTCCGTGTTGGGGAGCGGAGGTACGGGTACCCCGCCGCCGCTGAGCGCCCAGCGGCTCTGCCCAGCGCCAGAGCTCGGGAGGCGGCTGTCCGGCGGGCATGGGTAGCCCGCGCGGTACAGCGCCATCGCCTCGCTCCGGCGAAGGTGGCGGCGTGGGAAGCCGTTGGCCGCGGTGTCGTCCTTGTAGCTGGCCATTGTTGCTGCGTGGAGAACGGGAGAGAGGAGAGGAGAGCGCCGAGGGAAGAAGAGAAGAGGAGAGCACCGATGGAACAATGGCGAGCGCGGCGAGCGGCGGGGGGATTTTATAGGCGGCCGGGCATTTACTGCGCGCGCGTCCCCTCGCTGCCGCCCGCCACGCCATTACGCCGGCAGCCTTTGAACGGGCGCATGCACTGGGCGGCCGCCACGCCATAAACGACGACAGCCTTTTGACCGCGCGCGAGCCGCGAAGACGATCACGGGCGGTTCTGTTCCCGCGCTTTTTCGTCGCGTCACTGACAGAGCTGGCCCGCGCGCGCGGCCGCGCGGTTTCGCCCTCCCCAAGCCGAACCCAGCGGGTTGGGTTTGGCCTGGGTGCCACGGCGCGAAATAGCGCCGTTTCGGCGCTATCTGGGCTTCTGGGGGGGGCGAGTGGTGAAGAAACGGCGCTATTCGCCGCTTCCGGCGCGAAAAAGGCCGTCTGGGGGGGCTCTGGGGGGGACGACTGGAGATACCCTTATATTATATATACGCACGCTCTGTGGCCTCGTCGCTTTGCCTTTAATTTGCTGTGCATGTAGTGATCTCCGACTCCGGCAAGCGGCTCCTCTACGATGTCGGCGTGTACGACAGCGACGACGACAACAGCCAACGGTCGCCGGCCGCCGGCGCGTGGAGGCCTTATGGGCTGCCTGACTCCTTCCGCTAGCGCGCGAGCAGCTCCAGTTTCTTGCGATTTCGACGGGTTTGGCAGAATTTTGGTCGGACTCCGATGAGTCCATCGGAGGAAGGCGTTTGCGCGGGCTGAAATTTCCCAACCGTAAGCATTGACCGGTGTTCGGTGCCCTGGTAAAATTGCCTCGCAACCTTCAGATACACGGGCTTAGGGCGTGTATTTTCAGTGGCATCTAAAAAAATTTACGGGTCGGACGGTTTTAGGGGGTCTGCTATTGTCCATTTTTCCGACGAAAACTGAAAACAAGTGGTTATTTTACGGGTTTGACCAGTTTAAGGGCTCTGCTAGAGATGCTTTTTTTTATAAAGTGCTTTTATTACTTAAAAGTTAAGCATTACACCCGGCCTCTGCATCATTATAATGCACACAGCCGAAATCCGGAACTGAAAAGAAAATACGACAAGTCTAAACAAATCCATAGGACGTAAACTGTCGATGCTATGGAGCTGCTATCCGTAGATCAAGCGGTCATCTATGTGGGATAAAAATATCCCTCGCCACCTGCTCCAGCCGTGCACACGCCTCCATAAAAAAGTCTCGAAACTCCCCCCGCTGTAATATGGACCACGAACGGAGAATACATGTGCATCTGAATAGAACCTGCATACGAGAGAAATTTTTATCGTTGAATATCTTATCATTTCTACAAAGGTAGAGCGACCAAATAACGGCAAGCGCTCCTACCCTAATAATAGACTTGAATCGTTTATCTACCACATTCAACCAGTTACCGAATATATTCGCAACTGATGTGGGCTGATAAAGGTTCGAAGCCATTTGGATAGCGGACCATATAGAATGCGCAAAAGTGCAATCAAAGAATAAGTGTTTAATCGTCTCATCATGAGAACAAGAAATACACTTACTACTCCCATGCCAATTACGTTTGACAAGATTATTCTTAGTAAGTATGACCCCCTTTCAAAGGTACCATGCAAAGACCTTAATCTTAAGCGGTACCTTCAAACGCCATACATTTTAAAAATATCGACTGGCATGATTGGATCATAGCTCTATACATGGACTCCACCGAGAACAGACCGTAATTAGTGAGCTTCCAACGAAATTCATCGGTCCCTGGTGTTAGAGTAACCGTAGTTAGTCTATTAACTAGGGTATGCCAAGAAGCAAGTCGTGGCCCGATTAAATCTCGTCTGAACATAACATTAGGAGGTGATGTTTGCATGACCGTAGCCAGCGTATCATCCTTATGTCGCGCTATATTGTATAGTGCCGGATACTGTTCTCGAAGTGTGGTATTACCTAACCATTTGTCCTCCCAAAACCGTATTTGCGATCCATCCTTAATCTTAAATACCCCATAGCGAAAAAATAAGTTTTTATTCGCCATAAGTCCAGCCCAAAAGTGGGAATCACCAGGCTTCCACATAACCTGTGAGACTGCTTTCGAACCTATGTATTTTCGTTTAAGGAGGGTTTGCCACAAGCCATCGACAGTTAATAGTGTGAACAGCCATTTACCAAGTAGGGCGGAGTTCTTGACTTGAAGGTCATGAATACCTAGCCCCCCCCCCCCCCCCCCCGATCTTTTGGACGACATACTACATCCCATCGGGCTAACCGATACTTCTTTTTTGTCGCTGTCACCCTACCAGAAAAATCTTGATCGGAAATAATCCAGTTTTTTCAAGACTCCTTTAGGCAACAGAAAGAAAGATATCATATACAGTACCATATTTTATAGTACCGAGTTAATGAGTACCAGTCTTCCACCTACTGACAACAATTTACCTTTCCAACTAGCGAGTCTCTTCTGCAAACGTTCTTCAACATGGCCCCATTCTGCATTAGTCAACCTCCTTTAATGTATTGGTATACCCAAATACTGTATAGGAAATTGACCTTGCTCACAGCCGAAAAGCTCGGCATACTGTGCAGCAGCATCCTGGGCCTCGCCAAAGCAGAACAATTCACTTTTATGGAAATTAATTTTTAATCCGGATAATTGCTCGAACACCGAAAGGATTAGTTTCAGGTTCTTTGCTTTCTCCAAATCATGTTCCATAAAAAGAATCGTATCATCTGCATACTGAAGAATAGATAATCATCCATCGACAAGATGTGGAATTACTCCCTCAATTTGACCGCTTTCCTTAGCTCTATCAATCATGATCGCTAACATGTCTGACACAATATTAAACAATATGGGCGATAGCGGATCACCTTGCCTTAAGCCTTTCTTGGTTTGGAAGTAGCGACCAACATCGTCATTGACTTTGATAGCTGCACAACCTCCCTCCACGAAACTGCGAACTAGAGCACACCACTCCTCTGAGAATCCTTTCATTCTCAGAGTTTGTTGGAGAAACTCCCAATTCACTTTATCGTAGGCCTTTTCAAAGTCTATTTTAAGAATTACACCATTTAGTTTTTTCGAGTGCATCTCATGTACGGTTTCGTGTAAAATCACGACCCCATCAAGGATATTCCTACCCTGCATAAATGCAGTCTGCGTAGGTTTTACCACATGATCTGCCACCGAATTCAACCTCATGGTTGCAACCTTTGTAAAGATTTTGAAACTAACGTTAAGAAGACATATTGGTCTATACTGCTGTATCCTTTCAGCCTCCAAAACCTTAGGTAACAAAACGATTTTCCCAAAATTAAGACGATATAGCTCTAGGTTTCCACTTTGTAAGAAACCAAACATTTCGATTAGGTCATCTTTAATAACCTCCCAAAAATGCTGGTAAAACTCTGCGGGACAACCGTCCGGGCCAGGTGCCTTATTATGCTCCATTTGGAATATCGCCTTCTTTATCTCCTCTTCCGAGAAGGGAGCATTAAGAAAGTCGTTTTCCTCATTGGAAACTTGGGGGAATATCATCTGTTCGGGTCTCGTCCATAGTAATATTACTTACTTCAGGAGCCCCAAACAGACCTTTATAGAACTTTGTTATGTACGCCTTGAGACACTCTTGTCCCTCAATCAGCCCTTCAACCTGATGGAGAGAGTGAATTCGTTTTTCCTGTGTCTGTCATTGGCGACATTATGGAAATAACGAGTGTTCGAGTCTCCTTCAAGAATAAATTGGGCCTTAGATCTTTTATACCATTTAAGTTCCTCTTCTCGCAACATTTGTGCTATCGTTGCGTTTGATTGACTTTTAAGTTCAATCTCTTGCGTTGATAGCAACCTCGTCTCAGCGATCCGATCCAACTCATCAATAATGGAACAAAGTCGCTCTTTCTCTTTTTTGACAATACCAGTCGTATGTCTAGCCCATCCACGGAGATATTTACGCACATTGCATATTTTATTATTCCATCTCCGGATTGGGTTATCACCAAGGACCCCACACTCTCTTAACTAGCTCATCAAAACCATCACGTAATAACCAGCCAAGTTCAAACTTAAACTGCGGTTGTGAATGAGGTTTCTTTGTTCCAGTTGAGAGAAGGAGGAGAGCATGCTCCGACAATGTCTCAATACGCTCAAGAGCGCGCACCATTACCAATGAGAACTTATCTTCCCAATCGGTACTCATCAGCACGCGGTCTAGTTTCTCGTACGTAGGCTCAGGAAGACTGTTTGCCCAAGTGAACTGTCGACCCGTCATGTAGACCTCTCTCAAATCCAAGCTATCAATTACAGCGTTGAACAAGAAAGGCCAGTGACCATCGAACCGTCCACGACTCTTCTCGTGTGGAAATCTCAGCATGCTAGAGATTCTCTTAATGTTGGACGCTGCGGCTTGACACGCTCTACATCTTTTCCTTTCCGAGGGTTTTTTTTGGGATGAACAGATTCAATCAAAATCCGTGGAGCAAAGTCCAGTGTGAGATGATTCTGGCATTCCTTTCCTTTGCGGATTATTTCCGCCCTAGATGTTTCCTCTTAGAATATGTCAGTAACTTTGTCTCGTTCAACAAAGGCCAGACCTTCAGGCTGACACTAGCATCACTCCTGGAGATGGGGTACCAGGTGCTCGACACTTGCCTCTTCTCTGTCTGTCCTTGTGCTATGGCATTCTTTGACTTGCATATTTTCTAAACTTCTTGTATACATTGTTATTTTGGTGTGATCCAAATTCGTATTCGTATATACTGATAAAGGCCGAACTTCTGACGAGTGGAGCGGCAGCCCCCCGCGGTACGGTACGAATTGATACCGAGTTGGATTTGGATTCACCGTTACCGACCTAGTTAGGTCAGGACCTCCTTTATATACCTCTTGTAAGCCGCCGCACGGGATAGCCACATATTGTAAATCCCGGCGCGATTGTAACCTCACCCCGAAATAGTGAAGTATTTCTGGCTGGCGCCCGTGGTTTTTTCTCTTCCTTGTTGGAAGAGTTTTCCACGTTAAAATCTCGTGTCCCCGTTGGTTCGATCTTGTTTAACTTCATCGTTGATTTGCTATTGCGTGTAACAAGTGGTATCTGAGCCCTGTTTCAGATTAGGGATTCGCGATGGCATCGATGAAGTTTGATCTACCGTTGCTGGACTACAAGACGAGGTTTTCTCTGTGGCAAGTAAAGATGTGTGCGGTTCTGTCGCAAGCATCGGATCTTGATGAGGCGCTGGATTCTTTCGGGAATAACGAAGCGAGGGAGTGGACTCCTGAGGAGAAGCGCAAAGATTGTAAGGCTTTGTCGTTGATTCAACTTCATCTATCTAATGATATCTTGCAAGAAGTGCTGCTGGAGAAATCCGCGGCAGCGTTGTGGCTCAAGTTGGAATCGATATGCATGTCAAAGGATCTAACCAGCAAGATGCATGTTAAGATGAAGTTGTTCTTGCTCAAGATGCAAGATGGTGGTTCTGTGATGAATCACTTGTTGATCTTTAAGGAGATCGTGTCCAACCTAGTGTCAATGGAGGTAAAGGATGAGGATGAAGATTTAGCTCTTCTGCTGTTATGCTCGCTGCCTAGTTCTTTTACAAACCTGCGTGATACCATATTGTTAATCCGCGATGAACTAACCCTCGCGGAAGTTTGTGAGCCCTGCAGACCAGGGAAAAGATGAAAATTATGGTGCAGTCTAACACATCGTCCTCCAAAGGCGATGCATTGCAGGTTCGAGGCAGACCTGAGCAGCGAGATAACAACTACAACAACAACAACAACAACAACAACAACAACAACAACAACAGAGATAAGAGCAGGGACCGTTCCAAGTCCAAAGGACGTGACAAGTTCTGCAGGTACTGTAAGAAAACCAATCACACCATTGAGGATTGCTGGAAGGTGCAGAATAAGGAGAAAAGGAACGGCACATACCAACCGAAAAATAAATCTGACGGTAATGGTAATGGTTTTGGTAAGGCTGCTGTGGTTGCTGGTGATAATAGTTCGGATGGTGAATGCCTATCTGTTTTTGATGCATGTGTTACCCGTGATGATGAGTGGATTCTTGATACTGCTTGTTCGTTTCATATTTACTGTAACAAAGATTGGTTCAGTTCTTATGAGGCTGTGCAGACTGGAGATTTTGTGCGTGTGGGGAACGACAACAAATGTCACATTGTTGGTGTTGGATCGGTGGGATGACACGTACATTGACGGGAGTGAAACACATACCATCCATGGCGAGAAATTTGATCTCGCTGAGTACCCAAAAACGCCTGAAGGTATCAAAAGGTTCTCTCATTGTTATGATTGGTGATATGAATTCTGCCAAGTTATATATCTTTAGAGGTAGCACTTTGTCTGGTACTGCTGCTGTTATTACTAATGATGATCCAAGTACAACTAACCTCTGGCATAAGCGACTTGGACACATGAGTGAACATGGTATGGCAGAATTGGTGAAGAGAGAACTTCTGAAGAACTGCAATATGAGTAAGTTGTCGTTCTGTGAACACTGCGTGTTTAGTAAGCATAAGAGAGTTAAGTTCAATGCTTCCGTTCATACCACTAAAGGTACATTGAATTATGTACATGCTGATTTGTGGGGGCCTTCACGTAAGCCCTCTTATGGTGGTGCTCATTATATGCTTACTATCATTGATGATTACTCTAGAAGAGTTTGGCCTTATTTCCTGAAAACTAATGATGATACTTTTGCTGCTTTCAAAGAGTGGAAAGTTATGATTGAAAAGAAAACTGAGAGAAATGTGAAGTTGCTTCGTACTGACAATGGTGGCGAATTTTGTTCGCATGCTTTCGATGATTATTGTGTGCAGGAAGGCATTGTCAGGCATCACACCATCTCATACACACCTCAGCAGAATGGTGTAGCTGAGCGGTTGAACAGGACGATCATCTCCAAAACTCGCTGCATGTTGTCTAACGCCCGCATGAATAGGCGTTTTTGGGCTGAGGCTGCCAACACTGCATGCTACTTGATCAACAGGTCACCATCCATCCCTCTTGACAAGAAAACTCCTATTGAGGTATGGTCTAGTGAGGCAGCTGATTATTCACAACTGAAAGTTTTTGGTTGCACTGCCTATGCTCATGTTGATAATGGAAAGTTAGAGCCTACAGCTGTTAAGTGCTTATTTCTTGGATATGGTTCTGGAGTAAAAGGATATAAGTTGTGGAACCCGGAAACCAAAAAGACGTTTTTAGCAGGAGTTCTGTGTTTAATGAATCTGTTATGTATGAGGACAGTTTGTCGACTGATGTTGTGCCAGATTCTTCTGATGAGGACGAACCACGAGTTCGTTTGCAGGTGGAGCTAGAACACCTGGATGAGGAGAAAACTAAAATTGATGGGGAGGATATTGTGCCACCCTCACCTCCTATTGTGCAGCAGGAAAATTTGTCTATTGCAGAGCGCAGAGAGAAGAGGAATAAAGGACCTCGTACTCATTTAATTGAGGAATGTGATGTTGTTTATTTTTCTCTAAGTTGTGCAGAACAGGTGAAGAATGATGCTGAACCGGCTACATACAATGAAGCTATTGCTTCGGTTGATCGTGACAAGTGGATTGGTGCAATGCACGAGGAGATGCAATCACTTGAGAAAAATGGCACGTGGGATGTCGTGCGCTTGCCTAAACAAAATAAGACCGTACGCTGTAAGTGGATCTTCAAGAGAAAGGAGGATTTATCTCCAAGTGAGCCTCCAAGGTTTAAGGCAAGGTTAGTAGCAAAAGGTTTCAGCAAGATTCTAGGAGTGGATTATAATGATGTGTTCTCACCTGTTGTCAAGCATAGTTCTATCCGTACTTTCTTTAGTATTGTTGCTATGCATGATCTTGAGCTTGAGCAGTTAGATGTGAAGACTGCGTTTTTGCATGGAGAACTTGAGGAGGAGATATACATGGACCAACCTGATGGGTTCATAGTGTCTGGTAAAGAGGATTTCGTGTGCAAGCTAAAGAAGTCTCTTTACGGTTTGAAACAGTCTCCTCGATAGTGGTATAAAAGGTTTGATTCTTTTATGATGGCACATGGCTTTAAGAGGTCTGAATATGATAGCTGTGTGTACATTAAATTTGTTGATGAATCACCTATTTACCTGCTGCTATGTGTTGATGATATGTTAATTGCTGCCAAGAGCATGAAATAAATCACTACATTGAAGAAACAATTGAGTAGTGAGTTTGAGATGAAGGATCTTGGTCCTACTAAGAAAATTCTAGGTATGGAAATTTCAAGAGACATAAAATCTAAATTGCTATTTCTTAGTCCGGAGAATTACATTAAAAAAGTCCTTCATCGTTTTAATATGCATGATGCAAAATCTGTTAGTACTCCAATTGCTTCACACTTCAAGTTGTCAGCATTGTAATGTCCTACTACTGACAAAGATATTGAGTATATGTCACGAGTTCCCTATGCTAGTGATGTTGGTTCCTTAATGTATGTCATGGTGTGTTCTCGGCCTGATTTATCTTATGCTATGAGTTTGGTCAGTCGATACATGGCTAATCCTGGTAAAGAACATTGGAAAGTTGTTCAGTGGATTTTCAGGTACCTTCGCGGCACATCCAAAGCTAGCTTGAAGTTTTGCAAAGACTGGTGAGGGACTCGCAGGCTATGTGGATTCAGATTATGCTGCCGACTTGGATAAGAGGAGATCGCTCACAGGTTATGTGTTTACAGTTAGTGGATGTGCTGTTAGCTGGAAGGCTACCTTGCAGTGTGTTGTTGCACAATCTACTACTGAGTCTGAGTATATGGCTATTGCTGAAGTATGCAAAGAGTCAGTTTGGTTGAAAGGTCTGTTTGCTGAGCTTTGTGGAGATGATACTTGCATTAACCTATTTTGTGACAGTCAGAGTGTTATTTACCTTACTAAGGATCAGATATTCCATGAGAGAACAAAGCACATTGATGTCAAGTACCATTATGTGCGTGATGTTGTTGCACAAGGTAAGCTGAAGGTATGCAAGATTAGTACTCATGATAATCCTGCTGATATGATGACAAAGATAGTTCCTGTTGCTAAGTTTGAGCTTTGCTCAAGCTTAGTTGGTATCACTGCTTAGCCCAAGAGGTTGTTTGGCGCCGAAGGTGTTTTCTTTGTGTGTTTTCAGGTGAAGGTTCTCGTTCATGCTACAAGAGGGAATTTTTCTCAAGGTGGAGTGTTATTTTGGTGTGATCCAAATTCGTATTCGTATATACTGATAAAGGCCGAACTTCTGACGAGTGGAGCGGCAGCCCCCCGCGGTACGGTACGAGTTGATACCGAGTTGGAGTTGGATTCACCGTTACCGACCTAATTAGGTCAGGACCACCTTTATATACCTCTTGTAACCCGCCGCACGGGATAAGCCACATATTGTAAATCCAAGCGCGATTGTAACCTCACCTCAAAATAGTGAAGTATTGCTGGCTGGCGCCCGTGGTTTTTTCTCTTTCTTGTTGAAAGGGTTTTCCACGTTAAAATCTCGTGTCCCCGTTGGTTCGATATTGTTTAACTTCATCATTGATTTGCTATTGCGTGTAACATACATGTTGTTCATAGTTAGATTCGGAATCTTAGAGGCAGGGGCTTTCGGTGTTTCGCAGTCCAGGAAAAGGGCATTCATCTGGGCTGCTGCACCTGGGTAGACTTTTCCTGACTGGCCTGAACCGATGCACGTCTTTGCTAGCCCTGAGCTGAAAATCACGGCCAGGCGGCAAGTACTATGCGGCTGCCAAGAGCACGGCTGGAGGAGCTCCTTTCCGCTCGATAACGGTTAGAGATACAATTGGAGATCTACCGCTAGAGGTGAATGGTGCTACCAAATCAACAATATAGGTGTGTATATCACATCTTCTCTCCTACAGTTTCTTCTGTCGGTGTGGACCGGCTGGATTTACTCTGTTCTTGTTGGTCCCTTCAGTATGGAAGCGAACCCATCTCGTGGTTCCAGAAGAAGATCCGGAGCGACATGCATTCGCTGAGTGACCACATATCTAAAGAGATGAATGAGCTGAACCTCATCCGGTCAAGCACATCCCGAAGCGCCCGGTCTGTGACTGGCATGATCTGCCAGATGAGAAGGTAGCATTTTAATTTGTTTTCTGCTGCTGTGTACCTTCTTGGTGATGTAGCTGATTTTCTTGATGTGGAATATATATGCATGTGAAGCTATCAACATGGCAAATGGTGGAGCTGATCCCCTGGTGCTTGCCCAACACGGCCAAGAGGCACAATCAGTGGAAAGGCCTGTACGGGAGGCTGAATTGGGATGGCAACTTCCCCACATCTGTCACAGATCCGCAGCCGATGGGCAAGGTCGGCATGTGCTTCCACCCTGACCAGGACAGGATCACCACTGTTCGTGAATGTGCCCGATCACAGGTAAAGCACACATCCCTGTCCATAAATATCAGGTGATATGTCTTTCTTCCAAGCAAAAAGCTGATGGGTATTACTGTACACCAACTGTCACCTCGACAATCACACTTGACTGCAATGAAGTACAATCCATAGGTATTTAATGTTGAATAATTAGGCATAATTTCCACGATTAATTCCAGAATATAAATCATGATGACAGCAGCTATTAACATGTGAAACTCGAACATACTAGATGCAGCAGACAACATGAATAATAGCAACACGATCTCTCTAAACATGCAAACAGTAGACATGTTTAAACAGACAGATCAGGACACAGATTCCGTACCGATCGTTTGTAGTAACGTTGTTGATGACAACGTTGGCGATGACGGGTCGGAGTAGACGACGCTTGAGGCGACGGTACGCAACACCGCCTGACTTGTTAGGCAGACGAGCCGTCGTGGAAGCAGCGAGCAGTCGCGCGAAGCGCTTCCCAAAAACCTAATTCGCCCTCTCCCGTAAAGGATCACAAAGGCGATTGGTTCCGGAGACCTGCTCTCCCGTTCGCCGGTGGACGCCGGCGCTCGGGATGGAGTAGACTACAGTGGCGGCGCAAGGAACGAGGTGTGGCAAAACCTAGATTGGTTTCGGTGTGTGTACATCGCTCACAGTGCGCGTCTTTTATAATGCGGTTCGGAAAACCCTAACGCGTGCGACGTGGGAGGCCCAATACGGGAGCGACCCGAACCGCCTCAGCTGTGACGCGTCCGTCACGACTACGAAATCGGTTTTCCAAAACAGCAAAATAAACATAAGTATTGTCTCGGCTCGATTCTCGATTCACGAAACGCGATCGCGACGTGTCGAGACGAGCGAGCGGCGGCGGAGGAGGAGTGCGCGAGAGGCTCTCTTGTTCTCACTCACATACAATCACTACAACACTCCACCTTATAAGGTGGTGTGCATCTCCTCAAACTTCCAATGTGGGACTAAACTTTCCACTCCCACCACTCACTTGTACACATGGGCCATTTTGAGATTTCAGGATTTCTTATTGGGCTTGTACTTATTGGGCCCAAATATTTCAGCATTTAATCGCAACCACATAATCATGTTACTAATATTTATATTTATGCGCATGTGTAAGAACAGACAAGTTTGGCAGATGGGAATCTAATGGATGATTACATGAATCGAATCTGTTGCTAATTATTTTCTCGAGATCTCTGATCTAAATCCCATCACCTAACATGGATTTCTGGTTGCAGGGCTTCCCTGATGGGTACCGTTTCGAGGGCAACATACAGAGCAAGCACAGGCAGATTGGGAGTCCGTACCACCTCCGCTTGCCTACGCTCTAGGGAGGAAGCTCAAGCAAGTCATCAGTACCGAGCTCTGAGTAGCACAAGCTAACTGTCATTTTTTGGTTGTGATTTAGTTTATCATTGGGCATGAATCTGCGAGCAATTGACTCAAGTTACTCAGGATATTGGTGCATGGGTAACATTTCTGTTTTTTGTGCATTCTTATATTATAGTTAAGGACGATTATCACCATTACTGGTTTTTGTGCATGGGTACAAGATTACAACATATAGCATTTGCATTGTGGGTATAGTCTTTATGTAAACAGCAACAAGTGTACATGAATGAATGCAGCTTTCTCTTTTCTGTTCTCACTACATTGCAAATGATGAGAATCAGGCCATCAGAATCAGTTGCTGTTTTCCAAAGGGAAATATAGCAGCAATCCACCTTGTGTACTGTACTGATCAACACAGCTATGTGCTCACCTGTAACTTGATCTCGCTTCCTTACGCCAACAACTCCCAAACAATCTCCTCTGCATTGTTGGTCTATTCATTCATGCATAAGAATAGAAGATACATTGGATTTCACAAGCTTCATGTACATAATCAAGTCGGTTCAATTTAAGATTTCCCTTTAATATACTGCTTCGGATCATCACAGTCAGCTCAATTTTTCCATATATCAAAAAATTCCTGTGAAATTCGTTCCAATCGAATTCATCCAGCCGGACCTACTTTTAGTTAATAACTAAATGGTTCCATACCGAATAAAGGAGACTTCCATCTAAACAACAATTATGACACCTGACATATTGTTCCGATAAGAAATAAGGGTTACATTACATCCAGAAATACAAAAAAAAAATATCAAAACAGTCAACCTAAGTCTGAAAGTCCGAAGAAGCATCTCAAGGAAGCGATATTACTGTCGGACACGACGACACCGCCGTCAGATGGTCAAAATGCATAGAGTTTCAACTGGACCTGAAGAAATCGCCACGGCCCATCGTCATCGCATGGCAGAGACTCGCTGGTGACCGTGCAGTTCCAGGACACCAGGGTCCGGGTCGGCATCTCGTCGAACAGGTGGCGCGCATCAGGGAGGCACACGCACTTGGCGTACCAAGACGTTGGAGGAGGCACCGGCGTGGAGGGAGGAGGTGGAGGCCTAACTGCTTCTAACTAATCGTTGGAAAAACCTCATATATATATATATCAAATAAACTGGATAAAACATTACAGGAACTATACAAATAGAACGGGTGATAGATAGTGCACAGTGCCTACCTATTACACGTACCAAATGGGAATTTAGAAATCACCTCGTGCAGGCCAAGCCGATATGGGAGCAGCAGCGAGCTGCCGGGCTCGAGTGGCAGCAATCCTCGGCGCAAAGGGCAGTAGGTGGAGGAGCAGGAGGGGGCGACGGCCGGTCAATCGGAACGGGATGGGCAGGCGGTGGAGCCGATGGCGAACTGCCTCGGCGTAGCTAGAGTGCTAGACACAGACGGACCGAGGCTGTTCTGCATCACCTGCCCATCCCGCGGGATTTCACCCAATCTTTCGATGAAATGATAAAATTCAGGTGGGAGCTTTGCTCCCCGGTGACCACTCTAAAAAAAAATTAAAATATCGAAGTTACTTGTTTGGTTTGGTAGATTTAGACAGCTACGGGAGCCATGTCCCGGCAAAAGATATGGGGGAGAGACGTCGAGAGAGTTTTGCCGGAGAGCCTAGGTTCACTAAAGAGACGAGCTACCTACTTTCTGCAAGATTCACTACAGAGGACGAACCCGTATACAAATTATAATGAGATTGTCCCTTTAGGGTTTCTACTGCCGCTTTATATAGAGAGTCGGCCTAGTCTTACAAGGCAATATCTACCGTCTAAGTCCTAACCTAGCTATAAACATACATGATTGTCCGGCTTCTTCTCTAAGCCGGAAAACGGACATGATTGTCTGGCTTCTTCTCCAAGCCGGAACCTTCCATATTTCCGCCTTCCATACGCTAGATTACCGTCTTGCGCTTCGGCCTGTTGGGTCACTCTGTAAGGCAAAGCCATACAATCACGCGGGCCACCTTGAAAGTCCAGCTTTTGTGCTATGCTGAGAGATACCCTGTTCGGCATAACCTCAACAATACTTTTTACCAATAATTTTTTTGGTGATATTGTTTATCATTTTCTTGGTGATATTATTTGTTCTGAAAGAAGAATTTTAAAAATAGACACACAAATACAATAACACTTAACATGTTTGCAACTGGTATGTTCAAAACATGATGAGACTCTTTATATGTACGAAACCTTGCTAAAATATAGGTGATGTCACAGAAAACGTAATGAAATATGCATGAAAGCTCTATTATACTCGAACATATCGAAACTAAGCACATAACAAATATGATAGATTAAGTTATTTGAAATTTCATTTTCCGTTAAATACAATCGCAAATTCGAGTTTCAATTTTTTTCAAAACATGTTCAGTATTGATCTTATTTATTTTTAAGGTTCCTACACCAGGAAACTCAAATATCAACACAGATAAAAAACCAGACTGTCCGTTCAGAAGATATGACCGATACAAAAAATGAGAAGGACACGAAAATTGATGGTTGGGTAGATAGAAAAACTGCACTTAACAATACAAACCTACCCACCTCAGCCAGATCCAAAGTTCCATTAAAAAATATTCAAAGCTTAATGGCAGTTGCAAATCACAGTCTAAGCGGAAGAGAGCCGATGAAGCGACATCACACCTGCGGGCTGACGGTAGTACTGTAAATTCTAATGCTGACGAAGCCCCATAATGGCATCGTCGAAGCAGTTTTGGAACCTCCGCATGGTAGCCGGAGGCAGAGACATGCCCACCTCGATGCCGCCGCCGGTCCGGCGGCTCTCCGCCACCGCCATGGCGCCGGTCCTCGCCACAGACACAATCTCCACCTTGGCCGGCCGCCCGAACCCAAAGTCGACGTCGTAGACCCTGAACCTTGGCGACCCCGCGACAGTGAGCATCCCTCCGCGGGAGGCGGCGGCCTCTCTTAGCCGTCCCGTCCAGTCGTCCACTTCTCCATCATCTCCGGCGACCCGAATTCGCCCATCGCTCGCTCCAACGCGGCGGCCACGGCCGTGCACGCGGCGAGGAGGCCGTCGGCGCCGGCCACGGCAAGCTGATCCTTGGGCGCGGCGTGCACGGCAGCGCCGATGCAGTTGCCGAAGTACTCGTCCGGGACGGGATCGGGCTTCATCCGTGACCGCTGGTCCACGGGGAAGACGAAGTAGGTTGGTTCGCTGTTGCTTGCTGCGTCGTCTTTAGCTCTCTGGTAGCACGCCCAGATGAAGCTGAAGGTGGAGATGAGCGAGGAGCATCGCGGCGGTCTCGGTCTCGCTCTCGCGCCGGCGGCGGCAACCACGGCGTCCTTCACCCGCTGTATGTCTTCCATGGACAGCACGAAGGTGGCGAAGAGTTTGCCGTCGGCCATGTTGAGGCGCTCCTTCTCGTCGGTGGGGGTGCCGCCGCCGCTTGGGCCATTGACGAGAGTCCTGTCGATGACAGGGGGCGGCGGGGCGGCGGCACCGGTAGAGGCCGCGGCCCAGGTATGGAGGAAGCGAGTGGAGGACGCTCCGTCGCAGGCAGCGTGGTGCAGGGTCAACCCGACGGCGAGACCGCGGCCGCCACGCAGCACGGTGGCCTGCACGGCGAGCACTGCGCCGCCGCCGGAGAGCAGCGGCACGAGCGGCAAGATCGTGTTGACCTCCCTCGGTTCGTCAGCGGCCAGCTGGTCGACGTCGGCGTCGTACTCGACGACGGTGAAGGTGACGCCGTCGCCCGGCTGGTAGTGGATCTCGTAGCGATCAGCGGTCCCGGGCGTGAGGCGGAGGCGGCCGGCGAACGGGTAGAAGACGTGGAGAGCCCGGGACAGTGAGGTCTTGAGGCTTGCGATGATGGAGGTGGTGTCGGACGTGGTGAGGCGGTAGAAGAAGACGCGCTCTACCGGCGGGTAGTTGAGCCAGAATACGTCAAAGAAGGTGAGCGGGAGGGACGCCTTCTCCGGCGCCGGCGTCGACGGCGCTATAAGTAAGCTCTCAAGGACACTTAGGCTTAGCTGGGGAGAGGTTGCTGCTTGTGATGGCGCCATTGCTGGATGGATTGGTCCACGATCGATTCGAGGCTAGTATGTATATATCCTGCGTGTATCATGCTTCATTATCCTATATCAGATTGAGTGGTTGAACAAGTATCCTTTTGTGGCACAGAATATAATGACATGTTTTCCCATGTGCTGGAGCCCACCACTGATTGCCAGTGCATGGCTTTCTGCTGGTGAACTTATTCTGGATTATATGGAGCGCGGTTTTTCCACACGGCAGTGGGCGTCCCTGGCTTATCCAACGGTGTACGTTATTTCAAGATTCGTACCAATCTGTTTACACTTCCATCCTGTAAAATGTTCATCTTCGCACTCCTAGCCAGCCCATTCTCTCTCGCGTACCAGGGCAGCTGGAGTCGTCCTCTGAAACTGAACGTGGCGCGCCGCCGCACGCTTGACGGAGGCCGGCGAGCTCGTTGCGCGTGCCAAGGTTGCGGGCTGTTCCAAGTACGCCCGACGGACATGGCTCCTTCCGCACGAGCAGCGTATTTTAGATCTCCGACGAGGGGAACGGCGAGTGGCTGGCCAACCCGGCCCTTCCCCGAGCTGACCGCTGTTCGGAACGCGAGCTACACGGTCCCGTCCGCCGCGAGTTCCAGCACGAGTACTAGATAGTCGCGCCAAGGCCCAGGCGCCCAGCAGCGAGTTGCCGGTCGATGAACTTGTTACAGAGAATTTCTTCCCTTTCTTAGTTGCTGCCCAGATCGGCCAGTCGATGAACTTGTTACAGAGAATTTTCAGGTTTGCGCGCCGGCGTGGGGAGAAAGGCGAGGCCGGGTCGGGACCGAGTTCCGCGGCATGTGCCGGCGATAGGGCGGCAAATTCGCGGTCACCTTTGACACCACCGAGGATGCCGCCAGAGCGTTCGACGCCGTAGCCGCCAAGATACGCGGCGCGGCGGCCAGAACCAACTTCAAGCAGCCCACCACTATTGACGACGGCGGTGTCTTCCCGCCCCTACAGGTCCTGTCCGATCCATCTGGCTGCCAAGACACTGGGACAAATTTCCGCGGCGTATGGAGAACGACAAGGGGCGACAAGTTCGGTGCACGGATTAGACAGTACAAGGGGAAAACTCATGCGTGGCTCGGCAGTTTCAATACAGCCAAGGATGCCGCCATGGCGTACGACGCCGACGCCGCTGCCGTCGAGCTGCACGGCGCGAGGGAAATAACCAACTTCAAGCAGCCCGCCCCTATTGACGACGGCGGTGTCTTCCTGCACCTACAGGTCCCGGCCGAGCAATCTTGCGGCTGAGACACCGCGACCAATTTCAGCGGCGTAGGTCGTGGCGCGTGCCGGGGTTGCAAGCAGCGTCTTGTACATCTACGACGAGGGGAACAGCGCAAGTGGCCAGGCGTCCGCGTGAACGAGCGTGACGTGTTCATGAATGCCGCCTTCAAGGACGAGCTCTGCGGCCTTGGGCTCCTGCGTGTTCGTCGTGACCGACGGAGGGCAGCAGCAGTGGCACGACCTCGGCGGCGTCGACCACGTGTGTGCTAGACGGAGCCACGGAGGTTGGCAAGCTCGTTGCACGCGTACCAGGTTGCGAGCTGCTCCAAGTAGGCCCCAACGGGCGTAGTTCCTTCCACATGAGCAGTGTCTTGTGTCTTGTACAGTAGATCTCTGACGAGAGCAGCGGCGAGTGGTTGCCGGCCAACCCAACCCTCGCCGTAGTACAAAAGTGTATACAAATTGTTCTAGTTCTCGGGGCGCTCTCTGCAGAAATAGTAGGACCGGCTGATTACAAAGACATGTACTTCAGAGTGTTTTGTGCAATGTTGGTCTGTGAACGCACGTATCCCACAGCAGGGATGGACGTCCGGGATAGGCCCGGTACGCCCACGTATGTGTGGAATGTGTTTTTCGATGGTTGTATGCGTGGCGAAAGACTCTTGCAGCGACACCATGATTTAACTATATTGGTTTCCGTACATTTTTTTTTTTTTGACAAACACAGTACAAACACAAGCGCTCATATACACGCACATACACTCACCCCTATAAACGCACACCCTATCCCTATGAGCACCTCCGAGAGACTGGGTCGGCGGGTCTTGAGATTGACGAAGTCACCACAGGCGCATCGCTGTCGACGGAAACGTCGCCTCCCACTGAAAGATTGTTAGCGTAATCTTGCCCTAATCATCCATGGTAGTCTGATTAGCAATAGTACTAGTACGGTTTGGAAGTTTGTGTCCTTATAGTTTTGCAGGTAGTAGTACATGGTCGTAACGTGTACTGGTCCTAGCTAGTTGAGTCCGGTTTGGACTATGCTAGTTAATTAGGTAACACTGTGTCGAGTTGGTTTAGAAGTAGAAAAGTTAGAGTCAGTCAGGTTTAGCCTTTATATACACATGTCCTGTAACGCAACCTTGTACCGTGAGATTTGGCAGCAATAAAGAGAAAATCAAAGGGCGCGATACGTGCCCTTGGCAAAAATATTTTCTTGCGCGTGTCTCCCTCTAGTTTGATGTGATCGATCCTGTGGGGAATCCCAACATTTGGTATCGTAGCAAGGTTGAAGATTTGAGTCCGCGCTTTCCCCGGGGAGGCGACCCGTACTAGCGCCTCGGGGCGGGCGATCGTCGTTCGATGGAGCGACACGGAGGAGACGGCGGGGAGCTGCCGTCGGCAAGGCGGTGGAGGTGGATGATTGTTGATGCGACGGTGGTGCCGAGGTGTGGTGCCCGGAGTTTCGTCAAGATCGTCAATCGGGTGTTAGATGAGTCGAAGTGTGTGCATGGTTGCATGTGTGGTCGGCGTCGTGTCAGTAAGTCGTCGTTGTTTCCAAGTGCTCGTTTGTGTGAGGATCCGTTGCAGTTGAAGCGCGTCACAGTTGAGGTGTGCACGATGTATTCCGTGAGTTGTGTCCATGTCCTCGTGGAGCGTCCTGGTTGCGGCCAGTGTTATTCGGTGCGATGCCGAAGGAGAACGGTGGTAAGAAGAGCTACCGTAAAGCGAGGAGGTGTGCGACCAGTAGAAGGCTACTGGAAGCAAGTACAAAGAAGTATGGTGCGAACCGAGTGCGAGGATGCCTAGCAATGGTGGTGGCACAAGAGGTCCGAACCGAGTGCATGGCAGGGGCCAAGCAATGGCGGTGGCAAAACATAGCAGAGCGAGGTGCACTGCATGTTTCCTGCGTGGTCATACTTAATGTACGGACATGACGGTGGAAGGTGTATCTCCAAGGAGCGAAGACGTGAGACATCATAGTCGAGGAACTCCGATGAGGTGTGTCACCGAAGGTGAGAGACGTGAGCGCAGACAAAGGAGTCTCGGCGAGAGGAGTCGTCGTGAATCTGCCAGGATTCAAAATCAGGAGGAGCACGAGGACATGAGTAGTCAAGATTAGGAGGAGATTGTTAGCGTAATCTTGCCCTAATCATCCATGGTAGTCTGATTAGCAATAGTACTAGTACGGTTTGGAAGTTTGTGTCCTTATAGTTTTGCAGGTAGTAGTACATGGTCGTAACTGTACTGGTCCTAGCTAGTTGAGTCCGGTTTGGACTATGCTAGTTAATTAGGTAACACTGTGTCGAGTTGGTTTAGAAGTAGAAAAGTTAGAGTCAGTCAGGTTTAGCCTTTATATACACATGTCCTGTAACGCAACCTTGTACCGTGAGATTTGACAGCAATAAAGAGAAAATCAAAGGGCGCGATACGTGCCCTTGGCAAAAATATTTTCTTGCGCGTGTGTCCCTCTAGTTTGATGTGATCGATCCTGTGGGGAATCCCAACAATTCAATCTAAATTCAACACATAAATATCAAACCTGGAGTTTAAACTCTGGTGGGCTAGAGACAGGCCCGGCCCTGAGGTGGGGCAGGGGGCGGCCGCCCCGGCCCCAGAATCGAAGGGGCCTCCAGTAGATACGACATATGCAGCGGGGATTGGGAAATTTTTTATCCGATGCCACCATTAGAGGAGCTCGAAAGGTTGTCTCTGTACGTTACAGGAAGACGACCAAGTTGCTTCTAAGCGGGCTGGACGTGGCCCTTCTTCCTTTATTGTTTGGGCCCTCCGTTTGCTTTTGTTTGCTAGGCCTTTTGGCCTTTGCTTAACTACGGGAGGCGTTCCCAGAAAAAGAAACTACATGAGGCTTAAATGGAGTGGGGCTGGAAGTAACCTTCCAAATAATACACACACTCGACCCATTTATGATTTATCTATAAAGTTGTCTCAATTGATCAAATTTTTCCCTCCTCTAAACCTGCTGAAATCATTGCCAAATATCAAACAACCAAGTCTAGTGCGATCATTAGCGGACCTAAGGAAAATTTTAAGGCTCGGCCCAACTACTAATTCCAAGAGTCTTAGTTCTTTGTTAATTAGCCAACAGAAGACACTACGCAACTGCCCGGCAACATGGGTGTTGGATCCGCCAACAAGTGCAATAAACTCGTAGGGGCACGATGCGCCGCGTGTAAGAGAGCCTAGGCGGGGCGCAAGCCAAATGATAGACGGTCGAGTGCTCATCAATCTGTAGCGGCAAATGAAGTCCGATGGTGAAAAAAAAGGTATGCTTTGAACTAAAAAAAAGTTAGAAATTTACTCTAGATAATAGCTTGGAGAAAAGAAGAAAAACAATGTTAGGCATGGCTAGTATGAATGAAATTCTCGTCTGTTACATGCCCCGTGTGCAGAAGCCTCGTTGCCTGCACAACAGTGGGAAAAAATCCGTTGTCTGGCCTCATACGGCCAAACCAAGATGCGATAGGCTTGGTCGAAGAGAGGATATCTTACTGGGCCCATCACCAACAAATATTGCAACAACACAATTCTTGGCAGAGCCGAGGTGATAATTGACAAGACCGATATACCGTCATAGGTGAATTTATATCAAGATATGTTCGAAGATTTCTAACACGACAGGTACAATTTCGCATCAATATTTTTCTTTGGATCCACTTTAAATTGTATAACATATGTAGACTTATATTAATTGTTATTATATTGGTTGTATTAAGGGCCCTGGGTTCTGTTCTCGCCCCGGGCCCCCGAAATCACAGGACCGGCCCTGGCTAGAGATACAACCACCCTCCTAACCATCCAACCACAAGTTGGATTGCCAGTACATCTTTCATTCGCATCAACTACAACATGATTATTATTTATAGGTGTATACAAAATGTTGCAACAAGATGGTTATTTATATGCTATACAAAACCAAAAACGGTACACTAGGTCTTCTATAAGTCCGTCCGTAATGGGGGTATCTTAGCGTGGTATCACATGCAACTTTGTCACCCTATTTAATAAAAAAATAGATTATAGTTGTATCTTAAGCTGGTCATAGTGGAGAGTAACAGAGAGTAAAAACATGCAAATGTTAATAATTTATGTTACTGCCTCCATAGTGGGGAGTAACATCCAAGTGCATTTACTATCTTGTAGACTCATATTACATAGGAACGTATAATGTTATGGTAACATAGTATTATGTTACCACACTCATCTCTCTTCTCATTAATGATGTGCCACATCCTCTTTTTACCTAAATATGTGTGATGTTACTACCCACTATGAGCAGTCTTAGGCCTTCCGTAATGCATTGTATCTTATCGTGCTATCCTAGATAGAAGATGTAAGAAACAACCACCCTAATGCATTGTATCTTTATACGTTGTATCTAAATCAAGTAGCATTTAATGATTTTGGCCTAATACTTGCTTGTGATTGGCTTACAATCTTTTTTGGTCTAATACTTGCTTGTGATACAACTAAAATCTCTTTCGTGATTAAACAGGGTGCCACATAAGCAAAAGATTGGTAGCCCAATCACAAACAAGTATTAGTCCAAAATTATTAAATGCAACTTGGTTTAGACACAATCTATAAGAAACAGTGCATTAGGGTGGTTGTTTCTTAAATTATACTTCTATCTAGCATAGCGCGGTAAGATACAATGCATTAAGGAAAGCCTAATGGGGGTATCTTAGCGTGATATCATAGGCAATTTGCTTGTGTGGTCTGCTATTTAATGAAGAAAGAGTTATAGCACTAGTTAATGTGCTCTAGGATCAGGTTTCCCAGAAGGGGTTGCCATCTCTCTAGGGTGAACCACGGGGAAGGCAAACATGGGGCAGCGCTTTGGGATGAGGACACGGTGTTTACCCAAATTCAGGTTAGCCGGAGAGCCTCCCTACTTCCTGCAAATCAACTATAACGGCGATGCCGGATAGAGATTACAATTACCTAGGACAGTAAGGTATATGACTCGAATCTGCCTTAGGCTTTCTCCCGTCCGGCTTTATATACACAGCCGGATCGGGGCATACAGGAATACAAACCGTACACTAGCATAACCCTAACAATCTACGGTCATCCAGACCCTAAGGGCGCATATGGGCTTCAAGGCCGCCACTGCGGATGCAGTCTTGCGCTTCGTCCCTTATGGGCCTCAGTCTTTGGGCCTGCCCTTCAGGTCCGGCTTCTGGATGCCGAAAGATACCCCATTCCGGATATTTCCGACAGTAGCCCCCGGGAAGGCTGAGGAACTTATTTTCGGTGTTGAATTTCCAGCAAAACTTGGATGACGAAAACTGGCTCCTGAGTCTTCCCCCTTTCCATTGTCAAACTTGAACAAAATCCGCCATCTAGAGAAAAGACAAATCTTGTTCGTGAAGTTGGCCTTGCGCAGGCGTTTCCGTTCCGGGCGGAGAGAAATGGCTAGAGCGTAATCATTGGAAAATTAACACTGTCGAAATGGCATCGAATGATGGCTCTGTCTATTTAGGCGCATTAATCGAGGAGCTCTCCTTCCGCAACGGTCATAAGCGTGACACACGGTGAAATCATGCCATGTAACGCGCATCCAGGTACACGACCGTTAGGGCCGAGATAGTTGTCCAGGCTATATAAACCCTCACGGCCGCCCCCTTTTTCTCTTCTTCTCCACTCGCTTCCTTCTATTTTCACTTCCTTCACGCACGAGCTCTCTTGCTCGCACTGCGAACACAACGACCCAAGGTTCCGAAAGAGAAAAAACTCCAGCGATCCCTCTAGCACAATGGAGATAACAGGAGCGACGTGGAGGACGTTTCTTCCATTGCAGCCGCAGCGGCGGCTTCCAGCGACGCTCATCTCTCGCCTCTCGCGTCGCCCGTGGCGTACCCGATGCCCGGCGAAGCCTCCAATTCCATCTCCGCCCCTCTACGTTCGCAACTGAAGTGGGGAAGGAAAAAGCGGTGTATGACGAAGCTTCGGTGGAGCTCGACGCCGGCGGTGAGGACGACGACAGGGCTGGGGGGGGAAAAGTGCCTCCGGGTACTGGCTTCCCTGCTCTATGACGACGGCGGATCTTCAGCGCTACGAAGACGCCGGATTTATTCCGCGGAAGAAATGGCAGAGTGGGGAAGGCGATTCCGAGCCCCATCCATGGGACGGCGAACGCGTTGTTCTGCTATCCCACGTTCAGCGCGGGTTAGGTTTTCCACCCTCTGCCTTTTTTTCTCTCTCTTCTTGAGTACTACAGCGTTCAACCTCGTAACCTGACGTCGAATGCCATTTTGTACGTTTTTGCTTTTCAAGCCCTCTTTGAGGGCTATTTGGGAATAGCCCCTAGTTTAGATTTTTTTCAAATATTGTTTCTATGTGAGGAGAGAGCCAGACAGCGAAGGGGGGTTGAAGGTCTGTGGGACCATCAACCTCAACCTTTCCGAGAAGAGGGATCGATCGCAGGATCCAACCCCTCACGCATCGGGAAGGCAAACTGATGTGCGAGTACGCGGGGACGTCGGATCCTCTGCGGTGCACTCCGTTTCCGCTCGATTTTTCGGAGCTCAAGTCCTCCGTCAATCTCTTTATCAGCGTCCGAGGCCAGTACATCGAGCTGGTGCCCATGTACAGCAGGGAACCCGCCGTAAGTTTTTCTCTTTCTTTACTTTTACATTTTGTTCAGTCATCGATCGCGATCTAACATGCGTTTCTCAAATTTTCTTACAGTTTTCCGAACTTCTAGACAAGCACCTCTCCTCTCCAGAAAATTTGGTGCCGACGCCGCTGTCCTGAACCCCCCCCCCCTCCTGTCCTGGAACCCCCCCCCCCTCCCCCCAAGGGATACGCGCAAGCGGTCGCGCACCATCCCGGAAGGCGCCCACGTCATAAACCTGGAAGGGGCCAGTGTTGGTTCTTCCAAGTAAGTTTTTAGCCATTTTCCCTTGGCTTTTTACCTTTCTTCCCTTTGACTTCCTCTCCTTTGCTCTTTTTTCCACCGTTGCCTTATCTTTTCTGTTCTTCCTCTCTAGCCTTCAGCCTACTTCTCTGAAAAGGCCAAAGAAAATTTCTGGCCAGAAGAAGAAACCCACGGAGCACGTTCATGTCATCCTAGAACATGGGCCTTATGTGGATCCACTAGAGGCAAAGCCCAGCCAGCCGGAGGCCTCTATTGAAGAGGACTTGGAAAGGGCCAGGGCATCCGGGACGATCCCAATTCGTCAACGCATGAAGACGACGGGTCGTCCGGCTTCTGGGAATCTTCCACGTCCCAGGGTCAATGAAGAGGTTTTCGATGAGGATGAAAAAATCATCCCGGGGTATGATCACTTGCTCGTGCCTGCCCCGCTTCCGAAAGCTAGCAAGGCGCCAACCAGCTCATACATCTACCGGGACGGCTTCACATTTCTCGCAAAGGAAGTGATGGACGAGGGGTTCGGCTTCTTTGAAAACTAATTCCAGCGCTACAGCAAGGATTTCCTTGAAGTGCTGGGACGCGTCCGTCATATGAACACGGTAACATCCTTACCCTTAGCCCACGAGTAATTCTTCAAACATTTTTTTTCGAATATTTACTCATAATAGCTCAAGGGTGTTGACTTTTCTTTTTGTTCGTTTTTGTTTTGTGTCCTAGAAGACGACGGAGCAGGCAAACTCGGAGGTGTTTTCCGCTTTGATGGAAAGCAACAAGAAGATGCATAAGACGGTTGAACTGGTGAAAAACAAAAACCAGGAACATTCCAATCTTCAAAAGGAGATGGAGAACAACAGAGGTTAGCCTTCCATTCCATCTTTCCAATTTTTATTTTTCGTATTTCGGCCTTTTCTCAAAAATTGAGTTTTGCCATTCGGGTTTGTTCTGACTTCGAGTTTTTCCTTATTCCCTTCTGTTTTCAGCCATTATTGAATCTGCAAAGGAGGCTCTCGCAAGTGCCAGCAATGCACAAGGGCCGCGCGATGAGAACCTTCGACTTGCGAAGGATTTGGAAAAATCCAACAAGAATCTTGCATTTTGCAAGAAATATCTTTGCAAGGCAGAAAACAAAATGGCGGAGCAGGCGTCCTAGGCTGCCAAGGACGCTAAAGCCATCCGAGATCTCCAGAAGAAGCTGGGGGATGCCCTGAACGATCTCAGGGTCCTAGACACTGAGCTACTTGGTAAGTTTTTTTGTTGAAAACTCTTTTTGGGCTTTGTACTCTTTTTCCTTTTGCTGTTTTTGCCTAACAGCAAGTTTTTCTGTTTTCCACAGAGAAAGAGGACAAGACCAAGTCCCGGATTGAAAACATCCGGGCATTTGCTGAGTACCTTGTAGGTATTCGGGCAGCCGGGGAGAGGTTTATGTCCAAATTCCTCCGGAAGTTCTGGATGTTGCCGTTGAGGCTTAGGATGGCCTCCTGCATTTAGCTGCTCGTGGTGGAGCAAACATGGCACTTGGCCTTCTTCGCTGCCATTACGTGGACGCTGAGTGCTGGCGCTTGGCCACCGGCTTCTCAGCCTCCCTCTCTTCCCAGCGTGTCGAGGAGTTGTTCGACTCCAGCAAAGGATACGCCGCGAAGATTGCTCGAATGGTGTCCATTGGGTCTTTCTTCCCGAAAGAGGAGGTTCCCAAGATGCCGGAAGATACTGGCGCGTCCGACAAAGACGAGGATGACGATGATAGCCAGGAGTAGGCCCTACGAGGCAAAAGATAGATTTTTTTGCATTATCTTGTATTTTGAATGTTTTTGTAATGCCAAACCTGTTTTGGTTATCTTTTGCAAAGATGAATGCAGAGTTTAATCTTTTATCTTCTAAATTTTCCTTAGTATTTTTATCATACTGCTTTTGTGAATGCTTGCTTCCGGCTTTCGAGTTGTCCGACAATAATGGGTCTTAGGTTTTTGGCATTGGGCAATCCTTAAAGTCAGAATCATCACACCAGGAAAGAGGGTAAATACCAATCTGTCTAAACCTAGAATCGTGAGATGTTCCTTAGGGCCCGTAATGCTTAATCGACAATCCAACACATTATTGCAATCAGACAAAGCTCTTAAAGCCGAAGAAGAAAACTTAAGCATTAATCCATTTAGGCAAAAGAGATATCAGATTTATAATCACGAGCACATAGGAAAAAATTGTATTAATATTGATATGCATATGAAAAATTAGGATTATTGGGAAATAAAGAGGATTGAGGTTCATGCACAAACATCAAGTTGGCGAAAAATCTATCTATTTTTATTTCATGATCACAAATGGTGTTTACAAGAGGATTTTGACTAAGAATAAAAGGGATGTAACTGCTGGATGCCCCAGTGTTTTTCGGTCTCTCCTAATTCGTCATCCAGATGTCTTTTTCTTTTGCAACCTTTTTTTGTATCCCGGATATCTATCAGGTAATACGATCCATTCTAGCATAGCTAATCTAATGAAAAATGGTCCTTCCCAAATAGGGTCTAACTTGTGCTTCTTTTGTTGTACCAATCTTATCACTAAATCTCCTTCCCGGAAGGCTCGTGATTTTACCTTGCGACTGTGGTATCTTCGTAGGTTTTGCTGGTAAACGGCAATTTTTGTAGCACATTTTGTCTTTCCTCTTCTAGGAGATCTAAAGAATTTTTATGCGCTTCTTCTGCATCTTCTTCCACGTAAGCTTGTACTCGTGGAGAATCATGCAGGATGTCGGTAGGTAATACTGCTTCTGCTCCATATACTAAGAAAAACGGCGTTTGGCATGTTGATCTGTTTGGCGTTGTTCTTATGCTCCATAAGATGGATGGAAGTTCTTCTACGAATTCTCCAACTGTTGTATGCAGGGGCGCTTCTAGCCTTGGCTTAATGCCTTGGAGGATTGAGATGTTCATTCGCTTTGCTTGTCCATTTGACCGTGGATGTGCGACAGAGGCTAAATATAGTCGGATTCCGCCACCTTCACAATACTTGGCTAGCTCACCTATGGCAAAGTTTGTTCCATTGTCCGTGATTACGCTGTGCGGGACGCCAAATCTCATGACTATTTCAATGACGAAATTTCTGGCTGGTACCCCGTCCAGCTTTTTGATGAGTTTTGCCTCTACCCACTTGGTGTATTTATCCACCGCTACTAGGAGGTGTGTTAGCCCTCCTCTTGCCGTCTTGAATGGACCCATCATGTCGAGCCCTCAGACCGCAAACGGCCAGGTTATGGGTAAGATTTTCAGGGCTTGGGCTGGCATGTTCGTCTGTTTGGCGAACAGTTGGCATCCCAGACAGCGTTTCACTAGCTCCTCTGCATCTGCCTTAGCGGTAAGCCAGAAGTATCCTAGACGGAAAGCTTTGTGCTCCAAGCTTTTGGAATGGGCATGGTGCCCACAGTCTCCTCCATGTATTTCCTCGAGGATTTCTCTTCCTTCTTCTAGATTTATGCATCGCAAGAATACGCCGGATGTGCTTCTCTTGTGCAATCTTCCACCAATGACGCAATATACCTTGCAACACCGAACGAGTTGTCTTTGTTCAACTTCCGTGCTGCCATCCGAGAATTTCTGATTACTAAGAATTCCATGTATGGCTTTGTCCAATCTGGGGTGACGGCGATGATGGCCACTGATGATGATATCAATGGATAGTGCATGTCTCCGCCTTTCAATCCTAGGGTCTTTTCCAAACTTAGGGTCTCGAATTCTACAGGCAACACAATGCTCTGATACCATTTTGTAGCGTTCCCACATTTAAATAATGCATGAACATATGTGTTATTGTGATAGTCCCTGGATCAATTGCTAGCACCACAGTACAAAATGAAATATCATGCAAATGCATCAAATTCTATTACATCGCATGATCCGGTCTTTACAAAATAGGATTACAATTTGCATAGTCTTAGAAGACTAGCAGAAAACAAAGAAATACAGCGGAAAACATAGTACAACATTGAGCCCATCTTCTTCATGTGCCACAGGCAAAACATGTTGGCGATAGTCTCGAGATCCTAAACGAAGTCCTCACTCGTCTTCAGAATCATCTGCAGGATGGAATATGCAGTCACAACAGAGTCAATACAATTTAATGTATTGGCAAGTAACACTATGATGGATATAAATGTCAAGACTAATACTACATGCTTATTTGGCTGAGTGGGGTTTTGGCCAAGTTTGCATAAAGCCAATATTCACCTATCACTTTTGTAAAACAACTTTTCTTTTCAAAGGGTGGAAACATTGGATTATGATCCAAGCACCACAATACTGTTCACTTGGTCAAAATTTTACTTATTGAAATTGGTGATGAGATTCTTCCGTCAATCCTTGTCCAGCTGCTCATAGTTGTCCATAACCGGGGACACGGCTAAGATCTTAGTTTGTTGACTATGCAGAGTTTGTGCACTTTCACCTTCAGACTCAAATCAGCCCAAACATCCTATACACTCTGAGTGCATTAAGGAAATGAGAATATTGAGACGAGATCTTTCAGAGGAAATTCCACCACCGTTTGGCTTACCCGTTCCATCTATAATTATGCTACATCTGCTCGTAAGCCTGGTAAGTTCATTCAACTTAGTTGATCAAGACAGAGCCCATATGACTAAGGGCTGCACGGGAAGCTACTACACTTAGAAGGACATATTAATCTCATTGTTCCTGGGTGGCCATCCTCAAGTGACAACCTCAAGTGGAATAACCCTTAGACAAGGGCCCTGAGGCAACACTCAACATAAACCAATCACGTCCAAATTCCACCCAGGTGTTTCATTGAATGTTATACTTAGAATTTTCCACAACATCAAGAAAACACTTTGTAACATTGCATAGCATCTACTAAGTTCTAAGACTATCAAACTAACAGGGGTAAAAGAGATAGCTACACACTACTAGGATAATAGCATATCATAATATAACTTAGTAAAATTTCCTATCATGCATACTACTGAAAACTCTAATGATGCATATAGAAAATAATGGGTAGTGAATGGTGTGTTACTTTCCTTGTTGAAGTTGGTGAAGATATCACACTCTCTTCACAAAAGATTGTTGTTCTCTGTACAATCTATTCATTGAAAACACTATAACAAAATAAACAAGCATTCTAACAATCAAACACATAAGTGAAGAAAACAGAAAAAGCAATTAACATATCAAAAGGGGTTTAACCAAGTTGGCTAGGACAAGGTCAAGGTTTGATTTTGAAAATATTCATTTTCTAATGGTTCAATACATTGTTAAGGGGTTTCCAAGGGTTTACTTGGGAAGGACTAGGTTGAGTTTGTAGTAATCAAACTTTATTGAAAACATAATTATCTAAGAAGTTCCAAGATTTCACCAAGGTGATCTAACTATCTCAACTATTGTAACACATAACAATGTGTAACACTTAGTCATTTTCATCAAGACATTTGAGTGATCTAAGTTAGTCCTTCCATTTTGGTTTAGGGTAGGTCTAGGTTCAACTAACTTCATAACAATGGATATAACAAGTTAAAGTCTTGTGATTTTCCATTTGGGTCAATGGTTGGACAAAAACAACTTGTTATTCTTGAACTTGTGTGGATGGCTCCAAGTCTTCACATGCTTGTCTCCTTGAAGATCATCTTCATGCTTCTATTTTAGTCTTGTTACTTGGATGGATTCTTCTCTTGGTATTGATAGATTCTTCATGTCTTTCACTTCACTAATTGGTTTGGGTATGGGATGGGCACAAATACGACTAAGTCAAATAGAAAAGAAAGAAATAAGAAGAAAGATAGAAAGAGAGAGGGCGATGTTTTCTTTTGAATTTCTTCACACTTGTACTTCCTTAAGTTGCTTCTATTTGTTGTGAAGTCCAATTCCCTTACTTATAACTCTTCAATGATCTTCTTTGTAACTCTTCATTTTGCCACCAAGTTGAAGATGGAGTTCCTTCTTGTGGTTGAGTCTTGTCTTCCATTTTGCTAACTTATCGATTCTTGAAGCAAGAACAGGGGAATGGAGGAGTAGATAGAAAACTATGGTACTAGTGTTTGAGTTCACTACTTGGTCTCTTATATTGTTTACATACTAGGGACTTGTCTTGGATTCAAAAATGGCCACAACAAACAATGGTAGAAAGAATAGAAACAAAATCTAAGCATGATCAACTAGTGGTTCACTATGATGGATTTTTGGTCAAAACACATGGTCATGGCCCAAGGGTGTCCAAAATGGTGGGGCAAGGTTGTATCTGGTTCAAGGTTTCCAATTGGAACAATTTTGCTTAAGGGAACATATTCTAATTATTTATAGAATTAAATCTATGTAAAAAATACTCAATTATACCATTTAATTCTAAATTCCATTTTAACTTGTTCAAAAAATTATTTTGGAATATAGGATATGAAAGTACACATCCTAAGGTTTCCAAAAATATTTTATTTGCAATTTGTGGATTTGTAGAATTTGAATTATGCCAAAATTCATCAAACACGCATATTTAAATTTGAACCAATTTAAGTTTGTCAAATTTGAATTTGAACAGTGCCAAAAGATTATAAACATTCTGGGGATTTCAAAAAATCCAAGATTGATAAATTTGGTCTTATGGATAAAAAGTTATGATGATTCTAATATTGGGGGGTGTTTCTGCAAAACAGCCAAAAATTCTATTCGGGACAACATAGAAAAACATAGTGGATAAGGCTAGGTCACTTGGTGCTCTGTGATTGGACAAAGGTGCTGACTATGTGGGCAAGCTGACTGGCGCGCTGACTGTGCAGGTATCATTAAATCCAGAGCATTGGATCTAGATCCAACCGATGCATACCCCTTCGGTGGGTTCTAATCTGAGCCGAACAAAAAAGATGTAACGGCTAGGGACGAAAAAACATATGAGAAGTTGCAGAACTGTTCTACAACTTATACTTCTCGAATACCCCACATTAGTTTGGAGTATTCATGAGACAAAGCCAAACCTTGTTTGACATGGTAAGATAAATAAAAATTCCATTATAATTTTGTAGTTTATACATTAGTGACAACCGCTTTTACACTGAAAAGAGCGTACGCAAACCATATCTTATCACCGACCAAAGACAAATGTTGTTTGTCAGAAAGGGTTGATTTCTCGAGAAAGTAGTTCTTTCGAAACAAGCGAGTGGGAGCACAGTACAAACTCAACGAGATTAGAGAATCTTCGTTACCATGTCAAGAGTAACGCAGCACTGGAAGTTGTTCCAGGGTTTCCTATTTTGACTAAGTAGAATACACTACATGTGATTGTAGATACTTCGAATGAGTTTGCGAACTGAACCACAAAAGTCCTAAAACTTTGTACTTAGACCAACTTATGGTTTACGAGTAAAGTGTTTTTTTGACAACAAAAGGACCTGAACCTTATAAAGGAAGCAAATGATGGGCCCTGACTTCGTAAAATTGACTATGAGTCATTATATCCGCCATAGTATCCTTGTATGAATATCAAGTATGTGACTTGATAGTCCTTTCGATAGGCTTGATGCCTAACGATAGCAAAAAGGTCTATATAGCAACAAAGACTTAGATTTTACATCCTTTGAAAGTTGTACTTATCGAAAAGTTGTTTTCAACGAAGTTCAAATAGTTGACTACTACAAGATTTTGATCTTCTGTAGTGATGTTTTAGTCTTTGCGGATAGTTCTAGCAAAAGTTACATATTATGATTTGGCAGTTGAATAACAAAACCAACTCTCCTCTCGAGGAAGTTTGATCAAGGATGTGTACTTGAGATAGTCTGAGAGTTTTGTAAAATTCAAAAGATTGCTAGAAAGGTATGCACACTTCAATGGTTAAAGTGAGCATAACGAAGTTGAAATCTTTACCTTAATGAAGTTATCAAAAGAGTTTGATTCCATCATGAATGATAAAGATGCTTGTAGAGTTACAAGAAATTAAGTGGGAGCGATTTGACATATTTCCAATACATTATGTAGATGACATATGGTTGATTGGAAAATATGTATTTTAAATTAACACGGTTAAGATTTTCATATTGATAAAAGGCTTAGAAGATATTGGGCATCGATATCTATAAGATATGAATTGAAGCGCCTGATATAATTGAAGCCAAATTACATAGATGAAATATTGAAGTAAGTCAATATCGAAATGACAAGAAGGAGTTCTTGTCACATGAAAAATAATTGAGCAAGATTCAAGTGTTTTGACACATGACGAGCATCATTGAAATTGAGATTTCTAAGTCATGTTTCCATTTTATGTACACAACCAGATGAATCCTATGCTATAAAATGTTATAGCAGGATAATTCATATGATGATTAGACAACAGTGAGAGAGATCCTTCTGTCATTTTAGAAATGATAAGGATATGTTTTCCTATGAAGTAATGACAAAATATTAGTTGTAATATGTTACACTAATAGTCTTGTCATCTATTCAAATATTTTTATCTCAATTAAAATATGTGATGAAGAGTAGCACAATAGGCTGGAAGAAAGTTCCATGCTGGATTTGAAAGTGTTTCAAAATTAAAGTATTGTGACGGATACTGCAAACAAAGGCTAAAGTATATCATTGTGTTGACAATGATAATAAGCGTATTTTGTGTCAAGGAGTTCTTTATTGAACTTGGTGAATTTCCAAGAATGCTGACACTATGAAGCTACATTTTCACAATGTTAGTAACATAAGTTTAAGCTGAGGAATTAAGGTATCACAGGAACTTGGTGAAGTTCCAAGAATGCTAACACTATGAAGCTACATTTTCACAATGTTAGTGACATCGGTTTAAGCTGAGAAATTAAGTTTTCAACGATTGACCATATATATACAAATCCATCTCATTAGAGAATGAGTGATACGTGTAGACGCAAAAAACATGCAAATACAATAGGACCTGAACAATTCAGATCTTTTTGATGATGTTTACCACATGCGAAGCATGGTAATAACACTGGAACGCCATATGTGTTAAGTGCTTACATACTAGATTATTGACTCTAGTGCAAGTGGGAGACTGAAGGGAATATGCCCGAGAGGCAATAATAAAATGGTTATTATCTTATTCCGTATTTATGATGAATGTTTATTTCTCATGCTATAATTGTATTAACCGGAAACGTTGATACATGTGTGTTTAATAAACAAACAATGGTTCCTAGTAAAGGCTCTCTTTTAACTAGCTCGTTGATTAATAGATGATCAAGGTTTCCTGATCATGAACATTAGATGTTGTTAATAACGGGGTCATATCATTAGAAGAATGATGTGATGAACATATACCCATAGTGAATATAGCAATGCGATCAAGTCATTAAGTTTACATTGTTATATCAAACATACGAAGTAACTTATTCCTTAGACCATGAGATCATGTCAATCACTGATACCGGAAGGGTGCTTTGATGTCATCAAACGTCACACCGTAACAGGGTGACTATAAAGGTGCCGTTAGATATTCGGAAAGTATTAGTTGAGGATCATGGATCAAGAGTGGGATTTGTCCATCCAAAATGACGGAGAGATATACTCTCGGCCCTCTCGGTGATATCACATCAACACCGCTTGCAAGCACATGATATGATCACAAGGATGTTATATCATGGGAACGAGGAAAGAGTACTTGTCGGTAACGAGATTGAACAAGGTATGGTTGATACCACTGATCGAATCTCGGACAAGTAAAATATCGCGAGACAAAGGGAATAGTTCACGACGTTGTTGGTTCACACGATCACGAGAGTCATCGTTGAATATATAGGTGTCATCACGGATCTCCAGATCCCGCTGTTGATTATTGATCGGAGAGGAGTCTCGATCATGTCTATCTTATTCGCGAACCGTAGTGTGACACATTTAAGGTTTGATGACGCGTTTGAGAGGATACGGAATATCGAAGAATATTTTGAGCAGCACCGAAATTGTTTCGGGGAAAATTGAAATAGTTCAAGGGGTTTTTTGTCGAATGGTTGTTAATAGAATTAACAAATGATTCGAGGTGCTATATGAAAAAGTTTGTTAATAGAACTAACAAATGCTGAAATAAAGAAATAAAAATATTTTATTTATTTATTAAAGAAAAACTCTTGGATTTTCTAAGTGGAGTTTTAAGGGAAAATGAGTGGATGTGAGTGGGGCTTCCACTCACATGAAGAGGGAAGAGGTGGGGGCACCACCATGGCTGGCCGCACTCCCTCTTAGGCTGCCTCCCCCTCCCCTATAAAAGGAGGCGAGAGCTCCTCTTCTCACACACACTTGCCCACTTCCTTTTCCCTCCACCCGCTGCTCCATTCCATGGTCTCCGGCTTGGCGAAGCCCTGACCGTGGGATTCTTCACCACCACCACGCCGTCGTGCTGCTGGATTTCTGAGGGATCCTCTACTTCCGCGCCCCGTTGATCGAGGGAACAGAGGTCGTCATCAACCGTACGAGTGACCGATCACGGAGGCACCGCCGGATTGCGGTGCACATCTTCTCGCTATCGGGATCGGTGTGAGTATGACTACGTCAACAACGAGATTTGATATCGTAATGTGTTCTCCTTAACCCTCTCGTTGTCCGTTGCACTTCGTCTCCTAGATTAGATCTTGGCCTTTCGGGTGTCTCTCTTGTAGGAAAATTGTTGTTTTCTATGCAACGACCCCTTCACAAACAGCATGTGCATCGAACCATAGTGCACGATCTTTTTGTTCAGGAACTCTGCGTCCGCAGGCCAGTGCTGCACATCGAGAATAAAAGAGAAACGGAAATTAGAACGCTGACAATTCATTCGAACATTATATAAACTCGTAAATCGATTACCTCAACGTGAAGTGCATAGGCCTCGGGAGAAAAATTTATCTAATCGTTAGTAGTTGAGATAGACAGGCCCCAAAGCTCAGCCTTAATTCTTTTTAGCTCAACTACTCTGAACCACTTATGACGCCACATCAATAGTTGAAAGTGCATTTCGTTTTCCCAGTGTTTTGTGTGTTAGTTAACAATACTAAGTACATTATTTATCGAGGTGTTTAGTGTGCAGGTGTTATACTTAACATCGGCATCGATCACCGGAAAGTCGGTGAAGTTTGGCATGAGGGTTTTGGGACAGAACTCAACCGGATTATTCGGACCGGATTATTCATCCTGGACCGGATATTCCGGTTGCTGAGAAAGGAGCACAAAAATGGCTAAGGACTGAGAGTTTCGCATACTGGAGTCAACCGGATTATTTGGTCCGGATTATTCATCCTGGACCGGATATTCCGGTTGTTGCGAAAAACTGCTAAGGACTGGAAGTTTTGCTCACAGAAGTGAACCGGATTATTCGGACCGGATTATTCATCCTGGACCGGATATTCCGGTTGCTGCGAAAAATGGCTAAGGACTGGAAGCTTGGAGCTACTGGAGTCAACCGGATTATTTGTACCGGATATTTCATATCTATACCGGATATTCCGGTTGCAGTTGAAGAAGTGGAAAAATGGCTAAGGACTAGAAGATTTACGTACTGGCATCTACCGGATTATTTGTACCGGATTATTTCAGATCAACCGGATCCGGTCCAGCATGCAGATCTGCGTGGAGCAAACTGACCGGATATTCCGGTCCAAACTTGGACCGGATATTCCGGTACCTTTTTTCCTGCACAACGACTAGTTGTGAGGAGGAACTATAAATACCCCTCCTCTTCTTCCTCAAGATCTAGTTCTTCCCCTTAGCATTTATGAGCATTTAAGAACTCACCAAATCCCTCATAACTCCCAATCCCTCCACCCAATCTTGAATATCTTTGGAGGATTGAAGGAGAAGGCCCCGATCTACATCTTCACCGAGCCGTTCTTCATTTCCCCCTCTCTAGCTAGAGGGATCTTGCCTAGGGTTTCCTCTTGTGGAGAACCTAGGCATCTTGTTTCTCGTTGGTGATTCAAGAAGTGTTGGGAGCCCCCAATTAAGTTGTGGGTGTGTGCCCCAAGTTGTTTGTAAAGGATTTGATCCCCGCCTCAAAGGGGTTCTATAGTGGAAGGTGAACAGGGTGAAGCCTTAGTGGCGTTGAGTAGGCCTTCGTGGCGAGCTCACACCCCTCCAACGAGACGTACTCCCCTAAAAAGGAGGAACTCGGAAATACATCGTGTCTCCGTGTGCTTCCATCGGTTACCTCGTTCCTCCCTCTCTTTACTTACTTGTACTTGTTGCTTTAATTGCCTGTCTTGTCATATAGGTAAATTCATCACTAGTTGCACTATCTAGAGAATTTACCTTTCTTGTCAAGCCTAAACTTTGAGAAAAATTAAAATTTGCCGTAGCACCTATTCACCCTCCCCTCTAGGTGCCTATACTTTACTTTCAATTGGTATCAGAGCCTCGGCTCTTCTATCGGGCTTAACCGCCTAAGAGTTTAAGTATGGGTGATGAGGTAGATGATGCTCCGTCCGAAGGAAATGTGTCCATGAATGATCTCAATGCTTTGAGAGAATCATTGACCTCATCCATAGACACTAAATTTGAGGAGTTGCGTCAACTCATGACAACACTCCTCAAAGCCAAAGAACCGGAGGTGGTCGACTCATCCCCTCCGGAAACGGAGGGTGCCAAGAAAGGGGTTGATGGTGAACCACTTAAAACTGCTTCCGCCGAACAATCCGCTAAGAAGGGTGCGAGTGGAAAGGAAGGATATCATGCCGTTGAAGGCCAATATTCTCCCGATCCTCCCATCCCTTTTCCTCATATAATTCCTAGGGGAGATCCACCTAAAATTGATGCATATTCTTTTCGTGAATGGCAATACTACATGGAGACTCACTTGAACTCTTCTTGTATAGATCTTTGGAGAATCACTCGTGATGGATACAAGCCATATGACCCCAAGAATCTCACAAGAAGAGAGGTTGTAGATTGCCAACTCAATTACACCGCTTTATCCATCCTTCATCAAGCCGTGGGCCCCAATCACATGCCGCATCTTCAACACTTCTCCCGCTAAAGAGACATGGGATGCACTTGTCCTCATGTTTGTTGGGAATGAAAGCATGCAAAGAAATCGCTATGACACCTTGACCAATGAGGCCGAAGGATTTTTTATGCGTGATGGAGAAGATCACGTTGACATGTATCGGAGACTCAATCTCTTGCCACCGCTTTCTCTAATGCGGGTGCAACACATATTGATGATGCTTGGATCAAGAGGAAGTTCATAATTGCCGTGATGCCTTTTGAGGGCACGGATATGAAGAGCATTCAAGGGAGACATGATTTCTCCACCATGACCTCTACCCAAGTCATGCAAGAATTGAGCTCCTACAAAGTGCAAACCAAGAATGCTCTTGACAACCGTGCTAGGGCCATTGGGATGCATCAAGGAGCTTCCGTTGCTTTGAAGGCCAAGGTGTTGGCAAGAGAAGTTGAGAATGATGAAGATGGTGAAGAAGCATTGCCTCCATTGAAGGAACAAGAATATGATCCCGTCCTAAAGGATCTAATAGCTCTCACCGTGCAAAAGTTTTGGAACAATCCCCCAAAAGGCAAGAAGTTTGTTGAGGAGAAGACCAAGTCTCGTTATGGTAATGATGGGGCTCAAAAAGTGAGATCTTGCTTCAATTGCCAAGACAAGTACCACTTCATTGCGGAGTGTCCCTATGAGAATAGAGAGAACCATAGCGGCAAGCTCATCCGCAAGGACAAGTCCAAGGTTGAATACAAGAAACCTCATTTCAAGAAGAAACCTTCAACAAGAAGACCCCCACCAAGTTTGTGTTCTTGACTCAAGAGGAGTATGATTCCGGGAGTGATGAAGAAGAAGAAACCACAAGTGAAGTGGCCGCTCTAGCTATTGCTTCCACTCCATCTTCGTCATCTCTTTTTGAATCCCAATGAAAATCTTCCTCAACGCGATGCCAAGTGCTTCATGGCTAAGGCCACGGAGGTATCATCTTCTCCTAACTCTAAGACCCCTAGTGAACTTGAACATATTGCTAGTCTTAGAGAAGAAGAGGAAAGGGCCTCCTTGGACCGTTTTATGTCTAACATGCAAGGGGAGACCAAGAAGTACTTTGAGCATCTCATCAGGCAATTGGGAGAGGCCCAAGAGGCCCTTGAGAAGAAAGGTGAGATTGAGAGAAGGGATGCGGATGAAATTGCATCCCTCTCAATGACTCTTGAAGAAGAGCATGATGGTAGAGTTTCTCTAGAGGATGAACTTGAAACTATTGAAACTACTCATAATGAACTTGTCTCTAAAATCATTAAGGAACGTGATCTTGCTATTGCTAAATATAGAAAGGCTAAAAAGGATAAAGTAGAGTTTGGGGTTGGTCATGGTAAACTAACCGAGGAGTTTGAAAAGCTAACCAATGCTCACAAAGCTTTGGAAAGCCAACACTCATCCCTCAAAGAGTTGCATGAACAACTTCAAACTCAACTTACTCAATCTAAACCATCCTAGCACTTCTACTTCTTCTTGTGATCATGCAAATATTATTGAGGAAAATGCTAGGTTGAAGGATGAGCTAGCAAGGCTCAAGGGCAAAAGCACTCAAGTCGAAAAGGTGGTGCTTGCCACCCCACAAGTGGTTGCCCCAAGCTCTAATGCGGTCACTTCTAGACCACAATTGAGTGCTCCAAGGCAACAAGTGGGCAAGCAAGGTCTTGGCTATGTAGCCAAGAAAAGGAACAAGAAGAAGAAGAACAAGAAGAAGAACAAACATGGTGCTTCGGGTGGTATTGTCATTAGGGACAACACTACTCGTAGCTCCTCCGCGGGAACTAACAACCCACACCATTTCTTATATGTTGATTATTATGGTGTTGTGCAAGCTAAATATGTTGGTCCAATTGAGGGGTTTATTGACTACACTATATGGGTTCCAAAGACCCTTGTTGCTAACATGAAGGGACCCAACTCGGGTCCTAACTCTAGTCAATGATCTCTTGCAGGACTATGCTTCCGGTGGGACTAAATGGATTCTTGATAGTGGATGCACTAATCATATGACCGGAAGCAAAGAACTTGTGACGGAGTTGCGACCAAATGACATCCAAGCAACCGTCACTTATGGGGACTCGTCCAAGTCTAAGGTATCCGGGTTTGGCAAGGTTGTGGTGGCTCCCGATCACTATCGTGAACGTCATGCTTGTCGAATCCCTTGGTTACAATTTACTTTCCGTCCGCTCTCTTAGTAAGATGGGGTTCTCCGTCTTCTTTGATGGTGATATTGTGGTCCTTTTGAGGAGCAAGACTCTTGACGTCGCTCACGTGGGACATGTTGAAAATGAGTTGTATGTGGTAGACTTTTCTAAGTCAACCAACACTCAAGCAATGTGTCTTTTGGAAAGGCGGACTTGGGATGGTTATGGCATCGCCGGCTATCCCATGTCAACATGAGAACTTTGCAAAGTCTTCACAAAAGTGGCCTTATTGTTGGACTAAAAGAAAATGTTTCCTTTGCAAAGGATCGCGTTTGTAGGTCGTGTGTTGAAGGGAAGATGCATGACATTGTGCACAAGGCCAAGACTATTATCTCATCAAAGAGGATCTTGGAGCTTCTCCATGTTGATCTATTTGGTGCCGTGCCCGAGGCAAGTCTTGGCGGCAAGAAGTATTGCTTGGTGATTGTCGATGATTATTCAAGATACACTTGGGTTATTTCTTCAAGTGCAAGAGTGAGACCCAACAAACCATCATCGACTTCTCCAACGAAGTGCAACGTCAACACCATGTGCAAATCATGGCTATTAGGAGTGATAATGGGTCGGAGTTCAAGAACTATACATTGAATGAATTTCTTAGTGAAGAAGGCATTCGTCACCAATACTCCGCCACTTACACTCCTCAACAAAATGGTGTTGCCGAAAGGAAGAATCGCACTCTCTTGGATATGGCAAGGACCATGTTGGCGGAGTACTCTTCTCCCCAATATTTATGGGCCGAGGCCGTATCCACCGCATGCCACTCCTCCAACCGCCTCTACATCCGCAAAGGCTTGAGCAAGACCCCATATGAGATCCTCACCGGCAACAAGCCCAACGTATCCTACTTCCGTGTATTCGGTTGTAAGTGCTTTTATTTGATCAAGGGTATTAGGTTGTCGAAATTTCAATCCAAAACTATTGAGGGTATTTTTGTTGGTTACGGTGCCGAATCCCACACTTATAGAGTCTATGACAAAGCCTCACGGATTGTCATAGAATCTTGTAGTGTGGTTTTCGAGGAAAATGACGGCTCCCAAGTGGCGCAATTTCATGTTTCAAATGTAGATGTTGAAATACCTCAAGAAGCCATAGGAAGGATGGGTGTGGGATTCTTCCGCCCCATCGAGGGACACCTTATGGCGACTCGAGAAGGACTATGCTCTACCCAAGTGGAGCCCTCCTCTACATTTGAAGATCAAGCCAAGGAGCCAACTACTACACCTAACCGAGAACATATTCAAGACCCTCCTCTCATTGATCAAGTGACTCCGCAAGTCGTACCCACTCCTCTCACTAATGCGTGTCTAGATCAAGGCCAAGATCAATCATCCTCTTCCCAAGTTGAAGCTAGTATTGAAGATATTGTTGATGACGATGTTGATGATCAAGGCCATGTTGGTCAAGATGGGGACCCGAATGATCAAGATGATCAAGTGATTCCTCCTCGCAATAATGAGGAGATCGAAGCCCGTCGCATCAAAAGGATAAGAAGAGCTTTGAAGCAAATTGATGCCCAAGATGACAAGGTCTTGGAGGATGTTCAAGCTAGAAGATCCACTAGAAGGCAATTGGCTCATTTTTTGTGAGCATCAAGCTCATATCTCTATGGTGGAGCCTAAGAAAGTGTATGAAGCTCTTGAGGACTCCGATTGGGTTGAAGCTATGCATGATGAGCTCAATAACTTTGAGCGCAACAAAGTTTGGAGATTGGTTGAGAAACCCAAGGATTGCCACAATGTTATTGGCACCAAGTGGATTTTCAAGAACAAGCAAGATGAGAATGGCATTGTCATTAGGAACAAGGCAAGATTGGTCGCTCAAGGTTACACCCAAGTTGAAGGCATTGACTTTGATGAAACCTACGCGCCCGTGGCTCGCCTTGAGTCCATCCGTATCCTCCTTGCTTATGCATCCTCACATAATTTCAAATTGCAACAAATGGATGTGAAAAGTGCTTTCTTGAATGGTCCACTAAAAGAGGAGGTATATGTTAAGCAACCTCCGGGGTTCGAGAATCTCAACTTTCCTAACCACGTTTACAAACTTGACAAGGCTCTCTATGGTCTCAAACAAGCACCTTAGGGAGTTGTTAGATGATCGTGGTTTCGAAGTTGGGAAGATTGACCCCACTCTCTTCACCAAGAGAGTAAAGGGAGAGTTTTTCATATGCCAACTCTATGTGGACGATATCATCTTTGGCTCAACTAACCAAGCTTTCAATAATGAGTTCTCTAAGATTATGACTGACAGGTTCGAGATGTCTATGATGGGTGAGCTTAAATTCTTCCTTGGCTTTGAGATCAAGCAATTGGCTCGTGGGACTTTTATTTCTCAAGCCAAGTATACCCAAGATATGATCAAGAGGTTTAACTTCCAAGATGCTAAGATCAAGACATCTCCTATGCAAGTCAAGTGTCATCTCTCTCGTAATCCAAAAGGGAGTAAGGATGTGGACCAAAAGCTTTATCGTTCTATGATTGGTTCTTTGCTCTATCTTTGTGCATCTAGGCCCGATATCGTTTTGAGTGTAGGTGTGTGTGCAAGGTATCAAGCGGCTCCTAAGGATTGCCATCTAATGGCGGTTCATAGGATCTTTCGTTATTTGGTTCATACCTCAAGATTTGGTTTGTGGTACCCAAAGGGGGCACAATTTTCTCTCAATGGATATACGGATTCCGATTGGGCGGTGATCAAGATGATAGGAAGTCAACTTCCGGGGCTTGCCAATTTCTTGGTAGGTCCCTTGTAAGTTGGTCCTCGAAGAAACAAAATTGCATCTCTCTCTCCACCGCCGAAGCCGAATATGTTGCCGCCGCAAGTGCATGCACCCAATTGCTATGGATGAGGCAAACTCTCAAGGAATATGGAGTTCATTTGGACAAAGTACCTCTTCTATGTGACAATGAAAGTGCTATCAAGATTGCATACAATCGGGTGCAACACACAAGGACGAAGCACATTGAGATTCGCCACCACTTCATCCGTGATCACGTGGCGAGAGGAGACATTGCACTCGGTTATGTGCCCACCAAGGACAATCTTGCGGATATTTTCACGAAGCCACTTGATGATGCAAGGTTCTTGTTCTTGAGGAATGAGCTAAATGTGATTGATTCAAGGAGCTTGACTTGACTATCTTGCGCACACCCCTATAGATGAAACGTGTTCGAGTTTAGATGTAGGCATGGACATAGGGGGAGTGCTATCCTAACACATTGGGTTCTCCCTCCCCCCATTATGCCCATAGCAAAAATTCATTGTGATCTCTCTTTTTCTAATGTTGAATTGTGAGCTTCAATGTTGAGTTTTGGCAATGCCCCCAAGATATATCTTCGCGGTTGCATACCAAGAACTCTTACATGGTGGCTTCGGCCACCAACCTCTTCATTTCGAAGAGTTGGATCTTAGTTGGGTTTTTCTACTTGTCATTTCATTGCATTTCGTGTGTTTTTCCCGTCTAAGTGGTTCTTCCTAGGAAAATCCCACTCAATTGGTATTTTAGTTGGTTGTTTCTTGCTCTTGAGAGGGATAAGTACTAGTCTCAGTTTGTTAAATCTATCCTAAGCCTTTCTCTCAAAAAGCCTTTCTTTTCTAAGCACTAGTGTCGTCCGTTGAAAACGAGGAAATTTCGAATCAGGAGGCAGTCGGAATTTCCGGTTCAGTTTTGAACCGGAATATCCGGCTGTACCGGAATATCCGGTTCAAACTTGAACCGGAATATCCGGTTCGGCGCACTTCATAAAGCCTGGAGCCCGACGGGGAGGGGCAGTTCTTGCCCTTTTCCCATCTGCTCCTCTCCACCAAAACGCCGCCGCCGTGATTCTTGGCCTCCCGGGCCGTTTCCTCCGCGAGATCTTGGAGCTTTGGCCCGGATCTTGTTCTCCTCGCGATTTGGAACGATTCTACCCAAGCTTTTTTCTCCATGGATCCCGGTAATGTTCAAATCTCTTGAATCTTGGTGCTATAACCCTACCTTCCATGGATTTGCGTTTTTGTTGGCTATGCTTGGTAGAATTCGTTCCGGAGAGGTCCCCCTACATGCTAGAAACCATAGACTAGAATCCTTGTATGAAATCCTTGTGGAAATATGAGATTTAGATTGATTTTGTGCTGTTCCGCAACCTACCGGAATATCCGGTCCACGACTGAACCGGAATATCCGGGTAACCGGAATATCCGGTTCAGTTTTGAACCGGAATATCCGGCTATGTCCAGTACTGTTTTAGGGCAGCCCCAAATTGATCTTTCCCAGATTTCTACCTCGATTGTTTCCTGGAATCTCCTCTATCGTTTCTATGCATGATTGTATCCGTTGTGTGACACTAGTGTACTCATCTTGTGCTATCCCTCTACTATCTTGTTTCACAGGTGGTGACCATGAAAGGAGCGTTCCGAAGCACAAGAAGCAAGTTTCTGTCCGTAACAAGAGGAAACCTCGGCTCAACTATAAGACCGACATTCCCGTTCAGGATTTCAATGAGCTCAGAAAGCAGGATGCCTATCTTTCTCCGAGGGTTGCAAATATTGATTCTCGGTTCTGGAATCTGGAGCAGTCCTATATTTATGCTGACATCTATTGTGACTACCGCTTTCCGTGCCGTCCTATGCATCCATATGACCATGCCGCTCTCAAGGCCAAGGAGGAATTTGCTGATGCAGCCAGTATTGTTGAGCGTTTCGGTCTAGTGAAGCTTATGGAGACTCAGTGCAACTAAAACGCAGCTTGTGATGCAGTTTATGTCCACCCTCGTGTTCACCACTCAGGATATTGTGACCCGTCTCAAGTGGATGTCTGAGGACACACCTTGTGAAGCATCTTTTGAGAGGTTTGCTCGGCGTCTTGGATACTCTTACAGCGAGCACCCTCCTCTTGGTCGCCGCGTCCATGAGGTTGATAGGCCGAGGAGGGAGGTGTCCATGGCTGAGCTGTATGCCCCTGGTTTCACTGTTGGGGGACTTGAGGGACTTCTTCCACTTTATGATCAGCTGGTTCGTATTTTCAGAGCCTTCCTTGTGCCGAGTGGAGGTAACAACGATGCTCTCACCACTCCCTTGTGCAACCTTCTGATTCTGGCTAAGGAGTGTATGGAGGAAGAGGACCCGTCTGTCTCCTATACTGTGGATGTGATGGACATCATCTTTCACGAGCTCTACGCTGCTATGATTGGTGGCTACACCATTCCTTATGCTCCCTATATCATGATGCTCATCAAGTATGAGATGAGGAAGGAGTACACCGAGTTACCCATGGTTGAGCACAAGGTCAAGAAGCTGTATGTCAAGAGGAAGCTGAAGACTGCGGCTGCTTCTCAGAGTGCTCCATTTGAGGGTGGTTCCTCTATGGGTGGTCCTTCTGGCTCTCAGTCTGCTCCCAGGGCGCCCGTGTCTGATATTACCACCTTGCGCCACGTCAGGAAGCTCTCCTGGTTTCAGCGCAACGTGCTCTGCATGAAGGTGGACATTCACAAGGAACAGTACATGGCGTATCGCAGGGACACTGACTTGGCTAGCTCTCAGCGACAGATTATCCACCACATGAGTGGTGGCACTGGTGATGTACCTGCTCCTATTGCTGCTCAGTCCTTCTCTGCTTGGTCTGCTGGGGATTTCACTCCTTGGGAGAGCATTGAGGCGGCTCTCCGGTCTACTCAGGATACTGCTGCACGAGCTCATGATGCGGATGCTGATGAGGAGGAGTCTGATGATGAGCAGGAGTCTGGAGGCGAGTCGGATGCTTAGACCGTGTCTGGGACGTTAGATTAGCTATTTCCCTCCTTTTTGGTGTCTCGATGCCAAAGGGGGAGAAGTAGCTATTATAGACTACGGGATTTGCATGGGTTCGGGCACAAGCATTTGCTTTTATCTTTCTTTGAGAGCTTGTGTCCATTTTATCTTCGTTTGTCGTGCCTGTGAACTTATGTCGTTTATTGTCTCGTTTAAAACTATGTGTGCTATTGTGTGTGAGACTATGTTGGTTATCTGGATATTATCATGGTTTATCTATTTATGGTGTGATGGTTATCTATCGTATATGTTGAGGAGATTATCTATGGTTGTGCTGGGTTATTCTTGGATATATCATTTTCGCACAAGGTATATACTTCCTTACACTCAACATATTGGTGATATTGTCTCATTGGCTTGTTTGCTACTTGTTGGAAATTTCTCCCTATACATCATTGCATCCATTTGCGTTTGAGGCAAACAAAAGATATGCATAGAGATAGGGGGAGAGATTTCCATCTTGTTTCAAACATGATTTCTGTCAAGGTTTATTGCAAATCTTAGTATTGTCATCTAGCACCAAAAAGGGGGAGACTGAAAGTGCATTTCGTTTTCCCAGTGTTTTGTGTGTTAGTTAACAATACTAAGTACATTATTTATCGAGGTGTTTAGTGTGCAGGTGTTATACTTAACATCGGCATCGATCACCGGAAAGTCGGTGAAGTTTGGCCTGAGGGTTTTGGGACAGAACTCAACCGGATTATTCGGACCGGATTATTCATCCTAGACCGGATATTCCGGTTGCTGAGAAAGGAGCACAAAAATGGCTAAGGACTGAGAGTTTCGCATACTGGAGTCAACCGGATTATTTGGTCCGGATTATTCATCCTGGACCGGATATTCCAGTTGTTGCGAAAAACTGCTAAGGACTGGAAGTTTTGCTCACAGAAGTGAACCGGATTATTCGGACCGGATTATTCATCCTGGACCGGATATTCCGGTTGCTGCGAAAAATGGCTAAGGACTGGAAGCTTGGAGCTACTGGAGTCAACCGGATTATTTGTACCGGATATTTCATATCTATACCGGATATTCCGGTTGCAGTTGAAGAAGTGGAAAAATGGCTAAGGACTAGAAGATTTGCGTACTGGCATCTACCGGATTATTTGTACCGGATTATTTCAGATCAACCGGATAATCCGGTCCAGCACTGCAGATCTGCGTGGAGCAAACTGACCGGATATTCCGGTCCAAACTTGGACCGGATATTCCGGTACCTTTTTTCCTGCACAACGACTAGTTGTGAGGAGGGACTATAAATACCCCTTCTCTTCTTCCTCAAGATCTAGTTCTTCCCCTTAGCATTTATGAGCATTTAAGAACTCACCAAATCCCTCATAACTCCCAATCCCTCCACCCAATCTTGAAGATCTTTGGAGGATTGAAGGAGAAGGCCCCGATCTACATCTTCACCGAGCCGTTCTTCATTTCCCCCTCTCTAGCTAGAGGGATCTTGCCTAGGGTTTCCTCTTGTGGAGAACCTAGGCATCTTGTTTCTTGTTGGTGATTCAAGAAGTGTTGGGAGCCCCCAATTAAGTTGTGGGTGTGTGCCCCAAGTTGTTTGTAAAGGATTTGATCCCCGCCTCAAAGGGGTTCTATAGTGGAAGGTGAACTAGGCCTTTGTGGCGAAGTTCATCGGAGAATAGGGTGAAGCCTTAGTGGCGTTGAGTAGGCCTTCGTGGCGAGCTCACACCCCTCCAACGAGACGTACTCCCCTAAAAAGGAGGAACTCGGAAATACATCGTGTCTCCGTGTGCTTCCATCGGTTACCTCGTTCCTCCCTCTCTTTACTTACTTGTACTTGTTGCTTTAATTGCCTGTCTTGTCATATAGGTAAATTCATCATTAGTTGCACTATCTAGAGAATTTACCTTTCTTGTCAAGCCTAAACTTTGAGAAAAATTAAAATTTGCCGTAGCACCTATTCACCCCCCTCTAGGTGCCTATACTTTACTTTCAATAGTTCATTCTGAATTTCATCGGTGGATCTAGGACGGAGACTATAAGTGGCTAAATTTTTCCTAGAGCAACTGTCTGGTCCCACTCATTCATTAGATCCATAAAACTAACTGCGGCTCTTCCCTCCGTCCTATTGGCCAAAGACCCTTTTGCCGCATGATACAGAATACACCATGAGCTAGGATGGCCATGGGGCGGGTTTGGGCGGGTTGGTCTGATCCAAATCCATGCCCATATCCATGAGCTGGTTCTTTGCCCACCCATGAAAGTATCTATGGGTCATTGGGGCTATCCATGCCCATACCCGTTGGATATCCATCTATCCATGGATATCCAGATCCATGAAACATCAAAAAACCATCTATAACAATATGGACGTGGCAACATCAACGATCAAAATAAAAGGTCACATAACACAAAACACCATCCATAAGAATGGATTAGTCCTTAGTAGGAATAAAATTAGGCTAATGGGCATTGTACGTTGGGTTTTTTAATTAATTATGCTTAGGATTTAAGTCATATTAAATTACATGTGTCACCTACATGTGGGCCATATCTTTTAGATGGATATCCAACGGGTATCCATGGAGCTAGTTTTGGATCCGTGCCCAACCCGTAAGTTCGTGGATATCCACCCATGAAAATCTATGGGTAGAAGATGCCCTCCAAACCCTTACCCACCGGGTTGGATATCCATGGATATCCGGATCCGTGGATAATATTGCCATCCCTAGCTATATGGGTCGAGACCACCACTACAACTATCTGCCATCACTCTAATGCCTCCCACAAGTTCACTACACAGCACACACCACACAACACACACTTCCATCACAAAGTATGCAGGGGTTTATATAGGCACCGTCTGTAAATGGTGGCGGAAAAAAGTGCGGGAGACAGTGGCGGGAAAAAATGGCGGGAGAAATGGGAAGGAAGAAAAAAGAAAAACAGGCAACTAATCGGGCCCAGTAAGCTCGATTGGATGATGTCGGGCTCGCTAGGCCCGACTACATTTTCTCTGCCCCTGACTGGAAACACCAGCGTGGCCGAAAGGGCCTAATCGGACAGGCTAACCCGACAGGATCCAGTCGGCTACAGCTAGCCCGATTGGCTAATATTTTCGCAAATAACGAAAACTGCGTATTATTTCCCGAATTTCGTAATAAAAATGTATTGTTTTAAAAAAATTAGCCACATTGTGCACGTGTGTTGTTACTTCACCCACCGTAAACATTGCTGATCTCAGCTAGTCCGTTGTAGCTTAACATGTTGTTCTCCGTGTCATTGCTGATCACAGTAGGCTAAACTCAGATCCGTTTCTTTGTTTTAATTTAGTCAAGTGTGATGTAGTGCGATTTTTTTTTTGCAAGGAGTGCCACTTGTTGAAGAATTTTCAAATCCTTGCTAATTCAATTCAACAGTTCATTGCACTTGTTTTTTCTACCTGGAAGAGAAAATCGCATCAAACTACTATTTGCGAATTAAATTTCTTGTTTGGTACTACTTTGCCGATAGGATACGTAAATCTACCATATTTTGCACAAGATTTGGCAGAAAAGACTAATCCAAAGTTAAGCACGAATTGATACCGGAGCTGACAAAAGGGCCCACCAATATGTCGACGCGGCAGAGTAATTAGCAAATGGAAATAAATAAAAATAGAAATAAAATCTGGAGGCCGTCTCCTCCCCTCCCCCCCCCCCCCACGTCTCCTTCCATCGTCATCGTCGTTCTATTGAAAAAGTGATACTCCCTCCGTTCAACAATAGATGACTTGCATTTGTCTATATATGGATGTATCTAGACACTAAAACATGTATAGATACATCCATATATAGAAAAATGGAAGTCATGTATTGTTGAACGGAGGGAGTACAAAATAGAAAATTTGAATTGGAAAATGATAGTTTTATGCGATTTTTTCTACTAGAACCATGGACTGCTTCGAGCGTTCCGTGTCCATAGGCCAGTAGCGTACTTACACTAACCCGCCTTCGTGCTGGCTGTTACTGAATTTCTGCTCCCCACGTTCGCGCATTTCCTATGTTCACCGCCGGCCCGCCGCTTTCCCTTCTGTTCCCGCCGCATTGCCGATGGTCTCGGCGGCCCGAACCCAGGCTCCGTCTCCGGCGAGGCAAAGGGGGAAGATGGAGGAGAAGCTAGGGGGCCGGAGCCAACGCGGCGGGAGGCGAGGGACCTAGGCGGCGGGAGCGAGGTGGAGCACATCCCGCGGTTCATGGCGTGGGAGGCGTTCGAGGAGCTGCACAAGCGTATCCCAGGAACGCGCAACACCATCCGCGTCTTCGGCCACTCCGTCGTCCAGGTCGACGCCCCACCCTCATCACCCTTTTTTTTTGCGCCTCGTTCAGGTTCAGTTGCAGATTCATGTAAAAAAAAAAAACAGTTGCTGACTTGCAGTTTAGGTCCCATTACCTTCAACGTTGGTTTCTAATCCAGAATTGATGGTAGATCTACTGTGATTTGGGTGGGAAATATGTAAATTTGATGGAAAAAACAGCTGGATGTTTCTACCGGGGGAAGTATGTGAATTTTGATGTTATATTCAATATCATGTTACAGAATGAGGAACACTGCTACCACTTAGAAAAAATTGAGATTCCTATAAACTTGGCTGACACTGGAATAATCAATGGCCAGAGAGTTTTTGTAGCTGAACAGATCTGCAGGACGCGCAGTGTCAGCTAGCTACCGATGGTACCATCATATTCTCGTGCACCCTTTGTAAAAGTTTCATGTGTGTGTTCCTCTAGTGCCAAGTCGTCTAGCCCCATTGGTTCTGTAGTGTCGTCACCTCTCAGTATATATGACAAGAATCACATTGGTGATATAACCCTTGTGAATGAAGTTCCTAACTGAAATGTGTCATCTTAATGTTGCACAGCCCAGGGATACGTGCTATGTGGCGGATGAAGGGTTGGCAGATCTGAGGTACAGTGGTCATCAGGCTCATTAGGCATTCTTCTGATGAATTCCCTGAGAGTGGTAAGAGCTACATGTTAATCAGCACAAACAAGCTGAGGCAAAAAATACAATGGTACGCTGACTAATGCATCTTGGTTAGGTACATGTAGACCTCCCGGGGAGCTATTTCAGCAGCCTGCTCCTCAACAGATACAAGGGTGGTTCCGACTACATGTCATGGCAAGCCACAATGAGAAGCCGTACGGCGGACCGACTCCAGACGTAGCGTGGGTCACGTTCGGATGCGAGCGCGAGTTATTGTTGAGGAAGAAGCCTACCAAATCACCACATCCCCCAAAATGGAACCTTGTACCCCTGACTAAAACTGAATCGTCTTAATCATTTAGCTGCTGCTGCTGGACCTGGAGAAGCGGCGCAACGCAAGGTCGGAGCCCCTCAGCAGCTTTTTTTCCAGACTGGCAGCACTCGGTGCCCAAGAATGACAGATCCGAGTATTAGTGGTATGATAGTCTAGTTGGAGATAGGCTTAGCTCGGCTCGGCTTGCCAGTTCACATCATATGTTGTGCTCCCAACCATGAGCTAGCATTGCCGGATCTGGATGGTGGCTGTGTAGGCTTGGCTTACTTGGTGTATTCTATCAACATAAGTACCTAAGAATTCAGCAGTAAACAACAAGCTGAAAACAAATAACGTACACAAAACTCTTGAAAAATTACATCACTTCGAGGAATCATATATAGTGATGATCTTGCCTTCCATTCATCGGAATGGCTGATTCTAAATTTGAGAATTGACATGCATATTATTCTATATATAAAGGAAGAGATTATGAAAAGTAAGTTGCTCCAGCGGGCACAAACTCTATATGGTCAAAATATCAACAACAATTAAGCTCTTCAAATTATTTGTACTACTAGTTCTTAGACAATATATCTCTTAGTTTATGAACAAAATTGTGGAAACAACTGAAATTATTATAGACACAAATTTCTTTGATAAAACATAAATTATATAGTTTCACGGCTCTATAGCCTCGTAATCCGTAGCTTGCACACTTTTCCTAAGGCGCTCATAGATTCCCCATTTGATTACTAAGTTCATGTGAACAATTGTACCGCCAACTTAGTTTCCAATCACTCCACATGTGAACGTTAGAATATTTTTTTGACACCCAAAATTATCATGGGCTGCTAAAATATTTTTATGGTTAGCACAGATGATGATTTTTAACTTATGCTAATAATATTGTTTTCAGGTTAGAAGCGATGATGACTTCTAATGCGGGCTTCTAAAGTTCTTTTCAATGTTTGTAAGGATGATGACTTCTACCGTGGGCTGCTTAAGTTTTTTTTAAGGTTAACAAGGATGATGAATTCTGACGTGTGTTGCTATACTTATTTTCAAGGTTAGCAGGGATCGATGGTGACTTGTAACATGAGCTATTCTACTATTTTTTAGGTTAGCAGCAGGCCGTACTCTCTAGGGTCAAATATCAACAAAAATTAAACCCCTATAATTATTTATACTAGTACTAGTTCTCAGAAAATTTATTTTTGTTTACCAAAAAACTTGTGGAAATGAATAAATTATGGTACAGACTCTCTATGGCTTAGCTTGCACATTTTCCAAAAATAATATAGATTCCCCATTTATTGATGACTAGTTCATGTGAACAATTGTGCTACCAACTTTGTTTTCAAACAGTACACAATCGAATGTCACAATACTTTTTAAAATAGATCACAAATTTTTGTCGGCATCCTGAATCAGGGTGGGCTGCTAAGCTATGTTTAAGGTTAGCAGAGATGCTGATTTATAAGTTACCTAGGTGACCATGTTTTTTTAAGGTTAGAAGAGTTGGCGACTTCAAACGTGGACTGCTATACACTTCATGGATGGTGACTTGTACTACTGTTCCACCCCCGGCATAGTACTTAACAACGATGTCCATGGGATTTTTGTAGCATATCAGTTGAAAGTTTACATGGACGTGGACGAGGTGACAACTACTTGGGTACAAAATCGCCGGTTTCTTCGCATGACATGATAGTATATAGTATCTTATCTTTACATGGCATCATGGAGAGGGACGAGGTCCCAACTACTAGAAGACATGATAGTGTATTATCCCTCCCAAAAAAATAATAGGCAGGAAGGCTGCAGGAAGCCCGGAGAGCAGACGGCAAAAAAAAATGGTGTATTATTCACCAGATCACTGGCGACTGATGCGCCCACGCTCTCCTCCCCCCATAATAAAAGGCTCATGGCCCGTTGCTGATTGACAAGGAGGAGGCGGCCGCAGTAGGCGGGGGATCGGTTCCTGGGTCGAGAATAGAGAAGAAATCCGGAAGGGTTTTCTGTTCCCATTTCTTTTCCGTCTACTCGGATGCTCTGTTTTCCTTGTTTTTGCTGCACCGTGATTTTGGTGTTCAGAGAACTGAAACTTTCGGGTGTTGCTGCCTTCTTTGTTCATGAAAAAAGAGAACCGATCGGTGCTAGCACAAATGGGTTCCCTCACAAGTAAGTCCTTAATTTCCTCACGTTTCTCATGTTACATAGTCAAATCATTGTTGCTACCTGACCAACAGCTTCATTCCCGGGACTGTATATCCTTCAGGTTCTTGGATGACGAGCTTGTGTGGGACCACAATCTGCTCCAACCAACATGTGGCCTCATGTGCATTCAAGCAAATATTCGACTCATCTACCTGCATGAATCATCTAGTGGCGACTGGCATTGCAACGCCGTTCGTCATGTTGCTTGTAGTCCAGTTGGTTGTTGTCAAAATTCCTAATAGTAGAGCGTCTGGGAGGCAGCTTGTTGCCCTCGGGTCACCGCTTCATTTGGCTCTTGTCATGTTCAGTGGCAGTTTGGGTTTGGTTTATCTTGGATTAGGACTCTGGATGTTAGGGAATAACTTCAGTCAGGACGCTTCCGCTTATTTGCCACATTGGTGGCTTGTAACTTTATCTCAAGGATTGAGTCTGATCCTTGCCACCTGCACTTTCAGCATCAGGCCTCGGGTTCTTGGAGCGGCGTTTGTTCGATTTTGGTCGGTCTACCTGTTCATCTTTGCAGCATTCATCTGTTATTCTTCAGTTTCTGATATTGTTACAGAGAAGACTGTCACCATTAAGGCTTGTTTAGATCTTCTGTCCCTACCAGCAGTGGTTCTCCTCCTTCTATATGGCTTTCGGTGCACCCATGACGAAGAAGGTTATGCAGGAACTGGAAATGGTTTATACAAGCCCCTGAATATAGAGACAAACTGTGAGGTAGCTGATTCCAAGTGTCAGGTTACTCCCTTTGCTAAGGCAGGTTTTTTCAGTCAGATGTCATTTTGGTGGTTGAATCCTTTAATGAAGATAGGATATGTGAAGCCTCTCGAGGACATAGATATTCCACTTTTGGGCGTCAAAGATCGAGCACAGAATCAGTACTCAATGTTTATGGAGAAGCTGGACAGCAAGAAGCAGTCACAGTCGCATGCCAGACCATCAATCTTGGGGACTCTTGTTTCTTGTTACAAGCGTCCGATCTTGGTCTCAGGACTCTTTGCTTTGCTCAGGGTTCTCACCTTATCTACAGGTCCATTACTTCTCAAGGCATTCATCAATGTATCCCTTGGGAAAGGAACCTTTAAATATGAAGGGTATGTGCTTGCTGTGATCCTGTTCATCTGCAAATGTTGTGAATCGTTGTCACAGAGACAGTGGTATTTCCGCACACGGAGATTAGGACTCCAGATGAGGTCATTACTGTCAGCATCTATATATAAGAAGCAACAGAAGCTATCAAACGCAGCAAAAATGAAGCACTCTTCTGGTGAAATTATAAACTATGTGACCGTCGATGCCTACCGGATTGGGGAATTTCCATTCTGGTTCCATCAAACGTGGACAACAAGTGTTCAACTTTGCATTGCTCTGGCGGTTATGTACATTGCGGTTGGTGCTGCCGTGGTTTCATCATTGATTGTCATTGTTATCACCGTACTCTGCAATGCTCCATTGGCCAAACTGCAACACAAATTTCAGAGTAAACTTATGGAAGCACAAGACGTGAGATTGAAGGCCATGTCGGAGTCATTAGTTCATATAAAAGTGTTGAAACTTTATGCGTGGGAAGGTCATTTCAAGAAGGTCATCGAAGGGTTGAGGGAGGTTGAGTACAAGTGGTTGTCAGCATTGCAGCTTAGTAGGGCATATAACAGTTGCTTGTTCTGGTCATCACCTGTTTTGGTTTCGGCGGCAACATTTCTAACATGCTATCTTCTCGAAATCCCACTTGATGCTAGCAATGTCTTCACCTTCGTGGCAACTCTACGTCTTGTGCAAGACCCAGTTAGGGCAATACCAGAAGTTATAGGTGTTGTGGTACAAGCTAAGGTTGCTTTCACTCGGATATCAAATTTTCTGGATGCACCCGAGCTGAATGAGAAAGTTAGGAAGAAATATTATGTTGCCGTTGATTACCCGATAGCTATTAATTCGTGCAGTTTCTCTTGGGATGAAAATCCATCAAAACCAACATTGATGAATATAAGTTTGGTTGTCAAAGGTGGACAAAAGGTTGCGATATGTGGAGAGGTAGGATCAGGAAAGTCGACACTTTTGGCTGCTTTACTCGGAGAGGTCCCAAAAACTGAAGGCATGGTATGTTTTTATTCGCTTCACCTTTTAATGAAAATATGAAATAGAAAAACACATAGTTGTTGACTGATTTACGAGCTTATGACCTGATTTTATTTCTTTTATTGAGTTCCCTCTTTATCATGTCGTAAACTTCGTAATCTTATTAGCAAACATGGCCACAACATTGCAACTCCAAATGCAGCATCCAAAATTTACCGCCTAATAGTTAGGGAACACGGCAATTTTGGTTTTTCAAAAGAAAGCTATTTATGATTGCACCATGTTTAGTGTTGCAAAGTTGTTGTGGAGCTTTTGCCTGACACTAGAAACTATCATAAAATATGTTACTTTCTTTATATGAGAAGTTCATATCAAATTATTTACTTTTGCATAAACATTTCAGATTCAAGTCTGTGGGAAAATAGCATATATTTCTCAGAATGCATGGATACAGACAGGAACTGTGCAAGACAATATTCTCTTTGGATCTCTGATGGACAGAGAAAGATACCAAGACACACTCGCAAGGTGCTCATTGGTGAAGGACCTTCAAATGCTTCCATATGGAGATCATACTCAAATTGGAGAGAGAGGAGTAAATCTTAGTGGTGGTCAGAAGCAGCGCGTCCAGCTTGCTCGTGCACTATACCAAAATGCAGACATCTATCTTCTTGATGACCCTTTCAGTGCTGTTGATGCCCATACAGCAATAAGTCTCTTCAATGTAAGGACCGTATCAATAGATTCCTACTGCATTGCTAATTCATTATGATCTATTGTATGACACTCTTAGTTGTGTCACAGGAATATGTCATGAGTGCTCTGTCAGACAAGACTGTTCTTTTAGTGACCCACCAAGTGGATTTTCTACCTGTCTTTGACTCCATTTTGGTATCTCTCCACTTCAGAAAATTCATCATATGATGATATTTGTGCCTTTATGATTCATATTTAAACGTAGAGAGCTTTATTTGTTTGTTGATACCATCTAAAACTACGGATGATTTTTGGCAGTTAATGTCAGATGGAGAGGTTCTTCGGTCTGCACCTTATCAAAATTTGTTGGAAGATTGTGAAGAATTTAAGGAACTTATAAATGCCCATAAAGATACAATTGGTGTTTCATACCTTAATAGCAATATCCCCCCTAAAAGAAGTAAGGAAATATCAGTAAAGGAGACATATGGTATTCATGGAGGCAGATATATAGAGTTTTTAAAGCCATCACCAGTAGATCAACTGATCAAGAAAGAGGAAAGAGAAACAGGAGACGCGGGCTTTAAGCCATATATGCTTTACCTTCGCCAGAACAAAGGCTTTCTGTATGCCTCCTTTTGTGTTATTTCCCACATAATTTTTATAGCTGGGCAAATATCCCAGAATACATGGATGGCTGCTAATGTCCAAAATCCTCATGTTAGTACACTCGAGTTAATTTCAGTGTACATTATTATTGGATTTTGCACAATGCTCTTCTTGCTATCAAGATCTTTATCATCCGTTATTCTTGGGATTGAGACATCAAGATCCTTGTTTCGCCAGTTACTTAGTTCGTTGTTCCGTGCACCTATGTCATTTTTTGATTCTACCCCTTTAGGAAGGATCCTTAGCCGGGTAAGAACAAATGGCATATATGAAAAAAATAGTTCTGTTTCCCATCCGGAGGCTCTGTCATGATGGTCTAACTCTCTGTTCCTTTTCCCTTCTAATGCAGGTCTCTTCGGATTTGAATATCGTTGACCTTGATGTTCCATTTTCCTTCATGTTTGGCCTGAGTGCCAGCTTAAATGCATATAGCAATCTAGGGGTATTGGCTGTTGTTACATGGGAAGCGTTGTTAGTATCCGTGCCTATGATAGTTTTGGCAATTAGATTGCAGGTAATTTGCTAAGTCCCAGTTCTTGGGTTATTTTGGCAATTAGTTTGAAGTATATTTAAGTCTAAGTCATTTTCATTCTTTGTTGCTAAGACCATTTCTTGGGTTATTTGATTTCGTTCACCAACTGATGTGCTCTGCTGCTATTTTTGTCCGAGGGGTGAATGAGCCTTTTGCTTTGCATTATAAGTTTTCATAAACCCAAACTATTATGTTCGGTCATGCAGAGGTACTACCTAGCCTCGGCTAAGGAATTGATGCGGATCAATGGCACTACCAAATCTGCTCTAGCAAATCACTTGGGTGAATCAATTTCAGGGGCTATAACAATACGGGCCTTCGAGGAAGAAGATCGTTTTTTTGCTAAAAGTTTGGATCTTCTAGACAAGAATGCCGGTTCATATTTCTACAACTTTGCAGCAACTGAATGGTTGATTCAACGCCTGGAAATAATGGGTGCTGCAGTTCTTTCTTTTTCTGCCTTTTTCATGGCTCTTCTTCCTCAAGGAACTTTTAGCCCAGGTAAGAAGTTGTATGGCCACTACGTTGCTTTGAATATTTGGAATAATTTTCTGTGGCCATTGCTACTTGCATCAGAGTTGCAATAAATGTTAGATGCGTTGCCACGCAAATATTGCTACCTTAATCATGTTATGAAAATATTTTTGTACGAAAAAATAGCACATACTCCCTCCTTTTCATAGCATTTATATAATAGCCTTGATACTGAGGTAGTAATGATAATTGTTGCAAGAAAACAACATAGGCTGCCTTTTTGCCAGGTAGGTGAATATGAAGGCAGTTTTAGTACTCTATTTCGATGGAGTAAACTATATATAAGTATCTGATATTACTCAGCGTTACAATTAGTGAAACATATTTTTTGTTCCTTTAATGCATGCACAGGTTTTGTGGGAATGGCATTGTCCTATGGTCTTTCTCTAAATATGGCATTTGTTTTCTCTATTAAAAACCAATGCAAGCTTGCAAATCAAATAATCTCGGTGGAACGGGTGAACCAGTACATGGATATACTAAGTGAAGCAGCAGAAGTTGTTGAAGAAAATCGACTGGCAGTAGATTGGCCCCAACAAGGCAATGTGGAGCTTACAAATTTGAAGGTACACAATAATATAAGTGTCTACAATTATACCTGACAAGCAGAAATCCTATTAATAGTTATAACAGATTTATGTCATTCATTCTCACTTGACAGATTAGGTATAGGAAAGATGCTCCTCTTGTACTACATGGAATCACTTGCAGGTTTAAAGGCGGAGATAAGATTGGTATAGTTGGTCGAACAGGAAGTGGCAAGACGACGCTAATTGGTGCATTGTTCCGTCTTGTTGAACCCGCTGAAGGGAAAATTATTATAGACTCTGTGGACATCAGCACGATAGGCTTACATGACCTGCGTTCGTGTTTGGGTATCATTCCACAAGACCCAATACTTTTTCAGGGTACAATAAGGTACAATCTGGATCCCCTTGGGCAATTCTCGGATCAACAAATACGAGAGGTAAGATATACAAAGCTATCTTGATTTTTTCCATCTTACCCAGTGATCAGATAAGATTACCAGAAAGGTATTTCCTGTGAAAATCCTGACGATTTCAGAAAGTTCAGCACATTGTCAAAATGGGGTGAGTAAACTGAATTGGGGAATTTTAAATCCCAAATGGCCTTTCTTACTGATGGACTAGATTGCTTAGGAGGATCTAGGAAACTTTTCATTGATAGAAGAAATAGGGCACTAAAATTCCAGTTGAGAACTCGAATCTGGATGGGATGGTAGGAGTGCACACCGACGCCTCCCACCAACTGAGCTAGGCTCAGATCACCCTATATAATTTCAATCCATGTGGGCATTTAAAAGAGAATCATAAAAGTAGGTCTTCGATTTTTTTTTTTTGTGTTGTTGCAGGTTCTTGACAAATGTCAACTTCTTGAAGCTGTCCAGGAAAGGGAACAAGGTTTGGATTCACATGGTAGGAAACTTCATTTCATTTGGTTTCTGGAGTTTATTCTTTGAACCTAATAAATTGGGCTAACATAAACGATCTGCTCAAGCAATTTCAGACATATATATATATATATAATAGGCGTGAAAGTACACGTACCACTAGATATGTCAAACTTTTACTAGTCTTGTGCATATTAGCTATACCATTTCGCTATCGTGATGTTTGGAACTATCTGTAATATTTATAAAGATCTTTTCATACTAGTTGTCGAAGACGGGTCAAATTGGAGCATGGGCCAAAGGCAGCTCTTGTGCCTGGGACGCACACTTTTGAGAAGGTGTCGCATCTTGGTTCTTGATGAAGCCACGGCCTCTATAGACAATGCAACAGATGCTGCCCTTCAGAAAACGATCCGGACAGAATTCAAATATTGCACAGTTATTACAGTTGCCCACCGTATACCAACAGTTATGGACTGTGATATGGTACTTGCAATGAGCGATGGTATGTTTCTTTTTTTGAAGTATATTTTTTATTTATATTTTTTATTTGTCTAAGATATGTCTGAAGCATATACTTGAGCTGTATACACTTCCAGGGAGAGCAGCGGAGTATAACAAACCTACAAAGCTTATGGACACTGAAGGATCTCTATTCCGCGAACTGGTCAAGGAGTACTGGTCATATACACCGAACACAAATACTCAGTAGGGTGCGCCATTTATGTGTGTTCACTTGCTTCAGCATTTCATGGGAAATGCTTTCTATTTTGAATCTGAAGGAAATAAAATTACGTCATGCGGTTATTATCTGGAAAAAACATACTTTTGCTGCCTAAAATTTTGAGCAACATAGAGTCCAGCGTCCCTGGCCTTAAGAATTTGCTGAAGCTGAACAGAGAAATCCATGAAGATTTCATTTGCTCCTGTAATCAGATATGAGAAGCTAAGCGGCAGGGGCTTCAAATCTGACAGTGCCGACTATAAGACTGAATGGGAGGTCACAAAGCAAGGTAGTAGTAGCTCTCAGCCTATTGCAGCTATGCCTGCGATACGACATATGTCTCGGCTGACAATGTTATGGTAGAATCTTTTGTCCATTAGCTTATTTATTAGCCTGTTCTACGGTACCTTTTACTACCCTCCAGAGCTGAGTAGTATGAATTGAAATCCAGCCGTTGATCATTAGAACTTTTAATTAGAAAATTATTTATTGGGGCGAAAATCCCACCAAATATCCCGTTGTTTTAGCCTAAAATTATGGAAACTAAATCCCGATTTTATTCCATTGTCTGCGTTTGCCTTTGTCTAGCTCCACATTGAGAGAATATGTACGCTCGCTGGCCGGCCAGACGGCTCGGCGGCAAAGCTTTAGAACAACCTAGACAGTGTTCACGTGCGTATGGAGGCCGGCCTTCTGAGCAGCACAACGGCAAAGTTCCACCGGCTGGCAGCACGATGGTAAAGATTTAGAACATCCTGGAGAAAAGTCACATATTTAATTTTGACCACCGTGTGAAGTAGGAATTACGGAGAAAAGTCACGATGGTAAATTGCTGGCTGCTACTAAAGTTACGGCCGCGGGCACCCCTGGCAATCGATTTCTTCTTGGGAGCCATGCTCAGGCTTCGCGACAGCGGAATCGACGAGGACAAAGGCGAAGACGAGCTTGAAGCAGACCATAATGTTGGTGTGCCCTTAATTCACGAACACAGAAGGTTGGGAACCCCATTTGTAGATTTGGTAAGTGGCGCAAAGAGGGATCGAGGTGGTTCGTACGCCAAGCTTCCTAGATGTAGGAATTAACACTTGGTTTAGCAATGTTCGCGCTGCCCGGAGGCTAACAACACTAAGGCTCCGCTTGGATTATCGTTTTAGTATCCCGTCCCGGAATATTAAGTGCCCCGTTTTGTTGTGCCCGAGGAAACGGCTGGAATTTTATCGGACCTCACGTGGTCCGTGATATTTTACCCGCGCGCGAGGGAGTAGAAGAGGTATGGAAATTACGGAGCACATGAGAAAAACGGTGATCCAAGTGCTAATATTAGGGACAGTTGCGACCCGAGAGTTTTACGGAGGTATTGACTAAATAAAGATGAACCAAGCGGGGCCTAAGTCTTGCTTTGCTTGTATTCATGGCATGAGAGTTTCGTTATAGAGTGTGTTCCCGGGGAACAACGGTCCTTCACGGGGAAGGGGTAGAGGTTGACGAAGAGCAGATACAGCTCTCTCCCTCTCCCTCTCCCTCTCCCTCTCCCTCTCCCTCTCCCTCTCTCTCTCTCTCTCTCTCTCTCTCTCTCTCTCTCTCTCTCTTCGGGTCCTTCTCAATGGTGACATTGGCCCTCCCTTTATAAGTTGGGGAATACCACAGGAGTCATGTGCCTGACACGTGAGTGGGGTCAGGGATTTCTGCCGAAATGTTGTTTCTGGAAGAGTATCAAAGCCTATCGAAGACTGCGAATATCGTAGAAGTGTGTGGAAGAGTGTCACCATCCTCCTCTTCCCACCCTTGGGTAGGTGGGAGACTGGGTCTTGCCCGCCTCTGGCAGGAGAGAGGGAACAGGGCACAAAGGTTTCCAGCATGTTCCCCGACGTATCCAGGCTTATGTCACCCCTAGCATCATGATCCTTTTCCTAGGCTTGGTACCCAAGTCTTTGCTCCATCCTTATCTTGATGACGTCATGGGGAGGAGGAATATCTACCTCCTTCCTAGCTTTGCTTCTGGTTCCACTTGCTGAGGTCGCCCTTTAGAGGAGGAACTAGGGGTGGTTCTCTTGACCTCCTCGAGAACGAATGCTTGATGCCTTCCAGGGGATGTCACCCTGGTCTTCTAGGGGAGCCCTCGTGCTTCTTGGCGATGAAGGCCTTAGAGGAGAGACCCTACCACCTTGGCCCCCTTTGACAGCGATAGTGGGGCCCTAGTTCCCAGGGTTGCGACACATTAAGGGTCGACAGTTGGAAGCTGCCAGTTATCCTAGGGTTTTGTCTCCACTCTGGCGATATGCGATTCTAGGGTTTGGTGGATTAATGTGTTTCTCCTGAGATCCACTTGGCGGTACATCAACTGATTTGTTCCCCATCGAGTGTTCCCGACATTGATCTCATCCTCTCCTAATCCCGACCTTGCAGCCCACCCTTGGCAGCTCGGGGATCCAATCTAGGTTTTTGGTGATGGTTGGTGACCGGTCAACAACGCTCGGGATGGGGAGGCTGTCAAAGCCAGGCGTCAATGGGGCTTCGGCTAAGGCGGTGGAGGTGGACGTGGCTTGGGGAAAAATGCGGTGGTTGGGCGGTTTTAGCTCCAAAGGAGACAAGATCATTCGTCCTGAACGTGGAAGGTGAAGTTGTGTTTAGCGACCCTGATTGGGCACTGGTTGGGAAGGTTTTAGCTCCAAACCCCCTTACACATATAGACTATCACCTCGGTGGTCCAACCTTCTTGGGGTAACCCGAAAAGGTTGATGTACGACCAATGGGACCAAATATTTTGCTTGCTGAGTTCTCCCCTAAGGCTGATATGCAGCGTATTATTGCCGAAAAAGATCGTAGCCCCGCTATATTAATATAGCAAACACTCGATACAATAGTTTTGAGATAACACCGGCTGAGGCGATAGCCAACACACAACCAAAGAAGAAAAGAAAGAAAGAAAATGCGACATAAGCGGATCGACAGAACAACAGGGCCCCGCAACCGCTGCGCCCACCTACAGATTACCACCACGCTCCTAGCAACAGATCGTCAAGTACCAAGAAGCACCTTCAGGAAGGAGCGTCGCGCTGCTGCCCGGACCAACATGGTCCTAGGGTTTCCCCCGGCACACCGGGGCAACGGGTGCAGGGTAGCCACGACGCCCTTCAGGAAGGGAGGATGCCACCCGGAGGCGACACAGCGCCGGTGTCGGCACTCCGATAGGGATTTCTCCCGAACACCCCCACACCACCAGCCCGGACGATCCATAGCAGAGGAGCCCCGCAAGGACGAGCCTCGCGACCACCAGACCAACCGCCCACCAACATGCGCCACCACGTTTACGAAGCCACCACCGTCGTCTCTCCGAGGAAAACGCCACGAGGTCTGCAAGATGGAAAAGAGGAGAGGCCACCGGGAACAACAATACCGAGGCCGTGCGGGAGGGAACTTCCTCCACCGTCGAGGACGGTAGTCAGCCGGACGCAGCCGCAGGGCAAACCGGTCCCCGTCAGGTCCGGCCAGGCCCAGCAGGCCTGTAAAGCCCCCGCGGGGACACACCAGACCTGAACGGGGTCCAGCCGGGTCCGATCTACACCCGTAAAGCCCGCAGCCGCGCTGCAACAGGCAGGCCGTCGGCGTTGCGTCCCCCGACAGCCTCACCATGGTCTCCACCTGCAGAGCACCCGGCAAACCAGACCGTACCAACCCAGATGGGCCGGCCACCGCTGTCGTATGCCGGCACCCGAGACCTGCGTCGCCTCGCCGTCATCGAGCGTCGCCGTCGTCGGGCCACCTCCCAGCCAAGGCTAGGCCGCAGCCACCTTGAGGGGCACCGTCACCAAGAGGTCCCGCCCCGTCGGGCCTCAAGGACGCCGGGTAGAAGCTCACTCGCCGCCGCCCGCTCCGCCCGGGAGAATCCCGGCGGCAGCTGCCGACGACGGCGAGCCAGGAAGGGGAGAAGGGGGGGGGGTCTCGGCCGCCCCCTGGGGAGGGTGACGGGAGCGAGATGCGAGGGAGGGGGCGCGGGAGGGGAGGTGAGCGCGGGTGGGGGAGGCGGAAGCGGCGACGCGGTAGGGTCTCCGGCGAGGGCGGGGGCGGCGGCGCCGGAACCCTAGGGGAGCGGGTGGGTCGCGGGAGCGGTTGGCCTGATATGCAGCGTATTATTGATGGATCACCTTGGAATCTGGGGAAGAATCGTGCAATCCTGCTGAAGGAGTTTGATCCAAAAGTCCATCCTGCTGATAATTTAGGGAACTGGCAAAACAGAACAATACAACCCCCAAGGAACAATCCTCTGTGTACGAAACAAGGGCACCAAGACCTAAAGTCACAAGCCACACCTCGTATACAACAGACACGATATCCCCAAACACGATGGTTATGCTGTTGGGCGTTTTAGTGTTCAGATCGATGAAAAGCAGAAGCTCAAAATGGAGCCAGCATTGTTCCTTTTAACTACAAAAAATGGTTCAGCTGAAGATACGCTATATCGTGCCAAGGGTTGGCAGCCAGCTCATACTGACTGTCACCGTAGTTATAAGTAAATTGTGTAACATATTTTTCTTGTCAAATACTAGATTTAGGTTTGGTGTCTGCTTGTTGCGATGTATTCAATGCATATACTCCCTCCGTTCGCTTTTGTAAGGCGCATAACAGAATTCCGACAACGACCAAAATAACGGAAAATGTCGTGTTTGCCCCAATAATCGATCGATCGATCAGCGGACGGTTCTTCAGCGCATCGCCATCCCCGCCCCGCTCCAATACTTATGTTCTCACGCGCCTCCTCCAAATCAGATCCGTTCCCCGCAAATCAGCCGCTGAAGCCATGAGCGTCGTTCCGCGCAGATCCATCAGATAAAAATGCGAGTTTTGATCGAGAGAGGGAGGGCAGGGGCGGCGGCGGCGTCGGCCATGGAGTGGCGGCGGCGCGGGCCATGGAGTCATGGAGATGCTATCGGAGAGAGGTAGTGTAGGAGCCACGGCGACACCGGCCATGGAGGTCGGCAATGGCGACGCGTGCGGCAACGAGGAAGTTATGGGAAAGGTGGGGTGCGAGAGTTACGCGTGACCAAAATTGCCAGAAATTCATGCGTTACAAATGAGGTCAAAATCGGAACGTCGGAAGAAGATTGTACGTGACAAAAAATTGCTGTGACATCCTTCAGCGCCTTACAAAAACGAACGGAGGGAGTATCAAACTCTGAGTAATTTGAACAATTTTTCGCGTCCAAATTAAAGCAAAAAATACTGTTTTAGCCACAATATTTTTTTAGATGAGCCCCAAATTCTTATTTCAATCCACCAGATGGTATACCAGGAATTCTTGGTCCTTCGAAGCTAGAAACCATACAAGGATCGACCTGACTTTCTGCGTAGAAACATGGCCGGTTTGCTCAGATCTCCCCAAGTTCTACGTACATCAGTTTTTTTTTTGATAAAGGGAAGTATATTAATATCGCGGAGATACAAATTACACCCGGCCTCTGCAACATCGCAATAACCATAGTCATTACGGATGCACACAGCCGAAAGACAATAAAAAGAAGAAATAAAAACAAAAGTCCTGCTACAGAGTTACAGTCATCGCGGTATCCGCACAACCACCACCTAAACAACAGTTGATGTCCATCTCTTCGAAAACAACGTCTCTACGAAGAACGTTGTGAGGCACAACCAATTAAGGCCAGACCTTGGGTTTTCACCCTGAAGATAATCCTCGCTCTCAAAATAACGGCTCCAAAAAGACTAGTGCCAGGCACAACCAATTAAGGTCAGACCTTGGGCTTTCACCCTGAAAGGTAGGACTTTGGACTTCACGCATGCTGTCGCTCCCTCTTACATACGGCTCCCACGAATCTTGTAACTCCAAGCCAGTTCCCATCGATGCAAAGACTCCGAACACCGTTGCTAGTCCTCCAATCTCACCTTCGATGACTGAGCATTGTGACCGAATTCCACCGATCCAGCAATCTCCCGGCGACGCCCATGGGAGTTCGCCGACGGAGCCTTTTGGGTCGACACCCCGGTTTGATCAAAGAGAAGCTACATCAGGATCTTCATCTTCGCGCGATGGGAAACCCAAGGACCACCTCCTTTATTCTGATGTCTCGCAGCCCCGACGCTGCGAAACGACTCCCAGCAGGGACGTTTGCGGGAGGGGAAAGATCTCCTGGATTCCGCATCCGCCGCCACCGGGAGCCCTGCCGCCGACGGTCCCTAGCACCACCACCTCGATATAGCCGCTCGAGGGGCGCTACAGGCTTGCGTGACGAAGAGGCGAGAGAGACACCGGCCGTCGAGGTCTCCACGGCCGCCGCACCATGGCCGAGCCACCCCAGATCCCATCGGCGGCGCAACCCAGAGCCACCCCGGCCAGCGCCGGCTGCCCACACAGACCCAACCACTAGCCACCGCCAGAAGAACCAGGGTCGCCGCCCCGACGTCCGTGCTCCGCCATCCGCGCCAGCCGTCCAGGGCCGACCCACACATCTGGCCGGAGGCCTCCCGACGCGTTTGTGCTGAGGAGGCGAGGACCCGCCGGCCGTCGTCCACCACGCGGAGGGTTGTGCCCCCGGTGGCTTCCTCCGGCGGCGGCGGGTGGAAGGGAAGGAGGGGGTGTGGGGACGGCGGCGGCTATGGTTTCGCCCGTGCCGCCCCCTGGGAGCGACGCGTGCGTGCGTGTCCCCGGCTTGGTGCCTTGTGTGCCGTCATCTATTTTAAACTTTGGGGGAGAATTTCACTTCCTCGGCCTCTGCACCAACTAGGGATGCACACAGATGTATATGCATGAGTACCAGGATTTTTATCTTGGTTATAAACCAAGACTGATCCTCAGGATAAATTGCATGAGTACCAGGAAGGCCTGGTCCTCAAGTATAGCTAGGAACCTAAATTCACGCCCGTGGGGACTTTAACTTGGGTGCTGGGTTAGTACATCCACTCTCCCAACCAGGGACTTTAACTTGGGTGCTGGGTTAGTACATCCACTCTCCCAACCAGTTGAGCTACGCTCACCTATAGAACCCATCTTTTTCATTCCATTCGAAATCACATGAATCTTGCTTCTACCAAAACTCATAGCATACCACATCGCGTTGGATTCTGGTGTTCGCTCACAGATGCATTAGACGGAAACTCAAACTTCAATTATGATCACTTCTTCTAAGAGTAAGCGTGGTCCACGGAATAGTATGGGGTCCAAACAAAAATATTGCACTTCACTCTACGAAAAAGCATGTTTTCTATTCAGAACCGGGCCACAAAGAACCCGGTCCTCCAACAGAAAAATACAACCCCGACCGAGACACCGGTTTATTATTTGTTGTACAACATATTCTACATGAGTTGTACGACACGCGCAAAAGAATCCTAACAGGATAAGTTACTTAACCTCTTTAGACCCGCCCGACGAACATCCAGAGGGGTGCGCACCTAATAACATTACAAAGCAAATCCTCCTATCCAGCTGCTCCTCTATTTCCTAAACCTGTTGCTGCTATTGCCAAGAACATTTTTTCTACATTACAATTGTCAAACTGCTGCTGCTGCAAGGGTCAAATTAATGAGATATCCACACGACTGCCTCTGATATCTGCATCCTAGGAAGAAGAACAAGCCTATGTCGCCTGCGATGCGCGCTTTCTCCAAACACTCTGCGGATTCAGCAGAAAACAGAACGAGAGAATCAGCAAATATCCGTCAGGGGGTCCTGTGTCGAAGAGAGGGTCATCAACACTTACAAGAGTCTCGTCGTCGGATTCCTCCTTGGAGCTCAAACCATTGCCATCAGGTTTTTCCTCTTTCAGCTCCACATCTTCTTTGGAGTCTTCCTCTGGTTTTTCTTTATCGGCTGAGCTAACTGCTGCTGATACCTCTTTCTCCTCGTGACCATCTGGGATATAACAAGTCAAACGTTAAGCACATCTTTGATGAAAATGTTACCGATAAATAAAAGAGGCCCGTAAATCAAAGATTAACAGCCGTACCGGACTTTACATCTTCCTCCGAATGCGAACGAGCAAGAGAATCATTAGTTTCGATGGACTTGTCACCTCCTCTTGTCTTCGCACGCTTGTTTTTCGGCTGCCATTTTGGTGTTACTTTCCTCTTTAGAGGAGAGGGCCTAAAAAGATGGAATAATAATGAGAAAATTGCAGCAAGGTTATTTAAGTCCGAGTCGAAAGAGATATGGACTTACTTCTCTACTGACTTATGTTTGGACTCTTTCTCGGGTCTTTCTTTCTCGGCTGAGCTAACTGCTGCTACCTCTTTCTCCTCATGACCATCTGGGACATAACGCAAGTCATAAACTAAGCTCAGCTATGATGAAAATGTTACCGATAAATAAAAGAGGCCCATAAATCTACGATTAATCGTCGTACCGGATTTCGTATCTTCATCGGAATGTGAATGAGCAAGAGAATCATTAGCTTCGACGGACTTCGCGCCTACTGCTGTCTTCGCACGCTTATTTTTCGGGAGTGATTTTGGTGTTACTTTCCTCTTTAGAGGCGAGGGCCTAAAAAAGATGGAATAATAGTGAGGAAATTGCAGCAAGGTTATTTTAAGTCTGAGAGTTAAAAGAGATATGGACTTACTTCTCTACTGACTTATGTTTGGACTCTTTCTCGGGTTTTTCTTTCTCGGCTGAGCTAACTGCTGCTACCTCTTTCTCCTCATGATCATCTGGGACATAACCCAAGTCATAAACTAAGATCAGCTATGATGAAAATGTTACAATAAATAAAAGAGGCCTCAATCAACGATTAACAGTCATACCGGATTTTATATCTTCATCGGAATGTGAATGAGCAAGAGAATCATTAGCTTCGACGGACTTGGCGCCTCCTGCCGACTTCCTACGCTTGCTTTTCGGGGGCGATTTCGGTGTCGCTTGCCTCTTTAGAGGCGAGGGCCTAAAAAGATGGATTTATAATGAGAAAACTGCAGCAAGGTTTTTTAGTCTGAGAGTTAGGAGATATCGACTTACTTCTCTACTGACTTATGTTGTTTAGGCATAGCTTTCCCGCTGCTGGGAGTTCTCGTCTCCTCTGCTCTGTAAGGTGTTACGTTCGATCAGGTGATAAGCAAAGTATATTATTTCATTTGAGCTAGCTTTTTGTCTTGAAAACCATGCATTGCATTGGGAGTGGTATAGTAAGTTCGTAACATTTAATCTGACTGGAAACCTTTACATCTCACATTTCAGAAAGATAAGTTGACAAACTACATTATTAGTTTAGTGTTATACTTCTGGGAAAACTGCAATATATGGGGAGAAATAGTAGAATTCTTAAGTCTTAGCATATTAATTTTACACTCATGCTCCGTGCCTCAACTTCAATGGTCCTTTACCCCATGCCCCTTCCAAGATGTTCCGAACAGTGTATTCTAAAGTAGACTCGAAGAAGAAATGCTGGCTTACCGTCCTTGGTTTGTCCCTGGAAGATCCTTCTTTTGCTGCTGTAGACAAGCAGTTAAACAATAATGAGTTGAACTTGATGTTTAAGGTTAAAGCGACAATCTCAAGGAAATAACCGACAACGATCTACCTTTATGGGTGAAACATTACTTTCAACCCTTTTCCACTTTTCTTTAGACATGTTAAGCTGCTCAATATCTCCATCATTGTACAGAACCTACACAGAAAAGCGTATTCATATTTAGTATACCCAGCCTGAATAAAAATTATCAGCAATACAGCTGTTGCACGCTGTGGTATTAAGTAGGTGATGCTAATGCTATGCAGAATAACTAAAAAGTTGCTAGGCTTTTTCAGCACTGAACAATAACCCTTTTAAGCAATAAAGTTCACAGACAACACTAGGCAGAGTGTGGAGAGTCGTCACATTATAAAATGAGTATGCATAATGATAAAATGTAAAGCCATCCATGTTTTCCATGATGGTGCCCATAACAGCGGAAAATGGATCGAACAAATACAACATACTGATATGAAAAAATGAGTCATCCGAGGGAGCTTACTGTATGCAGTTTCTTGGCTGAATCATAAGATTTTACAACGCCTTCATAATATCTGGCGATTAAAAATTAAAATCTAAGCCACCTTGCAGAATAGATGATAGCAAATGTTCAGAATTACACAAAACAGGGAACTTACTCCTTATCCAAAGGCCACCAAACTTTTATTCTCTGTCCTACCAAGTCTTTAGTGCTCGTGTCATGTGTTGAACACTGCAGGAATAAATTAATTCTTAGTACAGAGGCTAGAAGGATACTTCCTTTCTGACTTTATTCACGATGCCTGCCTAAGTCTTCTCGAAAAGGATTACCTTTGCTAAACTGGAAACCAATCTTGGCTTCTGTCTTTTGTAGGAGCCATTTAGACTAGCCAGATCAGCACTTCGTGTGGTGCTCTCTTTATCACCAGACTTCTGCAAAAAGTTCAAATATGAATTAGCAAATAACAATCAGAATTTCACTAGTAGGTCTGGCAAATACATATTGCCATAGGATGGAAAGAAATTACCTTTGCACTGCTACTCCAGACTTCAGTATGGGACTTCTTAGCACCATTTTTCCCTAGGGATACAGGGGTTTTGGAACTGGTAGGAGATGCTACCAAGTCAGTGTCAGTTCTACATTTCTTCTTCAACTTGTTTTCTGAATTATTGGTTTTCCCTGTGCTGACAGAATGCGTTAAGAGCTCATCGCTGTCTTTAGTGCCTTGCGCCGAGTGTGGTCTACTCTTAGAAACTGATCTTTTGCGTTTTGGTGTCGAAAATCCTACTGGCTTCTCGTTGCTCCCTTTAACATCCATCTGCCCTTCTTTGGTTTGCTCTTCACCGACTCCCCCAATTTTCTTGGTTATCTAAGTTTTCTCTTAACAATCCCAAGACATCATCATCTTTTCCGGTATCTACTGAAACAGATGCTGCCTTCTGTTTTCTCCCTGTCTTTTTTGCTGCTCGAGATTTAAGAATTTGGACAATTTTCGCTAGAGGAATTTCGTTACCAAATTCATCAGTCTCATCTATGAGCATCTTATCTTCGGGAGATTCAATCTGAAGTATATAAAGCACTAGAGAAGTCAAGGTCCACCAGTCAATTGAACTGGAATCATAATATTGACAGTTAAACGCGTGTTGTGTACCTCAGCAATATTTGCTGTCATAACAGCCTCAAAATGGGCCAACACATTCTCGCATCCCGCCCACTTCTGCTCATCATTTACCTACGAAATAACAAGTCAAGTCAATTATCACAAGCAGAAGCCTATATATTCAGAAAAGGTAAGGAACTTGATGTCTGGTAACCATCAAAGAGCCTGATTCATGATTTGTTAAAATCACATACCACAGAGTTTTCATTTTCGTCACTCTGAACTGACACATAAAGTTGAGCAGGCAATGGAACCGTCTGATTTTCAGATGCATTTATCTCATCTGGACATAACTTCTTCGTAATAAGAATACCAAGATCACATATAGCATGTAAAGTCTGCAAACAACATAACTCGACTTTATGTCAACACTTAAAGCAAGCAAATGGACTTTAGTACAGTAGAACAAATGTAGAAACGATAGAAACACTGCTTACCTTGGTCTTATTTGCATCAACCACATCTTTAGAACATTTGATGCTTCCGAATATTGATAGTGTTGTCATGAAGCTCTCCTTTTTCATACCAGGTACACTATACTGCAAACCTTCTTCTCCCAGGAGGGTTGAAATAAGTAGATGCAATCGCCTGTAAAGAGCTCTTTCAGAAATATGCACATGCAAGAGTACAATAATTTCAACAAGAAAACAGACATTATTATTTTGTATCAGAACAGTCAGCATACCTACATAGAAAGAAAACTAAAGTCTGCCAGGAGGCATTACATTAATCGCCATAGGAAGGTACACTATGGAATCAAAGAAGAAGAATTTGTATTGAAGGACATTTTACGGTTGACTATCTAATTTTCCAAGCACATATTTCGAATGTCAAGCGATGGCCAAGCACTTTATGAACAGATCAGAATGATATTACAATGATAGCAAGTGCAAGAAAATTATACCATAAGAACTAATGAACAATTATCATGTTAAATTGACCAAATGCCTTGATGTTCTCATTCATCTATGTTTCAGCGCATAAAGAAAATATGGAAGTACGTATTGTTGAAACTCACAATAACACGTAAACGAATAGTACTGTAAGAGTTACTATAAAATATACCAGTAAATTGGACCAAATGCTTTGACATCCTCATATTCCTCAATGTTAGGGCAAGAAGGATCATGGGCGAGGACATGAACCAGATATGGAATTATATATTCTGGGTAAGCGGTGAGCAAATTTAGATCTGCCTGGACAGATAGTTGACGCATCTTAACTTGTTGGCATATTTGTGCCACTTCAATCAGGATGTGCTTGAACTGTGGAAGGACAAGATATACATATTAGAATCAGTTAAATGGTAAAAGATCAATTGATTATCATGCTTTAGAATATGATTATCGTGTTCCAGAATATGACCTCTTCGTACTGTGGTGTACAATAGTCATCCATGCCTATCAAGAAGGCACAAGCATATTTTGCGTCCAAAGCCCTCTCCTTGATATACTGATGTACTTTACTGAGAAACAATTTCCTCATTTGAGGAAAATCATCCTAGTAATGAAGGAAACTATAAATCTCCCAAGAAGATCATGCAGACAAGTGAACCAGAAAGGAACGATGAGAAAACCAGCTAAGCTACATATCTCCAAAACATACCTGTGAAACCCTCATAGTCAAATAAAACACATCAACAGGCACTTTATTGTCCAATTGTCTTGATAAGCGGAGAACAGCTTTCGCTGCTGACAGCCTCAAATGGGCCTTATCACTGGCACTGCAAGTATTAATGGGGCAATGAGAAATAACACCATATGCTACAGAATATCTGCACTAAAATAAAAGGGCATGTTATTGTTGGTACCCTGAAATCATGCTTGGGGACATGTCACCATATGTAAGAATGTTTTTAAGGATGCCCATTAAATTTTCAATTCCAGGATGTGCTTCACCATCTTTGCAAGGCACACAGCTCTTCACTAAAGTTTTAATGCCATAAATCTATAGATGAAAATATCAGAAGGGGATAACAAGAAGTAAAGGAGCATTGCTAATTGGAGAAATGCAGAGCATGAAAACCATGATCTCACTCACCTTTAGCAAACATCTATGTGAACAATCGCCCCATTCAGATCTGTCAGCAGATGCTTCAACCGTGCCCTGGTGATACACTTAGCAAGTTAGCATTGCATTAAAAAAAAATCAAAAGGACGGAAATAGATAAACTTAAAGATAGTAAGCCTTACATCACCGCAGTCAAGAATTTTTTTAGTTATGAAACTTATTATCTCTTCGCCCCTTGTTTCAAAAATTGGCATCGCTATCTGAGCTATACACCCCAAAGATTGCAAGATAGAAGGTAAATGAACTTTATTCTCCTCCAACAAATCCACAAGCCTCTGCAAAGTTACAAAATGCTTGGCACAATATATCAGAAATCTCAAATAAATACTCCCTCTGTTCCACAATGTAAGCCCTTTTAGCAAACTAGTTGTGGCACGGAGGGAGTAGTAACAAGGTAAGAGCTTAGGCGAATCCAGACCTTGTAAAGAACAGATAACGCCATCAGACCATCATCTTTTGTTATAGCAGCCAGAGCATGAACAGAGTACTTAGCCTGCTTCCGCGTGCCCTCTAAACAGAGTCGCTCTAATAAAAGAGCAACAGAGCTGAAATGGAAGGTACAGCAACTTAGTTCCATAACCGCAGTAAGTAGTGCAGAGTAGTGTCAGACAATAACGAACTTTCAAGCAGCTGACCTTGATGAGGCCAGTTGTTCACGAATGTTGCCACCAGCTTTGGACAAAACATGAGCAATACCCTCTTTAAGCACTTCATTATCCTCCTTCAGAAGTTCAATGATATCTTCTTCAAATCCAGATAAAAGTGAAGGGAAGAAACTAGATATTGCCTGCAATGAGTAAATAGAATTGAATGAGGAACCGTCTTCTAGAGTCTGATGAAAAAATGCACCAGAACATTCAATACATGAGTGCAAATTCCATGATATATCCATCTGCCACTTTAATGGTAGGCACTTTGCTTCAATAAGCACGTTGTACTCCTTGGGTATTTTATAGAGTGCCACAACTAAGGTTTTTGCCAAGACATGTTTGGAATAACGGAAGAATAAGATAATGCACTTACCCCTGTTCCTGATGTAATAAGTTACATGCCTACCATTTTATTCTACTTTTAAGCTAGACAGAGTTGTCCTGCAGGTACCTTTAACTAAAACCCATCTCATTACAACTAACGAATGGACCTCACAAATTTATGATTGGACAAAATCTGCTGAAAGAAACAATTAATTACCCCTCATTTTTTAATCAACAACTGTTCACCCTTGGTTAGCAACACACAGTCCATGCAAGCAACTGCTAAACAAGTAATTTTTACGTCTATGAAAGCAGGAAAAAAGATGACCAATTGTTGCATCATGAATAGAAACAGTGCTTCAGCAAAGTATACCGTCAGAAGATTCATGCATGATGAGATGAGTTTTGTATTCCCAGAAGATTTTTGTTCAGAAGTTTCAGAAAGGATCTCTCTGACATACTCCTTGTTCATAAGTAAATATGAACATCGTATTGATAATGTGCTCACAAAATCATATAGTTCATGTTTTTCACCAAGTGACTTGAGCAAATCGACCTGCAGTTACAAGTAAAATTCAAATTGTTTAAATGTGGCAGATTCAGGAAACAGATCAACAAGGTCTATTTCTAATACTAAGAGATTCTGTCTACATGGAGAGTCTATGTATGGGTCACCAGTATATGGCAGCAATCTCCAACTATATACAGCAATAAACAATACAAATGGAAATATGGAATCAAAAGGAGTAAAAGCTCATGTCAAGAACGACCTAGAGGTGTCTTTTTTTACTATATTGGTTTTGGTTTCTATTCTATATTGCAACTTAGAACCCAAAAGACTAGATATATAGTAGGTACCCGGATAGACCAAGCTTTACTGAATGTTGTTGCACAATCAAGCAAGCTTGTGAACATTTCCCAGATGTTGGCATCTTTTAGCTGATGAAGCTTGTTCAAGTACTCCTCAGTCTTTGTTGTGTCACTGAACAAACGGGACATGCTCCGGAAACATCCTACGATTCTTTTTTGCAGATCAGGAGCATCTTCCTGAAATACAATAATAAGGCAATGTATCGATGAAACAGTAGCTCAGCAGTGCTTTCCAGTCTCAAGAATCACAAACCTGGCTTATCTGCCGAAGGGACATGTACTTCAGCATTTCTTGTTGTAGTCTGAAGTTTAACAGAATGCACCAAATCAAAACATTATAAAGAAGGCAATTGTCGAACTAAATGATTAATGGATGGACTGTCAAACCTTTGTTTTTGCAGAAGAATCTGTTCAAGAGCTTTCATCTCAACTTTATCAAAATGTGTGACAGCTGTTACCCAATGTTTCACTCTTTCCTTTATCGGAATTTCTGGTGGGAATAACGAACCACATAAAATTGATTCGATTGACTCAGGTCTGCACCAAAAAAAAAAGGTGGGCATTATATCAAAGCTCGCTAGAATTTCACAGATAAGAGCGCAGTATCGCACAATAACTTAATACAATATCCGTCCCTGGGCAAAAAAGGTGATACTATTGAACTAATTTCCATGCAAGATGCCAGATGTTGACGCTGGACAGGACATGAAAAGATAAACAACACGAATTTTCCTCATGATTCTATACATTGTCAAAATTACTCATGTGGTATTAACCTCAAAGGCCAATATACAGTAATAACCATCAAGCAGATCTCAAGAGAAGTTTAAAAATAATCGGCAGAAAATATTGCAAAGGTAATATCTACAGTGTATCAAGAGAAGACCAGCAAGATATCCCAGACGTGAAAGCATACACACTGAGGGACTATCACATCACTAGAAGTGGTATATCCAATCATAAGTTGAACAAGTTATATTTCTGGGTTGCATATTCTTAGGCAGTATGCAATTAGCCTCGGGAATACTCAATGAAATTACCTAAAATCCTTGTCATAAAGACATCTTAATATTTTTCCGGGTATCCACTCAAAATCATCAGAACTAGTTGAGCTATCAGAACCCTTCAGGCAATACAGCTTGTAGATATCAGCCAATCTCTCCATGGTGTAGCACTTCACTGGATGCTGGTTTTTTCAAAGGAACACCAGACTTTTCAGTAAACTGTACAGACTATGAACACATATGGAAAAAGTGAAAGATGATGTAAATAGCGAAGAAAAACTAACTGATTTATCACGGACACGCTCGGCTACTAGTTTGATAGTTTCAATCGGAACAGCACCAAATGCATGGCAAGCTACATCACAAACAGCAGCCACAACTTGTTTTCGTACATTTTCTTCGTAATCCAACAATCTGTCACAAAGTGCCTCTGTCGAGGAGCCAACCATCAGGGTGAGAATGATTAAGTGCTCCTTCAAATGATATGAATTGTTATTAGGGGAACATATCTACTTACTTATTATCTCTGGAGCTTCGGGGCGGGAATGGTCTGACATTAGACATTTCTTCAAATGCTCAATCACAGAAACACGGATTTCTACTACTCTGTCAGTCAATCTCTTCAGGAACTCAACAAAAAGAGACTTAAAAGATTCCAAGATAGGTGCACCAGGTAATGAAAAAAGTTCCCCAAGCAACTCAACGGACTTAGACCGTGTTTCTACTTGATCTGCCTACAGAAATGAGAAACGTAAACTTCAATTAACAAGACAGAATTATCTAAGAATGAACTTTCATTTTCAGTTGATTTTCTAGAAAAATGGAAAATACTTTCTGTTCCATATTATTATTTTTATAACATCAGTCTACTCTCATATAGACACATATGGTTCAAATTGATAAATCCGAAGATAGATCGTACCAGTAGTTCCCCAGTTATATAAGGCACCACCACCTTAAGCACCTTTGGAGCGCACTGATACACATCAAATATGACTTCGTGATGATCAATGTGACCATTTGAAGAGCTGTTGTCCTCAGCCAAGGATGAGGTAAGAAACTTTTTTATGTATGGTTCGAGCTTTCCAGCAGATTGCTCTATAACACTGCAAGCAAGCTTACGTGCAGGTAAAGAAATACCCTAGCAAACAAAAGTTGCAGAATTACAGGTTTGCAGTAGAACAACAGGAATAAGAATTGGTTAAAACAGTGCAAGCAGAAGCTAATAGCAGTATCTTATAAATTACAAAATAGCAGAAAACTCCATAAAAGTTAAAGGCACTCACAGTTGTTTTACGTCCTAAAGCTGATAATAGTACATGTAGAAGGCTAACATGTATAGCTTCGCTTTCATCTACAATCTGAGACATTATTGTCTGCATTGGCTTCACAATATTTGTTTCATGACTGTCACTGCGTCAAACAAGTTAAATAGTCAAAATACAATGGGTAAACAGCAAATAGAACCATACAACACTTTGTTGGTTCTGACTGTTCAAGTGTATATCTGTAGCAAGTACACTTCCACCTAACATAATCAAATCACACCCAAATTAATATAATTAAGCTATAGCATGCACACTGCCACCTAAATTATGTTCCTTGTATCTAGCAACTTGCATAGAATGAAATGAGGCACTACAGATTTCTAGATTTAGACCAACAGGGCTTGATATGGGCCCAATGAACTTCTAAAGACTTCATGGGTGCACATGGACCCTTCTGCTCCGCATATCACGGTAACCATCCAATATATGAGTGGTTATATCAAGGCTGTTGCCTGCCTGAGAGCATAAAAGTGAGCGACTATGATGAGATCATCACATTCAAGATCTAGCATCACAACACATGCCAGATATGTTGCAACTCTTTCCAAAATAGTGAAAACTAGTCCAGATGGCATAGCAGAATTACCTGACGATTTTAAAAAATGTTCGGAACATGTCTGTGATGAGATCGTCACATTGAAGATCTAACATAACAACACATGCCCGGTACCTTGCAACTGTTTCCAAAATAGCAACTCTCTTGCCAAAGGAATGACTATTAACATTATCGAGTCCACCAAATGTACCAACAATCAGATGAAACACATTCTGCAAGAAAGGAAGAAAGAAAAAAAATCTCAAATGTTGAATACGCATCATAAATCCAGTGAAAGTAACTCGATTTGGTGCACTCTTGATGGTAGGTTACCCTTAAAACATCATCACTATATGGAGCCTCAGGTGCTGTTATTCTTGTAATTTCACAGAAGCAGGTTGCCAAGAGAACTTTGACATCTTCATCCTCATGTTTTAGCAATTCTTCTCTGGCAACTGCATTCAGACACGGTTGGATAGCTTCCATCACCGAGGACCCTGGCGACTGCTCTATTCCATGTAAGCATTCTGCAGCTTGCTGCACAATGATTAGTGTTAATAGCACACCCAAATGACACATAGAAGGAAGTATTTTAAGCAAACAGGTAGAAACTAAGCAGTTAAATCCGGAAAGTACAGTAATATTTATATTACTCCCGGAGACCCTGCGCTAGGAAAGGAAGGACAGGGAAGACAATTAATTAACTCTCAGAACAACTGATCTTTTTATATTACTGATACAACCAAAGTTCCGTGTTTTTCTCTCAAGATAAAGGGTCGACATATGAGCTTGAGCTTTTAGATGTATTTCATTCCCTATTCCATTTGTCCCAGAAAAGGAAAGCATAGTGTAGTGGGTAATTCTAGGCAAGAATATTTAATTAATGGCACTGTAATGCAACACAGCTGTGTTTTAAATGAGAACTCTGCAAACCAAATCAAAATCAGAAGATGTACCAAGTAGCAAGAAATTAAGCTGTTTATAGTAGCAAAAAGTTGAAACCTTTTGAGGGGTTCAAACGAATGCGGTTGCTGGTTTTTGGGTGGGGGGGGGGGTGTAAAAAAGGCAGGAATGGGAAACCTTTTAAGGCATTGTTTTTATTCTGGAAATATCGTACGCAATGATTACAATATTAAAAAAAAATAGCACGTAAGGGAAGCATTGAAGGTCCCATGTGCCGACAAAAGTAGCACACGTAAACATTACGCTCGTTGGTAGTAGCAGTTTCATGCAACATGCCGCCGAACGTAGGCGGCGCAGAACAACGTGGACGCCGAGTAAATTTAACAGGCCGAAATATGTGCTTTGGTAGCTTGTTGCGCGCTTGTCGGGTACTAGTACCAGTTAGTGCAAGCGCCAATCAGCGACAGACAGGCAAGCAAGCGCATGTGGAGCACTAAACCTCCCGGCAAACCCTAACCTTTCCCAAAACGGTAGGAGGTGAACCGGTGCCGCCACCCAACGGACGGCAACCGCGTAAATCAGCACCATAGCACCTGAACACACAACCAGGGTTGGTCACCCTGAGGCTCCACCGAGCTGAAACCAAACAATTGGAGCTGAAACAAGCATCGCACGCAGCACCAATTGCAGCAGCAACACATCCACTCCCAGCAAAATCCTCACCAACAGCTTCCTCCCTCGCTGGCTGCCCCCCTAGCCCTAGCTGAGAAAAAAAAATCGGTGCTTTTGAAGAACCCCCCGAATTCGAGGTCAGCACAAGACAGCCCTAGTCGAGCAAGCGGGGCCCGAATTCGCAGGCGGGAGGGAGGCGAGCGTCGTCCCCTGTGCGCCTGGACGGCCTAAACCCTAGAATTTCCTACCGGACCGGCGGCGCGGCCGCAGATCCACCCTAGCTGCGCGACCGAGGGAGCATACCGGGAGCTTGAAGAGAAGAGCGCTTCGAGGAGGAATTCTACCTGGAGTAGGTTGGCGAGGGCGCCGTCGTCGGAGGCCGGCAGGTCCGGCGCCCCCAGCTTGTCCCCGAGCTCCCGGAGCTGCTCCGCGGCAGGAGCAGCCATCCCCGTCGGGGCCACCGCCTGACCCGGCCGAATTGGACGCGGCGGCGAGAGTGTGCTCCGTAGGCTGAGGCGGGGCTCCGAGGAGGAGGAAGGGGAGGCTCCCCCTTTTGGGTTTCGAAATTGGTGCGGGAGAAGAGAGCGGAGGCGGAGAGCTCGTGAGTTTGGGGATCGGCTCTGTCTGTCTGGGTCTAGCTCCAGCAAGTGAGGCCGCCTGTCCTCCTGGTATACTTGCCACCAGGGGCGCCGCCTGCCGCGTTTGGGGACGGAGGAAGCTTTGACACCCGCCGATGACGTGCGGGCCCCGCTCCCCGCGTGGCCGGGCTGTCAGTGCGACGGTGCTGCTGGGCTTTCTTCTCTTTGACCGGCGCTGGCTAGGACAGTGCCAGTGTCGTGTGACCCGTGTGAGTGAGGATATGCCGTGTCCTCTAGCCTCTCCCTGACAGCCTAGGTAGAGCAGAGGTGGGTGAATTTTGTTGGTGGATTGCCATATATGGGTATCGTCCACAGATAGGATACACAAAACACCCAACAAAAACACACCTCGGAAGGGCCAGCCAACAACCATGTGTAGACAAGGCAAGAAGAAGGCCACCAATGGCTTATGTTGGAGGGGGCAGGTGTATCATGACTCCATATGTGATGTTGCATGAAATGTTCATCGAGGATGAATGTGGCCAAGATGGTATTGATCACCACTATGACATCCTTCCTGGGAAGGACGGTGAACCCTCATAGGCGTCCGCACCGCGTCAAGCACTTCCTTCAAGCTCACCATTATATTAGATGGAGATGTGGAGACTCATCGACGGCTTAAACAAGATCTCGTAGAGTGTCGGAGTGTTTCGGCTGCCATGGTTCCTAGCTCGGGTTCGATAAAACTTCGACATTTCGTGTCTATCAAACTTTATCTGTATCAAATCGGGATGCTTATTTATGTCGGTTTGAATTAATTGTAGAGTGCTTGAGGAGAGACAATGAAGAAAGGGGAGATTTTTTTCTCTTAGTTAAGTGATGATCTCTTAGATATTAAGAGAAGCCTATTTTCTCCATTGTAACATACATCTTCCCGTGTCAACACAATAAATTTAACTGATTCTTATTAATTGTTGGAGATGACAATAAAATATAATGCATTGTTCGAGATGACAATAAAAGAGAAGCTCTTGGAGAGAGCAAATTTCTTCCCGCCCAGGTCTTCCCTCAACTATACCCATAACTAGTTTGGTTGCCCAAAATATGGACAAGATTCTTATATATTTCCATATTCCTCTAAAAAAAGATTTTATTCCTCTCTAGTACTACCTTCGTCCTAAAATATACTAAAAATTATTGGTAAACTATTTTGTGCTAAAAACTGTCTTATATTTTGAAACAGAGAAAGTATATCTATGGATGTTCCAGCGGACTATTTGGATCAGGTGCTGCCGAATTTCGATAACTTTAAGTTCTACTAACTACCAAATCGATACAACGCAATGGCCCAGGCCCATGAAATAATAATAATCCGTGTAATAATTTATAAAACGTGCATAGGGTGACATTTGTAATAGTCTTAGAATGTTTTTTATTCGATCAACCACCGTTAGTCTCGATTCTTAGGCTTTGTTGCCTTTCTTGTTTTATACTCTTTTTATAATCTTTTTTATTTTATTTTATGTAATATTTATCTTCTCATGTCTCTCCTCTCTCTCGTAACATATATTACCTTCTCATGTCGCTGCAGTCCTCTCACCTTACACCAATCCAATCTCCCAAGCCACGCTCGCTGTTGCACTCTACGGCCTCCTCACCAAGAATCCTTTTCGATTTCTACCGAAGCTGGTGGTACCAGCTTCTTCACTACAAAATTTGACAATTGCGTAGTGGTATTGAGTCTGCAACTAGAGATCGATGAAGGGAGAGGGTTCTGGTAATGGGATTGCACACAATTTACCCAGTTTCGGATCACGCAACAACCTTATAAGGTGAAATACGTGTGTCACCTTATAATGAGAGCATGAAAGAATCGTATGGGAACCTAGAGGGAGGGTGAATAGGTGTTATTCCAAATTTTAATACTTTTTCGATTTAGGCTTGAAACAAAAGTAAATTCTCTAGATATGCAACTAAGATGAATTTACCTATATGACAAGGATAACACTAAGCAATAAACAAGCGACAAGTAAAAGATAAAGGATAGAAGGAACCGGAGTGAAAGCACGTGAAGACAAGGATGCATTCCAAGTTCCACCCTTTTAGGGGAGTACGTCTCGTTGGAGGGGTGTGAGTTTCGCCACAACACGCTTGCTCAACGCCACTAAGGCCTCACCCTATTCTTCAATGAAGTTCGCCACAAAGGCCTAGTTCACCTTCCACTGTCGAAATCCTTCAAGGCGGAATCCGAAACCTTTACAGTGAGCTTGGGGCACACACACCCACAACTGAATTGGGGGCTCCCAAAATCACCATGAATCTGTTACACGAAACACAAATAAGCAACAAGATGCCTAGGTTTTCCACAAGGAAACTCTAGGCTCAAATCCCTCAAATGAATGAGGGAGAAAAGTAATAGCCTTGGTGAAGAGGTAGATCTCGGCCTTCTCCTTCAATCAACATGATAATGAATAGATAGGTGAGATATATCCATATGAGATGGTGGAGATCATACTTTTTGAATAGAGATTTAGAATAACACCAATGCATGCTTTTTAAGGTCTAAACCATCGCTAGTAATTTCATATGTCTCACACGAACATAAGAAACAAGGTTCAACATAAAGAAACAACACAAAGAAAATAGTTCAACACAAATTTAAATAGACACAGGTTCTCAATAAATGATTAAAGCATACGCTTGTGCCCGACCCTTGCAAATCCCGCAACCTTACTAGAGTAACTCTTCCCTTTTGGCATCAAGACACCAAAAAGAGAAGAAGAGTGATGCTATGTAACCCATAGATCAACCGAAGGCTTCACTGTCCTCGCTTTCCTCATCCCCTTCTCTTTCATACTCGGAGTCCTCTTCATCAACATCTTCAGTTTGATTCCCTTTGTCCACATTGGAAGTGGAAGGCTGAGAGAAGATTGATACGTCATAAACGTATCCATAATTTCTGATGTTCCATGTTGTTTTCATGTTATATGCTACATGTTTCCTTTACACTTTATGCCATTTTAATCGATTTTCTAGGACTAACCTATTAACAAGATGCTACAGAGCCAGTTCCTGTTTTTAGTTTCAGAAAAGTTTTTCTGGAAATATTCCCGGAATTGGACGATTCGAAGCCCAGAAGTCTTAGAAATTTTTCACGCACACGGAGTCCGGAGGGGGGCCATAGGGGCCCACACCATAGGGCGGCGCCACCCCTCTGGCCGCGCCTGGGGGTGGTGTGGGCCCCCTGTGTGCCCACCGATGTTGCCCTCTCGCATATTTATACCTCTTGAGAGGTTAACCCTAAGTACCTGAGCCTTTTCCCGCAAAAACATTCGCAGCCGTCGTCATCGTCAACCCTAGTTCGGGAGGGTTCTGGAGATCTCCCCGGCACCCTACTGGGAGGGGGAATCGTCACCAGAGGGCTCTACACCACCATGCCCGCCTCCGGAATGATGTGTCAGTAATTCATCCTTGGACTACGGGTCCATAGCAGTAGCTAGATGGTTGTTCTCTCCACTTTATGCCTCATGTTTAAATCTTGTGAGCTGCCCTACATGATCAAGATCATCCTATTGTAATGCTACATGTTGTGTTTGCTGGGATCCAATGAATATTGAATGCTATGTCCAATGATTATCAATCTATCATGTTCTTTTCATGTGTAGATGCTTGTGACTCCAAGAGGGAGTATTAATGCTCGATAGTGGGTTCATGCCTCCCTTTCACTCATGCTATAGTGATAGAAATGTAAACGGGTGGGGGATGTGTTGTTGCCATTAGGGAGAAAACAACAATGTTTTGTCTAAGGATAATTTCATTGTTTACATTAGACACTTTGCTTACTGCAATTATCTTTTGCTTGCAACTTAATACCCAAGGTATCCTCGGATGACATTCTAAGGGTGGATTATTAGTAGTAGATGCAGTTGGATAACGGTCTATGTATCTTGTTGTAATGCCCGCATGAATCACATAGTAATCATCATGTCATGCATATGCACTACAGTGCAGCCTTTATATCTTTCAGTTGCCTAGTTGTAATTTGTTTACCCAACACGTTATCTATCTGTTTCGGAGAGACATCACTAGTGAACTGTGGACCCCGGTCCATTTCCTTTATACTGATAATACAACCACTGCAATCACTGCTCTCATACTGTTTTCCTACTTCCATCATTGTTCTATTTTCATCTACTACAAACAAGTATTGTTTTTCACACCATACGTTTAACCTCTTTGTTTTCAGCAAAACCGGTGAGATTGAGAACCTCACTGCTTCGTTGGGGCAAAGTAATTTGATTGTGTTGTGTAGGTTCCACGTTACTTCTGAACCGGTAGTGCGCCCTGCCAACATCAGCTGCATCAACCTTCGGAAGTGATTTCTTTATCCTACTGGTCGATTCAACCTTGGTTTCTTTCTGAGGGAAAATTGTCGTTGCGTTCTTCATACCTTCCTCTTGGGGTCCCCCAACGCGTGCAAACCATGCACCATCAAGCTTTTTTCTAGCGCCGTTGCCGAGGAGAAAGAGGATTTCTGCAAGGGGGCCTCTCACTTCCAGTCTCTTTACTTTGTTTTTGTTTTGCTTAGTTTATTTTATTTTGTCTTGTTTGCTTCTCTCTATCAAAAACAAAAAAAAGTTCTTATTCTAGTTGTTATTTTTATCATGTTTTTAATCTTGCTAAAATGAGTATTCCTGAAGTTCAGGTTCATTCTTTTAAGCAACAAGGGGGAGAAAGTTTAAAAGATGGTTGGTATAGAATAAGTGATGCTCATTATAGATGTACTAAAAAATATTCTACCTTGATCCTTCTTAGGAATTTTTATGTTGGTATTACTAGCTGGTATAGATATGTTCTAGACACTCTTACATGTGGTAATTTTTTAGAAACTACTCATTTGGAAGCCTGTAATTTAATTGAAAGTTTAGTTGGAACACCACCTACTAAAGTTGTTAAAACTGAGATCACTTTAGATGATGTTATAAAAAAAGCTGAACTCTATGGAGAAAAATTTGCCAAATTTCCTTGATAATGCTAGCAAAATTAATGAATCAATAGTAAGTATCAATAAGAGAATTACTGTTGTAGATGCTAGCAATATTCATGATAATCAAAATATTAGAATTGGTAAACTAGACGAGGCTATGGAAACTTTAAGTTCAACTTTTTCTTCTCTTAAGTTTAAGAGGGAGAAAACTTTTCTCTACTACTATTAAAAGAGCAAACATATTCTTCCCTAGGGGCACCCCAAAACACGTACACAGAACAATAAAGCTCAATTTCCACCACATGATTATTCCCACTTGATTAGATCCAACCGTCAATCCAACACACAAAGCCCCACCACAAAGTACGCTTAGCAATTTACACGAGCAGACGAAAACTCTGCCGCAGACGGAACGTTCAGCCTCTCCGCGTTTTTTTTCTCCCGAGTGAAAAGGAAAAAAATATGCCTCACATGATTGCCCATCCTCTCCACGTGAGGGCTTCCATATTCCAGATCGGGATCTCCTTCCAGGCGATCGCCGCCCTACCCTGCCGCAATTCTCCGTGCGACCCCGCCTTTCCACACAACGTCACCTGATTCCCGATGCCTCGCCTCTGCCTTCCTTCCTCCTCGCGCGCCTCCTTGACGACAGATGGAGAGTGGTCCCTGTGGTCGTGATACAGTGAGGGAACCTTCACATCTACGTTGTGGATCTGAAGCAGTGCGGCGGACTGCTCAACTCCATACAATTCCTTTGTGATTAGAAGCATCAGCCTCAATTCCATTCAGCATTCTCCAGCGTCGACCAGATGTTTCTCACAAAGTAAACGATTTCGTTCTCCTGATTTTTTAAAATTTCTTCACTGCATCTATACGAATTTGTGTCGTGTCTGCGATGGCGGATCGATGATTTTCTTGGTTTTATGGAGTGTATAGGAACAATACGACCGCATGGTGAACACCTTTTGCCTGATGATCGACGGCTCTTCCAGGTCAAGTATACCATTAGGGACATCAAGGTGTTATTCATTTTTTTTAGAAGAGTATTTTAGCCGGCATTATTTTCTTTTGGCTGTAGACCTGCTAGCTATCCAAGCTGATCTGGTGACCGAGGAGGTTCCTAGCAGAGCACCCGTGCCACATAGTGACCATCAAGGTGGTCGACGTGCTGATGATATTGGTGCTCCCAACTCCCATTGCATGTTCCTAGCATATCCCTGGTGATCGACTCCTAAGCATGAAACTGCCCTATTTTGTTGAGCTCAATGGTCTGTCGGCGGCGACCAACTGGTATGTGAGCTGCTGTCCCAATCAACAATGTTGGTTTACTGAAGTCCAAGGGAGTGCATGAGTAGTGAAAATCCACTAATATTTGATGTCAGATTGACGAATTTCGGTTATTTCAGTATGAACGTCTAGCTGAAGAGTCTTATGTCACATGTTGTTGACCGTTTTGTGTTTGGGTTTAAACTTTATAATAAAATCAGATGCATGTGAAAGTACACAATGGTCAACTAGAGAGGGGAGGGGGGGTGAATAGGTGACCTACAAATTTTAATCCTTTTTTACTTTTAGATGGGCTTTAGTAAGTAAACAACTTGGTTATCTAGATGTGCAACTAGGTAGACACCCTATGTGATAAGTAACAAGTATGCAACGGAAGTAAAAGCAAGGCACAAGATAACCACAAGTGAAAAACACGGAGACAAGGATATGTTTCCCGTAGTTCTTTGTTGAAAGAAGTACGTCTACATTGAAGAGGTGGGGAGCCACCTAGGCACTCCTCAATAGCACGGCTGTGCGCACCTTGTTCTCCTTGAGCTTCTCCGGTGAGGGAGATTCTCGTTTCCACTATGAGGTCGAATTGAAGGCGTTGACCAAACCTTTACAAAGAGGTTGAGGCTACTCCACAAGTGAGATGGAGGCTCTCAACAATCCGAAGCTTCTTGCTACAAGGTGGAAGCTACAAGCACTAGGGTTTCTCTAGGATGACAAAGCAACCAAGAGATTACAAGATCCCAAGGGGTATGGTATGGGAAACACTTTTTGGCTTGGTAGAAAGGTCGATCTAGGACTCCTCCATGAGATCCTTGAAGGGCATCGGGTTTGGTTGGAGGAGGAGGGAGATCGGGGCGTTTTGAGCTCTTGAACAATGGAGGAGAGAGAGGAATGGACGAACTCGTTGTCTAGAGGGAGAAGACATCTATTTATAGCCTCCTCCAATTTTTGACCGTTGCAGGACACCGGGGCCGGAATATTCTGGGGTTAGGACCGGAAATTTCCGGGGCAGACAGGCCAGATATTTGAAATATCCAGGGGGCGGATTCTTGAATAATCCGGGGCCGGAAATTTTCGGCCAATAATCCGCCCCATCTCTGCAAGCTGGCAGCAGCACCACGCTGAAATTTCTCTAAGGACCTGGGGGCCGGATATTTTCCCCAGAATATTCTGGGCAAATTTCCGCCCCACATTCTGCGCGCGGGCACCTGCGACTCCTCCAATTTCTGCTAAGGACGTGGGGGCCGGATATTTGCCCCGGAAATTTCCGGGCAAATTTCCGCCCCTGCTTCTGTGCGCGGGCAGATGGAGTCCAACACTTAGTCGTTTGAAGAAATCAAGGGGCCGGAATATTCCGGTGCTGGGGCCGGATATTCCGGCCAATATCCCCCGGAAATTCCGGGGCCACCATCTGAAATCCGGCTGCATTTTTCTCCTTCTTCAGAAATACTTTGTGAAATTCTCCGAGGATATTATCGTTGATCATATGAGAGACCAGTTATAGACACTTAAACAACATTGTTAGTAGAGGGGATACCCGTGTTGTTATCATCACCAAAACCATTAGAGGGATCATGAGCTTTCAATCTCCCCCTTTTTGGTGAGTGATGACAACACGGGTATTTGCATAGAGATAATCTAACAATGCGATAGAAGGTAAACATCACAGATAGGCATATATAGGAGACATGCCTCCCAATAATATGAGTTCACACAAACGAATCCACGAAACGAGCACAAGTGAAACGAAGTTTAAAAACGCACGAAGAGATAAAGAAATGATAAAAACGAGAAAACCCACCCTAGCAAATCCCCGCTTTCTCTAGGTCTTCTCCCCCTTTGGCATCAGGATACCAAGAAGAGAGAAGAATGCACTACGCCCCAAGGAACAAGCTCTAAGCCTGGGTGTCTTCCTCCTCCTCGCTAGCAGTGGCAATGTCCTCATCATCAGCAACATCCAGATCCCAGTCCACATCATGGTTTTTCTAGTTGCGGTAAGGAATCCTTTCAAGAAGAGCAGCAGGAACATTGGAAATGTTGAGGGAAATCATGATGGCGCGCTGATTCTCCTGAATGTTGCGGCGCTCAACATAGGCATTGTAGTTCTCCTTGTGGATTCACACATTCATGCACATCACCTTCTCAATGGCACGAACTATCCAGGAGCGCTTCTTGGTACCAGGAGGAGTAGGACGCATGCGAGGATCACGGTGGCCCTGACCGGTAGCACCGACATCATGAGCAGCCTGCTGAGTGTGAGCACTCTTCTTATACAGCTTCACGTCCTTGTAAGACTCACATTCCATCTCAAGATCCTCACGAAGTTCAGCAGGGTATCGGGACTTGATGAGCTTCATGATGTAGGGAGCATACGGAGGCACTTTGCGGTGGAAGAGAGAGAAGTGGATCTCGTTGAAGATGAAATCCATGACATCAATCTTGTGGCGCTCAGTGTCCTCAAGATTACCCTCAGTGAATGCCAGGAAGGCATGGTGCATGAGGTTCACCAAGCCGCCACGGATCTCATCATTGTTGCCACCACTAGGGGCAATGGTCTCCCTGAACATACGCAGAAGGATGTCATAGATAGGATAGAGACCCTTTGCAGATCCCACAGTGCCACGAGGACCATACAGCTCAAATTGGGATGCATATCAAACTGTGTCTGTATCAAATTGGGATGTTTATTTATGTCGGTTTGAATTAATTGTAGAGTGCTTGAGGAGAGACAATGAAGAAAGGGAAGATTTTTTCTCTTCGTTAAGTGATGATCTCTTGGATATTAAGAGAAGCCTATTTTCTCCATTGTAACATATGTCTTCCCGTGTCAACACAATAAATTTAATTGATTCTTGTTAATTGTTGGAGATGACAATAAAATATAATGCATTGTTGGAGATGACAATAAAAGAGAAGATGTTGGAGAGAGCAAATTTCTTCCCGCCCAGGTCTTCCCTCAACTATACCCATAACTAGTTTGGTTGCCCAAAATATGGACAAGATTCTTATATATTTCCATATTCCTCTAAAAAAAGATTTTATTCCTCTCTAGTACTACCTTCGTCCTAAAATATACTAAAAATTATTGGTAAACTGTTTTGTGCTAAAAACTGTCTTAAATTTTGAAACAGAGAAAGTACATCTATGGATGTTCCAGCGGACTGTTTGGATCACGTGCTGCCGAATTTCGATAAATTTAAGTTCTACTAACTACCAAATCGATACAACGCAATGGCCCATGCCCATGAAATAATAATAATCCGTGTAATAATTGATAAAACGTACATAGGGTGACATTTGTAATAGTCTTAGAATGTTTTTCTATTCGATCAACAACCATTAGTCTCGATTCTTAGGCTTTGTTGCCTTTCTTGTTTTATACTCTTTTTATGATCTTTTTTATTTTATTTTATGTAATATTTATCTTCTCATGTCTCTCCTCTCTCTTGTACCATATATTACCTTCTCATGTCGTTGTAGTCCTCTCACCTTACACCAATCCCTCCACCTCCTGTTGCACTCTACGACTGTTCACCGAGCAATCCTCTTTTCGATTCGAAGTTGGTGGTACCAGCTTCTTCACTATAAAATTTGACAATTGCGTAGTCGTATTGAGTCCGCAACTAGAAATCGATGAAGGGAGAGGGTTCTGGTAATGGGATTGCACAAAATTTACCCAGTTTCGGATCATGCAACAACCTTATAAGGTGAAATAGGTGTGTCACCTTATAATGAGAGCATGAAAGAACCGTATGATCACCTAGAGGGAGCGTGAATAGATGTTATTCCAAATTTTAATACTTTTTTGATTTAGGCTTGATACAAAAGTAAATTCTCTAGATACGCAACTAAGATGAATTTACCTATATGACAAGGATAACACTAAGCAATAAACAAGCTACAAGTAAAAGATAAAGGATAGAAGGAACCGGAGTGAAAGCACACGAAGACAAGGATGCATTCCAAGTTCCTCCCTTTTAGGGGAGTACGTCTCATTGGAGGGGTGTGAGTTTCGCCACAACAGGCTTGCTCAACGCCACTAAGGCCTCACCCTATTCTTCAATGAAGTTCGCCCCAAAGGCGTAGTTCACCTTCCACTATCGAAATCCTTCAAGGCGGAATCCGGAACCTTTACAGTGAGCCTGGGGCACACACACCCACAATTGTATTGGGGGCTCCCAAAATCACCATGAATCTGTTACACGAAACACAAATAAGCAACAAGATGCCTAGGTTTTCCACAAGGAAACTCTAGGCTAAAATCCCTCAAATGAATGAGGGAGAAAAGTAATAGCCTTGGTGAAGAGGTAGATCTCGGCCTTCTCCTTCAATTAACATGATAATGAATAGATAGGTGAGATATATCCATATGGGATGGTGGAGATCATACTTTTTGAATAGAGATTTAGAATAACACCAATGCATGCTTTTTAAGGTCTAAACCATCAATAGTAATTTCATATGTCTCACACGAACATAAGAAACAAGGTTCAACATAAAGAAACAACACAAAGAAAATAGTTCAACACAAATTTAAATAGACACAGGTTCTCAATAAATGATAAAAGCATATGCTTGTGCCCGACCCTTGCAAATCCCGCAACCTTACTAGAGTAACTCTCCCCCTTTGGCATCAAGACACCAAAAAGGGAAGAAGAGTGATGCTACGTAACTCATAGATCAACCAAAGGCTTCACTGTCCTCGCTTTCCTCATCCCCTTCTCTGTCATACTCGGAGTCCTCTTCATCAACATCTTTAGTTTGATTCCCTTTGTCCACATTGGAAGTGGAAGGCTGAGAGGAGATTTATACGTCATAAACGTATCCATAATTTCTGATGTTCCATGTTGTTTTCATGTTATATGCTACATGTTTCCTTTACACTTTATGCCATTTTTATCAATTTTCTGGGACTAACCTATTGACAAGATGCTACAGAGCACGTTCCTGTTTTTAGTTTCAGAAAAGTTTTTCTGGAAATATTCCCGGAATTGTACGATTCGAAGCCCGAAAGTCTTAGAAAATTTTCACGCACACGGAGTCCAGAGGGGGGCCACAGGGGCCCCACACCATAGGGCGGCGCCCCCCTCTAGCCGCGCCTGGGGGTGGTGTGGGCCCCCTGGCCGCCCACAGATGGTTTCCTCTCGCATATTTATACCTCTCGAGAGGTTAACTCTAAGTACCCGAGACTTTTCCACCAAAAACATCCGCAGCCGCCGTCATCGTCAACCCTAGTTCGGGAGGGTTCTGGAGATCTCCCCGGCACCCTACTGGTAGGGGGAATCATCACCGGAGGGCTCTACACCACCATGTCCGCCTCCGGAATGATGTGTGAGTAATTCATCCTTGGACTACGGGTCCATAGCAGTAGCTAGATGGTTGTTCTCTCCTCTTTATGCCTCATGTTTAGATCTTGTGAGCTGCCCTACATGACCAAGATCATCCTATTGTAATGCTACATGTTGTGTTTGCTGGGATCCGATAAATATTGAATGCTATGTCCAATGATTATCAATCTATCATGTTCTTTTCATGTGTAGATGCTTGTGACTCCAAGAGGGAGTATTTTAATGCTCGATAGTGGGTTCATGCCTCCCTTTCACTCACGCTATAGTGACAAAAATGTAAACGGGTGGGGGGATGTGTTGTTGCCATCAGAGAGAAAACAACAATGTTTTGTCTAAGGATAATTTCATTGTTTACATTAGACACTTTTCTTACTGCAATTATCTGTTGCTTGCAACTTAATACCCAAGGTTTGCTCGGATGACATTCTAAGGGTGGATTATTAGTAGTAGATGCAGTTGGATAACGGTCTATGTATCTTGTTGTAATGCCCGCATGAATTACATAGTAATCATCATGTCATGCATATGCACTACGGTGCAGACTTTATATCTTTCAATTTCCCAGCTGTAATTTGTTTACCCAACATGTTATCTACCTGTTTCGGAGAGACACCACTAGTGAACCATGGACCCCGGTCCATTTTCTTTATATTGATAATACAACCACTGCAATCACTGCTCTCATACTGTTCCTACTGTTTTCCTACTGCCATCATTGTTCTATTTTCATCTACTACAAACAAGTATTGTTTTCCACACCATACGTTTAACCCCTTTGTTTTCAGCAAAACCGGTGAGATTGACAACCTCACTGGTTCGTTTGGGCAAAGTAATTTGATTGTGTTGTGTAGGTTCCACGTTACTTCTGAACCGGTAGTGCGACCTGCCAACATCAGCTGCATCAACCTTCGGAAGTGATTTCTTTATCCTACTGGTCGATTCAACCTTGGTTTTTTTCTGAGAGAAAACTGTCGTTGCGCTCTTCATACCTTCCTCTTGGGGTCCCTCAACGCGTGCAAACCATGCACCATCAAGCTTTTTTCTAGCGCTGTTGCCGGGGAGAAAGAGGATTTCTGCAAGGGGGCCTCTCACTTCCAGTCTCTTTACTTTGTTTTTGTTTTGCTTAGTTTATTTTATTTTGTCTTGTTTGCTTCTCTCTATCAAAAACAAAACAAAAATCTTATTCTAGTTGTTATTTTTATCATGTTTTTAGTCTTGCTAAAATGAGTATTCCTGAAGTTCAGGTTCATTCTTTTTAGCAACAAGGGGGAGAAAGTTTAAAAGATGGTTGGTATAGAATAAGTGATGCTCATTATAGATGTACTAAAAAATATTCTACCTTGATCCTTCTTAGGAATTTTTATGTTGGTATTACTAGCTGGTATATATATGTTCTAGACACTCTTACATGTGGTAATTTTCTGGAAACTCCTAATTTGGAACCTGTAATTTAATTGAAAGTTTAGTTGGAACACCACCTACTAAAGTTGTTAAAACTGAGATCACTTTAGATGATGTTATAAAAAAAGCTGAACTCTATGGAGAAAAATTTGCCAAATTTCCTTGAGAATGCTAACAGAGTTAATGAATCAATAGTAAGTATCAATAAGAGAATTACTATTGTAGATGCTAGCAATATTCATGATAATCAAAATATTAGAATTGGTAAACTAGACGAGGCTATGGAAACTTTAAGTTCAACTTTTTCTTCTCTTAAGTTTAAGAGGTAGAAAACTTTTCTCTACTACTATTAAAAGAGCAAACATATTCTTCCCTAGGTGCTCCCCAAAACACGTACACAGAACAATAAAGCTCAATTTCCACCACATGATTATTCCCACTTGATTAGATCCAACCGTCAATCCAACACACAAAGCCCCACCACAAAGTACGCTTAGCAATTTACACGAGCAGACGAAAACTCTGCCGCAGACGGAACGTTCAGCCTCTCCGCGTTTTTTTTCTCCCGAGTGAAAAGGAAAAAAATATGCCTCACATGATTGCCCATCCTCTCCACGTGAGGGCTTCCATATTCCAGATCGGGATCTCCTTCCAGGCGATCGCCGCCCTACCCTGCCGCAATTCTCCGAGCGACCCCGCCTTTCCACACAACGTCGCCTGATTCCCGATGCCTCGCCTCTGCCTTCCTTCCTCCTCGCGCGCCTCCTTGACGACAGATGGAGAGTGGTCCCTGTGGTCGTGATACAGTGAGGGAACCTTCGCATCTACGTTGTGGATCTGAAGCAGTGCGGCGGACTGCTCAACTCCATACAATTCCTTTGTGATTAGAAGCATCAGCCTCAATTCCATTCAGCATTCTCCAGCGTCGACCAGATGTTTCTCACAAAGTAAACTATTTCGTTCCCCCGATTTTTTAAAATTTCTTCACTGCATCTATACGAATTTGTGTCGTGTCTGCGATGGCGGATCGATGATTTTCATGGTTTTATGGAGTGTATAGGAACAATACGACCGCAGGGTGAAGACCTTTTGCCTGATGATCGACGGCTCTTCCAGGTCAAGTACACCATTAGGGACATCAAGGTGTTATTCATTTTTTTTAGAAGAGTATTTTAGCCGGCATTATTTTCTTTTGGCTGTAGACCTGCTAGCTATCCAAGCTGATCTGGTGACCGAGGAGGTTCCTAGCAGAGCACCCGTGAGACATAGTGACCATCAAGGTGGTCGGCGTGCTGATGATATTGGTGCTCCCAACTCCCATTGCATGTTCCTAGCATATCCCTGGTGATCGACTCCTAAGCATGAAACTGCCCTATTTTGTTGAGCTCAATGGTCTGTCGGCGGCGACCAACTGGTATGTGAGCTGCTGTCCCAATCAACAATGTTGGTTTACTGAAGTCCAAGGGAGTGCATGAGTAGTGAAAATCCACTAATATTTGATGTCAGATTGACGAATTTCGGTTATTTCAGTATGAACGTCTAGCTGAAGAGTCTTATGTCACATGTTGTTGACCGTTTTGTTTTTGGGTTTAAACTTTATAATAAAATCAGATGCATGTGAAAGTACACAATGGTCAACTAGAGAGGGGGTGAATAGGTGACCTACAAATTTTAATCCTTTTTTACTTTTAGATGGGCTTTAGTAAGTAAACAACTTGGTTATCTAGATGTGCAACTAGGTAGACACCCTATGTGATAAGTAACAAGTATGCAACGGAAGTAAAAGCAAGGCACAAGATAACCACAAGTGAAAAACACGGAGACAAGGATATGTTTCCCGTAGTTCTTTGTTGAAATAAGTACGTCTACATTGGAGAGGTGGGGAGCCACCTAGGCACTCTTCAATAGCACGGCTGTGCGCACCTTGTTCTCCTTGAACTTCTCCGGTGAGGGAGATTCTCGTTTCCACTATGAGGTCGACTTGAAGGCGTTGACCAAACCTTTACAAAGAGGTTGAGGCTACTCCACAAGTGAGATGGAGGCTCTCAACAATCCGAAGCTTCTTGCTACAAGGTGGAAGCTACAAGCACTAGGGTTTCTCTAGGATGACAAAGCAACCAAGAGATTACAAGATCCCAAGGGGTATGGTATGGGAAAAACTTTTTGGCTTGGTAGAAAGGTCGATCTAGGACTCCTCCATGAGATCCTTGAAGGGCATCGGGTTTGGTTGGAGGAGGAGGGAGATCGGGGCGTTTTGAGCTCTTGAACAATGGAGGAGAGAGAGGAATGGACGAAATCGTTGTCTAGAGGGAGAAGACATCTATTTATAGCCTCCTCCAATTTTTGACCGTTGCAGGACAACGGGGCCGGAATATTCTGGTGTTAGGACCGGAAATTTCCAGGGCAGACAGGCCGGATATTTGAAATATCCAGGGGGCGGATTCTTGAATAATCCGGGGCCGGAAATTTCCGGCCAATAATCCGCCCCCATCTCTGCAAGCTGGCAGCAGCACCACGCTGAAATTTCTCTAAGGACCTGGGGGGCGGATATTTTCCCCAGAATATTCTGGGCAAATTTCCGCCCCACATTCTGCGCGCGGGCACCTGCGACTCCTCCAATTTCTGCTAAGGACGTGGGGGCTGGATATTTGCCCCGGAAATTTCCGCCCCTGCTTCTGTGCGCGGGCAGATGGAGTCCAACACTTATTCGTTTGAAGAAATCAAGTGGCCGGAATATTCCGGTGCTGGGGCCGGATATTCCGGGCAATATCCCCCGGAAATTCCGGGGCCACCATCTGAAATCCGGCTGCAGTTTTCTCCTTCTTCAGAAATACTTTGTGAAATTCTCCGAGGATATTATCGTTGATCATATGAGAGACCAGTTATAGACACTTAAACAACATTGTTGGTAGAGGGGATACCCGTGTTGTTATCATCACCAAAACCACTAGAGGGATCATGAGCTTTCAATCTCCCCCTTTTTGGTGAGTGATGACAACACGGGTATTTGCATAGAGATAATCTAACAATGCGATAGAAGGTAAACATCACAGATAGGCATATATAGGAGACATGCCTCCCAATAATATGAGTTCACACAAACGAATCCACGAAACGAGCACAAGTGAAACGAAGTTTAAAAACGCACGAAGAGATAAAGAAATGATAAAAACGAGGAAACCCACCCTAGCTAATCCCCGCGATCTCTAGGTCTTCTCCCCCTTTGGCATCAGGATACCAAGAAGAGAGAAGAATGCACTACGCCCCAAGGAACAAGCTCTAAGCCTGGGTGTCTTCCTCCTCCTTGCTAGCAGTGGAAATGTCCTCATCATCAGCAACATCCAGATCCCAGTCCACATCATGGTTTTTCTAGTTGCGGTAAGGAATCCTTTCAGGACGAGCAGCAGGAACATTGGGAATGTTGAGGGAAATCATGATGGCGCGCTGATTCTCCTGAATGTTGCGGCGCTCAACATAGGCATTGTAGTTCTCCTTGTGGATGCACACATTCATGCATATCACCTTCTCAATGGCACGAACTATCCAGGAGCGCTTCTTGGTACTAGGAGTAGGACGCATGCGAGGATCACGGTGGACCTGACCGGTAGCAACGACATCATGAGCATCCTGCTGAGTGTGAGCACTCTTCTTGTACAACTTCACGTCCTTGTGAGACTCACATTCCATCTCAAGATCCTCACGAAGTTCAGCAGGGTATCGGGACTTGATGAGCTTCATGATGTAGGGAGCATACGGAGGCACTTTGCGGTGGAAGAGAGAGAAGTGGATCTCGTTGAAGATGAAATCCATGACATCAATCTTGTGGCGCTCAGTGTCCTCAAGATTACCCTCAGTGAATGCCAGGAAGGCATGGTGCATGAGGTTCACCAAGCCGCCACGGATCTCATCATTGTTGCCACCACTAGGGGCAATGGTCTCCCTGAACATGCGCAGAAGGATGTCATAGATAGGATAGAGACCCTTTGCAGATCCCACAGTGCCACGAGGACCATACAGCTCAAATTGGGATGCATATCAAACTGTGTCTGTATCAAATTGGGATGTTTATTTATGTTGGTTTGAATTAATTGTAGAGTGCTTGAGGAGAGACAATGAAGAAAGGGAAGATTTTTTCTCTTAGTTAAGTGATGATCTCTTGGATATTAAGAGAAGCCTATTTTCTATTGTAACATATGTCTTCCCGTGTCAACACAATAAATTTAATTGATTCTTGTTAATTGTTGGAGATGACAATAAAATATAATGCATTGTTGGAGATGACAATAAAAGAGAAGATCTTGGAGAGAGCAAATTTCTTCCCGCCCAGGTCTTCCCTCAACTATACCCATAACTAGTTTGGTTGCCCAAAATATGGACACGATTCTTATATATTTCCATATTCCTCTAAAATAAGATTTTATTCCTCTCTAGTACTACCTTCGTCCTAAAATACTAAAAAATTATTGGTAAACTGTTTTGTGCTAAAAACTGTCTTAAATTTTGAAACAGAGAAAGTACATCTATGGATGTTCCAGCGGACTGTTTGGATCACGTGCTGCCGAATTTCGATAAATTTAAGTTCTACTAACTACCAAATCGATACAACGCAATGGCCCATGCCCATGAAATAATAATAATCCGTGTAATAATTGATAAAACGTACATAGGGTGACATTTGTAATAGTCTTAGAATGTTTTTCTATTCGATCAACAACCATTAGTCTCGATTCTTAGGCTTTGTTGCCTTTCTTGTTTTATACTCTTTTTATGATCTTTTTTATTTTATTTTATGTAATATTTATCTTCTCATGTCTCTCCTCTCTCTCGTACCATATATTACCTTCTCATGTCGTTGTAGTCCTCTCACCTTACACCAATCCAATCTCCCAAGCCACGCTCGCTGTTGCACTCTACGACCTCCTCACCGAGCAATCCTTTTCGATTTCTACCGAAGTTGGTGGTACCAGCTTCTTCACTACAAAATTTGACAATTGCATAGTGGTATTGAGTCCGCAACTAGAAATCGATGAAGGGAGAGGGTTCTGGTAATGGGATTGCACAAAATTTACCCAGTTTCGGATCATGCAACAACCTTATAAGGTGAAATACGTGTGTCACCTTATAATGAGAGCATGAAAGAACCGTATGAGCACCTAGAGGGAGCGTGAATAGGTGTTATTCCAAATTTTAATACTTTTTCGATTTAGGCTTGATACAAAAATAAATTCTCTAGATATGCAACTAAGATGAATTTACCTATATGACAAGGATAACACTAAGCAATAAACAAACGACAAGTAAAAGATAAAGGATAGAAGGAACCGGAGTGAAAGCACGCGAAGACAAGGATGCATTCCAAGTTCCTCCCTTTTAGGGGAGTACGTCTCGTTGGAGGGATGTGAGTTTCGCCACAACAGGCTTGCTCAACGCCACTAAGGCCTCACCCTATTCTTCAATGAAGTTCGCCCCAAAGGCGTAGTTCACCTTCCACTATCGAAATCCTTCAAGGCGGAATCCGGAACCTTTAGAGTGAGCCTGGGGCACACACACCCACAATTGAATTGGGGGCTCCCAAAATCACCATGAATCTATTACACGAAACACAAATAAGCAACAAGATACCTAGGTTTTCCACAAGGAAACTCTAGGCTAAAATCCCTCAAATGAATGAGGGAGAAAAGTAATAGCCTTGGTGAAGAGGTAGATCTCGGCCTTCTCCTTCAATCAACATGATAATGAATAGATAGGTGAGATATATCCATATGGGATGGTGGAGATCATACTTTTTGAATAGAGATTTAAAATAACACCAATGCATGCTTTTTAAGGTCTAAACCATCGATAGTAATTTCATATGTCTCACACGAACATAAGAAACAAGGTTCAACATAAAGAAACAACACAAAGAAAATAGTTCAACACAAATTTAAATAGACACAGGTTCTCAATAAATGATAAAAGCATATGCTTGTGCCCGACCCTTGCAAATCCCGCAACCTTACTAGAGTAACTCTCCCCCTTTGGCATCAAGACACCAAAAAGGGAAGAAGAGTGATGCTACGTAACCCATAGATCAACCGAAGGCTTCACTGTCCTCGCTTTCCTCATCCCCTTCTCTGTCACACTCGGAGTCCTCTTCATCAACATCTTTAGTTTGATTCCCTTTGTCCACATTGGAACTGGAAGGCTGAGAGGAGATTGATACGTCATAAACGTATCCATAATTTCTGATGTTCCATGTTGTTTTCATGTTATATGCTACATGTTTCCTTTACACTTTATGCCATTTTTATCAATTTTCTGGGACTAACCTATTGACAAGATGCTACAGAGCACGTTCCTGTTTTTAGTTTCAGAAAAGTTTTTCTGGAAATATTCCCGGAATTGGACGATTCGAAGCCCGAAAGTCTTAGAAAATTTTCACGCACACAGAGTCCAGAGGGGGGCCACAGGGCCCCCACACCATAGGGCGGCGCCCCCCTCTAGCCGCGCCTGGGGGTGGTGTGGGCCCCCTGGCCGCCCACAGATGGTTTCCTCTCGCATATTTATACCTCTCGAGAGGTTAACTCTAAGTACCCGAGCCTTTTCCACCAAAAACATCCGCAACCGCCGTCATCGTCAACCCTAGTTCGGGAGGGTTCTGGAGATCTCCCCGGCACCCTACTGGTAGGGGGAATCATCACCAGAGGGCTCTACACCACCATGTCCGCCTCCGGAATGATGTGTGAGTAATTCATCCTTGGACTACGGGTCCATAGCAGTAGCTAGATGGTTGTTCTCTCCTCTTTATGCCTCATGTTTAGATCTTGTGAGCTGCCCTACATGATCAAGATCATCCTATTGTAATGCTACATGTTGTGTTTGCTGGGATCCGATAAATATTGATTGCTATGTCCAATGATTATCAATCTATCATGTTCTTTTCATGTGTAGATGCTTGTGACTCCAAGAGGTAGTATTTTAATGCTCGATAGTGGGTTCATGCCTCCCTTTCACTCACGCTATAGTGACAGAAATGTAAACGGGTGGGGGGATGTGTTGTTGCCATTAGGGAGAAAACAACAATGTTTTGTCTAAGGATAATTTCATTGTTTACATTAGACACGTTGCTTACTGCAATTATCTGTTGCTTGCAACTTAATACCCAAGGTTTGCTCGGATGACATTCTAAGGGTGGATTATTAGTAGTAGATGCAGTTGGATAACGGTCTATGTATCTTGTTGTAATGCCCGCATGAATTACATAGTAATCATCATGTCATGCATATGCACTACGGTGCAGACTTTATATCTTTCAATTTCCCAGCTGTAATTTGTTTACCCAACATGTTATCTACCTGTTTCGGAGAGACACCACTAGTGAACCATGGACCCCGGTCCATTTCCTTTATATTGATAACACAACCACTGCAATCACTGCTCTCATACTGTTCCTACTGTTTTCCTACTTTCATCATTGTTCTATTTTCATCCACTACAAACAAGTATTGTTTTCCACACCATACGTTTAACCCCTTTGTTTTCAGCAAAACCGGTGAGATTGACAACCTCACTGCTTCGTTTGGGCAAAGTAATTTGATTGTGTTGTGTAGGTTCTACGTTACTTCTGAACCGGTAGTGCGCCCTGCCAACATCAGCTGCATCAACCTTCGGAAGTGATTTCTTTATCCTACTGGTCGATTCAACCTTGGTTTTTTCTGAGAGAAAACTGTCGTTGCGCTCTTCATACCTTCCTCTTGGGGTCCCCCAATGCGTGCAAACCATGCACCATCAAGCTTTTTTCTAGCGCTGTTGCCGGGGAGAAAGAGGATTTCTGCAAGGGGGCCTCTCACTTCCAGTCTCTTTACTTTGTTTTTGTTTTGCTTAGTTTATTTTATTTTGTCTTGTTTGCTTCTCTCTATCAAAAACAAAAAAAAGTTATTATTCTAGTTGTTATTTTTATCATGTTTTTAATCTTGCTAAAATGAGTATTCCTGAAGTTCAGGTTCATTCTTTTAAGCAACAAGGGGGAGAAAGTTTAAAAGATGGTTGGTATAGAATAAGTGATGCTCATTATAGATGTACTAAAAAATATTCTACCTTGATCCTTCTTAGGAATTTTTATGTTAGTATTACTAGCTGGTATATATATATGTTCTAGACACTCTTACAGGTGGTAATTTTCTGGAAACTCCTAATTTGGAAGCCTGTAATTTAGTTGAAAGTTTAGTTGGAACACCACCTACTAAAGTTGTTAACACTGAGATCACTTTAGATGATGTTATAAAAAAGTTGAACTCTATGGAGAAAAATTTGCCAAATTTCCTTGAGAATGCTAACAGAGTTAATGAATCAATAGTAAGTATCAATAAGAGAATTACTGTTGTAGAGGCTAGCAATATCCATGATAATCAAAACATTAGGATTCGTAAACTAGAGGAGGCTATGGAAACTTTAAGTTCAACTTTTTATTCTCTTAAGTTTAAGAGGGAGAAAACTTTTCTCTAGTACTATTAAAAGAGCAAACATATTCTTCCCTAGGTGCACCCCAAAACACGTACACAGAACAATAAAGCTCAATTTCCACCACACGATTATTCTCACTTGATTAGATACAACCTCAATCCAACACACAAAGCCCCACCACAAAGTACGCTTAGAAATTTACACGAGCAGACGAAAACTCTGCCACAGACGGAACGTTCAGCCTCTCCGCGGTTTTTTTTCTCCCGAGTGAAAAGGAAAAAAAGGCCTCACATGATTGCCAATCCTCTCCACGTGAGGGCTTCCATATTCCAGATCGGGATATCCTTCTAGGCGATCGCCGCTCTACCCTGCCGCAATTCTCCACGTGACCCCGCCTTTCCACACAACGTCGCCTGATTCCCAATGCCTTGCCTCTGCCTTCCTTCCTCCTTGCGCGCCTCCTTGACGACAGATGGAGAGTGGTCCCTGTGGTCGTGATACAGTGAGGGAACCTTCGCATCTACGTCGTGGATCTGAAGCAGTGCGGCGGACTGCTCAACTCCATACAACTCCTTTGTGATTAGAAGCATCCGTCTCAATTCCATTCAGCATTGTCCATCGTCGACCAGATGTTTCTCACAAACTAAACGATTTCATTCTCCCGATTTTTCAAAATTTCTTCACTGCATCTATACGAATTTGTGTCGTTTCTGCGACGGCGGATCGATGATTTTCTTAGTTTTATGGAGAGTATAGGAGCAATACGACCGCGGGGTGAACACCTTTTGCCTGATGACCGACGGCTCTTCCAGGTCAAGTACACCATTAGGGACATCAAGGTGCTATTGATTTTTTTAGAAGACTATTTCAGCCGACATTATTTTCTTTTGGCTGTAGACCTGCTAGCTATCCAAGCTGATCTGGTGACCGAGGAGGTGCCTAGTAGAGCACCCGTGCCACATAGTGACCATCAAGGTGGTCGGCGTGCTGATGATATTGGTGCTCCCAACTCCCATTGCGTGTTCCTAGCATATCCCTGGTGATCGACTCCTAAGCATGAAACTTCCCTGTTTTGATGAGCTCAATGGTCTGTCGGCGGCGACCAACTGGTATGTGAGTTGCTGTCCCAATCAACCATGTTGGTTTACTGAAGTCCAAGGGAGTGCATGAGTAGTGAAAATCCACTAATATTTAATGTCAGATTGACGAATTTCAATTATTTCAGTATGAACGTCTAGCTGAAGAGTCTTATGTCACCTGTTGTTGACCATTTTGTCTTTGGGTTTAGAACTTTATAATAAAAATCATATGCATGTGAAAGTACACAATGGTCAACTAGAGGGGAGGGGGTGAGCAGGTGACCTACAAATTTTAATCCTTTTTCACTTTTAGATGGGCTTTAGTAAGTAAACAACTTGATTATCTAGATGTGCAACTAGGTAGACACCCTATGTGATAAGCAACAAGTATGCAACGGAAGTAAAAGCAAGGCACAAGATAACCACAAGTGAAAAACATGGAGACAAGGATATGTTTCCCGTAGTTTATTGTTGAAAGAAGTACGTCTACGTTGGAGAGGTGCGGAGCCACCTAGGCACTCCTCAATAGCACGGTTGTGCGCACCTTGTTCTCCTTGAGCATGTCCGGTGAGGGAGATTCTCGTTTCCACTATGAGGTCAACTTGAAGACGTTGACCAAACCTTTGCAAAGGGGTTGAGGCTACTCCACAAGTGAGATGGAGGCTCTCAACAATCCGAAGCTTCTTGCTACAAGGTGGAAGCTACAAGCACTAGGGTTTCTCTAGGATGACTAAGCAACCAAGAGATTACAAGATCCCAAGGGGTATGGTATGGGAAAACACTTTTTGTCTTGGTAGAAAGGTAGATCTACGACTCCTCCATGAGATCCTTGAAGGGCATCGAGTTTGGTTGGAGGAGGAGGGAGATCGGGGCGTTTTGAGCTCTTGAACAATGGAGGAGAGAGAGAAATGGAGAAACTCGCTGTCTAGAGGAAGAATAGATCTATTTATAGCCTCCTCCAATTTCTAACCGTTGTAGGACACCAGGGCCGGAATATTCTGGGGTTAGGACCGGAAATTTCCGGGGCAGACAGACCGGATATTTGAAATATCCAGGGGCGGATTTTTGAATAATCCGGGGCCGGAAATTTCCGCCCAATAATCCGCCCCCATCTTTGCAAGCGGGCAGCAGCACCACGCTGAAATTTCTCTAAGGACCTGGGGGCCGGATATTTGCCCCGGAATATTCCGGGAAAATTTCCGCCCCACCTTCTGCGCGCGGGCACCTGCGACTCCTCCAATTTCTGCTAAGGTCGTGGCCGCCGGATATTTGCCCCGGAAATTTCCGGGAAAATTTCCGCCCCTGCTTCTGTGCGCGGCCAGATGGAGTCCAGCACTTAGTCGTTTGAATAAATCAAGGGGCCGGAATATTCTAGTGCTGGGGCCGGATATTCCGGCCAATATCCCCCCAGAAATTCCGGGGCCACCACCTGAAAAATCCGGCTGCAGTTTTCTCCTTCTTCAGAAATCCTTTGTGAAATTCTCCGAGGATATTATCGTTGATCATATTAGAGACCAGTTGTAGACACTTAAACAACATTGTTAGTAGAGGAGATACCCGTGTTGTTATCATCACCAAAACCATTAGAGGGATCATGAGCTTTCAAACTCCCCCTTTTTGGTGAGTGATGACAACACGGGTATTTGCATAGAGATAATCTAACAATGCGATAGAAGGTAAACATCACAGATAGGCATATATAGGAGACATGCCTCCCAATAATATGAGTTCACACAAACGAATCCACAAAACGAGCACGAGTGAAACGAAGTTCAAAAACGCACGAAGAGATAAAGAAATGATAAAAACGAGGAAACCCACCCTAGCAAATCCCCACGATCTCTAGATCTTCTCCCCCTTTGGCATCAGGATACCAAGAAGGGAGAAGAATGCACTACGCCCCAAGGAACAAGCTCTAAGCCTGGGTGTCTTCCTCCTCCTCGCTAGCAGTGGCAATGTCATCATCATCAGCAACATCCAGATCCCAGTCCACATCATGGTTGTTCTAGTTGCGGTAAGGAATCCTTTCAGGAAGAGAAGTAGGAACATTGGGAATGTTGAGGGCAATCATGATGGCGCGCTGATTCTCCTGAATGTTGCGGCTCTCAACATAGGCATTGTAGTTCTCCTTGTGGATGCACACATTCATGCACATCACCTTCTCAATGGCACGAACTATCCAGGAGCGCTTCTTGGTACCAGGAGGAGTAGGACGCATGCGAGGATCACGGTGGCCCTGACCGGTAGCACCAACATCATGAGCAGCCTGCTGAGTGTGAGCACTCTTCTTGTACAGCTTCACGTCCTTGTGCGACTCACATTCCATATCAAGATCCTCACGAAGTTCAGCAGGGTATCGGGACTTGATGAGCTTCATGATGTAGGAAGCATACGGAGGCACTTTGCGGTGGAAGAGAGCGAAGTGGATCTCGTTGAAGATGAAATCCATCACATCAATCTTGTGGCGCTCAGTGTCCTCAAGATTACCCTCAGTGAATGTCAGGAAGGCATGGTGCATGAGGTTCACCAAGCCGCCACGGATCTCATCATTGTTGCAACCACTTGGGGCAATGGTCTCCCTGAACATACGCCGAAGGATGTCATAGATAGGATAGAGACCCTTTGCAGATCCCACAGTGCCACGAGGACCATACAGCTCAATCATCTTCTTCTTCTCATACTCCATCCCGTGAATGTGCATGCGAGTACCCTGAGGAACATTGAGGCCAGCAAAAGGGTATCGAAGCTCAGCGGCAAAGTCATGGAATGTGGCTGTGAGCAATACCAATCTCCTCAGACTCATCAAATACCAGGGTGGCGAAGAACTGCTGGATGAAGGTGGTATTGTAGGAGCATTGGGTCTCCATGAGATGGCGCAGTCCCAGAAGCTCAGCAAGATTGACAGAGTTGTTGAAATACGCAGGGTTGGAAGCCATGTGGGAAAAGTTGATGTATTTCATTGGGCAGATAGGCTTGCTCATCACAGTGTAGACTTGCTTGAATAGAGTTTCCTGCTCAGCATGCGAGAAGCAATAATCAATGGTTGGGTCTTGACGACCCTCTGTGTACCAGGCCTTGGCGCGCCATGCCTTGAACTCAGCGACAGACATGGTGGCCACGTTGAGAACAGTCTTTCCCTGTTGCCTGCTGGCCCTACGAGTTGCCCTGTCAGCGTTGCGCTCCCTCTCATAGGCTTGCTCCTCATCACGCTGGCGGCGACGAGTCTCAACCTCGTCAACAAACACGCCCTCATCATCCTCTCTTAAATTGTGCCACCTCTTGCGAGAGCTAGTCACCTTGGTGGGCCTAGATCTTGAACTATCTACGAGAAAAGCAAAAGAAACTGCAAAGAAAAACAACAAAACATCAAAAGGGGCTCACAACTTAGAAGAGTGGAATATGATATCTCTGTTAAAGATCCAGGGCAGGCCGGATATTTCGGCCACTGACGAAATTTTCGGGGGGGGGGGGGGGCGGAAATTCCGGCCTCGGAGGCGGAAATTCGCATTAGGGCTGAAAATCTAGGCCTGCCACGAATCTAAAACAACAAAGTGGAGCGATGGGGGGAGGGGGACAATAGGAGATACATAGGACTAGTAGACGGTCGTTCCACCCCAAAACTCTTAGACGATGAAGGAAACGAGATCTAATCGTCCGACAACCCTAGATTACGGAAAAAACATGGCACATACCGGGATCCATGGGGGTGAGTCACGGGTGTGTGGTCTCTTGATCCGCAAAGGGGAGCCGGAGGACGGAGAAGGGAGGCGAGAGGGCCTCCCGGGGAGCTCGGAGGCGGCGGCTGCGGTTGGGGGCGGAGTGGAGGTGAGGGGAGGGGAAAAGGATCTGGAGACTCCCCTCCCGTCGCTTATTTATAGCCCCCATTCCTGGAAAATCTCGAGCCCCCGAAATTTCCGGGGCATAAGACACGGAATATTCCGGCCCCCGGATATTTGCGCCGGAAATTTCCGTCCAAAATTCTGGTGTGCCTTTTGTGAGCAGGCACAGGGAAATGGGGGGAAAATTTCAGAGGCAAATATCAGGGGTCCGGAAATTTCCGGGCCTTAGGCCGGAATTTCCGGGGTTCCCGCACCCACCGAGTTATTGAGAAATAGAATAAAAGATGTGAGCCACCAAAATAGCGAGAAAAACCACGACAGTGAGCAAACACACGCACAAAAACGAGAAATAGCAAACGAGACAAACAACATAATCAAAGAGGAAAAATGTTGGTGGCCAAAGCCACCATGTTTGAGTGTATACCAAGGAGCCGCAAAGATATATCTTGGTCCCAAAAGTATGACTCACGTTGAAGCACAATAAGTCACATAATGACTAGATATGCATGAAGTTTTGATTGTTTGGCGCACGATAGGAGGAGTGTTGGTTCATGAGTTGAAATACGCTCCCCATATGTCGATGCCTACATCTAAACTTAGATAACATGTGTAGTGGGGGTACATATGTAAGGGTTAAGTGAAGTTAGACGCATCGATCACATTTAGTTCATTCCGCAAACCCCGAAACCTTGGTTCATCAAGGGCCTTCGTGAAGATATCCGCAAGTTGATCCTTCGTCGGCACATAGGAGAGATCAATATCGCCCTTCTCAACATGATCCTGAATGAAGTGATGTCGAATTTCAATGTGCTTCGTCTTGGAGTGAAGAACGGGGTTGTAGGCGATCTTGATAGCACTCTCATTGCCGCACAAGAGGGGGACCTTGTCGAAGTCGATACCATAATCTTGCAAAGTTTGCCGCATCCATAGCAATTGAGCACAACAACTAGCCGCGGAGATGTACTCGGCCTCGGTGGTGGAGAGGGCGATGCAATTTTGCTTCTTGGAAGACAAACAAACCAATGAGCGACCAAGAAATTGACAACCACCGGATGTAGACTTCCTATCCGTCTTCTCGCCCGCATAGTCCGCATCCGAGTATCCAATGAGCTGAAAGCTTGAACCCTTGGGAAACCAAAGACCAAAGTTTGCGGTATGAACCAAATAGCGAAAGATGCGCTTAACCGCTTCAAAGTGACTTTGCCTCGGAGAGGATTGAAACCTTCCACATTTACCTACGCTATACATGATATCGGGTCTAGATGCACAAAGGTAGAGCCAAGAGCCAATCATGGAGCGGTATACCTTTTGATCTTCCTCTTTACCATTTGGGTCGGGTTTCAAGTCAATAGTCGTGGACATGGGAGTTTTCATAGGCTTGGCATCATGCATGTTGAATCGCTTAAGCATGTCTTGAGTATACTTGGCTTGCTTGATGAACGTGTGAAAGATCATCTTCCGTTTTGATAATTAAATGACAACATACCTATTGGACTAATGTTTGTTTGATACATGAAAATGCCCAGGTTCATCAAGTATACAAATTCTGTGGGATACAAATTTGGTTGCAATGAAAAGAGCTAGAAGAGAGAAATCCGAGAAGGCAAATTTGCATGCAGCGGAGGCTCTGGTGAAACCACCGGAACCTCCGCCCAGCCTCTGTTGCGGGTCCGGTGCGGGGTCCGCCAAACCACCCTCTGGTGCATACGAGCGGAGGCCAGAGCGAAACCTCCGGTGGACCTCCGGTGGGCAGAGTCTCCGGTGAATCCACCGTAGCCTCCGTCATCTCCACTGGCCCTCTAAGGGGTTAGCCTCCGGTGCGCTTCCGGTGGAGGATCCGCCAAAATGGTTCTCTGTTGGATAAGAGCGGATCGTCCAGCGGAACCTCCGGTGCGCCTCCGGTGGGCGGAGGCTCCGGTGAATCCACCGGAGGCTCCACCCTCTCAACTGGCGCGCTGGCGCGGTTGGCCTCCGGTGCGCTTCCGGTGGTACCTCCGCTAAAAGAGGGCTCTGTTGGATACGAGCGGAGGCTCCACCGGAACCTCCGGTGCAGCTCCGGTGGGCGGAGCCTCCGCCATATCCACCGGACCCTCCGCCCCTTTGGCCCAAGCAAAAACAGATCTGGGCTGCGCGCCTGCACACAGAAGAAGGCCACCGGAGCCTCCGGTGCAACTGGGACTCCTCAACTGCCACTTGTGGGAAGGGGTATAAATACCCCTTCCCCTTCCTCATAAATGCCAAGCTTTTTCCCACTCTCCCTCCTAGCCATTAATGAAAGCTTCACCCACCTAGATCTCCCTCTCCGTCCTCCCACTCACTCCCATACTTTGTGGAAAGCTAGAGGAGACCTAGATCCACACTTCCACCAAAGGAATTTCAAATCCATCCACCACAACCTAGTGGATCTAGAATCCTACTTGAGGCTTAGAAACCTTAGTAGATCTTGTGCTTGTAGCTTCCACTTTGTTGCAAGAAGCTTCGGATTGCTTGAGAGCCTCCATCCATCTTGTGGAGTGACCTCGAGCTTGTGTAAAGGTTTGGTTAACGCCTTCAAGTTGACCTCATAGTGGAAACGAGAATCTCCCTCACCGGAGAAGCTCAAGGAGAATAAGGTGTGCACAACCGTGCTATTGAGGAGTGCCTAGATGGCTCCCCACCTCTCCAATGTAGACGTACTTCTCATTGAGAAGGAACTACGGGAATCATATCCTTGTCTCCTTGTTTACACTTGTGGTTTATCTTGTTACCTTTCGTTTTACTTCCGTTGCGTATATTATCTTGTCCACATAGGTTGCTCACCTAGATGCACATCTAGAGAAGCTTATCTTATCTTTCTTAGCCCCACTAAAAGGAAAAGAAAAATTGGTAGTCAACCTATTCACCCCCCCTCTAGTTGACCATAGTGCACTTTCAATTGGTATAAGAACCCCGGCTCTTGCTAAGGGCTTAACCGCCCAAGAGTATAATGGTCAATGAAAATGCCCTCGAAAGTTCTAATGCGGAAATCGACAAAATGGCCGACACTATATCTAACCTACAAGAAACGGTTGGAACCATCCAAACCGAATTGTCCAAGGTTAGCTCTAGTGTTAGTTCGGAGGTTTCTAGCATAAAGAAAATGATGGAGGCCTTGATGGGGAAAACCAAGGAGTCCGAAGAACCACCTCTCACCGCCAATGATGTTAGCTCGGATGAATAGTCTCTCCCGGACATCGCCAAAATGGAAGCTAACATTGCTTTAGCTAAGGCGAAAGCCAAAGCAAAAGCCGATAAAAAGGCAAAGAGCGATGGGAGCTCTGAAGGCTCCAAGTCTCAATCGGCTAACGGTTCGGGGTATCACTCTAAAGTTCCACCACCTCCCAATTATGACTCTATCCATCCCATTGCCACAATGCCACACATGGTTAATGTTGGAGTTCCTCCCATGCTTAACACTAATGAATTTTCATCTTGGAAGTTCGATATGGAGTCTCATATTTCAGGATCTTGCACCGCTTTGTGGAGAAGCATTCTCCATGGATTTCACCCTCATGATCCAAGCAACTTGACTCCAAGAGAAGGTGTGGAATTTCAACTCAACAAGAACGCTCTTGTCACTATCCAAAAGGCTCTCTCAAGAGAACATCTTGAACACATCCGCGGTATCAAGACCGCCAAGGAGGCTTGGGATAAACTTGACACCTTGTTCCAAGGCAATGCTAGCATCCAATCATCCAAGTATGATGTTGCTCTTGACAAGTCCGAGAACTTCGTTATGCTTGAAGACGAAAGTCCCGAGGAGGTATATAGAAGAGTTGCCACCCTTGGCAATCAATTAAGGTATTTTGGAAAAGAGGAAATCTCCGATGAGTGGATCAAGAGGAAGTTTGTCAAGGCAATAACTCCATTCGAGAAGAACCTCGCCACAAACATTCGAACAAGATCCGACTACAACTCCCTCAACTCCATTGGTGTTCTTAGTGAGTTCATAGCCATATCCCTATCTCACAAGAGCGCGGATGATGCTCTTGCTCGCTCAAGAGGAGTTGGAAAGTCTCCAAACCTCGCCTTGAAGTCTAAGGCAATTGCTAAGATATAAGAAGTGGATGAGGATGATGATGATGAGGAGGACTATGAAGATACATACAAAGGTTCTCATAAGTGCATCGCTCTTGCCATGCACGGTTATTGGAAGAGATGGGAGGCTCACAAGGCCGGTGCCCCTAGACCTTCAAGAAATAAGATCTTTAGGAAGAAGGGGGAGCGGCCAAGGACATGCTTCAATTGTGGAAGTGCGAACCATTTCGTCAAGGAGTGTCCTTTTGAGCCAAGAGAAGAAAATGAAGGGAAGCTTGTTCGCAAGGATAAGAACAAAGCTCCACAAAACAAGAATCTCGCAAGGAGAGTCCCAAGGGCTCTATATGTTCAAGAAGGCCCCACATTGGAACCTTACTTCTCCGGAGATGAAGGAGAAGATGAAGTTGTAGGTGTTGCCCATGTCGCCATAGCTATGACTTCCTCTTCATCGGTCTCTCTATTTGAATCCCCCAATGAGAAGGCATGGATCCGACCTACATGTCTCATGGCAAAAGCCACCGCGGTAATATCTTCCACCTCCAAGTCTATTACCACTAGTTCCCCCTCACTATTGGATTGCGTTGAAAACATTGTTGATGACGAGGAGGCTAAGAATCTAGGCTCTTGGTTATGTAGTCTTGAAGGTGAAACTAAAGAAAAGGTAAAGGCCCTCTTAAGGCAACTTGATGATGCTAACTCCCTCATAGATGAGAAGGAGGAAATCATCATGACCTTGGAAAGTCATAGTGGTAGCCGCGACAATCATGACGATGAGCTTGTCAAAGCTCTTGAGAAAGAGAGATCCATGAGAGCCACTCTCGAAGAGAGACTATCTAGTCTACAAGAGACTTATGCTATTAGTGTTTCCAAGCTTAGGAAAGATAATGAGAAATCTCTTGCTTTACTTAAGATATTTGAAGAAGAAGAGTTGAATCTAGGAATAGCTCATGAGAAACTTGTTGAGAATCATGAAAAACTAGAAAAGGAGTTCATGTCTCTTAAAGAAATTCATGACAAACTCACCAAGTCTCGAAATAAGCTTCTAGCTCAACAATCTAATAAGAAAGTTGCATATTCATCTAATAGCATTGTTATCATGCCTACCTCTTGCACTACGACTAACATTGTAGGAAGAGAGAAAATTCTCAATGATGCCATAAGCTCTCAAGGAGCCAAGAAAGGGAAAGAAGGACTTGGCTTTGTTTCCAAGTCAAAGAAGAAATCCAAGAATGTCATTCTCCCTCTCAAAATGTTGTATTTGTAAAAGAGGGAGAGGTGACCAAGGAGAAGGACACCAACGCCATTGTGGGTGGTGACACCTTTAGGGGGAGCATCACTCACAATGACTTCGCCGGAAAATATAACCCATCTTATGTTCTTATGAAATCTAGAGATGGACATGTTTATGCTAAATATGTTGGTACTTCTTATGGTGATAATTATCATTGGACTATTTGGGTTCCTAAGACCCTTGTTACTAACAAAAGAGGACCCATTGAAGGATGAGTACCTAAATCAAGAAATTGATCTCTTGTAGGGAAGTGCTTCCGGGGCAGGTAGATGGACAGTGGATAGTGGTGCATCCCAACATATGACCGGAAGCTATGACACAATGAGTAATATTGAACCTCCATTACCTCATCTCAATTGCGTTAATATTGGTGACAAGTCCGAGCTTAAGGTATTGGGACGAGGCAAGGTGGCTATCTCAAGTGATTTATCAATTGCGAATGTTCTCCTTGTTGAGTCCCTTGGTTATAACTTGATGTCCGTTCTTCAAGTTGCAAATTGTGGCTTTACCTCTTTCTTTAATAAAGATAATGTGATTGTCACTTGGGAAAGAACTCTTAAAGTAGCCTTTGTTGGGTTTGTCGAGAACGGCATCTATGTAGTGGACTTCTCTAAAGGAGACACGTGTGCCGCGACATGCCTAATGGCTAAAGTTGATGTGGGTGGCTTTGGCATCGCCGGTTAGCCCACACCAACATGAGAATGTTGCATGACCTTCAAAGTGGCAATCATGTTTTAGGACTAACCAAGGCTAAGTTTGCTAAAGATCGTGTGTGTAGCTCTTGTGCCTTTGGGAAGCAACATGGAGAACTTCACCCAACCAAGACTACTATCTCCACTACAAGAATTCTCGAGCTCATTCACTTAGATCTATTTGGTCCACTATCTTATGATAGTCTCGGAGGAAAGAAGTATTGCTTGGTGATTGTGGATGATTATTCAAGATATTGTTGGGTATATTTCTTCAAGAGGAAAAGTGAACCTCAAAAGAGAGTCATCGAGTTCATCACGCTAGTGGAGCGGCAACACAATGCTACCATATTGGCCATCCGGAGTGATAATGGCTCGGATTTCAAGAACTACACTGTTGAGGGTTTTCTTAGTGAAGAAGGCATTTCTCATCAATATTCCACTCCTTATTGAAGAAGGCATTGCTCAACAAAATGATATTGCGGAGAGAAAGAACCGAACTTTGATGGATGCGGCTAGGACCATGATTGTGGAGTTCTCTTCTCCCTATAAATTTTGAGCTGAAGCCGTCTCCACCGCATGTCATGCTACCAACCGGTTATATCTTAGCAAGATATTGAACAAGACTCCCTATGAGATTCTCACGGGCAAGAAACCGGATGTATCTTACTTCAAGGTTTCGGTTGCAAGTGCTTCATTCGCAAGAAAGGTAAACGGTTGTAAAAATTTGAGACCAAATCTTATGAGGGTATCTTTGTTGGCTATTCCACAAACGCTCACGCCTATAGAGTCTACAACAAGTCCATCGGACAAGTTGAAGAAGCTATAGACGTGGTGTTTGATGAGGATAACGGCTCCCAAGGGGGCGTATAGATCATGGTGTTGTAGGAGATGCAATTCCTCCCATCTTCATAAGAAGAATGGGGATTGGTGAAATAATCCCCATTGAGGCTTATCGGATGACGGAGGGAGAAGGACTATGCCCCACTCAAGTGGAGCCATTGACTACACCCATTGATGATCAAGCTACTCAACAAGATGCACCAAGCCCTCAAGCTAATGATCAAGGTCAAGCAAGTGATCAAGGTCAAGATCATGATCAAGGCAAAACTTCTCATCAAAGCCATGATCAAAGTCCCATCATTGTTGAGAGAGGTCAACCTAGTGGTGATCCTTCACCCACTAATGATCAAGGCCGAGATGAAGATGGACATGTCTCCGATGAAGAAGGTGATTCTCAAGCAATATCCAAAGAATCTTTGGAGGAGATACTAGCTCGTAGAGCAAATAGAAGGCTAGAGAATCTTGAACGAGTGGGTCACATGGAGGACAAGATTCTTTGGCAAGTTCGTGGAAGAGTGGTCACTAGGAGGCAATTGGCGGATTTTAGCAAGGCTCATGCTTTTGTCTCTTTCATTGAACCCAAGAAGGTCTATGAAGCACTCGAATATAAAGATTGGCTTGAAGCCATGCATGATGAACTCAATAATTACGAGCGCAACAAAGTGTGGAAACTAGTCCCAAGATCCAAGGATTGCAAAAATATTATTGGCACCAAATGGGTGTTCAAGAACAAGCAAGACAGAGATGGTATTGTCATTCGCAACAAGGCAAGATTGGTGGCTCAAGGTTTTTCCCAAGTCAAAGGTATTGACTTCGGTGAAACCTTTGCCCCCGTAGCTCGTCTTGAATCCATTCGCATCTTACTTGCTTATGCATCTCATCATAATTTCAAGTTACAACAAATGGATGTTAAGAGTGCTTTCCTCAATGATCCCATAAATGAGTTAGTATATGTCAAGCAACCTCTGGGTTTCGAGGATCCCAACCACCCCGATCATGTCTATAAACTCGATAAGGCGCTCTATGGACTTAAACAAGCTCCACGTGCGTGGTATGAGCACCTTAAAGAGTTTCTAGTGGATCGTGGGTTTAATGTTGGTTTAATCGATCCCCCCTCTTTACCAAGACGGTTGGAGGTGACTTGTTCATATGCCAACTCTATGTGGATGACATCATTTTTGGGTCTACTAACACCTTGTTCAATGAGGAGTTTTGCAAGCTTATGACCGATAGGTTTGAGATGTCTATGATGGGAGAGTTGGAGTTCTTCCTTGGCTTTGAAGTGAATCAATATCATGAATAAACCTTCATCAAACAAGCCAAATACACTCAAGACATGCTCAAGAGATTTAATATGCATGAAGCCAAGCCTATGAAGACTCCCATGTCCACGACCATAGACTTGAAACCCGACCCCAACGGTAAAGAGGTAGATCAAAAGGTATACCGCTGCATGATTGGCTCTTTGCTCTACCTTTGTGCATCTAGACCAGATATCATGTATAGCGTAGGTAAATGTGCAAGGTTTCAAGCCTCCCCGAGGCAAAGTCATTTGGAAGCGGTGAAACGAATCTTTCGAATATTTAGTTCATACCCCAAACTTTGGTCTTTGGTATCCCAAGGGTTCAAGCTTTCAGATCATTGGATATTCGGATGCGGATTATGCGGGAGAGAATACGGATATGAAGTCCACATCCTGGGGTTGCCAATTCCTTGGCCGTTCCTTAGTATGTTGGTCTTCCAAGAAGCAGAATTGCATTGATCTTTCCACCACCGAGGCCGAATATATCTCCGCGGCTAGTTGTTGTGCTCAATTACTTTGGATGAGGCAAACCTTGAAGGACTATGGTATTCACTTTGAAAAGGTGCCTCTTCTTTGTGATAATGAGAGTGCTATCAAGATCGCCTACAACCCCGTTCTTCACTCCAAGACGAAGCACATTGAGATCCGTCATCACTTCATTCGGGATCATGTTGAGAAAGGTGATATTGATCTCTCATATGTTCCCACCAAGGATCAACTTGCCGATATCTTCACGAAGGCCCTTGATGAACCAAGATTTCGAGCTTTGAGAAATGAACTAAATGTCACAGATTCTTCCAACTTCACTTGAAACCTTGCATATGTACCTTCATTATGCATGCTATTAGGTGTGGATGTAGGCATGGATATAGGGGGAGCGTTACTCAACTCATGAGTACACACTCCTCTTATTATGAGAAAATCAATTCATCATTGCATATCTAGTCAATTTGTGACTTATTGTGCTTAATTGTGAGTAGTATTTTTTGGACCCAAGGTATATCTCCGCGGTGCCAAAGTACACACTCAAATATGGTGGCTTCGGCCACCGACCTTTGGTATTTTTGGCTATTTCACGCGTATCATACTTCCCCCTTGACAACTCGTGCGGGTTCAGTTTTCTATCTTTTTGCATCTTGCGAACCCCTTCGAGTAATGTCTCTCGTATATCAGTGACTAATTTCCAACCCAAGCTTCCTTTGCCCAAAACCTTATTCCATTCTTAATTCTCTTGTTTACATGATCTTGGAGCGCAAAAACTTGGTCGGGTGGAGGCTCTGGTGAAACCACCGGAGGCTCCGCTGCCCATGTCCACCGGATCCCACCTGAGGCTCCGCTGGCGCAAATTGCTCAGCGGGCCATATTTTGGTGGGCTGTTTGGACAAGGGGCGGAGGCTCCGGTGCAACCACTGGAGGCTCCGCTGGGTATGGAGCGGAGGCTCCGCCCGAGGCGGTTCTGCGGGATGAGTTCCAGGGCGAGCGGCGGTCAACGAGATCCAATCTCATTTCCCCCACTCGCCCTCCCTCTTCTCCCTCACAACCGCCGCCGCCTCCAAGGTCTCCGCCGCCGGATCTGGGTGCTCCACCGCCGGGAGCCCTCCTCCTTTCCTTGGGATCATCCCGGGATCTTCTTCCTCCTTCCTTTCCACCATGGATGATGCGGGTATGTGCTCTCTCTCTCTCATCTAGTTGATGGATGGGGATGCATAAGAGATCCATGTTCTTAACATCTAGATGTGTGGATTTGGAGTTTTGGGGGTAGGAGATCACGAGTACAAACCCTAGCAACCTAGATAGTGCGTATTAGGCTTGAATCGTTGCGGTTTTAGGGTGGATTCGTCGTATGCCCTAACCCTAGTTATTCAACCCTAATACCATCTATATCTTTGTTCCTTGGATTTGTGCGTCTTTATAAACTTGAGCATTCCCTTTTCTTCATGCTATCCTTGCTATTCCTTTCTTAGATGCTTCCGGCTCCAAAGGCAAGGGCACTCGTTACAAGAGAACGGGTCGTTGCAAGGCTCCTAGGGTCGATGAGTTCGAAGAAACTCTGGACCCATCTCAGCCCAAGCCCAAGAGATTTCCGGCTACCGAGAAGATGTTGTCTCGTAAGGAGAAGACCGCTTCCAAGATGTCTGAGGAGGCATTCTTGAAAGAACGTCGCGAGAACCCGTATGTCATTGACCGCGACCGCTTGATGCCACAGTTCCGGGGTAAGGATGCTCGCTTCCACACTAAATTTTAGAGCCAAATCTACCATGAGATCTTTATGAGGAAGCCCAAGGAGAATGTTGCTCCTCAACATGCAATTAATTTTGGGCATATGGAAAGGAACCCCAACTATTTTGGGGAGGAACTTGAGCTTGTTGAGAAGTTTGGACTTTCTCCCATCATGAGTGTCCAGCAAGACTATGATGAAGATCTCGTTTGTCAGTTCTTGGCCACAGTGCATCTCGCCAATGAGACCGAGCATAATCTTATTTGGATGACACAGGGCAGGCAGCTGACAATCAAGTGGTCTGAGGTTGGAATCATTCTTGGAGGATACCCTGATTTTGGACCGTTTGCAGGTGGTGAGGAGTTCGACAATGGTTGGTTCCGTGTTCACTACATCAACACTACATCTCTTCCAAGGATCAACTCACCCCTCCGTACCACTGGAAGAAATTCGTTGTTGGGTTTGTCAAAGGTCTCTATCCCACTTATGATATCATGCTCTGCATCTATCGAGAGACCATCAACCCTAAGACGGGAAATGTTGATGAGATCCAAGGCTTTCTGAAGAATCTCATGCTCCTCACTCACCAGAAGCGGCTTGCCGGTTCCACTCAGAAGCTCGATGTGCTTGACTATATATGGAATGAGCTTTGACACGTGGTTATCAACCGCAAGAATTCTTGCTTTGGGCCTTTCATTATGAAGATCATCTTGCATGTGTGGGAGGCAAGTTCCCGAATGAACCATTTGATGATGCTAATTAGATCCCTCACATGGAGAAGAAACTCCTCATGAAGGACCATACCGAGCCCCTGTGCATCCCACTCCAGCTCCTCGCAAGAACAAGGCCAAACCTCGTGTCATCATTGATGACGAAGAAGAAGAGGCCGGTCCCTCTCGCCCTCCTCCTTCTGACAAATCCTTCAAGTGGCTGGCTAGGGCACTCAAAAAGGTTTTCAAATTGAACAAAAAGATTGAGCAGCGTCAATGGGAATCCCATTACGACAAGGAGCTCAAGCACCGCAATGCAGCCCAGGCAGCTCGTCAGCTTCGTCGTGATGGTGGCGAATCCGTGGACTCCCCAGTTCTTCCTAGCATCACCAACCGGGACAAATGGCAAGCCAAAGACTCCCAGGGCAACTTGATTGAGTGTTCTGAAGAAGAAGGAGAAGAAGCCACCAGTTCTCATCGCCGTGCCCCCTCTCCGAGCATAGATATCTCCTCCGAGTGATCTTCGGGGCGTTAGCATCGGTTTCTCCCTCTTTTGGTATCTTGATGCCAAAGGGGAGAGACATCTATTAGGAGCAGGTATTTGCATGGTTCTCCCTCAAGCATGCCTTCAATTTGCATATTTCTCTTGCTTGAGGGAGTTTGGTTTTTCATTTGGAAACTTCGGTTGTTTAAATTCTTAAGTGTCGTGAACCTCGTATTATGCTTTGTGAGCTTATGAACTTGTTATATTATGTGTTGTGTGCTCACTATTACTCATTTGTTCATATAACCATTGCTTATAAATTCTCTCAACATGAAAGGAGCATACCTTTAGGGGGAGCCCCGTTCATGTTGTGTATTTAATTATGAAAATAGGGATGTTGTCATCAATTACCAAAAAGGGGGAGAATGAAAGATCATCTTCCGTTTTGATAATTAGACAACATACCTATTGGACTAATGTTTGTTTGATACATGAAAATGCCCAGGTTCATCAAGTATACAAATTCTATGGGCTACAAATTTGGTTGCAATGAAAAGAGCTAGAAGAGAGAAATCTGAGAAGGCAAATTTGCATGCAGCGGAGGCTCCGGTGAAACCACCGGAACCTCTGCCCAGCCTCCGGTGCGAGGTACGCCCAAACCACCCTCTGGTGCATACGAGTGGAGGCCAGAGCGGAACCTCCGGTGGGCGGAGCCTCCGCCATCTCCACTGGCCCTCTAAGGGGTTGGCCTCCGGTGCGCTTCCGGTGGAGGATCCGCCAAAATGGTGCTCTGTTGGATAAGAGCGGATCCTCCAGCGGAACCTCCAGTGCGCCTCCGGTGGGCAGAGGCTCCGCCCTCTCAACTGGCGCGCTGGCGAGGTTGGCCTCCGGTGCGCTTCCGGTGGTACCTCCGCTAAAACAGGGCTCTGTTGGGTACGAGCGGAGGCTCCACCGGAACCTCCGGTGCAACTCCGGTGGGCGGAGCCTCCGCCATATCCACCAGACCCTCCGCCCCTTTGGCCCAAGCAAAAACAGATCTGGGTTGTGTGCCTGCGCACAGAAGAAGGCCACCGGAGCCTCCGGTGCAACTGGGACTGCTCAACAGCCAAATGCCAAGCTTTTTCCCACTCTCTCTCCTAGCCATTAATGAAAGCTTCACCCACCTAGATCTCCCTCTCCGTCCACCCATTCACTCCCATACTTTGTGGAGAGCTAGAGGAGACCTAGATCCACACTTCCTCCACAGGAATTTCAAATCCATCCACCACAACCTAGTAGATCTAGAATCCTACTTGAGGCTTAGAAACCTTAGTAGATCTTGTGCTTGTAGCTTCCACCTTGTTGCAAGAAGCTTCAGATTGCTTGAGAGCCTCCATCCATCTTGTGGAGTGACCTCGAGCTCGTGTAAAGGTTTGGTCAATGCCTTCAAGTATACCTCATAGTGGAAACGAGAATCTCCCTCACCGGAGAAGCTCAAGGAGAATAAGGTGTGCACAAACGTGCTATTGAGGAGTGCCTAGGTGGAACTCCCCACCTCTCCAACGTAGACGTACTTCTCATTGAGAAGGAACTACGAGAATCATATCCTTGTCTCCTTGTTTACACTTGTGGTTTATCTTGCTACCTTTCTTTTTACTTCCGTTGCGTATATTATCTTGTCCACATAGGTTGCTCACCTAGATGCACATCTAGAGAACCTTATCTTATCTTGCTTAGCCCCACTGAAAGGAAAAGAAAAGAAAAATTGGTAGTCAACCTATTCACCCCCCTCTAGTTGACCATAGTGCACTTTCAACGTGCCTTCGGGGTGTTGTTTGATCTCAAAGCCAAGGAAATACTCCAACTCTCCCATCATAGACATCTCGAATTTATCTGTTATAAGCTTGCAAAACTCATCATTGAATGCGGTGTTAGTAGAACCAAAAATGATATCATCCACATAGAGTTGGCATATGAACAAGTCACCTCCAACCTTTTTGGTGAAAAGGGTGGGATCGATTAAACCAACATTGAACCCACAATCCACTAAAAACTCTTTAAGATGCCCTTACCACGCACGTGGAGCTTGTTTAAGTCCATAGAGCGCCTTATCGAGTTTGTAGACATAATCGGGGTGGTTGGGATCCTCGAAACCCGGAGGTTGCTTGACATATACCAACTCATGGATAGGATCATTTAAGAATGCACTTTTCACATCCATTTGTTGTAGTTTGAAATTATGATGAGTAGCATATGCAAGCAAGATACGAATTGATTCAAGACGAGCTACAGGAGCGAAGGTTTCACCGAAATCGACACCTTCGACTTGAGAAAAGCCTTGAGACACCGATCTCGCCTTGTTGCGAATGACGATGCCATCTTTATCTTGTTTGTTCTTGAAGATTCACTTGGTGTCGATGACGTTCTTGCAATCCTTGGGTCTTGGCACTAACTTCCACACCTTATTGCGCTCGAAATTGTTGAGCTCCTCGTGCATAACTTCAAGTCAATATTGATCTTCAAGCGCTTCATAGACCTTCTTGGGCTCAATGTGAGAGACGAAAGCTTGATCCTTGCTAAAATCCGCCAATTTTCTTCTTATGACTACCCGTCCACGAGCTTGACCAAGAATCATGTCCTCGGTGTGCCCGGCACGAGCAAGATTTTCTAGCCTTCTCTTTGCCCTACGAGCTAGTAACTCATCCAAAGACTCCTTGGATATGGCTTGATCATCACCTTCATCATCAGAGTCATGTCCATATCTTCCTCTAGCTTGATCCTCAATGGGAGATGGATCTCTTGTTGGGTTTTATCACCAACATGAGTGTCTTGTACTTGTCCTTCATTGTGAGCTTGACCTTGATTATGAGCTTAGCCCTGAGTGTTAGCTTGGCCTTGATCGATGGAATGATCTTGATCATTAGCTTGGCTTTGATTTGTAGCTTGAGGGCTCGGTGCATCTTGTTGGGTAGCTTGTGTATCAATGGGTGTAGTCAATGGCTCCACTTGAGTAGAGCATAGTCCTTCTCCCTCCGTCATCCGGTAACCCTCAATGGGGATTATTTCACCAATCCCCATTCTTCTTATGACGATGGGAGGAATTGCATCTCCTACAACACCATGATCTATACGCCCCCCTTGGGACCCATTATCGTCATCAAACACCACGTCTATAGCTTCTTCAACTTGTCTGGTGGACTTGTTGTAGAATCTATAGGCGTGAGCGTTTGTGGCATAACCAACAAAGATACCCTCATATGACTTGGTCTCGAATTTTGACAAGAGTTTACCTCTCTTACGAATGAAGCACTTGCAACCAAAGACCTTGAATTATGAAACATCCGGCTTCTTGCCCGTGAGAATATTATAAGGGGTCTTGTTCAAGATCTTTCGGAGATAAAAACGGTTGCTAGCATGTGATGGCTAGGTTGAGACTCCAAGTGCAGAGTGTGTAGCTAGTGGCAAGCCTTCTTCCCCACGAGGGTGACTCGAGGGTTTATATCGAACTCTTGGGGAGCCAGTATTTCAGCAGTTGTCTTCCAAGCTTCCTCCAGGATCCTGCAAACAAGTAGAGAATTTTGTGCCCTCAACCTCACCAAGTGGTTTTCAAGCACAAGGTGTGAGACTTCTAAATTGCAATGCAAAACTGAAAGTAAATGTGCAATAATTAAATCTACTACTAAATGCAAATGAGAAAATAAATATGCAATGGATTGTTTTTGTATTTTTTGTGATGCAAGTGGTGATGGAGATAATGTAAATTCGAATTGGAGATGCAAGTAAAGTAAAGTGCAAGTAAAGTAAATTGCAGCAAAGTAACTAGAGTGTTTTCTTATATTAAAATAGGACCGGGGTTCATGGTTTCACACTTGCATTCTCTCAAATAAAGTGGTAGACGGTGGACATAAAGAATTACATGTGAGATTACAATAACATGTTTAACATTGAGTACTTTCATATGGGCATCACGTCCTAGCATAGAGATCTCTACGGTCATATTGATCCCTCTTATACTCCACCAAGATGCGAAATAAATCATAACACCTCGATAATTAAGGAAAAACCAGAGTATAGCTTTAAGCAATGTGACATGAAGTTGAAGTAAGAACTTGCTAGATCTACTCATGGAGATTGATTAGTGTCACTTCAAATCCCCGGTAACAAGGTACTCCTTTTTATCCCTAGTGAGGTAACTAAGAAAGGTTTAACAAAACCTAAGTGGATCGCTGAACTTCTGTCACTTTCACAACACTAGCTACCCCCCGTTACTCCAACTAAATGCACCCATCACCCCACACGCTCTCAAGAACTAGATTGATCAAAGCTAGCAAATAAGAACGGGGTACATAAGATACATCTACTCAAATAACTCAAGAGAAACAATTGCAATCTCAGATTCAATAACTCATAGAAAAGATCCACCACATAGGAATTACAATGGTGCCCGTAATCATGTGAGGCAGCTCATATGGATCTAATTAGTGAAGCACATAGAGAGAGAGATACAAGTGCTACTTCCACAAACCCATAGCCCTGGGGTGGACTACTCCCTCTTCATGGAGATGTCGATGGAGATGACGTTGGAGGGGTAGGAGATCACACCGGCGGCGCCCCGCCGGAGTTTTCCCCCTCCAATCTAGAACTTCTGGTCTCTGTTTCGGTGTTTCGGCGGCGCTCTTCTCCGTAAGGGTACGGGGGACCCTTTTTATAGTAGGTTTTAGGTCAAGACGGAGTCGGTAAGTCGAAGATGGAAGGAATTAGGGCCACATGGGCCAAAAGGGGGCCTCTCATGTGGCCAAGGAATCTGGCCGCGTGGAGGGTCCTCTTTTGGGCCTTCTTTCCCAATTCTCGTGGATCCTTCGCCCGCAAGTCTTCTCCTTCCAAGAAAATGACCCCCGCAGATTTTCAGGTGATTTCGCGGAAGTTTGCCCCCTGAAACGTCAAAAATAGAGAAAACGGGGTTTCTGACAGGCAGGGTTAATTCCATAAAAGTTGGGGGACTTTGTAATTTTAACGCCAAAATACTATAAAACATTGAATTATACCCTTATATGATGCAATATGTAATAGAAAACCATGTGAAAATATGCAAAATTCATCTATGCATTTTACATGCATCAGCATGACAAGCGGTAGAGACGACTTTGGCCCAAAAGTTGTATGGGGAAGAGAATTCCACAATCATGGTCCTTGCCGCGTCCATTAGTGTCCAATTCTTCCTCTCCACCACACCATTTTGTTGAGGGGTGTAGGGAGTGGAATATTGATGAGCAATCCCCTCCTCGCTAAGAAATCCCTGCACGGTGTAGTTCTTGAACTCGGAGCCATTATCACTCCGGATCGCCATAATGCTCGTATTTTGTTGGCGTTCCACCAAAGTGATGAACTTGATGACCCTCTTTAGAGTCTCACTCTTCCTATTGAAGAAGTACACCCAACAATATCTTGAATAGTCATCCAAAATTACCAAGCAATACTTCTTGCCTCCAAGACTATCATATGATAGGGGACCAAAGAGGTCCAAATGAATGAGCTCGAGGATTCTTGAGGTGGTGATGTTGGTCTTGGTGGGATGGGCTTCTCCATGTTGCTTTCCAAGAACACAAGATCTACACACACGATCTTTGGCAAACTTGGCATTCGTTAGTCCTAGAACATGATTGCCACTTTGAAGGTCATGCAATGTCCTCATATTAGTGTGGTCTAACCGGCGATGCCATAGCCAACCCACATCAACTTTAGCCATTAAGAATGTCGCGGCACACGTGTCTCCTTTAGAGAAGTCCACTACATACATGTCTTTCTCGACATGCCCAACAAAGGATACTTTAAGAGTCGTCTCCCAAGTGACAATCACATTATCTTTATTAAAGAACGAGGTAAAACCACTTTTTGCAAGTTGAAGGACCGAGATGAGATTGTAACCAAGGGACTCGACTAGGAGGACATTCTCAATTTATAAATCATTTGAGATAGCCACCTTGCCTCGTCCCAGTAACTTTAGTTCGGAGCTATCACCAATAGTGACGCAATTGAGATGAGGTAATGGAGGATTAAGTTCACTCATTGTGTCTTTGCTTCCGGTCATATGTTGGGATGCACCACTAGCCACCGTCCATTTACTCGACCCAGAAGCACTTCCCTACAATATATTAGTGTCTTGATTTAGGTACCCATCGTTGAATGGGTCCTCTTTTGTTAGCAATAGGGGTCTTTGGAACCCAAATAGTCCAATGATAATCATCACCATAATAAGTACCAACATATTTAGCATACACATGACCATCTCTAGATTTCATAAGAACATAAGATGGATTATATTTTCCAGCAAAGTCATTATGAGTAGTTCTCCCCCTAGAGGTGTCACCACCCACAATGGTGTTGGCCTCCTTGTCTTTGACCACCTCTCCCTGTTTCACAAATTTCACTCCTTGTGAGGGAGAGGTGACCTTCTTCTTGTTCTTCTTGTACTTCTTCTTTGACTTAGCTACATAGCCAAGTCCCTCCTTTCCATTCTTGACTCTTTGAGGAATCACTTCATTTAGAGTCTTCTCACCTCCTGCAAGATTAGTTTCACCACAATAATTGCTAGGCAAAGTGCTAATTTAAGTAGATGAAGAGGACATGACTTCATTATTTGATTGTTGAGCTAGAAGATTGTCACGAGATTTGGTTAGCTTGTCATGGATTTCTTTAACGTGAACTCCTTTTCTAGTTTTCCATGACAAGCAGCAAGTTCCTCATGAGCAATTCCTAGCTTCAACTATTCATTTTCAAGGGTTTTAACAAGAGCAAGAGATTGTTCATTATCTTTCCTAAGCTTAGAAACACTCATAGCAAAAGTCTCCTCAAGACTAGATAATTTCTCCTCAAGGGAGGCTCTAATGGAACGCTCATTTTCAAGATCCTTTTCAAGTTCTTTCTCATTGCAAGAGTGACCTCCATGGCTTTCCAAGTTCATGATAATTTCCTCCTTTTCATCTACAAGAGAGTTAGCATCATCAAGTTGCTGCAAAAGGGCTTTCACTTTCTCCTTAGTCTCACCTTTGAGGCTAGCTAACCAAATGCCTAGTTCCTTTGCCTCCCTATCCTCCTAACAAACATTTTCAACACAATCCAATAATGAAGGAGGGTTAGTGACAATGGTCTTGGAGTTGGGAGAGCATACCGAAGTGGCTTTTTCCATAAGACATGTAGATCGGATAGCCGCAATCTCATTGGGGGATTCAAATAGAGAGACCGATGGAGATAAGCCGGTATCTATGGAAACATGGGCCACACCTACAACTTCATCTTCTCCTTCATCTCCGGAGATATAGGTTTCCAACACCTCCCCTTCTTGAACATAAAGAGCCCTTGGCACTCTTCTAGCGAAGTTCTTGTTTTGTGGAGCCTTGGCCTTGTTCTTGCGGACTAGCTTGCCTTCATTTTCTTCTCTTGGCTCAAAAGGGCACTCCTTTACGAAGTGATTTACACTTCCACAATTGTAGCATGTCCTTGGTCGCTCCCCCTTCTTCTTGTAGTTATTGTTCCGCGGAGGTCTTGGAGAGCAGGCCTTGTGTGCTTCCCATCTCTTCCAATATCCGTGCATAGCACGGGCAATGCACTTATGAGCGCTAGTGTAAGTGTCCCCATAGTCTTCCTCATCATCATCCTCTTCTTCAACTTCTTCAACTCTATCCATTGCCTTTGACTTCAATGCAAGATTGGGTGTCTTTCCCATTCCTCTTGAGCGAGCGAGAGCATCATCCACACTCTTGTGTGATAGGGATATGGTGATGAATTCACTAAGAACACCAATGTAGTTGAGAGAATTGTAGTCCGCTCTCGTCTGAATGCTAGTGGAGAGGTTTTTCTCGAAAGGTGTAATAGCTTTGATGAACTTCATCTTTATCCACTCATCGGAGATCTCTTCTTTTCCAAAGTCCCTCAATTGATTGGCGAGGTTGACAACTCTCCTATATAGCTCCTCGGGGGACTTATCCTCTTGCATAACAAAGTTCTCGGACTTGTCAATGGACACATCATACTTGGATGATTGAATGCTAGCATTGCCTTGAAACAAAGTATCAAGCTTGTCCCATGCTTCCTTGGCGGTCTTGCAACCTCGAATGTGAGTGAGACACTCCCTTGGAAGAGACTTTTGAATGATGACAAGGGCCGTCTTGTTGAGTTGAGATTCCACATCTTCCCTAGGAGTCAAGTTGCTTGGGTCATGGGGATGGAACCCATGAATCACACTCCTCCACAAGGCGGTGCAAGAGCCGGAAATATGTGACTCCATTTGAAACTTCCAAGAAGAGAATTCATTAGTGCTAAGAATGGGAGGAAGTCCAACATTAAGAATGTGTGGCATTGAAACTATTGGATGGATGTAGTCATAATTTTGAGGTGGTGGGACTTTTGAGTTGGACCCCGAACCATTAGCCGTTTGAGACTTGGAACCTCCGGTATTCTCCTTTGCCTTAGCCTTTTGTGTGGCTTTCGCCTTAGCTTTGGCAATGTTGTCTTCGATCTCGGTATCGTCCGGAAGAGTTTCCTCTTTCAAACTCTCCACATCGTAGACATGGGGAGAATCCGTGTGCCCCTTATGTTTACCCATCATGTTCTCCAACATCTTCTTGATGGAGGAAACCTCCGAGCCAACACTAGAGCTAACCTTGGACAATTGGGTTTGAATGGTCACAACCGTTGTCTCTAGGTTAGCTATAGTCTCGGCCATTTTGGAGAGCTCCTCCTTAGAAGATTCGGGATCATCTCTATTGGCCATGATACTCTTAGGCGGTTAAGCCCGATATAAGATCCGAGGCTCTGATACCAATTGAAAGTACACAATGGTCAACTAGGGGGGGTGGGTGAATAGGTGACCTACAATTTTTAATCCTTTTTCACTTTTAGATGGGCTTTAGAAAGTAAACAACTTGGTTATCTAGATGTGCAACTAGGTAGACACACTATGTGATAAACAACAAGTATGCAACAGAAGTAAAAGCAAGGCACAAGATAAACACAAGTGAAAAACACAGAGACAAGGATATGTTTCCCATAGTTCCTTCTTGAAAGAAGCACGTCTATGTTGGAGAGGTGGGGAGCCACCTAGGCACTCCTCAATAGCACGGTTGTGCGCACCTTGTTCTCCTTGAGCTTCTCCGGTGAGGGAGATTCTCATTTCCACTATGAGGTCGACTTGAAGGCATTGACCAAACCTTTACAAAGAGGTTGAGGCTACTCCACAAGTGAGATGGAGGATCTCAACAATCCGAAGCTTCTTGCTACAAGGTGGAAGCTACAAGCACTAGAGTTTCTCTAGGATGACAAAGCAACCAAGAGATTACAAGATCCCAAGGGGTATGGTATGGGAAAACACTTTTTGGCTTGGTAGAAAGGTAGATCTAGGCCTCCTCCATGAGATCCTTGAAGGGCATCGAGTTTGGTTGGAGGAGGAGGGAGATCAGAGCGTTTTGAGCTCTTGAACAATGGAGGAGAGAGAGGAATGGATGAACTCGCTGTCTAGAGGAAGAAGACAAATATTTATAGCCTCCTCCAATTTATGACCGTTGCAGGACACCAGGTCCGGAATATTCCGGGGATAGGACCAGAAATTTCCGGGGCAGACATGCCGGATATTTGAAATATCCGGGGGGGGGGGGATTTTTGAATAATCCGGGGCCGAAAATTTCCGGCCAATAATCCGCCCTCATCTCTGCAAGCGGGCAGCAACACCATGCTGGAATTTCTCTAAGGACCTGTGTGGGGACCCCAGACTAGATGTCCGAGACCGCCAATATGCATACACTCATGATCCCAGATTGACAGTCATGAGCAACATATTTAGAGATGGTACATCAGAGTTCACATCCATTACATGAATAACATAGTCTTACACAAATGGTCAATCGACCAAGTCTGAGACAACTGTCGCGCAGGACAGTGGCAAACACACATAGCATAACTGCTTTATTTTAGCGGAAGCACACACGACGAGCGGAACCCATGTCAACGCCTTAGCACCACAGGCTGCTGACCGGGAGACGTGCCTAGTAAGCGGGATCGTCAAAGTACTCCTCCTCAAAGGTATCCTCCTGAGACGGCTCCTCGAAATCTGACCAAGACAATAGCCAGGGATGAAACCAAACCTGAGTACGTTTGAATGTACTCCTGCAAGTCACCCTAAATGAAAGCCCAAAAATGCAAGTATGGCAAGTGTTGGTAGGATGGCTATTTATTTAAGGGCTTGTACTATCCATGGTGAATATAAGACTCATCATGGTTGAACAAATTTTATTTCTTTTGAAAACAACCTTTTAGAAAACAATCTTTCCGAACCAACATTTCTCCGGTACCTCAAAGGTACGATTATTCCCTTTCATGTACCTCCCAGGTACAACGACATAAACAAGATCCAGCTTTTTGAAAACATTGACACAATGCTAGCTACATGGCCATTCAACTGCCCATATCCGAGGGCGCGGCTATTTTGAATAGTTTTACTCTGCAGAGGTGTACAAATCCACAAGATCTAGTATATCCGCCGTGAACAACCACGGACTGTCCGAGACAGTATGCAAACATCGGAAAACTGGTCCTAACCATCCACTATGTCCGTGCTAGTAAATGACTACCTCTTCAACTGGGTTTGTTCTCCCCGGCACCGAGTGAGTCAGCCGTATCGATCCGGTTTCCCCTGATAACACACCGCCATGGCTGGAGACCCAATTGCTGCAACCGGTAGTGAACTTAATCCCACACTGTGAATGTCCCGTTTCTCCCTCCTGGCGACAATTCGGTTCGGGGGACTCTAACCCCTATAGCACTTTGAGGTAGACACGGACTAACACCGACAAGCAATTAGCTAGACCCCGTACCCATATTGAGGTAATGTGGCAGTACGGCTTGGTTGTCCGGCGAAGACTAGGTTATGTGTCATTTTTGGAAAATATTTAGAAAACACTTCCTCCTTCACAAACCTCCCTCGGACAAGGTCCCACCTTTCCTCGGGGTTTTTCCAATCCTTTGTTTTCCAAAAACATAAAGTTAACATGTCCACTAGGGGACTTAAATTAATTAAGTGATGGCTCCAAGATTTCCTAAGGGCTTGGTAACACCAAGATTATAGTGTAGCTATGACAACTTATAAGAGCAACAAAACCATGACTTTCTTTGAAAGGAGTAACTTGAAAACACTTAAGTAAAAATTCAGAGGTAAAACATGCATGGTAAGTAAAACAGAAGCAAGGATTTAGGATGGCTTGCCTTGGCCCTGGTCTTGATCACACTCTTGAAATAAACAAGAGTTACAGAAAACCTCTTCAGGAGCAATAGTCTCTTTGTTATCTAACGTCGTAAAAAGTAAAAAGAAAAACACTCAATCAGAACAAGACAAAGACAAGAACAAGCTAATACAGTACACATACATCAAACATTCATCTAAGAAGAATCACCCAAAATAACATTGCTACACAATGCTAAAACAATCAAACAATCATCAGAAAACATGCATAACATGGCATATTCTTTTACAAGGCAAGTATCAAGTTTATGGCATGAGTCCAGTGGGTGCACCACGCTCATACAAGGCCATAAAGAGTGATATGACCTTCTGGTCATTCACCAAAATGAGTAAATAGCATGGAAAATAATCTAGGAAACAAATAACAAGCATGAGATGTGAAAACATGCATTTCTATAAACATGTAAGCCATGATCTAGTTGTAAAATATAACTAAGCATGCAACCAGAGGCTAAACAAGTATATAACAGAGGCCTATCATAACATGCATGGCATGAAAACAATCATGGCATGAGGGTACATATGGCAAACAACTCTAATAATCCAAGAAAATGGAAAATAAGCATATATATAGACATGCATGACAAACCATGGCACTTTCATGAACAAGACTCACACTAACATGGTAGACCTATAATATAACAATCATATGGCAGTGAAAACAACTCCTACACATGCTAGTAAGATCACACAAGGCATTCACACACTTAGCAAAATAAATAAACATGAGATTCAAAACATGGCAGAATACTATAAAACTTGCAATGCATGCCAAAATTATTCTACAACTCAAAACATCACACAAATCTAGGATATGATAGATCTAATCATACATAAGCACATCCAAAAGGATTTATCTCAAAAAGCATTTTATAAAAAATCATAAAATTCATTTAGTGGCTCTCTGGTTGTTTACCATTTTGCATGTCATTTAAAATAGGAAACTCAAGTGCATGTCAGGTCAACTGCTCTAGTTAGAGTTCAACAAGATATATCCAGAGAGATCAACCTCACTTCCATTGGATTCCTAAATCAAAAGTTATTGCATGTTTATGATTTCAGATAGGCTGGTTTGTAGGATTTTTCATACTCAAACCAGGGATGCAAATGTGGATCTGCCACTTGCATGTGGTTGGGAAAACATGCAAGTACACTGGAGAAAATTGTAGTGGCCAGATTTGGAGTTTTAATATTTTTATAATGATTAAAGTGATTAGGCAGATTTTCTAGAAATTAAAAAATGAATTAAAACGGACAGCGCAGGCCTAGCGGGCCTTTTGCCTCCACGCGCCAGAGCGCGTTGCGCTGGGCCGGCCCAGTTCGCTTGCGCGCGCGAGCGAACCGGTAAGCGACCGTGCGATCAAGATCTAGTGGCTCAGAACACATCCCAGAGGGATTCAAACGGGAGCGTTGATCAGGAATCAAACGGCTACCACGTGTTCTTCTTCCTCGCGCCCAAACAGAACCACGGCGAGCTCGGGGAAACCCCGTACGAGCAGCCTTGGGCTCGTTTGGAACCGAAGAGTGGGGACGAGGCGATGCAGTGAAGACGTCGCGGTCGATTAGAGGCAGCAGCAAGGACTGGATCACCCCGTAGCGCCCGTGCGCACCGAGAGGTCCCCGGCGGCGTCGAGCACGGCGGCGGCAAATCTGCAAGCCATTGAGCAAGAGGAGGTGTCAGGCATGCATGCCTCGAGTAGTGGAAGCAAAGGAAACATAAATGGAGGTGGGAGAGGGAGAGACGAAGGCAGGGCGTCTGGTTCTTCTCCCGCGAACAGAACGGCGAGAGCGAGCTCTCTGGCTCTCACAGAGAGAGCAATCAGAGAGAGGAGCGAGTTGAGGTGAGTGCGGTGGATGAGAGGAGGTGTGTGCGAAGCAGAGAGGTGGGTGGGGTACTTATACAGGGAGGATCACGAGAGAGATGGTGCTCGGGAGCTCGCCACTGCGCAATGGCGATTGCCACCTCGCTCGAGCGCCAGGCCACGGACAACACGTGTGCACGCATGCAAACGCTTGGTGGCGTCCCTACCGTGCTGGTTCTGGCCCTAGGCCGTGGAGGAAACGGATCAGGGCACGGGTGCCACTGTTCTCCGATGACAGGGTGGCCCGGCGGGGCACGATCCTTGGCCTGGAGCTGTTCTTCCCTCATGCTGCGCCCAGAGCAAAACCGTGGGCTGGAAACGAGAGAGGGGAGTGTGGGCAAGTGGTTTTGCACCAGTGACTGGCCACTCGATGATACACCACTCGAATTGGGGCTGAATTGGATCGGGTGCACACACTGTCAGATGATCGAGTTCAGATTCAGAAAAATTCAGATAAGGATTTCTGAATTTTGCTAAGTCTGAAAACAGACAGGAAATAGAGAATGTAGGTGCTGTTTTGGAGAAGCAAACAAAATTCAAATGGAAAGGTGAAGGTATGGTTTTGAAGAACACATCATCTAGTTTCAGAAACACATTTTTATCTGAATTTAGAAAGTGTGGAAGGGGATGAAAACAATGCTGAAACAGGGGTAGTTTTCTGTTTTCTTTGTTTTCCCTTTTCCTGTTTTTCAACTAGGTAGAAAAACAACCATGAAAACATAATTTCCACTGGTTCAAAAATATTTCTTTGAACATGTTGAGCAACTCCATATCATAAACATGGATGAAAACCAAAGAAATATTCAAAAAGAATTTGGATTCAAGGATAGAAATGGTGTCAAAAAGTGTATGTGATAGCTAGATAAAGAAAAGGAAAAATCATGTTTTTCCTTAGGGATTTCAAATTCAAATCTTGTTTTCTTTCTTGGGTGATCAAATACCAGGTTCAACAAGTTTGAAAAGTGACAAGAACAATAAGATAACCATCCTCTCTTTATTTCTCAAAGGAGACATCATATTTACATAAGGAGTTTAAAACTCAGAAAAACAACAGGATCAACTGAAAGTTTTTGTTGGTCCCTAATTCTATGTTTTTCTCCTTACAACCTTGTCTCCAAAAAGAGGGTGTTACAGACCTCCCCTCCTTAAAAGAATCTCGTCCCGAGATTCGGGGGTTTAGTCATAGAGGAAGTCAGGAAACTCTTTGTTGATATAATCTTCGCGTTCCCAGGTGGCTTCTTCCTCGGAGTGATTAGTCCATTGAATCTTGAGGAATTTTATTTTACGCCTCCTCGTCATACGAACATCTTTGCAAGCACACGGAGTGGTCGATCATGATAAGTCAAATCATGATTGATGTCAATGGTCCGGTAATCGATGTCCTTATAAGAATTATCCTTATTAGGCACTTGGAGGCATTTCCGGAGCAGAGACACATGAAAGACATCGTGAAACTCCGAGAGATCAGCGGGAAGCTCAAGTTGGTAAGATACTTCACCACGTCGGGCTATGATCTTGAATGACCCAATGTAACGTGGTGCAAGCTTCCCCTTAACATGAAAACGCTGCATCCCCTTGAGAGGTGTGACTCTAAGATACACGAAATCTCCTACACGGAAGGAAACTTCGCGTCGCTTGGAGTCTGCATAACTCTTCTGACGAGATTGATCAGCCTTGAGACGATCACGGATAAGTTGAACTTCCTCTTCGGCGGCACGCAAGGTATCCACACCAAATATCTGACTGTCACCAGACTCAGACCAGTTCAAGGGTGTGCGACACTTGCGACCATACAAGGCTTCAAAAGGAGCCATTTGCAGGCTAGCTTGATAGCTATTATTGTAAGAGAATTCCGCAAATGGTAGACAATCCTCCCACTTAGCACCATAGGACAACACACAAGCACGAAGCATGTCCTCCAAGATTTGGTTAACACGCTCGGTTTGTCCTCCGGTTTGTGGGTGATAAGCGGTACTGAAAGACAACTTGGTTCCAAGAGCTTCGTGCAGTTTCCTCCAGAACCGGGATGTAAATTGAGTACCCTGATCAGAGACAATCTTCTCTGGTACACCATGCAAACTCACAATCCGGGATATATAGAGATCAGCCAATTGGTCTCCACGATGAGTTGTGCGAACAGGAATAAAGTGAGCTACTTTAGTAAGCATGTCCACAATAACCCATATGGCATCATGCCCTCGGTTTGACTTGGGAAGTCCAGTGATGAAATCCATTCCAACTTCATCCCATTTCCACTTCGGTATTTGGAGTGGTTGCAAGAGACCGGCTGGACGTTGGTGTTCTGCCTTCACACGCTGACAGATATCACACTTGGCTATGTACGAAGCAATTTCTCGCTTCATACCATGCCACCAGAATTTTTCCTTAAGGTCTTGATACATCTTTGTCCCTCCAGGATGGATGGAATAAGGGGTGTCATGAGCCTCGGCGAGTATAACTTGCTTTAGCTCAGATTCGGATGGAACGCAAATGCGACCTTTGTACCAGAGTATTCCTTCGGAATCGACAGAGAAACCAGGCATGAGTTCCTTCTTCATTCGATTCTTAATTCCCTCAATACTCTTTTGGCCTTTCTGAGATTGTTTCACTTGATCAATTAGAGTAGGTTTGAGTTCAATAGTATTCAACATCCCATGGCTGACTACTTCGATACTCAGTTGATCAAGTTCCTTCCATAACTCAGGTTGTCGGGCCTTGATGATAGCATTCAGAGAGGCGGGTTCTCGACTGAGTGCATCAGCGACAACATTTTCCTTGCCAGGATGATAGTGGATACTCAGATCATAATCTTTGATGAGCTCAATCCATCGGCGTTGCCTCATATTGAGCTCACGCTGAGAGAAGATATACTTCAGACTCTTGTGGTCAGTATAGATCTCACACCTATTTCCCATAAGGAAGTGTCGCCATGCCTTGAGAGCATGAACAACAGCTGCGAGTTCCAGGTCATGGGTAGGATAGTTTTGTTCATGAGGCTTCAACTGACGAGAGATGTAAGAGAAGACCTTCCCGTCTTGCATAAGAACACTACCGAGTCCAAGCTTTGAGGCATCACAATACACATCAAAACTTTTTGTGACATCCGGCATAGTAAGAACAGGAGCGGTCACCAATCTTCTCTTCAGCTCTTGGAAACTTTCCTCACACTTGTCAGTCCACTCAAACTTCTTGTCTTTCTTGAGCAATTGAGTGAGTGGTCTGGCGATACTGGAAAATCCTTGAACAAATTTGCGGTAATACCCCGCCAAACCAAGAAATGATCTCACTTCAGTTGGATTGGTTGGAGCATTACGCTTCATGACGGACTGAACCAAAGCGGGATCAACAGAGATTCCACCTTCAGATACCACATGTCCAAGAAATCCCACTTCTCTAATCCAGAATTGGCACTTGCTGAATTTAGCATACAGTTGATGCTTCCGAAGTGTTCCGAGCACCAATCTCAGATGTTCTTCGTGTTCAGCTTCATCTTTAGAATAGATAAGAATGTCGTCGATGAACACCACGACGAACTTATCCAAGAAATCCATGAACACCTTATTCATGAGATTCATGAAATAAGCAGGAGCATTGGTTAGGCCAAAGGACATTACGGCGTATTCATACAGCCCGTAACGTGTGGTGAAAGCAGTCTTCGGAATATCCGAATCCCGTATCTTCAATTGGTGATAACCAGTACGGAGGTCTATTTTGGAGAAGACACGAGCTCCATTCATCTGGTCGAAGAGATCTTCAATCTTGGGCAACGGGTATTTGTTCTTGATGGTAACATCATTTAACTTCCGGTAATCCACACATAGACGTGAGGTACCGTCCCGTTTATCCACAAAATGACAGGCGATCCCCAAGGCGAAGCGCTTGGGCGAATCAAACCTTTTTGCAACATCTCTTCCAATTGTTTCTTCAACTCCTCTAGTTCCTCCGGGTTCATCCGGTAAGGTTTTTGAGCTATGGGTACGGTTCCAGGAACTAACTCAATAATGGATTCGATATCCCGGCCAGGGGGCATACCGGGTAGTTCTTCAGGAAAGACATCCGGATACTCACATACCACAGGAATCTGTTCAAGAGAAGGGTCGGACACACTCTTATGACAGTGAGCTTTGGAGGTGGGTTTGACTGCCTTATACTTGACTTCTTCCCCAGTGCTACTGGTCAGGGATATAGTTTTAGTGGGGCAGTCAATGACTCCCTTGTACTTAGTCATCCAATTCATACCAAGCACAACCTCAATTCCCTTCTCGCCTAACACTATTAGATCAGCATGAAAGGTCTTCCCACTGATAACAATAGGCACATTGTTGCAGAAGTGGGTGGCTCTAGTTATATCGCCTGGGATTTGCACTCGCATGACTCTATTCATGGGACTGACTTTTGATCCACTTTTCTTCACACAAGGTTTGGTGACAAATGAATGCGACGCACCAGAGTCAAACAGAACAGGGACTGGTATGGAGTTGACAGGAAACGTACCAATCACCATGCTTGGATTGTCCTGAGCTTCTTCCGCGGTGACGCAATTCAGATGTCCCTTAGCAACATTCCCAGGCTTCTTGGAAGATTGTCCATGCATCATCTTGGCCACATGAGGGCGAGTAGGAGCAGGATTCTTGGTGGGACACTCCCGAGAGAAATGTCCTCCTTTGCCGCATGAGAAGCATGCCCCAGATGGCTTGGGTGCAGCTGGTGCGGCACGGGTGGTTGTATTACCAGAATTCCCTCCTCCAGGACGAGGCACATAAGGAGCAGCTCCAGCAGTCGGAGGCCTTGGATAAGATGGAAAACTTGGACGAGGAGCATAGCCAGGTGCCTTATTGAAGGGTGGCCTCGCAGGTGGGAGGCTGAGAGACCTATTGACACTTGGCCCTCCTTGTTGCATCATCTTCCTCTTGCGGTTGTCAAAAGCTGTCTAACGCTTATGTTCCATAAGGATAGCAGCATTGGCAAGAGACTCAAGGTCTTGGAAAGGAATCACCACGAGCGTACACTGCAGCTCGTCGTGTAAGCCATTGAGAAACCTCTCCTTCTTCTTTTCTTCAGTGTCAACATTATTGGGAGCATACCTAGCCAGGCTAGTGAACTCATCCCAATACTTGGACACAGTCATACCACCTTGTTTGAGCTTCAGAAACTTGTCTCGCATGATCCCCATAACACCATCAGGAATATGATACTTGCGAAACTTGGCCTTGAACTCCTCCCAGGTAGTGACATGATCAGCTGGTATGGAGGCACGAGTGGTCTCCCACCAAGTCCTTGCAGGACCGACAAGAAAATGGGAAGCATAAAGGACCTTGTCTTTGTCCTCAACACCAACAACTTCCAGATCGTTGGCGATGGTGCGGAGCCAATCATCCGCGTCCAGAGGTTCCACAACCCGAGAGAAGACAAGTGGGTTGGTATTCTGGAATTCCTTGAGCTTGGAGCGAGAACCATTTCCACCATTAGTCCCAATAGTGGCCAGATGTGCAAGAGTTTGGAGAGTTGCTGCGCGCTCAGCACGGGCAGCCTCTCGGTCCTCCATGAACAAGGCCAGGACTTGAGCCGCAGTTGGCTCAGGCGGTGGGGGTGGATCACGCGGCATGCTGAATGGAAGAAGATGTAAGATGAAGAGGCAGATAGATGTGTTTGTCTAACATCGACAAACGAGAATTGAAGTAGATGAAAACATGGAACTTTTTAGACATGCTAGGTAATTTATTCCAGAGAAGCCAAAGCACAACATATCATACATAACACAGGCAGGTTCAAGCATACATAGCACACCACACATCAACATCTAGCAAACAAGTGGTTTTCGAGGAACCACTCTACAAAAGCAGCGAGATGGGGTCGTTGCAGCCAACTAGTACTAGGTGCTTACATAGCACAGGCTAACAACACGGCCTACTACCTAGGCGTTTCCATCATCGCCGTCGAAAAGGATCTCCTCAGGGTCCTCCTCATCTCCGGCGTGATCATCGTCCTCTTGGTCACTCGGCTCACTCATATCCATGCCTTCGGAAGGGACATCATCATCAGGAAGAAGATCCTCATTCTCCTTGCGGAGTTCGGCGATCTCTTCCTCTAACTCCTCGATGGTCGAATCCCTTGTGGCAAGATCCTCTCTAGCCGTCTTCAGCCTGCCACGGAGTATGGCGTTGGCGTTCTCGAGTGACTCGGACTTCTTGAAGAGACGAGTACGGGCCAAACGGGTGGTCCGCAGCTTGTTCTCCAAGGTCCTTGCCTTGGCGGCGAGGTCGGCGTGAACAATCTTCAGATAATCCAAGTTGTTCTGAGTGTAGTGCAGGTAGAACTCCATGTCCTCCATGTGGGAGCACGCAATGTCACGGGGACACGGACAAGGGACTGGGAAGCCCTCATCGCCGCGCCTCCCGTGGCGCTGGAAAGGAGTGTCCACAAAGCGAATCTCGTAGAGGTGAGACATGCGTGCAACAGCCAGCTCGAGCACACGAACAACCGCGTCCTTCCAAGAGCGGTCAATCGCGTGGAAGACATGCACAGGCTCAGATGATGCGGTCAATGGAAAACGGAGGGTGCACTCCGCCAGCCATGATAATCCCGCAACAGAGCCGGTGATCTCCCCTCCTCTAATATCAGGTAGTGGACGCCCAAGTATCTTGGTCATATCCACGATCTCCCTCTCGAAACAGAATAGAGTGTCCCGAGGAAGTCCCAACTGGAGAGACTCGGTGAAGACGACGTCCATCTACACAAGTTTTTAAGTTAAAGACCAGTGTGCAAAGTTTTAGTTTTATGCAAAAAGAAACTTAATGTAGTTAACCAAGTAAGATAAAACCAAGCAAAGAGGGTTACGAGACATATCTTTGGGATATAGTCATCTTAAAGGCTTGTATAGAAACTAAGGTAGATATCGGAGTACTAGCTAATGCCCATTCTAACTAACGTCTCCTATGGTCAGGATGGCTCTGATACCAACTCTGTGGGGACCCCAGACTAGATGTCCGAGACCGCCAATATGCATACACTCATGATCCCAGATTGACAGTCATGAGCAACATATTTAGAGATGGTACATCAGAGTTCACATCCATTACACGGATAACATAGTCTTACACAAATGGTCTATCGACCAAGTCTGAGACAACTGTCGCGCAGGACAGTGGCAAACACACATAGCATAACTGCTTTATTTTAGCGGAAGCACACACGACGAGCGGAACCCATGTCAACGCCTTAGCACCACACGCTGCTGACCGGGAGACGTGCCTAGTAAGCGGGATCGTCAAAGTACTCCTCCTGAAAGGTATCCTCCTCAGACAGCTCCTCGAAATCTGACCAAGACAATAGCCAGGGACGAAACCAAACCTGAGTACGTTTGAATGTACTCCTGCAAGTCACCCTAAATGAAAGCCCAAAAATGCAAGTATGGCAAGTGGTGGTAGGATGGCTATTTAATTAAGGGCTTGTACTATCCATGGTGAATATAAGACTCATCATGGTTGAACAAATTTTATTTCTTTTGAAACAACCTTTTAGAAAACAATCTTTCGGAACCAACATTTCTCCGGTACCTCAAAGGTGCGATTATTCCCTTTCATGTACCTCCCAGGTACAACGACATAAACAAGATCCAGCTTTTTGAAAACATTGACACAATGCTAGCTACATGGCCATTCAACTGCCCATATCCGAGGGCGCGGATATTCTGAATAGTTTTACTCTGCAGAGGTGTACAAATCCACAAGATCCAGTATATCCGCCGTGAACAACCACGGACTGTCCGAGACAGTATGCAAACATCGGAAAACTGGTCCTAACCATCCACTATGTCCGTGCTAGTAAATGACTACCTCTTCAACTGGGTTTGTTCTCCCCAGCACCGAGTGAGTCAGCCATATCGATCCGGTTTCCCCTGACAACACACCGCCATGGCAGGAGACCCAATTGCTGCAACCGGTAGTGAACTTAATCCCACACTGTGAATGTCCCGTTTCTCCCTCCTGGCGACAATTCGGTTCGGGGGACTCTAACCCCTATAGCACTTTGAGGTAGACACGGACTAACACCGACAAGCAATTAGCTAGACCCCGTACCCATATTGAGGTAATGTGGCAGTACGGCTTGGTTGTCCGGCGAAGACTAGGTTATGTGTCATTTTTGGAAAACATCTAGAAAACACTTCCTCCTTCACAAATCTCCCTCGGACAAGGTCCCACCTTTCCTCGGGGTTTTTCCAATCCTTTGTTTTCCAAAAACATCAAGTTAACATGTCCACTAGGAGACTTAAATTAATTAAGTGATGGCTCCAAGATTTCCTAAGGGCTTGGTAACACCAAGATTATAGTGTAGCTACGACAACTTATAAGAGCAACAAAACCATGACTTTCTTTGAAAGGAGTAACTTGAAAACACTTAAGTAAAACTTCAGAGGTAAAACATGCATGGTAAGTAAAACAGAAGCAAGAATTTAGGATGGCTTGCCTTGGCCCTGGTCTTGATCACACTCTTGAAATAAACAAGAGTTACAGAAAACCTCTTCAGGAGCAATAGTCTCTTCGTTATCTAACGTCGTAAACAGTAAAAAGAAAAACACTCAATCAGAACAAGACAAAGACAAGCACAAGCTAATACAGTACACATACATCAAACATTCATCTAAGAAGAATCACCCAAAATAACATTGCTACACAATGCTAAAACAATCAAACAATCATCAGAAAACATGCATAACATGGCATATTCTTTTACAAGGCAAGTATCAAGTTTATGGCATGAGTCCAGTGGGTGCACCACTCTCATACAAGGCCATAAAGAGTGATATGACCTTCTGGTCATTCACCAAAATGAGTACATAGCATGGAAAATAATCTAGGAAACAAATAACAAGCATGAGATGTGAAAATATGCATTTCTATAAACATGTAAGCAATTATCTAGTTGTAAAATATAACTAAGCATGCAACCAGAGGCTAAACAAGTATATAACAGAGGCCTATCATAACATGCATGGCATGAAAACAATCATGGCATGAGGGTACATATGGCAAACAACTCTAATAATCCAAGAAAATGGAAAATAAGCATATATATAGACATGCATGACAAACCATGGCACTTTCATGAACAAGACTCACACTAACATGGTAGACCTATAATATAACAATCATATGGCAGTGAAAACAACTCCTACACATGCTATTAAGATCACACAAGGCATTCACACACTTAGCAAAATAAATAAACATGAGATTCAAAACATGGCAGAATACTATAAAACTTGCAATGCATGCCAAAATTATTCTACAACTCAAAACATCACACAAATCTAGGATATGATAGATCTAATCATACAGAAGCACATCCAAAAGGATTTATCTCAAAAAGAATTTTATAAAAATTCATAAAATTCATTTAGTGGCTCTCTGGTTGTTTACCATTTTGCATGTCATTTAAAATAGGAAAACTCAAGTGCATGTGAGGTCAACTGATCTAGTTAGAGTTCAACAAGATCTATCCAGAGAGATCAACCTCACTTCCATTGGATTCCTAAATCAAAAGTTATTGCATGTTTATGATTTCAGATAGGTTGGTTTGTAGGACTTTTCATACTCAAACCAGGGATGCAAATGTGGATCTGCCACTTGCATGTGTTTGGGAAAACATGCAAGTACACTGGAGAAAATTGGAGTGGCCAGATTTGGAGTTTTACTATTTTTAGAATGATTAAAGTGATTAGGCAGATTTTCTGGAAATTCAAAAATGAATTAAAACGGACAGCGTAGGCCTAGCGGGCCTTTTGCCTCCACGCGCCAGAGCGCGTTGCGCTGGGCCGGCCCAGTTCGCTTGCGCGCGCGAGCGAACCGGTAAGCGACCATGCGATCAAGATCTAGTGGCTCAGAACACATCCCAGAGGGATTCAAACGGGAGCGTTGATCAGAAATCAAACGGCTACCACGCGTTCTTCTTCCTCGCGCCCAAACAGAACCACGGCGAGCTCGGGGAAACCCCGTACGAGCAGAGGCTCACCTTGGACTCGTTTGGAACCGAAGGGTGGGGACGAGGCGATGCAGTGAAGACGTCGCGGTCGATTAGAGGCAGCAGCAAGGACTGGATCACCCCGTAGCGCCCGTGCGCACCGAGAGGTCCCCGGCGGCGTCGAGCACGGCGGCGGAAAATCTGCAAGCCATTGAGCAAGAGGAGGTGTCAGGCATGCATGCCTCGAGTAGGGGAAGCAAAGGAAACATAAATGGAGGTGGGAGAGGGAGAGATGAAGGCAGGGCGTCTGGTTCTTCTCCCGCGGACAGAACGGCGAGAGCGAGCTCTCTGGCTCTCACAGAGAGAGCAATCAGAGAGAGGAGCGAGTTGAGGTGAGTGCGGTGGATGAGAGGAGGTGTGTGCGAAGCAGAGAGGTGGGTGGGGTACTTATACAGGGAGGATCACGAGAGAGATGGTGCTCGGGAGCTCGACACGGCGCAATGGCGATTGCCATCTCGCTCGAGCGCCAGGCCACGGACAGCACGTGTGCACGCATGCAAACGCTTGGTGGCGTCCCTGCCGTGCTAGTTCTGACCCTAGGCCGTGGAGGAAACGGATCAGGGCACGGGTGCCACTGTTCTCCGATGACAGGGTGGCCCGGCGGGGCACCATCCTTGGCCTGGAGCTGTTCTTCCTTCCTGCTGCGCCCAGAGCAAAACCGTGGGCTGGAAACGAGAGAGGGGAGTGTGGGCAAGTGGTTTTGAACCAGTGACTGGCCACTCGATGATCAACCACTCAAATTGGGGCTGAATTGGATTGGGTGCACACACTGTCAGATGATCGAGTTCAGATTGAGAAAAATTCAGATAAGGATTTCTGAATTTTGCTAAGTCTGAAAACAGACAGGAAATAGAGAATGTAGGTGTTGTTTTGGAGAAGCAAACAAAATTCAAATGGAAAGGTGAAGGTATGGTTTTGAAGAACACATAATCTAGTTTCATAAACACATTTTTATCTGAATTTAGAAAGTGTGGAAGGGGATGAAAACAATGCTGAAACAGGGGTATTTTTCTGTTTTCTTTGTTTTCCTTTTTCCTGTTTTTCAACTAGGTAGAAAAACAACCATGAAAACATAATTTCCACTGGTTCAAAAATATTTCTTTGAACATGTTGAGCAACTCCATATCATAAACATGGATGACAACCAAAGAAATATTCAAAAAGAATTTGGATTCAAGGATAGAAATGGTGTCAAAAAGTGTATGTGATAGCTAGCTAAAGAAAAGGAAAAATCATGTTTTTGCTTAGGGATTTCAAATTCAAATCTTGTTTTCTTTCTTGGGTGATCAAATACCAGGTTCAACAAGTTTGAAAAGTGACAAGAACAATAATATAACCATCCTCTCTTTATTTCTCAAAGGAGACATCATATTTACATAAGGAGTTTAAAACTCAGAAAAACAACAGGATCAATTGAAAGTTTTTGTTGGTCCCTAATTCTATGTTTTTCTCCTTACAACCTTGTCTCCAAAAAGAGGGTGTTACTACCTGGGGGCCTGATGTTTGCCCCGGAATATTCCGGGCAAATTTCCGCCCACCTTCTGCGCGCGGGCACCTGCGACTCCTCCAATTTCTGCTAAGGACCTGGGGGCCGGATATTTTCCCCGGAAATTTTCGGGGAAATTTCCGCCCCTGCTTCTGTGTGCGGGCAGATGGAGTCCAACACTTAGTCATTTGAAGAAATCAAGGGGCCGGAATATTCCGGTGCTGGGGACGGATATTCCGGCCAACATCCCCCGGAAATTCCGGAGCCACCACTGAAAAATCCGTCTATAGTTTTCTCCTTCTTCAGAAATCCTTTGTGAAATTCTCCGAGGATATTATCATTGATCATATGAGAGACCAGGTGTAGACACTTAAATAACATTGTTAGTAGAGGGGATACGTGTGTTGTTATCATCACCAAAACCATTAGAGGGATCATGAGCTTTCAGCATGCTTTTCACACTTTCAGGATAATTGACTTTATTCATGGTCATTATTCTACTCTTTAGTGTTACAATGTTTATATGCATCTTTATAATGCAGCTTAATAATTATTTCTTAGTCTGGTATGAAGCTACAAGTCAATCTTTACCTAAGTACATTTGTTTGTAGGTGTCACTAGCTACAGGCAATGGTTTCCTCTCCCTGAAATATAGAGACCTTAGATGAACATGATTATCCATTTTGTCGGTTACATAGCCTACAAGCTGGAGAGTTGATTTCGTACCTTATGTCTAAACTAGAAAGTGGTGATTATGTCTACACAGTAGATTTGCTGACAAATATTTGATGTAACACTTCTGTGCATTACTGCATATGTACAATTTGCTAAGGTATCCTCAAATTTTCAGAATTTGTACCACTTTTCCTGATGCAGTTTTAGTGGTTATATTGAGTACAAAATGCTCAATCTAAGTACCTGTTACTATGTATGATCAGCTGTAGCTTCACCTCATTCTGTGCTTCTCATTGCAGATAATTGTTCAGTACTTAATAATAATGACTTGTAGCCATGTACGATTCTAAACATTTGACTAGGCTTGCAGCCTGTAATGAAAGTGGTTGGCAATTGCTATATATGTGGTTGAACATTACTTGCCAACGTTGTTCCATGTCATTATTATGTGCATCATAGTCTTTTATTTACAAACTTAACATTCTTGGATCAAGACAGTGGGATTGTGGATCCACCACACTTAGTAGGATTTAAATTAATTAATTTATTTCTATAGCTGGATGATAAATCCTGTTGTGGTTTCTAGCAGGTATCTACAGCAGGTGACACCCTTGTGTTGGTGGGGACTGATAGACTTTGCCGAGGTTGTGGCGACGAAGACCTCACCAGGACGATTAGAGCAGGGAAGAAGCACAATACCCCATTGACGGTCTACATATTGGGCAGGGAAGAAGCACACTACCCCATTTCTGCTGATAGAACATCTGGTTAACTTATACTATTTTCCAGAAACGATCTACATAGTTGGCCGTTTCTGGAAATAGTATATGTTAACCAGTTGTTCTATGAGCAGAAATGCAGTAATTACTAGAGGAATTTGTTAATGAGTAGGGTAATTTGCAATTGTTGGAGGAAATAATTGGTCAACATTGTGTAGTATAACTGGTTTTTGTTCATGGTTCTTGATGTTAAGATGATAATGTTCACATTAATTTGCAGAAAGCAAACGTGAATAAAGGATTCATCCTAAATTTGTGTCATTTGCTCCGAAAGAAATCTTTCTATTTTTTCTTCCGAGTTTGTTTAGAGGTTGCACGGCCTGGGTTTGTCCATAGCCAAGTGCTCCCCTGTATATTGATCCACCCCGTGGATTTGTACCCTGCCTTTTCCCCTTGTAATAAATTTTAGTCTAAGGCCCTTCAAAGATTGTGAATGATTCTTTTTTGTTTTCTGTTTATATAATATGTTAGAGAGCAGAAAGCGGGCATGATTCTTTTATGTTTTCTTATGAGTATTGGAATTTCAAGATGCAATAAATCAATATTTTCTTTATTAAATAAATGCGGTATCATTTGACCGCCCAAATTGATAATTTTGACTTAAATATAGGATAGAGACAAAAAAAACTTATATAAAGTTACAATTGAAATCAATGTGTTAATTTGGGATGACATGCGTGCACGTGCATGTTAACTAGTGTGGGAAAAGAGCAAAAATTCATGTATGTCCCCAAGGTGCCTAAACCTAAACCCCCTAATGTGCTTAAAATTTATAAAACTTTTAGTGAAACTAAAAGTTATTTGCATGTTGAATCATCTTTAGGGGTACCTAAAGTACCAATGGCTACAACTGGTGTTTTGGAGGAGATTATTAATTTGGATGCTTCTTCACTTGAAAATACTTGATTTTAGTTTTCTGGGCCTAGCTAAAAGGCGTTAAAGAAAAGCACTTCTTGGGAGATAACTCATGGTTTTATTTTTGCTTTGTTTTTCTCTGTTTTCTTTGAGTCAAGGTGCTGTATAATTCTGTAGCAACTTCTTGGTATCTTTATTTTCTCGCATTTGTTGTGCCAAGTAAAGTCTCCAGTGAAAGTTGAGGTTGGTTTTGGATTTCTGCACAGGAAACAGATTTCTGTTGTCCACCGTAAAAAATCGCATAATTCACAGAAATATCAAAATGACCTGCAAATTTTGTGATTTTTCCTCAGATAATTCCAAAACTTTTTCTAACTTTATGTTTTTATATTTGAGCAACGTAAGTGCCCTGAAAAAATTCGTCTTTACAGACTGTTCTGGTTTTGACAGATTGTGCCTTTTTACTTGCATTCTCTCTTTTACTATGTCGAGTGGATTTGTTTGCTCCACAAAACATCAGCGTCTGAAGCTAATGTTTAAAAGTATTAATAATGCTTGTATCCATACAGAACATGTGAATTTTTTATTGTGCACTAACCCTCTAATGCGAATTACATTGAGTGTGGTGTGAAGGAAGTTTTCAAGGGTCGAGACAAGAGGGTGATACAATGTTATCAAGAAGAGTGCAAGGCCAAAGCTTGGGGATGCCCCCGTGGTTCATCCCAGCCAAATCCAAGAAGACTTAACCGTCTAATCTTGGGAATTCCCAAGGCATCCCCTTCTTCATGAACAATTTATCAGGTCACTTCTAGTGAAACTAAATTTTTATTCGGTCACATCATATGCATTTTACTTGGAGCGTCTGTTTGCTTTTTGTTTTGTTTTCCTTGCTGCAATAAATATGTTAGAACCATCATTCTTTATGTGTAAGAGAGACATGCTCCGCTTTTTCATATGAAAACTCGTTTTCATCCATGCTCGTATTCTTAGTTTTTCTTCTAGCTGCTGCAAATCCTTTTAGCTCCTGCTTTTCATGCGTCTCTTATTCAGAGCTATTAGTTCTAGTATATTTATGTTAGTACTCTCTTGTTTTATTGCTATATCTCTTGGAGAGTTTTTGTTTAGTATAAAATGATTGGTCTTGGAAAGCAGTAGTACAATTTTCGTGCTTATAACGGTGCAAATAGAAGGTTGTATAGACTGTGGCTAGAATTTTTTATGTCATGATAGATGTTATTTTAATTCTATGTTTAGTGGTTGTTATTTTAGCATGACTTGTCTCAAATAGCTGAGAGTGCTTAATATGCTATTGAAAGAATCATTTGTTTTTTTGTCACATTGAAGCATGAATTTGTGGTGTTCTCGTTCGAATGCTTTATTTGGTTGACTTGGCGCATGCTTACACCATGTTTATGACTACAAACCAGTCACTTATAGCCTCTATGATCATTTAGTTTGTAACTTGTAATACCCTTTATGCTTTGATTAATATTTTTTTTGTCGCTATGCATGATTATGGCCATTATTGCTCTCTTGATATGTCGCTCCCAGTCTTTTGCTAGCCTCCACCCGTACTGAGTATATGCTCTACTCGTGCATCCAACTCCCAAAACGAAAGTTTGCCAAATGTGTTCACCATACCTACCTACATGTGGTATTTAACCGCCACTCGAAATAAATTTCTCATGTGATACCTTTAAAACTTTCAAAATTAGGTGCACTAGTTCAGCCAAGAGATGATAAAATATGGGTAATATGGGTCGTAAAACAAGGTTTTGTAAATCTGTAATATAAATGGCTGCAAGCAAACCATTAGTAAAGTTGAAAAAACGGTATAGCGATGGTTGGAGACAAGGCCTAGGGATCATACTTTCAGTAGTAGCAAACCTCAACAACATTAACATAATTAAACATATGATACTTCCTCTAACAACATGCATGAAAGACATAGCTCGGAAATCGTTTCTCATGAATCAAGTAGGATGAGAATCATGTAGGTCTACACAAGCACACCTTAAAGTTGACGTTCCCGTCAGTGAACTCCCCAACCCTATCACTTTTAGGATCCAAAAATAGTACTAATAAACATCACAACCTATCTCTTGAATGGTATCTTTCTAATCAATCCACAACACCCGCACTGTCAAAATGGCACAATACAAAATTATACTAAACACAAGAATCAAGAAACCCCATGATTCCAATTCAATCCAACAAAGTAAGAACAAGAGCATGATAAGTATCCCTCTAATCCATAGTACATAGAGTCACACACGGCACCCACACTGTCACAGTGGCACCGTGGGATAAAGGTGACTCCGGAGAATTATACTATATAAACCAATTGAGCACATCGTATCCAGTACATAATAAAAGCGAAACATCATAGATTAAACAATCACAACATAGCACACGATCTAAGTCAAGATCACATCATGAGAGAGAGATAATCACATAGCTACGAGCATGAGCCCTCAGCCCGAGGATAGACTACTCCCACATCATCGTGGGAGACAAAATCATCGATGAAGATGGCTCCGGGGGCACTTTCCCGTCCTGGAAGAGAGATAAAACAGAGACTTCTATCACTCGAATTAGGATTTTGCATGGTGGCGGAGCTCGGATGTGTTTATGGAAAAATCCTCCATTCTCCTCCCAAATTAGATCAAGAGTGAATTTATAAGAGAAGAGACGACGCGAGGCGATGGCCAGGGCTGCCAGGGGGCCCCGGGCGTGGGTAGGGGGTGGCCGCGCCTGGGGGGGCCTAGTGGCCCCATGGCTCCCCTCCGGGTATCCTTTTGGCTTCTAGAGTCTTCCGGTGAATGAAAAATCCTCGTAAGTTTTCAGCCAATTCCGAGCACTTTAATTTTTGGACTTTTTTTTTGCAATTCAGAGACAAAACAGACAGAAACTGGCACTGCGAATCTTGTTAATAGGTTAGTCCAATAAATTATAGGAAACATAGGAAAAACATGTAGAAAACAAGCATGAAGCATTAAAAATTATAAATACGTTTCAGACGTATGACATGTCCAAAATGTATCTTTTTTTGTGAACACTTTTGCTATTGTTTGCCTCTAAACTTGTGAGTTTTGGATACAGCTAACACGGACTAACGCCGTTTTCAGCAGAATTACCTTGGTGTCTTGTTTTTGTGCAGAAAAATCAACTTTCAGGAAAATGCCCAGAAAAGATCCCGGAGACCTTATTTCACCCGAAGACCCCCGGAGCCAGAAGGAGCCCCGAAGGGGGGATAGAAGGGGGCCACACCACCCCTGGGCGCCCCCTAGGCCACGCCACCTGGTGGTGTGGGTCCCCCAGACACCCCCTCGGGCTCCCCTTTGACTACATATCCCCCGTAACCCTAAAACATCAGGGGCTTTGTCATATTCTAGATAAACATATCAGAGCGCCGCCGCCACCTCGAAACTTGATTCGGGGATCAGAAGTTCCTGTTCTGGCGCCCTGCCGGGACTGGGATTCGAAGGATATCATCGCCATCATCACCGCCACCTCTTATCCATCAACCATCCATGAATCCCCCGTACATGTGCGAGTAAACACCGCTGTAGGGTGAGAGGGATGGAAGGGATTGGATGAGATCGTTCATGTAATAATGCCAGATTGTTAGGGCATAGTGCCTAGTATCCACTGTTAGTGTTTTCTACCGTTGTTGCAACTTGTTATGCTTAATTCTTGTCAGTTTGGGCCCGAGTGCCATGATCTCAGATCTGAACATGTTAATGTTTCATGAGTATAATTATGTTTCTTGATCATATTTGCAAGTTGTTTACACATGTCATTGTCCGGATGACGAGGCCCCAAAGTGACAGAAATTGGGACAACCGGAGGGGATGGTTGTGATGTGAGGATCACATGTGTTCATGGAGTGTTAATGCTTTGCTCTGGTGCTTTATTAAAAGGATCTCCTTAATTACCAGTAGTTTCCCTTGAGGCCCCGCTGCAAACGGGCTGGTAGGACAAACGATGTTGTGCAATTTTCTCACTGCGAGCACATATGAATATATTGGAACACATGCCTATGGTTTTCCCATGTTTAGATTATTACATAAACTACCTTATCCATGCAACGCCCGTTAATCCATTCCCTATGCATACGGTACTTTCATCCTGTTGTTTTCCGCGATTGCTACTGCTGTTACTATTTTACTCCTGCTGTTATTTTACTAATAATGTTGCTATAAAACTGTTACCACTGATAAATTGTTGCGAGCAAGTCTACTTTCAGGTGCAGCTGAATTGACAACTCAGTTGTTAAGGCTTATAAAGGTTCAACTGAATTGACAACTCAGCTATTAAGGCTTATAAATATTCTTAGGCTCCCCTTGTGTCGAATCAATAAATTTGGGTTTTACTTCCCTCGAAGAATGTTGCGATCCCCTATACTTGCAGGTCATCAAGACTATTTTCTCGCGTCGTTGCCAGGGAGAATAGCTTTATTTATTTGCTCACTTGAACGTGATATTGTTTGCTGCAAGCCTTTCATCATGGGTAAAACTCGTGATGTAAAAGTTCCTATATTACCATCCACTACAAGGAGAGGTACAACTCTAAACACCTATGTTGCTCTTGATTCACCATCTGTTATGAGTAAGCTTCTTACACCACCACATGCTACACAAACTGTTACTTCTGCTAATAAAGAGGATTTAATTGCTAATAAACATGGTAACGAAAGAGAACCTTGGGTACAAAAAGCAATGCCTTTTCCTAATCAGAAACACAAATCAAAGGAGGAAGAACATTATAATAAATTCCGTGAGTGGATGAAACCTTTGTTTTTACAAATTCCTTTGACTTATGCTATTAAACTGTCTCCTTATTCTAAATATATGAAAGATATTGTCTCTAACAAAAGGAAGATTACTAATGAGGATATTTCCACTATGCTTGCTAATTACTCTTTCAATGGCAAGGTTCCAAAGAAGCTTGAAGATCCTGTTATTTCTACTATCCCTTGTTCTATTAAACAAAATTATGTTAGAACTGCTTTATGTGACTTGGGAGCTGGAGATAGTGTTATGCCTTTTTCTCTCTATAAGAGACTCTCTCTGGAAAAATTGATACACACTGATATATCCTTGCAAATGGGTGATAAATCTACCGTTATCCCTGTTGGTATATGTGAGAATGTTCCTGTTCAAGTGGCTACTAATTGTTTGATATTGATACGTCCATTTTGCATCACTGTTTTATATTGTTATTTTTTGTTATTCATCGATATATTTCATGTTATGATGCATCACTTATGTTATTTTATCTTATTTTGCATGTTTTATAATTTTTGGAGAATAAACACCGGAACCAGAAATATGATGGAAAAAAGCACCGTCGAGATATGATGACCCACAAGTATAGGGGGTGTATCGTATTACTTTCGATAAATAAGACTGTCGAACCCAACGAGGAGCATAAGGTGTTAGAAAGCAGTTTCGATGGATGAATAACTGTAAAGACTGAAAGATAGATTTGTAGGGGTTTTCGATATTGCAGATAAATAAAGTGCGAGTAAATAAAATGTATTAATAATAATTGCAGCAAGTGTCCCAATCCTTTCTTCAGCAAAGGACAAGCCGGTGGGCTTACTTATGATTAACAAACGTTCTCGAGGACACACGGGAGGTTTCTGCCAAGTGCTTTTGTTTCATGCCGTTGAATAATCTTTAGTGTTTTGATAAGTGTTGTGTGGGTGGACCTATGCTAATGTACGGTCCCATACAAGACTAATACATAATTGTGATTATACCCCTTGCAAGCATCCACAACTACAAGAAAGTAATTAAGAAATAAATCTAACCACAACTTTAAACTCTAGGATCCTACACTCCCTCGTGTAATGGTTTCCTAACGGGGGTTTAGGTTTCTGTCACTCCGACAACCCCACAATTAGTAGCCAAATACACAATGCATTCCCCTAGGCCCATAAATGGTGAAGTATCATGCAGTTGATGTTCACATGATACCACTAGAAGAATAACACCACAACTTAAATATCAAACCGTTAAATATTACTCAACATTACTTCACTACCAACAACTTGACTTCTCCCGTGTCCTCAAGAACAACACAAACTACTCACAATACATCATATGGATCATAATTAGAGGTGATATAATGGATGATAACAATCTGTTCATAAAGTGCAAACACCGATAAATCTCACAAGCATCAACTGCTATCAAGTAATCCACACCGGGAGAGAGATCTAATGTAAAACAACGATAGAGGCCCCTAATTGTTAAATCGGGATGACGGTGTATGATGAGGGTGATGGTGCTGGTGGTGGTGATGATGATGATGACGATCTTGATGATGCCCGAAGTGATGACGTTGACGATGGCGATGATTTCCCCTCTCTGGAGAGGAATTTCCCCGACAGATTTCTCCCTGCCAAAGAGCCTTTCTCTCTCGGGTGTTTTCCGCTACGAGGCGGTGGCGGAATAATTCTTAGACAATGGTGTGAGGCTTAGGGTTCCCTGGGGGCCAAGTACGCGAAAGATATCCCCCAGAGGTGGGCCAGGGTGGCCACACCACCTGGTGGCGCGGCCAGGGGTATGCACCACCTCATGGTGTGGGCCCTAGTGGCCCTCCTCTGGCTCCCCTTCTGGCTGGACTCCTCCTCTGAACTTCTAAGACACCCCCGGTGTCCCTCTTATTCTTCTTCTTCTTCTGATCTTCTTAAATATGGTATCTTGACGGTGCTTTTTCCATCAGATTTCTGGTCCCGGTGTTTATTCTCCAAAAATTATGAAACATGCAAAATAAGATAAAATAACATAAGGGATGCATCATAACATGAAATATATCGATGAATAACAACAAATTATGATATAAAATAGTGATGCAAAATGGACGTATCAACTCCCCCAAGCTTAGACCTCGCTTGTCCCCAAGCGAAACTGAACTCTGTAAACATGACCACAAGTTTATGGAGTGAAGAGTCGATAAATAAAATACGGACAAGAATCATCACATTTATTTATACACCAATCATTATAGACAACAACTTCCTCTCATATAACCTAACATGAAGCGAGTAATGGGAGTCACAAACAAAGATGCAAAAGAGAATATAAAAAATTGATGATGGCAAACTTCGTTCTTGGTCAGAGAACATTTAATGATATCATACTTATCTTAGGTGAAGTCTTTATAACAAGGCTTATATTGTAGAGATTAACATGTTTAATTATAACAATCCTTTTGCAGTGATTCATAGCTTTCAAAGTAATATTCATTCGGATAATAAAGCATGTGCTAAACATAGAAGGATAGAAAACACGATTGAATAAATCAACATATAGATGGTGAGATCACAACAACACAAATGCTTGCTGGAGACAAAAGGAAGTAGGTTTACTGACTCAACATAAAAGTAAAAGATAATCCCTTCGCAGAGGGAAGCATGGATCACTCATGTGCTAGAGCTTTTATTTTGTAAAACAGAGGTATAAAATGGTTGAAACTCCTCCCAACCTTTCTTACACAAACCATGGCTAACCGAATCCTCGAGTGCCTGCCAACAATCACATACCGCGGAGGAGTGTCTAATTTTGAGAGAGGTGTATGTTTATGTCAACGAATGGCAAACAAAAAATACAGTATGTCACAAGCCAACTAGACTTCACAAGCGGCACCCATTGAAGGACGCAACTGGTATAGAAGGTCATCCCTCTTTCTCTTTTGTTTACACAATTATGCTTTGACTGATAAATCAAGGGCAAAAATAAAGAAGAGAATTTGTATTACTATTTGGGGCTGGGAACCCCGCTGCCATCTCTTCTAGCATTTGGATAAGCGGATGAAGCCACTAGTCCAGGTGTGTGAGTCCAATCAACAAGTGAGATAAAGATTCTCTATTTGCGTCCTTATGAGCTAAAACAGGAACACAAAACAGGGATAATTTTGAAGGTTTTAAAGGTAACACATGAGCAATTTACTTGGAGTGGTGGTGAAATACCACATATAGGAAGGTATGGTGGACACAAATGGCAAGGTTTTTGGGCTCAAGGTTTGGATGCATGAAAAAGCATTCCCTCTTAGTACAGTTTTGTTTTTGGCTAGCAAGGCTGGGTAGCAAGCATAAGAGTTGAGGAAAAAAAACAAATATACATATGATGAAACCAATCATGCAATCTTCATTGAAAGCCCAAGCGATCTTAACTTGTGAATACTAAGTTTATGAGCTAATAGGCAAATTCCTCTTTCTTATACTAGCATCTCAAAATATTATTTCTACTGACCCAAGCTAAGTTTGCCAAAACCAACTAGATTAACTTAATGATCTCCAGAGTGACACCAAATACTAACAACAAGCTCAACCATATGACAGAAATTGAAAACTAAAATAAGGTGTACAGAAAGTAAATGATGAAACTTCTCATTAATATTTCAATCCGGCAACTCACACCAACGGATACAACGATAACCAACTAAGGAGAGACACTTCCATACTGCAAACCATCCTATATGATAACTTATCTACTCATGATATGACTCTACTAAAAAGGTAAAAATATGAAAGATAGTGATGTGATACCGCGGCACTCCCCCAAGCTTGGAACAAGCCGAAGGGATGCCAAAACCAATGATGATTTATTTCTTCGGCGGTGATGAAAGTGGAATCATTCGGGGAGGAGTCAGAAAGCCTTTGATGATACGACGAAGCTCAATGTTTTCCGCCTCCAGAATTGCTACCTCGGCCTTGAGAATACGGTATTGTTCGTAGAATTGATCGGAGACCCGGTGTGCTTCAACTATCATAGGAAATATGTTGGGCTCTTGATCCTGAAGCACGGTCCCCTGCACATTATGAGAGTAGCGACGCTGAGGGTTAATGGATCCCACAAAGGTGCGGTTGCTCGTTGGCGCTGGTGCAGCCCTCCGGATATATTCCCTCAAGTTCTTACCCATGTCTTCCTTCCTTACATCTATCTCTTCTTCCGTCGCCCATCCCGCGAAAGCACCATTGTTGATGTCTTGCTGGATTTGTCGAAGACGACGTGTAGCGTAATCCTCAATGCTAGAGTCGAAGGAGGAAATCTTGACCTAGAAACTCCGAACTCCTGACAGAAAAACAGATCGAAACAGAAACACGACGAGAAAATGGTATACGGACCTCGGAGGGTCCGGGGGATTATATAGCAAAAAGTTTCATAACGAAAGGAAAGTCCAGGTCGAAAACGAGTCGGAGAGGGGCTCCGGGGCGCCCACACCATAGGCTGGCGCGGCCAAGGGTGGCCCCTCGCCACCTCATGGTGTGGTGCCTCCGGGCACCTTCTTCACACCTCTTCGGCTCGGTATTTTTCATATTTTTCAAAAACAGTAAAAATAAAAGTTGGAAGATGTTTCGCGAAAGTTTTCTTACCAAAACTAATACCTATTCAAAAACTGACTCTGCAGTTTCTGAAATATGCTTCTTAATAAATTCCACCGGGATCATGGCTCGTATACAATCAACATTTTCCTTATAAGGATCTCCAGAAATATAATGCTTGAGTCTTTGGCCATTCACCACTTGTGAAGTGTTGTCTTCAAGGGAAACAATTTTAATTGCCCCCGAATGATATACCTCTGATAACAAAAGGTCCTTCCCATCACGAGAGCAATTTCCTGCAAAAATTCTGAGACGAGACCTATACAATAGCACTTTCTCACCAACATAAAACTCTCTTTTAATAATTCTCTTATCGTGCCACCTTTTAACTTTCTCTTTAAAGAGCTTAGCATTTTCATATGCTTCACTCCTCCATTCATCTAAAGAACATAAGTCAAGCAACCTTTTCTCACCAGCAAGTTTAAAATATCTATTTAGGTCTCTCACTGCCCAATAAGCTTTGTGTCCTAATTCTAGGGGCAAGTGACAAGCTTTTCCATAAACCATTTTATAAAGAGACATGCCCATGGGATTTTTATAAGCAGTTCTATAAGCCCACGGAGCATCATTTAATTTCTTAGCCCAGTTTTTTCTAGATTTGTTGACAGTCTTTTGCAAGATAGATTTGATTTCTCTATTTGATAATTCTACTTTCCCACTAGTTTGAGGATGATAGGGTGAGGAAATTCTATGATTAACATCTTACTTAGCAAGAGTCTTTCTTAAACCACCATGAATAAAATGAGAACCCCCATCAGTCATAAGATATCTAGGCACACCAAACCTAGGGAAAATAATGTCTTTAAGCATTTTTAATGAGGTTTCACCATCATCACTTTTAGTAGGTATATCTTCTACCCATTTAGTAGCATAATAAACAACAACAAGAATATGAGTGTAGCCTTGTGAAGGAGGGAAAGGACCCATAAAGTCAAAACCCCAAAAATCAAACGGTTCAATAACAAGAGAATAATTCATAGGCATTTCATTACGTCTAGAAATATTTCCAACCCTTTGACATTGATCACAAGATAAAATAAACTTTCTAGCATCTTTAAAAAGAGTAGGCCAATAAAAACCTGATTGTAGAACCTTATGTGCAGTTCTATCTCCAGCGTGATGTCCTCCATAAGCACTACTATGACATTTTCTCAACATCTCTCGTTGTTCATTTTCAGGAACACATCTTCGCATAATATCATCAACACCTTTATATAAGTGTGGGTCATCCCAAAAAAATGCCTCAAATCATAGAAGAATTTTCTTCTTTGCTGAGCTGTAAAGGTAGGAGGCAAATACTTGGAAACAATAAAGTTAGCATAATCAGCATACCATGAACTCTCTTGAGAGCTCACTTTTATTGCAACCAACTGTTCATTAGGAAAACTATCATTAACAGGAATAAGATCATCAGAGATATTTTCTAATCTAGACAAATTATCAGCAACAGAATTTTCAGCACCCTTTCTATCCACAATACGTAAATCAAACTCTTGTAAGAGAAGCACCCATCTAATAAGCCTAGTCTTGACATCTTTATTTTCCATGAGGTACTTAATAGCAGCATGATCAGTATGAATAGTAAGTTTAGAATCAACAATACTGGCTAAATTTATCATAAGCAAAAACTACTGCTAGGAACTCTTTCTCACTGGTAGCATAATTATTTTGAGCAGCATCAAAAGTTTTACTAGCATAATGAATAACATTTAACTTCTTATCTACCCGCTGTCCAAGAACAACACCTACAACATAATCACTAGCATCACACATAATTTCAAATGGTAAATTCCAACCAGGGGGTTGAACAATAGGGGCAGATATTAAAGCCTTCTTTAAAATTTCAAAAGCTTCTTTACAATCTTCATCAAAAACAAAAGGTACATCCTTTTGAAGAACATTAGTAAGAGGCTTTGATATTTTAGAGAAATCTTTAATAAACCTTCTATAAAAACCAGCATGACCAAGAATACAACGAATACCTTTAACATCTCTGGGACATGGCATTTTCTCAATGGCTTCAACTTTAGCTCTATCAACTTCAATACATCTTTCAGAAATTTTATGTCCAAGAACAATTCCTTCATTAACCATAAAATGGCATTTCTCCCAATTAAGATCAAGATTAGTCTCCTCACATCTTTGCAAAACTTTATCAAGATTCTGCAAACAATTATCAAAAGAAGTTCCATAGACGGAGAAGTCGTCCATGAAGACTTCCACAATTTCTTCATAAAAAACCATGAAAGATAGCAGACATGCATCTTTGAAAAGTAGCAGGAGTATTACATAAACCAAAAGGCATACGTCTATAGGCATAGGTTTCAAAAGGACAAGTAAAAGTTGTTTTCTCTTGATCAGGCTTTCTAACAGCAATTTGGGAGAACCCAGAATAACCATCAAGAAAGCAGAAATGCGTTTTCTTAGACAACCTTTCTAACATTTGATCAATAGAAAGCAAAGAATAATGACATTTCTTAGTCACCTTCCTAAAATCAATACACATCCTATAACCAACCACTACTCTTTGAGGAATAAGTTCATTATTTTCATTTGGCACAACAGTCATCCCTCCTTTCTTAGGGACACAATGCACATGACTAACCCATCTACTATCAGCAATAGGATAAATAATACCAGCATCAAGGAGTTTCAATACCTGATTTCTTACCACACCCTTCATCTTAGGATTTAAACGGCGTTGATGTTCAACAACTGTCTTTGAATAAGGTTCAATATTAATAGCATGCTGACATATAGCAAGAGAAATCCCCTTCAAATCATCAAGAGTATAACCAATAGCACCTCTGTGTTTCCTCAATATTCCCAATAATCTCTCCTCTTCTTTACCAGAAAGTTTAGAACTAATAATAACATGATATAATTTCTTATCATCAATATGAGCATATTTAAGATTGTCAGGCAAAGGCTTTAAATCAAAAACAGGATCCTCCTTGGGTGGTAATGTGGTACCCAAGTCTTCCACCGGTAAATTATGTTTTAGCATCGCTGGCCGATGTAGGAAAATATCGTCAATTTCATTTCTTTCTTCCATAAAGACATCACTTTTGTGGTCTTCCATGTATTGCTGCAAAGGATTGTTAGGAGCAAGAGCAATAGCAGCCAATTGTTCAACTCTATAATTCTCATTAGGTAATTCAGCTTCATAAGGTGCTTTAGCAGATTTGGAGAAATTAAATTCATAATACTCTCCATCAAACTTTGTAAGGATTTTCTCCTTTTTACAATCTATAACAGCACCACAAGTGTTTAAGAAAGGTCTACCAAATATAATAGGACAAGTATCACTAGCAGAAGTGCCTAGTACTAGAAAATTAGCAGGATATTTAGTTTTACCACATAAGACCTCCACATCTATAACAATACCAATTGGAGAAATAGTTTCCCTATTAGCAAGTTGAATAATCACATCAATGTCTTCAAGTTCACATGAACCAATTTAATGCATGATTTCTCTATAAAGCTCATAAGGAATAGCACTAGAACTAGCACCAATATCACACAAACCATAATAGCTGATCACCTATCCTAACAGATAGCACAGGAACACTAGGTTTCCTAGATTTACTAGGATGAGAGACAATATCAGAAGCATCTTCATTAAATATAATGTGTCCCTCTTATAAATTTTCAAAAACAACGTCCTTTACTATTGCTACTATAGGTTCTACAGTTATTTGTTCCTCGGGTTCTACAAGTTTCCGTGCACTTTTATTAACCACACTAGCTAACATAGAATGTTCTTTTACCTTAGCAGGGAAATGCATTTTCTCAATATAAGGTTCAGTCACAATAGAACCAACGGTATGAATTTCTATATCTCTAGAAGGAACACAATCAACATTATCTTTATAAGGTGCATGGTACTTATCCCATTCCTTTTTGGGAATATCAATATAAAAAGCAAAAGCCTTATATAAGTTTGCAGCAACTTGAGAATCAAGACCATAAGTAAAAAACAGACATTATGAAAATCATCGGATGATATAAAAGTTTTAATGCATTCATAATCATAATTTATACCTGACTTTCTACCTTTGTCATTCTCCCATCCTTCAGTGTTTTCTTGAATACGGTCAAGGAGATCCCATTTAGCTTCATCCTTCATACGTGTAAATGATCCAGAACAAGAAGCATCCAATAAATCCTTATCATGAAGAGAAAGCCTTGCATAGAAATTATTAATAACAATATTAGTGGGGAGCTCATGAATGGGGCATTTGAGCATTAGTAACTTCAATCTCCCCCATTCTTGGGCAATACTCTCTCCGTAATGAGGCCAAAAATTATATATATAATTCCGATCTCTATGAATTTCACTTAGAGGATAGAATTTAGAATAAAAGAGAGGCACAATTTCCTCCCATCCAATAGTCTGGCTATTTTTCAGCAGTTTGAACCATTCATCGGCTCGACCTGTCAATGATATAGAGAATAATTTGCTCTTCACTTGGCCCATTGTAATACATGCACACTTGAACAACTCGCATAATTCATGTAAAAAGAGCAAATGATCACCAGGATGGACAGTTCCATCACCTGAATATCAGTTATTCATAACATGTTTAACAATCTTTATAGGTATTTTATAAGGATCCAAATCATCAGGCCGTGGGTCACTTACTACCCTATCAGTGGCAGCAGTGACCGCAAATAAGGACTCAAAAGGATATCTAAACATAGTGTAATAAAGCAGTATAAAGTAATAAAAACAGCACTTACAACAAAAGCTTCCTTTATCAATTCCAGTTCCCAATAGAGCTTCACTCCCCGGCAACGGCGCCAGAAAATAGTCTTGATGAACCACAAGTATAGGGGGTGTATCGTACTACTTTCAATAAATAAGAGTGTCGAACCCAACGAGGAGCAGAAGGTGTTGACAAGCAGTTTCGACGAAGGAATAACTGTAAATACTGAAAGATAGATTTGTAGGGGTTTTTTGTTATTGCAGATAAATAAAGTGCGAGTAAATAAAATGCAGTAATAATAATTGAAGCAAGTGGCCCAATCCTTTCTTTAGCAAATTACAAGCCGGTGAGCTTACTTATGATTAAGAAACGTTCTCGAGGACACACGAGAGGTTTCTGCCAAGTGCTTTTGTTTCATGCCACTGAATAATCTTTAGTGTTTTCATAAGTGTTGTGTGGGTGAACCTATGCTAATGTACCGTACCATCCAAGACTAATACATACTTGTGATTATAACCCTTGCAAGCATCCGCAACTACAAGAAAGTAATTAAGAAATAAATCTAACCACAACTTTAAACTCCGGGATCCTACGCTCCCTCGTGTAATGGTTTCCTAACGGGGGTTTAGGTCTCTGTCACTCCGGCAACCCCACAATTATTAGCCAAATACACGAAGGATTCCGCTAGGCCCATAAATGGTGAAGTATCATGTAGTTGACGTTCACATGACACCACTAGAAGAATAACACCACAACTTAAATATCAAACCGTTAAATATTACTCAACATTACTTCACTACTAACAACTTGACTTCTCCCATGTCCTCAAGAACAACACGAACTACTCACAACACATCATATGGATCATAATTAGAGGTGATATAATGGATGATAACAATCTGTTCATAAAGTGCAAACACCGATAAATCTCACAAGCATCAAGTACTAACAAGTAATCCACACTGGGAGAGAGATCTAATGTAAAACAACGATATAGGCCCCTAATTGTTACAGCGGGACGACGGTGGATGATGAGGGTGATGGTGCTGCTGGTGGTGATGATGATGATGGTCGTTATGATGCCCAGAGTGATGACGGTGACGATGGCGATGATTTCCCCTCTCCGGAGAGGAATTTCCTCGGCAGATTTCTCTCTGCCAGAGAGCTTTTCTCTCTCGGGTGTTTTCCGCCCCGAGGCGGCTGTGAAATAATTCTTCGATGATGGTCTGAGGCTTAGGGTTCCCTGGGGCCAAGTACGTAAAAGATATCCCCCAGAGGTGGGCCAGGGTGGCCACACCACCTGGTGGCACGGCCAGTGGGCGCGCCACCTCATGGTGTGGGCCCCTGGTGGCCCCCTCCGGCTCCTCTTCTGGCTGGACTCCTCCTCTGAACTTCTAAGACACCCCCGGTGTCCCTCTTCTTCTTCTGCTTCTAAAATATGGTATCTCGACGGTGCTTTTTCCATCAGATTTCTGGTCGCGGTGTTTATTCTCCAAAAATTATGAAACATGCAAAATAAGATAAAATAACATAAGGGATGCATCATAACATGAAATATATCGATGAATAACTGCAAATTATGATATAATACAGTGATGAAAAATGGACGTATCACGATACCCTATTTCAGAAGATCAGAAGAAGAGGAGGATGTCGTAGGAGTCTTAGAAGGTCCGAGGAGGAAGTGATCCAGAAGGGCACTCGGAGGGGGGCCACCTAGGGCCCACACCACCAGGCGGTGCCCCCTGGCCGCGCCTGGGGGTGGTGTGGTCCCCTGGCCCACTCACGGGCGCCCCCTTTCGTGTACATGATCCCAGGGAACCCTAATCCCAATAACATCATCAAAGAATTATTCCACCGCCGCCTCGGGGGCGGAAAACACCAGAGAGAGAAAAGCTCTCCGGCAGGGAGAAATCTGTCGGGGAAATTCCTCTCCGGAGAGGGGAAATCATCGCCATCGTCACCGTCATCGCTCTGGGCATCATCAAGATCATCATCATCACCACCAGCACCATCACCCTCATCATCCACTTTCATCCCGCTGTAACAATTAGGGGTATCTATCGTTGTTTTACATTAAATCTCTCTCCCAGTGTGGATTACTAGTTAGTAGTTGATGCTTGTGAGAGTTAGCGGTGTTAACACTTTATGACCAGATTGTTATTATCCATTATATCACCTCTGATTGTGATCCATATGATTTCCTGTGAGTAGTTTTTTTTAGTTCTTGAGGACATGGGAGAAGTCATGATGCTAGTAGTGAAGTCATGTTGAAGTAATATCTCGTGGTTCGGTATTTAAGTTGTGGTGCTATTCTTCTAGTGGTGTCATGTGAAAGTCGACTACATGATACTTCACCTTTATGAGACTAGGAGGATGCATTGTGTATTTGGCTACTAATCGTGGGGTTGCGGGAGTGACAGAAACCTAAACCCCCGTTAGGAAACCAATGCACGAGGGAGCGTAGAATCCCGAAGTTTTAAGGTCGTGGTTAGATTTATCTAATTAATTTCTTGTATTTGTGGATGCTTACAAGGGGTATAATCACAAGTATGTATTAGCCCTAGTTGGGCGGTGCATTAGCATAGGTTCACCCACATAACACTTCACGAACTAATTGATATTAATCAACCGTAATGAAACGAACGCACTTGACGAAATTCACATGTGTCCTCGAGAATGTTTGGTAATCATAAGTAGAACAACCGGCTTGTCCTTTTCACTAAAAAGGATTGGGCCACTCGCTGCAATATTATTTACTGCACTTTATTTACTCGCACTTTATTTATCTGCTATATCAAAAACCTCCAAAAACCCGTTTGCTAGTGTTTACAGTGAATCCTCTATCCAACCTTCTTGTCAACACCTTCTGGTCCTCGTTAGGTTCGACATTCTTATTTACCGAAAGTACTACGATACACCCCCTATACTTGTGGGTCATCAAGACTATTTTATGGCGCCGTTACCGGGGAGTGAAGCGCTATTGGTAAGTGGAATTGGTAAGAGAAACTTTTGCTGTGAGTGTTGTTTTTTATTTCTGTCTGTTGTTTTATTTCATTATGGAGAATGCTTTTGGTTCTCTATTTAGGGGTACTTCTACGGTTACTACTAGGGTAGTAGGTGACCCGTTATCTTCTGAATTAGATCCTTATAAAATACCTATGAAAATTGTTGGACGTGTTATGGATAACTGCTATTACGATGATGGAACTGTCCATCCCGGTGATCATTTTCTTTTTATACATGAATTATGCGAGTTATTCAGGTGTGCAGGTATTACAATGGATCAAGTTAAAATGAAATTATTTTCTTTACCGCTGAAAGGAAGAGCCGCTGAATGGTTCAAATTACTGAAGAATGGTGAATCTATTGGATGGGAGAAAATCGTTCCTCTCTTTTATTCTAAATTCTATCATCCTAGTGAGATTCATAAAGACCGAAATCAAATATATAATTTCTGGCCTCATGATGGAGAGAGTATTGTCCAAGCGTGGGGGGGAATGAAGTTATTAATGCTCAAATGTCATGTCCTATTGTTGGAACTGTCCATCCTGGTGATCATTTGCTCTTTTTACATGAATTATGCGAGTTGTTCAAGTGTGCAGGTATTACAATAGGCCAAGTGAAGAGGAAATTATTCTCTATATCATTGATAGACCGAGCCGCTGAATGGTTCAAACTGCTGAAAAATAGCCATACTATTGGATGGGAGGAAATTGTGCCTCTCTTTTATTCTAAATTCTATCCTCCCAGTGAAATTCATAGAGATCGGAATTATATATATAATTTTTGGCCTCATGATGGAGAGAGTATTGCCCAAGCATGGGGGATATTGAAGTTACTAATGCTCAAATGCCCCATTCATGATCTCCCCAGTAATATTGTTATCAATAATTTTTATGCAAGGCTTTCTCTTCATGATAAGGATTTATTGGATGCTTCTTGTTCTGGATCATTCACACGTATGAAGGAAGAAGCTAAATGGGATCTTCTTGACCGTATTCAAGAAAACACTTAAGGATGGGAGAACGACAAAGGTAGAAAGTCAGGTATAAATTATGATTATGAATGCATTCAATCTTTTATGGGAACCAATGATTTCTATAATGTTAGTGCTGTTGGTGGTCTCGATTCTTAAATCTTTCCAAACTGTCTTATAGATTTTGCCTCCTATCTTGATATTCCTGAAAAGGATTATCGCAGATACCATGCACCTTATAAAGATATTGTTCCTGCTAGTAATATAGAAGTGCATGCTGTTAATCCTTCTGTTCCTGAGCCTTATGTTGAAAAAATGTCTTTCCCTGCTAAGGTGAAAGAACACTCTATTGTGGCTAGTGTGGTTAATAAGAGTAATAAGAGATCTATTGACCCCGATGAACAAATAACTGTTGAACCTGTTGTAGAAATAGTAAAAGATCTTGTTTGTAGAAATGTAGAGGATGAACCAATTGTCTTTTGTGAGTATTCATCTAATATTGTTTCTCATCCTCATAGACCTAAGAAAACTAATGTTCCTGTGCGTTCTGTTAAGATTGGTGATCATTGCTATTATGGTTTGTGTGATATTGGTGCTAGCTATAGTGCTATACCTTATGATATTTATAGAGAAATTATGCATGAAATTGGTTCTTGTGAGCTTGAAGATATTGATGTGGTTATTCAGCTTGCTAATAAAGAAACAGTTTTTCGATTGGTATTGTTAGAGATGTGGAAGTTCTATGTGGTAAGACTGAATATCCCACTGATTTTCTAGTACTTGGTAAGGCTGCTAGTAAAACTTGTCCTATTATTTTTGGTAGACCTTTCTTGAACACTTGTGGTGCTATTATAGATTGTAAGAGGGAGAATATATTGACTAAATTTGATGGAAAATCTTATGACTTCCATTTCTCCAAATTTGCTAGAGCACCTTATGAATCTAAATTGCCTGATGGGAATTTTAAAGTTGAACAAATTGCTTCTATTGCTCTTTCTTCTAACAATGCTTTGCAGCAATATATGGATGACCATGAAAGTGAGGTCTTTATGTAAGAGATAAATGAGATTGATGATATTCTTCTTCGTCACCCGGGGATACTGATACATAATTTACCTGATGCAAAGCCAGTAGTTGAACATCAACGTCGTTTAATTCCTAAGATGAAGGAAGTGGTAAGAAATGAGGTATTAAAACTTCTTGATGTTGGTATTATTTTTCCTATTGCTGATAGTAGATGGGTGAGCCCTGTGCATTGTGACCCTAAGAAGGGAGGAATGACTGTTGTGCCTAATGAAAACAATGAGCTTATTCCACAAAGAGTAGTAGTTGGTTATAGAATGTGCATTGATTTTAGAAAGGTTAATAAAGTTACTAAGAAGACCATTATCCTTTACCCTTTATTGATCAAATGCTAAATATGTTGTCTACGAAAAATCATTTTTTACTTTCTTGATGGTTATTCTGGGTTTTCTCAAATTTCTGTTAGGAAGCAAGATCAAGAGAAAACAACCTTTACTTGTCCTTATGGTACTTAAGCTTATAGACGTATGCCTTTTGGTTTGTGTAATGCTCCTGCTACTTTTCAAAGATGCATGTATGCTATTTTTCATGGTTTTTGTGAAGAGATTGTAGAAGAATTGATGGACGATTTCTCCATATTTGGAACTTCTTTTGATAATTTTTTGCACAACCTTGATAAAGTTTAGCAGAGATGTGAGCAAACTAATCTTGTTCTTAATTGGGAGACATGCCACTTTATGGTGAATTGTTCTTGGACATAATTTTTTTGAAAGAGGTATTGAAGTTGACAGAGCTGAAGTGGAAGCCCTATCATAGGGATGTTAAAGCTCAACAAAGAAGAAAGATCTTCAATGATTTGAGGCATTATTTTTGGGATGACCCACATTTATATAAAGAAGGAGTGGATGGTATTATGAGAAGATGTGTTCCAGATAATGAACAACGTGAAATATTGAAGAAGTGCCATGTTAGTGCTTATGGAGGACATCACGCTGGAGATAGAACAACACAGAAGGTTCTACAATGAGGTTTCTATTGGCCTACTCTCTTTAAAGATGCACGTAAATTTATTTTATCTTGTGATGAATGTCATAGGGTAGGAATTATTTCTAGATGTAATGAAATGCATATGAGTTATTCTCTTGTCATTGAACCTTTTGATTGTTGGGGATTTGACTTTATGGGTCCCTTTCCTCCTTCGAATGGTTACACTCACATTCTTCTTGATGTTGATTATGTTACTAAGTGGGTAGAAGCTACACCTACAAAAAGTGCTGATGGTGATACCTCTTTAAAAATGCTTAAAGATGTCATTTACCCTAGGTTTGGTGTGCCTAGATATCTTATGACTGATGGAGGTTCTCATTTTATTCATCGTGGTTTTAGAAAAAACCTTGCTAAATATGATGTTAATCATAGAATTTGCCTCAGCTTATCATCCTCAAACCAATTGGCAAGTAGAATTATCAAATAGAGAAATTAAAACTATCCTGCAAAAGATTGTTAATAAATCTAGGAAGAATTGGTCTGACAAGTTGAATGATGCTTTATGGGCTTATAGAACTGCTTATAAAAATCCTATGGGCATGTCTCCTTATAAAACGGTTTATGGAAAAGTTTGTCACTTGCCTTTAGAATTAGAACACAAAGCTTATTGGGAAGTGAAAGAACTTAACAAAGATTTTAAACTTGCTGGTAAGAAAAGAATGCTTGATTTGAATCATCTAGATGATTGGAGATGTGAAGCCTATGAAAATGCCAAGCTCTTTAAAGAGAAAGTTAAACAATGGTGTCGTGGTATTGTCACGGCAAGTGTCCTCATGCGAGAACTAGATTGCGAGGCCATTGCTACTAAGTGAAACTTAGAAAGGGTTGAGGTGGAAACGAGAGACGCGAGTTTGCCCAGGTTCGGCCCATGGATTGAGGGTAAAAGCTACTCCTGCTTTCTTACTTATCAGAGGACCAAGTCTCGATTACAAGGGGCGATTCCGGCTCTCGATGTTTCGAGTTACTTTGCTATCAACTTAGAACTTGTATTTCTACGTCCCGGGGTCTCGCCTTATATAGCGGACGAGACCTCCGGGTTACAAGGGAGTCCGGATTACGCCCGTCCTCAGAGTCATATCTCCCTCCGGTTCTTGATCACCTTGGTCCGACTCTTCCCATGATCCGGATACTTCTGGGCCGGCCTTTGAACTGCTCTCCGTGCTTCTGGGCTTCCTTGTCTTCCGCCCAGGGCCTTGGGCCGGTTCTTCATTTAGCCGGGTCATAGTTGTTGTAACCCGGCTCTCTTTGGCTTAACCCGGCCCGGCTCGGCATGACCCGGATCACTCATCTTAAACCGGATCTAAGTGATTCCCGGTTTATGTTGGAGGCCGGTAAGGCTCCCCCTTACCTATTACCCCAACATTAGCCCCCAGATTAACATGAACGTTTAAATTTCGAACTTAAGAAGTTCATGTTAAACTTTATCCAGAAACTTTAAACACTAATCTTCTAGTCCAAGAAAAATAACCTCCCAGAACATCTTTTCCGGATCTCACGGGCCGAGCTCTTTGTCTCCAGGATCATATCTTTCCGTTTCTCGTAAAGATAACTCTCATATTTTTATCTCCTAAATCTTCGGAACGAAAAGATCTTAACCTAGCCCGGATTATTCTCCATATAATTGCTCCATTTCTTTGGAAGAAATCTTTTTCTGTGATCCGATCTTGCTTGTACCTTTCCGTAAACAATAAAATCTGGAGAGGTTTTTGCGTAAAAGTCACCGCTTTACCCTAGGGTTTTGACCCCGCCTATAAATAGCAGATGTACGGCCCCCAGGGCTCATTTGCACCCTGCTCTCCCCACTTCATCTTCCTCCTCCGATCCGAGCTCCAGAGCTCTTCTTTTCTTCCAGCGCCGCCACGGACGGAGCTTCACCGGCGTTCACCTCAAGATGGGAAAGGAGAAAACCTTGGCGTCCAAGGCCAGCAGAGCGGGGAAAAAGAAGAAATCCAGAGGAGCTTCCGGTTCTGGCGCTGCCGGTTCTGGGAGGAGCAAAATGCAAGTGAACTGGTGCAAGTCCGAGATGACCCAAGGCTGGCTCACGGAGATGGAGGATTCCGTGCTTCTACCTAAAGGTTTATCCTGGTGAGCTCCGGGAAATGGCATCCGGCCCGAACCTGGGCCGGGTGAGGTAAGAATTTTCGAAGCCCATATTCTCCGTGGGTTTCGTCCACCCGGTTCTCTCTTTTTTCACCGGCTCTTGGCTTACTATGGCCTCCATCCTCAAGACCTCCCACCAAATTCCATCTTAATCGTTAGCAACTTCGTAGTCCTTTGTGAGGACTGCCTCCAATTAGAACCAAACCTAGACCTTTTCCTCGAATGCTTTTATTGTAACAAACTCCCTGAGGTAGCTGGGGGTGAACTTATACATTGTGAGGGGGGGTCTCGTTCCAGAGACGAAAGGACATCGCCTACCCAGGTATTCCTCTTGCAAGCCACCCCAAGTTTTGGCAGAAATCCTACTTCTATATCAAAAGTACAAATCCTGAAGGTGAACCGGCTCTTCCGGGTTACCGTCCTGAACGCTTAGGTGTCGATCGAATCAAGATCTAGCCTCTCCTAAAATGTGTAACCTCGCTGATAGTTCATGGGCTTAGAGGTTTAGATTTGACCAAAACCTGGGTAGACCGGCGTGTCCAACCACTCAGTATCAGGAACCGGTTATTCCATGAGTATTCCGGTTCAATAGATTCTATGTGATATTCCGAGTCCATAGTTTCTAAGTCTGAGATGATAACCTCCTTGAAACTCCTGGTTGGAGTGAAGCAAGACAAGTTCTTCGAAGTTGGTCTAGAGCCCTTTAGCTCCTCTAACCCGGCTCCTCCCGTAAGTTTTCATATCTTTGTATTTTTGTATCTTTCATTTTTATTTTTAGCTGCATAAGTTCTAACCTTGTCGTTGTTCCGGTTCATAGGCTAATGACCCTTTCTGGACTACTACCGAAGAACCGGCTTCACCACCCGAAGACGAAGAATCAGAAGAGCCAAGCGACGATGAGGAAGAGGTTTCTGAATTTGATTCCCTCGGCCAGTTGCACAACCAATTCGCTGACGCTGATTACTCGCAGGATGAGCAAGAGGAACAGGAAGTTGCCGGGTTAGGCGGCGGCCAAGCTGTTGAAGAAGAAACGGGTCATGAAGTTCCGGATCAGGCCATGCCGGATTTCAACCCCTCTACTCCCATCACTAGTTCCAACCCAGTGGCCGAAAAGGTGTCCCCTGTAGGCCAGAAGAGGACCCGGCAGGCTGTCGCAAAGGTGCCTATCTCTAGACTGTCAAAATATCCTTTGAAAACATCCTCACACACAGAGAAAACGCAGGAGGATGAGGAGGGCAGCAAGAGAAGAAGGACCCGGAGCTATGGCTCCAGCGAGTTAGAAATAGGTTTGCCTGAGAAAACTCCCACTCGCCGGGTCTCCAAAATCCGGGTTTCGCCCACTGCTTCACACCCCTTAGCCGGACAAATGAGGCGAGAACTGAGTCATCCTTTTCATTCAGATTGCCCGAACTCAGACTCGTCCCATTTCAGCGGGGCTAGCTCATTCTCCATCAACTCTCGGTAAGCTAACTTTCCTTTCCTGATTTGCTAATACCTTAATCTTGCAATGTAACTCAGAGCTTTTCCTTTTGCAAAAGAACTCAAGCTGTATTAAAAGTGAACCCTGTTTCGTCCGCTGCTCCCTCTGTAAATATTGAAGAGAAGACCCTTGAGGAAGAGAATTATGAACCGGCTGCTCCCTCGCCGGGTCATATGGATGTTATGGCTGAAGAACATGAAGAAGTGAACCCGGTTGATGATATCCCGGGTAATGATCCTCCGGTTGAAGAGGTAAATGTTCAGGACCCGGATGTGGTCATAACCGGATCTCAGGCTGTTGAGATTACTAGACCATCCACTGTTCTCTCCAAAGTCATTGAAGACCTGAAAGTGAAGCCGGAAGACAAGAGATCTACTCCTAGCCTGAACATTGAAGGCCAGAGCTTTGACACACTAGCTCAAGAACTCTCTAAGAACCGGTGCCGTGCTGATGGTATCATAGAATTTCTAAAACAGCAATATGAGGTAACCTTGATATTCGTAACCTGTAGCCCTCAATCTTCTAGTTTATATTCGTAATATATACTTGGAGACTTGTTACTGAATAGTCGTAGACTGAATAGGTTGTAACCTGAATAACTGTAACCTGGATAACTGTAACCTAGATAGCTGTAGCCCCCAAGGGACGGTTTATAATGGCATTATAAACCGAGACTTGCTATGCTTTTGTTCTTAATTGTTTTAAATAAGATTGAAGTACTGTAGCCCCCAAGTGCCGGGTTGCGAGCATGCAGCTAGCCGTGACTTAAACATAGGTTATAACTCAATGCTTGAAACTAAAATACTGTAGCCCCCAAGTGCCGGGTTGCGAGCCTGCAGCTACTTGGGACTTAACTTTTTTTCTTGAAACTGCTATAAGTTTACCAGTATCCGGGTTATGATTTTATAAGACATATATTTATCAAGTTACGAGTAAACCTTTGAATAACTTGAATCTTTTGTAGAGTTTTGAATCCTCCTCACAAAAGGAGGTTTCAAATTTGAAGAACTTGCTCGCCCAAGAAGCCAAGAAAACTGAGGACGCCAGGAACCGGCAGAAAGAATTAGAAGAGCAAATAATTGAGGCAGCCAAGACTTGGTCTGTTCTGCAGCAGGATTTTGAAACCCGGGAGAAGGCTCTTGTAACTAGAGCAGAGACTGCTGAGAAACAACTAGAGGAGACCCGGACCAGCTTTACCAAGGTCACAGATCTGCTGAGAGATATCACTTGCAGTGTTTTTGGTAAGTTTATCCGGTTTATCATCCCCTTCAGTGTTTTGTTCTTCCAATGCTGTATTTCCTTTGTCTTATTATCAAATAGCTTGGTTCAAATCAGAAATTACTTTTGTAACCTGTAGGCAGAATGCATGGGAATAACCTGAAACTCCCAGACCTGAAACTCAAGGCCTTATTCACCCTGATCCGGCAGCTATACATTGGAGGTGGAGAATGTATTAAAGCTGTCCGAAACTGGGATACTCCTCCTAAAAGGCTTAGCTAAATGCTTGTGGATCTAACTCAGGCCCCTCAATGGATAGAAGAGAATAAGCTATCATCCTGTCGCCGTGGAGCCATCAAGGTCATGTCAGTAGCGAAAGCCTATCATCCGGAATTGAAACCAGATCTTCTTGTGGGAGGTTTCCCAGAATACAAAGCAGATATGTCAAAGTATGAGAAGAAGGACTTCGCCAGGATAGAAAAAGAGTGCCGGTTCTATGCTTGCACTATTGCTGAGAAACTGAAACTGAAGGACATGTGCCCGGGTTATACTTCTTCAGGTGAACAGAAAATGCCCTTTATTCCTTTAGCTATGGCTGCTGTTCGACAAGCCCCTCCGAAGTGCCGGCTCTCCATAGCCTCCTCATCTGGTGCGCTTCAATCGGTTACTCCTTCAGTTTCTGCTCCACCATGCCCCTTATATGAATCGGAGAATGTTACTGATGCTCTAGCCCAGTTAGAGTGGAAGTACGTCCCTGCTGATGAAGTCGAAGGAACGATCCAGGCCCCAGTTGACCCGAAGACCCAAGACCTAGCTCCTCCAGACCCGGCAAATCAGGACCCGTCCCAGCAGAAAGGAAAATCTTGTGCAGAGTGATTACATGATCTTTTTGCAAGATTAATAATTCGCCCCTGTTGGGTCTGTAATAGGCTAGATAAATTGCTTTATTTCTAGTCCTATTTTTTGAAGTTGCGTGTGTGCACTTATGCTACAATTTGGTGTGTAATAACCCGGATTTCTTTCGAGTTTATGCAAATCATGTCCGGTTTAATATTTTCTGCGGTTTCCTTTACCTGAAGATGGAAATTTCTTTGACTTTGGTTTTTCTTTGCTTTCTAGCTCACCCGGTTTTTCGCATGACTTATTCTAGTGTGTACAACTCTAGGAGTTCAGGGTCATAGTAACCCGGTTTTCCGGGTTATAATAAACCGGTGTTACCAGGTTATATCATGATTGACTCAACCAGGCTTAAACATCTAGGTCATAAAAGCGCGTGTAACCACAGACTGTCAGACAAGTATAACCAATATATCTTGGCATATGCCAGATTCTTGAGATATAGACTGTGCTCTAGCATCAGCCCCTAAGTAATCGTATAAAAATAATATTGTAGCTTCATGTCATAGGGATAGGCCAATAAATTTCAATAACTCAGATGTTGCTAACATTGCCTTTTATTGTTAAAAGATAACATAGTGATTACAATGATCCTATTTATAATATGGTCTCAACTGGGCTATGTTCCATGGTCTTACAGTTTCTTCCTCAGATGTGCGGGATTTATCAGCATCACGCATATCAATGAGGTAATAGGACCCGTTGTGTAGCTTTTTACTTACGACAAAGGGTCCTTCCAATGGAGGACTTAGCTTATGCATCCCATCCCTCTTCTGAATTAGTCTTAAAACTGAATCTCCTTCTTGGAAACCCCGAGTCTTAACTCTGCGGCTATGATAGCGACGCATGTCCTGCTGATATATAGCTGACCGAGATGCTGCGAGGTCACGTGCTTCTTCTAAAGCATCTAATGAGTTTTGACGAGGTAACTCATTATTGGTTTCCACATAAGCAGTCACTCGTGGTGAATCGTGACGAATATCACTTGGCAAAACTGCCTCCGCTCCATAAACCAGAAAGAAAGGGGTATAACCTGTTGACCTAATTGGAGTAGTTCGTATGCTCCATAAAATAGCAGGCAACTCTTCGACCCAGCAACCAACAGTCTTCTCCAATGGAACCTGAAGTCTGGGTTTGATACCTTTGAGTAATTCCTGGTTAGCCCTCTCTGCCTGTCCGTTAGACTGTGGATGGGCCACAGAAGCAAGGTCTAGCCTTATATGGTTCTGTTCACAAAACTTCTGCATTGCTCCTTCTGATAAATTCGTCCCGTTATCTGTAATAATGCTATGTGGGTACCCAAACCTGAAAATCAGCTTTTTTAAGAACTTGACTGCTGTAACCGCGTCACATTTACTAAATGGTTCCGCTTCTACCCACTTTGTAAACTTATCAACTGCCACTAGTAGATGAGTCGTTTTATCAGTTGACCTTTTGAAAGGTCCTACCATGTCAAGTCCCCAAACTGCAAAAGGTCATGTTATTGGAATCATACGCAAGTCCCGAGCTGTCATGTGATCCTGTCTTGCATATCTTTGACAGCCTTCACATGTTTTCACTATATGTTCTGCATCAGCATTCGTGGTTAACCAGAAAAATCCATGTCTGAAAGCTTTATTAACTAAAGATCTAGAGCTTGCGTGATGGCCACAGTCTCCTAAATGAATTTCTCTGAGAATTTGACATCCTTCTTCTGGAGAAACACATCTTTGAAAAATTCCAGTCGCACTTCTCTTGTGTAACTCACCATTTATAACTATATATGACTTGGATCTTCTGGTAACCTGGCGAGCTATAACCTCGTCCTGCGGGAGCTCACCTCTCGTAAGGTATGCCAAATATGGCTCACTCCACTCTAGTATTATGTGCAGGGCAACTACTAATTCTGATTCTGGATCTGGATTTGCTAAGTCTTCTTCTGTTGGGATTTTAACAGACGGGCTATGAATTTCATCCAGAAAAACATTTGGTGGGACCTGCTTTTTCTGAGAACCTAAACGTGCCAGTGCATCAGCTGCTTCCTTGTGACGTCGATCGATATGATCCACCTGATATCCCCGAAAATGTCCAACCAGCTGGGTAACTGCCTGTCTATAAGCTTCCATGAACGGGTCTTTAGAATCCCAGATTCCTGTAACTTGCCGAGATACCAGATCGGAATCACCCAGATATAGGATCCGGGTTATGCTCATTTATTTCGCAATGCGAAGCCCATGGAGCAAGGCCTCATACTCTGCTACATTATTAGTGCATTTGAATGAGATTTGCAAGACATAGCGAAACTTATCTCCTCGTGGGGATGTTAAAACCACAAAAGCTCCTGAACCTTCCAGTTGTCGAGACCCATCAAAGTGCATAGTCCAATAGTTAGTATCTGGTTTATCCGGTGGAATCTGTAACTGTGTCCAGTCATTTATAAACTCGATCAAAGCATGGGATTTTATTGCAGTCCTTGGCTCATATTTGATATGATAAGGTCCCATCTCGATGGCCCACTTGGCAACTCTTCCTATTGCTTCTCTATTTTGAATAATGTCAGACAAAGACGCTAAACTAACCACAGTGATAGGATGTTCCCGAAAGTAATGTTTCAGTTTGCGACTGACCATGAATACTCCAAACACAAGCTTCTGCCAATGGGGGTAACGCTGTTTAGACTCTGTCAAGATCTCGCTGATGTAGTAAACCGGCCGCTGAACAAGACCTTCTTTATCTTCCAGCTTACGCTCCACAACTACCACCGCACTCACTGCACTGTTATTTGCCGCTATATATAGCAACATGGGTTCTTTTTCCTCAGGCGCAGCTAATATAGGTGCATTGGAAAGTTGTTTTTTCAAGGCCTCCAATGCCTCATCAGCCTCCTGATTCCACACAAAGGTGTCTGTTTTCTTCAGCTATCGGTATAAGGGTATGGCCTTTTTGCCTAGCCTGCTTATAAACAGGCCCAGGGCGGGAACACAACCTGTCAACTTCTGAACGTCCTTCAGGCAACCCGGCTTTTTCAGGTTATGTATGGCCTGCATTTTTTCCGGGTTTGCTTCAATGACTCTCTCGGAAATAATGAAACCCAACAACTTCCCAGCTGGCACACCAAAGACACACTTTGTTGGGTTAAGTTCCATTTGGTACTTGCGCAGATTGGCGAACATCTCTTCCAGGTCTGAGATCAAAGTGTCATCTTTCTGTGATTTGATTACTAGGTCATCCACATAAGCGTGCACGTTCCGCCCAATTTAACTTTCCAAGCACTTCTAGATACACCTTTGATAAGTTGCCCCTGCATTTTTTAAACCAAAAGGCATTGACGTATAACAAAACGCTCCAAAGGGAGTAATGAACGATGTCTTCTCTTGATCCTCTTCCTTCATTTTGATTTTGTGATAACCTGAATAAGCGTCCAGGAAACATAGCAGTTCGCAACCGTCCGTAGAGTCTATAATCTGGTCAATACGGGGTAACACGAACGGGTCTTTAGGACATGCTTTGTTCAGATCTGTGTAGTCTATGCACATTCTCCAGGTTCCGTTTTTCTTGAGAACGAGAACTGGATTAGCTAACCACTTTGGATGAAACACCTCTACAATAAACCCTGCTGCAAGTAATCTGGCAATCTCTTCTCCTATTGCTTTCCTTCTTTCATCATTGAAACAACGGAGGAACTGGCGAATAGGTTTCAAATCAGGATTCACATTTAAGCTGTGCTCAGCAAGTTCCCTTGGTACACCTGGCATGTCAGAAGGTTTCCATGCGAAGATATCCCAATTCTCACGGAGGAACTTGATGAGCGCGCTTTCCTATTTTTCTGTCATATGAGCCCCCACGCTGAACTGCTTAGATGAGTCCCCGGGGGGTAAAGTCCACCAGCTTGGTGTCTTGAGCAAACTTAAATTTTAACTTGGACTCAGCTGATGGCTTTTTGAGCAAGGTCATATCTTCTGGATCAACCTGCAATTTATACAATTTCAACTCCTCTTCAGCGCAAGCTGTCTCTGCGTAAGTTGAATCGCCTTCCTCACATTCCAGAGCTATGTCTCTATCTCCATTAACAGTAATGTTGGGACCTGACATCTTTAGCTTGAGGTAAACATAGCAAGGTCTGGCCATGAACTTGGCTTAAGCTGGCCGTCCGAACAGAGCATGGTACAGACTTTTGAACTTTACCACTTCAAATGCTAGCTTCTCTGTCCTGTAATTTTCAAATACCCCAAAAGCAACTTCAAGAAATATTTTTCTGATAGGTTGTGCAGACTTACCAGGTACAATCCCATGAAACACGGTTGATGATTTCTGAAGCTGTTTCTCTTGCAAGTTCATCCTTTTGAACGTGTCATAGTAAAGTATGTTTATACTACTGCCTCCGTCCATCAGTACCTTATCTAACTTGTATCCTCCAACTTGTGGAGCCACAACTAGGGCCACTCCGCTTGGATTATCGACTCGTGGAGGATGATCAGCCCGACTCCAAGTTATGGGTTGTTCTGACCAGTTAAGCCATCTAGAAACAGCGGGGGTGACTGTGTTAACGGCACGCTTCTGCACCTTTCGTTCTCTTCTGCAGGAACTGGTGGTGAACTCATGATATTGGTCTGAGCTTAGCTGCTTCAGGTTTGTTTGAAAACCGGTGTTTCCGGCTTGGTGACTGCCGTCCGGGTTAGTTCCCTGGTGACTCTGACTGTGATGACCCGGATTATGGTTTCCGGGTCCCGAGTTGCCAGCTCCCGGATGTCCACCTCCCATATTTCCTGGGTTGCCTCCTCCACCGTTTCCTGGTCCGTAATTATTATTTCCACTAGGTCTGAAACCCTGGATGATCAAGCAATTTTCCCAAGAATGATTTGCTGACTTTTCATTTTTACTATGTCGGGGCACGGACCTTTCAGGGCTTGCTGAGCCTGTGTGAAGCTGTTTGGCCTAAATTTTTGATTTCCTCTGAATTTTTTTTGCCCTGACGTTGGTTTCTATAACCTGTATTCATGTTCACCACCTAATCTGAAGTCCCCTCTCCGTTTTTCCGCTTGTTATTGTTCTGGCTCTGAGGATTATTGTTCCTCTGACTCGGGTTCTGGCTACCCTTGGTTCCAGTTTTCTTTTCTTTGGCGGACTTCTCGTCATCCGAGTCTGCATCTTTGGTTTTGTCAGACTCTGCATACTTGGTCATGGAATCCATCAACTCGCTCATGTCACTTACGTACCGCTTAATGCGTCCCAGCTTATGCTTCAAAGGGTCAAACCTGCAATTTCTTTCCAGTGCTATCACAGCTTGTTGAGCGGTGAGTCCGACAGACGAGTGTATGATCTATGCCACATGCCGAGACCAATGTTGGGCGGGCTCCCCTTCTTTCTGAACACAATTTTCTAGGTCTGTGATCGTCGTTGGTCGTTTACATGTGCCCTGAAAATTCTTGATAAACTGGTCCTTCAACTCCTGACAGCTGTTGATTGAATTGGCGGGCAAGTTCTTCAACCAAGACTTTGCTGGCCATTCTAACATCACACTTAAATAGCGTGCGCACACCGTGTCGCTTACTTCCAATATCTCCATGGCCATCTCATAACTCTCTATCCAGTCTGCAGGCTCCATGTCAGGCGTATAATCCACAACTCTGCGAGGTCCTTTAAAATCAGCTGGTATTCTCTCGTTCCTAATTGCAGGACCGAGGCACTGGATTCCAATCCTACGAGACCAGGCGTGAGCTGGGTTTGAGACCGTGGCTTGCACTGGGTTCTGAACATGACCTGGATTCCTGTTTTCAGGTTTTGCAGTTCTATATCCTGTATTTAAAACTCCGGGCGCATAAGATACTGCTTGCCTGGGTGGGTTGGACTGTCGGTTAGCATTGCTGGATCCTGCTGGGGATGGAGAATTCCCATGATGACTCCGCGGCAGAGCTGTCCTACTATGATAAGGTGTTGAGTGTATACTGTCCTGATTACTGTAATTTAACTACTGAACCACCATTGTTTGTAGCATCTCAATGGCCCTTCGAGCTTCAACTGCCATAGGATTATTAGTGTCAACCGGGATCTGCGCCAGACTAGTGGTTGCTGCCCAAATGTTATCCATCGGATTATTGAAGTGACCCAGAGGCGCATGAAACCTTTCTTGCATAGGCTATGCTGGGGTTGGTACTGGATTTGGACTCCCAAGCGGTTGAACGGGTGGCTGGAAACATGCTGGATGGACTGGAGCAGGGATAACCGGCGTGTTCGTGAGATAACCTGGGCCTGCCGGGTTACGAGCTCCAGGGTTCCACATCGGAGATGTAAAAAAATTATGGAGATTAGTAGGCTCGAGTCCTACCCCGAACTCATTATTCAGGCGAGTATGATGACGTCTATTCTGTATTGACGCTAGCTCTCTTTGCCTGAAAGTTAGGTGAACTCCTTCCCTCTCCAGACGTGTGGCCTCTTTGAGAACTTCTAACCGGGCTTTGTTTATGCAAGTGGCTTCTTTCTCAATCTATCGACGAGCAGGAGTTATTTCCTGTCGGAGTCTCGCTATCTCCGTGTTACATTGCTCCAGGTTTTTTGGGGTGACCGGCGTTGCTAGAATTTCGTTTAAAAAATCCATTGCAGCCATCACCTCAGGTCTCGGGTTGTACGACGCAGGCCCGGTCAAGTCGATCACTGCCTCCCCTGGTCTAGTTGTTCCATGTCATGTTGAGGGCGTCACCTCTGGTGCTCCTGGGGCAGCCATTGGTCCGGTTGGTGCTGTGACTGTAACACCTGGTCCTCCAAGAACCGGGTTTGAGGTCAAAGCCTTGTTAGTAATCAGGTTTCCCTCCGAGTCATACCTGGGCTCGGCTGGTCGCGTGGGACCAGCCATGTAAACAACAACATGGTGAGTTGTCTCATCGAAACCTGGTGTGTCCAATTTTAGGTCTCCTCCTAACCGATCTCTAAAGAGCTGGTGGATCGAGCCTGTTTCATCATGATCGTCATTGTTCCCAACTGAGGACTCGCCATCGGAATCCACTGCCATGGTTTTCTCAGACACCGAATCTGAAAGTTGGTCCGGTTCTGAAGCTGCTGTCCCAACGTATCCGATGAAGACCTGGAAATTGCCGAAGGGGACGTGAAGTACTGAATCCACGGAGGCGAACTCGGGGCCCCACGTGTCATGATTGTAATAATTCCCGCGCCGGCTCCTACTGAGCCGGCCTATCGCGAGCTTCTCGATCCCAGGTAGCGCTCCTTCCGAAAAGACGACACTTCCGCGAACAGGCCCCACGGTGGGCGCCAACTGTCGTGGTATTGTCACGGCAAGTGTCCTCATGCGAGAACTAGATTGCGAGGTCATTGCTACTAAGCGAAACTTCGAAAGGGTTGAGGTGGAAACGAGAGATGCGAGTTTACCCAGGTTGGGCCCCTCGATTGAGGGTAAAACCTACTCCTGCTTTCTTACTTATCAGAGGACCAAGTCTCGATTAAAAGGGGCGATTCCGGCTCTCGATGTTTCGAGTTACTTTGCTATCAACTTAGAACTTGTCTTTCTACGTCCCGGGGTCTCGCCTTATATAGAGGACGAGACCTCCGGGTTACAAGGGAGTCCGGATTACGCCCGTCCTCGGAGTCCTATCTCCCTCCCATGATCCGGCTACTTCTAGGCCGGCCTTTGAACTGATCTCCGTTCTTCTGGGCTTCCTTGTCTTCCGCCCAGGGCCTTGGGCCGGTTCTTCATTCAGCCGGGTCATAGTTGTTGTAACCCGACTCTCTTTGGCTTAACCCGGCCCGGCTCGGCATGACCCGGATCGCTCATCTTATACCGGATCTAAGTGATTCCCGGTTTATGTCGGAGGCCGGTAAGGCTCCCCCTTACCTATTCGCCCAACAAATGGCATGATAAAATAGTCCTTAAAAGAGAGTTTCATGTTGGTAAGAAAGTTCTATTGTAACGGTCTCGTCTCAGTTTTTTTGCAAGAAAATTACTCTCCAGATGGGAAGGACCTTATATTATTGAAGAAGTGTATCGTTCGGGTGCAACTAAAATTTCTTCCCATAAAGATAACACTACACAAGTTGTAAATGGGCAAAGACTCAAACATTATATTTCTAGAGATTCTTATGATGAAGATGTTGATGTTATTCAAGTAATGACTCCGGAGAAGTTCATTAGAGGGAAGATTCCAGAATCCGCAGAGGCTGGTTTGGAATAGTAACAGTTCTGTAAAGAAAAAGTTCACGGAATACCTTCCAAGTTATAATTTATTGTTTTTTTCAAAAAATATGAAAAATACCGAGCCGAAGAGGAGTTGGAGAAGGTACCCGGAGGCACCACACCACCTGGGGGCGCGGGCCCACCCCTGGCCGCGCCACCCTATGGTGTGGGCGCCCCGGAGCCCCTCTCCGACTCGTTTTCGACCTGGACTTTCCTTTCATTATGCATATTTTTGGTATATAACCCCTCGGGCCCCCCGAGGTCTGTATATTGTTTTCGCGCCGTGTTTCTGTTTCGAGCTATTTCTGCTAGGTTACGTCTTCAGATCTAGAGCCACAATGTCCTCTTACGGACCTCCCAAAGACAGTTTCTTTGAGAACGTCGTCAACCTATACATGAACGAGTTGAAGATGCATCCCAAAGAGTTGCTCATCAAGGATGGGGAGGTGCAGATTGAAGATGTTCGAGGCCCTAAAGGAGAAGGCAGTCTAGAAGCGAGGATGGAAGAGCTGGAGCAAGAAGTCTTTAGGTACAAGAAGATGGTAGAGCGTGAAGTTGACACACAGGATAAAGACATAACAGATCGCTGAGTACAAGAAGGAGACTTTAAAGCTTTGGGAGGAGATCTTCTCACTCACCGAGACCACCAACAAATTACAAGCACAACTCTATGATGTGCAGAATCAGAACTGTGAGTACGAGAACATGTTTAAACGTATAAGCTCGTCCGCTAGTTTCAGGATATTGGAGACCAAGACATCATTTGTGGATGGAGAGCCTTTACCTTGGAAGTCTGATGATGAGAAGGATTCACCACCACCACCGAAGAATTGGTTCGTCATTGGTATTGGCATCCCCTTGGCTTGTTCCAAGCTTGGGGGAGTGCCGCGGTATCACACCTTTATCTTTCATCCGTTTTACCTTTTAGTAGAGTCATATCTTGAGTAGAGGAAATATCATATAGGATGGTTTGCAGTTTGGAAGTTTCTCTCTCTAGTTGGTTATCGTTGTATCCCTTGGTTTGAGTTGCTGTAATGAAATATTAATGAGAAGTTTCATCATCTACTTGATCTACTTTATTTTAGTTTGCAATTTTTTTATATGGTTGATCTTTTTATTAGTATTGGTATCAATGTTGGAGCGTCAAGTTAATCTAGTTGGTTTTGGGAAACTTAGCATTGGTCAGTAGCAACAATTCGTTGAGACTTAAGTAGAAAAGAGGGAGTTGCATGTAGATATATTATTCCACGATCTTTCTGTCTTGTTAGCTCAAAAGCTTAGTATTCTCAAATAAGTTTGTTTGTACCTTCAAGGAAGATTGCATGATTAGCTTTATCATATATGTTTTTGTTTGTTTTACCTCAATTCTTATGCTTGCTACCCAACCTTGCTAGCCAAAAACATGTACTGAGAGGGAATGCTTCTCGTGCATCCAAACCTAGAGCCCCAAAACCATGCCATTTGTATCCACCATACCTACCTATATGTGGTATTTCACTGCCACTCCAAGTAAATTGCTTGTGTGCTACCTTTAATCCTTAAAAATTACACCTATTTTGTGCCCCTATTTTAGCTCATGAGGATGCAAATAGAGAATCTTTATCTCACTTGTTGATTGGATTTCACACCATGGACTAGTGGCTTGGTCCGCTTATCCAGATGCTAGAAGAGCTGGCAGCGGGGTTCCCAACCCCAAATAATAATACAAATTCTCTTCACTATTTTTGCCCCTGATTTATCAGTCAAAGCATAATTTTGTAAATATAAGAGAAAGAGGGATGACCTTCTATACCAGTTGCGTCCTTCAATGGAGCCGCTCTTGTGAAGGTTAGTTGGCTTGTGACATACTGTATTTTCTGTTTGCCATTCGTTGACATAAACATACACCTCTCTGAAAATTAGACACTCCTCCATGGTTTGCGATTGTTGGCAGGCACCCGAGGATTTGGTTAGCCATGGTTTTTGTAAGAAAGGTTGGGAGGAGTGTCAACCATTTTATACCTCTGTTGTACAACATAAAAGCTCTAGCTCATGAGTGATCCATGCTTCCCTCTACGAAGGGCCTATCTTTTACCTTTATGTTGAGTCAGTAAACCTACTTCTTTCTGTCTTCAGCAAGCATTTGAGTTGTTGTGATTCATCTATCTATATGTTTATTTACTCAATCATGTTATTTATTCTTCCTTGTTTATACAAATTCTTTTATCTGTTTGAATACTACTTTGAAAGTTACCAATGTCTGCAAACAGACTGCTATAATTGAGCATGATAAACTCTGCAATATAAGCTCTAGTATAAGACTCTGATCGAAAGATAAGTACACCGTTAATTTTTCTCTGACCAAGAACGAAGTTCGCCTTTACCAATTTTGATTTACTTTTTGCACATTTATTGTTCCTTTACTTGTTTAAGGTTTTATTATATGAGAGGAAGTTGTTGCCTAAAATGACGTGTTCTTTGTTAGATGTGATGCCTCTTTTCCGTATTTTATTTATCGACACCTCACTCCATAAACCCGTTGTCATGTTTACTGAGTTCAGTTTCGCTTGGGGACAAGCGAGGTCTAAGCTTGGGGGAGTTGATACATCCATTTTGCATCACTGTTTTCTATTGTTATTTTCTATTATTCATCGATATATTTCATGTTATGATGCGTCACTTATGTTATTTTATTTTATTTTGCATGTTTTATAATTTTTGGAGAATAAACACCGGAACCAGAAATCTGATGGAAAAAGCACCATCAAGATACCCTATTTCAGAAGATCAGAAGAAGAGGGGGGATACCGGAGGAGTATTAGAAGGTCCGAGGAGGAAGTGAGCCAGAAGGGCACCCGGAGGGGGACCACCTGGGGCCCACACCACCAGGCGGCACCCCCTTGGCTGCGCCTAGGGGTGGTGTGGCCCCCCTGACCCACTCCCGGGCGCCCCTTTCGCGTACTTGACCCCCAGGGAACCATAAGCCCCAAAACATCATCAAAGAATTATTCTGCCGCCGGCTCGGGGGCGGAAAACAATAAAGAGGGAAAAACTCTCCGGCAGGGAGAAATCTGCCAGGGAAATTCCTCTCCTGAGAGGGGAAATCATCGCCATCGTCATCGTCATCGTTCCGTGCATCATCAATATCGTCATCGTCATCATCATCACCACCAGCACCATCACCCTCATCATCCACCTTCATCCCGTTGTAACAATTTTTTGAAACATTTTCTACTGCAGGGGAGACCCCCACAGCCCTTTATTACCAACCACAAGCGTTACAGTTACAGATATGTACAAATATACATGAGATGAGACTAAGAAAGTCTATCCCAGACTAAGTTAAGGAGTTAATCCATAAAGCTAAATCAGCAGCCAAAGCAGCACTCAACCTATGCTTAAGCATAAGGAGATCCAACAGAAAGCCCACTTTCCATCCCATAAAGGAATGCCTTTCAGATTTAAATATTACTCCATTTCTCTGCTTCCAAATATTCCAGCAAGCAATAATCACAATCTCTGTGAAACATGGCCCCTTGAAGGATTTTTTTGGCAGCAGTGAGATTTTGCACAAGTGTGTCATCACTCCAACTTATTTGCAAATAATTCCAAATTCGGGAGCTAAAAACACATTGAAAGAACAGATGTCCAGTCCTCATTGCACTGTGCACAACACAGAACACAATGATCAGTACCTTCAATCTTCCAATTCCTCCCTTTTGATCATATCCTTTGTATTAATCCTATCCTTGAGAATCAACCAAGCAAAGAATTTATGTTTTGACATACATTTGGATTTCCATATCCACTTTGCTGGCCCATCAAGGCTTAAATGACCAAATTGCATCTGATAGAAATTCCTGGAGGTGTATACCCCTTTATTGAAGTTGCATCTCCAACTGTCCTCAGAATCAGTCAACTGAACATTATTTAAATTGCCACTCAGATCAGTAAACTCCTGGAAAGCTTCAGTTGAAAGTGGCAATACAAAGGCATCTGAGAGGTCTGCCAATAAAAAATGTCTCTTATAGAGGACAAAGGATCAATGGCAAAAGAGAATAAACCTTGGAAATTTTATAGCCAAAGGTTGTCCCATCCATGAATCTTTCCAGAAAAGGCCAGTAGAACCATTACCCAAAACACAAGAGGACAAGGAGCACCAGGTTTCTGCCAATTGCATAACACCTCTCCACCAGAAAGAACCACAAGAGGTGACAGCATGTGGTACTGTTTGGAAATAGTAAGCATTCTTTACTAAAATGGACCCAAGGGATATCGACAGAATTATACAATTTTGCCAGGTACTTCAGTAACAGAGCTCTGTTTTGAATCTGGATATTGATGATCCCTAAACCTCCTTTGTTTTTGGGTCTACAAACCATATCCCAGGCAGCTAATGAGTTCACTCTTTGTTTATTCTTGTCCTTTCTCCATAAACATCTTCTCCTTGCCTTATCAATTATATCAATGACACCTTTAGGAATTACAAGGGTGCACATGTAATAAGAAGGCAAGGAGGAGAGAACCGAATTCACCAGAACCAAACTATCACCATAAGAAAGAAAAGAGACAGTAGCCGAGAGTCTCCTCTCAATTCTATCAATTAATGGTGCAAAATCCTTGATAGTCGGTTTAGTGGTTCCCATAGGCAAGCCTAAATAAGTAAAGGGCATAGAAGCCACAGAGCAATCAAGGACAGAAGCCAGGCTAACAGTTTCCTGTTGGGATAAATTGATCGGATCATCGACGATTTATTGTAATTCACTTTTAGCCCAGTGAGACGAGCATAAAGATTTAGCAGGTCTTTAAAAACCAATAACTGATCCGGTTCAGCAGGAAGAAATGACTAAAGTGTCATCAGCATATTGCACAATAGGAAAGTCACCACCAATTGGAATTGGCAATCTGAGTCTTCCTTCCCTAAGTGCCAAATTTACAATACTTTGCAGCAGATCCCCTCCCAACACATATAGGGGACAAAGGATCCCCCTGCCTGACACCTCTTTTACAAACAAAAGGTTTACCTGGACCCCATTTAAGAGTACCGAAGAAGATCCAGAAGCAAGAATTTCCTTAATCCATTTGATTACTAAAAGGGGGGAACCCCTTAAATTTCAGAATTTGCAAAATAGCAGAGTGCTCAATAGTATCAAAAGCTTTCTCAAAATCAATCTTGAAAATCACCACTCTTTTCTTAGAATGCTTACATTGGTGAATGTACTCAAAACACCAAGCCAAACAGTCTTGGATAGTTCTTGATTTTATGAAACCATACTGATTAGCATGTATGCATCCAAATTATGTCTTGAAAACGATTAGCCAGAATTTTGGTGATGAATTTCAAACAAGTATTGGTCAGTGAAATAGGTCTGAAATCATTCACCGTCTCAGGAGAATTAGTCTTTGGAATCAGAGTGATGAAAGATCCATTAATGCTCTCCAAAGAAATCTTAGCACTGTGAAAATCATTGCAGAGCTTGACAAAATCCTCTTTTATTATACTCCAGCAATGCTTAATAAAGAGCCCTGTAAACCCATCTGGTCCAGGTGCACGGTCAGGTTTTAAGTGTTTAACAACACCCTCAATCTCTTCAACAGTGAAAGGATTAGCCAAAGTCTCAAGGCCATCAACCTCAGGCAGAAAAACAGACAAATCGAAATCAGACATGGGTGGGCAGGAGACACCCATTCTGTTCTTAAAGCATGACCAGAAAGCAGCAGCTTATCCATATGATCCACCAACAAATTACCAGAAGTATCCGAGATGGAAGGAATAGAATTTCTCCTAAATCTCTCAGTGGCTGGCATGAAAATATTTAGTATTCTCCCCAGAAAGCCTAGCCCAACGAATAGTACATCGTTGTTTCCAGTAATCAGATTGCAAAGCTAGCAGATTCTTGATATGTTTCTTTACAATAAGTCTGAAATTAAATTCTGGAACATTCAACTGCCGCAAGTCCTCCAATTGATCAAAGAATAAAATCACCTTACTACTCATATCAATGAGAAACTTTAACTGAGATAAATTCCTTCCCCAATCCTTCAAAGCATATCTGAGGTTTTAATTTAGCAGTGATTGGAGGTTATTGATTTGGCCAGAACAGGAGTATTCCAAATCTTAGACACAAGGTCCATGAATCCCGGTTGCCTAACCCAATGATTCTCAAATCGAAAAATCTTTGCCTTTGGGATGTTTGTTCCAATTTTAACCACACAAGGCAAGGTCAGAGGTTATTTTCGACATGGGTAGCACCATAGTATTAGGGTAGTCTAAAGTCCACTGGCATGAAGTAAAGAACCAATCCAATTGAACCAAAAGTGGATCCCTTTGCATATTAGACCAAGTGAAATTCCTGCCCTTAACTGCTCCAAAAGACCCATATGGCTAATAATATCATTAAATATAAACATATCATTGAGATCAGCCCCTGGTTTATTTCGATTATCCAGAGATCTAATGAAATTAAAATCTCCAAGGATCATCCAGTTTGATGAATCGGGATAGAGAGATTATAGCCAAGTAAACAAAATTATCTCTTCCACCCCTTGCATGGACCATAAACATTCACCAAATTCCAAGAAGTAGAATTATGAGTAGAAGTGAATTTAATGTGAATGGCAGAGCGATGAACTTCTAACAACTCCCCACTGAAGATGGAACTATTCCAAAGCACAATTAATCCTCCAAAGCTCCCACAGAGGGGAGAAGACAAATTGATCAAATCTTTTAGGGCAAGGACCTAATAAATGAATGATCAAAATCCTGGCATTTTGTCTCTTGTAAGCAAATAATTGAAGCTTGACTTTCCTCAATTTTATTATAAACTGCATCTCTTTTAGCTTTATCATTCAAGCCTCTCACATTCCAGTCAAAAACAATCCAATCCAAGACTAGATGGGCCTTATTATCCATGGAAAATAATAATAAAGGAGATTGCTGATAATCATAAAATACCAGCACAGTAGATGTCCAAAAGATAAAACCCAAAGCATAGTACATATGTCATGTATCATAACAAAATGTAACAGGAAGACCCAGCAACAACTCCATGGACCAAACAGGCCCAAAAGAAATAAAGAAGGCCCACTAATCATCAGAACTAGTTGGAGTGGTGGGCTTCTCTGGAGCAGCTTCAAGCTTCTCCACCGTTAAATCCGAATCTTCTATCTGGAGTATTCTTCCCGCCCTCTGCAGAACAGCGACAGGAGTGAAAGGAGGTACTCCCCCTGTAGAAGCTTGAGGACGAGCGGACTTGGCCTTCTTCCTAGGTTCTGGCTTGTCTGAAGCAGGCAAGACCCTGAACCCAGCATTCTTGGCCAGGCTACGCGTATCGTTGTTTTACATTAGATCTCTCTCCCGGTGTGGATTACTTGTTAGTAGTTGATGCTTGTGAGATTTATCGGTGTTAGCAATTTATGACCAGATTGTTATTATCCATTATATCACCTCTGACTATGATCCATATGATGTCTTGTGAGTAGTTCGTTTAGTTCTTGAGGACATGGGAGAAGTCATGATGTTAGTAGTGAAGTCATGTTGAAGTAATATCTCGTGGTTCGGTATTTAAGTTGTGGTGCTATTCTTCTAGTGGTGTCATGTGAACGTCGACTACATGATACTTCACCTTTATGGGCCTAGGAGGATGCATTGTGTATTTGGCTACTAATTTTGGGGTTGCAGGAGTGACAGAAACCTAAACCCCATTAGAAAACCAATGCACGAGGGAGCGTAGAATCCCGGAGTTTTAAGGTTGTGGTTAGATTTATCTTAATTAATTTCTTGTATTTGCGGATGCTTACGAGGGGTATAATCACAAGTATGTATTAGTCCTATTTCAGCGGTGGATTAGCATAGGTTCACCCACACAACACATCACGAACCAATTGATATTAATCAACCGTAATGAAACGAAAGCACTTGACAAAATTCTCATGTGTCCTCGATAACGTTTGGTAATCATAAGCAGAAAAACCGGCTTGTCCTTTGCACTAAAAAGGATTGGGACACTCGCTGCAATATTATTTACTACACTTTATTTGCTCGCACTTTATTTATCTGCTATATCAAAAGCCTCCAAAAACTTGTTTGCTAGTGTTTACAATGAATCCTCTATCCAACCTGCTTGGCAACACCTTCTGCTCCTCGTTGGGTTCGACACTCTTATTTATCAAAAGTACTACGATACACCCCTATACTTGTGGGTCATCAGATATTAACTGACTGTTGTGTTGGAAATGCATGTAGAAGATAATATGTCTATTATTCTTGGTAGACCTTTTCTTAACACTGCAAGGGATATTATTGATTGCAATCAAGGAAAAGTAACTTTTAATGTTAATGATAAAGATCACACTATTTATTTCCCTAAGAAGATGGATAGAAGAGATGGTCTAAATTCGATTGAAATTATGGAGAACATCAAGATTAGAGAATTCTATTGTCCCATTCCAATGCTACCAAAAGAATATGAAATTATTATGATTGGGACTATGTCTATCAAGGTTGAGGTAACATAATTATTTAGTGATAAACAAAGTTTTGCTTCATATAAAAATTGTTTTGGTAACAAGACTTGATCAACCTTGTTAACAAAGTGATTTTGAATGAAGAGGACAATGTTTTCACTATGTTCTCACCATCCATAATTTTGTTTTCACCACTTCCACCTTTGTTTCCTATGGTTATTTTTTCCATTGGAGTGTCATAGAACCTCTAGTTCTGGTTTTGGTTTTGTTTTCCACCTTTCCACATTTGTTTTTTTAGGTTTTAAATTAATTAATAAATTCTGAAAATACCTCGAAAAATTCCAGAAAAATTATAATAAATTTTTACGTCAACAATGAGGCAGAGAGGCACCTGGGAGACCCCGGGGGACCCACCAGTAAGGCACACCACAGGCTGGCGCGGCCAACCCCTGGTGGCGCCAGCACATGGTGTGGGCCCCCTGGCCCTCCACTAACTCTCTCCCCTGCCAAAGATTCCCTTCTCTCACCCCAAACTCAAAACATTTCCCGGAACCCGAGTTCTTGCTGTTCTTCCTCCAGATTTTTCGATCTCTTTGCTCAGCCCACATTTGTTGCTGAAATTTGGTGCATTTGCTCTCCATTATGTGACTCCTCCGATTATCCAAGTAGAATTTTATTTGGTGGAATATTTCTTGAGTATTTTGGTACTGTATGTGACAGCTTATGTGAGTTTGCATGCTTGATTTAAGTTGGAATAATATGGTTTTGATGCATGTTTTGCTCTCCTACAAATCTTTATAGTAGTTTCCACCATATAGTTTCTTGAAATCAATTTTTGTGATGATTGTTGAAAATTTCAGAAATGGACAACCAGAACTTTGGAGAAATATTTAGGAGTGATGCACCTAGAAGAACAAGGCCCTCACGTTCATCTACTCTATTGAGACCATCCTACAATGAGGACCTTATTGCACCAAGCATCGATGATGCAGGAGTCGATGGAATTGCTAATCCATCTAGTTTGCCTTGCTATACATTTTTGGGAGGTGCAAGTATACTTGTTTACTTCTTGATGCTGATTGAAAGGGTTGGATTAACCAACTACATGTATGATGAAGGTCCCCAATATGCTATTCTGACAAAAACTTTTGTTGAGAGTTTTTAGTTCCATAACTCACAATATAACCCAACTATTGCATTTAAGATGTATGGTAGCCCTTTTTCCCTGTCTTTGGAGAATTTTTGCAGCATTATAGGTATCAACACCTCTGGGACGACGTGTAAGATTCATGAGAGACCCTCTGATTTGATCGAGCTCTATCGAGGAGTTACCAATGATGATGACCGCTCAGCTCAACGCGGGAAGATAAGGAATATTCAACTTCCTGCTATCAGATATTTTACTTACTATCTTGCTACTAGTATCCTTGGTAGGGAGAACTCTAGGAACATTTCAAAATATCATCTTGCTTTTCTTACTGCTGCACTTAACCGTAGAGACAAGTATATCCTTTGTGCTCTCATTTCTCGCCGCCTAGCTGCTGAAGGACCCATTTATGGGGGCATTATTGTTACACGTATAGTAACTGCTCTAGGCCTTCCTATTGCTCCCCTTGATGAATTGATAAGTCTTTATAGTCTTAATCCTGCTGCCATGAAGGCTCGTCATTTTATTACTACCAACTCTGCTACTGAACATTTAGTATATAAAGTTTTATTTATTGACGGGGATGAGAGGGAAGTTACTTTGCCACAACTTGTTTTAAGGGAGAGCTAGATGAGCAACTGCGCTTGATGGAGTTCCATACTCAGCAAATGAGGCGAGATGCGCCCTCCGAGGACTACACAACACAATATACCGGGGCATCCTCGAGCACATATCAGGAGGATGGCTCATCCTCGGCAAACTATGGAGGCGCCACCTCATGGCCCGCTTGGGATTGAACTCCACTTAGGCCAAACTAATAGCTTGGGGGGAGGTATACCGACAACACACTCATCTATATATCATATTTCTGTCGGTTCTTTGTATATCCATGTTTTCGTTTCTTTCTTTTTTTCGTTTCTTTCGCTTCTTTTTGTTTTTATTGTTTTGTTCTTGCTTTCCAAAACACAAAAACACACAAAATAGTTTTGTTGTTTCTCTTTATTTGCTTCTTTATTTTCTTTTGTTGGTTCGCTTTACCTTCTCACTTCGGTTTAATATTTGAAAACCCAAAAATATTTGTTGTTCTTCTTTGGTTTTGTAAAGTTTGTAGCATAGTTCATCGGACTTTCGTGTCTCCATTGGAGTTTGGTTATCATTCTATATTATTCAATCCACGCGAGTGAAGATCAACAATGATGATTTACGACAATTCAAGTTGTGATGAGAGGCCGATATGAACTCTATTTGTTTTCATTTTTGTACATATACTCATCCATGTGGACATGCTTAGTTTGTTTGTGTAAGGTGTACGTTATTTAATTGATGATTAGTAGTTCGTTCCCTCTCATGTTTAGTTCCAAATTATTAATATTAGATAGCATGTCGTATAAATATTTGCTTGCATTGTTTTATTCATAGAAGGGTATGACATTGTGGTATCTCCCTGTGATTGTTTCGCTTGAATCGACTTGGCACATGCTCACGCATGCATATGACTGAAAAAAAAGTCAATTAAGCCTCGATGATTTATTTTGCCTCAGAGTATTTGTATCACTTTTATGCCTCTGTTAATTTTGTTTTGTCGCAAGCATGATTATGACAGGTGTTCCTCTCTTGATTGTCGCTCTCCGTCTATTGATAGTCTTCACATGTACTGAGTATGAGCTCTACTCGTGCATCCAACTCCCAAAAACCAATTTTTTCCAAATGTGTCCACCATACCTACCTATATGTGGTATTTAATTGCCACTCCAAGTAAATTTCTCATGTGCTACCTTTAAAACCTTCAAAAATTATTCCTCTTTTTTGCCCCTGTTTTAGCTCATGAGGACGTAAATAGAGAATATTTATCTCACTTGTTGATTGGATTTCGCACCCTGGACTAGTGGCTTCATCCGCTTATCCAAATGATAGAAGAGCTGGCAGCGGGGTGCGCAGCCCCAAAATTGGTTACTATATATTCTCTTTACTATTTTTGCCCCTGATTTATCAGTCAAAGAATAACTATGTAAACAAAAGAGAAAGAGAGATGACCTTGTAACCAGACGCGTCCTTCTGTGGGAGCCGCTCTTGTGAAGTCTAGTTGGCTTGTGACGTACTGTATTGTATGTTTACCATTCGTTGACATAAGCATACACCTCTCTAAAAAAATGTTTTTCAATACCTCTGTTTAATAAAATAAAAATCTTTAGCACATGAGTTAATCCCTGCTTCCCTCTGCGAAGGGCATTTCTTTTACTTTGGAAACCCGCCACGAGAACCCTTACATCATTGACCGAGAACAGTTGATGCCACAGTTTCGGGGACGTGAAACAAGATTCCACACCGTGTTTCAAGCTCAGATCTACCATGAGATTCTTATGAGGAAGCCCAATCAAAATTTTGCTTCTCAACATGCCATCAATTTTGGTCATATCGAGAGGAAGCTCGACTACTTTGGAGAAGTCCTGGAAATTGTTGATGCTTTCGGTCTCCGTCCCATTACGGAAGTGCAACAAGACTATGATGAGGGGCTTGTCTGTGAGTTCTTGGCCACAGTGCATCTTGCAAATGAGACTGGGCGTCACCTTATCTGGATGACAAAGGGAACCAAGTTCACCATCAAATGGTCTGAGGTTGGTGTTCTTCTCGGTGGCTATCCGGATCATGGACCGTTTGCTAGTGGCCCCGAGTATGAGAGTGGATGGTTTCGTGTTCATGAGCCCTGTTGGGGGAATAGGTAAAGGGGAGCCTTACCGGCCACCAATATAAGCCGGAAGTCATCTTGTCCGGTTTGAGGTGATTAACCCGGGCTATATTAAGTAGGGCCGGGTTAATCAGGAAGAGCCAGGTTACGGTGAGTATAACCCGGACTGAATAAAGGAACCGGCCCAAGGCCCAGGTTAGAAGACACGGAAGCCTGGGAGCCCGGAGAGGAGTTCAAGGCCGGCCCAGGAGTAGACGGATCATAAGAAGAACCAGATCAAGATGATCAAGAACCGGAGGGAGCTAGGACTCCGAGGACGGGCGTGACCCGGACTCCCTTGTAACCTGAAGGTCTCATCCAACATATAAGGCGAGACCCTGGGACGTAGAAAGACAAGTTCTAAGTCGATAGCAAAGTAACTCGAGACATCGAGAGCTGGAATCGCCCGTTGTAATCGAGACTTGGTTCCCTGATAGTAAGAAAGCAGGAGTAGGTTTTACCCTCAATAGAGGGGCCGAACCTAGGTAAACTCGCGTCTCTCGTTTCCACCTCAACCCTTTCGAAGTTTCGCTTAGTAGCAATGGCCTCGCAATCTAGTTCTCGCATGAGGACACTTGCCGTGACAACACCACGACAGTTGGCGCCCACCGTGGGGCATACTCGCGGAAGCGTCGTCTTTTCGGAAGGAGCACTACCTGGGATTGAGAAGCTCGCAATAGGCCGGCTCAGGAGGAGCCGACGTGGGAACTATTACAATCATGACAGGTGGGTCCCCGAGTTCGCCTCTGTGGAGTGAGGACTTCACGTCCCCTTTGGCAAAATCCATGTCTTCATTGGGTATGTCGGGGCAGCAACTTCAGAACCGGACCAACTATCAGATTCGGTGTCTGAGAAGACCATGGCAGTGAATTCCGATGGGGAGTCCTCAGTTGGGAACAATGACGATCACGATGAAACAGGCTCGATCCACCAGCTCTTTTGAGATCGGCTAGGAGGAGACCTGGAATTGGATACGCAAGGTTTCACTGAGGCAACTCACCATGCCGCTGTTTACATGGCTGGCCCCACGTGACCACGCGACCAACCTGATTACAAATGAGGCTTCGACCTCAAACCCGGTTCTCGGAGCACCAGGCATTATAGGCACAACACCAACCGGGCCAACGGTAGCCCCAGGAGGACCAGCGGTGACATACTCGACAGAACATGGAACAACCATCTCTAGACCAGGGGAAACAGTGATCGACTTGACCGGGCCCGCGTCGTACAACCCGAGGCCCGAGCTGATGGCTGCAATGGATTTGTTAAATGAGGTTTTGGCGACGCCGATCACCCCAGAAAACCTGGAGCAACGCAACAAGGAGATAGAAAGACTCCACTAGGAAATAACTCATGCTCGTCGAGAAATCGAGAAGGAAGCCACCTGCATAAACACTACAAGAAATGTGTTGATACATGACGTTCTCGCGGTGACAGTAAATGAAATCGTCATAAAGTAATGACGATTTCGAACTGGATCGTCGTTAGCCGGTAGAGCATGTCAAAACCTTATAAAATTACGACGATTTAGGTCAAGAACGTCGTAGTCGCAGGGATATAATCGGCGTAAACGAGAGCGGGTGGTCTAAGGAACAAATTCCGCCTACATGTCGTGTCTACTGGACGGGTACATCGTGGTTTTCGCCTACGTGTCGTGTGTACTGGGCGGCCACATCATCATTTTCGATGACATGTCTTGTCTAGCTGTCGGGGGGTTACCCTCGAGTAGGGGTAAGGCAAGTGCTAAAGGCAAGGTCAAGGTGCTGTTTGACCGGGTAGATGGCTACCCGGTACTTGCTACCCGGTAGGTTTCTATCCGGCCGTACCCACCAATGGCCAAGAGGAGAAATCAAGGAAGTTATGTCCGTCCGAGTAGAGAAGTTGGTCCGAGTAGAGGGAGTGCTTTCCTACTCGGGCCAGAAGTGAATGGAGCCGTTCTGACAAGGGATCCCGCGTATCCTGCGTCCGTACCGGCGTGCGGTTCAACTTACGGAGCGCGTGATTATCGCGCTACGGCGTGGCTACAGTGCGGTAGGCGCCTGTCAAGTCCTGTCACTGACAGAGGGGACAGGACAAGCCTAGGGGCCTACCCTATCTCACTGACAAGGTGGACAGGTCCCATCTCCGAACGGCGCGACGACTTCCCACACCCGCGTCAGCGAGAAGCCGGAGGCGTGCTCTGTTCTGCAGTGTGCCTGTCCCATCAGTCGTACCTTATAGTCTTTTTCTATTCGGCTGGGCACCAGTATATAAGGTGCCCTGCCCCCTCCTGCGCGAGGGACGTTACGCAAGAGATCATTGGTTAGCCGAGCAAGTGTTAGCAGTAGAGAGAGCAGAGAGTGGCTGCTCGGCTGAAGGAATGATTTGTACTGTGGCTACTCGGAAAACACACATATAGAGAGAAAGGCAGGAGTAGGGGTGTTACCTCCACATGAGGGCCCTGAACCTGGGTAAGATCTTGTTGTTTGCAGTGTTAGAGACATCCTACACGCGGCTACTCGCCGTGTGATCCCTCCCCGGACACCTCCAGCGTCCATCGGCCCCAACCTTTAGCCATCCTATGGCATCTGCCGTGATACCACCACGACAGTTGGCGCCCACTGTGGGGCTACCAGCGGTGCTGGCTGGAGTTCAAGTTCGGACGGAACTCGTTTCTGCTACGGGGGAGCGCGTGGTATGTGGCCTTGTCCACAGATTCGGCTCCTTCGACTTCGTCACCGACAACGCTGGAGATTTCGGCGGTAGACCCATGCCGGCAGGCGGCTCGGTGATCTCCTTCGGCACGCACCTGGTCTACGTCGCCACCACCGTCATCCGCGAGTTCCCAGAGGTGGTGCTCCTCGCGGAAGATCCTCCTACTGTGCTCGCTGCCCGCGGGAAGCCAACTGGCTGCTCTGCGGACATCATGGAGGTGATGATGACAGGCCCGGCTACCGATGCCGAGAAGGGCGCGGCCGCTGCGGCTGGCGTCATCGAGGAGCCTGCTGGCCCAAGTGCTGGCGCAAAAGTTCACGAGCCCTACGAAGCGCCCCACAACATTCCGGGTTACGTGCCTCCTTCCACGACAACGACGATACCGGCATCCGCCGTGCGGATGGGCATGCCGCCTCCCACCGAGCTTGAGCTCATGACCATGAGGGCGCAAGTCGACCAACAGCGTCAAGAGCTACTCGCGGAGCACCTGGAGCTGGAGAAGGTTAGGCTTGAGCTTAACCTAGACCAAAATGAGTACAACAGGGCCCACGGCTTTACCCCGGTGGTTAGGAAGCCTAGCAAGCTAGGCGCTACTCGTCGCAACTTAGGCGCTGAGATGGCAGTAGTTGGTGGGGCCGCTAGCCAGTCTGCTAGTTTAAACACTGCTACGAGGCCCAAGTATAGTACCCCCGCCAAAACACTTAGGGCTGCAGAGGCTGTGGCTGTTGAGTTGTGGCATCTCGCCGGCGACGCGCGCGCTAGGCAGCAGGAGAGGCTCAATGAGCTAGTGCTAGAGGCTGCTAGGCAGAACGAGGAGTTCCGGAAAGCCAATCCGGGTGCTGGCGCTTCTCAGATTGTGCACTCGCGTGCGGTCAGATCTACAGATCAGGCCTCATCGCCGCTTCCCGACAATGAGAGGGACCAGAGTTTGCACTCTGGGAAGAGCAGACAGATGCAGGTGTACGACCCGGCTCTCGCCGCGAAACAGCACGCTGTGCCGCCACAGCCCGGTCAGAAACACACTACTGCAGGAGCGGGCTATCAAGCCCATAAAGCTCACAACAAGAGGCAAGATGGAGATCATGCAGGACCTTCTCGGCATCCTGCCGCTCAGCCTACTCGGCAGAGGACACAGCAGCCAGCTGCAGCACAGCCGCGTGCGGCTGCGCCAGCAGCCAACCCGGTGGTGCAGCCCGCAGTTGTGCAGGAGAACATATATGATGATGGCTACTCGGCGATGGGGCTAGCCGGCTATGCTGATCCAAGAGATATCACTGACCGTCTGGGTGACCGCATGTTGGAGCCCAGTGATGCAAGGTACAAGCTGGACCGTATTAATCAGTCTGCGTAACTCGAGAGCAGGGGGCCACCTGGCCCAGATTATTTTGGTTGCCGCATCATGGAGGAGCCCTCCGTGAACCATTTCCAGCTGGCTAGGGGGACCAAGTGCTATGAGGGCAGCACCAAGCCGGAAGACTGACTGAGTGATTATGTTACCACTGTGCATATCGCAGGCGGCAACCGGAGATGGGCTGTGCGGTATGTTCCGCAGATGCTCGAGGGCCCTACTCGGACTTGGCTCAACAACCTGCCCAAGGACAGTATCAACTGCTGGCTAGACTTCTCGGAAGCCTTCATCAGCAACTTCACCAGCACGTACAAGAGGCCGAATAGGCCGCAACAATTGTCCGCTTGCAAGCAGCAGGAAGAGGAGACTGACCGCGAGTATCTTACTCGGTGGAGTACTTTGAGGAACACCTGTGATGGTGTGAATGAGGCCCAGGCCATAACTTGGTTTGCTCAGGGCTGCAAGCATGGCATGTTATGGCAGAAGCTGCAGCACAAGATGCCGAGTACGCTCGCCGAGACGATCAAGATTGCAGATATGTATGCACTCGGCGACCCAACTCAGCCTCTGCTCGATTCTCCTGAGCCGAGAAGGAAGCACTATGACAACAGCAAGCGCAATGATTTCCGCAACAAGCGGAGAGGTGACCGGATTGATACTCGGTATGATCCCGCGGAGGTGAATGCTGTGACTACGGCTGCTGGGAGTAGCCAAAGGCAAAAAAAACTGCTGGAGCCCAGTATGGGCAAAACCAGAATCAGGGCCAAGGCATCAAGAAGCCATACAATGCTCCCCAGCAGGGTTGCGGCAACCCGGATCCAGCCCCGAGCCTTATCTTTGAGAACATGAAGGTTGGGCCGTGCAGCTTCCATACTCGGCATCCAAGTAGGCCAGCCAACCACACTACCCGGCAGTGCAGCTGGTGGGACCTAATCAAGAATGAGGACCTGCCCCCTCCTCCTCCTCTGCCAGCTGCGAATGCCAATGTGCAGCCTATTCGGGCAGCTGCTCCCAGGCCTGCAGTGCTTCGAGAAGGGAGAACGTGAACCAAGTGGCTCAGGGAGCCAACCGCAACTACAACAACGACAACCGCAACTTCAACAACAACAACGGCAACCGCAACTTCAACAACAACAACAACCGCAACAACAACAACAACAACAACAACAACAACAACAACAACAACAACAACAACAACAACAACAACAGGAACTACAACAACAACAACAACAACGGCAACAATGGTGGGGAAGACCGCGACCAGTACCAGGAACACGACGAGAGCTACATGATCTTCACCACTGAGCCCACCTACAAGCAGTCACTGCATAGGCGTGCGATGGAGGTCAATGCTGTGATCCCTGCTGTGCCTCACTACCTGCACTGGTGCAACCAAGAGATCACGTGGTCCAGAGCTGATCATCCTAGGGTGATGCCCAACCCGGGTAGCTATGCTTTGGTGGTGGATCCCACCTTCTTGGGTACTCAGAAAAATGTCAGGTTCAGCAAGGTCCTGATACACAACGGATGCAGCATCAACATCATGTACCGGGTTACACTGGAGAAGCTCGGCCTTGCCGAGAACATGTTGCTACCCAGCAGGACCACTTTCCATGGCATTGTGCCGGGAGTATCTTGTGCTCCAATCGGCCGCATCTGGGTGGATGTTCTATTCGGTACCAGGGAGAACTGCCGCACTGAGAGCCTGCAGTTTGAGGTAGTTGATCTTCAGAGCCCCTACCATGCTCTACTCGGTAGGCCCGCCCTCAGCAAGTTCATGGCCTCTACCCACGCTGCCTACCTGAAGATGAAGATCCCTGGTCCCAATGGAGTCATCACAATCTCGGGTGATTACAAGAGGTCTTTGGAGTGTGCCTCTGCTAGTTCTCAGCTGGCGGAGTCCATGGTCATTGCTGCCGAGAAGAAGAAGATACACGAGGTGGTGGCTATGGCGCAAACAGCGCAAGGTCGTGCGCCTGGCATGCCGAGTCCCCAGTACGGGACTGCGTTCCAGGCGTCCCAGGAGACAAAGAAGGTCTAGGTTGATCCTGAGTTCCCAGACCTTGTTGCCATCTTTGGCGCCGGGTTGGGAGAGAAATAGGAAAGCGAGCTCATCCACTTCCTCCGTGAGAATCGGGACGTCTTTGCCTGGTCCAATGAGGATTTTTCGGGTGTCCCGAGGGAGTTGGTTGAGCACTCTCTACATGTGCGGCATGACGCCAAGCCGGTTAAGCAGGCTATGCGCCGCTTTGGTGATGAGAGAAGGAAGGCTATCGGTGATCAGATCACCAAGTTGCTGATAAGCAACTTTATCATGGAAGTGTTGCATCCGGACTGGCTAGCCAACCCGGTGATGGTTGAGAAGAAGAAGGAGGACCCTAAGGCCGATACTGCATGGCGCATGTGCGTGGACTACACCGACCTGAACAAGGCCTGCCCCAAGGATCCATTTCCGCTACCCCGCATAGATCAGGTGATCGATTCCACTGCTGGTTGTGAGCTTTTGTCTTTCATATATGCCTACTCTGGTTTTCATCAGATAGCTCTCAACCTGTTGATCAAATAAAGACTGCCTTTATTACCCCGTACGGGGCTTATTGCTATCGTGTCATGTGCTTTGGATTGCGGAATGCTGGGGCTACCTCTCAGAGATGCATGCAGAAATGCTTGCATGATCAGATTGGCAAGAATGTGCAGGTGTACGTAGATGACATTGTCATCAAAACGAATAAAACAAATACTCTGCTTAGTGACATTGAAGAAACCTTTGCCAACTTGCGCAAGTATAAGATGAAGTTGAACCCAACTAAATGCACCTTTGGCGTCCCAGTTGGCAAGCTACTCGGCTTCTTGGTATCCAGTCGGGGCATTGAGGCCAATCCTTCAAAGATAAAAGCTATAGAGAGCATGTCTTTGCCGAGATCACTGAAGGATGTGCAAAAATTCACTGGTTTCCTGGCTTCTCTGAGCCGCTTCCTGGGCAGAATGGGCGAGTAGGCCTAGCCTCTGTATCAATTGATGAAGAAGAGTGACAAGTTTGTCTGGACACCGCAAGCTGATGTAGCATTCAAGGAGTTGAAAGCCATGCTGGGTAGTGCTCCCATCCTGGCTAGTCCGCTACCCAAAGAGCCAATGTTGATGTATATTGCTGCAACCAACCGAGTAGTCAGTGTGGTGATTGTGGTGGAAAGAGAAGAAGAAGGCAAGACTGTGCAGCGGCCAGTATACTATATCAGTGAGGTGCTATTCAGCTCCAAGCAGAACTACCCGCATTACCAGAAGATGACTTACGGCGTGTACCTGGGCGCCAAGAAGCCGAAGCACTATTTCCAAGAGCATCCCATCACAGTGGTGAGTTCTGCTCCCATCTCGGACATCATGGCAACAAGGAAGCAAGTGGCAGAGTAGCCACGTACGCTTCTTCGTACGCAAGACGAGAAGCCATCAAGTCACAAATCTTAGCAGATTTTCTGGTGGATTGGGCTGAGGTGCAGTATGAGCCTCCTTCGCCAGTAGCTAACTACTGGAAGATGCATTTTGATGGCTCCAAAGTGAAGGAAGGCCTTGGTGCTGGCGTGGTGCTCACGTCACCCAAGCGAGATCAACTCAAGTACGTGCTGCAGATTCATTTCAAGGCATCCAACAATGTAGCAGAGTATGAGGCCGTGGTACACAGCTTGAAGGTAGCCAAGGAGGTTGGCGTGCAATGCATCATCTGTTATGGCGACTCGGATTTGGTGGTGCAGCAGGTATCCGGCACTTGGGATGCTCTGGATGCCAACATGGCATCATATCGGTTTCTGGTGCAGACCATGACTGGGTTCTTTGAAGGATGTGAGTTCCAACATATACACCGAGCAGAGAATGACGCAGCTGATGAGCTGTCCAAGTTGGGGTCTTCTCGGCAGTACATCCCGGCTGGGATTGCCTTGGAGCATTTGAGAAAGCCATCTATCAAGCCACCCCCCAACTCGGAGTTTATATTCGTTCGTTCTCTACCAGGCGAGGAAGCTGTTCCCATGGAGATTGACTGGGATGCTGCAAAAGAGAACCCGGGGACTGCCGTCTCCTGCCCGAGGACTGGCACCTGCAACCCGGGGACTGTCCCTTCTTACTCGGGGACTATCCCTCCCAACTCAGGGACTGTCGCATTTATCGAGGGGATCCTTGCCGAGTGCTCGGGGACTCAGGGACTTGTCTCCAACTCTGAAGAGGTATTGGTGGCTGATCCAATGAAAGTGGACGAACCAGTGTTTCCCACGCGGGAGACACCGAGTTGGGTTATGCCCATATTATCCTTTCTAACGGATGGCACCTTGCCGAGTGACGAGGTCACGGCTAGACAGATACAGAGAAGATCCTAGGGCTACACTATTCTCAACAAGGTGCTGCATAGAAGAAGTCCTACTGGCGTGCTGCAACGCTGCGTTGAGCCAGAGGAAGGAGAAGAAATTATGGTGGAGATACACCAAGGAGAATGCGGACATCACGCCTCTTCTCGGGCTCTAGTCAACAAGGCTTTTCGGCATGGCTTCTTTTGGCTCACTGCCTTGAAGCAAGCTGAAGATATAGTGAGAAAGTGCAACGGTTGCCAGAGATTTGCAAGTAAGATTCATATGTCAGCTTCCGAGTTGAAGACCATTCCCATTACTTGGCCATTTGCTGTTTGGTGTCTGGATATGGTGGGTCCTTTCAAGCCGGCTAGAGGCAACATGACTCACATCCTGGTCATGGTTGACAAGTTCACCAAGTGGACTGAGGTCAAGCCTATTCGGAAGTGCGATGGAGCCACAGCTGTGAGTTTTCTGAAGGATGTGATCCTAAGATACGGCTACCCGCACAACATCATTACTGATAATGGCACAAACTTTGCTGAGGGTGCTTTTGTGAGATTCTGCAAGGAGAAGCGGATTTGGCTAGATGTTGCATCTGTTGCGCATCCCTCCTCCAATGGGCAAGTTGAAAGAGCAAATGGCATGGTGCTATCCGGCATAAAGCCAAGGCTGATTGAGCCATTGCTGAAAACACCTGGGTGTGGGTTAGACGAGTTGCCAGCGGTGTTGTGGAGTATAAGGACTACCCCTAACCGATCAACCGGCTACACACCATTCTTCCTGGTATATGGAGCTGAGGCCGTGTTGCCCACTGACCTAGAGCATGACTCGCCCCGAGTAACCCTCTACACTGAGGCGGACGAGAGAGAAGCTCGAGAAAATGACGTTGACCTGCTAGAAGAAGCAAGAGAGCTAACTCTGTCACGTTCAGTTGTTTATCAGCAAAACTTGAGGCGTTATCACAGCCGGAAAGTGAAACCAAGGGTTTTCCGAGAAGGAGACATGGTCCTTAGGCTCGTGCAGTGCACAACCGGGATGCACAAGCTATCCCCTCCGTGGGAAGGGCCTTTCTTTGTGAGCAAGGCTTTGCACAATGATGCCTACTATTTAGTTGACGCACAGGCACATCAGAAGAACATGCCGGATAGAGCAGGAGAGGAATCTAAGCGTCCCTGGAATGTAGCTCTCCTCCGCTGTTTTCATTCGTGAGCAGAAAGTTGTATGTATCCCCTCAACCGAGTTAAATCTCTAGTAGGCACTCCGAATTCAAACTCGGGGACTGCCCTTGTCCAAATCTGTTCTGTGTTGTTCTACTCTGTTTTACTTTTGTCTACTCGGTTGCTCTACTTAGAATTTCATAAGTGTATTTAGTAATGTGTTTAAACCTAAGGGCCAACTCTTCGACTCTGCTGCTGTCCGCAACCCGGCTTCATGGCAAGCAAGAGAACAAGCCAAAGGTCAATGAGCACACGAAAAATGGCTAAGGAGAAGAGGGGTGCAGTAACCGAGTAGAGTGTTCTTTACTGTTTTTTGTTGTCTCTTTTCGGCTAAGTGGTGGGCAGCGTTAGTATGAAATTTTCTAAGTGGCTAAGTATTTGAAACTCAATCTTTGAAATCTTGTGACTCGACTACCAAAAAAGCCACAAGTGGCAGGTAAGAGCTGAGACGAAAAGAGAGAGTGGATAAAAAATGCAACTCGGGGACTTGCATAATAACCCAACCCGGCATGGAGCCAGAGTTGCTAAAATATCAAACTTCAACTGGAATAAAACTGAGTTGCAACAAAGACATAATTGTACGGTTACATTTGCACCCGGCATCCCGGGAATCTAATCAAAGTTCAAAGTAAAAAATGTTGCAGGAATCACTCGTTGGTAGTGGTGGTGTTGTCCGCCTTGGCGCTATTGGCATCAGCATTGGCGCAGGCAACTGGCTCAGAGGTTGCAGTGGCGACAGAGATAGGATCAGTGGTGGAGGTGGACGCAGCAGACTGGGTCCTGGGCAGCGGGTTGGCATCAGGTGGTGTAGCAGCAGTTGTGCCCAGCTCGGGAGCCGCCTGCTCGATCACCATCTCGGTGGTGATGGTGGCTTCCTGGGCGCTGGGTTGCAGCTGCTCGGCCCCGGCGTGGCTGGCCAACGCGAACTCCTCCGGGTTGACCACCTGCTCGTTCCCCTCGACGACCTTGGCCTTCCCCTTCTCGGGTGCTCCCTTTGCTGCGCCTTCCTCAAACTCGGCCAACTCCTCGCTGGGGATATCATCATCGTCTTCTTCATCCTCATCCTCATCTTCAAGCTGAGTATCTGGCTCGGGGAGGCCGTCGATGTAGGTGGCGGTGTCAGCGTAGGAGGCTATCTCGTAAGCCACGGCTTTCCGGCGAGTAACGCACTCGGATTTCGTGGTCCACTTGGATTCTTCTCGGATAGAAAGGATCCTGCTGAGGTCCAATTTTTCGCACCAGCTGATAATGAAGTGGAGTAGCTCATCAGCACCTGCCCTAGCTGCAGAGGCACGCCATTTCTTCAACTCGGCCTTCACGCCGTTCAGCTTCTCGGTGATCTCGCTGAAGCTGTCTGGCGCAGCTTGATCCGGCCAGAACAGATCGTGCAATTTGTATGCAGTGGACACCATGGAGGTGCCCAAGCCCTTGAGGGAGCGGAGTTGAGACTTGATGCTCAAGAGATAATCATCGATGGTGGACTTGGTGTCGATGGGCATTCCGGATTCAGCTCGGAGTTGCCTTGCCTTCGCCAGAGCAGGCACGCTAGCAGAACGGAGATCAGGGAAGATATCTAAAGAAAAGAAACCAACAAGAGTTAGAAACGAAGGCAGAGAAGAGATGAAACCAGGTAGAAAGGTGGCAGAGAAGAGAAACAGTCAGGTGCAGAGAAGAGAAAACTTACGTTCCAAATCCACTAGCAAGGCTCCCAGCTTGATCTTCCAGTCGTTCTCATCCGAGATGTGCCTGTCTTCGATGCTGCGCGCATTGGCGATCTGGAGGATGAGTTGCTCTATGTGTTTCTTCAGCATCGAGATCTCCATCTCGAGCGTATTCTTTCTGGCCTTGGCAGTCTTCTTGACCTCCTCCTTCTCAGCAACCTGATTAATGGCATCCTCGAGGGCAGCTTTCAGCTTGATCTGCATTTTCTCAAACTCCGCCCTCTCGGCGGTGCGCTCGTTTTCAATTTCGGCTTCTCGGGTTTGCAGCTGTTGCGGCACCTCGGCAGGCATGAGGCAGGTCAAGTGCTGTTCCCGGAATTTCTTGTACTCTTCTGCGAGAAGAACAACAGTGTCAAGCAGAGTAACCAAGTAAGAAGAAATAAAAGTGTAGAGAAGGAAAGGCAACTCACCCTCCAGAGTAGCGATCTTGCTCTGGGCGGAGGCAGCAAAAACATCGTAGTCGCGATGCTTTTCAATCAAGTCGTTGAGCTTGCCTGCAGAGAAAACAACAATGAAGCAGAAATCAAACACGGGCGTAAACACAAAACGCACAAACCGAATTGCTGAAAGCTTACCTTCAACCTCAGAGATTTAGATAGTGCAGTCCAGGGCCGCCTGCTCCATCGCCTCACCATCTTTCTTCTCGGCATCAAGAGCCTCGAGACGGTCCTTGGCGATGCGGTGGTTCCAGAGTAGCCGGCGGAATAGTTTCGTCCTCTTCTGGAGGCTATTCTGCAGAGCAGAAGAGAAAAAAGTTTAAGTCTTGGGAAGATTTGGCCCGAGTAGACGGCAACTCGGATTGAGCCTTCGCCTACTCGGCCCGAATCTCGGGGACTGGGGGAATGGCTAAGAGGAAAAGAGGAGAAAAAGGAAGAACAACAACTCAAGAAATGCAGGAGAGAAGAAAAGACTTACAACATAAGTTTGCTCGACATCCTCGGCAGCTTTGCGCAGGATGAATAGCTTCCCGGCCAAGGTGCAGGTGGGGCTGGAGATTGTCACTAGAACAGAGTCGACGTCAGCCTTGTTCCAGTCGACGCGGTAGTGGTCGATTGGACCCAGCTGAAGACCTTCCCACTTGGGGTTGCCATGCGCTTTGCTGTTCCAAGATGGGTCCACAAACGCAACCCGGTCCAAGATCGCGGCGAGGCCTTCTGTTTCAACCTCGTTGTCTTCCGCCTCACGCGACAAGAGCTCAGGAACTGCTGCTGCTCCCTTGCCGTTGGACTTGGTTTCGGTCGCCACAGCTGGGCCTCCTTTCAGCGCAGATAGTTTCTTCTCTCCCCTGGCCAGTGAGATCTCATGGCGTCGGGACAGATCCAGCATGTATTCCGGCCAGCTAGCTTGCGCGCGGGTGACAGCTCCAGCACTCGGCCCTTCGGCAGGACCAGCAGACCCAGAGGCAGCCAGGTTGGTGCTGGGGGTGGGCGCGAAGAGCACTAGCTGCTTGCTCCTCGACGGCTTCCCGGATGGCGCATCTTGCGGCTTGGGAGACGGCATCTGCTGTCCGGCTTGCGAAGCAGCGCGCTTTGGCTGCTGCCGGACGGCCTTGGTCTCAGACTTGATAATCTTCTTGGGGCTAGGAGCAGTGTCTGGCCGAGGAGTGGGTGGAGGCATTTTGCGAGAAGCAGTTGGCGGAGGCGATGGTGCTGTCTGTGTTGGTGGGGGAATTGGAGCACTAGGTGGAGTCACCAGCTGGGTAGGCGGCACAGGAGGCTGGCTACCCAGTGCAGCATTGGGCTCCTGGAGGACGGGCTCCACCACGGTCTCTTCTACCCGCTGCTCTGCAGCGGGATCAGGTCTTGCATTGATAACTTCTTATACCCGCGGCCCGGCCGCGCGATCATCTCGTGCTGCAGCAGTGGTGTCATGCTGCTCGGTGGTGTCGTCTTGTCGTTCCATGGCGGCATCTTCTTGTTGTTCGGTGGTTTCTTCAGTATGTTCCCCAGCTAATGCAGCTGGGGGATATGGCGGCGTCTCGTCGTGAGCAGCTTCTTGCTGCTGTTGAGGGATGGGATCAGTATCATCACCAGCGCCAGTGTTCTCGGCGCCGGTATCTTCTTCTAAGTCGATAGGCGAGGACGCGCGTGTCCTCTCCTGCTCGTCTTGCTCTTCATCATCATCCGAGAGATCAACAAGTCGATCTAAGGGCACGGATTCTTTCCGCTTGGGGCGAGCGGGGGCTGCTGCTGCATCAGCATCGAGGGGGGCGCTGGAAGAAAGGAAACAGTTCAGAAAGGCAGAAGGAGAAAAGTGCAACAGGAAACGGCAACCAAGTGGTACTCGGATGGAGAGCTTACCCTTTGCTGGTGGGGGGTTGTCTCCTAGAGGCGACGACTTTCTTCCCAGTTTTCTTCTTGGCCTTCTTCGGGGGAGGTTCTTGGGAACCACTGCCCACCCTCTTCCGAGTTGTGGGAGCAGCCACAGATAGAGGATTAACCTCCAGGGGCTCATCATCATCGTCCGCCTCAAGATCCTCTTTAGAATAGAAGAAGAAAGGAATTCGGAAACACAAAAGGGAATCAGAGTGCGCTACTCGCGAGCAGAGAGGTGAAATTAGTCACCTTCGTCATCTTCGGACCAGTCCCGAATAGACGCATCAACTCGGGGCTTACCAGGCTGAGTGGCGTGAGGAATGCAGAGGGTGTCCTGGGTGTCATAGGCGGTTGCATCGTCCTCTTCTCGGTCCTTGGACCAGTTGGCCTCGAAGATCTCGGTATCTTCCTCTCCCTGGCGATCGATGTGCTGTTGAGGCAAACAGATAGCATAGTGAGTTGAGTTCTCAGCTAAGGAGTTCTACTCGGAACATCATGCAAACATAAAGCATATAAAGCTAAGGAGTTCTACTCGGAACAACATGCAAACATAAAGCATATAAAGCTAAGGAGTTCTACTCGGAACAGCATGCAAACATAAAGCATATAAAGCTAAGGAGTTCTACTCGGCACGGCATGCAAATATAAAGCATAAAGAGCCAAAAGGATGTTTGTGATCTTCTACTCGGTGAAGCATGCAAAGAATAAGCATACAAAGCTAAGAAGCCACCTACTCGGTATTAAAGTACAAAGACAAAGCACATAATACTAACCTTTCCAATGGGCTTGAGGCGGCTATACAGCGTGAAGCCGTACAACCAGGTGTCGGAGAGCGAGGTCTGCATGATGGATCTGGCCCTGGCCACCTCGGCTTTGCTGAGCTCAAATGTTGTTGTCCTTGTGCAGTCTCGGCTTCCTCCCATGTGGCACATCTTGTGTGATTGATGCTGGAGCGGGAGTACTCGGCATGATATCCAACACGCAATGGGATCGTCCGGACGAAATCCCTCCGAGATCAACTCGGTCAAGCGTCGCTCAACCTGGAGGACATCCTCGATGGTGTTCTTGGGGGTGGTAACCCCAGTTCTGCTGAGTGGGCCTTGCATTCTTGAACTTTGGGAGCCCTATTCGGTTCTCGATGGGCTTCCCCTCTTCTGCAGCGACATTCTTCACGTACAGGAAACCGCGCTGCCACTTGCGCACGGTTTCCAGTCCCTTAACCCTCGGGTGATGGCCAGTCGTGCGCTGCAGCATCATGGCGCATCCCGTCTGGGTCATCGCGCGGGTGCTCTCAGTGCTCCCCGGATTGGGAACACTTTGTTTTCGGAAGTAAAAATACCTAGCCCAGGTACGGATGGTTGGGTAGACGCCTAAGAAGGCCTCGCACACAACGGCGTGGATAGAAAGAATTACAAGGGCATTGGGTGGAAGGTGGTGCGGCTGGAGGCCAAAGTGTTTGAGGAATTCGGAGAAGAAATCGGAGATGGGAAGGCCGAAGCCGCGCTTGAAATGGGAGAGGAAGACGACGTACTCGTCCTCCTCAGGTTGCGGGATGATTTCAGTACCTGGAGGCCTACAAACGACGCCGGGAGGGACGCAGCGCGTGTTGACGAGCCACTGGCAGTCTTCCGCCGTGACTTCAGATCCTTCCTAGCCGGCGCGGGCGGCCGCATCGTCATCCCCGCGAGGATCCATGGAGGCGGAAGCACTTGTGGAAGATTGGAGGCGGAATCGAGCGGAGGCGCCTCTCTCTGTCTCTCTCGCGGCACGTGGAGCAGCCGCGCAGCGATTGCTTGCGGTGGCGGTGTGCTCGACGGCGGCAGAGAGGCAAGGGGGCACGAGATTGGAAAGAACTGGAAAGAGGAGAAGGGAGCGTCGCGAGGGTATTTATCTTGCCCCCTCGAGTTGCCGTTACTGGAAGATTGATCGTGGCATTGATCGTGGGCAGCGATCGTGCGGTGTGGGTTAAGCGACCGTTGGAAACGCACACAGCGCATACCGCGCGCGTAACGGGCGCAGTCAATCCCACGTCGAGATCGTGGGCACTTGAGCGCGGTTGAGGTGACCCAGCAGGCTAGTGGGCCAGGGTTGCAGTTACTGGCGCGTGGCCTGCCGTATCCCAGGCACCGAAGCGTCGGGGGCACAGGGGTGTGACACGTGCCCCGTAGCGACACGAAGAGGTGGATTCGCTCCGTTTCAGCGGGATCGTGTTCAAAATTTCACTAAGGGATTTTACTCGGCAGCTCAGGAGAGGAATTGCTCTACTCAGCTACCAGAAAGGTGGTCTCGTAAGCACAGTTGAAGAGATTCGAGAAGGAGTTACTGCTTCAAGTTGGAGGGCAACTCGGCGTTACTCATTCAAGAAGACATTTTGGTTTTAAAGCTGGCAGGGCCCAGTGAACAAGTTCGCAGGACTCTACCAGCTTCGGGGACTAATGTCGGGGGGTTACCCCCGAGTAGGGGTAAGGCAAGTGCTAAAGGAAAGGTCAAGGTGCTGTTTGACCGGGTAGATGGCTACCCGGTACTTGCTAGCCGGTAGGTTTCTATCCGGCCGTACCCACCAATGGCCAAGAGGAGAAATCAAGGAAGTTATGTTCGTCCGAGTAGAGAAGTTGGTCCGAGTAGATGGAGTGCTTTCCTACTCGGGCCAGAAGTGAATGGAGCCGTTCTGACAAGGGATCCCGCGTATCCTGCGTCCGTACCGGCGTGCGGTTCAACTTACGGAGCGCGTGATTATCCGCGCTACGGCGTGGCTACAGTGCGGTAGGCGCCTGTCAAGTCCTGTCACTGACAGAGGGGACAGGACAAGTCTAGGGGCCTACCCTATCTCACTGACAAGGTGGACAGGTCCCATCTCCGAACGGCGCGACGACTTCCCGCACCCGCGTCAGCGAGAAGCCGGAAGCGTGCTCTGTTCTGCAGTGTGCCTGTCCCATCAGTCGTACCTGATAGTCTTTTTCTATTCGGCTGGGCACCAGTATATAAGGTGCCCTGCCCCCTCCTGCGCGAGGGACGTTACGCAAGAGATCATTGGTTAGCCGAGCAAGTGTTAGCAGTAGAGAGAGCAGAGAGTGGCTGCTCGGCTGAAGGCCTGATTTGTACTGTGGCTACTCGGAAAACACACATATAGAGAGAAAGGCAGGAGTAGGGGTGTTACCTCCACATGAGGGCCCTGAACCTGGGTAAGATCTTGTTGTTTTCAGTGTTAGAGACATCCTACACGCGGCTACTCGCCGTGTGATCCCTCCCCGGACACCTCCAGCGTCCATCGGCCCCAACCTTTAGCCATCCTATGGCATCTGCCGTGATACCACCACGACACTAGGTGCCAATCTTGTACATGTCGTGTGTACTGGGCGGCCACGTCATAATTTCTGATGACATGTCGTGTACAGTTGTCAATCTTGTCACGAGGTGGAGGGACCCAAGCCACGTATACTTAACAGCTAGTGAAACCTTCATCGCTGACAAGCGGGGCAGGCACCTATCACCGAACTGCAATAAACTGGCAAAATGGTGGGAGCCGGTAGTCGAACTCACGACCTCCAGCTTAAGCAACCAGGCACCAAACCACCAGGCCAACAAACTACTTGTGATAGTACCACATACCAGACGCATTTAGTCTAGCCCACTCCGGTTCGTTTAAATAAATCGTGCTTGGGCCTCGGTGGCTTTGTCTGCTTACCTTAGTGAATCGGCCCAAACATCGGCCTGCGCAGCGAGATCTTGCGCGCAGTGACAGCCGCTGGGCTGGGCTGACTAGGATTTTTTTCTTCTGTTTTCATCTGTAGAAATTTAATTTGACCTCCAAATTTCCCGGAATCAATTTCAAAAAAATTGTAAAATTATTCCCACTAATTATAGACCATTTGGAACCATTTTTTTAAAATAATAGAAATCTTCCCATGAGAAAAATCAAGTGCTCCTATTTTTCAACATATTTTTATTTGAAACTTTTATGTGCATTTCAAAATGCGGTGAAAACGGGGACATGACCGTACGTATATAGATGTTCAATATTGCAAAAATATTGGCATATCTCTTTTGAAATATGTATTTGTGTATCTAAAAATGATTTTTACAAAAAATAATAAGCATACTACATCGTACCTGTAGTTCAAAATTGACCCGTTTCCAACGGAATCGACAGAAATTTGTCTTTTTCAAAAGATGTGTATTTAAAGCTATCGCGAGTTAATAATTTTGTTATTTGAACATGAAATGTGGTAAAATAACTTGATAAATTTATTTGGTACAATTTTCAAACATATTTTTGGTAGGTGCTTCACAAAAAACCCCATTTTCGGAAAACGGTCAAAACGGGGGACATGACCGTTCATACCTAGGTGTTGAATCTTGATAAAATACTGGTATAACTCTATTGAAATAGGTAGTTGTGTACCTAAAAATGATTTTTGCAAAAAATAAAGAGAAAACTACGAGGCACATGTAGTTCAAATTTGGCCCGGTTTCAGCGGAATCGGCAAAAATTTGTCTATTTCAAAAGAGGTGTATTCTGAGCTATTGAGAGTTAGTAAATTTGTTATTTGTAGATCAAATATGACATAATATATTTAGAATTTTACTTTGTACAATTCTGTAACATATTTTCAGTAGGTGCTTCACAAAAAAACCCTTTTTGACACTCCGAAAATGGAAAATGATGTTTTTATTCAATGAAAAATAAAAGTTTCTTCGTGAACATTGTTAGTTGTTCCATTATGCATGATTTTGTAGAATATGGGCACATTTCAATAAACTATGCCATAAGTGTGGCCATAACATCTGTTATTTCGCCCGAAACCCAAGAATCTTCGTAGGAGATAGCTCATTTCTATGAACACCTTTTCAACCCAGTTGTCGTATTCCAAGTTTATTGTTTTTGGTGGATACTAGGACATATATAATGGCACCACGCGAAGGCCTTGCATCATTTCGAGTTTTTTTGAATTTTCTGGAATTTTCTAAGCCGGTTTTAGGAAAAAGTCAAGACGGCGGGCATGACCGTTCATAGCTAGAGGTTGAATATTGATAAAATACTGGTATATCTCTATTGAAATAGGTAGTTGTGTACCTAAAAATGATTTTTGCAAAAAATAAATAGAAAACTACGAGGATCCTGTAGTTCAAATTTGGCCTGGTTTCAGCGGAATCGGCATAAATTTGTCCTTTTCAAAAGAGGTGTATATTGAGCTATTGAGAGGTAGTAAATTTGTTATTTGTAAATCAAATATGACATAATATATTTAGAATTTTACTTTGTACAATTCTGTAACATATTTTTGGTAGGTGCTTTACAAAAAAAACATTTTTTGACACTCCGGAAATGGAAAATGATGTTTTTATTCAATGAAAAATAAAAGTTTATTCATGAACATTGTTAGTTGTTCCATTATGCATGCTTGCGTAGAATATGGGCACATTTCAACAAACTATGCCATGAGTGTGGCCATAACATCCGTCATTTCGCCCGAAACCCAAGAATCTTCGTAGGAGATAGCTCATTTCTATGAACACCTTTTCAACCCAGTTGTCGTATTACAAGTTTATTATTTTTGGTGGATACTAGGACATATATAATTACACCACGCGAAGGCCTTGCATCATTTCGAGTTTTTTTTTATTTTTCTGGAATTTTCTAAGCCGGTTTTAGGAAAAAGTCAAGACGGCGGGCATGACCGTTCATAGCTAGAGGTTGAATATTGATAAAATACTGGTATATCTCTATTGAAATAAGTAGTTGTGTACCTAAAAATGATTTTTGCAAAAAATAAAGAGAAAACTACGAGACACCTGTAGTTCAAATTTCGCCCGGTTTCAGCGGAATCGGCAGAAATTTGTCCTTTTCAAAAGAGGTGTATTTTGAGCTATTGAGAGGTAGTAAATTTGTTATTTGTAGATCAAATATGACACAGTATATTTAGAATTTTACTTTGTACAATTCTGTAACATATTTTCGGTAGGTGCTTCACAAAAAAAACCTTTTTTGACACTCCGGAAATGGAAAATGATGTTTTTATTCAATGAAAAATAAAAGTTTCTTCAGGAACATTGTTAGTTGTTCCATTAGGCATGCTTGGGTATAATAAGGGAACATTTCAACAAACTATGCCATGAGTGTGGCCATAACATCCGTCATTTGGCCCGAAAGCCAAGAATCTTCGTAGGAGATAGCTCATTTCTATGAACACCTTTTCAACCCAGTTGTCGTATTCCAAGTTTATTGTTTTTGGTGGATACTAGGACATATATAATGACACCACGCGAAGTACTTGCATCATTTCGAGTTTTTTCGAATTGTTTGGAATTTTCTAAGCCGGTTTTACGAAAAAGTCAAGACTGCGGGCATTACCTTTCGTATCTAGGGGATGAATATCGAGAAACTATTTGTATATGTATGAAGAAATAGGTACTTGTGTATCTAAAAATAATTTTTACAAAAAATCATGAGCAAACTACGAGGCACCTGTAGTTCAAATTTGGCCCGGTTTCAACTGAATCGGCAGAAATTTGTCTTTTTCAAAAGAGGTGTATTTAAAGCTATTGAGAGGTAGTAATTTGGTTACTTGAACATTAAATATGGTATAATAACTTTATAATTTTAGTTGGTGCAATTTTGTAACATATTTTTGGTAGGTACTTCACAAAAAACCCTTTTTTGACACTCCGAAAATGGAAAATGGTATTTTTATTAAGAGAAAAATAAAACTTTCTTCGTCAACATTGTCCGTTGTTCCATTATGCATGTTGTTGTGTAATATGAGCACATTTAAAAAAACTATGTCATGGATGTGGCTATAACACCCGTCATTTGGCCCGAAAGCCAAGAATCTTCGGAGGAGATAGCTCATTTCTATGAACACCTTTTTAACCCAATTGTCGTATTCCAAGTTTATTATTTTTTGTGGATACTAGGACATATATAACGACACCACACGAAGGTCTTTCATCATTTCGAGTTTTTTTGAATTTTCTGGAATTTTCTAAACCGGTTTTACAAAAAAGTCAAGACGGCGGGCATTACCTTTCGTAGCTAGGGGATGAGTATTGAGAAACTCTTGGTGTATCTCTGAAGAAATAGGTACTTGTGTATCTAAAAACGATTTTTACAAAAAATCGTGAGCAAACTATAAAGCACATACAGTTCAAATTTGGCCCGGTTCCAGCTGAATCGGCAGAAATTTGTCTTTTTCAAAAGAGGTGTATTTAAATCTATTGAGAGGTAGGAATTTGGTTACTTGAACATGATATATGGTATAATAACTTTATAATTTTAGTTTGTGCAATTTTGTAACATATTTTTGGTAGGTGCTTCACAAAAAACCCTTTTTTGACACTTCGAAAATGAAAAATGGTATTTATACTAAGAGAAAAATAAAACTTTCTTCGGCAACATTGTTCGTTGTTTCATTGTGCATGTTTGTACCGAATATGGACACATTTTAACAAACTATGCCATGGATGTGGCCATAACATCCGTTATTTGGCACGAAAGTTGTGGATCCCTGTGATGAAATTGATACTTGGGAGTCTAAAACTTGGTATTTATGTATCTAAAATTGATTTGGAAATGAAAGTATCAATTAACTATATATTTTGTAGTTTTTGAAAATTCAATAGAGAAAATGAACTATTTAGAAAAATACGATATCATCAGAACTAGTTATATTATCGTCAAACCACCTAACTAGTCACTATTTTGTGGGGCCACGAGGATCCAGGTCCCAGCTGCAGCCAGTCTAGGTGGAGCAAGTGGGTGAAGAAAGGAGGAGCGGGAATTTTTCGGAAATTCGCGCGGTGTTAAAATTTCCAACAGGCGAAACCCTAGGCCCCTCTCTTTTCCCTTCTTGCGCCGCCGCCCACTTCTGCACCCGCACACTCCCCTTTCACCAAGATCCCATCTCACGACCGGCCGCGACCCCCTCTCGATCCTTCTCCCTCCCAATGCGGCACGGCCGGACTATGATGCCCCTCTCGACTATGATGCCCCTCTCCCCCTCCCCCCGACGCCTCCTCTCGCTCTCGCTCTCTGCGTGCTCACCCCCACTTGGCCGGCCGGATCTCGCCACTGACGAGCACCGCAACGCCGCCTGCAGAGTATAACCGAACACTTTCATCCTCCGCCGCGCTGGGGCCCTAGATCCACCGAGGTACGGGTCGCATATGAGGCATAGCACATGATCCCAATCACCCTCTAAAGATCCTTCTCGTTGTCTAGATCCGGGAGTTCCTGACCCGTGTTGTTTTGTTTTTCTGTCGCACAGATCAATGGCACGGGAACTTTGGCAAGCGCTGTGATCCTCTCCGGCCGTACACGATGTGAATCCTCTGCGGCCGCCGCAGCTTCCACCTCTAGAAGCACCTGCTCCGCCTCTGGTGGCTGACAGTTCGTCGTCGGCCTTGCGTCCCTCGAATCTGGCAGCCATGAGCCTCCACTCTGCCAGATCCGGCCGCCCCGTGCTCGCCAACCCTAGCACATCATCGGTGGCTATACTTGCTTCAGCATCAAGCCGTCCCTGTACCACTCCATTAAGGTTCTCTTCCCTCAACCCCCCACCCCCCCTCTTTCTAAATTGCCAAGTTAGTTGCCAACTCTTAGTCCATAGCTGTTGTAGGTTGGGTCATTGGGTGTAGCTAACCTGACTTCCTGTTCATACCTTTTTCGAAATGTTTCCTGTTTCTATCTTTTTGCAATATCCATATTATTTTCTATATTCCCTTATGTATGGTGTCATTCTAATTGAAACTGTTGTTTCCACAGATTGACAATTTAAGTAACTTGTCGGATGTCGATGATCTTGCAAGCACCTTTGCTAAGGTTTGCTACTCTAACCTATTGCTTTGATGTTTCAGTTTGAATAAATTGTAGGAGTTGGGTATGATTTTCTCATGGACCTATCACATATGCTTTTGGGATATGCAGTTTTCAGCATGTTTTTCTTTAAGTAGCAGCTTTCTGAGAGTACATTATGCTTTATCATATCTAGCTACGTGGTTACTCTTATTCTTCCACAGTCCATTATTTTCTTATATAATCTAGATAACTGTGATGGTCTAAACATAATGGATGTAAAATGAGATGAAATGTTAATGTTGAAATGACTTCCTGTACTGCAAACACAGGTCTTTTGGCATAAGCAGGCATGTTTGTTCGTTGAAAATTTAGCTTTCTTAACTCCCATGACATGCACTTTTGTTAGGCCAACACACAATAAGAGTAATTAGACTCAAGATTTATATTCTGATGACATTACCTATTCAATATTTAAACATTTTGGTTCATCAAAGGCCCGAATTAGGCATACAAGATGTCCTAGACACCGAGTTCCTGGGGATTGAACTTGTTTTGAAGTAGCCCACTAGGCTACTTTGTTTTCTAAGTATAATGTTGTATTGTTAATTTTTTTGTTGTATTGTATAATGTTCTAGTCAGTGGCTATGCAACGTTGGATTGTAATTGTGCCTTTACCTTAGTCTCTGTTTCACATATTACTTTTACATGGTTCCATATTTCCGTAATAGCTCTGTCTTGCCCTTTATATTGGTACTTGCTTACTATTTCTATTACTTGGCACTAAGACAAATATTTTATTGCCAGTTGAACCGAACAGTCAGTGGAGCACAGAATCCCGGTGTTATTGGTGATAGACTTCTCGCTTTGAAGGAGTGCCAATGGCCCCTCCAGACCCAATTCTTGGGGTTTCAGAAGCATTTAAAGCAGATACAAGTGATCTGAAGCTCAACCTTAGCGTTGGTGCTTACAGAACAGAAGAGCTACAGCCCTCTGTATTGAACGTAGTCAAGAAGGTAAGTCTAATCATCCTAGCATTTCTTGATTAATTTAGATTCTGTTGACTATTGTAATGTTTTATTCTGCATGTGGTAGGCTGAAAATCTTATGTTGGAGAAAGGAGAATACTTCTGGGCCGATTATTGTTTGTCTCCTAATATGCTCATATCGTGGATAAACTAGAGGCATATGCAGTTAGCTTTAAGAAACAGTTGATCAGCTATTGAACCTAGTAATTAGAAAGTAGATCTCTCACTGGATTGGCTATCTATTCTCTTGCTTTCCATTTGCGAAATTTGGTGGATAAAATTGTTTGTGCTTCACGTCAGTATGTCTTAGCATTTCAATACTTAATGGAAGCTCTGCAATTCTTAGTTCATCTGAATCAGCGATCGTTGTTAAAGTAGACTGGTACTTTCTTTCGAAGTAGGAAATTCTATGTCGCTATAGGTTATGATCCTAGTTATTAGGTACTGCGTGTTTCATCTAAAGTTGCATGTGGAATTGTTGTGTTGTTGTTGGAACTTTGCATGGTTACTGAATGGGCTCATTAGTATGAACACACATTTTACTTTGACCATTTATGTATGGTTGTTAGACTGCTATATTTGATATGGTCTGGCAATACAGGGAGCTGATCTCTTTCTGTGTCTTCAGGTAACCCATGCTTTTGCTCATGGCTCGTACTAAGCAGACTGCTCGCAAGTCCACTGGCGGAAAGGCCCCAAGGAAGCAGCTAGCCACCAAGGTTTGTTGTTGTAATTGACAGATTTCTTATGCCATTGCCATGTATACTTGCTGACTATACTAACCTTGGTTGTATAATATAAACCTCAATTTTCATGCCATCTACCAATATCTCACTGATATATGGATTGTAGTATTACTGGATATTACATAATGCTTTTCAATACATATCTGAGCTCGTGTCTTGATCTCTGATTATAGTTATTGGTTCTTGTTGCAGCATACCATCAGTAAGGATGTGAAGCGTGTTGGCGAGGCGAACTGTTAAGATGGATGCGCATCTGAGGGTCTTGTTTGCGTTGGCTGGAAGAGATTTTTGAATCTGTGTTCTTTTTGTTTGATTGATGAATACAGTAGGCGCCATTTCCTAGCGCATTTTTTTCTCGACAGAATGTTGGTGCGATGTAAGATGGCCGTGTGTGGCTGGTCCATGTCTTTGTGAAACAAACTCTTGTTCCTACTGAATTAATGTTATTTGTTGTGTGGGCGGTGCATGTCTTTGTTTCTGTTTTCTTTCCTGTGATATTTTCAGAAGTTGAATAGTAAATCTATTTAAATATTAATTTAAATGGCTGAATAGTGGACTGGACCAAATAATACATGGGCTCTAATAAGGCTATGGCCCAAATTTGATTAATAGAAATAAAATTTTAAAATAAAACGAAATAGGCCACAAAAGTCGAGGCCCAAGATAAAAATGGACCAGAAAAGGCCAAGGCCCAAGATAAAAATGGATCAGAAAACGCCAAATATTAGAACAGAAAAATGACAGAATAATTGGGCTAGGCCCACGAAGATCACAGAAATGGACCGGTCTGTATTTGATCCACGACGTTTTCAAGTCGTCGTGATTTTGCCACGTAGGACTAGCCACGTCGGAGTTGATGTGTCCTGCTTGGACTACTCACGACGATTTTGGATCGTCATAGATTGATGACGTTCCTATATCGTCGTGGATATCCATGACGTTTCCAAAAAAACGTCGTTGTGGTTCATTACTGACGCTCGGTTTTCAACAATTTGTTTTTCGTCATAGGATCGTCATGGATGAAATATGATGACGATTTGGTGACGAAAATAGAGCGTCATGTATCAACATATTTCTTGTAGTGAAACAAAGCCCGGTTAGAGGTTCTGGAGGATGCCAGACGTCTGGAGAGGGAAGGAATTCACCTAACTTTCAGGCAAAGGGAGCTAGCCTCAATACAGAATGGACGTCATCATACTCGTCTGAACAACGAGTCCAGGGTAGGACTCGAGCCTACCAATCTCCATAATTTGTTTAAGCCCCCGGCTGGGAACCCTGCAGCTCGTAACTCGGCTGGCCCAGGTTACCCCATGAACCCGCCAGTTATCCCCGCCCCGGTCCATCCATCACGTTTCCAGCCACCCATCCAGCCGCATGGCAGCCCGAATCCAGTGCCAACTCCAGCACATCCCCTTCAAGAAAGGTTTCATACGCCTCCGGGTCACTTCACTAATCCGATTGATAACATTTGGGCTGAAATCACTAGTCTGGCACAGATCCCAGTTGACCCCAATAACCCTATGGTAGTTGAAGCTCAAAGGGCTATTGAGATGCTACAAACAGCAGTGGTTCAGCAGTTAAATTACATCAATCAGGACAGGATACACTCAACCCCCTATCATAGTAGGATGGCTCTGCCAAGGAGTCATCATGGGAAATCTCCAGCCCCAACATGATCCAGCAATGCTAACCGACAGCAGCCTAACCCACCCAGGCAAGCAGTATCTTATGCGCCCGGAGTCCTAAATACAGGACATAGAATTGCAGAACCAGAAAACAGAAATCCAGGTCATGTTCAAAACCCGGCTCATATCACGGTCTCAAACCCAGCTCAAGCCAGGTCTCGTAGGATTGGAATCCAATGCCTCGGTCCTGCAATCAGGAATGAGAGAATACCAGCTGATTTTAAAGGGCCTCGCGGAGTTGTGAATTATACGCCTGACATGGAGCCTGCAGATTGGATAGAGGGATATGAGATGGCCATGGAGATATTAAAAGTAAGCGACGCAGTGTGCGCGCGATACTTAAGCGTGATGTTAGAAGGACCAGCAAAGTCTTGGTTAAAAAACTTGCCAGCCAATTCAATCAATAGCTGGCAGGAGCTGAAGGACCAGTTCATCAAGAATTTTCAGGGAACGTGTAAGCGACCGACGACTATTACAGACCTGGAAAACTGTGTCCAGAAGGAAGGGGAGTCTGCCCAACATTGGTCTCGACGTGTCGCAGAGATCATACATTCGTCTGTCGGAGTCACCGCCCAACAAGCTGTGATAGCACTGGAAAGAAATTGCAGGTTTGACCCTTTGAAGCATAAGCTGGGACGCATTAAGCGGTACGTAAGTGACATGAGCGAGTTGATGGATGTCATGACCAAGTATGTGGAGTCTGACAAAAACAAAGACGCAGACTCGGATGATGGGAAGTCCGCCAAAGGAAAGAAAACTGGAACCAAGGGTAGCCAGAACCCGAGTCAGAACAACAACAACTCTCAGAGCCAGAACAATAACAAGCATAAAAATGGAGATGGGACTTCAGATTTAGTGGCTATCACAAATACAGGTTACAGAAACCAACGTCAGGGCAACAACTTCAGAGGAAATCAAAAATTTAGGCCAAACAGCTTTGCACAGGCTCAGCAGGCCCTGAAGGGTCCATGCCCCCGACATAGCAAAAATGCAAAGTTAGCAAATCATTCTTGGGAAAATTGTTTCATCATGCAGGGTTTCAGACCTAGCGGAAATAATAACTGTGGACCAGGAAACAGCGGAGGAGGCAACCTAGGAAATATGGGAGGTGGACATCCGGGAGCTGGCAGCACGGGACCCGAAAATCATAACCCGGGTCATCACAGTCAGAGTCCCCAGGGAACTAACCCGGGTGGCAGTCACCAAGGAGGAAATACCGGTTTTAAAACAAATCCAAAGTAGTTAAGCTCAGGCCAGTATCATGTATTCACCACCAGTTCCTGCAGAAGAGAACGCAAGGTGCAGAAGCGTGCTGTTTGTCGTGGTGGTGTCACGGCAGATACCATAGGATGGCTAAAGATGTGGGGACGAAGGACGCTGGAGGCGCTCGGGGAGGGATCACGCGACGAGTAGACGCGTGAAGGATGAAACTAGCACTGCAAACAACACGATCTACCCAGGTTCAGGGCCCTCGTGAGGAGGTAAAACCCCTACTCCTGCCTTTCTCTATGTATTCTGGTGTCTCACCGAGTAGCCACAATACAATGGTTCTTGCTACCGAGTAGCCACTCTTCTCTCTCCGGGTTGAACTAGGTCAAGAATCTCTACGTATGATCCAGCCCAAGTCTCGTCCCTCGCGCAGGAGGCGGCGGGGCACCTTATATACTCGGTGCCCAGCCGGAAACAGCCAAATACAAACAAGTGTCGACATTGTGTGCACACCGTCCTTCTTCCGAGCTCCCGCTGACAGCTTTGGCTTCTAAGCTTGTCCTGATGCGGAAAGTCGTTGGGCAAAACCAAGTGATCAGTCTGGTATCACTGCACCAAACACAGAGTAGGGCCCCCTATCCTGCGACGCCCTGCTGACACACTGTCGCTGTCAGGCACGCCGTCCTCAGATGAACAGTGCTGTGAACAGGGCCAAGTACGGACCCGGGATACGCGGGATCCGTTGTCAGAACGGCTCCTTTGACTTCTGGCCCGAGTAGGTTCCCGCCAGTTTTACTCGGACCAGCTCTTCTACTCGAACAAACATAACTTCCTGGATTCATCCTTCTGACCATCTTTTATGTAAGACCGAGTAGCAGTCGACCGGGTAGCGAGTACCGGGTAGGAGGCTACTCGACCAAACTTCTCTTCTGACCTTGCATTTAGCACTTGCCTTTACCCTACTCGGGGGTAACCCCCCGACAGCAGTCCCCGAAGCTGGTAGAGTCCTGCGAACTCGTTCACTGGGCCCTGCCAGCTTTAACCCAATCTTGGCAACCTTGCCTTTGAACTTCAAGATGCCGAGTGAAAACCTCCGAGTACCATTCTGTAAAATACCTTGAGTTTCTTCCCCTCTGAATAGAGCTACTTCTCTTCTCTGTAATCGAGTAAAAAGACTTAGAGAATTTTCCCAAACAGAATCTCTGCGGCGCAGAGCACAATCCGGCTTTTCGCATCGCAACTGGGCACGTGTCACGCATCCACGACCGTGACGCCTCGGTGCCCGGTAACTGACAGGCCACGCGCCCAGTTTTCACGGGGTGGGCCCACCAGCTCGTAACGTCCCATCACGCGCAGTAATCGCCCACGATCTCGTCGTGGGATCTAATGCGGCCGTTACGCGCGAGTTTCGCGCTGTGTGCGTTTCTAACCGGCCCACAGACCCCACGCCGCACGATTACTGCCACGATTGATCCCACTTCCTCAACTCGTAACGGTAACTCGGGGAGCGGTATAAATACGCCCTCGGTAACTCCTTCTTCTCCCTCCGCTCACAATTCCCCTCTGCCTTCCCGTTTCTCCGCCGCTGCAGAGCTCCTCGCCGCCGCGCAACTTACTACGCCGCCGCGAGTTCTTCCATTCCACCAAAGCCTCAATCTTTTCTCTCCAATTTCTTCTTCTTCGGCATGGCCCGCGACGACAACGCTCGCGCCGGCTGGGCGGGGTCCGAGGTCACCGCCGAGGACTGCCAATGGCTGGTGAACACCCGGAGGGTTCCTCCCGGTGTTCGCTGCCGGCAACCTGGCGACGAGCTCGTTCCGGCTCCGGAAGAGGGAGAGCACGTCGTCTTTCTCGCGCACTTCGCGCGAGGATTTGGGCTTCCCGCATCAGGTTTTCTTCGTTCCTTCCTCGACCACTATGGTCTCCAGATGCACCACCTTCCTCCCAATGCTGTTGTCTTCCTCTCCTACCACGCTGTGGTGTGCGAAGCCTTCCTCGGCGTTCGCCCCACGACGGAGACGTGGTCAAGGTACTTTTTCTTCCGCCAGCAGAGCAAAGGCAAGAAAGACGGGGCGGACACCAGCAGCCGGATAACCGAAACCGGCAGCGCCATGATGGTGCAACGCCCTGGAACCAACCATCCCCGCATCAAGGGCTTGGATTCTGTCCGTAAGTGGCGGAGGTCTTTTCTGTACGTGAAGAACATCCCGGTCAAGAAGGGAGCCAAGGTGGAGGACAGGATCAATCTGCCCCCGTGGAGCAACCGAGCTCCTACTGGGCAGAACTGGAAGTCCAAGCCGTCCGTCGACAGCAATTTGACGCAGATGGAGGAGCGCCTCGGCTATCTGATCGAAGAAGGGCTCAAGAGCGACGATCCAGTTGCCTGCTGGATCGCCAGGCGGGTGCTGCCACTCCAGCAACGCGCCCACCCCATGTGCTACATGGGCGGCCCCCGCGATTCTACTCGGACGACCACGTTCGAGCTCAGCAACGCGGACGTCGCCGCTCATGCGCGGTCCATCCTGACCACCGGCCTCCGAGACAATTGGTAGTATGGCTTCATCCCATACAGCCGTACGAAGCCGATTGAACGGGTATGTACCTCTTACTCTGCTCCTTGCATACGCAATCCTAGTAGATAGTCTTCTCTCCCTGCTGCGACTGGCATTCGCACTCTGCGCCGAATAGGGCGCTTAGCGGAACTGCTCAGGCTTAGTGTGCTTGGTGTTTGCACGCCTTGTCGGATAGCATGCTTAGGAGAACTGCTTAGGCTTAATGTGCTTGGTGTTTGCACGCCTTGCCGAGTAGGACACTTGGCAGAATAGTTTAGGCTTAGTGTGCTTGGTGTTTGCACGCCTTGCCGAGTAGCACTGCTTAGGCTTAATGTGCTTTATGCTTGCACGCCTTGCCGAGTAGGATACCTCCATGCTATTCGACTAACTTGTGATGCTTTGCTATTCTTCAGGTCCTTGCTCGCCAGCTTGCTGAGAGTCAAGAACGCTTTGAGGACAATTGGTCGGATGACCAGGAAGAAGACGACGAGGTCTCCTTTGAGAACGCGGACAAGCTCAACCTTCCTCACGCCCAGACGGAGAAGCACCGAGTAGACGCGTCTGTCCGTGATTGGACTGAGGACGAAGACGGAGGTGATTGAGCTCATCCGGATTGGTCGCAAGTAGTACAAACCAATTTCCTCCTGCTTCTGAGCTGTTCTTTCTTTTTCCCAATTTCACAGATGATGCTGACGCTGAAGAGGAGGGCGACGATGAGGACGAGGAAGCCCTTGTCGTCAAGCCGCTCTCGGTCGCTGATCCTCTTACCCGCAAACGGACGGGTAGCGGTGCTCAGGAGCCCCCCGCCAAGAAGAAGAAGACTGCAGTCGGGAAGACGACCACGAAGATCGCGACAAAAAGAGCACGGGCGATCCCTACCCGTAAAGGGTAAGTACTTTCTCCTCAGTTATGCGCCTCTATTGCTGCAAACTCCCAATTCTTTTACTTCGTTATCTCTTCTCGGTTTCTTCTGCCCTTTTCTCTTTTCTGAACATATTTCTCTCTTCAGAGCCCCCTTGGATGCTGACGCCGCTCTCGCGCCCACCAAACCTAAGAAGAAAGCAGCCATCGACGTCGATAATCTTATCGACCTTGACGATGAGAACGAGCCCGCAGCGCAGGACAGAGCGCGCGCGTCCTCTCCTGCACGAGGAGAAGACTCCGACGAGGCTCGGTACAGAGATACCAACGCCCACGACGTCGAGCAGGAGCAGCAGTCCCGCAGCACAGAACAGGAGGCGCAGGATGCTGCTCGCCACGAGAAGCCTCCTTCTCCTCCAGCCAGCACAGCCGAGGAGAACCAAGATCAAGACCACGAGATGCACGACGACGCCGCCCTTGAGCGGCAGGAAGAAGAACAAGAGCAGCCAGCAACAGGGGCTGCTGAACAAGAAGACCCCGCGGCCCAGACGCGGGTAGAAGTTCCAGACGCCTCACCGCAGGATCCCGCTGCCGAGCAGCGGGTTGAAGTAGTCAATGAGGCGGAGCAATACCCTCTGAGCGACGCGCAACCAGGCGCCGCGCAGGGTAGCGCTCAGCCGGATGCCGCGCCGAGTAGCGCGCCCTTGGCGCCGCCTACTCAGCAGGGTACCTCCTCCACTGCGCCAAGCTCTTCATTGGTGCAGAAGACTAAAGCTGCAGCCAGCCCTCCGGCCAAGCCGGTTGCGAAGAAGATAACTCAGGAAGCTGCAGCAGAGAAGGCCGCCAAGAAGAAGGCCGCCGAGAAGATAGTCGCCAAGAAGGAGACTTCCAAGAAGCGGGCTGCAGAGAAGCCATCTGGCCCGCCAGAGGGCGCTGTTCGCCGGGACCCGCCGCGTGGTGGCGCGCAAGATGTAGCCGTGATGCCGCCGCCAAAACCAACCTCCAAGCCTGGTCAGCTGGTTATCCGCGAGCCCGGCGCGGCTGGTGATGCCGCTGCAGCGTCCCGCATCTCGGATCCGCCCAGCTTCCCACCTTACATGGTGAAGGTCAACCAGCAGTACCAAGTTGGCTTAACCCCTGAGGAGAGGAGACTTGCTCTCAAGAAGGGGAAGCAGGCCGCGGCAGTGGACTCCAGACCCCCAGCCAAAAACCAGGACAAGTCCATCTCCATTTCTTCGCGCGAGGTCCAAGACAAGGCGGTGACGTCCACGGGCCTTGAGCAAATGATTGATCTGGTCGGTTTTATCGACGCCAAGTGGGACAGCAAGGTCCTTGGCAACCCGAACTGGGACGACGTGGAATTGGGCGACCCTGATCACATGCGCGTCGATTGGAACAAGGCGGACATGGGTTACAAGCCCATGACCATCTCATCCAACACCAGCACTCTCGCCGCCAAGATGTTCGTCCACCGCAAGGCTGCAGAGGACCTTGAGCAATCTTACGCACTAAGTCTTACTCATCCTTCCCGAGTTGCCTTTTCCTTTTCCTCTACTCTTCTTCTTTTCCTTACCCATCACCCAGTCCCCGAGATTCTGGCCAAGTAGGTGGATACTCAACCGAGTTGCCGCCTTCTCGGATTGAATCTTTATCACTTTGTCTGATTCTTTTTTTCTTTTGCTTCTCAGAATAGCTTATTGAAGAGGACCGGCCTGTATCGTCGGCTACTTTGGAACCATTGCATTGCTAGGAGGCGCATTGCCGCCCTAGAAAAGGAGCGCATAGCCGACGAGGCAGCCGAGAAGGATGTCATGAACAACACCCTTAGGCTTTCTGAAGTTGAAGGTACGCTCTTAGCTACGCGGTTCTTGCGTTTGGTGTTTACGCCCGCTTTTGCTTTTTGCGCTAACCACTTCTACTCTGCAGGGAAGTTAAAGGCCCTGGCCGAGGAGCACTCGAACTGTCGTGCCTTCGTTGAGAGTGGCCAAGCCACGATCAAGAGACTGGAAGGTATGTGCCTTCTTCTCGGCTTGTTTTTACGTTTCTTCCTTCGCTACTCTGCTAACCATGCTTTGCTCTCCGCAGAAGATCATAAGAAGTTCGTCGAGGAGCATCTTGACTGTCTCAAGCCTGCTGAGGTGCAGCAGCAACTGTCCAGCCAAGCTGTCGAGCTAATGAAAGAACATGCTACCGAGATGGAAGCTCTCCAGACCCAGCTGCAGACTGCGCTCCAAGATGCCCTCAACTTAGCAGCCGAGAAGAAGAGTTTGATTGCCGAGAAGGAGAAAAACGAAGCAGCAGCTAAGGCCAAGTAGAGAGCCCTTGAGCAGGAGTGCGAGGTGCTGAAGAAGACCAATGCTAACCTCTTCGCTCAGCTGGATGGGCTCCGCTTGATCGAAGAAAGGCACCTAGCCGACGAGGAATTGTGGAAGAGCAAGCTTCAGGGGCTACTTTACGATCTGAACAGTAAGTGCCCTCTTTTCTGCGTCTCTGTTACTCGGTTCATTTTTCTACTCTGCTTCTGTCTCTGATCTTCTCAATAGCTCTTTCAGGAGTCTTCCCCGGCCTTGAGTCGTCGTGCAAGCCTGCTTTGGCAAAGGCCCGAGCAGCTCGTGCCGAGAAGGGCGAGCCCACGGACACCAAGGCAGAAATTGAAGAATGCCTCCTCGTCATGCAAGGTCAGCTTCAACGTCTAGGAGGAGTGGGCACCGAGCTGGTGCGCATTGCCTTCAAGCTCCACGACCTCTTCTGGCCTCAGGATTCCGCGCCAACAACAATCCATGGACTCGCCTTGAAGCTGAACGGCGTGAAGGCCGAGCTGAAGAAGTGGCGGGCGTCTGGAGCTCGGGCAGGCGCCGACATGATGCTGCTGTTCGTCACCAGTTGGTACGAAAATCTCAACTTGCAAGTCATCCGCGAGATGCGCGAGGATTCCAAGTGGGAGACGGATTCCGACTGCGTGGCTATCCGCCAGCTCGTCGCACACGAGGTCGCCTAGTACGCGGACACCGCGACCTTCATCGACGGCCTCACCGAGCCCGACACCGAGGTGGACGAAGGCGAGGAGGAGGGCGAAGACGAAGAGACGAACGAGGAGGAGATGGACTTGAGCTTCTTTGACCGACCCGCCGACGATACCGGGAAGGGGAAGGCCACATTCGTCGCGGGTAGCGATGAGGAAGGCGAGGGAGAGAAGATGTCGATCGACACCGCCGCGCTCGAGTTCGGCACCTCGTCAGGAGCTGCCCTCGACGACACAGTTAGCCTCCGCGCCCAAGCGACTGCCTCCACCTCAGCGACGGGGCCCATCTCGGTGGCCACAGCCACTTCAGATCAGGCTGCCACTGAGACAGATGCAAACACCACGAAGAACGATGTCGCCAGCTCGGAAGCAGATGCTACCAAGGCTAGTACTGAAGATGAAGCGGCCAAGGCCAACACCGAGAACGTTGCTACCTCGACCTGATTTTCTCCTGCAATCTTAACCTTCAAACACTTATCAGATCCCCGGGATGCCGGGTGCAGATGTATCGAAACAATTGTCCTTGTCGTTTGCTACTCAGTTTTATTCACGTTTGATTTTTAACTTAGTCACTTTGAGCAACTTTGGCTCGAATGCCGGGTTGCGTTATCATGCGAGTCCCCGAGTTGCATTTCTTATTCGCTCTTCCTTTTTATCTCAGCTCTTACCCGCAACTTGTTGCTTTTTTGGTATTCGAGTCACAAGAATTCAAAGTTGGAGTTGCAAATACTTAGCCACTTAGAAATACTCATAGTAACGCAGCCCACCACTTAGCCGAGAAGGAGTTGACAGTAAAAGACATCCTACTCGGTTCCTGCACTTTTTCTTTCCTTAGTAATTTTTCTTGTGCTCATTGAACTTTTGCTTGTTCTCTTGCTTGCCATGAAGCCGGGTTTCGGACAGCAGCAGAGTCGAAGAGTTGGCATGTAGGTTTAAACACGGTACTAGATGTACTCGTGAAATTTTAAGCAGAGCAACCGAGTGGACAAAAGTAAAGCCGGGTAGGAACACACAGAACTAGTTTAGGCGAGGGCAGTCCCCGAGCTGAATTTCAGATTGCAGGGTAGAATTTTAACTCGGATAAGAGAGTACATACACATCTTTGCTCACGAATGAAAGCGACGAAGTAGGGCTACATTCCAAGGGCGCTTGGACTCCTCTCCAGCTTTATCTGCCCTGTTCGCCTGTGATGGACGCACATCTACAAGATAATATGCACCGTTGTGCGGCGCTTTGCTCACAATGAAGGGCCCTTCCCACGGAGGAGACAGTTTGTGCATCCCACCACTTAACCGAAAAGACGAAACAGAGAACAAAAGTAACAAACACTCTACTCGGTTCCTGCACTTTTTCGTCCTTAGCGATTTTCGTGTGCTCATTGACCTTTTGCTTGTTCTCTTGCTTGCCATGAAGCCGGGTTTCGGACAGCAGCAGAGTCGAAGAGTTGGCATATAGGTTTAGACACAGTACTCAATACGCTTATGAGTTCTGAAGTGAAGCAATCGAATAGACAAAAGGTAAAGTCAAGTAAAAACACTTGGAGCAATTTTGGACGAGGGCAGTCCCCGCGAACAATTTCAGATTGCAGAGTAGAATTTCAACTCGGATAAGAGGGTACATACACATCTTTGCTTACGAATGAAAACGACAGAGTAGAGCTACATTCCAAGGGCGCTTGGTTTCCTCTCCAGATTTATCTGCCCTGTTCGCCTGTGGTGGGCGCACATCTACAAGATAGTAAGTATCATTGTGCAGCGCTTTGCTCACAATGAAGGGCCCTTCCCATGGAGGAGACAACTTGTGCATCCCGGCTGTGCGCTGCACAAGCCTAAGGACCATGTCTCCTTCTCGGAAAACCCTTGGGTTCACCTTTCGGCTATGATAACACCGCATGTTTTGCTGATAGATAGCCGAACGTGACAGAGTGAGCTCTCTTGCTTCTTCAAGCAGGTCAACGTCGTCTTCCCGAGCTTCTCTTGCCTCCACCTCAGTGTAGAGGGTTACTCGGGGGGAGTCATGCTCTAGGTCTATTGGCAACACGTCCTCAGCCCCGTATACCAAGAAGAATGGCGTATAGCCGGTTGACCGGTTAGGGGTAGTCCTTAGACTCCACAACACCGCTGGCAACTCGTCTAACCAACACCCAGGTGTTTTCATCAATGGCTCAATCAGCCTTGGCTTTATGCCTGCTAGCACCATGCCGTTTGCTCTTTCCACTTGCCCATTGGAGGCGGGAATGCAACAGACGCAACATCTAGTCGGATGTGCTTATCTCTGCAGAACCGCACCATTGCCCCCTTGCGAAATTTGTGCCGTTGTCGGTGATGATGCTGTGCGGGTAGCCATATCTCAGGATCATCCTTCAAGAATTTCACAGCTGTAGCCCCATCGCACTTCCGAATAGGCTTCACTTCAATCCACTTGGTGAACTTGTCCACCATGACCAAGATGTGTGTCATGTTGCCTTTAGCCGGCTTGAAGGGGCCAACCATATCCAGGCACCATACGGCAAACGGCCATGTGATAGGAATTGTCTTCAACTCGGAAGCAGGCATGTGAATCTTACTCGCGAACATCTGGCAGCCATTGCACTTCCTCACGATGTCTTCAGCTTGCTGCAGAGCTGTGAGCCAGTAGAAGCCATGCCGAAAAGTTTCTTGACCAATGCCCGAGAGAGGCGTGGTGCCCGCATTCTCCTTGGTGTATTTCCAGCAGAATTTCTCCTCCTTCTTCTGGGTCCACACACCGTTGCAGCACGCCGGTGGCACTTCTTTTGTGCATCACATCTCGGAATATAGTGTAGCCCTTGGATCTTCTCTGAATCTGTCTTGCGGCCACCTCATCCTCTGGCAGAGTACCGTCCCTTAGAAAGGATAATATGGGCATGGCCCAACTCGGTGTCTCCCGTGTGGGAAACACTGGTTCGCCCACTTCCATTGGGACAGGCACCTCTGGTTGCTCTTTAGGGTTGGGAGCACTTCTCTGGAGCCCTGATCGATTGGCAAGGACCTCCTCAATGAATGCGACAGTCCCCGGGTTAAGGACAACAGTCTCCGAGTATGGAGTGGCAGTCCCTGAGTAGGGAGTGGCAGTCCCCGAGTAGGGAGTGGCAGTCCCCGAGTAGAGAACGGCAGTCCCCGAGTTGGGAGCGGCAGTCCCCGGGTTTCCTGTAGCATTCTCCCAGTCAATCTCCATGGGATCAGATTCCTCGCTTGGCAGAGAAGGGACAAATATGGATTCCGAGTTGGGAGAGACTTGATGGATGGCTTCCTCAAGTGCTCCAAGGCAACCCCCGCCGGGATGGATTGCCGAGAAGATCCCAACTTGGACAGCTCGTCTGCCGCTTCGTTCTCTGCTCGGTGAATGTGCTGGACCTCGCAGCCTTCGAAGAATCCAGTCATAGACTGTACCAGGAAGCGATATGATGCCATGTTGGCATCTAGAGCATCCCAAGTGCGAGAGACTTGCTGCACCACCAGATCTGAATCTCCATAGCATATAATGCGCTGCACGCCAACCTCCTTGGCTACTCGCAAACCATGCACCACTGCCTCGTACTCTGCTACGTTGTTGGATGCCTTGAAATGAATCTGCAGCACGTACTTGAGTTGATCTCGCTTGGGTGACGTAAGCACTACGCCAGCGCCAAGGCCTTCTTTCACCTTCGAGCCATCAAAGTGCATCTTCCAATAGTTGGAAACTGGAGCAGGAGGTTCGTACTGCTCCTCAGCCCAATCCACTAGAAACTCCGCCAGAATCTGAGACTTGATGGCTTCTCTTCTCGCATACGCGGGAGCATACGCGGCTAGCTCGATCGCCCACTTGGCTACTCTGCCACTCGCCTCCTTGTTGCCCATGATATCCGAGATGGGAGCAGAGCTCACCACCGTGATAGGATGCTCTTGGAAGTAATGCTTTAGCTTCTTGGCGCCCAGGTACACGCCATAGGTCATCTTCTGGTAATGCGGGTAGTTCTGCTTGGAGCTGGATAGCACTTAGCTGAGATAGTATACTGGGCGCTGCACACTCTTGCCTTCTTCTTCTCGCTCCACCACAATCACCACACTGACTACTCGGTTAGTGGCAGCAATGTATAATAGCATCGGCTCCTTGGGTAGCGGACTAGCCAAGATGGGAGCGCTAGCCAGCATTGCCTTCAGCTCATTGAATGCCACATCCGCTTGCGGAGTCCAGACAAACTTGTCACTTTTCTTAATTAGTTGGTACAAAGGCAGGGCTTTCTCGCCCATTTGGCCCAGAAAACGGCTCAGAGATGCCAAGCAACCAGTGAATTTCTGCACGTCTTTCAGGGATCTCGGCAAAGACATGCTCTCAATAGCTTTTATCTTTGAGGGATTGGCTTCAATGCCCCGACTAGATACCAAGAAGCCGAGTAGCTTGCCAGCCGGGACGCCGAATGTGCATTTACTCGGATTCAGCTTCATTTTATACTTGCGTAGGTTAGCAAAGGTTTCCTCAAGGTCGGCAAGCAGAGTATGTGTTTTATTCGTTTTGATGACAATGTCATCTACGTACACCTGCACGTTCTTGCCGAGCTGATCATGCAAGCATTTCTGCATGCATCTCTGATAGGTTGCACCCGCATTCCTCAAGCCGAAACACATGACACGATAGCAATAAGCCCCGTACGGGGTAATGAAAGCAGTCTTTATTTGATCAGCAGGATTGAGAGCTATCTGGTGGAAACCAGAATAAGCATCTATGAAAGACAGCAGTTCATAACCAGCAGTGGAATCGATCACCTGATCGATGCGAGGTAGCGGGAATGGATCCTTGGGGCATGCCTTGTTCAAGTCGGTGTAGTCGACACCCATGCGCCATGCGGTAGCGGCCTTGGGATCTTCCTTCTTCTTCTCGGCCATGACCGGGTTGGCTAGCCAATCCGGATGCAGCACCTCCATGATGAAATTGCTTATCAGCAACTTGGTGATCTGATCACCAATGGCCTTCCTTCTCTCATCTCCGAAGCGGCGCATAGCCTGCTTCACTGGCTTGGCGTCAGGACGCACATGTAATGAGTGCTCAACCAACTCCCTCGGGACTCCTGGCAAATCTTCATTGGACCAGGCGAACACGTCCCGATTCTCACGGAGGAAGTGGATGAGCTCGCTTTCCTATTTCTCTGCCAACCCGGAGCCAATGATGGCTACGCGGTCGGGGAACTCAGGGTCGACCTGAACCTTCTTGGTTTCTTGAGATGCCTGGAACGCGGTCCCGTGTTGGGTACTCGGCACACCCTGCGCACCAGTCTGCGCGGATTGCGCCATAGCCACCACCTCATACATCTTCTTCTTCTCGGCAGCAATCACCATTGACTCCGCCAGCTGGGAACCAGCAGAGGCACACTCCATGGACTTCTTGTAATCACCAGCGATGGTAATCACACCATTGGGACCAGGGATCTTCATCTTCAGATACGCAGTGTGCGTAGAAGCCATGAACTTTCTCAGAGCAGGCCTGCCGAGTAGAGCATGGTAAGGGCTCTTATGATCAACCACCTCGAACTGCAGGCGCTCTGTGCGGCAGTTCTCCCTTGTGCCGAATAGCACATCTATCCACACTCGACCAATCGGGTTGCACGAGACTCCCGGCACAATGCCATGGAAGGTGGTCTTGCTGGGTAGCAGCATGTTTTCAGCCAGGCCAAGCTTCTCGAGTGTGTCTTTGTACACGATGTTGATGTTGCTGCCGTTGTCGATTAGCACCTTGCTGAACCTCACATTCTTCTCGGGACCCAGGAAAGTAGGATCCAACACCAAGGCGTAGCTACCCGGGTTGGGCATCACCTTGGGATGATCTACTCGGGACCACCTGATCTCTTGGTCACACCAATACATGTAGTGAGGGACAGCGGGAATCACTGCATTGACCTCCATGGCGTGCCTGTGCTGTGATTGCTTGTCGACTGGCTCGGAAGTGAAGATCATGTAGCTCTCGTGGTGCTCTTGGTACTGGTTGCGGCCTCCGCCCTCATTGTTTCTGTTGTTGTTGTTGCCTTGGTAGTTGTAGTTGCCTCTGTTGTTGTTGCGGTTGTAGTTGTTGTTGTTGTTGTTGCGATAGCCCTCATTGTTGAAGTGACGGTTGGCTCCTAAAGCCACTTGGTTTACATTTTCCCTTCTCGGAAACACTGGCGGCCGAGCTGCGGGTGCGCGAGCAGGCTGCACATTAGCATTGGCCGCTGACAGAGGAGGGGGAGGAGGAGGTAAGCCTTCATTCTTGATCAGATCCCACCACTCGCACTGTCGGGTAGTATGATTAGCAGGCCTTGAGGGGTGCTGAGTGTGAAAACTGCATGGGCCATCCTTCATGTCGTCAAAGACGAACTTCCTCGGCTGCTCGGAGTTCCCGCTACCCGACTGAGGAGCACGAAATGGTTTCTTGTTGCCTTGGCCCTGGTTCTGGTTCTGCCCGTAGGCTCCAGCAGGTTTCTGCCTTTGGCTACCCCCAGCTCCAACAGCCACTGCATTCACCTCCTCAGGGTCGTACCGAACATCTATTCGGTCACCCCTGCGCTTGTTGCGGAACTCGTTGCGCTTGTTGCTGTTGAAGTTTCTTCTCGGCTCAGAGGAGTCCATCAAGGGCTGAGTAGGATCACCGAGTGCGTACTGATCCACAATCTTGATGGTCTCCGCCAGAGTGTTCGGCATCTACCTCTGCAACCTTTGCCATAGCATACTGCCATGTCTGCAACCTTGCGCAAACCAAGTAATGGCCTGGGCTTCATTCACACCTTCACAGGTGTTCCTCAATGTGCTCCACCGAGTAAGGTACTCGCGGTCCGTCTCGTCTTCTCGCTGCCTGCAAGGGGACAGCTGTTGTGGCCTATTCGGCCTCTTGTAAGTGCTTGTGAAGTTGCTGATGAAGGCGTCCGAGAAATCCAGCCAGCAATTGATGCTGTTCTTGGGCAAGTTGTTGAGCCAAGTACGAGCTGGACCCTCTAGCATCTGCGGGACGTACCGCACCGCCCATCTCCGGTTGCCGTTCGCGATGTGAACCGCGGTGACATAGTCATTGAGCCAATCCTCCGGCTTGGTGCTGCCGTTGTAACTCTTGGTGCCCCTTGCAAGCTGGAAATTCTTCACGGACGGCTCGTTCATGATGCGCGGGCCGAAGCACTCGGGGCCAGGAGGACCCGTGTTCTCAAGCCGCGCCGACAAGCTGATCCGATCCAGCTGGTGCCTTGCATCTCCAGGCGCCAACACGCGCTCGCCAACACGATCCAGAATATCATAGCCAGCCATCTCCATGGCCGAGTAGCCGTCATCATATCTATCCACCTGCACAGCTGCAGGCTGCTCCACCGGGTTGGCGACTGGCGCCACTGCACGCGGCTGCTGCCTTTGCCGAGTAGGCTGAGCGATGGGGTGCTGAGAAGGACCTGGGCGCTCTCCATCTCGGGCCTGGCTTTGAGCTTTATGGGCTTGAAAGCCTGCTCCTGCAGCGTTGTGTTTCTGACCGGGCTGCTGCGGCACAGCGAGCTGTTTCGCGGCAGCAGCCGGGTCGTACACCTGCATTTGCCTGTCCTTGCCAGAACGCCCACTGCGGCTCTTCTCGCGGCTGGGATGCGGAGATGAGGCCTGATCGTTAGATCTGGCCACATGCGAGTGCACCACATGCGAAGCTCCAGCACCCGGGTTGGCATTCCGGAACTCCTCTTTCTGCCTAGCAGCCTCTAGCACCAACTCGTTCAGCCTCTCCTGCTGCCTAAGGCGCTCGTCGCCAACCAGATGCGGCAACTCGGCGGCTACAGCCTCAGCAGCTGTAAGTGTCTTGGCGGGTGTGCTGTATCTGGGTCGAGTGGAGGTGTTTGCGGTGGCGGACTGACTGGGAGCCTCTACAACAGTTGCCATCTCGGCACCTAGGTTACGACGCGTAGCGCCTACTTTGCTAGCTCTCCTAACAACTGGTGTGAAACCGTGAGCCTTGTTGTACTCTAGCTGATGTAAGCTAAGCTCTAGCCTGATCTTGTCCAACTCCGCCTGCTCAGCGAGCAGCTCCTGGCGTTGCCGGTCGAGCTGCGCCTTCATGGTCAGGAGCTCGAGGTCGGTGGGAGGCGGCATGCCCGTCCGCGCAGCAGACGCAGGGATTGTCGGAGTAGTGGAGAGCGGAAGGTTGCACTCCTTCTCGTAAGGCTTGTGCGTCTTCCCGCCAGCACTAGAGCCAGCGAGATCCTCGACGACGACCGCAGCGGTAGCAGCCGCGCCCTTCCCGGCGTATGCAGCCAGGCCAGCTACCATCACCTCCGCGACGTCCGCGGAGCAGCCCAGCGGCCTCCCGCGTGCGGCGATAATGGCAAGTGGATCCTCCGCGTCATGCACCAGCTCGGGGTACTCGCGGTCGACAACGGTGGCGACGTAGACGAGGTGCGCGCCGAAAGAAAGCACCGTGCCGCCCTCCGGCATAGCCCTGCCGCCGAAATCGCCGGCGTTGTCGGTGACGAAGTCGAAGGAGCCGAATCTGTGGACAAGGCCACAGACCACGCGCTCTCCGGTAGCAGAAATCGATCCCGTCCGAACGGAAACTCCAGCCAGCGCCGCTGGTTGCCCCACGGTGGGCGCCAACTGTCGTGGTGGTGTCACGGCAGATGCCATAGGATGGCTAAAGATGTGGGGACGAAGGACGCTGGAGGCGCTCGGGGAGGGATCACGCGACGAGTAGACGCGTGAAGGATGAAACTAGCACTGCAAAAAACACGATCTACCCAGGTTCAGGGCCCTCGTGAGGAGGTAAAACCCCTACTCCTGCCTTTCTCTATGTATTCTGGTGTCTCACCGAGTAGCCACAGTACAATGGTTCTTGCTACCGAGTAGCCACTCTTCTCTCTCCGGGTTGAACTAGGTCAAGAATCTCTACGTATGATCCAGCCCAAGTCTCGTCCCTCGTGCAGGAGGCGGCGGGGCACCTTATATACTCGGTGCCTAGCCGGAAACAGCCAAATACAAACAAGTGTCGACATTGTGTGCACACCGTCCTTCTTCCGAGCTCCCGCTGACAGCTTTGGCTTCTAAGCTTGTCCTGATGCGGAAAGTCGTTGGGCAAAACCAAGTGATCAGTCTGGTATCACTGCACCAAACACAGAGTAGGGCCCCCCCTATCCTGCGACGCCCTGCTGACACACTGTCGCTGTCAGGCACGCCGTCCTCAGATGAACAGTGCTGTGAACAGGGCCAAGTACGGACCCGGGATACGCGGGATCCGTTGTCAGAACGGCTCCTTTGACTTCTGGCCCGAGTAGGTTCCCGCCAGTTTTACTCGGACCAGCTCTTCTACTCGAACAAACATAACTTCCTGGATTCATCCTTCTGACCATCTTTTATGTAAGACCGAGTAGCAGTCGACCGGGTAGCGAGTACCGGGTAGGCGGCTACTCGACCAAACTTCTCTTCTGACCTTGCCTTTAGCACTTGCCTTTACCCTACTCGGGGGTAACCCCCCGACACTGTTAACGCAGTCATCCGTGCTGTTCCTAGATGGCTTAACTGGTCAGAACAACCCATAACTTGGAGTCGGGATGATCATCCTCCATGAGTTGATAATCCCGGTGGCGTGGCTCTGGTTGTGGCTCCACAAGTTGGAGGATCTAAGTTAGATAAGGTACTGATGGATGGAGGAAGCAGTATAAACATACTTTACTATGACACGTTCAAAAGGATGAACTTGCAAGAGAAACAACTTCAGCAATCGTCAACCGTGTTTCATGGGATCGTACCTGGTAAGTATGCACAACCTATCGGAAAAATATTTCTTGAAGTTGCTTTTGGAATATTTGAAAATTACAGGACATAGATGGTAGCATTTGAAGTGGTAAAATTCAAAAGTTAGTACCATGCTTTGTCCGGGCGGCCAGCTTATGCCAAGTTCATGGCCAGACCCTGCTATGTTTACCTCAAGCTAAAGATGCCAGGTCCCAATGGAAACATTACTGTCAATGGCGACAGAGACATAGCTCTGGAATGCGAGGAAGGCGATATAAACCTACGCAGAGACAGCTTGCGCTGAAGAGGAGTTGAAATTGTATAAACTGCAAGTTGATCCAGAAGACATGACCTCGCTCAAAAAGCCATCAGCTGAGTCCAAGTTAAAATTTAAGTCTTCTCAAGACACCACGCTGGTGGACTTTACCCCCCGGTGACTCATCTAAGCAGTTCAGCGTGGGGACTCATATGACAGAAAAATAGGAAAGCGCGCTCATCAAGTTCCTCCGTGAGAATTGGGATAGCTTCGCATGGAAACCTTCTGACATGCTAGGTGTCCCAAGGGAACTTGCTGAGAACAGTTTAAATGTTGATCCTAATTTGAAACCTATTCGTCAGGTCCTCCGTCGTTTCAATTATGAGAGAAGGAAAGCAATATGAGAAGAAGTTGCCAGGTTACTTGCAGCGGGGTTTATAGTAGAAGTGTTTCACCCAAAGTGGTTAGCTAATCCAGTTCTCGTTCTCAAGAAAAACGGAACCTGGAGAATGTGCATAGACTACACGGATCTGAACAAAGGATGTCCTAAAGACCCGTTCGCGTTACCCCGTATTGACCAGATTATAGACTCTACGGCTGGTTGCGAACTGCTATGTTTTCTGTACGCCTACTCAGGTTATCATCAATCAAAATGAAGGAAGAGGATCCAGAGAAGACGTCGTTCATTACTCCCTTTGGAGCTTTTTGTTATACGTCAATGCCTTTCGGTTTGAAAAATGCAGGGGCAACTTATCAAAGGTGTATCCAGAAGTGCTTGGAAAATTAAATCGGGCGAAATGTGCACGCTTATGTGGATGACATAGTAATAAAATCCTAGAAAGGTAACACTTTGATCTCAGACTTGGAAGAGAGATTCGCCAATCTGCGCAAGTACCGAATGAAACTTAACCCAACAAAGTGTTTCTTTGGCGTACCAGCTGGGAAGTTATTGGGTTTTATTATTTCAGAGAGAGGCGTTGAAGCAAACCCGGAAAAAATCCAGGCCATACATAACCTGAAAAGGCCGTTTTGCCTGAAGAACGTTCAGAAGCTGACAGGTTGTGTTGCTGCCTTGAGCCGGTTTATAAGGAGGCTAGGCCAAAAGGCTATACCCCTATACCGATTGTTGAAGAAAACATACACCTTTATGTGGAATCAGGAGGCTGATGAGGCATTGGAGGCCCTGAAAAAACAATTTTCCAACGCACCTATATTAGCTGCGCCTGAAGAAAAATAACCCATGTTACTATACATAGCGGCAAATAACATGGCAGTGAGTGCGGTGGTAGTTGTGGAGCGTAAGCTGGAAGATAAAGAAGGTCTTGTTCAATGGCCGGTTTACTATGTAAGCAAGGTCTTGACAGAATCTAAACAGCGTTACCCACATTGGCAGAAGCTGGTCTTTGGGGTATTCATGGCCAGTCGTAAACTGAAACATTATTTTCAGGAACATCCTATTACCGTGGTTAGTTCGGCACCTCTGTCTGATATTATTCAAAACAGAGAAGCAAGAAGAAGGGTTGCCAAGTGGGCCATCGAGATGGGTGCTTATCATATCAAATATGAGCCAAGGACCGCAATAAATCCCAAGCCGTGATCGAGTTTATAAATGACTGGACACAGTTACAGGTTCCACCAGATAAACCAGATACTAAATATTGGACTATGCACTTTGACGGGTCTCGACAATTGGAAGGTTCAGGAGCTGGTGTGGTTTTAACATCCTCACGAGGAGATAAGTTTCGCTATGTCTTGCAAATTTCATTCAAATGCACTAATAATGCAGCAGAGTATGAAGCTTGGCTCCATGGGCTCCGAATTGCGAAAGAAATGAGCATAACCCGGATTCGATGTCTGGGTGATTCTGATCTGGTATCTCAGCAAGTTACAGGAACCTGGGATTCTAAAGACCCAGTTATGGCAGCTTATAGACGGGCAGTTACCCAACTGGCTGGACATTTTCAAGGATATCAGGTGGATCATATCGATCGACGTCTCAACGAAGCAGCTGATGCACTGGCTCGTTTAGGTTCTCATAAAAAGCAAGTTCCACCAAATGTTTTTCTGGATGAAATTCATAGACCATCTGTTAAAATCCCAACAGAGGAAGATCTATCAAATCCAGATCCAGAATCAGAGTTAGTAGTTGCCCTGCACATAATCCCAGAGTGGACTGAGCCATATTTGGCATACCTTATGAGAGGCGAGCTCCCGCAGGACGAGGTTATTGCTCGCCAAGTTACAAGAAGATCCAAGTCATATACAATTATAAATGGTGAGTTACACAAGAGAAGTGCGACTGGAAATTTTCAAAGATGTGTTTCTCCAGAAGAAGGATGTCAAATTCTAAGAGAAATTCATTCAGGAGACTGCGGCCATCACGCAAGTTCTAAATCTTTGGTTAATAAAGCTTTCAGACATGTTTTTTCTGGTTAAACGCGAATGCTGATGCAGAACATATAGTGAAAACATGTGAACGATGTCAACGGTATGCAAGAAAGGATCACGTGCCAGCTCAGGACTTACGTGTGATTCCGATAAACTGGCCTTTTGTAGTTTGGGGACTTGACATGGTAGGACCTTTCAAAAGGTCAACTGATAAAAAGACTCATCTACCGGTGGCAGTCGATAAGTTCACAAAGTGGGTAGAAGCGGAACCAATCAGTAAATGTGACGTGGTTACAGAAGTCAAATTCTTGAAAAAAGCTGATTTTCAGATTTGGCTACCCACATCGCATTATTACAGATAATGGAACGAAATTGTCAGAAGGAGCAATGCAGAAGTTTTGTGAACAGAACCATATACGGCTAGACCTTGCTTTTGTGGCCCATCCACAGTCTAACGGACAGGCAGAGCGGGCTAACCAGGAATTACTTAAAGGTGTCAAACCCAGACTTCAGGTTCCATTGGAGAAAACTGCTGGTTGCTGGGTCGAAGATTTGCCTGCTGTTTTATGGAGTATACGAACTACTCCAAATAGGTCAACAGGTTATACACCTTTCTTTCTGGTCTATGGAACAGAGGCAGTTTTGCCAAGTGATAATTGTCACGATTCACCACGAGTGACTGCTTATGTGGAAACCCAGAATGAGTTAGCTCGTCAAGAGTCACTAGATGCTTTAGAAGAAGCACGTGACCTTGCAGCATCAAGGTTAGCTATATATCAGCAGGACCTGCGTCGCTATCATAGCCGCAGAGTTAAGACTCGGAGTTTCCAGAAAAGGAGATTTGGTTTTGAGACTAATTCAGAAGAATGATGGGATGCACAAGCTAAGTCCTCCATGGGAAGGACCATTTGTGGTAAGTAAAAAACCTACACAATGGGTCCTATTACCTCCTTGATATGTGTGATGTTGATAAATCACGAACATCTGAGGAAGAAACTGGAAGACCATCATATTATACATAGGATCATTGTAATCACTATGTTATCTTTTGACAATGAGAAGCAATGTTAGCAACATCCGAGTTATTGAAATTCATTGGACTATCACTATGACATGAAGTTACAATATTATTTCTATATGATTACTTGGGGGATGATGCTAGATCACAGTCTACATCTCAAGAATCTGGCATAAGCCAAAATATATTGGTTATACTTGCCTGCCAGTCAGTGGTTACACGCGCTTTTATGACCTAGATGTTTAAGCCTGGTTGAGTCAATCATGATATAACCCGACAACACCGGTTTATTATAACCCGGCAACCCGGGTTACTATGACCCTGAACTCATCAGAGTTGCACACACTAGAATAAGTCATGCAAAAAACTGGCTGAGCTAGAAAGCAAAGAAAAACCAAGTCAAGGAAATTTTCGTGTTCAGATAAAATAAACCGTAAAGACGATGTTAAATCGGAAATACTTTGCATAACCTCAAAGGAAAATCGGGTTATTACACACCAAATTGTAGCATAAGTGCACATACGCACTTTCAAAAAATAGGACTAGAAATAAAGAAGTTCATCTAGCCTATTACAGACCCAACAGGGTCGAATTATTATTCTTGCAGAGATCACATAATTACTTCGCAACAGATTTTCCCTTCTGCTGGGACGGGTCCTGAATTGCCGGGTCCTTAGGAGCTAGGTCTTGAGTCTCCGGGTCAGCTGGGGCTTGGACCGCTTCTTCAACCTCATCAGCAGGGACATACTTCCACTCTAGCTGAGCCAGAGCATCAGTAACGTTCTCCGATTCATATAAGGGGCGAGGTGGAGCAGAAACAGAAGGAGTGACTGACTGAGGCGCACCAGATGAGGAGGCTATAGAGAGCCGGCTCTTCGCCGGGGCTTGTCGAATAGCAGCCATAGCTAGCGGAGTAAAAGTCATTTTTCGTTCACCTGACGAAGTATAACCCGGGAACATGTCCTTCAGCTTCAGTTTTTCAGCAATAGTGCAAGCATAAAACCGGCACTCCTTTTCTATCCTGGCAAAGTCCTTCTTCTCATACTTTGACATATCTGCTTTATATTTTGGGAAACCTCCCGCAAGAAGATCCGGATTCAATTTCGGATGATAGGCTTTCGCGAGTGACATGACCTTGATGGCTCCGTGGCGACAGGATGATATCTTGTGCTCTTCTATCCACTTAGGGACCTGAGTTAGCTCCACAAGCATTTCGCTAAGCCTTTTGGGAGGAGTATCCCAGTTCCCGACAGCTTTAATACATTCTCCACCTCCAATGTATAGCTTCCGGATCAAGGTGAACAAGGCCTTGAGTTTTAGGTCTGGAAGCTTTAGGTTGTTCCCATGCATTCTTCCTACAGGTTACAAAAAGTAATTTCAAATCGGAGCCAAGCTATTTGATAAAAGACAAAGGAAATATAGCATTGTAAATGCAATACATTGAAGGGGATGATAAACCGGATGAACTTACCAAAAACACTGCCAGTGATATCTCTCAGCAAATCCGTGACTTTGGTAAATTTGGTCTGGGTCTCCTCTAGTTCCTTCTCAGCAGTCTCTGCTTTAGCTACAAGAGTTTTCTCCCGGGTTTCAAAATCCTGCTGCAGAACAGACCAAGTCTTGGCTGCCTCAGTTATTTGCTCTTCTAGCTCTTTCTGTCGGGTCCTGGCTTCCTCAGTTTTCTTGGCTTCTTGGGCAAGCAGGTTCTTCAAATTTGAAACTTCCTTTTGCGAGGAGGATTCAAGACTCTGCAAAAGATTCAAGTTATTCAAAGGTTTAGTCGTAACTTGATAAATATCCGGCTTATAAAATCATAACCTGGATACTGGTAAAATTGTCGCAGTTTCCAGAAAAAGTTAAGTCCCGAGTTGTTCCAGGTTCGCAACCCGGCACTTGGGGGATACATTATTTCAGTTTCAAGCATTGGGTTATAACCTATGTTTAAGTCCCGGCTAGCTGCAGGCTTGCAACCCTGCACTTGGGGGCTACAGTACCTCGATTTTAATTAAATTGAAAACAAAAGCATACTAAGTCTCGGTTTATAATTCCATTATAAACCGACCCTTGGGGGCTATAGCTATACAGGTTACAGCTATACAGGTTACGGCTATACATGTTACAGTTATTCAGGTTACAAGCAATTCAGTCTACGACTATTCAGTAACAAGTTTTCAATATAAACTAGAAGATTGAGGGCTACAGGTCATGAATATCAAGGTTACCTCATATTTCTGTTTCAGAAACTCTATAATACCATCAGCGCAGCGACGGTTCTCAGAGAGTTCTTGAGTAAGCGTGTCAAAGCTCTGGCCTTCAATGTTAAGTCTAGGAGTAGGTCTCTTGTCTTCTAGCTTCACTTTCAGGTCCTCAGTGACTTCGGAGAGAACTGTGGACGTTCCAGTAGCCTCAACAGTCTGAGAACCGGTTATGACCACATCCGGGACCTGAACATTTGCCTCTTCAACCGGAGGATCATTACCCAGGATATCATCAACCGGGTTCACCTCTTCTTCATGCTCTTCAGCCATAACGTCCATATGACCAGGCGATGGAGCATCCGGTTCACCATTCACTTCTTCAAGGTTCTTCTCTTCAACATTTACAGAGGGAGCAGCGGAGGAAACAAGGTTTACTTTTAATACAGCCTAAGTTTTGTTGCAAAAGGAAAAGCTCTGAGTTATATTGCAAGATTAAGATATTAGAAGTAGAAAAACCAGGGAAGGAAAGTTAACTTACCCGGAGTTGATGGAAAATTCACTAGCCCCGCTGAAATGGGACGAGTCTGAGTTTGGGGAATCTGAATGAAAAGGAAGACTCAGTTCTGGCCTCATTTGTCCGGCTAAGGGGTGTGAAGTAGTGGGCGAAACCCGGATTTTGGAGACCCGATGAGTAGGAGTTTTCTCAAGCAAACCTGTTTCTAACTCGCTGGAGCCAGATCTCCGGGTCCTTCTTCTCTTGCTTCCCTCCTCATCCTCCTGCGTTTTCGGTGTGTGAGGATGGTTTCAAGAGATTTTTTGACAGTCTAGAGATAGGCATCTTTGCGACGGCCTGCCGGGTCCTCTTCTGGCCTGCGGGGGACTCCTTCTCAGCCACCAGGTTGGAACCGGTGATGGGAGTAGAGGGGTTGAAATCCGGCATGGCCTGATCCGGAACTTCATGACCCGTTTCTTCCTCACCATCTTGGCCACCGTCTAACACGGCAACTTCCTGTTCTGCCTGCTCGTCCTGCGAGTAATCAGCATCAGCAAATTGGTTGTGCAACTGACCGAGGGAATCAAATTCAGAAACCTCTTCCTCATCGTCGCTTTGCTCTTCTGATACTTCATCTTCAGGTGGAGAAGCCGGTTCCTGTGTAGTAGCCCAGAAAGGGTCTGTAGCCTGTGAACCGGAACAACGGCGAGGTTAAAACTTGTGCGGTCAAAAGAATGAAAGATAATTACAAACATAAAAGATATGGAGACTTACAGGAAGAGCCGGGTTAGAGGAGCTCAAGGGCTCCAGACCAAGTTCGAAGAACTTATCTTGCTTCACTAAAACCAGGAGTTTCAAGGAGGTTGTCATCTCATACTTAGAAACTATAGATTCAGAATATCGCATAGAATCTGTTGAACCGGTATACTCATGGAATAACCGGTTCCTAATACTGAGGGGTTGGACACGCCAATCTACCCAGGTTTTGGTACAATCTAAACCTGTAAGCCCGTGAACTATCAGCGAGGTTACACGTTTTAGGAGAGGCCGGATCTTGATTCGATCAACAGACTTGGCATAGGAATTCATGGTGCTAGTGTAAACTAAGCGTTCAGGACGGTAACCCTGAAGAGCCGGTTCACCTTCAGGAGTGGTGCTTTTAATGTAGAAATAGGATTTCAGCCACAACTTAGGGTGACTGGCCAGAGGAATACCTGGGTAGCAATATCCTTTCGTCTCTGGAACGAGACCCCCCCACAGTGTATGAGTTCACCCCCCAGCTACCTCTGGGTGTTTGTTGCAATAGAAGTATTCGAGAAAAAGGTCTAAGTTTGGCTCTAGTTGGAGATAGTCCTCACAGAGGGCTACGAAGTTGCTAACGTTTAAAATGGAATTTAGTGGAAGGTCTTGAGGATGGAGGACATAATAACCCAAGAGCCGGCGAAAAAAGAGAAAACCAGGTGGGCGAAATCCGCGGAGAATATGGGCTTCAAAAATTATTACCTCACCCGGCCCAGGTTCGGGCTGGATCTCATTTCTGGGAGCTCGCCAAGATAAACCCTTGGGTAGTAGCCTGGAGTCCTCCATCTCCGTGAGTCGGCCTTGGGTCATCTCGGACTTGCACCAGTTCACTTGCATTTTGTTCCTCCCTGAACCAGCTGTACTAGAGCCGGAAGCCCCTCCGGCTTTCCTCTTTTTCCCCGCTCCACTGGCCTTGGACGCCAAGGTTTTCTCCTTTCCCATCTTGAGGTGGACGCCGGCGAAGCTCCGGCCGCGGCGGCGCTGGAAGGAAAGCAAAGCTCTGGAGCTTAGATTGGAGGTGGAAGATGAAGTGGGGAGATCAGGGTGAGAATGAGACCTGGGGGCCGTACTCCTGCTATTTATAGGCGGGGTCAAAACCCTAGGGTTAAGTGGCAACTTTTGCACAAAAACCCCTCAAGATTACATTATTTATGGAAAGGTACATCGAGATCGGATCACAAAGGAGATTTTTTCTGAGGAAATGGAACGATTACGTGGAGAAGAATCCAGGCTAGGTTAAGATCTTTCTGGTTCCGGAGATTTGGGAGATAAAAATATGAGAGTTATCTTTACAAGAAACGGAAAGATATGATCCTGGGATAAAGAGCTTAGCCCGTGAAATCCGGAACAGATATTCTGAGAGGTTATTTTTCTTGGACTAAAAGATTAGTGTTCAAAGTTTCTGGATAAAGCTTAACATGAACTTCTTAAGTTCAAAACTTAAACGTTCATGTTAACCTGGGGGCTAATGTTGGGGGAATAGGTAAGGGGAGCCTTACCGGCCACCAATATAAGCCGGAAATCATCTTGTCCGGTTTGAGGTGATTAACCTAGGTTATATTAAGCAGGGCCAGGTTAATCGGGAAGAGCCGGGTTACGGTGAGTATAACCCGGACTGAATAAAGGAACCGGCCCAAGGCCCAGGTTAGAAGACACGGAAGCCCGGAAGCCCGGAGAGCAGTTCAAGGCCGGCCCAGGAGTAGCCGGATCATAAGAAGAACCGGACCAAGATGATCAAGAACCGGAGGGAGCTAGGACTCCGAGGACGGGCGTGACCCGGACTCCCTTGTAACCCGGAGGTCTCATCCACTATATAAGGCGAGACCCTGGGACGTACAAAGACAAGTTCTAAGTCGATTGCAAAGTAACTCGAGATGTCAAGAGTTGGAATCGCCCTTTGTAATCGAGACTTGGTTCCCTGATAGTAAGAAAGCAGGAGTAGGTTTTACCCTAAATAAAGGGGCTAAACCTGGGTAAACTCGTGTCTCTCGTTTCCACCTCAACCCTTTCGAAGTTTCGCTTAGTAGCAATGGCCTCGCAATCTAGTTTTCGCATGAGGACACTTGCCGTGACAACACCACGACAAGCCCAATGCTTCTTCCATCAGTAAGGATCAACTTACTCCTCTATACAATTGGAAGAAGTTTGTAGTTGGCTTTGTCAAGGGCATCTACCCCACATATGACATCATGCTCCGCATCTATGGAGAGAATATCAACCCCAAGGCGGGCAACATTAAGGAGATTCAAGGTTTCCTCAAAAACCTCATGCTCCACACTCATGAGAAGCGGATTTTCGGTACGCCTCAGAAACTTGATATGCTTGACTATCTGTGGAATGAACTGTGGCATGTCATAGTGTAAAGGTAGAATGCTTGCTTTCAGCCTTTCATTATGAAGATCATCTTGCATGTGTGGGAGAACAAGTTCCCGGAGGATCCCCTTGATGACACCCATTGGATCCCACACACGGAAAAGAGGCTTCTTATCAAGGATCACACTGAGTCGGTTGTTCATCCCACTCCCACTCATCGCAAAGGCAAGGCCAAGCCACAGGTTATAGTTGATGAAGAAGAAGATGTCGGACCCTCTCGCCCTCCTCCTTCTGACAATGCCTTCAAATGGATGGCTAGGGCACTCAAGAAGGTGTTCCATGTGAACAAGAAGGCCGAGCAGCATCAGTGGGAGCGTCACTATGACAGGGAACTCAAGAACTGCAGGGAAGCACAGGCCGAGAGGCAGTTTCGTCGTGATGGTTGGGAGACCGTGGAGTCCCTGGCGCAAGATAGCATCACTGATTGGGACAAGTGGCAGGGCAAGGACTCCAAATGGGAAAATCATTGAGTGGTTTGATGAGGAACCTGGAAAATAAGTGACTAGCTCTCGCCGTCGCGCCCGTCCTCCTAGCGTGGACAACTCCTCCGAGTGATATGTGGGGGCGTTAGCATCGGTCTTTTCCCTCTTTTGGTATCTTGATGCCAAAGGGGGAGAGATATCTACTTAGGAGCGTTGGGCATTTGCATGAGTTCTCTCTCAAGCCGTGTTTTCTCTTTGCTTATTTCGTCTTGCTTGAGAGAGTTGGTTATTTGAAGACTTCGTTTGTTTAACTATTGTTCGATGTGAACTTCGTTATGCATGTTGTGAACATATGAACCTAGTACCTTAATTCTATCACTCTTATGTGCTCCTTAATATGTGTCTTTAGCTATCTCTCTTGTTTAATTCTCTCAACATGAAGGGAGCATATCTCTAGGGGGAGCTCCGTCCGTGTTATTTGTGATCTAGCTATGCAAATGGTTATGTTTTCATCAATTACCAAAAAGGGGGAGAATGAAAGATCATCTTCCGTTTTGATAATTGATGACAACATAACTATCAGACTAATCACTATTTAGAGAATTTGCAGGTTTTATTTGATATCTATGAAAATGCCAAAGTACTTCAAAGATACATTCTCAAAGGGTTACAAGATTTATCCTAAAGGAAAGGGCTCAAAGAGACAAAGCTGGGGAGCAGTTTTTACAAGCAGAGGAGGCTCCGGTGAAACCACCAGAACCTCCGTCCTGTGCTATTTCCCAGCATAATCCCAGGCACTAGGCTCCGGTGATGCCTCCGGTGGAACCTCCGCTAAAAACACCTTCGGGTGCATAAGAGCGGAGGGTGCAGCGAAACCTCTGGTGGGCGGAACGTCTGCCCAAACCACCGGAGCCTCCGCCGGTTCCATTGCACTACAGGTGGGGCTGGGCTCCGGTGGTGCCTCCGGTGCTACCTCCGCTAAAAACACCTTCGGGTGCATAAGAGCGGAGGCGGCGGTGGAACCTCCAGTGAGCCTCCGGTGGGCGGAGCTTCCGCTCACTACACCGGAGCCTCCGCCACTTAAGTTCCCACGGAAGGGAAAAGGACCGCGCGTTCCTGCGCGTATGAAGACCACCGGAGCCTCCGGTGCAAACACCGGAGCCTCCGGTGCTGCATGGGAGAGGGAAACGGTCTGAATGGGGAAGGATTATTTATAGCCCTTCTCCTACCTCATAAATGCCAAGCTTTGCCCACTCTCTCTCCTAGCCATTAATGAAAGCTTCAACCTCCTAGATCTCCCTCTCCAACCACCCAATCACTTCGTAACTTTGTGGAGAGCTAGAGGAGACCTAGATCCGTGATTCCACCAAAGGAATTTCAAATCCATTCACCACATCCTAGTAGATCTAGAATCCTAATTGAGGCCTAGAAACCTTAGTAGATCTTGTGCTTGTAGCTTCCACCTTGTTGCAAAGAAGCTTTGGATTAGTTGAGAGCCTCCATCCATCTTGTGGAGTGTCCTCAACCTTGTGTAAAGATTTGGTCAACACCGTCAAGTCGACCTCATAGTGGAAACGAGAATCTCCCTCACCGGAGAAGCTAAAGGAGAATAAGGTGTGCACAACCGTGCTATTGAGGAGCGCCTAGATGGCTCCCCACCTCTCCAACGTAGACGTACTTCTCTTGAGAAAGAACTACGGGAAACATATCCTTGTCTCCTTGTTTACACTTGTGGTTTATCTTGCTACCTTTCGTTTTACTGCTGTTGCGTATATTATCTTGTATCACATAGGTTGCTCACTTAGTTGCACATGTGGAGAACCTTGTTTTATCTTGTTTAGCCATAACTAAAAGGAAAAGAATAAAAATTGCTAGTCAACCTATTCACCCCCCCTCTATTTGACCATAGTGCACTTTCAGATGCCCCTGTGGTTCATCCAAGCATATTTTTAGAAGACTCAAGGATCTAAGCTTAGGGATACCCAAGGCATCCCCTTCTTCATCAACTATCTATCAGGTCACTTCTCGTGAAACCATATTTTTATTCGGTCACATCATATGAAGTTTACTTGGAGCGTCTGTTTGTTTTTCTTTTGTTTTCCTTTGTTTCTCTTGCTGCAATAATATAGTTGGATCCTAGAATTATTTGTTTGGGAGAGAGACATGCTCCGCTTTTTCGTTTGAATACTTGCTATGCTAGTATTCTTAGTTTTTCTTCTAGCTGCTGCAAAAATTCATGTTTAGCTTTCGTTTTCATTGCATCTCTTGTTCAGAGTTGTTAGTTTTAGTAGTGTTATGTGAGTACTGTCATGTTTGCTTGCTGTAGCATTTAGAGAGTTTTTTGTTAAAGCATGTTTTGTATGCTGCTTGTTGGGAAAAGAAACTGCTGCTTGAGGTAGAATTTTTAACGGTGCAAGTAGAAGCTTGTATAGACTGTGGCTAGAAATTTTTCATATCATGCTAGATGTTATTTTAGTTTAAAAGCCTTGTGGTTATTGATTAGCATGATTAGCCTCAAATATCTGAGAGTGTTTAATGTGCCATTGAAAGAATCATGAGTTGTTCTTGTCATATTGAAGCATAAATTTGTGGTGTTCTCCTTTGAATGTTTTATTTGGTTGACTTGGCGCATGCTCACACCATGTTTATGACTATGAACCAGTCACGAATAGACTCCATGATCATTTAGTTTTTGAATTTGTGGTACCACTTATGCTTTGATTCATGATGTTTATGTCGCTATGCATGATTATGTCTCTTATGCTCTCTTGATTTGTCCCTCCCAGTCTTTTGCTAGCCTCCCCATGTACTGAGTATGAGCTTAACTCGTGCATCCAACTACCAAAAACCAAAGTTTTCCCGTTGTGTCCACCATACCTACTTACATGTGGTAATTAACCGCCACTCCAAAGTAAATTTCTCATGTGTTACCTTTAAAACTTTCAAAATTACTCCTGTTTTAACTCATGAGGACGTAAATAGAGAATCTTTATCTCAATTGTTGATTGGACTTTCACACCCTGGACTAGTGGCTTCATCTTCTTATCCAATGATAGAAGAGCTGGCAGCGGGGTGCCCAGCCCCAAATTAATAACACAAATTCTCTTCACCATTTTTGCCCCTGATTTATCAGTCAAAACATAATTGTGTAAACAAAAGAGAGAGGGGGATGACCTTCTACCTAGATGCGTCCTTCTATGGGAGCCGCTCTTGTGAAGTCTAGTTGGCTTGTGCCGTACACCTCTTTGACATAAGCATACACCTCTCTTAAAATATAGACATTCCTCCACGGTATGTGATTGTTGGCACGCACCCGAGGATTCGGTTAGCCATGGTTTGTGAAAGATGGTTGGGAGGAGTGTCAAGTTTTCATACCTCTGTTTAATAAAATAAAAGATCTAGCACATGAGTGATACATGCTTCCCTCTACGAAGGGCCTTTCTTTTACTTTTATGTTGAGTCTCCATCTTCTAACTTTATACACAGTTGAGAGAGCATTTTTGTCATTCTCAGTTTTATGTGCATTTTCCTAGAAACATTATTAATTGATTCATGATGTGTTATTGTTTGTTCTCTAATTATTTGTTCTAGCCTTCCTCATGAACTTTGAAGGTGTCCTGGCATTTATGTTTTGCCCTAGACACGATGCCATCCTTGCACGTCGCGGACACGCGACAGGGAACCCGAGCCCATACCAAACACGGCGTGTCCGAGAGCACCCCCATGCCTTCGACCTCGACACCGCGTCTACAAGTACACCCGCACGTCGCCCGCTTGCCACTAGCGTCCACACCCTCACCGCAACCACGAAGACCCACCCAACCATTCCCGTGAGGTCTCTGTGAGCGCCGCGAACAGAATCATCGCCGCTGGCCACCGTGCACGACCCGACGAGGTGGATCAAGCTTCGTTCCTTCCCACCCCTTTCTTTCGCCACCGACGAGAACCCCGTAGGCCGTAGACCCTCCCTGACACCTCTGTTTGCCCTCGCGTGTGCAGGAACGCCGCCGCTGTCGTCACCGCGACCATCGCTCTGCTCGTCGCCGTCATTTGGAGCCGCCGCAGTCGCCAAATCCCGCACCCCTGCACCGTCCCAATCCCCTTCTTTCACCATGACACCGTGCCACCACCTCGCAAAGCCCCCACGGTGAGCACCCAAGAGATCCCGCCGCCGTCGTGTTTCCGTCGTGTGAGAGAGAGAGAGAGAGAGGAAGGAGATGCAGCGGAACCGTCGATCCGTGGATCGACGGCGCCCGTTGAATCACGCCTGTTCCCGCGCAGCGCGCGCACGCACTCGTGCACTGGACCGCGTAGAGCTTAGTTCGGCGCGCGTCCGTTAACCCAGCCCATGCCGCTGTGTTTTCTTTTTCTTTTAAAATCAAACAGAAACTTGATGTTTGCTTTTTCTCTGTTAAAAATAGAATTTGTCGAAATAAAATTCAAGAAAAATTCATGGAGCTAGCTTAACCTTTTCTTAAACACCTCCAAGTGGTAGATCTAGATTTGCTTGATTATTTTTTCCTAGGTATTTAAAAGGCCAGAGGCTATCTATTAGACCATTTGGTGCATAACTTTTTGAATATGTATCCAAATTGGTCAAACCAATTTTTTTTGAGTAGCCCTTGAGTAGATCTATCAGTGAGACTTGTCCTTGAATCAAGGAGAAATGTCCAATGGAAATGCCATCAATTTTGGTAAATGTCAAGTAGGCATATCTAGGATTTTTGTGGAGAGTTTAAAAATGATTTTTGATGTGAATCCAATTGGATGAGCTCGTGTGTGACTATATCTATGTATTCCTAGCTTGTACTCCCTCCGTCCCAAAATACAAGGCGCCCTATAATTTTGCTGGTCAACGACATCCAACTTTGACCATGATTTGTCCTTATAATATTTCTATATAAATACTATAAAGATATATGAAATGAAAGACTTTTAGAAGATGAGTTCAACGGTACCATTTATACAGTGTCAATCCATATAATTTGTTATATATTTATAGTCAAAGTTGACTATTAAATACCACCATAAAAATAGTGCACCTTGTATTTTGGGACGGAGGGAGTAATAACTTTTAGAGCTCTAGATTAATTTTGGCATGCATTTCTAGAATTAGCACTTTTCTGTTATTATTAAATTGTGTGCAAATAGATTTAAATAAATGTGTGTTTGTTAGAAACTTGTTTTCTAGCATGTGTAGATGTGTTGCTCTCTGTTATGGTGATGTTTTCTTACAGTACTAGTATGTTACGAAGTTTGGTCATGTTTGGGAAACAAATAGAAATAGTCTAGCTTTGTTTTCTATTATTTTTATTGAATAGTTTTTTGTGAGCAAGTTTTGTTATGTTTATTACCTAGGTTTTTGATGTTGATATGTTAAGTCCAGAACAATTTTGGTACTGATGTTGTGATGGTATCACCTCTATTAGCTTGCAAATTAATTTATAGGAAAGCATGTGTAGCATTGTTTGGTTTATTTAACTATGTTGTTTCCACTAGTGTGAGTAGCTTTGTAATAATTGTTTGTTAGATTATTATTTTTCTCAAGTGAGACCTGTCGGGGGCTACCCCCGAGTAGGGGTAAGGCAGGTGTTAAACCAGAGATCAAGGTACTGTTTGCCGGGTAGGCGGCTACCCGGGTATCTGGTATCCGGTAGACGCTACTCGGTGATAAGTATTGAAGGCCAAGGAGAAGGTGAAGTTCAGAATTGAACGAGTAGAAATCAGGTGGCCCGAGTAGATGAGAAGCTATCCTACTCGGGCACAAAGTCAATGGAGCCGTTCTGACGAGATCCCGCGTATCCCGCAGCCGTACAGGCGTGCGGTTCAACTTACTAGGAACATGATTATCTGCGCCAAGTCGTGGGTACAGTGGGGGTTGGCGCCTGTCATGTCCTGTCATAGACAGGGGGGACAGGACGTGTCATGGGCCTACTCTGTGAGACTGACAGGGTGGACAAGGCCTGTCAGCCGGACGGTGCGGCGACTTCTCGCAACGGCGTCAGCGGGAACACGGAGGCGTGCTCCGTTGTCACAGTAGAGTTGTCAGTCCGTGTACTTTTAATCGTTGTTTACTCGACTGGCCACCAGTATATAAGGTGGCCAGCCCCCTCCTGCGCGAGGGACGTTGGCCCTGAGAGCATTTATTGCGAGACTTAGCACTAGACAGAGAGAGAACTAGAGATTGGCTACTCAGTACAAACTATATACAGAGAGGTAGGCAGGAGTAGGGGTGTTACCTCCACACGAGGGCCCTGAACCTGGGTAGATCTTGGTGTTAGCAGTGTTTCTGAGCGCGTCTACGTGACGTGCGATCCCTCCCCGAATACCTACTGCGTCCATCGGCCCCAAACTTAAGCCACCCTATGGCATATGTCTTCTCCACACCACGACAGTTGGCGCCCACCGTGGGGCCAGCAGCGGCGCTGGCTGGGGTGCATATTCGGACGGGACCGGTTACTATGTCGGGGGAGCGCGTGGTTTGTGGCCTTGTCCACAGATTCGGCTCCTTCGACTTTGTCAGCGACAACGCCGGCGATTTCGGCGGCAGGCCCTTGCCTGCAGGTGGTTCCGTGCTGTCTTTCGGCGCGCATTTGGTGTACGTCGCCACCACCGTCATCCGCGAGTACCCTGAGGTGGTGCTCGTTGCTGACGATCCCCCCGCTGTTCTCGCTGTCCGCGGGAAGCCGGCTGGCTGCTCTGCGGGCAGCGTGGAGGTGATGATGACGGGCCCAGTCATCGACTCCGGGGAAGGCGCGGCCACTGCGGCTGAGGTCATCGAGAATCCGATTGCTGCCAGGGCCCACAAGCTCTACGAGATGCCCCGGAACATTCCAGGCCACGTGGATCCTTCTACATTGACCGTCATACCGGCTGCTCGTGCTGGTGTCGAGCAGCTCGGCATGCCTATCGCCACGTACGCTGATACGGCGGTAGTGAGAGCGCAGCTCGAGCAGCAGCGACTCGCTTTGCTGCGAGAGGCCCAGGAGCTGGAGAAGGTTAGGCTTGAGCTTAACTTGGATCAAAATGAGTACAATAGGGCGCATGGCTTTACCCCTATTTCTAGAAATCCTAGCAAGATAGGGACTATTCGGCGTAACTTAGGTGCTGAGCTAGCTAGAGATGGTAGAGCTGCTAGCAAGTATACTAGTCAAAACACAGCTGGTAGGCTGAAATATAGTTCCCCTGCAAAGACACTTAGAGCTGCAGAGGCTGTTGCAGCAGAATTGCCAAATCTCACTGGCGAGGCCCGTGTGAGGCAGCAGGAGAGGCTCAATGAGCTCGTTCTGGAAGCTGGCAAGCAGAATGAGGCATATCGATAAGCTAATCCGGGGGGCGGTGCGTCTCATGTTGTTCACTCGCAAGGGGCAAGATCCGTGGACCACGCGTCATCGCCGCTTCCCGGGGGAGAGAGGGCACAGAGTGTAAACTCTAGAAGACACAAATAGATGCAGGTGTACGACCCGGCTGTCGCCGGAAAACAGCACGCTGTAGTGCGGCAGCCCGGCCAAAAACACAACGCTGCAGGTACTGGCCATCCAGCCGCAAGAGTTCACCAAGAGGGGCAAGGAGGTAATCGAGAAGGCCCATCTCGGAAGCATGTTGCTAACCCTGTCCAACATGTTGCTCAGCCAAATGTGGTTGTTGTTGTGGCCAACCCGGTTGCTCAACCCGGACCTGTGCCTCAAGACTGCTACAACGACGGGTACTCGGCCATGGAGCGTGCCGGGTACGCCGACCCAAGAGATCTCGCAACCCGGTTGGGTGGAAGGATTCTGGAACAAAGTGATGCAAGATACAAGCTGGACCGGCTTTACCGGTCCGAGGAGATAGAAGCGAAGGGCCCTCCAGGGCCAGATTGATTTGGTCCCGGGATCATGGGGGAGCCACCCGTGTCCAAGTCCCAGTTGGCTAGAGGGACCAAGACCTATGACGGAAGCACCAAGCCGGAAGACTGGCTGAATGACTATGTGACTGTCGTGTACGTTGCGGGTGGCAACAGGAGATGGGCAGTTCGGTATGTGCCCCAGATGCTGGAGGGCCCTGCCCGGATCTGGCTCAACAACGTGCCCAGAGACAGCATCAACTGCTGGCTTGACTTCTCGGAAGCCTTCATCAGCAACTTCACCAGCACCTACAAGAGGCCAAACAGGTCGCAACAGCTCTCGGCATGCAAGCAAAGAGAGGAGGAAACTGATCGGGAGTACCTCACTCGGTGGAGTACTCTTAGGAACACCTCTGAGGGTGTGAATGAGTCGCAGGCCATTGCGTGGTTTGCGCAGGGTTGCCGTCATGGCAGCATGCTGTGGCAGAAACTACAGAGGGAGATGCCGAGTACCCTTGCTGAGACAATCAAGATTGCTGATATGTATGCACTCGGTGATCCTACACAGCCTCTGCTTGATTCCTTTCAGCCCAAGAGGAAGCACCTTGATGGTTCTCGGCGCCATGACCGCCAAGATTTCCGCAAGAAGATAAGAGAAGACCGTCCGGATATCCGCTACGAGTCTGACCATGTAGCTGCTGTTACTCAGGATCAGGGTGCTGCCGGGAGCAGCCAAAGGCAAAAAACTGCTGGAGCCCAATACGGGCAAAACCAGAATCAGGGCCAGAACTTCAAGAAGCAGTACAATGCTCTTCATCAGCCAAGTACCTCCCAGGGATCCGGAGACCCTGCCAGGTTCATCTTTGAGAACATGAAGGATGGACCGTGTAGCTTCCATACTCGGCATCCGAGTAGGCCGGCCAATCACACTACCCGGTAGTGCAGCTGGTGGGACAGGATCAAGGGCGAGGCTCTCGGTCAGCTGCCTCCTCCACCTCCTCTTCCACTCTCAGGCTCTAATGTACAGCCTATCCGGGCAGCTGCTCCCAGGCCAGCCGAGAACCAGAGGAGGGAGAATGTGAACCAGGTAGCTCAGGGAGCCAACTAGAACAACAACAACAACTTGAACCGCAACTTCAACAACAACAACCGCCACAACAACTACTACACCCGCAACAACAACCGCAACAACAACAATGCCAACTTGAACAAAAACATCAATGATGGTGGTGCTGGGGACCGGAACCAGTACTAGGAGCACCACGAGAGCTACATGGTGTTCACCACTGAGCCGGATGACAAGCAGTTTCAGCGCAGGCGCGCGATGGAGGTAAATGCCGTGATGCCATCTGTGCCTCACTACATGGAGTGGTGTGGCCAGGAGATAGTCTGGTCCAGAGCAGATCATCCCAAGATTATGCCCAACCCGGGTACATATGCGCCGGTAGTGGACCCCACTTTCTTGGGGACCAAGAAGAACGTGAAGTTCAGCAAGGTGTTGATCAACAACGGGAGCAGCATCCACATCATGTACCGACATACAATGGAGAAGCTTGGCCTTGCCGAGAACATGCTGCTACCCCGTCGGACTACATTCCATGGCATTGTGCAGGGAGTATCTTGTGCTCTGATCGGCCGCATCTGGATGGATGTGCCTTTCGGCACCAGGGAGAACTGCCGCACCGAGTGCCTGCAGTTTGAGGTGGTTGATCTTCAGAGTCCTTATCATGCTCTACTCGGCAGGCCTGCTCTGACCAAGTTCATGGCCTCTACTCATGCGGCCTACCTGAAGATGAAGATCCCTGGTCCCAATGGCATCATCACCATCTCGGGTGACTACAAGCGCTCTTTGGAGTGTGCATCTGCTGGATCTCGGCTTGCCGAGTCCATGGTCATTGCTACCGAGAAGAAGAACATACATGAGGTTGTGGCTATGGCCCAAGCAGCTCAAGTCGGTATGCCAGGCGTGCCGAGTTCTCAGTATGGGGCTACCTTCCAGGCCTCCCAGGAGACAAAGAAAGTGCAGATTGACCCGGAGTTCTCGGAGCGTGTGGCCATCATTGGTGCCGGGTTGGAGGAGAAATAGGAAAGCGAGCTTATCCACTTCCTCCGTGAGAATCGGGATGTCTTTGCATGGTCCAATCAGGACCTGCCAGGTGTCCCGAGGGAGTTGGTTGAGCACTCGTTGCATGTGCGCCCTGACGCCAAGCCGGTCAAGCAGGCAATGCGCCGCTTTGCGGCTGAGAGAAGGAAAGCTATTGGTGACGAGATCACAAAGCTGCTGACAAGTGGATTTATCATGGAGGTACTGCATCCGGATTGGTTGGCCAATCCGGTCATGGTGGATAAGAAGAAGGAGGATCCCAAGTCCGCTATAGCCTGGCGCATGTGCGTAGACTACACCGACTTGAACAAGGCCTGCCCCAAGGACCCGTTCCCGATACCCCGCATAGATCAGGTGATCGATTCCACTGCCGGGTGCGAACTTTTGTCTTTCATTGATGCCTACTCTAGTTTTCACCAGATTCCTCTGAACCCGGCCGATCAAATAAATACTGCTTTTATTACCCCGTACGGGGCTTATTGCTATATTGTCATGTGTTTTGGGTTCAGAAATGCTGGGGCTACTTATTAGAGGTGCATGAAAAAATGTTTGCATGACTAGATAGGCAAGAATGTGCAGGTGTACGTAGATGACACATAATCTGCTGGGAGATCTTGAGGAAACATTTGCCAACTTGCACAAATACCGAATGAAATTAAATCCAACCAAATGCACATTTGGCGTCCCGGCTGGCAAGCTACTCAGTTTCTTGGTACCCAGTCGGGGCATAGAGGCCAATCCTTCAAAGATAAAAGCTATAGAGAGCATGTCTTTGCCGAGAACATTGAAGGATGTGCAGAAATTTACCGGATGCATGGCTTCTCTTAGCCGCTTCCTGGGAAGAATGGGCGAAAAGGCACTACCTCTTTATCAGCTCATGAAGAAAAGTGACAAGTTTGTCTGGACACCACAAGCTGATGTGGCTTTCAAGGAACTCAAGACCATGCTGGGTAGCGCTCCCATCTTGGCAAGCCCTTTGCCCAAGGAGCCAATGCTGCTGTATATTGCAGCCACCAACCGAGTGGTCAGTGTGGTGGTAGTAGTGGAACGAGAAGAGGAAGGGAAGCCCGTGCAGTGGCCGGTGTATTATCTCAGCGAGGTGCTATCCATCTCCAAGCAGAATTACCCTCACTACCAGAAGATGACATATGGCGTTTACCTGGGTGCCAAGAAGCTCAAGCATTATTTCCAAGAGCATCCCATCACGGTGGTGAGCACCGCTCCCATCTCGGAGATCATGGGCAACAAGGATGCAAGTGGCTGAGTTGCCAAGTGGGCGATTGAGCTGGCCGCGTACACCCCTTTGTACGCAAGAAGAGAAGCAATCAAGTCACAAACCCTGGCGGATTTCTTGGTGGATTGGGCCGAGATGCAGTATGAGCCTCCCTTGCCGGAAACCAATTTATGGAAGATGCATTTTGATGGCTCCAAAGTAAAAGAAAGGGCTTGATGCTGGCGTAGTGCTCACCTCACCCAAGCGAGATCAACTCAGATATGTGCTACTGATCCACTTCTCGGCATCCAATAATGTTGCGGAGTATGAAGCACTGGTACACGGCCTGAGAGTATCCAAGGAGATCAGAGTTTGGCGTATTGTTTGCTATGGTGATTCAGACCTAGTAGTTCAACAAGTCTCGGGGACTTGGGATGCCTTGGATGCCAACTTGGCGTCCGATCGCTTTCTGGTGCAGAGCATGACTGGATTCTTTGATGGGCGTGAGTTCCATCACATCCACCGAGCTGAAAATGATGCAGCTGATACTCTGTCCAAGTTGGGATCTTATGGGCAGTTCATCCCGCCTGGGATTGCCTTGGAGCATTTGTGAAAGCCATCCATCAAGCAATCTCCCAACTCGGAGTCAATATACATTCCTGGTCTGCTGGACTCGGAGGTTGTTCCTATGGAGATTGATTGGGAAGGCTCAAAAGAGAACCCGGGGACTGCTCCATCCAACCCGGGGACTGCCTCTGCAAACCCGGGGACTGTCGCATTCATCGAGGGGATTATTTCTCAATACTCGGGGACTCGTCTCCAACTTGTAGCAATTCATGGCAGCTAATCCAATGGAAGTGGACGAACCAGTGTTTCCCATACGGGAGACACCGAGTTAGGCTCTGCCCATATTATCCTTTCTTGCGGATGGCACATTGCCGAGTACCGAGGTCACAGCCAGGCAAATACAGAGAAGATCTAAGGGCTACATTATCATCAACAAAGAGCTGCACAAGAGAAGCCCTACTGGTGTGCTTCAACGATGTGTTGAACCAGAAGAAGGATAAGAGATCCTGAGAGAAATACATCAAGGAGAATACAGGCATCATGCCTCATCTCGGGCCCTGGTCAAGAAGGCATTCCGGCATGGATTCTTTTGGCTCACTGCCTTGCAGCAAGCAGAGGATATAGTGAGAAAGTGCAATGGGTGCCAGAGATATGCAAGCAAGATTCACATGCCAGCTTCCGAGTTGAAGACCATCCCTATCTCCTGGCCCTTTGCAGTATGGTGCTTGGATATGGTAGGCCCTTTCAAGCCAGCTAGAGGCAACGTGACTCGCATCTTGGTCATGGTGGAAAAGTTCACCAAGTGGATTGAGGTGAAGCCTATCCGGAAGTGTGATGGGAACACAGTTGTGAGCTTCCTGAAAGATATCATCCTGAGATACGGCTACCCGCATGGGATCATCACGGACAATGGAACGAATTTTGCTGAGGGAGCCTTTGCCAGGTTCTGCCAAGAGAAGCGGATCCGACTAGATGTTGTGTCAGTCGCCCATCCGGCTTCCAATGGGCAAGTTGAAAGAGCAAATGGCATGGTCCTATCCGGAATAAAGCCAAGTCTGATTGAGCCATTACAGCGAACCCCTGGTTGTTGGCTGGACGAGTTGCCGGCGGTGTTGTGGAGTCTAAGGACTACCCCTAACCGATCAACCGGATACACACCATTCTTCCTGGTATATGGAGCTGAGGCCGTGTTGCCCACTGACCTTGAGCATGACTCACCCAAGAGAAGCCCGAGAAGACGATGTGGACCTGCTTGAGGAAGCAAGAGAGTTAATTCTGTCCCGCTCAGTTGTATATCAACAGAGTCTGAGGAGGTACCATAGCTGGAAAGTGAGCCCAAGGGTTTTCCGAGAAGGAGACATGGTCCTTAGGCTCGTGCAACGCACAACCGGGATGCACAAGCTATCCCCTCCGTGGGAAGGGCCTTTCATTGTGAGCAAGGCGCTGCACAATGATGCCTATTATCTCATCGATGCACAGGTACCATAGAAGAACAAGGCGGATAAATCCGGAGATGAATCCAAACGTCCCTGGAATGTAGCTCTACTCCGCCGTTTTCATTCATGAGCAAAACATTTTATGTATCTTCTTAACCGAGTTAAATTCAAGTTGGCACTCCGAATTCAAACTCGGGGACCGCCTGTGCAAAAACCTTTCCTTGTGTTGTTTACTTTATTTCCTTTGCCTACTCGGTTCTTCTACTCAAAATTTCATGTGTATGTTAAGTAGTGTGTTTAAACCCAAGAGCCAACTCTTTGACTCTGCTGCTGTCCGCAACCCGGCTTCATGGCTAGCAAGAGAACAAGCTAAAGGTCCATGAACACATGAAAAAACTACTAAGGAAAGAGGAGTACGATAACCGAGTAGGGTGTTTTTACTTCTCTGTTTTTCCTTTTCGGCTAAGTGGTGGGCAGTGTTAACATGCAGTTTTCTAAGTGGTTAAGTATCTGAAACTTGGTTTTTGAAATCTTGTGACTCGACTACCAAAAAAGCCACAAGTGGCAGGTAAGAGCAAAGACAAAAGAATTGAGTGAATGGAAAAAGCACCTCGGGGACTTGCATTTTAACGCAATACGGCATTGAGCCAGTCTTGCTAAAAGAAATAAGTTCAAACTGAGTATCAAGAGGAACCTTAAACGTATTTTTTACATCTGCACCCGGCATCCCGGGGATCTGATAAGTGTTTGAGGAAAAAAGTTGCAGGAATTTAAACTACGGTGGAGGTAGTAGTGTCCGAGTCGGTAGTGGTAGGCGCCACGGGCTCGGTGGCAGCAGTTGTGGACGTAGGCTCTGCCGAAGAGGAAGTTGGAGTAGCGGAGATCGGCTCGGATGCAGAGTTGGAGGCCTGAGTAGCTGACTCGCTGGGAAGAGGGTAGAGCTTGGAAATGATGTTCTCGGTGGAAGCCCCAGTCGCGCTCAACTCAGGAGCGGGGTCGTCAATCACCATCTCGGTGGTGACAACCTCCTCCTGAGCGGTGGGTTGCGGCTCAACCTGGGTCTCGTCCGAGCCAGTAGCTGGCTTGACGGTTTCCGGGTCAGCTTGCATCTCGGACTCCTCGGCGGTGCTGCGTTGCTCGGTCTCCTCATGTTCGGCCTCTTCATGCTCAGCCTCCTCGTGCTCGGCCTCTTCATCGTCCATGTTGCGGTCCTCGCCGGCATCTTCGTCGAACTCGGCCTCCCCCTCCTCCTCCTCTTCTTCAACATCAGTATCCAGCTCAGTGGGGCCATCGATATACTGATTGGTCTCAGCATAGGAGGCGAGTTTGTACACCACTTCTTTTCGGCGTAGGTCACACTCTGGCCGCTTAGTCCACTTCGAGTCGTTCCGGAGTTTGTTGATCCTGTCAAGATCAAGATTTTCATACCACGAGAGGATGAAGTGGAGGGTCTCGTCTGCTCCAGCCCGAGCCGCGAAGGCACGCCACTTCTTCAACTCTTCCTTGACGTGATCCAGGTTGGTTCCATGTCGCTGATGGTATCCGGAATTTGGCGCTCTGGCCAAAACAACTTGTGAAGTTTCATCGCAGTAGAAACTATGGAGGTACCCAGACCTTTGAGACCTGCCGCCCGGGTCTTGATACTCAGAATGTGATCGTCAATGCTAGAGGACTGATCAGTATCAAGACTGGATGCTGCCCTGGCCCTCCTAGCCTTCTCCACAGCAGACTCAGCGACTTCATGGAGATCCGAGAAGGTATCTGGGTCAGGGCACGCTAGTTTGAATCAAAGAGAGAAACCGGGAAGAAGAAGAACAATCGAGTAAGAGAAAGGCAAAAAAAAAGGCAAAAACCGGGTAAAATAAAGGGTAGTAAGAACTTACTGTTCGGTTCCAGGACAATGGCCCCTAGTCGGGCCTTCCAATCATCAGCAAGTCGGATTTGTCGGTCTTGTACACGGCGTGAATCATTGAGCATATTCTCGAGAGCTTGATTTCTCTCTTTCAGAGATGAGATCTCCCTCTCGAGTTCCTGCTTCTCCTTAGCAGCCCGGTTCGTCACTGCATTCTTCTCGTCCACAGCTGTAATTGCAGTCTTGAGCGCATCAGTGAGCTCAAGTTGGAGCTTCTCAAATTCCGCCTTCTCGGCATCCCGCTCCTTCTTCAGTTCGGCCTCTCGGACCTGCACTTGGTGATGTGCTTCAGCTGGGGTGAGGCACTCCAGGTGCTGCTCTCGGAAGTTTTTGTATTCTTCTGTGAGGAGAACAGCAAGTTAGCAAAGTGTGCAAGCAGCAGGAAGCTAGGTGAAGAGAACAGAGAAGTATTAGCTCACCTTCTAGAGAGGAGATCGTAGTCTACACTGAGGCATCCATGACCTCGCAGTCTTGGTGCCTCTCGACCAGAGCCTTGAGTTCATCTGCAGAGATGACAATGACTGAGCAAAAAGCAAAAAAATGGGCGTAAGAAAAAAACGCACAAACCGAAATGCTAGAAGCATACTTTCAACAGCGGACAGCCTGATGGCGTTCTCCGTGGCGTTCTTCTCCATAGCATCCATCCCGCTCTTCTTGTATTCCAGCTCCCGGTTCGTATCTCTGACTTGTCGGTGCGGCCACAAGAGCTGGCGGAAAACCTTGGTCCTATCCTGGATGCTATCCTGCAGGGAAGAAGGAAATTTGATGAGTTGGGAAGATTTGGCCCGAGTAGATGGCAACTCGGTTGAGCTTTACCTACTCGGCCCGAATCTGGGGGACTGGGTAGTGGATAGAAGGAAGAGAAGTAAAGAAGAAATCTGGCAACTCGGAAAAGTCAAAAGAAGAAAGGCACTTACCACGTAGGACTGCTCAATGTCTTCGATGTTTTTGCGCAGAACAAACATCTTGCCAGCCAGGGTGCTGCTGCATCCGGCCATGGCCATGCTAACAGGGCCAATATCGGCCTTGTTCCACTCCACCCGATAATTGTCGAGGTTCCTCAGCTCAACACCGTTCAATGCGGCGTGGCCGAGTAATTTGTTGTCCCAGACCTTCTCGATGAAGCCTACTCGGTTGAGGATAGCTGGTACGCCTTCTTTGGGGAGCTCCTCTTCATCCTCGTCGCGGGAAGGTGAATTCTTTGATGGTCAGAGAATCACTTTTCCCCTTGGTTCTGGAGCGGGCCACGGCCCTTCGCTCTTTTAGAGCAGCTATCCGCTCAGCCTCCTGCGACATCTTAATCTGGTGCTGCTTTTGCAGCTGGACCCAGTATTCTGGGAAGGAAGGAGTTTTCTTGGGGTCGCTGGCACCTGAGACGGGAGCTTGCTTCTCAGCAGGGCCAAATTGGATGTTGGTCTGTACCAGCTTGGTGTTTGGATTGTGGGCTTTCCTGGGCTTGCTAAGTGGCCAGTTGGCCTTCTCGGGTGGCGGCAGCTGTTGTGCGGGCTGCCCACCTGGCTGACCGCCTGGCTGCTGGGGCGTTGAAGGATGAAGAGTCAGATGTTGTTGTCCGGCCTGCCGCTTCTCGGCTGGCTGCGAACCGCTCTGAGATGCGTTGTGTTTGGGCTGTTTTCTAGTTGGCTCTGGAGCCGTCTTGGCGGTGGAAGGCGCTGGCTGCTTCTTGGTGGCAGGCGCAGGAGCTGGCTGCGGAGGCAGAGGCATTTTCTTTGTTGGCGGCGTCGGTGGCTGGCTAGCCGGCGCAACATCTGGTTGTACTTTCTCTTGAGGTTGTGGCTGCTCCACAACCCGGTCCCCTGCGGGCGGGGTCCTTGGCTGCTCTTCGGTGGGGTTTTCGTCCCACTGCGCCGCAGCAGGATCTGGCTGCTCCATGGTGACGTTGTCTTGCTGCTCCTCGGCGGCGTTGTCTTGCCGCTCCTCGGCGGCGTGGTCAATTGTCTCCTCAGCGGATGCAGCTAGAGGAGTTGATGGTCTGTCGGTGTTGGTGGCATCCTGGGTAGCGTGCTGCGTGTTGGGCTGCGGCTGCTCGGGGGTGCGCTCGGTCTCCACCTCGGCGCCGATGTTCTCGGCGCCAAGGTTTTATTCTTCTCGGGGAGGGGAGGACGCCTGCATCCTGAACTCTGGTACTCTTTCCTCTTCGTCATCGGAGAGCTCCGTGAGTTCTCATGGCAGTTTTCTCTTCCTCTGGGGAATTGGTGCGGTGGTGGCATCAACGTCGAGGGCATCACTAAAAAAGATAAGCAGAGAAGGAAAAATGTCAAAGGGATGCAGAGAAGAAGGCCAGAAGGAAAACTGGGAAAAGAATAGAAGGCAAAGGATTAAGTTCAACTCGGAAGCACTTACCCGTCTATGGTAGGGCGATTCTTGCGCTGGTTGGTCTTCTTGACACCTGCTTTCTTTCTTATCCTCTTGGCAGGGGGTTCCGGTGCCCCGCTACCCGTCCTCTTCCTTGTAGTGGTGGGGGCAGCCACGAAAACAGGAACCACGTCCAGTGGTTCTTCCCCATCATCCAGTTCCGGTTCCTCTGTATTCGAAAGAAGCAAAGCTCAGTACAAGAAAATAAAAGGGTCAAGCACGCTGCACGCAAGAAAAAAGGTGAAATCGATCACCTTCTTCGTCCTCTGACCAGTCCCGGATATAGACATCGACTCGGTACTTACCGTCCTGACTGGCACGGGGGAGCGTATCCTAGATGTCGTACGCAGTCGCGTCATCCTCAGTCCGGTCTGGCTTCTAGTTCCTTTCGAAGATGGCGTGGTATTCTTTTTTTCTGGTGACTGATGTGCTGAAAGTGCAAACATAAAGCACACTAAGTCGAGTCCCAACAGGGTAAAAAATTCTACTCGATCCAGCATACAAACAAAAAGCACATTAAGCTAAGTGCTAACCGAGAGGTCCTAGTTGGTACGACAATCAAGCAGAAAGCATTTTAGGCTAAGTCCTAAGCAGGAGCATAGTTGGAAGCTCTACTTTGATAGCGTGCCAACATAAAGCATATAAAGCTAAATTCTATCAGAGGAGCACTACTCGGTATAAGGCTAAGTGAAAGCATAAAGCATGACTGAGAACTTACCTAGGCGATGGGTTTGCTGCGGCTATACGGCACAAAGCCATAGTACCAGTTCTCGGTGAGGGTGGTCCGCAGAATGGACTTCGCCCAGATCGCCACCTCTGGTCTGGAGAGCTCGAAGGTGGTGGTCCGTGTGCAATCACGGGGGCCACTCATGTAGCACATCTTGTGTACCAGGTGCTGGAGCGGGAGTACTCGGCGCTCCATCCAGCAGGCCACTGGATCGTCTTGAAGGAGTCCTTCCTTCACCAGCCGCTGCAGGCGCTTGTCAACCTGGACGGCGTCATTCACCGTCTTCTTGGGGTTGTACCCCAAATTCTGCCCCGTGGGACGAATATTCTGGAACTCAGGAAGTTGGATCCCGTCCACAGATTCTTCTCCTTTTGCAGCAGGGGCATTTTTAACGTACAGAAAACCCCTCTGCCACTTGCGGCAGGTCTCTAATCCGAGTACCCGCGGATGGTGCCCGGTGGAGCGTTGTAACATCATAGCGCTACCCGTCTAGGTCATCGCCCTTGGGGCTAAGGGATTGGAGGGGTTGGGAACACTCTGCTGGCGGAGGAAAAAATATTTGGCCCAGGTATGGATAGTCGGATAAACACCCAAGAAGGCTTCACAGACGGTAGCGTGGGTGGAGAGCATAGCAACAGCATTGGGAGGCAAGTGGTGAGGTTGAAGGCCAAAGTGGCGTAGGAAGTCTTCAAGATATTTGGAAGCGGGGAGCCCAAAACCTTGTTTGAAATGGCTGAGGAAGACGACGTACTCACCAGTTTCGGGAGCGGGGACGAGCTCGCTCCCGGGAGGGCGGCAGATCACGCCGGGAGGGACACGGCGCGTGTTCACCAGCCATTGGAAATCCGCCGCCCTGACATCGGAGCCTTCCCAGCCGGCGCGCTCAAGAGCCACCTCCTCCTCGTGCTGGTCTCCGGCGAGGTTCTCGAGCTCCATAGAGGTTCTGTCGGTGGAGGAGCAAGTGCGTCGAGGAAGAAGACGAAGACCGGAGGCGGAGGCGCACGGCGAGGTTCTCTCTCTCTCTCTGTTCGTGGAGTGGCGGCGCGTTGCGAGCTCGCGGCGGCGTTGTGCTCTACGGTGGAGGCGGAGGCGAAGAGGGAGCGAGAGTTGGGGAAAGTGCGAGGAAAGAGATGACGAGGGCGGCGCGGGGGTATTTATTCCGCCGCGGCTGCAGTTACTGAATTGGGATCGATCGTGGCTGAGATCGTGCAGTGTGGGGATTAACTGCCCGTTAGAAACGCACACAGCGCGATACGCGCGCGTAACGGGCGCAGTTAATCCCACGACGTGGGTCGTGGGCTCTCGAGTACTCGCGCGAGGTGACACAACGGGCCGTGGGTCCCAGGCACAGTGAGGGGCGTGTGGCACGCTGTAATGCCAGAACCGAGGCGACGGGAGCGTGGGTGCGTGACACGTGCCCTCCCTGGACACGAGAAGATAGATTCGCACTGGATCGAGCGGGAGCGCGTTGAAAATTTCACTAAGTGTAAGTTCTCGGCAGAACTCTGCATCGCGTGATCTACTCGATACCTAGAAGATTTCTCCCCAGATCGTAATCAGAGAAGTTCGAGTAAAGATTGTGAGTGACCGAGTTGAGGAGCAACTCAGCCACACTTCTTCACAGAGGCAATTTGTCTTAAGCTGGCAGGGCCCAACAAACAAATTCGCTGGACTCTACCAGCTTCAGGGACTAATGTCGAGGGGCTACCCCCGAGTAGGGGTAAGGCAGGTGTTAAACCAGAGATCAAGGTACTGTTTGCCGGGTAGGCGGCTACACGGGTATCTGGTATCCGGTAGACGCTACTCGGTGATAAGTATTGAAGGCCAAGGAGAAGATACAAATGATGTTCGGAATTGACCGAGTAGAACTCAGGTGGCCCGAGTAGATGAGAAGTTATCCTACTCGGGCACAAAGTCAATGGAGTCGTTCTGACGAGATCCCGCGTATCCCGCAGCCGTACAGGCGTGCGGTTCAACTTACTAGGAACATGACTATCTGCGCCAAGGCGTGGGTACAGTGGGGATGGGCGTCTGTCATGTCCTGTCACTGACAGGGGGACAGGAGGTGTCAGGGGCTTACTCTGTGAGACTGACGGCACGGTGACTTCTCGCAACGGCGTCAGCGGGAACACGGAGGCGTGCGCCGTTGTCACAGTAGAGTTTTCGCTTCGTGTACTTTTAATCGTTGTTTACTCGACTGGCCACCAGTATATAAGGTGGCCAGCCCCCTCCTGCGCGAGGGACGTTGGCCCTGAGAGCATTTATTGCGAGACTTAGCACTAGACAGAGAGAGAACTAGAGATTGGCTACTCGGCAGAGGGCCGGAATTGTAATGTGGCTACTCGGTACAAGCTATATACAGAGAGGTAGGCAGGAGTAGGGGTGTTACATCCACACGAGGGCCCAGAACCTGGGTTGATCTTGGTGTTAGCAGTGTTTCTGAGCGTGTCTACGTGACGTGCGATCCCTCCCCGAATACCTACAGCGTCCATCGGCCCCAAACTTAAGCCACCCTATGGCATCTGTCTTCTCCACACCACAACAAGACCAGAGGCATTGAGACCTCTTAATGCGTTGGTATATTAGTGGAACACCCACTGGTCCCATTGCATTTTGGTTAGGGATACAAATTCCCTACCATACACTTGTTTGTCAGTGGCATATATTACTATATGTGTGTTTAGTATTTTCCACCAAGGAAAATAGATGATTGCTCTAGTTGTTTGATTGAAGTGGTTAGTAATGCTTTGTGACTCCTAGTATGTTTAGTTGAGGTAGATTTGTTGATATAATGTTCCCTTTTGAATATCATGTTAAGAAGTGTTTGACTATTGTTTTTGGATTAAATTGAGTGTTGTTTGCAAATAGAAGTATTTTCCTAGTGTTGAGACTTATGTGTGGATGAAATTTCCCTTGAGTGGTTTAATTTTAGAAATTTTTTATTTGAGCATGTATTGAGTGCATAGCTACTGGTAGTATAACATGTCACTTTCATGTTTGTTATTTGGTTGTTAGAAAAGCATGATTTATTAGACTTGGTTGATTATTGCTAAGTAGTTGTTTACATAGAATTATTTTAGTATAATTGTTTACTAGCATGTGTATGGTGTATGTTCTGTTAGTAGGTATTTATAATCATGTGTTTCTTGTTTAGGAATATGCATCCTTGTAGTGATGTTTGCTTCTCTATTATTGTATTAGTGTCACCCCTAGATTTTATGAGCTACTATTTTATTATTGCCTTTCTATTTTATGAGTGTATATTTAGCCTAGCATGTTTAGCATGTTTCCACTCCTGTTATTATGGCATAGTTATGTTAGTTGCTAGTTGTTATTGAGTGTGGAATACCTTATTCCTTTTTCTCATGCATGTGTAGTAATCTTTCATACTAGTATGCTATTAGTGAACCCTTGTTATTATTCTATTTCGAGCTATATTACCTCATAGGATTTTTTGTGTCCTAGAGTGTATCTTATGACTTGTTACAATTGGTTGAGCCACTGGTTTGTTTAGTTATAGTTATGATTGAGTGATTCTTTAGTCTTTGTGTGGATGTGAGCATAGTTAGTAACTACCTTGTTCATCTGTGGTTTGCTTTGCTGATTGGAATTTTCTGAGTGGTTACTTTAGCATGAGTATTGTACCAGTTATATGGTTGTGTTTAGTTGTAGCTTGTTATCTATGCATTGGGTTAGTGGTAAACTTATTTAGTGATGCTTGCTTGTGTTGTTGTTAATGCCCACTGACATGGGTATTGCTTTGAATGTTTGTTATTACTTTGGTAGTCTCACCCTTGTGGCCAAAGGATATTTTTTAGCTTCCTCAATGTCATGGTGTGAGGGTGGTGCACCCACTCAACCCATGATATTTAGGATGTGGATTGTGGTTTTCCAAACCATAAATATTCCAGTTATAGCATTTATACTATGTGTGTTTGTACGGTAGTTTTCTCGGTAACTTTTTGAGTGATTGCGTTAGTATAAGTTTGCTTGTTGTATGTGTTGTGTGGTATTATTGATTGCCTTCATTTGGTTCTGAGTGTGTGTCTTTTATTCTTTTTACGATGATAGAAAACGAAGAAGAAGAAGAAGAAGAAGAAGAAGAAGAAGAAGAAGAAGAAGAAGAAGAAGAAGAAGAAGGAGGAGGAGGAGGAGTTGTAGAGCTGTGTGACAAATTTAAGCTACTTGAAATCCAGGGACACAAAGAGTTTCAAGGCAATCCATCCAGATGCTTGCTACTACACTTACCATTATCTATCATGCATGTTGTAACACCCGGGGTTTTCCCCAAACTAGAAATTGTTTGTTTTCCTTTTCGCATCATAGCATCATGCATCTGCATGCATTTAAAACTTGCCAACTAATTAAAATTCATCAAATCTTATTTTCTAAAATTTCTGAAATTATTTTGATGCTTCAAAACTAATGCTAGTAGTATTGCAAACCTCATTTATTTCTTTGGACAATTAATAAAACTAAAACAAAGAAGAAGAAAAAAAAAACTTTGTGTGGGCACTGGGCAGGCCAGCCCACCAGGCCACCGTACCCTGTTGGCCAAGTTCTTGTCATCTTCCTCGGAGGGTCACGCAGGCAGTGTGATCACCACCACCACTGCACCGGACCCCTCCTCCACCTGCTCCCCCACCTTAAAGCCCCCTCTCCCCCCGAGGAACCCTAGTCCCTCTCCCTTCCCATCTTCCTCTCCGCCGCCAACTCTCGCTCCCTCTCCCTCTCTCTCAAATTCTCTGTTTCTTCCCCCCCAAAACAACAAAGCTCTGCCACCAGAACCTACACCGCGTCGTCGCTACGGAGCGCTAGGAGGAAAGCTAGGTGCGGGAATCGCACCGCCATGTCGTCACCGTCGTGTACGCGGGAGGATCGGAGCCGGAGTTTCCTAGGACGTCGCTGACAAGGTCTTCTTCCTCCCTCCGTCCAGGAGCACGCCATCACCAAGGTCGATGTCGTCTTCCTCATCTACCTCGCCTACGTTCGTCCTCGAGGCAGTTCGACTACACCAACACCTCATACGTGAGATGCTCTCCCGATTCCCCTCCTCCTCCCTCTTGTTTTCATCCTGTATGTACCAATTCCCATGAGCGGGAGGTATGTCCGCCATGACCTCGATGGCTGCCAAACTCGTGATCCTACCGCTTCTTGACTCGACCCTCTCCTTCCATGGTTGCTCTCCCATGCACCGCTCCCTGCCCCACTGCACAACCAGATGCATGACTGAGCCGCCCTCTTCAGGTCGTCGCCGTCCTTGTTCCGTTCCCGTCGATCTGCATTTGTTGTCTCCGTCACCTGAAGATGGCAATCTTCAGTTTCGTCAGTATACTGGACGAATATGATACCTCTTAAACATACAGATATGTATGTAGTCACAAAAATGACTGCAGCGCAGTGGCATTTTCCCCTGTCTCTCACCTCGGAGACCCAAGTTCGAACCCCAGCGGAGGCGTTACCTCCCCTTTTTTTCCAATTTTGCGTGCGTGGCGCCTGGGCCCGCTCGTCAGCGTCTCGGCTAGCTGCTATCCCGGTGAAAAAAGTCCCAGATCCAGATCTGGATCTGCAGTTTCACGCCCAGGCCCCTGGCCTTCCTGTTTTTGCACCGTAGCCCTCCCACTCCCTGTTTGCCTCACAATCACGTCCCTGCACTTTTCAGAAAACACCTTAAACTTCAAGTGCTTATAACTTTTGTTTTATTAATCCAAATAATGCAAACTTTATATCTACTTTTATCAGAAAAATGCAAGGAATATTAATATGCCATCCATGTTCATGTTTGCATCTTGCATCTTGCATTGTAGTAGTGTTATGTATGTTCACCTAAATAATAAACATGGAATGTGTTGGGCTATTTATTTCAATTTGTGCCCTATTCCATTTAATATTGTGTAGATCACATATATCTTGTTCTCCATGTTAATCAACATTTCATTTGATGGTTAGATAAACAACTTGAACCTTCTAATTAAATTGCTCGGACTTCGGTTTCGCTTAAATTGGTTTAGTTGCATCTCACATGTCATGCATCCATATCTTAATCATGCTGGATCTTTTGCCTTAGTAGTGAGTGTACGTTGAGATGATGTGAGCCACGAGAAGTTCTGCTACCTCTACAAGCTGGATTCCAGGCAAGCATTACTCACTTGCTACATATGGCTGCCGTTCCTCACTTGTTACCGATTCTTTCCGTTGTCTTTATTCTAGCCTTATTACTCGATGCTTGTGTCTCGATCCTATCATATGTTTACTTTGCAGCCATGATATAGCCTTAGAATGTTTGTTTTCCTGTTTAATTAAAGTATTGCATCATGTCATCATGTTTATCTACTTGTTTGCATTGTTTACTATTTGTTTTGCATCTGTTCTTAGTTGTTTTCACATTTGAAATTCAAATTATTTCCAAACTTTATTTCATACTTGCTCTGTTACAACATTTTAAATAAAAGTCTCAAATAAAAACAACCCACTTGTTTTCATATTATTCCATTTGATCAATTAATAAAATGGTGCTTTTTATTTCAATTAATTAATTCCAATATGGTTTCAAATTCAAAGCAAATCATCAACATCACATAATTTGAAAGTTATAAAAGTACCACACAAATTATAATCATAATTGTTCTATTTAATCAATAGGGGTCACCCTAATAAAAACCTTGTTTTCAATATTAAGTCATTAATTAACAACCATTTCAAATCCAAATCACATTTCAAATTCAAATCAAGTGTTCAAAACAGCTCCCAACTTGAGTTTATAAAAATCTCCAAATCATATCAACTATTTTAATCAACTTAACCATAGGGTCCACCCTATTAAAAGGGTTTGTTTTCATAATGTTTACTTAATATGAAAATTCATTTAAATTCTGGTTTAAATACAAACAGTAGGTAAATATCAAACTTTTTGAAAATAAAAGTTAACATGTGTTTGCTAATGACCTAAATAACCTACACTAATTTTTCCAAATTTTTTACTAAATAAAACCTATCAAATCCTTCCTTTTCTCTTTGCTGCAAAAAAAAAAAGGAAAATCAAAATAGAAAAAAGAAAAAAACGCGCGCGGCAGCTAGCAGCTACCCAGCCAGCCCACCCTCCTAACGCGGCCCAGCCCGCTAACACCCCCCGCGTACCGGTTCAGTTAGCCGCCACCGTCGTCCCGCGGTACGGCAGCTCATCCAGAGCTGCCACGGCGGCAGACGGGCGCCTCCGACGGCCAGCAGCTGCTCTGGCCCCCTATAAGAACCCTAGGGCAGCGCGCCGCGAACCCTAGCCCCTAGGTCGCTGTTTCCCCTCGTCTCCGCCGCCGATCGCCACCTCACAGCCACCTACCACCTCTTTGTTTTTCCTCCCCGGTGACCACCGTCTGAATCCACACTCACCGCCGTTGCCATGCAGCTCCACTCTCCTATCTAAACCCGGGAACCAAGCCACCTCGTCTTCCTCTTCTGATTCGACACCGGAGCGAGCTCGGAGAAGCACGGGAGCCACGCCGCCGTCCTCGTCACTGCCGCGACATCCCCTCCGCCGCCGAGCTCATTCGCGGCAACCCCACGGTGAGCGACCACCGAGACCTCCTCCTCCTCTCTGTATCTGCCCGCAATCACGCACACGCGAGCGCACACTTCACCCCACTGCACCACAGCAACGCGAGCACGAGCATCACCCGTGGATCACCGCCGGCCGCTGTCGAACGCCGTCAGGTTTCAGGCTTGGTTCTGTTCGTCAGAAAATTCAGATTCACGTTTGTAACGTTATCCTCCCCGCGTCGCTGTTACTGACAACAAACGAGCACTAGCCCACTGGTTCAGAGCACAGCAGCGCGAGCGAGAGATCGCGAGTTCGAGCCTTGGGCTCGCGGGATAAAAATCCCAATCTTTTTTCCACCGCCACGCTGACAGGGCGGGCCCCCTGTCAGCCACACAGTAGCCACGTGAGCACAGTGAGGCCCTGTGGCCCACTGGCAGTGGCTGTGGCTAGCCCCAGTGCGGTGTAAATTGTTTTAACAGTTTCTGTTTTCAAATCCAGGTCCTCTAAAATTACAGATTGGCCCTTAGAACCAAAATGCAAATAAAATTTGTTTTATAACTCCAAATTACAAAAATAAAATATGTGTGCTGGTCTAAATTAAATTTTCTACCTTTTGGTATCATTTGTTTCCTGTTTTGAAATTTCAAAATGCAATTCAAATTTGAATTCAAATAATTCAATTGCAATTTGATAAAATCAATAACTAATTCATTCTTAATCCAATAAATGCAAATAAAATATGTTTTCTATGCCATTTCAAATAACCTTTTCAAATATAATTTTTTTTTCATGGTTTGTATAATTTAAATTGCCTAAATAATTTAATCCTTATTTAATTCATTTAAATTTTGCTAAAATCATAACTTGCTCAAAATAAATTATTTTTGAACATGCAAAATATGTTTTCAAAATAGAAAAGTATGAACTATTCAACTATGAATTTGAATTTATGTTTTGCATAAATAAAATTCAAATAATATTCAAACTTGTTTTAAATTCATTTAAAACTTGTTTAATATTGTTTAAGTCATAATAAATTCATACTAACTCCTATTTCAGTATTTGAAACATGTAATCCAACTAAAGTTTTGTATTCTTTTCAAATATGAATTTTGTTATTTGTTTTGAACACTTTAAATTGATGAAAACAACAAATGCTTGTGTGACATGTTTAAGTAACCAAAAATTTCCAAACTTAATAAATGATTTCCAAACTTCTTAAAATCCTTTTCCACTGGCATCTATTGTTGTTATTTTGTTGTTATCATCACCCATGCATCATGCTAAGCAAACTTTCACATGGTAATAAATTGTAGATCATTTGTTTCCACTTAATTCATGGACCTTTTCATATGCAACTCAAAATTGCATATGGGTCCATTTAAATTGTGTTACCATGTCACTTAGTTTATTTTGATGCAGCTATTAAATTGACATGCATCATCCCATGATTGTGCACTATGCCATGATAATGATTGTTTATATTTCTTTCTTGTTTGTTTGCTTCTTCTCGAATAGACGACGACGTTGAGACACGACGATCTTTACAGCCCCTTCTGAGGATCTAGCTCAGTACCCGGCTGCTGAGTTTGCAGGCAAGTTATCACTCACATGAACCACCGTGCTCCTTTCAACATTGGTTACCGATACTTTCCGTTGTCTATTTCTGCTAGCCTTAGTAGTAGTTGTTCTGTTACGAACCTACCACATGATTCCCTTAACCCTGATATTGCCTCACCACCACTCCTACAACCCTATTGATTGAGCCAGTGTCTTACTAGCATGCTTAGGTTGTTTTGCTCGAGTCTGTTACCCGTTACTTTCTGTTACTACCTCATTATGTTCTGGGGGCTCGATGTTTAATCAATCAATCAATCATGCTAATGTATTGTTAAATAATAACTTGATGATAAGGCACCGGCAGGAGGCCCTGTGTGGTTTTGAGGCCTGCTAGTGTCGACCCTAATAGGAAAAGGGTCTTGTCTACTGATCCATGATGAGCGCACTACCCGCATGTGGGAAGCGAGTATGGGCGCCCCCCTCAATTTGATTCGATTCGCATCTCGTCCAAATCATCTCATTTAGTTCGTGTTTTCCATTTGCCGCATGCATATTTTTGCGAGCCCAGCGCAGGGTGGAACTTTTGTAGTCGGCATATAGGGGGACACGGTCTTAGAGTGCTATGAGGGTCCCTTTTCTTCGGGGCTTGATTAGCCGTGCGCCCAAGGTGCTTTGGGCTTGATGCGAAGAAGAGTTGAGTTGTGTTGAGTAACCCGCTTGGTGGGAGGCATCCCATCTGGCGGGTTATTCATACGTGTACGGCCAAATTGGTGCAACCCTGCAGGGATAATCCTCTCGAGAAGCCGTGTTTTCCGCGGTTATGGTTAACTTGGTGAAAGTACTGGCTAACAAGTACTCAGGACAACTTAAACCTAATGATTCACAATCTCACACCCACTGATTAACAATTTGACTAGTAATAGGTTCATTGCCACAATAATCTGAACCATCATTAATCCAACTGTGTGAGTTATCCTTGGATTGCTTCTTTGGATAAGGAGCGAGATCCAGGATGGGTTGGTTTGAAGTTATCTTTCAGTTGGTTACAATACTCGATCTTATCTCCTTTCTGTTAGTCGGAAGTGGTAGAATCTCTGTAGTTGGTTAGCGCAGCCAGTTGCAGCATCTTTTATATCCCTTTTCTTCCGTTGAACCCAAGGCATCTGTGCTTGGTGTTGACGGGCTACACTTTGGTGAACTGTGAGTCTTGCTTGCCAGTACGTCTATGTACTGACCCCTTTGGGGCTGTGGTTTCCGCAGACTACGCTTACAAGGATCCCAGTGACGGCTACTACGTGGAGTTTGACGAGGCTGCTGACGAGTAGTTAGCGGACCCGGGCAGGATCCGAGACGATGTGGATGGGCTCCGTTTTCTTTTCATTCCCGGCTTCTTAAGCTTATTTGGATTTGTCTATACTCAGACCCCCTGAATGCTTCCGCTGAGATGTAATGATGTTATGTTGGGACATGTGTCCTCTGGATGATTGTATTTGCTATCTCTGCTCTAGTGAGAGCTATTTGCAACTTATTTCAATCTTTTGAGTCTTAGAGATATGTTGTGCTATCATTCTGTTTCCAACCGTTGACGTACCATGTGTGTATGGTATGAAGTACGTCAATGGTAGTGTCCTGATTTCTATGGGATAGTTTACATCGACGGTGAACAGTAACGATTGGTTGTCACACATAAGTGTTGGCCTACTCGTAAGAGGACGCGGGTGCCGGTAAGCCCCGTAATCCAATCAAAATACTGTTCAGTTCGTGCGGTGAGTATCCTCTAGAAGTCCGGGTGCGACAAATGGTATCAGAGCCTGTCTGCCTGTAGGATCCCTTTTACTGGTCGCAGTTGAGTCCAGAAACTATTTTGTAGCTATATAGGAAAAATGAAACGTGAGAGTAGGAATTCTGCCATTTTTCTTCTTTCCCCACCCACCCACCCTTTTTCTGGTAAGGAAGTGCAACGTTGTTTTCTCATCTCATCTAAACTTTCAAGTTAGGATTTCACGTGTTTTGGGTTCTCCGTAGTACCTCAGGAGTTTTTGGTCTCGTGTTTCCCGATGTTGCTTCAATATCCTGTTCTTTTCAACATCCTTATCGTCCGTTGAAATCTTGTTGTTGCTTTCCACTTCAGTTCTCTACCGGCGTCTAATCAAAACTTCCCCGATCATCTGCAGATGGATCTCAGGTTCTACCCGCAGGTGGTTCGGATGACTCGTTGTGAGAGCACTGCCGGTTATCCGGAGATGCTGAGAGACATGGTCACTTACCTAGGGTTCCATTGGGCACCAGAGTACCAGGTCTACGAGCAGCAGCGAGAGTTTGACCAGACCTACTACCAGGCTATCGTCTACATTCTGTCAGATGATGGCATGAGCGTTGTCCACAGCTACGAGGCAGTAGGTTCCACAGTGGATATGGCCGTGCAGCAGGCAGCTTATGTGAGTCTCACCGTCCTTCGTGCTGACTACTGGGGATTTGACGATTCTATCTATCGCCACATCCCCCGTGGTTACATCACTTCAGCGGGAGCTCACTTCACCCTCTACGACAACCTGGATGTCTACGAGCATGTAACACCAGGCTGCACACCACCGCTCAGTTTGTGAGGCACAGTGACGCTGTTGCCACCACACTTTCTCAGGAGTTGGCCTCAGTCAGGGAGCAGCTCTACCTTGCTTTGACTCGTCTGGCTACGTACACCACAGACTTTGTTGGAGATGAGCGCTTTGCACGTTTCCATCAGACAGTTGGACGTAGTTTGCCAGATGCTGGAGGTTACGAGCCGATCAGAGGTCCACTCCTCAACCTCGGAGCTGGTTACACTGGGATTCCACGCTTTGGAGCACAGGGAGACGACGCTTTCTACTTCACCACATCGAGAGTTGCTCTTAGAGCAGTCCCGATCTACGTGGATCGTCGTTCTACCTACTTCCGTGGGATTCCTCCTCACCGTATCTCTCGTCGTACTACTCACCGCCGTCCTGCGTGATGAGCATGGGAGTACCGATGTATCCATTCCTAGCTATGTTTAGTTATCCTTTGTCTTTCGAACCATGTATTTGGTCTGTTGGATATTCTGATGTATTTGAACATGTGATGATGTACCTGTTGGTTATCTATTCATGCGTCGGAATAATCTATCTTTCGGTTACCAAGTCTATCCTTTTCTGTTGTTGTGCTAAAATGCATGTCTATCCAGGATGCCGCCAACAAGGAGCAACCCGCCTGAACCACCTCCGCTCACGGAGCTGTTGACTCAGATGACTCAGGTCGTGGCTCAGATGGCCCAGATCCAGGCTAACCAGCACAACAACCAGAATGCTCCGCGGGTCAGCATCAAGGAGTTCCTCAGTATGGGTCCGAGAGCTTTTGTGGCAACACGTGAGCCTCTGGATGCTGATGACTGGATCAGGGAGATGGCCAGGGCTCTGGACATTGCTCACGTTGCCGAGGAAGACAAAGTCAAGTATGCCACCTACCTACTGAAGGGTCAGGCAGCTACCTGGTGGGAGAACTACCAGACCATGAGAGCTGGTTATCCTATCACCTGGGGATGTTTCAAGGATGCCTTCCTGAAGCACCACATCCCAGATGGTCTCATGGAAAGGATGCGTGAGGAGTTTTGCTCTCTCAAGCAGGGCAAGCTGGACGTCATTGGCTACCAGAACGAGTTCAATCGTCTCGCTCGATACGCTGGTGATGAGGTGGCCACTGAGGCCAAGAAGATGGCAAGGTTCCGCCTCACGGTGGGCATAAAACTCGACTCCCGAAGCCCGAACCCGAAAACCCCGAACCCGAACCCGAATTACCCGAAGCCCGAAAAATCGGGTGTAAAATCGGGTGTTAAAATACAAATCCCGAATTAATTTTGGGTAGTTCGGGAAGCAGAGTACGGTACCCGATCAGCCAGAACTACCCGATATATGCAAAGCCAGTGTTCGTGAGTAGCTAGCTGAGCAGCCCAATAAGCATGTCTGGCCCAACTCACGTGACGTGAGCGTGTCCTGTTTTTCTATCCCTATCCCCTGCCACACGTTCTAGCTCCTTTCCTAGCCAAAAAAAATGTAAACGATTAGTGGACCTAGCTGCCTCCGAGTAGCACGAGACCGGCGACAAAACAACAACGTCCAGCGTTCAATATCGGCATGTCCTCTGTCTTCCTCTCCTAGCACCTTCAGCCGTCGCTCGCCAGCTTCCACCGCGGCACCTTCTGTGACGCGAGGCCGCCGCCTATGCATCCCCTTCATGGTGCGACGGCTACCCATCTTCCCCGACGGCTGCTCCACCATGGCGGCTCTTGTGATGCGATACTGATGCCGACGGGGCCTCTCCTGGCTTCGGTTCTCTCCATCTTTCTCGATGGCAGATGTGACCCCAAATCAGATACCCGTCTCTGCCTCTCTGGATTGCTATTTTTTTAGCTAATCATGCTATAATTCGGGAAATTCGGGAAAACCCAAACCCGAACCCGAAATGTCGGGTACCCGAACAGTCGGGTTCTTATTTTTTAGACTAAATTTCGGGTGTCAATTCTCATAACCCGAATTAGTAAAAACCCGAATTTCCCGACCCGAACTTTTCGGGTAACCCGAACGCCCAGCCTGAGTTCCGCCGAGGTTTTAACCCGGAACTGAAGTACGCTCTCACCAACATCAAGTGCAAGGACTTCGAGGAGCTCGTGAACACCGCGCTCAATGAGGAAAATGGGCGCAAGGCGTTCGAGGAGTCCCGCAAGCACTCCCGTGAGGGTGGTTCCTCCTCCAACATGACCACCCCTCCGCAGAAGCGCCGCATCTGGGTGCCAAATGCTGCTGCCACTCGGGCTCCATATGCCCAAGCTTCTCCAGGCTTTGCTCCCCGCCCACCCAACCCAGCTCAGATGCAGAGTCAGAGGTTTCCAATGGGGCAGCCAAGGCCAGGTCCTCCTCGTGTTGTCACTTGCTTCAAGTGCAAGGAGACTGGGCACTACGCTGATAAGTGCACTCAGAGGCAGCTACCTCCACCTCCTCGCCCCAACACCAACCAGGCAATGGTTCGTGCTCCCCCGGCTAAAGCCTTCAACTCCAACAACAGGCCTGTCGGGAGGACCGCGAGGGTGAATCATATCAAGGCCGACAAAGCTGAGGAAGCTGCTGACGTCGTTCTCGGTATATTACCCGTAAACTCTTTTCCAGCTAAAGTGTTGTTTGATACCGGAGCATCGCATTCTTTTGTGTCAAAGATCTTTGCTACAACGTACAACCTAGCTCTGGTTCCACTAAGCAATCAAATCTATGTTCACTCTCCGGGAACTAAAATGATTACTTCCAAGATAAGCATGGACAATCAAATCCTAATTGGAGGTCGCATATTCCTTGCTTCACTCATGTTGCTGGGAAATTCTGACATTGATGTCATTCTGGGTATGGATTGGTTGAAGACCCACAAAGCTAAAATTGACTGTGCTCAAAAGTCAATAACTCTCTCTCACCCTTTGGGCCAGATAGTCTATTCTCCATATGGATCAAGTTCTGTTCAGCTGTTCAACCTAGATGCAAAACCCCTTCTTGCAATTGAGAATGTTCCGGTGGTTTGTGAATTCCCTGACGTCTTTCCAGAAGAGTTGCCAGGGATGCCTCCGGACAGAGCAGTTGAGTTCGTGATCGAGCTTGAACCAGGTACTGCTCCAATCTCTAAGCATCCATACAAGATAGCTCCTCCTGAACTGAAATTGTTGAAGGAGCAAATCGATATGTACATGGAGAAAGGTTACATTCAGCCTAGTTCCTCCGCTTGGGGTTGCCCAACTCTGTTTGTTGCCAAGAAGGATCAAACAAAAAGACTCGTGGTTGACTATCATCCTCTCAACGAGAAAACCATAAAAAACAAGTATCCAATTCCTCGTATCGATGATCTTTTTGATCAACTTGCTGGAGCCTCAATATTCTCAAAGTTGGACTTGAGGATGGGTTACCATCAAATAAAGATCAGAAAGGAAGATATTCCTAAAACAGCTTTCACCACTCGGTACGGTCTATATGAATACACCGTCATGTCCTTTGGTCTCACCAATGCACCGGCGACATTTTCTAGACTCATGAATTCTGTATTCCATGAATACCTCGACAAGTTCGTTGTGGTATATCTCGATGACATTCTAGTCTACTCCAAATCCGAGGAAGAGCATGGAGAACATCTTCGTCTCACTCTCATGAAACTTCGCGAGCATCGTTTGTATGCCAAGTTCTCCAAATGTGAGTTCTGGATTCCAGAAGTTGCTTACCTTGGTCATATCATCTCTGCCAAGGGCATAGCCATTGACCCGGAAAAGGTTAAGGCAATTGTTGATTGGAAACCCCCTAAGACGGTGAAGCAAGTAAGAAGTTTTCTTGGCTTGGCTAGCTATTGTCGTTGTTTCGTTCAAAACTTTTCCAAGATTGCCAAACCTCTCACTGATCTCACAAAGAAGGACAAGAAGTTCGTTTGGTCTCCACAATGTGATGAGAGTTTCAATCTCCTGAAGACTAAACTCACTTCCACACCTGTTCTGGTTGGCCCAGATACTACCAAACCTTTCCAGATATTCTGCGATGCATCTCTCCAAGGTCTAGGTGCAGTTCTTATGCAAGAACGTCAAGTTGTGGCTTATGCTTCACGTCAGTTGAATGCACATGAGCAAAACTATCCCACTCATGACCTAGAACTTGCAGCAGTTGTGTTTGCCCTCAAGAAATGGAGACAATACTTGTTGGGTAACAAAACTGAAATCTTTTCCGATCATAAGAGTCTGAAATATATCTTCACTCAGCCAGACCTAAACCTCAGGCAAAGGAGATGGATTGAAAAGATTAAAGACTTTGATCTCACCATTTCTTACACTCCAGGCAAGGCTAATGTTATGGCCGATGCTCTCAGTCGCAAATCCTATTGCAATAATCTCATGACATGGAAAGCCAACCTCCACTTCATGAAGAATTCCAGAAGCTGAACCTTGGTCTTGTCCCTCAAGGTTACCTTGCTAGCTTGACAGCCAGTCCAACTCTCGACAAGATTCGTTCTGAACAACTTCGTGATACTGAAATCAAGAAGATTGTAGAGCACATCAAAGAAGGCAATGATAAATTCAAGTCCTTCTCAATTGATGACAAGGGAACTGTGTTCTTCGAAGGACGCATTGCAGTTCCTCAGATTCAAAGTCTCAAAGATGTCATTCTCAAGGAGGCTCATGAAACTCCTCTCTCCATTCACCCTGGAAGTACAAAGATGTACCAGGATCTCAAGACTCTGTATTGGTGGCCTGGCATGAAACGTGAAATTGCTCAATACGTTTCTGAATGCGACGTTTGTCAACGTGTTAAGGCAGTCCATCAGAAAACAGCCGGTCTACTTCTCTGAAAATTCCTGAGTGGAAGTGGGACATGATTGAAATGGACTTCGTTACTGGTTTTCCAAAGTCCAAAAAGGGCAACGATGCAATCTTCGTTGTTATTGATCGTCTCACTAAGGTAGCTCACTTCTTTGCTGTCAAGGAAACTATCTCAGCTAGCCAGTTAGCAGAGCTCTACACAGCAAGGATCGTTCCTCTTCATGGTGTTCCTTTGGAAATAAGCTCAGACCGTGGAAGTATTTTCACTTCTCATTTCTGGAAGAGTTTTCAAGAAGCATTGGGCACCAAACTTCTGTTCAGCACAGCTCATCACCCTCAGTCTCAGGGGCAAGTCGAAAGAGTCAATCAGATTCTCGAGGATATGCTCAGAGCATGTGGTCTCTCCTTTGGCATGAAATGGGAAGATTGCCTTCCATATGCTGAATTCTCCTACAACAACAGCTACCAGGCAAGCCTAGGTATGGCACCATTTGAAGCACTCTATGGCCGTAGATGCAGGAGTCCAATCAATTGGTCTGGAGCTGGTGAACGTTCACTCTTAGGCCCTGACATTGTTAAGGAAGCCGAGGAGAAAGTTCGTATCATTCGTGACAATCTCAAGATTGCTCAGTCTCGTCAGAAGAGCTATTATGATAGCAAGCACAGGGATATGATCTATGCACCTGGTGACAAGGCATATCTCCGTGTAACTCCCCTCAGAGGCACTCATCGTTTTGGTGTGAAAGGAAAGCTTGCACCAAGATACATTGGTCCTTTCAACATTCTCTCAAGGCGGGCAGAAAATGCTTATCGTCTTGAGCTTCCAGAAAAACTATCCAAGGTGCACGATGTGTTCCACGTGTCCCAGCTCAAGAAGTGTTTCAAAGATCCAGATCGTGCAGTTGATCATGATTCCATTGAACTGCAAGATGATCTATCTTATGAGGAGCACCCTATTCGTATTCTCGATGAGACCGAGCGTAAGACTCGCAACAAGAGCACCAAGTTCTTGAAAGTGCAGTGGTCGCATCATTCCGATAAAGAGGCAACGTGGGAGACCTAAGAGGATCTTCGCAAGAAGTATCCGGACCTTTTCACTTCTCAGTAAGGAATCTCGGGGCGCGATTCCTTCAAGGGGGGCGTTTTGTAACATCCCAAGTATGAAAATATCCCTTAGAATGTTTGTTTTCCTGTTTAATTAAAGTATTGCATCATGTCATCATGTTTATCTACTTGTTTGCATTGTTTACTATTTGTTTTGCATCTGTTCTTAGTTGTTTTCACATTTGAAATTCAAATTATTTCCAAACTTTATTTCATACTTGCTCTGTTACAACATTTTAAATAAAAGTCTCAAATAAAAACAACCCACTTGTTTTCATATTACTCCATTTGATCAATTAATAAAATGGTGCTTTTTATTTCAATTAATTAATTCCAATATGGTTTCAAATTCAAAGCAAATCATCAACAGCACATAATTTGAAAGTTATAAAAGTACCACACAAATTATAATCATAATTGTTCTATTTAATCAATAGGGGTCACCCTAATAAAAACCTTGTTTTCAATATTAAGTCATTAATTAACAACCATTTCAAATCCAAATCACATTTCAAATTCAAATCAAGTCTTCAAAACAGCTCCCAACTTGAGTTTATAAAAATCTCCAAATCAAATCAACTATTTTAATCAACTTAACCATAGGGTCCACCCTATTAAAAGGGTTTGTTTTCATAATGTTTACTTAATATGAAAATTCATTTAAATTCTGGTTTAAATACAAACAGCGGGTAAATATCAAACTTTTTGAAAATAAAAGTTAACATCTGTTTGCTAAATAATACAATTTCCAAATTTTTCTAAATTAAACCTATAAAATCCTTCCTCTTTTTTTTCTGCTGCAAAAAAAAAAGGAAAAACAAAATAGAAAAAAGAAAAAAATGCGCGCGGCAGCTAGCAGCTCCCCAGCCAGCCCACCCTCCTAACGCGGCCCAGCCCGCTAACACCCCCCGCGTACCGGTTCAGTTAGCCGCCACCGTCGTCCCGCGGTACGGCAGCTCATCCAGAGCTGCCACGGCGGCAGACGGGCGCCTCCGACGGCCAGCAGCTGCTCTGGCCCCCTATAAGAACCCTAGGGCAGCGCGCCGCGAACCCTAGCCCCTAGGTCGCTGTTTCCCCTCGTCTCCGCCGCCGATCGCCACCTCACAGCCACCTACCACCTCTCTGTTTTTTCCTCCCCGGCGACCACCGTCTGAATCCACACTCACCGCCGTCGCCATGCAGCTCCACTCTCCTATCTAAACCCGGGAACCAAGCCACCTCGTCTTCCTCTTCTGATTCGACCGGAGCGAGCTAGAAGCACGGGAGCCACGCCGCCGTCCTCGTCACTGCCGCGACATCCCCTCCGCCGTCGAGCTCATCCGCGGCAACCCCACGGTGAGCGACCACCGAGACCTCCTCTCCTCTCTGTATCTGCCCGCAATCACGCACACGCGAGCGCACACTTCACCCCCACTGCACCACAGCAACGCGAGCACGAGCATCACCCGTGGATCACCGCCGCCGCTGTCGAACGCCGTCAGGTTTCAGGCTTGGTTCTGTTCGTCAGAAAATTCAGATTCACGTTTGTAACGTTATCCTCCCCGCGTCGCTGTTACTGACAACAAACGAGCACCAGCCCACTGGTTCAGAGCACAGCAGCGCGAGCGAGAGATCGCGAGTTCGAGCCTTGGGCTCGCGGGATAAAAATCCCAACCTTTTTTCCACCGCCACGCTGACAGGGCGGGCCCCCTGTCAGCCACACAGTAGCCACGTGAGCACAGTGAGGCCCTGTGGCCCACTGGCAGTGGCTGTGGCTAGCCCCAGTGCGGTGTAAATTGTTTTAACAGTTTCTGTTTTCAAATCCAGGTCCTCGAAAATTACAGATTGGCCCTTAGAACCAAAATGCAAATAAAATTTGTTTTATAACTCCAAATTACAAAAATAAAATATGTGTGCTGGTCTAAATTAAATTGTCTACCTTTTGGTATCATTTGTTTCCTGTTTTGAAATTTCAAAATGCAATTCAAATTTGAATTCAAATAATTCAATTGCAATTTGATAAAATCAATAACTAATTCATTCTTAATCCAATAAATGCAAATAAAATATGTTTTCCATGCCATTTCAAATAACCTTTTCAAATATAAATTTTGTTTCATGGTTTGAATAATTTAAATTGCCTAAATAATTTAATCCTTATTTAATTCATTTAAATTTTGCTAAAATCATAACTTGCTCAAAATAAATTATTTTTGAACATGCAAAATATGTTTTCAAACTAGAAAAGTATGAACTATTCAACTATGAATTTGAATTTATGTTTTGCATAAATAAAATTCAAATAATATTCAAACTTGTTTTAAATTCATTTAAAACTTGTTTAATATTGTTTAAGTCATAATAAATTCATACTAACTCCTATTTCAGTATTTGAAACATGTAATCCAACTAAAATTTTGTATTATTTTCAAATATGAATTTTGTTATTTGTTTTGAACACTTTAAATTGATGAAAACAACAAATGCTTGTGTGACATGTTTAAGTTACCAAAAATTTCCAAACTTAATAAATGATTTCCAAACTTGTTAAAATCCTTTTCCACTGGCATCTATTGTTGTTATTTTGTTGTTATCATCACCCATGCATCATGCTAAGCAAACTTTCACATGGTAATAAATTGTAGATCATTTGTTTCCACTTAATTCATGGACCTTTTCATATGCAACTCAAAATTGCATATGGGTCCATTTAAATTGTGTTACCATGTCACTTAGTTTATTTTGATGCAGCTATTAAATTGACATGCATCATCCCATGATTGTGCACTATGCCATGATAATGATTGTTTATATTTCTTTCTTGTTTGTTTGCTTCTTCTCGAATAGACGACGACGTTGAGACAGACGATCTTTACAGCACCCCTTCTGAGGATCTAGCTCAGTACCCGGCTGCTGAGTTTGCAGGCAAGTTATCACTCACATGAACCACCGTGTTCCTTTCAACATTGGTTACCGATACTTTCCGTTGTCTATTTCTGCTAGCCTTAGTAGTAGTTGTTCTGTTACGAACCTACCACATGATTCCCTTAACCCTGATATTACCTCACCACCACTCCTACAACCCTATTGATTGAGCCAGTGTCTTACTAGCATGCTTAGGTTGTTTTGCTCGAGTCTGTTACCCGTTACTTTCTGTTACTACCTCATTATGTTCTGGGGGCTCGATGTTTAATCAATCAATCAATCATGCTAATGTATTGTTAAATAATAACTTGATGATAAGGCACCGGCAGGAGGCCCTGTGTGGTTTTGAGGCCTGCTAGTGTCGACCCTAATAGGAAAAGGGTCTTGTCTACTGATCCATGATGAGCGCACTACCCGCATGTGGGAAGCGAGTATGGGCGCCCCCCTCAATTTGATTCGATTCGCATCTCGTCCAAATCATCTCATTTAGTTCTTGTTTTCCATTTGCCGCATGCATGTTTTTGCGAGCCCAGCGCAGGGTGGAACTTTTGTAGTCGGCATATAGGGGGACACGGTCTTAGAGTGCTATGAGGGTCCCTTTTCTTCGGGGCTTGATTAGCCGTGCGCCCAAGGTGCTTTGGGCTTGATGCGAAGAAGAGTTGAGTTGTGTTGAGTGCCCCGCTTGGTGGGAGGCATCCCATCTGGCGGGTTATTCATACGTGTACGGCCAAATTGGTGCAACCCTGCAGGGATAATCTTCTCGAGAAGCCGTGTTTTCCGCGGTTATGGTTAACTTGGTGAAAGTACTGGCTAACAAGTACTCAGGACAACTTAAACCTAATGATTCACAATCTCACACCCACTGATTAACAATTTGACTAGTAATAGGTTCATTGCCACAATAATCTGAACCATCATTAATCCAACTGTGTGAGTTATCCTTGGATTGCTTCTTTGGATAAGGGCGAGATCCAGGATGGGTTGGTTTGAAGTTATCTTTCAGTTGGTTACAATACTCGATCTTATCTCCTTTCTGTTAGTCGGAAGTGGTAGAATCTCTGTAGTTGGTTAGCGCCAGCAGTTGCAGCATCTTTTATATCCCCTTTCTTCCGTTGAACCCAAGGCATCTGCTTGGTGTTGACGGGCTACACTTTGGTGAACTGTGAGTCTTGCTTGCCAGTACGTCTATGTGCTGACCCCTTTGGGGCTGTGGTTTCCGCAGACTACGCTTACGAGGATCCCAGTGACGGCTACTACGTGGAGTTTGACGAGGCTGCTGACGAGTAGTTAGCGGACCCGGGCAGGATCCGAGACGATGTGGATGGGCTCCGTTTTCTTTTTATTCCCGGCTTCTTAAGCCTATTTGGATTTGTCTGTACTCAGACCCCCTGAATGCTTCCGCTGAGATGTAATGATGTTATGTTGGGACATGTGTCCTCTGGATGATTGTATTTGCTATCTCTGCTCTAGTGAGAGCTATTTGCAACTTATTTCAATCTTTTGTGTCTTAGAGATATGTTGTGCTATCATTCTGTTTCCAACCGTTGACGTACCATGTGTGTATGGTATGAAGTACGTCAATGGTAGTGTCCTGATTTCTATGGGATAATTTACATCGACGGTGAACAGTAACGATTGGTTGTCACACATAAGTGTTGGCCTACTCGTAAGAGGACACGGGTGCCGGTAAGCCCCGTATTCCAATCAAAATACTGTTCAGTTCGTACGGTGAGTATCCTCTAGAAGTCCGGGTGCGACATATGTTTACTTTGCAGCCATGATATAGCCTCATCCTCCACCTCCTATGTCATGTTTGTTTCTTGTTTGCCATGCGATTCGTAGTGCATGCTTAGGTTCTTTGCCACTTTACTAGTATGATAGGTTGGTTTAACTTATTTTAAAATGATCTTAATGGTTGGGGTAATAATAAAATTTGAATTCGAGTTAAGCCACCGGCGGGAGGCCCTTCGAGGCTTTTGGTCCCTCTGGTGTTGCCTTAGGAAAAGGTTCTTGTCCGCTGATCCAAGAATGAGCGCGCTAACCACATCGTGGGAGGAATGGGACTCCCCGCAACCTATTAGCCCCGCTGCAATCTTGTCCAGGATGCCACAACTTAGTTCGGGCTTTCCATTTGGGTACGCACATCACAAGTTCTGCAGGTACAATGGAAACAACGTTGAGGATGATGATGGTATGTTACCGATGTGCGTACAATTATATAGGTTTCCGCGGTATGACGTGGAGCGGACAGTTCCGGTCAGGTTTGATCCATTTCGCGCGTTGACACAAACGGCTAGGTCCGCTTCGAAGCACCGGCCGAACTCTCGAGGCGGTCCCAACCTAGCTAGGTGGCTACCTGGACTTGTTTGTGGTAAGGTGAAGTGTTGTGCCGACAGTCTCGCGACAATCTCGGTGCGTGTGGCTACAGTAGTGCATCCCTGCAGGGTTAAATCTTTTCGAGAAGGCGTATCGTCCGCGCTTATGTGACGATCTTGGAGAAAGTGCTGGCTTACAAGAGTCTAGATAACTTACACCTAATGATATTTGTTAACCTGTGCGATAACGAGATTATTATTTCAACATGTGTGAGTTTTTCCTCGGGTTACCTCCTGACATTGGTCGATGGGGGGTAAATCCTGGATGGGTTTGCTTTGGTGAGTAGTTATAGTTGTTTTTGTCACGCTCTCTTACCTCTTTCTAATAGACGAGAGTTGTAGCGTGTCTCCATAGACTGCTTAGTGCCGCCCGCTGCCGCTTCATTACACCAACCTCTTCCTCTATACCCAAAGTATTTGTATCTTGTGATGGATAGTTGCATTGGTATCTTGAGTATTGCTTTCTGTCTGCCGGTACCCCAAGTACTGACCCCATGATTTGGGGCTGTATTCACAATGCAGTCACAGGTTTGAAGTCTGACGACGTTAGCTTGGGAATCCCTCCGGCTTGGCCTGGGCAGGGATTGGACGCCATCGGTTATCTTCAGGACTCTTAGTCCAATTTGTATCTTATCCGTAGTCGGATACTCTTTCGTCTTCCGCTGTTATTTGGATCATTGTATTGTATCAGTTGTATTTTTGACTCATTTGAGTCGTCTTGTATATATATCTCTTCTGTTGTTGTTGTGGATTATTCGTGAACTGTTGTAATGGTATCAGAAATGCCAACCTAGGATCTGATATTATGTGGATTTGGGCGGAAACGCTGAAATCCCCATAGTACCCGATCCAGGGGCGTCACAAATGGTATCAGAGCATGGTTCCGATTCCCAATGTTGTTTCGACACGAATGGTTGTCGAAGCAACGGGTCCGCAAAGCCTGTAGGATAACCTCGTTAACGGTCGTGTTTCTAGAGTGTCAAAACTATTTGTGCTCAATAGGATTCTTATTTTCTCCTCATCTCTACTCTAATTCTCCTCTTACCTTATTTGTTTTGGAGTCTCCTCTCTTATCTTTCTTTCAAAGTTTTTAGTATTCTACGTGGGTGGACGGTCTCTTAGCCTTCTAACCTATTAGATTCCATTCGAAGATCCGGAAGAACATCGTCATTGACGTGAGACAAACTTCTTGTTAGTGGTGTCGATCTTCATCTTATTGTTTGACGCATTCCTGTTTTCTCACGGTTTCCTTCATCCATTATCATGGATTCCTTGTCCTCTCAAAGTTACACCCTCCTCCTTTCTGGTGTACCTTAAAGGATATCCATACCGTTTTGGAAGAGAAAATGGGAAGGATCAACATTGGAGAAGTGGGCGGGCCCCATGAGCATGTGTTGTTCATGCCCATCGATCCATTGTGAAATCTTATCGTTTTACCTTTTATTGTGTCTATGGTCACATCTTTCCAACTATCACGAGAGGTTATTGTAACATCCCAATTTTTGCTACCGAAGTGTTGTGGTGTTGAGTTCATATCATTCATGCATGAAACCAAAATTTTAAATCATGTTTTAACCAATTTAAATTTGGAATTTAAATGGTTGAGAAAACTCCAGAAAAAAAGTACTTAAAATAGTTTCCAAAATTTTGTTCTGGAAAATAATTCAATTACACCAAAGTAACACATGGTGTTGTTGGAAATTTCATGAGCTTTCCAAAAGTCATTTTTGCCAAATTTTAATCTTTCAAAAAGGCCCTCAAAAGTTGTTTCCAGTTCTGTTTTTAAAAGAGAGAAGGGCCTCTTTGTGGTTTCTGAAACTTTCTAAGGGGGTTTCCTGAAAATTGTTTTTATTCTTTCTTTCTTCTTCCTCCTCTGGACAGAAGGCACCACCTGCGTGTCGACGCTGCTGCCCCCCCCCCCCACTGCCACCTCCTGGTTGGCCTTCCTCTACGGATATGACTCGAGAGAACCGTGGTCCTCTTCCTCTCTTGCAATCGCAGCACCTCGCTCTTTGTTTCTTCCGCGAAAACGAACCAAACCCTAGCTTGCCGGGCCGCCGTCGATTGTCGTCTCTCCGGCCGCCCTTGGACGAACTGACGATGCAGGGAGGTCCGCCTCGAGCCCCTGTACATCCTCACCAAACCTCGCTTGCAGGGACGCACCGGGGGAGAAGAATCGCGCCGTCTTCCTCGCTGACCTCCGCCACGGTCGCCGCCGTCTTCCTCTCGCCGCCGGCGATTCCGCCCTCGCCTCGCCGCCTCGACCTCACCAACGTGCTCAGGGTGAGATGCTGCACCCGAGGGTGTCCCCCTTTTCCTCCCTCCCCCTCCGGTTTGTCTTGTCGCCGTAGGCCACCGTCCGCCGCCGCGCAACCGCTCACCGGCAGCAAGTCCGGCGACCATTCGGTCCGCCGAGGCCCTCCCTAGACTCCCCATGTTCTCCTCTCTCTAATGGTATAGTTTGTTCCTTCAATTGCAAACGAATTTGATCGAATTTGAACCCTTTCTGTGAAGATCAGAGGAGATGATCTCATATCTGCATCATGATGACATCATATTCCCTTTTTTGGAAATTCCAGGAAATTGCAGAAAATGAGTAAAATTTGTAAAATGAATAACTTCTATTCTGTTTATCAAAAAAATAAAATAAAAATATGGTATTGATCAGAAAAATGTACTCTTCCCAAAAATACCATTTTCACACATGTTTGAGAAAGTCTAAAAATGAACAATTTAATATTGTTTAATTCATTTAAAAATAGAAAAATAAGTTTTTATTCAAGAAAATTAGAAAATTAAAAGTTATATACCATTTTGCTCAAAATGACAAATGCAACATGTTTATGATGTTTTCAAACCAATTTGAGCTTTTAAAATGGTACTCTCTTTCAGAATCGCCCGAAACCCCCTCCGGGGTCTATTTCGGCCTAATTTCAGTAAAATTTCATAACCGACATACGAACCCTAGCAACCCAATGATCATGTCTAGGGCTTCATTTCAGTGCATTAATTTTCTCATGCATACATATTGCGCATTGCATCGATGCCATGTGTTGATTGTTATTTCTCCTTCGGTGTTGTTTCCCCCTCGGTAGAACGTGACTCCGAAGAGAAGGCCAGCAATCCAAATGGCGAATACTTGATCCTAACCGACAAGTCAAGCACTTATTCCTGAAGATCTTTATCTGGTTTTCTAATAACCAAGGCAAGCATAACCTCTTATCTGCTCATATATGGTTTTCAAAGTGATTTGAATCTCGTACTTTGCATTCGGTTCCAAATTATTTGATGTCACTAGATAGAGTTCTCCTATATACTGCATAACCTAGATATCCTGGTCCACTGCTCCTAGCAGCTATAGGTTTGTTTGTGCGCGCTCCGCTAAACCTTGAGAGTCTTGCTTAGCCATGCTTAGTTGTGATCTGATCCATCCGGTTGATGAATCTGGTCAAATGCGTGAATCTACTTTGTCAGGTTGTTGTGATTTATATTATCTTTAATAAACTTGATTAAACAATGGCATGGATGTGAGGCCACAATGGGTTGTGGCGTTTTGTCCTGTTCATGCCCCTAGGAGCGAGTTCTCGCCTTCGAAGCCAAGACTGAGCGTGCAACCACACGCGGGGCCTAACAGACCGCGCTCGACTAACTAACTTGTTTGGCCACGTCCATGAGTCACGTAGTTTGATCTTTCCATCTGCGTGTGAGTCCGAAAACGATTTGGAGAAAACTTAGGGCGTGACCGGGACAAGTGATGGACGTACACGGATCTTGTTCCCGACTCACAGAACAGGTGCCGTCAGGAGGTGGCCAACTCCCTGTTGACGGGGTGGCCCTGTTTGGGTTGACTCATGGATAGGGTCGAGCAAGGTAAAGGTCGTGGCCAGCCACCCTCTGCCGCGCTCCATGGACGAGCGTACATGTGGCGTTAAGAGTCGGATGGTACGTGTGGGTAAAGTGTACCCCCTGCAGGGATAAATCTCCTCGAGAAGCCGTGTCCACGGTTACGGACGACTTGGCAACGGATTCTGTGATCATAGATAACTTCAACGGAATGACTAAAACTTGTTAACCATGATTGAAGGGTGCCTCCCCGGAGATGCCGGGAGGGGTGATCCTTGTAGCATGAGTTCGTGTGGGAATGAGAAGGACTTGGTGGAATACAAGAAGATGATAATCTCAGTAGTTGGCTAGTTTCCTCATCTGTTTTCAAAACATTCTATGAGACGTGCTATTCCTCCTCGATTTGGAAAATAAAGATTGCTTTACGCAAAACAGCCTTCATAAAACCTTTCTGAAGTTAGCAGATATATAATAGGTTAACTAAGTCTTGTTGAGTACCTCCCGTACTCAGGTTTGTTTAATTTTGGTTCAGGAGAAGAACTCCATCGGTGGTGATTCAACGTGGACATCGACGAGTAGTTCGGGGTTCCCAGGTAGCAGCCTGGAATCTATGGGCTGGGACGTCGCCTTATGTTGCGGCCTCTTAGGCCTTTTTGGTTCTTGTTGATTAGCAACATAATTTGCCTTCCGTTATCTGATGTAATGTTGGGTCGTGTGACCTCTGTTTGTAAGCTATACTCTAGTAACACCGGTTTAATACAAGTTTCATGTCTAGAGTGTTGCTTTGATCGGTTGTTGGTTTCGAGTTCATTGTTATACAGTTTTGGCTATGCCTGCATAGTTGTCGCAGTAGAGGGGTTGTGGAGCCGATGATCCATGTCCGAGCCCGCCTGTCGATGTGATCGGCCTGGGGCGAGGTAACCCCAGTAACCCTCGATTGTTGTTGCACTTTCTGGACACATAGCATCTCTGTATAGCTTTGGTCCCGTTTCCTTCAGTTTCATTCGATTCGTGGACGCTTTGATATGCATGGTTGGTTATGACTAGCATGGATACAAGGAGTAGTAGACTGGGGATCCGGACTACGTGCCGATGAATCCAGTCTGCCTGCCGTTGTTTGTTGCGGCCGGGGCTGGTAACCCTGAAGCCCTTGTGGGTCCATGTCTAGGAGCACATAACAGTATGTATATCTCTGGGTCCGGGGTCGTGACAAGTCTTGGTATCAGAGCAGGACTGCCTGTAGGAAAACCTTACTGCTTGGTCGATGTTGAGTCTAGTGTTTGTGAAAACTACTTTGAAACTTCAAATGATTGTGAAAAATCTTCTTAGGATTCTTTTTACTCCTTATCTGGTATCGCTCTAACTCTGGGTCTCCTTACCTGTTTTGATTTGAAAAGGTTTTGCTACCTCATCTGTTCATTCAAAACCTAGGTGCCTTCTTTGGCAATGACGTTGTTATCCAAGTTGACCTAGTGTTAAAAAGTTTCTATAGTCGTGTGTGTTCCTTGTTCCGTTATCTCTTAAGTTGGGAGATTTCCTCTCCATCATAATCTCTCAGAGTTGTTTGAATTCCACATTCCTACATGTTTCCAAGTTCTAAATCCCGAACCTCGAGATTTTCTTTTAATCTCGAATGTATCCGTTATCCTCTGCTCAAGTTCTTCCGGAGCTATCGATGTCTTTGGAAAGATACTTCATGATTGCTATTCGTAGTGTCCTTCAAGGCACTAAGATAGTAGTTATTTCTTTCTCAATGTTTTCAACCTTGGACTTGAACCGAAGGTCCCGGAATGTGCTGAATTGTGGTGGGTTGAACCATGTGGTTTCTTAACCATGTAATGCCCACGCTATCAGTACAGGATGCTGACCTTTAACCCAAGTTCTGTTTCCTTGGATCCTGAAGAATCTGTTCTACCTCAGGATGTCTAGGTAATATCAATCCCATAGCCATAGGTTCTCTTTTGGAACAAAAAGGGATCACAACAAGAGTGATCATCATAAATTCCACATCTTTGTTCTTATTTCAACTATACCTCTCCTTTAGCATGGGTTTTACAAAAGAGTATCACCTATGCATTCCCCATGATCTCTGGATTCCCCGGAGCATGTTCCTATCTTCCAGTTGCTCTCAAATCTCCACTCGTTGTTTGGAATACAAGTTGCATATGTGTGTTGGATTCTTCCAATGCAGTTGCTCATGTTTTCCGTTAAAACATGTTACCTTGGAATGTCAGGAGAAACAAACTCCAGTACCTCGTTCATCTCCAGGACCAGGCCAAAGTTTTGTAATTCGCAGATTAAAGAAGTTTCATTAGCTTCTGTTCTGTTTCACCTTTGAGTATCACACTCTTTTATATCAAGAGGTCGTGTTAAGTTTCATGGCCTTATTGATGAAGTGATGCTCTTACACATTTCCACTCCCCCTTCCTCCAAGCTTGAATGCCTGAGAATGATGGGTCTATGTGTTGATGTGTGTACCAGCTATTCCTAGAAATTCTTTTTGCTTTGAAAAATCTAAGGAAACATCTGTATCCTTCTTAGCACTATTGGTCACCCGGTCTCTGTTAGAAGTAGACCGTGTTATCAAATCCGTTCTTTCCGGTGCACATTCTCGGTCAGAGAGTTAGGTTCATGCCAAGCTCTCATGTTCATATCAGTTGCTTTGAAAAGCAAGCCTCCTTTCAAATTCCTAGACCTAACGGTAGGTTGTGATATTCTGGTTGTCTTTCTAGAAGTATCACCAGGTTTTACCTGACCGTGATGTCTAAGCAAGGGGTAGTTTGAACCACTCCGCTCTCCAAGAAAGCTACGCTAGACACCTTGGACTAGTAGGTTGAGCTTAAACAATAACTTGGAGAGTTGAAAGGCAAAAGCTCCGCCTAACTTGTTCCTTTGATAAGTGATATATAGTTTTCCTCGTGTTGAAGCATGATAGTATCTCCGTTGTGGACATGCTGTCATCCTACCTTGATTTGATTTGGGCTATCGTCAGATCAAGTCCAGATTCAAGGACTATCCTGATGGTGTTTTCACTCATGGTGTTTGGCCCGAGTACACCTCATGTCCTTTAATCTGACCAATATTTTTCCTTGTTCATGTATCGTATGAAACCCCTCTTCTTGGAGTGTTATGATAGGGGTGTTGTCGAGCCCATCGATGACATTCCTATTTTCTCTAAGTTGCGAGAGGCTCATGTTGAACACGTGGCACTAATGTTGGAAACTTTCGAGAACCATCATCGTTTCGTTACGAAGATTGTGTTCTGGATGTTCGAAGTAACCTACTCTGGTTCATGTGCTTATGGTGAAAGTTGTCGCCATGGATCCGAGTATAGTTTCCTTGTTCCTTAGGGAATAACCCCAAGTTGGTCATGCATGTGTGGACTACTCCTGAGATGGTAGGTTCTTACCTCCATCTATCCGAAGAAGTTTACATCCACACTAAGCCACTGACTTATTGTTCGTAAAGAGAAGAAGTCTATGAACTTCGTTATCTTTGTATCATCTTTCCCCCAGGGAATCCGTTGTGTTTTGTCGCAAATAATTCATGTGGGTGCAACCGTCTTTCGCAAGTTGCTAATACATGAGTTCTGCAATCCTGCTCATCTTCTTGAGCTTGACATCGTAGTCCATATCTTGAGAATCCAACAAATGTGTCCCGTTGATAACCGGTGCAACCTCTTAACAAACATATCGAGTCTGAGTTATTCAACCAACTAACCAGAGCTGAATCTCAAGAAGCAACGATGGTTGGTGTTTTCTCAAGGGTTTTGACTTAGGTTCTTGTAGAATCCGGCATGGTTGATGTTGTGGTTGACACAACTAGCCGGAAGGCCTAATGTCATATCTCTTTGAACCAGAAAGAACAACCACTCTCTGTGAGAATTCTTGTGTGGTCAATCCTAACAAGTTTTCCTCCCCGTCCTTCCAAACCGGAGTTCTACTTTCACTTAAAGGTCTACTCACGGCTTACCGTAAGCCTGATCTTGGTATCTAGAACGTCCAAGATAACCTGGAAGTTGATCTTTCCAATATCTCCCCGCTGAACCTCCAAAACCTTTCTTCTAGTGGAAACAAGTTCATCATGAGAATCATCTCGTGGTGTTTTGTAACCGCCATCGATCAGTTTCCTTTTTCAAGTTGTTGGTACTTAAAGTTCTGTTCATCTCACACATTGTGTGAATTTGTCAGTTACTTCAGCCATGGAGTCTTAACCATGTGGTAGATGTATTGCTACGTCTAAACCGCAACATGAAAAAGATTCCTTATCCCTTCCGGTATTCTAATCCCCGTTGGTTAACCATCCTTATGGTGTGACCAAGAATTCCTCCTTAATCACGGAGCTCCAACTTCTTCCGGTTACTCATCTTCTGTTGTGAAGTAACATTCCGATCTTTGACAAAGATCTCTACCAACTTTGACGGAATGAAAGTTCCTTCATCTTTCGTGTCCACTCCGAAGAGTGAACATGATCCTGTATCAACTTCTCTCCGACGCACGATTACAGTGTTTTCTCGTGTTTCTCCTTCGTCTACGGATATTGCGTTGTGATATCCCAGACAATTCTTTCCATCTTGGTCATCTGTTTGAAGAAAACCTCGGTTTCACAAGTTGTTCAACCTTTCTTTCCCAAAAGGATTTAAAGTCTTGTGCAAAGCTCATATTCTAAATCCTTTCAAGAACTATCGTCCGTAAACTTGAAACCATCTTATATCCACTCCGTTATCTTGATGTGTTTCATGCCTGTTAACTCAAAAGTTCGTTATGAACGTTCCTGTCGTGACTTAGCCATGAGATACTCGATCTTCGTGAAGATCAGTTCCTAAGAGTTTTCCCTCTCACCTAAGGTGTAGCCGCTGAAGAATCTTCGCAAGTGCTATGGATCAGCCTCTTCAGGAAGAGAACCGTAAGGTTCGAGAAGATCGTTCAAAACCGGTGTTCCTTCTTTCTTCTCCTTCGGGAATCTCGGGACGAGATTCTTGTAAGGGGGGTAGATTTGTAACATCCCAATTTTTGCTACCGAAGTGTTGTGGTGTTGAGTTCATATCATTCATGCATGAAACCAAAATTTTAAATCATGTTTTAACCAATTTAAATTTGGAATTTAAATGGTTGAGAAAACTCCAGAAAAAAAGTACTTAAAATAGTTTCCAAAATTTTGTTCTGGAAAATAATTCAATTACACCAAAGTAACACATGGTGTTGTTGGAAATTTCATGAGCTTTCCAAAAGTCATTTTTGCCAAATTTTAATCTTTCAAAAAGGCCCTCAAAAGTTGTTTCCAGTTCTGTTTTTAAAAGAGAGAAGGGCCTCTTTGTGGTTTCTGAAACTTTCTAAGGGGGTTTCCTGAAAATTGTTTTTATTCTTTCTTTCTTCTTCCTCCTCTGGACAGAAGGCACCACCTGCGTGTCGACGCTGCTGCCCCCCCACTGCCACCTCCTGGTTGGCCTTCCTCTACTGATATGACTCGAGAGAACCGTGGTCCTCTTCCTCTCTTGCAATCGCAGCACCTCGCTCTCTGTTTCTTCCGCGAAAACGAACCAAACCCTAGCTTGCCGAGCCGCCGTCGATTGTCGTCTCTCCGGCCGCCCTTGGACGAACTGACGATGCAGGGAGGTCCGCCTCGAGCCCCTGTACATCCTCACCAAACCTCGCTTGCAGGGACGCACCGGGGGAGAAGAATCGCGCCGTCTTCCTCGCTGACCTCTGCCACGGCCGCCGCCGTCTTCCTCTCGCCGCCGGCGATTCCGCCCTCGCCTCGCCGCCTCGACCTCACCAACGTGCTCAGGGTGAGATGCTGCACCCGAGGGTGTCCCCCTTTTCCTCCCTCCCCCTCCGGTTTGTCTTGTCGCCGTCGGCCACCGTCCGCCGCCGCGCAACCGCTCACCGGCAGCAAGTCCGGCGACCATTCGGTCCGCCGAGGCCCTCCCTAGACTCCCCATGTTCTCCTCTCTCTAATGGTATAGTTTGTTCCTTCAATTGCAAACGAATTTGATCGAATTTGAACCCTTTCTGTGAAGATCAGAGGAGATGATCTCATATCTGCATCATGATGACATCATATTCCCTTTTTTGGAAATTCCAGGAAATTGCAGAAAATGAGTAAAATTTGTAAAATGAATAACTTCTATTCTGTTTATCAAAAAAATAAAATAAAAATATGGTATTGATCAGAAAAATGTACTCTTCCCAAAAATACCATTTTCACACATGTTTGAGAAAGTCTAAAAATGAACATTATTTAATATTGTTTAATTCATTTAAAAATAGAAAAATAAGTTTTTATTCAAGAAAATTAGAAAATTAAAAGTTATATACCATTTTGCTCAAAATGACAAATGCAACATGTTTATGATGTTTTCAAACCAATTTGAGCTTTTAAAATGGTACTCTCTTTCAGAATCGCCCGAAACCCCCTCCGGGGTCTATTTCGGCCTAATTTCAGTAAAATTTCATAACCGACATACGAACCCTAGCAACCCAATGATCATGTCTAGGGCTTCATTTCAGTGCATTAATTTGCTCATGCATACATATTGCGCATTGCATCGATGCCATGTGTTGATTGTTATTTCTCCTTCGGTGTTGTTTCCCCCTCGGTAGAACGTGACTCCGAAGAGAAGGCCAGCAATCCAAATGGCGAATACTTGATCCTAACCGACAAGTCAAGCACTTATTCCTGAAGATCTTTATCTGGTTTTCTAATAACCAAGGCAAGCATAACCTCTTATCTGCTCATATATGGTTTTCAAAGTGATTTGAATCTCGTACTTTGCATTCGGTTCCAAATTATTTGATGTCACTAGATAGAGTTCTCCTATATACTGCATAACCTAGATATCCTGATCCACTGCTCCTAGCAGCTATAGGTTTGTTTGTGCGCGCTCCGCTAAACCTTGAGAGTCTTGCTTAGCCATGCTTAGTTGTGATCTGATCCATCCGGTTGATGAATCTGGTCAAATGCGTGAATCTACTTTGTCAGGTTGTTGTGATTTATATTATATTTGATAAACTTGATTAAACAATGGCATGGATGTGAGGCCACAATGGGTTGTGGCGTTTTGTCCTGTTCATGCCCCTAGGAGCGAGTTCTCGCCTTCGAAGCCAAGACTGAGCGTGCAACCACACGCGGGGCCTAACAGACCGCGCTCGACTAACTAACTTGTTTGGCCACGTCCATGAGTCACGTAGTTTGATCTTTCCATCTGCGTGTGAGTCCGAAAACGATTTGGAGAAAACTTAGGGCGTGACCGGGACAAGTGATGGACGTACACGGATCTTGTTCCCGACTCACAGAACAGGTGCCGTCAGGAGGTGGCCAACTCCCTGTTGACGGGGTGGCCCTGTTTGGGTTGACTCATGGATAGGGTCGAGCAAGGTAAAGGTCGTGGCCAGCCACCCTCTGCCGCGCTCCATGGACGAGCGTACATGTGGCGTTAAGAGTCGGATGGTACGTGTGGGTAAAGTGTACCCCCTGCAGGGATAAATCTCCTCGAGAAGCCGTGTCCACGGTTACGGACGACTTGGCAACGGATTCTGTGATCATAGATAACTTCAACGGAATGACTAAAACTTGTTAACCATGATTGAAGGGTGCCTCCCCGGAGATGCCGGGGGGGTGATCCTTGTAGCATGAGTTCGTGTGGGAATGAGAAGGACTTGGTGGAATACAAGAAGATGATAATCTCAGTAGTTGGCTAGTTTCCTCATCTGTTTTCAAAACATTCTATGAGACGTGCTATTCCTCCTCGATTTGGAAAATAAAGATTGCTTTACGCAAAACAGCCTTCATAAAACCTTTCTGAAGTTAGCAGATATATAATAGGTTAACTAAGTCTTGTTGAGTACCTCCCGTACTCAGGTTTGTTTAATTTTGGTTCAGGAGAAGAACTCCATCGGTGGTGATTCAACGTGGACATCGACGAGTAGTTCGGGGTTCCCAGGTAGCAGCCTGGAATCTATGGGCTGGGACGTCGCCTTATGTTGCGGCCTCTTAGGCCTTTTTGGTTCTTGTTGATTAGCAACATAATTTGCCTTCCGTTGTCTGATGTAATGTTGGGTCGTGTGACCTCTGTTTGTAAGCTATACTCTAGTAACACCGGTTTAATACAAGTTTCATGTCTAGAGTGTTGCTTTGATCGGTTGTTGGTTTCGAGCTCATTGTTATACAGTTTTGGCTATGCCTGCATAGTTGTCGCAGTCGAGGGGTTGTGGAGCCGATGATCCATGTCCGAGCCCGCCTGTCGATGTGATCGGCCTGGGGCGAGGTAACCCCAGTAACCCTCGATTGTTGTTGCACTTTCTGGACACATAGCATCTCTGTATAGCTTTGGTCCCGTTTCCTTCAGTTTCATTCGATTCGTGGACGCTTTGATATGCATGGTTGGTTATGACTAGCATGGATACAAGGAGTAGTAGACTGGGGATCCGGACTACGTGCAGATGAATCCAGTCTGCCTGCCGTTGTTTGTTGCGGCCGGGGCTGGTAACCCTGAAGCCCTTGTGGGTCCATGTCTAGGAGCACATAACAGTATGTATATCTCTGGGTCCGGGGTCGTGACAGTTATCCAATCGTAGCATTGACCACTGATACCTTTTTTCCATGTCTTTCCGGTGTTCCTTGATGATACAAGACGATCACATCATCCTCTCTAAATTCTGTGAGTGTGTTCTGCGATTCATTTATTCATGTTCGGAGTAATGCTTTGGGTGCGGGATGGAGTAGCTACCATACCGTCCACTATTAACATTCTCTCTTGTGACACTGAATATGTGGATGAATGCATCACTCTCACTCCTTAATGTGAAGGTAGAGGCGTGTTTCTTTTCATACCTCTACTTATATTTTCTTTTATCCGGAGCCATCACCACTTGTTAGCGGTGTCGAGAAGATTCACATGGAGCACGAAGACTCGATAGTACGACTTCTTTCTCTCTCTCTGTTGGCGTTAGGCGGATTGCGAGGGCGCAATCCCTTGTTAGTGGTGTCGTCTGTAACACCCGGGGTTTTCCCCAAACTAGAAATTGTTTGTTTTCCTTTTCGCATCATAGCATCATGCATCTGCATGCATTTAAAACTTGCCAACTAATTAAAATTCATCAAATCTTATTTTCTAAAATTTCTGAAATTATTTTGATGCTTCAAAACTAATGCTAGTAGTATTGCAAACCTCATTTATTTCTTTGGACAATTAATAAAACTAAAACAAAGAAGAAGAAAAAAAACTTTGTGTGGGCACTAGGCAGGCCAGCCCACCAGGCCACCGTACCCTGTTGGCCACGTTCTTGTCATCTTCCTCGGAGGGTCACGCAGGCAGCGTGATCACCACCACCACTGCACCGGACCCGTCCTCCACCTGCTTCCCCAACCTTAAAGCCCCCTCTCCCCCCGAGGAACCCTAGCCCCTCTCCCTTCCCATCTTCCTCTCCGCCGCCAACTCTCGCTCCCTCTCCCTCTCTCTCAAATTATCTGTTTCTTCCCCCCCAAAACAACAAAGCTCTGCCACCAGAACCTACACCGCGTTGTCGCTACGGAGCGCTAGGAGGAAAGCTAGGCGCGGGAATCGCACCGCCATGTCGTCACCGTCGTGTACGCGGGAGGATCGGAGCCGGAGTTTCCTGGGACGTCGCTGACAAGGTCTTCTTCCTCCCTCCGTCCAGGAGCACGCCATCACCAAGGTCGATGTCGTCTTCCTTATCTACCTCGCCTACGTTCGTCCTCGAGGCAGTTTGACTACACCAACACCTCATACGTGAGCTGCTCTCCCGATTCCCCTCCTCCTCCCTCTTGTTTTCATCCTGTATGTACCAATTCCCATGAGCGAAAGGTCTGTCCGCCATGACCTCGATGGCTGCCAAACTCGTGATCCTACCACTTCTTGACTCGACCCTCTCCTTCCATGGTTGCTCTCCCATGCACCGCTCCCTGCCCCACTGCACAACCAGATGCATGACTGAGCTGCCCTCTTCAGGTCGTCGCCGTCCTTGTTCCGTTCCCGTCGATCTGCATCTGTTGTCTCCGTCACCTTAAGATGGCAATCTTCAGTTTCGTCAGTATACTGGACAAATATGATACCTCTTAAACATACATATCCGTATGTAGTCACAAAAATGACTGCAGCGCAGTGGCATGTTCTCCCGTCTCTCACCTGGGAGACCCAAGTTCGAACCCCAGTGGAGGCGTTACCTCCCCTTTTTTTCCAATTTTGCGTGCGTGGCGCCTGGGGCCGCTCGTCAGCGTCTCGGCTAGCTGCTATCTCGGTGAAAAAAGTCCCAGATCCAGATCTGGATCTGCAGTTTCACGCCCAGGCCCCTGGCCTTCCTGTTTTTGCACCGTAGCCCTCCCACTCCCTGTTTGCCTCACAATCACGTCCCTGCACTTTTCAGAAAACACCTTAAACTTCAAGTGCTTATAACTTTTGTTTTACTAATCCAAATAATGAAAACTTTATATCTACTTTTATCAGAAAAATGCAAGGAATATTAATATGCCATCCATGTTCATGTTTGCATCTTGCATCTTGCATTCTAGTAGTGTTATGCATGTTCACCTAAATAATAAACAAGGAATGTGTTGGGCTTATTTCAATTTGTGCCCTATTCCATTTAATATTGTGTAGATCACATATATCTTGTTCTCCATGTTAATCAACATTTAATTTGATGGTTAGATAAACAACTTGAACCTTCTAATTAAATTGCTCGGACTTCGGTTTCGCTTAAATTAGTTTAGTTGCATCTCGCATGTCATGCATCCATATCTTAATCATGCTGGATCTTTTGCCTTAGTAGTGAGTGTTGCATCTTTGGCTTCTTTTTAGTGATTTGCTTCTTCGCGGATAGGACGTTGAGATGATGTGAGCCACGAGAAGTTCTGCTACCTCTACAAGCTGGATTCCAGGCAAGCATTACTCACTTGCTACATATGGCTGCCGTTCCTCACTTGTTACCGATTCTTTCCATTGTCTTTATTCTAGCCTTATTACTCGATGCTTGTGTCTCGATCCTATCATATGTTTACTTTGCAGCCATGATATAGCCTCATCCTCCACCTCCTATGTCATGTTTGTTTCTTGTTTGCCTTGCGAGTCGTAGTGCATGCTTAGGTTCTTTGCCACCTTACTAGTATGATAGGTTGGTTTAACTTATTTTAAAATGATCTTAACGGTTGGGGTAATAATAAAATTTGAATTCGAGTTAAGCCACCGGCGGGAGGCCCTTCGAGGCTTTTGGTCCCTCTGGTGTCGCCTTAGGAAAAGGTTCTTGTCCGCTGATCCAAGAATGAGCGCGCTAACCACATCGTGGGAGGAATGGGACTCCCCGCAACCTATTAGCCCCGCTGCAATCTTGTCCAGGATGCCACAACTTAGTTCGGGCTTTCCATTTGGGTACGCACATCACCAGTTCTGCAGGTACAATGGCAACAACGTTGAGGATGATGATGGTATGTTACCGATGTGCGTACAATTATATAGGTTTCCGCGGTATGACGTGGAGCGGACAGTTCCGGTCAGGTTTGATCCGTTTCGCGCGTTGACGCAAACGGCTAGGTCCGCTTCGAAGCACCGGCCGAACTCTCGAGGCGGTCCCAACCTAGCTAGGTGGCTACCTGGACTTGTTTTTGGTAAGGTGAAGTGTTGTGCCGACAGTCTCGCGACGGTCTCGGTGCGTGTGGCTACAGTAGTGCATCCCTGCAGAGTTAAATCTTTTCGAGAAGGCGTATCGTCCGCGCTTATGTGACGATCTTGGAGAAAGTGCTGGCTTACAAGAGTCTAGATAACTTACACCTAATGATATTTGTTAACCTGTGCGATAACGAGATTATTATTTCAACATGTGTGAGTTTTTCCTCGGGTTACCTCCTGACATTGGTTGATGGGGGGTAAATCATGGATGGGTTTGCTTTGGTGAGTAGTTATAGTTGTTTTTGTCGCGCTCTCTTACCTCTTTCTAATAGACGAGAGTTGTAGCGTGTCTCCATAGACTGCTTAGTGCCGCCCGCTGCCGCTTCATTACACCAACCTCTTCTTCTGTACCCAAAGTATTTGTATCTTGTGATGGATGGTTGCATTGGTATCTTGAGTATTGATTTCTGTCTGCCGGTACCCCAAGTACTGACCCCATGATTCGGGGCTGTATTCACAATGCAGTCACAGGTTTGAAGTCTGACGACGTTAGCTTGGGAATCCCTCCGGCTTGGCCTGGGCAGGGATTGGACGCCATCGGTTATCTTCAGGACTCTTAGTCCAATTTGTATCTTATCCGTAGTCGGATACTCTTTCGTCTTCCGCTGTTATTTGGATCTTTGTATTGTATCAGTTGTATTCTTGACTCATTTGAGTCGTCTTGTATATATATCTCTTCTGTTGTTGTTGTGGATTATTCGTGAACTGTTATAATGGTATCAGAAATGCCAACCTAGGATCTGATATTATGTGGATTTGGGCGGGAACGCTGAAATCCCCATAGTACCCGATCCAGGGGCGTCACACATGTTTTACTTCTGAAAGTTTTTACAAAAAATTGATTATCAAAACTATTTTTGTGTGACTATTACTACTATTTTATATTATATAAGTTATTATCATGCCAGTAGTTGAAACTTGGTATTACCAAGCCCATAGCCACCATATGGTATTAATACCACCCAAAAGTATAAGTCCCTAAGTGGACACCCTAAAAATATGACTTTTTCAAAACAAAGGATTTATGGAAAAACCTGGTGGAAACGCGAAGCCTTATCCACAGGAGAATTATGAAGTGGTCATTTTTGGAAGAAAAGTGTTTTAAAAAATGACACATAACCAAGTCTTCGCCGGACAATCTTTATCGTACTGCCACTCTACCCCAACATGGGCACGGGGCTTAATTTGAAACTTGTTCTTGTTAGTGTGTGTTCTATCTCAATTTGCTATAAGGGACGGTATCCCTAACCGAAATGTCGCAAAGTTATGAAACGTGTGGCATACAATGTGAGGGATTAAGTTCTCCTCCGGCCGCAGCAGTTGGGTCTAATGTCATGGCGATGTGGGACATGATGCCGGGGAGGTTAAACTCAATTGAAGAGATAGTCATTTACTAGCTTGAACATAGTGGAAGGTTAGGATCAGTTATCTGATGTTCACATATTGTTGATACAGTCTGTGGTTGTTCACGGCGGATGTTCTGGATCTTGTGGATTGTGTACACCTCTGCAGAGTCAAACTATTCTGAATAGCCACAGCCTCGGATATGGAAAGTTGAATGGCCATGTATCTAGCATTGTGTCAATGTTTTCATAGAGGATTTTTGAAAAGGATTTTGAACTTATGAAGTACTGAAAAGGAGGAACTTTGTACCAGTAAGGTACGGATGAAGAAAAGCTGGAAGTTGTTTTACAAGAAGTTTTGCAAAGAAAAACTTTCTTTTCTAAAAACAAAGTTTTACAAAAAACTCTTGGACATTCAATATCTACAAGAGAAAGAAAACTATATTATTTTCTTTTAAAGTATCTTCTTCAACAAATATACAGAGATTTTCAAATCAACTATAATGTGTCCTTCATATATCATGGGCAGTGAACCCTATGTATAGCCTACCCACTCCACCATATAAGCATACTTGCATTCTATAAGCTTCATAAAGGATGTCTTGAGGAGTAAATTCAAATGTACTCATATTGGTTTTTTCCCTCGTATCTACTTGCCATACTTCAAGGAGGAGTCTCAGGAGGAGATCTACGAGGAGTATTGCATTGATGGCCTTGCGAACTAGGATCGTCTCCCGGTCAGCAGCCTGTAGGTTAAGGCGTGACTTGGGCTCTACTACGTTGTGTGTTGTTTGTCTTCCGCTGTGTGTGTTGAGTGCCTGCCCTGCGTGGCAGTGGTGTTAGACTTGGTCATGTGACCATTTCTCTTTTGTAAGACCTTTATGTAATCGTGTAATGGTTGTTGTACCTGTATGCCAACCTTATATGTTGTTCACGACTGGTGTGATCTGGGATCGTGAATGTATGCATATCGGAGGTCCTTGAACAGTGGTTCAGTGGGACCTTACGAACATGATTGAGTAAATCAACATATAGTTCGATGAATCACAACAACTCAAATGCTTGCTTAAGACATAAAGAAGTGGGTTTACTAACTCAACATAAATGTAAAAGATAGGCTCTTCGCAGAAGGAAGCATGGATCACTCATGTGCTAGAGCTTTTATTTTGTAAAACAGAGGTATAAAATGGTTGAAACTCCCCCAACCTTTCTTACACAAACCATGGCTAACCGAATCCTTGTGTGCCTGCCAACAATCACAAACCATGGAGGAGTGTCTAATTTTGAGAGGTGTATGTTTATGTCAATGAATGGAAAATATAAAATACAGTACGTCACAAGCCAACTAGACTTCACAAGAGTGGCTCCCATAGAAGGACGCAACTGGTACAGAAGATCATCCCTCTTTCTCTTTTGTTTACAGAATTATGCTTTGACAGATAAATCAAAAATAGTGAAGAGAATTTGTATTATTATTTGGGGCTGGGAACCCCGATGCCATGTCTTCTAGCATTTGGATAAGCGGATGAAACCACTAGTCCAGGGTGTGAAATCCAATCAACAAGTGAGATAAAGATTCTCTATTTGCATCCTCATGAGCTAAAACAGGGGCACAAAACAGGTGTAATTTTGAAGGTTTAAAGGTAGCACACAAGCAATTTACTTGGAGTGGCGGTGAAATACCACATATAGGTAGGTACGGTGGACGCAAATGGAAAGGTTTTGGGCTCAAGGTTTGGATGCACGAGCAGCACTCCCTCTCAGTACATGTTTTTGGCTAGCAAGGTTGGGTAGCAAGCATAAGAATTGAAGTAAAACAAACAAAACCATATATGATAAAGCCAATCATGCAATCTTCCTTGAAGGTGCAAACAAACTTATTTGAGAATACTAAGCTTATGACCTAATTAAGAAAGAAAGATCATGGAATAATATATCAACATGCAACTAGCAGCAAAGCTTATACGTTTAAACTTGTTGTCATACTCTCAGTTCTGATTTTGCACATCATAGAGTTGTGCTTGCAATTTGTTGGTGGTCTCGGTGAGTGAGAAGATCTCCTCCCAAAGCTTCAAAGTCTCCTTCTTTTACTCAGCGATCTATTCTATCTTTATCCTGTGGATGATCTCAACTTCACGCTCCGCCATCTTCTTGTACCTAAAGACTTCTTGCTCCAACTCTTCCATCCTAGCTTCCAGACTGTCTTCTCCTTTAGGGCCCCGAACATCTTCAATCCGCACCTCCCCGTCCTTGAGCAGAAACTCTTTGGGATGCATCTTCAACTCGTTCATGTACGGGTTGATGATGTTCTCAAAGAAACTGTCTTTTTGGGAGATCCGGGAGAGGACATTGTGGCTTTAGATCGAAAGATGTAACCTGGCAGAAACATCTCGAAACAGAAACACGACGATAAAACGATATACGAACCTCGGGGGTCCGGGGGGTTATATAGCAAAAATATGCGTAACGAAGGGAAAGTCCAGGAAGAAAACGAGTCGGAGAGGGGCTCTGGGGCGCCCACACCATAGGGTGGCACGACCAGGGGTGGGCCCGCGCCCCCAGGTGGTATGGTGCCTCCGGGCACCTTCTCTAACTCCTATTCGGCTCAGTATTTTTAATATTTTCCAAAAACCAATAAATTATAACTCGGAAGGTGATACACGAAATTTTTATAACAAAACTGTTACCTATTCGAAAACAGACTCTGCAGATTCTGGAATCTTTCCTCCAATGAACTTCTCCGGAGACATTACTTGAATAACATCAACATCTTCATCATAGGGATCCCCAGAAATATAATGTTTGAGTCTTTGCCCATTTACCCCTTGTGTAGTGTTATCTTTAAGGTAAGCAATTTTGATTGCACCCGAACGATACACTTCTTCAACGATACCCATCTGGAGAGTAATTTTCCTGCAAAAATCTGAGACGAGACCGATACAATAGAACTTTCTCACCAACATGAAGCTCTCTTTTAAGGATTCTTTTATCATGCCATTGTTTAACTTTCTCTTTAAAGAGCTTAGCATTTTCATAAGCTTCACATCTACATTCATCTAGATGATTTAAATCAAGCATTCTTTTCTTGTTAGAAAGTTTAAAATCTTTGTTAAGTTCTTTCACTGCCCAATAAGCTTTGTGTTCTAATTCTAAAGGCAAGTGACAAGCTTTTCCATAAACCATTTTACAGGGAGACATACCCAAAAGATTTTTGTAAGCAGTTCTATATGCCCATAAAGCATCATTCAACTTATCATACCAATTCTTCCTAGATTTATTAACAGTCTTTTGCAAGATAGATTTAGTTTCTCTATTTCATAATTCTACTTGCCCGCTGGTTTGAGGATGATAAGCTGAGGCAATTCTACGATTAACATCATATTTAGCAAGGCTTTTTCTAAAACCACCATGAATAAAATGTGAACCTCCACCAGTCATAAGATATCTAGGCACACCAAACCTAGGGAAAATAACATATTTAAGCATTTTCAAATAGGTCTCACCATCAACACTTTTTTGTAGATATAGCTTCTACCCACTTAGTAACATAATCAACAGCAACAAGAATGTGAGTGCACCATTGGAAGGAGGAAAAGGACCCATAAAGTCAAATCCCCAACAATCAAAAGGTTCAATAACAAGAGAATAACTCATAGGCATTTCATTACGCCTAGAAATATTTCCTACTCTTTGACATTCATCACAAGGTAAAATAAATTTACGTGCATCTTTAAACAGAGTAGGCCAATAGAAACCTAATTGTAGAACCTTCTGTGCGGTTCTATCTCCAGCGTGATGTCCTCCATAAACACTACCATGGAACATCTTCAATATTTCACGTTGTTCATGATCTGGAACACATCTTCTCATAATACCATCTACTCCTTCTTTATATAAATGTGGGTCATCCAAAAAATAATGCCTCAAATCATAGAAGAATTTTCTTATTTGTTGAGCTGTAAATGTTGGAGGAAAATACTTTGAAACAATAAAGTTAGCATAATCAACATACCATGGACTATCTTGGGATTTTACCTTTATTGCAGCCAACTCTTCATTTGGAAAACTATCATTAACAAGAATAGGGTCAAAAGTAATGTTTTCCAATCTAGACAAGTTATCAGCAACAGGATTTTCAGCACCATTCCTATCCACAATATGCAAATCAAACTCTTGTAAAAGTAACACCCATCTAATAAACCTAAGCTTAGCATCTTTCTTTTCCATAAGGTATCTAATGGCAGCTTGATCAGTATGAATAGTAACCTTTGAATCAACAATATAAGACCTAAACTTATCAAATGCAAAAACTACAGCTAAGAACTCTTTTTTAGTAGTAGCATAATTCTTTTGAGCACCATCAAGAGTTTTACTAGCATAATGAATAACATTCAACTTCTTATCTACGTGTTGTCTAAGAACAACACCTACAACAAAATCACTAGCATCACACATAATTTCAAAAGGTAAATTCCAATCAGATGGTTGAACAATAGGAGCAGTAGGTAAAGCCTTTAAAGTTTCAAAAGCTTCCTTAGAATCATCATCAAAAACAAATTGTACATATTTTTGAAGAAGATTAGTAAGAGGTTTGATATTTTAGAGAAATCTTTAATAAAACTCCTATCAAAACCAACATGATCAAGAACACTATGAATACCTTTAACATCCCTAGGACAGGTGATACGTCTCCAACGTATCTATAATTTCTGATGTTCCATGTTGATATTATGCCAATTGCTACATGTTTTCCCTTCTTTGTAGCATTTTTATACGTTTTCTCGGACTAACCTATTGACAAGATGCCAAGTGCCAGTTCCATGTTTTCTGCTGTTTTTTATTTCAGAAAAGTTGTTCTGGAAATATTCTCGGAATTGGACCCCACGAATCCCGAAGTTCCTATTTTCCCCGGAAGCATCCAGAAGTCCCGAAGAGCCCCGGAGGGGGGCCACAGGTTGCCACACCATAGGGTGGCGCGGGTCCCCTGGCCGCACCACCTGGTGGTGTGGGCCCCCTGGCCACCCCCCGGCATCGCCCTTTCGCCTATTTATACTCCCCCGACGGAAAACCCTAAGGGAATCGACCTTTTCCACAAAATACATCTGTAGCTCCGCCCCCGACAAGTTTCAGGGGACATATCTCTGTTCTGGCACCCTGCCGGGACGAGGAAGTGCCCCCGGAAGCCATCTCCATCGACTCCACCGCCATCTCCATCGCCGTTTCTGTCTCCTATGATGAGGAGGGAGTAGTTCTCCCCCGAGGCTGAGGGCTCTACCGGTAGCTATGTGGTTCATCTTTCTCTCCCATGGTGTGATCTATATGTGATCATGAGCTTTGTAATCTGGTTGAATAAGTATATGTTACTCTTCATCTTGTGCTCCTCTAGTGTTTTATTAATATATGAACTTTGGAGTCACCTTGTCCCGCGGTTTGAAGGTGACAGTGTGCACATCATGTGTGTCTCCTCTATGAATTGTGGTGTTTGTCTAGTACCTTCTAGGGCGCTCATAGTGACAGCGTGGGGTTAACTAGACATGGGAATGCTTACTTTAAGGAATGCTTTTTGCAGCCCTACGCAATGATTAGTGTTCGTTATACAACCGGAGAGGGTTAAGAGTAGCATAGGTGAAGAGAAGATATTTAGTTATTCAATTATGGGATCATTGTTGAGAGTGTCCACTAGTGAAAGTAGAATCCGTAGGCCTTGTTTCCAAGCATTGAAACACCGTTTTACGCCTGTTTTGCTACATGTTTGCTTGATGCCATATTTATTTCAGATTGCTAGTATTACTTATAACCATCCATATTACTCGCATTTCACTATCTCTTCGCCGAACTAGTGCACCTATATACCTGACAAGTATATTGGGTGTGTTGGGGACACAAGAGACTTCTTGTATCTTCATTGCAGGGTTGCTTGAGAGGGATATCTTTGACCTCTACCTCCCTGAGTTCGATAAACCTTGGGTGATCCACTTAAGGGAAACTTGCTGCTATTCTACACACCTCTGCACTTGGAGGCCCAACACTGTCTACAAGAATAAAAGCGTGCGTAGACATCAAGCTCTTTTCTGGCGCCGTTGCCGGGGAGGTAAGGTAAAAAGGCTCTCACATCCTCGGGTGTGAGTGCTCGAAGTTATTTCCTTTAGATTCTGCAATTATATCTTTTTTTAATTATTTTCACTAGTTAGGCTTATTTTTACTTGTTACTTGTTTTTATCTTTATGCTTAAATGGAAAACAACAAAAATATGAGAGAGATTTATAATATTTATCTTGAATTAGGACATGATGCTTTTGAAGAGAAAATTAAAAAACCTATGGAAGTTTGTTTGCATAATAGTGATAACAATGTTATTAGCATTAATTCTTTGCACCCCATCATTCCTAATGCTAGGGAAAAGTCTAAGCTTGGGGAAGCTAGTTTTTACGATCTTTTTAGTTTTCCAGCTTTAGAGGAGAAAATTTGCTCTAATGATACTTTATCTCCCATATGTGATAAACCTAATGGTGCTTGTGATATTTTAAATCCTCCTACTGAAAGAATTCCTTTTAAAATACCCAAGAAAATTGTTGAACTTGTCATGGATAACCGTTATTTTGGAGATGGAACTGTCCATCCTAGTGATCATTTACACTTTATGCATGAATTATGCGAGTTATTCAAGTGTGCAGGTATCTCAACGGATCAAGTTAAGAGGAGGCTATTCCCTTTGTCACTTAAGGATAAAGCAAGGGAGTGGTATGAACTACTAGATGATCCTCATCATTTGGAGTGGAAGGAACTTGGATCTCTCTTTTACTCTCAATTTTATCCTTCTCATGAAATATATTTAGATAGGAATTATATTTATAATTTTTGGCCTCATGATGGAGAAAGCATTTCCCAAGCTTGGGGAAGACTGAAAACATTAATACTCAAATGTCCCAACCATGAGCTTCCTGAGGAAATAATTGTTACTAATTTTTATGTAAGGCTTTCAGGACATTGGAAGGATTATCTAGATGCCTATTCAGAGGGTTCTTTTTGTAGTAAGAATGTTGAAGCTAAGTGGGATCTTCTTGAGAGAATTAGAATCAATAGTGAAGATTGGAATAACAACAAAGGTAAAGAATCAGGTATAAACTATGAGTATGATTGCATTAAGACTTTTGCTGAAACTGCTGATTTTCATGAGCTTAATACTAAATGTGGTCTTGATCCTCAAATATCTGTTGGTTGGTATAGATCCTTTGCTTCTTATATTAACCTTCCTAAAAATGGGGACATATATCATGAACCTTTTAAAGACACTTGCATGAAAAATGAAATTGTTATTGATGATTGCAATAAACATGCTCAAACTTCTGAAAGTACTATTTCCTATAAGCATGTTAATTTATGTGGAGTACTTAGACCTTGTGAAAAGAATCAAATTGAAGAAGAATATTGTATCCATCATAGGAATGAAAAACTAGAATGTGGGATAGGGCTCTAAATGATCTTGGTGAAAAAGTTTGTGCCATCTATCCTTTTATTTGTGAACTTTGCTGTAAAGTGGGTCATTTTAGTTTTCAATTCTCAAGCCATGATAGTAGCCTTTCGAATCCTATGAGTACTGCAAGTTTGTATTGTGATAACATGATCACCCCTAATGAGCATGATGAACTTACATTATTTTTGGGGTGTGAAGAGTTATTAAGAAAAACTTCTTTGATTGATATGAGTGCTTTTGATATGAATAGTGTCTTGCATGAATGCCATCTTTATTGTGTTGAAAATTGCCATGCAAATACTTACATACAAAATATTCTAAAAGAGGACACTTTACCAAAATATGACAGGACTAATATGAGTTTTGTTCTTATTAATGAGGAGGAGGATTCCTCCAAAGTTCTTTCTATTGTTTCTGACAGTAAACAAGGGTATGCGGAGAAGATCCTTTTAAACCTCTCCCTCCCAAAGAGGGGAAGAAGAAGAAGAAGAAAAACAGGAGTAAAAGGAGAGAGGTAACGGTATCTCTCCCTAAGCATGTTGCTCATATTACAGCTTTTGCTGATGAGTCTGAACTAGATGATTTTCCTATGCCTGTTATTTATGAAAGTGATCATGATTGGGAGAAACACACTACTTTTGATATTGAAAATCTTTTTGGTACCAATTCTGAAAACTATGATATTAATAATTATTGTACTATTAGTACTATCTATGCTCCTTCCAGTGATAATATAGAAAGCTCTAAACTTGTGGATGATGTGTTTGAAAATCCCTTTGCTATTAATGATTATATGCTTGATGCATCTCCTCCTAGTAAAAATGATGATATGTTTACAAATGAACGCCTTTTGGAAGAAAAATATTGTATTGCTTGTGATGATACTATGCCTCCAATTTATGATGATTACAATGATGAAAATGATATTTTCAGTCCACCTACTATTCAGGAGAAAATTAATCATGACTTCAATATGCCTCCAGTCTTTGATAATTATTATAAAGAAAGTTATAACATAGGCTATAATTACGATCATCATCATGAAACTTGCCATAATTATGGTGGGATTACCCAAAACCATCTCTTTAATATGCAACTTGTCTATCATGTTCGAGTTCTTTATGATAATCCTACTCCCGTTGTTGTTAATAAGAATGACTATGTTTATGTGGAGAGTATTAATTCTTTTATGCATGTAGCTCATGATAAGAATGTTTTATGTGATAGCTATAATGTTAATTTTATTCATGATGATACGGAAAGTTATTATGAGAGAGGGAAACATGGTTTTATGCATCTCAAAAATATTAACTTTCCCCTCTTTATGCTGAATTTTTTTAAGTTGCACTTGTTTTGCTTTCCTATGCTAGCCACTTTGTGCTTTATTGACTTGTTCTTCTACAAGATTATTTTTCATAGGAAGTGGGTTAGACTTAAATTTGTTTTACATTTGCTTCTTTGATGCTCTCTTTTTCTTCAATTCATATTTCTCATGTGAGCATCTTGTCAAATTATCATGCCTAGCTAAAAGACTTTAAAGAAAAGCACTTCTTGGGAGATAACCCATATTTTTATTTTTGCATCGTTTTTCTCTGTTTTATTTGATTCAAGGGGTTGTATAATTCTATACCAATTCCTTTGTATCTTTATTTTCATGTATTAGTTGAGCCAAGTAAAGCCTCTAGTGGAAAGTTGAGACTATATTTCGGATTTCTGCGCAGTAAACAGATTAATACTGTCCACTGTTAAAATCGTATAAAATCACAGAAAATTCAAAATGACCTGAGTTTTTTTGCGCATAATCCTAGTATATATACGCAACGTTTCTTAGTTGAACACTTTTTGATGTGAGCAACAAAAGATTTTCGAAAAAAATCATCTTTACCTAATGTCCTGTTTTGACAGATTTCTGCCAATAATTGCATTTGCATCTTAATCTCCTTCTTTTGGTGTTCTTTTGAGAAAAATAGTTTTAAAAGAAGTTGTGGCAGTAGCTAATGTGTTTATGAGTGTTAGGCCTGTGTTTAAACTGAACCATGTGAATTTATTATTTTGATTTGCACTAACGTTGCTAATGAAGATTGTGAGAAGTTCGGTGTGAAGGAAGTTTTCAAAGGTCAAGAGAAGAGGATGATATGATGTGATCAAGAAGAGTGAAAAGGCTAAGCTTGGGGATGCCCCGGTGGTACACCCCAGAAAACTCTAAGCAGACTCAAGCATCTAAGCTTGGCGATGCCCAAGGCATCCCCTTCTTCATCGACAAATTATCAGGTCACTTCTAGTGAAACTATATTTTTATTCGGTCACATCTTATGTGCTTTACTTGGAGCGTCTTTTATTTTTGCTTTCAGTTTGTTTAGTTGTATTTTCTGTATTTTATGATTTGATATTATCATACTTTTGTGGGAGAGAGACACGCTCTGTTTGCATTGCTTAAAACACTCTAGTTTTCATTCTTATTGTTTTGTGAGTGTTTACTTTTTGCTAGTACTGCGTTTAGCCTTTGTTTTCATGCATCTATTATTAAGAGTTGTTAGCTTTTGTGGTTAGGTGGTTCTCATACGTGTGTTTGCTTGGAAATAGGAATGCTATTGTGATAGTTGGTATAGTGGAAAAGATTGCATGGTCTTGTAGATCACTAAACTGCTTCACTTGAATAATTGCTGCTGTTTTGAGATATTAATTTGCTTAATAGATAAACGGGAAGGACTAGTAAGTAGAAATTTTTAATGGTTGGTCTAAGAAACTTTAAGTTGTGCCACACTTAAATTACCATCTGATGGAAACAATGGTATATGATTGCTACGAGTGATACATTTCCGATCGGCCTTTTGTTACGCGCTACGGTCGGGGTAGCTAACAGTGACTTGTCACTGCCACAGACCCTCTTGGAGTGATTTGCATTGTGCCCTATAAGATGATTTGCTTGATGTAATCTTTTAACTCGTGAGTCTATGTTGAGGTTCCTGGCACTTCCACCATCCATATTTGCTAGCCTCTTTCGTACTGTGCATTTCCCTTTCTCACATTGAGAGTTGGTGCAAACTTCGGCAATGCATCCAAATCCCATGGGAGGACTTTCTTCTCCTACACATAAGCCCATATATTCTTCCTCAAAACAGCCATCATACCTATCCATCATGGCCTTTCCATAGCCATTCCGAGATATATTGCTGCACAACATCCACCTCCATTATGTTACTTGATGATGAGCTTCAAGGTTATTTATGCATACTGCTACACTGGCAGGAGCATGCAGTTAAAGACATCAGAGATATTTCTTTATGAGTTATGAGTACTGAAAGTGTGATAATTCATTGTAATATAGGATGTTGCCCCTACCGGTGAGTATATATAAAAAAATGAAAAAAGCCCAAAAAGAAAAAAAAATGGCCAAAGAGAGAATAAAGAGAGGGGGGCTCATCACTATCCTTTATACCACACTTGTGCTTCATGTTTAGCACCAATGCTTCATTTTGGAGAAAGTTTTCATATTATCATTCATTCATAACTATGTGGGGAACTTTACATTATAGAACTTTGCTTGTATATTCCAATGATGAGCCTCCTCAAATGAGCTCTAGGTCTTTGTGAGCAAGCAAGTTGAATGCACCCCCACTAGTTCCATTGGAGAGCTTTCATACACTTATAACTCTATGTGCATCCGTTTTGTGCAATCCCTACTCCTTGCATAGCTTCGGTTGTAAGACTTTCTCTTGTCTAATGACCACTTTCATCATTGTGAGCCTTTCTTCCATTGACCTTCCAACACCCCATAATGCTCTCTTAGCCATAACATCCCGGTGCCAGGGACCAACGCAGAACACTTGCTTGTTTTTAGTGCGCAAATAATTGAAGATTCAAGCATTGCATCGTGTGGAAATCTTGACTTGATCCTAACAGGGGATGTGAAGATCGTTTGACGTGCATGATATTGTTGTTCTTGAAAGCTTAAATCATCTCTAATAAACTTTGCACGGTTGATAGTCTTTTAGTATTGATTCATTAAAAGTATTAATTCTTTCTTCTTTGTTTATGCATTACTTATTGTTATCAAATATAGATCACAGCTTTAGTTCATTTGATCCTAGTTTACATGCTCTGCTTTACATATTATGATCAAGATTGTGTGGTAGCATGTCACCTCAGAAATTATTTTGTTTTATCGTTTACCTACTCGAGGACGAGTAGGAACTAAGCTTGGGGATGCTTGATACGTCTCCAAAGTATCTATAGATTCTAATGTTCCATGTTGATATTATGCAAATTTCTACATGTTTTCTCCCTTCTTTATAGCATTTTTACATGTTTTCCGGTCTAACCTATTGACAATATGCCAAGTGCCAGTTCCCTGTTTTCTGTTGTTTTTTATTTCAGAAAATTTGTTCTGGAAATATTGTTGGAATTGGACCCCACGAATCTCGAAGTTCCTATTTTCCCCGGAAGCATCCAGAAGTCCCGAAGAGCCCCGGAGGGGGGCCACAGGTGTCCACACCATAGGGTGGCGCGGGTCCCCCTGGCCGCGCCACCTGGCGGTGTCGGCCCCCTGGCCACCCCCGGCATCGCCCTTTCTCCTATTTATACTCCCCCGAGGGAAAACCCTGAGGGAATCGACCTTTTCCACAAAATACATCTGTAGCTCCGCCGCCGCCGCCAACAAGTTTCGTGGGACAGATCTCTATTCTGGCACCCTGTCGGGACAGGAAAGTGCCCCCAAAAGCCGTCTCCATCGACTCCACCGCCATCTCCATCGTCGTTGATGTTTCCTATGATGAGGAGGGAGTAGTTCTCCCCCGAGGATGAGGGCTCTAACGGTAGCTATGTGGTTCATCTCTCTCTCCCATGGTGTGATCTATATGTGATCGTGAGCTTTGTAATCTAGTTGAATAAGTAGATGTTACTCTTCATCTTGTGCTACTCAAGTGTTTTATTAATATGAACTTTGGAGTCACCTTGTCCCGCAGTGTGAAGGTGACGGTGTGCACATTGTGTGTGTCTCCTCTGTGAATTGTGGTGTGTGTCTGGTACCTTCTATGGTGCTCATAGTGACAGCGTGGGGTTAACTAGACATGGGAATGCTTACTTTAAGGAATGCTTTGTGCAGCCCTACGCAATGATTAGTGTTTGTTATCCAACCGGAGAGGGTTAAGAGTAGCATAGTGAAGAGAAGATATTTAGTTATTCAATTATGTGATCATTGTTGAGAGTGTCCACTAGTGAAAGTAGGATCCCTAGGCCTTGTTTCCAAGCATAGAAACACCGTTTTCCGCCTGTACTGCTTCATGTTTGCTTGCTGCCATATTTATTTCAGATTGATATTATTACTTGTAACCATCCGTATTACTCGCATTTCACTATCTCTTCGCCGAACTAGTGCACCTATATACCTAACAAGTATATTGGGTGTGTTGGAGACACAAGAGACTTCTTGTATCTTAATTGCAGGGTTTCTTGAGAGGGATATCTTTGACCTCTACCTCCCTTAGTTCGATAAACCTTGGGTGATCCACTTAAAGGAAACTTGTTGCTGTTCTACAAACCTCTCCACTTGGAGGCCCAACACTGTCTACAAGAATAGAAGCGTGTGTACACATCAATAGGGCATTTTCTCTATTGCTTCCACTTTAGCTCTGTCAACTTCAATACCTCTTTCAGAAATTTTATGTCCAATAACAATTCCTTTATTAACCATAAAGTGGCATTTCTTTCAATTAAGAACAGGATTAGTTTCCTCACATCTCAGCAAAACTTTATCAAGGTTGTGCAAACAATTATCAAAAGAAGTTCCATAGACTGGAAAATCATCCATGAATACTTCCACAATCTCTTCACAAAAACCATGAAAACTAGCATACATGCATCTTTGAAACGTAGCAGGAGCATTACACAAACCAAAAGGCATACTTCTATAAGGATAAGTACCATAAGGACAAGTGAAGGTTTTTTTCTCTTGATCTTGCTTCCTAACAGCAATTTGAGAAAACCCAGAATAACCATCAAGAAAGAAAAAAAGAGTTTTCTTAGACAACCTCTCTAACATTTGATCAATAAATGGTAAAGGATAATGATATTTCTTAGTAACTTTATTAACCTTTCTAAAATCAATACACATTCTATAACCAACTACTACTCTTTGTGGAATGAGCTCATTGTTTTCATTAGGCACAACAGTCATTCCTCCCTTCTTAGGGACACAATGCACATGGCTCACCTATCTACTATCAGCAATAGGAAAAAGAATACCAGCATCAAGAAGTTTTAATACCTCATTTCTTACCACTTCCTTCATCTTAGGAATTAAACGGTGTTGATGTTCAACTATTGGCTTTGCATCAGGTTCAATATTAATAGCATGCTGACATATAGTATAAGAAATTCCCTTCAAATCATCCAGAGTATATCCAATAGCTCCACGGTGTTTCTTTAGAATTCCCAATAATCTTTCCTTTTGTTCACCTGAAAGTTTAGCACTAATAATAACATGATATATTTTATTATCATTAATATAAGCATATTTAAGATCACCAGGCAAAGTTTTTTAATCAAAAACAGGATCCTCCTTGGGTGGTAATGTGGTACCCAAGTCTTTTACAGGTAAATTATGTTTCAGTATCACCGGTTGATGAAGAACAATATCGTCAATCTCATTTCTCTCTTCCATAAAGACTACACTCTCATGGTCCTCTATATATTGCTGCAAAGCATTTTTAGAAGCAAGAGAAATAGAAGCAAGTTGTTCAACTTTAATATTTTCATCAGGCAATTTAGATTCATAAGGTGCTCTAGAAAATTTAGAGAAATTGAACTCATAAGATTTTCCATCAAATTTAGTCAAAATCTTTTCTCTTTTACAATATATAATAGCACGACAAGTGTTCAAGAAAGGTCTACCAAAAATAATAGGACAAGTCTTACTAGCAACCTTACCAAGTACTAGAAAATCAGTGGGATATTTAGTCTTACCACATAAAACTTCCACATCTCTAACAATACCAATCGGGAAAACAGTTTCTCTATTAGCAAGCTTAATAACCACATCAATATCTTCAAGCTCACAAGAACCAATTTCATGCATAATTTCTCTATAAAGCTCATAAGGTGTACCACTATAACTAGCGCCAATATCACACAAACCATAATAGCAATGATCACCAATCTTAACAGAAAGCTCATGAACACTAGTTTTCTTAGGTCTATGAGGATGGGAAACAATATTAGAAGCATCCTCACAGATGACAATGTGTTCATCCTCCATATTTCCACAAACAAGATCTTTTACTATTGCTACAGCAGGTTCAACAGTTATTTGTTCATCAGGTTCAATAGATTTCTTATTACTCTTATTAACCACACTAGCCACCATAGAGTGTTCTTTCACCTTAGCAGGGAAAGGCATTTTTCCAACATAGGGCTCACGAACCCCCTTAGTTTTTAGGGTTACGGGGCATATGTAGTCGAAAGGGGAGCCCGAGGGGGTGCCTAGGGCCACCACACCACCCGTAGGCGCGTCCTAGGGGGCCCCCAAGCATGGTGTGGGCCCCTCCTTTCCCCCCTCTGGCTCTTCTTCTGGATCAAGGGGTCTTCGGGTAAAATAAGGACTTCAGGATTTCCGGGAAATTTCCCGAAAGTTGATTTTTCTGCACAAAACAAGACACCGAGGTAATTCTGCTAAAAACAGTGTTAGTCAGTGTTAGTTGTATCCAAAACTCACAAGTTTAGAGGCAAACAATAGCAAAAGTGTTCAGAAAAAGGAGATACGTTTTGGACGTATCAGAAGGCCTTCTCTTCTTCTCCTCCCTTTTTAACGGGTCACGGGCTACGTCAATGACAATGTAAATCCTCTGCTCGAATACTCCTCCTCTCTGCCCCCTTCAATCCCTCTACTATTTATCTGTGTTATGTCCTTGGGATTTCCTAGGGGTTTGAGCAAGGGAAGAAGACCATGTGGGCCATCGACGATATCCCCCGAGTAAATAAGTTCTGCTCCCGGCCCCACTCCGGCCAGGTGCAGTCTCGTTGGACGGCCAGAGTTTATGTGGGTAAGTCCACATATTTTGTAACTAGTTTAAAAAAATTAAATTAAATGAAAAAATTGCCGAAAATCAAAATAAGTTTGGATGGTATCATATTTACTTCATGTATGCTTCAGTTTAATAATAAAAGTAAAGAAACCGTCTGAGGGGTCGCCTTTTCAAGGGTGTTCTTTTTTTGACGGGTAAAACCGTCTCTTCTAGCAGTCTCTAATGCACAGTATTCTACTAGTGGGGATTCTAAAGTTTGGTATGATAATTTGCCTTATGGTTGCATTAAGACTCCTTAATGCTTGACTCGTGTCTTTTGCGAGAAATATTTTCCTGCTCATATGCAACATGGTGCTTTATAAAAGATTTTTAACTTCAAACAATTAGAGGATGAGAGACTTCCTAAAGCTTGGGGGAAGTTTTTTGCTACCCTCAAGGGTAGGCCTAATCATAGTATACCGAATAATGATCTTCTTCATACATTTTATAATGGACTAACCACCGAATCCAGGACATACCTAGATAGTTGTGCTGGTTGTATTTTCAGGGAAAGAACTATAGACGAATCTGAAGACTTATTGGGTAATATAGCCAAGAAACATAATGATTAGGATATTCCTGAACCTACACCCATTGCCTACACCCAAGAAGAGAGGAGTTCTTTTCCTCAATCATGAATACATGCAATAATCTCTATTAAAGAGAAGGGTATTAAATCAAAAGATGTGAAGAATCTACCTCCAGTTGAAACACTATGTGAGACTACCACTCACCCTCCTATGGTAGAGGTACATTATCTTTATAAATTTAATGCTAGTGATATTCCTTATGATAAACCTTATGAATAATGCCTAGATGAATTTGATGATTTCGTTATTATAAAAACCCATTTTAATGCCCAAGTGCAAAATCAATTGAATGAAAATTCTCCTTGTATCAAAAATTTGCATGCTAATTTAGGAAGAAATGTTAATGATGTTAAATGTTTTGTTAAACACTTTGAAATGATTCAGACTCAATTGGATCAACTTACTAAAGTGCAAATGATTTATCTGGTGAAATGTCTGGTCAAATTAATGAACAACCTTGCAGTGTTAAAACTAGAGGAGGTACTTTCACTTAGGATCCTCTTTATCCTAAGGGACGCCAAAAAAGGCTTGACAAATATTCTCAAATGCTACATGAAAATGTTGTTAGCTCTCCTAAAAAGAAAAAGAAGAAGAAACATAAAAAAATTTAGAGAGGCTAATGATAATAGTAATGATGCTAATAAAGATCCTATTAATATATCTATTTCTGATGCGGAAACTAAAAGTGGTAATGAGCACGATAATGATAATGATAATCATGATGCTCCCAATAAGGAAGAAAGTGAAGTAGAACCTGAAAACCCTACTAGAAACAAAAAGTATGATAAATATATTTTACTGCTCGGAAGCGTGGTAAAGAAAAAGAACCTTGGATACTAAAACCTATACCTTTTCCTAGTAAGTCTCTCAAAGGTAAGAAAGAAGAACATTATAATAAATTTTGTGAGTGGATGAAACCTCTCTTCTTGCAAATTCGTTTCACTGATGCTATTAAGTTGCCTCTTTATTCCAAGTATACGAAAGATATTGTTACTAATAAGAGGAAAATTTCTAATGAGGAAATTTCAACTATGCTTGTTAATTATTCTTTCAACGCTAAAATTCCTAAGAAGCTAGGAGACCTAGGTATTCGTACCATTCCTTGCTCTATCAAGAATAATTATGTGAGAACTCCTTTGTGTGATCTTGGTGCTGGAGTTAGTGTTATGCCTCTCTCTCTTTATAAGAGACTCTATTAGATAAATTAATTCCTACTGATATGTCTTTGCAAATGGTTGATAAATCTACTGCTAATCCTATTGGTATTTGTGAGGATGTCCATGTTTAAGTTGCTAATTGTTTAATATTAACTGACTTTGTTGTGTTGGAAATGATTGAGGATGAAAATATGCCTCTTATTCTTGGGAGACCAACGTCGGCATAATTTTTTTTATATCAATGGGGCATGTCTCGATTTAGGATACAAATACCGCAGCCGCTCTGATGCATCCCCTTCCACTCCTTCGCTTTCCCACCACCTCCGTCCGGCCTTCACCAAGTCTAGCTACTTGCCTCTGGCCTGATCTATGCTGCGCGTCTCCACCCGTGGCCGTGGTGGTCTCTTCGTGTATCTAGGTGGCCATGGGGGTTCCACCGCCCGCGGGCCGACGAGGACGGGAACTTCTACACTCCTTATATAAAAAGAGTAGGTGGTGCGACAACCATGTTGTTAGTGATTATATGTTATACTGCATCGCCGTAAGGAGCATCAATTACTACATGACCTAAGAAATGTGTACCTTTTTCTTTAGTGGGGTTGGGGGAGACGAAGTGTGCTCCGTATTATAATTCAGGTTTCGCCCGGGATCTAGCCCAGCAGCCCACCAAGGCCCAAGTAGGGCTGGAATTGAAACTCGAAACTCGAAAGTTAAATAAGTAGCTCGCAACTCGACTCTACTTTGCTCGAATTCATTGTCAAACGAGCCGAGCCGAGTTTCCATTTTCGACGTTAAACGAGTTCAACCTAAACGATCCGAGTTTACCGAGTCCTCGTTTAGCTCGGTAAAAAGAGTGGCTAATGATATTCTTATTTATTTGAACAAAATTCATTAAACATTATATTTATTTACAATAAATTATTCGATGGTGACATATTTTTATTGATTATTGTCACTATTTCATTATACATGCCTATAATAATTAAAAAAATGTATATTAAGAGATAGTATAACGCATCCAGCTAGGGCTGCTCACAACGATTTCACGTCTCTGGGCCTAATCTGCTCTCACTTGGGCCGCTGCTCTGCATATTTACCTACCTCTGCTACGGTTGATCAGGCCAAAAGTGCAAGCTTCCACTACAACTTTCAGTCGGGCCGAGGTTACGGGCTTCTGTTCCATATGGGCACAATACAGACATGCCGTCTCTCTCCATACTCGGTTCATCTTCCCCATATAGATTGATACTGTCAGCACGGCGGAAGGCCATGATGGCACTGCCGTTTCTTTGTGCAATTAATGGGCTACGAGGTGCACCTTCTCCATATTATTCTCTCACATTTCGGTTGTAGTCGATGACTATTTCTGGCCAATCCCTTGCAAGAATTTGATTTCTTCCTTACCTTACCTTGGTCCATAGGTGTTAATCCTGTTGTTTCTTTGGTGATTGTTCCAGCGATTATGGCGATGGCGACGGCGACGATGGGCGAGAGAGCGATGGCGGCGATGGCCACGGACGATGAGGCCGAAGCGGAGGCATTAGCCGATTGAGTCTACGGCTCGCCTTCTCCGGTAAGTTAGTCCACTGTATTTAGCGGTGTCGACGGTCTCTGTCTAGGGCCTCGCATATGAGGGGGAAAGGAACAAGAGAAGTTGATGCTGCACAATCATGGAGTGCTGGTCCAAATCTCGTAACAGCCCAGGAGGTTCATGCCATGCCTGGCGTTCTGCAGTCTAGGAGACAAAGCAACGCCTCCGTCACTTCCTGTGTCCTCAACTACTCAACGTGTGTGCTTCCTGAATTTGAAGGGATTCTTCTCAAATCCATTGAGCTCACTTTTTTTAGGGGACTGCATCTGAGACGTTATTCCTGGGATTTAGGCATTTTTTGCAATGAACACGATAATGCTCTTTCTCTTTATCCCAATTTATTTCGTCTCTCTTCTTGAATCACTTGTGTTATCTACACTTCTAAGATTTTATTATTGATGTATTGAACGTTCCTGTTGGTCGGATAATCTTCAGCGAGGATGGTGTGCCTGATTTGTTGTAGTGATGCGGGATGGACAATTGGACATCTTGGCCGGATGTTGTCGGAACACTTGGTATACTGTTTTTCTGCATTAGATTCTTTTATTTTGGACATCGGTCTTGGATGCTGAGCTCTCACGATTTGCTTGCTAGAATATCCCAGGTAATAAGGTTAAGTGGATCATTCAAATTTTCATGAATTAGCTTTATTGTTTCTTCCAAAATTTATGAACAGGTTATATGTGTTCATTTTTTTTTTGTTAAATTGCTCCTTCAAGAATACCCTTTGACACTTCAGCAAGTTCTATATCAGTTTCGTAAGTTCAGATTGTTTAACTAGCTATTTAATCAAATGCTCATGTACGCTAAAAGATTTATCTATCATGCAGTTTTTTCCTGTGCATTCCATGCCTCTCTACATTGAAAATTCTTGATTTGGCAACGAGATATGCCGAACAATCTAGAGACCATTAGTTTTAGACTGTTCAAGCCATTCGATGAGCTCTTTGTTGACACCAAGGTTGTGTTCTACTTGGAAATCTAAACTTCATCTATATGTACTCAGTTGTTGGTCACTCCAGTACATTTTTATTGCGGGAAGGCTAATCTTACACTTTGATGCTATCTGTTGCAGGATTTAATAGTTTGGATTTATAGAAGTTCATGGAAGCTGGCAGCACCCTGAAGGTTTATTTTTCATGGAAGTCTGACAACGATCGTTACCTCTTGATTATTTTCTAAATAATACCAAGGTAGCTACTAATCCAACTTCCTTTCCATAAACCTTGGTATTTACTTTTATCAGGTAATAACTGTTAGGAACGATGAACTACAGGTACAATATACTGATGCGAGCATTTCTATGTCAGTATAAAGATTAATTTCAGTTAGCTACACATCATGCTACATGACGTTCGATAGACCTGTCCGAATCTCAGTTGTCTAAGAATTATATGATTGGATTGGTTAAGCCTACTTCAAATCAGATGTCATTATAAAGTCATCCTTACAATTCCCTGGCACTTGATTAACTGAACTACTTCATCATTGTCATATTTGGAGTAAGTAAGTCCCATACTTTTTTGCTTTCCACTCTTAAATCACCTTTTGATTAAAATCCGTGCACTTGATAAAAACAAACTGTACACTTTTAAGACTATAAGAAAGAAAGGTTTGATTTGGCTAAAAATACACTCCTTACCGTATATAAATGGACATTTTTTTTTCTCTGAGTTAGTTGGATGTTTCATCGCTCTGGAATTCAGTTCTTCGACAGATAAGTTGTTTGATCAGCCCATTTAAATATCCTTGATGATGAACTAAACCAGGACGATGTTAAAATTGCTCTGGTTGTCACTGAATAATTTGTGGGGGGAAAGACTTACAAAATTTATGCATCACTTGTCCATTTCATATTAGATGTACAAAAAGACGAGTTGCGTCATAGGAAAATGACAATAAGCAGAGCAACATGATCTTTCCTCTTGTTATTGATACTGAATATGTGTTTAACATGGAGTATGAGATTGTATTGTTTCGTGAAATTAATTATTGGTATCTTTTTTTAAGATTATTGATGTTGGGTTTCATTCCTATATTAGTCATTTTGTTTTGCCCGGGAAATTTCATGTTTTTGCCGTGTAGTGAGATCCTATTTCTTGCATGCACATGACAAAAAAAAATACTGAAGACACCAACGCAAGGCATTATGCAGAAGAATAGTTAAAGCTTATTTACAAATGTTAGCTTGCTGCTATGTTTCATATTCGAATTTTATTTGCTACCAGAATATTTATGGCAGTAGTTCAGTGAATTTCTCCTAAGGTACTTCAGCGAATATTCATCACATGTAGTTTAATTGAGACATTGATATCAAGCACTTAGATTCATATATTTTTTTCTAACTGTACAAATTCTGACATATATTTTTACCAATGTTCTATGAAAAGGAAAAAAGGGACGGGCGCGGCAAAGCGCGCCACCATGGTCTAGTATGATGTATAACATTGACTTTTACCTGTTATAACTCCCGAGCTGTTCACGAGTTTATCGAGTTTTGATTCTAAACTTGTTTGTTGAACGAGTCGAATGGAGCTCGACTCGTTAGTTACCCAGTTTGAGCGTTCGCGAGTTTACCGAGACGAGCCGAATTTTGATTCTAAACTTGTTTGTCGAACGAGTCGAATGGAGCTCGACTCGTTAGTTACCGAGTTTGAGCGAGGTGAGCCGAGCTGGCTCGGCTTGAATTCCCTAAGCTAGACAAGGCAGGCTCGATTCGCAAAAACAAAGACAAGAAAGGCTCAACCCATCGGGATCCCAATCGCCTCCGCCGCCGCGCCGCCTGCTCTGTGCCCCCAGCGCAATCGAACCGGTGTCATTCGCTCCCAGCTCCACCGCCGGTCCACCTCATAGACATTGCCGTTACCAACTTACCCGTCTACCGGCCTCCGGGCTCCAACCGCCTCCGCCAGTGCTGCTCCGCTGAGGAACGCCACCGGTCGATTCCGGCAGCTCGCCGACTCGTTGCTACTGCTCCTCGATCGTCTTGGCCTGAACGAGGTGATTCCTAGATTTCCTATTTCTAGTTGTAATTCAGGGGACTTGATGTCAAATTCGGCACTATCATTTCATACGTGTGTAGTATTACAAATCCTATAGTTTTGTTAATGTTTTACCGGAGCACTTTGTTTGGTCGTTAGGCATCGAGTTCAAATTTCACGTGAGGGATTAGTTGAAGCTTTTATTTGTTGGCACGGGGTTTGCCCCGATCCTGAGGGAATAGCGCCGTTTTCGCACCAGCCGGCCCCCAGAAGCCCAAATAGCGTTGAAACGGCGCTAATTTGCGCCGCGGCACCCAGGCGAAACTCAGCCCGCTGGGTTCGGCTTGGGGGGGCGAAAAGGCGATGCAGCCCACGTGGGCCAGCATTGTCAGCGACGCGTGGGAAAACCGCGGGAACAGAAACCCCGCCCGTGATCTTCTTCTCGGCTCCCGCGTCGGTCAAAGGCTGCCGGCGTTTATGGCGTGGCGGCCGACCAGTGCATGCGCTCGTTCAAAGGCTGCCGGAGTAATGGCGTGGCGGGCGGCAGCGAGGGCACGCGGCGCAGTAAATGCCCGCCAGGATACAAAAGGCCCCTCGCCGCTCGCCGCTCTCGCCATTCTTCCTCCTCGCCGCTCTCCCCGTTCTTTCTCCTCGGCGCTCTCCCCGTTCTTTCCTCCTCGCCGTAGATGTCGAACTACGAGGATGCCGCCGCCGCCACCTCCGCAAGCACGAGGCATGGGAGCTGCAACGCCGCCACGACGCGGACCTCGCCGCCGAGGGCAACAATGGCCCTGTCGAGGGCCGCGCCAACACCATGGGCCGCAAACGGTGGTGGGGAGGCCAACACCGCACGCTCGAGTGGGTGCTGGACTACATCGACGCTGGAAACGAGCCCCGGCTACAGATGCCGCCCCGCCCGCACCCCTCGTGGGCACCGCGGCGGATGGGTGGATCGTCGTCGGCCTCCTCCTCCTCCTCTGGCGCGGCGTCGCTTTCTCTAACCCCTCCCCTTCTCAACTCCGGGCGCCCTTCCCCCGGCGCAGCGGCGGCGCCATGCGCATCGGCGAGCCGCGCCAGCGACCCGCCGCGAACTTCGAGCGCGTCGTGCGCCCGAAGACGGAGGTGGAGGAGGACGACGAGTGGCCCGACTTGAAGGCCGCGGAGGAGCTCTCGCGCAACACCCTCCAGCCGGTCCCCGACGACGTCGCCGACGACTGAAGCCTGCGCGACAACACCGAGGAGGAGCTGGAGCTCCAGCGCCATCTCCTCGCCGAGGCCGAGCAGCGGAAGGCGCAGCGCGAGCAGGAAGCTGCTGCCAATGCGGCCCGCCGCCGCGTCCCTCCCCCTCCACAGCCGAAGGAGGTGCCCTACGTCGTCCTCGACCCCGACAGCGAGGACGAAGCCGAGTTCCAGCGCGCCCTGGCGGCGAGCAAGTGGGGTGACGCCGGCGCAGGGCCGAGCAACCCGCATTGTCGCGATCTCGGCGCAGGCACGAGCAGGTGGGACACCGGCGGCTCGGACGACGACGACGACAGGGACGACTGCGACTACAGCCAGGCGATCGCGGCGAGACTTGGCCTGCAGTAGCCGTAGAGCTTTTATGTTTTTTTTAGTGTTTTTTAGTTAAATTTCTGTCGAATTGTATGAAACTGCGTCGAATCAATGAATTTGCGTCGAATCTACTTTTTCGAATTATTTTGGGCCGAGTGTTGGGCTGGGGGACGACTGGGAACCGTGCCCCTCAGGTTCCAGATTAGCGCCGTTTGGCGCCGCTGCGGCACCAAAACAGCGGCGTTTTGAGCCGGGCGGGCGACACGGCTGAAGATGTCGTTACGCCAAGTGTGCGTGCCTCCCCGACGTGAGCGGCCTGTTCGACGAGATGCTGTCTGGGTGCATGGACGAGTCTCGGCCTGTGCCTTGTATGGATATAGCCTGAAGATCAGGGCTCGACGCGGATTTGCCGGTATTGAACTCTATGGTCACCATGCTTGTCCGTGGTGGGCAGCCTGGTTGACGTTCGAGTAAGTATGCATGCAAGTCTGTAGTTTCTTGGAGTTCCTGCCTGAGCCTTCTTGACCTGATGAGTTCCTGCCTGCTATCTTGGAATCAATCAATTAAGTCAAATGAGAAGGAAGTTGAACTTTCACGTGAGGTGGCAGCTTGGGCGGGGTTCATGTTTTGTGCAGACTTCCCAACTGTCAGATGTAGACTGGGGAGCGATGAAAAAAGCCTTGCTCGATTCCCTTGAAAAGTTGGTGGAAGGACCCTGTGATACCGCTCGAGGCTACAAGGTGCAGATGAACATGTAAGAGCAAGTTTAATAACGCTATGTCAGCAGGCTATAAAGATTAAAATAGTATTTCTATGATGACATGAAAAAGAGAGAAGAGAAGAGAGAAGGGGCTTCTAAGCAGTTTATGAGGGTGGAAGGTGTGCCGTTTGTTAATAAAGTAACACATTTTTCTAGCTAACCATTGTACTTGTTGAATATATGGTTGACTATTGTTGAATATATGGTTGACTATAGATGACATGACAAATCCTTATAGTCAACAGTTAGCTATACTATTGAACTTGCTCTAAGCAAGCGGATGGGCAGGGGCACACAGCAGCAAAAGCTTGAAGATCATGACGAGCTGGTTTCTTCCTAAGTAGCTAGGCAGGCAGAGTCAAGGGACTCCATCTTCAAGGTTTGGGATCTGGGCAGGCCGTTTCCCGATAAGGATAACGACGATGATGAGCTCGAACTCGTCAAGCATATGGAGAAATATCTCCTCAAGGACAATCCCCAGGACCAGGAGGCTGCGTACCACCTCCCGGTGACGCTTTGAGCGAGGTCAACATCAGTGAACTCGTGTCGGGCCTGGGTGACTTGTCACTGCAACAAACCAGCGAGCCTCTACCATCTGATGCCAATGTTGTGGCGGGAAACCAGTGAGGATTTCTTCAGGTCTAGTTGATCCTATGACATTTTGACCATCTGACGGCGGGGTCGTCATGTCCGACAGTAATATCGCTTCCTTGAGATGCGTCTTCAGAGTTTCAGACCTAGGGCAGACCCGACGGACCCCCTAAATGGTCCGTTTTGGTCCTCCCGGGCTAATTTAGGTATAAACCAAACGGTCACCCCAAACAGACCAGGGGTAGGGTGTGTGTGGGGGGGGGGGATGATGTGGGAGGGGAGGACAGGCTGAGCTTCCCCCCGAACATGACCAAGTTCAGTCCATGTTTGATCCGCGGACGCGCGTTGTGTCCTCCCTGATTCACACGGCAGCCGCACGTCGCCTTCTCGTCTACCCTCTGGTCCTTTTTAGTGGAACCGCATCGATGCCAATGTGCGCATCCCCACTTTACTCCCCCTTCCCACTCCAGCATCGACCAAACCCTAACTCGTCGGGGCAAAACCCTAGCTCACCAAGGCCAATGGTGCAGAAGCAGCGGAAGCCTGGGCCGGCGCGCAACGACCACGAGGAGGGGCCGTCCAGCGACCGCAAACACGTCCGTGGTCACGGGACAAGCCGGTGCAATGGTCGGATGTCAAACTGACGGACCAGTGGCATCTGAGCCCCCGGCGAGTCCCCGTCCCCCCCTCCCTGTGCCCCTGTACGAATCTGCGCGGCGGGCGAAAATCGCGCGTCGGCACACCTTCCTCCCATTCGACATCCGCGCCGACCCAGGTTCATGGATGACAACCCCTACTTGCTGGAGCGACCGATGAGGGCATGGGGGAGGTGGGCATGGATGCGCCCCGGGAGCCGCAACCGAGAAGGCTCCCCTCCTGGCGCCCCTGGCGAAGGAGGAGGAGGCCGAGCAGCTCCGCCTCGTCATTGAGGAATCCGAGCTTCATGAGCTCACCCAGTGGGAGGAGTGATGCGCGTGTAACACACGTTCGTTGGGAGACCCCAAGAGGAAGGTATAAAGAGCACAGCAGTAAGTTTCCCTCAGAAAGAAACCAAGGTTGAATCAACCAGTAGGAGAAAAAATCACTTCCGAAGGTTGATGCAGCTGAGGTGGAAGGGTGCACTACCGGTTCAGAAGCAACGTGGAACCTACACAACACAATCAAATCAGTTTGCCCCCAACGAAGCAGTGAGGTTGTCAATCTCACCGGTTTTGCCGAACACAAAGAGGTTAAACATATCGTGTGGAAAATAATATTTGTTTGCAGTAGATGAAAGAGAACAGTGATGGCAGTAGTAAACCAGTAGCAGCAGTATGAAAATAGAGATTGCAATGGTCGTATTATCAGTATGAGGAAAATGGACATATCAAGAAACTGGGAGCGACAAATCAAGAGAGCAATAATGGTCATAACCATACATGGCGTCAAAAACATTATTAATCAAAGCATAAAGGGTATTACAAGTCAAAAACTAAATGATCATGGAGGCTATATGACGAAGGCATGGATCCTGGACCCTGCGAGTAAGGACACCCCCTCTCAAGCCTTCTGGTCAAGGCCCAACAGGAGGCGCCCTTGGAGTATTCTAGAAGGCCCATGAGAAGCCCACCCGCATCAACTTGCGGGTTAAGTTAGGGAACTTGTAAACCGACCTAAGCTAGGGTTTGTGTCCTCTCTGGGTCGAACTCGAGACCTGGCTATCTATATAAAGCCAGGAGAGCCCCCAAGGAGAGGACCAAGTAATACCGCACGACCACAAAAGCCTTGAAACTCGAGATCTCTCTCGATTCGAGCACCCTGTAACCGATCAAATCATCTAATACAGATCGAAAGAAGGCAGGAGTAAGGGTTTTACCTCTACGAGGGCCCCGAACCTGGGTAAATCTCGCCCCCCTGTCAAGCCGACGATTTCACCAGCGCCTATGACGTCTCCTAGTCGAAACCCGATAGGGTCACCCGAGGGATTTGTGGAGCCAGAGCTTCGACAATTGGCGCCGACCGTGGGGAAAGCGGGCGCTGGATCACCGGCATCTTCGGCTTCATCGACATCCAACTCCCGTTGGAAACCATCGACTACGGCTCCGAACAATCCTGTACGGATCGGATCCGTCATAGTCACACCTCACTCGCCGGAATCACGCCCGGTATTCGAGGATCTGGAGAAGAGCGTCACCCTGACGTTCGGAAGCTTCAACTTCATGGCGAACAGAGACGGAATCCTCCACTTCTCGGATGAATCTGAACCCGAATCTGGAGCCGTCAACTCACGCTTCCCTATGGAGAAAAGCGGCGAGTCCATCCGCTTCAACACGATCGACTACCACGCACTCTCGACAGAGGAACCCTCTCGGGTGCGAAGAGCTTCCCGATCTGCGCCTAGGACACACGGGCCACGACTGGCCCAAGTCTGCATGGCATGGTCGGAACAGCCCTCGGAAACTGAATATAGCGCAACCGAGCGCGATCTAATCGGCGTCGCGGGAAGCCTGGAAAAGAGCCAAGGAATCCATGCGAAAGAGTCAGCCACCGCAGCAGGTGCCACACAGGAAGACCTAACCGCCTACCACTATCACCTAGTGAGAGCGGCCTCAAACATCAAGGATGCCCGAGCAGATCTAGCCCGTCGCAGGAGAGCGGCGGATGAGTCAAGCCTACGTCGAGCCGAGCTGTCCCTTGCACCTTCGGTCGGTACCCGACCCGGGGGAAAAGGACCCGCAGCGTCGACGAGGGACCACGAATCCATGGCTGGGACCAACAGGTCTACCACGTCTTCTTTCATGAGGTTGACGACGATGGCAACGTACCCGCAAACTCCAGCCGCTGCAATTCTAGCCGCGGCAACCTACATGCAGATGAACCAGCCGACGGACAGCGATCCTCGGGTGGAACAATACAAGCATATCCGCAAGGGTCTAGGGCTGGCAGCCGCGAAACTCGCCTCCCACGATCGCAAGGAACAACTGGAAAAGGCGCGACAAGAGAAGGACAAAGACAAGGATACGCCCCGCAGGCACAGGAGCTCCTCTCGAGAAAGGATAAATCGCCGCGTCGCGGCCGAGGAAAAGAGGCTCGACGCCGCGCGATAGTCGAAGCAGCAGCGACGACAGCCCGAGAGACAAAGATTCGCGGCACCACAGCAGCCGCTCGAGAAAACGAAGCAAGGAACCAAGAAAAGATAGCGACGCGACCGGTCCGGGTACGACGCGCGATCCGATCTCGCCCAGAAGAAGGTGGATAAAGCAAGGGCTTCACGATATCGCGAACGCTCCTCATCCGGGTCTTCGGACGACGAAACCTGCGGAGCACTTTGCTTTGCTCGCAGTATTCGTGAAGCACCTCTACCCAAGAGATTCAAGCTCAGCTCGGAGGTGACAAAATACGATGGCTACTCGAGCCCTCCCAGTGGTTAAGCGACTACCTCACGGCAGTAAAATGCCAACGTGGTAACAAGAACACGGCCATGCAATACCTCAATTTGCACCTAGCCGGAGCGGCCCGCAGCTGGCTGGAGAGGAGACCACGATCTTGCTATGCATCGTGGGACGACCTGCATCGCGATTTCTGCAAAAACTTCCAGTCGACCTACAAAAGGCCAGCTACAATCGAAGAACTACGAGCTTGCAAACAAAAGTGGTGAATCCACGAGAATACATCCAGCGGTGGAACACGCTCAGGAACACCGCAGGGACAATCTCTGAAGAAGTGGCGATTGAGGCCTTCGCCAAAGGGGCAAGAAGAACCGCGTTTCGAGAAGAACTCGGCAGAGCTGCGCCCAAAACCATAGGGGAGCTCATGGTCATAGCCGAAAAATGGGCCAATGGAGAAGACGCAGTACGCAATGAAAGAACATCATCGCCCACGCACGACGAAGACCGTCATGGGCGAAGAAAGAGAAGAAAATATTACGACCACGAGGATAGAGAAGAACTAGTGGCAGCAGAATTCACGCGAAGCGCGACTCGGTCGTCGTGGAAGTCGCGAATGGAGACCAAAGGCAGAAGAAAAATCCGAGGAAGACCTCGATGCGTACTGCTCGCTACATCTGTTCACAGACAAGCGCACGGGCAAGACTAAGGCAACACACCTTCTCAAGGATTGCCGAAAGTTCATCGAAATCTCGGACGCGCTCGCCAAGAAAAGATTCGCTTCCACCCAAAACTATCCACCACTACCAGGAGGCGGACAACAATTCCAGCTACCACCGCCGCCACCTCCACCGGCCAACCAAACATGGCACTCGCCGCATTGCCAGCACCACAACAACAAACACGGGAGCAAACACATACCCGACTCCGCACGGACAACTCCTCGGGATGATACAGAAGGTATGCCCCTCTCGCAGAGCTCAAAAAACTAACTCGAGACAAATATGCATGGCAGTGCAGACGCCACCAACGAAGCCCGAGTACCTGAAGATGGCCGAGCAGCCAATCACGTTCTCGAAAGAAGACCACCCGCCACGAGTCTATCGACCAGGACACGCCGCCCTTGTCATTCAAGCTCAAATTGGCAACTATGACCTGGCCCGCGTATTCATGGACGGTGGCAGCGGCATCAACATCATCTACGCGGATACACTCCGTCGAATGAACAAAACCTGGACGGCCTAACGGAATCAGAAACATCCTTCCACGGGATAGTTCCGGGCAAGGCAATACGTCCACTCGGAACAATCAACCTTGAAGTTGTACTGGGCTCCCCACGCAACTACAGAAGGGAATTCCTGGACTTCGAAGTCGTCGACTGGCCCTCACAGTACCACGCCATTCTTGGTCGAACAGCGTTCGCCAGATTCATGGCCGTACCACATTACGCATACTTGAAGCTCAAGCTACCCGGTGAATACGGTGTGATCACCATTGACCGAGACTTCCAGAAATCGGATAAGTGCGACATAGAATTTAACGAGATCGCGAAATCTTTCGGGATGCAAGAAGAACTACAAGAGCTGGCAAAAAACGGACCACTCCGTCATGCCCCTCACGAAGAAAAACGCACCTGAACTGGAATTCAGTGCCAACAGCGACACTCGCAAGCACCAAGTGCACCCGACGGATTCCGCCAAAACCGCGATGGTTTCCACAACCCTCTCGCCAGCATAGGAAAGCGCGCTCGTCAAACTCCTCCGTGAGTACTGGGAGATTTTCGCCTGGCAGCCCTCAGATATGCCAGGTATACCCAGGGAGTTTGCCGAGCACTCACTCGAAGTCTTTCCTAACGCCAAGCCCATCAAACAGACGACTCGACGATTTTTAGAACCCAAGCAAAAGGCGCTGGGAGAAGAAGTAAATAGGCTGCTAGCCGCCAACTTTATCAGAGAGATCAAGATATCCACCTGGTTGGCAAACCCGGTGCTGGTCCCCAAGAAGAACACGGATATCCTTCGGGTGTGCATTGACTACACGTCACTAAACAAGCACTGCCCCAAGGACAACTTTCCTCTACCACGAATCGACCAGATCGTGGATTCCACAGCAGGTTGCCAACGTCTCTCCTTCCTGGACGCCTACTCGGGATACAACCAGATCCGAATGAAAAAGGAAGACGAAGAGAAGACGGCATTCATCACACCACACGGTGTATACTGCTACACGACAATGCCCTTCGGGCTGAAGAACGCAGGCGCAACATATCAACGTTGCATGCAGAAATGCCTTGCCAATCTCATTGGCAAGAACGTACAAGTATACGTCGACGACATCGTCATCAAAACTCGAGTAGAGGACACACTCCTCGAAGACATTAAAGAAACATTCGACGCCCTTAATGCATATCGGATCAAGCTCAACCCGACAAAATGCGTTTTCGGCGTCCCCGCAGGAAAACTCCTAGGATACCTGGTATCCGCCAGAGGCATTGAGGCCAATCCGGAGAAAATACAAGCCATCCTCACCATGAAGGAGCCTACCAATCTACGCGGAGTCCAGCAGCTCGCAGGGCGATTGGCCGCTTTAAGCAGGTTCATCGCACGATTGGGAGAGCAGGCGTTACCCTTCTACAAGCTACTGAAGAAGACGGACAAATTCGAGTGGACACCCGAAGCCAAACAAGCATTCGCAGACTTGAAACGGTCGCTGCAAAGCAGGCGCATTCTCGCAACACCACAAGAAAGGGAGCCACTTCTTCTCTATTTAGCCGCCACAAACCAGGTCATCAGCACTGCAATCGTAGTCGAACGACCTGAAGATGGCAAGGCATACGGAGTCCAGCGCCCAATATATTACATCAGCGAAGTGCTCTCGCCATGCAAGCAGCGATATCCTCATTACCAGAAGCTTGCATATGGAGTTGTCCTCACAGCCCGAAAACTCAAACATTACTTCCAGGATCACGCCATTACAGTGGTTAATGATGCGTCACTCGGGACAATCATGAACAACCCTATGGCATCCGGAAGAATAGCGAAGTGGAGCATCGAGTTGGGCGCTTGGGATATCACCTATGCAGGACGCAATGCAGTCAAATCCCAAGTTCTCGTGGAATTCATCAGCGAATGGACAGAGCTACAAACACCCGGGCCACCCGAGTATACAAGCAATTGGATCATGTACTTTGACGGGTCCAAAAGAAACGAAGGAGCAGGAGCTGGAATCGTTCTTATCTTACCTCGTGGAGACAAACTGCAATACGTCCTGCGACTAGACTTTCCACCAGATGATCCAGCATCGAACAACGACGCAGAATATGAAGCACTGTTGCACGGGATGAAGATGGCGATTGCTTGTGGAGCTACCCGGTTGATGATTTATGGCGATTCCAATCTCATAGTGCAACAAACAATGAAAGAATGCGATGCCATTGCTGAAAACATGATCGCGTACCGCGACATGTATAATCTACTCGAAGGAAGCTTCAAAGGATGCGAGTTGAAGCATATTGCAAGATCCAGTAACGAAGAGGCGGATAGACTGGCCAACATGGGTTCCACGAATACACCCATACCGCCAGGGATATATTTCGAGCGGATGATTAAGAGATCAGTCAAAGTGAAGAAAGCTGTAGAGACACCCGCAGCACAAGAAACAGAGGTCAGCCCACAAATCGCGCTTCTCGAGCTAGCTCATAACATATCACGGCAGGTTTTTCTGGTCGAGCCAATCTGGATGCAGAAATATCTCGACTACCTGCTCAACAAACAGCTCCCGGCCGATCCACGTGAGGCTCGACAGCTAATCAGGCGTTGCAAATCCTTTCGGGTGGTTAATGGAGAATTGTACAAACAAAGCATCTCGGGCATACTCCAGCGCTGCATCGCACCCGAAGACGGCAAAGAATTACTCCGGGACATACACCAGGGTGATTGCGGACATCATGCTAGCTGGAAAGCAATACTGGGAAAAGCCTTTCGAGCAGGATTCTACTGGCTAACAGCAGCCAACGATGCAAAAAAACCTGGTCGATAGATGCGACGCCTGCCAGCGATTCTCACCAAAGCCGCACGCACCCGCCACAGAGCTGCATATGATAGCCATCGCCTGGCCCTTTGCGCAATGGGGGCTAGACATGGTTGGACCACTACGCAAATCCACACCAGGAGGATACACACATTTGCTGGTTGCAGTCGACAAATTCACCAAATGGATCGAAGTTATGCCAGTGACTTCGGCTAGCGCCCAATGCGCCATCAAGTTCCTCGACTCCATAGTATGCAGATTCGGTGTACCACATGACATCATTACAGACAATGGTACAAACTTCACCGCAAAGGAAACACAACAGTTCTGCGAGGAGAAAGGAATCAATTTCAAGTTTGCTTCGGTTGCCCATCCGCAAACAAACGGCCAAGTCGAAAGATCCAACGGCTTAGTTTCGGCTGGCATCAAAAAGAGATTGCTAGATCGTCTACATCCCGCTGCGGGACATTGGGCAGAGGAGTTACCCTCCGTACTTTGGAGCCTCCGCACAACTCCCAATCGATCAACGCAATACACACCATTTTTCATGGTATACGGGGCAGAAGCCGTCCTTCCCGAGGAGGTCCGATTCAGCGCCCCACGAGTTGTAGCCTACAGCGAAGAAACCTCCAACAAAGCACTTGCCGAAGATATGGATGCACTCGACGAAATTCGGGACATTGCACTCGCAAGATCCGCGGTCTATCAACAATCACTACGCAATTACCACAGTCGACGCATACGCCACAGATCATTCGTGGTAGGCGACTTGGTGTTGAGGCTGAAGCAAAAGGAAGGACACAAGCTCGAACCACCTTGGGAAGGACCCTTCATCGTACACGAAGTGATCCCAGGAGGAGCCTATCGATTGAAGAATCCTGAGACCGGAGGCATCTATTCCAATCCATGGAACATCGCGCAACTGCGCAAATTCTACCCCTAGGTTTACTTGTTTTGCAACAATAAGGCTATGCTAGCCAATCTTGTAGCTCGAACACATGACTTCTCAGTCATCGCAATGAAATACATGATTTCCTCATCATATTTACCCGACAGATTTCCAGTCGATTACATGCTAAAAAGTTACAGGTACACACCCCATTAGATACACGGGGGCTACACCTAAAACTAAGCATCACAAAGAAATATCATCAAAAACAAGGTTACACACCTTACAAACAGTTTTTACAAACTATAAACAGTTTTACAGGATATTAACATCCGATAATCAGTCAAACCGCTGAGCATTCTCAGTCGCTAAGACCCTATCTACCTCTTCAGAGGTCATTTGGATAATCTTCTCGGCTGCAGGGCGTACAGCATCATAGAACGGTGTGATGTCTTCGATTGCATAACCTGGGAGCCGAGCTACGGAGTTCAAATCTATCTCAGGATGCCATATTCGGACAAACGAGAGAGCCACAACCGCGCCGCACATCATTTGTTTTCGTACGCACGTGCGAACCTCTCCTTCTCGTCCAAACAGCCTGAGCAGATAACCCCAGTCTTCGGGACCCCTCTCGAGTGGATAAAAAGCAGCATTCACCGCAACCAGGACTTCGTGGAAAGAACTCACGAGAATTCTCGCCTGGCGGACTCGAAATTTCAAGGTAGCCATCACAAAACCTCGACTGCGATCAGACCAGAAATTACTCGCATGAGGTTTTGTGCTGTTAACTTCTTGATGAATGAGGTTTTCCACCCACTGCTTCTCCTCTCTGTCATCTGGTCTCACAACTAAAGAGCAAGCGCACTTAGTCAGATAAGAAGCAGAGGGAAGGAATATAGAATGGGGGCTACACTACTTACATAGTAACTCCCTTGCAATCGAAGACAGTTCATCCATCAGAAATTGCTCGCGCTCAGCTGCCAATCTCTGTTTGGATATCGCCACATCAGCTACCCCGCGCAGCACTTTCAGTCTACGCTCACCCTCCTGAACCTTATCACGAAGGCCAGCGAAAGTGCCCACGGCAGCCACAAGTGGATTTACTGGATTACCACGTCCACCCGATGACTCCGCGGCACACACAGTCGCCTGGAAGAAGTACAAGGAAAGGGGTGAGATGCCCTACTCGAGTTGTTTCTAGTCGAACATTTGACTAAACGCTTGGGGGCTACTCCCATCGGGAGATAGAGTACAAACAAAAGGATTAAATTCCAAAAGCACAATGCTTCGATTAAGACCAACAAAAGTACGGGAATACATCCCAAGGTTCATTACATTCAAGGAAAGAAATAAAAAAGCTACGAGGCTACATTGGTACTCCCACTAGCAGCAGTCGACCCTCCCTTCTTCCGAGCAAAAATCTCAGAAAGCTTCCGAGCAAGAATGGCGGCTTGCTCGCTAAAACGAGAGAGCCGTACCTTTTTGCCCGTGGAAGGATCGACTGGAATGGACGAGTAAGCCTCCTCCAACCCTTCGACTCCGTGCGCCAGAGCAAATTGAATCGCAGTCTTCGCGCCAGCCTCCGATTGAGCGACTGCAAAGGCATCCAGAAGCTTTCCTTCTGAGAAGACCTTCAACATATCATCGAGCGCAGGTGCAGGAGTGGCCTTCGCGAGGAGGCGACCGTACAGTTGCCCTAGCACTTGGGTAGCATCACTGACCATGGAAGAAACTCCATCAGCGTGCCTTTTAAGCTGGGCAAGCGTATCGGTTACCACATCCACCCGCTGGAGTCCGGGATTTCTAGAGGAACATCCAGAATACCTGCGAAGGGAGAAAAATAATACTTAGCAAACTACAGCCAAGTGAAGAATCAGAATCGCGAAATTCCATCAAGCTTACCGCGAAGCGCTCAGCAAGGGGACGGAGGAACCCGACAAGCTCGCTGTCGGCCTTACTGCCGGTTTTCTCTAACTCCTTCAAGGACTTCCGCGCCTCCGCAAGCTGTCGACTGAAGTCTTCCGACTGCATGCGGGAAGTCTCTAGCTCTTGTCGAATGGCCGTCAAGTCAGCTTCTCGGACAGTTACCTGCTCAGAAAATTTGACCTTTTCGGATTCCGCAAATTCAAGTCGAGCTGCAAAGAGATGCTTGTCAAAAACTCTAGAATGAATGGAGTGTGGAAGACAGGGGAACGATAGAGCTCACCCTTGAGAAGATCGTTTTCAGTCCGGAGTCGGTTGCGGTCTGCTCGAAGAGACTTGCAATCCGATTCAGCAAGAACGACGCGGCGACCAATCGCCGCAAGAGAATCAACGAGTGACTGCAAAAGCGCAAAGACAGAAGAGTTAAAAAGATCAAATTTGAGCCTGTACCCGATTATTTACAATCGACTACAGCCTCGGGGGCTACTCCCATCGGGAGCACTGCCGTGCACCCGATAAAAATTAAAAGCACGAAGATAGAAGAATTAGAAGGATTGCATTGGAGCCTGTACCCGATTATTTACAATCGACTACAGCCTCGGGGGCTACTCCCATCGGGAGCACTGCCGTGCACCCGAGAAAAGCAAAATCATGAAGAAAAGATGAAACAGAACTTTGAGCCTGCAGCCGATCGCACGCGATCGACTACAGCCTCGGGGGCTACTCCCATCGGGAGCACTGCCGTGCACCCGATAAAAAATTCTTGAAGGCCAAGAGATAGAAGTTTACCTGTCCGGTGGCGCGGGAGAGAGGATCCGCAGAACTGTCCGTCGCCTCCTTCGAGACCGAAGTCTTAGCGGCGGAGCTGGGGATTTCTCGCTCCACAGTCGCAGCATCAGGCGCTGCCCTGGGAGAGTTCTGGACGGTGCCTGCAGTGGGGGTTTCACCCGCGTCTTTTGCTTTGTTCCTTTTTTAGAGAGGAACGTTGGCAGCAAACTGACGCGGACTGATCGCCTGCAGACTGCAGTGAAAGATAGAAAAACATCAATATCGGAATCTAGAAGTTGATCGACTGGCATTACAAAAGAACAAGGAAGAAAACACTTACTCATCATCTTCATCATCGTCCAGAGCATCCGCATTCCAAGCAGCCGCTATCACTGGAAACGAAGCCGAAGGAGGAAGAGATTGGAGTGGAGTGACATGGATAGGAGCTTGACTAGGCGATGCTTCCATGGATTTGTCCTTTGAAGTGGCTTCGTCTTCATCCACCCGACGACGTTTCGGGAGGGCGCCATTCGAGTCTTCGACGTCGTCCGAAGAATCGTCCTCCGAGCTCGAGGAAGCGTTGGCGACACTGGTGTCAACCGCGCCGTCCTGGTGGCTAGACACTTGCTCCGAAGCAGCTCCCCCCGTAGCTGGCGGGTAGCAATCCGCCACGGCTAGACTCTACGAAGACAAGAAAACAAGAAAGATCTTATCGACTAAAAATTCAGAAGATGAAAGTAACTCAAAGACAGGAAACTAACCTCAGCTGGAGGAGGATTCGAAGCGGAGAAAGCTGCAACTGAGCAGTCGGGGAATTCTTCCCCTACCTTCAGTCGAGTGATTTCCGCTATCTTCTTCTCGAATTCCACATTCGAAAGTTCTTCGCGGCTCACTCGACTGGGGTCCTCTGAGCCCTGGTACTCCCACATGGGGGAAGGTCTCTGCTGAAGAGGCTGGATCCTGCGCTTCAAGAAGAGGCTCGCCAGATGGAGCCCGTTGAGCACGACTCCCGAAGTTTGGTCTCGAAGAGCGGCTACTCTTGCGAGTAAGGGCGTGACCGTCTGGATTTCTTCGGCTGACATCTTGTGGCTCCAAGACTTGCGCCTCGACAGAACTGCGAATGGGTGAAACTCTACGAGCCCACCCGAGCTATTGTCGACGACGTAGAACCACTTCTTCCGCCAGCCTTGGGCGGAGTCGATGAAGTGCATGTTGAAGTACGCGTTCTCCTGGCGCGCCTGGATCCCGAAACCACCCGTGCGAAGTGGCTCGCCAGGCTCGGACTCCACCCGCGGCCTTTCGCGGAAGATCCGGATCTTGAACAGCGCTTTCCAGAGCGCCCAATGCGGGCGAATGCCGAGGTAGCACTCGCAAAGCACGATGAAGCACGAAATGTGTTGCATCGCGTTTGGAGGAAGGTCGTGAAGCTGTATGCCGTAGGCACACAGCAGCCCGATGAAGAAAGGGTGAAGGGGGAAAGAAAGACCTCGAGTCACGTGGTCCACGAAGACCACGCGCTCATTCGACTGAGGGTTGGGTACCTCTTCTCTTTTCCCGAGGCGGACGCGCTTCTCCGCCTCCGCCGGTAGCAATCCCTCCCGCTGCATCTCTTTGATGCTTTTTGCGGTGGTGTTGGGGGAGCGCCAGTCGCCGGCGCGAGGAGCGGGTGGCGCAGAAGGCTCGCCAGACGCCAGAGTACCAGCGCCACGCTTCCTTCCGCCAGCCATTGTTCGCAGCGAGAGCTTGAGCGCGAGGAAGATGAAGATGGGCGCAAGGAAGAAGACGAAGACAGAGAGCGAGGAAAATTTTACTGCGGCGCTAACACCCATACTTATACACGGGGTAAAGCAATCTCAGCCGTACGATGCGCTACGTGGCACCTATCGCGGCTGCCACGCGTGAGGATGAAACGAAGCGGCGGCATGCGCTGTTTCGTGCCACGATCTTAACAGAAGATCGTGCGCATTTACTGCGCGTTTCGCGTAGAAAACGGGAGACGACTTCGTTTCCCGGTCAAAAAGCTGACAAGGTGGGCCACCATCTGCTACCACTCCGTCACGTCCCATCGGGAGAAGAGGAGTGCGCCATGACATCATGACGTTCGTCATTCAAAATTGAGATCTTTTCGAATGGAAGTTCAAGCGCGAAAATATCTTCGTACGAATATCGATTCCTTCGAATGAAACCAACTTTTCCATGAACAAGACCTCTTCGAACAGAGAGGAAAATACCCTATGCACGAAAAACTCTTTCGTATGGGCACAGCATCCCGAAACATGAAAACTCTTTCATACGGGCTTGGTTTTTTCCAACGCGAAATTTCTTTCGTATGGAGCTCAAACGAATCCATCGGGTGGGAAAAGCCTACCTCTCCTACACGTGATAATTCTACATCATAAAAACCTGGATTGTTCAGCCGACTAGGCACATCTGGATGCCGTATTCTTCGAGTACGAAGGTAAGACCCAGAAAGATCTTTCTTTTGGGCCTGGAATCGCACTCGAAAGCTGCGTCCTCCGGCATAGTTCCGTGTCAACAACACGAAGAAAAATCCTAGCGGACGCGCCGGGTACCCTCATAGGTTAAGTTCGACTCGATAAGTCCACAACGGCCCAGTCGCAACAATCACCTCATCGGGTTCGAGTCGGAGGTCTCGAATCTGTGTAGGCCAGGAGTGTTTTTGCCCTAGTCGCAATTAATTGGCCCTGATCTCTCGGGAGAGCCAAGCTACTGCGCCACATCCTTCTGCAAATAAAAGCCGTAAAACAGGCGCCAGTACTACTCGATACTCGAGTTTTATAACTTACAATACAGGGGACACACCCTTCAAAAATAACAGCTATCAAGCTGAACTTCCGAGAGGGGATTAAAAAAGTTCTGACCGTCTACTCGACTGAAAGTAAATCCCAGTCGAGCACACGCTCGGGGGCTACTGACGAAGGCATGGATCCTGGACCCTGCGAGTAAGGACACCCCCTCTCAAGCCTTCTGGTCAAGGCCCAACAGGAGGCGCCCTTGGAGTATTCTAGAAGGCCCATGAGAAGCCCACCCGCATCAACTTGCGGGTTAAGTTAGGGAACTTGTAAACCGACCTAAGCTAGGGTTTGTCCTCCGGGTCGAACTCGAGACCTGGCTATCTATATAAAGCCAGGAGAGCCCCCAAGGAGAGGACCAAGTAATACCGCACGACCACAAAAGCCTTGAAACTCGAGATCTCTCTCGATTCGAGCACCCTGTAACCGATCAAATCATCTAATACAGATCGACAGAAGGCAGGAGTAAGGGTTTTACCTCTACGAGGGCCCCGAACCTGGGTAAATCTCGCCCCCCTGTCAAGCCGACGATTTCACCAGCGCCTATGACGTCTCCTAGTCGAAACCCGATAGGGTCACCCGAGGGATTTGTGGAGCCAGAGCTTCGACACTATAAGTGACTGGTTTGTACTCATAAACATGGTGTAAGCATGCGCCAAGTCAATCCAAATAAAACATTCGAAGGAGAACACCACAAATTCATGCTTCAATATGACAACAACAACTCATGATTCCTTTAATGATACATTAAACACTCTCAGCTATTTGAGACAAGTCATGCTACAATAACAACTACTAAGTATAGAATTAAAATAATATCTAGCATGACATGAAAAAGTCTAACCACGGTCTATAAAATCTTCTATTTGCACCGTTATAAACACGAAAATTGTACTACTGCTTTCCAACATCAAGCATTTTATACTAAACAAAAACTATAGAAGAGATATAGTAATGAAAAAATAAAGTACTAACACTACTGTACTAACACTACTGTACTAAAACTAACATCTCTGAACAAGAGATGCATGAAAAACAGAAGCTAAAACGATTTGCAGCAGCTAGAAGAAAAACTAAGAATACGGATATAACGAGTATTCATATGAAAAAGCAGAGCGTGTCTCTCTCCCACACAAAGAATTCTAGGTTCCAACAATATTATTGCAGCAAGAAAAACAAAAGAAAGCAAAATAAAAACATTCAGACGCTCCAAATAAAATTCATATGATGTGACCGAATAAAAATATAGCTTCACTAGAAGTGACCTGATAAATTGTTGATGTGGAAGGGGATGCCTTGGGCATCCCCAAGTTTAGACGCTTGAGTTTTCTTCGAATTTTCTGGGATGAACCACGGGGGCATCTCCAAGCTTTGGCCTCGCACTCTTCTTGATCACATTATATCACCCTCTTCTCTTGACCCTTGAAAACTTCCTTCACTACACTCAACGTAATTCGCATTAGAGGGTTAGTGCACAATCAAAATTCACATGTTCTGCATGGACACAATCATTATTGATACTTTTAAACATTAGCTACAGCCACTAATGTTTCGTGAAGCAAAGAAATCCACTCGACATAGTAAAAGAGAGAATGCAAGTAAACATGCAGAATCTGTCAAAACCAGAACCGTCTGTAAAGATGAATTTTTTTCGGGGCACTTATGTTGCTCATATCGAAAAACGTAAAGAACAATTTTTTTTGGAATTAGCTGAGAAATAAGAACAAATATTTTCAGGTCATTTTGATCTTTCTGTGAATTATGCGATTTTTTACAGTGGACATCAGAAATCTGTTTCCTGCGCAGAAATCTAAAACCAACTTCAACTTTCGCTAGAAACTTTACTTGACACAACTAATACATGAAAATAAAGATACAAAGGAGTTTCTACAGAAGTATACAACACCTTGAATCAAAGAAAACAGAGAAAAACTAAGAAAAAATAAAACCATGGGTTATCTCCCCTGAAGTGTTTTTCTTTAATGCCTTATAGTCAGGCCCAGAAAAATAGAATAAAGTGTTTTCAAGTGAAGAAGCATCCAAATTGTAACTTGTTCGAATAATAGAATAAAAATTAAACTTCATTCTCTTCCTAAGAAAGGGTTCGATACCTTTCTTGAGTGGTAATTGATATTTAATATTCCCCTCTTTCATATCAATAACAACACCAACAGTTCTAAGCAAAAGTCTTTCCAAAATAATTGGACAAGAAGCATTGCATTCGATATTCGTAACAACAAAATCAACGGGGACAAGGTTATTATTAACCATAATAGGAACATCATCAACTCTCCCCAAAGGTTTCTTTCTAACATTATCAATAAGACGAATATCCAAATAACAGTGCTCCAAAGGTGGCAAATCAAGCATATCATAAAGTTTCTTAGACATGACAGAGATACTAGCACCAAGATGACATAGATCATTACAATCAAAAAAATTCACCTTAATTTTAATGATGGGTTTCCAACCACCATCTAACTTCCTAGGGATAGAGGCTTCACATCTTAATTCATCTTCTCTAATTTGTATGCGAGCATTTGTAATATGTTTTGTGAAAGCCATATTCATAGCACTAGAATTAGGACAACTAGCAAGATTTTGTAGGAACTTAATTACTTCAGATATGTTGCAATCATCAAAGTCAAGATCATTTTTATCAAAGGCAATGGTACCATTGTCTTCCATGTTTCTAAAAATTTCAGAACTTTTATCAGGAACAGTTGTAGTAGTTTCAGGCAATTTTGAACGTTTAATAGCAGAAGTGGGAGTATTGCCAACACCAATTACTTTACCATTGATAGTAGAAGTTTTACTAGCATGAGAAGCTTCAGTTTTACTAGTGGCGGTAATGGTGCAAACATTAGCTATATTATTCTTTCTAGCTATTTCATCTTCTCTTTCCCATGTAGCATGCAATTCAGCTAATATCCTAACATTGTCATCAATTCGAATTTGAATGGAATTCAAATTTTTGCTTTCTTTAATATCATGAGGAATAACCTTTAGTTCCATAAACTCAACATCAAGAGCAAGGCTATCAACTTTAGAAGCAAGAACATCAATTTTGCCAAACTTCTCCTCAACAGATTTATTAAAAGAAGTTTGTGTAGTAATAAAATTCTTAAGCATGTTCTCAAGATCAGAGGGTACAATTTTATTGTTGTTGTGGGAATTACCATAAAAATTGACATAACTATTATTATTATTTGGAGGATATGGCCTATAATTATTTCTACCTAAATTATTCCTATAAGCATTGTTGTTGAAATTATTATTTTTAATGAAGTTCACATCAACATGCTCTTCATGAGCAACCAAAGAGGCTAAAGGAACATTGTTTGGATCAATAGGAGTATGGACATTCACAAGCATAGACATAATAGCATCAAGCCTATCACTCAAATAAGAGGTTTCTTCAACAAAATTTACCTTCTTACCTGTTGAATCTCTCTCAGTGTGTCATTCGGAATAATTTACCATCATATCATCAAGAAGCTTTGTTGCTGCCCCCAAAGTCATGGACATAAAGGTTCCTCCACCAGCTAAATCCAAAAGGTTTCTTGAAGAAAAATTTAGACCTGCATAAAAGGTTTGGATGATCATCCAAGTAGTCAGTCCATGAGTGGGACAATTCTTTACTAAAGGTTTGATACTTTCCCAAGCTTTAGAAACATGCTCATTATCAAGTTGCTTAAAATTCATAATGCTACTTCTTAAAGATATAATCTTAGCAGGAGGATAATATTTTCCAATGAAAGCATCTTTACATTTAGTCCAAGAATCAATACTATTTCTAGGCAAAGATAACAACCATTCTTTAGCTCTCCCTCTCAGAGAGAAAGGAAACAATTTTAGTTTAATAATATCTCCATCTACATCTTTATATTTTTGCATCTCACATAGTTCAACAAAATTATTAAGATGGGCAGCAACAGCATCAGTACTAACACGAAAAAATTGCTCTCTCATAACAAGATTTAACAGGGCAGGTTTATCTCATAAAAATCAGCAGTAGGAGCAGGTGGAGCAATAGGTGTGCCAATCAAATCATTGTTGTTTGTGTTAGTGAAGTCACACAACTTAGTGTTCTCGGGAGTACTCACTTTAGAAAGATAAAAACAGGATAAAAAGAAAACTAGAATAAGAACTAATTTTTTTGTGTTTTGATAAAGAGAAGCAAACATGACAAAATAAAATAAACTAAGAAAAACAATAACAAAAGTAAAGATATTAGAAGTGAGAGACTCCCCTTGCAGAAATCCTCTTTCTCCTCAGCAACGGCGCCAGAAAAATAGCTTGATACGCGTGTAACACACGTTCATTCGGAGACCCCAAGAGGAAGGTATGAAGAGCACAGCAGTAAGTTTCCCTCGGAAAGAAACCAAGCTTGAATCGACCAGTAGGAGAAAGAAATCACTTCTGAAGGTTGGTGCAGCTGAGGTGGCAGCGTGCACTACCGGTTCAGAAGCAACGTGGAACCTACACAACATAATCAAATCAATTTGCCCCAACGAAGCAGTGAGGTTATCAATCTCACCGGTTTTGCTGAAGACAAAGAGGTTAAACGTACCATGTGGAAAATAATATTTGTTTGCGGTAGATAAAAGAGAACAGTGATTGTACTAGTAAAACAGTAGCAACAGTAAGAAAATAGAGATTGCGGTAGTTGTATTATCAGTATGAGAAAAATGGACCGGGGTCCACAGTTTACTAGAGGCATCTATCCCAAGAAAGATAGATAGCATGTGTGGTAAACAAATTACAGCTGGGCAATTGACACATATAAAGACTGCACCGTAGTACATATGCATGACATGATGATTACTATGTGATTCATGCGGGCATTACAAAAAGATACATAGACTGTCATCCAACTGCGTCTATGACTAATAATCCACCTTCAGAATGGCATCCGAGCAAACCTTGGATATTAAGTTGCAAGCAACAGATAATTGTATTAAGCAAAGTGTGTAATATAAACAATGTAAACATTGTTGTTTTCTCCCTAATGGCAACACCACATCCCCCCATCTTTCACGTTTCTGTCACTCGAGCACAGATGCAAAGGAGGCATGAACCCACCATCGAGAATAAATACTCCCTCTTGGAGTTACTAGCATCTACTTGGCTAGAGCATCTACTAACAACGAAGAGCATGCAAGATCATAAATAACATACACATGAAAATAACATGATAGATGATAATCATTTGACATAGCATTCAATATTCATCGGATCCTAGTAAACACAACATGTAGCATTACAATAAGATGATCTTGATCATGTAGGAAAGCTCACAAAATCTAAACATGAGGCATAAAGAGGAGAGAACAACCATCTAGCTACTGATATGGACCCGTAGTCCAAGGATGAATTACTCACACATCATTCCGGAGGCGGGCATGGTGGTGTAGAGCCCTCCGGTGATGATTCCCCCTCCCGGCAGGGTGCCGGGGAGAGCTCCGGAATCCTCCCGAACTAGGGTTGACGATGACGGCGGCTGCGGATATTTTTGGTGGAAAAACTCTGGTATTTAGGGTTAACCCTTGAGGAGACTAAATAGGCGAGAGGGAAACGTCGGTGGGCAGCCAGGGGGCACACCACCCCTGGGCGCGGCCAGGGGCGCTCCCACCCATGGTGTGGGCCCCTGTGGCTCCCCTCCAGGTCTCCTCCGGACTCCGTGAGCGCGAGGACTTTCTAAGACTTCCGGGCTTTGAATCGTCCAATTCCGAGAATATTTCCAGAAGAACTTTTCCGAAACTAAAAACAGCAGAAACAGGAACTCGCTTTGTGGCATCATGTTAGGTTAGTCCCAAGAAATCGATAAAAATGGCATAAAGTGTAAAGAAAACATGTAGCATATGACATTAAAACAACATGGAACATCAGAAATTATGGATACGTTTACGACGTATCAAGGGGCTGGCACCCGTCCTCCACGACTCCTCCCACACAGCCGGCCCTCATGGCGCAATCCAGGGCGCGTCCGTAGCCTCCAGCACACGACGGAGGGCCACCGGCGCACCCCTACGTGGCGCCGGACTACATGATCCTGGAGTAGTCCGCGCGACATAGGCTGCAACGACGGAGTCGCAGATGGCGAAGCTTCCGTAGGTTGGGAGTTTTTTTTTAATAATAGCACTATAGTATTTTGCTAGGCCGTTTGGAATTGCGAGTATATGCGCTTAAATGTAATGAAATTTTCCAATTCAACTGAAATTCAGTAAATTTCAGTTCAAATCATCGAAAAAAAATAGCATGCTATGAGAAATAGCGACAGTCTCGTCCATATGCTATGAATTCTATAGTGTGGTATATCAAAATAGAGTTTTGAATAAATATCAAATATATCTAAAAAACTTAAAGGATTCCAACAAAAAATAAATGGTATAGTCAAAAAATGCAAGATCAATATTTGCATAACCACATACAAAATTGTTTTCTAGTTGGCTAGAGCATAGCATCAACATCCCAAGGGGCAATAACACAATAAAAATTACTTATTCAGAATTATAAACATTACAATATAATCTTCACGATTGTTGTTCATCTCCATGAAAATTAAGAAGTAATTTTTTCTTCTTCCTACGAAAACTGGGGCCTTTGGGCTGATAGGCTGGAAAATAATAGCATACTATAACGTTATGATGTTTTTGCGAGATATAGCGTGCTATTTTGTGAATTGCGCAATAGCGAGCAAAATTGTCAAAATTTAGCGTGCTTCGAGAAATGATAGGTCCAAGAAAACCTGAGATGAAATGAATGGAAGTATTATCCATTGCTCCTTCCTTTCAAGAATAGCACAACAATAAAGATATTTCTACTTAACTGGAGGGAATGGGAGGATCCAGATATGCTATATCGTGCTATTAGCGCCGAAATAACGCGCTATTTTTTCCATGGTTCAAATGCACCTTCTGAATGTTCTGTGCGCATCCCATGTTTCTTCTTCTTCTTGTTCTTCTTGTTCTTCTCCTTCTTCTCCTTCTTCTCTTTCTTCTGCTTCTTCTCCTGCTTCTTCTTCTTCTCCTCCTTCTTCTTCTTCTTCTCCGTCTCCTTCTTCTTCTTCTTCTTCTTCTTTGGCAACTTCTTGTGCACCATCCTAAGAACCATCATGAGGTGTATACCTAAGCACACAAAGCATATCCGCTTGAGGCAGCGATCCATTCACCGAAACATCGAGTTCATAGAGGGATAGAAGTGAGTTCATCTTATCATGAATTGCTTTTGCATGTGGTCTTATCAAGGGGCTAATAGGTGTTGTGGGTGTGCTTCAGGAAAGGGGTGCACTGCATCAACCCCCCTCCCACCTTGGGAGAGACTTGTCCTCGACTCGTGATCATACCGATCGCTTGGATACCCATGAAAAGGAGATATATCATTGGCATTGAAGGTGTCGTTAACCAAGTACTTGGATTCTGGTAGATCAAGCTTGTAGGCGTTGTCGCTGATGCGTTTGAGAATCTTGATGGGGACATCTCCTCATGGCTTGAGCTTTGAGTTCCGTTCGTCCGTAAAGCGATCTTTGTGGAGGTATAGCCAAACAAGGTCGACTTCATGAAACACCATGGGACGGTTGTTCTTGTTCATCTTGGTGGCTTGGTGCTCGTTGTGCCTCTCGAGTTGGTCTCTTATGAATTCATGTAGGCTATGTACTTGTCGAAGTCCATTTTTACACGCTCATGTCGTGATAGAGGTAGTAGATCAAGCATGATTGAAGGTTCGAAACCATAGACGATCTTGAAGGGGCTTTGGTTGGTGGATTGATGAAGCGCTCGATTGTAGTCGAACTCAACGTGGGGAATTCATTCCTCCCAATTTTTGAGTTTGGGCTTTATCAGGTCTCGGAGGAGTGTAGAGAGTGATCTATTGACGACCTCGGTTTGCCCATTGATTTGTGGATGGTAGGAGGCGGAGAAGAGGATCTTGACTCCTAGCTTGGCCGTTGACGTCTTCCAAAAGTAGGAGACGGACTTGAAATCACGATCCTAGACAATAGTCTTGTCCACACCATGAAGACGAATGGTTTTCCTGAAAAACAATGTTGAAGTGTGTGAATCATCATCCGTTTGATTGCAAGGTATGAAGTGTGTTATTTTAGAGAATTTATCCACCACAACAAATATGGAGTACTTATTTTTTTAGTGCGAGGCAACCCTAAGACAAAGTCCATACTAATGTCAGGGTACCTGAGGTGTAGCCAAAGTCCTAAAAATATCATGAGATTTAGAATTGACCTAGTTTTGAGGCATGCATGGCATCAACACGAGAGGCAATCCAGGTTGCGGTACATTCATGGCCAAAAGTAGTGAGTCGATAGCATTGCGAAGGTCTTGTCTCTTCCAAAATGTCCTCCTCCAAGAGATTCCTACGATAACAAGAGACGAAGACAGGACTCCGGAATATAGAGCTTGCTAGCTTTGAAGAGGAATCCTTTGTGCAAACAGAAATCCTCAAAACCTCAATTTGGGAAACCCTTGGCACCAAAAGTAGATCGAAAAAAAAGCATCGGAGGCATATAAATCTTAGCTTTCATCAAAGACCAAGAACATTTTTTTTAACCTTTTCTATTGCAGGAGAGCCCCCCACAACCCTTTATTGCCAACCAAAAAAATTACAAATATTTACAAATATACATAGAGGGGAGGGAAGAATTAGACTAAAAAGAAAATCTATCCATAATGACAACTCATCAGCCAGGAACATTGATCCCAAGATGACTAAGAAGGCAATTCTTACGTGAAAGAGCATCTGCGACGATGTTATCTTTGCCCTTCTTGTACTTGCCAATATAGGGAAAAAGGCTCAATGCATTCTACCCACTTAACATATATGTTTTTTAGCCTGGCCTGGGCTCGGCTTTTCAAGTAGTTCAACGATTCATTCATGGTCGGAGTGGATGATGAATTCCTTGGACCAAAGGGAATGTTGCTGAATCTCCGAAACATGAACCAAAGCATATAGCTCTTTCTCATAAATCGTTTGGATAATTAAGCTTAGCACCGTCAGATTTTTCACTAAATAAGCAACGGAGCGTCTGATTTGCATGAGTATGCCGCCAATGCCTATGCCCCTAGATCTAATTGGGGAGGGGTAGTTGCCCATTTGGGGTGTTGGATTCTCTCACGAATTGAGGAGTACATTTTTTTCCCAAGGATTTGGTTACCAAACTAAAAAAAAATCTCGGGGGCATCGGGATTTCCGGTAACCGTGGTTACCGAAAGAATACCGGTTGGTTACCGAACGTGATTTTGATCCAAAATTTGAAATTTGGACCTAAAACATAATTTTTTTTTTTTTTGAAAATGATGAATTTGGCCCAAATTCAAACGCTACGGGATTTTTCGACCGACAAAACTCAATTACCGCTTTGGGGGGGGGGGGGGGGGGAAGAGAATTCCGGTTACCGGCGGGTAACCGTGGTATTTCAACTGGTAACTAAATCTCTGCTCCTTGCTGGGTTTCTCAAGAGAAGAAAGAAACGTTTTTGTGAACTACCTAGGGTTGGGCTGGCAAAGAAATTAAACATCTCAACGGACCTGAAGCGGGTTAGGCCAAGAGACCTGAAGCGGGCTTCATGATATTCTTTCTGTCCATTTCGCTAGCTACTACTAGTACGTCCTGGCTGGCATGTTGCTAATTTTTATTTCTTTTTTTTGCATTCGCTAATTTTTATTTCTGACTGGGCGTGTTCTCGCTGTAACTAGCTGCCACGTAAAACGTCGTGACGCTACTCGAAATCGACAGGAGCCCCGTGCAGACAGGGCAGCGGCAGCTGCGTCCAGCTCAGCCAGTTCTCTCTTATTGGCTGACGTGGACGCCGCTGGGACCCAGCCGGAAGTCAACTGATCGTTACCCTCTGCTTTGTTTTTGGTTGCTTCTGCTGAATACCTGGAGCCGTGTACTATTTTTTTTTCCAAGACGATGATGTGAACGGGACAATTTCGCACGATCGACAACGGTAGTTGGGACGATTCTGTGTAATGGTTTATTTATTTATTTATTTACTAAAAAGTACTAGCATTGTTTTCCGTCCACATGAGTGCACGGAGCTGTCATGTCCGTGATGATACCCGGTTTCAACCTAAAACTTCAGTTTCAAAAATCATTTGCTCTCTTTTCTAAGGAAGAAAAAACCCATGTCATGCCGGGTAACATAAGCATACCGAGCTTAGCAGCATCATGGCGCATGGGCAAAGCCGATGTGTTGTCGAAGCCGATCGTGGGGGAAGTAGTCGTGCGAACGAATGTGACCCGTGGTGCGGGATCACAAGATACGAGGTCCAGACTCCCTGCTCTCCGTGCAAGTTCTCGTCGGTATCGTGAAGCCGAACAACACATTAAAAGAGGGGGAGTCGGCACGGCAGAGTGCGTCCACTAGGATGTTGCTACCGACGGTTAGGGTTGCCCTGCACTTTTCGTATAGGGGCGTGCTGAGCGTCCTCCGGAGGATTGGAAACCCCGATCCTCCACACGGAGCGATCGACACGTGTAACGTGTCCCCGCACCACAACACACAAAAGCGGAACTTCTCGCTGTCTCTCACAAGGAGAGAAAAAAATAAACCACACACAAAACTAGCACGCACGCAGGGACACATCCAAACCCATGGACGAAGGTTTCTTGGGAAATCGTTAAAATATGAGGATGACGTCTCCTCTCACGTCTCCTCTCCCGAGGTCACGCCCGCGACCCATCTCCGCCATTGATGGTGTTGCCGATGGGCCCGTGCTCTCCTCAAGCCTCCCCAATATTTCCCCTGCCACCTCCCCTCCCCCGACTCCACATAGCTTCCCACCGTCGGCTCTCTCGCCGTCGCCCCACAAATCGCCCCGTTCAGATCTCAGATCGCGTGAGGTTTCCGCCGATTCAACTCTGGAGGCGCTCAGATTGGGTGCTGGGGATGGACTCAGACCCGCGACAAGCCCCCGCGAGCCCCACCACGCCGGAGTTGGAGGGTGCGCAAGCGCTGATCTCGCTGGCGGAGGTCATCCCGGGCGAAGATGCGTCAGTCTCAGGGGCGCACTTCCGCGACCTCACTTCAGCGGTGAGGCGCGCGATGCGGAGCCCCCGCTCTCGAGAAGGCTTGGAGAGGATCGAAGCAGACTGCACCAGAAGGGGATGGTCTCTCATTCTCCTTCGGGGTGGCTGCGGAGAGGTTCGCCGAGCAATGGCGGTGCGGCCGGAAGTGCTCGCCGAGATCCAGAGAGAGACACCTTCGACCTCCTCGTCATCCGCCGAGGTAATAGCTGTACTCCAACATCCAGTCACCGGAGAGCGTTGCCTGAGGGGGATCTCTCGGGAACAAACTATCCAGATGCTTGCCCAAGGACAGGTGGTTCCCCCTGCGTTGTCCACGCTGTCGGAAGGGGTGGAGCGTTTGGAAGAGCAGAGATTCGAGCTCATAAGGGAGCTGCAGCTGGGGAACCTGAGATCCAGCATGTTCTCAACCCGAGGAAGAAGACTGACACCACGCAGAGGAAGCCTCAGACCCTGATCTCTGAATCGCTCCAGGTCTGCTTTGCTGACCATGGTGGCTTCACCCTCAGAGAGTCTGTAGCTGCTCAGAATCAAAATTCAGTGATCAAGCGCATCGAAAGCGATGTTTGCAGAAGAAGCCTGCTCCGTGCTCCTCTTCCTTCGAAGCATTCTCGGGCGCGTCGGAGACTCGAGCCATTGTTCAGTACGCGGCCTGCTGCGTTTCAAACAATTAGCGCTGGTGGGTTCCTGGACCCCGCTCCTGACGCAGAGCCCGGCCCGTTTTTGGAGGGCGGTGAGGCCTTCTTTGGACAGCTGTGGGACCCTTGTCCTCCCCCTCCACAACGCCACCTGGTCTGGGTCAGGAAGGATCTAGTCGCCTCGAGGTCTTTCTTGATATCAGATTGCCATCCAGCGGCGGCTGGCTGTGGAGCGAATCCGATCACGATCCACCTCTCCAGAGAGCGCTGGTCAACTACTCCCAAACCTTCGCTGCTGCTTCTTGAGGAGAAGATCGTCATGGCGGACAAGGCTCGCGGGAGGGGCCGTGGAAGAGGCAGAACGAACCACCAAGGTCCACCCCCCCCCCCCCCCCGCAGCAAGAAATCCCGCAACCGCCACCACCCCCTCAGTTTGGTTACCCCCCGATGCAAGGCTTTGCCTACCCTGGACAGCAGCAACAGTGGGGAGGATACCCTCAGTTCCAAGGTAATCCTTTCCCAGTTGGTCCTTTCCCTCCTTTCCCCCAGATCCCACCTTGGCAAGGGCCAACCTTCTGGCATCCGCAACAAGGAGGACAGGGGGGCGCGAGCCAAGGACCGCCTGTCCTGCCCAAGGGGCCACCGTATGTGCAGCAGATGACTCCTCACAGCCAGCAATCGTCCCAAGGAACCTCGAGACAGAAGCAAAATCAGAAGCAGAAAGGAAAGATCAACCATCAAGCTGGTCAATTGACTGCAGACAGGACAGATTCTGGTGAAGATAAGAATCCAACCTATGAGCAAACAGTTTGCTACAACTGCGGAGAACCAGGTCACAGTACTGGAAACTGCCCTGCGCCAAAAGCCTGTTTCATTTGCAAGAAAGTCAACCATGAGGTTGAGGATTGCCCCGTCCGCAGACAGCCACACCAAGTAGCTACTTATGTTGGTAGCTCTGCCTCTGGCCTCGGTTTCTACAACATTGAGCTCCCTGCTAAAGGAGCTGGCTGCAACATCTCTAGGAACGTTGGGCTTGTCTATCTGGAATATGGTGAAGCTAGCAAAGATCAACTTGCCCAAGAATTCTCAGTCATTTACAGAACCAATTGGCCCTGGCAGATCAGACAGTTGGATGCTTGGTCCTTCCTGGTCAAGTTCCCTCCACACATTTCAGTTGAAGATGTGGCGGGTTACCCTAGCTTTGGGCTAGCCAAAGAAGGTGTGTCAGTCAGAGTAGAGGTCTGGAAAGGTAGCATTGACTGTTTTGCTGAATTACATGAGGTTTGGGTTCAGTTGAGAGGTCTGCAACCTGACTGGGTAGAGTGGAGTGTGCTTGACAGAATTACATCTGTATTTGGCATTCTGCTGGATGTTGATTGGAAGTCCAGATTCCTCAATGTGTGTGATGTTGTCAGAGTTAAGATCCTATGCAAAGACTACAGCAAAATCCCCCAGGACAGAGTTTTTGGTTTTAATGGTCAGCTCTTTCTGATCAAAATAGTTGTAGAAGTCCCTGACACCCTAGACACAGCAGATGGGGATGATCTTGAGGATGATGCAGATGACTTTGGCCCTGATACCCACCATTCTGGCTCTGGCCAATCAACCAAAGAGACCAGTGCACCACCCCCTGCACCAAACCCTGAAAAAAGTGACACATTTAGCAAGAATAGTAGCAAATCATCAACTACAGGAGCCAAAACTGTTCCTGTTGGCTCCTTCCATGCAGTGTCCTGTAGCCCTGGAATGCACTCCCCCCTTAGCTTGCTCAAGGACAAGCTAGATGAGCAGATGGTAGAGATCAATAAGGAAATACTAGAATGGGCAAGTGCTGATACCTCTGATACTGCTCATAGTCTCTCCCTGTTGCAAGATATGGAGATGCTGGAAGATGACTCCACCTTAACTTCAGATGTAGCAATGTACAATGAGTGTCCTCAAGGCAGTGAAAAAGATTTGCCTCCCCCCAAGACCTACCTCCAAGCACTGGTCCCTGAGGTCTCTCTGCCAATGGGTGTTGACCCCAAGAAGAGACTTCCCATGGACCCCCAAGACAAGGTGCAGAAAGTGCCCAAGCATGGTCAACACTGGGGACCAACCCATGGAACCAGACAGAGCGCTAGGCTGATGGGAGAAAATCTATCCATTGTCGAAAAAGCACAACTGAAGAAGCAGAAGGAGAACTTGGAGATAAGGGCCCCAATGAAGTATCAAGGTAACAAAAAGAATTCAGAGAACTTCTTTATTTCTAAGGATCCTAATTTTATTTTCATTGCTAAGTCTATAGATGTAGAGGTATATTCACCTGTTGTTTGTTCTGAAAATTCAGAGGAACAGGTCTCTGTCTCCTCTTTAGATGCTAGCTTGAACAACAACACTTCACATACTCCTGGCCATTATTTGGATGGACCTGAGGATACTTGTGATAGTGAGACCAAATGGTCAAAAATTGAAAAACTTGGACGGGGCAAGCACCCTATGACAATAGTTTCCAAATGAATTTCGCCATTTCTAACATTAGAGGGATAACTGCTCCAGGCAGAAGAGAATACCTGTTAGATTTTTTTGCTAAAGTTAACCCAACAATAATTGGTTTTCAGGAAACAAAAAAGGAAAAAGTTCCAGTTTCCCTGCTAAAAACAATTGTTGGAGGTAAGATTTTCTCCTGGAAGGAGCTACCTGCCATAGGCTCAGCTGGTGGGCTCCTGATGGGAGTCGATCTAGACTTCTTTGATATTATTAGCTGGGAAGTTAGGTCTTACTCTATTTCCTGTACTCTAAAAGTAAAAGCTAGTGGTATAGTCTTTAGGGCTGTTAATGTTTATGGTTCTCCTTATGAAGAGGGAAAAGAAAATTTTATTTCAGAACTCCATGAGTTACTGATTAGTAGCAACTCCATGACTATTATAGCAGGAGACTTTAACCTGGTTCGTTTCTCATCTGATAAAAGCAATGGAAATGTCAACCAAAAATGGTGTGATAAATTCAATGCATGGATTGAGATTTGGAGCCTGTTAGAAATAAAAATGGGAAATAGGAAATATACTTGGACTAATAACCAAGGTGATCCTATCCTAGCTACCTTAGATAGATTTTTTCTGCACTACAGATTTAGGACAAAATTTTTCTTTAGCCACTGTCCAGGCCCTTCCCCGTTTGGGCAGTGATCACACCCATGTCATTTGGGATTCAGGAGTGGGAACAATTATTAAACCTTCCAGCTACAAGCTTGAGAAGTGGTGGTTGCTTAGAGCTGATTTTGTCCAATTAGTGGAGAAATCTTGGAACAGAACCACCAAAAGTACCCACTCTTTAGACATCTGGCAAGAGAAGCTTAGGAGGTTGAGAAAGAACACAAAAGGCTGGGGATTCAATATTGAAGCAGAGCTTAGGAGACTTAAGAAAGATATGATGATCCAGTATGACCTGCTAGACATCAAAGCTGAGAGTGAGGAACTTTCAGCTGATGAACAGCAGCAGATGAAAAACATTTCTGAGGAAATGAATAGGATCTGGCTTAAAGAAGAGATCAAAGCCAAACAGAGGTCTAGAGATAGGGATGTTTCAGAGGGGGATAGGAACACTTCTTACTTTCATGCAGTAGCTAATGAAAGGAGAAGGAAAACCCTCATCCATTGCCTACAAGGCCCTGATGGTCTGGTTTCTGACCAAAAAGGCATGACGGATATAGCTGTAGACTTCTACAAAAACCTATTTAGTAAAGAAGGAAACAATGGTTTTCATCTGGCCCAAAACTTCTTCTCCCAGGAGGAGCTAGTCAACTCAGATGAAAATGATGCTCTAGACTCCCCTTTTACTGAAGAAGAAGTTAAGGCAGCTCTGGTCTCCTCTTATGCTGATGGAGCTCCAGGGCCAGATGGTTTCCCTTTCTTCTTTTATCAGAAGTTTTGGTACCTGAAAAAAAGATATCATGGCCATATTTAGGGATTTTCGTTTAGGGTCCTTAGATCTTTTTCGTCTCAATTTTGCTATGATATCCTTGATTCCCAAGAAGGCTGAAGCAACACACATGAAAAAGTTCAGACCAATTAGCTTGCTTAACTGTAGCTTTAAGCTTTTCACTAAGGTCATCACTAACCGGCTAGGACAAATCATGAATAGACTTATTTCCCCTAACCAATCTGCTTTTATTAAGGGTAGATATATCTTGGAAAGAGTAGTTACTGCACACGAGGTCTTACATTCGGTTCATAAAACTAGAGATAAAGGGATAGTTTTAAAGTTAGACTATGAGAAGGCTTTTGATAAAGTCAATCTTGATTTCCTCCTGGAACTTCTCTCAAGAAGAGGTTTGAGCACTAGTTTCATCTCCCTGATCACCAAAATTGTCTTTGGTGGATCAGTAGGAATCAAGCTCAATAATGAAGAGAGTCATTTCTTCCTTACTGGCAAAGGTCTTAGACAAGGGGACCCTCTGTCCCCTCTGCTCTTCAATTTAGTTTTTGATGTCTTGACTAAAATGTTAGTAAAAGCTTCCTCCTGTAATTTAGTTAGAGGGCTCTGCTCTCATCTTTATCCAGGAGGTGTAATCAGCCTTCAGTATGCTGATGACACCATCCTGTTTGTGGATAATGATCATGTGATGGCCTCTAACCTAAAGAATGTCCTTGTTTGTTTTGAACAAGTTTCAGGGATGAGGATTAATTACTCTAAGAGTGAACTCATTCCAATAAACATGGAATTAGCTGAGGTGTCTCCCTTTGTAGACATTTTCTCTTGCCTAGTTGGGAACTTTCCCATCAAATACTTAGGGATCCCTCTGCATTATGATAAACTTAGAAGGGAGGACCTCCAACCTCTCATTGACAAAATTATTAAAAGGATAGCTGGCTGGAGAGGGAAACTACTCTCCCCCATGGGGAGAGTCATTCTCATCAAAGCTTGTCTAGCAAGCATTCCCATATACTTACTCTCCTTTTTCAAGTTCCCCAAATGGGCTGTGGACTTAATTAACTCTCAGATGGCAAACTGCCTTTGGGATGATTATGAGGGTCACAGGAAAATTCATCTGGCCAATTGGCACCTGGTCAGTATGAAAAAAGAATTTGGTGGGCTAGGTATTCCAAACATTAGAGACCTGAACATTTGTCTTCTAGGATCCTGGGTTAAGAGGTTCTATGTCACTGACAAGAAACTCTGGAAATCCTTAATTTCCCAAAAATACTTAAGTTCCTCCCCAAATATCCTTAGCAGCAATGCTACAGGAACCTCTAACTTCTGGAAAGGAGTTGTTTGGGCTGCGAAAGCAGTGAAGTTTGGATATAGGTGGGTAGTTGGAGATGGCTCCAAAATCAAGTTTTGGGAAGACTACTGGTTTGGGACCTCACCCTTGGCCATACAGTATTGGAACATCTACTCCATCTGCAATGAGCAATGCAGTACCATTGCAGAGGTTTGGGATGGCCAAACCTTGAAACTCTCTTTTCGTAGGAACTTCTCTCCCATCCTTATGGAACAGTGGATGGAAATAGAAAATTTAGCTAGAGGGATCAGTTTCTCTGAAGATTCGGATGCCCTAATTTGGACCTATGAAAACTCAGGGGTCTATTCCTCTAGCTCTCTGTACACTATAATTAATTTTAGAGGTGTTCAACCAATCTATACCCCTTCTGTTTGGAAGCTTTGTGTGCCCCCCAGGATACACATCTTCCTTTGGCTAGTTCTCAATAATAAGATTATGACTAGAGATAACCTCAAGCAAAGAGGACTGAAAAAACCTGAAGATTGTGTGTTTTGCACTGAAAAAGAAACTGTTGAACACCTATTTTGCGACTGTATAGTAGCCAAGTTAATCTGGGTGGACATTTGTAGGTTTTTTGGAGTTCAATTGGGCAGTAGCATCACTTCGATTGCTCGCCTTTGGATAGCCAACACTAGACATGCTACCCTGAATATTGTTGCTGCTGCTGTGCTCTGGGCTCTCTGGACACTTAGAAATGATTTTGTATTCAATAACGCTTCTTGGTTAAATTTGAAACAGGTCTGGTGGCGTGTCCTACGGCTCCTCAAAAAATGGGAATGCCTTTACAAGGACCCAATGAAGGAATCGATGGATCGCTTCTTTCGACACTTCCACCACAAGCTTTCGCTTCCCAGCTTGATCGAGATGGGGTGACCAGCCCTGGCTTTGAACTGACTGAGAAATGGAACAAATTGGAGTTGGAATCTCCCTCTCCAGCGCTGGCAACGACGTGCTGCAGTCCGTCCTCGACGCTGGACAGTAGGACCTTCCTCTCCCCTGGAGCGCCATCCGCCGCTTCCACACCAAGCCACCGCTCCCTGGAGTTCGCTGAGCTTGTGCTCTAGCTATCTAGCCAGCTTGTGGCTGCTATTCCCTAGCGCAAAACTGAGTCTTTGTGCGTTTGGTGTGTTTCTTTCTACTCTGTTTGCACTCAGCTGTTGGGAGCAAGACTCTGCTTTTCTGCTTTCTTAGTTTCGCTTGTAGTTTCTCTAGCCCTGTTTTGGCTGCTAGAGTTAGCCCGTTTCTGTATCAGACCTGCTGTTCGCGCAAGGTTTCTTAAATGGAACCGGGAGTGAACCTCCTGTTTATCTAAAAAAAAACCCATGGACGAACGCCCAGCAAAAGCGTTGTGGCCAGAGCTCCAATGAGAGACCCAATCGGCTCGCACCGCTTCCGCCGGTCGCCTCGTAGCTCCGTTGCATGTTTCCGGTAGCACCACCGCTGGCCGGTGGCAGCATCTCCGACGACACCGCGCCCATAGCACCACGCTACCCTCTTGCTCCAGGCCGTGGAGCACGCTCTATGCGCGCTATCCGTGATGGTGTTGGTGGAAGAGACCGAGCGAGGGTAGCGGGTGGAACCGATACTTTTGTTCAAAATCGGGGAGTTTTCCCATCGAATTTCGTCTCCTCTCCGTCCTAAAAGGTAACTCCGTGATTAAAAAAATGAAAATCAGATGGTGAATTATTTCCAAACCCGTTTCGTGGTTTTCTTTGTGCACATTTCGGCTACTGCGTCCGTCCTGGCTGTCGTGGTGCTCATTGTTAATTTTTGTTTCTGACAGAGTGACAGGGCGTGTTCTCGCTGTAATTAACTAGCTGCCACGTAAAACGCTCCCGTGCAGACAGGGCAACGGCAGCTGCGTCCAGCTCAGCCTCGTGCAAGGGCTTCTCTCTTATTGGCTGACGTGGACGCTCTCGCCGCTGGGGGCCCGGCCGGAAGTCAACTGACGTGAACCGCAGCGGTACCTTGGCTTTGTTTGGGGTTGCTTCTGCAGCAGACCTGGAGCCGTGTACGTACTATTCTTTTCCAGGCTGGTGTGAAGGGGACAATTTCGCACGATCGACAACGGTAGTTGGCTCGATTCTGTCTAATGGTTTATTTATTTATTTATACTCCCTCCGATCCATATTAATAGGTCCTCAAGTAGATGTATCTAGACATGTTTTATTGCTAGATACATCCACTTGAGTACCTATTAATATGGATCGGAGGGAGTATATTTATTCAGTATAGCATTATTTTCCGCCCACATGATGAGTGCACGGAGCTGTCATGTCCGTGAGGATACCGGGCGCAGTTGACATTGGGCGCCGCTGGGTAGGCCGATGTTGATATAGTATGGATTCGCAGTTTCAAAATCTTTTGCTTTATTTTTAAGGAAGAAAAAACCATGCCAGGCCAGGTAACTAGCGTAAGCAAACCGAGCTTGGCAGCATCATCGTGCATGGGCGAAGTCGATGTTGTCGAAGCCAATGGGGGGAAGGGATAGTTGTGCCAACGTGACCCGTGGTGCGGGATCACAACATACGAGGTTCCGGCTCCCTGCTCTCCATGCAGGCTCTCGTCAGTATTGCGAAGCTGAGCAACACATTAAAAGTGGTGGTGGTGGTGGGTCGGGGGTGGGGGTACATGGCAGCGGTGCGTCCACTAGGAGGCTGCTCGTGCGGCGAGGGTTGCAGAGTTTGAATCCAAATTATGACCCATCAGTTAGAATTGTCGTTAGCTTTAGCTGTAACTTGGTTACGCACGATCGGTGGCTTGAATCCAAATTGTAAATCGCTGGTTTGTTTCAAACCCTAGCCCTAATTGTGGTGGCTATTGTAATATTCTCGTTCCGGTGCTTTGTTTGCAGAGTTTGATGAGCCCACCTAAATTTTACGACCAGTTCTTAAATCCTCTTTGTAGGAGTTTTTGTCCATCTAAGATATACAACTATATGAGAGGGAAGCCTTTGACCTAGTCTACCGTGTATTGGTCCCCGACGAGGGCCCCATGTTTTACTTTTATGTCTTTCAATTGTACATGTAGATGTTTTCTACAACTATGTACTCCCTCCGTCTCAAAATACATGTCGCTTAAATGAATCTATGCATATTTATTTCTAAACTAGATATATATCTATTTCATTCGCAGTTAATTTAAAACGGAGGGAGTAATTTTCTTGATAACTCTCTCTCTCTCTCTCACACACACACACACACAAAGTAAAATTTGTCGGCAAAAAGGGAAAAAATTAAACCTTTTTTTTTGCTCCAGGTATTTTACATTTGTATATACCACATCTAAAAAAAATATCTACCTGTAGGAGTACTTCTAATAGATACATTTAAACAATATATCTCTGATGCTTTTTGACCTGCTAGAGAAGGGCCATTATTTGTAGAGACCGAGGACTTTGATCCGGTCAACCACCGAAATTAGTACTACAACGGCTTGAGAAACGAGCCCAGCCACATCGACCAGTTTTGCAAGCACAACGATTTCTTCCAAACTAAGCTTAGCGGTTAGCCCCCAATCAGGCAATCACTTTTTTTTAGATTAATCAGGATATCACTTAACCAACCCAAGAAGCAACCAAAAAATGTTTGTATACGCCAGACAATCACTGTCAGCCTGTCACCACAACAAAGAACCCTGACCTTAATCTAAACACAAGCAAAAAGTAGTTTAAATATAAAAGAAAAAGGAAAATGCCGAAGGAATTCTCTCACAAAGTAGTTCAAAAATAAAAGAAAAAGTATTAGAGTAGCCACACCCTCCACGATGAAGATCTCGAGACTACCGACTAGAGGTAACATGACGCCTTCTTGGGAATCCACTATACATCGGCGCACTGAGAAATTGCTTATGTGCTGAACCGTACCTCTAGAGGGGCCGGTGTACGTGCTTATAAATTGGTAGAACAAGCCTCTACCTGGCCTTACAATCGGTATAGGAATACCTATACAGGTAGGTATCGGATTGGATTCCTGTAGTACCTAAGAGACTATATTCGGTTACGTTACATATTCAACAGCCCCCCTTAATCTAAACTTGATGCAAGATTTAGATTACGCCTAAACTCATGTAAATTTCTAACCGGAAGAATTTTGGTGAAACCATCTGCAACTTGATCCTTGCTGGAAATAAATCTGATATCCAACTTCCTGCTTGCCACTCGTTCTCGCACAAAATGAAAATCAATCTCAATGTGCTTGGTACGTGCATGAAATACTGGATTTGCTGACAAATATGTTGCACCAAGGTTGTCACACCATAGACATGGCTTTTCTTTCAACTTGATACCAATTTCACCTAAAAGAGCTTCAACCCATATCAATTCTGCTGTGGCATTGGCTAAGGCTTTATACTCAGCTTCAGTACTGGAACGAGAAACGGTAGCTTGTTTTCTAGCACTCCAAGAAACCAGATTTGGCCCTACAAATATTGCAAAGCCTCCAGTGGAGCGCCTATCATCAAGACAGCCTGCCCAGTCTGCATCAGAAAAGGCACTCAAAAGTGTAGACGTAGAAGACTGAATTGTAATGCCAAGTGTGATGGTACCCTTCACATATCTTAAGATCCTTTTAGCAGCCTCCCAATGAGCAGTAGTAGGAGCATGGAGATATTGACATACTTTGTTGACAGAGAAGGACAAGTCTGGTCTTGTGAGCGTAAGATACTGTAAGGCACCAACAATACTGCGGTACCTTGTATTATCCTCGGGTCCAAGAGGATCTCCCACTCCAAGAGAAAGAGGATATGTCGAAGACAGGGGAGTTGGTGCTAACTTACATTGTTGCATGTTTACCTTTTCAAGTAATTCTGAGGCATATTTCTCCTGTGTCAAAAGCAAACCATTTTGAGTCTTTTTTACCTCAATACCCAAAAAGAAGTGAAGATCTCCAAGGTCCTTGATGGCAAAGTTCTCATTGAGATCCCGGAGCAAGACTGAGATGGCATGATCAGATGAGCTAGTGACAATGATATCATCAACATACACTAGAATAAACATAGTAACCTCTTGCTTTTGAAGAATAAATAAGGATGTGTCGGCTTTGGATGGAATAAAACCAAGATCAATTAACTTGGAGCTGAGGCGAGAATACCATGCTCGAGGAGCCTGTTTTAGACCATATAGGGCTTTATCAAGTTTGCAAACATGACTAGGAGCATTGGGATCTTCAAAACCTGGAGGTTGTTTCATGTACACATCCTCCTCAAGAACACCATGCAAGAAGGCATTTTTAACATCTAGTTGTCTTAGCTTCCACCCTCGAGAAACTGAGATAGATAGCACAGTTCTAATTGTAGCTGCTTTAACAACTGGACTGAAAGTATCCTCATAGTCAATGCCATACCTTTGCTTGAAACCTTTTGCCACAAGACGAGCTTTATATCTATCAATTGTACCATCTGCATTTTTCTTGATACGATATACCCACTTGCAATCTATCAAATTTCTGTTAGAGCTGGGTGGAACCAAGTGCTATGTTTGATTTTTAAGCAAAGCATCATATTCTTCCTCCATTGCTTTGCGCCAATTATCATCCTCAAGAGCCTCAGACAAAGAATTTGGTGTATCAACCTTTGCAAGTAGACCATGATGTGTAGCATCCTTTCTATAAATGTTTGGTTGTCTTCCATAACGGATAGTTCCATCTTCATAAGCTCTAGGTTTTTTAACACCTTTTTGTAGCCTTGTACGCACACCAGACATAACAGGAGGAATAGGGTTACCGTCCGCAGAAGATCCATTCTCTGAATTCAGCACAGACGGACGCGCCCGTGTTGGTGATGTGGCAGGCGAGGAATCGCTCCCTTGGGCATCTCGAGGAAACTGATCAGAAGAGCGGGACCGGGACCTGTTGTCCGCATGCGCCCGTGTCGGTGACGTGGCAGGCGGGGATTCGCTCCCATGGGCATCTCGCGGAAGCCGATCGGAGGAGCGGGACCGGGACCTGTTGTCCACATGCAGCCGTGTCTGAGAGGTGACGCACCCGTCACCTGTCGGGGAGAGAGACCGCGCACGCGCAATGCGCGACGTGGCAGGCCCGGACTGGGGCGCTGAAGCACCTGATGACGCGCGGGGGCTGACAACAGCACGGGAATCAGCGCCAGAAGCATCTTCGGGATCTGCAGCATGAGAATTAGTGCCAGGTGTAGACAAATCAACTCCATTTTCTGCACTGGTTTCGTTGTTATGTACAAAATTTTGATCTCCATCATATGAACTCGTTTCTTCATCATTTGCACTGAAATTTTCTCCATTGTACTCATTATCTGAGGCACCTTCTTCTGAATCATCAATATGTGGAGTTCCCTGTGTAGGATTAGTAACAATGGGTATGATAGGAAAAGGCATATGATCATCAAACTGCAATTCCCCAGAAGTAGATGCATCTAAATCTTTAGGTAAAAGAAGAATTTCATCTTGAAGACGTCTACCAGCATTAGGATGTAATTCAGCAAACGGGAAAACTTTCTCATCAAAAACAACATCTCTTGAGATATAGACACGTCCAGAGGACACATCAAGGCATTTAACACCTTTATGACGGGGACTATACCCTAAAAAGACACATCGAGTAGAACGATATGCAAGCTTTCTCTTATTGTAGGGACGAAGATTAGGCCAGCAAGCACAACCAAATATGCGAAGAGAGTCATAATTTGGTTTTGTATGAAGAAGGTGTTCAACGGGGGTTTCAAAATCAATAACTTTGCTAGGAAGAAGATTGATGAGAAAGGTGGCCGTAAGAAAAGCTTCATCCCAAAACTTTAAGGGCATTGAAGCATGAGCTAGCAAGGCAAGACCAACCTCAACTATATGGCGATGCTTACGTTCTGCTGAGCCATTCTGCTGATGTGCATGTGGACATGAGACATGATGAGTAATTCCAACTTTCTGGAAAAATCCATTGAGTTTTTCATACTCACCACCCCAGTCAGTCTGCATAGTAATTATTTTCCTATCAAACTTACGTTCAACAAAGGTTTGAAAATTAAGGAAGACTTGATAAACATCAGCACGGCTCTTAAGCAAGTAAATCCATGTAAACTTGCTAAAATCATCGATAAAGCTTACATAGTATAAGTGTTTTCCCACAGAAATAGGTGCAGGACCCCATACATCAGAGAAGACCTGTTCCAAAGGAACAGTAGAGACACTAGATGAAACAGGGTAGGGCAACTGATGGCTTTTGGCTAACTGACAGGAATCACAAACGTAAGGGTTTATTTCTGGAGTATATGAAAGCTGATGTTTTCTAAGAATTTGCTGAACAACAAATGAAGATGGATGTCCTAAGCGGCGATGCCATGTAGAGGATGATGGCTTTATTATGACGTGGGCTTGCTTAGCAGATGAAGACACTAAGGGATAGAGCCCACCATGGCAGGGTCTCTCAAGAAGAATTCTTCGTGTGGCCTGATCCTTAACAAGAAAGAAATCAGGGTGAAACTCAATAAAAACATTGTTATCACGAGTAAGTTTATGAACGGATATGAGATTTTTAGAGGTATTAGGAACATGAAGAACATCATTTAAATGCAATGTACTATGGGGAGTTTGCAAATTTGAATAACCAATATGACTTATAGGCATACCACTTCCATCGGCCGTGTGCACGCGATCATGTCCCTTGTACTTGTCGTGAGTGGTGAGTTTGTTCAATTGGCCCGTGATGTGATCCGTAGCACCGGTGTCGGAGTACCAATTTGTGTCAACTCCATAAGACGCAATATTAGCACCTTTCTTCTCTCTTCCACCATCATCATCAGAATCATATTTGCGATCATCCTTGTAGCGCCACCAGCAATCGGAGGCAGGGTGCCCATGGATCTTGCATATTTGGCAGGTAGTATCGACAAAGGGAGTGGGTGCACGGCCATGCCCACGACGGCGTCCCCTATCATCACGACGCCGATCTCCATCACGACGACGATCACCATCACGCCTATCATCAACACGTCTACGATTTCCATCATAGCGACGTCCTCCATCATCACGGTAGTCATTGTAGTACCGTCCTTCCTCACGTCCACGATCGCGGTCACCGCGGTCACTGCGGTCACCACGGATAGGCGAGCGCATACGGTAACCACGCTCGGGTGAGCGTGCACGGTAGCTGCGCTCAGGTGTGCGTGCTCGATAGCTACGCTCAGGAGATCGAGCATGATATCCTCTATCAGGCGAGCGTGCACGACCCTTGCGTCCACCATCTTGTCCACCATCACGACGAGCGGCATTGGCAGATGAAATAAAGCCACTATCATTGCTTCCTTCAGAGAGCATAGTCTGGCGCATGTCATGCGAGCAGATCTGGGCATATAAGTCATCAAGGGTGATGTTGTTATTTCCATTGACAGCAGAAACCACTGAATTATAGCTGGCATCGAGTCCATTAGTGATGTAGCCGACCATCTCATCTTCTTCGACAGGTTTTCCGACAGCAGCAAGCTCTGAGCAAAATCCTTTCATCTTGGCAAAGTAAGCTGCTGCAGAAAGCTCATTCTTTTTCGTACTATTGAGAGCTCCCCGCAGTTGATTGATCCTTGTACGGGAAGAAACATTGAACATCTTGTTGATTACTGCCCAAACCGCGGCAGATGACTCGAGGCCGACGACATGGGCAAGAACTTCCGGTGAGAGGGAATTAACAAGCCATCCTAGCACCGTTTGATTGCGTGACAGCCACGCAATGTAGGCGGGATTGAGTGACTTTGTAACCCACTTTTCTGTGTCTTCCGTCTCCAAGAACTTCTCCGGCGCACTGTCCGTGCCATCCAATAATTCCAGTGCCATGGCACCTCGCAGCGGAGGAAGTACCAAGGTTTTCCAAAACAGGAAGTTTGACCGGGTAAGTTTCTGAGACGGGGGAGCCCCCAAGGCAGTGGCCATGGTCGTCGAGTTAGAGGAAGACATGACCCCGGCTTACAGGAGGATTTCTTTTTCCGATCAGAGGGATCGTGAGCTTCCTGGATATGTGGGCTTCCGATCAAGCGACCGTGGTTTTCTTCAGGCGTGCGATCTAGCGACCGTGAGTGAGATCGAGCGATCGGATCGTGAGCTTCTTGGACTTGTGGGTTTCCGATCAAGCGATGGGCTTCCGATCAATCGACCGTGATTTTCTTCAGGCTTCCGATCGAGCGACCGTGGGATCGAGCGATCGTATTGTTGAGTTGTTTCGTGGATTTCCGATCACAACAATCTAATCGTTAGGATCGTGGCAGGCTCTGATACCATGAGAAATTGCTTATGTGCTGAACCGTACCTCTAGAGGGGCCGGTGTACGTGCTTATAAATTGGTAGAACAAGCCTCTACCTGGCCTTACAATCGGTATAGGAATACCTATACAGGTAGGTATCGGATTGGATTCCTGTAGTACCTAAGAGACTATATTCGGTTACGTTACATATTCAACACGCACCACACACATCCTGTTGCTATCGAAGAAGGCCGACTGCCCTCTCGCTCCATACCGTGGAATACCAATAGTGCCACCTGACCGCAAGGATCATGAGACAATGAAAACTAACAAACGTGTATGAGAAAAGAGGCCACCGAGACATCCTCAGGCCAGAGCCAAACTGAAGAGGATTCAAGATAGAGTGTCTTGCCAGTAGTAGCGTTTGAAATGTGATGGCTAGTAGCGCGCACCCAACGCTACGAGTAAAACTTACTGGTTGTGTGCGCGCTGTGCTTGCAATCCATGATGGTGTTAGTGGTAGTGTGCCCCTTCTGCGAGTGCTACCAACAATATCATTAGCGTGCAAGGTAGGGGCACGCTACCAGTAGTATTTAGAAAAAAAAAAAAATGCAAATATTAACCTGTATATCAATTCAAGGGCAGTAATAATAATTGGTAATTGGTGACGAACACATACCAGCAATACTAATAATTATTAACTCGTAAAATAAAACTTGACATTCATGAACGGAATGAAGGATCTAACTAGCTAGCTCTCATATTCTCTCATTAGTCATTACTAACTAGTTAGCTCTCGTCTTGCATCTCGAATCCAATGCGGAGGTCAGGATCATCGTTGGCGGGTATGTAGAGGAAGTTGATGTAATTTCCTCCATGATCGAGAAAGAAGTTACACTTCGTCATGGGTTACATCTTGTAGGTATCTGCAAGTTGTTTCCATGCAGGGTCAACAAAATATGTTCGGTCTACCTCTTTGGTGACAAGAACTCTGTAGCGATGGTTGGAATTTGACAGGTTGAGCGACCTCAACTAATACTCAAGAGTTGAATCATTGGCCTCATAATAAACACCGGCTGCAATGACAAACCTTGATACACCATGATAAATTAAAACATACCATTATAGTTCGAAACTTCCCCAAGAGAACAATGATAACTTCTTTATTCATGTACCCGACGTATCCACAATCATCACACACCCTTTTTTTGTGCAATTATAGGTAAACATCGACGGAAATGCAAATATGAAATATTTTGCAGAAACAAAAAGAGATTAGCTAGGGTCGGAGCAAAATGTGTTGCCATTTTAAATTATAGATCATTGCACAATGCGATGTCATTTTACTAGTTCGTTTTATACAAATTTTTAACCATGTCTAGTTGATTCCCTAACCCTCTCTAACCCTAGTGCATCACTTGTTCATTCTGTAACCCTAGTTCATCACTAGTTCATTTCCTAACCCTCCCTAACCCGACTTCATCACTAGTTAATCCACTAAACACCTAAATCTTAACCGTAGAAATATACCAAATTCACTAAATTATTCCTTAAATATACCAAAATCTAAGGAGAGGAGGAAGTGGAGAGGAGCCGAAGCTCGGGAGGAGGGGCGAGTACCTCGGGCAGGGGCGGCGACGACGCTTGGGGTAAAGCGCGCGGCGACGGAGCAGAGAGGAGATAGGGTTGCGGGTGAGACTGATGCTTCTATTCAAAATCAGGGCAGCGACGCTCGGGGCAGGGCATGGTAGCGGAGCAGAGAGGTGACGGTTGGGACGGATGCCTCTATTTGAAACCGGGGAGCTTACCCATCGTCGTCTCCTCTCCATCCTACTCCCTCCGTTCAACAATAGATGACTTCCACATATCTAGATATAGATGTATCTAGACATATTTTAGTGTCTAGATACATCCATATATAGATATGTGGAAGTCATCTATTGTTGAACGGAGGGAGTAAAAGGTAACTCCGCGATTTAAAAAAAATCAGATCATAATTATTTTTCAAAACCTTTTATTGAACATTCAAATATAAGCCAGATCTACCTCGAGGTTGAAATGAAATTAAAAGGTGAGGTCAAGTGGCAGCTGACTATCGCTGTCACCACGCTCAAGTGAACAAAAAAAAACAGGGCGTAGGTTATAGCTTGGGTGGTTTGTATTTTTGCAAGTAAAGTAAAGGCACACTGACCCCCAGATTCGTCCAGCCGAGCCGAGCACACACACCGACGACGTGCACTCCTCTCCTCCTCGGGCGCGCGCGTTTCCACTCTGTCCCCGCGCCGTCACCTCCCCCAACCCCAACCGCCCGGCCGACGCCGACAAGCGGGCCCCGCACGCCGCGCGACCCACATGCGCCCGCTAGCCCTCCCGGAGAAGCGAGCCCGCTCAGAAAAGATCTCATTTTTATCTCTCCCCTCCACGCATAAATCCGTCAATCACCCGCGCCTCCTTTCCCACTCCTCCGATTGATTCGCCGTCCGTCGCCAGTAGTCCTCTCCTCGCTCCCCCTTATCCCCGTCCCTTTCCCCTTCCTTCGTCCTCTCCCCCTTCTCCAACCCGCAGCCACCAAGCAACTTTCCCCAATCTCTTCTTCCTCCTCAGCGGATCCATGTCGGTAAGTTCCTTCAACTCCCCGCGCTGTTTTTCCAGCGATTTCGGGCCTAGATCGAGCTCGAGCTCGCTTGCCTTGTGCTGAAATTTAATTCGTTTGCTAGCTAGGATCGAAATACTAGTACCTGTTTTGTTTTGTTTTGTTTTGTTTTGTTTTGATTGATTTCGTGCGGGATAATACGACTAGGAGTAGAGAGGATGAGGATGAGCCTCCTTCAGGATCCTCCTCCAATCCACGCATCTATGCTATGCCACGCTATCGACGGCTCTGTCAAATCTTCCACAATCCACGCTTTGGTTTCCTCGGGTGAAACACGGGGGAAATCTCAGGGTGGACCGTGGATGACTTGCCAACTTGTAAGTCAGGACCTTCATCTGGTTTCCTTGTCAGTTCAATACTTACCTAGGCACCCGCCGGGTCTCCCTGCTCAAACATTCAATCCAAGGCACAGACGGGTTCTTAGAAACGAAAAATATCAGAGCCAATCAGTAATTTTTATATATATATTTTTTGGTGCGTTGGTTCATTGGTTGGTGTCTACTGGAGCTTCATGCTACTAGGTGATCCAATCGTGTGATTACAGCTTTAGCTTGTGATGCTGTTGATCGACCGGGACTGAAACTTTTAGTTGTTCGGTGATCACATTCTGCTGTGTGTTGACTGCATCATGGAGCAACGGTTCCGGTGTAGGACCAACACTTATAGGTCCCCGTTCACTTAGGATGTCAGTTTTTGGAATGGGTCGGGTTCTGAATTTGTCGTTTCTTAGACAAAACCAGTTCCCAATTTATGGTTTGGCGCATCGATTGATTTTTCAGGGTTCCTGCTAGTCAATGTCACTACAGAATCTTAGTGTTTTGTGTGTGTGTGTGTGTGTGTGTGTGTGTGTGTGTGTGTGTGTGTGTGTGTGTGTGTGTGTGTACAAATGTATGCTGTGCTGATGTCAGATAAATACAGTAGCATGATATTTTACTAGGGGATGAATTGCGTGGTCACAGCTCTAGTATGTGATTGCTGTTTATAGACCAGGACTGAATTTTTACTGATCAGTGATCACACGAGGAGGCGTGTTGACTGCATCATGGGATATGTGGCTGCGTGTATGTAATACCAGCGCACTTGTAGGCCCCTGTTCCTTTAGGATGCAAAATTTAACAGGATGGGTTCTGAATTTACCTCTTTATTCATGACAAAAAATCTTCTCCTGCTGGATGCAACCAGACGTCAACTGGCTGCTTATCAGTTAGTATATCTATACTGTGACCACTGTTCCTTTTTCAGTTTCGTAAGTGAAATGCACCTGGAGCTTTTACCACGCACTGGTACATGTCTGGTGAAATTAAGATGCCATGCCCTATTCAACTGAACCACGGCTGAACGAAACCCTAGTTGTATTTTGGACCATGTTAAATATACCTACAATTTCCTAGTTCCTGTTGCTAGCCAAGTGTATACAGGAGTCGTTCTTCGATAATAGGATGCTAGTCCCTCTGTGTAGTTAATACCTTTGTGCTGTTTTTGCTTAGGCACTGTTTGACATCATTCACCAATGCCCGTGTCGCACTTCGTTTCAGGGGAAAAGAACCTGTAGTCATGCTAAGTTAATGGTTTCGTGTACTGAAATTCATGATTTCTCATTTGTTTCTACATTGTTCTCTGGGTACTTTACTAAATTTATGCATTGTTGCTCGTAAAAAGGATGCCAAGGATTTCAAATGGCAGAAGCTAAGATAACAGTATTATGTTTTTTTCCCCTCTCATGTCTAGCTTCTTTTATTTCTCTCAGAGTTCTAGTTTTTGCATTTCTTGGCTATTTCACAAAGCCTCCCTTTTCTCCTGAATCTGATAAGATGGTTTGCAGTCACACTTGTTATGTTCTTTTTATATACCATGAGCATACTACAGGAGTATTGTAGGGAAAAAAATGAACATACTTCCAGGTTGAATTGGTATTTGAGAGCAATTTGTTGCGAGCTATTTTAATATCAGGGCTTCATTTCAATTTCTTGTGGTTTACTTCCTTTGACAAGCATAATGGTACCACTGTAGGAGGAATCTGGTCGCCCTCTACCCAAGTTTGGCGAATGGGACGTCAACGACCCAGCTTCTGCTGATGGATTCACAGTCATATTCAACAAAGCCAGAGATGAGAAGAAGGCTGGGAATGGACAGGATACCGAATCCCCCTGCAAAGACACCAGGACTGAGAGGACGGAATCCTACGCCACCAAGGCGAACTCAGTATGTGCCGTCTCTTATCTGGAGTTTCAACGAATAGAAATGCATCACATGTTCTTATCTCTTACGATGATCGTGTCACTAATCTCAAATTTATTCCATGCGCAGAAGAAATGGTTTTGCTGCGTGACGCCCAGCCCTACGCAATCTTGAAGTGTCACTCTGAAGAAAATGGTCGTGAAAAGTATGGTCCTTTGATTTTGCTATATATACATACTATCCATAAGACCTTGTAAGAGGTACCCGGGCTGTCAGTCATGACGGGTACCTCGTAAAACTCTGAAGTGTGTGTATGTATGGTGTGAGGGTTGTCAGACACAGATTTGGTTGGATAAGTGAACTTCTGATTGTAATCCTGGTCTCTTCCCGGTCGGTCTCATTTTGCGTGATAGTAGTCTCTTTCTGCGTGGATGCAAAAAATACCCTGTTCCTTTTATGCTTTGGTTTGAGGCTCTGATTGCCAATATTTGTCAATTTCAGAAGGCTACTTTGGCTGGCAACTGGCTCACAGGCAATTATAGCCATTCCAAAATTTGGCCAACAACCTTTGGCTATCAATCGGCTGGCTACCAATTTCCGTACGCCAACCTTCTGCATGATGTAACTTATCTTGAGCTGGACCAATTTTGTTTAGATAAAAGGAGCAATGTTTGGCTCCCGAGCTCCAGCGTGCCCTTTATTGCAGAAAAATAAATGAAAAATCATATTTTAAAGTACAAGAAAACTGAAAAAGTTTGGATTTAGTCAATGATATGTACATGCCAGCAAAATCCCAATGGAATATTCTTTGCATTTGGGGCTAAAGTTCGCTATGCTCAGATCCACATAATTGTTATTTTTGTGCAGCCTAGATTACAAAGTATTGCGCATCGAGATTTTGCACATTTAAATTGTATATATATCATTTGAGTTGATAAAGATTGTTTCTTCAGAAATTTTCTTAAAACTTTGAAAATATGATTTTCGAGTAAAGGGCTACGTGGAGCTCCACCTCCAGTTTGAGTTTCTGCAATGCTCCTGCTTTCATTGATTTGAACACCAGATGGTACAACCAGATCGACATCAGGGTTCACAACGACCAAATCAGCTGCTTCGACGATTCAACCTATACATCTAAAATAATCCTTTCTCACTTCAAAAACATGCACTGAATCATTTGATCTCCAAGACGATTCATCGTTGGTTTCATCCTTGGCCAACATTGAACACTTTCTCATGACACGAGCCAGTTTCTGTGAGCCCATTTTGCATCCCACCTCGATCGGCAACTTTTTCAAGTATCGCCCACGATCTAGGCCACAAGAAACAGAAAATAAAACACCAATAAAATCTTTTAGCTGCACCTTCTGTAAATAGATCTACTCAATGTTTTCTAGATCCCCTAACAGAGCAGCAAACCAGCCAGCATTTACATGACCAGAGAACTTGAGGAGACCAAGCAAACCGGCAATTTTTTTCCTATGATAGGATGCGCCGGAAAGTAAGGTTGATCCTTGTCGAGGTTGCCTTGGCGCGCTTGGGCACCGAGTGCTGCCAGTCCCGCTGGGTGTAGCCTCTCATCACCAGCAGCGAGCCGTGCTTCAGGAGGAAAAAATGCTGCTCAGGGGCGCTGACCTTGAGCCGCTTCCGGTCCGCTTCTGGAGGTCCAGCAGCAGCTGGTAGGATAACATGAATCAATTAGTTGGGCTACCAGCTTGGAGCTTTCTTTTAGTAGGTATGCTTATTACCTTGTGATTTGCCAGGCTTCTTCCTCAGCACGAACTCGCGCTCGCATCCAAATGTGACTGACGCTATCACCGGGGTAGGTCCGTACAGCGGCTCATCGTCGGCGTGCCATGACACGTAGTCCGAACCGACCTTGTATCTGTTCAGGAGCAGGCTGTTAAAATTACTCCCTGGGAGGGCTTCATGGACCTAAACAACATGCATTAGTCAGTGTCACATAAAGGCGGAATGCTAATATATTCGGCCTGATAGCTTTTATAGATAAAAAATCCCAGCCAGTTTCTGCTGATACCAGAGTACATGTAAGAACCAAGCAGTCAGATTGGTATATAGCTCTTACCGCTCTCAGGATATCCTTGAGCACAGGGAATTCATCCCAAGAATGCGCATGAGGCTGATGACCGCTGTACCTCAGATCTTTTAGCCCTTCATCTGCCACGTAGCACGTGTCCCTGGGCTGCGGAACAGAAATGAGACATCATATTTCAGTTAGAAGCTTTAGAAGAGTTATAGTATTACTGATTTGCTTCTTGTCACCGAGAAGGAATAGCATAGCATTGTAGTATAACCAATGATACCAAACGACTAGTTTTAGTCATCTAAGAAGAAGAACACCGAACACACCCAGAACTTAATAAGGTGGCGCCAAGACGCCTTGACAGCATGAGGCCACAAAAAAAATGTTTATGCCGACTATCCTTTGACATTCCAATTGCCGGTAATCTGACCCTGATCCTTATTTCAGTACAAGAATTCACAACTTGTCTAGGTGGACACAGCGATCGATCGATTTTGAATTGTCAAACCGCACGCGGCAATCAAACAACATGGGAACAATCTATATCGCCTCCCATAACCAGCTTCGTCGCGGCAGGTCTGCACATATTGGTGGCATGGCACCATGTCCTCGGAAGTCACTACCCAAAGCATGGACAGATGCAGCAGAGCCACACTATGATCCTATACGCCATATAACCATTCAGTTAAATTTTCCATCAAACAAACACATATTTCCCCCCAAATTGCAGTAGAGCTAAAAAGATGGGTCAGAAATAAATGGTAAACGTAAGGGACCTAAACTGTAAGTGAAGCAGAAGGGACAAGGGAGAGGGCAAGAAATGCGGGGTGGGGCGTCCACCTGGACGGAGGAGCGGCCGAAGACACGGATGGTGGGTCGCGTCCATGGGATGCGCTTGTCCAGCTCGTCGAACATCTCCCACGCCGCCTCCCGCGCCATGAACCGGGGGATCTGCTCCACCTCGCTCCCGGCGCCCAGGACCGTCACCGGCCCCCGCTTTGTCTCCAGCCTCCTCGATTCTCCTCCATCTCCCACCTTCGCCTCGCTGGAGCCGGGGACTGTGATGCCGAGGCGGAGCCGCGAAGCCATCGCCGATGCTGATGCGGCGCCGACGAAACGAAGCGGCGGGCCGGCGGCGAACAGAAGCGGTGGGGAAGGAGAACCGTGTGTGTATGGTGGCGGGGACCATAAGTACAGTAACGGCCAAGGGAAGGCGTATTACATAGAATACGTAACCGGCCCATGGATACGGAGCAAACATCATGGTCATTTCACACTTCCACCTTTTTTTTAACATAAAAACACACTCTATTAAGCAAATAGGCCGCTCATTAAAAACCTTCTAGTCCCCTTAGATACCTGATAAGGAAAAGAGTGCGTAAGAAACCTGTTGCTACCCAGTTATAATAGTTACATCATCCACTAGGAAGTTCATTAACCAACCCGGAGGTTCGTTAATCCAACTAATCGAATTTCTGTTACAGAAGCTATATTTTGCAATTTCATGAGCTACACCATTTGCTAGCCGAGGACAATGTCTAAAAACCACCTGACCAATAGACGCTGAAATATCAAGACATTCAACAAATATTGCTGCAGCAGCATCCCACCATCGAGATTGTCTAGTACAAAAATCGATCACCTCTTGGGAGTCTGGTTCTGCTCCAATCCTGTGAAAACCAAGATCTTTTGCCAGAGTTAATCCATCTCTCATTGCCAAAGCTTCTAGAGTTATAGCATCTGCACCTCTGTCAATGAATAAGCACTGTACAGCTATAAAATTTCCATGCTGATCTCTGATTATCGCAGCCGTAGACCCTGCACCACTATCTAAATGAAAAGAGGCATCAACGTTAATTTTAACAGCATTAGGTTCCGGTTTTAACCATCTCACCGAAGCCTAGACTTTTGGTAGTTATTAGAAATTGCTAGAACAGAAGCAGGCCATCTCCAAACCGGTGGAATATTTTTATTGTGTGTTACCTGCCTTCGGATCCACCAAAGATACCACCCTCCAATAAGAATAATTTCCTTTGCCCCCAAACTCGGCATTATAGGACATGGTAGATCATCCGAACCTAGAATATTTTCCACAATCACCGAGCCAGATCTTTCATGAACAAGATGAGAATTTATAAAATCTGATAAACCAGTCTTTTCCACAATTCAATCGCCGGAAAGCACTCAAAAAGCAGGTGCTTAATGTCCTCCGCTGCCAGGTGACATATTGGGCATTCACCATTACTTCCAATATGTCTGTTAGCCAATATGCAATTTACAGGAACAATTCCACGGAGAATTCTCCATCCGAAAATAAGAGTTTTGCGTGGTACTTTTAATTTCCAAAGTTGTTTCCAAACTGCTGGCTGAGAGGAAGGACCAGGATGTCCCGAAGAACTAGCTTGCCCTCTATGCATATTGCTCCATTCTGCATGGTATGCAGAGCGTACAGAAAAAATGCCAGTCCTGTTAAGGTGCCATGCAATAAAATCATCAAAAGAGTGACTAGTTAGTGGAATTTTGAGGATCCTAGATACATCCAATGTGTTAAATATAGACTTGATTAAATCTTCATTCCACGTTCCAGAGATTGGATCAATAAGTTCGGCCACTTTTGTGTAAACAATATGTCCTCTTGGTGTGATAATTTTTCGGTCCGGAATGGAAGGAATCCATGGGTCCGTCCAAATATTAATCTCATCACCTGTTCCAATACGCCAAATATACCCACGTTCAAATGTTGCGATCCCAGCCACAATACTCTGCCATGTTGTTGAGGATCCACTCTTAGGTCCAGGTTGCAGAATACTCATATTCGGAAAATACTTTGATTTAAGAATTCTTGCGCACAGAGAGTCGGGATTTGTAATGATTCTCCAACACTGCTTAGATAACAAAGCCAAGTTAAATAAATGTAGGTCTCGGAATCTCATACCTCCGTCACATTTTGGATAGCATATTTTCCACCACGATAACGAGTGCAATTTCTTATTCTCCTCATCATCTCCCCACCAGAATTGAGCTATAAGATCCATTATATCTTTGCAAACAGTTTTAGGTAATTTGAAAACTGACATTGCAAAAACAGGGATAGATTGTGCCACGGCCTTTAGTAAAATTTCTTTCCCTCCTAGAGACAGTTGTTTTTCCATCCAACCCTTCAAACGTATTTTAACCCTCTCAGCAAGATGTTTGAAGCAGTCAATACGATCCACACCAATAATAGCAGGTAATCCAAGATATTTATTCGACAATGCCTCCGTATCAATATGCAACTCATGACAAATATCAGCCCTTTATCAACATTGGTATTTGGGCTAAAAAATATACTTGATTTGGATAAACTCACCAGTTGACCCGAATTTGCGCAATAAGAATCTAGTACCTGCTGTAAGGAAGTTGCATTCAACACATCCGCTCTCATAAGAATTAGAGAATCATCAGCAAATAAAAGGTGTAAGACTGATGGTGCATTTCTGCACACTCTAATTCTTTCAATGCCACCAACTTCTTCTTCATACTGCAGCATAATAGATAAACATTCAACACATAATAAAAAGAGGTACGGGGATAGGGGGTCTCCCTGTCTGATACCTCTGGTAGGGATGAACTCTTCAATTTCTTCGGAATTAAATCTCACTTTGTATTTAACAGAGCTCACACATGCCATTATCATCTCAATCCAACTTGGACAAAACCCCAATCTGATCATCATATTTTCAAGAAAAACCCACTCCACACGATCATAAGCTTTATGCATGTCCAATTTGACCGCACAAAGCCCAAACTGTCCAGCCCTCTTATTCTTGATTTTGTGAACACACTCATAAGCAATAAGAATATTATCCGTAATCATTCTCCCCGACACAAAAGCACTTTGCGTATCTGAAATAATATCTGGTAGAATAACTTTCAACCAAGAAGCCAGCATCTTCGAGATAATTTTATAAAGCACATTACAGAGACTAATAGGTATGTATTTTGTTATCACATCTGGGGACTCTGTTTTTGGGATCAAAACAATTGTAGTATTATTCCAATCGGGAGGGATTTGTTTAGAATTAATTGCCGAGAGGACCTCTCTGGTAATATCAGTACCCAAAATATCCCAATATTTCTTAAAGAACACAACATTAAGACCATCTGGACCAGGGGCCTTTAAATCACCTATACTGAATAGAAGTTTTCTAACATCATCAGAATTAAATGGAGCTTGTAGCATCTGATTCATTGGGGTTGTTACTTTTGATTGGACCCTTTGTAGAACATTCGGGTCTGTATGATTAGTTTCAGAGGAAAACAAATTCGAAAAATAATTTTGAATATGGATATTAAATTCATCCCTACCTTCAATTACTATACCATCATCTTCTTTTAAACCCTTCACATAATTCTGCTTTCTTCTGGCTGTTGCATAGGCATGAAAGAAAGCCGTATTTTTATCCCCTCTCATCAACCAGTTGGATCTAGACCGTTGCATCCATTGAATTTCTTCTAACTCGAGTAGGAACTCCACCAATTCAGATAATTCTTTTCTTTTAGCATCGTTTTCATCATTCATAGGCCCGGCCATAGGCTCTTCTAAATCCCTTTGAGCCTTCTTTAGTCTCTTTTTGGGCTTCTTAAGAACTCTTTGATCCCAGTCATGAAACTCACTGTGCATGCTAGAAATCTTATGGTGTATATTCGATAAACTAGGGTCGTTACTCACCCTTTCCCAAGAATTTTTAACCAGTTCCGAAAAGCCCTCTGCCCTAAACCACCTTGCTTCAAAGCGCAAAGGTACTGAATGTGTATTTCCACTCGCCTGCACCCTGTAATAATCAGTGTCTACCAAGAGTGGTCGATGATCCGAGCGAATAAATTGAAGATTTTCGAGATCAGCATTGGGAAACATTTGCCTCCATTCAACATTGTTGAGCCCTCTGTCTAGCCTTTCCCGGATCCTCCCCCTCCTCCAAGTAAATTGATCTCCGAGAAACCCCATATCCTGCAAATTACAGTCATCAATCGCCTTCTGAAAATCCTCCATATAACGCCTAGGTCTCGGGTTCCCCCTCCTTCTCATGAAGATACAAGATCTCATTCATATCACCTAGCATTAGCCACGGTAAACTTTGATTACTATGGAGTTGGCGCATGCGATCCCAAGTTTTATACTTGTTCTCCCAGCGAAATTCTTTATATATGCCTGTAAACCTCCAACTTACACCATTTACTGTCACCTTAACATCAATAAAATGAAAATTCAGCTCTATTGGTACCACTTGGCAATCCCATTTCCAGAAAAGAAGAAGGCCACCCTTTCTACTATCTCCTGGACAAACAATTTTGTGCTCCATCCTCAATCTTCTCCTAAGAACTTCTGCTGGATAAGTGTCAAGGTGAGTTTCTGACAGAAACATTAAATCCGCATCAACTCTTCTCTGGACGTCCAACAATGAACGAACTGCCGGGTCATTACCAAGACCCTGGCAGTTCAGACCTATTAGTTTCATTGTTCCCGGCGGTCACTCTCGAAGAGTGCCGCCGATCCTAAATTTTGCAAACCAGAACTTGATGTTGAAACTGCCATACCATCCGCATTCTTACTCTTCTTCTTATTGCTATTTTTCTGAGGTGTTGATAAAATATCCGAAACCGGTTCTTCTGGGTTTTCATATTGCTGAACTCTTTCCGAAACTAGTGGTTGATTATCATAAATCACCAATGCCCCTCCTCCAATCGTTTTATCACATGTCATTTAAGTAGAGTGCTCCGCTAGCCTTTTCCTTCCTGATGCCTCTTCTTCTTGTACTGCACCGTTGTTTTGCGTATTTTGGGAGAGGTTAGTAGGTAATTCACTAGTTTCCATATTGTATGTACTATTAAACCTCCAGTTTGTATCATCCCTTGGAAGATCCCTTCTTTCAGCTAGCCCCTCATCTGACCTTCTGCCTCCTCTTCCAAAGCCTCTACCCGGAAAATAATCACTTCTTCCTCTCCCACCCCCTCTTCCATTACCTCGAAGAGGAGTTCTGTTCCTTCCTTCGTCTGCTAGAATAAATTCTCCACACTCAAATTTTGTACTGTCGTGTTCTCCAGACCCGCATTCTTTGTGCCAATGCCCAATAAGCCCGCACTGCCAGCAGAAGATAGGAAGCTTCTCATACTTTATTTGATACCGATCTCGTTTAGAATCTCTAGTAATTGGGACAAATGTTGTCAACTTTTTATTCACATCAAGCTTAACACGGATGCGAACAAAAGCACCTACGTACCCTGCAGGTAATTGGATCTGGACTTCAGATATAGCCCCCATGTTCCGACACATCCCTCTGATTACTGCTTCATTAAGGTAATTGTCCGGTAGTTTCAGTACCCTTGCCCAGACATCAATTTTATCCAGAACAATCAGGCTAGGGTTCATGAATCCATCGTATTTTTCAATGATAACTGCTTGATTTCGAAAGAGCCACGGTCCTGAGTTCAATGATGTGTTCCAATCTGCTAAACAATCGAACTGAACTGTGAATAGATTATTCTCAATTAATCTCCAGCGTACCAATTTTGCTGAATTCCACACCGAACGCATCTTTGCGTATAGGGCTGAAGGGCTAAAACCCTTGTTCGTGTGAACCTTTGCAATTGCCAGCCACTTCGCCTGCAGATCAGGATTCTCCGCTTCCTCCTCCCAAACGAACTCGTGTTCTCCTTCTTCACGGAGATCAAGTCGATTAAGGAGATCAGATACATCTTCCTTGTTCGTGTTATTCCTCAATGGTGCTCCAGGATCCGCCATGTTGCTAGTCCTCAAACGGTTTCCGTCAGTAGATCCAAACGCTCTCCAGGGAGAGAGGGCTGGATCGAGTCGACGGTGTCGCCAAAGCCTCTGCTCTTCTCGAGGAAAGCAGTACCGCGTCGATGGTGTCCCCAAAGCAAGACTCACGGCGTGCAATCGCCGGAGGAGAAAGAAACCCTAGATTTTTCGCTAGGGGAAAGAAAACTGAGCATTTCACACTTCCACCTAGAGAACACACTATGGTAAACCACTTCTTTTAAACTACGGAGAAATCAAGCAGGTCACATTACATCGCAGTTGACTAATTAAAACAAGAAACTAATCAAGGTAGGATGCTCCTTAATACGTGCCCCGTCCATGCCGCCTCTTCTCTGAGGTCGTCGACCTCCCCCGGATTAGACCCCCTCTTCACCACGCCTCGTCCCCGAGCTCCAATGTTTCATCTAGATAAAGGAACACGCACAACATGTTTGATGAGATGCCATTGTTAAATTTAGGTCGGATTTTTTTCAAAAAAAAATTCTATTGTTCGGATGAGTTTTATTTGTATTCAAATATGAATTTTTTTTGTATTGATATGTTTATCGGAATGTATATCTATTGTACAGATGTGGATGTTTGTCGGAATGTGAATGTTATCCAATGGAATATGAATGTTGTCGAAATGCGATGTAGTTGTTTGCAGGGAATTATCATAGCCTATGTATTGCTGGAATGTTGATTTACTTCCATTCAGTCAATTTTCAGGTACACTCCATATGTCCTATTTTCAGGAAAAGTCATGCTAGTATTTTAAGTGTATTACTAACTATGAGATTTTAAGTATAGTGATGCCGGGAAAGGAAGATGGCGAGTCCTAGTGTTGTAAGCCCGTAGCAACAGAAAAAATGCACGAAAGAGGAAAATGAAGTCCGAAAGTGAAACTCTTGAAGAGAAATTCGCAAAATTTGAATCGAGCCTGATATTTGCGGCCAAACAAGAATTTTGAGTCATGTCCAATGCCACGGTCCCTAAACATGTGAAGTATCTCCGAGAACATGTGCAGGTTCTACCCGCCATATCATCTCAGAGTAGTCCCTCCCTAGTGTATACCAAGGATAAAGAAATCAAAATAGGACCACCCCACGAGCGTGGCCGCCATGATTGGCCTTGGTTACAAACCAGTAAACCTTTGATGACAAGACAAAGACACTAGAGACACCAACAACTAGTGTGGAAACCAAGACAACGGAGACATCGGTGGGTGAGTTGGCGGCGACGCTTGCCATTGCGGCGGTTGGGGCTGCCCACACGGCTCCTGTGGGGGCACTGCCTCATATGGCCCCCGCTAGCGCGCCCAAGGCTACGTTGCACGCAACGGCTATGTTGAACGTCCCGCCAGAGCCTCCAGCGGGTGAGTTGGCGGTGACACCTACATTACGACGGCCGGAGCTGCCCCGACGGCTCGTGCGGGGGCGCTGCCTCCTATTGCCCTGCCAGCGCGCCCAAGGCTACGTTGCCCGTTTGGGCTACGTTGGATGTCCCGCCAGTGCCTCCGACAGGTGAGTTGGTTGTGACGCCTTCCATTAAGGCGGCCAGTGCCACCCCGACGGCTCGTGTGGGGGCACTGCCTAAGGGGGAGAGAGTTCTATTAGGCTACGCATTCTGGTTATTGCATGTGTGGTGTCTTAAACTTTGTTGTTTTGTTTGGTTGTTTTATGTTGAAACTTTGAATCTTTGTTTGTGTTATGTGGTTGAATCTTTATGTCTTATCTATTATGTTGTGGCAAGCTATTATTATCATTATATCATTACCTTGCTAAGCTTCTAAAAGATAGGAGGAGCTTCATCTTAAAAGGAACGAAATTTTGCCTCAAAAGCAAATCCATGAAATAACAACTTTTCAAAAGAAATGCTCCGCCTATATTTTACTAACTCTATTAGTACTAGCTCTCTTAGTTGTGTTGTCATCAATATCTAAAATGGGGGAGATTGAAAGTGCATCGATCTCTCTAATTGTTTTAGAGTTGATAACAACATAATTAAGTTACTAACATCGCGTCTAAGTGCTTTCAGGAAATATCAAAGTGACGCAAAAAAAGGTTTAAAAGCTAAAGTAAACGAGTTAAAACTTGCTGCAGCGGTACTACCGCTTCCTGGAGGTAGTACCATGGGCTGTACCGCCAGAAGTACCGTCAGCTAGAAATTGCTCTCTGTTTCCAGCGGTACTTCAGCGGTACTAGCCTAGTAGTACCGCTGATAAGTGGATTTAATTCAGAGCAAAGTTTCCCCAGCGGTAGTACCGCTACCCTAAGCGGTAGTACCGCTTCCATCAGGAAAGCTGTAATACCGCTGGAGGTACCGGGCAAAGTACCGACAGACAACAAATCGCTCTCTGTTTTCCCCGGTACTAGGACAGTAGTGACCTAGTAGTACCGCCAGCCACTTCGATATAAAATCAAGTGGGTGGCCAGCGGTAGTACCGTGGACGCTAATGGTAGTACCTCTACTAGAACTTAGCGGAAATTCTCCGGTTGAACCGCCAGGCTCCAGTTTGCGGTGCACCCTGGTACCGCTGGCACCAGCGGTAGTACCGTCAGGCTAAAAATGGGTCAAACGGTCATATTTGGGAGGGGGGGTAGAAATATTGTTGGGAATATTCCCTAGAGGTAATCATGTATGATGTTATTCCCAATGTATTCATAAAGTTACTAAGTTGTCCTTTGGTTTGAACATCTGATATATGTCATTGAATATGTGATTCGATTGTGAAACTATGTATTCATGTTGTTCATACTAATTGTCCTTGGTCATTAATGTTGTGCTGGACACACACCCTAGACTAATGTGAGTGTTGGCTGATGACACGGTTCCACTTGTCATGGGCATGGTGATGCCATTCCAACGATCACTGACTTGGCTAAAGAGTTTAGCAAGTCGGACTGACCCACATTGAGATGCAACGAGCAAGTCGTCATTTGCATGTCTCAATCAATGTAATCCTTAGACCTGAGGTTGTCGCACAATCCGAGTTGTGGATCACCGACTTAGGTTCTGTTAAACGCTGCTCTATGACAAGACAGTTATAAAGGCAGAGTTCGGGTCGAATGAGAAATAAGCTGCGTGATATGGATAATCAAGATGGGATTTTGTCCCTCCGAATGGAGAGATATTCTCTGGGCCCTCTCGAGTGATATGATTCAGGAAGCATGGCCATGCGCGACTCAGTTAAGTATTAACTGTGTCTGTTGACTAAGAGTTAGTCAGATGAATCACATATCACGGATCGAGAAGAGAGTCGAGCTATTTAAGGGATGACGATAAATCGCCTATAGTTCGACAAGGTATATCGTGAGGCAAAAAGGACTAAGATGTAAATCACATTGGAAGGTATGTCGTCATGACTCAATGGGACTTGGGAGTTGGCACGTTCTGCTAGGAGCCGCTACCGATTGATCGATTGAGAGTCGGACTCTAATCGTGTCCAAGTCGCCATGAGCCTGCAGGGCCGCACACTTAAGAGCGGAAGCAATTGTATTGGTCGGGTTGGACCCGAACCGGAAATGGACTGATTTGTGAGTCGGACTCACAGACGGAATGGGCCACAAGTGTTGTGAAGCCCATTACCATTCGCTATATAAAGAGGGGCGCAGGTTGCCCAGCGGGCACGTTAGTCCACTCCCATGCGTTGGGAACCCTAGCCCCATTCAGCCCAGCCGTCGCACCATACCTAGCAGTCTGCCGTCGGAGCTCCTCCTCGTACGTGTGGATATCGGCAGAGGTGTTGTACGTTCAGCACTTCGAGGATCGGCTGGATCGGATCGTGGGACTGCACTGCCCCGACGCGCTTCATCGATAATCCGCAACCGCTCGTCTAGTGGTAATCATCGTGGCCTTCTACCTCGGCTAGATCTTGGAAGTACCGCGTAGGAAAAAGTTTTGTTTATCTATACGCGTTCCAACAGTGGTATCAGAGCGGTAGTTTCTGATATTAGGCCCGAGATCCGTACATATGTGATATGTAGTTAGCGTTAGATGTGATCTAATTGCTGTTTTAGTGGTCGGTCTATGAGATAGATCGGTTTTGTACAAAGTTGATTGGATCAATCGTACTCGGGGTTAATGGATGACCAGGTTTCCGTGATCATACTGCTAAGGTCGTGGAACAACTTACCCCTACCGGTCGGTTTCCGCCATCGGGGTATACCGTGACACATAAATCCAGTTGCGGTGATCGAAGATCAAAGAGTTTGATCGAATCGGAATACAGATCTACAGATCAGATTTGGGTAAAATCGTTTTATCCGATGAAAAAGTCCATGATCGGGATGCAGATGAGATCTGCGTTTTCCGAAATCGTAGCGCCTTAGATGTCGTTACGAGTTTCACAACGCCGGTAGATATCGTATCTATGCATAACTTGTTTTTGCAGGAAGTTGTGAATGGTATGGCTTATGTGCATGTGATGTGTGTAATCCATACATGATCTGCGTATCATGTTTTTTGTCATCCGGATGGAGCCTAGGTGCTGTCATTTTATTGTATACCGGCCTGCGTGTCGGATTCTCTATGTAATTTTCATTTACTAGCTAATGTAGCTTGTTGGAGAATCCGGATGACATGCAAGTCGATGTACAAGTCGGCTACATGGAGCAAGATGGCACGTGACAAGAGTTGGCACGAGTCGACTTGCAAGCTTCGTGGAGATGGAGATCACCATGAAGAGAGCCATACCATTTCACATTATAATTGCTTTATTTGTGTTATTGTTATGTCTCTATTTACCTCTATTTAGATAGTTGGTAGATTTTAATCCCTCAAAGAAGGTCTAGTCGGTCGCCCCGCCAGTGCTGCACCATCACAAGTCGGACATTCTTGGTAGTGGGCTCATAAAATTGAGGTGCTACCAATTCTTTCCGGTTAGGTGGATTTGAGTCGGACTCTTACAAGCAGAAGCACTTGGTAATCTAGACGAGTCCATCACAATGGTTGTGGGGCTCGGGGCGAGGTAGGTTGGGAGCCGGGGCATGTGATGTCACCCAACTAACAGGAGTCGTATTGGATATGATTGGCAAGGTGTTGCCTACCTAGATCACTTGACGGCTAGCGGTGATGCTAAAGCTCACTAGTCGGCTTGCTTATTTAGGATCTTGAATCACTTAGCAACCATCGGAGGGGTGTTGGTTCTAGTGGGAGCATAAGTATTAAAACGTTTAATATGCCTGCTCTTTTATGAATACATGTCTTAAGTGTTTTGCATATTTTCTGTTGTAGATCAATGGCACCTAGCAACCTTCCTCAGTTGTCCACTTTTGCGTTGAGGTCAATCCTAAAGAAAGATAAGCTAAATGGAACTAATTTCACCAACTGGTATCGTAATCTGAGGATAGTCCTCAAGCATGACAAGAAAGAACACGTTCTAGAAACTCCACTTCCAGAAAAGCCTAATGATGATACGACTGTCGCAGTCATGAATGCCTACCGTAAGACTAGGGATGAGTCTACGGAAATTAGCTGTCTTATGCTTGTACACATGGAACCGGACTTGCAGCAGCAGTTCGAAAATGTTGAGGCCTACGATATGATCGAAAGCCTCAAAAGTATGTTCCAGGCTCAGGCAAAGACCGAGAGGTATCAAGTCTCTCAAGTTTTGCTGGGCTGTAAGCTTAAAGACGGTGATCCACCGAGTCCGCATGTAATCAAGATGACTGGTTACATGCAGTCTCTGGATCGGCTGGACTTCCCAATTAACGAAGAGTTCTCTACTGATATAATTCTGAACTGTCTTCCTAGTGCGTATGGTCCATTCATTTCGAACTACCACATACATGGTATGGATAAGAAGATCACTGAATTACATGGGATGCTCAAAACGGCAGAGGCTGATCTTAAGAAAGGCGCCAGTCAAGTGTTGATGGTGCAGAATAAGCCTAAGTTCAAGAAGAGTTCTTGGACTAAGAAGAAGAATGATAAGTCAGGAGGCAACACCCATGGTCCTGTCCAGAGCGCTTCCTCAAAGACTAAGCATTCTCCTACAGCCGGAGCCAATTGCTTCTATTGCAAGCAGGATGGCCACTGGAAGAGGAACTACACCAAGTATTTGGCTGACAGAGCCAAGAGTGGAGGTGTGACTTCCAACTCAGGTATGCTTGTGCGCAATGTTATAGACATTTATCTTGCTGATGCGCCTAATAGTTCTTGGGTATATGATACCGGATCCGTTATTCACATATGCAACTCGTTGCAAAGACTGGTAAGAACTAGGAGCGTGGCAAGAGGAGATGTTGATATTCGGGCCGGCAACAAGGCGAGAGTCGCTGCGTTGGAAGTCGGCACGATGCAACTTCATTTACCATTAGGATTTTTAATGGAATTAAATAATTGTTATTATGTTCCAGTGCTTAGTCGGAACATTATTTCCGCCTCATGTTTGATGAGACAAGGTTATGAGTCGAATATTAAGAATAATGGTTGTTTTTTATATTTGAAAGATATGTTTCATGGCTTTGCACCCGTTCAGAACGGGTTATTTATTTTAAATCTTGATAGTGAATCGGTCTATAACATAAATGTTAAAAGGTTGAAACCAAATGATCTGAATATGACTTACTTTTGGCACTGTCGGCTTGGTCATATAAGTTGGAAGCGCATGAAGAAGCTCCATGATGATGGACTTCTAACTTCGTTCGACTTAGAGTCATTCGAGACATGTGAATCATGCCTACTAGGCAAGATGACCAAGACACCTTTTGCAAGGAGTTGTGAAAGGGCGTCCGACTTGTTGGAACTAATACATAGTGATGTATGTGGTCCAATGAGCGCGACAGCCAGAGGTGGTTATGAGTACTTCATTACCTTCACTGATGATTTGAGTAGGTATGGATATATCTATTTAATGAAACACAAGTCGGAAGCCTTTGAAAAGTTCAAGGAATTCCAGAGTGAGGTACGAAATCAGCTCGACAAGAAAATAAATTTTCTACGGTCGGTCCGTGGAGGCAAGTACATGAGTCATGAGTTTGATGACCATCTAAATAGTTGTGGAATAGTTCCTCAACTCACTCCGCCGGGTACACCGCAGAGAAACGGTGTATCGGAACGGAGAAATCGGACCTTGTTGGACATGGTACGATCAATGATGAGTCGGACAGATCTACCTTTATCATTTTGGGGTTATTGTCTAGAAACTACAACGTTCACACTAAACAAAGTACCATCAAAGTCAGTAGAGAAGACACCGCATGAGATGTGGACTGGCAAAAGGCCAAGTTTGTCTTTTCTTAAGATTTGGGGTTGTGAAGCATTTTTCAAGCGACTTCAGTCGGACAAGCTCACGCCCAAGTCGGATAAGTGTATTTTTGTGGGGTATCCGAGGGAAATCTTAGGATACTACTTCTACAACCGAGAAGAGGGCAAAGTGTTTGTCGCTCGGAATGGTGTCTTCCTTGAGAAAGAGTTTCTCAGTCGGGGAGTCAGTGGGAGCACAGTGCAACTCGAAGAATTTCGAAAAGAACCAGCTAGGGGCGAGTTGGCAACGGCCTTGGAGGCTGAGCCAGTCGTGGTACCTACGCCGGTAACAGCACCTGAACCACGGAGATCTGCTAGATTACAAAATGCTCGTGATGTTTTACTGTTAGAAAATAATGAGCCGACAACTTATTCGGAAGCGATGGTGGGATCTGATTCCGAGTCATGGCTTGGAGCCATGAGAACCGAGTTAAAGAACATGGATGAAAACCAAGTTCGGAATTTGGTTGATCTGCCTGACGGTGCAAGACCCGTCGAGTGCAAATGGGTCTTTAAGAAGAAAATTGATATGGATGGAAATATTTCCGTCTATAAAGCACGACTTGTCGCGAAGGGGTTCCGACAGGTTCAAGGAGTTGACTACGACGAGACGTTCTCGCCTGTAGCGATGCTTAAATCAATTCGGATCATGTTAGCCATAGCAGCCTATTTCGACTATGAGATATGGCAGATGGATGTCAAGACGACTTTCCTTAATGGAAATTTAACTGAGGACGTGTATATGATACAGCCCGAAGGTTTTGTCGATCCGGCTAATGCTGACAAGGTATGTAAGCTTCAGAAATCCATTTATGGGTTGAAGCAAGCATCTCGGAGTTGGAACATTCGCTTTGATGAGGTAGTCAAATCGTTTGGCTGCATCAAGAGCGATCATGATTCTTGTTTATACAAGAAGTTTAGTGGGAGAAAAGTAAATTTTCTAATCTTATATATGGATGACATATTGCTGATTGGAAATGATGTCATGATGTTGCAATAAACCAAAGAATAATTGGAAAGGAGTTTCTCAATGAAGGATTTGGGTGAGGCAACTTACATATTAGGATTCAGGATCTATAGAGACAGATCAAGGCGGCTCATTGGATTGAGTAAGAGTACATGTCTGGACAAAGTTTTGAAGAAATTCAAAATGGAAGAGTCCAAGAAGGGATTCTTACCAATGTCCCATGGCATAAAACTTAGCAAGACTCAGTGTCCTTCGACGACTGATGAGCGAACTCGGATGAGTGTGATCCCGTATGCTTCGGCAATCGGATCCATCATATATGCCATGATTTGTACTAGGCCAGATGTTTCCTATGCTCTAAGTGTTACGAGCAGATACCAGGTTGATCCTGGCGAAGCCCACTGGGCAGCGGTTAAAAACATCCTTAAGTACTTGAGAAGGACTAAGGAAATGTTCCTAGTTTATGGAGGTGATGAGGAATTCAGTGTAAAGGGTTACACAGATGCGAGTTATCTCACCGACTCAGATGATTCTCGTTCGCAATCTGGATACGTGTTCGTAATGAACGGAGGAGCTGTGAGCTGGAAGAGTTCCAAGCAAGATACGATGTCTGCATCTACAATAGAGGTTGAGTATATTGCTGCCTCGGAGGCTGCAAAGGAAGCTGTTTGGATCAGGAACCTCCTGATAGATCGTGATGTGGTTCATGGCGCGTCCAATCTTTTGGACGTATATTGTGACAACAATGGTGCTATCGCACAAGGCAAGGAACCTAGACAACACCAGAAGAACAAACATATACTCATGCGGTACCACCTCATTCGCCAGTTTGTCGGACAAGGTGATATCAAGTTATGCAAAGTACACACGGATGCAAACATTGCAAATCCATTGACAAAGGCACTACCACAGCCTAAGCACGAGGCGCACACGAGAGGTATGGGCATTAGATGCCTAGGCATATGATGCCAAGATGATTGACTCTAGTGCAAGTGGGAGACTGTTGGGAATATGCCCTAGAGGCAATCATGTATGATGTTATTCCCAATGTATTCATAAAGTTATTAAGTTGTCCTTTGGTTTGAACATCTGATATATATCATTGAATATGTGATTCGATTGTGGAACTATGTATTCATGTTGTTCATACTAATTGTCCTTGGTCATTAAGGTTGTGCTGTACACACACTCTAGACTAATGTGAGTGTTGGCTGATGACACGGTTCCACTTGTCATGGGCATGGTGATGCCATTCCAACGATCACTGACTTGGCTAAAGAGTTTAGCAAGTCGGACTGACCCACATTGAGATGCAACGAGCAGTCGTCATTGCATGTCTCAATCAATGTAATCCTTAGACCTGAGGTTGTCGCACAATCCGAGTTGTGGATCACCGACTTAGGTTCTGTTAAACGCTGCTCTATGACAAGGCAGTTATAAAGGTAGAGTTCAGGTCGAATGAGAAATAAGCTGCGTGATGTGGATAATCAAGATGCGATTTTGCCCCTCCGAATGGAAAGATATTATCTGGGCCCTCTCGAGTGATATGATTTAGGAAGCATGGTCATGCGCGACTTAGTTAAGTGTTAACTGTGTCTGTTGGCTAAGAGTTAGTCAGATGAATCACATATCACGGATCGAGAAGAGAGTCGAGCTATTTAAGGGATGACGTTAAATCGCCTATAGTTCGACAAGGTATATCGTGAGGCAAAAGGGACTAAGATGTAAATCACATTGGAAGGTTTGTCGTCATGACTCAATGGGACTTGGGAGTCGGCACGTTCTGCTAGGAGCCGCTACCGATTGATCGATTGAGAGTCGGACTCTAATCGTGTCCAAGTCGCCATGATCCTGCAGGGTCGCACACTTAAGAGCGGGAGCAATTGTATTGGTCGGGTTGGACCCGAACCGGAAATGGACTGATTTGTGAGTCGGACTCACAGAGGGAATGGGCCACAAGTGTTGTGAAGCCCATTACCATTCGCTATATAAAGAGGGGCGCAGGTTGCCCAGCGGACACGTTAGTCCACTCCCATGCGTTGGGAACCCTACCCCACTCAGCCCAGCCGTCGCACCAGACCTAGCCGTCTGCCGTCGGAGCTCCTCCTCGTACGTGTGGATACCGGCAGAGGTGCTGTACGTTCAAAACTTCGAGGATCGGCTGGATCGGATCGTGGGACTGCACTGCCCCGACGCGCTTCATCGATAATCCGCAACCGCGCGTCTAGTGGTAATCATCGTGGCCTTCTACCTCGGCTAGATCTTGGAAGTACCGGGTAGGAAAAAGTTTTGTTTATCTATACGCGTTCCAACAAATACCCCATCCCGTTCTTCTCCAAGAGGTAGCTCGTCCAGCATTGAAGTCACCATTAATAGAGCTCACCAAAAGTTAGATTTCTCCCATCTCCTCGCACCAAACTCATTGATTCTTGGAGGAGTGCAGGAGAAGGCTCCGAGCTACCTCTTCACCGAGACGTTCTTCATTTCCCCCTCATTTCGTAAAGGGATTCAAGTCTAGGGTTTCCTTGTGGAAAACATAGACTTCATTTTTGCTCACTTGATTGTAGCAAGATTGTTGGTGTTCTTGGGAGCCCCCAATTCTGCTGTGGGTGTGTCGCTCAAACTCATTGTAAAGACAACGATTTCCGCCTCGAAGGGAATCAATAGTGAAAAGTGAACTAGCCCTTTGTGGCGAAATTCATCGAAGAATATGGTGAGCTATTTGTGGCGTTGAGTAGGCGTTCGTGGCGAAACTCACAACCCTCCAACAGAACGTACTCTGCTCAAAAGGAGAAATTCGGGACTACATCCTTGTGTCCGCGTGCTTCCGTTATAGGTTATCTATATCCTTTACCTTTACCTTGTGTTTATAACTTGCTTAGTGTTGCTCTTGTCATATAGGTAAATTTAACTTAGTTGCATATTTAGAGAATTTATATTTGTGTCAAGCCTAATTTCTTTACCTTTACCTTGTGTTTATAACTTGCTTAGTGTTGCTCATGTCAAAAATAATTAAATTTTTGAATTAGCTCATATTCATCCCTCTTTAGGTGTCCATACTATCCATTCAAATGTCGATTAGTCAATGTAAAATCTGTGTGACTAGTAGTACACACCGTGCACTCTGGACTTATCGCTTTTATATAGAGCATTTCTTTATACTTATTGTTTGGACATGGTGTTGCTGCAGCAACGACACAGGGCATAAGGCTGCAGTGACACGACAGGCACGAGGCTATGGCGACACGGCCGGGCACGGGCCTGTGGCGACACAATATTATTGCAATAATATACATTAACAAGGTCTACGATGACGACGACATTGAGTCTCGATGATGGGGCGACGATGAAGCATATAAGAAACACACGTCACTTCTAAAGACATACTGGTGGTTTGGATCCTTGTTGCCATGCCATTGGTATTTGGTCCCAGGCTGTTTCCGGACCAAAAATTTGGTGGTGTAGAGCTACTGGCTCACTCCATTGTTGCAAATATTGTTAGAGGTGTGGCTCTACTTGCTCACGAAATTAGTTATGTGGATAGAAAGTACTTGGAAGAGAAATAGAGTTTAGATCTCGAATCAATTTTCACTTACTCACTCAGTCACTCCCCCCTCTCCACCGAGACACGCCGCCCCTCCTCCTCTTCCCTCCATCGCCGCCGCCTACTTTTCATTCTCTTCCGTCTACCGCCGATGCCTCGCCCCCCCCCCCCCCGCGCACCCTTTTAGGACTCTCTTTGGCTTGGTGGCAAGAAACCTAAAGACACCTCGCACCCTTCATCTCCGAGGTATCTTCTAGGAAACCATGGAGTGCCAAACAAGCTTTGTTTGAGGGCGCTTGGATCACAAAAATCAAGATGAACGTCAACTTAACTTTTTCCCATAATAACGGGTTCATTTCTCTTTGGAGCGAGCTTAGAGTTGTTCAACTCCGTGAGGATGTGAAGAATGAGAATGTATGGAATCTCACCAGAATTGGTGCTTGCTCAACAACTTCAAATTATAAGGTTCAATTCTTGGGATCTTTGGTTCCAACATTAACAAGGTGTTGAGTAAGGTTTGGCTCCCCCAAAGTTTAAGTTTTTCGCTTGGCTTGCTATCTAAAACAAGCTTAGGACGACGACTCGGTTGGAGAGGAGAGGTGGCCGAATTATGGCATTTTCCCTCGTTGCATGCAAATAACGGAGACAACAGGCCACCTCTTCTCCATGTTGTTTCTCCACGAGAGTGTTGTCTTTTGTCAAAATGTTTCTCGAGCTATCCCACATTGATTCTTCTGGTTGTGCTGCCGAGGTTTCCATCAAAGATAGGTGGTCCACCACCCCTCACCATAAGGCGATGGCCTCCGGCGGTCCTCACCATGCTCGTTAGTTGGGGCATTTTCAGTGAGCGAAATGTGGGGGTCCTCCACAACAAATCTACCCTGCCGGCGGTCCTGTTCGCGTGTGTAAAGAATGAATGAATGATGTGGAGCAAAGCACTTGAGAAATCTAATTTTGGGACAGTAATCCCTTTTGGGTCCGGGGCCGTTTCTTGGCCCCTTGTAAAACTTTAAAACCTCTCTTCTTAATTACTCCCTCCGATCCATATTAATGGTCGCTAAATCGGATGTATCTAGACATATTTTAGTGCTAGATGTTAAACTGCCAAGATCAGTAGGTCTAGATGACTACGGTCTAAACACGAATCTTTGTGAACGAATTGAGAGAGATACCGAGAGGGAGAGAGAGAGCAGAGAGAGAGGGCATCACCTTCACTTCCCTTTGAGGATGATGACGTTGAGGAGTCCATGGTGGCGAGGGGGAGTGGCAGTGGAGCTTCCTGTGCGCGAGCGCTAACCCTAGATCGGATGTGGGTTTGTTGGTGAGGGAAATGGCGGCGGCGAATCTCGTACCCCGTGCCCCGGCCCCTCACCTGTCTTTATAGCGCTGGCACAGGGGCCCACCAACCATATGCGGTTGGGCGCCCCCGATCAGGGCGCATTGACCAAAGGGCACGAAGTGGCCGTTGGGCCCTTCGTGAGATCAATCTAACATTCTCCCCCTTGATCTCAACTTTTACTTTTAACTTTATACTTTTTACTTTTACTCGTTTCATCACATATTGATACATAGAGCATGTTTCATCGTCACAGCTCAATTGCCGATAGAATCAGACAGCTACAATATACCTTTCTGTTTTGAAACAAAAACTGTTACTTTTCGGGCCTCTCTCAATCCAGGAATCATAGGCTTTCCATTAAACCCATGCCGGCTATGTGATCTTTAAACACACTGGGTGGTAAGCCTTTCGTTAGCGGATCCGCAAGCATATCCTTTGTCTTTATATGCTCGAGACTTATAGTTTGATCCTGGATTTTATCCTTCACAACATAATACTTTATTTCTATTGGCTTTGTAGCATTACTCGACTTGTTGTTGTGAGCATAGAATACTGCGGGCTGGTTGTCACAGTACATCTTTAGTGGTTTGCTAATGCAATCTACCACTTTCAAGTCGGGTATAAATTTCTTTAGCCATATCGCCTGCCCCGTGGCCTCATAACATGCTATAAATTCTGCATACATCGTGGATGATGCAACTATTGACTGTTTGGAGCTTCTCCCCGAAATAGCTCCTCCTGCGAGAGTAAACACGTATCCTGACGTGGATTTTCTATCATCTTTGTCTCCCGCAAAATCAGCATCTGAATAACCTCTTATCTCTAGGGAATCAGACCTTCTGTATGTTAGCATGAGGTCCTTGGTGCCTTGCGCATAACGCAATGCTTTCTTTACCATTTTCCAGTGCTCTGTGCCTGGATTCTCTTGATATCTACCGAGTACCCCGGTGATAAAAGCTAAGTCAGGGCGAGTGCACACTTGTGCATACTGTAAGCTTCCAACAGCCGAAGCATATGGTACTGATTTCATTTGATCGATCTCATATTGGTTCTTGGGACATTGGAATTTCCCAAAACTATCGCCCTTGACTATAGGAGCAGGTGTGGCAGAACTCGCATGCATATTAAACCTTTTGAGAACTTTCTCAAAATATGCCTTTTGCGATAGTCCTAAGACTCCATTCGTTCTATCTCGGTGAATCTCTATGCCCAAAACATATGAGGCTTCACCAAGATCCTTCATATCAAAGTTCGAGGATAAGAACTTCTTTGTTTCTCGTAGAAGACTGACATCACTGCTAGCAAGCAAGATATCATCCACATACAAGATTAGGAAAATGTATTTCCCACTTTTGAACTTTGCATAAATGCAGTTATCCTCAACATTCTCTTTAAATCCAAAACTCTTTATTGTATCATTGAATTTTAGATACCACTGTCTAGAGGCCTGCTTTAATCCATAGATGGATTTCTTTAGACGACATCCTTTATCTTCCTTGCCTTCCACGATAAACCCCTTGGGTTGTTTCATGTAGACTTTTTCTTTTAGATCTCCATTCAAAAATGCCGTCTTTACATCCATTTGATGTAGCTCTAAATCAAAATGTGCAACTAGTGCCATTATGATTCTGAAGGAATCCTTACATGACCGGAGAAAATGTCTCATTGTAATCTACCCCTTCTCTTTGTGTAAAGCCTTTTGCCAAGAGTGCTTTATACTTTTCTACATTCCCATTTGAGTCATACTTTATTTTGTAGACCCATTTACAGCCTACTGTTTTGGCTCCTTTGGGAATATCCTCTAAGTCCCAAACATCGTTGGAACTCATCGATTTCATTTCATCTTCCATAGCCTCCACCCATCTAGATGAGTGACGGCTTCTCATGGCTTCTTCATATGAGGTGGGATCACCTTCCTTATAAGCCGTTTCTGTGTTATAAACTTTATAATCACTAGAAATAGCTGATTTTTACGTCTTGTAGACCTTCTGAGGCCTTCATTCTCTTGTTCATGTCGTGCCTCAACTTCTGGCACATCCTCTTGAGAAGACTGCTGCTCCTCCCTTTCATGCTCAACTTCGGGTTCAGTCGGCTCCTGACGGACAGGTTCCGAATCTTCACCTCTAGTTGTCATGGTTGGAGTTACAACAGGTGCTTGCACCGCAACCTCAGGGGTTTGACGATGCAGGTACAACAGGTAGCGAGAAAAACGGCTCTTGAATCATCGGATTAGGTGCACACACCCTCTTCTCCTCAAGATCAATTTTCCGAGTTACCATGCTCCCCCTCATCATTTCGTCTAAGAAGACCGCATGTCTCGTTTCTACAAACTTTGTGTATCTGTCTGGACAGTAGAAACGATAACCTTTTGATCTATCAGGATAGCCAATGAAATGGCAACTCACTGTTTTGGTATCTAACTTTGCAATGTTTGGATTAAACACTTTTGCCTCAGCTGGGCTCCCCACACCCTGAGGTGCTGTAGGGATGGAACTTTTCCTGTCCACAGCTCGTACGGTGTTTTGGGCACCGACTTGCTTGGTACTCTGTTGAGAATGTGAATGGCGGTTTTAAGTGCCTCCATCCATAATCCCAATGGCAAAGTGGAATAACTCATCATACTGCGCACCATATCCATAAGAGTACGGTTACGCCTTTCAGCTACTCCATTTTGCTGAGGTTCGCCCGGCATTGAATACTGGGCTACTATGCCATTCTCCTGTAAGAACCTTGCAAAAGGTCCAGGGACTTGGCCATATGGAGTGTGTCTGCCGTAGTACTCCCCCCACGGTCAGATCTCACTATCTTTATTCTTTTATCATGTTGATTTTCAACTTCAGCCTTGAATATTTTAAATTTATCCAACGCTTCAGATCTTTCTTTAATTGGATATATGTATCCATATCGGGAGTAATCATCTGTGAACGTTATAAACGAGTCATAACCATCCACACTTTTCACAGGAAATGGCCCACAAATATCGGTGTGAATAATTTCCAGTGTTGCTGTACTTCGGTTTGCACCCTTTTTAATTTGCTTTACATACTTTCCTTTAATGCAATCTATGCATTGCTCTGTTTCTGAGAACTCTAGCGGTGGAAGAATATCATTTTTGATTAGTCTTTCTATTCTCCCCCTCGAAATATGGCCCAAGCGACAGTGCCATAATTTCGATGAGTCATGAGTTCTCTTTCTTTTCTTTTGTTCGTTATTCGACCCAGATTCTTTCTCATTCACTTTAGACACAGAATAAACTTTTTCACGCAAAGATAATAAATAAAGCTCATTGTGGAGGTAAGCAACCCCCACATGAATATTATTACACCATAAGGCACATTTGCCATGTCCAAAATAACACTCATAATTGTCTTTGTCTAAGCGTGATCACTGATAAGGTTCCTGTGTAGTGAAGGAACAAACAAAACATCTCTAAGCAGAATAGTGAAACCATCAGCAAGCTCCAAGGAGATGTTGCCAACAGCTTCTACGTCTGCTTGAACTCCATTAGCGACCTGAATGCATCTTTCGCTTCTTAGCGTGCTCCGGGTCGAACTGAATCCCTGTAAAGAATTTGCAACATGAACAGTTGCACCTGAGTCAATCCACCATGTAGATTTGGAAAACTGTGTATACAGGGATTCATTTACAAAGGAAACAACATTGTTACCTTTCTTTGCCATTATGTACTTTAAAAAGTCTGGGCAATCTTGCTTGTAATGGCCAGTCTTTTTGCAGTGGAGACAAGTGTCTTTGTCCACTGGAAAAAACCTCTGTGGGTACTGATGCTGCTGCTGCTGGGGACCTTTCCCATGTGGTTTTGAAGGAGAACCAGTATGACTTTGACCATAGTTTCTTTTCTTATTATCCCTCACATAGTTCACAGAACCACCATGTGAGGCTTTGAGTCTGTCCTCCTCTTGAACACACATAGCAATAGTCTTTTCAACATCCCACTTTTCAGGGGCCATGTTGTAGTTTATCACAAAGTTGTCAAACTGACTTGGCAGTGAAGCCATGATCAGATGGACAAGCAGTGCTGGCTTGAGCTCAAGATCAGCATCCATGGGCTTAAGTTTCGCAGCCATGTTGCTCATCCTCAGTATGTGCTCCGGATGCCATGTGCACCTCCGGTGTACTTTTCAGTTACCAGCTGTTTGATCAACTGGGTGGCATAAACCTTTGAAGAGCCAGTAAACTGACTCTTTATCTTTTCTAAGTACTCCGTAACGGAGTCACACTCTGCAATTGAGCCCACGATTGCGTTCTCAATTGTATTCTTTATAAATGCCATGCACTTTTTATTGGCTGTTTGCCACTTTCTGTTTTCAATAGAATATGCCAACTCCAAAGGAGCATGGTCTCTTTTCTTCTTTTCCCATGCAACATCATCATCAGTTGCCTCTTTAACAGGCTCTTTTGGCTTGACAGGCTGTGGAGTGTCCACAACCCAGTCAACCTCTGCACAGATGAAGGCAAATTCCACCTTCTTCCTCCACTCACTGTAGTTGTCGCCTCTCAGCGTCGGGATGTCCTTGATGCATGTCATCAAGTAGAACCCTCCTGAAAACCACAATGAAGTGAGAAAAACAACAACAATTGCATGTAATAATCCAACGTTGGTTAAAATTATAACACACAACTGTTTATGCAATTATGACTATATCACCGTTGGGCAGAAAATAGCAATAAAAGCATATATGACATTATAACAATTAATCATGACAATGCTATTAACAACGTTGGTTATTTAATAACATAAATCATAACTATCACTTTAACATGCTCTTAAAAATAATTCTCGCTTTAATCCTATTTTCTTTATTTAAGAGCACTTTTATTCAATTTGCAGCGGAAAACATGAATAAAAAATTCATGAACTTTATACTTTATACGAATATTTCATTCACTTTTGTAAATCCTAAACAATAATTTCGTTGGAAAAAATTGAATAGAAAAAACTAGAACAAATTTGCCCAAAAAAGGACCAAACACTATTAATTCTGCTTCTGTAAAAAACAAAACAGAGAACAGAAAAAAAAAACTGTGAAAAAAAACGACCCGCCCGGCCTTTTATTCGGCCCGGCCCATGGCCTGCTTTTCGTGCAGCGCGCGCGCGCGGCGCATAACTGCCTGGCGCTTAGCGCCTTTTCTCTCAGAGGGAAGAGCGCAGCGGCCCACGGCCTGCTGCAGCGGCGCGGAAGGAGAGCGTCGCCCGCGCGCTCCCTCACTCTGGCCGAAAACGGCCCAACTGGCCCGCTCGCCCAACTGCTTTCGGCCTGCTGGCCCGGGGCGTGTTAGGGTTTTGATCGTGGCCATCCATTCCGATCGGACGGCTCCGCGCCGATCTCGCTTGGACAAAACCGGCAGGGCAGAGCCCCCGATCGAACCCAGCCGTCATTCGTCCCCCGATCCTCTGTCTCTCGCGCAGCGCCACCGCGCCTTATCGCTAGGGTTGAGCCGCCCGCAGGCCGGCCGGCAACGGTGAACCACCGCCACGCCGCGCCGCGGCGCGCGCTCCCCTAGCCTCTGTGTCTGTTCTTTCGCGCTCGGCAGCGAACGGCCGGCCGCCGCGCGTCGCGTGCGCCGTGCTCGCAACGCCGGCGACGACGAGCGCCGCCGCGCCTTCCTTGCTTCTCTGTTCCCCTTGGTCTTTTCTTTCATCCACCGTCCCTCCCACTACAGAGCAGGAGAGAGAGACGCCCCGGCCCCCAAAACGGTGGACCACGGTGGCGCCTATACGGTGGACTACTGCGGCGCCCCCTGCTGTCCCCCTTGCCGGTGTGCGCTAGCTCCCGAGGGAGAGAGCGTCGCCGTCAAGCGGCATAGTGGAGGTGCTGTGTCTTTTCCCCGCCCGGCGGTTCTTCGGCCCGGGCGCCTCGGCTTGCCGATGCGCGCCCGGAATCGAGAGGAACGACGCGGCCGTGGTGGCGGCGCTCTGTTGCCAGGTGAGGTGATCTTTTCCCTTCCCCTTTCTCTGTTAGGGTTAGGGTTTCTATTTGGGGTTTCCTTTTCTCTGTTACTTGATCTTTCACCGAATCATACTAAAGCCTAAGCATGGCTCTGATACCAATGTTAAACTGCCAAGATCAGTAGGTCTAGATGACTACGGTCTAAACACGAATCTTTGTGAACGAATTGAGAGAGATACCGAGAGGGAGAGAGAGAGCAGAGAGAGAGGGCATCACCTTCACTTCCCTTTGAGGATGATGACGTTGAGGAGTCCATGGTGGCGAGGGGGAGTGGCAGTGGAGCTTCCTGTGCGCGAGCGCTAACCCTAGATCGGATGTGGGTTTGTTGGTGAGGGAAATGGCGGCGGCGAATCTCGTACCCCGTGCCCCGGCCCCTCACCTGTCTTTATAGCGCTGGCACAGGGGCCCACCAACCATATGCGGTTGGGCGCCCCCGATCAGGGCGCATTGACCAAAGGGCACGAAGTGGCCGTTGGGCCCTTCGTGAGATCAATCTAACACTAGATACATCCGGTTTAGCGACCATTAATATGGATCGGAGGGAGTAATATATAAGGCAAACCTTTTGCCTCCGTTTTTATTTTAAAAAGCTACTAGTCAGCCCACATCACACAGCAGGATTTTTTTTTAATAATGCGGTCCTCCTCACTCATCAGCCAAATCAAAAGTCATAAACAAGTGCCGCAACAAACAAAAGGAAGCTTCGTGGTAGCTGCGTTCCCTCAGTTTAGTATAGTTCCCGGTCAGTCTCACTCTTTACCTGCTGCTGCTGCTGTCAGTTTCTTGTTTAGCTACGTATATTATTAATTAAGTTTTTCCGAAAAGAAAGACCTTGCTTTGTATACGACTGAAGAGTAAGTAGTTTATAAGAAGGAGAAATGGCCTGTTTCAGACAAGTGCGCAGGTGCAGAACAATCATACTTGTCGGCAATCTCTGGAGGGCGCGAGGAAGGATGGACAGGCTCGACGCTCCTGCCCGCCTGATGATCGTCACGGACCTCGACCAAACGATGGTGCGTGTCTCAATTCGACCCTTCCGTTCGTCCAAAGACAACTAGCCTCTGACCGTTTGTTTTGATTTTCGGATTGTGCACATGCAGGTCGATCACCATGATCCGGAGAACACGGCCTTGCTTCGGTTCGAGGCGCTGTGGGAGTCCGAGTACTCCCAGGATTCTCTGCTCGTGTTCTCCACCGGGAGGTCGCCGGTCGGTTACCGCGAACTGAGGAAGACAAAGCCTTTGCTCACCCCTCACATAACCATCATGTCCGTGGGCACCATCATCACGTACGGCGACGAGATGACTCCTGATGTTGGTTGGGAGGAATTGCTGAGTAACAAGTGGGATAGGGAGCTTGTTGTTCAGGAGACGGCTAAGTTCCCTCAACTAAAGCTCCAGGCATGCATGTCCAATGAGTTTCTGTTCCAATTAATTTCTACTCTCTGAACTAACTAAGGCATCTGTTAATTGGTTACTTTGTCTTTGTGTGGATGCAGCCAGAGATGAATCAGGGTCCTCATAACGTCAGCTTTTATGTCGACAACCAGGGTGCTCAGCAAGTGATGAATTCTCTCCCCCAGAAATTGCAGCAGTTGGGGGTAAGGCAAAACAGGCCCTGGTGACCTTCTCTTTCTCTCTTTTTATTTTCATTTTTTTACAGTGTTTTTCATTAGATTAGAGCATTATTGTTTGGTGTTTTTTTTTTTTTTTACTTCACTGCTTTTTTCTATGACCAGGTAGATGTGAAGTTAATCTATAGTGGCGGGGACGCTCTAGATGTGTTGCCGTGCCGTGCGGGAAAAGGGCAGGCTCTTGTGTACTTACTTGAGAAGTTCAAGCTGTGTGGGAAACCACCTAACAATGTTCTTGTGTGTGGTGACTCTGGCAATGATGAAGATTTATTTAGCGTTCCATCTGCCTATGGTGTCATGGTCAGTGCACAAGAAGTTTCTTGAAGGTGTTTCAGTGAAGTCCATTGGTGACAACGATGATCTTAACACACAGTTTTTAAACCATATTCAGGTCAGCAATGCCCAAGAGGAGCTTCTCCGGTGGTATGAAGAGAAAGGAAAAGATAATCTTAGGATGATTCATGCAACTGAAAGGTGTGCTTCCGGTATCATGCAAGCTATTGGGCACTTTGAACTAGGGCCTAATGTTTCTGCAAGGGATCTCGAATTCCCATATCCCAAGGTAGACACCATCAAGCCTTCAGACGTAGTGGTGAGGTTCTATGTTCTCTACGAGAAGTGGCGGAGGGGCGAGGTTCAAAACTCTCCGTCAGTTATGCAGTACTTGAAAAGCATCACCGTAAGCACACAACTCCTAGTTACCATATGACAAAAGAGTGACTGGACATGAAGCAAAATTTTGGTCTTTCTTGTATAGCATCAGAACGGCACACTGATACATCCCTGCGGAACGGAGCGGTCACTTCATGCATCCATTGATGCGCTGAGTTTGTGCTATGCTGACAAACAAGGCAAGAAGTTCCGAGCATGGGTGGACCGGCTTGTCACATCACCGATTGGTACAAGTAACTGGTTGGTTAGGTTTGACAACTGGGAGATGGAAGGTACACCCTAAGAACTCTTCGCGTAGTGAAGTTATTCCACGCCGTTGGTTATCAGTTTGTTCGAAGCTGCTTGACATCATTTCCCTTCTTCTTCGTGCTATTTCCATAATTCCTTGATGTGCGCCACAATGATTCGTCCCGTGTTTTCTCATTGAATTGTGTGGATGTTAATGTCCCTACCACACTCAGGTGATGTGCAATATTGTTGTCGGACAACTCTTCTGGTGAATACAAAGGTACATTAATTATCGCCATACTCGCGGACATCCTTGGATGCCCTGCACTCGTTATATGGCCACATTGGGTGCTGACCTGCAGATCTGCTTGAACTTGCAGCCTGAGACTCCAGAGGGCTTGGAGCTGACACACATCCACAAGACTTGGCTCCAAGGATATACAGCAGGGAGTGAGCATGGCTTCATCTTATAGATCAAATAACCACTTGCAGTATATGCACGGGCTCGCTAATAGCCGAGATAAAATGACAAATGTATTGGATCTATGTAATTGGATATCTCAGCTGATTTGATCCTTATGTTGACTTCATTCACAAAGAAGAACTGTTCGGTTCTATCTCATGAACCTAAAGAGAGAAGCAAATTAAGTGAATGATCTCAGTGCACTAGAATGTTGGAATTACACAAAATGATTTCTCGATGCACATTTCTTCTGCACTACGATATGGGGTTAGTGGAATGTGAGCATGAACCAAAAAGCCACGAAGGACGCCACGTCCATGCCGGAACAACACACCTTCTGCTCCTTCCTCTCTTAAAAAAAGAGTTTTTAAAAATCTTTTTTTAGGGAGAGAGGTCACATAGTTGTTCATGACGTCATTGCTGCTAGTTGACGGCGCAAATATTACAGCATTGGCCGCGCGCCTCTGCTTTTCCCTTCATCTCTGGATCGAAACATCTTCTAGCTCATCAGCTGACACTCGCTCCTCTGCCATATTCAACAAAGCCAGAGGTGAGGGGAAGGCTGGGAATGGACAGGTTACCTAATCCCCCTGCAAAGACACCAGGACTGAGAGGACTGAGTCCTACGCCGCCAAGACGAACTCAGTATGTGCTTTCATGACCCCGTCTCTTATCTGAAGTTTCACCTAAAGCACCGTATGTTCTCACCTCGTATGATCGTGTCATTAATCTCAAATTTGTTCCATGCGCAGAAAAAATGGTTTTTCCACGTGATGCCCAGCCATATGCAATCTTGAAGTGTCACTCTGAAGAAAATGGTTGTGAAAAGTATGGTCCTTTGAATTTGCTATATATACATACTATCCATATTCCATAAGACCTTGTAAGAGGTATCCAGGCCGTCAGTCATGATGGGTACCTCTTAAAACTCTGAAGTGTGTGTATGTATGGTGTGAGGGTTGTCAGACACAGATTTGGTTGGCTAAGTGAACCTCTGATTGTAATTCTGGTCCGTTCCTCGTCGGTCTCATTTTGCGTGACAGTAGTAGCAGTTCTTTGTTGATGCAAGAATATCATGTTCCTTTTATGCTTTCCCTTCAGTACACGCCGCCGGATCTGGTTGCTGCTTTGGTTCGAGGCTCTGGTTGCCAATCTTCTGAAAGCGCCAAGGCTGTCAGCCAGTTTTTTTGGTTCCAAAATTTGGCCCAGAACCTTTGGCTATCAATCGTCTGGCTGCCAATTCCCATGTGCCAGCCTGCTGTCTTGTCCCTAATCATCGGCTGCAACATCATTTTAGATAAAAGGAGCTTCAATGATTCAACCTATACAACTAAAATAATCTCTCTGGGTTCAGAAAAATGCACTGAATCATTTGATCTCCAAGACGCCTCATCGTTGATCCAGCTTCCGTGACAGCCCATTTGCACCCCTCCTCGATCAGTGACTTTGTAAAGTATCGCCAACGAATCCAACCAGTGACAAATAGAAAAAAAAAACAAAATAACACTAACAGGATATTGCACAATCCGGGAATAGGATCTATCAGATGTTTTCTAGATCCCCAACATAGAGCAGCAAACCAGCCAGCATTTAAATGGCCACAGAACTTGAGGAGACCCCGGCAAGTTTTTTTCTATTATAGGACGCGCCGAAAAGTAAGGTTGATCCTTGTTGAGGTTGCTTTGGCGCGCTTGGGCACCGAGTGCTGCCAGTCCCGCTGGGTGTAGCCTCTCATCACCAGCAGTGAGCCGTGCTTCAGGAGAAAAGAATGCTGCTCAGCAGCACTGACCTTGAGCCGCTTCCGAGCTGCTGCTTCTCCAGGTCCAGCAGCAGCTGCTAAATGTAAGATGATTCAATTTTTTAGTCAGGGCTAGAGCCTACAAGCTTAAGAGTTTAAGTTTAGGGGACGCGTCGAATACCCTGTGATTTTGTAGGCTTCTTCCTCAGCAAGAACTCGCGCTCGCATCCGAATGTGACTGATGCTATCTCCGGAGTAGGTCCATACAGCGGCTCATCATCAGTGTGCCATGAGACATAGTCTGAGCCGGCCTTGTACTTGTTCAGTAGCAGGCTGTTAAAATAGCTCCCCGGGAGGGCTTCGTGGACCTAACCAACATGCACTAGTCAGCGCACCTCTGTAGAGGCTGATGACGATATTTTCCACTTGTTACCACTTACCACTCAAAAAATTACTGATTAGATGTAGCAACACAAATAGTCAGCTTGGCCTAGGTCTTACCGCTTTCAAGATATCCTTGAGCACAGGGAATTCATCCCAAGAATGCGAATGAGGCTGATGTCCGCTGTACCTCAGATCCGTTAGCCCTTCATCCGCCACATAACACGTGTCCCTGGGCTGCAGAACAGAAATGAGACATCATATTTCAGTTAAGCTTCAGAGAGTCATAGTATTAGCAATGTGATTCTTTCCATTGAGAGGCAATGGCATCATCACATAACCAATGGGGCTAGACGACTACTAGTGAGTGTTTTTCTGCAAGAGGAACACACATGAAACTTGGCAAAGGGTGCACGAAAACACGATGACTGACATTGCACATCCTGCAAATCAGTTGAGGTATCAAAACTCTGCGACCTTTGATTAGTCCGGTGTCAGTCGAGAACTTTCCGACCTTTGATTATCAGTCTAGTTTACAGGAATCACAATTTTTTGTAGGTGGAAGCAGTGTTCCCCAATCCCCATTCTCTAATATGAATCGGCGGAGCTGCATGTAACTAGGGGGATGCACAGGAACCGGTATATTTTCTTTTTCTTTGCAAAATGGTAGTTTTTCACCACATGTGCACCCGTGACTAGGTGAATTTTCACCATTGGGGCACCTGTAGGAACTCTGGTGCCATATCCTCTAGCCCCGCTACTGTATGATACTCCTGAATAACCAAACCGCAGGTCGCAACCAAACTCCATTGTTGTACTGCTCTGCCCCAACCAACACACATTCACCATATCAACATCCAGTTAATTTTTAGATCAAACAAACAGATTTCAACCCAAATCACAGTATAGCTACCAATTTTGGAGGGAAATGACCAGAAACAAATGTTAGGGGCAAGGGACCTAAACTGCAGCTGAACCTGAACGTTATATGGGTAAATGGGGTGAGGCGTCGACGGACCTGGACAGCGGAGCGGCCGAAGACGCGGATGGTGGGGCGCGTCCACGGGATGCGCTTGACGAGCTCCTCGAACGCCTCCCACGCCGCCTCACGCGCCATGAACCGCGGGAAGTACATCACCACGCTCCCGCCGCCTAGGTCCGTCATCTCCGGCTTCCTCGCTTCTCCTCCGCCTCGACGGAGCCGGATCCTGGGTTCGGGGCGCCGAGCCGGAGCCGGAGCCGCGAGGCCATCAGTGCTGCTGATGCGGCGGCGAAGAGAATGGAAAGGGAAACGAAGGGGCGGCCCGGCGGGGAACAGAGACGGTGGGGAACCGTCTGTGAAGGCCGGGAGCACAAGAGCAGCGAACGCAGATTTACCATAGTACGTAATCGGCTTAGGGCATCTCCACTCGTCCCCCAGAGCCCCCAAGAGGCGTTTTTCGCGCCGTTTGGCGCCGTTTCGCACGAGTCGCCCCCCCGGAACCGATTTAGCGCCGCTTTCCGCCGTTTTTCGCGCCGTTTGGCGCCGCCGAACCCAGGCCGAACCCAGCGCGCTGGGTTCGGCTTGGGGGGGGGGGGGGGCGAAATGCGCGTGGGCCACGCCTGTCGGCGACGGAAGACGATTTCCTCCTTTTTTCGACGCTTCCCTCCACTTTCCCTCCACAACTACCTCTTCCCCCGGTCCATTCCCGCCATTTCCCCCCGCCCCCGAGATCTAGACGCTATGGCTCCCGCCCGATTTACAGGTCCCCGCGCCGCCGCCACGCCGTATCCATTCCGCGGCGTCCGAACCGGCCAAGAAACCGGCAAACCGAGGGCGCCGAAGGAGCGGCCGCCCGGCATGTCGAACAAGGAGTGGATCGCCGAGAGGTCGCGCCTGGAAACGGCCAACATGAAGCGCCGGGGGAGGGAGCCAGCGCAGCGGCAGAGGCAGCTGATGGCGCAGCTGCAGGCGGAGGAGCAGGCCGCCGCCGAGGAAGACGAGCTGGAGGACGACGAGGAGGAGACCGCGCCGGACGAGCCACCTACGCCGGTCGCCTCCGCGGTGTCGCTCGCCAAGAAGAAGAGCCCTCTCGGCCCAAGGTTCGCCGGCTGGAAGCAGTCGCCGTCGCCGTCACCACGCATGTCACCGCACCCGCCGCCTGCCTGGTTCGTCGAAGGCGACTCCCTGGGAGGTTTCAACCCCAACCTCACCTTCCCCTACCACCCGCCGATGATGTATGGTGCCGCGCCGGGCTACGCAGCTTCCCCGTCCCACCGCCGTGCGATTCTCGCCGGGCTTCAGCCCCAGGACAGCTACATGGAGGAGATCATCGCGTCCGGCTCGATGGCGGCTGCGGCGAGCCCGGGCTTCCTCGAGCACAGCGGGGAGTTCTTCGCGCAGGGCGGTGGCGACTACGGCGAAGGTTCCGGCACGCAGGCGACGGAGGAGCAGGGCGAAGAGGACGAGGAGGACGAGACGCCGGTGGTTCCGGAGGGGACAGATCAGACCGGCGATGGCCGAAAGCGCCGGGCCCTGGCCGTCCTCGCAAGGAACCGAAGGTGCCACTGCCCCCCGCCGAGCCCCGCATCAAGTGGATGACCAGAGAGGACGCACTCCTCGCCGAGGCGTGGAAGACGATCAGCCACGACCCGATCGTCGGCACGAACCAGCACGCCGACAACTACTGGAAGCGGGTGAAAACGGCGTACGACGAGCGCCGCATGATCGACCCCCACTACGCGTGCTGCATCACCGACCGCGGCCAGAAGGCCATGGCGAACCACTGGGCGAACATCCAGGCGTCCTGCAACAAATGGCACGGCATCCAGGAGGAGATCTCGATGAGGCCGCAGAGCGGCGCCAACCGCGAGATGGAGATCGTCCGGATGCTGGAGGCGTACAAAAACGACGAGGGCTCCGACTTCAAGTTCCTCCACGTCTTCGTCCTCATCGAGAAGTGCGAGAAGTGGGCGGAGGTGCGGCGGTCGATCGGCAAGGGCAAGGAGTACGTTCCCGACGCTGTGGTTGCATGTGCGTCCGAAGGGCGTCCGCCGATGGGCCACAAGAAAGCCAAGTTGGCGAGGGACGGCGCGCCGGCAGCGGCAAAGCTCCAGGCGTCGATCGAGACCTGCATCGCCGACGCCCAGGCCCACGCCGTCAAGAGGGACGAGGTCTCCACACAGCGATGGGCAGCGCTCATGGCCAACTCGCAGGTCAAGATCGACCTCCTCAGGACTGGCACCGCGGCGAAGAAGAGGAACAATGACCTTGCCTTCCTCACGGGCGGCGACCCGGCCGCGATGACCCCCGAGGTGAGAGCTTGGTTCTGGCGCAGTGCAACCTCATCCTGACCGACATCAGCACGCCCCCGGCCCCGACTACGTCGTCTGGTGGCACCAGCTACACCACCGCGCCGCCGAGCGCGCACGTCGACCTGGAGGATGCCGCGACCGTCGTCGACAAGGATGCCGAGCCCGTCGTCGACCTGGAGGATGCCGAGCCCGTCGCCTGCTCGGACGCCGTCATCGACCTGGAGGATGCTGCGCCGAGCTCGCCGCCTGCTCCGACGCCGGCTGACGCGTCTGCCTGATCGCCTCCGTTTGCCCACGCCGCGCGCGCCCGTCTTTGTGATTCGATCTAGACTCTATTTGATCGCCCACCTGTGGCGTTTTTTGTAATATTATTGGCCAAACCATGGCTGCCGTGATCGCCGAACTAGGGCTCTATATTTTGGGACGGGAAGATGAAGTTTCAAACAATATCGCCGTTCTCTTTTATGGGCCGCCGAACGGCTGGTGAAATCGGCCCCCCCAGGTTTTGGTGCGGGGCGACGTTAACGCTAAAAAGCGCCGATCTGAAACCTTGGGGGGGGGGGGGGGCGAACGACTGGAGATGCCCTTATAGACACGGAACAAAGACTTTCAGTCGACGCAGAAATGGCTAAAATAATATCTACACTTCTTTCACAAGAGTAGAGAGATGAGAAATTGACAAGGATTTGGATTACGGACAAATTGATAACTTGTAGCAACTTAAACAAGCTTTTTTTTTAAACTTTACCGAATATTTGTTCTTTTTTTTCTAGAGAATTCACCACTTAATTCATTGATCAAATCAAATCAAAAGTATCATGGAAGCAATCCGGACCGCCAAAACGGAAAATAGCATAAACAAAGTGCTCATCTCTATGAGCTAGAATGTGTGCTGAATTATTAAGCAAACGGTTGATATGACCAAAAGTCACGAGAACCCTGCCACCATCCTTTTGATATCGGGTATCATGACACCGATACCAGTTCGGTCCCAAACCGAGCACTTGATTCGCTGAATGACGGACAACATGGCGACCTTTCTTTTGAATTAATCGAAGACTGATAATGTGAAGGTCGTTATGTGAACAAATACTGAAGTACACATTTATAAAAATAATCAGACATCTCAATAGAAATTTAGCAATATGATCTGTCCAAATGCGCAGGAGCTTAATCTTTCTATTTTTCAAGATTATGTTAGCTGTGCTGAACCCGAAGCTCCATGAAAATTTATGACCTTTCAACAAAGGACTAAAGCTCATTGGCCTCTTGTTTACTCTGCTGGTATGAAGTTGATTATTTAAATATTGCCTTTCTCGTGTTAAATCTTGATCTCCAAATCAATCTGTTTTATGGAAAGTTCATTCATAATTGTGTAGTCTAACCATAAATTTGATTGTTAGTTTGTTACTAATATATAAAAATAAGATTTTTCAATTTGGCGTAAAAATAAGTTATTTATTGCCTTGTTTTCCTACATATGGGAACAACTAGTGCTACAATGAAAGGATGGCGAAGACATGAAACCTCTTTGTGCAAAAAATGAAAGGATGGCGAAGACATGGACTTGTGTGGATCTTCCGCTTTTTAACGCATCTTCAAACAAAATTAGGTTCGTTTCAAATATAAGTGGTTGTATTATCTTCATGCAAGATATAAATTGGGACGAGGACCTCCAAAATTACAAAAAAGAATTTAGTTATGCAAAATTTACATAATAACTATATCTTCTTTTGTATTTTTTCTCTCTTGGACCCGTCAAGAAAATGCTACAAGAAAGACTGCTAGCATATATTTAAAGGAAAATATTTGAAAACATATGTATATATCATTGGCACACACAATAGGAAACATGATGAGAAGCTTGTTCCATCATTGATGTCTAAGGTGGAATGGATCTTATGACATGCAGAAAAAAAAACGATGCACAATATGATTGCTAGCTCGTACGTACCGTGTCATTCTACATCCATATCAAGCTCGAGAGAGGTAACCCTTCCTGCAAATTACGGAACTCCAAGAAACCTAACGTAATATTGTACATTTTTTTTATAAATGAAAATGACACAGTAGGTGCCTTCTCTACTTTTGCGTGTAAAAAAACTAAAGTAATCTCCTTTTCTACTTAGTCCGGTTCGATTACTCGAACTTGAAGGTTTTTTTTTACTTTTATGAGTAAACAAAACCTAAAGTAATCCCCTTTCCTACTCAATCTCTTCGAGTAAGGTTCGATTACTCGAACGTGAAGAGCCTTCTCTACTTTTATTTTTAAGAAAAAGAAAACCTAAAGCAATCTCCTTTCCTACTCAATCGCGTATGGTTCTTGAACCATTTTTCTCATGGAGCACGATTTCAAAAGATTGCATAGTGAGGAAATCATTATTTTCTTATTTATATTCTAGCGTTTTGTTACCCTCTCACAATGGTAGACACGTTCTGTCTTCGATCACTTGCTTACACTCTCTCGGTTACCAAGGGTTGATACGGCTTTCTTTTTACTCCTCTCTCAAAGAGGCAGCTGAGCATTCGATGAAAACTGTGATCAACGGTTCACACGTGTTAAACTTCTTGGGATGGAGTTGGGCTTTACACTCCAAGCTGAGCCGATGCAAACAGTTCACATGTGCTGAAATTCTTGGGCTAAAGTTGGGCAGCGAACACTCCTACATGTGCCACGACATGGGAGTTGTGAGCTGCAGTTTGGAGATGCATACATGGTTGCTTTGAGTGCTGCCATAATCTTTGGCCATTGGATCGGCCTCTCCTTGGTGCCTATGAAGAGGCACATGTTCAACCTCCTACGGAGGACCAACTTCAACAGATCGGCGCTGGCACTTCACTTCTTGTCCATCCCAAGTGGCAAGTTCCCCGGTGATGGAGGAGAAGGCCGGCTGCGCGAGCTGTTTCATCGTTGCGGTGGAGGAAGAAGACCAGGACCCGATTGCTTTTTTCCTTTTTTTGTTCTAGGGTCTTCTATGCAAATTTTGAGGACCGATATGTACTTTTATTTTTTATTTTTGGTTGTCTGTGTAAAGCCCACGGTCAATTAATGCAGATTCGAGGCCCTTCTGGGCCTCTCCCAGTTCAAAAAAAAAAAAAAAGACGTTGAAAATGGTTGCTCATTTTTCTCTTTATCAAAAGCCGTGTGCTAATGTTGTTCCGATACAAGTTTTTTCTAATGCGCCAGAATGCGACCTGGTGACAAACAATAGAAGCACCCACTACGCAGCCTCTCTCCAATATAGTTCATTGAAATGTAAGATGTTTTACCGTTTACTAGACAACATGTATCTAGACATATTTTAGTGCAAGATGCACATGAATCTACACATTAAAACATGTCTAGATACATTTTGTTTAGAAAAAGCTAAAACATCTTATATTTTGATATGGAGGGAGTATAATTTTCTGGTCCATATACAAATTAGCAGAATAGTGGAACAAACAACCATGGCGTCATATGGACAGGGTAGCTCAACACCAAAGAAATTACAACTTAGTACAAGGCACAAACGAAAATGCAGAATACACATTACACGCACATATAGACCGATCTCTCCGCATCAAGTGCTCGCATGGATACACGCGCGTGTGTTAGAAACCTCCATCTGGCCAGATAGAAATGTCTAAACCTCGAGGGGCTTGCAAACGACGGTGGCATGCGTGAGGATCTGGTTGGTGAACTGGCCGGCATTTTCTGTGGTGTCGATCTTGTCAAGCCCAGGCGGCGGCAGCAGATGGAAGTTCTGCACTAGGCGGCCTAGTGTAATGCCCATGATGGGCAGTGCCATGATGATTCCTGGGCAACTTCGTCGGCCGACACCAAAAGGCACGAACCGGAAGTCATTGCCATGGGCCTCTACAGCCTTCTCCTCCTCAAGGAACCTCTCAGGCCTGAACTCGTCCGCACGCACCCACTGTTTAGGGTCGTTGGCGAGGAACCATGCATTCACGAGGATCTTGGACTCAGCGGGGATGTCATAGCCGGCGAGCTTGGCATCGCTGAGGTTCATGTGTGGCACGAGCATTGTGATGGGCAACCGAAGGCGTAGAGTCTCCTTCACGACTGACTGCAGGTAAGGGAGGCGCTCTAGGTCCGGTACCGTCACCGCCACGTTGGGGCCTAGCACGGCAGCTATCTCCTCGCGAAGCTTCGACTGGACTTCTGGGTGGTTCACTAGTTCAGCAACTCCCCACTCCATTGACCATATTGTTCCCTCGATGGCTGCACAGAATTCATCAAATGTCCTTGTGAAATTTGCTTTTCTTGAAATATTGATTGCTGAAAGTATTTTTTTTTACATTAAAAAAAACACATGCATATTTACCAAATGAATTTTACCTGCGACGTTGATGTTCTCGACGATGTAAAGGACATTGTCATGGTTGATCTCCCCCTTCCTTTCCGCCTCTAGGACGTGGTCCATGGCACACCTGATCTCACCAGTCTGCTCCATTGCTCTCCTGCATTTATCATATTAATCATGCCTATTAATTTTTTAACCGGATAAGCAAAGTGGTCTGAAGTTTCCTGACGGAAATTCCAGCCATGTCGCCATATGCTGGTTGTTGGCATCCATGGTTTATCCATCAGATTTCCAGGATTTTAAACTGACTAAGAGCATCCACAGCGCATAACGCTTAGGCGGGCGCTTAAGTTAACAAAAATAAATAGAACAAAATAGAAATTAAGCTATGCGCATGTTCCCCAAACGCTGGTCTCCTATACGGGCGCTAATTTAACTCTCGGAGGTCTCAATTTACACGTAGCGAGGCAGGAAAAGCGTTGCGCTGGGCGACAATCGTGGCGTCGGACGCCCGGGATTGTAGACTGAAACCGACGATGGACCAGCATTAGGATCCTGGCGCCCGCTGTTAAGCGTCGCAGTGTGGATGCTCTAATCCATTTGACGATGCTACTCCAAGTGGGCGTGGACATGCACATCTAGAGGCTCCAAGATTTTATCCCTTGACACCATTATTGCTTTGTTGCGCCCCACCTGAGTGGCAATGGACAAGGAAAAATTCCAAATTTATGCCACTACCTCGCCCATTTAAGTTTACTTCCTAATTTTTAGAAGGTCTATATGATTTCTCATGTTACCCACCCTCCTATATTGGTAGGGGGAGAATTTAGTATCATCCAGCAACAGAAAGAGAAAAACAATGACAATTTTAGTGTGAGGTGGCATTTTATTTCTAATACTATTATTTAGAGTCCCGATCTGAGAGAAATAGTTCTTTCAGACAGACAATTTAGTTAGGCCAGTAGAAGAGCTAACCCCACTTGTGAAAAGATTGATAGGATTTTTGCTAGTGTTTAGTGGGAGCAGGAATTCCCTTGGTCATGGTGCGAGTTCTCTCTCGATCGGCGTCGGATCACACCCCTCTTATTGTCGATTCAGGTGAATACGCTCACTGTGCCAGTAAAACCCATTTTTCATTTGACTTATCTTGGTTACCAAAATAAGGGGTTTCCATGACATGATTATCTAGAGAATGGCGTTCCATCTCTAATGGCAATGGCCATATGGAGCTATGGAAATGCAAGATTTGCCACTTTCCTAGTTTTCTTATGACATGGGATTGTGATCAATGTAGCATCGAATAAAAGGAGAGGGCCGTCTTATCTCTCTTATTGATGTTTTGGATCACAAGGCAAAAGTTGCGCCTCTCAATGCTGACGAGAGTCTTCAGTTGCGAGACGCTAATGACTAATATGCTAAACTTCCGCATGATGAGGAGTCTAAATAGGCCACTGCATAAAAGTTTAGCACATTCATGAAGAGGTTAAAAGTTAAGCACATTCAGGAAGAGGGTAATTACTCTAAATATTCCGACCTCCGTGAAAATGGAAAACATAGAAGGAAGTTCCAACTTGAGCAGGATGAGGGGATGATAGTAGGGCAAGAAAATTTAAAGATATACACATCTGAGTATTGCAAGAGGTTGTTTGGAGCTCTGGTTATGAACAACTTTTATATGATTGAATCTTAAACTTAGGATATTGCACAATTATCCCCAGAGGAAAATAGCATCCTTCTAGTTGACATTATAGAAAATGGACCGTATGAAGCTATTTGTTAAATGAAAAAAGCGCCGGACCAGCTTGGTTTCTAGCAGAATTTTATCAGTTATTTTGAAATGTGTTGAAACCCGGCATCATGGTGATGTTCTCCAATTTTCAAAGGGGTGATCTGCCTTAATTCATCTGAACTTTGGAACTTTTATCCTCCCTCCTAAAAAATAAAATGTTGTCCATGTTTAGCAATTTAGGCCGATTTTCTTGTTAACCGCGACCCTTTTTTTCTACCACGGTTGCCACTAACTGTATTTCGGCGATAACACATAAGTTTATTAAATTGATGCAAACCGCTTTCCTTCCTGGACGTCATATCCTTGAAACAATGCAAGAGCTTCATAGGAATAAGTTGGATGGTATTCTTTGCAAGATAGATATTGAGAAAGTTTATGTTAATTGAAGTAAATTGGCATTTCCTTCAATAAGAGATGTGAATGAAAGGTTTCCATCCAAAATGTTGATTATGCAATTTATTTCCTGCGGATATGTAGGAATAAAAGTAAATCAGGACATATGCCATTACTTTTAAACGAGAAAAGGTTTATGGCAAGGTGATCCTTTGTTGTATATTTTGTTTAATGTGGCGGCAGACATGCATGCTATCTTGATTGCAAGGTAAAAATGAAGATGTGCATGTGGAAGGACTTATTCCCCATTCAGGTAACCGGGGCTGTCTAGTCTACAGTACATTGACGACACTATTATTTTTATGGAGCATAATTTAGAAAAATAAATTATTAACATGAAGCTAATTCTCTATATTTTCGAATAGTTGTAGGGCCTAAAAATAAATTTTGACATAAATGAGATCTTTTGTTTTGGCAGTGTAAAAGAGCAACAATACTAGAACATAAATCTATTGGACGCGAAGTGGGTGAGGTACCATTTATATTCTTTGGAATTCCCATTTATTTTCTAAGCTTAGAAAAGGTGAGTGGAAAACTGGTGAAGATTAAACAATCTAACTTGGTGGGTAAGATGTTCTCATATGGAGATCATTCGATACTCACTGATTCGGTTCTTACTAGCCTCCCAACGTTCCTACTTTTATTCTTGGAGATATCTAAAGTGGTAAGGAAGAGACTTGACTTTTATAGATCTAAATTTTGTTGGCAAATCGATGATCATAAGAACAAAAAATAACCGCCTTACGAAATGGAATATCATTTGTCGTCCAAAAAAGAAAGGATATCGAGGTACTGGACCTAAAGAATAAATATTTATTTAGCAAGTGGCTCTTGAATATTTTACATGAGGAAGGCATGTCGCAATAACATCGACATGACAAGTACCTTAATGATAAACTCAAGCCACTCCTAGGCCAACTTATTTCCCCTTTCGGAAGTGTCTTTCGCATGTGAAAGATGATTTCTTTAGTAGAGGATCTTTTATTGTTGGCAATGAAACCATTTTTTTTTGAAGACTCTTGGCTTGGTAAACCTCTCTCGCTGCAATACCCTTCCGTTTATAATGTTGTGCAGCGGAAAGAAGTTTTGGTCGCCAAGTTTGCAATGAAAATCCTCTAAATATTGAATTTAGAGGTCTCGACTGGGAACAAATGGACACGCTTCTTACATCTTATTCAACAGTTGATGGAAGTAAAATTGACAACGACACCAACCACATTTGTTTGGTGACTTAGGGCAGCCACAACATTCAAATAGCCAAATATGACATTGTGTACTATTTGGCAACCGTGTGAAATATAGGAACTACTCTACAATGTTGGTGGTTCCCAATTCATGTACCGTGGGTCCCGGTACTGATACAAATAACTTAAGAAACCATTTTTCTTCCCACCCATTCTCTCCTCCCAGCCTATAACAGTTTCATTGCGGGTCCCGGTATGACACAAATAGATTGAGAACCACTTTTGGCATCGGAGCACCTACTTGCTCCAGTTCCCACTTTTTCTGCTCTGGAACCAAGTCCACAGTGTAGGGAACTAGTTACCAAAGACAAAAAAGCGAATTGGGAACCACTTTTGGCTACACATTGTGGGTATCCTTACTACATCCAAGCTTTTTCTGTGAAATATAGGTACCTAGATTATATGGATGATAATACTTGTTTTCTGTGCAAGTTTATTTGAAAGTTAAAGGTACCATTGAAGATAAAGATCTTGGTGTGGAACCTTTACAGGAAAGTTTTGTAAATAAATAAAGTGGCAAAATTTTAATTACTCGAGTAATAAGAAATATTGTTTTCTACTCAAGATGAAACAATTCAACATTTTTTATTGCCTATTCTTTCACTAATATTGTCTGGCAAATTGTTTCTATGACTTTATGACTTTCAATTTGTATGCACAAACTAATATAACGAATTTGTTCAGTAGTTGGCTGAATGGGGATTGATTAAAAAAAAGCAAAGTGCGTATTCTCTTGTGGGAGTTTGTGCGTTTCTTTTGACTATTTGGCATCCGCGCAATGATCTTTGGACTATTTGGCATCTGCGCAACAATGATCTTGGTTTCTCCTGATCTGAATGTATCGTTCCTTGTTTCTTTTCGCCATGGACTTGCTAAGCAGATGCGACATATGGCGCACAGCTTGTTTCATGATTGGTGTGTTAGGTGGGATGGAATGGATCTTAGCATATCTGCCACCTCGCCAAAGCCTATAACCGAATTATCGCAACAAATAAACAATCAAAACCCACCATGCAAACAAACAAGAACAATACATGCGCGCAACACACGAGAAAAGGACCCGGAGCCTGACAAAAATAAATCGAATTAATATATGCTTCGTCTTCTATAGCTAGCTTGTTGCAACACGTCCGTGTGTGTTACCCTCACATTTATCACGAGACTAACCAAGAGTAGTACGTAGCTATTGTACTTAGTTATCTATAACTGGTATATGTACTCCCTCCTTACCAAAATAGATGACTTCCATTTATTCATACATGCATGTATGTGGACATTTTTTTAGTCTGAGTAATACAGTAGGTAGCACGAACTTACATGCGCTCTTGGACGAAGTGTTCCTCGAAGATTTTCATCCTCTTCTCTTTAAGATTAGTGCAGCGGCCGAGGTAGCGCCGGAGAAAGGGGCGGAGAACGGGGATGAAGTCGCCATAGTTGTATTCGAAGCTCTGGGCGAGCCTGCTGCGCTCGGCATTGAGCGCCTTGAGCTCGTTGAAGAGCGGGTCGTCCACGGTCTCGAACCGGCGGTCGAACATGATGCGGAACATGTCGTTGTACATCATCAGCTGCAGCCGGCGCCGTATCACGACGCCCTCGGTCGCCGACGCCGGGTTGGCCTTCAGGTCCTCCACGACCAGCCTCGCCTCTTCCTCCCATGCGCCCCGGTTCTGCGCCACCACCTTGCTGGTGAAGAAGGGCACCGTCATGATCCGCCGCATCTTGCGCCAGTGGTTGCCGTAAACCGTGAACACCATGTCCTGTCGATGAGTACTCACACCTTGAGATTTTACCAAGGAAAAATAAATAAATAGCAGGCATATCTTGCTGTAGCGCGCCATTTTTTCTTTGGATTTGACACCCACCCGCCTACGTTTTTGTGCATCGACCGTAGGGAAAACATATTACCTGGCCTTTGCCGGTGAAGATGTCGAAGACGACGTTGCGGCTGCGCGAGCCGAACTCAACGCCCTGAGTGTGGAGAACCTCCTTGGCAAGCTCGGGGCTCGAGACCACAACCATGTTGCGGACGCCCATGCGGAGGAGGAACACCTCACCGAAACGCTTGGCCATGTCCATAAGGTTGCGGTGGTTGAGGTCATCACCGACCTGGAGCCAGTTGCCTACGATGGGGGCTCCGGGCGGTCCTGGAGGGAGCCGAAACCGCTTGCCGGTGAGCTTCGCGACGGAGATGGCAAGCACCGCCGCAACAAAGAGGCCAAGAAGTGCCTTCTCCAGGAGCAGGACGTCCATCGGCGGTTGGTGGCTTTTTTGGCAGTGGAATACGCTAGTCTAGTCCCAGTAGCTACTCTTAATTGTCATATATGTAACCCCACTAACCAAAGAGATTAGTTGCAGAAACTATTAAATATTATAATTCATGTGGTTCCGTATGCTCCAACATATGTAGAGCCATCATGGCTTGCTCGAAGAAGATATCAAATGATCAGCTACTGGCGTCGATTAAGGGCAATCTTCCATAAGAAGTTGTGACTGAAATCACATGTAAATACTTGATGTAGCATTTTTTTTTATAAATATTAATATTGAGAAGATCTCGATTACACAGCCTCCGCAACAACGCAATGCCCTAATGGTACTTCGAATGCATACGACCAAAAGAAAAAAAAAAGTGAAAAAAAATCCGCCACAAAGTATCAGTACATGCAGCAACAGCACAACCACCACAAAGACAACACCTTATGTCCAATTTTTTTAAAATCAACGCCTCCAAGAACAAAACAATGCATACACGCCGTCGTCGTCAAATCGTAGATCTTGGATTTCACCCTAGAGATAGTCCATGTTCTTAATACAATATCTTCAACAAGGCCATTGCGAGCTACAACCAATTAAGGCACGATCCTGGATTTTCGACTGAAAGGTAAAACTTTGAACTTCACCTATGTTGTCGCTCCCATTTGCATACCACTGCTACGAATCCCGAAACCCCAAGCAAGATCATCATCGCCGCAGGCTTCAACCATCATTGCTAGTCACTAGTGGAGAACGAGGCTTTAGTCCCGGTTGGTAAGGGCCTCTATTCCCGTTTTCCAACCCCCGGCGATTGGTGTTACAAACTGGGACTAAAGATTTTATGATTTTTTTTTCATTTTGTGTTTTTTTTTCATTTTAGGGTTTAGAGTTTATGTTTTCCATTTTGGGGTTTGGGGTTTAGGTTTAGGTTTTCCTTACTCTCAATTTTTTGTTAACTCTAATCATTCTTAATTTTAATTTTAATCGCCCACTTCTAGTGACACTTCCTGGCCGGTCACCCATCCTCAAACTGCTCCATTCTCAGCACGCTTAACTTCTTAGTTCTCTCCCTCTCAGCTTCCAAGAAACAGAGACTGTTATACTGACAATAGTATTCTGTCAATCATATTAGCCATCGAACCATGATGTCACACATCTTTATTTTGTTAATCCAAACAATTATTTAAGTAAACAAAAATAAACAAGTAATAATAATCTTGACTTTAGATAATCTTCGATTTTAATAATAATTAACTTTTTTCAGCTTTTTTACATTTAATATTGAATAATTCATATCTACAAATCCGTAAATCAAAATTTGACACATAATATATCTAACTCGATTAGAAAAATGAGAAAAATTCAAATATGACTTCCATATCATCATGCTTCTTATAAAAACATGACATATACATGCAATCATGGCAATAACACAAAAGTACCATAATATCAGAGAGTTAGCATGAAAGGACATGTTAATAAAGCTAATACTAAAGATACCTTTCTAATCAATTAAGACAACACTTTAAATAGCACCCTAAATGTAATCTATCTATTTATAAGGAGCGAGTGTCGTCGAAGCAGGTAACACCCCGGGGTCATCACATTTTCATGTTGGAAAGTGATCAATACTTTCTGCATGTTTTCATCATGATTTCACTTTGTTTTCAAATGTTTTCACATGTTTTCATCATCCTTCATCATGTTTTCGCTTGTTTCCCTCATGTTTTTCAGTGTTTTCTCCATGTTTTTATTTGTTTTCCACTGTTTTCACATATTTTCATCAGACTTCATCATGTTTTCACTTGTTTCCCTCATGTTTTTCAATGTTTTCTCCATGTTTTTATTTGTTTGCACTTTGTATTCCACTGTTTTCACATGTTTTCTACATGCTTCATGATGTCTTCACATTCTTACAGACCCTACATATAAGGGAAACAAGTGAAAACATGATAAGTATACCCGTGAGTTTACTTACACCTAAAATGTTTACTCCATGTCTTTATTCTTTCAAATGTTTTCACATGTTTTCATGTAAGGGAAACAAGCGAAAACATGATAAGTATACCAGTGAGTTTACTTACACCTAAAATAACACAAGTTTGCAGGACCACTCAAAACAATAAATATTTTGATTTACTTTCCAATAATCGGTTTAAAGTCATTCATATGGACGAAATTATAATAGAAAGCGAGAAAAGCCATAATAGAATGACATGATAACTTTTTGAAAGAAATTCAGCACATACATGACAATGCTTCAGAAAGCATGCTCACATCATACTAAAAAGTTCTTACACACAAATCATACTTAAACATGGACATATTAGAAATAAAGTTCAGATATCCATTATAGAAAGTACTCGAAATCGTCCATTGCAGACATAATAGAAATAAAATTTAGGTTGTACATTGCAAACCCTACTCGGCATCGTCGCATGGCTCAGCAGGAGTCCCCCAAACATCATCTATCTTTCGTACTGAAGACACACGAGGCACTGGTGGTGGCACTAGTGTTATGAGGTGACACCGCCCATGACTGAGGACACCAATCTTGTGTTACAACTCGTATGCAACGTACCCATATCTTGCCGCATACTCAATGTTGACACAGTCAAGTGGCTACTTCTCCCAGAATTTTTGATGTATCTTGGGGAAATTTACCTTCATCATCTTCTACTCCTCGTCGATCAGGGCGGCTGCCATATCAACCATTCCAGTCTTTTCACTATCAATCTTGAACATGTCCTGGAGATCAATGTGGCATTCTGCTAGTATCTCAATACTCCAGGTGCGCTTCGTCACAGCCTTGTAATTAGTTATATCAATGCTAGCAAAATATATGCCACTACGAAGGAAATCCATGAGTTCTGGAGACTGCTTGTCACTACTGCAACAACAAAAGGGAACACATGTTAAATGCCGTTGCAATAACCGATTTCCATGTTTTCTATTTAATTATAAATTACTACTAAAATTATATAAGACAATTCAAAACAGTACATTGCCGAAAAAAGAAAGGGAATAGTACATACGTAATAGGAACTTACATAACAATCAACAGGTTCAACAATTTTCTTCGTATAACTTGTAGGAATCAATATGGACGTCCACGGTCCTGATGTAGATTATTTATTAGGAAAATAGTTTTACAATCATGTCTACTAGTTATCGAACCTATAGGGGTCACACACTTAAGGCGTCAAAGTCTTTTGTTTGCATTGGATGGTTCAGAGGGGAGTAGGGTATTATTCGGGTAATTCTGACTTGATGGAATTAATATTCAAGAGAGATTATGGAGGACATGGGATGTCCCGGGATGTTGGAAATATGTTTCTAACATCAATAGGTAATGGGTCTATGTCATTACGATATCACAGAAACAAGTCCGGTGTCAATCAGAGTCGTTTCGGGAAAATTACAATAAGAGAGAAATAATGCCGGTGTAAGGCAGAATGTTATATGAGATATAACGGAGGATATGAGAAGTCCCAGGATGTCTGAGATATGTTTACAACATCAGTAGATAAGTTCTATGATTTTATCTATAGGGATCACAGGATTCCGGAAGAGTTCCACAAGACTTTCCATAAAGGGGGAGAACGTCGGAGGGGGACAACTTTGCTTCTATGGGAAAACCCTAATATTATGGGCTGCCAGGTGGTGCCCACGTTCTCACAATATGCATCACCATCCCCTGGGATTTTCCCCTGATTTATTTGATAAATAAATAAGGTGGAAAAAGAGAAAGAAAATAAAAGAAAGGGAAGCGCAGAGGGAGTCCAATCCGATTACCCCTGGGGATCATGGTGCGGCCAATAGAGGGAGAGGGGAAACTGAACTCTCCGCCTTCGGAAGGCCCCCCCCTTTGTCCCACTATATAATACCACTCCCTCCTCTCTCTAGAGAACACACAATTGGCCTTCCGGCTTTTCTCTCTCTCTCTCTCTCTCTCTCTCTCTCTCTCTCTCACACACACACACACACACACACACACACACATAATTAGAGATCTAATTAGAGACCCTCGAATTGGATTAGGGCCTGTAGTTAGAACTTATCTAATTGGATTAGAAATTCTAATTTGAACGCTTCTATTTGGATTAGAAAATTTGATTAGAGATCCTCTAATTGGTTTAGGGTTTCTTCTAATTGGGTGATGTCGATCATCTCTCGATTAGACCTATCTCTAATCTCTCTCCATCTCTCTCTCCCATGTGTTGGGATCTCTCCACCTCAATTGTAAACCTGCGGTGCCTAGTCCTGGATGGCGAAGCACTGCAGGACTTTGACGGAAGTATGTGTGCGAGCTCTCAGAGGGGTAACACGTGATACCCTCACTCCGCTGGGTCTAGAAGGTGGGATACGGGAAATCGGCAACAGTCCCACCACTAGGCTTAGCCATGGGACTCTTCATCAGGCATCACCGACATCATCATCGACACAGTTTTTGTGCTTCGTGTTGGTAACGAATCAGATCTATCCATGCCTTTACATGCATACTAGATCCTGTGTCTTACGTAAGACGGAAAATTTTCAGTTCTGCTATGTACACCAATACTATAGCCTTTTAGGAGACCTCCAGCTACGGCTAGGACATTTATAGGCTAAATGAAAAAAACCGTTGCTAGTCGTCTACAACCATATTTATCTCACAATTAGCCCCTAATTTAGCCGCTAAAATTTGTATTTTCTTCAGTTAACTTCTCTTCTTCTTTTTATATATTTACTTAGTTTGAGTTCAGTTTGATTCAATAAAACTTATGAGTTGAACGGTCGAATACTTGTTCTGTTGAATACTTCAATGAGTTGTAGCTTGAATCATCTTTGAGTCATATTTCTTTCCTTTTCTTTTGGAAAATATGACTAAAATTTCCGTGTTTTGGAAAAAAAATGCTACGGCCTTTCTTAGCTTCTAAAAAATACCGCGGCTAAATGCAATAGTCGGCTATTATACACTATGGAAGATTACAAAACAAGGAAGTTCGATCATTCAAAAATAAGCGCACAACTGAGACTACGTAGAGAAACATCTCCTACTTGTCCAACGGTCACTCTACATCACGCATAACTAGGACCCAAAGGGGCACTCAAAGTGCTTCACACCACCGAGGTCACACGTTAGAACCAAGATACACCAATGGAACCGAAGGGAAATGTTCCACTAAGACGACCATCACACCTACTCTTGCACTAGTGGAGAACGGGGCTTTTGCTCACTGGCGAGCACCCCTTTCGCCCCGGCTCGGCCACCACCCGGTGCAAAAGGCTGCAGAGGTGGGGCCGGGGTGAGCAGGGTGCGTGGTGGAGGGGTCTTTTGACCCGGTTTGAGCCACAAACCGGGGCTAAAGGCCCGCAACCAGCAGCTTGCATCGTGGGGTGGTCTTTTGCCCCGGTTGGAGCCACCAACCGGGGCAAAACCCCCACTATATAAACCCTCCTAGGCGTCTCCTCTCCACATGCCACTCACTTTGGAGGACATATTCTAGTTGTGTGGTGTGTGCTCATTTGTTTTTCCCTCCTATGCACAAGAGGTGTTCGATGAAATGCCCGGGAGAATAACGCCATCTCAGCTCGCAGAAAACAAACAAGATTTATTTGTCCGAGACACACTTAATTAAATAAGCTTTCTCGTCCTTTTTTCCTCCTCGGTCGAGGTACCAACTTTAACCTTTCATCGGTCGATGTAACATTGGTCATTTCTATATTCACGGTGTTCTATAACAGTTCTTAATTAATAATCATATAATGCAGATGAACATGCAATGGATGTACGCTGACGATGCTCTGCCGCGTTCATGAAAGGCGTGGGTTAGTTTGTCGAGGTGGCCCAGGCAAACAAGCGGAATTTTTTTATGTGTTGTCCATGTGTTGTATGTCGGAATCAGAAGGAACACTCTTCTCACAGAGTCATCCACTTCCACCTGTTTCAATCCGGTTTCATGCCCGGCTATAATTGTTGGACCAAGCATGGAGAAAGAGGGGTTATGATGGAAGACAACGAAGAAGAAGAGAATGATGACAACTATCATGACATGTCCCTGAATACGGTTCCGGTAATGGAATGGAAGATAACAATGAAGTGGAAGCAGAAGACCGGGCACCAGATGAGCCCATCGACGATCTTGGCCAGGCTATTACGGATGCAAAGACAGAAAGCGAGATTGAAAAGGTGAGGGTGCAGTTTGACTAGATGTTAAAGGATCACAAAACATTGTTGTATCCAAATTGCGAAGACGGGCAAAAAAAGTTGGGGAGCACACTGGAATTGCTCCAGTGGAAGGCCGAGAACGGTGTGACTGACAGCGGATTTACAAAGTTGCTGCAAATAGTGAAGAAGCAGCTTCCTAGAAACAATGAATTGCCCGACAGTACATACCAAGCAAAGAAGCTTGTATGCCCCCCAGGATTAGATGTGGAGAAGATACATGCCTGCATTAATGACTGCATCCTCTACCGTGGCGAGAAGTACGAGAATTTGGAACAATACCCGGTATGCACTGCACTGCAGTATAAGATCAGACCAGACGACCCTGGCGATGTTGAGGGTGAGCGCCCCAGGAAGAGGGTTCCTACAAAGGTGATGTAGTATGCTCCTATAATACCACGTTTGAAACGTTTCTTCAGAAACAAAGAGAATGCCAAACTGTTGCGATAGCACATGGAACATCGTAAGGAAGATGAGATGTTGAGACACCCCGCTGATGGGTCGCAGTGGAGAAAAATCGAGAGAAGTTCCCGCGCTTTGGAGGTGACGCAAGGAACTTATGGTTTGGTCTAAGTACAGATGGCATGAATCCATTTAGTGAGCAGAGCTGCAACCATATCACCTGGCCTGTAACTCTATGTATCTATAACCTTCCTCCTTGGTTGTGCATGAAGAGGAAGTTCATTATGATGCCAGTGCTGATCCAAGGCCCGAGACAACCGGGTAACAACATTGATGTGTACGTAAGGCCATTAGTCGATGAATTTTTACAGTTGTGGCGTGAAGAAGGTGTACCAGTGTGGGACAAGCACGAACAAAAATAATTTAACCTACAAGCGCTGTTGTTCGTAACCATCAACGATTGTCCTGCTCTTAGTAACATTTCAGGACATACAAACAAAGGATACAATTCATGCACACACTATTTAGATGACACCGAAAGTGTATATCTGGATAAATGTAAGAAGGTTGTGTACCTCGGGTATCGTCGTTTTCTTCCACGCAAGCACCCCTTAAGAAACGCTGGCAAGCATTTCAATGGTGAGCCAGATACCCGGGAGACACCTATCCTCCGACCTGGTGATGATGTATTTGATATGGTGAAGGATTTGAAAGTAATCTTTGGAAAGGGTCCGGGCAGACAAGCTGTTCCGAATGATGCTGACGGACACACACCCATGTGGAAGAAGAAATCTATATTTTGAGATCTACCCTATTGGAAAATCCTAGATGTCCGCTCTGCGATCGACGTGATGCACCTGACGAAGAATATCTGCGTGAATCTGCTAGGCTTCTTTGGCTTGTATGGGAAGTCAAAAGATACATCTGAAGCACGACAGGACTAGCAACACACGAAAGGACGAGACGACAAGAATCCTGAGCGGTTTCAAGGTGGTCCTGCCAGCTAAGCTCTTACCAAGGAAGAGAAGGAAATCTCTTTTGAAGCACTAAATAGTATCAAGGTCCCGTATGGCTTCTCGTCGAATATAAAGGGAATAATAAATGTGGCTGAGAAAAAATTCCAAAACCTGAAGTCTCATGACTGCCACATGCTGATGACACAATTGCTTCCAATTGCGTTGAGGGGGATTCTACCAGAAAATGTTCGACTACCCATTGTGAAGTTATGCGCATTCCTAAATGAAATTTCTCAGAAGGTAATCAATCCATAAAGTCTATCAGCGTTATAGACAGATGTGGTCCAATGTCTTGTCAGCTTCGAGTTGGTTTACCGACCATCCTTCTTCAATATTATGACACACCTCCTAGTTCACCTAGTCAAAGAGATTACCATTCTCGGTCCTGTGTTTCTACACAATATGTTCCTTTTTGAGAGGTTCATGGGAGTCTTAAATAAATATGTTCACAACCATGCTAGGCCAGAAGGAAGCATCTCCAAGGGTTATGGAACAGAGGAGGTAATTGAGTTTTGTGTTGACTTTCTTCCAGACCGGAAGCCGATTGGTGTTCCCGAATCGCGACATGAGGGAAGAATGAGTGGAAAAGGCACACTAGGAAGGAAACCAAATATATTTATGGACGGACATTCTTTCACTAAAGCACACTACACAGTTCTACAAATGTCCACCTTGGTGGCTCCTTATATCCAGGAACACAAGAATATTATACGGTCCAAAAACCCGGGGCTGTCTAAATCCTTGATTAATGATGAACACATGGATAGTTTCAGCGCCTGGTTGCAGACATAACTCATGAATAACGACATTGTTGGAGATCAGCTTTACTTGTTGGCCAGGTCACCATCTTCGACTGTACTGACTTTCCAAGGGTACGAGATAAATGGGAATATATTTTACACGATCGCACAAAATAAAAAGAGCACCAACCAGAATAGTGGTGTCCGTTTCGATGCAACCGGATACAATGGGAGAAAGGACACATATTATGGTTACATAGAGGAGATATGGGAACTTGACTATGGACCTAATTTTTGGGTCCCTCTGTTTCAGTGCGAATGGGTCAAGATGATATGAGTAAAGGTAGACCAGCAGTATGGAATGACAACAGTGGATCTCAACAATCTTGGGTACAGAAACGAACCATTCGTCCTAGCCAAAGATGTGGCTCAAGTTTTCTATGCGAAGGACATGTCTACCCAACCGAGGAAAAGAAAAAAAATGAATTCTAGTACATCATGCGGTGAGCCGAAGCTGCACATAGTTCTTTCAGGGAAAAGAAACATTGTGAGAGTGGAGGACAGGACAGACATGTCAGAAGATTATAATAACTTTGAAGAAATTCCGCCCTTCAGAGTGAAAACTGACCCAAGCATCTCGTTAAATAATGAAGATGCTCCATGGCTACGACAGAAAAGTAAACAATGGCGACACTAGTTGGTGATAACGTATTAACATTCATGGTTCATGTAATATTGCAAGATTATTTTGTAATAATGTATCAAACATTGCAGATTATCCATATCATGTGTGAAAACATTGCAGATCTATTCCTCTTCTTAAACCATTCATAAACTAGGTTTTTTAAAATGTTTGAAAATTCAAAAATTGTTACTAGTTTAAATAGTTAGAATAATTATTTTATAAAACAGAAAATGTATTTGAAATGTTTATGCAATTTTAAACACTTTTCATATAGAAAGTTTCTCCAAATTCAAAACCATTCGTAAACTAGGTTTTTTAAAATGTTTGAAAATTAAAAAATTGTTACTAGTTTAAATAGTTAGAATAATTGTTTTATAAAACAGAAAATGGATTTGAATTTTTCATGCAATTTTAAACACTTTTCATATAGAAAGTTTCTCAAAATTCAAAACCATTCGTAAACTAGGTTTTTAAAATGTTTGAAAATTCAAAAATTGTTCCTAGTTTAAATAGTTAGAATAATTAATTTTGAAAACATAAAATATATTTGAAATGTTTATGCAATTTTAAACACTTTTCATATAGAAAGTTTCTCCAAATTCAAAACCATTCGTAAACTAGGTTTTTTAAAATGTTTGAAAATTAAAAAATTGTTACTAGTTTAAATAGTTAGAATAATTATATTCTAACAGAGAAAATGTATTTGAAATGTTTACGCAATTTTAAACAATTTTCATATTGAAAGTTTCTACAAATTCAAAACCATTTGAAATGTATTTCAAAAAGTATTTGAAATAGTATTTGAAACGTGGCAGTGAAAAAAATTGGCGGCAGGAAGAAAAAAACTCAAATTTTGGGCCTTTTGCCCATGTTGCTAACACGAACCGAGGCAAAAGGGGGGAGGTGCGCGGGTGCACGATGGCTCGCCTCCCCCCTTTTGACCCGGTTCGTGTTACCACCGGCGCAAAAGCCCCCCACCTATATAACCCCGGGCGGTTGCTCCGCCCGGGGCAAACCCGCAGTTCTGCTAAGTCCCGGAGGCACCGAAATCTAGAGCGACGTCGTGAGGCTTCCCGATTTCGCCGCCGCCGGGATCCTCGCCGCCGCTCCCCGCCTCCTCTCTACGCCTCGCCCGCGTCCGTGCTCCTCCGCCCGCGCCCTCCTTCCGCGCACGTACGCCTCCGCCCGCGCCCTCCTCCTCGCCGTCGGCCTCCTCGCCTCCTCCCGCGCCCTCCTCTTCCCCGCCGCGCCCTCCTCCTTGCCGCCGTGCCCTCCTCCTCGAGGTGAGGTTGCCCCACCTCGCCGTCGTGGCCTCATCTATGCACAGTAGTTGTATTTTTTTGTTAATTAGTTTAATTATATTGTTAGTTTAGTGTTAGTTAATTAGTTCACTTAGAGATTTAGGTTTTAGACTTCGAGATTTAGTTAGTTCACTTTCAAAATTTAGGACTTGGACTAAGAAAAAATTTAGGTTTTAGACTTAGAGATTTTCCTTTTTAGGTTTTTGGACTTAAAGAGAATTTTAGGTTTTACACCTTACAGAAAAAATTAGGTTTTGTGTAATTGTATGCTATTAGCTATTAGCTCTATTTTGATTAGATTTTATGCAATTGTTGCGAATTGATGAAATTGATGCTATTAGTTAGTGCGACTATGACAAACTTATGATGTTATACATTTTTGTAGCCATGGCGAGACCTACCGTGCGACGCAATGCGCGTGTTGCCGGTGGGCATGGCGTCGTCCGCGTCGAAGAAAACACAGTCGTACCACGTGGTGGACGTCCACGTGGATCGCATACAGCACGTGGATGTGGTGGTAGCGTAGCCATCAAGGAGGAGGAAGCGTCACCCCCAGCTCGTGGACGTGCACGCGGAGCACGGGGGCAGCACGCGCTGCAGAGGGGGCAGCACGTGGTACATGGCGTGGCGCTGTTGCTGCGGCGGAGGAGGAGGAGGATGACGGTATCCGGCTACCGGAGTTCTACGTCCACCTGTTCCACCCACTGCGGAGCAGGCTTCGTCTGCCACAGAAGATATCTGAGATACTCCTCGAGCGCGGCGGGCCCTTTAGGTTCAGCCTCCAGTTGGAGGGCTGCCACAATAGGCCCGTTCACGTGTTACTGCAGCGACGTGACGATGACCTCTACCTGCACCATGGGTGGGGGCAGTTCCAGCGCATGTACAATCTGGATGTGGGCAACATTCTCACTTTCAGGTACATCAACAACGACATAAAGGACAACGTGCTGGAGGTGAAGATCTTCGACGGCACCCTAGTCCGCCCCCGTTGCTGCCAGGATAGCTCGTCTGATAGCAGCTCCGCTTCCGAGGATGACGAGTCTAGCTCGGGCAAGGCTGCCTCCGACGCAGAGGCGTAGAATGTTTGTGTCGCTCTATGCTTATGTCTCTCTATGTATATGTCGTACTATGTTTGTGTCGTACTATGTTTAATTATGTCATCGTGTCGAACAATATTTGTATTCGTGGCAGACTATATGTTTATGTTATTGTTGGTTTTCATCTGTGTTTTTGTTCGATAATTTTTCATCTTTCTTACTATAAATGTTTATTATTTGAAAGATCATTGAATTTTTAGTGCACTTGAAGTATTAGTGCACTTGAAGAAAAATAGAATTTCTAATCTTCTGCAGAGAACAGGAAAACAGAAAAAAAAACAGAGAACCTTTTGCCCCGGTTGGTGGGTAAAAGGGCGCTGGCCTGCTCGCTGAGCAGAGCCCACATTTGCACCCCTTTTACCCCGGTGGGGGTAAGCCCACCGGGGCATAAGGGGGTCTTTAGCCCGGGTTTAGCAAACCCGGTTGGGAAACCGGGTCATAAGGCCCATCCCAACCGGGGCTAATGCCTTGTTCTCCACTAGTGTTGGTCTCAAACTCGAGTGCCATCACCAAAATAGTAAAACATAGCACCGTGGGACCACAAGAACCTAGAACGCCATCGAAGGACGACGATCAACCGAGACTTCACCACCAAAACGAACAACCCTAGGAGGTGGTCAATCCACGGGGTAGGTGGTCCAGAGACTTAGCTTGGCGTAGTGTCATAGAGGAAAAATAATATCGGAGCTCCCTGAGCATGACCATGCGCCCTAGAGACAACCAACACGAAAAGAGGAAAATTCGGTTCCACGGTGATTCTTACCAATGGCATTATATATAATTGTATAAACTTTCTCCACTGAAGATAAAACTAGAAAAGGCTTAGTCCGATGTCGCCATCAGACACCAACTTTCTAACACACAATGCTACATTGGGTCCAACATTTTCTAGTCAAATACTTTTAATGTGTTTTTTTGAAATGGAGGTTGAAAGCCCCCGTATCTGCATTAAAACAATGCACACAACGTTTTTTGTTTATTAATTATTGCACATAGCCTTACAAAGTAATACAGTAAAAAGTCCGAAGCCACCGTAATGGCAAGAACTATCACTGATCCTACCAACTTGATGAACGGGATGCTATTGGTCCGACCTGTCTTCTTGGACCTCGCACCAATAAGACATCATCTAAAACCGAAGGACTGAACCAAGCCACCTGATGGAGGTCACAAGCACTAATCGGTCCAGTAGACTCAAAGAAGCCTCCGTTGTGCACACTCCAGAAGCTGCCGTCGCCGTCTTCCACTGATCGATCTTCAAAGGATGTCAACGCATTGACCTTGGACTAGGCTTGCCATTGATTTCACGATAGCATCGTACTGTGCCTTTAACCTGCGCGAGTCCATCATGTCGCGACCATTGACGAGTCCCCGCTGCACCAGGCCGCCATGACCCGCCGTCTTTGTCAACGGAGATGAAACTCCGCTCAACCAGCAGACCCCTTCAGGCAGCCCAAGCTCCAAAAATGATGCCCCCAAGGGAGAAACGACATTGAAGGTGCCAGCATCAGATCTGGTAAAACCAGATCTAGGGTTTCCATGGAACTCAGTGCAGGAGGCAAGTGATCGCAGCGACAACTCCTTCAACAATGTAACGACACCTACAAGTGCCGCAATCATAGGCCCGAGCCAGCTTGCACCGTCCGGCATTCTCACCTCCAAGATCCAAGGACTTAGACGGCCAATATATGAAGGGAGAGATCACCATGCCGTCGATGCCAATCTGCCATGGAGGAGTCCACCACGCCACCCGCCACACTGCCGCCAAGACAACAGTGCCGTGGCGCCGGCGGCCGCGCCACACTCCTACCCGAGGGTGCCACCCACGCCGGCTCAGCTGGGCACGAGGACATGAAGAAGCCTCGCCGCCGCCGGCGACAGCCAGGCCATGCCTGTCCGCACACCTTTCTGATGGAGAGGGAGGAGGGGAATGGGGAGTGAAAGGACTAGTGGCGGAGATTGGGATGCCCTCCCACCGTCGCGCGAGGCTGCTGCCAGGACGGTTACGGGGTTTGGTCTATAATAATTCTTTAATGTGTTTCCGAAGATGTATAAATATCTATAATATCGGAGTTGATGCAGAATTATATTGAGAAAAATACATATAATTTTTTTTTGGGAAAGGGCTTTTATTACCCAAATAGTTTAAGCATTATACCTAGCATCTGCATCATAAAAATGCACACAGCCAAAAACCATAAAAAGTAAAAACAAATACGACAAGCCTAAAGAAATCCTGATGACGTAGACTGTCGATATCTTTGGAGCTGCTATCCGAAGATCAAGAGGCCATCCACATGGGATAAAAATATCCCTCGCCACCCGCTCCAGTCGTGCATAAACCTCCGTAAAAAGGCCTTGAAACTCCCCCCGTTGTAATGTGGACCACGGACGGACAATACATATGCATCGGAATAGAACCTGCATACGAGAAAAAAAATTATCATTGAAAATCTTCTCATTTGTATATAGTCAGAGCGACCATATAACGTCTAGCGCTCCTACCCTAATAATATTTTTGAACCGATTTTCAACCCTATTTAACCAGTTACTGAAAATATTCGCAATGGAATCTACCGATAACAGACCCTTCTTGGTTAGTTTCCAATGAAACTCATCGGTTTCTGGTGGCAAATTAACCGAAGTCAATCTATCCACCATCGCATTCCAGGACAACAGTCGTGGACCAATGACATCTCATCTGAACGTCATATTAGGAGGTGATGTTTGCATAACCGTAGCCAGCGTATCACCCTTGTGCCGCACAATGTTGTATAAGGCCAGATAGCGAAAGAAATTATTCTTAGTCGCCATTAGGCCGGCCCAAAAGTGTGAATCACCTCGTTCCCAGATAATCTGTGAAACTGCTTTGGAGTCAATGTATTTTCATTTGAGGAGAGTTTGCCAAAACGCCCTCTTCGGTTAGTAGTTTGAAAAGTCATTTAACTAGGAGGGTTGAGTTCTTAACCTGTAGGTCATGAATATCCAACCCTCCCTGGTCTTTTGGTCGACAAACTACGTTCCACCCGGCCAGTCGATATTTCTTTTTCTTGTCCCCTTGCCAGAAGAATCTTGATCGGAAACAGTGAATTTTTAATACTCCTTTAGATAACTGGAAGAAAGATATCATATACAATAGCATATTAGAGGGCACTGAATTTATGAGTACCAATCTTTCATCAAGGGACAACAATTTTTGTTTCAAACTAGCTAGCCTTTTCTGCAAACGTTCTTCGACGTGGATCCATTCTGCGTTGGTCATTCTCCTATAGTGTATTGGTATACCCAAATACTTAATAGGAAATTGACCTTGCTCACATCCGAACAACTCGGCATACTGAGCTACAACATCCTAGGCCTCACCAAAGCAAAACGATTAATTTTTATGGAAGTTAATTTTTAATCCGGACAGCTGCTCGAACGCCTCAAGAATTAATTTCAAGTTCGCAACTTTATTCAGATCATGTTTCACAAAGAGAATCGTCTCGTCTTCATACTAAAGGATAGAAAGTCTCCCATCAACATGATGTGAAATTACTCCCTCAATTTGGCCATTTTCTTTGCCTCTTTCAATCATGATCACAAGCATATTCGTCACAATATTAAATAATATGGATGAAAGTGGATCAGCCAAGCGTTTTTTGGTATGTAGAATAACAAGTAGAAAACATACAAAATCTACCTCATGAACGCACCGAGTCACCATGCTCATTCTAACATTTTGCAAGATACAAAATCCTCGTGTGACCGAGGCAATGAAATGAAAGTACTTGCTTATTCGATCTAAATTCAAATATTTGAATATACCTTTTTGTATTTATTACATGGCATACTTTTTATATATAATCGACATATCCATGTGTTTTGGGGAAATGTTGTATCGGGTTTCCCCATATACTCGTGTCCTCCCCGTATTGGTACTTTACCCTTTTCAATTGTTTTGCATGACCCATCCTTCTCTCACAGAATGATTCAATCCTATCGCAAGCTTCCATTATGAGATCAAGAGGTGCTCCAAAGAATATCCTAACCCAGTTCTTCAAGCCAAGAACAGAACCTAGATATAAGAAGACAAAAGATTAAATTATATATCCAAAAGCACAGTGATGATACTTAGGAAATACTCCCTACGTTCACAAATAAATGACTTCTATTTGTCTAAACATGAATGTATGTAGACATGTTTGTATCCAAATACATTCATATTTGGACAAATGGAAGTCATCTACTCCCTCCGTATCGAAATATAAGATGTTTTAGCATCTCCTAGACAATATGTACCTAGACATGTTTTAGTGTAAGATGCATATGAATCTACACACCTAAACATGTCTAGATACATTATATCTACAAAATGCTACTCCCTCCGTATCGAAATATAAGATGTTTTAGCATTTCCTAGAAAATATGTACCTAGACATGTTTTAGTGTAAGAAGCATATGAATCTACACACTAAAACATGTTTAGATACATTATATCTACAAAATGCTAAAACATCTTATATTTTGATACAGAGGGAGTAAAACATCTTATATTTTGATACGAAGGGAGTATTTGTGAACGGAGGGAGTAGTGAATAGAATATAATAGCAAGTCAATTTTATTATGAGCTTCATAGCGCTAAGTGGTAACCACATACTAGCAGATCACAACAGTTACGGAAATAAAAAGATGGTAACATATAGTGAATTATACCCGGTAAAACAAGCACAGATTCTTCTTTGATCAATTCACGAGCAAAGTCCATGTCATTTGAAACGCCAAATAGAAGTGATGTTTTTATTTCAACCTGCACGATTTTCTGATAATCAGTCCAAAGGTTGGGTAATTAATCAATATAGGAGCCAAGACCTTTTTTGTACCAACCATCATGAACATTGATCCTTGAGGCTTTGAGTAGCATTCCAAAGCTTCAATCATGTTCACTCTTCTGTAGAGAGCAGCTGCCGCAGACTCTAGCAAGTTCACAATATTTTGATGGAACTCGTTGTGTGCTGCTGAAAGAATCTCAGGAACTGCGGCCTGTTGTGTGAAAAGATCTTATCCTGAGAAGAGTTTACTCACTCACTTGTGTAGGTAAAGCATGATTTATTTAAAGGCTTCTGACCTGAATGATCGAGGCTGGCCCTGAGGTCACGTTGAGTAGCATCTCAGTTGCAGTTATTACCTTTAGAAGAACAAAATTATGAGTGCATATAACCAAAACGCAAAAATATGGCAAGCATATTTTGTGCCTTACATTTTTGAGTGTACCATGAAGATCACAAAATGCCAACCAACCAAGCCGCCATCCTGGTAACATGAATCTCTTTGAAATCCCTCCAATGGTGATGACTGGTGCAGTGTGTGCATATGAAGCCATGGGAACAAACTTGCTTCCACCAAAGACCATATGTGCATATACTTCATCTGCTATTACTGGAATGCCCAAATCTCTTGCCGTTTCGACAATCTACAAATATGAAGATCCAAGTAGTTGCTGATCAGGAGATGTGTCAATTTAATGCATACTAGCCAAATGATGGCGTTGTCCTATGAAGTTTGTTTTCCTTGCTTTAGTTGTTCAAACTCACTTGTTATTGTAATCCTTCAATTTATGAAAATTAATACAGCATAAAAAATTATGCAACTACTGTGTATTTTTCTATAATACTTTACTATTTGTTGTTAACAGGTAATCTCATAAAGAATGATAAGGAGATCTTCATTTCTTTCTTTTTCAAATACCAAATTATCTTCTAGTTTAGGTTTGGTTGGTGTTTCATTAGGGAAGAATGATAAGGAGATCACGTTTTCAACTAATGTGTTGAAGCATATGGAATATGATCGTTTAACGGTAAAGCCGACGATCAATCCGAGTGCTTCTCCCATGGTGGACATACCTCACATGGATGATGATTCAGCGTATGCCTCTTCGGATGGACAACTTTTATCACATCTAGTGGGGGAAGTGACTGAGGTGGGATTGGATGAGGACGGGCTTGGATCTTTATGTGATCTATATGCTTCCGGCCGGAAATCCAAAACCGCTAAACTAAAAAGGAAAAACTCACCGCGTACCACCGCGAGACCGCCAAAAAACCCAATTGTTTCCCGATGAATGGCTTATTCACTAATAGCAGAGGTCTTGGAGACTTGGCTAAACATTTGAATATAGCACAGTACGTCAGGGATCATGATTTGGAGTTTCTGGCTATCTCCGAGACAGGGAGGAGAGATTTCCAAGTGAGTGTTCTGAACCGCCTATCAGGGGGTATCGACTTTACTTGGCACTCTATCCCACCTCGTGGTAGATCGGGTGGCATCTTACTAGGCGTTAAAACTGACTCCTTTGATGTGTTAGCAAGGTCGGATGGTGATTTTCATATTAAATTACACCTCCGTAACCGCGCCGACAATTTCATATGGAGCTTGGTCGCTGTGTATGGCGCTGCCCAGGAAGAGTTTAAGGAGGCTTTTCTCTGTGAGCTGGTCAACTTGGCTAATAATAATCCACATCCAATTTTAATTGGTGGTGATTTTAATATGCTAAGGTTTCCACATGAGAAAAGCCGGGGACGGTTTGATGGCCATTGGCCTTTCTTGTTCAATGCTGTCATTGATAGCTTGGATTTGAGAGAGGTTCACATGTCCGGACGGCAGTTCACTTGGGCAAATAGTCTGCCGGAGCCTACATACGAGAAGCTAGATCGCGTATTAATGAGTACCGACTGGGAAGATAAATTCCCGTTGGTAACGGTACGTGCTCTAGAACGTATGGAGTCTCTATCGGACCATGCTCCCTTACTTCTTTCAATTGGTACATCGAGACCAAAAGGCAAGACACAGTTCAAATTTGAACTAGGCTGGTTTTTGCGAGATGGTTTTGATGAACTGGTAAAGAAGGTCTGGCACAAACCGGTCTTAGGTGAGAACCCAATACGGAGATGGAATAATAAAATGCGCAATTTGCGTAAATATCTCCGGGGTTGGGTGAGACACACGACCGGGATGCTTAAGAAGGAGAAAGAGCGTCTCTGTTCCATTATTGATGAGTTAGACCGACTCGCAGAAACTAGGTTGTTATCTTCGCAAGAGGTTGAACTTAAAAGCCAATCCAATGCGAAAGTAGCACAAATGTTGCGGGAGGAGGAACTCAAATGGTACCAGAGATCGAAAGCTCAATTCATACTTGAAGGTGACTCGAATACTCGGTATTTCCATAATGTTGCCAATGGCAGACATAGGAAAAAACGGATTCAAAGTCTCCATCAGGATGAAGGTATCATTGAGGGACAAGAGTTCCTCAAGGCCTATATCACAAAGTTCTATAAAGATCTGTTTGGGGCTCCAGAAGTTGGTAATATTACCATGGATGAGAGCCGTACAGATGATATTCCCCAAGTTTCGATGGAAGAAAACGCTTTTCTTAATGCTCCCTTCTCAGAAGAGGATATAAAGAAGGCTATATTCCAAATGGAACATAACAAGGCACCTGGTCCAGATGGTTGTCCGGCAGAGTTCTATCAGCATTTCTGGGAGGTCATTAAACATGACCTTATAGAGATGTTTGATTGCTTACAGACTGGACATCTGGAACTGTACCGTCTTAATTTTGGGGAAATCGTTTTGTTACCTAAGGTTTTGAACGCAGAAAGGATACAACAGTACCGACCAATCTGCCTTCTTAACGTTAGTTTCAAAATCTTTACAAAGGTTGCAACTATTAGGCTAAATTCAGTAGCAGATCATGTGGTAAAACCTACACAGATTGCTTTTATGCAGGGTAGGAATATCCTAGATGGGGTCCTGACTTTACACGAAACCGTACATGAATTGCATACGAAAAAGCTTAACGGGGTAATTCTTAAAATAGACTTTGAAAAGGCCTATGATAAAGTGAATTGGGAGTTTCTACAACAGACTCTGAGAATGAAAGGATTTTCAGAGGAGTGGTGTACTCTAGTTCGCAGTTTTGTAGTTGGAGGTAGTGTGGCTATCAAAGTCAATGACGATGTCGGTCGCTACTTTCAAACTAAGAAAGGCTTGAGACAAGGTGATCCGCTATCGCCCATATTGTTTAATATTGTGGCAGATATGTTAGCAATCATGATTGAACGAGCCAAGGAAAATAGTCTAATTGAGGGAGTAATCCCACATCTAGTTGATGGGGGATTGTCTATCCTTCAATATGCAGATGATACAATTCTCTTTATGGAACACGATTTGGAGAAAGCGGCGAATCTGAAATTAATACTTTCAGCGTTCGAGCGATTATCCGGATTAAAAATCAATTTCCATAAAAGCGAATTGTTCTGCTTTGGCGAGGCACAAGATGCAGTTGCACAGTACACCGAGCTATTCGGTTGCGAGCAAGGTCAGTTTCCTATTAAGTATTTGGGAATACCAAATACATTATAGGAGATTGACTAATGCAGAATGGGTCCAAGTCGAAGAGCGTTTGCAGAAAAGACTAGCTAGTTGGAAAGGAAAATTGTTGTCACTTGGTGGAAGATTGGTACTCATTAATTCAGTCCTTACTAATATGGTACTGTATATGATATCATTCTTCCAGTTACCTAAAGGAGTCTTAAAAAAATTGGATTATTTCCGATCAAGATTCTTTTGGCAGGGTGACAATGAGAAAAAGAAATATCGACTGGCCAGATGGGATGTAGTTTGTCGTCCACGTGATCAGGGAGGGCTCGGTATTCATGACCTGCAAGTCAAGAATTCAGCTCTACTTGGTAAGTGGATTTTTAAACTACTGACCGAAGATGGCGTGTGGCAGACTCTCCTGAAACGTAAATACATAGGTTCGAAAGCAATATCACAGGTTATGTGGAAACCAGGTGATTCACACTTTTGGGCTGAACTCATGGCGAACAAAACTAAGTTTTTTCGCTATGGGGTATTTAAGATTAAGGATGGATCGCAGATACGGTTTTGGGAGGATAAGTGGTTAGGTGATACCACACTCCGAGAACAGTATCCGGCCTTGTACACGATAGCGCGACATAAGGATGTTACGCTGGCTACGGTCATGCAAACATCACCTCCTAATGTTACGTTCAGACGAGATTTGCTCGGGCCTCGACTTGAGTCTTGGCAAAACCTGGTTGCTAGATTAACGACGATTAATCTTACACCAGGCACCGATGAATTTCGATGGAAGATCACTAAGAATGGTTTACTCTCGGTGGATTCCATGTAAAGGGCTCTGATTCAATCGGATATGCCAATCGATATTTTCAAAAATGTATGGCGTATGAAGGTGCCGCTAAAGATTAAGATCTTCGCGTGGTACCTTCGTAAGGGAGTCATACTAACAAAAGATAATCTTGTCAAGCGGAATTGGCATGGGAATTCTAAGTGTGTTTCTTGTTCTCATGATGAGACAATTAAACACTTATTCTTTGACTGCACATTTGCGCGTTCTATATGGTCCGCTATCCAAATGGCTTCTAATCTATATCAACCTATTTCCGTTGCGAATATATTCGGCAATTGGTTAAATGGGGTTGATAAACGATTTAAGACTATTATTAGGGTAGGAGCGCTTGCCGTTATTTGGTCGCTCTGGCTATGTAGAAATGACAAGATTTTCAATGATAATTTTTTTTCTCGTATGCAGGTTCTATTCAGGAGCACAGGTATTCTCCGTTCGTGGTCCACATTACAGCGAGGGGAGTTATGAGGACTTTTTGCGGAGGCATGTGCGCGATTGGAGCAGGTGGCGAGGGATATTTTTATCCCACATGGATGGCCGCTTGATCTACGGATTGCGGCTCTATAGCATCGACAGCCTACAACGTGTTTTGTAGCATTGTCGCTTTGTTTATTTTCAGTTTCGGATTTCGGCTGTGTGCATCTCAGGATGCAGAGGCCGGGTGTAATGCTTAAAATATTTGAGTAATAAAACCCTTTATCAAAAAAAAAAATCTCATAAAGATGAATGGGCTGTCACCAGCTCAGATTAAATGAACGTACATTTTTGTTTTTTTCGAAAAGAGGGTTCATCCCGGCTTCATAAGAAAAACTATGTAGCTTTATAGTTCAATATTTTTAGGAGCATGATTCTTTAAGGTTTGTCTGTAATGAAAACTATTGTCATTCAGTACGCACCTGAATGAGATGCTGCGCTGAGTAGACCGCGCCAGAAGGATTGTTTGGGTTGATGACAACAATGGCTGCCGTTGCACTGTCAGCCAGGGCGCGCACGCCTGCAATGTCGACCTCCCAACCGTTGCGGGATAGGAGGTCATAGAACCGAGGTTCGGCACCCACAAGCTCACAAGCTGACTCATAGGGAGCAAAGCCAGGCCGTGGTAGAAGGATGTTTGCCCCTAGAGCACCACCGAGCACCGTGGCGATGGCAGTGATCGCGCCTGTACCAGCAACTGTCATGAACACATCTGACTCCATGATGCGGTGGTCTGCTCCGGCAGATAGGTGGTCGGCAACCGCGCTGTTGTAGAGAAGGTCACTCGCGTCAGTTAAGGAATAATGAGAAATGTAATAAAACTTGGTGAGAATCTTATATTGAATCATAGAAAAAGATAATCTGAAAGAGAATTTTATATCAGAGTCGAACTAATGTGGCGTACGTGTCCTCTTTGTATCTAGTAATATGTGGTTGGTATGCAATCAATCGCTAGCAAATGCTTGCGTTTAGGTATGTGGGCACACGCCAGCAAAATGTTTGGAGTTTGCAAAATGGGTTTAATTGGGTTAAACTTTCAGAAATGGTTTATTTTGTTGTCAACTTTTTCCATGGATTAAGCTGGGGCTGCCTGGTGTGTCATAATTTTCTATTTCTCCGGCAGGTTTGTTTTACCGGGTGGCACTGGTATATACCCATTTTTCGAAAATACATTGACTCGCAGTCTTTTGAATTCAAGTTTTTAAAGACGGAATAAAAATAAATCTACCCTAATCTATACTCAAACTTGATCTAGTATGGTATGGTACACTGGTTCAGTAGCTAACGCATCTTCTTCCAGGTACTCGTTTCCAAAGTAGAATATGGTATACAGAAAGAGGCACCTAAGATTCTGTACTAACAGACCTGCGTGCGGCGGGAAGCCCGTAGGACGGCGCGTAGCTGTCGAACCCCCCGGACTTGGCGGCGCTGGCGACGGCGTTGGCGGCAAACTCCCCGCCCCGGCGGAAGCAGGCATGCACAGAGGCGTCGCCAAGACCGAGGGAGACGAGAAACTTGTCCTTACTGGCAGCCGCTAGCAGGTCACCCACGACGCCCCTGATGGACACCTTCCCCACCGACGATAGCGCTGGGTGGCACCTCACCGCTGGCTTAGACATGCCGCCTACGCCAGCGCCGAGCTGCTCTTGCCCGGGGGCCATCACAACCTGAGCCCCGAGGAACGAAGAAGTAAGAACTGAGGCTAGCAACACTGAAGAAAAGGAATCAAATTTGTTTTAGGGGCTCGGTCAAGGCTACTGGACGTCAGACATGCATGAAAGCTAAGCAATTTTAGGGGAAACATTCCTAAACCAACCATGTAAGCAGCTGACACGTGTGGATCCTAAAGCAAGTTGTAGCCTTCCGGGAGTCTCTGACCTCGAAGTGGTTTATATACTCCCTCCGTCCGAAAATAATTGTCACGAAAATGACCTAAAATGGATGTATCTAGCACTTAAATACATCTAGATACATCCATTTAAATGATAGTTATTTTGAAACGGAGGGAGTATAAAAGAAAATGAATAAATATGCAACGAAGTAAAGAAATTTCGAATGATACTATGACATATGAAAAATAAATAAAGAGAATATCAATGAACTGATAGGGAATGAAGAAAAGAATGCTGCAAAATATGAAAGAACAGATGGGAAAGAAAGACCAGTAGTAAAATAAAATTAAGATGAAAGAAAATAGAAATAATAATTAAAAAATGTGTAAGATAAATATTTCCTTCTGTTTGCTAGGACTTACAACAGAATAAGAAAACAAGGCGGGAAATCCTGCCGATAGTAAAAACTAGCGTGTCCTTTTTCACGGTGTGCTTTTTTCAGTTTCTGTGGAGCACAAACAAAAATGAGCCTTCTTTTGCAGCTTATCATGAGCTCCTCCCTTGATGTGAATAAACAAAAAATTATTAATGGACATGGCAACAGGGTGACGAGTCTTAATCCCACCGCTGCCTGTGCATGCATGGTTGATGTGCTTCCACGTCTTGGTGTTTTGCTCGAATCCATCAATCCACGTCTTGGTGATTTGGCGGGTCTCTAGGCATACAACACGGAGGCTGTACCACATGCATCTTCAGCCATCGCCTTCGCCTACATCAGCTTGCATATACTAGTACTCCGTACTAAACAAATCTGCATGCGCTGAACGTGGTAGTTACAAAATATTTTTTCTTTCTTTTTCCTATCGGTTGTATAGAAGAGAGGCCAGAAAGGCCAGGTTTACAACACCGTTGAGACTGCTGCACCCGCTGCCAACAGAGGTGACGGCTTCTCAATAAGGACTAATATTCTCCATCCAGCAACCAGTTTAGCCATCTATAGTTACGCATGCAAGAAAGAGAGAATTTTGATGACCACGCCATGATTGGTAGGTCGCGCTTTTGATTTCAAGGTATTGTTATTTCTGAGGCTATGCATGGTGATCCGGCCATCCCAGGCAATCATCTCGTACTTAGTGTCAAGGATGAAAATACTAGTTTCTACTCCGTAATATCAGTATAAATTCAAAACCATGTGAATTCTGCCACGGGAGGCAGAACTCTATGAATAAAGTCGTGAAATATAACCTGTGAACTTAATTTATTTTGCTTTTGGTAGTAGTCACACTGTTTGTGGAGCTCAAATCTAACTTTTAGTCGGATGACCAATATATATTATACTTCAGTACGTGTTGTAAAAACACACACCCACACACTATTTTTAGGAGAAGATAATACTCCCTCCGATCCATATTAATAGGTGCTGAAGTGGATGTATTTAGACATATTTTTTTACTAGATACATCCACTTCAGCACCTATTAATATGGATCGGAGGGAGTAATATTTTGGGTCCTCAACTATCAACTGTCTGCAAAACCCATCACATTTTTTTTTGAAATGGGCTTTATTACTTAAAAAGTTAAGTATTACACCTGGCTTCTGCATAACAAAGATGCACACGGCCGAAAAGATAAAAAAGAAATTCCCGAAGGGGCAACATTCCGATTACAATCAATGATGAATCAAACTGTCGCCAAAGGGGCAGCGATCCGTAGATCAAGCGGCCACCCATGTTGGATAAAAATATCCTTCGCTACTTTTTCCAGTCGTGCACACGCCTCCGTAAAAAGGCCTCGATACTCCGCCCGCTGTAATATGCACCACGAATGGAGAATACCTGTGCAACGGAATAGAACCTGCAAATGAGAGAATTTTTATCATTAAAAATCTTGTCATTCCTACACAGCTAGGGCGACCATATGACGGCCAATGCTCCTACCCTAAACATAGTTTTAAACCTTTTATCAATTACAGTCAACCAATTGCCAAATATATTTGCAACGGAAGTTGGAGGATATAGATTCGAAGCCATTTGGATAGCTGACCATATAGATCGCGCAAATACGCACTCGAAGAATAAGTGTTTTATAGTCTCATCCATATTACATGAAACACATTTTGTACTTCCATGCCAGTTGCGCTTGACAAGATTATATTTAGTTAATATGACCCCCCTACGAAGGTACCATGCGAATATTTTCATCTTCAGAGGTACCTTCATGCGCCATATTTTTTTACTATTATCGACCGATACTCCAGAATGGACCAGTGCTCTATACAAGGAGTCAACAGAGAATTTACCATTCTTAGTTAAACTCCACCGAAACTCATCGGTGCCCTGTGTTAGATGGATCGAAGCCAATCTATCCAGCAAATCATTCCAATATTACAATCTTGGTCCAACAACATCCCGTCTGAGCGTCACATTCGGTGGATAAGTTTGCATTACATCAGCTAATGTATCCCCTTTATGACGGACAATATTGTATAGAGCCGGATACTGTTCTTGAAGGGTGGTATTTCCTAGCCATTTATCCTCCCAAAACCGTATTTGTGATCCATCTTTTATGCTAAATACCCCATAGCTAAAAAAGTGTTTCTTAGACGCCATTAGGCCAGCCCAAAAATGTGAATCACCCAATTTCCAAGTAATATGTGAAAGCGCTTTTGTGCTGGTGTATTTTCGCCTGAGAAGGGTTTGCCAAACCCCATTTTCTGTAAGCAGCTTAAACATCCATTTACTTAGCAGAGCTGAGTTTTTGACCTGAAGGTCATGAATCCCCAGCCCTCCCTGATCTTTTGGTCGGCACACCACATCCCATCTTGCCAGTCGATATTTCTTCTTTTCACTATCCCCTTGCCAAAAGAATCTCGATCTGAAGTAATCTAACTTCTTCAAGACTCCTTTAGTCAATTGTAAGAATGATATCATATCTAGTACCATATTTGTCAGTACAGAGTTTATGAGGACCAATCTTCCACCTAGGGATAATAATTTTCCTTTCCAACTCGCTAGCCTTTTCTGCAGCCGATCTTCAAAATATTTCCATTCTGCATTAGTCAGTCTCCTATAGTGTATTGGTATACCCAAATACTGTATAGGAAACTAACCTTGCTCACAACCAAAAAGGTCGGAATACTGAGAAATTGCTTTCTGGGCTTCGCCAAAGCAAAACAATTCACTTTTATAGAAATTAATCTTTAGACCCGATAATTGCTCGAATGCTGATAGAATTAACTTCAGATTTGTTGCTTTCTCTAAATCATGTTCCGTAAAGAGAATTGTATCGTCTGCATATTGAAAAATATATAGTCCCCCATCCACAAGATGGGGAACCAATCCCTCAATTAGGACATTTTCTTTAGCACGTTCAATCATGATCGCTAACATATCAGCTACAATATTAAACAATATGGGCGATAATGGATCACCTTGCCTCAGTCCCTTTTTAGTCTGGAAGTATTTGTCTATCTCATCATTGATTTTGGCAGCAAGGAGGCTACCTTCGCATTTATTGGCTTTTTAGCTCAATTTCATGCGGTGTTAGCAGCCTTATTTCTGCGATTAGGTCGAGTTCATCAATAATGGAACACATGCGCTCTTTCTCCTTTTTAGGTTTCCAGCAGTGTGTCTAGCCCAACCACGAAGATATCTACGCACATTGTGCATTTTAATATTCCATCTTCCGATCGGCGTATTCCCCACCACTGGTTTAGCCCATTCATTTTTAACTAGTTCATCAAAACCATCCCGAAACAACCATCCCAATTCAAACTTGAACTGAGGCTTAGTGATTGGTTTCAAGGTACCAGTAGAAAGTAGAATGGGTGCATGATCCGATAGAACCTCAATACGTTCCAGAGTTTGTACTGTGACCAATGGGTATATATCTTCCCAATTAGTGCACATAAGTACTCGATCCAGTTTTTCGTATGTCGGCTCCGGGAGACTGTTCGCCCAGGTGAACTGTCTCCCAGTCATGTGAACCTCTCTCAAATCTAAACTGTCAATGACATCGTTAAATAAGAAAGGCGAATGTCTATCGAACCTCCCTTTGCTTTTCTCATGTGGAAATCGTAGGATATTGAAATCCACACCTATTAAAATAGGATACGGGTTCTCTTTAGCCAGATTGACCAACTCGCGGAGGAAAGCTTCTTTATGTTCTTCTTGGGCCGCACCATACACAACAACCAAACTCCACGTGAAGTTATCAGCTCTGTTCCGGATATGTGTGCTTTAATATGAAAGTCACTATCCGTCACCGCCAATACATCCATAGAATCTGATTAAACGCCTAGTAAAATGCCGCCAGATCTTCCACGAGTAGGGATTGAATGCCAAGTGAAGTCTACACCTCCTGAAAGGCGATCCAACACACTCGGCGTAAAATCCCTTCTACCCGTTTCCGAAATAGCCAAAAACTCCAACCTATGATCCCTCACATACTGGGCAATATTCAAATGTTTAGCCAAGTCACCAAGACCTCTGCTATTAAGTGAAAATGCCGTTCATTGGGAAACAAATGGATTTTTTGAACCTTTCTCGCTTTTGCGAGCTAACTTATTTCTCTTGTCCTTGGCATACTTGGATTTCTGGCCTGATGCATACAAATCATGTAATGATCCTAGCCCGTCCTCATCCATATCCACCTCCGTCACCTCCCCCACCAAATGTGAAAGAATCTGTCCACCAATCGTGGCATTCGCTTCCTCATCATCTGACGGTGAGATGATCGGCTTAGAAGAACCACAAGGAGATGTCCGTAGGCGATCAAACTCCACGTGTTTCAACACATTGGCCGAGACTTTAATTTCATTCTCATTTCTACAAATATTAACTCCTATATTAGCTAAGCTAGAGGATAATTTAGAAGTCGAGTACGATAAAAAAGATCTAGTGTCGGAATACGTACCCACAGCTGGAGGTGAAAACATAGCCGCCTTGCGTCGCATCGCTTTGGCAAGCGCGTCCTCATCCGTAGCCGAAGATCCATCCGCCGCTACAGGGTGCCGAGCACTACGACGAATAGTTGTATTGTGCTTCCCTGTAGCCCTCGGTACTGCGGAAGGGGCGATGGTGATGTAGCAGCCCCCCCCCCCCGACCAAAGTAAACTCCGCGCCCGAACGCCTCTCCGGGCTGAATGTTGCCGCGCGCGCCTCCTTCCTTGGTGCTCTCCGCATGGAACCCGGCGACGAGCCCAGTACGCACGTGTCGCCGGACCGGGCCGCTACCAGGCCGTCGGAGACGAACCCGTGGGCTGAAGAGAGGACCTCAACGCCCGGGGTCATCTCCTCCGTCGCCGGGCCGTCGACTGGTGCCTCCTCCATGGGCCGCACGGGAGCCGTGGTGAAGGCCGGCCGCACAGCTGCTAGGCCGGATGCCGCCCTCCCCTCGTGAGTGCCACGGGGCTGCGCGTCGCTCTCCGCTGCGCCCTGCGTACCCACTGCCGGTGACCGTAAGCTGGGCCGGTCAACGCGCGCGGGCAACGCCGGGGTCTGCACAAGGCCATCCGCCCCGTCGGGCTGAGCGCCGGTCCCGTCTGCCACGCCGTCAAAGCTCCCCATCAACACCGTGCCGGTCGCCACTCTGGAAACAAGCTGCGGCGGAATCAATCAGGAATTCCGTAGCACAACATCCGTCACACTCCGCCCCCCGACACGAAGAACTGTCTCGCAATCTCCTTGCCCCTGGTAGTATGAGGATTAGGATTAATAGGCGTGACAGCCATATCCCTCAACAAAACAGCCAATGACGCTCCCTGCCGCTGAGAAGAAATGTCCCCAGGCCTCGGATCGATGACCATACTGTCAACGCCCGAAGACCACTGCAAAGCTGACTCACCAGTCCGCCTCTGATCAGTAGAACCTCCCTCCTCCATACCTTTGTCCTCTGAGCTCCCTCTATGATCCCAGAAAAAAGTCACGAAGTCTGGCTCGGGTACATAATCTGCTGGGTCAGGTCTGTACATAAAGGCAAATCCCTTCAGCAAAAGTGCACCGGTCGTTTTAATATACGGACCGAGATCATCCGTTTTCTTAAAACAATCATCATCAACCATGCCGATCTTAATGCAGACAAGACCTCTACGTCGTAGTGCAACCCAAGTCCACATCAATCGTAGTTCCAATGAGAGATCCCGCCGCCCACTGGCCCATAAAGTGCCTCATCGGGTGCGGCTCTCCTGTCACATGCACCCATTGTTGGTGCAACTCCATAATAGGCTCGATCTCCTCTGGTAACCACTGGCTGAACAATAGTCTCGTGGACTGAGAAGGAATCCCTAGGACCATCCAATCAAACCTCAGCAAGTATTCTATAGTTGGAAAGCTCACCGTGAACGAATCTTCACCATTTGCTATAGCCTCGCAAACCCACAACGGTGTCGGACACATCCTCGCAATCAGGGGCGATTCTACCATACCTCCACCTAGGGCACGTGCCCGAGCTCTACACAGCTGCATATAGGAATTCCAGCGACCCTTGCGATGCACATGGTGGCTGCAGCCGTGATATGTTCCTGAAGAAGACGACATGTTGCCTCCTGGGCTGAAAAATGCGTCCCACCCTTCGCTTGGGACTTGCCATCTCTCGGTTGTTTTCTTGGATAGCTCTATTTGAGCCTCAAAAGGATGCTGCACTGCCATCCACCTAAGCTGCATAATTTTGCAGGCTTGGATGGGCCCATGATAGGTCATGTTTCTTGGGAGAAATTAGTAATTTAGTGGCTATATTATTTGTATCTTTTGTTTTATCCTAAAAGGAAAGACTTGCCTCCAGATATTATTTACATAAATATTATAAAGAACTTTTTGCGGATGTTGTGAAAATTCTTGGTAGGAGTGAGCAAGCACAAGGTATTTGTTCAAGTATATTTTACTTAATCTTAGTAAATTGTCCTGAAATAAAATTTTCCTCTTTCTCCATCTCATTTTATTTAAAATTTACAGTTTTATCAATAATTTTGTAGATTACTTAAGATGTCTCGAGCGGGAACATTATACTAACACAATCATTGACGAAGTGTGTGCCCAGGCTTTGACAAATCGCTAGCTCCGTCACTGCTCGCAATCTGGCCTCCACCTGCGAAGCCGTCGCCTTTATTCCCTCAACTGTAACCAGAGCAATTGGCAGAGAACTAGGGGCCAGATCCACCTTATGGACACTATTAGGTAACATGCTAAACATCGTATCCCTATTGCCTTGCCCCGCAACCATCACTGTTGTCCTTGGCAACTTCAGAATCGGACATTAAAACCCAGCACATAGAATTTCCGCCAGTCCAAGCTCGAACGAAATGCCATTATACTAGTAATTCATGTGTCTATCCTAGTGTTCTCATTTACATTATTTTTTCAAACAGAAATTTAGTCTGACACAATATTGCCATTGATTGTATACGTGTATTCATGTAATAGTGTGCCTAGTAAGATTCTGGATGAATGACCGGGTGATTGCCAATGGGTGAGCAGCTAATTGCACTTCCAGGGAGGTAACCGGACTAGCCTGCCGCCGCAGCCAACGGAACTCCCATCTCCGCCCCCTTTGACCAAGCCAAGCACACATCCGAAAAGCTCCCGACGTTCTCTCTCCATCCATCCCCAAAAGATTGACTACCGGGTCGTCCCGCACGAGGCTGCTCCGAAGGACCCCCGATAAAATCTAGAAGACCGACGCCCAACCTTCCCACACCGGCCGCTGCCGCCGGCGGTGGTGACCATGCCATGGGTGCCAAAGACGGCGGGCAGGGCTAGCGTAGCCTACCGGATTCCCTTCGTATGGGGTTCCGGCTCCTTGGCAACGTAGGTGGAGGTATCGCAGCGGGACGGCGGCGCTCCGCCATGCGGGGCGTCCGTCGTCACGCTGCAGAGAGGCATGGATGGGGCTGAGAGGGGCAAGCGCGCGGTGATGGACGGAGGCAACAACACAAAACCTACGACGATGGAGTTGCAGCACATGCCTAGCGTGCCCTGCATCCTTTCTCCTGTCGTTGTCACGTGTGCCTGATCCGCTCGATGTGTTTCTCGGAAGCTGCCCTGTTGTTTGGAGGCCTACTGGCATACTCAAATAAAGTCCGCGGTTCTAGGGTTCCTCTTGTGCCAAGATGAAGAACTAACTCACACATGTCCTCTTTGATCTGGCCAGAGTGTCGGGTTCGGGAAGGCTCTGCCAGCGATGTCCCACATGTGTTAATTCCTATCGATTGCTAGATCAGGTGGGACTCGATCGCAACGCATGCAGTGGCGTGAACCTCTACTTCTGTTACCATCATGGGCAAATCCATGGTGAATTCAGAGGCGGAGAATTTCATGGAAGCTGAGATTGAAGGACTAGCAATGGTGATTGGAGTCTTTGTGTGGATGAGGAATTGGCTTGGAGTTTCAGGAATTATGACATCGGTATGGAAGTGGGGACAACAACATAAGTGAAGTTCAAAGTCTTACTTTTTAGGGAGAAAATCCAAGGCCTGGCCTTAATTGGTTGTGCCTAGCAATGTTCTTGCTGAAGGCATTGTTTTGAAAGCGGAGACTATCTTCAGGGCGAAAAGTCAAGATCTTCGATAGGGCAACGCCGGTTCTTATGCACCGTTTCCTTCTTGTAGGCGTTGCTTTTGGAGAAATTGGACATCAGATGTTTTCTTCGTGGTGGTTGTGCTGCTGCTCCAAGGACTGGAACTATGTAGCGGGACTTATCTTTTTTAGTTTGTTCTTCTTTTTTTTGGCTGTGCGCATCCGTAATGCCATTAGGGTATTGAGTTGGTTCAGAGGCCGGATGTAATTGGTATCTCTACGATATTAATATATGCTCCTTTTCCAAAAAAATAAGGTTCTGGATTTTATGAAACTAGCTCTATGTAAAATCACTGCAACAACATGTATAGACACACCTGTTGGAAATATGTCATAGAGGCAGAAATATAAGTGTTATTATACTATTTCCTGAATTCTAATATGATTAAGTTTATATTTCTGCTAGAATTTTAATAGCTTGTGGAAATGTGATTTAGGTGGAAATCCTATTGCATGTGTGGAATTATGAACACCGCCCAGTTGGCCTCTGGACTTGCTCACGAGATTGTTAGTTGGTTCAGTTTTTCTAACCATGGGTGTAAGTAAGGATTTACGAGAATGCATATAGTCATGAGGACATAACGTTAGTGTAACAATATGTTGGAGTGACTCGTAGACAACGGGAAACATCGTCAATATGATGGCGGTAATTACTTATCGAATAAGTTCACATTTGCTAGACATCCTTAGATCATCAGAGTATCGAAGTCTCGGATACCGCATGTGTACTTGTGATGATTGTGATGACACCAAACGTTACCCGTAATTTGGTGGTCGTAAAAGTGTCTTCTGTTATATCAGAAAGTAACTTGTGGATCAGATCCATCAATATTGGGATATACTCCTCCGGTGATGTAGAGATACACTCTGGACCCTCTCGTTTAATATGATGTCCATCATTTCTTATGAAGGTATGTGACTATGCGGTAGTCCCGGGGATATCAGAATATTGCATACGAGTAAACGATTGCATGTAGGGAAACGAGGTTAACTGGGTATGGTAATCAAAGATTTTACTACGGGATAACGATAATGTCTCACCTCGAGCTATGAAAAGTATCGTGAAGTAAAGGGATTAGCGATGTAGCTAAAAGTTTCAAAAAAATAATAACTTTGTTAATAGTGTACACTAGTGGAAACAGGGCCTTTTGTCCCGGGTCGTAAGGGCCATTTGTCCCGGTTGCGCAACCGGGATGGGCTAGCCGGGACAAATGGCCCTCCCCATTGGTCCCGGTTGTGCCAGGACCCGGGATGGTAAGGCTGGCCCACGTGGCGACTCCGGGCCAGGGACCGCGAGGGAGTTCGTCCCGGTTCGTTTTAGGGACCGGGATGGATGCCTTCTTAAAAAAGAATAAAGTCCGCCCATTTTCCCTGCGGCAGGTTTTTTTTGTTCGTTTTTTTTTTCTCCTGCCTCGCAATCGCCAACCGGCCTCCCCTTCCCCAACCGCTCCAGGCCCACGTCTTTAATTAAGCCCACTGACACATTTTTTAGTCAAAAAGGCCACTGGCCCGCGTCTTATTATGGACAGTCAACGGTTCGAAGGGCCCACTGGCCCGCGTCTGTTATTATGGCCAGTCAACAGGGGCCACTGGCCAGCGGCCTGGTGGCTGGTTCGCCCGGTCCCTTAAACTAAGACCGAAGGACGGTCAAAGGGCCGCTGTCCGCCTCGTCTTCCCGCCCCGCCTCGGCTTCCCGCGCCCCACTCCCCACGCGCCACGCCTCGGCTCCCCGCATTCATGGCCGCCTGCAACCGCCGCCACGTTCAGGCCGCCGGTTGGCATGCCAGCCCACCCCGGGTCCTTTTAAAAGGCCCCGCCGCCCGTACAACCCACCCACCCCGGCCGCGTCCCTGGCAAAGCAACCCTAGCCGCCACCATGTCCCGCTGGTTCTCGAACTCCGGCAAGCGCCTAAGGAACGACGACGGAGGCTCGTCGAGCGGCGCCGGCCGCATCCCGCCCCCGCCGGCGGAGGCCTTCGGCTACGGCCCTGGAGGTGTCCGCCTCGGCGGGGCGCCGCGCGTCCCCGCGCCACCTCCGGCGGCCCGCCCGCCGCCCCGCGCCGCGCCCCGGGCAAGCGGTTCCGCCGGTACGTCCGGGTGGACGAGGCGGAGTGGCACTGGAACAATGCCACTCCGGTGTTCTACAACGACGTGCACCTCCCGGACGGCTGGCACCTGAATCCCCAGCGGATCCCAGTGCCGCCGGCCCCGACCGGCGCGGCGCTGCTCGAGGAGATCGACCGCCGGCGCGAGCTCCTGCCGGCCCCCGTCCGCAGGGAGCGGATGTACGCGCGCGGCTCCCCCTACTGGGCCGCCTGGCTCGAGCAGGAGCACGAGCAGCGCCGCCGCTCCTTCATCCCCGCCCCCCTCGAGGCCAACGTGGACGACTACCCCCCGCCAGCGCCCGGCCGGGAGAGGGAGCTATGGCTCCTCGTGGACGAGCCGGAGGACTTCTCCGGGAGGAGGACCCCGAGCTCCGGGCCGCCATGGAGAAGGCCTGCGAGGCCTCCCGCCGCTCCCTCATCGACGAGATCAAGAGGTGGGAGCGTGTCGTGGCCGCCGCCGCCGCCGCCGCCATGCCGCCGCCGCCGCCACCCCCTAACGAGCCTGCCATCCCCTGGTGGCAGGCGATGAACGCCGAGCTGGAGGCGTCCGAGGACATGCCGGAGCCGCAGCCGCTCCCACCAGGCCTGGAGTATGGCATGACCTGGGCCTGGACCGGCGGCGTTTGGGCGGGGGTCGCCGGAGCAGGAGGAGGAGCTGCCCCCGCCGCCGCCGCTGCCGCAGGAGGTGCTGCCCCCGCCGCCGCCGTACGCGCCCCCGATGCCCCCGATGTCTCCAGCCCCGGCGAGCCCGGCCCAGCCGCCTGCCCACCTGTGGCAGCCACCCGCCTATGTAAGCCTCTCCGACGACGAGGACGACTAGATTGGCGCCGGCCGCCTGTGGCTGCGCCGCCGCCCCCCTATTCTATATAGACAACGCCCCTAGCTACCCCCCCAAGAAACGGCCGGCCGCCTGGGGCGCGCCGCCGCCCCTTATGCAAGTACGGCCGGGCCTGTGGCCGCGCCGCCCCTATGTAAGCAAGGCCCCTGGCCTTATTTTAATATAAGTTGTGTTCCCCTAATCTACTGTGTCCCTAGTCCATCCCCGCCGGCGGAACGCCGGCGGATCTGTCCACTCGTTCCCGCCGCCGGCAGGGCTTCGCCCAGCCATATCCACTCGTACCCGCCCCTGGGGTGTCCGCTCGGCCTGGAGAGAGGGCCGCGCTTTTTTATACACTTGGGCCTTTAGTCCCGGCCCGTGCCACCAACCGGACTAGAGCCCCTTTGGTCCCGGTTGGTACCACGGCCCGGGACCAAAAACAAATTTCGAATTTCGGTGGCACCCCTGCGCGCCCAAAATTTTTTAGCGCCAAAATTTGAAAAGTGTTAAGTTTGCACATTAACAACTTTTATATACTTCCAAATTTCACAAAAATTCCAACATGAAAATGCTAGAATTTGCAAAACTAATTTAAATCCATTTTTCGTTTAACTAAATAATTATTCTAACTATTGAAACTATTAATTATTTTTTCATTTGTATATAATTTGAATATAAATTATGGAAGTTATGGATGTAGCCTCTTTCTTGAGCAGCTGCAGAGAAGTGCTTAGAATCCACAAACTCCGGCTCTGTGTCATACAAATTTTCTGGAAATTTCCACCATACACTTTTTGGAGCTAGGGCCTCATTTTCATAGTAGAAGTAGGGTGGCTTGTTCATCCTCTAGAGTCGATGTCAGTCCTGGCTGCTTGTCCATCCTCTAGAGTCTGCTCTGCTCTGCTCTACTGCTCCTTGCGGCTCAGGTTGGTAACGGTCCATGTTTGCGTATGCTTTGTGAACTTATGGTTTGATTTGAGAATTTCAAAACTTTGATTTGATAATCTTTTGGCCGGAAGCACCTAGCAATATCTTTTAAACCTTGTTTCTCTCCATATGCTATTTGTACTTCTCATCGGCTCTAATGTTTCTCTACCTGATTCTACTCTCCTCTGCCTAGTTTACAGATGTTTGCTCTTTTTCTGTAGATGTTTCTACACTGTAAAATGGGCATGTCCTGCGAAACATGCAGACAAGGCGCTGAGCACCACTACTGGGACATCTTGGACGATCAAGGCAAAGGTTTTTTCAAGATTATGCAATTCTATCATTAGTGAGAGACTTCACGTCGGCAATCTCAATTAAAGTGCCAGTTTGTGTCTGATCCACCAACCCCTCAGAATCCTCCTATTAACTTCACCTATCTCAACTGAAATCACTGTCTTCATGTGGATGCCAAGCTGTGCAAAGCTATCTTCTCTCCAATGCCTCAAATTAATATGGTGTGCCTGCAATATGTGCGCGGATATATCGCTTGTTCTATACCGTGTGTCAACAGATACTACATATTAAAAGTAGTTAAAATCTGCAATATCTGTCAGGATGTTATCCGTACTATCACTTCGAAATGTATTCGGACATGGGTCATAGTTGTCAGCTATTTACCGGTCAATACAAAATACTAATCAAACAGAACTATATGATCATGTATTCCACGCTTATTATTACACATCACCAACATACGGAGGAGAGAGAAACAGAAAAGTGGGATGGTGGAACAATAATGCTTGCCAGCTTTTCTTCGTGTCCCTTACTTATGATCGCTTCGGCCGTAACCATGGAGCATCTTCATTATTTAACGGGATGGTGGGGTCAGATTTCACTGTGAAGGGTGGAATTTCAACAAACTTATTATAATCTTCTGACATGTCTGTCGTGTCCTCGATTCCCACGATGTTTCTTTTCCCTGAGAGAACTATGTGACGCTTCGGCTCATCGTATGATGAAATTGTTCCTTATTTTTTCTTTTCTTCGGTCTGGAAGACATGTCCTTCACATAGAAGACCTGAGCCACTCATTGGTAGAACGAATGGTTCGTCATTGTAAACCAATTCAGTTGAGATCCACTGTTGTCATTCCATAAAGCGGGTCTACCTTTACCCCTTCTCCATTCAGGTTGACCCATTTGCACTTGAACAAAGGGACCTTAAAAGAAGGTCCATAGTCAAGTTCCCATATCTCCTCTATGTAACCATAGTATGTGTCAGTTTTTCCATTCTCGTTTGTTGTATCAAAGCGGACACCACTGTTTTGGTTGGTGCTCTTCTTATCTTGGGAGCTCGTGTAAAATGTATTTCCATTTATCTCGTACCCTTGAAAACTCCCAATAGTCGAAGATGGTGACCCTGCCAACATGTATAGCTGATCTTCAACAGTGGTGTCATTTATAAGACGTGTTTGCAACCAACTTACGAAAGTCTCCATGTGTTCGCGTTTAATCCATGAGTCATCCTTCCCCGGGTTTGCAGACCGTACAATATTCTTGTGTTCCTCGACATACGTAGCCATGAACAAAGAATTTTGTAGAACTGTGTAGTGTGCTTTGGTCAAAGAATGCCCGTCCCTAGGTATCATTGTTTTCTTTCCCAGCGTTCCTTTTCCCCTCAGTCTCCCCTCATGCCGCGATTTAGGAACACCAATTGTCTTAAGGTCAGGAATAAAGTCAACACAGAACCCAATGACCTCCTCTGTTCCATAGCCCTTCGAGATGCTTCCTTCTGGCCTAGCACGGTTATGAACATATTTCTTCAAGACTCCCATGAACCTCTCAAAGGGGAACATATTGTGTAGAAAGACCGGTTCGAGAATATGAATCTCTTCACATAGGTGAACAAGGAGATGAGTCATAATGTTGAAGAAGGATGGTGGGAACACCAACTCAAAACTAACAAGACACTGGACCACATCCCTCTGTAATCTTGTCAGAATTTCTGGATCGATTACCTTCTGAGATATTGCGTTCATGAATGCACATAGCTTCACAATGGGTACTCGAACATTTTCCGGTAGAAGCCCCCTCAATGCAATCGGAAGCAATTGCGTCATAATCACGTGGCAGTCATGAGACTTCAGGTTTTGGAATTTTTTCTCTGCCATGTTTATTATCCCCTTTATATTCGACGAGAAGCCAGACGGAACCTTGATACTGTAAAGGACTTCAAAGAATATTTCCTTCTCTGCTTTAGTAAGAGCGTAGCTGCTTAAGGAATGGCGCCCTGTATCTGTGTGCTTGTTGCTTGGGTCTTTCATACGTTGCTGGTCCTCCCGTGCTTCAGGCGTATCTTTTGACTTCCCATACACGCCCAGGAAGCATAGCAGATTGACACATAGATTCTTTGTCACGTGCATCACGTCGATCGAATACCGGACATCTAAAACTTTCCAATAGGGTAGCTCCCAAAATATAGATTTCTTCTTCCACATGGGTGCCCGCTTATCAGGGCCGTACGGAACTGGTTGGCTGCCAGCAGCCTTACCAAAGATTACTTCTAGGTCCTTGACCATATCGAATATATCATTACCACTACGGAGCTCAGGCTTCTTTCGGTTATCTGCCTCACCTCTGAAATGCTTCCCTCCTTTTTTCCTTAAGGGATGCTTGATCGGAAGAAATCTACGATGCCCCAGGTATACAACCTTTTTACATTTATCCAAAAAAACACTGTCAGTCTTATCTAAACAGTGTGTGCATGCATTGTATCCCTTGTTTGTATGACCGGAAATGTTACTAAGAGCTGGCCAATCATTGATGGTCACGAAAAGCAACGCCCGTAGGTCAAATGGCTTTTGTTCGTTCTCATCCCACACACGTACACCTGGTTTGCCCCACAGTTCTAAGAGTTCTTCCACTAATGGCCTTAGATACACATCAATGTCGTTGCCAGGTTGCCTCGGGCCTTGGATGAGAACTGGCATCATAATGAACTTGCGCTTCATGCACAACCAAGGAGGAAGGTTGTACATACATAGAGTTACAGGCCAAGTGCTATGACTGGAGCTCTGCTCCCCAAAAGGATTAAAGCCATCTGTACTTAGACCAAACCATAAGTTTCTCGCCTCTCCTGCAAAGTCTGGAAAGTCTCTCTCGATCTTTCTCCACTGCGATCCATCGGCGGGGTGCCTCAACTTTCCATCGTTCTTACGGTCTTCTTTGTGCCATCACAACAACCTAGCATGCTCTTTGTTTCTAAACAGACGTTTCAGCCGTGGTATTATAGGAGCATACCACATCACCTTAGCAGGAACCCTCTTACGGGGGGGCTCGCCGTCAACATCACCAGGATCATCTGCTCTGATCTTATACCGCAGTGCAGTGCATATCGGACATTCATCCAAATTCTCGTACTTCTCACCGCGGAAGAGAATGCAGTCATTAATGCATGCATGTATCTTCTGCACATCTAATCCTAGAGGGCAGAGAGCTTTCTTTGCTTCGTACGTACTCTCAGGCAATTCGTTATCCTTTGGAAGTTTTGGCTTCATTAGTTGAAGTAAAGTCTCAAATGCCTTGTCAGTCACACCGTTTTGTGCCTTCCATTTCAGCAACTCCAGTGTGGTACCAAGCTTTGTGCTACCATCTTCGCAATTTGGGTATAACAATTTTTTGTGATCCTGTAACATGTTGTCCAGTTTCAACCTCTCCAATCTATTTTCACAGTCTTCCCTTGCATCCGCAATAACTCGGCCAAGATCATCATCGGGCTCTTCTGATGCCTGTTCTTGATCACCTCCTTCTTCTGCATTCTCTTCCATTGCAGTATCGTCGTATTCAGGGAACAAAGGATCTTCTTCTTCTTCTTCATCGTCTTCCATCACAACCCCTCTTTCTCCATGCTTGGTCCAGCAATTATAGCTGGGCATGAAACCTCTCTGAAGTAGATGGCCGTGAAGGATTCTTTCGGAAGAATGTTCTCTGACGTTCCGACAATCAACACATGGGCAACACATGAAGCCATTATCTTTGTTCGCCTGAGCTACAGCAAGAAATGCATTCAGGCCTGCCATATACTCGGAGGTGCGTCGGTCACCGTACATCCATCGCTGCCGTGCATCCATCTGCATCATATAATTAAGTTTATCAAAATACATATTAATACAGAGATAACCACAGTACATCGACAAATAATACTTTTTTATGTATCAGTTACAGATGAAAAAGATAATTTGTTAACCTCGGTCGAAGAAACCATTTTCAGTGAGCTTGTGTGCGTCTCGGGAATTTCGTCGAACACCTCGTGTGCATAGTAAAAAAAAACAGCAACACCACACTCTCTCACACCTCCAAGCAAAAAAAAAGATGGAAGGAGGGGGGCTGGGGCAGTATATATAGGGGAAGGGGGCATTGGTCCCGGTTCGTGGACTGAACCGGGACAACAGGTCATGCGCGTGCCACGTGGCCTGTGGCTAGGCATTGGTCCCGGTCCGTGGCACGAGCCGGGACCGATATGCCCCCCACGAACCGGGACCAATGCGCCCAGGCGATTCATGTTGCCCCGGGCGCACGAACCGGGACCAATGCAGGGCATTTGTCCCGGATTTGGTTGCAACCGGGACAGCTGCCCCCCGGCCCCCTGGACGAGAGGGGTTGTTTCCACTAGTGGTAGGAGTGGTCATGGGTCTCCACATCTCGTAGTCCGCTAATGACTGGAATATGTTTCCAGTGTATGTCTGCGTTTTCTCGAACCTAAGGGGTCGCATGCTTAATGGATTAGCGACTTATAAAATGTGTCTGTGACATAAATAAAATGATAGAAGGTTTCCAAAGGTGTTGGGATGATCTTGGAATAGTTCCAAGAAATTGCGGATGATCTCGAAGATCCTTGTCGTTGAACCTCCACACAAAATTAATACAGTACTCCTACATGCTCGGAACGTGGTAGTTGTAAATAGGTTTTTCTATTTATTTACATGATTGCATGGAAGAGGGGCCAAGAAAGGTCAGATTTACAACACCATATATTGAGACGGCTACATCAGCTGCCAACAGAGGTTTTGGCTTCTCTCTAAAAACTAAACTCCATCCAGCAACTAGTGTTGTCATCTACAGGTATGCATGCCAGAGAGATAGAAAGCTTTTAAACCCTAAACGCCATTATTGGTATACCGCGCGTTTGCTTTGAAAGTATGGTTATTTCTAAGACTATACATGGTGTTTCCTTCTATCCCAGGCAATCATCTCTTACATAGTGTCAACAATGAAAATACTAGTTTCTACTCGGTAATATCCAGTATAAATTCAAAACCATGTCAATTGTGCCACCGGAGGCTGAACTGTATGAATAAACTTGTGAAATATATTTACCTGTGAACGTTAATTTATCTTTCTTTTGGGAGTACTATTGGAAAACAGGCCTTCCATCCAGAGCACTAGTTTTGGTCGTGTTTGCGCATGTGACTAATTCACACATTAGACACTTAAGACGTTTTCTTAAAGGGTGGGCTAAAAATATTAGTGGTAAATATAGGATTGAGAGAGATAGGTTGCTAAAGATTATTGATGAGTTTGATCTCAAAGCTGAGAGTACTGCCCTATCACCTACTGAGAGGGAGCATCTTCGTGATGCAAATGAGAGGTTATGCTCTCTTCGTAGAGATGAAGAGATTAAGTGGGCTCAGAGGGCTAAGGTGAAACACATTCAGGAGGGGGGAGATAATACTAAATATTTTCATCTTATTGCTAATGGGAAACATCGTAAGAAAATGATTTTCCAACTCGAACAAGAGGAGGGTACTATTGTTGGAGAAGAAAACTTAAGAACCTATATCACGGAATATTATAAAAAATTATTTGGGCCTGCTACTCCTAATAATATCTCCTTAGTGGAGAGTAATATTACAGATATACCACAATTATCTCAAGAGGAAAATGATATCCTCACTTCTGATTTCTTAGTGGAATAAGTTTTCGAGGCTACATCGCAGATGGAATTAAATAAGGCTCTAGGTCCTGATGGGTTCCCGGCTGAGTTTTATAAAACTTTCTGGGAGATTATTAAGGTCGATCTCATGGCCTTGTTTTGCCGAGTTTAAACAAGGTAGTCTTCCGTTATTCAAACTGAACTTTGGGGTGATTACCTTGTTACCTAAGAAAGATGATGCTGTTCAGATCCAACAGTACAGACCTATATGCCTACTCAATGTTAGTTTTAAAATTTTCACAAAGGTGGGTACTAATCGTATTACTCAAATTGTGAATAAGGTGGTTCGTCCATCTCAGTCGGCGTTCATGCCTGGGAGAAACATTTTGGAAGGTGTTGTTATTCTCCACGAAACTGTCCATGAACTTAAGAAGAAAAAATTGGATGGAGTTATATTTAAAATTGATTTTGAGAAGGCATATGACAAGGTTAAATGACCCTTCCTCCAACAAGCATTGCGTATGAAAGGTTTTGCACAGGAGTGGTGCAAAATGATTATGCAGTTTGTTCAGGGAGGAAGTGTTGGCATTCGGGTTAATAATGACATTGGTCATTATTTCCAAACAAAAAAGGGACTTAGACAGGGAGATCCGTTGTCTCCTGTCCTTTTTAATATTGTAGCTGATATGTTAGCAATTCTGATTTCTAGGGCTAAGGAAAATGGACAAATTGGAGGTCTAATTCCTAACCTTGTGGATGGAGGTCTGTCTATCCTCCAATATGCGGATGATACCATCTTGTTTTTAGAGCATGATCTTGACATGGCTCTAAATCTAAAGTTAATTTTGTGCATCTTTGAACAACTTTCAGGTCTCAAAATTAACTTCCATAAGAGTGAGGTTTTTTGTTTTGGAAGGGCTAAGGAGGTAGAAAGCCAGTATAAACTAATTTTCGGTTGTGAGTCTGGATCTCTACCTTTTAATTATTTGGGAATACCTATCCATCACAGGAAACTTAAAAATTCAGAGTGGCATCCGGTTGAGTGCCGGTTTGAGGATAAACTTGGGTGTTGGAAGGGTAAACTACTTTCTTATGGGGATCGCTTAGTGCTGATTAACTCGGTATTGTCTAGTTTACCCATGTTTATGCTTTCCTTTTTGGAGATTCCAATTGGGGTTCGAAAGAGGTTAGATTTCTATAGATCGAGATTTTTTTTGGCAGAGTGATGAGACTAAACGCAAATATAGATTAACAAAATGGAATATTATTTGTAGACCCAAAGATCAGGGTGGACTAGGGGTGGAAGTGCTTGAGCTAAAAAACAAGTGTTTATTAGGTAAATGGTTGTTTAAGATTCTTACAGAAGAGGGTGTTTGGCAGGAATTATTGCAGAACAAATACCTTCATAGTAAATCTTTAGCTCATGTTGAAGTACAACCACATGATTCTCCCTTTTGGAAGGGTCTAATGGGAGTGAAGGAGGACTTCTTTCGTAGAGGTTCCTTTAAGATCGGGAATGGGGAGATTACTAGATTCTGGGAGGACACTTGGTTAGGTCCAACTCCTCTCCCAGATCAATATCCTATTCTTTATAATATTGTGCAACATAAGAATGTTTCAATTAGTGACGTTTTTCTGAATGCCCCTCCCATTAATATTTCTTTTCGTAGGAATTTAGTGGGTATTTCGTGGGATATGTGGTCACACCTATGTTTGTGTTTAATGAATGTTAATCTTGTTTACACAGAGGATAAGTTTCATTGGAATTTGACACAGAATGGGGTGTTCTCTGTTAAATCTATGTATGAGGATATGATGAATGGTCATACTATGTTTCTCAAAACTTATTTGTGGAAATTGAAAATTCCTCTTAAGATTAAAATTTTCATGTGGTTTCTAGACAAAAAGGTTTTGCTGACTAAAGATAAGCTGGCTAATAAAGGATGGAAAGGAGACACACATTGTTCCTTTTGTGGGAATGAGGAAACTGCTGAACATCTCTTTATTTCGTGCCCTTTTGCTCAACTTGTTTGGAGAGTGATTTTTTGTACTTATAATATTCCTCCCCCCTCCAATTTGACTAATATGTTTGGGAGTTGGTTAAATGGTATTGATAAGAAGACTAAAGATAGGATCAGAATTGGAGTGTCGGCCATTTGTTGGGCTATCTGGAATTGTAGGAATGATGTGGTTTTTAATAGGAAAGATTCTTTTCATGTTTTACAGGTTATTTGTTCGGCAGCTCATTGGATCCAGCTATGGGCATTCCTTTTGCGTTCGGATCAGAGGAAACTTATGGTGGATGGCTGCAGCAGGCTACTTATGGTGGCACAGGATTTTTTCTCCCGTCATACGTGGCATCATATTAATAGGCTTTCGTAGTGCTATTCTTGTTTGTTGGGAGATTTCCTGTCTGTAAGGTTTTGAGATTGTAAACTTTCACACACTATGGATTTTAATAAGAAATAAAAGCTGTGTGCATCACTCGATGCAGAGGCTGGGGTTTTCCCCTTTTCAAAAAAAAAAGTCCCAGTTCCAATTGCTAGGAGGCATGCTAGCATTAGTCCTGTCCCAAACGGGACCTTTAGTCCCGGTTGGAGATACATATCGGGACTAATGTCATTCCTATATAAATATCTTAGTTCTGTCCGATCTATCCCCATTTTTTCCTCTGCTTCTCTCCCTTAGCTCAAGTTCATGCCTTTTTCCACGATTATGTCAAGATTTGGCGGCTTCCCATCTATTAAAGGGTTCTAAAAGGTTAGCAACTTCATTCTTTCATCTCTCATTGCCAATTTATCTTATTTCATGCTTTGGGTAGAGAGATTAATGTATTTTAGTTTGGGAGTAATTATGCTGGAATTCATTTGATTTATATGCAGTGTGAGCTCAAATTAACTTCCACTAGTAGAAAACGGGCTATCCATACCGGTTCTAGAGGCCTATTAGTAGCGGTTGGACAACATGTACTAATTAATCGGTACTAAAGGCCCACCAGTCATTAGTACCGGTCCCTTACGGACCGGTATTAAATGGGCCAACACGTGGCCCATAAGGAGAGCCCGCGGTCCTTGTTCCTTTGGTACCGGTTCCTGTTACGAACCAGTACCAAAGGGTTTTTGTTTTTTGTCTTCTTTTTCGATTTTTTCCCGAAAAAATTCATTTTATTTATTTATATTGTTTAACCACGTAAACTCACATTTATCACTAACCATTCTTAATTTCAATCTAATGTACTCCCTTATCACTAACCATTCCTAATTTCAATCTAATTTACTCCCTTATACTAACACTTCCCAAAGAGGTCACCCATCCTCACACTACTCCCGCACTAGCACGTTTAACTTCGTAGTTTCTTTCCTATGAGCTACCTACAAAGAAGAGATACTTATCTGACAATAGTATGCTATCAATCTTATTAAATCATAGACTATGATGTCACACACATTTATTTTATGAATCAAAACAATTATTTAAATAAAAAGAAATGAATCATTAATAATATTTTGAATTAAAATATTCTTAAATGGAAATAATAATTAACTTATTTGTCTTTTTCCATTTAATATTGAATAATTCATACATGCAATTCCTTAAATTTAAATTTCACAAATAATATGTCTAAATCGATTAGAAAAATGAGAGAAATCCCAATATGAGACATCCATAAGCTAACTCTTGTCCAAATAAGCTAACAACTGTAGTTCAAATTTGTCCCGTTTCCAACTGAATCGTGAGAAACTTGTGATTTTCTAAAGAGCTGGATGGAAATCTTTTCTTAGAAAACAGATTGTTTATTTGGGTATATCACATGTCCTAGCATGTTAAAAAAATTAAGCCCCCAAGTTTTGCAACTTGTTTGTGGTAGGTCCTTCACAAAAAAAAAACCATTTCTCACACTCCGAAAATGGAAAATGATTTTTTTATTCAGTTAAAAAAATAAATTCCTTCGTCAACATTGTCCGTGCTTCCAAGATGCATGTTTGTGTGCAATATGGGCTCATTATAACAAACTATGCCATGTATTTGGCCATAACACCCGTCATTTGAACCGAAACCCTAGAATGTTAGGAGGAGATAGCTCTGTTTTTGTGAACACTTTTTCAACAGAACTATCGTATTCCAAGTTTACTATTTTTGGTGGATACTAGGACATATGTAATGACACCAGGCGAAGGTCTCGCGTTATTTAGGTTTTCTTTAATTTACTGGAATTTTCTCAGACCGTTTTAGGAGAAATTCAAGACGACGTGGATGACCGTTCTTAGCTAGGGGTTGTAAATTCAGCAACTCACTTCAAGAGAACGGGAGAATAACACGAGTATGCTACGCTTGCACCCGTGTCATCACGGAGCACTGGTTTAACCAAGAGTCCCAGTTGGGGAGAAATTAAGAGTCATCCTGCATGCGCGGGCTGCTGCCTGCAATATGGGCTCATTATAACAAACTATGCCATGTATTTGGAAGGTGAACCCTCGAGTTGTAGGCCAACAGATATTAGTTTCCATTGGAAAGTGAACTTCGGGATAAATCTCCGCGCCATTGTGTTCGGTTATTTCTCAACTTGCTTATCTAGTGCTAGTACTATTTTCTCATCATATAGGATTGTTCACCTATGCAAACATGAGAGAAATATATAGAGATCACAATGAAATCTTGCTCACATCATACTACTTAAACATGAACATATAAATATAGATACATATAAAAGTACTCGATCTACATATCACAGGAGACCCGTACTACTACATCATAGAGAGTTATATATAAGTAATATACATAATAGAGATCACATGATCGACCCCGAAGCACTACTATACATCATAGGAGTCGTCTGAATCGTCATCATCATCAACTCCTGGTGCTGCCGGTGCGAGATGACGCTGCCCAAGGTTGACGACTCGAATAATGCGGTACACCTCGTATGAAACGTAAGCATCTATGGCGGCATAATAAATGTTCTTGCCGTGAAGTGGGGTCGTCTCCCACTCCTTGTGGTTCTCAATCTTGTTCTTCATATCACCGTACCAGTCGTCGATCAAATCCATTGCCATATGAGCCATTGAAGTCCTTTCATGCCGAGGCCTGAATATCTCCTGGACATCAATGTGGCACGCAGCCGGTATCTCAATTCTGAAGCTTCTCCTCATCTTGATCTTGCCGTTGTTTGTATCAACGCTAACAAAACGAATGCCACTGCGGCAAAGGAAGTCCATGAGGGCTGGACCCTTCTTGTTACTACTACAACAACAAGTTAGCATGGAACAAATTGTTAATTAAGAATCATAACAATAACATAATTCTTATTACTTCTTGTTAATTACTACTGCAACAACGACCTGCATACTGCAACACGGATTTGCCAATATGCAACAAGCCACCACATGCATGAACTATATATAAACCTATGCAATTTTCATCATAATAAAACAATGAAAATTTTCATATATCATGCGGATATATTATTCAGATGGGGATCGGATATATGACGATTCTATGTAACGGATATATGATTTCAATGGGGATTGGACATGTTGCTATCCTATGCAATTTTCTTCATAATAAACCTATTCAATTTTCTATACATCACTCGCATATATGATTCAAATATGATTGAAATGGGGATCGGATTGCTATCCTATGCAATTTTCATCAACCTATGGATCAAGGCCCAAAACGTACCTTGCCCATTGGAAGACCAAGACATTCTTCCTAAAGCAAAATTGGATGACCGCAACATCCTTCCCATCGCGCGTGTACTCTAGATCAAGCCCAATGAACTTCTCTTGGTCCGTCGCGCTTTCAACCCATTCTTTGAATGTGACAAGATAGCCCGACATCTTGGCGCTATCGTTGGTGTAGACGACGGTGAGCATGTTCGTGCCATGTACAGAAACATGCTCTGGACCAAGAGTGATTGCTTGATGCATTGGTGTATTATGGGAAGAAGCTAAGAGAGGAAGAAGAGAGAAAGGAGGAAACATAGAAGAAACAGAGAAATTGTGTTGTACTGTAGCAATTCGTGAACTCATAGGCGCGGGAGGAAAAACGGTTCGACTATTTGGTACCGGTTGTAGCCACCAACCGGTACTAAAGTTGCTCGGCCATGCGAACGGTTGCCACGCGCCCCTTTGCCGCACACCTTTGGTACCGGTTGGTGGCTAAAACCGGTAGCAAATGTGCTCGCACCAGGCGGACGGTTGCACACCCTTTTGGTCCCGGTTTTAGCCACAAACCAGGACCAAAGGTGTGTGGCAAACCGGTATTAGCCTTGCCCAGCGTCCTCCGCGTTCGAACTGGTACATGTCAGCTAGTTCTACCGGTTCGTAAGGGAACCGATACTAAAGGTAAAAACCTTTGTCCAGTTTTCTACTAGTGTTCATAGTTTACATATGTGTAGGTGTGTCTTACTTAGTGACGTCCTGTCCCCTTCCTCACCGCCGTCGATCACGCGCGTCATCCCGTCCCTAGCACCACCTTGGTGAGCCTCTTGTTCTTATCTTTCTTAAAACAAAATCTTATTTGTATGATTTAGATAGTTAGTTTTGTATTTTTATTACTTGTATGATTGTTTGTTATATATAGTGCAACGATTTGATATCTTTCCTTGTCGACCCTCTTCGTTTCTGTTTCGTACGTGGTATATTATCTTCTATAACTATTTCTTTCATTTCATGTGAAAATTGTGGACACTAATTTGATATAGATATTTTTATCTAGGAGGTATGTGAACCAGAAATTCGAACCGACCCGTTAAATATAGTTGAAAAAAAAACAATGATTTGAAAGAAAAATTGAAAATAATTGATGAAGAGAAGACAAAATTGGAGTTGTATGTTGCTGATGTCATCGATGATCATAAGATCAAGATGGATGCAATGTGCTTGAAAATTAGAAAGATTAGAAAATACGCCATTAATAAAGAAGCTTGGTATCACTATGTGGTTGGATCAATTATTACCCTAGTTGCGATTTGGATCGTATTAATAAAGTATTTATGAACTTTATGAGAAGTATGTATGAACTTTATGTATATATTTTTGCAATAATAATATTTGGTCACTACTTGATATGTTGCAATTGTATCTGAATTTTTTATATGCTCCATGCTTGTTTTCTACGCAATACCTTTTGTTTTCCACATGTTTTGTTTTGTTTTCCTTTTATTTGGATGTTTTCACAGACTAACCTATTAACAAGATGTCGCATGCTAGTTGTTGTTTCAGCTGTTTTTCTATTTCGGAAAAGTTCTTAACGAAATATTCTCCGAAAGGGATGAAACTCCATGGAGAACGTTTTTACCCGAAATAGAGGCTGAGTCCAAAGAAGAGCCGGAGGGGGGCCACCAGGAAGTGTAAGGTGTGGCCCTTCCCTTGGACGCGCCTGGTAGGCCCCTGTCAACCCTGGCCACCGCCTCTCGTCCCCTTTTCACCCATAAATATCCTTCAACCCTAAAAATCACGGAGACGAGGTTATTTTCCATGAAACATACAGAGAGGCGCGATCACCTAGAAAGTCCAATCGATGGCTTCTGGAGTCCTGCTCCGGCACTCTGTCGGAGAGAGGGGTCATCACCAAAGGCCTCTACGTCGCCATGATCGTCTCCGGACAGATGCGTGAGTAGTTCATCTCGGGACTATGGGTCTATAGCAGTAGCTACATGGTTGTTCTCTCCCCTATGCCTCCATGTTTAGAGTCTTGTGAGCTTCCTCACATGATCGATACCACCGTATGTAATTGTGCAAGTTATGTTTGTTGGGATCCGATGAACCATGAGATTAGGATTATTTTGTTCATGTCAATCTAAGATGCTTCAATTATATTTGTTGAGAGTTTTAATCTTTTCTTGTAATGTTCTCTGGTATTTAGGATTACCTTGTCCACATAGTTGTTTTCACCTACAAGAGAGTGTTTATATGCTAGATAGCGGGTTCATGCCTCCTTGTTGCCTGTGCTTGAGTGACAGAAACATGCGGGGGGGGGGGGGGGGGGTGGGGGGGAGGATGTGTTGTTGCCACTAGGGAGAAACCAGCGGAGCTCTTGTCTACGGACAAGGAGTACTTCTTACTTTAATGCATTTGTCTATTGCACACAAAGAAATCACTTTGTTGCCGCAAATTAATACTAGAGAGATTTGCTGGATAAATTTCTTGAGGTGGACTTTTAGATATGGATGGATGCTAGATAGCGGTCAATATGCCTTGATGGAATACCTACAATGTTAGAACCCGTGAATTATACCTCGTCATAATAGTATTGTTATACTTCCATGATTTGTCAATTTCCCAGCTATAATTTGTTCACCCAGCATGTTTGTTTTCTTTGGAGAGACACCACTAGTGAACCTATGACCCCCGGTCCTAGTTTCCTCATAATTGCAACCTTCTTTAAAGCCTTTTCATCATTTTTTCCTCGTTGTTCTGTTTTTTACTTTTATTCTTTTCCAAGACACTATATGTTTAATTCTCCTGTTTTCAGCAAGACCAGAAGATTGACAATCTTGCGGAAAGTTGGGGCAAGAGAGAGTTTGTGCTTGTGTGTCGGTTCCACGCTTGGTGAACATCGACAAACGTCGCTCGCTGTTGATGTAACATCCTAGAATTTTCAAAACTTGAAAACCATCATGCATACATATCACCATGGCATCATTGCACCAAGTGGCAATTAAAAATTTAAACATCACAAACCAAAACCTCTAAATGGAGTTATCTCTAAAAATATGACCATTAAGAACCGCACCCTATTTTTCCTATAATAACAATATTTTGGTTTTGCAAAGACACCAAAACACTTTAAATAGTCTAAGCTCTGCAAAACATATTTTTACAAAATTTTCTAAACTGGTTTGGTTCACTTTTAAATTTGTTTTGTTTCCAAATAAGTAAAAACAGAAAAGAAAATAAAATAGAAAAAAGAAAACCCTCACAGGCTAGCCCCCCACGGGACAGACCATCCCCTCTCCCCTTAACCCTCGATTGCGCACGCGCCGCACACATGCTGGGCCGGCCCAACCGCAGCGGAAAACCGCCCCAAGCCCGCACCCCCTCTCTCTCACTAACAGGTGGGGCCGTGCGCGCCTTGTTCTCCAACCGCTCCCGCCCCACGCGCGCACGACCCTGACACTGCCGCCGCGCACACGTCGCACCCCCACTCCCCCTCGTCTCCGTAACGACGGCCTCCACCCACCAATAAACCCCCCCCCCCCCCCGCAACCCCGCATCTCTCTGCAACACGCACGCACCACCCACGCCGCTAGGTTGCTCCAATTCGGACCTCCCATACTGCCACTGCCGCACGCTGCCCTGCCACTTTCCGGTGAGCCACCGCCCGCTCGCCCCCTCTCGTTTCTATATTCGGCCGTGCCGCGTCCACGCACACCTCCCTGACACTTTTACACGGCCACGGGAGTACCACAGAGTCCACGCCGTCCACGTCCGAGGAGACCGCCGCGGGAACAACTCCGGTGAGCAAACACGGCTCAAACTAGGAAGCGCCACCGTCCCGAACCTACTTCATCCTCTCCGCCTCGTCGCACGCCACCCCTAGGTAGCTACCCGTGCTCCCTCTCCTTCTCCTGTGCTTAGATGCTCAACCCCGTCCATGGCGCCACCGTCACCGGGGCGATTCCGGTATAGCGGAGGCGCTCGCGCTCGGTTCGAATTGACCCCGGTCGTTGGATTAAAATCCAACGGTTGATTCGGTTTCACTTAAGAGAAGCAGTACGCGCTGATTACGGCCGTCCATCGCCACTTAAATCGTGTGGCCCTCGCGCCCGATCCGCGCGAAACGGTACCGACGAATCAGAAAGCCCCATTTGTTTTAATGTTTAAATTGAATAGTTTCATTTGAACAGAATTAAAACCCCACTTCAAAATTCCATAAGAAATCAACCACACATCCAAATCTAATAAACTTTATACCACTGGATAGCTAGAGAATTTCTCTATTCATTTATAAAAAAATATAACATAGTTTCTGTAGAAATGTTTGGAACATTAATTAAATTACCAAAATAGCTCAAATATACTAAATAATTCATAGATTGTTTTCTACAAGGCCAAAATGTGTAAAGTGGTAGTCTCTGGATTTCTTAGAACTTGTAGAACACCCTAGAATCAGAGAAACTCAAAGTTGTATCGTGCACACACTTGCTATTTTAAAAATGTTTAAATCAGTAATATGCCTCTAATTCAAATTCTAAAAAGTATTTTTGAATAAATCCAATTGGGTTAACTTGATAATTATGTCCTCTGTCCAGAGACACCAATGCCTAATTTTACAGAACATAAAAGTGAGTTTAAGGTTTTAATTACGGTAAACATCTAGTAATGGGTCTCCTGAAATAGAATAACTAAATAATTTATTGAAATAAAATTTAACCAGAGCCTTACCCCAAGTAAATAAAACTCATATGATATCAAATACACCTCATTAATGCATTTACCATGTGTAAAACAAATTGATGCATTCATGCAGGCATACATGTATATGATTGATCATTTTGAGTGGTATGTTTATGTTTGTGTAGACTTTGGAGAGGTCTATTACAACTCTTGTGACTGTTGTGGCTGTGCCGGTTGCTGTGACCAAGGCAAGTGATACCTCATGTCCTACTTTTGTTTTTCAATTGCATTATTGTTTTCAGTAGTATGCATCATAGGTGATTTTATTATTTTCCAAGTATATGATATGCTTAGAACACCTAGTAGTTTGTAGCCATCCTGAAACCATGCTAGGAATTAGTTTAGCCATACTAGATTACTATGACAACTGTTATTTATGAAAATTAACAACCCAATGAAAAACCTGGGTGGATTGAACCTTGCTTGGATTATGGTGAGTGGCTACTCAGAACCATGTTCATGGTGGTTTAGCCATGAATGTGGGGGTTGTCACCTGAGAGTACACAAGTGGACCGCCACCCAGGAATAAAGAGATTTATAGCTATTCACCTTTTAGTTAGCTTCCAGTGCAGCCTTGAGGTAATATGGGCTCTGCCAAGATTAATTAAGTTGTGGGGGTTCATCCTGTTGTATGATATTGGGTGGTAGAACTTTAGGAGCGTCGAGTCATGTTGGTATGGTTGAATCCCTCCTCCCAAAGAACTTGTCTCATTCTTCCCTCGGGGAGGATGCGTCTCAAGGTGAAAGTGCACAACCTCTTTAGAGTTAAAACTAAGATCTTAGCCGTGTTCCTGGTTATGGGAAATTTGAGCTACTAAACGGAGTTGGTGCTGAAGGACCTCCTCATCTTTTTCCGAATGAAATAAAATATGGTAGAAGCCCTTTATAGGGAACATGGTGGTTTAGCCATGATACCACAATCAAACTTCATGGTGGTTTAGCCATGATGATTTATCAAACTTCATGGTTATTTAGCCATGATGACTTTCAAACTTCATGGTGGTTTAGCCATGATGATTTATCAAACTTCATGGTGGTTTAGCCATGATGATTTGTCCAACTTCATGGTGGTTTAGTCATGAATGATTGTATAGATGTTTTCATTTGTTTGAAAATGAATTAAAAATATACGACACAACTGGCTTTATGCCAATAGCCCAGACTCCACCAGCCAAATATCATGTAGCTCGTTTATTCCTCAAAACAGCCACCAAAGAAGTGTCACTTGCCAGTACATTGTTTGTATTGACCTCCCCTTGTGGGATGCATATTCCAACGTGCAGGTCATTCTGATGATGAGTAATGGTTGAGGATCTCGAGCTTACATTCCAACATGTCTGTCTGTGGCACATGAAGTGAAGGAGGCTCATTGAAGATTTGTTTTCCGTTGTGTTTACTTTGAACTTTGCTATTTAGGGCTAGTCCATGTTTACTATGCTAGTTGTAAGACTATTTTAATTCTTATCCAATGGATCTACATTGTAGAATGATGCTATTGTTATGATTATTTCATTTTGTCATGTGTATGGTATCAGTGAACCTGGGAATAGCAGGTTACACATGTGTTCTATCTTTATTAAAAGTTAGGGATGCTACAAAATGGTATCAGAGCAAAGTGTTGCCTGTAGGATCGACACCCTAGGATTGGAAACCATAGGAATAAAATTATGTAAAAACATTTGCGAAAATTTTATTCTGCACTTGTCTATTCATTAAATCTATTTTTGTATCTTCCTACCTTGTGCTAACCTTACCCTTTCTTTTCCCAAAATATAGATGGCTGATTTTGACGAGGCTGTTATTGCTCGAGATGAAGGCTACTGGCTAAGAAAGTGTCTCTATGACTTAGCCATGGATGTTGGGATACCAGCCCTCACTTCTACGACAATCACGAGTCCAGTGATCCAAATGGCGCATAGAAGTGGCGAATCACAACGCTCATTCAGGATCGTCGGGTGGACCCAAATGACCACGGCATGGACTACACAAGCTATTACCCAGACTTTGAAGCTTCAATAAGGGCCGCAATGCATGACGCCATCGCCCGCATTTGTAACAAGTATCGAGCTCATATCATCCATGGCAGTGTCTTTCGCCTTTTTGGAGAACGAGATGAGACCGGAGTGGCCATTGACCGCAGCCACCAGCAGCTCTCTTCCACACGTTTCCATTTCATGGAGAGAGAGTTCGTAACAACGAACATGGAGGAGTTGATGCATAGGCAGATGGATGTGATTTATTACCAGCGGGATAGGATTGGGAAGCTGGAGAAGGCAGTTATGCACCTGGATGACCACAATGTTGATGTGATGGGAAAGTTGGAAGACCAGGAGACTGTGATTGTTGCTCTTCGAGCGCGAAGTGCACACTTTGCGATTGGCTTCAACAAGATGGATCAAGTCTGGAAAGAGAGAGACCAACTTCAGGAGGAGGTTGAGGAACTACAGAGGAAACTAGCCCGGTTGACAATGGTTCGGGGAGGAAATGAGCCCATAGTTTCTCCAATCCCTATTGATCACAAGGCCCAAGCTGTAGAAGAAAAGGAAGAAGAAGAGGACCCTGAGGAGTTAGTGTTTAAGAACTCTTCTGATGAGGATCCTGGCACCAAGGAGAGCTCGGCTGGTAACCACTCCCCTCTGAAGAAGCGCCTGAGATATACAGAATATCTCAAACTATTCAAGACTCAAGCCTGAAGAGCCATGATCTTGTGACGTTAGATGTTTCCCATAGACCCATGTACCTCGTTTCGGTACTTATGTATTGTCCTACTACTTGAAGTATGGCAGTACCCACGACTTTATTAGTTTCCTAAAACCTTTGTTATATTAAAGTTTGTGAGTTTGTTTTTGAGTGGAATGAAACATGTGAGACCAGCTTCCAAGAGTTGAAGAAGAGATTAGTGTCTGCACCTGTTTTGTGTTTGCTTGATTTGGAGAAAGAATTCCAAGTATATTGTGACGCTTCACGTCAAGGATTAAGAAATATGAAGTCAATTTCCCCACTAATGATGTTGAATTAGCTTCAGTGATTCATGCATTGAAGACATGGAGACACTATTTGATGGGGAAGCGTTGTGAAATTTTCAAGGATCACAAGAGTTTGAAATATATCTTCACTCAGAAGGACTTGAACACGAGACAAAGGAGATGGTTGGACCTCATTAAGGACTATGATCTGAGTCTGTAATACCATCCTGGTAAAGCGAACATAGTCGCTGATGCTTTGAGCCGTAAAGCCTATGTAAACGTTCTCTCAACCGAAGAAATATCCCAGGATCTATGTAAAGCACTCCAAGACCTCAGTTTGGAGGTTGTACCTGAAGGATTTGTAGCATCACTAGTAGTTCAACCAACACTGACAGATAGAAACTCTGAAAGTCAGAAGGGAGATAAAGAAATAGAAGTAATAAGGAAATCTTGAAGGAAGCACTAAAGGAAGGAAAGACCACAAAATTCCGTGAGGATGAGCAAGGAACTGTTTGGTTTGACAAACATATCTGTGTACCTAATGACCCTGATTTGAGGAAACTGATCTTCAAAGAAGCCCATGATTCACCATATTCCATTCACCCTCGTAACACCAAGATGTACATGGATTTGAAGGAAAGATTCTGGTGGAATAATTTGAAGAGAGATATAGTAGAATACATAGAGAAATGTGATGTTTATAATAAGATTAAAGTTATGCACCAGAAACCAGCAGGATTGTTGCAACCATTGAAAGTGCCAGACTTGAAATGGGACCAAATTGGTATGGACTTTATCACTGGGTTACCCCGAACCAAATCAGGGTATGACTCAATTTGGGTGGTAGTTGATCGTTTGACAAAGATAGCACACTTTGTGCCAGTAAAGACCACCTACACCAGTGCAAAGTTGGCTGATATATACATGAAGAAGATTGTCTGTCTCAATGGTGTTCCAAGGAGTATCATGTATGATAGATATACCCAGTTTACCTCACACATATGGAAGCAACTGCATGAATCATTAGGAATCCGATTAGAGTTCAGCACAACATTTCACCCTTAAACAGATGGCCAAACTGAGAGAGTAAATCAGATTTTGGAAGGCATGCTGAGAGCATGCGTCTTAGACTATGGATCTAGTTGGGATGACAACTTGCCATATGTAGAATTCTCTTACAACAATAGTTATCAAGATAGTATTGAGATGGCACCATTTGAGGCCCTGTATGGAAAGAAATGTACCACACCCCTGTTGTTGAGTTGTATAGGAGAAAGAAGTTTCTTTGGTCCTGACATCATTCAAGAAGTTGAAGAGAAGGTTAGATTGATCAAAGATAGATTGAAGATAGCACAATCAAGGCAGAAGAGCTATGCTGACAACAAACATAGAGATGCTTCTTATGAAATGGGAGATAGAGTCTACCTGAGAGTTTCACCCCTTAGAGGTGTGAAGAGATTTGGAATCAAAGGAAAGTAAGCACCTAGATTCATCGGACCATTCAAAGTCTTGTCCCAGAAAGGAGAAGTAGCTTATGAATTGGAGTTACCAGAAATACTTTCAGTAGTACACAATGTGTTCCACATCAAGCAGCTCAAGAAATGTCATCGTGAGATGTTAGAAACTTCTTTGAGAGGCACAGTACCCCTAGAAGAAGTAAAAATAGAAATTGACCTAACCTATGAGGATAAACCCATCAAGATCTTATAAAGAGCTTAGAGAAATACTCGTACCAAGACCATCAAGTTTTGCAAGGTTCAGTGGAATCACCAAACCGAAGAAGAAGCAACATGGGTTAGTTTGTAACATCCTAGAATTTTCACAACTTGAAAACCATCATGCATACATCTCACCATGGCATCATTGCACGAAGTGGAAATTAAAAATTTAAACATCACAAACCAAAAACCCTAAATGGAGTTATCACTAAAAAAATTACCATTAAGGACCACACCCTATTTTTTCTATAGTAAAAATATTTTCCCCATGTTCTACAAAACACTTTAAATAGTACAATCTCTACAAAATATATTTTTACAAATATTTCTGAACTTGTTTGGTTTCCAAATAAGTGAAAACAAAAAACAAAATAAAACAGAACAAAAAAATGAAAACCCTCACAGGCCAGCCCACATGGGCCCGCCCATCCCCTCTCCCGTTAACCGTCGCTCGCACGCACGCCGCGCGCACGCTGGGCTGACCCAACCGCAGCGGAAAAAGGCCCCGAGCCCGCACCCCTCTCTCTCCCTTTCTCACTAATAGGTTGGGTTGCGCACGCCTTCTTCTCCAACCGCTCCAGCCCCACGCGCGCACAACCCCGCCGCCGCCACCGCGCACACGTGATGACCCACAAGTATAAGGGGTGTATCGTAGTACTTTCGATATATAAGAGTGTCGAACCCAATGAGGAGCAGAAGGACTAACCACAACCTTGAAACTCCGGGATTCTACGCTCCCTCGTGCATTGTTTTCCGAACGGGAGTTTAGGTTTCTATCACTCCGGCAACCCCACAATTAGTAGCCAAATACACAATGCATCCTCCTAGGCCCATAAAGGTGAAGTATCAGGTAGTCAACGTTCACATGACACCACTAGAAGAATAGCACCACAACTGAAATACCGAACCATGAGATATTACTTCAATATAACTTCACTACTAACATCATGACTTCTCCCATGTCCTCAAGAACTAAACAAACTACTCACAAGACATAATATGGATCATAATAAGAGGTGATATAATGGATGATAACTATCTGGTCATAAAGTGCTAACACCGATAAATCTCACAAGCATCAACTACTAACAAGTAATCCACACCGGGAGAGAGATCTAATGTAAAACAACGATAGAGGCCCCTGATTGTTACAGCGGGATGACGGTAGATGATGAGGGTGATGGTGTTGGTCATGATGATGATGACGATGACGATATTGATGATGCCCGGGGTGATGATGGTGTCGATGGCGGTTATTTCCCCTCTCCGGGGAGGAATTTCCCTGGCAGATTTCTCCCTGCCAGAGAGATTTTCTCTCTCGGGTGTTTTCCGCCCGAGGTGGCGGCAGAATAATTCTTTAATCATGGTCTTGGGCTTAGGGTTCCCTGGGGGTCAAGTACGCGAAAGATGTCGACCAGAGGTGGGCCAGGGTGGCCACACCACCTGGTGCCGCGGTTAGGGGGGCGCCACCTCATGGTGTCGACCCCTGGTGGCCCCCCTCTGGCTTCCCTTCTGGCTGGAGTCCTACTCTGAAATTCTAATACCCCTCCAGTGTCCCCCTTGTTCTTCCAATCTTCTAAAATAGGGTATCTCGATGGTGCTTTTTCCATCAGAATTCTGGTCCCGGTGTTTATTCTCCAAAAATTATGAAACATGCAAAATAAGATAAAATAACATAAGGGATGCATCATAACATGAAATATATCGATGAATAACAGAAAATAACAACATAAAACGGTGATGCAAAATGGACGTATCAACTCCCCCAAGCTTAGACCTCGCTTGTCCCCAAGCGAAACTGAACTTAGTAAACATGACCATAGGTTTATGGAGTGAGGTCTCGATAAAATAAAATACGGACAAGAGGCATCACATCTACAAAGAACAAGTCATTTTAGACAGCAAATACTCTGATATAATCAAACTTGAAACAAGTAAAGTAACAACAAAGGTGCAAAAAGTACATCACAATTGGTGAAGGCAAACTTCGTTCTTGGTCAGAGAACAATTAACATTGTACTTATCTTTCGATCAAAGTCTTTAGTACTAGAGCAATATTGCAGACTTTATCATGCTCAATTATAACGGTCTCTTTGCAAACATTGGTAACTTTCAAAGTGCAAATAAAAGCATTTGCAGAAACAAAGAAGAATAAAGAACATGATTGAGTAAATCAACATGTAGCTGGATGAATCACAACAACTCAAATGCTTGCTTAGACAGAAGGAAGTAGGTTTACTGACTCAACATATATGTAAAAGATAGGCCCTTCCGTAGAGGGAAGCATTGATAACTCATGTGCTAGATCTTTTATTTTGTAAAACAGAGGTATACAAGTTTGACACTCATCCCATCCATCTTACACAAACCATGGCTAACTGAATCCTCTGGTGCCTGCCAACAATCACATACAGTGGAGGAGTGTCTATATTTTGAGAGGTGTGTATGTTTATGTCAACGAATGGCAAACATAAAATATAGTACATCACTAGCCAACTAGACTCACAAGAACGGCTCCCATCGAAGGATGCAACTGGTATAGAAGGTCATCCCTCTTTCTCTTTTGTTTACACAATTATGCTTTGACTGATAAATCAGGGGCAAAAAGAGTGAAGAAAATTTGTCTTCTTATTTGGGGCTGGGCACCCCGCGGCCAGCTCTTCTAGCATTTGAATAAGCGGATGAAGCCACTAGTCCAGGTGTGTGAGTCCAATCAACAAGTGAGATAAAGATTCTCTATTGCGTCCTGATGAGCAAAAACAGGAACACAAAACAGGGATAATTTTGAAGGTTTTAAAGGTAACATATGAGCAATTTACTTGGATTGGCGGTGAATTACCACATATAGGTAGGTATGGTGGACACAAATGGCAAGGTTTTGGGGCTCAAGGTTTGGATGCACGAGAAGCATTGCCTCTCAGTACAGGTTTTTGGCTAGAAAGGTTCCGTAGCAAGCATACGAATCGAAGTAAAACAAACAAAAACATATATGATAAAGCCAATCATTCAATCTTCCTTGAAGGTGAAAACTAACTTATTTGAGAATACTAAGCTTATGGGCTAACAAAGAAGAAATATCTTGGAATAATATATCTACTTGAAACTCCCTCTTTTCTACTTATGTCTCAACGAAATGTTGTTACTGACCAATGCTAAGTTTGCCAAAACCAACTAGATTATCTAGAAGCTCCAAAATTGATGCCAATTCTGGTCCCGGTGTTTATTCTCCAAAAAATATGAAACATGAAAAATAAGATCAAATAACATAAGTGACGCATCATAACATGAAATATATCGATGAACAACAGAAAACAACAACATAAAACGGTGATGTAAAATGGACGTATCAACACGTCGCACGCCCACCCCGCTCGTCTCCATAATGGCGCCCTCCACTCGCCAATAAAACCCCCCGCACACCCGCATATCTCTCCAACACGCACGCACCACCCACACCGCTAGGCTGCTCCAATTCGGAGCTCCCATCCCACCACTGCCGCCGGCTGCCCTGCCACTTTCCGGTGAGCCACCGCCCCCTTTCCCCCTCTCGTTTCCATATTCGACCGTGCCGCGTCCACGCGCACCTCCCTGACACTTTTACGCAGCCGCAGGAGTACCATGGAGGCCACGCCGTCCGCGTCCGAGGAGACCGCCGCGGGCGCAACTCCGGCGAGCAAGCACGGCTCAAACCAGGAAGCGCCACCATCCCCAACCTGCTTCATCTACTCCGCCTCGTCGCGTGCCACCCCGACGTACCTACCCCGTGCTCCCTCTCCTTCTCCTGCGCGTAGACGCTCAACCCCGGCCATGGCACCACCGTCGCCAGCGCGATTCTGGTATACCGGAGCCGCTCGCGCTCGATCGATTTGACCTCGGCCTTTGGATCAAAATCCAACGGTTGATTCTGTTTCACTTAAGCGAAGCGGCACATGCTGATCACGACCGTCCATCGCCACTTAAATCGTGCGGCCCTCACGCCCGATCCGCGCGAACCGGTACCGACGAATCAGAAAGCCCCATTTGTTTTAATGTTTAAATTGAATAGTTTCATTTGAACAGAATTAAAACCCCACTTCAAAATTCCATAACAAAGCAACCACACATCCAAATCTAATAAACTTTATACCACTAGATAGCTACATAAATTCTCTAATCATTTATAAAAAAATATAACATAGGTTCTGTAGAAATTTTTGGAACATTAATTAAATTGCCAAAATAGCTCAAATACACTAAGTAATTCATAGATTATTTTCTACAAAGCCAAAATGTGTAAAGTTGTAGTCTCTAGATTCCTTAGAACTTGTAGAACACCCTGGAACTAGAGAAACTCAAAGTTGTATCGTGCACACACTTGCTATTTTAAAAATGGTGAAATCAGTAATATGCCTCTAATTCAAATTCTAAAAAGTATTTTTGAATAAATCCAATTGGGTTAACTTGATAATTGTGTTCTATGTCAAGAGACACCAATGCCTAGTTTTTAGAGAACATAAAGATGAGTTTAAGGTTTTAATTAGGGTAAACATCTAGTAATGGGGCTCCTGAAATAGAATAAATAAATAATTTATTGAAATAAAAATTTAACCAAAGCCTTACCCCAACTAAATAAACCTCATATGATATCAAATACACCTCATTACTGCATTTACCATGTGTAAAACTATTTGATGCATTCATGCATGCATACATGTCTATGATTGATCATTTTGAGTGGTATGTTTATTTTTGTGTTATTATTGTTTGTCTAAACTTTGGAGAGGACCATTACAACTCTTGTGACTATTGTGTTTGTGCTGGTTGCGGTGACCAAGGCAAGTGATACTTCATGTCCTACTTTTGTTTTTCAATTGCATTAGTGTTTTCAGTAGTATGCATCATAGGTGATTTTATTATTTTCCAAGTATATGCTATGCTTAGAACACCTAGTAGAGTGTAGACATCCTTAAACCCTGCTAGGTACTAGTTTAGCTATACTAGATTACTATCACAACTGTTGTTGCTTCATTTTGTTGTGGTATTTATGAAAATTGAAAATTAACAACCGAATGAAATACCTGAATGGATTGAACCTTGTTTGGATTATGTTGAGTGGCTACTCAGGACCATGTTCATGATGGTTTATCCATGAATGTGGGGGTTGTCACCTGAGAGTACACTTGTGGACCGCCACCCAGGAATAAAGAGATTTGTAGGTATTCACATTTTAGTTAACTTCCAGTGCAACCTTGAGGTAATATGGGCTCTGCGAATATTAAGTAAGTTGTGGGGGTTTGATACGTCGAAAATGTATCTTCTTTTCCGAACACTTTTCCTATTGTTTTCCTCTAAACTTGTGTGTTTTGAATGCAACTAACACGGACTAACGCTGTTTTCAGCAGATTTACTTTGGTGTCACCTTTTTTGTGCAGAGAAATCAACTTTAGGGAAATCGCCCAGAAAAGACCCCATTGGCCCTAAAACACCAGAAGACCCCGGGAGCCAGGAGGAGGCCAGGAGAGGGATCAGAGGGGGGCACACCACCCCCGGCGCCCCCAATGCCGCGCCACCTGGTGGTGTGGGCCACCCAGAGCCCCCCTCGGTCTCCCCTTTCGACCATATATCGCCTTCAACCCTAAAACCCGAGGGGGTTTGATAGTTCTCCAGAAAGAAGTCCGTAGCTCCGCCGCCACCCCAAACCTCGATTCAAGGATCAAAAGTTCCTCGGTCTCCCCTTTCGACTATATATCGCCTTCAACCCTAAAACCCGAGGGGGTTCGATAGGTTTCTAGAAAGAAGTTCGTAGCCCCGCCGCCACCCCGAACCTCGATTCGGGGATCAGAAGTTCCTGTTCCGTTACCCTGCCGGGATGGGGAATTGGAGGAGATCAACACCATCGTCACCACCAACACCTCTCCATCGACCATCCATGTTTCCCCCATCCATGTGTGAGTAATTACCCCCGCTATAGGCTGAAGGGGATGGTAGGGATTGGATGAGATCGTTCATGTAATAATGCCGTGATTGTTAGGGCATAGTGCCTAGTATCTTCTATTAGTGCTATTGACATTGTTGCAACTTGTTATGCTTAATGCTTGCCACTATGGGCCTGAGTGCCATGATCTCAGATCTGAACATGTTACTGAATCATGATGATAATTATTGTTTCTTGATCATACCTCCAAGTTGTTTACACATATTGTTGTCCGGAACCCGAGGCCCCAAAGTGACAGAAATTGGGACAACCGGAGGGGATGGCTGTGATGTGAGGATCACATGTGTTCACGGAGTGTTAATGCTTTTCTCCGGTGTTCTATTAAAAGGAACACCTTAATTACCAGTAGTTCCCTTGAGGCCCTGCTGAAAACGGGCTGGTAGGACAAAAGATGTTGTGCAAGTTCTCATTGTGAGCACATACGACTATTTACGGAACATATGTCTATGGTTACTTAGTGCTTGGTTGCTTTAACTTATTTATCTTCAATGCCTATGTCTTGATTATTATATGAACTATATTATTTATGCAACGCCCATTCATCTATCCCTATGCCTACAGCATTTAATCCCGTTGTTTACTTGAAACACTGTTGTTGCTGTTTTCATACCACTGCTGCTATTATTTCACTACTGTTGCTGCTATAAAACTGTTATTATTGATAAACCACTGCGAACAAAAGTAATTTCAGGTGCAGGTGAATTGACAACTCACTTGTTAAGGCTGACAAATATTCTTTGGCTCCCCTTGTGTCGAATCAATAAATTTGTGTTTTACTTCCCTCGAAGACTGTTGCGACCCCCTATACTTGTGGGTCATCAAGACTATTTTCTAGCGCCGTTGCCGGGGAGCATAGCTTTAATTGCGAGCTCACCGGAGAGTATTATTATCTACTGCCAATCATTCATCATGGGTAAGACTCGTGATGGAAAGTTTCCTATATTACCATCCACTACAAGAAGAGGTACAACTCTAAACACCTCTGTTGCTCTTGACTCACCGTCTGTTTTGAGTAAGCTGCTTACACCACAACATGCTACACATGCTACTTCTACTGAATCTGAAAATACTTCTGATACTTTCGATGATGCTTCTACTGTGCTTGATGAGAGTGATTCTCTCGGTCCTTTCTTAGATGCTACTATTGCTAAAGCTAAAAATATTGCAAACACTAAAACTCCTGATTAAAATCCTGTTACTCCTGCTGTTTCACCTGAGCTTATAGAGAATCCTAGCGATGATTTTGATGATTCCTATATTGAACTTAATGATGATCTTATTGACAAAATACATGCTATGAAGGATAAAGATGATGTTATAAGTCTTATTGAAAGTCGTGTTGTTAAATATAAATTATCTCCTGGTGCTAAATTTGCCACCTCTGCTATTAATATTAGGGATCAGGATTATGATTTCTCTCTTAATTTATCTTATATATATATTGTTGAGAAAGAACCTTTTTGTGGTACTGAAAATGAAAGTGTTATGAAACATATGAATGAGCTCTCCTCTTTGAGTAGTTTATTCTCCGATGATCTTAAGAAACATAGCTACTTTGTTGCTAAAATATTCCCTTTCTCATTAAAATATGGAGCTAAAACTTGGTTTAATAATTTTTCTCCGGGATCTATTGATAGTCCTATTGGTTTGGCAAATGATTTTTTTTCAGAAATATTTTCCTACTAGTGCTCAACATGCTGCTCTACAAAATATATTTAATTTCAAGCAATTGGAAGGAGAGAAATTGCCTGTATCTTGGGCAAGGTCCTGTTCTTTAGTTAGGACTACACTTGGGCATAAGCTAGAAAATAATGAACTTCTTGATATATTCTATAATGTATTAACCATTGAATCTAGGACATACCTGGATAGTTGTGCTCGTTGTGTTTTCAGGCAAAGAACTCCAGAAGAAGCTGAGGAATTAATGGCTAAAATAAGCCAAAATCATGATGATTGGACTATGGTTGAGCCTGAGCCGACCCCTACTCCCGTATCAACACCAACACCAACGCCAACACCCAAGAATAGGGAAATGATTGAATTAAATGATGAAGTAATGAGAGAAGCCAAGAAATCTCTTAAAGAGAGGGGTATTAAATCTGAAGATGTGAAGAATCTTCCACCCATAGAAAAATTATGTAAGCCAATCCCTCACTCATCCACCATTGAGGTACACTCTCTCCAATATTTTTATAGTAAAGATATTCCCTATAATAAACCTCCTGATCAATGTTTAGATGAATTTGATAATTATGTTATTAAGCAAGATAATTTTAATAGGAGAGTGCAAAATCACCTAATAGAAAACTCTAGAGCTATTGATAATTTGCATGGTATTATAGAAAGAACCTCTAATGATGTTAAAATGCTTGTTAAACATTTTCAAAGGGTTCAAACTCAAATTGATCAAATTGCTAAAGTGCAAAAAGATTTGCTAGTTAATGCTTCTAAAGAAAAACATGCTTATGAAATAAGAACTAGAAGTGCTATTGCTACACAAGATCCGTTATATCCCGAGGGACATACTAAAATAATTGAACAACATTCTCAACAAACTAATAATAATGTTATTCATACTGAGAAGAAAAAGAAGAAACATAAAACTGCTGTAGAATCCTCTAAACTTGCTAAAGATCCTAATAGTATATCTATCTCTGATGTTGAAACTGAAAGTGGTAATCAAAGGAATGATGCTTCTGATAATGAAGAACCTGTAGAGGAATCTAAAAATGAAACTAAAACTGCAAAGTATACTAAGGAAGATTTCATTGCCAATAAACATGGTAATGAGAGAGAACCTTGGGTACAAAAACCAATGCCTTTTCCTAATAAGAAACACAAATCTAAGGAAGAAGCACACTATTAGGAGTTTTGTGAATGGATGAAACCTTTGTTCTTGCAAATTCCTTTAACTGATAGTATTCAATTGCCTCCTTATGCAAAATATATGAAATATATTGTCTCTAACAAAAGGAAGATTCCTAATGAGGAAATTTCCACTATGCTTGCTAATTAATCTTTTAATGGAAATGTTCCTGAGAAGCTTGGAGATCCTGGTATACCAACTATTCCCTGTTCTATTAAAAATAATCATGTTAGAACTACTTTGTGTGATTTAGGAGCTCGAGTTAATGTCATGCCTTTTACTCTCTATAAAAGACTCCTCCTAGAAAAATTGATACCAACTGACTTTGTTCCTGTTCAAGTTGCTAACAATTGTCTGATATTAACTGACTTTGTTGTGTTGAAAATTGATACCAACTGACTTTGTTCCTTTTGTCTACTGCTATTCCTGTGGATATATGTGAGGATGTTCCTGTTCAAGTTGCTGACAATTGTCTGATATTAACTGACTTTGTTGTGTTGGAAATGCCTGAAGATGATAATATGTCTATTCTTCTTGGGAGACCTTTTCTTAATACTGCAGGGGCTGTTATTGATTGCAATCAAGGAAAAGTTACTTTTAATGCTAATGATAAATAACACAATGGTTATTTCCCCAAGAAGATTGATAGAAAATATGGTCTAAATTCCATTGAAACTATTGAGACCATCAAGATTGGAGAATTTTATTTTCCTATTCCAAAGCGATCCAAAGAATATGAAATTATTATGATTGGGACTATGTCTATCAAGGTTGAGGTAACATGAGTATTTAGTGAGAAACAAAGTTTTGTTTCATATAAAATTATTTTGGTAGCAAGACTTGATCACCCTTGTTAACAAAATGATTTTCAATGAAGTGGACAATGTTTTCACCTTCCCCATTATGTTTTCACCATGTTTACTTCTGTTATTACATTGCTACTTGAGTACAATCATGTTTTCCACCATCCTTATGCATGTTTTCCTGATGTTTTCACCCTGATTACTGCAGTTATGCATGTTTTCACCACCCATACTTTTGTTTTCACCACTACCACCTTGGTTTTTTTGGGATATTTTTCCATTAGAGTGTCATAGAACCTCTGTAGTGCTGGTTTTGCTTTTTTCCACCTTTTCACTTTTGTTTTCCTGGTTTTTATTAATTATTAAAATTCTGGAAATACCTCAAAATAAAGTTTCTCAAAAATTTCCAGAAAAATTATAATAAATTTTTACGTAAAAAATGAGGCAGAAAGCCACCTGGGAGTCCCCAGGGGGACCCGCCCGTCAGGCACACCATAGGGTGGCGCGACCAGCCCCTGGTGGCGCCAACACATGATGTGAGGCCCCCTGGCCTTCCACTTACTCTCTCCACTGCCAAAGTCTTCTCTCTCATCTCCCAAACTGAAAACATTTCCTGGAACCCGTGTTCTTGCTGTTCTTCCTCTGGATTTTCGATCTCCTTCTTCAGCCCATCATTTGTGCTGAGATTTTGTGCATTTGATCTCTGGTATGTGACTCCTCCGATGATCCAAGTAGAATTTTGTTTAGTGAAGTGTTTCTTGAGTATTTTGGTACTTTAGGTGACATCGTATGTGAGTTTGCATGCTTGATTTGTGTATAAATAATGTGTTTTTGATGTATGTTTAGCTCTCATATAAGTCCCTATAGTAGTTTCCACCTTATAGTTGCTTGAAATTAATTTTTGTGATGATTGTTGAAAAATTTCAGAGATGGATAGTTATAATTTTGGAGAGATATTTAGGAGTTATGCTCCTAGAAGGACAAGGACCTCACGCTCATCCACTTCAGCGAGTCCATCGTAAAATGAAGACGTTACTGCACCAACTATTGGCGATGCATGAGATGATGGTATCGTTAACCCATCTAGCTTTCCTTGTAGTAAATTTTTAAGAAGTGCAGGTTTATTAGACGACTTTGTATTCTTATTGAAAGAGTTGGTCTAACCAACTTTATGGAGGATGAAAGCCCTCAGTATGCCACTCTCACAAAAACTTTTGTTAAGTGTTTTAAATTTCAGAACACACAATTTGGTCCAACTGTCGCATTCAAGTTATATAGTAGTCCTATTTCTTTGTCCTTGGTAGATTTTTATGTTATTATAGGTATCAACGCCACCGGGACAGCATGCAGGATTCAAGATAGACCAGCAAACCTCCAGGGGCTTTACCGAGAGATCACCAACAATGACGGTCGCACATCCCAGCGTGAGAAGATAAGGAACATTCAACTTCCTGCTCTTAGATACTTTTCTTACTACCTTGCTACTAGTATCCTTGGTAGGGAGAACACTAGCAACATTTCTAGTTACCACCTTGCTTTTATTGATGCTGCACTGAACCATAGCATGAAGTATAACCTTGGTGCACTTGTTGCACACTGCCTTGCTGCTTCTGGGCCTATTTTGGGGGGGATATTATTGCTACACGTGTAGAAGCTGCTTTAAATGTTTCCATTGACCCCAATGATGAAATAATTACTCCATGTAGGATTAACTTTGCTTCCATGAAGTCCCATCAATTTTTCAATACTAACTCTACTAATGAACGTTCAGTATATAGAATTTTATATATAGATGGAGAGGAGAGAAAAGCTACTTTGCCGCAGCCAGTTTTGTGTAAGATTGACAGGTCACCATGGCCGCTCTGCAAGGAGCAAGTATACGAGTATCTGAGCACCATGGAGTTTCACAGGCAGCAGGAGAGGCGAGATGCGCCTCCCGAGGACCACAACACGCAGTACACCGGCGCATCCTCGAGCACATATCAGGAGGAGGGTTCCTCCTCAGCATACTATGGGGGCGCCACCTCATGGTCCCCTTGGTGATTGATCTCCACTTAGGCCAAAACCCTAAGCTTCGGGGGAGGTATACCGACATGACACACATTTACATATCATGATCGGTCGGTTCTTTGTATATCCATGTTTTTCATTTCTTTCGTTTGTTTTCATTTCCTTTCGTTTCTTTCATTTCTTTTGTTTTTATTGTTTTGTTTTCTCTTTCCAAAACACAAAAAGACCAAAAATATTTCTGTGGTTTCTCTCTATTTGTTTCTTTAGTTGGTTTTATTTATCCTTTAGGTTGTTGTTTAATATTAAAAAATCCGAAAATATTTTGTTTTGTTTGCTTGTTCTCTTTCCGTTCTTGTTTTAATTGTAAAACCCAAAAATATTTGTTGTTCGTCTTTGGTTTTGTAAAGTTTGCTGCATAGTTCAACAATCGTCTGTGACTCCATTGGAGCTTGGTTTTCATTATATATTATTCCAGCCACAAGTGAAGAGCAATAATGACGATCTATGACAATTCAAGTTGTGGTGAGAGGCTGGTATGAACTCTATTTGGTTTCATTTTTGTACATATATCCATCTATGTGAGCATGCTTAGTTTGTTCCTATAAGATATATGTGACTTAATGGATGCTTAATAGTTCATGCTCTCTCATGTTTGGTTCCAATTTATTAATGGTAAATGACCTGTCGTATAAATATTTGTTCGCATTGTTCTATTCGTAGAAGGGTATGACATTGTATTAGCCTCCTCTGACTGTTTCATTTGAATCGACTTGGCACATGCTCACACATGCTAAGACTAAAAACAAAAATTCAATAAGCCTCGATGATTTATTTTGCCTCAGAGTTCTAGTACCAATTTTATGCCTCAGTTAATTTTACTTTGTCGCAAACATGATAATGATAGTTGTTGCTCTCTTGATTGTCGCTCCCTGTCTATTGCTAGCCTTCACCTGTACTGAGTATGAGCTCTACTCGTGCATCCAACTTCCCAAAACCAAAGTTTGCCAAATGTGTCCACCATACCTACCTATATGTGGTATTTAACCGCCACTCCAAGTATATTGCTCATGTGCTACCTTTAAAACCTGCTAAAAATTCATCCTGTTTTGTGCCCCTGTTTTAGCTCATGAGGACGTAAATAGAGAATCTTTATCTCACTTGTTGATTGGATTTCACACCCTGGAATAGTGGCTTCATCCGCTTATCCAAATGACAGAAGAGCTGGCAGCGGGGTGCCCAGCCCCAAATTAATACACACAATTCTCTTCACTCTTTTTGCCCCTGGTTTATTAGTCAAAGCATAATTGTGTAAACAAAAGAGAAAGAGGGATGACCTTCTACCCAGATGCGTCCTTCACATGGGAGCCGCTCTTGTGAATCCAGTTGGCTTGTGACGTACTGTATTGTCTGTTTACCATTCATTGACATAAGCATAAACTTCTCTCAAAAATGTTTTCAATACCTCTGTTTGATAAAATAAAAAGCTCTAGCACATGAGTGTTCCATGCTTCTCTCTGCGAAGGGCCTTTCTTTTACTTCTATGTTGAGTCTCCACCATATTCTTTTAGCACTTTCTTGAGAGCATAATGGTCATTCTTAGTGTGATGTGTTTTTCCCAAAGCACTGTTGATTGTGGTATAATTTTGACACTTGTATCTTTGATATCTTTACTTCTAGTCTTCCCTTGAACTTCAGAGGTGCCCTGGCATTTATGTTTTGCCCCACACTTAAGGGCAAGCGAGATACCACTTTATTAGACCCTATTATGAATATTAAAATCTTGCAAATAGTTATGCTTCATGTTGTTTATTACTAATATGTTGTTATCTATTCATGGTTTGCATAGATATTAAGTGACAGTATCTTGCATGTATCTTATCATGAGCATAATTAAGTATTTTTATCATATAATGAGTATATTTACATCATATGAAACAAATGTGTTCGTAAAAGTCTTTTATCGCACTCAGTTGTCACTAAATTGCTTGAGGACAAGAAATAAGCTAAGCTTGGGGGAGTTGATACGTCGAAAATGTATCTCCTTCTCCGAACACTTTTCCTATTGTTTTCCTCTAAAATTGTGTGTTTTCAATGCAACTAACACGGACTAACGCTGTTTTCAGCAGAATTACTTTGGTGTCTCGGTTTTGTGCAAAAAAATCATCTTTCGGGAAATTGCCCAAAAAAGACCCCATTGGCCCTAAAGCACCAGAAGATCCCGGAAGCCAGAAGGAGGCCAGGAGAGGGACGAGAGGAGGGCCAGACCACCCCCTGGCGCCCGCACCTCTAGGCGGCGCCACCTGGTGGTGTGGGCCACCCAAAGCCCCCCTCGGTCTCCCCTTTAGACTATATATCTCCTTGAACCCTAAAACCCGAGGGGTTTCGATAGTTTTCTAGAAAGAAGTCCGTAGCTCCCCCGCCACCCCGAACATTGATTCGGGGATCAGAAGTTCCTGTTGTGGCAGCATGTCAGGACGGGGAATTGGAGAAGATCTTCTCCATCGTCATCACCAACGACTCTCCATCTACCATCCATGTGTGAGTAATTACCCCGTTGTAGGCTGAAGGGGATGGTAGGGATTGGATGAGATCGTTCATGTAATAATGCCGTGATTGTTAGGGCATAGTGCCTACTATCTTCTATTAGTGCTATTGACATTAATGCAACTTGTTATGCTTAGTGATTTCCACTTTTGGCCCGAGTGCCATGATCTCATATCTGAACATGTTATTGAATCACGATGATAATTATTGTTTGTCGATCATACCTGCAAGTTGTTCACACATATTGTTGTCCGGAACCCGAGGCCCCGAAGTGACAAAAATTGGGAAAACGAGAGGGGATGGCTGTGATGTGAGGATCACATGTGTTCACATCGTGTTAATGCTTTGCTCTGGTGTTCTATTAAAAGGAACACCTTAATTACCAGTAGTTCCCTTGAGGCCACGCTGAAAACGGCCTGGTAGGACAAAAGATGTTGTGCAAGTTCTCATTCTGAGCACGTACGACTATTTACGGAACACATGCCTATGGTTAATTAGTGCTTGGATGCTTTATGTTATTTATCTGCAATGCCCATGTCTTGATTATTATATGAACTATCTTATTCATGCAATGCCCATTCATCTATCCCTATGCCTACAATATTTAATCCCGCTATTTACTTCAAACACTGTTGTTGTTGTTGTTTTCATTCCACTGCTGCTATTATTTCACTATTGTTGCTTCTATAAAGCTGATACTACTGATAAACCACTGCGAACAAAAGTACTTTCATGTGCAGGTGAATTGAAAACTCAATTGTTAAGTCTCACAAATATTCTTTGGCTCCCCTTGTGTCGAATCAATAAATTTGGGTTTTACTTCCATCGAAGACCGTTGCGACCCCCTATACTTGTGAGTCATCAGGGTTCATCCTGTTGTATGACATTGGATGGTAGAATTTTAGGAGCGTCGAGTCATGCTCGTATGGTTGAATCCCTCCTCCCAAAGATACTGTCTCAATCTTCCCTCGGGGAGGACGAGTCTCAAGGTGAAAGTGCATAACCTCTGCAGAGTTAAAAACAAAGATCTTAGCCGTGTCCCCGTTTTTGGGCCATTTGAGCTACTAAATGGAGTTGGTGCTGAAGGATCTCCTAATCTTTTTCTGAATGAAAGAAAATATGGTAGAAACCCTTTGTAGGGCACATGGTGGTTTAGCCATGATGCCACAATCATACTTCATGGTGGTTTAGCCATGATGATTTATCAAACTTCATGGTGGTTTAGCCATGATGACTTTCAAACTTCATGGTGGTTTATCCATGATGATTTATGAAACTTCATGGTGGCATAGCCATGAATGATTGTACAATTGTTTTCATTTGTTTGAAAATGAATTACAAATATAGGACAAAACTAGCTTTATGCAAATAGCCCAGACTCCACCAGCCAAATATAATGTAGGTAGTTTATTCCTCAAAACTGCCAACCATACAAGTGTCACTTGCCAATACATTGTTTGTACTGACTTCCCCTTGTTGGGTGCACATACCAACATGAAGGTCATTCTGATCATGAGTAATGGCTTAGGATCTCGAGCTTACATTCCAACATGTGTGCCTGTGGCACATGAAGTGAAGGAGGCTCATTGAAGATTTATTTTCCGCCGTGTTTACTTTGAACTTTGCTATTTAGGGCTAGTCCATGTTGACTATGCCAGTTGTAAGACTATTTTAATTCTTATCCAATGGGTCTACGTTGTATGATGGTGCTATTGTTATGATTATTTCATTTTGTCATGCGTATGCTATCAGTGATCCCGGGAATAGCAGGTTACATAGGTGTTCTATCTTTATTAAAAGGTAGGATTCTTTAGTTGATACAAGTAATCCTATTCAACACTACGAAGTTCTAATGGTTTGATAAACTCTGGTTCAACACTGGGGGAAATTTCTGCTAGACTACATCATACCTTCCGCTCGAGGTCTCCCAACGAGCGTGTGATCACGGCAGCATCAAGTATTTTTTTTGTCGCCGTTGCCGGGGACTTCTAACTTTCTGCAAGGGGAGTCTCGCACTTCCACTCTCTTTCTTTTGTTTTTTTCTTGCTTAGTTTACTTTTGTCTAGTCTTGTTTTCTCTTCATCAAGAACCCCGAAAAATTTAGTTCTCTAGTTTCTAGTCTTTTATTTGTGTTGTTAGTTTATTTTGCTAGTATGTGTAGCTCTACTCCTTTGTTATGTCTCCCAAGGCTGAGGTCCTCACCTTCAAACAAAGAGGTGGAGAAAGTTTAAAAGATTTTTGGTACATAATTAATGATGCTTAAAGTAGATCTAGTAAAAAGCAAGCCACCACTGTTCTTCTTAGAAATTTTTATTTGGGTACCACCATTTGGTATAGGTATATACTTGACACTTTAATGGGTGGAAACTTCTTAGGAGCACACAATTTGGAAGCTCTTAATGTTATTAAAAGCCTAGTGGGAAATCCTGATCTTGATGAGATTAAAATTGATATCACTATGTAACATGGGCTAAATAGGTTGGATTCTATTGAAGAGAATATAACTAATATTCAGAAACAAAATGAGCTAGACAAGAAATTAATTAAGCACGTGGAAAAATTATATGGTGCTATTAATAGTATTTCCAAAAGTGTGAAATTCCTTGAAACTACAAAAACTAATGAAAATCAGACATCTAGAATAGATAAAATTGATAAGGTCATAGAAACTTTGGGATCTACCTTGTCCTCTCTTAAAACTCAAAAGGTAGAAGCTACATTGGGAAAAAAAGGCTAAATTAAATTACGTCCCAAAGAATCCCCCAACAAAAATTAATTTATCTAAATAAGGGGGAGCTTCTAAAACTGGAGAGGAGGAATCTAGTGTGAGCAAAGCTAAAAGCACTATTCTTGATTCAGCTAAGATTTTAAACAAACTTATTTCAGAGAACCAACATACAAGAACTAGATCCGCTATTGAAGAAATTTTTTATGATCTTGATGATCGATATATTGATAATACTTTATTCATTCTTCATGCCTAGCTAAAAGGCGTTAACGAAAAGTGCTTGTGCAGGCAACCCACTTTTGTTTTCCTTTGTTTTACTTTTGTTTTCTTCTGTTTTCTTTTGTTCTTTTTGTGTCTTGGAAGTTTTTACCTATGTAGCAACGGCTCATTATACTTCTTATTTTATTTTTGTGCCAAGAGTAACCTCCAATCGAGAGGGAGTGCGATTTGGGGAAGCTGCTATTCTGAAACAAATTTCTGGTTTGTTACCAAAAAAATTATTTATCTCAGCCAGAATTCCGGATTGCTTTGAAACAAAATAGAAACATGACCCAGGTTTTCTCTAACTTCCTTTAGTTTCCAACTTTTTATTTGAGGAACAGAAGATTTTAAAAAAATTCAACTTTACCGACAGTTCTGTTTTGACAGATTTCTGCCAATATTTATATTTGCGTCTTAATCTCTTTGTTTTGTTGTTTGCGTATCAATCTCTTTCTTTTGGTGTTATTTTGAGGGGTATAGCTTTAAAATAAGTGGTGACAGTAGCTAATATTTTAAATTGAGTGTTAGACTTGTCCTGAAACTGAACGAAGTGGATATATTATTTTGGATTACATTAACGTTGCTAATGAAGATTGTGAGAAGTTTTAGGTGGAGAAAGTTTTCAAGTGTAGGGAGAGAAGAATGATAGGATGAGATGAAGGATGGACAAAATCTCAAGCTCGGGGATGCCCCTGTCACCCCCAGACATATGCAAGAAGTACAAGAGTCAAAGCTTGGGGATGCCCAAGGCATCCTCTTCTTCATCAACACAAATATCAGGTTTCTTTGAAAACACTATATTTTTATTGCTTCACAAGATATGTGTTATTATTAGAGAAAATTTTTATTTTTCTTTCAGTTTTGTTTTGTTTTCTTTGCTGTGACTTTTGGTTTGATCCTAGCACTTTTATATTGGGAGGGACACATTCCGTTTTTATTGCCTAGAACACTCTAGTTTTCACTCTTATTGTTATGTGAGTGTCTAGTTTTTGCTAGTACTACTTTTAGCTCTTGTCTTTCACTTGAAATTTATTCAGAGATTATTGGTTTGGTTCAGTTATATATGATTATCTCCCTGTTATTTGGTGATTATTTGCTTTGAGAGTTGTTTCGAATAAGTTGGTTGGTGTTGTAGAAGAGAAAATTGTTTCATGCTTATAGTGGTGCAATAGGAAGCTTGTTTTGACTGTGCCTTAGGTTTGGCATGTCATGTTAGATATTATTTTAATTGTGTGCTTAGTTATTTATGATGTAGCATTACTAGTCTCAAATAGCTGAGAGTGCTTAATGTGCCATTGAAATTAATCATGTGTTGTTTTCTCATATTGAAGCATGGTATTCTGGTATTTCTCCTTTGAATTATTTATCAGGATTGACTTGGCGCATTCTCACACCATGTTATGACTACAAACAAAGTCACCTATAGCCTTGATGATAATTTAATTTTTGACTTGTAATATGACTTCATGCTTTGATTAACGATGTTTTTTGCTATGCATGATTATGGCTGTTATTGCTCTCTTAGTTGGTCGCTCCTAGTCTTTGCTAGCCTTCACATGTACCGAGTATGAGCTCTACTTGTGCATCCACCTCCCGAAAAACAAATTTTGCCAAATGTGTCCACCATATCTACCTATATGTGGTATTGAACCACCACTCCAAGTAAATTTCTCGTGTGTTACCTTTAAATCATCAAAATTATTAAACCGTTTAGAGTTTATGTTTTAGCTCATGAGGAAGTAGTTTAAATTTTATTATGGTTTATGTCAAGCAAAGTTCTGATGTGTATATAATCCATGCTCATCTAAATACGTAGAGAGCTGGTGCCAAATAATATAATTAAAAAAGGAACTTCCCCATGGTTTGATGAAAGCTCGTGGGTACCCGTTGATACGTCTCCAACATATCTATAATTTTTGATGTTCCATGTTGATACCGTGCCAATAGCTACATGTTTTCTGGGACTAACCTATTGACAAAATGCCACAACGCCAGTTCATGTTTTCTGCTGTTTTTTATTTCAGAAAAGTTATTCTGAAAATATTCTCGGAATTGGACGAAACAAAAGCCAAAGTCCCTATTTTTCTGTCACGTACACGGAGTCCGAAGGAGACCTGAAGGGGTCAAGGAGGCGGCCAAACCATAGGGCAGCGCGCCCCTAGCCGGAGAGGGGAATCATCACTGGAGCACTCTTCATCATGATTCCTTCTCCGGAGTAATGCATGAGTAGTTCATACTTGGACTACGGGTCCATAGTAGTAGCTAGATGGTTGTCTTCTTCTTTATTTGTGCCATTAAGTTTAGATCTTGTGAGCTTCCTAACATGATCAAGATCATCTTATTGTAATGCTACATGTTGTGTTTGTTGGGATCCGATGAATATTGAATACTATGTCAAGTTCATTATAGATCTATCATATATGTTATTTGTGATCTTGCATGCTCTCCGTTGCTAGTAGATGCTCTGTCCAAGTTAATACTTGTGACTCCAAGAGGGATAAATTTATGCTAGATAGTGGGTTCATGCCTCCAGTAATCTGGGAGAGTGACATTAGCTTCTATGATTGGGGATGTGTTGTTGCCACTAGGGATAAAACGACAATGCCTTGTCTAAGGATAATTCTATTGTTTACATTATGAACTTCAGTTAATGCAGTAATCTGTTGCTTGCAACTTAATACCCAAAGTTTGCTCGGCCGACGTCTTGAGGGTGGATTATTAGTCATAGATGCAGTTGGATGACGGTCTATGTATCATGTTGTAATGCCTTAATGAATCTTATAGTGACCATCGTGTCATGTATGTGCACTATGGTGCAACCTCTATTTTGTCAATTGCCCAGCTGTAATTTGTTCACCCAACATGTTATTTATCTGTTGTGGAGAGACACCACTAGTGAATTGTGAACCCCGGTACATTCTTTTACACTGATAATTAAACCTACTTCAAACACTATTATTTTTTCGCTGCAAACAAGGTTCTTATTTCAATCACTACAAACAAACATCATTTTCCATACTACACGTCTAATCCTTTGTTTCCAGCAAGACCAGTGAGATTGATAACTTCTCTGTTTCGTTGGGGCAAAGTATCTTGGTTGTGTTGTGCGCAGATTCCACGTTGCTACTGAGCCTGGTAGTGCGCCCTGCCAACATCAGCCGCAACAACCTTCATAATTTTTTTTCTTTCTCCTACTGGTCCGATTAAACCTTCGTTTCTTACTGAAGGAAAATCTTGCTGATGTACTCATCATACCTTCCTCTTGGGGTCTCCCAACGAACGTGTCGCCGTTGCCGGGGAGCAAGAGGATTTCTACAAGGGGAGTCTCTCACCTCCAATCTTTTTATTTTGTTATTGTTTTGCTTAGTTTATTTTATTTGTCTTGTTTGCTTCTTTATATCAAAAACACAAAAAAAATTAGTTCCTATTGTACTTTTTTTGTTATCCTGTTTTAATCTTCCTAAAATGAGAACTCCTGAGAATACTAAGTTGTGTGAATTTACTAGCACAATCAATAATGTTTTTATTTGTACACCTATTGCTCCACCAGCTCCTAATGCAGATTTTTATGAAATTAAGCCTGCCCTGTTAAATCTTGTTTTGACAGAGCAATTTTCTGGTGATCCTACTGCTCACCTTAATAATTGTGTTGAACTTTGTGAGATGCAAAATTATAAGGATGTAGATGGAGATATTATTAAACTGAAATTGTTTCCTTTCTCTTTGAGAGGGAGAGCTAAAGAATGGTTGCTAGCTTTTCCTAAAAATAGTATTGATTCTTGGACTAAATGTAAAGATTTTTTCATTAGAAAATATTATCCTGCTGCTAAGATTACTTCTTTAAGAAGTAGCATTCTGAGTTTTAAACAATTTGATAATGACCATGTTGCTCTAGCTTTGGAAGGAATGAAATCTTTGGTAAAGAATTGTCCCACTCATGGACTGACTACTTGGATGATCATCCAAACTTTTTATGCAGGCTTGAATTTTCTTCAAGAAACCTTCTGGATTCATCTGATTGAGGTACCTTTATGTCCATCACTTTGGGGGATGCAACAAAGCTTCTAGATGATATGTTGGTAAATTATTTTGAATGGCACACTGAGAGAGCTTCACAAGGTAAGAAGGTAAATTCTGTTGAAGAAACCTATCCCTTGAGTGATAGGCTTGATACTATTATGTCTATGACTGTGAATGGGAAAAATTATGTTGATCCAAATAATGTTCCTTTAGCCTCTTTGGTTGCTCAAGAAGAGCATGTTGATGTGAACTTCATTAAAAACAATAATTTCAACAACAATGCTTATAGAAATAATTTTAGTAGTAACAATTATAAGCCCTATCCTTCTAATAGTGGTAATGGTTATGTCAATTCCTATGGAAATTACTACAACAACAATATAAGTGTACCCTCTGATCTTGAAATCATGCTTAAGGATTTTACTAGTGCACAAACTGCTTTTAATAAATCTGTTGAGTAGAAGTTTGGCAAAATTGATGTTCTTGCTTCTAAAGTTGATAGCCTTACTCTTGATGTTGATCTTCTGAAAATAAAGGGCATTCCTCATGATATTAAACAAAGTAAAACTTTTAATTCCATTCAAGTTAGAATTTATGACAATGTCAGGATGTTGGCTGAATTGCATGATAGGTGGAAAAGTGAACATGAAATAGCTAGAAAAAAATAATATAACTAGAGTTTGTACTATTACCACCACTAGTAATGCTGAAGTTTCAAATGCTAGTAAGCCTCCTACTATTAATGATAAAGTAATTGGCGTTCTTAGTGTCTCCAATTCTTCTGTTAAACGTTTAAAATTGCCCGAAACCACTAAAACTGTTCCTCATAAAAGTGCTAATTTTTTTTGAAAAATGGGAGACAATGGTCCCATTACCTTTGATAATAATGATTTTGATTTTGATGGTTGAAATATTTCTGAAGTAATTATGTTCCTACAAAAGCTAACTAGAAGTACTAATGCTAGTGCTATAAATATGGATTTTACAAAACATGTTACAAATGCTCTGATGCAAAGTAGAGAAGAAAAGTTAAAATGTAAAGCCTATATCCATAGGAAGTTAGAGGATAGTTGGGAGCCCATCATTAAAATGAAGGTGAATGATTTTTATTGTAATTCTTTATGTGATCTTGGTGCTAGTATCTCTGTTATGCCTAAGAAACTCTATGATATGCTTGATTTACCACCTTTGGAACACTATTATTTGGATGATCATCTTGCTGATAATTTTAAGAAGAAACCTTTGGGGAGAGTTGATGATGTTCTTATTATAGTTAACAATAAAGTTGTCCCCGTTTATTTTGTTGTTATGAATATTGAATGCAATGCTTATTGTCCTATTGTTTTGGGAAGACCTTTTCTTAGAACTGTTGCTACTATTATTTATATGAAATAGGGGAATATTAAATATCAATTCCCACTCAAGAAAGGTATGGAACACTTTCCTAGGAAGAGAATGAAGCTAAATTTTGATTCTATTATTAGAACAAATTATGATGTTGATGCTTCTTCATTTGAAAATACTTGCTTCTTCCTTTCTGTTCCTAGCTAAAAGGCGTTAAAGAAAAGCACTCTTGGGAGATAACCCATGTTTTATTTTTGTAATTTTTCTTTTGTTTTCTTTGAGTCAAGGTGTTGTTTACTTCTGTAACATCTCATTTGTATCTTTACTTTTTCTATTTGTTGTGCCAAATAAAGTATCTAGTGGAAAGTTGATGCTAGATTTGGATTTTTGCGCAGGAACATATTTTTTCCATCCACCATTTAATTCGCCATATATTCGAGAAAAATAGAAACATCCTGAAAAAATTTGTGCGTAATCCTTATATATGTACGCAATTTTTCTTAGTTCTAGGTTTTCTGATCTGAGCAACGTAAGTGCTTCAAAAAAATTCGTATTTACAGACTGTTCTGGTTTTGAGAGATTCTCCCTTTTATTTCACATTCTCTCTTTTACTATGTTGAGTGGATTTCTTTGCTCCACAAAACATCAGTGGTTGTATCTAATGTTTACAAAGTATTCGTATTGCCTGTGTCCATGCTGAACATGTGAGTTTTTGATTATGCACTAACCCTCCAATGGGAATTACTTTGAGTTTGGTGTGAAGGAAGTTTTCAAGGGTCAAGAGAAGAGGATGATATAATGTGATCAAGAAGAGTGAAAATCCTAAGCTTGGGGCGGCCCCCATGGGTCATCCCAGCAAATTCCAAGAAGACTTAAGCGTCTAATCTTGGGGATTCCCAAGACATCCTCTTCTAAATCAACAACTTATCAGGTCACTTCTAGTGAAACTATATTTTCATTCGGTCACATCTTATGTACTTTACTTGGAGCATCTGTTTTTTCTTTTTCTTTTTTTTTCCTGTAATGAACTTGGTTGGATCCTAGCATTCTTGTGTGGGAGAGAGACACGCTCCGCTTTTTCATATGAATACTCGTATTATTCATTCATTGTCTAGCTGCTGCAATTCTTTTAGCTCATGTTTTTCATGCATCTCTAATTTTGAGTTTTTAGTTCTTATAGAGTAGTACTCTCTTATTTCATTGATAAATTATTTGGAGAGTTTTTGTTGAAATAAAGTGATTGGTGTTGGAAAGCAATATAATATTCATGCTTATAATGGTGCAATGGAAGCTTGTTTAGACTGTGGCTTAGACTTTAACATGTCATGTTAGATATTATTTTAGTTCTATGCTTAGTAGTTGTTGATGTAGCATGACTTGTCTCAAATATCCGAGAGTGCTTAATGTTCCATTGAAAGAAATTATGAGTTGTTTTTATCATATCGAAACATAATATTTTGGTATTCTCCTTCGAATGCTTTATTTGGGTTGACTTGGCGCATGCTCACACCATGTTATGACTACAAACCAGCCACCTCTAGCCTCTATGATCATTTAGTTTTTGACTTGTAATATCATTTATGCTTTGATTAATAATGTTTTGTTGCTATGCATGATTATGGCCATTATTGCTCTTTTAATTGTCTCTCCCAGTCTCTTGCTAGCCTTCACTTGTACATGAGTATGATATCTACTCGTGCATTCAACTCCCAAAAAACGAACTTTTCCAAATGTGTCCACCATACCTACCTATATGTGGTATTTAACCACCACACCAAGTAAATTTCTCGTGTGCTACCTTTAAACCTTCAAAATTAATACCTGTTTTGTGTTCTTGTTTTAGCTCATGAGGAAGTAGTTTAAAGTATATTGTGTCTTATTTCAAGCAACAATCTTCTCACTCTTTCACGCAATGAGTATGGAATATGTGCTCATTTAAATTTGCAGACAGTTCTTGCCAAATAATCACAAAAAGGCACTTCCACATGGTTTGATGAAAGCTGGTGGGTACCCGTGGATACGGCTAGCCCTAGTTTGTGAAAAGAAAGGTGGGGGGGGGGGGGGGCGGGGAAGTGCCAAACTAATAAACAACGGAAACTGCTCTCAAAAGTATAAAAACCTTGCTTGACATAAGTTATGATAAGTTTTTCATTACCATTCGTTGACATAGACATACACCTCTTTCAAATTTTTTTTAGTATCTCTGTTTTATCAAATAAAAATCTCTCGCACATGAGTAATCCCTGCTTCCCTCTGCGAAGGGCCTTTCTTTTCCTTTTATGTTGAGTCTTCATCTTCTAACTTTATGCACCAATTAAGAGAGCATAGTTGTCATTCTGAGTATAATGTGCATTAGTCCCAAAATTTATTATTGATTGATTCAAGATTATGTTATTACTTGTTCTCGAATTATCTGTATCTAGTCACCACTTGAACTTTGAAGGTGTCCTGGTATTTACGTTTTGCTATCCCTTTAAGGACAAGTTGAATACCACTTTGCTATAATTCTCTATGCTAAAAAAACATATAACTTCCAGTGCATTATTATTCATGATCTTTTGTTTGTGTTACTTTTTATGCTGCAACATAGTTGCTAAGTTACATAGTTGAAATTATATCTATTATGTTTATGTTTAGAGTACTTTCATCTCAACTTACAATGCTTTTACAATAATGTTGATAAAAATTGTGTTGGTAGCATGTCACCTCAGAAAATATTTTGTTTTTATTGTTTTACCTACTCGAGGACGAGTAGAACTAAGCTTGGGGATGCTTGATACGTCTCCAATGTATCTATAATTTTTGATGTTCCATGCTGATACCATGCTAATTGCTACATGTTTTCTATACACTTCATAGCATTTTTATGCATTTTTGGGACTAACCTATTGACAAGATGCCCCAACGCCAGTTCCTGTTTTTTTTTTGTTTTTGATTTTCAGAAAAGTTGTTCTCGAAATATTCTAGCAATTGGACGAAAAAAAGCCAAAGTCCATGTTTTTCTATCACGTACACGGAGTCCGAAGGAGACCCGAAGGGGGTCAGGGAGGCGGCCACACCATAGGGCGGCGCGCCCCCTAGCCACGCCACCACATGGTATGGGCCCCCTGGGAGGCCACTGGCATCGCCCTTCCGCCTATATAGTGTCTTCCTCGAGAAAACCCTAAATACCCAATCCTCCATCCACGAAAAGTTCCGTAGCCGCCATCGTCGTCAACCCTAGTTTGGGAGGGTTCTGAATCTCTCCCTTGCACCCTGCCGGAGAGGGGAATCATCACCGGAGGGCTCTTCATCACCATGCCTACCTCCGGAGTGATGCGTGAGTAGTTCATCCTTTGGACAATCGGTCCATAGCAGTAAATAGATGGTTTTCTTCTCCTCTATTTGTGCCATCATGTTTATATCTTGTGAGCTTCCTAACATGATCAAGATTATCTTATTGTAATGTTACATGTTTGGTTTGCTGGGATCCGATGAATATTGAAAACTATGTCAAGTTCATTAAAGATCTATCATTTATGCTATTTGTGATCTTCCATGCTCTCCGTTGCTAGTAGATGCTCTGGCCAAAGTTGATACTTTTGATTCCAAGAAGGAGTATTTATGCTAGATAGTGGGTTCATGCCTCCAGTAATCTGGGAGTGATAGTAACTTCTGAGATTGTGGATGTGTTTTTTCCACTAGGGGTAAACATCAATGCTTTGTCTAAGGATAATTCTATTGTTTACATTACGCACTTTACTTAATGCAATAATCTGTTGCTTGCAACTTAATACCCAAAGTTTTCTCGGATGACGTCCTGACGTTGGATTATTAGTCATCGATACAGTTGGATGTCGTTCCATCTCATGTATGTGCACTACGGTGCAACCTCTATTTTTTCAATTGCCTAGCTCTAATTTGTTCACCTAGCATGTTATTTATGTGTTATGGAGAGACACCACTAGTGAACTGTGGACCCCAGTCCATTATTTTACACTGATAATACAACCTACTGCAAACAATGTTATTTTTCACTACAAACGCTATTCTCAATTCATTCACTGCTAACAAACACCATTTTACACACTATACGTCTAATCCTTTGTTTTCAACAAGACCGGTGAGATTGACAATCTCACTATTTCGTTGGGGCAAAGTATATTGGTTGTGTTGTGTGCAGATTCCACGTTGTTGCTGAGCCTGGTAGTGCGCCCTGTTGGAACGCGTAGAGATAAACAAAAACTTTCCTACCCGATGCTTCCAAGATCTAGCCGAGGTAGAAGACCACGAGTGTTACCACTAGACGCGCAGGTGCGGATTATCGGTGCAGCGCGTCGGGGCAGTGCAGTCCCACGATCCGGTCCGGCCGATCCAATCCCTCGAACGTCGAAGTGCTGAACGTACAACACCTCTGCCGGTATCCACACGTACGAGGAGGAGCTCCGACGGCGGACTGCTAGGTCCGGTGCGGCGGCTGGACTGAGTGGGGCTAGGGTTCCCAACGCATGGGAGAGTGGACTAACGTGCCCGCTGGGCAACCTGCGCCCCTCTTTATATAGCGTATGGTAATGGGATTTACAACACTTGTGGCTCATTCCCTCTGTGAGTCCGACTCACAAAACCAGTCCATTTCCGGTTCGGGTCCAACCCGACCAATACTTGCTCCCGCTCTTAAGTGTGCGACCCTGCATGCTCATGGCGACTTGGACACGATTGGAGTCCTACTCTTAATCGATCAATCGGTAGCGGCTCCTAGCAGAACGTGCCGACTCCCAAGTTCCATTGAGTCATGACGACATACCTTTCAATGTGATATTCATCTTAGTCCTTTTTGCCTCACGATATACCTTGTCGAACTATAGGCGATTTATCGTCATCCCTTAAATAGTTCAACTCTCTTCTCGATCCGTGATATGCGATTCATCTGACTAACTCTTAGTCAACCGACACAGTTTACACTTAACTGAGTCGCGCATGGCCATGCTTCCTGAATCATATCACTCGAGAGGGCCCAGAGAATATCTCTCCATTCGGAGGGGCAAAATCCCATCTTGATTATCCACATCACGCAGCTTGCTTCTCATTCGACCCGTACTCTGCCTTTATAGTTGCCTTGTCACAGAACAACGTTTGACAGAACCTAAGTCGGTGATCCACAACTCGGATTGTGCGACAACCTCAGGTCTAAGGATTACATTGATTGAGACATGCAAATGACGACTTGATCGTTGCATCTCAATGTGGGTCGGTCCGACTTGCTAAACTCTTTAGCCAAGTCCGTGAACGTTGGAATGGCATCACCATGCCCATGACAAGTGGAACCGTGTCATCAGCCAACACTCACATTAGTCTAGGGTGTGTGTCCAGCACAACCTAAATGACCAAGGACAATCTAGTATGAACAACATGAATATATAGTTCCACAATCGAATCACATATTCAATGACATATATAAGATGTTCAAAACAAGGACAACTTAATAACTTTATGAATACAGTGGGAATTACATCATACATGATTGCCTCTAGGGCATTTTCCCAACAGTCTCCCACTTGCACTAGAGTCAATCATCCTGGCATCTTATGCCTAGGCATCTAATGCCCATACCTCTCGTGTGCGCCTCATGCTTAGGCTGTGGTAGCGCCTTTGTCAACGGATCTGCAATGTTTGCATCCGTGTGTACTTTGCATAACTTGATATCACCTTGTTCGAAAAACTGGCGAATGAGGTGGTACCGCATGAGTATATGTTTGTTCTTCTGGTGTTGTCTAGGTTCCTTGGCTTGTGCGATAGCACCATTGTTGTCACAATATACGTCCAAAGGATTGGACGCGACCTTAAACACACCAAGATCAATCAGGAGGTTTCTGATCCAAACAGCTTCCTTTGCCGCCTCTGAGGCAGCAATATACTCAGCCTCTGTTGTAGATGCACACACCGTATCTTGCTTGGAACTCTTCCAGCTCACAGCCCCTCCGTTCATCACGAACACGTATCCAGATTGCGAACGAGAATCATCTGAGTCGGTGAGATAACTCGCATCCGTGTAACCCTTTACACTGAATTCCTCATCACCTCCATAAACTAGGAACATTTCCTTAGTATTTCTCAAGTACTTAAGGATGTTTTTAACCGCTGCCCAGTGGGCTTCGCCAGGGTCAGCCTGGTATCTGCTCGTAACACTTAGAGCATAGGAAACATCTGGCATAGTACAAATCATGGCATACATGATGGATCCGATTGCCGAAGCATACGGAATCACACTCATTCGGCTTCGCTCATCTTTTGTCGAAGGACACTGAGTCTTGCTAAGTTTTATGCCATGGGACATCGGTAAGAATCCCTTCTTGGACTCTTCCATTTTGAATTTCTTCAAAACCTTGTCCAGATAAGTACTCTGACTCAATCCAATGAGCCGCCTTGATCTATCTCTATAGATCCTGATTCCTAATATGTAAGTCGCCTCACCCAAATCCTTCATTGAGAAACTCCTTTCCAATGACTCTTTGGTTTCTTGCAACATCATGACATCATTTCCAATCAGTAATATGTCATCCACATATAAGATTAGAAAGTTTACTTTGCTCCCACTAAACTTCTTGTATAAACAAGAATCATGATCACTCTTGATGAAGCCAAACGATTTGACTACCTCATCAAAGCGAATGTTCCAACTCCGAGATGCTTGCTTCAACCCATAAATGGATTTCTGAAGTTTGCATACCTTGTCAGCATTAGCTGGATCGACAAAACCTTCGGCCTGTATCATATACACGTCCTCAGTTAAATTTCCATTAAGGAAAGCTGTCTTGACATCCATCTGCCATATCTCATAGTCGAAATAGGCTGCTATGGCTAACATGATCTGAATTGATTTAAGCATCGCTACGGGCGAGAAGGTCTCGTCGTAGTCAACTCCTTGAACTTATCGGAACCCCTTCACGACAAGTCGTGCTTTATAGACAGAAATATTTCCATCCATATCAATTTTCTTCTTAAAGACCCATTTGCACTCGACGGGACTTGCACCGTCAGGCAGATCAACCAAATTCCAAACTTGGTTTTCATCCATGGACTTTAACTCGGATCTCATGGCTCCAAGCCATGACTCGGAATCAGATCCCACCATCGCTTCCGAATAAGTTGCCGGCTCATTACTGTCTAACAGTAAAACATCTCGAGCACTCTGTAATCTGGCAGATCTCCGAGGTTCAGGTGCTATAACCGGTGTAGGTACCACGACCGGCTCAGCCTCCAAGGCCATTGCCGACTCGCCCCTAGCTGGTTCTTCTCGAATTTCTTCAAGTTGCACCGTGCTCCCACTGACTTCCCGACTGAGAAACTCTTTCTCAAGGAAGACACCATTCCGAGCGACAAACACTTTGCCCTCTTCCCGGTTGTAGAAGTAGTATCCCAAGGTTTCCCTCGGATACCCCACGAAAATACACTTATCCGACTTGGGCGTGAGCTTGTCCGACTGAAGTCGCTTGACAAATGCTTCACAACCCCAAATCTTACGAAAAGACAAACTTGGCTTTTTACCAGTCCACATCTCATGCGGTGTCTTCTCTACTGACTTTGATGGTACTCTGTTTAGTGTGAAAGCTGCAGTTTCTAGACAATAACCCCAAAATGATAAAGGTAGATCTGTTCGACTCATCATTGATCGTACCATGTCCAACAAGGTCCGATTTCTCCGTTCCGATACACCGTTTCTCTGCGGTGTACCCCGCGGAGTTAGTTGAGGAACTATTCCACAACTCTTTAGATGGTCATCAAACTCATGGCTCATGTACTCGCCCCCACGGTCCGATCGTAGAAACTTTGTTTTCTTGCCGAGTTGATTTTGTACCTCACTCTGGAATTCCTTGAACTTTTCAAAGGCTTCCGACTTGTGTTTCATTAAATAGATATATCCATACCTACTCAAGTCATCAGTGAAGGTAATGAAGTACTCATAACCACCTCTAGCTGTCGTGCTCATTGGTCCACATACATCACTATGTATTAGTTCCAACAAATCGGACGCCCTTTCACAACTCCTTGCAAAAGGTGTCTTGGTCATTTTGCCTAGTAGGCATGATTCGCATGTCTCGAATGACTCTAAGTCAAACGAAGTTAGAAGTCCATCATCATGGAGCTTCTTCATGCGCTTCCAACTTATATGACCAAGCCGACAGTGCCAAAAGTAAGTCATATTCAGATCATTTGGTTTCAACCTTTTAACATTTATGTTATAGACCGATTCACTATCAAGATTTAAAATAATAACCCGTTCTGAACGGGTGCAAAGCCATGAAACATATCTTTCAAATATAAAGAACAACCATTATTCTTAATATTCGACTCATAACCTTGTCTCATCAAACATGAGGCGGAAATAATGTTTCGACTAAGCGCTGGACATAATAACAATTATTTAGTTCCAAAATAAATCCTGAAGGTAAATGAAGTTGCATCGTGCCGACTTCCAACGCAGCGACTCTCGCCTTGTTGCCGACTCAAATATCAACCTCTCCTCTTGCCACGCTCCTAGTTCTTACCAGTCCCTGCAACGAGTTGCATATGTGAATAACTGATCCGGTATCATATACCCAAGACCTATTAGGCGCATCAGCAAGATAAATGTCTATAACATTGCACACAAGCATACCTGAGTTGGAAGTCACACCTCCACTCTTGGCTCTGTCAGCCAAATACTTGGTGCAGTTCCTCTTCCAGTGGCCATCTTGCTTGCAACAGAAGCAATTGGCTCCGGCTGTAGGAGAAGGCTTAGTCTTTGAGGGAGCACTCTGGACAGGGCCATGGGCGCTACCTCCTGACTTATCCTTCTTCTTCTTAGTCCAAGAACTCTTCTTGAACTTAGCCTTATTCTGCACCATCAACACTTGACTGGCGCCTTTCTTGAGATCAGCCTCTGCCGTTTTGAGCATCCCATGTAATTCAGTGATACTCTTATCCATACCATGCATATGGTAGTTCGAGATGAACGAACCATACGCACTAGGAAGAGAGTTCAGAATTATATCAGTAGCAAACTCTTCGTTAATTGGGAAGCCCAGCCGATCCAAAGACTGTATGTGACCAATCATCTTGATTACATGCGGACTCAGTGGATCGCCGTCTTTCAGCTTACAGCCAAGCAAAGCTTGAGAGACTTGATACCTTTCATTCTTTGCATGAGCCTGGAACATACTTTTGAGGCTTTCGATCATATCGTAGGCCTCAACATTCTCGAACTGCTGCTGCAAGTCCGGTTCCATGTGTGCAAGCATAAGACAGCTAATCTCCGTAGACTCATCTCTAGTCTTACGGTAGGCATTCATGACTGCGACAGTCGCATCGTCATCTGGCTCTTCTGGAAGTGGAGTTTCTAGAACATGTTCTTTCTTGTCATGCTTGAGGACTATCCTCAGATTACGGTAACAGTTGGTGAAATTAGTTCCATTAAGCTTATCTTTCTCTAGGATTGACCTCAACGCAAAAGTGGACAACTGAGGAAGGTTGCTAGGTGCCATTGATCTACAACAGAAAATACGCAAGAACACTTAAGACATGTATTCATAAAAGAGCAGGCATATTAAACGCTTTAATACTTATGCTCCCACTAGAACCAACATCCCTCCGATGGTTGCTAAGTGATTCAAGATCCTAAATAAGCAAGCCGACTAGTGAGTTTTAGCATCACCGCTAGCCGTCAAGTGATCTAGGTAGGCAACACCTTGCCAATCGTATCCAATACGACTCCTGTTAGTTGGGTGACATCACATGCCCCGGCTCCCAACCTACCTCGCCCCGAGCCCCACAACCGTTGTGATGGACTCGTCTAGATTACCAAGTGCTTCTGCTTGTAAGAGTCCGACTCAAACCCACCTAACCGGAAGAATTGGTAGCACCTCAATTTTATGAGCCCACTACCAAGAATGTCCGACTTGTGATGGTGCAGCACTGGCGGGCGACCGACTAGACCTTCTTTGAGGGATTAAAGAATCTACCAACTATCTAAATAGAGGTAAATAGAGACATAACAATAACACAAATAAAGCAATTATAATGTGAAATGGTATGGCTCTCTTCATGGTGATCTTCATCTCCACAAAGCTTGTAAGTCGACTCGTGCCAACTCTTGTCACGTGCCATCTTACTCCATGTAGCCGACTTGTACATCGACTTGCATGCCACCGGGTTCTCCAACAAGCTACACTAGCTAGTAAATCAAAGATTACATAGAGAATCCGACACGCAGGCCGGTATACAATAAAATGACAGCACCTAGGCTCCAGCCGGCTGACAAGAACATGATACGCAGATCATGTATGGATTACACACATCACATGCACATAAGCCATACCATTCACAACTTCCTGCAAAAACAAGTTATGCATAGATACGATATCTACCGGCGTTGTGAAACTCGCAACGACATCTAAGGCGCTACGACAGGGCAGCGCCCGACGATTTCGGAAAACGCAGATCTCATCTGCATTCTGATCATGGATTTCTTCATCGGATAAAACGATTTTACCCGAATCTGATCCGTATTCCGATTCGACCAAACTCTTTGATCTTCGATCACCGCAACTGGATTTATGTGTCACGGTATACCCCGATGGCGGAAACCGACCGGTAGGGGTAAGTTGTTTCACGACCTTAGCAGTATGATCACGGAAACCAGATCATCCATTAACCCCGAGTACGATTGATCCAATCAACCTTGTACAAAACCGATCTATCTGATAGACCGACCACCAAAACAGCAATTAGATCACATCTAACGCTAACTACATATCACATATGTACGGATCTCGGGCCTAATACCAGAAGTACCGCTCTGATACCACTGTTGGAACGCGTAGAGATAAACAAAAACTTTCCTACGTGATGCTTCCAAGATCTAGCCGAGGTAGAAGACCACGAGTGTTACCACTAGACGCGCAGGTGCGGATTATCGGTGCAGCGCGTCGGGGCAGTGCAGTCCCACGATCCGGTCCGGCCGATCCAATCCCTCGAAAGTCGAAGTGCTAAACGTACAACACCTCTGCCGGTATCCACACGTACGAGGAGGAGCTCCGACGGCGGACTGCTAGGTCCGGTGCGGCGGCTGGACTGAGTGGGGCTAGGGTTCCCAACGCATGGGAGAGTGGACTAACGTGCCCGCTGGGCAACCTGCGCCCCTCTTTATATAGCGTATGGTAATGGGCTTTACAACACTTGTGGCCCATTCTCTCTGTGAGTCCGACTCACAAAACCAGTCCATTTCCGGTTCGGGTCCAACCCGACCAATACTTGCTCCCGCTCTTAAGTGTGCGACCCTGCAGGCTCATGGCGACTTGGACACGATTGGAGTCCTACTCTCAATCGATCAATCGGTAGCGGCTCCTAGCAGAACGTGCCGACTCCCAAGTTCCATTGAGTCATGACGACATACCTTTCAATGTGATATTCATCTTAGTCCTTTTTGCCTCACGATATACCTTGTCGAACTGTAGGCGATTTATCGTCATCCCTTAAATAGTTCAACTCTCTTCTCGATCCTTGATATGCGATTCATCTGACTAACTCTTAGTCAACCGACACAGTTAACACTTAACTGAGTCGCGCATGGCCATGCTTCCTGAATCATATCACTCGAGAGGGCCCAGAGAATATCTCTCCATTCGGAGGGGCAAAATCCCATCTTGATTATCCACATCACGCAGCTTGCTTCTCATTCGACCCTTACTCTGCCTTTATAGTTGCCTTGTCACAGAACAACGTTTGACAGAACCTAAGTCGGTGATCCACAACTCGGATTGTGCGACAACCTCAGGTCTAAGGATTACATTGATTGAGACATGCAAATGACGACTTGATCGTTGCATCTCAATGTGGGTCGGTCCGACTTGCTAAACTCTTTAGCCAAGTCCGTGAACGTTGGAATGGCATCACCATGCCCATGACAAGTGGAACCGTGTCATCAGCCAACACTCACATTAGTCTAGGGTGTGTGTCCAGCACAACCTAAATGACCAAGGACAATCTAGTATGAACAACATGAATATATAGTTCCACAATCGAATCACATATTCAATGACATATATAAGATGTTCAAAACAAGGACAACTTAATAACTTTATGAATACAGTGGGAATTACATCATACATGATTGCCTCTAGGGCATATTCCCAACACGCCCTGCCAACATCAGCTATCAACAACCGTTAGAATTGATTTTTTTTCTCCTACCGGACCGATTAAACCTTGTTTTCTTAGTGAGGGAAAATCTTGCTGCTATACTCATCATTCCTTCCTCTTCGGGTCTCCCAACAAATGTGTGTCCACACGCCATTACCCAAGGATACGGCTAGCCGTGGTTTGAGAAAGAAAGGTGGGTGGAAGTGCCAACCAATAAATAAAAAATTCTAATGGAAACCGCTCTCAAAAGTATAAACACTTTGCTTGACATAGATTATAATAAGTTTTGCACTACCATTCGTTGACATAGATATACACCTCTCTCAAAATTGTTTTCAATACCTATGCAAATTAAATAAAAAAACTCTAGCACATGAGTAATCCCCGCTTCCCTATGCAAAAGGATTTATTTTTATTTTTATGATGAGTTTTCATCTTCTTACTTTATGCGCCACCTAAGAGAGAATAGTTGTGATTCTGAGTATAATGTGCATTGTCTTAAAATTTATTATTCATTGATTCATGATTGTGGTATTTCTTGCTCTCAAATTATTTGTATCTATTCACCATTTAAACTTTGAAGGTGTCCTGGCATTTATGTTTTGCTACCACACAAAGGACTAGTTGGATACGACTTTATTATGTTTTTCTTTGTGATTGAAACAATCGTATCACTTTCAATGATTCGTTATGCATTGTCTTTTGTTAGTGTTACTTTTCATGTGCAACATGGTTTCTAAGCTTACATTAATTCAAATAATATTTATCATGGCTTTATTAAAGTACTTTGATCTCAACTTGCAATGCTTTTACATATTGTTGATCAAAATTTGTGTTGGCTTCATGCAACCTCAAAAATTATTTTGTTATCACTTACCTACTGGAGGACGAGCATGAGTTAAGCTCTACTCTACTTTAATTTTAATGTGATGAACTTGTATTAATTTGTTCACTTCTCTATTTATGATATATATAATGAAGATGAGCCGGGAATGGATGTACGATGATCGAAGCTCTTCCGAGTTCATTAATGGCCTGCATTATTTTATCGGTGTGGCTGAGGAAAACAAGAGGAATGGTTTTATGTGTTGTCCATGTGGTGTCTCTAAGAATACTAATGATTACTCTTCCTCAAAAACCCTTCACGGCCACCTGCTTTGGAGAGGTTTCATGCCTAGCTATAATTGTTGTACGAAGCATAGAGAAAGAGGGGTTATAATGAAAGACAATACATAAGAAGAGGATGAAGACAACTATTTTAGGTTCCCTGAATACGGTGGTAGTCCGATGGAGGAAGCTAAATAAGAGGAACCAGATGATCACGCTGGTGATGATCTTGGTTGGGCCATTGTTGATGCATAGAGAAACTGTGAAACTGAGAAGGAGAGGTTGACATTGGAGCGCCTAAAAGAGGATCACAAAAAATTGTTGTACCCAAATTGCAGAGATGGCAAGAAAAAGCTGGGTACCCAAATTGTTGTACCCAAATTGCTGTAATAGAAGGCAGAGTATGACGTATCTCATAAATGATTTGAAAAGTTCGTGAAAATGATACAGAAGATACTTCCGAAGGATAACGAATTGCTCGCCGAATACAAAGGTTGACTTCCCTCTAGTATTAGGTGCAAGACAGAGGTGCAGAAGACACATGCATGCCCTAATGACTGCATCCTCTACCGCGGTGAGGAATACGAGAATTTGAATGCATGCCTGGTATACACTACAAGGAACCAGTTTATAGATAAAACTGTATCATTGGTGAGGTGATGTATATCCACGTTGGTGGTAGATTTTGGCCAATTTACGTAAAATAATATCAGCGTGCCAAAATATCCCTCCAGTAATAAAAATAATTGCACTGGAATGTAACTGCAAAGCACACGCCATAGGTATGTTAGTCCCAACAGCCCCCCGTGGTATTTTTGTTGCGGCAAGGTATTTACCGTCCACGCTGGTAATAAAAATTCTAATAGTGGCATTGTTTAAAATTTCCACGCTGGTACTATGTGACGCTCGTTATAGCGCAGGACACTCTGTCCCCTAACCTCTTCCTATCCCCTCACTCCCACGATCCGCGGCGCTGCCGCCACCTCTCAGCCGCAAGTGCCTCGACCGCCCACGAAATTTCCACGCTGGTACTATGTGATGCTCATTGTGTGACGCTCGTTGATTCCACCACCGGAGCCGTATATCCCTTGTCCACGTCGTCGCTGCCCACTTTCACCACCTCCGTTGGCAACGACCCACACGTCCCCTTCGGTTATCCTCTCCTCTTCCCAATCTACTTCGAATTGTGATTTAGTTGATTGCGATTGATGTGTACTTACCCCCTCCACGTCCAAAGCTAGAGAAATTTGTGCTATTTGGTATTGATGTGTACTTGAAAGTAGTGTATTTGACTTACTATTGATGTGTACTTGTATGTGTATTGGTAGATAACTTTGTGTACTAGCTTGGTAGATACACTAGGAAGTGTATAATAGGTCTCATGATAAATATATCTTTATTAGGATTATCTAGCTAACTTAGGTAGTATATTCTGTAGATAAATAGCGTACTTACTAGCGGTTTATTCATCTGTATTTGATAGATAACTTAATATATTGGTAGATAACTTAGCTAGTGTCACTGGTAGAAAATAGGCCTTTAGTCCCGGTTCGCAAATGCCATTAATCTCGGCCGTGCAACCGGGACTAAATATGCGCGACTAAAGCCCCCCCCCCCTTTAGTCGCGACTCTTACGAACCGGGACTAAAGGCCCGTCCACGTGGGCGCCAGGAGTCCGTCGGGGCGGGTGAGCTTTAGTCCCGGTTCTCGTGGCTAACCGGGACTAAAGGCCTCCTCCGCAGGTTTAGGGTTTTAGCCCCCACTAAACCTGGTTTCTTTTTAATTTGTTTTGTTTTATTTCTTTTATATTTTATTTTGTGTTTTATTTTAATTTTGATGAAGTTTCAGTACACATATATATTCTACGCTACTATATACATGCATATGAAATTTCAAACAAGAAGAATTCAATAGGAATATATAATATATATTCATTCTCGGGTGACCATATACAAATTCGAACAAGTTTACATACACAATTACGATGGATGACCATACACAACTTCGAACAAGTTTCAATCTCGGAGATGCATAAGGAAAAATCCTGCTAATTCCTCTTGAATTGGTCGTCGTCGGATGTATAGTGTTCTCCTTTAGGATCGATGACATGCCTAAGGAAAAATCCTGCTAATTCCTCTTGAATTGGTCGGAAGCGAGCTTCTGGACTAAGCTTCCTCCGCAAGTTATTCGTCGCCTTCCACAAGCTATCCTCCATCTTCCTCTCAGAGGTTTCTCTCCGGATGCTCTCACAAACATAGTATCCACATAGATTTGTCCCCGGTGGCTGATTATCCACATTAACTAAGTTTCTAAATTCTATCTGATGTTTGAATTCACCGACAATTTCTCCTGAGAACCGTCTCCAAACTCTACAGGGCAAAGAAAATTAAATGAACAAGGGAGTTATTAGCTACTGCATATAAGGAAATGAACAAAAGAGACCGATTGATATAGAGCGCAAATGATTGAAAATAATTACTTTTGCAGCATTTTTCTCATGTCGGCCCAAAGCTTTGAATCCGAATTCATAGAGCCCCTGATAAAAACTGTGGAGGTGTGAAGTTCAATTTTTAGCAGAAGCCAGTGGAACCTGCGGACACGTTACATGCACAGTCATGCATAACTTATCGATTAGACATACCATGCATGGAGTAAACAAAAGAGAATGGGCACAAGAGAGAAACACTCACCCAAAATGGTAAGGAAATAGAATATGACTTTTGAGTTGATGCTTTGTAAGAAAGTTGTACAAGTCTTTCTCCACGTCTTCGGGGTGATTTTGTAACACATGTCCATTAATGATTTGTGGGTCAATGAACCCAACATCATGGATGTTTGTTATTTTGCAGTCCCAAATCTTCAATCTGCATAATAGCGTACGCAACAATATAGTTAGGACAATATATATAGTGCAGGCAATGAAGAACGAGATGAGGTAGAAATAAATCACTTACAGAACATAGCAACTCAGGAAAGATTTGTCGAGCTCGCGCAGATTGAACAGCTGGAACAATTCACTCATATGAACTGTTACAGAGTACCGCTTGGTGTGATGCTGCTCTGTAACATCCGCATAAACATATTCTTTGGCGGCCCATGATATGAAATTATTGTACCAACGTAGCAGATTTCGCATTTGTGGTGGTAGACTCTTTTCCTGCGTAGGCTCGACGAGAGGCCCATTCGGCACATATTGTAATGCTACCTCACCTACTGGCGCATCGTCCAGGCCTAATGAGGCACGAAGAGTCAAATTCATCTCGGACGAATTTTTCATGGCACTCGCTACAGTCAATCCAATTGTGGCCGCAGCTGCTATGACCTCGGAGTCCTGTTCCGGACCGGCTTTCACTATGAGCGGGGGGATCGATTGTTTCTTTTGCTTCCCGAGCTGGTCAACTTGTTTCCCGCTTTTTTTCCTTTCTTCTTTCTCCTCCTTCAATATTTCTGCTTGCCTACGAAGTTCACTTCCATTGTCGTCAGGCATATTCAGCTCGGCTTGGGACGGTTGCGTCAAAAAACCCATAGACCACTTCTTTGCCTTCGGAGTGTATACTTCCTTGGGCTTAGGCTCCTTTCTAGCATTCTGATTGGCCTTTCATTTCTCATAATCAGCATGCGCGGCCAATTTGGTGTCAGGTTCACTCAGTTCCCAAGGCCTTGGGGGGATAGGCTTCAGTGATGGCTCCGGTACCCGTGTGGTCTTAGGTACATAAGGCTCCGGGTTAATATTCCAGGAGCGGGTTTCCTTGCTGTCCGCCTGCTTCTGCTTCGCCGGAGGAGGAATGGGGTGCAGCGGCTGCTTACCCGCCGGAGGAGGAATAGGGGGCGGCGGCTGCTTACCCGCCGGAGGAGGAATGGGGGGCAGCTGCTGCTTACCCGCCGGAGATTGTGGATCGGGGGACGGCGTCGAATGGCGTGAATGAGGTGTAGGTGAACCACCACCACCACCACGGCCGCCACGACCACCACCACCACCACCACCATAGGACGGGGTGGACTTGGTAGCCTTGGCGCCTCGCCTGGAAACACTATGTACTTCTTTTTCCATAGAATGAACTGGCGCTTGACATCTCCAAGTCTTCTCTCCCCTTCGGGTGTAGCTATGTCAATCTCCAGGTCCTCAAACACTTGGACTATGTCTTCCACCGTGACACGAGCATAGCCATATGGAATGGGGTTGTTGTGGTGGAGTGCTCCAGGTGTACAGGGTAAAGCACTGCCGGTAGCTACCTTCGTCGAAATGTTCCCCACGGGATAATGCAGATCACATTCTTTGATCTCCTTTATATCATCCACGGGGTAGTGAGTCTCCGGTGCACGAATCTCCATCATCAGTGCATTAGCACCTGCAGGCGGGGCCTCCGTGGAAGCCATGCTGCTTCTCCGCTGCTGCTGGCTTCCGAGATCTGCTGCATGATCTTCATGCGGCCCTACAGGCGCCGATCTTTGTTTCACAAGTCCATGCACCGTCTGCTTCAACTCACTAAGTTCCGATACAACCTTCGCCAAAAGATCTGCATCCCGGTCCGTCTTTCTCTTACGGCTTCTATAACAGTACGGGTCATTGTCCTGGGAAAACCCTACTTTACACGGCATTCTGCCTTTGCCTCGTACATGTCCTCCGTGTTCAGGATTCCCGAGGGCTTTTTCCAGTGCGTCTTTCTCTCTGTTGAACGTGATCAAGCCCTGTTGAGCTTCGGTCATTGCGTCAATAAGGGCTTGGGTGGGAGCAAACTTTTTCTGCCGATGAACACACGCCCCTGTCTCCGGGTCTAGCGATCCCCCATGCCCGTACCACAAGCATTTGGCTCTTTCGTCCCATCCCTCTGTACCTAGAGGGATTCCTCGCGCCCTCAGGCCCTTCTCCATCTTCCTCCACTTAGGCGCCGAAAGGTGGTGTCCTCCAGGCCCCATAACATGATGGTACTGTTTCTTATCCGCATTAGCCTTATTGTTTCTCTATATTTCCTTGAAATGCTCCGATTTCTTTTGCCTCACAAATTCTGGCCAATCATCTTTCAGTTTCTCATGTTGTCCTTTGAAATCCGGAGTCTTGCCCTTGTTGACATATTCACGGGTTAAATTTTTCTTGAAGTTCCGGAATGCTTCGGCCATCTTCTGAAGAGCGAACTCTTTGACTAGCCTCCTCCTCTCACGTCCACCCGGAACCTTGTTACCGAATTCATCGACTTTGTTGTATTCCAGAGGTAGAATGAAATGTTCCATAAGCTTTCTCCAGCAATCTTTTTTTGTTCTCTTGTCGACAAAACTGAAACCAAGACGTGCCTTCTTTGGCTCCTTCCATTCCTGGACGGTAATCGGGACGTTGTCTCTAACAACGACTCCGCATTGGTTGATAAACTTTGTGGTGTGCTATAGGGGCTTGCCGGTTTCACCGACTAGTTCGATGGTATATGTTTCTTCTTGTTTCATAGCCTTGGATTTGTCACGCTTTGTCGTACTCGATCCGGCCGAGGGCTAAAATAAGAAAGAGAGTCGCGCGCATTAATGCATATGTATTCACATTTCAGTAAGTTCGTATCCGAGAGGATCAATGTATATATATACCTCGCCGGAGGTGGTTGGTACTTGAAATTCGAGATCGTCGTTTGTCGACGGTTGACCTCCGTCGACAATGTCTGTTCCTTCACCTTCTTGATCATCGACAATGTTCGTTCCTTCATCGTCAAGGTTCAGAAAAGAAGAGACTACATCCTCTTCTTGCTCATCTTCTGGGCCCGGCACATAAGGGATCTCGTTGTTTATGATGCCCATTATATAACCTTCAGCCTCCTGATCCGTACGCGGCAAGGCTCTATCGTCCGCCATATGTCACTCCTGAAGACATGCATGTAGTAAAAATTAATTAAGTATAAAGGAGACTTAGTAAATATTGTCGTAGAAGGCTGGATCACCCTCTGGGTCTCGGTCTACCAATAACGAACAACACAGAAAAGAAGGAAATCATTCAATACATGGTAACAGTGCAATGCGCAAAAGGAGGGAAAACAGATTGCTAGGGTTTTGGGTGGAAGAACGATGGCCACTGGAGGGGGAAAACCATACTTTAGAGGTGTGTCCAAGATTAGTTGCTCAAATGACTTGGAGAACCCCATAGCTAGGTTGCATTTGCTTTCCTGGTCATTTTGGTATATTACACTTAACATTCTGAATTTATTGAATTAAAACTTATTTTCATTATTTTAATGAATTTAATTCAAATTGTTTTGACTTAGAAAAAACGAGTCCTGAAAAAAAAACCTGCCAGCCCAGGAGCCCAGCCCAACTGCGCCATCAGCCCGTGCCCCTCTCAATTATCTCAAAAAAAGAAAAAACGCCAGCAGCCTGCACCCTTTCTCTCTGCCAGGTGGAACCCACCGGTGACGCGAGCGTGACGTCACCCTTACTCTGTTCGCGTCACTGACGGGTGGTCGCCGTCGTCGTCCTCACCAGCGCGCGGTGGTCGCCGTCCTCACCGGAGTTCGTGGTCGCCGTCCTCACCGGAGTTCGTGGTCGCCGTCCTCACCAGAGTTCGTGGTCGCCGTCCTCACCGGTGTTCGTTCGTGGTCCGTATACGAGGGCGGCGCGAGGCTCGCGGGGAACCTACCGGAGACGGCGGCGCGGAGCGGGGGCGGAGCAGGGCGGGCGGTGGAGAGAAGGGCGTGGGCGACGGCGACGGCGACGGCGCGGTCCTCTCTCTGTCTCTGCGGGGCAGAATCGGCGACGGCGCACGGAGAAGACGAGCAGTAGGGCGGCGTGGGGAGATACAGAGGCGTTGGTCCTTAGAAAATTTTCGGCAACGCGATTCGGGAATATATAGGGCCAGCCTTTAGTCCCGGTTGGGGACACCAACCGCGACTAAAGGTCCCCTCCGGGTACCATCCGCGGGCCTTTAGTTGCGATTGGTGTCCCCAACCGGGACTAAAGGGGTACCTTTAGTCGCGGTTGGTGTCACGAACCGCGACTAAAGGTTGTTTCGCGGCGTTTTCGTTCCCACGCGGAAAGAGCCTTTAGTCGCGGTTGGTGACACGAACCGCGACTAAAGGTGGTTTTTCAAATACTTTTCTTTTTAAAATCTTAAAAATACAAATAATATATCAGAAAAATCAGAAAAATAAAACTAATTCATTTTAAAATCTTACAAATACAAATAATATATCAGAAAATTCAGAAAAATAAAACTAATTCATTTTAAAATCTTACAAATACAAATAATATATCAGAAAATTCAGAAAAATAAAACGAATTCATTTTAAAATCTTACAAATACAAATAATATATCAGAAAATTCAGAAAAATAAAACTAATTCATTTTAAAATCTTACAAATACAAATAATATATCAGAAAATTCAGAAAAAAAAACTACTTCATTTTAAAATCTTACAAATACAAATAATATATCAGAAAATTCAGAAAAATAAAACTACTTCATTTTAAAATCTTACAAATACAAATAATATATCAGAAAATTCAGAAAAATAAAACTACTTCATTTTAAAATCTACATAATGGCGTGATAAAAAAGGCAGTACATAATGGCAAGAGTGGATCTAAACCTAAACGGAGAGCATACATAATCTACATAATTGCAAGACTGTGGATCTAATATTTGCTAGTCATACTCCTGCCTAGGCCTATAGTACTCCGACTCGTAGTCGTCGTAGTCGCCGCCGTCGTCGTCACTATCGTCGGACGGTGCTCTGCACTCCCTCGGAGGGTCACGACTCCAGGACTGGGCGTGAGGGTAGCGCAGGCGGGGGTGATCGCCAGCCCTGATGTAGTTCATGACGCTCTGAAGAGTCCGTCTGCCGCCCCCACAGCCGACGACCGGCCTCGTTGAAGTTCGAAGGAGGCGGGCCGTTCTCCTCGTACCTGGCGAGCGCACTCTCACGCGATTAATGAAGAAAGCGTCCCAAGTAGGGCGGTAGTCAGGATTCCAACTGGGATTCCTCCGCTCCGGCGTGAGCTCGTGGTAGTAGTGGTTCGTGATGGCCGCCCGACGCGCCACACCTTGAGGAAGAGGAGGTACCGGCACTCCTCCGGCGCTCAGCATCCAACCGGCGGGAACGCTGTAGCCGGGCGGGCAGGGGGTTTTGAGGCAGAAAGTGCCTCCTCCTGGATGAATGTTAGAGTGGGTACGGTAGAAGCCATGAGAGAGTGGTGAGTTTGTATGTGTTTATGCCAATGGTGTGGCAATGCATTCATATATATAGCGAGAAGAAAACATATCCCTTTAGTCCCGGTTGGGGACACCAACCGGGACTAAATGGTTCGTGTTTCGTTGGACCAATCAGATAGAATCACACGGATCGTGTGTTTCTTTCAAGCGCTTGTGAGTCGTTGGATCCGGGGTGTGTTTCTTTCGAGGTGTTGTGAGCCGTTCGATCAGGGCTACGGTGTGTTTCTTTCGAGCTGTTGTGAGCCGTTGGATCAGGGTGTTTCTTAACCGTTGGATCAAAACCCTAGCATAACACTTTGTGAGCCAGAGGACCCTATATATAGCCCACCTTCATACACCGGTCAGTTCATCGACCAAATACAAAACATCCGGATTCGCCATCATACGTCCTGCCGTGCATTTGGTATGCATATATGCACCTAGTAGCCACGGTGGGGCTGTATGATGGCGATACTGATTGTTTTGTTCTACACCCCCTTTAAGGTTTGATACATCATATATTCAGTTCATCGAGCAAATACAAAATATCCGGATTCGCCATCATACGTCCTGCCGTGCATTTGGTATGCATATTGCACCCAGTAGCCATGGTAGGGCTGTATGTTGGTGATACCGATTGTTTTGTTCTACACCCCCTCTTTAACACATCAATCCATGCTTGGGTCAGTGTTCACTTTGAGCTCGGAGTGGTTAGTAATGTGCAACTATTTGCTTGGTTGTGTTAGGGTGGCGCGTGACGCGGGAGTTGTGACGCATGGCGCGGGAGTTGTGACGCGTGGCCAGGAGGGCGCGGTATAAACTGCCGCGCCTCGAGCGCGTCTTCTCCTCTCCACGCGCCCACTCCTCTCCATGCACCTTCGCGCTTCCACCATGCCTCCGAGGAGGAACAACACCACCGGCTTCCGCGGCGTCCAAGCACGGCAGAACGGAATGTTCAGCACATGTATCCGCTGGGGGGACGACCGCATCCCCCTCGGCTCCTTTGCGATGGCGGCGGAGGCCGCCCGCGCCTGGGACGCGGCGGCCTGGCGCCTCAACCGCCCGCGGTCGCTGATGAACTTCAACGACTGCCACACCGTCTGGGAAGCAGAGGCTAGGGCGCCGAAGCCGCCGATCGTCACTGCCGCCGACCACCTACACCTCCGCCACCGCGCGTTTCAGGGCCTAGTCGACGCCAGGGATGACCGCGTCGTCCGCGAGTATTACCGGAACAACCCGGGGGAGGAGAGCACCGACGAGGAGCTCTGGCAGACCCGCGCGGCTGAGCGGGCGAAGCGCCGCCTCGAACGCCACCTCGCGTTAGATGCCGCTCGGGAGGCGAGGACGAAGGCGCTGCAAGAGCTTCGTCAGGCCGACCACGCCGGCGAAGTCTGGGCCTCCGACCATCCGAGGTGGGGGCCTATCTCGGACATACCATCATGCACCTCCGACGACGACGAGGAGGTCACCGACGAGTTGGGCGACGACGATGACCCGGAGGAGGTCACCGACATGTTCCCCGACGATGACGACGAGGAGTAGTGTTCGTCTGTTTTCTGTTTTTAATAAAAGAATTTGTATTCCGGCGACACTGCGGCGCGCTAGCGCGTCTCTTTTCTGTTTTTAATAAAAGTTATGAAATTAGATATTTGATCTCACAAGGTTTTGAGACATTTAAGTAACCTTCTGTTTTCCATGTTTTCCACTCGTTTTCTCAAATATTTTGCAAAGGAGTTAGTCTTAAACACATCAGAGATAATATAATTCACATGATCCATTCAACAAAGTTTGGTACAATAAATTATTACACATAAATTCTTCCCTTGTATCCCTGTTTTTTTACGATTGTGCCGTATCCATGGAGCATCCTCATCATTTAACTTAATGCTTGGGTCAGTGTTCACTTTGAAGGGCGGAATTTCACCAAACATATTATAATCTTCTGACATGTCTGTCTTGTCCTCCACTCCCACGATATTTCTTTTCCCTGAAAGAACAATGTGGCGCTTTGGATCATCGCATGATGTACTGATCGTTTTCTTATCTTTCCGTTTCCTCGGTTTGCTACTCATGTCCTTCAAATAGAAAACCTGAGCGACATCTTTGGCTAGGACGAATAGTTCGTCAAGGTAACCAAGATTGTTGAAATCCACCATTGTCATTCCGTATTGCTCGTCCACCTTTACCCCACCTTCTGTTAGCTTGAACCATTTGCACCGGAACAAAGGGACCTTAAAGGAGGGTCCATAGTCAAGTTCCCATATCTCCTCTATGTAACCATAATATGTGACCTTTTGCCCATTCTCGGTTGCTGCATAAAAGCGGACACACTGTTTTGGTTGGTGCTCTTTTTATCTTGGGAGATCGTGTAAAATGTATTCCCATTAATCTCGTACCCTTGGAAAGTAGTTATAGTCGAAGATGGTGTCTTGGCCAACATGTACAGCTGATCTCCAACATCATTGTCATTCATTAAATGTTTTCGCAACCAACTGCCGAAAGTCTCCATGTGGGCCTTTCTAATCCATGATTCAGGCTTCCCCAGGTTGTCCGAGCGTAAAATATTCTTGTGTTGCTCGAAGTACGGAGCCACCAAGCTCGAATTTTGCAGAACTGTGTGGTGTGCTTCAGTCATAGAATGACCGTCCATACATATTGTTGATTTCCTTCCGATCGTGCCTTTTCCACTTAGTCTCCCCTCGTGCCGCGATTGAGGAATACCAATCAGCTTAAGGTCAGGAACATAGTCAATACAGAACTCAATTACCTCCTCATTTCCATAGCCCTTTACGATGCTTCCTTCTGGCCTAGCACGGTTACGAACATATTTCTTTAATACTCCCATAAACCTCTCAAAGGGGAACATATTGTGTAGAAATACAGGACCGAGAATGGAAATCTCTTCAACTAGGTGGACCAGGAGGTGCGTCATAATATTGAAGAAGGATGGTGGGAACACCAACTCGAAACTGACAAGACATTGTACCACATCGTTCTGTAACCATGGTATATCTTCAGGACTGATTACCTTCTGAGAGAATTCATTGAGGAATGCACATAGCTTCACAATGGCTACTCGAACATTTTCCGGTAGGAGCCCCCTCCAAGCAATTGGAAGCAATTGCGTCAGAATCACGTGGCAGTCGTGAGACTTCAGGTTTTGGAACTTTTTGACCGCCATGTTTATTATTCCCTTTATATTCGACGAGAAGCCAGACGGGACCTTCATACTACTCAGGCATTCAAAAAAAATGACCTTCTCTTCTTTGGTAAGAGCGTAGCTGGCACGACCTTGAAACCATTCCGGATGCTGGTCATCTGGGTCTTTCAAAAGTTGCTGGTCCTGCCGTGCTTCCATTGTATCATTTGTCTTCCCATACACGCCCAAGAAGCTTAGCAGGTTCACGCAAATATTCTTCGTAACATGCATCACGTCGATTGCAGAGCGGACATCTAGGACTTTCCAATACTGTAGCTCCCAAAATATAGATTTCTTCTTCCACATGGGTGTGTGCCCGTCAACTTCCAGCAGAACTGATTGTCCTCCAGGACCCTTTCCAAAGACGACTTTCAAATCCTTGACCATATCAAATATCTCAGCACCAGTATGTTCTGCAGGCTTCGGCCGGTGATCTGCCTTGCCGTTGAAATGCTTGCCTTTCTTTCTTACGTTATGATTTCGGGGAAGAAATCGACGATGTCCCAGGTACACGTTCTTCCTACAATTATCCAAAAATACACTTTCAGTCTCATGTAAGCAGTGTGTGCATGCTTTGTATCCCTTATTTGTCTGTCCTGACAGGTTACTGAGAGCAGGCCAATCGTTGATGGTTACAAAAAGCAACGCTCGTAGGTCAAATTCCTCTTCTTTGTGCTCATCCCACACACGTACACCAGGTCTGCCCCACAACTGCAAAAGTTCATCAACTAATGGCCTGAGGTACACATCGATGTCGTTGCCGGGTTGCTTCGGAACTTGGATAAGCACTGGCATCATAATGAACTTCCGCTTCATGCACAACCAAGGAGGAAGGTTGTAGATGCATAGAGTCACGGGCCAGGTGCTATGGCTGGAGCTTTGCTCGCCAAAAGGATTCATGCCATCAGTACTTAGACCAAATCTTATGTTCCTTGCGTCAGCTGCAAAATCTTTGAACTCTCTGTCGATCTTTCTCCATTGTGTACCATCAGCGGGCTGTCTCAACTCCCCGTCGGACTTACGGTTCTCTTTGTGCCATCGCAACAACTTGGCATGCTCTTTGTTCCTGAACAGACGTTTCAACCGTGGTATTATAGGAGCATACCACATCACCTTGGCGGGAACCCTCTTCCTGGGTTTCTCGCCCTCAACATCGTCACCAGGGTCATCGCCTTTTATCTTATAACGCAATGCAGTGCATACATGGCATTCATTCAAATTCTCGTATTCACCGCGGTAGAGGATGCAGTCGTTAATGCATGCATGTATCTTCAGAACCTCTAAACCTAGAGGGCAGACAACCTTCTTTGCTTCCTACGTACTGGCGGGCAACTCGTTATTCTTCGGAAACATATTCTTCAACATTTTCAACAAATTTTCAAATGATGAGTCAGCTACACCTTCCTGTGCCTTCCATTTCAGCAAATTCAGTGTGCAGCCCAGCTTTTTCAGACTATTATCGCATCCTGGGTACAGCGACTTCGTGTGATCCTTTAACATGCGATCCAAATTCTCCCTCTCCTTGTCAGTTTCGCAGCGTCTCCGTGCATCAGCAATGGTCCGACCAAGATCATTAGCGGGCTCATCATGTGCCTCTTCTTCACCTTCACCAAACCCTTCCCCACCTTCAGCATCATCCTCCATGAAAGTATCACCGAAAGCCTCATGATAGTTGACATCGATATCATTCCCTTCTTCATCTTCTTCCATTCTAACCCCTCTTTCTCCATGCTTGGTCCAACAATTATAGCTTGGCATGAAACCGTGCCGAGGCAGGTGCATGTGAACGACTCTTGAGGAGGAGTAACCCTTCTGATTCTTACATTCAGCACATGGACAGATAATAAAAGCTCGGTGCTTGTTCGCATTTGCCACTACGAGGAAATCTTTCAAACCCGTAGTGAACTCGCCGGAGAGTCGGTTACCGTACATCCATTGCCGATTCATCTGCATTATTATTATATAAAGTATATAATTAAACGTCATGCATTTGTTAAACTAACTAGCTAGAAATAATACAAATCATGAAAGTTTCAAGTTGCTAACCGCGATCACGAAGGAAAAATAAATGACAAAGCTCAAGTGTGGCTCGGACACTTCATATCATGTGTGTTTCATGCTCTCGGGCATTTCATCGAACACCTTGTGTGCATAGGAGGAACCAAAAGCAAACCCACCACCCCCTTGTGAACCAAAAGCATAGAAGTGGCACCAAATGTGGCTAAGTGCAGTGAGCTGAGTCCTATATAGGGATGGGCCTTAAGTCCCGGTTGGCCTGGCCAACCGCGACTAAAGGCCTTCGGGCCAGCCTGAGGACCTTTAGTCCCGGTTGGCCAGGCCAACCGCGACAAAAGCCCCTCCCGTCCGCCAGCTGTGGACTGAGCGCGCTGGGCCCAGGCAGTTGGTCTCGGGTCTCCTCCCGAACCGCGACTAAAGACCCCTTTAGTCGCGGTTCGATTATTTTGGGGACTAATGGGGGCGTATGGAAGGTCTATTTTCTACCAGTGTGTACTTGGTGGATAAACTAACAAGCGTACACTAGGTCTAATGATAAATATAGCTTTATTAGGATTATCTAGCTAACTTAGCTAGTTTATTTGTAGATAAATAGTGTACTTGCTAGTGGTTTATTCATGTGTACTTGTAAGTGTACTTGGTAGATAAATTTAGCTTTATTATGAGAATTATGTATTTTTACGTATCTGTTCATGTTTTTTTATAGTCATTTTTATTGATGTATTCATCTGAACTAGAAAGTAGATAGTGGTTTTATTTATATGTGTCCAACTATATGTATTCATTGATCTATATGTATACGGATGCTAAATTTGATTTATGTTGTATTTACACATGCATATTGTTAATATCAATAGGATATGGTTTGCAACGCACTGTACACAGGGTCTTCTTTTTGGCTTGAGCTCATAGAGGGTCACGTTGATTCGTTGTAAATAAAAAAATGTTATTTTCTTTTTTTGTTTAACTATATTTCTAGCTGACTTGTTTTTTTATTCTTGCATAGATTGTACCGTGCAATATTTGGGCAGAGTTCAACGAGTTAGTAGGCAATATCTGAGTTTTGATGTGTACGAGAAGATTTAAAATAGAAAAGTGAAGAAAGAAAGAAGACATACTGTTATGGTGAAAAATTGGTGCAACTCATCGCCATAAATAACGTAAGTAAAGGTGATATGCTTCACATATCAAAATAGTCTTCATGGACCAGTTTGTGGAGGAGGATAATGAGAGTGTGCAGGTGCTGTCCGAGAGTGATGATGCTATGGGAGTGGAGAATGAGAGTGAATATGCTATAGGAGAGGAGAATGAGAGTGATGATGCTATGAGGGAGGAGGACGACCCATGAAAGTATGTAGTGTTTGCTCAACGAGCCAATCTTACCGAGCGCGAGAAGGCGTGTTTCCTTCCGAGACAACCCCCGAGAGATAGTTACATCGGGGTCCCTTTTGTACATCGCCTCATGACACCAATGTCTCGAATAGAAATGTGATGGTATGTGACTTTTAACTCGTTCATATTCCTATATTTGTCGCTTGTTAGAATTCCTTTGTGGCGGGTATGTGACATTGTTCTTTATTCTTTCATGGATGTATTTTCTTCTAGAAAATACCTATGGCGGTAGCAGACAACTCTAATATGGAGAATACCGGTAACATTGGAGTACACAATGGAGAAGCAGGACACATCACCAGAGTTCCGTTCAACAGGGACAATGTTGACGGTCGGGTCTTCCTCAACTCTTAGGCATGGAGGGACTTCCACGAGCCCCGTGGTTTGGATGTTGGACGCGCTATTGCCATCACCATGAGACATAGTGATATAAGCAGCCGCAACATGATGGTGGTCATCAACTACCTCAGCTAGATCAATGAAAGTCTAGTTCCCCGTTTGAATCGAAAATAAACTTTGTGGCAACTTTATTTCTATTTAGTAGCACTTTATTTTGCTTGACCGAATATTTAACACTAAGTTGTACTTCATTGAGTGTTGGATCTGCTGCTTTATATATTTTATGTGTCTTATATATATTTTCGTGACCGTCAATTTTACATTCGATTCATGTTTATGAAGGGAATATGCCCGAGAGGCAATAATAAAATGGTTATTATCTTATTCCTTGTTTATGATGAATGTTTATTTCTCATGCTAGAATTGTATTAACCGGAAACGTTGATACATGTGTGCTTAATAAACAAACAATGCTTCCTAGTAAAGCCTCTCTTTTAAACTAGCTCGTTGATTAATAGATGATCAAGGTTTCCTGATCATGAACATTGGATGTTATTAATAACGGGATCATGTCATTAGAAGAATGATGTGATGAACATATACCCAAAGAGAATATAGCAATGCGATCAAGTCATTTAGTTTACATTGTTATATCAAACATACGAAGTAACTTATTCCTTAGACCTTGAGATCATGTCAATCACTGATACCGGAAGAGTGCTTTGATGGCATCAAACGTCACACCGTAACAGGGTGACTATAAAGGTGTCGTTAAGTATTCGGAAAGTATTAGTTGAGGATCATGGATCAAGAGTGGGATTTGTCCATCCAAATGACGGAGAGATATACTCTGGGCCCTCTCGGTGATATCACATCGAAACCGCTTGCAAGCACGTGATATGATCACAAGGATGTTATATCACGGGAACGAGAAAAGAGTACTTGTCGGTAACGAGATTGAACAAGGTATGGTTGATACCAATGATCGAATCTCGGACAAGTAAAATATCGCGAGACAAAGGGAATAGTTCACGGCGTTGTTGGTTCACACGATCACGAGAGTCATCGTTGAATATATAGGAGTCATCACGGATCTCCAGATCCCGCTGTTGATTATTGATCGGAGAGGAGTCTCGATCATGTCTATCTTATTCGCGAACCGTAGGGTGACACACTTAAGGTTCGATGACGCATTTGAGAGGATACGGTATCGGAGAAAAGTTTGGACAGCACCGAAATTGTTTCGGGGAATTGAAATAGTCACCGAAATTGTTTCGAGTAATTTTGAAATAGTTCAAGGGGATTCTTATCAAATGGTTGTTAATAGATTTAACAACTAACTCAAGGGGTTATATGTTAATGTTTGTTAATGGAATTAACAAATATAAAATAAAGAAATAAAATTGTTTTATTTATTTATTAAAGAAAACCCTTGGGATTTTGAGTGGGAATTCATGGAAGAATGAGTGGGTTGAGTGGAGACTCCACTCACATGATGAGGGAGAGGTGGAGGCAGCCAAAATTCGTGGCTGCCATCCCCTCCTATAAAAGGGGGTGAGAGCTCCCTCTCCCACTACACACACTTGTGTCATCTCTTCCTCCCTCCTGCCGCTGCTCCACCACTTGTTCGTGCGCTTGGCGAAGCCCTGAGCAATGTTTTTCTCCACCACACCACGCCGTCGTGCTGCTGGAGTTCCGAGGGATCCTCTACTTCCGCGCCCCGCTGGAACGGGGAACGGAGGTCGTCATCAACCGTACGTGTGACCGATCACGGATGCACCGCCGGATTGCAGTGCCATCTTCTCGCTATCGGGATCGGTGTGAGTACGACTACGCCAACAACAAGATTTGATCTCGTACCACTTTGAGTCTTCGAGGGTATGTGTTCTCCTTCACCTCTTGTTGCCCGTTGCACTTCGTCTCCTAGATTAGATCTTGGCCTTTCGGGTATCTCTCGCGTAGGAAAATTTTTGTTTTCTATGCTACGTTCCCCTTCAGTGGTATCAGAGCCGGATCTATGCGTAGATGTTTTGTACGGGTAGAACACATAGGTGTATGTGGGCGTTGATGATCATGTTATTACCTCCTTGACTATTTTATGATCTTAGTGGCATAGTGGGATGAAGCGGCCCGGACTAACCTTACATGTCCACGTACATGAGACTTGTTCCACAACTGACATGCAACTTGTATTGCATAAGTGGCTTGCGGGTGTCTGTTTCTCCTACTATAGTTAAGATCTAATCTATGAAGGGTTGTTAAAAATGTGTTTATCAACGTTGTGGTTGATGTTCGTAGGTATGAACGGTTCTATCCTCGAAAGCCCTAAGCCACGTAAAATATGCAAAAATAAATTAGAAGGGTCTAACTAGTTTTTGCTGGGCATGTGAATTGATATGGTCAATATTACAAATTTGATTATGAGATGATCTATTTTGTAAATTATTGATATACCGGAAGGTATCCATATGGTGTCTTCTTATTGATGGACAATCAAGTTTGGGGTACCGTGGTACTTGGTACCACGCCGGTGGAATGATTGAGATCATACCATAATGCACATGATGGAGATCAAGTGCAAGGAGGACCATATCATATCACGTTATCCTTTCATGTGATGTCTGTGATGTTAATCCTTTTTATGCATCTTGTTTTGCTTAGATAACGGTGGTAGCATTATAAGATGATCCCTCTCACTTAATATCAAGATAATAATGTGTTCTTCCTTAAGTATACACCGTTAAGAAAGTTCGTCGTTTCGAGACATCACGTGATGATCGGGTGTGACAGACTCAACGTTCGCATACAACGGGTGTTTTCAAGCCTAGCATGTACAGACATGGCCTTAAAACACACGCAATACTACGGTTCTACTTGGCGAGCCTAGCATGTACAGACATGGCCTCGGAACACGTAACCGAAAGGTAAAGCATGAGTCATATGGATGATATGATGAACATGTCGATGTTCGCCTTTGAAGCTACATCATCTCACGTGATCGGTTTGGTGTAGTGAATTTGGTTTGTGTAATCACTAAAGACGACTAAGGGGGATGTTGTTTTTGAGTGGGAGTTCATTGTTTAATTTTTTGAATTAACTTGAACTTATTTATCATGAACAACAAATCAAATTGAATTTCCACAAATTGTAGTAGTCATTGGCATCCACATAACTACCTTACACTTAGATTGTTAATTGAGATATAACTGTTTTGATCTGGTAAATACCATTTAAGATTGGTACCGTAGTAGTGAAATTTAAAATTGAGTCCTATTGTAGATTTTTGGTATTTCCTACCTAGCTCCATATGGTTAATGATTGATTAATCTAGAGAGCAAATCATTCCTACTTAGAATCCAGAGTCATGGTTGCTTTCGTATTACTTTATCTTCAAAAGAATGTTTTGTTGATCAAGGTGATTTTGGAACTGAAAAGAGTTGTTTCAGAAACAATCAAGTGAAAGATATTGATATCTGGAAACTTATTTGTAGCAACATGACTGAGTATAATTTAGCGTGACAATGTTTGCTTATATTATCTGAATATATGCAATGATTGAAGACGCTAGGCGTTTGAATATTCCAAGAAATTGGATGCTAAAAATTATCCTCTAAATCCCATCCTTCGAGCTATAGTAGCTTAATCATAAAAATTGTTATGATGGGATGGATTAAAAGTATGGGTAAAGTAGTTTACCTTACTTGGAAAATGCTAAGAGTGGAATCTAGAAGAATGCTATTAATATGGTGATATTAGTAGAACAATCAAACTCAAAGTATGACTCAATGGGTGATAGTATATGACTAACACGCCAAAGAAAATGAGCTAGTAAGACTAGCATTGTTTGATGTTGAATGATTCTTCTATAAAGGAAAGGGAATATTGAAAATAGAATTACAAATAGATATATGGCAGAAAAGAAGATAACTGGAAAAGTCCAGCTCAGGAGTATATACTTGATATACAAGATATAGATGTATTACTAGTTAACAAAGTATTTTTGGTATTTTGATACCACATTGGTTGGTATGGGTTGTCATACAAAGCAACGCAATGAAAGAAATACAAGGGCCTAAAAGGAACTAGTAATAGATGTGGAATCGATTATGACAAGAAACATAAATAAAGTGTTATTGTGTTCATTGTCGTATCGAACCAACCAGTCAAGATTTATTTGAAGAACTTAATAATTTGTTATTTTGTTCTAGTCTTTTGTGAGAACAAATGAGATTGTTCAAACTATGATCATATTCCATAATTGATGGATATGTTAATATAAATCATGTTGGTAAAGTAAACATCTAGACTAAATGCTAAACGTTGCAAGACGTTGAAGAGTTTCACTTAAATTGTGACACCACCATTTTAGTTCATATCGGAAAGGAAAACATGAAGGAACTCCATATTGATGGACTTCCGGAGTCATTTTATTGACGCTTGTGAGACCTCTTCCAAAAGATGACTAGAATTCCGTTCTTAGGCCAAAGTAGAATGGACGACTAATTTAGTGGAGATTATACATATTGATGTATATAGTCCATTATGTGTAGTCATGTATGGTGGATTAATTTTTCCTTCATAAAATTCTGTCGATGATTTAAGTAGATATGTGAGTATATCTATTTAAAGGGAACAGAGTTTGACATTTTGAATTGGTTCAAAAGGTTGTTAATATGAAGTTAAAATCAATGTAACAAGATAATCAAGTTTTTATGATTGGATCATAAAGGATAAAGTTTGAGTTACAAGTTTAGCAAAACATCTGAGAAGTTGCAAAATTGTTCTACAACTTATACTTCTCGAATACCCCACATTAGATTGGAGTATTCAAAAGACAAAATCAAACCCTGTTTGACATGGTAAGATTAATAAAATTGCCATTATATGTTTGTAGTTTTATACATTAAGGACAACCGCTTTTACACTGAAAAGAGCACCATCATGATCCGTTGAAATTGACAACATATAAGATATGGTTTGGGTAATGACCTGAATTGTCATTTTTCTTAAGTTTTTGGTATGCATAGCATGTGTAAAATGTTTACAACCAAAATAGGATAAATATATGTTTATAAGGTTATCCCAAATAAAACATTGGGTATTTATCCTATCACCGAACCAAAAGACAAATGTTGTTTGTCAGAAAGGGTTGATTTCTCGAGAAAGTAGTTCTTGCGAAACAAGTGAGTGGGAGCACGGTACAAACTCAACAAGATTACAGAATCTCCGTTATCATGTCAAGAGTAGCGCAGCACTGGAAGTTGTTCCGGGGTTTACTATTTGACTAAGTAGAAGACACTACAAATGTTGTAGATACTTCAAATGAGTTTGCGAACTGTAGCAGAAAAGTCCAAAAACTTTGTACTTTGAACAACTTGTGGTTTAAGTATAAAGTGTTGTTTTGACAACAAAGGACCTGGACCTTATAAAGGAAGCAAATGATGGGCACTGACTTCGTAAAATTGACTATGAGTCATTATATCCGCCATAGTATCCTTGTATGAATATCAAGTATGTGACTTGGTAGTCCTTTCAATAGGAATGATGCCTAACGATAGCAAAAGGGTCTATATAGCGACAAAGACATGGATACTTATCGAAAAGTTGTTTTCGACGAAGTTCAAAGAGTTCACTACTACAAGATTTTGATCTTCCGTAGTGATGCTTAGTCTTTGCAGATAGTTCTAGCAAAGTTACATATTATGATATGGATGTTGAATAACAAAACCAATTCTCCTCTCGAGGAAGTTTGTTCAAGGATGTGTACTTGACACAGTCTGAGAGTTTTGTAAAATTCAAAAGGTTGCTAGAAAGGCATGCGCACTTCAATGGTTGAAGTGAGCATAACGAAGTTGAAATCTTTACCTTAATGAAGTTATCAAAAGAGTTTGATTCCATCATGAATGATAAAGATGCTTGTAGAGTTACAAAAATTAAGTGGGAGCGTTATGACATATTTCCAATACTTTATGAAGATGACATATGGTTGATTGGAAAATATGTATTTTAAATTAACACGGTTAAGATTTCATATTGATGAAAGGCTTAGAAGATATTGGGCATCGATATCTATAAAAGATGGATTGAAGCGCCTGATATGATTGAAGCCAAATTACATAGATGAAATATTGAAGTAAGTCAATATACAATTGATAAGAAGGAGTTCTTGTCACATGGAAAATAATTGAGCAAGATTCATGTGTTTTGACACATGATGAGCATCATTGAAATTGAGATTTCTAAGTCATGTTTCCATGCTATGTACACAACCAGATGAGTCCTATGCTATAAATGTTATAGTAGGATAATTCATATGATTAGACAACAGTGGGAGAGATCCTTGTGTCATTTTAGAAATGCTAAGGATATGTTTTCCTATATAGTAATGACAAAATAATAGTTGTAATATGTTACACTAATAGTCTTGTCATTTATTCAAGTAATTTTATCTCAATTAAAATATGTGATGAAGGGTAGCACAATAGGATGGAAGAAAGTTCCATGCTGGATTTGAAAGAGTTTCAAAATTAAAATATTGTGACAGATACTACAACAAAGGCTAAAGTATATCGTTGTGTTAACAACTGATTATAAGCGTATTTTGTGTCAAGGAGTTCTTTATTGAACTTGGTGAATTTCCACGAATGCTGAAACTATGAAGCTATATTTTCACAATGTTAGTAACATCAGTTTAAGCTGAGGAATTAAGGTATCACCGGAACTTGGTGAGTTTCCAAGAATGCTAACACTATGAAGCTACATTTTCACAATGTTAGTGACATGAGTTTAAGCTGAGGAATTAAGTTTTCAATTGACCATATATATATACAAAGCCATCTCATTAGAGAATGAGTGATGCGTGTAGACGCAAAGAACATGCAAATACAATAGGACCTGAACAGTTCAGATCTTTTGATGATGTTTACCGCATGCGAAGCATGGTAATAACACTGGTACGCCATATGTGTTAAAGTGCTTACAGACTAGATTATTGACTCTAGTGCAAGTGGGAGACTGAAGGGAATATGCCCGAGAGGCAATAATAAAATGGTTATTATCTTATTCCTTGTTTATGATGAATGTTTATTTCTCATGCTAGAATTGTATTAACCGGAAACGTTGACATGTGTGCTTAATAAACAAACAATGGTTCCTAGTAAAGCCTCTCTTTTAAACTAGCTCGTTGATTAATAGATGATCAAGGTTTCCTGATCATGAACATTGGATGTTATTAATAACGGGTCATGTCATTAGAAGAATGATGTGATGAACATATACCCAAAGAGAATATAGCAATGCGATCAAGTCATTTAGTTTACATTGTTATATCAAACATACGAAGTAACTTATTCCTTAGACCTTGAGATCATGTCAATCACTGATACCGGAAGAGTGCTTTGATGGCATCAAACGTCACACCGTAACAGGGTGACTATAAAGGTGTCGTTAAGTATTCGGAAAGTAAGTTGAGGATCATGGATCAAGAGTGGGATTTGTCCATCCAAATGACGGAGAGATATACTCTGGGCCCTCTCGGTGATATCACATCGAAACCGCTTGCAAGCACGTGATATGATCACAAGGATGTTATATCACGGGAACGAGAAAAGAGTACTTGTCGGTAACGAGATTGAACAAGGTATGGTTGATACCAATGATCGAATCTCGGACAAGTAAAATATCGCGAGACAAAGGGAATAGTTCACGGCGTTGTTGGTTCACACGATCACGAGAGTCATCGTTGAATATATAGGAGTCATCACGGATCTCCAGATCCCGCTGTTGATTATTGATCGGAGAGGAGTCTCGATCATGTCTATCTTATTCGCGAACCGTAGGGTGACACACTTAAGGTTCGATGACGCATTTGAGAGGATACGGAATATCGGAGAAAAGTTTGGACAGCACCGAAATTGTTTCGGGGAATATTGAAATAGTCACCGAAATTGTTTCGAGTAATTTTGAAATAGTTCAAGGGGATTCTTATCAAATGGTGTTTAATAGATTTAACAACTAACTCAAGGGTTATATGTTAATGTTTGTTAATGGAATTAACAAATATTAAAATAAAGAAATAAAATTGTTTTATTTATTTATTAAAGAAAACCCTTGGGATTTTGAGTGGGAATTCATGGAAGAATGAGTGGGTTGAGTGGAGACTCCACTCACATGATGAGGGAGAGGTGGAGGCAGCCAAAAATTCGTGGCTGCCATCCCCTCCTATAAAAGGAGGGGTGAGAGCTCCCTCTCCCACTACACACACTTGTGTCATCTCTTCCTCCCTCCTGCCGCTGCTCCACCACTTGTTCGTGCGCTTGGCGAAGCCCTGAGCAATGTTTTTCTCCACCACACCACGCCGTCGTGCTGCTGGAGTTCCGAGGGATCCTCTACTTCCGCGCCCCGCTGGAACGAGGGAACGGAGGTCGTCATCAACCGTACGTGTGACCGATCACGGATGCACCGCCGGATTGCAGTGCCATCTTCTCGCTATCGGGATCGGTGTGAGTACGACTACGCCAACAACGAGATTTGATCTCGTACCACTTTGAGTCTTCGAGGGTATGTGTTCTCCTTAACCCTCTTGTTGCCCGTTGCACTTCGTCTCCTAGATTAGATCTTGGCCTTTCGGGTATCTCTCGCGTAGGAAATTTTTTGTTTTCTATGCTACGTTCCCCTTCAGTTTACATACGCTGTCGATTACTTTATGGTGTTTCACACAAGAAGAGACACCACTGGCGAGTACTTGTAGGGCCACCCCAATAGTACATTTCATATTACCGGCGTGCGTGGCAATGCCACTGGAAGGTCAAATAGTACTATCACGGAAAGAAACATGCCGTTGGTAAAGTTTAGCGCTGGCGTAACATCACTGGCATGTCACTTTCTCGCCGGTGATGCCAAAAACCTCATGATGGTGGTAGGTTGTTTCCTTGTAGTGATATGGTGCATTGCGATATAAGATCAGCCGAGATGACCCTGTTTATGTTAAGGGAGAGCACCCTAGGAAGAGTGTTCCTTCCAAGATGATGTGATATTCTCCTATAATACCATAGTTGACACGTTTGTTCCAAACCAAAGAGCATGCCAATTTGTTGCGGTGGTACAAAGAACACTATAAGAAAGACACGATGTTGAGACACTCCGCTGATGGGTCACAATGGAGAAAAATCGAGAGATAATTCACGGAATTTGCAGATGACATAAGGAACTTAAGGTTTGGTCTAAATACAGATGCCATGAATATTTTCGGGGAGCGGATCCGTAGTCATAACACCTGGCATGTGACTCTATGTATCTATAACATTCCTCCTTGGATGTGCATAAAGCGGAAGTACATTATGATGGCAGTGCTCATCCCAGGCCCGAAGCAACCCGGCATTACCACTGATATGTACCTAAGTCCATTATTTGAATAATTTTTACATTTATGGAATAAAAAAGGTGTATGCGTGTGGGATGAGCACAAACAAGATGAATTTGACCTACAAGAGTTGTTGTTTGTAACTATCAATGATTGGTCTGCTCTTAGTAACATTTTAGCACAGACAAATAAGGGCATGCGCACACTGTTTAGATGGGACTGAAATTATATATTTAGATAAATGCAAGAAGAATGTGTACCCGGGGCATCGTCGATTTCTTCCGATCATGTATCTCTTAAAGGAAAGACAAACATTTCAAAGGCGAGAAAGATCACCAGAGGAAGAGTACCCACCGTACTGGTGATGATGTATTTGGTATGGTCAAGAATTTAAAAGTAATCTTTGGAAAGTGTCCTGAGAGACAATCTGTTCAGAATGACCCTAGAGGACACGCACCCATGTGGATACAAAATATATATATATTGGGAGCTACCCTATTGGAAATTTCTAGAGGTACGCTATAAAATTGACATAATGCACGTGACAAAGAATTTTTGCGTGAACCTATTAGGCTTCTTGGTCATGTACGAGATGACAAAAGATACACCGGGAGCTCAGCATGACCAGAAACGTATGAATGAACAAAACATCATGCATCAGTATCAAGGTCATTCCACATATGCTCTTACCAAAGAAAAGAAGTATATATTTTTTTAACTGTCTGAGCAGTATGAAGGTCTCGTCTGGCTTCTCGTCAAATATAAAGGGAATAATAAATATGTTAGAGAAAAATTCCAATATCTAAATTATCATGACTTCCACATGATTATGACGCAATTATTTTCGGTTAGATTGAGGGGTATTCTATCGGAAAATGTTCGAGTATCCATTGTGAAGCTATGTGCATTTCTCCATGCAATTTATTAGAAGGTAATCGATCCCGAAATTCTACCAAGGTTACAAAATGATTTGGTCTAATTTCTTGTCAGCTTTGAGTTGGTGTTCCCACCATACTTCTTTAATATTATGACATGCATCCTAGTTCACCTAGTCGAAGAGATTATCATTCTCGGTCCTGTATTTCTACACAATGTTCCCCTCTGAGAGATTCATGGAAGTTTTAAAGAAATATGTTCATAAACCGTGCTAGGCCATAAGGTAGCATATCCAAGGGTTATGGAACAGAGGAGGTCATTGATTTTTGTGTTGACTTTATTCCTGATCTTAGGCCAATTGGTGTTTCTCAATTGCGGCATGAGGGGAGACTGAGTGAAAAAAGGCACGCTAGGAAAGAAAGTAATAATAAGTATGGACGGATATTATTTCACTTAAACACACTACACAGATCTAAAAAAATTCCACCTTGATGACTCTGTATATCAAGGAATACATGCATACTTTACGCACCAAAAAACCGGAGCAGTCTGACTCCTAGATTAAATTCGAGCGAGGCGGAGAGTACGAAGACGACTGTTGCGCTGGAGACTGGTCTTGAGGTGGCGGCGGAGAAGGATGCCTTGGCGTCCAATTTGGAAGCACGATGTGTTCCTTTGGCCATACAATGGCCAAGTTCTGTGTATCTCCAAGTTCATTCATCTCCCGGTCTTCAGCTTCAGGATAGTCAAGCTTCACCCGCTCGAATCCGTTCATAACTTCATCCACCCCGACAATAGTGTAGCCCCGTGGAACCAGTCGACCATTGCGAGTTGGTTCAGGGCCCATTGGTTTCACATAGCCGATCGTTGCCTTGATGGTTATGTTGACGACTTTCACATGCAGCTCACAAGGTGTCATCTCCATTATATCATCCACCGGGTGCATCATCGGCGGTGCATCATCATCATGACCCTGGATCATCGGCGGTGCATCATCATCACAAGGTGTCATATCCATTCTACTTTTGTGATTAGATTGTGCGGCGCCGGTACTATTGAATACACCGTCTACCATGTGCGGGCTAGTATTTTGTTGCTGGGTCAGTTTGTCAATTTGTTCCTGCTGCCACTGTGCTCGCTCCTGATGCCGCATTAATTCTTCTTCAATGTTCTGCCACCGGTCTGCCTGACTCTGTGCTTCATCTGCCAGCAAATCCTTTCTCCTCTGACGGCTTCTATCAGGATATTTCTTCTTCTCTTGGGGAAACCCATGTTTCCACGGAACAGAGCCTGGTGTGGCTCGTGTCCGTCCATAGTGTTCCTTATTCCCAAGGGCGCGTGTGAGCGCGTCGTTCTCTCTATCTGGCTGAAACTTCTCCTCTTTAGCAAGGTTTATTGCGTCTCTAGGATCATCGATGGGTAGAGGATTTCCTTCATGTCTTATATTATAGATGCAATTCCCTTCTATGTCCAACGTGCCCCCATGCCCGAAAAACCAAGACCTTGTCCGTCTGTCCCAGAAGAGTGTCTCCGGAATGATGTCCTGAGTAATCAAGTCGTCCTCAAGTTTATACCACTTAGGCATGCAACCCTTGTAGCCAGCTTACCCCATACGATGGTGATAGATCTTTTTAGCGGTGTTTTTCGCTTTTCTTTTAGACCTTGCCAGAGCTTCTTCCAACTTCTTGTACTCAACAAATTCTTCCCAGCAAGGTTTTATCTTCTCATACGTTCTAGTGAAATCCGGAGTCTTGTCTTTCTTGATAAAGTCAAGGTGCAATCTTTTCTTCCGGTTGCTGAATTGCTGGGCCATATTCCTTAGAGTAAACGCCTTGACCAGTTTCACTAAGGCTTTTAATTTCCCTTTAAGATCAATTCAGGATCCTCCTCATTCTCATCCACCTCATCCTGACACACTGTAACATCCCAAGTATGAAAAACATCCATTAGAATGTTTGCTCTCTGTTATTTTATGTTTTGCATCATGGCATCTTAAGTTTTGCATTTGTTTTCCAATTGTTTTCCTCTGTTTTCCTTTGTTTTCCCTTGTTTTTCTATTTGAATTTCAAACCAAAAATTCAAACCTTTTGTTTCATACTTGTGATGTTACAATTTCCAAATGAATATTCAAATCAAAGCAATTAATTGTTTCCATTAAAGTTGTAATTTCAAACTATTGTTTTGTTTCTATCAATAATTCATTTAATACCAAAACATTTTCAAATTCAATTAATTTTCCAAACAACACCCCTTTTGAAATTTATGAAAATTACAAAACAAATCAATCTTTTGTTTCAAATAAACTTGAATTAAAAAACTTTTAAATTGCTAAGTTCAATTATTCAATTAATATTAAATTCAATCAAATTCAACCAAATTACAAACAGCACCATAATTCAAATTTTTTGAAAACAAAAGTTTGCCAATTGTTGATGTTGCTATAAATAACTTATACACATTTTTCTACTAAATTTTCTAACCCTAAAACTCATTCTTTTCTTTCCTTTTCAAATCTGCAAAAAAAAAAAAAAAACAGAAAGAAAAAAAACAATAAAAAAACAAAATCAAGGGAGAGGGGGCAGGCCAGCCTTTTCGGCCAGCCCACCATCTCGTACGGCCGAGCATCGGCCGTGTCCATGTCGGCAGCAGCGGCCAGGGGACGGACATGAGCTCCTCCTCCCCCTCCTTAAGACCAGAGCCCGAGCCCCCCTAGGTGCCCTAGCTCTCCACCTCTCTTCCCCTAGCGCAGCGCCGCCGTTCTCCTCTCTCTACCCTGCTCCTCTCCCTCTGCTTCTCTGAAACTCGCCACCGAGCCCCACCTCCTCCCTCTCCGGCGATCGCCGCCGATAGGACTCTCCTCCGCACGGGCTAACTGCGGGAATCGAGTCCCCTAGACGCCCTCTTTCTCCTCGACGTTTCCCCGGTGGCCGGGAGCCACAGGTGCGCCGCCGCCGTCCTCATCTCGCCGCCGGCCACCTCCTGCACCGAGCCTGCTCCCTCTGTCCCCACGGTGAGCAGCCGCCATCCTCTTTCCCTTCCCTCTCTGCAAGCACCCGTGGCACACAAGCACGAACACTGCACTCACGCAGCACAAGCAGCACGGCAGCAGCTGCCGCCGGTGAGCCACCACCGTCCTGCTCTGTCGAAGTGCATCGATGAACCTGCAAAGAATTCAGTTAGCTGAATTTCAATATTCAGTTAACCCCCGATCTGAAACTCAACCCCGCGAGCCCTCCTTACCTGTCAAGCAACACAACAGCACCGCAGTGGCAGCAGCCCTGCTCGCGCTAGCCCGCGGCCAGGGTTCGAGTCCCCGCGGGCGGATTAAACCCCCCTTTTGCTGTTTTATTTTTCCAGGCCCAGCACAACCTTCTATTCACAGAACAGTCCTTGTTAGCTTTCTTCTAGGTCCTTGAAAATACTTTCTAAGTCCCTGGATACTAAATAAATGGCAGATTAATACCTAAACTCTAAAATTGCATAAATAATTCATTCCAACTCCAAATTCAACATTTTAAATATGTTTTCCACTCCAAATTAAATTCTCTACCCAAATATAAATTTTGTTTACTGTTTTGAATATTTTAAATTGGTGAAATATTTGAATCCTTGTTTAATTCATTTAATTTTGCAAAATTCATAACTTGGGCATAAAAATTCCAAATTCAACAAACTAAATATGTTTTCCATTCCATTTTTCATGAACTTTGCAAATATCAACTTTGTGTTCTGTTTTAAATAAATTAAATTACTGAAAACAACTGTTTCTTGATTAATGCATTTAAAATCGCCAAATTAATAACTTGCTCATTTTAAATCCATTTTCAACAAATAAAATATGTTTTCCATGCTAAATTGAACCCTCTTTCCAAATATAAACTTTGTTTCATGTTTTGGATAATTAAAATTGGTTAAATAATTTAAACCTTGTTTAAATCATTTAAAATTGCTAAATTCAAAACTTGGTCAAATTAAATTATTGTTGAACTTATAAAATATGTTTTCAAACTAGAAAATTATAAACTTTTCAAATATGAATTTGGTTTAATGTTTTGAACAAATAAAAATTCAAATAAATTCATACTTGAATTAAATTCATTTAAATCTTGTTTAAACTTGTTTAATTCATAAGTAATTTATTCTAAATCCTTTTTCAACAAGTGAAACATGTATTCCACCTAAAATTTTGTGTTCTTTTCAAATATGAACTTTGTTATCTATTTTGAACAATTAAAACTGGTGAAAACAACAAATGCTTGTATAACACCTTTAAGGAACCAAAATTTCATAACTTAATAAATAAAATTCCAAACTTGGTAAACCTTATTTTAAATTGTTCCTATGGTTGTTTTCCTTTTGTTTTCCTAACCCATGCATCATGCTAATTCACTTACAAATGATGATTAGTTGTAGAACAATTATTTCAACCTTAACTCATGGGCTTTCCATATGCAATCCAAATTGCATATGGGTCCATTTAATTATGTTATGTTACCATGTCAACTATCTTATCCTTGATGCATCAATTAAATGGTCATGCATCATTCCATGTTTGTGCATTATGCGATGTTATTGATTGTTTGTCTCTCTGTGTTGTTTGTTTGCTTCTTCTCGAATAGACGACGACGTTGAGACAGACGATACTTACGACACCCCTTCAGAGGATCTAGCTCAGTACCAGGCTGCTGAGTTTGCAGGCAAGTATTCACTCACATGAACCATTGTGTTCCTTTCCACATTGGATACCGATACTTTCCGTTGTCTATTCTGCTAGCCTTATGAATCGTTGCTTCTGTTCCGAACCTATCACATGTTATCCTTTAACCCTGATATAGCCTCACCTCCACACCTATAACCTTTTGCTTGTTGCCCGTGTCTTACTAGCATGCTTAGGGTTGTTTTTGCTCGAGTCTGTTGTCCGTTACTTGCTGTTACCATATTCTATTATGTTCTGGGGCTCGATGTGTAAACAATCAACCTGTTAATGTTTGAGGTAATAATAATTTGATGATAAGGCACCGGCAGGAGGCCCGGCGTGGTTTTGAGGCCTGCTAGTGTCGACCCTAATTAGGAAAAGGGTCTTTTCTACTGATCCATGATGAGTGCACTAACCGCATGTGGGAAGCGTGTATGGGCGCCCCCCTCAATTTGATTCGATTCGCATCTCGTCCAAATCGCCTCATTTAGTTCGGGTTTTCCATTTGCCGCATGCATATGCAGGTGCGAACCCTTGGCGCCAGGGTGGAACTTTTGTAGTCGGCATTTAGGGAGACACGTTCTTAGAGTGCTATGAGGGTCCCCTTTCTTCGTGGGCTTGATTAGCCGTGCGCTCAATTGCACGGGGTTCTTTGGGCTTGATGCGGAGAAGAGTTGAGTTGTGTTGAGTGCCCCGCTTGGTGGAAGGGCCATTCCATCTGGCGGGTTATTCTTACGTGTACGGCCAAATTGGTGCACCCCTGCAGGGTAAATCTTCTCGAGAAGCCGTGTTTTCCGCGGTTATGGATGACTTGGTGAAAGTACTGGCTAACAAGTACTCAGAACAACTTACACCTAACTAATGATAACTTGACTAGTAATAGTCTTATTGACACAATAACTTGAACCATCATTAATCCAACCGTGTGAGTTATCCTTGGATTGCTTCTTTGGATAAGGGGCGAGATCCAGGATGGGTTTGTTTGGTGGTTAGTTATAGTTGGTTACGATACGCTATCTTATCCCCTTTCTGTTAGCCGGAAGTTGTAGCATGTTTCTGTAGTTGGTTAGCGCAGCCCGCTGCCGCATCTTTTGTATAACCCCTTTCTTCCGTTGAACCCAAAGCATCTGTGCTTGATGTTGTTGGGTACACTTTGGTGAACTGTGAGTCTTGCTTGCCAGTACGTTTATGTACTGACCCCTTTGGGGCTGTGGTTTCCGCAGACTACTTTTCTGAGGATCCCCATGGTGGCTACTATGTGGAGTATGACGAGGCTGCTGACGAGTAGATAGCGGACCCGGGCAGGATCCGAGACTTCGTGGATGGGCTCCGTCTTTTCGTTTCCGGCCTCTTAGGCCTATTTGGATCTTGTCTGTACTCAGACACTTTGGATGCTTCCGCTGTGATGTAATGATGACTTGTTGGGACATGTGCCCTCTGGATGATTGTATTTGCTATCTCTGCTCTAGTGAGAGCTATTTGCAACTTATTTCAATCTTTTGTGTCTTAGAGATATGTTGTGATATCGCTTGTTCAAATTCCGTTGACGTACCATGTGTGTATGTTATGAAGTACGTCAACGGAAGTGTCCTGATTTCTATGGGATGGTTTGCGCAGGCGATGGATAGTAGAGAATGGTTGTCACACGTTTACGTGTTGGCCTGCTCATATTGAGATGCGGGTGCCGGTATGTCCCATAAGCCATTTGTTCTACTATTTAGCGGACTGTGAGTATCCCCTAGAAGTCAGGGTGCGACACACACCTCCGGTGTCGGTAGGGTGAAATTAGCCATCATCTTTTTGAAAAGATTTTCTTTGGCTTTCTCGCCGACATATGAAATTCTGGTGGCCTCATGTGGCTTATTCCATTCCCGAACAGCGATCGGTATGTGGTCCCTAACAAGAACTCCGCATTGTTTCACATATTTTTGGGCAACATCTTTGGGAAGCTCTATTACGTCATCTGCAGCGAAATTTTCGTTCATGTACCTTTCATGCTCATTCAATTTCTTTGATGCGCCTCATTTAGTCTTCTTTCCGGTGGATTTGCTAGATCTGGATGGCTAAAATAAGAAAGAGTGTTAAAAGATGATGGCTAATTTCACCCTACCGACACCGGAGGTGTGTCAGGATGAGGTGGATGAGAATGAGGAGGATCCTGAATTTATCTTAAAGGTAAATTAAAAGCCTTAGTGAAACTGGTCAAGGCGTTTACTCTAAGGAATATGGCCCAACAATTCAGCAACTGGAAGAAAAGATTGCACCTTGACTTTATCAAGAAAGACAAGACTCCGGATTTCACTAGAACGTATGAGAAGATAAAACCTTGCTGGGAAGAGTTTATATATAATTTGTATGGTTGGACCGGAGCCATCGGCTTCTCTCTCATGGGAGTCGTTGCCTTCTCCATCATTGTCTCCCTAGACGAAGTTGTAAGCTTCCCCCTCAACGGAGTCGTCTGTTCGGGCGAGCTCCGGCTCTACCTCACCGGAGCCGTCTGTTCGGGCGAGCTCCGGATCTCTCTCACCAGAGTTATTCATCCACTGTGTGACATCGGGGTCTCCCCCGGGCCCACGGATAAAATCCACGAGCATGTCTTCCGCATCTTCGTCTCTGAAGTTTGGGTCCATACTTTCTGCAAAATAAAAATTGCAAGTTAGTGTCAACGTACAAAAATTAAACAAAATACTTGTCACACCCTCATTTTGCAGAAGAAACTTAAAAAAGCATGAAAATAATTATTTGAGAAGATGGTTGTTTTCTCTCTAAATTTTCACCAAGTCTTTTTCACAATAAAGACAATATTTCATGCCTTTTTGAGCATCTGTTTTCAAGGCCTTAAATAATTATATCGGATGTTTTCTTGCATGATTTTTTTTTATGTATGGAGTACAAATTTAGAGCCTTTACATTCCATAATTGAGTTCTCTAAAACATGTTTGCATGCTTGAACTTTCAGCTATAAAAATAAGCAGAAAAGGAAAAGGGTGTGAAAACAACTTTTAACAGAAACATGCCCTCTTCACTGATTGTTTTCCTGCCCTGGCAAGTCGTAGAAAAAGTATTAAAAATGGTAAAATGAAAGTAGATACTTCAATATTTAATCTCCCATATGAATTTATCAATTTGGAATTGATTTGGTATTTATTTGCAACCCCTACTTTTCACTAGTTTTAGCAGAAAAATGACTTACAGTTTTTTGGAAAAACAGAAAAACTGTTTCATCATCCATTCTAATAAGCATGTTTTCAATGCCTAAACCAATTGTCAAAACGGTTCTGTTAGATAAATTGCATCTTGTTATACATGTTGACATATCATGATTAAATTTGGTGATTTATAGATGCTTTTATAATTTACCAAATTTTGGGTTTCACTTGACAATTCTTGCATTTTAGTATAACCAGTACTAAATTTTGTTTATTCATGCTTGGAAAATGATATAAAAGAAATATTATGACTTGCTAAACATTTTGATATGTGACACATAATTTTTGGAGATATGAATTATTCATAATTGGTTTTAATTATGCCCATTTAGTATTTTAATAAAACAGAGAATAATTTTTTTTCAAACATGTCCAAATAAAATATGGATGTGTAGAGTTTGGTAAGATAATTTTTTAGAGACCAAGTTTTCTCGATTAACAGAATAGAAGCTATGAGTTTCCAAACTTTAACTTTTTAATAGTCATTTCTGTAATTAATTAATAAGTGCAAACTTAATTGTTCAATTTTGTGTAAACATAATTCCATTAGATAGATATTTCCAAGATGAGTTCATATAAATTTGAATTGAATCAGTTGGAGCATTTTTCTAATTTATATTGAATTTACAAGTAAAGTTTTTAATTTGCTTTCAAAATTTTCAATTGCTTTTATTTTACAGAAAACAACCCCGAAACGTTTTCTCACCGAGGGTGGTCATACACTCGCGTCACTGGCCACTGACTCATGGGGCAGCTTCCACGGTGGCCGCCATGCGGGTGCCACGCCAGCGTCCTCCTTACGTCACCATGACGTCAACAATGGCCGGCGGCGAGCAATCCATCGTGTGAGGCTGATAGGCCCGCGGGGCTTTGTGCGCCTGACGGAGTGGTTCACCGCGAACTTCTTAGGGGCAGCGCCGCTAGGAGTAGGTCGCTGGAGCGAGCAACCGCGGCCGCAGTGGTGTGCGGTCGTGGCTGTGCGCGGTGGTGCGTGGCGGTGGTGGTGGTGCGTGGCAGTGGCGGTGGTGGTGGTGCGCGGCCGTGGCTGTGGCCATGGCCGCGTCGGTGGTGCGCGCTCGAGTTCGAGAGGAACAAATGGGGCATTTTTCGAAGCGGGGAATGATACGTCATAAACGTATCCTTATTCTATGATGTTCCGTGTTATTTTCTTATTGTTTCCCACATGTTTGTTATGCACTTTATGTCATTTTTATCGATTTTACGGACTAACCTATTGACAAGATGCCATAGAGCCAGTTCCCTGTTTTCTGCTGTTTTTGGTTTCAGAATAGTTCTTCTGGAAATATTCTCGGAATTGGAAAATTCGAAGCCCGGAAGTTTTAGAATTCCCGAAGGTTCTACGGAGTCCCGAAGAGACCCGGAGGGGGTCCTCAGAGGGCCCACACCATAGGGCGGGCATGCCCCTCCCTTGATCGCGCCGGGGGGTGGTGTGGGTCCCCCAAGCCTCCACCGCCTCTGCCCTTTCGCCTATTTAATCCCCTCGAGACATAAACCCTAAAAAGATACCAGTTTTACCCGATAAACACCCGAGGCCGCCGTCACCATCAACCTGAGATTGGGAGGGTTCTAGAGCTCTCCCTGGCACCCTGCCAGAGGGGGAAATCATCACCGGAGGGGTCTACACCACCATGCCCTCCTCCGAAGTGATGCGTACGTAGTTCATCCCTGGACTACGGGTCCATAGCAGTACCTAGATGGTTGTTCTCACCACTTTGTACCTCATGTTTAGATCTTGTGAGTTTCCTAACATGATCTAGGTCATCTTTATGTAATGCTACATGTTGTGTTTGCTGAGATCTGATGAATGTTGAATGATATGTCTTCTGATTATCAATCTATCATGTTATCTTCATGCATATGTAATTTATGATCTTGCATGCTCTCCGTTATTAGTAGATGCTCTGTCTAAGTAGATGCTAGTAACTCCAAAAGGGGGTATTTATGCTCGATAGTGGGTTCATGCCACCTTTTCATGTGTGCTCGAGTGACAGAAACGTGACGGATGGAGGATGTGTTGTTGCCATTAGGGAGAAAACAACAATGATTTGTCTAAGGATGATGTTATTGTTTACAATACACACTTTGATTACTGTGATTATATGTTGCTTGCAACTTAATACCCAATGTTTTTTCGGATGATATTCGGAGGGGGGATTTTTAGTCATAGATGCAGTTGGATAACGGTTTATGTATTTTTTTTGTAATGCCCGCATGAATAACATAGTAATCTTTATATCTTGCATATGCACTACGGTGCAACCTTCATTTCTTTCAATTCCCAGCTGTAATTTGTTCACCATACATGTTATTTATCTTTCACGGAGAGACACCACTAGTGAACTGTGGACCCCGGTCCTTTTTCCTCATACTGATAAAACACATACTGCTTTCATACTGCTCTCATACTGTTCCTACTGTTTTCCTACTATTTTCCACACCATACGTTTAACCTCTTTGTGTTCAGCAAAATCGGTGAGATTGACAACTTCACTACTTCATTGGGACAGATTGATTTGATTGTGTTGTGTAGGTTCCATGTTGCTGCTGAACCGGTAGTGCGCCCTGCCACCTCAGCTGCATCAACCTTCAGAGATTGCTTGTCCTCCTACCGGTCGATTCAACCTTGGTTTCTGTTCTGAGGGAGAACTTGTTGCTACACTCTTCACAACCTTTCTCTTGGGGTTTACCAACGAGGGCGTCAAATACACGCCATCAACAAGTTTTCTGGCGCCGTTGCCGGGGAGGAAGAGAATTTCTACAAGGGGGTTCTCACACTTCTAGTCTCTTTACTTTGTTTTTGTTTTGCTTAGTTTATTTTATTTTGTCTTGTTTGCTTCTCTTTATCAAAAACACACAAAAAATAGTTCTTATACTAGCTGTAGTTTTATTCCTATTTTCAGTCTTGCTAAAATGACTACTCCTGAGAACACCAAGTTATGTGACTTTACTAGCACCAACAAAAATGATTTCATTAGCAAACCTATTGCTCCATCTGCTCCTACTGCTGATTTTTATGAGATAAAACCTTCCGTGTTAAACCTTGGTATGAGAGAGCAATTTTCTGGTGTTACTACTCATGATGTTGTTTACCATGTGAGATGCAAAAATATAAAGATGTTGATGGGGATATCATTAAACTGGAATTGTTTCATTTCTCTTTGAGAGGAAGAGCTAAAGAATGGTTGTTGTCTTTTCCTAGAAATAGTATTGATTCTTGGACTAAGTGTAAAGATTCTTTCATTGGAAAATATTATCCTCCTGCTAAGATTATAACTTTAAGAAGTAGCATTATGAATTTGAAGCAACTTGATAATGAGCATGTTGCTAAATCTTGGGAAAGAATGAAATATTTAGTAAAGAATTGTCCCACTCATGGACTGACTACTTGGATGATCATCCAAACCTTTTATGGAGGTCTGAATTTTTCTTCAAGAAACCTTATGGATTCACCTGCTGGAGGAACTTTTTTGTCCATAACCTTGGGGTCAGCACCAAATCTTCTTGATAACATGATGGTAAATTATTCCGAGTGGCACACTGAGAGAGCTACAACTGGTAAGAAGGTAAATTCTGTTGAAGAAACCTCCTCTTTGAATGAAAGACTTGATGCTATTATGTCTATGCTTGTGAATGACCATGCTCCTATTGATCCAAATAATTTTCCTTTAGCCTCTTTCGTTGCTCAAGAAGATCATGTTGATGTGAATTTCATTAAAAATAATAATTTGAACACCAATGCTTATAGGAATAATTTTGGTAGGAACAATTATAGGCCTTATCCTCTCAATAATAGAAATTCTTATGGTAATTCCTACAACAACAACAAAAGTGTACCCTCTTATCATGAGAACATGCTTAAGAATTTTATTAGTACACAAACTTCTTTTAATAAATCTGTTGAGGAAAAATTTGGCAAAATTGATATTCTTGCTTCTAAAGTTAATAGTCTTGCTCTTGATGTTGATTTTCTAAAACTAAAGGTTATGCGTCATGATGTTAAAGAAAATAAAACTTTGAATGCTATCCAAATTCTAATTGATGATAATGTTAGAATGTTAGCTGAATTGCATGCTAGATGGGAATGAGAAGATGAAATAACTAGAAAGAATACTATAGCTAATGTTTGCACCCTTACAAACACTAGTAAAACTGAAGCTTGTCATGCTACAAAACCTTCTACTATCAATGGTAAAGTAATTGGTGTTGAAAACACTCCCACTTCTGCTAGTAAAATTGCAAAACTGCCTGAAACTGCTAATCATGTTCCTGATAAAAGTGCTGAAATTTTTAGAAACATGAGAGACAATGGTCCCATTATCTTTGATAAAAATGATCTTGACTCTGATGATTGCAACATAACTGAAGTTATTAAGTTCTTACAAAATCTTGCTAGTTGTCCTAATTCTAGTTCTATGAATATGGCTTTCACAAAATACATTACAAATGCTCTCATGCAAATTAGAGAGGATGAATTAAGATGTGAAGCCTCTATCCTTAGGAAGATAGATGATGGTTGGGAACCTATTATGAAAATGAAAGTAAATGATTTTGATTGAAATCCTATATGTGATCTTCGTGCTAGTATCTCTGTTATGCCCAAGAAACTCTATGATATTCTTGATTTACCACCATTGGAAACTTGTTATTTGGATATTCGTCTTATTGATAATGTTAGAAAAAAACCTTTGGGGAGATTGATGATGTTCTTATCATGGTTAATAATACTCTTGTCCCCGTTGATTTTGTTGTCTTGAATATTGAATGCAATTCTTCTTGTCCAATTGTTTTCGGAAAACCTCACTAGTGGAGAAAGGGGTATTAGAACCGGTTGGTAAGGGAGTTTGGACCCGGATACACATCCGGTGCTACGTATACGTGACTAAAGTGTAACACCTGGGGTGTTCCCCCTAAGTTAGAAAGTTGGTTGTTTTCTTTTTTGCTTTGCATCACATGCATCATATGCATTGCACCTTGTTTTCAAAACAACTCAAAAATTCAAACCAATTTAAACTTTCTAACATGTCCAAAATTACCAATTAAAAGTTGCCAACTAAAACACTCAAAATGTTTCCAATAGTTTGAATTTGAATCAATTAAAAATATTTGATAATAGAACCCCTTTTATTAACACCCTAATGACAAATTTAAATTCAAATCAAATTCATCCATGCTTGGCATGTTTCAAATGTGGGTTTAAAAATTAAATTCTTGCAAACAATTAAATTCAATAAGTTTTCCTAATTGTTTGAGTTTATTGAATAAAATTGTTTAAAAATCAAATCCTTGTAAATCCTACTTGAAATCCAAATAGCAATTTTAAACCTTTTGGCCATTTCAATTTTTTGGAAATAATGTTAACATAACTTTGATCTTGCTGTTAGGTATTTCATTAGAAAAATTATTCATAAAATGCAAAACCGCAAAATCCTCTCTCTTTTCTCTCTCTCTTTCTTTCTACAAAAAAAATGAGTAAGCAAAAAAAAAAAAGAGCAGCCAAGGGAGAGGCAGGCCAGCCCACCAGCCCTTTCCCCTCTTCCCCCAGCCCACCAAACCAGCTGAGCCCATCCCCCCTTCTTCCTCATGTACGACACCTCATCGAAGAGGTACACGTCGACAACTGCAGGGGATTGACGGCCGCAGCTGCTCCTCCCCCTCCTTAAACCTCCACGCCACCCCCCTCCTGCCTGCCCTAGTTTCCCCTCTCTCCTCTCCCCTCCACGGCGCCGCCATTTCCTCTCTCTTCCTCCCACCTCTCTGTTCCCTTTCCTCTGTACTGTACCGAGAGAGGGAGGCAGTGGTAGGTCGCTGTCGCACCCGCCGCCATGGTCCACCTCGAGCTAGGACGAGGGCTCCAGGAGCACCGCGGAGAGGACTACCTCGTCCACGCAGGAGGAATAAGCACGGGATCGGCTACAGCGACGACTACGTCCACGACTCCCCGTCGGTGGCCAAGCTTCCTCGCCGGAATTCGTCGCCTCCATCCTTCCTCGAGCCCGATCGTCTACCCTGAGCTCCTCCCGGTGAGCTCCCGCTCCGATTTTCTCCGTTTCCCTATCGCTGTGGGTGCTATGGACGTCGCGAGCATCCAATACTCCTCCGCCCACCATGGACGTCATGTCCGATAGCTGAATCTTGGTTCGCTGCGCACACGAGCAGATCCACACCCGCACCCCACGTCCTCCTCGCACGGATTCCTTGCACGCAACGCACACACGCACACCACCGCGGGATCACGCACGCACAGGCGATGCTCACCTCGCCGCAACTGTCCCTGTCGCCGTCGACTGAATTTGGATTCAGTTTCGTCACGTTGGCACAAGGCCATACCTTTTATCTGAAAACCACCGCGTCTGTACTCTGAACATCAACGCAGCAGCAGCGCAGTGGTAGCGTTCCCCGCGCGCGCACCCGCAGGCCCAGGTTCGATTCCCCCCTCCGCCGAATAAACGGCCACAATTTTTCGGTTTTGCGCGCAGGGGCAGGCCCCACCTGTCAATGACCCCCTCTGCCACCTCACCTTCCACGCACACGCCACGGTGGCACTGGCCCGCACGGCAGAGGCACAGAGCCAGTGTACGCTGTGTGAAAAACACCCCAGGGCCCTTTCTGCGAGTTTTCTTTTGCATCCAAGTCCCTGGACAAAATCTAAATGTTTTTAAATTGCAGAATAGACCACAAATTTCCAATTTGAATAACTTGTGCATTTCAAATCCAAATAATATAAATAAAATATGTTTTCTGAACCAAATTTAATTCTCTACCTGTTTAAATCATTTTTTTCTGTTTTAAACATTTCAAATGTTTTCAAAATTCAAATTCAAACAACTCATTTCAAATTTGGTTAAATTCATAACTAATTCAAATTTAATTCAAATGGCACATATAAAATATGTTTTCCATGCTAAATTAAACCACATTTCAAAATATAAACTTTGTTTCCTGTTTTGAATAATTAAAATTGGTTAAATAATTTAAACCTTGTTTAAATCATTTGAAATTGCGAAATTCATAACTTGGTCAAATTAAATTCTTTTTGGACATATAAAATATGTTTTCAAACCAAAAAATTATAACCTTTCCAAATATGAATTTTATTTAATGTTTTGAACAAATAAAAATTCAAATAAATTCATACTTGAATTAAATCCATTTAAATCTTGTTTAAACTTGTTTAGTTCATAATTAATTCATTTTAATTCCTTTTTCAACAAATGAAATATGTATTCCATCTAAATTTTGGTGTTCTTTCCAAATATGAATTTTGTTATTTATTTTTTGAACAATTAAAATGGGTGAAAACAACAAATGCTTGTGTAAATCATTTAAGAAGCCAAATTTCATAACTTAATAAATAAAATTCTAAACTTGGTAAACAACATTTCAAATTGAAGCTATTGTTGTTTTCTTATTGTTTTCATCATCCATGCATCATTCTAATCAACTTTCACATGATGGTTATTTGTAGATCATTTAATTCAACATTAATTCATGGGCTTTTCCATATGCAATCCAAATTGCATATGGGCCCATTTAAATATGTTTACCATGTCAACTAGTTTATCTTTGATGCATCCTTAAACTTGTCATGCATCCATACCTTGATCATGCTGGATCTTTTGCCGTAGTAGTAATTGTTGCATCCGGTGTTTGTTCTAGTTCGTTGCTTCTTCGCGGATAGGACGTTGAGATGATGTGAGCAAATACAAGTTCTGTGGATGTACCTCTACTTGCTGGATTCCAGGCAAGTATACTCACTTGCTGCCAAATGGCTGCCTTTCATCACTTGTTACCGATTCTTTCCGTTGTTCTTATGCTAGCCCTATGATTCGATGCTTGTGTCTCGATCCTATCATATGTTCACCTTGCAGCCATGATATAGCCTTCCTTCCACTTCCTATTAACTGTTGTTTGTTTACCCTGTTGGCCCTTGTGTCGTAGTTGCATGCTTAGTGTTGTTTGCGCTCAAGTCTTGTTGTCCGTCTTATCACCTGTTTAGTTTGATAGTTGGGTTTCAATTCAATCAACAACATGTTAATGTTTTGGGTAATAATAATTTGATGATAAGGCACCGGCAGGAGGCCCGGCGTGGTTTTGAGGCCTGCTAGTGTCGACCCTAATTAGGAAAAGGGTCTTGTCCATTGATCCATGATGAGCGCACTAACCGCATGTGGGAAGCGAGTATGGGCGCCCCCCGCAATTCTGATTCGATTCGCATCTCGTACAAATCGCCTCATTTAGTTCGGGTTTTCCATTTGCCGCATGCATATGCAGGTGCGACCAGGGTGGAACTTTTGTAGTCGGCATTTAGGGAGACACGTTCTTAGAGTGCTACGAGGGTCCCCTTTTCTTCGCGGGGCTTGATTAGCCGTGCGCTCAACTGCACGGGGTTCTTTGGGCTTGATGCGAAGAAGAGTTGGGTTGTGTTGAGTGCCTCGCTTGGTGGGTTTGCTCCCCGCCTGGCGGGTCATTCTTACGTGTACGGCCAAATTGGTGCATCCCTGCAGGGTTAAATCTTCTCGAGAAGCCGTGTTGTCCGCGGTTATGGATGACTTGGTGAAAGTGCTGGCTAACAAGTACTCAGACAACTTACACTTAACGATGATAACTTGACTAGTAATATAGATTACCTCCACCATCCAAATGAATGTCACCTTAATCAACCGTGTGAGTTTCCTTGGGTTGCTTCCTTAGTAGGGGGTAACATTGGATGGGTATTGCTTGGTGAGTAGTTGTAGTTGGTTCTGATACGCTATCTTATCCCTTTCTTTTAGCCGGATGTTTTAGCGTGTTTCTGTAGTTAGTTAGTGCAGCCCGCTGCCGCTTCTTTGCAATAATCCCTTCCTTTCCGTTGTACCCAAAGTATTGGTATCTTGTGATGATTGGTTACGCTGGTATCTTGTGAGTATGGTTTATCCACTTGCCAGTACTTAACCGTACTGACCCACGAATCCATTTCGTGGCTGCATATTCCACATTGCAGTCAACAGGTTTGAAGTCTGACGACGTTAGCTTGGGAATCCCTCCGGTTTGGCCTGGGCAGGGATTTGGACGCCATCGGTTATCTTCAGGACTCTTAGTCCAATTTGTATCGTGTCCGTAGTCGGACACTATGTTGTTTCTTCCGTTGTTATTTGGATCTTTGTATTGTATCAGTTGTATTCTTGACTCGTTTGAGTCGTCTTGTATATATCTTTTCTGTTGTTGTTGCGGAATATTCGTGAACTGTTGTAATGTTATCACAAGTGGCAACCTGGAATCGGTTATTATGTGGATTTTGGCGGAAATGCTGAAATCTGCATAGTGCCCGATCTCGGGGCGTCACATAAAGGCCCCCCCCCCTTTAGAACCGGTGTCTTACAAACCGATGCTAAAGGCCTCCACATGGGCGCCGAAGAGTGCGCGCAGGCGGAGGACCTTTAGAACCGGTTGGTAACACCAACCGGTCCTAATGCTTTTTTTTCTTTTTTTTTCCTTTTCTTTTCAGGGTTTCCGATTCCGTATTTCGGTGTTTCCGTGTTCCGTATTTTCAGGGTTTCCGTTTACGTGTTTCTGGTTCCGGATTTCCGTTTACGTCTTTCCGATTCCGTATTTCCGATTCCGTGTTTCCGATTCCATGTGTCCGTGTTCCTTTTTTACGAACACGGAATCAGAAACACGTAATCGGAAACACGTATCCGGAAACACCGATTCCGTGTTTGCGGTTAAGTGTTTCTGATTCCGTGTTTGCGGTTAAATGTTGATGCACCAAATAAAAGTACATATATACATGTAACACGAAGTACTCGACCGATTATCAATACATAATTTGAAGTTCGTTTCCAATAGCTGTATACTTGCATAGAGAAGGGAGCTGGCTATTGGTTCATAGGTTGGAAAAATTCTCCGCCTTCATCTATGACTTGCGTGAGGAGAAATCCTTCCAATTCCTCTGCAACTGCCTTGCAACGTTGGATTGGTTTCAGCATCGCCTGCTATCGTTGCAGCTTTAAAAGAAGTAGATGAAAACAATTAAGTTATGAACAAAACTAAACATAATTGATGGCAACATAAATAAAGTTGTGAAGATCCGGTTACGTACCTCTAGATTTCTGGAAGTACGGGATTTCTCATTGATAATCCTGTGAATGTACTCGCAAACGTAGTATCCACAATAATCAGTGCCCGGTGGTTGTTGCGGGACGCTCTATATACGAGAACATAATTCGATCAAATTCATAATAATCAAGAGAATGGTAATGGTATTGAAACCAGGGTGCGTAGTACTACTTACTTTGTTAATCTGAAAGTGGAGCTTGTCTGCCCATGTACCGGGTTCTTCCTTGATGAACATTTGCCAAACCCTGACCGACAAAGAAAAATGAATACAAGAGTTAATTATTACTTACTTGATATTAGAAAATGAATGAAAAAGAGGCCGATGAACGAGCGAGGCCGATATATATATATATATATACCTTTGAAGCATCTGACGCACGCTCTTCCATGTGTCAGCGTCCCAGGTTAACGGGTCCCAGACTTCAACTTGTCCTTGATCGATTCTAATGATGAACAATATGAAGTGGGACCTACGCACGTGTACACACGCAGTCATGCATACTCATCAATTACACTTAACATCAGGTAAGCAAAATGGAATGTGTACAAGACAGTAACACTCACTTGAATCCGTAGGGCCAAAGTATTTCTTTTTTTGTACTTTGTCGTTTCAAAAACCTTAGCAAATCATCCGGTGTATCCTTGTTGAACTTTTCTATTGTCTCTTGATGAAACGAATACGGGTCAATGAACCCAAAGTCCCAGATTCCTGCCAGCCTGCATTCACGAATCTTCATTATGCATAGTAGCGTACAAAAAGAATGTTGTGAGTGACAATTATACGGGCAATGAACGCGAGCTTAACTAAATAATTAAATTACACAAATAAATCACTTACAAACAGTAGCAGCTGAGGATAGCTTTGTCGAGGGCATGTTGATTGTACATCTGGAAAAAATCATCGAACCCAACCTCCACACCGTACTCTCCTAAGTAGTGTTGATCCTGAACTGCCGCCATTATACAGTCTCTCTTTTGCCTTGCGGCCTCCAAGTACCAAACATGTAAATTCCATAGTTGGGTTGTTAGAGCACTAGGATTTTTGACCAGAGGGTGCTCGGGATTATATTTATATACCACATCAGCAATAGCGTAACCTACGTCGCCCATGCGTGGACCGGACACTGAAGCCTGGTCAGATAACACCTTGAGCGGGGCAATTGACTGTGCTTCTTGTTGTCCGAGCTGGGGAACTTGTTTCCCGCATTTCGTCTGCTCCGCCTGCTTCATCTGCTCCGCCTGCTTCATCTGTGCGGTGTGCATCTTTTCAATGTACCGTTCATAGTCTGAAAGGGGCGGCGGTGCAGGATAATATAAGTTGTTGATGGTGCGCTCAATTTTCCACTTTGGTATGTTCTTCAGAGTTTCCTTCCAGATGTCTGGAGGGGGCTTCAGGGGAAACCGTGTGAACCATGCTTTGTTTTTGGCTTTCACGGCCTCGTCTAGTTCCTCCGGAGTCATCAGGCCTGGTAACTTCGGGGGAGTCTTGACTTTCTTGGGTTTACTTTCTATCTTCTTGGGAGGAGTCCCGTTTCTTCTGAACTGCAGCTTCCTCTTTGCCGTACCCGTAGTGGGCGCATCCGTCGGCTTACGGGAGTGCACGGGCGATGGACTCTCGGCCTCGGGCTCCCAATCTTCGTTGTGGGGTGGACTTGGAGGTGCGTTGGGGGGTGGACTTGGAGGTCGTGCATTCTCTGTACGAAAGTGAAAAATCTATTAAAAATAGGCTTACATGTGGTGCAACATTCAGTAATTGTTGGAGGTGGTGCATTTGTACCTGGAGGAGTCGGTGGCCTTGGCGCCGCGTTAGGAAACACGATGTGTTTCTTCTTCCACAAGAGTATACCAAGCTCCATTTCTCCCAGTGCCTTCTCGCCTTCACCTCCAGGAATATGAAGCTCAATTGACTGGCATCCCGGCGTAATTGTTGACAACCCGACACGAGCATGAGATGCTGGAATATGACCACCATGGTAGGTTGCTCCAGGTTGATTCGGTAAAGCATAGCCCGACGCCACCATGAAGGATATGTTCCCCATTGGCATATGTATCTCACAGTTTGTCTTCTCCGTGATATCGTCCACGGGGTAGTGAGGCGCCGACGGTTCGACTGCAGGACCGTCTTCTAGCTGCAGCTGCGTGGAACCCACGCTGCTTCTATGCTGAGATGGGACGGCATCTGCTACAGGATCGTCTTCTAATTGCTGCTGATCAGCGTCAGGTGCAGGATGTTCTTCCTCCTCTTCAGTGTCAGGTACTGGGTGTCCCCCTTTCTTCAAGAGAATCGCCACCTTTTCTTCTAATGTCGATATCCGTTCCAGCGCCTTCCTCTTGCTTCTACCACGGCTTCTGTAAGTGCCAAGGTCCGCCGGAAAGCCTTGGCTCCACGGGGTAGTGGCTCCAAAGCCTCGTGTTCGTCCCCACTTTTCGGGGTTCCCGAGTGACTTCGTCAGCTCGTCGTTCTCTCTATCGGGAACAAAAGTTCCTTTTCGAACAACTTCTATTGCCTTCTCTAGATCTGATACGACTTGTTTTATTTTTTCCGACCATGGTCCCTCCGCAACAATCATCCCAGTCTCACGTCCAACGTTGCCCCATGCGCGAACAACCAGAACTTGGACCTATCGGGCCAGTCATGTGTCTGTGGAATGATATTTTTTTTCAGAAGCGCATCTTCATAGCGTCGCCACCTAGGCAGGGCATTCATGTAGCCACCTGACCCCAAAATTTGGTGATATTTCTTCTGCTTCGCATTCTCCGTATTTGTGGCTGATCGGGATGTAAAGACACCCGATTTCTTGTACGCCTTAAAATCAGGCGAAGCGTCTCTTATGTTCACTAGGTGCCCAGTGAAAACTGGATCTTCGTCCTTATATTTCTTCCACAAGTCTTTCTTCCACCTCTGGAATTGTGTGGCCATCTTCTTCAAATCCCACTCCTCGACTTTCTTCTTCTTATCTTCCGCTATGCTGAAATTTAGCAGACCGTGTCGCAAAGCACTCTTTTCCATCTGTCATCGACATAAGTAGCTCCAACGTTGGCGCCGGTCTTCGGCTTATTCCATTGTATTAAGTTGATCGGGACCAGGTCTCTTACAACAACTCCGCACTGATTTACAAATTTGCGATAAGTTTCTGGGGGTTCCAGTGGTTTGCCATCAGGAGCAACTTTATCGATCGAGTACCTTGCAGTATCTTTCAACCTTGCGGCCGGGCCTCGTTTCGACTTTGTCTCAATACTTGCGCTAGCTGTTCCGGAGGGCGCCTAAACGGGAAAATAATGATTCGTTAGTAAGTGCAATACAAATTAATTGTTGCGTCAACAGTGACTTGAGATATACATTGGTAGAGTTTGTTCCGGAGGGCACTTCTGCATCGTCGACGTTGTCGTCGTCGTCATCTACTACATCTTCTATATTCTCAGCTCTGTCACCGGAGTCGTTCAAAAATTGATTGCTAAACGCCTGTCCACCGTCATGATCATGATATATGGCCGTTGCATCTTCAAAAATCATCTGGCACATGTATCTTTCCTTCTCCGCCTCACCCATTCCCGCGACCTGATCGGCGTGCGGATCATGTGGTTCTTGAGGATCCATAGCTCAACACCTGCTAGTAACAAGAATTTAACTTAGCAAAATTATTTACGAAATCGGAATCGTCGGAAAGTTTTGCAATACATTTCATCTTAAGCTAAATACAAAATGATCTTATTGTATTTTTCAAAATAGGTGCATTAAAACCTCTCGAGAGGCAGGAATTTGGTTATTTATATAGAGAATGTGGTATAATAATTTATAAAATGCAATACTCTAAAATGCAGAAGTCTAATTTATAAAATGAAGAACTCTAATTTACAACTATGATATCAAAATAAAATTTTCATTTTTTAAACTCGGTTTCGAATAGAAGACGTATAAAGGCACAATTTTTGTGTTATTTACAACTTAAACATAATTACGCCTATTGATCGGTACTACCTTTAATTCATAATTGAATTACAAGTATTTAATATTTAAAAATATATTTTAAATTTAAACTTTTAATTACAGGTCTAGAAATTTTTATATTAGATGTAGAAAAAATAAACTATTAATTTTTACGGAATCGTCGGAAAGTTGTTTTCTCTAAGTCTAAATATTAATTTTCTCTATAAGTACCTATAATCTAAATTTTAATGTCCAAATATTTTTCTCTAAGTCTAGCTAATTATAATTACTACAAATTCTAATTCTAATTATAAATCTATTTTACAACAGAAAAAACAAAAAAAACACTCACAGTTGCCTCTGTAACGTCACGCATACGTGTACGCACACACATGTACACGTCGGGGCGGAGGCTGGGTGGCGGTGGGGAGGCAGAGGGAGGCGGCGCCGATTGGGGCGGAGGCGGGGCGGCGGTGGGGAGGCAGAGGGAGGCGGCGTCGGGGCGGCGAGGCGGACGGCGACGGCGGCGAGGAGACGACGGCGATGAGGAGGCGAGCACGGCGACGGTGGCGAGGAGGCGAGCACGGCGGCGGCGGCGTGGAGGCGACGGCGATGTGGCGGCATGTTCGCGAATCGGAGCAGGGCTTCGTCCGCGGGGAAGGAGAGAAGACGCGCGAAGGAGAGAATTTTTCGGCTAAGGACTGAAATCGCCGTTGTACAGGCCTTTAGCACCGGTTGGTGTTGACAACCGGTCCTAAAGACCCTTTAGGTCCAAAAATTGGGCCACATTTAGACTGCGCCCGCGAACCCACCTTTAGGACCGGTTGTTGTTAACAACCGGTCCTAAAGGGTTTTTTCCTTTTTCTTTTTTCCTTTCTTCTGTTTCCTGTTTTCTTTTTTCTGTTTCCTTTTTCTTTTTCCTGTTTCTTCTTTTATTTTTCTTTTTTGTTTCTCTTTTCTGTTTTCTTTTACATTTATTTATAAAATCAAAGTAGACTCAAAAAATTGTACAATCAAATTTTTATAAAAACATATTTATATTTTCTCATATTTTGTGTAAAAATTGTCTAAATGTCATTTAAAACAATAAAAAAATAAAAAATAAGATATTTATCAAACTAATTTGAAAATATAAAGATATTTTTTGTTTCTTTTTTCTTTTTCCTGTTTCTTGTTTTATTTTTCTTATTTGTTTCCCTTTTCTGTTTTCTTTTACATTTATTTATAAAATCAAAGTAGACTCAAAAAATTTAAAATCAAATATTTATAAAAACATAATTATATTTTCTCATATTTTGTGTAAAAATTGTCTAAATGTCATTTAATTGTCCAAAATAGACTCAAAATTTTTGTATAAACAAAAGCTTTTGTAAAATCAAATATTATAACAACATATTTATATTTTTTGATATTTTGTTTACAAATTGTCTAAATGTCATTTTAACACTTAAAAAATAAAAATGATATTTATCAAAATGGTCAAATTTAGTGGAAACTGGTCAAATTTTTGATATTTATCTAAATGGTCAACACAATTACATAATTAGTGGAAAGGTTTAATACATTATTACACATCACCAACAACACCCCCTATCTATTTTTCTTCTTGCCTTTCTTCTGATTGCGCCGTAACCATGGAGTATCTTCATCATTTAACGGGATGCTTGGATCATCTTTGACTTTGAAGGGAGGAATTTCATCAAATTTATTGTAATCTTCTGACATGTCTATCTTGTCCTCGACTCCCACGATGTTTCTTTTCCCTAAAATAACTATGTGGGCCTTGGCTCATCGTCTGATGTATTCGCTTCCTTATCTTTTCTTTTTCTCGGTCTGCTAGACATGTCCTCCACATAGAAAACCTGAGCCACATCATTGGCTAGGAAGAATTGATCATTGCCGTACCCAAGATTCTTCTGATCCACTGTTGTCATTCCGTACTTCGGGTCTACCTTCACGCCTGACAGGTTGAACCATTTGCACCAGAACAAAGGGACCTTAAAGGAAGGTCCGTAGTCAAGTTCCCATGTCTGCTCTATGTAACTATAGTATGTGACCCTTTCCCTGTTGTCCTCTTTTGCATCAAATCGGACGCCACTGTTTTGGTTGGTGCTCTTTTTATCTTGGTCTGCCGTGTAAAATGTGTTACCATTTATCTCGTACCCTTTAAAGGTCAATACAGTCGAAGATGGTTGCTTGGCCAACAAGTATAGCTCATCTTCAACAATGTTGTCATTAATGAGACGTCTTTGCAACCAACCGCCGAAAGTCTTCTCTTGTTCTTTAGCAATGAAATCTTCAGGTTGCTCCGGGTATTCCGAGCGTAAAATATCCTTGTGTTCCTGGATATATGGAGCCGCCAAGATGGAATTAACTAGAACTCTGTAGTGTGCTTGAGTGAAAGATTGCTCGTCCATACATGTTGTTGATTTCTTTCCTAGCGTGCCTTTTCCACGCAATCTCCCCTCATGGCGCGACTGAGGAACACCGATCGGGTTCAGGTCAGGAATAAAGTCAACACAAAACTCAATGACCTCCTCTGTTCCATAGCCCTTGACCATGCTTCCTTCTGGCCTAGCACGGTTTTTAACATAATTCTTGAACCTCTCAAAGGGGAACATATTGTGTAAGAATACAAGACCGAGAACGCATATCTCTTGTACTAGGTGAACTATGAGGTGCGTCATAATATTGAAGAAGGTTGGTGGGAACACCAACTCGAAGCTGACAAGACATTGGACCACGTCCTTCTTTAAACTTGGTAGAGTTGCTGGATCGATTGCCTTCTGAGAAATTGCGTTGAGGAATGCACATAGCTTCACAATGGGTACTCGCACGTTTTCTGGCAGAAGCCCCCTCAATGCAATCGGAAGTAACTGGGTGATGATCACGTGGCAGTCATGAGACTTTAGGTTTTGGAACTTTTTCTCTTTCAAGTTTAGTATTCCTTTTATGTTCGACGAGTAGCCAGACGGGACCTTGATACTGCTCAGGACTTGGAAAAAGATCTCCTTCTCTTCCTTGGTAAGAGCGTAGCTGGCAGGACCTTTGAAATTCTCTGGATTCATCAGGTCGTCTCGTTCGTGCATACGTTGGTGGTGCAGCCGTGCTTTTGGTGTATCTCTCGACTTCTTCCCATGCACACCCAATAAGTTTAGCAGGTTCACGCAAATATTTTTCGTCACGTGCATCACGTCGATCACAGAGCAAACCTCTAGGAATTTCCAATAGGGTAGTTCCCAGAATATAGATTTCTTCTTCCACATGGCTATGTGGTTGCCGGCATCATTCGGAACAGATTGTGCGCCAGGACCCTTAGCAAAGATTACTTTTATATCTTTGACCATGTCATATACATAAGTACCTTTAGGGAGGGTTGGCTTCCTCCGTGTATCTGCCTCGCCTTTGAAATGCTTTCCTTTCTTTCTTACGGGATGCCTGTCTAGAAGAAATCGACGATGCCCCGGGTACACATTCTTTCCTATATGTATACTTTCAGTCTCGCCTAAACAGTGTGTGCATGCGCTGTATCCCTTGTTTGACTGTCCTGAGATGTTACTAGGAGCGGGCCAATGATTGATGGTTACAAACAGCAACCCTCGTAGGTCAAATTCCTCCTGTTTGTACTCGTCCCACACACGTACACCTTCGTCAGCCTACAACTCTAAAAGTTCATCAACCAGTGGCCTCAGGTACACATCAATGTTGTTTCCGGGTTGGGACGGGCCTGGGATAAGCACTGGCATCATAATGAACTTACGCTTCATGCATAACCAAGGAGGAAGGTTATAGATACATAGACTCACGGGCCAGGTGCTATGACTGCTACTCGGCTCCCCAAACGGATTCAGGCCATCTGTACTTAGACCAAACCTTAAGTTTCTTGCGTCACGTGGAAAGTCCTCGTACTTATCGTCGATGTTTCTCCACTGCGACCCATCAGCGGGGTGTCTCAGCATATCGTCTTCCTTACGGTCTTCTTTGTGCCATCGCGCAACTTGGCATGCTCTTGTTTGTTTCAACCGTGGTATTATAGGAGCATGCGACATCACCTTGGCAGGAACCCTCTTCCTGGGGCGATCGTCGCCCTCAACATCACCAGGGTCATCTCGCCTGATATTATACCGAAATGCACCGCATACCGGGCAGGCATTTAAATTCTCGTGCTGACCGCGGTAGAGGATGCATTCATTGATGCATGCATGTATCTTATGCACTTCCAATCCTAGACGGCAGACAACCTTCTTTGCTTCGTACGTACTGCAGGGCAGCAAGTTATCTCTTGGAAGCATCTTCTTCATTATTTTCAACATCTTTTCAAATCCCTTGTCAGATATTCCATTCTCTGCCTTCCATTGCAGCAATTCCAGGGTGGTGCCCAGCTTTTTCTGGCCATCTTCGCAATTTGGGTACAACATTTTTTTGTGATCTTCTAACATGCGCTCCAACTTCAACCTCTCGTTTTCACTTGCGCAGTTTATCTGTTCTTCACGAATGACCTGACGAAGATCATCATCAGACTCATCAACAATGTCCTCAAGTTCAGGCTCGTCTTCCCCCATTTCAGTATCACCGTGTTCACCGAACATAGGATAGTTATCATTATCCTCTTCTTCTTCATTTTCTTCCATTACAACCCCTCTTTCTCCGTGCTTGGTCCAACAAAAATAACTGGGCATGAAGCCTTCTTGCAACAGGTGGGTGTGTATGGTTCTTGAGTTAGGGAAATTCCTCTTATTCTGGCATTTTTTACATGGACAAAAAATAAATCCATTCTGCCTGTTTTTCTCAGCCACATTGAGAAAACTATGCATGCCATTAAGGAATTCGGGACGACGTCGATCACTGTACATCCATTGCCGGTTCATCTGCATTATATAAATTTATCAAAAACCATTATGCTAAATCATCATGACTAAATTAATTAATTAATACAAAAAGTTCATCACACGTTAAAACCAAAGTAGCGTAGTGACCATACATATATAGTTCTCATAAAAATACACACTGAAACCAACCATAAAAACTCTCTCTACTTGATGCATTTAAAAACAACAACAAATGCGATCAAAATCGCAACGAAGGTAACAATTGACCCGACGGCATAATGATACCAAGCCTCTTTACTAATTGCATATTTTCTAATCTTTCTAATCTTCAGGCGCATTGCGTCCATCTCGCTCTTGTGACCATCGAAGACACCGGCAAGAACCTTTTCCAAGGTCATCTTCTCTCTTTCAGTTTTTCCATCCTTTCTTCAGTTTTTTTCAATCTTTCTTTCAGGCCAACATTTCTTGTTCAACTAAGTGTAACTTCTCAACAATAGGGTCGATTGGCATTTCCGGTTCCACTACCTCCTAGATAAAAATATCTATGTCAAGTTGATCGGCGTAATTAATTGTCATATAATCAGGAAATGAAAATATCTAGTTATAAAAGATAATATACCACATCCGAATCATAGACTGGACAAGGGCCAACGGGGACGGATATCAAAACCATGGCGCTATACATATAAAAAAATCTTACACAATAAGAAAATTATATACAATTAAATATGTAAATCATACAAATCAAAATTTGTTTTGGTAAATAAAAACAATAGGCTCACCAAGGTTGTGTTGGTGACGGGGCGATCGACGGCGGTGAGGAAGGGGACAAGGCGCGCGACACTAAAAAAAACCATAAATCATAATTAAATTTGAGCTCAAATTGCATATGTATACATAACAAATGATGAACTCTCTCTAGCTTAGGCATTTCATCAAACACCTAGCTAGCACAACAAAAATGAAATGAGCAAGAAAACGAGAAAAACTTGCAATGCCAGAAGAGGGAATGTTGATGCTAACCGTAGAACCGATGGGTGCCAACAATCTTGACAAATGGTGGAGAAAAATGGGGATGGATTAGAGCACCCAAGAGGAAGGAGAGAGAAAAAATGGAGTTGAGCTCGAGCTGGAAAAAATGGAGCTGAGCTCGGGGTGGAATATAGGGGAGGGCTTTAGGACCGGTTTGTGTTAAAAACCGGTGCTAAAGGGTCTGACAGCGGGGCCCCGCAGTTGCTGCAAAATTGAGAAAACCTTTAGCACTGGTTTGTGATACAAACCGGTTCTAAAGGGTCTGTCCACTGGGCCCCCTACCCTGCAGCAAACGGTCCAAATACCTTTAGGACCGGTTTGTGTTACAAACCGGTCCTAAAGGCCTTGCGGCCATTTGCTGCAGGGAGGGAGCCCAGCGGACAGACCCTTTAGAACCGGTTTATATCCAATCTGGGTCCAATGTGGTTGGCTCAATGCCCTGTTTTCTACTAGTGCCTTTTCATAGAACTGTTGCTTCTGTTATTGATATGAAAGAAGGGAATATTAAATTTCAGTTCCCACTCAAGAAAGATATGGAACACTTTCCTAGAAAGAGAATGAAGTTTTCTTTTGATTCCGTTATTCGAACAGGTTACAATTTGGATGCTTCTTCACTTGAAAATACTTGATTCCCCTTTTGTGGGCCTAGCTAAAAGGCGTTAAAGAAAAGCACTTCTTGGGAGATAACCCATGGTTTTGTTTTTGCTTTGTTTTTCTCTGTTTTCTTTGAGTCAAGGGGTTGTATAACTCTTTAGAAACTCCTTTTTATCTTTCTTTTCGTGTTTTAGTAGTGCCAAGTAAGGTTTCTGACGAGAGTTGGAGTTGGTTTTCGGATTTCTGCGCAGGAAACAAATTTCTGCTGTCCACCATAAAAATATTATAAAATCTTGGAACATCAGAATGATATGAATTTTTTTGCTTATTACTCACCTAATTCCGCAACTTTTTCGTTCTTCAAATTTTTCGATCTGAGCAACGAAAGTGCCTCGAAAAAATTCGTCTTTACAGACAGTTCTGGTTTTGACAAATTCTGCCATTTTTCTTGCATTTGCTCTTTTGCGATGTAAAGTGGATTTCTTTGCTACACGAAACATCAGTGGCTGTAGATAATGTTTAAAAGTATCAATAGCACTTGTGCCATATAGAACCAATGTATTTTTAATTGTTGCACTAACCCTCTAATGCGAATCACTGTTTGAGTGTGGTGTGAAGGAAGTTTTCAAGGGTCAAGAGAGAGGTGATATATGTGATCAAGAAGAGTGCAAGGTCAAAGATTGGGGATTCCCCCGTGGTTCATCCAAGCATATTTTTAGAATACACAAGCATCTAAGCTTGGGGATGCCCAAGGCATCCCCTTCTTCATCAACTATCTACCAGGTCACTTCTCGTGAAACTATATTTTTATTCGGTCACATCATATGAAGTTTACTTGGAGCGTTTTTTTTTTGTTTTCCTTGCTGCAATAATATAGTTGGATCCTAGCATTCTTTGTTTAGGAGATAGACACGCTCCGCTTTTTCGTTTGAATACTTGCTATGCTAGTATTCTTAGTTTTTCTTCTAGTTGCTGCATAAATCCTGGTTTTGCTCTTGTTTTCATTGCATCTCTTATTTAGAGCTGTTAGTTTTAGTAGAGTTATGTGAGTCCTCTCATGTTTTATTTCTGTAGCATTTAGAGAGTTTTTGTTAAAGCATGTTTTTTATGGTGCTTGTTGGGAAAAGAAACTTCTGCTTGAGGTAGAATTTTTAACTGTGGAAGTAGAAGCTTGTATACACTCTAGCTGGAACTTTTTCATATCATGCTAGATGTTATTTTAGTTTTAAATCCTTGTGGTTATTGAGTAGCATGATTAGCCTCAAATAGCTGAGAGTGTTTAATGTGCCATTGAAAGAATCATGAGTTGTTCTTGTCATATTGAAGCATAAATTTGTGGTGTTCTCCTTTGAATGTTTTATTTGGTTGACTTGGCGCATGCTCACACCATGTTTATGAGTACGAACCAGTCACGAATAGCCTCCATGTCATTTAGTTTTTCAACTTGTGGCACCACTTATGCTTTTATTAATGATGTTTATGTCGCTATGCATGATTATTGCTCTTATGCTCTCTTGATTTGTCGCTCCGAGTCTTTTGCTAGCCTCCACCTGTACTGAGTATGAGCTCTACTCGTGCATCCAACTCGCCAAAACCAAAGTTTTCCCATTGTGTCCACCATACCTACCTACATGCGGTATTTAACCGCCACTACAAAGTAAATTGCTCATGTGTTACCTTTAAAACTTTTAAAATTTCTCCTGTTTTGTGCTCCTGTTTTAGCTCATGAGGACGTAAATAGAGAATCTTTATCTCACTTGTTGATTGGACTATCACACCCTAGACTAGTGGCTTCATCCGCTTATCCAATGATAGAAGAGCTGGCAGCGGGGTGCACAGCCACAAATTAATAACACAAACTCTCTTCACTATTTTTGTCCCTGATTTATTAGTCAAAACATAATTGTGTAAAAAAATAGAAAGAGGGATGACCTTCTACCCAGATGGGTCCTTCTATGGGAGCCACTCTTCTGAAGTCTAGTTCTCTTGTGACGTACTGTATTTTCTGGTTACCATTTGACATAAGCATACACCTCTCTTAAAATATAGACACTCCTCCACAATATGTGATTGTTGGCAGGCACCCGAGGATTCGGTTAGCCATGGTTTGTGAAAGATGGTTGGGAGGAGTGCCAAGTTTTCAATACCTCTGGTTAATAAAATAAAATCTCTAGCACATGAGTGATCCCTGCTTCCCTCTGTGAATGACCTTTCTTTTACTTTTATGTTGAGTCTCCATCTTCTAACTTTATGCACACTTGAGAGAGCATTTATGCCATTCTCAGTTTTATGTGCATTTGTCCTAGAAACATTATTAATTTATTCATGATGTGTTATTGCTTGCTTTCTAATTATCTTTTCTAGTCTTCCTCATGAACTTTGAAGGTGTCCCGGCATTTATGTTTTGCCCCATTCTTAAGGACTAGAGAAATATTACTTTGACATGTTTTCTCTATACTTGAAACAAACGTATATCTTTTGTTGCATTGTTATTCATGATCTTTTATTTGAGTTACTTCTCATGATGCAAAGTGAATGATATGCTTTATTATTAAAGTTCTATTTATTATGCTTGTGTTAAAATTCTATGATCTCAGCTTTGTTATGCTTTTACATTATTGACGATCAAGTTTATGTTGGTAGCATGTCACCTCATAAATTATTGTGTTTTTATCGTTTACCTACTCGAGGACGAGTAGGAACTAAGCTTGGGGACGTTGATACATCATAAACGTATCCTTAATTTCTGATGTTGCATGTTGTTTTCTTATTGTTTCCCACATGTTTGCTATACACTTTATGTCATTTTTATCGATTTCCCAGGACTAACCTATTGACAAGATGCCACATAGCCAGTTCATGTTTTCTGCTGTTTTTAGTTTCAAAAAAGTTGTTCTGGAAATATTCGTGGAATTGGATGATTCAAAAGCCAGAAGTCTTAGAATTCCCGGAGGTTCCACGGAGTCCCAAAGAGACCCGGAGGGGGGCCAGAGGTTGGCCACACCATAGGGTGGCGTGGGCTACCCCCTGGCCGCCCCACCAGGTGGTGTGCCCCCCTGGCCACCCACCGACATCGCCATTTCGGCTATATATTCCCCCCGATGCATAAACCCTAGATCAATCGGCCTTATCTACCAAAAACATCCGTAGCTCCGCCGCCTCTAGCGACAAGTTTTGGGGGACAGAAATCTCTGTTCCGGCACCCTGCCGGGCGGGGAAGTGCCCCCGGAGCCATCTCCATCGACTCCACCTCCATCTTCATTGTTGTTGATGTCTCCTATAATGAGGAGGGAGTAGTTCTCCCCCGGGGCTGAGGGCTCTACCGGTAGCTATGTGTTTCAACTCTCTCTCCCATGGTGTGATCTTTATGTGATCGTGAGCTTTGTAGTCTAGTTGAATAAGTAGATGCTACTCTTCATCTATTATGCTACTCAAGTGGTGTTGTTATGAGATCTCCGTAAGCACTTTTATCACATTGTAAAGGTGACAGTGTGTGCACTGCGTGGTTTAGCATGATATTATATCTTGTGTTCGATGACCCTATGAAATTGTTGTGTCTATCTAGTACCTTCTAGGGCGCTCATAATGACAACGTGGGGTTAACTAGACATGGGAATGCGACTTTGAGGAGTGCTGTTACAACCCTACGCAATGAATTGTTGTTTGGCATTCAACCGGAGAGTGGTTCTGGGTAGCATAGTGAAGAGAGATATTTATGCATTCAATTATTTTACATTATTGAGAGTGTCCACTAGTGAAAGTAGGATCCCTAGGCCTTGTTTCTAAGCATTGCAACACCGTTTACAATCAGTTCTGCTATATGTCTGCTTGCTGCCATTTTTATTTTAGACTGCTATTATCACTTATAATCATCCATACCACTTGTATTTTACTCTCTCTTTTCCAACCAAGTGCACCTATAGAACTGACAATTGTATTAGGTGTGTTGGGGACACAAGATACTTCTTCTATCGTAATTGCAGGGTTCCTTGAGAGGGATACCTTTGACCTCTTCCTCCCTGAGTTTACAAGAATAGAAGCATGCGTAGACATCAAGCTCTTTTCTGGCGCCGTTGCCGGGAGGTAAGGTGAAAGGTTCTCACATCCTCTATGAGTGCTCGAAGTTATTTCCCTTCGATTATGCAATTATATCTTTTTGTTTCTTGTTTTTATTTTCACTAGTTAGGCTTATTTTCACTGGTTAGGCTTAATGGAAAACAACAAAAATATGAGAGAGCTTTATAATCTTTATCTCGAGTTAGGACATGAAGTGTTTGAAGAGAAAATTAAAAAAAAATATGGAACTTTGTTTGCATGCTAGTAGTAATGTCATTATTATAAATTTTTGTAACAACGTTATTGATAATGCTATCAAAAAGTTTAAGCTTGGAGAATCTGGTTTTGATGAATATGATATTTTTAGTCCCCCAAGTTTTGAGGACGAAATTTTCTTTGATGATACTTTGCCTCGAATATATGATGATTACAATGATGAATATGTTATTTTCAGTCCACCTACTATGGAGGAGAAAATTAATTATGATTACAATATGCCTTCTATATTTGATGATTATGGTGATGAGAGTGATTATGATAGCAATTTTGTTGAATTTTCTCCCACTACTATTAATGAGAATGACTATGGTTATGTGGAGAGTATCAATTCTTTTATGCATGTGGCTCGTGATAAGAATGTTTTATGTGATAGTTATAATTGTAATTTTATTCATGATGCTACTGAAAGTTATTATGAGAGAGAGGGAAACCTAGTTTTATGCATCTCAACAATATCAAGTTTCCCCTCTTTATGTTAAAATTTCTGAAGTTGCACTTATTTTGTCTTCCTATGCTAGCCACTTTGTACTTTATTGCCTTGTTTTTGTACAAGATTAATTTTCATAGGAAGTGGGTTAGACTTAAATTTGTTTTACATTTTCTTCTTGATTCTCTCTTTTGCTTCAATTAATATTTCTCATGTGAGCATCTTCTCAAATTATCATGCCTAGCTAAAAGGCTTTAAAGAAAAACACTTCTTGGGAGATAACCCATGGTTTTGTTTTTGCATTGTTTTTCTCTTTTTTTCTTTGACTCAAGGGGTTGTATACTTTTGGGGAAACTCATTTCTATATTTATTTTCATGTTTTAGTTGTGCCAAGTAAAGTTTCTGACGAAAGTTGGAGTTTTTTTTGGATTTCTGCGTAGGAAATAGATTTCTACTGCCCACCGTAAAAAATTATATAATTCACATACAGATCAAAATGACCTGAAAGTATTTTCTTCTTATTCCTTAGCTAATTCTGAAACTTTTTCGTTCTTTAAGTTTTTCGATCAGAGAAAAGTGAGTGCCCCGAAAGTATTCGTCTTTACAAACTGTTCTGGTTTTGGCAGATTTTGCCATTTTTCTTGCATTTGCTCTTTTACTATGTCAAGTGGACTTCTTTGCTTCACGGAACGTAAGTGGCTGTAGATAATGTTTAAAAGTATCAATAGCACTTGTGCCCTTGCAGAACCCTTGGATTTTTTTATAGTTGCACTAACCCTCTAATGCGATTTACTCTTTGAGTGTGGTGTGAAGGAAATTTTCAAGGGTCAATAGAAGAGGGTGATATATGTGATCAAGAAGAGTGCAAGGTCAAAGATTGGGGATTCGCCGATGGTTCATCCCAGAAAATTCTAAGAAGACTCAAGCATCTAAGCTTGGGGATTCCCAAGGCATCCCCTTCTTCATCAAAAATTTATCAGGTCACTTCTAGTGAAACTATATATTTATTCGGTCACATCATATGAAGTTTACTTGGAGCGTCTGTTTGTTTTTCTTTTGTTTTCCTTTGTTTTCTTTTGTTTTCCTTGCTGCAATAATATAGTTGGAACCTAGCATTCCTTGTTTGGGAGAGATACACGCTCCTATTTTTCGTTTGAATACTTTCTATGCTAGTATTCTTAGTTTTTCGTTTAGCTGCTGCAAAATTCCTGTTTAGCTCCTCTTTTTCTTGCATCTCTTATTCAGAGCTGTTAGTTTTAGTAGAGTTGTGTTAGTACTCTCTATTTTCATTGCTATATCTCTTGGAGAGTTTTTTTTTGTTTTTTTTGGTAGAAAATGCTAAGTGTGGTAGATGGTATACCGAAAAAGCTTGCATATTCTTGTAGATCATTAAACTGGTTCACTTGATTATTTGCTGTTGTTTTGAGATAGTAATTTGCTTAATGGTAAACTTGCAGGTTTAGTAGAGTAAAAACAATTAATGGTTGGTCTAGAAGCTTGAAACCGTGTTACACTCAAATAACGAGTCGATAGTATAATGGTATATGACTTCCTTTGCTGATAGTAATCATAATGGCTTTTTGTACGCGCTACGGTCGGGTTAGCTAACAGTGACTTGTCACTGCCACGGACCCTCTTTGAGTGATTTTCATTATGCCTTGTGATATCATGATTTTATTTGGAATCTTTTAACTTGTGAGTTCTATGTTGCGGTTTTCTGGCACTTCCACCATCCATATTTACTAGTCTCTTCGGTACTGTGCATTGCTTTTTCTCACAGTGAGAGTTGGTGCAAACTTTGCTAGTACATCCAAACCCCGTGGGAGAAGTTTGTTCTTCTACACATAAGCCAAAATTTATCTTACTCAAAACATCCACCATACGTACCTACCATGACATTTCCATAGCGATTCCGAGATATATTTCCATACAAAATGCATCATCATTATGTTACTTGTCATTCTTCATCATTATTTTTCTATACTGCTACACTGGCAGGAGCATTTAGTTTTATTTACATCAGAGATATTTCAGTTTGAGTTATGAGTACTAAAAGTATGGTGATTCATTGTAGAATAGAGTGTTGCCCCTACCAGTGAGGTTATATATAAAAAAAGCCAAAAGAGATAAAAAATAAAGAAAGATTCAAGAGAGAGAAAATAAAGATCGAGGGGGCAACACTACTATCATTTATTCCACACTTCTGCTCTGTTCAACATCATTACTTCAGTTTGGAGAGAGTTTTCATATTATGACTTGAATAACTACGTGGGGAACTTACATTATAGAACTTGGCTTGTATATTCCAATGATGAGCCTCCTCAAAAAGAGCTCTAGGTCTTCGTGAGCAAGCAGGTTGGATGCACCCTCACTAGTTCCATTATAGAGCTTTCATAAACTTATAGCTCTATGTGCATCCGTTGTGTGGCAATCACTACTCCTTGCATAACTTCGATTATAAGACTTCCTCTTGTCTAATGATAACTTTCAGTTGTGTGATACTTTCTTCCATGGACCATCCAAACCCCCCATAATGTTCTTTTAGCCATAACATCCTGGTGCCAGGAACCAATACAGAACGCTTGCTTGTTTTAAGTGCACAGTTATTTGAATGATTGTCCTATGTGTATATTGTTGTCACTTGACTTGATCCTAACAGGAGTTGTTGTGGGAGTTTGATGCCTTGGATGATTATATTGTCATTCTTGAAGCTTAAATCATCTTTAATATACTTTGCACAGTGAGTTGTCTTTTAGTATTGATTCATTGAAAGGTTTTAATTTGTTATTCCTAATGGTTTATACATTACTCTTTGATATCAACTATAAACCACATCTTTTATTCATTTGATCCTAGTTTACATGCTTTACATTACTATGATGATCAAGTTTATGTTGGTAGCATATCACCTAAGAAATTATTTGTTTTGTCGTTTACCTACTCGAGGACGAGTAGGAACTGATCTTGGGGATGTTGATACGTCATAAACGTATCCTTAATTTCTTATGTTCCATGCTGTTTTCATGCCATATGCTACATGTTTTACTTACACTTTATGTCATTTTTATCGATTTCCCAGGACTTACCTATTAACAAGATGCCACATAGCAAGTTCTTGTTTTCTGTTGTTTTTAGTTTCAGAAAAAGTTGTTCTGCAAATATTCTCAGAATTGGACGATTCAAAAGCAAGAAGTCTCAGAATTCCCGGAGGGTCCACGGACTCCCGAAGAGACCCGGAGGGGGCCACAGGGTGGCCAAACCATAGGGTGGCGCGGCCTACCCCTGGCCGCCCCACCAGGTGGTGTGGACCCCCTGGCCACCCACTGACATCGCCCTTTCGCCTATATGCCCCCCCCCGATGCATAAACCCTAGATCAATAGGCCTTTTCCACCAAAAACTAGACATGGGAATGAGACTTTGAGGAGTGTGGTTACAGCCCTACGCAATGAATGAGTGTTTGTTATTCAACCAAAGAGTGGTTCAGAGTAGCATAGTGAAGAGAGATATTTATGCATTCAATTATTTTATCATTGCTGAGAGTGTCTACTAGTGAAATAGGATCCCTAGGCCTTGTTTCTAAGAATTGAAACACCGTTTGCAATCAGTTCTGCTACATTTTAGCTTGCTGCCATTTTTATTTTAGATTTCCATTATCACGTATAATCATCCATACCACTTGTATTTTACTCTGACAATTGTATTAGTTGTGTTGGGCACACAAGAGACTTCTTGTATCGTAATTGCAGGGTTGCTTGAGAGGGATACCTTTGACTTATTCCTCCCTGAGTTTGAAAAACGTTGAGTACTCCACTTAAGGGAAACTTGTTGTTGTTCTACAAACCTCTCCACTTGGAGGCCCAACACTGTCTACAAGAATAGAAGCGTGCGTAGACATCAATGCCCCCCTCCATTGGTCTCGGTTGTTGGAAGCAACCGGGAGGGTTACCCTAGCCTCTAGAACGGAGCGAAGAGGGTCATTCGTCCTGGTTATTTGCATTAACCGGGATTAATGCCCTGTTTTAAAAAAAAATCATACTTCCAAACTTTCCCGCCCTATTTAGATTTTCAATTTGTATATCTGCTAGTTTAATAATTATAAAAATATGAAGAAGATACCAAAACATTTAGAAAATTATAAACTAACTGAATATATTAGTTTCAAACATATTGGTTAATTTCAAAATTTAGAATTATTTGAATTTGAATGAATGCATTTAAGAAATGGAGAAAATATCAAATAATCAATAAATTATGAAAATTGCAAGTTATTTATAAAAATGATCAGAAAGATAAATGCATCTCACTTATGATGTTTTAAAACGCATTTGGGCGACCGATACGGTGGACTTTTCTCCAGCGGGGCTAGGGTTTCGCCGCACAGGGGCTCCGGAGCGTCGGGATGTCACCAAAAGCTAGGAGTTGGAATACCATGTGTTTACATGTGTTCTTAGGGTTGTAGATGCCAAATATTCACTCACTCTTTGTGCTGGGTCTTCACCGGCATCGATTTCTCTCTCTGAGTCTAAGTACTTATAGGTTGAAAGTCCCAGGACCGACGAACGGGAGGAAATCTAGCGTAGAGGTGGTTCATGCCATATTTTTGGGACTTCCTAGGGTCCACCCTAACACAACCAAGCAAAGATTTCCAGATTGCTACCATTCCGGACCGCGGTGAAAGTTGTAGACCTATAAGGTGTACTTTTCTCCAGCGGGGCTAGGGTTTCGCCGCAGAGGGGTTCCAGAGCGTCGGGATGTCACCAAAAGCTAGGAGTTAGCATACCAATTGTTTACATGTGTTCTTAGGGTTGTACATGCAAAATATTCACTCAATCTTTGTGTTGGGTATTCACATGCATCGATTTCTATCTCCGAGTCTAAGTACTTATAGGCTGAAAGTCCCGGAACCGACGAACGGGAGGGAATCTTGTGTAGAGGTGGTTCATTCCATTATTTGGGACTTCATAGTGTCCACCCTAACACAATCAAGAAAAGAGTTGCACATTGGTACCCACTTGTGGGGACCCCAGACTGGAAGTCCGAGACCTCCAGTATGCATACATTCACGATCCCATGATCAGTTAGTCGTGAACAACATACTCGAGTTGGCATTACAGATACAACATCCACTACACGATTACAGGGCTTACACAACTGGTCACATGACCCAGTTGAAAACAACTGCCACGCAGGGCAGGAAAACACACTAAACAGCGGATGTCTACAACACAAACTCGTGGTAAACCCAAGTCATTCCTTGACTACCTACAGGCTACTAACTCGGAGACGTTCCTAGCTCGCACAGTCGTCAGCGATACCATCTTCTTCAGGTTCTCCGGGTATCTGCTCAAAGTCTGGCTAAGACAATAGCCAGGGACGAAACCATTGAGAGTACATTGTAATGTACTCGCAAGACACCCCAAATGAAAGCTAAACATACAAGTATGCATATATATAGGTGGTAGGAAGGCTGTAATTAAGGTTCAACTAGCCATGATGAATTGAAGACACATCATGGTTGCAGAAGTTTCAGTTTTTTTTGTTGAAGAAGATACTTCAAAAGATATTTTATTTCTCTTGTAGATATTGCATACCCACAAGGTTTTGATAAAGCATTCTAAATAAAAGAAAGTTTTTCTTTGCAAAACTTCTTGGAGAATCACCTCTTCAAAAACATCATTTACCGGTACCTCAAAGGTACAATCATTCCCTTTCAACGTACCTCCTAGGTACAAGGTCGAAAACACTTTCCAGCTTTCTGAAAACATTGACACAATGCTAGCTACATGGCCATTCAACTGTCCATATCCGAGGACGCGGCTATTCTAAATAGTTTTACTCTGCCGAGGTGTACACAATCCACAAGATCCAGTACATCCGCCGTGAACAACCACGGACTTTCCAAGACAGTATGCAAACATCAGATAACTGGTCCTAACTATCCACTATGCAAGCGCTAGTAAATGGCTACCTCTTCAACTGAGTTTGTTCTCCCTGCACCGAGTGAGTCAGCCGTATCGATCCATTTTCCCCTAACAACACACCGCCATGACAGGAGACCCAACTGTTGCAACCGGTGGCGAACTTAATCCCACACTCTGAATGTCCCATTCTTTCCTTTCTGGCGACAATTCGGTTCAGGGGACTCTAACCCGTATAGCACATTGAGGTAGACACGGACTAACACCGACAAGCTTTTATCTAGACCCCGTTCCCATATTGGGGTAATGTGGCAGCACGGCTTGGTTGTCTGGCGAAGACTAGCTTATGTGTCATTTTTGGGAAAACAAGTCGAAAACATTTTCTTCTTCACAAACCTCCCTCGGACAAGGTCCCTCCTTTCCTTGGGGTTTTTCCAAGCTTTTGCTTTCCAAAAACATCAAGCTAAAATGTCCACTAGGGGACTTAAGTGAATGAAGTGATGATACTAAAATATGTAAAGGGCTTGGTAACACCAAGATTATACAGTGGATATAGCATATTAGATACATAAAATAGATAGTGGTGTAGTCCACTTGAGGAAATAGTTTTTGAATCAAATTTTGTAAAACTTCAGAAGTAAAGCATGCATGATAGATAATGATAAGTAAAACAACAAAACGCATTTAGAGTGGCTTGCCTTGGCACTGGTCTTGGTCTTGCTCTTGAAATAAACAAGAGTTTCAATAAAAACCTATCCGGGAAATAATACCGTCCTCGTTATCGAACGTCGTAAACTCAAAAAGGAAAACACCCAATCAGAACCAAAAAAAGTCAAGCACTTGAAAAAAAAGTAAACATACAACAAGCATTTCATCAAACAAGTACACTCACAAATAATATTACTAGGGTGCACACCATCAAGCAAACCATGCACATACAACACACATGAATAACACTAGAATTGATTGTATGGATCCTCAACCAAATTGGCATGGGTCCAGTGGGTGTGACACTCTTATATCATGCTCAAATAAGGTTAAATGACTCTCATGTCATTCATGAGGATGAACAAAATAGCAAGAAAACAACGTAGGAACACATACACATGCATAGGAAAATAATAACAAGCAATACTACAAGCCCGTAGTGACACATGCTTTTCTAAACATGGAGAAATAATATAACCAGTAGCTAAGCAACCTAATAACAGATACAAAACAATAACAAACATACCATGCCATCACTCAATACATGAAAGTAATCATGAAGCGAAAACAACCACTAAACTAGGCATGGAAAAAGGGCTATTTAGACATGTAGACATGCATAACCTTAATAGATCACCAACCAAGAATTATTATAACATGATGGTTCTGTAAGATAGAATCCATATAACAGAGAAAACAACACCTAGACATGCTAGTAATATCAAAATAACAATCCAATCAATGCATCAAAAATTAAGCATGCAAATAACAACTTATGGCAGAAAATCATCTAAAACTATCATAGCATGACAAATTTATCTAGAAGTCACTCAAGCATGCAAGCAAGTATAATATGATAGAATAACATTAGCTATCCTATGGAATACAATACTAAAGCATTCACCCAAGTTATCATAGCAATATGAAGAATAACAGAATTTAACCTATTATTACCAGGAAAACAACCCTATGGAAAATATACTATAACAACATGCTTTTGACATACATTTCTTAACCTGATAATGACACAATAAAATAACATCTAAAACATGTAGTAATACCCTACACATGCTAGGAATCAATTTTATAACAAAAACAATAGAACACACAATTTAATAAAGGCATAGCAATAAAATGCAGAAAAGAGCTAAACACTAAATATTGCACCAAGGCTATTATGTAACTCCTAAAATCATGAAAACTTAGTATTAGGTGCTCATAGTCACTATCAGAACAACACAATTGGATTAACCTCAAAAATCCTCACCAATAAAATTAAATAAATCACAGAAGTGATCTCTGGCCTAAAACTAACATGCATGTCATTTTCAATCAACAACTCAAGTCAACACAAGGTTATCTGCCACAGATAGACATTTTCAAGGGCTACTCATAACAGTTGATTTTTCATGGTTTGGATACATAAAAGTTACGTTATTAAAGAAATGGTGTTAATGAGTGCTTCTGCCATTTATTTTATTTCTCCTAAAATATAACACAAAACATGGATCTTCAAGTTGGAGGTGGTTAAGAAATTGTAGATCTAGCACTGTGATTTTTATTTTGGCAAGATTCACAGACTAACATTTTTATTTCCAATTAAAGCAAACAGATAGGAATAGAGATGCAGGGCCAGATATGCGAGGAGGATGGGCCGCCGTCAGATCAGGAATCAGCGGGCAAGATTTAATGCGCATGGGTTTGAACAGATCCGTTGGATGCGGATCCAACGGCTGTGGAGGGGCCACGTCGATGTGCGCCGGCGGCGACCATTTTCTGGCGGCGGAAGATCGAGGGACGGCGGCCCGAGGCGGTTCTTCGCCGGAATAACGCCGTACGCCTCTCCTGTGACGCCTAGGAAGCGATGATGAGTTGATAAAGCCCGTGCCATCATCGAGAACCCGATGCCTGATGGAGGGATGATAACCCGGTAGGCCAATGCCAAGGTGTAACTCGGCCCAAAGGGAACCGCGCAAGACCCGGCTCAGGGAAAAGGAGCTTCTAGAAGGCCCAAGAAGTAGTGTAGGCCTCGAAACCCGGCTTGTGGGTTACGATAAGGAAATCTAGGGTTTGTATGTGGTGACTGGGTAGGACTCCGAGTGTGCCTTGGAAAGGAAGCCAGGGGGCCGGGTAAGATATAAACCGGCTCCTAGGGTCAGAAAGAACACGAGCTTCACCAGATATTCGAGTATCCCCTGTAATACGAGAGTTGAGATTGTAACCCTAGATCGGAGACTCGGCGACTTGATTGCCAGAGCTACCAGATCGATTATTAGCATGATTTCCTGTCAGACCCCGGACCCAGAGATATACATACTGTTACGTGCTCTTAGCCATGGACTCACAAGGGCTTCAGGGTTACCAGCCCCGGCCGCAACAAACAACGGCAGGCAGACCGGATTCATCGGCACGTAGTCCAGATCCCCGGTCTACTACTCCTTGTATCCATGCTAGTCATAACCAACTATGCATACCCAAGCGTCCACGAGTCGGATGAAACTGAAGGAACGGGACCAAAGTTATACAGAGCTGCTATGTGTCCAGAAAGTGCAACAACAATCGAGGGTTACTGGGGTTACCTCGCCCCAGGCCGATCACATCGACAGGCGGGCTCGGACATGGATCATCGGCTCCACAACCCCTCGACTGCGACAACTATGTAGGCATAGCCAAAACTGTATAACCATGAGCTCGAAACCAACAACCGGTCAAAGCAACACTCTAGATATTGAAGTTGTATTAAACTGGTGTTACTAGAGTATAGCTTACAAGCAGAGGTCACATGACCCAACATTACATCAGACAACGGAAGGCGAATTATGTTGCTAATCAACAAGAACCAAAAAGACCTAAGAGACCGCAACATAAGGCGACGTCCCAGCCCATAGATTCCAGGCTGCTACCTGGGAACCCCAAACTACTCGTCGATGTCCACGTTGAAACACCACCGAACCGAGGAACTCCACCTGAACCAAGTTGAAGCAAACATGAGTACGGGAGGTACTCAACAAGACTTAGTTAACCTATTATATATCTGCTTCCTTTAGAAAGAGTTATGAAGGTTATTTTGCGTAAAGCCATCTTTGTTTTCCAAGTTGAGGGAGGAATAGCACGTCTCATGGAGTATTTTGAAAACAGATGAGAAAGCTACTCAACTACTGATATCATCATCTTTTTAATCCACCAAATCATATCAGCACCTCGTGCTTCAAAGATCACCACCTCAAGTTGTTCCGGTAACTCCTTCTACAAGGTAACCCCTCTCGGCATCTCCGAGGAGGCATCCTTCATTCGTTATCAACAATATTTAGTCATTCCGTTCAAGTTTTCTATGATCACAGAATCCGTCACCAAGTCGTCCTTAACCGCGGACACGACTTTTCGAAAAGATTTAACCCTGCAGGGGTGTACAACTTTAACCACACGTACCAACCAACTCTTAATGCCACTAGATTAGCACTATTCCGGGAAGTGCCGGCAGATGGAGGTTGACCACGACCTTTCCCTTACTTCGCCTATTCCATGAGTCGCTCCGAGTAGAGATGGACCGCCAATAGGGAGTGGCCATCTCCTGCCGGGTCTCTATCGTTGTGCGCAATGCTCGACGGTTACCTACCCGCAGAGCGCCGATACATCGCCACGTCCTAGTTTTGAAAACGTTTTGATATCCCCGCAAATCCAAATGGAAAGCCCGAACTAGGCAACTCATGGAACAAACTAGGCAAGTTGAGACCGAGGGGAATCCAATCCCTCGTGTGGATGCACGCTCAGTCTTGGCTCGAAGATGAGAACTCGCTCCTAGGGGCATGAACGAAACAACCACCACAGACCCTCTGTGGTCTCGTCATCCACACCTTTAAATCATGTTAATCAAATTCTCTTAAACTTACCACTACTTCCTGTCATACTAGATTATTTCGTAACTCTGGTTCATCAACCGGATGGAGCAGAGATAACAGGCATGTATGACTAAGCATGGCATATTTGAGGTTCTGGCGATACACACAAACAAATCCTATGTCTGCTAGGAGCATTGAATCATGATATCTGGGTTATGCAAATAAATAGGATAACTCTATCTATTGACTCAAGATACATTGGAATCGAATGCATTTGTACGAGAATCAAAAGTCTTTCGAAATCATATATGGGCAGATAAGAGGTTATGCTTGCCTTGCTTCAAGAAAACCAGATAAAGTCTTCAGGAATAAGTGCTTGACTTGTCGGTTAGGATCAAGTATTCGTCATTGGGTTGCTGGCCTTCACTTCGAAGTCGCGTTCTACCGAGGGGGAGAACAACACCGAAAAGAAGAACAACAATCAAACATGGCATAGATGCAATGCGCAATATGTATGCATGAGCAGTTAATGCACTGAAATAAAGCCCTAAACATGATCGTTGGGTTGCTAGGGTTCGTATGACAAATATGCAATTTTACTGAAATTAACCCGAAATAGACCCCGGAGGGGGTTTCGGGCGATTATGAAAGTGAGTACAATTTTAGTTGCTCAAATGGGTTTAAAAACATCATAAACAGGTTGCACTTGTCATTTTGAGCAATTTGGTATATAACTTTTAATTTTCTAATTTTAGTGAATAAAAACTTATTTTTCTATTTTAAATGAATTAAACAAAATTAAATAAAATACTCATTTTTGGACTTTGTCAAACATGTATAAAAATGCCATAAACAGATAGGTTATATTTTTCTGAACATTTTAGTACCTTATTTATATTTTTCTGACTTTTAAAACAAAAGATATTGCATATACAATTTTACTTATTTTCCAGTAATTTCTAAACAGAGGTGGGGTCCACGTGTCAGTGTGTTATTCTTTTCCTGTTTATTATTTCAAAAATAAACCCATGCTGACGTCACCATGACGTCTGCATGACGTCAGAAACGTCCAGGCCGGAGGCTGCCGTGGATGGAATCGATCGATCCACGATCGATTCTTTCCAATCAACAGGGGCATCCGGTGGTCCTGTTCGTGGGGAACCAAAGGGAGGCGGCGGCGCTGGTTGGAGGTCAGCGGAATGGCCACGGCGTCCGGCGGCGCGGCGGAGGTTGGCGGCGCACGACGACAGCGGGTTGCAGAGGGATAGAGAGCAAGGAGAGGGCACCACAAGGTGTGGAGGCTCACCACGGTGGCAGTGGAGGAGTCGAGGAGGTCGGGGAAGCGGCGGTGGCGCCGGAATCGGCCGAGGTGGCCACCGGCCGGACTTGGAGAAGATGTGGCGATTCGGCCGTTCCGTGGATTCTCCGCGGCCACGTTTTCACGGGAAGTAATAGGGGAGGCCACCGGAGCTTGTGGGTTCCCTGAGTCACCGCGGGGCGGCCGGAATCGGGGCAAATCGCGGCGGCCCGAGACCGAGGGTTTCGTTCGGCAGAGGAGAAGTTACAGAGATGGAGGGGTAGGGTGAGGGCGAGTGAGAGAGAGAAGGGCAGCACGACATCGACCTGGAGGCAATCCTCTTTCGCGGCAAACACCCAGGCAGGAGGTGGCATCGGGGGAGGTAGACACGCAGCTGCCTCCCTGTCGAGAGGTAGAAGACAAAGGGGATTTTCCCCATAACCCCCTGGCTGGTGGGGAAAATTACAGGGAAGCCCCCTGAAACTTTTAAAACAACACCTAAACAGAAGTTTTAAAGGTCCTTTTTGTAGATATAAAATTTGCCAAAAATACATTTTGGAAAGCTTATGAAATTTCCAACCTAACCATATTTTTGTTTGGCGAAAAAGAATTACTTTTCAGTACAAAATTTTGGAACCCAATTTAAGTACAATATGTGGGATTTTTCTCAAACCATTCGCATTCACAGTTTAAATTGTTTCAAACATGTTTTAATTTTTTTGATTCATGCATGTATGAGATGAACACAACACCACACACCCTAGTTAGCAAAATTGGGGATGTTACAAATCTACCCCCCTTACAAGAATCTCGTCCCGAGATTCCCGAAGGAGAAGAAAGAAGGAACACCGGTTTTGCACGATCTTCTCGAACCTTATGGTTCCCTTCTCGAAGAGGTGGATCCTTAGCATCTTGAAGTATTGAACGGATACACCTTTGGTAAGAGGGAAACTCTTAGGAAGTGATCTTCACGAAGATCGAATATCTCATGGACAGCTCATAACAGGAATGTTCGTAAAGAACTATTGAGTTATCATGCATGAAACACATCAAGGTAACGGAGTGAATAGAAGATGGTTTCAAGTTTGCAGACGATTAGTCTTGAAAGGATTTAGAATATGAGCTTTGCAGAAGACTTCAAATCCGTTTGGAAAAGTAAGGTTGGACAACTTGTGACATCGAGGTTTATTCAAACAGAATACCAAGATGGAGAGGATGGTCTTGGACACCACAAAGTAATATCCGTAGACGAAGGAAACACGAGAAAACACAGTAATCGTGCGTCGGACAAGACTTGATACAAGATCATGTTGACTCTTCGGAGTGGACACGGAAGATAACGGAACTTTTGTTCATCCAATTTTGTTCAAAACCTTTTCAAAGATTAGGATGTTACTTCACAACGGAGGATGAGTAACCAAAGGATGATGGAACAAAGTAGTGAATGGGAATTCTTGGTCACACCATAAGGATGGTTAACCAACGAGGATTGGAGCACCGGAAGGAATAGGGAATCTCTTTCCTATTTTGGGTTGGACGTAGTAATACATCTACCACATAGTTTAAGATCCCACGGTTGAAGTGACTGACAAATTCACACAATGTGTGAGATGAACAGAAATTCAAGTATAAACAACTTGAAAAGGGAACTGATCAATAGCGGTTACAAAACACCAAGAGATGTTCTCACGATGAACTTGTTTCCACTAGAACAAAGGTTCGGAGGGTGGATAGAGAGACATTGGACAAATCAACTTCCAAGTTCTCCTTGATGTTTTAGATACCGACAGCAGGCTCACGACAAGCCTTCTATAGATCATCAAGTGAAAGTAAAACTACGGTTTGGAAGAACGGTGTGAAAAACTTGTTAGAATAAGCTACACAAGAATTCTCACGGAGAGTGGTTGTTCTTACGGTTTCAATGAGATATGACGTTAGGCCTTCCGGCTAATTGTGTCAACCACAACATCAACCATGCCGAATTTTCAAATGGACCTAACTCAATACTCCTGAGGGAACACCAACCATCGTTGCTGCTTGAGATTCAGCTCTGGTTAGTGAGAGGACGATTCAGAATCAGCACATCTGATCACAGAGGTTACATCGGTTACCAACGAGATACACTTGTTGGATTCTCAAGATATGGACTATGATGACACACTCAAAAGGATAAGTGAGATTGTAGAACTCATGTATTAGCAACGTGCGAAAGACGGTTGCACCTACATGGTCTACTTATGGAGGAGCACATCAGAGTCCTTATTGGAAAGATGATAACAAAGATAACGAAGTTTTTAAACTTCTTCTCTTTCAAGGACGATCAGTCGGTGGCTTAGTGTGGATGCAACTTCTTCAAATGAATGGAGGTACCAACCTACCATCTCAAGAATACGCCACACATGCATGACCAACTTGGGATTATTCCCAAAGGAACAAGGAACTATACTCGGGCCCATGGCGACAACTTTCACCATAAGCACATGAACCGGAGTAGGTTACTTCGAACATCCAACAAACTTCGTGACGCCACAAATTTGGTTCTTGAAGGTTTCCAACATTAGTGCCCAGTGTTCAACATGAACCTCTTGCAATTCGGAGATATAAGAATGTCATTGATGGGCTCAACAACACACTTATCAAAACACCCCAAGAAGAGGGATTTAGATGATACATGAACATGGCAAAATATTGGCCAGACTACAGGACATGAAGGTGTACTCGGCAAAGCACCATGAGTGAAAACACCGTAAAGGTAGACCTTGGATCTGATCTTGATTTGACGATAGCCCAGCTCAAACCAAGAGGTAGAGTGATAGCATTTCCGCAAAGGAGGTACTATCCTGCTTCAACACGAGAAAAACTAGATATCCCTTATCAACGGATCAAGTTAGGCAGAGCTTTTGCCTTTCAACTCTCCAAGTTGTTGTTTAAGCTCAACCAACTAGTTCAGGGTATCCAGCATAGTTTCTTGGAGAAAAGAGGGATTCAAGCTACCCCTTGTTTAGACATCACGGTCAGGTAACCACCCGGTGATACTTCTAGAAAGACAACCAGAATATCACAACCTACCGATATGTCTTGGAGTTCGAAAAGGAAACTTGCTTTTCAAAGCAATCGATATGGTCTGGAGAGCTTTGGCATGAACCTAACTCTCTGACCGAGGATGTGCACCGGAATGAATGTATTTGGTACCACGGTCAATTCCAATTAGAAACCGGGTAACCAATAGTGCTAAGAAGGATATAGATGTTTTCGTAGCTTTTTCAGAGCAATAAGGATTGCTAAGAATACCGGATACACACATCAATGCACATACCCAACATTCTTGAGCGTTCAAGACGGGAAGAAAGGGGAGTGAAGATGTGTACGAGCATCACTTCATCAATAAGACCAGGAAACTCAATTCAGCCTCTTGATAAGTAAGAGTGTGATACTCGGAGGTGGAATAGAACAGAAGCTAATGAAACTTCTTTAGTCTGCGAATTACAAAACTTTGACCTGGTCCTAGAGATGAACGAGGTACTAGAGTTTGTTTCTCCTGGCATCCCAAGGTGGAATGTTTTAAGGAAACAAAAGAGAAAATGCATTGGAAGAATCCAACACACACATGCCACTTGGTTTCAAAACAACGGATGGAGATTTGAGAGCAACTGGAGAGTAGGAACATGCTCCGGGGAATCCAGAGATCATGGGGAATGCACAGGGTGATACTCGTGTAAAACCCATGCTAAAAGATCGATATAGCTGAATTAAGAACGAAGATGTGGATTTCACGATGACCACTCTTGTTGTGATCCCTTTTTGATCCCAAAGGAAATCCTACGGCTATGAGAGTTGGAATTTCCTGAGGTAGAAGATGTTCCTGAGGGTTAACAGAACGATACTTGGGTTAAAGGTCAGCATCCTGTACTGATAGAGTGAGCATCACATGGTTAAGAAACCACATGACTCATCTTACCGCAATGCAGCACATTCAGGGACCTTCGCTTCAAGTCCGAGGGTTAAAACACAACGAAAGGAATAAGTACTATAGGAGTGCCACAAAGGACACTACAATTAGCAATCAAAGAGTATCTTTCAAAAGACAACATAACTCCGGAAGAGTTTGAGCAGAAGATACCGGATACATTCGAGATGGAAAGCAGATCTCGAGGTTCAGGATTTTCAGGCTTTAGAACAGGAGTATGTGGAATCCACACAGCTCTGAGGTATTAGGAGGGAAAGAAAATCTCCTAGTTGAAACGAGAAACAACAGAATAAGGAACACACACGACTCTAGAAACTTTAACACTAGGTCAACTTGGGTAAAAGACGGCCTTGCCAAAGAAGGCACCTGAGTTTTGAATGTCTAGAAGGGATAGAAAAACCTTTTCAAATCAAAACAGGTAAGGTGACCCAGAGTTAGAGCGATACCATATAAGGAGTAAAAAGAATCCTAAGAAGGGTTTTCACAATCATTTGAAGTTTCAAAGTAGTTTTCACAAACACTAGACTCGACATCGACCCAGCAGTAAGGTTTTCCTACAGGCAGTCCTGCTCTGATACCAACTCTTGTCAGACCCCGGACCCAGAGATATACATACTGTTATATGCTCCTAGCCATGGACTCACAAGGGCTTCAGGGTTACCAGCCCCGGCCGCAACAAACAACGGCAGGCAGACCGGATTCATCGGCACGTAGTCCGGATCCTCGGTCTACTACTCCTTGTATCCATGCTAGTCATAACCAACTATGCATACCCAAGCGTCCACGAGTCGTATGAAACTGAAGGAACAGGACCAAAGTTATACAGAGCTGCTATGTGTCCAGAAAGTGCAACAACAATCGAGGGTTACTAGGGTTACCTCGCCCCAGGCCGATCACATCGACAGGCGGGCTCGGACATGGATCATCGGCTCCACAACCCCTCGACTGCGACAACTATGCAGGCATAGCCAAAACTGTATAACCATGAGCTCGAAACCAACAACCGATCAAAGCAACACTCTAGATATTGAAGTTGTATTAAACTGGTGTTACTAGAGTATAGCTTACAAGCAGAGGTCACATGACCCAACATTACATCAGACAACGGAAGGCGAATTATGTTGCTAATCAACAAGAACCAAAAAGACCTAAGAGGCCGCAACATAAGGCGACGTCCCAGCCCATAGATTCCAGGCTGCTACCTCGGAACCCCAAACTACTCGTCGATGTCCACGTTGAAACACCACCGAACCGAGGAACTCCACCTGAACCAAGTTGAAGCAAACATGAGTACGGGAGGTACTCAACAAGACTTAGTTAACCTATTATATATCTGCTTCCTTTAGAAAGAGTTATGAAGGTTATTTTGCGTAAAGCCATCTTTGTATTCCAAGTTGAGGGAGGAATAGCACGTCTCATGGAGTATTTTGAAAACAGATGAGAAAGCTACTCAACTACTGATATCATCATCTTTTTAATCCACCAAATCATATCAGCACCTCGTGCTTCAAAGATCACCACCTCAAGTTGTTCCGGTAACTCCTGCTACAAGGTAACCCCTCTCGGCATCTCCGAGGAGGCATCCTTCATTCGTTATCAACAATTTTTAGTCATTCCGTTCAAGTTTTCTATGATCACAGAATCCGTCACCAAGTCGTCCTTAACCGCGGACACGGCTTTTCGAAAAGATTTAACCCTGCAGGGGTGTACAACTTTAACCACATGTACCAACCAACTCTTAATGCCACTAGATTAGCACTATTCCGGGATGTGCCGGCAGATGGAGGTTGACCACGACCTTTCCCTTACTTCGCCTATTCCATGAGTCGCTCCGAGTAGAGATGGACCGCCAATAGGAGTGGCCATCTCCTGCCGGGTCTCTATCGTTGTGCGCAATGCTCGATTTACCTACCCGCAGAGCGCATACGCCGTCCTAGTTTTGAAAACGAAATTGATATCCCCGCAAATCCAAATGGAAAGCCCGAACTAGGCAACTCATGGAACAAATTAGGCAAGTTGAGACCGAGGGGAATCCAATCCCTCGTGTGGATGCACGCTCAGTCTTGGCTCGAAGACGAGAACTCGCTCCTAGGGGCATGAACGAAACAACCACCACAGACCCTCTGTGGTCTCGTCATCCACACCTTTAAATCATGTTAATCAAATTCTCTTAAACTTACCACTACTTCCTGTCATACTAGATTATTTCGTAACTCTGGTTCATCAACCGGATGGAGCAGAGATAACAGGCATGTATGACTAAGCATGGCATATTTGAGGTTCTGGCGATACACACAAACAAATCCTATGTCTGCTAGGAGCATTGAATCATGATATCTGGGTTATGCAAATAAATAGGATAACTCTATCTATTGACTCAAGATACATTGGAATCGAATGCATTTGTACGAGAATCAAAAGTCTTTCGAAATCATATATGGGCAGATAAGAGGTTATGCTTTCCTTGCTTCAAGAAAACCAGATAAAGTCTTCAGGAATAAGTGCTTGAATTGTCGGTTAGGATCAAGTATTCGTCATTGGGTTGCTGGCCTTCACTTCGAAGTCGCGTTCTACCGAGGGGGGGAACAACACCGAAAAGAAGAACAACAATCAAACATGGCATCGATGCAATGCGCAATATGTATGCATGAGCAGTTAATGCACTGAAATAAAGCCCTAAACATGATCGTTGGGTTGCTAGGGTTCGTATGACAAATATGCAATTTTACTGAAATTAACCCGAAATAGACCCCGGAGGGGGTTTCGGGCGATTATGAAAGTGAGTACAATTTTAGTTGCTCAAATGGGTTTAAAAACATCATAAACAGGTTGCACTTGTCATTTTGAGCAATTTGGTATATAACTTTAAATTTTGTAATTTTAGTGAATAAAAACTTATTTTTCTATTTTAAATGAATTAAACAAAATTAAATAAAATACTCATTTTTGGACTTTGTCAAACATGTATAAAAATGCCATAAACAGATAGGTTATATTTTTCTGAACATTTTAATACCTTATTTATATTTTTCTGACTTTTAAAACAAAAGATATTGCATATACAATTTTACTTATTTTCCTGTAATTTCTAAACAGAGGTGGGGTCCACGTGTCAGTGTGTTATTCTTTTCCTGTTTATTATTTCAAAAATAAACCCATGCTGACGTCACCATGACGTCTGCATGACGTCAGAAACGTCCAGGCCGGAGGCTGCCGTGGATGGAATCGATCGATCCACGATCGATTCTTTCCAATCAACAGGGGCATCCGGTGGTCCTGTTCGTGGGGAACCAAAGGGAGGCGGCGCCGCTGGTTGGAGGTCACCGGAATGGCCACGGCGTCCGGCGGCGCGGCGGAGGTTGGCGGCGCACGACGACAGCGGGTTGCAGAGGGATAGAGAGCAAGGAGAGGGCACCACAAGGTGTGGAGGCTCACCACGGTGGCAGTGGAGGGGTCGAGGAGGTCGGGGAAGCGGCGGTGGCGCAGGAATCGGCCGAGGTGGCCACCGGCCGGACTTGGAGAAGATGTGGCGATTCGGCCGTTTCGTGGATTCTCCGCGGCCATGTTTTCACGGGAAGTAATAGGGGAGGCCACCGGAGCTTGTGGGTTTCCTGAGTCACCGCGGGGCGGCCGGAATCGGTGCAAATCGCGGCGGCCCGAGACCGAGGGTTTCGTTCGGCAGAGGAGAAGTTACAGAGATGGAGGGGTGGGGTGAGGGCGAGTGAGAGAGAGAACGGCAGCACGGCATCGACCTGGAGGCAATCCTCTTCCGCGGCAAACACCCAGGCAGGAGGTGGCATCGGGGGAGGTAGACACGCAGCTGCCTCCCTGTCGAGAGGTAGAAGACAAAGGGGATTTTCCCCATAACCCCCTGGCTGGTAGGGAAAATTACAAGGAAGCCCCCTAAAACTTTTAAAACAGCACCTAAACAGAAGTTTTAAAGGTCCTTTTTGTAGATATAAAATTTGCCAAAAATACATTTTGGAAAACTTATGAAATTTCCAACCTAACCATATTTTTGTTTGGCGGAAAAGAATTACTTTTCAGTACAAAATTTTGGAACCCAATTTAAGTACTATATGTGGGATTTTTCTCAAACCATTCGCATTCACAGTTTAAATTGTTTCAAACATGTTTTAATTTTTTTTGATTCATGCATGTATGAGATGAACACAACACCACACACCCTAGTTAGCAAAATTGGGGATGTTACATTTCCCCTGAGCTAAACCCTCTCCCAAACACCAAAGTCGATTTACCCCAAGATAAGTTACCCCTGGTAACGTCTGCCGTGATTATGCCACGACAGTTGGCGCCCACCGTGGGTCCTGCGTCCAAGGGTGTTTACGTCACGGGAGAAGCTTGAGAGAGCATGAAGAACCTCGTCATCGGCGAGATCTACACCAACCCCGAAAGAGAGAAAATGGTGGACGATTTTGGCTGGGGGCCAGAGTCGGATTTGCTAGATGCCGGATCTATCGTCACAATTGGCCGGGTCAACGTCTTCGTCGGCATGGTACGTACGTACGGTTCAATTCCTGATGATGTTGAATATGATTCCGTGTCAGGAGGAGCGACCTGTGTTCAGTCGGATGGGGAAGAGTCGGTCGGGACGATCGATCCGATAGAAGAGCCCACCACGAAGAGGGAACAGCCGGAGGAGCCGGCATGGACCCCGCGTGGCCGGGTCACGAGGGAAGACGCTACCGAGTCCATCCTGCACCTGCTGGAGGATCGGTACGAAGAGGATATCTGTGATGAGGAAGAGTATGAATCTGCACCAGGCATCGCACGCCAGGTCGCGGTCTACACGGCCCCTGCAACCAATCTCAATCAGGGGGACGTGACTACGGCCACGGTCGGAGCGGCGCGAGCGCTGGCCCAGCAACAAAATCCGGTTGATGGAAACCCGGTCATAGCCCTGGTCGACGGAGAGTCGGCTTCAGTCACCAGCCATACCCCGGAAAGCGAATTGCAAAGAAACATGTTTGGGTTTATGACAAACAGAACGCCAGGAGCGGGGCCCTCGAATCCACGAATTCCGGCTCTGTTCAACAATAACCTGATCTTAGATCCTACAGTGCTAGCAACGGTGATAACCCCGGAAAACGCGGAGGCACGCGTTGCGGATCTGGATGTGGCCCGCCGTGCATTGGATCAGCAGAGGAGAGACATGGAAGCTGAAAGACAGGGGATAGCAGCGCGCCAGCGCGAGCTGGAAGCATTGGAGAACCGGTTCCAAGTTCAGTCGACCAGGATGCACAATCAGAGATATCAGTCGCGATTACCGGCAACGGGTGGAACTATAAACCCGGCCGCACTGTTTATTACACCTCATGATCAACCAATTCACGCTGTGAATCAGGAAACCGGATATCAGCCTGCAACCTTGGGAGGACAGCCGGCAAACGTACAAGCCGGGTTACCCACATTGCAAACAGGGATCGTAACTGGCAATACAACGCCACCACCACCACCGCCACAATTTCACAGTCCACCAGGTCACTTCAATAACCCCATGGACAATGTATATGCAGCAACATTGGCGTTGGATCGCATCCCCGTAAGAGAGTCACCCCATGCGGAGGAGACCCGGCGGGCGATAGATCTATTGCGCACAGTAGTGGCTCAGCAAGCCAATTACCCGGATAATAGGAGTGGAATGCATGGAACACCGTATGTTATCCGGCATAACGGAAATACCGGCAATATTCAAACGAGCTCAGCACGGCGGAGGGCAAAGCAGCAGCAAATGCCGCCTCCTCCCCGTAGACCAGCAACACCTGCAGTATCAGTGGCGCAAGCTATCGTAGACAGTTCTCGAGCCAGGCGCGCAGCAGCCGGGTCTGCAGTACGAGGGCCGGTAGCGGTTGAACCCCCCGCCGTACCTACAGCCGGATCACATGTTTCCCTGGTGAGGCCAGTACCGGCAATTTTAGCCGGACCCAAGTTTTTGTCGGACGCCATCAGAGCCGAGCCTTACCCGGATAAGTTCAAGGAACCGGGTAAAGTGGTCAATTACGAGCCAACCATGGATCCAAAAACCTGGCTGAGTAGTTATGAGATGGCCATGTCAATTCGCAATGCATCTGAAAATCTTCAAGCCAAGTTTATGTACCTGATGATGTCAGAGGGAGCAGCAAAATTATGGTTCAACAATCTACCCGAAAAGTCCGTCAATTCATGGAGCGAGCTGAAAACGGCCTTTGTCAAGCACTTTCATGGAACGTGCAGGAAGTTTTTCACAATTGATGATTTAGAGCAATGTGTCCAGAAGAAGGGAGAGTCGGCGCGCAGTTGGGTACGCCGGGTTATGGAGATACTCCACTCGTCCACGGATATTCAACCAAAAGATGCATTATAGGCTATGGCGAAAACATTCTAGTATATACCCTTTGTGCCAAAGCTGACGCGCATGAAATCTAGTCGGAATGCTTCAGAGGTTACTATGGGAGAGTTGATGGACGCGTGCAACAAGCACGCCGCCACAGATACCACAGAGGAGGATGTTGATGACAAGAAAGCAAAAGCCAACACGAGCAACGGTGGAAGACCCGGCAATGGATCTGCGCCGGGTAACAATGGAGGAAATAATGAAAACAACCAGAACAAGCGCCCGTACGAGGGAAGTTCCGAGTTTTTCGCCAATACAAAAGCCGGGTTTTCCAGACCCAGAGTAGAAGGAAATTTCAACAGAGGTAACTTTAATGCAGGAAATTACCAAGGACCGCCAAGGCCGGCCAATCATATAGAGGCTTTCAGGATGCCATGTCCGCGTCATAGCAGGAACGGCAGGCCGGCTAATCATTCGCTGGAACAGTGCGTGGATTTACAAAGATGGAAGAATTAGGAAATACAAAAGGCAATGCAAGGTGCAGGCCGGGGAGCAGGACCGGATCCGGGTGGTAACCCGGGCAACGGCCCACCCCTGGCTGGCAACCCAGGAGGCGGTAATCCGGGTAACAATCAGGGAGGAGCTGGAGGTTTCCAGGCTAACCCCAAGCAGTTGGGGCAGTACCACGTCCACACTACAGGAACTTCTAACAAGGATATAAAGATACTCAAAAAGGCAGTAAACTCGGTTTCTTCAGCTGTCCCGAGATACTTGAGATGGTCGGATCAAGAGGTAACATGGAGCAGAAGGGATCACCCGGAAATAATAGAACATCCGGGTGTCTTAGCGTTGGTCGTTGCACCACAGGTTAATGGTTATGAGTTGAAAAAGGTGCTAATGGATGGCAGAAGCAGCATCAATATCCTATATTGGGAAACTTTCCTACGCATGGGTCTCAAGGAGTCCCAGCTACAGAAAAGTTCTACAGTTTTTCATGGGATTGTGCCGGGTCACTCGGCGTGCCCCGAAGGAAAGATTACATTGGAAGTCGCTTTTGGAGAATCAAAGGATAATTTCCGAGTGGAGTGGCTCACGTTCGAGGTGGTAAAGTTACGCCAAGTTCATGGCCAGGCCGTGTTACGTATACCTACAGCTAAAGATCCCGGGTCCCAAGCAAACCATCACCATACATGGGGGCCGGGTTATAGCAGCTGAGTGTGACGAAGGAGACGCGGCAATGGCAGAGCAAGCTTGCAGAAAGGAAGAGCTCAAGTATTACCGGTCTCAAGTAGAGCCGGATGACTAAACAACATTGAAGAGGCCGAATACGGAGGATGAGAGAGCAAAATTCAAGGCAGCACATGACACAAAGATGGTGGCTTTTGTTGAAGGTGATCCATCCAAGCAATTTGCTATACGATCTAACCTAGACAGTAAGCAAGAAGAGGCACTCATTGAGTTTATTCGCGGAAATCAAGATGTTTTCGCTTGGACGCCCAGTGATATGCCGGGTATTGTCGTGGTGGTGTCAAGACAGATGCCATAGGATGGCTAAAGATGTGGGGACGAAGGACGCTGGAGGCGCTCGGGGAGGGATCACGCGACGAGTAGACGCGTGAAGGATGAACCAGGCACTGCAAACAACACGATCTACCCAGGTTCAGGGCCCTCGTGAGGAGGTAAAACCCCTACTCCTGCCTTTCTTTCGGTATTTCGATGTCTCACCGAGTAGCCACAGTACAATGGTTCCTGCTACCAAGTAGCCACTCTTCTCTCTACCAGATGAACTAGGTCTAGAAATGTGAATCGGTGTCTGGATCTAGGTCAGCATCCCTCGCGCAGGAGGGGGCAGGGCACCTTATATACTCGGTGCCCTGCCGGATACAGCCAAATACAAACAGATGTCGACATTGTGTGCACACCGTCCTTCTTCCGAGTTCCCGCTGACAGCTTTGGCTTCTAGATTTGTCCCTGTGCGGAAAGTCGTTGGGCAAAACCAAGTGTCCAGTCTGTTATCACTGTGGCGAATACAGAGTAGGTCCCCCCTATCCTGCGACGCCCTGCTGACACACTCTCGCTGTCAGGCACGCCGTCCTCAGATGAACAGTGTTGTGAACAGTGCCAAGTACGGACCCGGGATACGCGGGATTCGGTGTCAGAACGGCTCCTTTGACTTCTGGCCCGAGTAGGTTCCCGCCACTTTTACTCGGACCAGCTCTTCTATTCGGAGGAGCATAACTCTCTTGATTCATCCTTCTGACTGTCTAGGTGTAAGACCGGGTAGCAGTCGACCGGGTAGCGAGTACCAGGTAGCCGGCTACTCGGCCAAAACATCCCTTCTGATCTTGCCTTTAGCACTTGCCTTTACCCTACTCGGGGGTAACCCCCCGACAGCAGTCCCCGAAGCTGGTAGAGTCCTGCGAATTCGTTCACTGGGCCCTGCCAGCTTAAAAACCAACCTTGACAGTCATGCCCTTGAACCTTGGGATACCGAGTGAAAACCTCCGAGTAGCCCTTGATTCTGTTTCTTCTCTTCCTAATAGGACCACTTTCCTTCTCTCTAGCCGAGTAAAATGACTTGGTGAAATCTTGAAACGGAATCTCTGCGTGGCAGAGCACAATCCGGCTTCCGCGCAGCAACTGGGCACGTGTCACGCGGACACGACTTCGACGCCTCGGTGCCCGAGAACTGACAGGCCACGCGCCCAGTTTTCACGGGATGGGCCCACCAGCCCGTTACGTCCCATCACGCGCAGTAATTGCCCACGATCTCGTCGTGGGATCTAATGCAGCCGTTACGCGCGCGTTCCGCGCTGTGTGCGTTTCTAACCGGCCCACAGACCCCACGCCACACGATTACTTCCACGATCGATCCCACTTCCTCAACTCGTAACGGTAATCCGAGGAGCGGTATAAATACCCCCTCGGTAACTCCTTCTTCTCCTTCCGCTCAGAATTTCCCCTCTGCCTTCTCGTTTCTCCGCCGCCGCAGAGCTCCTCGCCGCTGCGCAACTCACTGCGCCGCCGCGAGCTTCTCCACACACCAAATCCTTCGATCTTTTCCCCAATTTCCTCCTCACCGCCATGGCTCGCGACGACAACGCTCCCGCCGGCTGGGCCGGATCCGAGGTCACCGCCGAGGACTGCCAATGGCTGGTGAACAACCGGCGAGTTCCTCCCGGTGTTTGCTGCCGGCAACCTGACGGTGAGCTCGTTCCTGCCCCGCAGGAAGGTGAGCACGTCGTCTTCCTCGCGCACTTCGCGCGAGGATTCGGGCTTCCAGCATCAAATTTCCTCCGGTCGTTCCTCGACCATTACGGCCTCCAGATGCACCATCTCCCTCCGAACGCCGTCGTCTTCCTCTCGTACCACGCCGTGGTATGCGAGGCCTTCCTGGGCGTTCGCCCCACAACAGAGACTTGGTCCAGGTATTTCTTCTTTCGCCAGCAGAGCAAAGGCAAGAAGGACGGCGCGGGAACCAGCAGCCGCATAACAGAGACCGTCAGCGCCATGATGGTGCAGCATCCTAGAACCAACCATCCGCGCATCAAGGATTGGATTCTGTCCGCAAGTGGCAGAGGACGTTCCTGTACGTGCAGAATGTCCCCGCCACGAAGGGAGCCAAGGTGGAGGACCGAATCAACCTGCCCTGTTGGAGCAACCGAGCTCCCACCGGGCAGAACTGGCGGACCAAGCCGTCCATCGACAGCAACCTGAAGCAGATGGACGAGCGCCTCGCCTATCTGGCCGGAGAAGGGCTCAAGAGCGACGACCCAATCGCCTGCTGGATCTCCAAGCGGGTACTGCCGCTCCAGCACCGCGTCCACCCCATGTGCTACATGGGCGGCCCCCGCGACTGTACTCGGACAACCACGTTCGAGCTTAGCAACGCGGATGTCACCGCTCATGCGCGGTCCATCATGACCACTGGCCTCAGGGACAATTGGCAGTATGGCTTCATCCCATACAGCCGTACGAAGCCAATCGAGCGGGTATGTATTTCTTATCCTGTTTCGTGTATGTATGTTCCGAGTAGATAGCCTTCTTATCTTGTAGCGACTAGTATTTGCACTATGCGTCGAGTAGGGCACTTAGCAGAACTGCTTAGGCTTAATGTGCTTTATGTTTGCACGCCTTGCCGAGTAGCACACGGAGTAGCACTGCTTAGGCTTAATGTGCTTTATGTTTGCACGCCTTGCCGAGTAGGATGCCTCTATGCTACTCGACTAACTTGTGATGTTTCTCTATTCTTCAGGTCCTTGCTCGCCAGCTCGCTGAGAGCATGGAACGCTTCGAGGACAATGGGTCGGACGACCGAGAGGAAGACGACGAGGTCTCTTTCGAGACCGCGGACAATCTCAATCTCCCTCATGCCGCTCAGATGGAGAAACATCACGTAGATGCGTCTGTCCGTGATTGGTCCGAGGATGATGACGAAGGTAATTGAGCTCATCTTGTCTGGTCGCTAGTAGCACAACCCCATTTCCTCCCGCTTCTGAATTGTTTCCTTCTTCCCAATGGTGCAGACGATGCCGGCACTGAGGAGGAGGGCGAGGACGAGGAGGAGGACGCCCTGGCCGTTGATCCGCTTGCAGTCGCCGCTCCTGTTACTCGCAAGACGACGGGTAGCGGTGCTCAGGAGCCCCCCTCCAAGAAGACGAAGACGGCCGGGAAGAAGACCAAGAAGGCCGTGGCAAAAGGGCGACGGTTACCCCCTTCCCGCAAAGGGTAAGCCACTTTCTCCTAAGCTATACACCTCTATGGCCGCAATTTCCCAATCCTTTTACTCCGATGTTTCTTCTCGATTTCTTCTGTCCTTTTTCCTTTTCTAAACTTCTTTCTTCTCTTCAGCGCCCCCTTGGACGCTAGTGCTGCCGTCGCATCCACCAAGCCCAAGAAGAAGACCGCCATCTATGTTGACAAGCTCATCGTGATCTCCGAGGAGGACGAGGACGCCGCACGGGATGAAGCGCGTGCATCCTCTCCCGTGAAAGGAGACGACTCCGACGACGCTCGGTACATGGACAGCGACGCCCACGACACCGAGCAGGAGCAGCAGGCCCGCGCAGAACAAGAAGCACGGGACGCTGATCGCGACGCGAGGCCACCTTCTCCTCCGGCCACCACGGCCGAGGAGAACTTAGAACAAGATCTTGAGCAGCATGATGACGCCGCCCTTGAGCGGCGAGAAGAAGACCAAGAGCAGCCAGCGACAGGGGCTGCTGAGCATGACGACCCCGCGGCCCAGCCGCGGGTAGAAGGACAAGACGCCACACAGCAAGACCCCGCTGCCGAGCAGCGGGTTGAGACAATTGATGAGATGGAGCAATACCCTCTGAGCGACGCGCAACCAGACGCCGCGCAGGGTAGCGCTCAGCCGAATGCTACGCCGGGTAGCGCGCCTTTGGCGCCGCCAACCCAGCAGGGCACTTCCTCCACCGCGCCAAACTCCCCATCAATGAAGAAAACCAAGACAACATCTAGCCCTCCGGCCAAGCAGCTTATGAAGAAGATCAAACAGGAAGCCGTTGAAAAGAAGGCCGCCGAGAAGCAAACTTCCGGGAACCAGGCCGCCGAGAAACCAGCTGGCCAGCCAGAGGGCACTGTCCGCAGGAATCCCTCGCGTAGCGGTGCGCGTGGTGCTGCCACGATGCTGCCGCCAAGACCAACTGCCAAGCCCGGCCAGCTCACCATCCGTGAACCTGACGCGGCTACTGACACCGCCGCAGGATCCAGCTTCCCAGATCCACCCACCTTCCCACCTTACATGGTGAAGATGAGCCAGCAGCACAGCATCCCAATGACCCCAGCTGAGAAGAAACTTGCTATCAGGACGGGCAAACAGGCCACGCCGGTGGACTCCAAGCCTCCAGCCAGGAATAAGAACCGATCTGTCTCAATCTACTCGTGCGAGGTTCAGGAAACCGAGGTGACGTCCACGGGCCTTGAGCAGATAGTCGACCGGGTTGGATTTATTGACGCTGAGTGGGACAGCGAGGTCCTTGGCAACAGGAACTGGCACGTCACGTCTTTGGGCAATTTGGATCACATGCGCATTGATTGGAACAAGGCGGACATGGGTTATAAACCCATGACTATCTCGTCCAATACCAGCACGCTCGCCGCCAAGCTGTTCGTCCATCGCAAGGCTGCAGAGGATCTTGAACAGACTTACGCGGTAAGCTTTGCTCATCCGTCCCGAGTTGCATTTTCCTTCTCTTCTATTCTTCTCCTTCTTCTTATCCATCACCCACTCCCCGAGATTCTGGCCGAGTAGGCGGGTACTCAACCGAGTTGCCGCCTTCTCGGGTTGAATCTTCACGACTTTGTCTGATTCTTTTTCTTTCTTCCTCTCAGAATAGCATTCTGAAAAGAACCAACCTGTACCGGCGGCTGCTATGGAACCACAGCATCGCTAGGAGGCATCTTGAGGCCCTGGAATTGGAGCGCAAGTCCGATGAGGCGGCGGAGAAGGAGGTCATGGATAGCGCCCTCAAGATCTCCGAAGTTGAAAGTAAGCTTTTAGCTACGCGGTTCCTGTGTTTGGTGCTTACGCCCGCTTTTGCTTTCTGCTCTAATCGGCCGTTCTCTGCAGGCAAATTTGAAATCTTGGAAGAGGAGCATGCGAACTACCGCGCCTTTGTCGAGAGCGGCCAAGCCACGATCAAGAAGCTGGAAGGTGAGTTGATGTCTTCTCGGCTTGACTTCTTGCTTTCATCTTTGCTACTCTGCTGACCGTGCTTTGCTCTTCACAGAAGATCATAAGAAGTTTGTCGAGGAGCATCTCGACTGTCTCAAGCCTGCTGAGGTGCAGCAGCAGCTTGCAAGCCTTGAGGTGGAATTCAAGAACAGGCACCTCTCCGAGATGGAACCATTGCAGGTCCAGCTCCGAACTGCTCTCCAAAGGGCCATTGATCTAGCTGCCGAAAGAGATAAAGCAGTGGCCGATAAGAAAAAGACCGAAGCGGCAGCCACAGCCAAGCGAAAGGCTCTCGAGCTGGAGTGCAAGACGCTGAAGGAGAGCAACTCGGATCTCATGCTCCAGCTGGCGCAGTTCCGGAAGGTAGAAGAAAGGCATGTTGCTGATGAAGAGTCGTGGAAGAACAAGCTGCAGGCGCTACTCTAAGACCTGAATAGTAAGTGCCCACTTCTTTTCACTTCACTCTTCCCTTCCGCTTCTCTTCTACTCGACTCATTTCTCTATCCTGCCCCTGTCTCTAATCTTTTTGATAGCTCTTTCAGAAATCTTCCCCGACCTCGACTCGTCTTGCAAGCCTGCTTTGGCAAAGGCCCAAGCTGTTCGCACCGAGAAGGGCGAGCCTATGGATGCCAGGGCTTCAATTGAAGACAGCATCACCACCATGCAGGTCCAGCTCCAGCGCCTAAGGGGCGTGGGCACCGATTTGGTGCGCACTGCCTTCCAACTCCATGATCTGTTCTGGCCGCGGGAGACTGCGCCACCAACCATCCGCGGGCTTGCCGAGAAGCTGACTGGCGTGAAGGCCGAGCTGAAGAAATGGCGGGCATCTGGAGCTCGGGCCGGTGCTGACATGCTGCTGCTGTTCATCTGCAGCTGGTATGAAAACCTTGATCTTAACGTCATTCTTGAGATGAGGCAGAAATCAAAGTGGGAGACGGATCCCGACTGCGTGGCTCGCCGCCAGTCGGTTGCGTACGAGATCGCCCAATACGCGAACACCGCGCGCTTCATCGACGGCGTCACCGAGCCCGACACGGAGGTGGAGGGCGATGATGACGACGAGGACGAAGACGAGGATGCCACCGAGTCTGAAGGCCTGAGCAGCTTCGAAAGTGATCGCTACAAAACCGGGAAGGGGAAGGCCGCGGTCGTGGCGGACAGCGAAGAGGAGGCCGAGAGCGTGGAGATGACGATCGACACCGTGGCCCTCGAGTTCGGCACCTCGTCAGGTGCGGCTCTCGACGAGACGGCGCGACTCCGCGCTCAGACTGCGGCCTCCACCTCGGCTACGGACGCCACCTCGGTGGCCACTGCCACCTCTGAACAGGCTGCTACCGAGCCAGACGCGGATGCTGCGAAGACCGATGCCGCCAACTCGGAGGTTGACGCTGCTAAGGCCAGCGCTGAAGCTGAAGCTGCCAAGGCCAACGCTGATGCTGAAGCCACCAAGGCCGACGCCGAGAACAATGCTGCCTCTACCTGATTATTTCCTGCAACTTTATTCTCGAAACTTTTATCAGATCCCCGGGATGCCGGGTGCAGATGTATCGAAACAATTATGCCTGTCATTTGCTACTCAGCTTTATTCACGTTTGATATTTAACTTAGTCAAATTGAGCGACTTTGGCCCGATGCCGGGTTGCGTTATCATGCAAGTCCCCGAGTTGCAGTTCTTATTCGCTCTTCCTTTTCATCTCAGCTCTTACCCGCAACTCGTTGCTTTTTTGGTATTCGAGTCACAAGAATTCGAAGTTGGAGTTGCAAATAATTAGCCACTTAGAAACACTCATAGTAACGCAGCCCACCACTTAGCCGAGAAGGAGCAAATAAGAAACAACAGTAATAGACATCCTACTCGGTTCTTGCACTTTTTCTTTCCTTAGTAATTTTTCTTGTGCTCATTGACCTTTTGCTTGTTCTCTTGCTTGCCATGAAGCCGGGTTTCGGACAGCAGCAGAGTCGAAGAGTTGGCATGTAGGTTTAAACACAATACTAGATGTACTCGTGAAATTTCAAGCAGAGCAACCGAGTAGACAAAGATGAAGCTGGGTAGAAACACACAGAGCAAGTTTGGACGAGGGCAGTCCCCGAGCTGAATTTCAGATTGCAGGGTAGAATTTTAACTCGGATAAGAGCGTACATACACATCTTTGCTCACGAATGAAAGCGACGAAGTAGGGATACATTCCAAGGGCGCTTGGATTCCTCTCCAGCTTTATCTGCCCTGTTCTCCTGTGATGGACGCATGTCCACGAGATAATAGGCGTCATTGTGCAGCGCTTTGCTCACAATGAAGGGCCCTTCCCATGGAGGAGACAATTTGTGCATCCCGGCTGTGCGTTGCACAAGCCTGAGGACCATGTCTCCTTCTCGGAAAACCCTTGGGTTCACCTTTCGGCTATGATAGCGCCGCAGGTTTTGCTGGTAGATAGCTGAACGTGACAGAGTAAGCTCTCTTGCTTCTTCGAGCAGGTCAACGTCATCTTCTCGAGCTTCTCGCCTCCACCTCGGTGTAGAGGGTTACTCGGGGGGAGTCATGCTCTAAGTCTATTGGCAACACGGCCTCAGCCCCGTATACCAAGAAGAATGGCGTGTAGCCGGTTGACCGGTTAGGGGTAGTCCTTAGACTCCACAACACCGCTGGCAACTCGTCTAGCCAACACCCAGGTGTTTTCAGCAGCGGCTCAATCAGCCTTGGCTTTATGCCTGCTAGCACCATGCCGTTTGCTCTTTCCACTTGCCCATTGGAGGCGGGGTGCGCAACAGATGCAACATCTAGTCGGATGTGCTTATCTCTGCAGAACCGCACCATTGCCCCTTCTGCGAAATTTGTGCCGTTGTCGGTGATGATCCTGTGCGGGTAGCCATATCTCAGGATCACATCCTTTAAGAATTTCACGGCTATAGCTCCATCGCACTTCCGAATAGGCTTCACTTCAATCCACTTAGTGAACTTGTCCACCATGACTAAGATGTGTGTCATGTTGCCTTTAGCCGGCTTGAAGGGGCCAACCATGTCCAAACACCATACGGCAAACGGCCATGTGATAGGAATTGTTTTCAACTCGGAAGCAGGCATGTGAATCTTACTTGCGAACATCTGGCAGCCATTGCACTTCCTCACGATGTCTTCGGCTTGCTGCAGAGCTGTGAGCCAGTAGAAGCCATGCCGAAAAGCTTTCTTGACCAATGCCCGAGAAGAGGCGTGATGCCCGCATTCTCCTTGGTGTATTTCCAACAGAATTTCTCCTCCTTCTTCCGGGTCCACACAACGTTGCAGCACGCCGGTGGCACTTCTTTTGTGCAGCACATCTCTGAATATAGTGTAGCCCTTGGATCTTCTCTGAATCTGCCTTGCGACCACCTCATCTCCTGGTAGAGTACCATCCTTTAGAAAGGATAATATGGGCATGGCCCAACTCGGTGTCTCCCGTGTGGGAAACACTGGTTCGTCCACTTCCATTGGGACAGGCACCTCCGGCTGCTCTTTAGGGTTCGGAGCACTTCTCTGAAGCCCTGAACGATTGGCAAGTACCTCCTCAATGAACGCGACAGTCCCCGGGTTAAGGACAACAGTCCCCGAGTATGGAGTGGCAGTCCCCGAGTATGGAATGGCAGTCCCCGAGTAGGGGGCGGCAGTCCCCGGGTTCTCTGTCGCATTCTCCCAGTCAATCTCCATTGGAACGGACTCTTCACTTGGCAGAGAAGGAACAAATATGGATTCCAAGTTGGGAGATGGCTTGATGGATGGCTTCCTCAAGTGCTCTAAGGCAACCCCCGCCGGGATGGATTGCCGAGAAGATCCCAACTTGGACAGCTCGTCTGCCGCTTCGTTCTCTGCTCGGTGAATGTGCTGGAATTCGCAGCCTTCGAAGAATCCAGTCATAGACTGTACCAGGAAGCGATATGATGCCATGTTGGCATCCAGAGCATCCCAAGTGCCAGAGACTTGCTGCACCACTAGATCTGAATCGCCATAGCATATAATGCGCTGCACGCCAACCTCCTTGGCTACTCGCAAGCCGTGCACTACGGCCTCGTACTCTGCTACATTGTTGGACGCCTTGAAATGAATCTGCAGCACGTACTTGAGTTGATCTCGCTTGGGTGACGTAAGCACTACACCAGCACCAAGCCCTTCCTTCACCTTCGAGCCATCAAAGTGCATCTTCCAGTAATTGGAAACTGGAGCAGGAGGTTCGTACTGCACCTCAGCCCAATCCACCAGAAACTCTGCCAGGATTTGAGACTTGATGGCTTCCCTTCTCGCATACGCGAGGGCGTACGCAGCCAGCTTGATTGCCCACTTGGCTACTCGGCCACTCGCCTCCTTGTTGCCCATGATATCCGAGATGGGAGCAGAGCTCACAACTGTGATAGGATGCTCTTGGAAGTAATGCTTTAGCTTCTTGGCGCCCAGGTACACGCCATAGGTCATCTTCTGGTAATGCGGGTAGTTTTGCTTGGAGCTGGACAACACTTCACTGAGGTAGTACACCGGGCGCTGCACACTCTTGCCTTCTTCTTCTCGCTCCACCACAATCACCACACTGACTACCCGGTTGGTGGCAGCAATGTACAACAGCATTGGCTCCTTGGGTAGCGGACTAGCCAAGATGGGAGCGCTAGCCAGCATTGCCTTCAGCTCGTTGAATGCCACATCCGCTTGCGTAGTCCAGACAAACTTGTCACTTTTCTTCATCAGCTGGTACAGAGGCAGGGCCTTCTCGCCCATTCGGACCAGAAAACGGCTCAGAGATGCCAAGCAACCAGTGAATTTTTGCACATCCTTCAGGGATCTCGGCAAAGACATGCTCTCAATAGCTTTTATCGTTGAAGGATTGGCTTCAATGCCCCGACTAGACACCAGGAGTCCGAGTAGCTTGCCAGCCGGGACGCCAAAGGTGCATTTACTCGGGTTCAGCTTCATTTTATACTTGCGCAAGTTGGCAAAGGTTTCCTCAAGGTCGGCAAGCAGAGTATGTGTTTTATTCGTTTTGATGACAATGTCATCTACGTACACCTGCACATTCTTGCCGAGCTGATCGTGCAAGCATTTCTGCATGCACCGCTGATAAGTAGCACCCGCATTCCGCAACCCGAAACACATGACACGATTGCAATAAGCCCCGTACGGGGTAATGAAAGCAGTCTTTATTTGATCAGCAGGATTGAGAGCTATCTGGTGGAAACCAGAGTAGGCATCTATGAAAGACAACAGTTCACAACCAGCGGTGGAATCGATCACCTGATCGATGCGGGGTAGCGGAAAAGGATCCTTGGGGCATGCTTTGTTCAAGTCGGTGTAGTCGACACACATGCGCCATGCAGTAGCAGCCTTGGGACCCTCCTTCTTCTTCTCGGCCATGACCGGGTTGGCTAGCCAATCCGGATGCAGCACCTCCATCATGAAATTGCTTATCAGCAACTTGGTGATCTGGTCACCAATGGCCTTCCTTCTCTCGTCTCCGAAACGGCGCATAGCCTGTTTCACTGGTTTGGCGTCAGGACGCACATGTAACGAGTGCTCAACCAACTCCCTCGGGACCCCTCGTAAATCTTCATTGGACCAGGCGAACACGTCCCGATTCTCACGGATGAAGTGGATAAGCTCGCTTTCCTATTTCTCCGCCAACCCGGAGCCGATGATGGCTACGCGGTCGGGGAACTCAGGGTTGACCTGGACCTTCTTTGTCTCTTGGGACGCTTGGAACGCGGTCCCGTGCTGGGTACTCGGCACGCCCTGCGCACCAGCCTGCGCGGATTGCGCCATAGCCACCACCTCGTACATCTTCTTCTTCTCGGCAGCAATCACCATAGACTCCGCCAACTGAGAACCAGCAGAGGCACACTCCATGGACTTCTTGTAATCACCCGAGATGGTAATCACGCCATTGGGACCAGGGATCTTCATCTTCAGATATGCCGTGTGGGTAGAGGCCATGAACTTGCTCAGAGCAGACATGCCGAGTAGAGCGTGATAGGGGCTCTGATGATCAACCACCTCGAACTGCAGGCTCTCTGTGCGGCAGTTCTCCCTGGTGCCGAATAGCACATCTATCCACACTCGGCCAATCGGATTGCACGAGACTCCCGGCACAATGCCATGGAAGGTGGTCTTGCTAGCTAGCAGCATGTTCTCGGCCAGCCCAAGCTTCTCGAGTGTGTCTCTGTACACAATGTTGATGCTGCTGCCGTTGTCGATCAGCACCTTGCTGAACCTCACATTCTTCTCGGGGCCCAAGAAGGTAGGATCCACCACCAAAGCATAACTACCCGGGTTGGGCATCACCTTGGGATGATCTACTCGGGACCACTTGATCTCTTTGTTGCACCAATGCATATAGTGAGGAACAGCAGAGATCACGGCATTGACCTCCATGGCGCGCATGTGCTGTGACTGCTTGTCGACGGGCTGAAAAGTGAAGATCATGTAGCTCTCATGGTGTTCCTGGTACTGGTTGCGGCCTCCGCCCTCATTGTTGCCGTTGTTGTTGCCCTGGTAGTTGTTGTTGCCTCTGTTGTTGTTGCGGTTGTAGTTGTTGTTGTTGTTGCGGTAGCCCTCATTGTTGAAGTGACGGTTGGCTCCTAAGGCCACTTGGTTCACGTTTTCTCTTCTCGGAAACACGGGAGGCCGAGCTGCGGGTGCGCGAGCAGGCTGCACATTGGCGTTTGCAGTTGGCAGAGGAGGAGGAGGAGGCAACCCTTTGTTCCTGATCAGATCCCACCACTCGCACTGTCGGGTAGTGTGGTTAGCAGGCCTTGAGGGGTGCTGAGTATGGAAACTGCATGGGCCATCCTTCATGTCGTCAAAAACGAACTTCCTCGTCTACTCCGAGTTTCCGCTACCCGACTGAGGAGCACGGAAAGGTTTCTTGTTGCCTTGGCCCTGGTTCTGGTTCTGCCCGTAGGCTCCAGCAGGTTTCTGCCTTTGGCTACCCCCAGCTCCAACAGCCACTGCATTCACCTCCTCAGGGTCGTACCGAACATCTATTCGGTCACCCCTGCGCTTGTTGCGGAACTCATTGCGCTTGTTGCTGTTGAAGTTTCTTCTCGGCTCGGAGGAATCCATCAGGGGCTGGGTAGGATCACCGAGTGCGTACTGATCCGCAATCTTGATGGTCTCCGCCAGAGTGTTCGGCATCTCCCTCTGCAACCTTTGCCACAGCATACTGCCATGTCTGCAACCCTGCGCAAACCAAGTAATGGCCTGGGCTTCATTCACACCTTCACAGGTGTTCCGCAGTGTGCTCCACCGAGTGAGGTACTCGCGGTCCGTCTCGTCTTCCCGCTGCCTGCAAGAGGACAGCTGCTGTGGCCTATTCGGCCTCTTGTAGGTGCTGGTGAAGTTGCTGACGAAGGCGTCCGAGAAGTCCAGCGAGCAATTTATGCTGTTCTTGGGCAAGTTGTTGAGCCAAGTGCGAGCTGGACCCTCTAGCATCTGCGGGACGTACCGCACTGCCCATCTTCGGTTGCCGCCCGCGATGTGGACTGCGGTGACATAATCGTTGAGCCAGTCTTCTGGCTTGGTGCTGCCGTTGTATCTCTTGGTGCCCCTTGCGAGCTGGAAGTTCTTCACAGATGGCTCGTTCATGATGCGCGGGCCAAAGCACTCGGGGCCAGGAGGACCCGTGTTCTCCAGCCGCGCCGACAAGCTGACCGGTCTAGCTGGTGCCTTGCATCTCCAAGCGCCAACACGCGCTCGCCCACACGATCCAGAATGTCATAGCCAGCCATCCCCATGGCCGAGTAGCCTTCATCATATCTGTCCACCTGCACAGCTGCAGGCTGCTCCACCGGGTTGGCGACTGGCGCCACTGCACGGGGCTGCTGCCTCTGCCGAGTAGGCTGAGCAACGGGATGCTGAGCAGGATCTGGGCGCTCTCCATCTCGGGCCTGGCTTTGAGCTTTATGGGCTTGAAAGCCTGCTCCTACAGCGTTGTGTTTCTGACCGGACTGTCGCGGCACAGCGAGCTGTTTCGCGGCGACAGCCGGGTCGTACACCTGCATCTACCTACCCTTGCCGGAATGCCCACTCCGGCTTCTCTCACGGCTAGGATGCAGAGATGAAGCCTGATCGTTAGATCTGGCCACGTGCGAGTGCACCACCTGAGAGGCTCCAGCACCCTGGTTGGCTTTCCGGAACTCCTCGTTCTGCCTAGCGGCCTCTAGAACCAGCTCGTTCAGCCTCTCCTGCTGCCTAACGCGCGCGTCGCCAGCTAGATGCGGCAACTCGGCAGCTACAGCCTCAGCAGCTCTAAGTGTCTTGGCGGGTGTGCTATATCTGGGTCGGGTGGAGGTGTTTGCGGTGGCGGACTGACTGGCAGCCTCTACAACAGTTGCCATCTCAGCACCTAGGTTGCGACGCGTAGCACCTACTTTACTGGTACTCCTAACAACTGGTGTGAAACCGTGAGCCTTGTTGTACTCAAGCTGATCTAGGCTAAGCTCTAGCCTAATCTTCTCCAACTCCGCCTGCTCAGCGAGCAGCTCCTGGCGCTGCCGGTCGAGCTGCGCCCTCATGGTCAGGAGCTCGAGATCAGTGGGAGGCGGCATACCCGTCCGCGCAGCAGACGCAGGGATCGTCGGAGTAGTGGAGAGTGGAAGGTTGCACTCCTTCTCGTAAGGCTTGTGCGTCTTCCCTCCAGCACTCGAGCCAGCGAGATCCTCGACGACGGCCGCCGCGGTAGCAGCCGCGCCCTTCCCGGCATCCGCAGCCAGGCCAGCTACCATCACCTCCGCAACGTCCGCGGAGCGGCCCAGCGGCCTCCCGCATGCGGCGATAACGGCAGGTGGATCCTCCGTGTCGTGCACCAGCTCGGGGTACTCACGGTCGATGACGGTGGCGACGTAGACGAGGTGTGCGCCGAAAGTAAGCACCGTGCCGCCCTCCGGCATGGCCCTGCCGCCGAAATCGCCGGCGTTGTCGATGACGAAGTCGAAGGAGCCGAATCTGTGGACAAAGCCACAGACCACGCGCTCTCCGGTAGCAGAAATCGATCCCGTCCGAACGGAAACTCCAGCCAGCGCCGCTGGTTGCCCCGCGGTGGGCGCCAACTGTCGTGGTGGTGTCAAGACAGATGCCATAGGATGGCTAAAGATGTGGGGACGAAGGACGCTGGAGGCGCTCGGGGAGGGATCACACGACGAGTAGACGCGTGAAGGATGAACCAGGCACTGCAAACAACACGATCTACCCAGGTTCAGGGCCCTCGTGAGGAGGTAAAACCCCTACTCCTGCCTTTCTTTCTGTATTTCGATGTCTCACCGAGTAGCCACAGTACAATGGTTCCTGCTACCGAGTAGCCACTCTTCTCTCTACCAGATGAACTAGGTCTAGAAATGTGAATCGGTCTCTGGATCTAGGTCAGCATCCCTCGCGCAGGAGGGGGCAGGGCACCTTATATACTCAGTGCCATGCCGGATACAGCCAAATACAAACAGATGTCCACATTGTGTGCACACCGTCCTTCTTCCGAGTTCCCGCTGACAGCTTTGGCTTCTAGATTTGTCCCTGTGCGGAAAGTCGTTGGGCAAAACCAAGTGTCCAGTCTGTTATCACTGTGGCGAACACAGAGTAGGTCCCCCCTATCCTGCGACGCCCTGCTGACACACTGTCGCTGTCAGGCACGCCGTCCTCAGATGAACAGTGATGTGAACAGTGCCAAGTACGGACCCGGGATACGCGGGATTCGGTGTCAGAACGGCTCCTTTGACTTCTGGCCCGAGTAGGTTCCCGCCACTTTTACTCGGACCAGCTCTTCTATTCGGAGGAGCATAACTCTCTTGATTCATCCTTCTGGCTGTCTAGGTGTAAGACCGGGTAGCAGTCGACCGGGTAGCGAGTACCAGGTAGCCGGCTACTCGGCCAAAACATCCCTTCTGATCTTGCCTTTAGCACTTGCCTTTACCCTACTCGGGGGTAACCCCCCGACAGGTATCCCGACCGAGTTAGCTGAGCACAGTTTGCATGTTGATCCTAAGTCCCGGCCTGTGAAGCAACGCCTGAGAAAAATGAATGAGGAAAGAAGAAAGGCCATAGGAGCAGAGATAGCCAGGCTACTTGCGGACGGCTATATCATGGAGGTATTTCACCCGGATTGGTTAGCAAATCCGGTTCTACTAATTAAAAAGAGTAATGAGTGGAGGATGTGCATTGATTACACGAGTCTCAACAAGCATTGCCCAAAAGATCCGTTTGCTCTCCCAAGGATAGATCAGATCATAGATGCAGTGGCTGGAAGTGACCTATTATGTTTCCTGGATGCATACTCCGGGTATCATCAGATCAAGCTCAAGAAGGAAGATTGCGAGAAAACATCGTTCATAACCCCCTTTGGAGCTTTCTGTTACAAAACCATAACTTTTGGACTGAAGAAAGCTGGCGCAACCTAACCGCGATGCATTCAGAAGTGTTTTGAGGATCAGATTGGACGTAATGTTCACGCCTATGTTGATGATGTGGTGATCAAGACAAGGAAGGCAGAAATGTTCATTGATGACTTAAAGGAAACATTCAGGAACCCGAGAAGATATCAGATGAAGTTTAACCCCACAAAGTGTGTATTTGGAGTTCCAGCAGGAAAGTTACTCGGATTCATTGTTTCCGAGAGAGGAATCGAGGCAAACCCGGACAAGATCAAAGCTATCCAGAGTCTGAAAAAGCCGGAAAACCTGAAGCATGTTCAAAAGCTTACAGGGTGCGTGGCGGCACTAAGCCGGTTTATATCAAGGCTTGGAGAGAAGGCGATACCCTTATACCGGCTCTTGAGGAAAACCGACAAATTCGTCTGGGACCAAGAGGCGGATGAGGCGTTCGAGGCACTAAAGAAGCAATTATCTGAGGCACCAGTCTTAGCAGCTCCGGGTCCTAAGGAGCCCATGTTACTATACATTGCGGTCGGGCCCCGGGCGGTTAGCGCAGTGGTTATTGTTGAGCGCAAAGAGGATGGAAAAGATCACCCGGTACAGAGGCCGGTTTATTACGTAAGCGAGGTATTACCGGAATCAAAACAGCGTTACCCACATTGGTAGAAGTTGGCTTTCGGGGTTTTCATGGCCAGCCGGAAATTGAAACCGTATTTTCAGGAACACCCCATAACAGTGGTTAGATCCATACCAATGTCGGATATTATCAGAAACTCAGATGCAACAGGTAGAATAGCCAAGTGGGCCATTGAGATGGGAGATTATCACATCAACTACGAGCCCAGGTCTGCAATCAAATCTCAAGCTTTAGTCGATTTTATCAATGATTGGACTCACACAAGCATGCCTACAATGACACCAAGTTCCGAGTCTTGGGTAATGCACTTTGATGGTTCTATGCAGTACGAGGGATCAGGAGCTGGGGTGGTACTTACATCGCCCAAAGGAGATAAGATGAGCTACGTGTTGCAAATTCACTTTGATTGCTCCAACAACGTGGCCGAGTATGAGGCATTATTACACGGATTGAGAATAGCCAAGGAGATGAACATCAGGCGGATACGGTGCTATGGAGATTCGGATCTTGTGGTGCAGCAGGTCTCAGGAACCTGGGATAGGAAGGATGCAACTATGGCAGCATATCGCAGAGAGGTGGACAGGGTTGTCGGGTGTTTTTCCGGGTATGAGGTGGAGCACATTGACAGGAGAAAGAACGAGGCAGCAGATGCACTCGCAAGACTCGGCTCGCGCAGAGAGCCGGTTCCACCCAATGTTTTCCTGGACGAGTTATGGCGGCCATCTGTTAAAACCGAGTATGAGGAAGAGGTGGCTAATCAAGACCCGGATTTGGAGCTCGTGGCCACGGTACGTGCTGTTCCCGAGTGGACAGAGACGTTCTTAGCTTATCTATCACGGGGCGAGTTACCACCACAGGAAGTTTTAGCAAGGCAAATTCTGAGACGAGCAAAGGGCTATTCCATAATCAATGGAGAGTTATATAAAAGGAGTGCAGCAGGAGTCTTTTTACGCTGTGTGGCACCAGAAGAAGGCCGACAGATCTTGAAGGAAATCCACGAAGGATATTGTGGGCATCATGCCTCCACAAGGTCCCTTGTGGCCAAAGCATATCGTCACGGTTTCTTTTGGCTCACAGCCTTAGCAGACGCGGAGCGCTTGGTGGCAAGGTGCGATGGATGTCAAAGGTACACTCGCCAAATCCATGTGCCGGCTATGGAATTGCAAACAATCCCGCTGACCTGGCCGTTCGCTGTTTGGGGTATGGATATGGTGGGACCCTTCCACATTTCACCGTGCAAAAAGACTCATCTTTTGGTAGCTATTGACAAGTTTACCAAGTGGGTTGAAGTTATGCCAGTTACCAATTGCGAAGCAGTCACAGTAGTAAAGTTCTTAAAAAGGATCATCTACATGTTTGGGTATCCTCACAGCATAATAACAGACAATGGAACCAACTTGTCCCTTGGTGAGATGGAAAAATTCTGTGGGAACAAGGGTATCCGGCTTGACATAGCCTCAGTAGCCCATCCACAAGCCAATGGACAGGTGGAGAGTGCAAATCAGGAGTTACCGTCAGTTGGTTTGGGGAATTAACACTACACCCAAGAGATCTACTCAGATGACTCCGTTTTTCATGGTTTATGGTGCAGAGGCAGTATTGCCGAGTGACATTATTCACGACTCTCCCCGAGTGTCGGCTTACGTTGAGGTGGAGAATGAGAAGACCCGGCAAAACGCCGTGGATATGCTAGAAGAGCACAGAGAACAAACCTTGGAGAGATCAGCCGTATATCAGCAGGATCTGAGGAGATATCATAGTCGGTGAGTCAAAACCCGGGTCTTCCAGGAAGAAGACCTGGTGTTGCGATTGGTCCAATCAAAGGAAGGAAAACACAAGTTATCTCCACCATGGGAAGGACCGTTCATCGTAAGCCGGAATTTACACAATGGATCATATTACTTGATAGATGCAAGGGAAGAGTCGGATACTGTCAATAACACCGCTCACACAACCTCGTCTATGCAAGAGAGGGAAAGACCATGGAACGTGGCTCAGCTACGTCCCTACTACACCTAGACTAGACTAGGCTTACAAGTGGAACTACACGATGTAACAGGCAGTAGGTTTCAGACGCACTCTTTTCCTATCCAGGGTACCTAAGGGGACTGGAGGGTTTTTAATGAGGCGGCTTGCTGACCTAACTTTTCTCATATCAATAAAGAGATGGTTAAACTACGATGTTGTTTATTTCTTATGTGTTTTTTGTTAAGTTTTTCGTATTCCTGTTTTTGCTTTCTGTCTTTTATGTTTTCAGGTAAGTATTAGTCCTTTGTTTATAAGTACAGTAGTTTTCTAAAGATTACATATCTAGGTCTTGGGGGCTGATTGCTTGAATATCACAGTTGCAAACTCAAAGACCCGGCCATGATGCCATTAAGTTGTAAGGACCGATTACTTGGAATAAGTACGGTTACAATCTTATAACCGGACAATAGAGCCAAATTTTCTTGATTTCTCTTGCTTAAGCTCGATGTGACTCGCAAGAACGTGGCATAGCGTAATTACAATCAGCCATGATGCCCATTGGGACTTGCCTGACCCTATTTTTATACAGTTATAGCAGCATTGATTATCCACGGGAAAGCCGGCTTACAGCAAAGAGGATCAAAAGGGTCATCCAAACCACAAGTTATGCAGAGTACAAGGTTAACAGCCGGAAACTCGCAATATATTACGCATAACTTCAAATCTATGTGAGTAACTCTAGGGTTTGGGCCTTAGCAGAAACAGTTTGCTCTTTTGAAAACTCCAAACCCCTAGACTCAGAAATTCGGGCCTTGGGGACTTGGGAAATTGAAAAAGTGACAAATTGTTTAGCTATTAAGCTTAAAAACCCAAATATCCAAGTCTTGGGGACTTAGAAAAAATCCACTTGTCAAAAACCCGGAGACCCGGAAACCGAGTCTCCCAAAAGGAAAAATAGCGAAAGTCGGAAAACCAGCACCGAAAAGTTTAAAGCTAGTAAATATCAAATCCATGCAAAAGGCCAGAAGGACCACAAAAGCTATTAAGGTTTCAGCGTATTACAAACCAAGGAAGTTGTATCGAAAAGTGCATAGGCGCACTATTAAAAGGATAAATTGTTTTAGGCATATTACAAAATGCCCATTGGCCGAATGAAGTGTTTGAAGCGGTAGAAGGTGAAACTTTACTCAGCATCCTTGGCCGAGTCATCAATGTTGTCCTGGGCCGCCGGGTCTTTGATTTCCTCCTCGCTGGTTTTCTCGGCCCCAGCGTCCGGGTCAGCAGCAGTACCGGCACGCGCTAGAGGAGGGACAGTCGGCGTAGAGGTGGTAGGCGCAGTATCGGCCTCAGCCTTCTTCTTCGCAGCTTCTTCCCTCCTCTGGGCAGCCTCCGCCTTCCACCGTGCCAGCATGTCATAAGGCTTAGGCAAATCCGACTTAATTGGCTTGTCTTTGGCATCATAAGGCGGAACGATGTTGCTTAAATCCAGACTGACGACGATCAAGCTCGCCGAGTGACGCACCTCAGTATTGACAGCCTTGAAGTTCTTACCAGAAAATTTGGAGCCGTCATTGTTGAATTCGGGAAACCCGCCAACGATTTTTTCCGGCTCAAGCTTGGGAAAGTAGGCCTTGGCCAGAGCGAGCCCCCGGGTTACTCCAACCCGGCACGAAGAGTGCTTCCAGTGGTCGATCCACTCGGGAATGGTGGAACACGCATCAAGCAAAGTGTTCAAATCACCATACCCGGTACCCGACCACTTGATAGCTTGCAAAAATCCATTTGGTGCCGGCACAGAGTTATCGGATTACGGCCTTCAAGGTCTTCAACTTCTCGATATCATCTTCGTCTGGGACAGCCTCACCCGGCCCTGCAGAGTAACAGAAAGGTTAAAGCAAGAAATTCCGAGTTTTTTGCGGAATAAGAAATCCGGGTTATAGTTAATCAGTTAGAAGTTGTTACCAAGCAGTGTGCGATAAGTATCGGCAATTTGGGCCGACAGTTTCTTCAGTTCACCCTCAGCAAGTTGGGACCTCTTCTTATACTTTTTCACGTTTTTCTCAAGCTTCACAGCATCAGCTTCCGGCGCTTCACGCAGCTTTGTCTCCATCTCGAGGAGCTTGTTGGTTTTATCCAACACTTCCTCAGATTGGGCCACGTAAGCCTGCGAGAAAAGAAAAGGGAATGTCAGTTGGAAAAAAGACAATTCCGGGTGTGATAAACTATAGCGTTATAAAGTACCAAGCAAACCATGCATAGTTCACTCGGAACTTGGGGACTAGGTGAATATACAAGCAACGCTGGTTAACTTACCTTGTGTTTAGCTGCCATGGCTTCCAGAATGCCTTTCTCATCAGTTTTCAAGGTATAGAGGGCTCCCAGCATTTCTTCGAAGTTCAGTTCATCAAGTTTCACCCTGGAAGAGCTGGGGGCCCTGGTTACTCGGAGGTGGAGTCCTTTCCTGCTTGGGGGGGGGACACCCGGGTCGCTTGGGTCTCAGGAGTGGGATCACCCATCCTCGCACCCAGGACCTCGACGTCATCACCCCCGGGTCCGTGAGAGGTAATAGGATACTCGGCCTCCTGCTCGGCCGGGTCTTTAAGCAGGACTTCTTCTTCTTCTTCAGCGCTGCCAGCCGCGGCCTTCACAGTATCTACCGGCTCTTCCATCGCCGGGTTATCCACGTCCATATCGTCCGGGTCACTGGTTGTGACCTTGGCTCTGAGGAAAATAAAAGGAGAAGTTAGTACATGATAAATGAAATTTACGGGAAGAATTAGCGTACTGAGTAGCAAGAAAGATAGCTTATCCGGCGTTCACCACAAAGTCTTGTGGAAGGTCATTGCTAGACCCGGAGGAGGCTGTCAAGGGGTCTGAAAGTGAGACCCGGAATTGTACAACTAGTGGATGACTGGGAGAAGGATGTTTTTGAGGAGAATTGGAAGGATGGGTCTGGGGAATACGGGCAAGGCGAGCTGGGGACGAAGGGATACCCGGGTTGAGAGGGTCATCACCCAGGGAGTTCCGGGTTACCCTGCGCTTGACTGGAGCGGGTTCCTTCAAGTGTGGCGAATCGGACAAGCGTTGGTTAAGCTCGCACATGCTAGCGAATGAATATGGTTTGGAGGCGATAGAGAAATACGGAACCTTGAATACTACCCTTCGGGGCTTCCTCTTGGCTCCAACTTCGACGTCCGGCTCAGCCTCACTTTCTTCCGAATGAGTCTCCTCCTGGTCCTCCAATCCTGGAAAACATAGCATATTGTCGGGAAATTGAAACAAGCTGGGATAAAAGTTAACGGAAAGGAAAATGAGTAAGACTCGGACGTTACCCTCGTCTGTATCAACCGGCTCCTCGTCCTCTTCCGAGTTTTTGGAAGGAGGGGGGGTCTCGATCTTCCAGAAAGCGCTATCTTCCTGAGGTAAAAGTATAGTATAAAAGTTAGTGATTATATCAGAAAAATGTCAGTCGGATAAAGAGTAAGGGCCGGATCTTACTGCTAGAGCCGGGTTATCCCGCGTGTAGGGGTCCAGGCCGGCTATAGTCCGGATCACTTCCATTTTCTCGGTCAAGAAATTCTTGATTATCTTGTTCGCGTCCGCGGCTGGGTAATTCCTCAGCGAGTAACGAATGGAATCCGTGACGTGCCCAGAGTAATTGCACATAAGTTTGGGCCGTACAGCGTTGGGTTGGATCCGGAAAGTTACCCAAGTTTTGACTAAGTTAAGCCCAAGAAGGCCTTGGGCCGAGAGTACAGCGAGTTTGGTAAGGAGGGGTTGGATAGATTGGCGATCCGACTCGGAGGCATAGGAGCTAAGATTGTCGGAGAGAGTGAGGAGATCTTCAGAGAAACCCGGCAATGTCTTTACGCCGGGTGAGGAGGTATCCTGGCAATAAAAATAGGTCTTTTGCCAGTGTTTGACATGCGAGTTAAGACTCAGAGTCGGCATTAGTGAATTCTTCCGCCTCTGGATAGATACCCCTCCGCAAACCAGGAGGGCCCCGTCGCCGCTTTCGCGGCACGGTTTGCATTGGAAAAGTTCAAGAAAGAGTGCGAGATTTGGAGGAATGCATAAATAAGACTCGCACAAGACAATAAAGTGAGTGATGTTCAGCATAGAATTGGGACCAATATCAAACATTCGGAGTTTGTAATTGTCAAGCAGTTCGCGGAAAAAGGGGTGACCCGGGGGGCGGAAACCCCGGATCACGTGCTCTACAAAGATTATTACCTCATCAATAGCCGGAGAGGGCCGAGTCTCATCTCCGGGTACACGCCAGTGAATTTCCTCCTGGGCGGGTAAGACACCCAACACCGCGAGTTCATCCAGTTTGGCCTTGGTCACTGTCGACCTCGCCCAGTTGGCGGAGATCAATTGACTCGGCCTGGCCTTGCTGGCCGGCTGTTTGCCCTTCACTTTCGCGCTGGCCTTGGGTGCCATGAGCTTAACCTAAAAAGAAGACAGAGTGCAGAGTGTAAACAGCTGGAGACCCGGAAAATGATTGTTATCCGACTTAGAGAATAATGCTAACAGGAAATGTTGACCGATTGGATCCAGGCGGAAAAAATTGTGGAATAAATCGCAATTGCAAGCGACGGAGATGTGCTGTGAGGTGTGCTATCAAAATCGAACCAAGCAATGGTTATGGGAGTGCAAAGCACGGGGTGGATAATCAAGAAGGAGTAAAAGGGACATCTATGGGCGGAGCTAGATCCAATCTACACGAACGAAATCGAGATTCAAATCAAATTAAGCAAAGGATCTTACCGGCGGGATCTGGAAGAAAACGTGGCGGCGGACGGCTCGACGACGGTGATTCCTAGGGGCCTCCGGTGAGTCGCTCGAGGGCGCGGCCGCGTCGTGGATGCGAGCGCGGCGGACGAATGGCGGTGGCTCGACCCCGGCGGTGTGCTCGCAGAAGAATGGCGGCGGCTCGCATCCGGTGGTGCGCTCGCGGGCGGCGCGGCAGCGCTAGCTTGGGCTTGAGGGCAAGGGCACCGAGAAAGGTTGGAGATGAAAAGGAAGGGGGCGAATGAGAGCGGATCTGAAAAATGGCGTTTCGTTGCCTATTTATAAGCGTGGAGCGGGAAGGTGCCCTAGGTCTAAGCGGCGGGAGCCAAATTTTCGGAAAAGAAACTCAACCGGATTTTTTGGGATAGGCATTGAAGGCGCCTGTTACGAGATATCCGGAAAAGATTGAAACAGATTATAAGCGCGATATTCGGACTGACAGGCGAGTGACGCGAGTCCGGGTCTTGTGTGCTTTCTCGGAGTGTTAACCCGGGAAAGTAATACTAGATTCAGGGAAAAGTTGGGTTACTATATGGACCACCTGCAGAGTTAGGCCTAGCTATTATCAAAGCATTCTAACCCGTTATTTTATGAACTTGTATGTTCATTATTTTGAAGGGAATAGCATGCGCTTCATGGTTGATCCCGCGAAGCCCAAGCTATTCTGGGGACTACTGATGCAGGGATGATAACCCGGTAGGCCAATGCCAAGGTGTAACTCGGCCCAAAGGGAACCGCGCAAGACCCGGCTCAAGGAAAAGGAGCTTCTATAAGGCCCAAGAAGTAGTGTAGGACTCGTAACCCGGCTTGTGGGTTACGATAAGGAAATCTAGGGTTTGTATCTGGTGACTAGGTAGGACTCTGAGTGTGCCTTGGAAAGGAAGCCAGGTGGCCGGGTAAGATATAAACCGGCTCCTAGGGTCAGAAAGAACACGAGCTTCACTAGATATTCGAGTATCCCCTGTAATATGAGAGTTGAGATTGTAACCCTAGATCGGAGACTCGGCGACTTGATTGCCAGAGCTACCAGATCGATTATTAGCATGATTTCCCCTGAGCTAAACCCTCTCCCAAACACCAGAGTCGATTTACCCCAAGATAAGTTACCCCTGGTAACGTCTGCCGTGATTATCCCACGACAATGCCCCTACCGGCGCTTGCTGGGGAAGGCCCGAGCTAGGGCTCCGACGGGTTCCGCGGCGGCGGAACAAAATTGTGGATGGCGGCGCTCCTACAGGGATTCGATGAACAAATTAGGAGGGGAACAAGCTTCACAAGCACCACAGGGAGGTAGGAGATGAGAGAAGAGAGGAGGGAACAACCTGAGCTCACAGCGCGACGAGGAGTCCGTCCGCGGAGGTCACTGTTTGATTCCGGCGAGAGGATGGTGCACGAAGAGGGTTTTCGGTATGGAAGTGCGATTGGGGAGGAGTAGAGTCAGGAAGGCATGGTCTTGGTCGAGGAGGCGGCCTCGGGTGGCCTGGCTCCATTGCTCGGATCATGGCGTCCATTTAGGCCACGGGTGCGCTCGCTTGAGCTCACATCGGTGCGGGAAAGAGGTCAGTGAGCGTCACGGAGATGAGGAGGTCCTCCAGGAGAGGGGGACTTGAGAGGGGATGAGGGGCGCCCGCAGGTGTTCAACAGGGCCTTGAGAGAGATGGAGAGCGAGATGGGGGAAGTGAGGGGCACATGTGTGATCGTGGAGCGGTCGTGGAGCTAGTAGACAAGGCCGCAAAACTTGGCATGATGCACAAGTGTTGGATCGTGAGGGACATGGCGAGGGCGCCCAGAGCACCATGGCCAGCTCAAGGAAATAGAGGAAAGAGACAAGGGGAAGGGAAGGGGCTTTGCCAGGAAGAATTACGAGTGGGAGAGAGACCTTGTGGCGCACGGGTTGCTTCTGGTTTGGATGGTGGTGAGGGAGTGATACGCAGGGGGTGATCAAGTCCTTGTACATTGGGTGGTGGATGAGAGAGAGATGGAATGGAGCAGGTAGACCATGTCTAGGAGGTTAAAGGACTAAATGCCACTGTCTAGGTGCACGAGAGAGGAGGGGAGAGGGTGGCAATAGTCCAGGATATGCCTGCTCTCAACAGTGACCAGAAAGATCAGAGAGGTTTTTTGATTGTTTTCTCCAAATTTTTGAACAGAACACAAGTAAAAGATCATGTCTATTGGATAGAGAATAAAAAATGGAGTCTAGGGGTGGTGGTCTCAAGGTTTTCTGAAAATACTTCTTTCACAAAATTTTGGGAATTCAAAAATGGCAGAAACAGTTTTTAAATGTTTTATCCAAAATTTAAAACACAACTTGCAAATGTTTTAGTTCAAATAAGTCCCACATGACCATAGGCATGTTGGGTAATTTTTCCAAGATTTTAGGAAATACTTTTCTTCACAAAATATTTTAAAGTCCATTTCTGGCCTTTTGGAAAATGGAAAATAATAAATAGTAAAATTCTTTTAAAACAAGTATTTTTGAGTTGGGATGAGATAGTATATAATATGTCTCAAAAGTGATTTTTAACAAGCAACTCTTTTGAAAATATTTGAGACACCAAGTGGGAAAGTGTGGAAATAGGTGTTTATCTAATTGGCTAAAAAACCATAAGAGATAATTAATTAAATGGCCTGTGAAAAAATAAATGGACCATATGGAGGTGATGTGTAGGTCATGGAGATGACAAGGGTAGGTTCATAGGGCCTGAAAACAATAAGGAGTGATTTGTAGTAACATGGACAAAGTGCTTCCTGATAAAGGTGATATGATCATTGTTTTGGGATGCCTTCAAAAGGACTTTGAAAGATGATACCAAAGAGTTTCAATATCCAAAATAACAACTTGGATAGATAGCATGGATATATACAATGAGATGTATGATGATGCATTGATGATTAGCTCAAGATTTTCCATAGAAGCATATCTCCAAAGTTGGAGATTTTTAAGAAAACAGAAGATGATATGGACATGAGATGGAATATGATATTGATGTTTTATCTGGCTATTTATAGGTTTTATTTACTTAAAACAACACACATTCATCAACAAACAGAAATAAATACTTCCAAGCAAACACAAGATAAAAATCACACAACAAGCAGATAACATAACAAGACACACAAGATCACTCAAGCAACTGAGTTCTTCAATTTAATTTTCATGATGTTTTCTCAAGTGTTAATTATAGGTAGTGACCAATACATACCATGACAAGGAGATTTTGTAAAGAGGTTCATTTCAAAAGTTGTTATTTCCAAAAGAATATAATTGATGTAAAATACAGGGGTAACATAGTCCCCTCTTATTGCTTTTGCAAAAGAAGGAAGTGAGAAGGAGTTTTTGAAATACTTGCAAAAATATCTTGGTTGAAAACAGGTTGGAGATGATTAGCTCCAAAATAATTTTCATATAGTTTTGGAAATTATCTTTTGTTTTCTCAAAAGTTGGCCTTTGGGTTTCTTCTAAAACTAAAACATTTTCAAAGAGGTTTTTGCCAAAAGAGGGTGATAGATGAAGGTGATAAGCTTTCTTGTCATGACTTGATCACAAGGTTTATGTTTTAAGGAAGTTATGATCATTGGTTTTAATGTCAAGTGTTAACAAACACAAACACAAACACGTACAACAAGCAAATAGAAAAGAAACACAAGCATTAGTCAAACATATTAAAAAGTTTTTGTTGGCCCTGATTTTTGGGTTATTGAAAACAAGTTTTTCCTGCCTTCCAAAAATTGGGCTGTTACAGCTCTTCCCCCCTTAGAATGAATCTCGTCCCCGAGATTTGTAAGTGGGTACTTAAGAGTGTAACTAAAAACAAGAGTCTCAGGCTTCTTCAATTTTTGTAAAAGATGAACCTTTGACGAGGTGGTCTTCTGAGAACTCGAGGTGCTGATGTTGTCAGAAAGTTGTTTGTTGAGGAGATTGATATCTTCACTTGACACTTCATGTCCTTGATGTTGATGTTGGTGGGACGACACCAGCTATAGAAGGGTCTTAATTTTGCGGCTTCGTAGCCCATTTGTCCTCGGCTTGATCTCTTCTTCTTTAGGAGTATCATAGGTAGTTACCCATGAAAACAATCGGGTCTCACAGAGAGTCAGGTCCGTAGACTTGACTCTTTCCGATTACTACTACGAAAGCTGTTGGAACTCCTATAAACTTCTTTTCTTCTGGAGTGGTTGACAATGTTGAAGTGCAGATGCTTCCCCCCTTTGATTAGTCTTGGCAGGTCGTCAGGAATTATCTTCGTCTTCGTCTCATTTTTTTTGGTTGGTGGTGATGGTAGGTCGTGGAAGAATTCATTGGGTATTGATCTTCATGGAGCTTTGCAGGTTTCTTCTTAGGTGGTTTAGGGTGACCGAGTTAGCTTTCCCTCGGGAAAACTAGCTAGTGCCTTAAGCAATCCTTCGGTTAGATGTTAGCCTAAAAATTAGATAACTATATTAGTAGTGTTAGACTAGTAAAATTTCTATTAGAGTTGTGAGACACATCTTGCTGCATCTCGGACTTGAATCAGAATTTGCCGTCCTTCTTGGTGGCTCTTTATGTAGTTGCTCAAAAATGGTGTGTGGCGTCCGCTATCCGTCTTGGAGAAGATTACACAGGCTTGAGCTTCTCTTGTTTGGATTAAAGTGATTAGGCAGGTTTCAGAAAAACAAGAATATGAATTAAAACTCCAGCGAGGGCTCAACGGGCCGTTGGCCTCTACGCGACAGAGCGCGTTGCGCTGGGCCGGCCCAGTTCGTTTGCGCGCATAGGATCACCTTGGGCTCGATAGGAATCGATGTTTGGTGAAGAGATGATGGCGCGAGGTCGATGGAGGCGTTTAGAAATGGTGGCAGCAACATAATCCAACCGTAGCTCCTGCGCGCACCGAGTGGCTCCCGGCAGCGTCGAGCTCAGCGGCGGCGATCCTGCATGCATAAGCACACGACACGGTGTCAGGCATGCATGCCTTGGCAAGGGGATCGATCTGGAGTGGAAAGGAAACAAGGTGAGAGAGAGAAGAGGGTAATTGCTTTGGGTTCTTCTTCTCAGACAGAACAGCGAGAGCATGCTCTCATGGCTCTCACAGAGAGAGCAACTGCTGAAACATTGCACTGGGGAGGATGCGGTGTGAGTGAGGAGGTGAGTGGCGAGACAGGAGGGATGTGGAGGCTTTATAAAGAGAGAGCAGTGGGAGGGGTGTGCTCGGGCACTCGACAGCGCGGCAATGGCAATGCCAGCGCGTGTGCGAGCTGCAGGCCACGGGCTGTAACACCTGGGGTGTTACCCTAAGTAGAGTTGTTTGTTTTTTCTTTTTTGCTTTGCATCACATGCATCATATGCATTGCACCATGTTTTCCTAATTAACTCAAAAACTCAACCCAAATTAAACTTTCAAACATTGTCCCAACTTTCCAATTAAAAATTGCAAACTAAATACCTCAAATTGTTTTTCAATAGTTTGAAGTTGTTTTAATCAAATTGCTTGTTAATAAAATTTTCCCTTTTGTTAAAAACCCTAATGGTAAATTCAAATAACACTTTCAAATCAAATCAAATCCTACTTGGCAATATTTCAAATGGGAGTTTAAAAATTAAAATCTTGCAAACAAATTAAATTCAATAATGTTTGCATAATTGCTTGAACTTATTAAATAAAATTTGTTTATTTCCAAAATTCCAAACCAAACCCTATTTGAAAGTCACCTAACAATTTAATATCAAATTAATAATTCAAATTGTTGAAAATAATTTTAAACCACCTTGTTATTGCTGTTTTGCAAATAATAGACAATGTTCATCAAATAAAATAAAAACCCCAAGCTATTCTTTCTCTCTTTCCTTTTCTTTTCTTACAAGCAAAAAAAAAAAAGAGAGAAGGAAAAAATAGAAAAAGGGAGAGGTGAGCTAAGGCAGGCCAGCCCCACACCCACAGTTTTCCCCAGCCCACCTAGTTTCCCTAAGCCCACTCCCCTCTTCTGGCCCGTACCCCTTTGTTGCTTGTCGTCTTCCTCCTCGAGTGTCGTCAGCAGTACGACTGCAGCACCACCACACGATCATCTCCCTCCCCCCTCTGATCGCTGCCGTACCGAGCTCGAGCTCCCCTTAAAACCTCCACCTCCCCCCTCCCTGGTAACCGTAGTCCTGCCTCCTCCCATACCGCCGCCGATCCCTTTCTTCCTCCCTGCTTCCCCCTGTTTTTTCTGAACCCCAAACCCTGCACCTCCACCGGTTGCTGTCAGAATCCCCGCCATCCCTTCGCCCCGGCCACCTCCGGAGCCATCCATGCCCGGGAATGGAACCGGGGGGATGTCCTCCGTGCCTCCGTGCCCTCGGCCAGGCCGGGGAGGCGTCGTAGCCCCGCCGCCGTGGACGTCCTCCTCCCTGGCGCGGAGGCCTTCTGAACCGATGCGAGCGGGAACAGCCACCCCTCCCTTCTGTCCGTCGTCGACCACCGAGTTGAGCGCCACCCCGTATCCCTCCTTCCCCTCTCCTGTCCACCCACGCACTGCACGCACGACGCACACATCGCGAGCTAGCCACAGCCCCGTCGTTCGCCGCAAGTCCCCTGTCGTCTCGTTGCTGTTCGTCGTCAGAGAACGTTGCTGTTCTTTTTGTTCAGTTAACGCGCAGCAGTAAGTTTAACCTTGCTCGCAACCCCTTTCTGTCACAAAAACAGCACCAGCGCACTGGTTCCGTTCCGTCCGCACGCAAGCGACCTCGCGGGTTCGAGTCCTACCAAGGGGATTTATCCCCACCTTTTTCTCTGCAACGCGCGCAGGGGCAGGACCCACAGGTCATTGGCCCCTGCTGCCACCTCACCGCGCACACGCCCCCGTGGCCGCCACTTGGGCACGGGCCCGCGCCGCAGAAGCCCAGGCTGGGTTGCCCTGGGTGAAAAACGCCCCAGGGGCCCCTCTGCAATTCCTTTTTCTTTCTTTAGGTCCCTGCTATTACATTTTGGCCCCTAAAATGAAAATGTGAATAACTTTTAAATTACAAATCCAATTAAGATAAATAAAATATGTTTGTTAAACCAAATTAAATTATCTACCTATTTAAACCATTTGTAATCTGTTTTGAATAATTCAAATGCATTCAAATTTCAAATTCAAACAATTCATTTAAAATTTGGTTAAATCCATAACTATTTCAAACTTAATTCAAATAACACAAATAAAATATGTTTTTCAGTCCAAATTCAATGTACTTTCTGTTTATCAACTTTGTTTTGCAATTTGGACAATTAAAATTAATGTTATTTAATAATCCTTAAAAATGACAAACTAAATGGCATAATTAATAACTTTCAAATGGTTGCTCCAAATTAAATACTCAAAACATGAAATCCATCTAAAATCAAATGCCACACTTGAATATCAACTTTGTTTTCTGGTTTGCAACAATTAATTTGAATAATTGTTTCATCTCTTATTTAATGCAACTTAAATTGCCAAAATTCATAACTAATTCATTTTAATTCCAAATCCAACAAATAAAATATTTCCAATTAACATTAAATGCTCTATCCAAATATAAAATTTGTTTACTGTTTTGAACAATTAAAATTGATGCAACATTTAATTCCTCATTTAAGTCATTTAATATTGTTAAATTGGCCACTTGCTCAATTAAATTCCAAATTGGACAATTAAAATATGTTTGCATATCAGAAACATGCCATTAACATGTTCATGCCATTCATATCTCTGTTTGCATCTTATCCTGTGCAATTTAGATTTTGTTATGCATGTTCAACTATATGACAACATATGGAATGTGTGGGCTAATTATTTCCAACTGTTGCCCCATTCCATTTAAATTGCCTAACTCATCTACTTTATTGTTTGCCATGCTACATAACAATTAACTTGATGGTTAGCTAAACAACTTGAACCAATCTCTATTTCTCCGGACTCCGGTTCCGATTAAATTGCTTAAGTTGTTTCCCCTGTTGCATCTTGCCATGCCATGCATATAAAATAGGATCATGCTGGATCTTTTGCCGTAGTAGTAATTGTTGCCTCCGGTGTTTGTTCGAGGTTCGTTGCTTCTTCCCGGATAGGACGTTGAGATGATGTGAGCAACGACAAGTTCTGTGGATGTACCTCTACTTGCTGGATTCCAGGCAAGTATACTCACTTGCTGCCAAATGGCTGCCTTTCATCACTTGTTACCGATTCTTTCCGTTGTTCTTATTCTAGCCTGTTGATTCGATGCTTGTGTCTCGATCCTATTATATGTTTACCTTGCAACCATGATATATCCTTTTCCTTCCACTTCCTATTAACTGTTGTTTGTTTACCCTGTTGGCCCTCGTGTCGTAGTTGCATGCTTAGTGTCGTTTGCGCTCAAGTCTTGTGTTCCTTTCGTATCATGTTTAGTTGATAGCTGGGTTTCAATTCAATCAACAACATGTTAATGTTTTGGGTAATAATAATTTGATGATAAGGCACCGGCAGGAGGCCCGGCGTGGTTTTGAGGCCTGCTAGTGTCGACCCTAATTAGGAAAAGGGTCTTGTCTACTAATCCATGATGAGCGCACTAACCGCATGTGGGAAGCGAGTATGGGCGCCCCCCTCAACTTGATTCGATTCGCATCTCGTCCAAATCGCCACACTTAGTTCGGGCTTTCCATTTGATGCATGCATATGCAGGTGCGAACCCGAGGCCAGGGTGGAACTTTTGTAGTCGGCATTTAGGGCGGCGTGGTCTTCCAGTGCTATGAGGGTCCCCCTTTTCTTCGTGGGGGCTCGATTAGCCGCGCACGCACAGCATGTGGTGCTTTGGGCTTGATGCGAAGAAGAGTTGGGTTGTGTTGAGTACCTCGCTTGGTGGGTTGATCCCCCGTCTGGCGGGTTATTCTTACGTGTACGGCCAAATTGGTGCACCCCTGCAGGGTTAAATCTTCTCGAGAAGCCGTGTTTTCCGCGGTTATGGTTAACTTGGTGAAAGTACTGGCTAACAAGTACTCGGAACAACTTACACCTAACTAATGATACTTGACTAGTAATAGTCTTATTGACACAATAACTTGATCCATCCTTAATCCAACAGTGTGAGTTATCCTTGGGTTGCTTCCTTAGTAGGGGGTGACATTGGATGGGTTTGTTTGGTGGTTAGTTGTAGTTGGTTACGATACGCTATCTTATCCCCCTCTTTTAGCCGGATGTTGTAGTGATTCTCTGTAGTTGGTTAGTGCAGCCCGCTGCCGCTTATTTGCAATAATCCCTTCCTTTCTGTTGAACCCAAAGTATTTGTATCTTGTGATGACTGGCTACGCCGGTATCTTGTGAGTATGGTTTATCCACTTGCCAGTACTTAACCGTACTGACCCACGAATCCTTTTTCGTGGCTGCATATTCAATATTGCAGTCAACAGGTTTGAAGTCTGACGACGTTAGCTTGGGAATCCCTCCGGCTTGGCCTGGGCAGGGATTGGACGCTCTCAGTTATCTTCAGGACTCTTAGTCCAATTTGTATCTGGTCCGTAGCCGGACGCTATGTTGTTTCTTCCGCTGTTATTTGGATCTTTGTATTGTATCAGTTGTACCCCTGACTCGTTTGAGTCATCTTGTATATAGCTTTTCTGTTGTTGTTGTGGATTATTCGTGAAGTGTTGTAATGTTATCACAAGTGGCAACCTGGAATCGGTTATTACGTGGATTTTGGCGGGAATGCTGAAATCTGCATAGTGCCCGATCTCGGGGCGTCACAAATGGTATCAGAGCCTTGGTTCTGATTCCCGAGATTGTTTCGATACGAATGGTTATCGAAGCAACGGGTCAGCAAAGCCTGTAGGATAACCTCGCTAACGGTCGTTGTTTCTAGAGTGTCAAAAACTATTCTGCTAAACTAATTTGGAAACCTCTCAATAGGATTCTTGTTTTCTCCTTAGCTCTATTCTACTTCTCCTTCTATCTCATTTGTTTTGGAGTCTACTCTCGTACTCAATCTTTCAAAGTGTTAGGATCCTACGTGGGTGGACGTTTTCTGGGCCTTTAACCTAATAGGTTCGATCATCGGAAGATTCCTGGTGGAAGAACATCGTCGTCACTCCGAGCAAGAATCCCTTGTTAGTGGTGTCGAAGAGATCAGCCGGAAGCATGAAGAATCGATAGTTGAACTTCTTTCCCCTCCCGGGTTAGCAGGTGGATTGCGAGGGCGCAATCCCTTGTTAGTGGTGTCGTCTGTAACACCTGGGGTGTTACCCTAAGTAGAGTTGTTTGTTTTTTCTTTTTTGCTTTGCATCACATGCATCATATGCATTGCACCATGTTTTCCTAATTAACTCAAAAACTCAACCCAAATTAAACTTTCAAACATTGTCCCAACTTTCCAATTAAAAATTGCAAACTAAATACCTCAAATGGTTTTTCAATAGTTTGAAGTTGTTTCAATCAAATTGCTTGTTAATAAAATTTTCCCTTTTGTTAAAAACCCTAATGGTAAATTCAAATAACACTTTCAAATCAAATCAAATCCTACTTGGCAATATTTCAAATGGGAGTTTAAAAATTAAAATCTTGCAAGAAAATTAAAATCAATAATGTTTGCATAATTGCTTGAACTTATTAAATAAAATTTGTTTATTTCCAAAATTCCAAACCAAACCCTATTTGAAAGTCACCTAACAATTTAATATCAAATTAATAATTCAAATTGTTGAAAATAATTTTAAACCACCTTGTTATTGCTGTTTTGCAAATAATAGACAATGTTCATCAAATAAAATAAAAACCCCAAGCTATTCTTTCTCTCTTTCCTTTTCTTTTCTTACAAGCAAAAAAAATAAAAAGAGAGAAGGAAAAAATAGAAAAAGGGAGAGGTGAGATGAGGCAGGCCAGCCCCACACCCACAGTTTTTCCCCAACCCACCTAGTTTCCCTAAGCCCACTCCCCTCTTCTGGCCCGTACCACTTCGTTGCTTGTCGTCTTCCTCCTCGAGTGTCGTCAGCAGTACGACTGCAGCACCACCACACGATCATCTCCCTCCCCCCTCTGATCGCTGCCGTACCGAGCTCGAGCTCCCCTTAAAACCTCCACCTCCCCCCTCCCTGGTAACCCTAGTCCTGCCTCCTCCCATACCGCCGCCGATCCCTTTCTTCCTCCCTGCTTCCCCCTGTTTTTTCTGAACCCCAAACCCTGCACCTCCACCGGTTGCTGTTAGAATCCCCGCCGTCCCTTCGCCCCGGCCACCTCCGGAGCCATCCGTGCCCGGGAATGGAACCGGGGGGATGTCCTCCGCGCCTCCGTGCCCTCGGCCAGGCCGGGGAGGCGTCGTAGCCCCGCCGCCGTGGACGTCCTCCTCCCTGGCGCGGCCTTCTGAACCGATGCGAGGGAACAGCCACCCCTCCCTTCTGTCCGTCGTCGACCACCGAGGTGAGCGCCACCCCGTATCCCTCCTTCCCCTCTCCTGTCCACCCACACACTGCACGCACGACGCACACATCGCGAGCTAGCCACAGCCCCGTCGTTCGCCGCAAGTCCCCTGCCGTCTCGTTGCTGTTCGTCGTAAGAGAACGTTGCTGTTCTTTTTGTTCAGATAACGCGCAGCAGTAAGTTTAACCTTGCTCGCAACCCCTTTCTGTCACAAAAACAGCAGCAGCGCACTGGTTCCGTTCCGTCCGCACGCAAGCGACCTCGCGGGTTCGAGTCCTACCAAGGGGATTTATCCCCACCTTTTTCTCTGCCACGCACGCAGGGGCAGGACCCACAGGTCATTGGCCCCTGCTGCCACCTCACCGCGCACACTCCCCCGTGGCCGCCAGTTGGGCACGGGCCCGCGCCGCAGAAGCCCAGGTTGGGTTGCCCTGGGTGAAAAACGCCCCAGGGGCCCCTCTGCAATTCCTTTTTCTTTCTTTAGGTCCCTGCTATTACATTTTGGCCCCTAAAATGAAAATGTGAATAACTTTTAAAGTACAAATCCAATTAAGATAAATAAAATATGTTTGTTAAACCAAATTAAATTATCTACCTATTTAAACCATTTGTAATCTGTTTTGAATAATTCAAATGCATTCAAATTTCAAATTCAAACAATTCATTTAAAATTTGGTTAAATCCATAACTATTTCAAACTTAATTCAAATAACACAAATAAAATATGTTTTTCAGTCCAAATTCAATGTACTTTCTGTTTATCAACTTTGTTTTGCAATTTGGACAATTAAAATTAATGTTATTTAATAATCCCTAAAAATGACAAACTAAATGGCATAATTAATAACTTTCAAATGGTTGCTCCAAATTAAATACTCAAAACATGAAATCCATCCAAAATCAAATGCCACACTTGAATATCAACTTTGTTTTCTGGTTTGCAACAATTAATTTGAATAATTGTTTCATCTCTTATTTAATGCAACTTAAATTGCCAAAATTCATAACTAATTCATTTTAATTCCAAATCCAACAAATAAAAATATTTTCCAATTAAAATTAAATGCTCTATCCAAATATAAAATTTGTTACTGTTTTGAACAATTAAAATTGATGCAACATTTAATTCCTCATTTTCATTTAATATTGTTAAATTGGCCACTTGCTCATTAAATTCCAAATTGGACAATTAAATATGTTTGCATATCAAAACATGCCATTAACATGTTCATGCCATTCATATCTCTGTTTGCATCTTATCCTGTGCAATTTAGATTTTGTTATGCATGTTCATCTATATGACAACATATGGAATGTGTGGGCTAATTATTTCCAACTGTTGCCCCATTCCATTTAAATTGCCTAACTCATCTACTTTATTGTTTGCCATGCTACATAACAATTAACTTGATGGTTAGCTAAACAACTTGAACCAATCTCTATTTCTCCGGACTCTGGTTCCGATTAAATTGCTTAAGTTGTTTCCCCTGTTGCATCTTGCCATGCCATGCATATAAAATAGGATCATGCTGGATCTTTTGCCGTAGTAGTAATTGTTGCCTCCGGTGTTTGTTCGAGGTTCGTTGCTTCTTCCCGGATAGGACGTTGAGATGATGTGAGCAACGACAAGTTCTGTGGATGTACCTCTACTTGTTGGATTCCAGGCAAGTATACTCACTTGCTGCCAAATGGCTGCCTTTCATCACTTGTTACCGATTCTTTCCGTTGTTCTTATTCTAGCATGTTGATTCGATGCTTGTGTCTCGATCCTATTATATGTTTACCTTGCAACCATGATATAGCCTTTTCCTTCCACTTCCTATTAATTGTTGTTTGTTTACCCTGTTGGCCCTCGTGTCGTAGTTGCATGCTTAGTGTCGTTTGCGCTCAAGTCTTGTTGTTCCTTTCGTATCACATGTTTAGTTGATAGCTGGGTTTCAATTCAATCAACAACATGTTAATGTTTTGGGTAATAATAATTTGATGATAAGGCACCGGCAGGAGGCCCGGCGTGGTTTTGAGGCCTGCTAGTGTCGACCCTAATTAGGAAAAGGGTCTTGTCTACTGATCCATGATGAGCGCACTAACCGCATGTGGGAAGCGAGTATGGGCGCCCCCCTCAACTTGATTCGATTCGCATCTCGTCCAAATCGCCACACTTAGTTCGGGCTTTCCATTTGATGCATGCATATGCAGGGGCGAACCCGAGGCCAGGGTGGAACTTTTGTAGTCGGCATTTAGGGCGGCGTGGTCTTCCAGTGCTATGAGGGTCCCCCTTTTCTTCGTGGGGGCTCGATTAGCCGCGCACGCACAGCACGTGGTGCTTTGGGCTTGATGCGAAGAAGAGTTGGGTTGTGTTGAGTACCTCGCTTGGTGGGTTGATCCCCCGTCTGGCGGGTTATTCTTACGTGTACGGACAAATTGGTGCACCCCTGCATGGTTAAATCTTCTCGAGAAGCCGTGTTTTCCGCGGTTATGGTTAACTTGGTGAAAGTACTAGCTAACAAGTACTCAGAACAACTTACATCTAACTAATGATACTTGACTAGTAATAGTCTTATTGACAAAATAACTTGATCCATCCTTAATCCAACAGTGTGAGTTATCCTTGGGTTGCTTCCTTAGTAGGGGGTGACATTGGATGGGTTTGTTTGGTGGTTAGTTGTAGTTGGTTACGATACGCTATCTTATCCCCCTCTTTTAGCCGGATGTTGTAGTGATTCTCTGTAGTTGGTTAGTGCAGCCTGCTGCGGCTTATTTGCAATAATCCCTTCCTTTCCGTTGAACCCAAAGTATTTGTATCTTGTGATGACTGGCTACGCCGGTATCTTGTGAGTATGGTTTATCCACTTGCCAGTACTTAACCGTACTGACCCACGAATCCTTTTTCGTGGCTGCATATTCAATATTGCAGTCAACAGGTTTGAAGTCTGACGACGTTAGCTTGGGAATCCCTCCGGCTTGGCCTGGGCAGGGATTGGACGCTCTCAGTTATCTTCAGGACTCTTAGTCCAATTTGTATCTTGTCCGTAGCCGGACACTATGTTGTTGCTTCCGCTGTTATTTGGATCTTTGTATTGTATCAGTTGTACCCCTGACTCGTTTGAGTCATCTTGTATATAGCTTTTCTGTTGTTGTGGATTATTCGTGAAATGTTGTAATGTTATCACAAGTGGCAACCTGGAATCGGTTATTATGTGGATTTTGGCGGGAATGCTGAAATCTGCATAGTGCCCGATCTTGGGGCGTCACACGGGCAGCCCGTGGAGAGGCAGAGAGAGCTTCGTGGCGTCGATTTCATGCACGCCCTGGCTCAAAGCCGTGGAAGAAGGATTCATTGGCATGGGTTGCCCCTGTTCTCTGATGACAGGTCGGGCCAGTGGCCACCATCCTTGTCCCGGCGGTGCTCTCCCTCTCTCGTGTGCTTCAGGCGAAAGCCGCGGCTAGTGTTGATCGAGGAGAGTGAGGGAAAGTGGTTTGGCACGAGTGCACAACATTTAGATGATCACAAACATGAATTCGAGCCAAATTCGAATCGGGTGCTGTGACTGAATTTTTGGGTTTCAGTTACAGAAAGTTTAGATAATGACTTAGAGAAATGTGAGGATGTGTGTGACACATCAAACAATTTCCAATTGGAAAAGTGGAAGTATGGATTTGAAGACTACATTGTCTAGTTTCAGAAACATATTTTCATTTGAATTTAGAAAATATATAAGTTCCTGAAAACAAGACTGAAATAGGTGAGGTTTTCTGTTTTCATTGTTTTTCTTTTTCATGTTTTTCAACTAGGCAGAAAAACACTCAAGAAAACATGGTTCTCACTTGTTCAAAAATATTTCTTTGGACATGGTCAGCAAGTCCATACCATAAGAATGGATGACATCCGAAGAAAACATTAAATTGGGTTGAGATCCACAGATATAAGTGATGCTCAAAAGAGTGAGTGATAGTTAGAAACAGAAAAGGAAGAATCATGTTTCCCCTTAGGACTTTCAAAAAGAATCTTGTTTTCTTTCCTTGGTGATTCATAACCAAGATTAAGAAGATGATAATGATGACAAGGAAACAAGATAACAACATTCCACTCTTTATTTCTCATAGAAAACATCAGGTTCACATGAGGAGTTACAATATTAGGAAAACAACAGGATCAACTAAAATGTTTTTGTTGGTCCTAATTTTTTTGGTTTCCTCCTTACAACCTTGTTCTCAAATGAGGATGGGATGTTACAGCTCTTCCCCCCCCCCCTTAAAATGAATCTCGTCCCCGAGATTCGTAAGTGGGTACTTAAGAGTGTAACTAAAAACAAGAGTCTCGGGCTTCTTCAATTTTTGTAAAAGATGAACCTTTGACGAGGTGGTCTTCTGAGAACTCGAGGTGTTGATGTTGTCAGAAATTTGTTTGTTGAGGAGATGGATATCTTCACTTGACACTTCATGTCCTTGATGTTGATGTTGGTGGGACGACACCAGCTATAGAAGGGTCTTAATTTTGCGGCTTCCTAGACCATCTGTCCTCGGCTTGATCTCTTCTTCTTTAGGAGTATCATAGGTAGTTACCCATGAAAACAATCGGGTCTCACAGGGAGTCAGGTCCATAGACTTGACTCTTTCCGATTACTTCTATGAAAGTGTTAGGAACTCCTATAAACTTCTTTGCTTCTGGAGTGGTCGACAGCGTTGAAGTGCAGATGCTTGCCCCCTTTGATTAGTCTTGGCAGGTCGTCGGGAATTATCTTCGTCTTCGTCTCATTTTTTTGCTTGGTGGTGATGGCGGAAGACTTCATTGGGTCTTGACCTTCATGGAGCTTCGCATGTTTCTTCTTAAGTGGTTTAGGGTCACCCAGTTAGATTTCCCTCGGGAAAACTAGCTAGTGCCTTAAGCAATCCTTCGGTTAGATGTTAGTCTAAAAATTAGATAGGTATGTTAGTAGTGTTAGACTAGTAAAATTTCTATTAGAGTTGTGAGACACATCTCGCTGCATCTCGGACTTGAATCAGAATTTGCCGTCCTTCTTGGTGGCTCTTTATGTAGTTTCTCAAAAATGGTGTGTGGCGTCCGCTATCCGTCTTGGAGAAGATTACACAGGCTTGAGCTTCTCGGGTTGAAGTAGAGAGGGTTCCACACCTTGCACTTCTCTTGAGGGAATGGGAGATAAATTTTTTTAAAAGGGTTTACTTTTGAAGAGGTACCAGAAGTGTAACTAAGGCCGATGTGGCAAAAAGAGTTTTTTCAAACAAACAGGAACAAAGCAAGAGGTAAAAGTGTGGTGACTTTGTTTTTGCCAAAAAGGCGTGCTTGTGAGACACATATTAAAACAATTCAAACACACACGCAACAAGGGAACAAGTAAAAACATTATGCAAGAGTAAAAACACACAATTAGCACACATGCAAAAGGACAAACAAGGTACCTTTAGTACCAGCCAACGTCTATGATTGCTGACTAACGGGTAGCTCAAGTAAAACAACTGAGCGAAACCTATCAATTCCTATGGGGCTGGGTCGATCAGGGGTTGTTGAACTCTTCATGTTGATAACGTCGTTGTTGTTCTTGATACATGGCAGAGTCTTCGGATCTGGAGGATTTCTTTATCGCATCTTAATGTTGAGGTCTTCGGAAGGAAGCTTCTTTTTCTTCGCGTTGCAAACTACTAAGGTCTTCTCGGGACATCGCCAAGTATGCATTTTTTTTTAACAGAAAGATAACAGAATAAACTTTTTGATAGAATTTTAAATGAAAACCAAAGTTTTATAAACTCATGTTTATTTATTTAGAAAATATTTTGAGCCATGAAAACAAAGGACAAAAAGGTATGTTTACTATTTTATCAGTTTTTCTTCAAAACTTCTGTTTTAGAAACCTGGCAATAATTTTTTTCAAAAATATGAGAAAAATGGAAACCATGCTTAGGGTTCCTTAGATAAAAACAATTTATGTAATAATATAGTTTTTACTAAAATATTTTTGTTACCTATCTGACTTCCATGCTAAACTAAGGTCTCCTAAAGTCAGGATGGCTCTGATACCAACTCTGTGGGGGAACCCAGACTAGCAGTCCGAGACCTCCAGTATGCATACATTCACGATCCCATGATCAGTTAGTCGTGAACAACATACTCGAGTTGGCATTACATATACAACATACACTGCACGAATACACGGCTTACACAACTTGTCACATGACCCAGTTGAAAACAACTGCCACGCAGGGCAGGAAAACACACTAAAAACCGGAAGTCTACAACACACACTCGTGGTAAACCCAAGTCATGCCTTGACTACCTACAGGCTACTGACTCGGAGACGTTCCTAGCTCGCACAGTCGTCAGCGACACCACATTCTTCAGGTTCTCCGGGTATCTGCTCAAAGTCTGGCTAAGACAATAGCCAGGGACGAAACCATTGTGAGTACATTGTAATGTACTCGCAAGACACCCCAAATGAAAGCTAAACATACAAGTATGCATATATATAGGTGGTAGGAAGGCTGTAATTAAGGTTCAACTAGCCATGATGAATTGAAGACACATCATGGTTGCACAAGTTTCAGTTGTTTTTGTTGAATAAGATACTTCAAAAGATATTTTATTTCTCTTGTAGATATTGCATACCCACAAGGTTTTGATAAAGCATTCTAAATAAAAGAAAGTCTTTATTTGCAAAACTTCTTCGAGAATCACCTCTTCAAAAACATCATTTACCGGTACCTCAAAGGTACAATCATTCCCTTTCAACGTACCTCATAGGTACAAGTTCCAAAACACTTTCCAGCTTTTTAAAAATGTTGAAACAATGCTAGCTACATAGCCATTCAACTGTCCGTATCCGAGGACGCGGCTATTCTGAATAGTTTTACTCTGCAGAGGTGTACACAATCCACAAGATCCAGTACATCCGCCGTGAACAACCACGGATTGTCCAAGACAGTATGCAAACATCAGATAAGTGGTCCTAACTATCCACTGTGCAAGCGCTAGTAAATGGCTACCTCTTCAACTGGGTTTGTTCTCCCCGGCACCGAGTGAGTCAGCTGTATCGATTCGGTTTCCCCTGACAACACACCGCCATGACAGGAGACCCAACTGTTGCAACCGGTGGCGAACTTAATCCCACACTCTGAATGTGGCAGCACGGCTTGGTTGTCCGAAGAAGACTAGGTTATGTGTTATTTTTGGGAAAACAAGTCGAAAACATTTTCTTCTTCACAAACCTCCCTCGGACAAGGTCCCACCTTTCCTCAGGTTTTTCCAAGCTTTTGCTTTCCAAAAACATCAAGATAAAATTTCCACTAGGTGACTTAAGTGAATGAAGTCATGATACTAAAATATCTAATGGGCTTGGTAACACTAAGATTATACAGTGGATATAGCATATTAGATACATAAAATAGATAGTGGTGTAGTCCACTTGAGGAAATAGTTTTTGAATCAACTTTTGTAAAACTTCAGAAGTAAAGCATGCATGATAGATAATGATAAGTAAAAAAAACAACAAGCATTTAGAGTGGATTGCCTTGGCACTGGTCTTGGTTTTGCTCTTGAAATAAAAAAGAGTTTCAATAAAAACCTCTCCGGGAAATAATACCGTCTTTGTTATCGAACGTCGTAAACTCAAAAAGGAAAACACCCAATAAGAACCAAACAAAGGCAAGCACTTGAAAAAAAGTAAACATACAGCAAGCATTTCATCAAACAAGTACACTCACAAACAATATTACTAGGGTGCACACCATCAAGCAAAACATGCACAGACAACACACATGAATAACACCAGAATTGATGCTATGGATCCTCAACCAAATTGGCATGGGTCCATTGGGTGTGCCACTCTCATATCATGCTAAAATAAGGTTAAATGACTCTCTGGTCATTCATTAGGATGAACAAAATAGCAAGAAAACAACTTAGGAACACATACACATGCATAGGAAAATAATAACAAGCAACACTACAAGCCCATAGTGACACATGCTTTTCTAAACATGGAGAAATAATGCAACCTAATAAGAGAGAAAAAAATACCAAACATAACATGTCATCACTCAATACATGAAAGTAATCATGAAGCAAAAACCACCACTAAACTAGGCATGGAAAAGGGCTATAGACATGTAGACATGCATAACCTTAATAGATCACCAACCAAGAATTGTTCTAACATGATGGATCTGTAAGATAGCATCCATATAACAATGAAAAAAAACACCTAGACATGCTAATAATATCGAAATAACAATCTAATCAATGCATCAAAAATTAAGCATGCAAATAACAGCTTATGGCAGAAAATCATCTAAAACTATCATAGCATGACAAATTTATCTAGAAGTCACTCAAGCATGCAAGCAAGTATAATATGATAGAATAAAAGTAGTTATGCTATGGAAAACAATACTAAAGCATTCACCCAAGTTATCATAGCAATATGAAGAATAACAGAATTTAACCTATTATTACTAGGAAAACAACCCTATGGAAAATATACTATAACAACATGCTTTTCACACACATTTTCTTAACCTGATAATGACACAATAAAAGAACATCTAAAACATGTACTAATACCCTACACATTCTAGGAATCAATTTTATAACAAAAACAGTATAACACACAATTTAATAAAGGCTTGCAATAAAATGCAGAAAAGAGCTAAACACTAAATATTGCACCAAGGCTATTCTGTAACTACTAAAATCATGAAAACTTAGTATTAGGTGCTCCTAGTCATTAGCAAACCAACACAATTGGATTCACCTCAAAAATATTCACCAATAAAATTAAATAAATCACATAAGTGCTCTCTGGCCTAAAACTAACATGCATGTCATTTTCAATCAACAACTTAAGTCAACACAAGGTCAACTGCCACAGATAGACATTTTCAAGGGCTATTCATAAAAGTTGAGTTTGCATGTTTTGGATACATAAAACTTACATTATTAAATAAATAGTGTTAATGAGTGCTTCTGCCATTTATTTTATTTCTCCTAAAATATAACACAAAACATGGATCTGTAAGTTGGAGGTGGTTAAGAAATTGTAGATCTAGCACTGTGATTTTTATTTTGGCCAGATTCACGGATTAAACTTTTTGTTTTGAAATAAAGAAAACAGATAGGAATAGAGCTGCAGGGAAAAGAATAAAACAACCTGCAGAAAAGTTACACGGGCCAGATCTGCGAGGAGGATGGGCCGCGTGAGGCAGGCCGGCCCGCTGGCCAGCGCACGCGGCCGAAACGGTAAGATGCCGTCAGATTGGGAATCAGCGTCCGAGATTTAATGCGCAGGGGTTTGAACAGATCCGTTGGATGCGGATCCAACGGCTGTGGAGGGGCCGCGTCGACGCGTGCCGTCGGCGACCATTTTCTGGAGGCGGAAGAGCGAGGGACGGCGGCCCGAGGCGGTTCTTCGCCGGAATAACACCGTACGCCTCTTCAGCGACGCCTGGGAAGCGGGGATGAGTCGAGAAGGACCGCGCCATCATCAAGAACCCGATGCCCCTACCGGCGCTTGCTGGGGAAGGCCCGAGCTAGGGCTCCCACGGGTTCCGTGGCGGAGGACCAAAATCGTGGATGGCGGTGCTCTACATGGATTCGATGAACAAATTAGGAGGGGAACAAGCTTCACGAGCACCACAGGGAGGTATGAGAGGAGAGAAGAGAGGAGGGAACAACCTGAGGTCACGGCGCAACGAGGAGTCCGTCCGCGGAGGTCACTGTTTGATTCCGGCGAGAGGATGGTACACAGAGGGGGTTTTCGGTATGGAAGTGCGATTGGGGAGGAGTAGAGTCAAGGAGGCATGGTCTTGGTCGAGGAGGCGGACTCGGGTGGTCTGGCGCCATTGCTCGGAGCGTGGCGTCCATGGAGGCCACGGGTGCGCTCTCTCGAGCTCACATCGGTGCAGGAAAGAGGTCAGTGAGCATCACGGAGGTGAGGAGGTCCTCCAGGAGAGGGGAATTTGATTGAGGAGGTTCGGGGCAAGCGGATTTGAGAGGGGACATGGGGCGCCCGCAGGTGTTCGACAGGGCCTTGAGAGAGATGGAGAACGAGCTGGGGGAAGTGAGGGGCACAGGTGTGATCGTGGAGCGGTTGTGATGCACAAGTGTTGGAACGTGAGAGACGTAGCGAGGGCGCCCAGAGCACCATGGCCAGCTCAAGGAAATAGAGGAAAGAGACAAGGGGAAGGGAAGGAGATTTGCCAGGAAGGATCACGAGTGGGAGAGAGACCTTGTGGCGCACGGGTTGCTTCCGGTTTGGATGGTGGTGAGGGAGGGATATGCATGGGGTGATAAAGTCCTTGTCCATTGGGTGGTGGATGAGAGAGAGAAGGAATGGAGCAGGTAGACCATGTATAGGAGGTTAAATGACTAAATGTCACTGTCCAGGTGCATGAGAGAGGAGGGGAGAGGGTGGGAATAGTCCAGGATATGCCTGCTCTCAACAGTGACCAGAAATATCAGAGAGGGTTTTTGATTGTTTTCTCCAAATTTTTGAACAGAAGTCAAGTACAAGATCATGTCTATTGGATAGAGAATCAAAACCGGAGTCTACGGGTGTTGGTCTCAAGGTTTTCTGAAAATATTTGTTTCACAAAATTTTGGGAATTCAAAAATGGCAGAAACAGTTTTTAAATGTTTTCTCCAAAGTTTAAACATAACTTGCAAATGTTTTTGTACAAATAATTCCCACGTGACCAAAGTCATGTTGGGTAATTTTTCCAAGATTTTAGGAAATACTTTTCTTCACAAAATATTTTAAAGTCCATTTCTGGCCTTTTGGAAAATGGAAAATAATAAATAGTAAAATTCTTTTAAAACAAATATTTTTGAGTTGGGATGAGATAGTATATAATATAGGTCTCAAAAGTGATTTTTAACAGGCAACTAATTTGAAAATATTTGAGACACCAAGTGGTAAAGTGTGGAAACAGGTGTTTATCGAATAGGCTAACAACCATAAGAGATAAGTAATTAAATGGCATGTGAAAAAATAAATGGACCATATGGAGGTGATTTGTAGGTCATGGAGATGACAAGGGTAGGTTCATAGGGCCTGAAAACAATAAGGAGTGATTTGGAGTAACATGGACAAAGTGCTTCCTGATAAAGGTGATATGATCATTGTTTTGGGGATGCCTTCAAAAGGACTTTGAATGATGATACCAAAGAGTTTCAATATCCAAAATAACAACTTGGGTTGATAGCATGGATATATACAATGAGATGTATGATGATGCATTGATGATTAGCTCAAGATTTGCCATAGAAGCATATCTCCAAAGATGGAGATTTTTAAGAAAACGGAAGATGATATGGACATGAGATGGAATATGATATTGATGTTCGATCTTGCTATTTCTAGGTTTTATTTACTTAAAACAACACACATTCATCAACAAACAGAAATAAATACTTCCAAGCAAACACAAGATAAAAATCACACAACAAGCAGATAAAATAACGAGACACACAAGATCACTCAAGCAACTGAGTTCTTCAATTTAATTTTCATGATGTTTTCTCAAGTGTTAATTATAGGTAGTGACCAAGACATACCATGACAAGAGGATTTTGTAAAGAGGTTCAGCTCAAAAGTTGTTATTTCCAAAAGAATATAATTGAGGTAAAACACAGGGGTAACATAATCCCCTCTTATTGCTTTTGCAAAAGAAGGAAGTGAGAAGGAGTTTTTGAAATACTTGCAAAAACATCTTGGTTGAAAACAGGTTGGAGATGATTAGCTCCAAAATACTTTTCATATAGTTTTGGAAATTATCTTTTGTTTTCTCAAAACATGGCCTTTGGGTTTCTTCTAAAACCAAAACATTTTCAAAAAGGTTTTTTTTTTCCAAAAGAGGGTGATAGATGAAGGTGATAAGCTTTCTTGTCATGACTTGAACATAAGGTTTATGTTTTAAGAAAGTTATGATCATTGGTTTTAATGTCAGGTGTTAAAAAACACAAACACAAACACATACAACAAGCAAATAGAAAAGAAACACAAGCATTAGTCAAACATATTAAAAAAAATTGTTGGCCCTGATTTTTGGGTTATTGAAAACAAGTTTTTCCTGCCTTCCAGAAATTTGGCTGTTACACCACTCCGGGTTCCGGTGAAAGTTGTAGACCGATAAGGTGGACTTTTCTCCAGCGGGGCTAGGGTTTCGCCGCAGAGGGGCTCCGGAGCATCGTGATGAAACCAAAATATAGGAGTTGGAATACCATGTGTTTAAATGTGTTCTTAGGTTTGTACATGCCAAATATTCACTCACTCTTTGTGTTGGGTCTTCACCGCCATCGATTTCTCTCTTTGAGTCTAAGTACTTATAGGCTGAAAGTCCCGGAACCGGTGAAAGAGAGGGAATATTGTGTAGAGGTGGTTCATGAATTTTTTTGGGACTTACTAGGGTCCACCCTAACACAACCAAGCAAAGAGTTTCACATTGCTACCCACTCCGGTCTCCGGTGAAAGCTGTAGACCGATAAGGTGGACTTTTCCCCAACGGGGCTAGGGTTTCGTCGCAGAGGGGCTCCGGAGCGTCGGGATGTCACAAAAATCTAGGAGTTCGCATACCATGTGTTAACATGTGATCTCGGGGTTGTACATGCCAAATATTCACTCACTCGTTGTGTTGGGTCTTCACCGGCACCGATTTCTCTCTCCGAGTCTAAGTACTTATAGGCTGAAAGTCCCGAAACCAAAAAACAGGAGCTTTGGACTTCCTAGGGCCCACCCTAACAAAACCAAGAAAATAATTGCACATTGCTACCCACTCCAGGCTCCGGTGAAAGTTGTAGACCGATAAGGTGGACTTTTCTTCAGCGGGGCTAGGGTTCGTTGCAGAGGGGCTCCGAAGCGTCGGGATGTCACCAAAATCTAGAAGTTGGCGCACCATGTGTTTACATGTGTTCTTAGGGTTGTACATGCCAAATATTCACTCACTCTTTGTGTTGGTTCTTTACCAACATCGATTTCTCTCTCCGAGTCTAAGTACTGATAGTCTGAAAGTCCCGGAACCGACGAACGGGAGGGAATCTTGTGTAGAGGTGGTTCATGCCATTGTTTTGGGACTTCCTACGGTCAACCCTAATACAACCAAGAAAATAGTTGCATATTGCTACCCACTCCAGATACAGCCCAACCGTGGCTCCTGAGTGCATATATGCATATCAAAAGCACGGTCGGACGTATGCTGGCAAATCCTTATGATTTATATTCAGTCGATGGACTTAATGATGTATACAGGGAATCCAAGAGATGGGATATATATAGGGTCTTCTGGCTCACAAAGTGTTGTGCTAGGGTATCGATCCAACGGTTAAGAAGCGCTCGAAATACACCGGCTCACAAGCGCTCGAATGAAACACACCATACCGCTGATCCAACGGCCAAGAGCTTGACAGAAACATACCCCTAATCCTACGACTCACAAGCGCTTGAAAGAAACACACAATCTGTGTGATTCTTTCTGATTGGTCCCGACGAAACCCTAACCATTTAGTCCCGGTTGGTAAAACAGGCCTAGACTAAATGGTATTTTTCTTCTCACTATATATATGTATGCATCGCCACCATTGGCATAACACATCTAAACTCATATCTGCAACCTCATCACTCTCCCATGGCTTCTAATGTACCCACTCTAACCTACCCGTACGCGGAGGCGATTTCCGCCTGGTACTACCCCTGCCCGCCCGGCTACAGCGTCCCCGCCGGTTGGATGTAGAGCGCCGGAAGAGTGTCGGTCCCTCTTGTTCCTCAAGGTGTGGCGCGTCGAGCTGCCATCACGAACCACTACTACCACGAGCTCACGCCGGAGCAGCGAAGGGATCCCCGTTGGAATCCCGATTACCGCCCTACTTGGGACACCTTCTTCATTAATCGGCGTGAGAGGGCGCTCGCCAGGTATGAGGAGAATGGCTCGCCTCCTTCGAACTTCAACGAGGCCAGTCGTCAGCTGTGGTGGGGCGGAGGACGGACTCTTCAAAGCGTCATGAACTACATCAGGACAGGTGATAACCCCCTCCTGCGCTACCCTCACACCTAGTACATGCGTCCTGATCCTCCAAGGGTCACTCCCCGAGCACCGCCCGATGATAGTAGCGACGACAGCGGCGACTACGACGATTACGAGTCGGAGTACTATAGGCCTAGGCAGGAGTATGACTGGCGGATCAGATCCACTCTTGCCATTATGTACTGCATTGTTTATCTAGATTTATGCTCTCCCTTTGTTTATCTATGGCGAAATCCATGGCATAGTTTCTTTTTATGTGCCCATATTCCAATCTAAAAACACCAAACTGATCGGAAATTGTATCAAACCTTTTATGTCGGAGATAGAACAAAACAATCGGTATCGCTGTCATACAGCCCAACCGCGGCTCGTAAGTCCATATATGTATATCAAATGCACGGTTGGACGTATGTCCCTTTCTTATGATCGCTTCGGCCGTGACCATGGAGCATCTTCATTATTTAACGGGATGGTTGGGTCAGCTTTCATTGTGAAGGGTGGAATTTCATCAAAATCATTATAATCTTCTGACATGTCTGTCTTGTCCTCGACTCCCACTATGTTTCTTTTCCCTGCAAGAACTATGTGACGCTTCGGCTCATCGTATGATGTATTTGGTTGCTAATTTTTTTCTTTTTTCGGTCTGGAGGACACGTCCTTCACATAGAAGACCTGAGCCACATCATTGGCTAGGACGAATAGTTTGTCATTGTAACTAATATTGTTGAGATCCACTATTTTCATTCCGTATAGCGGGTCTACATTTACCTCTTCTCCATTCAGGTTGACCCATTTGCTCTTAAACAAAGGGACCTTAAAAGAAGGTCCATAGTCAAGTTCCCATATCTCCTCTATGTAACCATAGTATGTGTCCTTTTTCCCATTCTCGTTTGTTGTATCAAATAGGACACCACTGTTTTGGTTTGTGCTCTTCTTATCTTGGGCGATCGTATAAAATGTATTCCCATTTATCTGGTACACTTGAAAACTCTCAATAGTCGAAGATAGTGACACGACCAACATATACAGCTGATCTTCAACAGTGGTGTCATTTATATGATGTGTTTGGAACCAACTTCCGAAAGTCTCCATGTGTTTGTGTTTAATCCATGAGTCATCTTTCCCTGGGTTTGTGGAGCGTACAATATTCTTATGTTCCTCGAGATACGAAGCCACGAAGGTGGAATTTTGTAGAACTATGTAGTGTGCTTTAGTGAAAGAATGCCCATCCCTGGGTATCATTGTTTTCCTTCCCAACGTTCCTTTTCCCCTCATTCTCCCCTCATGCCGCGATTCAGGAACACCAATCGTCTTAAGGTCAGGAATAAAGTCAACACAGAACCCAATGACCTCCTCTGTTCCATAATCCTTAGAGATTCTTCCTTTCGTCCTAGCAGGGGTATGAACATATTTCTTCAAGACTCCCATGAACCTCTCAAAGGGGAACATATTCTGTAGAAATACCGGACCAAGAATATGAAACTCTTCACATAGGTGAACCAGGAGATGCGTCATAATGTTGAAAAAAGGATAGTGGGAACACTGGACCCTGGACCACACCCTCTGTAATCTTGCCAGACTTTTTGGATCGATTACCTTCTGAGATACTGCATTGAGGAATGCACATAGCTTCACAATGGGTACTCAAACATTTTCCGGCAGAAGCCCCCTCAATGCAATCGGAAGCAACTGCGTCATAATCACGTGGCAGTCATGAGACTTCAGGTTTTGTGATTTCCTCTCTATCATATTTATTATCCCCTTTATATTTGACGAGAAGCAAGACAACAGCTTGATACCGTAAAGGACTTCAAAAAATATCCCCTTCTCTGCTTTGTTAAGAGCGTAGCTACTTAACTAATGGTGCCATGTATCCGTGTGCTTGTTGTTTGGGTCTTTCGTACGTTGTTGGTCCTCCTGTGCTTCTGGCGTATCTTTTGACTTCTCATACACGCCCAGGAAGCATAGCAGGTTGACGCAGAGATTCTTTGTCACGTGCATCAAGTCGATTGAAGAGCGCACCTCTAGGACTTTTCAATAGGGTAGCTCCCATAATATAGATTTGTTCTTCCACATGGGTGCGCCCTTATCAGGGCCGTTCGGAACAGGTTGGCTTCCATCACACTTCCCAAAGATTACTTTTAGGTTCTTGACCATATCGAATACATCATTACCACTATGGAGGTCAGGCTTCTTCCGGGTATCTGCCTCACCTCTGAAATGCTTGCCACCTTTCTTTCTTACGGGATGCTTGATCGGAAGAAATCTACGATGCCCTCGGTATACAACCTTCTTACATTTATCCAAATATACACTATCAGCCTTATCTAAACAGTGTGTGCATGCATTGTATCCCTTGTTTGTATGTCCAAAAATGTTACTTAGAGCAGGCCAATCATTGATGGTTACGAAAAGCAACGACCGTAGGTCAAATTGCCTTTGTTCATTCTCATCCTACACACGTACAACTGGTTTGCCCCACAACTATAAGATTTCTTCCATTAATGGCCTTAGGAACACATAAATGTCGTTGCCGGGTTGCCTCGGGCTTTGGATGAGTGCTGGCATCATAATAAAGTTGCACTTCATGCACGACCAAGGAGAAAGGTTGTAGATACATAGAGTCGCGGGGAAGGCGCTATGACTGGAGATCTACTCCCCAAAAGGATTAAAGTCATCTGTACTTAGACCAAACCATAAGTTTCTTGCCTCTCCTTTAAAGTCTGGTAAGTCTCTCTCGTTTTTTATCCACTGCGACCCGTCAGTGGGGTGTCTCAACTTTTCGTCTTTCTTACGGTCTTGTTTATGCCGTCACAATAACCTGGCATGCTCTTTGTTTCTAAACGGACGTTTCAACCGTGGTATTATAGGAGCATACCACATCACCTTTGCATGAACCCTCTTACGGGGGGGGGGGGAGGGGGGGTCGCCTTCAAAATCACCAGGGTTATCTGGTCTGATCTTACACCGCAGTGCAGTGCATACCGGACATTAATCCAAATTCTCGTACTTGTCACCGCGGTAGAGGATGCAGTCATTAATGCATGCATGTATCTTCAGCACAACTAATCCTAGAGGGTAGAGAGCCTTCTTTGCTTCGTACGTACTGTCAGGCAATTCGTTATCCTTTGGAAGCTTTGGCTTCATTATTTTAGCTAAACTCTCAAATGCCCTGTCAGTCACACCGTTTTGTGCCTTCCATTTTAGCAACTCCAGTGTGGTACCGAGCTTTGTGATGCCATCTTTGCAATTTGGGTACAACAACTTTTTGTGATGCTGTAACATGCCGTCGAACTTCAACCTCTCCAATTCACTTTCCCAGTCTTCCCTTGCATCAGCAATAATTCGACCAAGATCATCATCGGTGTCACACCCCAGTTTTTGGATTCTTGTACTGTTGTTCAAGAAAAAAAAATTAGGGCCAACAATTTTTTTTTCTAAAAACATGATTGTTTGAATCAGAATGTGTTTATGATCTTAATCATATTTGCAATACAAGTTTTGTTTCTTTAGAAAACCAATATCAAATTTTCCTGAAAACAATTCTATAATTTTTCCCTGATATTTTCTCTGATGTTATTTGAGTGGTTGTTTTTTCAAGACTTGGATCATTCTTGATTTCAGCTTTAAGTAAACTTTTAGCCTTGTTGGATCCAAGAAAACAAAATTTCAAAATGATTTATGGAAGTTTTCTTTTAAGTTTCCTATAGAAACTATTCCCTGAAAATATAGCCAAGTACCTGTTTTCCACCTTTGTTTTCACTAGGCTATAAAATGTTTTTTTATGTTTTCTTGACTTTTATTTGTTCCTTGATATATGGACTACAAATCCATAAGCTTGGTTTTATTTTTGAAATAAGAAAAACAATCTTTTTCTTGTTGTTTTTGTGGAAGAAAAATAAGGCAGAAAAAGACATTTTTGAAAAACAGAAAGTACACCTTTTCCCATATTGTTTTCATAGCCTTAAACTATTTCAAAGTTGTTTTCAAAATATGTTTATGAAAGTTTAAAACATGTTTAACAAACTCAAACTTTGAAAACAAATATTGGAATCCATTTGGTCTCTGAAACAATCCAAACTTCTTGCTCATTTCACTGTTTTCGAACACTTAGAAAGTGTTAACTGAATTTTCTGAATTTTTGAACAGTGGCAGATACACTTTTGGAAAGATGTTTGTCTAATGTGTTGACTAGGATGTGTACTCGACCAAGGACCCTTTTCTTTGCTTCTAGATATTTTTGGCCTCCATGCCTTGACCTCTTTGGTCTTGGCTTTGGCTCACCTAGCTCCCAAAGGGCACCTTGACTTGTCCCTTGGCTCTCCTTGGCCCTTGAAACCAATTTTTGGCGATGCCAAGCCTAGGCATGCCTCCGGACGCCCCAATGCCAACCTTTGGCATGAACCCGAGGGCACTATGGCCATTTCGGTCCATGCCCGTGGCTATAACCCACCACAACCATGTCCCCTTCGCCACTAGCCACTATACCACCCCCACTCACTCCCCAAGCCATAGAAACCAAGGAACTGGCCTCTGTGGGCGTGCATAAGCCGCAGCTCGCCTCCGGTCACCTAGCCCGTGCCCGAGGTGGAGCGTGTCATCCGCGCCCTCCCACTTCCCGTGCTTGACTTCTTTGAACTCCCCGTGCCCCCACGATGCTCCCTGACCCCTCCCCTTGCGTGGTTGACAGCAGGTTCGCCGCCGCCGTCGAGTTTGCCGCCGCGGGCGCCCCACCGTGCACCACCGCCAGGAGCCGCGCCCGGCGCCCGAGCCCGCACCCCTCGACCCCACCTACCTCCCTGCACCTCCCGAGCCCACGCGACCGCACCCCGAGCCTCCATGGTGAGCACCCTGGCCCCTGCCGTCGTCTGGCCGTCGAGATGAGAGAGAGAGGAGAGGAGCGGAGGAAGAGACCGCCGGGAGCGTTGATCCGGAGATCGATGGCTCCTGCTAAACACGTGTTTTCCCGCCCTGGTCGCGCGCGTGCAGTGCACTTGGGCCGCGTCTGCTTCCTTGTTGGGCCGTGCTCGTTAGAAGCTAGCCCGCCCCTCTGTTTCTTTTTCGTTTTAAATCGGTCACAGAAAATGCTTGTTTACTTTGAGCTTGTGAAAAATAGTTTTCATGCAAATTAAAATCAAACAAAATTTGTGGCACTATATTTTTTTTTCTTAACCATATAAACTTGGTAGATCTAAGTTTTGACTTTTATTTTTTTCACAATATCTGTTTTGCCACAGACTACCTGTTTAGCCATTTTTGGCATAACGTTTTGGATATGTATCCATTTTTGTCAAATAAAATTGTTTTTGATAGCTAGTGACTAGATCTATCACTAGGACTTGGCCTCACATCAAGGTGTGTTACCAAATGGAAATGCCATCAATTTTGGTGATTGACCAGTAGGCATTTCTAGGATTTTTAGAATGAGTTTAAAAATGTTTTTTTGAGGTGAATCCAATTGGATGAGTTTGTGTTTGTTTAGATCTATAAGATCCTAGGTTGGCTTAATTTTTGGAGCCCTAGATTGTTTTTTTGGTGAGCAAAACTAGAAACGGCACCTTTTATGTTTTCTTGTTTATGTGTGTATTTGTTTTTTAAAGTAATGTGTGGATGTTTGAATCTTTGTTCCGAGCATGTATAGATGTGTTGACACTTGTTATTAGGTTGCTTCCTTGCAGTACATCTACCTTAGAAAGTGTTTGCATGTTTGGAAAGTAATATAGAAATAGAAGTAGCGTTTGTTATTTTTCTAGTCTTATTATTTGATTATTGTGTAAACCAATCTTTGTGTGTTTGTTTTACATAAGTTGTGTTATGATTGAGTTGAGTCCAGTACCATTTTTGTACTGTTGTTTTGATGTTATCATCTCTATTAGCTAGCACTTTATTTCATAGCAAAGCATGAGTAGCTTTTGTTGTTTGTTTGTACTAGCATTGTTTTCACTAGTATGAATAGCCATGACTTTTTTGCTTTCTTAGATTAATTTTGTCATGTGTGACCAGAGGCGTTGTTACCTCTTAATGCCTTGTTATTAGTGGGCCCACAACCCACGGGTCCCATTCCATTTTTGTTAGGGATGCAAATCCCCTACCATGCCCATTGTGTGTTAATAGCATGCATTACTATGTTGTTGTCTAGTATTTTCCACCAAGGAAAAATAGATGTCATTTCACTTATGTAAGCGAAGTGTTTAGTTTTCTTTGTGAATCCTAGTATGTTTAGTTGTGGTTCATTTGCTAACATAATATTCCCTTAGGAGTATCATGTTAATAAGTGTTTCACTATTGTTTAGTTTATTTTGAATATTAGTTGCAATTAGAATGTTTTCCTTGTGATTGATAAATTATGTGTGAATGTATTTCATCGAGTGTTTGGATTTTTGAAAGTTTTTAGTTGAGCTTGTATTGAATGCATAGATACTGGTTGTATATCATGTACTTTGATTGCTTGTTATTTAATTGATTAGAAAAGCATGTATTACTAGAATGGAATGATGCTTGCTTAGTAGATGTTTTAATATAATTATTTTAGTGTATTTTCTTACTAGCATGTGTAAGGTGTTGTGTGTTGTTAATAGGTTTTTACCTTCATACCATGCTTGTTTAGGATCATGCATCCTTGTATTGATGTTTTCTTCTCTAGTGATGAACTAGTGACACCACTAGATTGTTTGAGTGGCTCTAGTATTGTTGTCTTTTTATTTTATGAGTGTATGATTATCCTAGAATGTTTAGGATGTTACTACTTCTGTTATTATAACATGACTTGTGGAGTTTCTTGATTCTATTAGTTGTAGAATACAATTATTTCTTATGGCATGCTTGTGTAAAATTCTCATACTAGAATGCTATTAGTGGAATCCTGTTGTTATGTATGTTCTAGTTTTATTATCCCTTGTATTGGTTGTGTGTTAGGATGTATTTTATGGCTTGTTACCTTTGGTTGAGCTACTGGTTTGTTTGTTTATTTTCATGATTGACGGATTCCTTAACTTTGAGTAGACATAAGTATAGTCAATAACTAGCCTACTCTTTCGCGGTGTGTTTGCTTGTTGTTTGGAATTTGTCTGAGTGTTTACCTTAGCATGAGTTTTGTACTAATGTTGTTGTTGTGCTACTGTTGCTATTGTGCTTAGTAGTATCTTGTTATCTATGCATTAGCTAGTCCTAACTTGTTTGATGATAATTGCTTGTGTGTTGTTAATACCCACTGCTATGGGTGTTACTTTGTTTGATTGCTATTATTTTAGTAGCCTCACCTTTTGTGCCCACAAGCTATATTTTTAGCTTTTCTTGATTATCTCATTATGAGAGTGGTACACCCACTCCATATATGGTATGTAAGATGTGGGATATGGTTTCTCAACCATTTGTTTGTTTGACGATAGTTTTGTACCATGAGAGTTTGTGAGATAGTTTCGTGATAACCTTTTGAGTGATTGTGCTAGTATAAGTTTTCTTGATGTATGTGTTGCTTTGTTTAGTTGATTGGCTTTTAGTTCTGAGTGGGTGTCTTTTATTCTTTTACGACGTGAGAAAATGAAGGAGAAGAAGAAGCAGTTGTGGAGCTGTGCGTCAAGTTCAAGCTACTTCAAGGCTAGGGACACTAAGAAACTTAAGGCAAGCCATCCTGATGCTTGCTGTTCCTACACTTATCATTATCTATCCTGCATGTTTTACCTCTGAAAGTTTTACAAAAACTTTGATTACCAAAAACTATTTTTGAGTGACTACTACTACTATTATATATTACTAAGCCAGTAGTAGATACTTGGTGTTACCAAGCCCATGGCCACCATATGGTCTTTATTACCATCACAAGTATTAGTCCCTAAGTGGACACCTTAAACTATTTGTTTTTGAAAAACAAAGGCTTTATGGAAAACCAAGTGGAAAGGCGAAGCCTTATCCACCGGAGGAATGTTTAAGTGGTCATTTTTGGTAAAAAGATGTTTTACTAAAATGACACATAACCTAGTCTTCGCCGGATAACCTTTACCGTACTGCCACCCTACCTCAACATGGGCACGGGTCTTAACTTGAAGTTTGTTTTTATTAGTGTGTGTTCTATCTCAATTTGCTATAAGGGGACGGACTCCCTCGAACCGAATGTCGCCAAGTTTTGAAACGTGCGACATATAAAGTGTGGAATTAATTATTCCTCCGGACGCAGCAGTTGGGGCTCCTGTCTTGGCGGGGATTAGCCCGGTGCTGGGGATGCGTATACTCGACTGAAGAGATAGGCATATTCCAGCTGGATGGTTAGGATCGGTTATCTGATGTTTACATACTATTGTTACAGTCCGTGGTTGTTCACGGCGGATGTACTGGATCTGGTCGATGTGTACACCTCTGCAGAGTAGAACTATTCGGAATAGCCGCGTCCTCAGATATGGACAGTTGAATGGCCATGTAGCTAGCCTTGTGTCGATGTTTTCAAAAGGAGTTTTCAAAACGAAGTTGGACTTATGAAGTTCTGAAGGGAGGAAATCTTGTACCGTGGAGGTACCGTTGACGAAAAGCCAGAAGTTGTTTTACAAGAAGTTTTGCAAAGAAAACCTTTCTTTTCTAAACAAAAAAAAACTGGAAGTTGATTCCAAGAAGTTTAGCAAAGATAAAACTTTCTTTTAACAAAGTTTTACAAAACCTCTTGTACTTATGATATCTACAAGAGAAACAAAAACTATATTATTTTCTTTTGAAGTATCTTCTTCAACAAAGATACAGAGATTTTCAAAATCAACTATGATATGTCTTTCATATAGCGTGGATAGTGAACCCTATGTATAGCCTACCTACTCCACTATATAAGCATACTTGCATTTTGGTAATCTACATGATGGGTGTCTTGTTGAGTACATTCAAATGTACTCATATTGGTTTCGTCCTTGGTATTTACTTGCCAGACATCGAGAAGGAATCTCACGAGGAGAGTTACGAAGAGGAGTACGGTGTTGATGGCTTTGCGAACTAGAATCGTCTCCCGGTCAGCTGCCTGTAGGTTAAGGCGTGACTTGGGCTCTACTACGTTTGTGTGTGTTTAGTCTTCCGTTGTGTGTGTTGTGTGTTTTCCCTGTGTGGAAGTTGTGTGCACTTGGCCATGTGACCATGTCTCCTTTGTAAGTGTTTGTGTAATCGTGTAATGGATATTGTATCTGTGTACCAAACTGATATGATGTTCACGACTGGTGTGATCTGGGATCATGAATGTATGCATATCGGAGGTGTCCTTGAACAGTGGTTCTGGGGGACCTTACAATCGGGCTCATCTGATTCTCGTTCTTGATCACCTCCTTCTTCTGCATTGTCTTCCATTGCAGTATCACTGTATTCAGGGAACATATGATCCTCTTCTTCTTCTTCATTGTCTTCCATCACAAGCCCTTTTTCTCCATGCTTGGTCCAACAATTATAGCTGGGAATTAAACCTCTCCGAAGCAGGTGCCGTGAACGAATCTCAAGGAAGAGTGTTGCCTGACGTTCCGACAGTCAACACATGGGCAACACATAAAACCGTTCTCTTTGTGATCCTGAGCTACACCGAGAAATTCATCCATGCCTGCCCTGTACTTGGAAGTGCGTCGATCACCGTACATCCATCGCTGTCGTGCATCCATCTGCATCGTATAATTTAGTTTATAAAAACCATTACAATAACATCTTCAATAGCAAAATGACCACAGTACATCGAAAAATATAACTTTTTTGTATCAATTATAGATGAAAAGGATAAGTTTGCTAACCTCGGTCGAAGATACCATTTTCTGTGAACTTAAGTGTGTCTCGGGTATTTCTATGAACACCTCGTGTACATAGTAAAAGAACACACACTAGCACCCACCTCTCTCACACCTCGTAGCAGAAAAAAAACCAGAGGAGGAAAGGGGGTTGTGAGGCAGTATATATATAGGCAAGGGGGGCACTCGTCCCGGTTTGTGGCATGAACCGGGACCAATGCCCTTGCCGTGCCACGTGGCGTGTGGCGAGGCATTAGTTCCGGTTCTTGCCAGGATCCGGGACAAATGCCCCCTAAACAACCGTGACCAATGCTCCTGGGGGGATATACGCTGCCCCAACCGCACGAACCGGGACGAATGCATAGCATTGGTCCCGGTTCGTGGTGCAACCGGGACTAATGCCCATTTTGGCTCTGAATGAAAGGTGGGGTTTCTATTAGTGTCTTACTTAATAATGTATATGATTTTGATTTGATTTCCTTGTACAGAGTATACCTGTCGGATATATACCAACGGGGGGTATATCAGATGGTATTCTAAAGTGCCGGATTACCAGGGTGGCCTAAATGGTAGTGGGCTACGGTCCATTGGGCGGCCCAGTAATCTGACGCACGGAAGAAGGATTCTAGAAGAGCCCGGATAACGGCCCACGTGATATGGCTTGGAGTAGAAGGCAGATTCCTTACTTTCCAAGATAACACATACAGTAGTCTTCTAGGTTTCCTTCTCTGTATGCCCTAACCCGGCTATTATATAAAGCCGGACGGCAGATAAGATAGATAAACAAGAAGCTAAAGGCTAACTCGCCGAGAGGTGGATCCTTGACGAGTAGCTAATAGAACCTCACTTTGTACTCTGTATTCCCAGGCTTTAGTCCTGAATAGTGAGATTGCAGGAGTAGGAACGTCGCATTACTACGTCGTACCGAACCTGGGTAAAACCATGTGTCCTCGATCATCGTGCAATCACGTCCCCCCACATAACTATCGTTAGTCTCATGGCACCCCCGTCTATGAAATCTACCACGATGTCTCGACAATACCTCACTTGTCCGCTTCAATGGCTTTTCCTGCTGAGCATATTCGAATCTAATTTCCGCGGGGTAATCTAATATTCTTCTCACTACGATGTATTTCACTAGTGCTGACAACTATGTCCATCCGGGGGGGGGGGGGGGGGTGCTCCACACGTCTCTCACGAGCTGCAGTTTTTTGAAAGTCGACTCCTCAGATCTGGGTCGCTGCGCTGCTCCCCTAGCCGGCAATGTTGGTTGGAGGCTATTAGGATGTGATGCGATGGTTCATGTACATAGTAAGAGTAGTAGTACTAGATTTATTCCTAGTAGAAGTTGGTCCTCTATGGCGTATGGCGCTATGCGATGCTGCTAGTTCCTTCGTGCGTCAACGAGCGGCGCCGAAGATGCTCCTCTCCCCTTGACTGGCTGTGGTTCATGGAGGACAGCGGCGGTGGTTGGTGGAGGTGGGGGTGGCAGCTTAAATAAGCTCAGTAAAAGCAGATCAGCGAGCTTCTTCTGGAGGTTATCTTCCCCCTTTGGTGCTTGCCATGGAGGTGAGAATGAAGATGGGATCGTGGCCCTGGTAATGCGCTCATGGCTTCTGCACCAGGGGTGCGGCGAAGCTTCGCCGGGTGTGCTCTCGCGGCGACGTGGATGTCGTCGTCGTCTCTCATGGTCGTTGGGTGACCACTCCCTCCCCATGCGCTGGACGCATTGATGCGCGGCGATGGTGGTCTCTCTCAACCTCCAGACAGATTTGCCGAAGTGGAGGCCCTACAGCTACGACGCAGTTTTGCTCCTGCCTCGCCGTCCCAAGTGGTATCGTCCCCGGCGGCGTCGAGGTTGGCTCCGTGCAGCAATGGTTTCGATGCGGTGGAAGAGGAGCAGGACCGGATCGCGGTTTCTTTTTTGTTCTGAGGTCCATAGTGCAAAGTGTTAAGGGCTTGGTTGGATTTTTACTTTTCTCAGAGGCCCTGTATGTAAGTTGTACATCCACCGACAGATATCAACGAAGCTCTAGGTCCTTGGGGACCATCCCTTGTTAAAAAAAAACTAGTGCTGACAACTCATACACCGAGTAGCATGAGATGATTTGATATTGTTCTCTCACTTAATTATGTATAGGATTCGGATCTGATTTTTGTACAAAGTACACCTCACTTGTCCGCTTCAATGGCTTTCCCTGCTGAGCAGATTCCACGATATAATATAATATTCTTCTCTAACTATCATGTACTATTTCACTAGTGCTGGCAACTCATACACTGATTTCAACGAGCTAATTTGATATTGTTATCTCACTTAATCATGTAGAGGGCTGGGATTTTTTTTTTTGTACATAATACACCTCATTTGTCAACTTCAGTGGCTTTCACTGCTGAGCAGATTCCACGAGGAAATCTAATATTCTTCTTTCAACATCATGTATTTCAGTAGTGCTGACAACTCATAAACCGATTTCCACGAGCTAATTTGATATTGTTCTCTCACTTAATCATGTATAGGATTTGGATCTGATTTTTTTTGTACAGAGTGCACCTCACTTGGCCGCTTCAATGGCTTTCCCTGCTGAGCAGATTCCATGAGGTAATTTAATATTCTTCTCTCAGTATCATGTATTTCACTAGTGCTGACAAGTCATACACCGAGTTCCACGAGCTAATTTGATATTGTTCTCTCACTTAATCATGTATATGATTTGGATTTGATTTTTTTTGTACAGAGTGCACCTGACTTGTCCGCTTCAATGGCTTTCCCTGCTGAGCAGATTCCACGAGGCAATCTAATATTCATCTCTCACTATCATGTATTTCACTAGTTCGGACAACTCATACACCGAGTTTCACGAGGTGATTTGATATTGTTCTCTCACTTAATCATGTATAGGGTTCGGATATGATTTTTTCGTACAGAGTACACCTCACTTGTCCGCTTCCCCGCTCAGCAGATTCCATGAGATAATCTAATATTCTTCTCTCAATATCATGTATTTCACTACTGCTGGCAACTCATACACCACGCAATTCCCGCGGGATAATTTGATACGGTTCTCTCACTTAATCATGTACAGGATTCGGCTCTGATTATTCTGTATAGAGTACACCTCTCACTTGTCCGCTTCAATGGCTTCCCTGCTGAGCAGATGCCATGAGGTAATCTAATATTCTTCTCTCACTATCATCTATAGTATTCGTATGTGGTTTGCTTGTACAGCATATAACACCCTTTCGTGGGCCACGTGCGCCACGATGCAGTGCCATGCTTGATTTCGTGGCTAGATACATAAAGAGCCTTTCGGTTGTTCTATCTGTGGCCGTTTGATAACTTCTAGGAGTTTAAAAATGTTTTCCATTCACTATACACATATCCATGCATGATTGTGTTACTACTTTTTTGTAGATCAGAAAATAATTTATTTCCTATTGACACTTTTTACACTTGTACAGTACACCCCTAACTACATCTAGAATTTGCAGGAGAAATGAAAGCGATACAACAGATTTCTTCTTCATATGCATGAAGCATGCATGCAAGAGCTGGAATCAGCAGCCCTGTGATTAAAATTGTTTTTCGCGGCGGCAAGACGCCCCAGCCCTTTCTTTTCTTTCGGCATCAGCGTTCATTCAATCCCCTTATCTCGATCTGATCCGTATTTGCCACTGAACCGACTGCCTCTTCTAACCGCGATCTGGCCGAAGAACACCTGCACGCAAGCAGACAAGCGCTAGCTGGCCGCGATCTCGCCGGACAACACCTGCAGGCAACCAGCCAACCACTGGATCAGCTACCTCATCTGGCGGCGATCTGGTCGGAGTGCACCTGCAGGCTAGCAGCCAGTTGCTGGATCAGCTTCCACTTATGGTCGCGATCTAGCCGGAGCAGACCTGCAACCAACTTCCTGCTTGGGGCAGCACAACCCAATGGGCCCAACGGAGACCTGGAGTGCATGCCCTCCTCGCCAAGTACATGCTGAGTTGAATCTAAAGGTAGGGCCTGCATGACCAATGGCTTGCTTGCTATGCGCTAAGCGGCCGTAACTTTGTGTGGGATGCTGGGATGCTAGTGTGCTCATGGCCGACAATGGCGGAAGCATCCTGTCCGATCCGTGTTTTGGTTGACAACACATAGCACCCTGCTGCCTACTCCGGCTTGCCGTCTCATGCTCTGGGAAGGCTCGTGTTGTAAGGAAGCCGCCTTATGCCTTTTAGTCCTCTTTGGCCCGCGCATATGATGGAGGTGCACAGCCAAGGCCGTAGAAGGCGAATGTAAGCTGCATCATGTCAACTTCTTGGGTACATCGACACCGGCATCTTCTTGGCCCCGATTACCAAGGTGTTGACGTGGGATTATCAAGGCGGTCATAGAACACGTAGGCTCTGAAGGTATAGTCTCGAATGCTCGTGTCGAGTCGAGATCGTTTACTATTAGCGGGTGCCCTAGTGAGTACTTGCAGAGGTTTGGGAAGAAGATGCAGACTCAGTGTGCATCCAATTTTTGTGTGTGGCTATGTCCACTTTAAACCGTCTACGTGATGATCTTGAGCCGGATGATCAGAGAATTGCAGCAATATTCTCTGTTAATACCGCTGCGAGGCTCTAATTGCTCTGACGGGTATTTCTTTTTTGTTTTACTTTGTAGCTGTGTGCATCCTTAATGTATAGACTGGCTCTAAACATTATGTTGTTGCAGAGGCCGGATGTATTTGTTATCATCTTGATATTAATATATTTCCTTTATCAAAAATAAATATCCATAATTAATTGGTGCATGCTCCCCACGGCACTGAACGATTTAAAGGGTGCTTAATCTTTCCACATGCATCTGCATATCCACAGCTAGCTAAGAACAATGGGCCAACACATTGGTATGCTCACTGTCACACCTTTTCCCGGTTGGATCACCAGTACTAGTGTGTTCTTTCTCCTCGTAGCCACCGCCTTCTTCCTTCCGGCCGCACGCCGCCGTCGAATCGGCCTTGTGGCAAGCCAGCTGATGGGCGAGTTCGCGGCGGTGACGGCATGGCTTGTGTGGCAGGGAGGGCGCGGCACCCGGCTCGGCTTGTCCATCCAGGTCAAAGACGGTGCGGTCGCGCACCGTGCCCTGCTTGAGCACAGTGCCGCGTTCCTCAACCGTCCCCTCGGCGTCGTTCCGAGCAGCATCCTCACGGCGGAGAGCCACTGCAACACCCATGCGGCACCGTACGGTCCCTACTGGCGCGCCGTCCGCCGCAACATCGTTTCCGGCGTCCTCCATCCCTCCACCCTCGGCTCGCTCCGCGACATTCGCGCCCGCGCACTCGGCCAGCTGGTCCGTGATCTTAGGTCCGGCGCCCAGGCGTTCGAGTGCCTCCATTTCGCCGTCTTCTCCGTCCTCAGCGAGATGTGCTTTGGTGAGGACGTCGTGGCGGAGCTAGGGGAGACCCGCGTCCGCGCCATGCAAAAGCTACAACGTGACGTTCTCCGCATGTTGCCTTCCTTTGGGGTGCTGGCCAGGCACCCGAGGATCGGCAAGCTCCTCTACCCTTCACGATGGCGCATGGTTCTTGCTTTCCGGCGGCAGCAAGAAGAATATTTCCTGCCGCTCGTCGCTGACGCCAAGAAGAGAAACCGGAAGCCCGTCGGCGGCTTCAAGACTTACGTGGAGTCCCTCGTGGACATACAAATCCGTGAAGATGGTGATAGGGCCGTCAGCGACGGCGAGCTCGTCAGCCTCATCTCGGAGTTCCTCGGTGCCGGCACGGAGTCCACGGCGGCGGCGCTGCAATGGACGATGGCCAACCTCGTAAAACGCCCAGACCTGCAGCAGAAGCTCCGTGCGGAGATCGACGCCGTCGCCTCCAACAAGCGCATCATCGAGGAGGACGACCTTTCGCGCATGCCCTACCTCAGGGCCACGGTGCTCGAAAGCCTGCGGCGCCACCCACCGATCCCGTTTGTGATGCGCCATATGGAGCGCGACGTGGCTGGCAAGGTGCTCGGCTTGACCGTGCCGGACCGCGGCGCTACATTGAATTTCCTCGTGGGGAAGATCGGCCGCAACCCGGCGGTGTGGTCAGATCCGACAGTGTTCAAGCCGGAGCGGTTCATGCCCGGCGGAGATGACAAGGACGTTGACCTGACTTGCACGAGGGAGCTCAGTATGATGCCATTCGGAGCCGGCAGGCGTGGGTGCCCGGCGATTGCGCCGTCCATGCTACACCTGCAGTATTTCGTGGCCAACCTGGTGAGGGAGTTCGAGTGGTGGGAGGACGATGGCGACGACAATGCAGTGGACCTCACCGAGTTCCGCGGCCTCTTTGTTACAATCATGAACCGCCCGCTCCGTGCGCGTCTAGTGCCTCGCAAAGTCGTCGAATGACAAGCTACGACTCATCTTTATTACCTTGTGTTTTACGTTTAGTCAAACTCATACTTTGTAAAGGTACCTAACTTTGCAAAGTTTGACTTTGACTACAAGCATAATGCATGTCTTATAAATTAAATGAAGTGAGTATTCAATTCACTGGATGCAATACTTACCGACCGAGAAATCCGGTTACGGAACGGAAATCTTGAGAACCCTCGGTAAAAGGCCTTATCAAGCCAAAAAAAAAAGTCTGCCCTAAAAAAAAGCAAAAACAAAAGTCCAGCCTTTATTTAATTTTTTTATTTATACGCCAAAACAAGGTAAATACTCAGCGTCTATTTTTTATAACAAAGAAGTGAAACAAAAGGCATGACCCGGATGATGATATCAATAAATATGATGATGCAGAAAAGTATATAAGGATACTGATCCAGAGATGCATGAAGGCAAACCGAGCCGAAATCAATCAGGCAGCAGGCGGCTCTGCTGGTGGCGAAATTCACCCCCTACGGAGAAGGGTACGGTTTCTCCTAGTCCCCTGGTCTCACCCACAACTTAACATGGACGGTGAAGATCGTAATCTTATCTTGACAAGAAAATGTTTTGGAAGAGGGAAAACACACACCATTTACAACATGTACAAGATGTAGTTCAACACGCACGCAAGAGGGCAGCACAACATAGCCAGTGCTGGTAGCCCGGAACCTCGGCAAGCTCGTCGGAGTACTAATTCGCGGCAGCAGGTAGCTGCTTGTCCTCAACGGACTTCTCGTATTCCTCCACCGCCTTGAATAGCTCCCGGAAGTTGCCCTTGCCGAAGCCACCGCAGGCACCCTTCTGCCGCTCTAGCCCGCTCTCTTCATCTTTCTCCACGCACCCGATCCGCTGGATCATCTCCAAGAAAAGTGTTTGCCTAGATTAATTATGAAAATAAGTGATAAAATAAACCGATCGAACCAATCGATGAGAAAGTGCAACTTCTGTTCCAATTTTAGTTTTAAAAACAAACTTCACTAAATTGGACTAAATTTATAGAAGTAATTATAAACATCTCCAAATATTCAATAAATAAAATTACGAAAATCTATTTTACGTGAACACATTGTATGCTACATATTTGATGTTTCTATTTTCATATAATATTGGTCAAATTCAGGAGACGGTAACTTCTTAGTAAATTTAGAGGTGGTATATATTCATTGGATAGTAGAAGGAAGTATATGAATGTCTTAATTTGCTATACCTGTCTCCCACGGGCTTTGTGAAGATTTGAAGCAGCACTTCTTGGTCATCCCTGTCAACCAGCACGCCCAGCTCCTGGCACCCCTTGATCTGCTCCTCTGAGAGCACGTCCCCGGCGAGCCTGGCAATGGCTCGAGCCAAAAACGGCGAGCCTCGAGCCTACCACGAGCCGCTCCAGTGGGCTCGGACCGAGCCCGGCAATGGCTCGAGCCAGAAACGGAGAGCCTCAAGCTGGCTCGAGGCCTACCACGAGCCGCTCCAGGGAAAATTTCCAGAAAAAGTCTACATATGAGGGGATTCGAACCGCGGTGCTCAATGCACAAGGCACGGGTGTGAGCCACTAGGCCACTCGATCGTCTGTGTCTTTGTCTGCATGCGACGGACTTATGGTGTTAATCTTTTCGTATGGTTCACAGTTTGCAACGCTCACGTTGGAGTACAGAGACTGTAACAAGTCAGGTATACATACCCAGCCTACCTTTGTTTTCCAACCTTTTTTGACACATTGTACATACAATTGAGCATCAAAATTATTCAAAATAAATATCAAGAAATTCACAACATGGTATTGGAATATAGATGAACCCATTTTCATGATTTTTTTTTGATAATTGTGGCATATTTCATATCTAAAAAATACAAGAAAATTTGTGCATTTTGTCCATTCTTGCACATATCACAACATAGAACAACATAGAAGTGCCACAATACAACATCGGAACGGTTACAACATAAGTTTAAGTTTGCACAATTACATATAGATAGAAGTAGATCAATTACATATGGATAGAAGTTCAACTCAATTGGACAAGTTCAAAATATAGCAACTTTCATCTTCAATGGACAAGCAACACCAACATGACATGAGAGCCTACAAGAGAGAAATAGTTAGGTGGATGATTTAGTCATATCAAGAAGTGAAAAAAGCATGTGACATGGCATTTACCATTAGTTGCTATTCACCACACTTGTAGGTAACACAATTGTCTCCATATCTTCCTCTGCATCATTGGTGTCCCTCTCCTAAATATGATAAAGTTAGAGAAGAGGAGCAAGCAAGAAATATTTGAGCAACAATAAGAGAAGGATATGAGAAACATACAATCAAATTCAAGTCTCTATGGGCACCCTTAATATAACTTGCACCACACACCAAAGCTTCCACCATTTCCGGTTTTAGAGAACTTCTATAGTCATCTAATACCCTTCCACCGGTGCTAAAGGTTGATTCGGAAGACACCGAACTAGCCGGAATAGTAAGGAACCGTCTTGCCATCTTTGCCAACACCGGGTACCTAAGTGAATTCACTTTCCACCACTCAAGCAAGTCAAATTGGGGACCATTCTCCTCACCCGGGTCTTCTAGGTAGTTCCTCAATTCACTCTTCGATGCCTTTTGTATGGTGTTGGACCGCCAAGATAGAAAGTCACCATCCGATGCGGGCATTGAGTTAGTTGCAAGAGACTTGGATGATGATGGTGCACTTTTGTCGGATAGCTTCTTTTCCTTGTCAAACTTCTCAAACAAGGTGAACAACTCATTGCGCACTTCCTCCTTCTCAATTTTAGCCTTCTCCTTGTCATAGAGCTCGTTAAAAGCCCACTCTATATACAACAACTTGTACCTTGGGTCTAGGATAGTAGCAAGCACCATGACATTGTTCTTTTCTTCCCAATATTTGTTGAACTTGTCCATCATTGCTTCTCCCATTGCCTTATAGGTTGCATTTTTGTGTTGCATGGCTCTCACCAATGAAATCTTAATGCTCACAATATGAGGGTAGAATATGTTCGCCGTGGGATACAAAGAGCCCGAGAACGCCGTAGTGACTTGAGACAAAGAGAAGAGCATTGGCTTAATGAGCTCAAACAAATCCCATTCAACATCACTTGGAAGCCATTGTTGGTAGTAGCGGTCGGAGACGGCATAGCTATTTAGTGCCTCTTTGTATGGAAGTCCGGTAGCTATCATCTTGTAAGTTGAACTCCATCTTGTAGAAACATCTAGTGTCAAGTGAGCACCAACATTAAGATTTAAATCTCTACAAACCCCAACAAAGCTTTTCATGCGAGAAACGGACTTCTTGAAGTACTTGACCGTCTCCCTTAAGTTTGAGGACAAAGTGGTCATACAAGCGGTCCCATCTTGCACCACCAAGTTGATGATGTGTGCCCGTGGTGCTGGCACTACTAGGGAATTGCCATTCTATGGAATTGATTCTGTGGCGCACCTCCATCTGGTGCGCCACAGAAATATTATTTTGTGGCGCACGGACCAGGGTGCGCCACAGAAATATGTAATTCTGTGGCGCACCAGATAGGGGTGCGCCACAGAAATCGTGTGGGCCCCACACCAATCAGTGGGCTGGGTGTCAGAGGCCATATTTCTATGGCGCACCGTCATTCGTGCGCCACAGAAAGGGCCACTTCTGTGGCGCACAGCGCAGGTGCGCCACAGAAACACCATATTCTGTGGCGCATCCTGCCAAATGCGCCACAGAATATGTTGTTTCTGTGGCGCACCTCTGCCGTGCGCCACAGAATAGCATACAGGTGCGCCACAGAAATATGCGCACTGCACATAAAGGTGGCTGCCCCCTCTCTCCCCCCACTCACTTCATTGCAAAGTGGATGTTGCTCATTCGCCCCTCCTTCTCTCCACTCTATTTTTGCACATTTAGTTCTCCTTTTTAGGTAGGTGAACCTATTTATTCGATGTATAATTGTTGGTGAAGTTTGTTGTTGTTGGGGGGGCCTAATTACCTTGCATCTATACTCCGGTGCCTCCCTCTCCCTCGCTCTTTTCGCGTGTCGGTATCGAATCTACTCGGTGAGTATAGTGTTGGAAGTTCATATGTCTTGTGTGGCCATCGATCGGTGTGTATGGGTGTTTGTCATGCATGTGCAGGTGGACCGATCGATTGTCGCGCGTGCGGGCGCGGGTGGTGTATGGATGTTTGCCGAAATGTTGATTCACTTCCATTTCGGCAAACTTTTGCACCCCATATGTCCTACTATAGGAGAGGTCATGCCGAATTTTTCCGGCGACTATGCATGCATGTTGTGGTTCTAATTTTCTGCTCTCTATGTGTCTGTGCAGGCAACCATGGTACTAGAAATGAGCTCTGCTCGAATCGCTAGATACAAAAAGACGCGAAGGCGGACATGATTCGGTGCAACAGGCGGCAGATAAGATGCCCGTGTCGATCATGCAAACTCGTGCGCTGGATTGACCCTGATTCCGGACAATTTGGAGCACCTTCTCACGCGGTTTCTTTGACGACCGCAACCACGTGGCACCGCCGGCAGCAAAAGTTGTGCACGAAGAGGAGGGCGAGCGAGGATATGACGGCAACAAGATCATCATGAAGAAGGATATGTCGGTGGAGAAGATCGACATGACGATGAAGGCGAGAACACGGAGACCCCGCTAATTTCGGCCTTGGGGACTCTCATGTTCAGGATCTGCTGCTTAAGGAGACGAGCAACGACATAGCTGCAGCTAGGGAGAAAGCCAAACTGGCGCAAATGGAGATAGACGGGGTGACTCCGTTGTTTCCTGGGTGCCGCCCCGAGGATACGCGGTTGCATGTAACGCTTGCTGCTCTGAAGATGAAGACGCAAAACAAATGGACCGACTCGAGCTTCAACAAGAACTTGAAATTCTGGCACGATCGCCTTCCGAGGGGAACACATTGCCAAGCAGTATCAACGAGGCTAAGAAAGTCGTATGCCCTCTTGACCTACCTCACGAAAAATTTCACGCCTGCATCAATGATTGTGTAATTTATCGGGGGGAGTACAAGGACACAATCGCATGTCCGAAGTGCGGCCACGGACGATACAAGCTAACCAACAACAAGAAAATTCCTCGAAAAGTGGTATGGTACTTTCCTATCACTCCCCGTCTTCAACGGTACTACGTGGACCCTAAGGAAGCAAAGCTCATGCAATGGCACGCAAAAAGGGAGAAGCCGGAAGAAGATCCGGAGAGGGCTATATCATGACACATCCTGCAGACGCTGCCCAGTGGGAAGCATTGGACATAGCTTTCCCGAGTTTTGGGGGCGACGCGAGGAACGTCAGGCTGGGTATGAGCACCGATGGACTCAATCCGTTCGGCAACCAGAGTAGCACACATAGCAGCTGGCCCGTGTTTGTATGGCCTTACAACCTACCCCCGTGGCTGTGCACCAAGGAAAAGTACATACACTTGAGTATTCTCATCCAGGGGCCAAAACAACCAGGTGTCGACATGCATTTGTATCTCGGGCTGCTGAAAGACGAGTTAGACACGTTGTGGAAGACGCCACCCCGTACGTGGGACGCGTACACTAGAGATTATTTCCATATGAGAGCGCGTTGCTGACGACGGTCACAGACTATCCTGGTTACGCGTATGTATCTGCCCAGGTCGGCCACGGATTCTGCGGCTGCGTGAAGTGCATGGACGGGACCCCGCATCTCCAGCTACCAAGGGATCCCGGGTCTTCGAAAACCGTGTACCCAGGGGCTCGAAGGTGGCTTCGCCTGGATCACCCATGGAGAAAACGCGGTGAGTTGTTCAATGGTAAAGACGAGCCCGATGGAGCCCCGCGCACGAGGAGCGGCGAAGAAATCGACGAGCTTCTGAAAAATTGGGACGAGTGCCCTTCGCCGGGAAAGAAACGACCCAAGCCAGCGCCGCTGCTGGGTGTATGGAAAGCGAGGTCTGTTTTCCACGACTTGGAGTACTGGCCGGTCCTCCACGCGCCTCATAGCCTTGATGTGATGCACATTACGAAGAACGTTACGGAGAGTCTGCTTGGCACTATTTGCAATTCGGAGAAGTCCAAGGATGGGCCGAAAGCAAGATACGATCTAAAACATTTTGGCATTAGGAAAAATCTACAGGTCCCCGCCGATAGTGATGATGATGATGACGATGAGGATAAGACGGAAGGTCCTCCCCGCAAAAAGGCTAAGAAGAACACCGTGGTGCTTCCCGCTGCCTGCTTCACATTGAGTCCGCCGGAGCTTGAGCAGTTTTTCAGGTGCCTCGTAGAAGTCAAAGTTCCTCACGGATACTCAGGGAGTATAAGCAGATATCTGGACTTAGCGAAGAAGAGGTTCACCGGGATGAAGTCTCACGATTGTCATGTGCTCATGACGCAGATACTTCCTGTTGCGATCCGAGGGATAATGGACGAGCATGTCCGTGATACGTTGTTTGGCCTTTGCAACTTTTTCGACGTTATCACCCGGAAATCGATCGGCGTGAGGCAGCTCAAGATGCTACAGGATGAGATCGTGGTGATACTATGCGAGCTCGAGATTTACTTCCCGCCGGCATTCTGTGATATATGTGTACATCTCCTTCTCCATGTCGTTGATGACATCAGGCATCTCGGCCCGACGTTTCTGCACTACATGATGCCGATGGAAAGGCAGAATGGTGTCCTGAAAGGATACGTTCGCAATAGGGCCCGTCCAGACGCAAGCATGGCCAAAGGATTTCTAACCAACGAGTGCATCTCTTTCTGCGACAATTACCTAAGCACCGAAGACGATCAGGATGTCGGTTTGTCCACCAGGACGCACCGTGGCAGACTCAACGGAGTCGGTCACCGCGAGGGCTGCCGCGACGTCCATGTCGGCATTCAAAAACGACGCGACGACTTTGATAGGGCTCACCGGGTCGCGCTACAACACTTAAAGTTGATCGAGCCTTTCGTGGAAGAGCACAAAAGCTTAATCAATCAGAATTATATTGAAATGGGCGGGCCGAGGAAGATGGGAGACGTAACCAAAGAGCACAACTCCGGCTTCACGCGTTGGTTCAAGCAAAGTCAACTGACTGAAGCACGGAGAAAAATGCCTTCTACGGAAGATGAAAAACTCATATACATCTTATCACAGGGCCCCGGGCAGAACGTAAGGACCTATCAGGGGTACGACATCTCCGGTTACAGATTCTCCACCGAGGACAAGGACATGAGTAGCGAAAATCAAAACTCAGGAGTAACTATGCTATCATATGGCGATGCCGAGACTAATGTGGAAGAAAGATACTTTGGAAAGATCGAGGAGATATGGGAGCTCAACTACTGCGGAGAGACGGTGGTGCCAATGTTCCGTGTGAGATGGGCCAAGAATGTCAAGAAAGAAGGACGGTATTTCACCACAATGGTTATACCCGATGCCAAATCGAAGAACGCATCCGCGAAAAATGAGCCATGGGTACTCGCTAGCCAAGTTGACCAATGCTTCTTCATCACCGACCCGTCAAGGCCTAGCCGTGTTGTCGTGAGGAGGGGCAAGAGGAGCATCATCGGAATGGAAGGAGACGCCAACGAGGAAGACTTCCACAAGAACGGTGATCCGAAGATCGAGGAGGAGTTCGACAAGCACTTCGACATGCCTACTACCGGTAAAGTAAGAAGGAAGACATCCCTACCTACACACGGTTGTCCGTTCACGCGAAGAAATCTCAAGGTGGCCGGTATAAAGTATCCAGTCGCCAACAAAAAGGGAAAGAGACGCTAATTAAGCTAGATCGGAACCGATCGAGACAAATTAAGAAAAATTTTGTGTGTATATACATGCATGTGTATGTGTGTATATGTGAGACAAGCACTTCTTTCTATATATAATATGTGTATGTGAGACAATCACTTCTTTATATATGTGCATCTATGTATGTGATTTTTTTTATATATGTGCATATATGTATGTGTATGTGATTCTTTCTTTCTTTTTAATTAAATAAAATATTAAAAAAATGTGGGGCAACCAGGATTCGAACCCATGCCATTAGACTACCTCACAGCTAAACCAACTGGGCTAGTAATAGATATCTGTCAGATCCAGCGTTTCGTTTGTTTTATTTATATACCGACCCAATTCTGTGGCGCACCGCAGGAAGCATGCGCCATAGAAATTGCTTGGACTCAATGACATGTGGCCCCGCTCATCGTGGCCACAGAATAGGCCAAGGAAATTCTGTGGCGCACCCTTATGCCGATGCGCCATAGAATTCTTACAATTCTGTGGCGCATCCCTCTGTTGGTGCGCCACAGAATTCCTTTCCTGTCAATGACATGTGGACCCGCGCGCTTATCGTCCAACACTTAGCAAAAATTCCCCTTCGTGTTCGTGCTCGTGCTCGCCGCGATCGAAGCTAGAACCCGCTCCGCCTTCGTGCTCGTGCCGCCGTGGAGCAACCATCAAGGAGGAGGAGCCGCGCCGTCGAAGAGGAGCACATCGAGGAGGAGGAGGAGCCGCGCCGTCGAAGAGGACCGCGCGCGCCGGCCGTGACCTAGGAGAGGAGGATCCGCGCCGTCGCCGTCTGCATCGACCGCCGCCGCTCGACACCGTCTTCCTCGAAGCCTTCAACCTAGGGCAGGTAAGCCCCCTCTTCACATCTAGCACCTTGCCGCAATCTTGCTCCCTCGATCCGATCGATACGCTCGCGTTTGGTAGTTCGTTCTGTAGTTCGTTCGTTCTGTGGCTCGTTTGGTAGTTCGTTCCTACGCGCACGCCGAGCCGTACCACGCGCAGGGGTACCAGGCCGTGCCAGGTTCAGGTACTATCGTCGCTCTCCGAGCAGAATTTCGCTACCATCTGTGCTTAGGTGTGGTTGGGGAATGGGGACCTTGTGCAATTAGGCATTCCTACCCTATTTTGCCCCTGTCTATTATCATTTGTAACATTATTGAGGCGCAGATGGCAATTTTGGGTGCCTGTAAAGACATATAGTAGTAGTATAATTTAACAAATTCTGCCATAGCTGAATTCACTAGCCAAAAATGACGAGGCATGTTAAGTTCGAAGCTTATTGCTATTCATCTGTGCACTGGTCTCCTGAGCACCTTATGCTGAATATAAATGTAAATTCCAAGCCTGTTTCACTTGACATCTGAATATAGACTAATCAAGCCTATATTAAGAACAGAAATCCCTGCATATGTCGTTGTAGTAGCGGACAACTCGAGCACGTATCATGGGCTTGCTATGCAACCACTACTAAACCTTACCTACCTTGCTGGACTGTGGCTAGTAGAGTACATTGCTACAGAATAATTAGCCCCATTCGTTCAACATTAGGCCCAGAAATTAGTTACTGCTGTTCTGTTGCATCAATGAAATCTGTGTGTTATGTGAACAAGCTAACTGGTCCATTGATGTTTTCTGATGCATGCAAAATCAAACACTAAGCAATTAGGAGGTGCTATGAGGAGCTGGGTGGCGATGGAAATAGCTAGGCTGGTCTCTGAAATGTGGGGCCAGGAGGTTTTTTGTGTGGTTCATACAAATGTCAAGGAAATATATGTGCTTGTAGGTTTTTTGTGCAGGTTATTTCTTTTTGAGATGCCAATGTTTCGCGAGGAAGTTGATTCATTTCCTTCCGAGCGAATTTCTGGCACTCCTAGACATAGGAAAAATAGCATAGGTCATGCCAAAATTTTCTATGAATTTTGTACTTAGTAGTTTCATAGGAAAATGATTTTGTACTTAGTAGTTTTCTTTGATGGGGCTACAGATAGGTAGCAGCTGCAGGGCAAGTATCCATGCAAGGGACATGTAGGGTCATGTCCTCTGTTTCTATGATGGAAATTTTGAAATGACTACAACGTAGGACATGTCCTCTGTTTCTATGAGTTTTTCACACAAGCTACACAATTTCTAGGTGCAGAGATATGTAGTCAGAATTGGCAAAATAGTAACAAATTGCGAAACCCTTCTTGCTGGAATGCGTGTTTTCTACTGCATATTCCTGTCCATCTACAGCTGAAACTTGGGGGAGCAGAGCACGGTGTGAGCATCCCTTGTCATGATCATTTCCTGGTACACCTTTGTGGTTCTTCAGTTTCTGTTGCAGTAGTGCCAGTTGGGGACAGGGAAGCATATTCCACCGAGCCTATACTTTTTTAAAACTTATCTTCTCACCACCATCTTCTACAAGTACAGTCTGCTTTCTTTCCATGCATCTAAAAGGATCCAAGGATTCGATCTTCTCAGTCCTGCAAGAATGAAAGGACGGAGTGTTCTCAACATCAGGAGTTGCAAATTAGTATATTCCTTTCTACTCTCACTACTGACAAAGGAGAGTGATATATTAAAAAAAAAACGAGAGTGCTGCTTTCTTTTACTACAGTGCCAACATGTACTTACGTACAGGTGTAAACCAGTAAACCCCAAACTCGCCCCTACATGTTCACCAATAAAAGCTATTGGTGTTTGACGTTTTGAGTGATTCTAGGAGATATATACCACTGGGAAAGAATCGTCAGCTAACCTTGTCCACTAGGAGACATATTTTAAGATTCATTAACAAGAAAAAAGGCTAGTAGTATTCAGAGAAGTATATCTACTCGAGTACCACAAATTAGCTAACCTTGTCCATGAATTTCAGCGTAGCCCATGTGTTTCTGTAGCATGTCTTCAGGTTTACAAAGTAAAACCAGGACCGAACGCTACCATGTTCAGTAAATAATTTGAGTAGATCCTACAGAGCGTAAGTATAAGTACAAAACCTGTGCAAAAAGTGCTTGTGTGGAACTGCAGCTAAATTGTAATCAACACATATGTATGTCGAAAGAGTATATAATCACAATGTCTGTACCTAGGAACTGAAAATGAATACTAGTGTTCTTATGTGCGTACATGTACTCCGGTACCATTAGCTACACTTGGCCATTAAATTCAGAGAAGCCCGTGTACTGTTGTAGCATATCTTCAGGTTTACCAAGCAGAATCAGGACCCAAAATACCATCAGGATAAACTCGTAAAAAATCTGATGTTTTTTCTTTGTATGACATGTGTATTTGATTTGGAAGTTGAGAAATGCATGCCAGATAGGTACCTCAAGTAGGCACTGTTGAACATGCCTACATAGAGCTAGTTACTAATTATAACTTGTTATAAATCTGATTCCCCCCAGGCACTGTTAAACACGATGTCATGTTTGTTGATTCCTCTTGTTATTCTTGTTGTCTCTTGAATCCTAATCAACGTGCCTTGCCATAAATCAAACACCCACCAGGTCTTTACTTGTTGAGTCCTCTTGGATTTTCTTTGATCAATTTTACTCTATGTTATGTGGACAACAACACCACATTTCAAAAACTCAAATTTGAATGTTATTACAGAAACATGTCTGGCTCTTCCAAGCACGTGTCCGTGCCCGAAGCCGGTGCCGAGGAAGAGGGCTGGGAGGCCCACGCTGCAACCAGAAGTGAGGAAGAGGACGTTGATTGGGGTACTTGGAGGAAGAGGACCAGGATAAGAGCACCGATGGTGGTGGCACTGACCGCACGGCGGCTGGTGGTAGCGGCGACGCCGCCCCGACGACCGATAAGAAGAATAAGAAGCCCCGGGCCCCAAGGAAGGATCGTAAGCCGCAAGTGCTCGCGAACGTCACCGATACAATCACCAAGGTCTCGCCGAGTGGCCTACCATTGGCGCCTCGATCTGTTACCTCAGGGTACGGCATGCAGCTAGGGTGCATCGTGCGGGAAAGCATGTCGATCAACACGTTTGACCTTAGAAGCGACGACAACAAGGCTTTGGTCGAAATCCTTCTGAAGAAGCTTCACCAGCGATACACGTTCCCGGAGCCGTTCAACAAACATGTGGACTCTTTAGCCATCACGAAGATGAGCACCGCGTTGAGCAGCTGGAAATCCCGGGTGAAGAAGAAGATTGAAAAAGGTAAAAGCTGGGAGGAGATCAGTCGAAAAGACCCGACGCTTCTGAAAGAAGATTTCGAGATATTTAAGCAGTACTTGAACACCGAGGAGTGTAAAAAATGGACAAAATGGGGGCAGGATATGCGGGACCAAAACATAGGGCACCAACATCTCGGAAGCGGTGGTTACCAAGGAAAACAGGCTACTTGGGAGAAGGAGGACCGCGAGATGGAACGTCTCGGAAGAGATAACCCCTGGCACAAAATCACGGACTTACAAGTTAGGAACTTTGTCCGATCCCGGTACTTCTTAGACTGGAAGACGGGGGAATTCGTGACGAAAGACGAGGACGTGAAGGAATTTGAGAAACATTTGGTAAGGACACATATATCTCAAGTACATGTATATTGCATTGATCTAATAATTAGATAATGGGCTCACCTTAATTTCCTTTTGTCCGAAGGAGAGGGAGTTGCGGAAATCTGACTCGTCCGAAGGGTCGACGAGTCGGTGGGACACGCCTTTCAACAGAGCGACGAACGCATACAAGCAAAGGCCGTTGGATGCCCCGCCGACGTCAGCTGGCCGCATCTCCGGCTTTGGGCTAAACATGAAGGTAGCCGAGTACTACTCAGATGCCAAGTCAGAAAAGAAGAGGAAGACGAAATCGACTAAGGATGATGAGGAGGTCGCGGAGCTGAAGAAGAAGATGGCGGCTCTAGAGAAGAAACTGGAGAGCAGAGAGGTGGACCCCGACAGGCTCAACCGATTAGTGGATGAGAGGCTCAAGGAAGTCATCCCCGCTGGGCTGATGGAGGGGCTAGCTTCCTGGAATGCGGGGGGTCAAATTGGACCGATCCATCTGCCCAGCTTCATCGGCAGCAACTCAAGCATGAACCAGCAAGTGCCGCCGCAACAGCTGACCCCCCAGACGCCGGCGCCACTCCTTCTGGTCACATCGCCGCCCCCTTCGGCAGCAATGCCGAAGAATGATGGGCAGGGCACCGTCGCCCTTGTCTCGACACCCCCGAGCTAGACGCCATCACCAAGGTAACTAATTAGTTAATCGTGATCTAACTACGCATTCTCAAGATGACTGTCATCTCATGATGCCTGGTATGTTGCACAACAGGACGAACCTTGCGTACTACTGCATCGTGTGGTGCCGGGCGGAGAGTTGGTGGATGTTGCTACCGGCACTATTATACAACCCATGCAACGCACTATGCACCACTCTCGAATGGACCAGAACGTGATGAAGGTGAAGTTGGCCAATGTAGTGCCGGAGTATCGCGACGTCCTCCCCCCTTTCAACCTCCAGGCTGCGACGAGGAAAACTTGGTACTTGGAGAGTGCACGACTTGGGTGATGCAATGGCCGAAGAGCCAGATTCGTCTTGGGGGGGTCTTGTGATCAAGCGCAACACCGGCGCCACATCCCCTATGGCCCCGCAGAATAAGATCGTCCGGCCCATGAAGAAAAGAGCCCTTCAGACTGCACCCAAGGCCGCCGCCCCTCAGAAGGAAACAGTACTCGTCGCCACCACCACCACCCAGAAGGAACCGGCGGTTGTTGCCACCACCACCCAGAAGGAACCGGCGGTTGTTGCCACCACAACAAGGCACAAAGTGTTGTTGGGAAATATGCCGCAACGACCGCCCAAAAGATCATCAAAAGCAGTTGTGCCTCAACCGCCGGCATCACAGCCGCCGGCATCACAGCCGCCGTCACCACCAAAGGACGTGGACAACCAGTTTGCTGCAGCCGCCGGTGTCGAAGACTATCATTACGATGACAATGTCGACATCAATGCCTACCTCAACACGGGCTACAGCCAAGATAGGTACATGCCTGATATGAATCGTGACGACGAAGCCTTCCGCAGTCACGACGATCAACCTAGACGTACTGAAGTCACGCAGCGTCTGACCTACCCGGAGGGTACAGTATTCAGCCCTGGCACACTGCATAAGACAATCGAAGGGTCGTCCCGAGCACCCGCACCCCCAGCTCCCTCACCCCCAGCTCCCGCAGCAGATCAAGCCACCGCCAGCAAGAAGATTAGGAAGAGACCTGCTAAAAAGGTCCAGCATACTAAGATCTTGGCCGACGCCGTGATACGACCCCCTAAGGATGGCTTGACCCGCTTGCATGAAGCTGGGAAACCGATACTGGGTCCGGACGAGATACATGGGGCAACTGGACCAATGCTCACATTGCAGAACATTATCGTGATGCTAGAGGGTCTCCTTCTTCAAGACAAGTGTCCAAATTACCCTGTGTTCACGGTCAAGGTGCCAGAGGGCCCGGACTTCGTCAACGAAGACCCGCGGGACTGTTCTTCATAGCGTATGAGGATATCTTCAGTCTGTTTCACTCGAGACGGCTGGACTATAACTTGGTCCGCCTATACGCGCTCAATGCTCAGATGCAGATCCAGCGAGAGTTACCCCCTAACGTTATGGTAGCGGATCCCTACTACATGCGTGATAGCCAGCTGGAGGAAGGATCAAGTACACGGACCAAGGCAGTGAAGTACCTCGAGAGCTTCATGTTGAGAAACGGTCAGAACAAGACGGACATTCTTTTGCCTGTCTTCCCCGAGTAAGTCTCGCGATCGTCTTAGCTAATGTTTTTTTTCTAGGTTTCATCCATTGCTTATCCTGGATTCAATTGCATGTGTTGAGCAGGGACACATACTGCACACTCATCGTGCTTTGCCCACAATATTCACTTGCCCAATACTTCGACTCGTCGAATGTGACGAAGAGGAAAGACTACACCAGAATAAGGGGTGTTCTCGATGAGGCTATCAATGGCTACGCCCAAAATGGAGGCACATTCGAAAAGAAACAAGAATGTATCAGGCCGGCTACTGGCAAATACGGGTTCAGGCACGTGACCGATTTCCCCTGCATCAAGCAGCCGGCTTGGAGCACGAAAGAGGCCTTCTATGCCCTCCATCACCTCAAAGGGATTGTCCGCGATGCAAACAATTTGAATCATCCTTCTAGACTCCGAGACTGGTCCAACAAAATGGCGGGGGAAATCTCACAGGAAGATCTTATACAAGATTTTCATCGCATCAAAGTCAAGTTGTCGGAGATAATCATTGAAGATGTCAACAAAAAGGGAGGGCCCTTGCACCAACCCATAGGGTTATGCCAGAGGGATATCCAGGAACGCCTAGAGCGGCAGGCTGATCGTAGGTCGTGGATGACGAAGGAGCTATATAAGCCGTTTCCGGCGCCGCTCCAGTTGAGGTATCGTTGATCGAGGTGTGCGTAGCTAGCTACTATTAGTTTGTTTAACAAAATTTGCTTAACTTATAAGCCTAGCTACTATATTAGTTTAGCTCTAAACTTAGGCATAGCTAGCTACTATTAGTTTGCTCTAAACTTAGGCCTAGCTAGCTACTATTAGTTAGCTCTAAACTCCTAGCTAGCTACTATTATTTTGCTCTAAATTAACTTAGGCCTAGCTAGCTTTATGTTTGTATATCTTTGATGTTTATTTTTTGTTTCCTTAGTTGTTTTTTGCATTATACTTACTAATATGCTTTGTGTCTATCTATATAGATGACGTACTACGTGGTGTTCGAGGGTCGGGTTCCAGGAGTCTATGACGAGTGGAAGGACTGCAAAGCACAGGTCGACAAGTTCAGCGGCAACTGCTATAAAGGATACAAGACTAGACACGAGGCGGTTGCGAAGTGGAGGGACCACCAGTCGAAACAGATGAACAAGATGAACAAGATGAACAAGATGGAGGCCTCCTACAAGCTACCGTTCTTGCTCACCATCGTCGCCGTGCTTGTAGTCTATTTCATCTTAGCTTAGGCATTTGTAACTTGACAACTCGATCGAGTAACTATGTGGTGACAATTATTGTTCGATGATGTGTTTGACAACTCGAGTAACTATGTGATCACTTTGAGCCAAATTCGATACTTTGCACTATGTATCACTATTGTGATTAAGTAACTTTGTAAAATATCAGTAATATGTTATATGTTGTCAAATATCACTGCTGTGAATAATTCCTGTATAATTCCTGTATATTCAAACTGTATACAGCAGAAACAATTTAAATTTCGAAATATAGCAGATGATTCTGTGGCGCACCGTTGGAGAATTCTGTGGCGCACCGTTAAGGGATGCGCCACAGAATCCTCCATTTCTGTGGCGCACGGTCGAGGTGCGCCACAGAATCCACTATTTCTGTGGCGCACGGGCCTGGTGCGCCACAGAAATTATTTTTGTGGCGTGTGTTCTGTGGCGCACCCCTGTGGCCCCAGGGTGCGCCACAGAACAGGATTTTGGTGCGCCACAGATAAGGGTTTCCCTAGTAGTGTGGTGGTCTTGGTGTTGGGTGCCATGTTCAGAAAATGGTGTTTGGGAGGGTACGTGCTTGTTGGAGATGAGCTTGACAGGTCTCGTGGCCTGTATGTACAGCATATATAGTTCTTCCAAAACGCCACGTCCGCCGTCTTCTCTCCAAAAGCAAGTGCCGACGTATGATGAGCTGATTCTGTTGAAAACAATCATAAAACCCAGATGGAGACGGCCATATTATGGTTTGTTTTGGTCCGTGAGGGTACGTTGTCCTCTTGATTTAATGGCGCGATGCTACACGCTTGATGCAATATAGCTGGCCACATGCGATGCATCCAATGGATTCACATGCAGGTGCAATATGTTTTATTTTTGAGATCAACCACGTATTTTATTAATAGGAAATTAAGTTACAATAAGCGACACATGTGGAAACTAAAAGAAAAAACAGGATAAAATGATTATCCTAAATTTGCAGATAAACACATAATAGATCGAGAAATACAAAACGACTCCTACAATTTAATCCAACCACCATAGCGGGCGGCCGTCATTCAACTCCACCGCCGGCGATACGGACAGCGGAAAAAACGCCGAGCCTCCATCATTGCAAGATCCGAGAAAACACCATCGCCAATGAGCTCTTATGAATTGGCGACCATGCCCGATGCACGCAGCAAGGAACATGTCGATGTGGCACGTCGACCGGGGGACGTCCCCGTGTTGTCCTATGCCAAGATCTGCCACCTTCCATCGACGAAGTCGGAAAGGAACTGCAGATCCAGCACCTCCGGACCAGCATCCTCGCTCCAGAAGAACCACCTCGTCCCGGCTGTCAGCACCGTCACGAATAACCACGAACGCCCGCGATACACGGAGAAACTGATCACGCCAGATCTGAAGAACGACGAGAAGACCAAACTGTCGATCTGAAGGACCAAGCAGCAAATGTTGCCATCAACTCTGAGACGCCGCCGTGAAGCTTGTCACCGGTATGGGAGTGGAGTTGAGGCAGATTTGTTTGCCCGGGCGCCGCTCCCACCACCCAACGACGCCCCAAGAAAACACTAGGCAAAACCTAACTACAGGCCGGCGCCGAAGCGCCGTGGTCCCCTCCTCCTCGCGTTGCCGGAGTGGCCGACAGAGGAGGCAGGGACCGGTGGCGGGTGGTGTAGTTGGGGCAGACGGTCGCCTCCTGATTGCTTTTCTCTCTCCTATGGGAGCGAGAGGGTTCGCGATTTACGTGAGGTGCAATATGTTGGTGATTGATGATAAAAGCCTAGCTAGATAGATATGGACGTATATGAACACTAAAATATTTGTAAATGCATCTACATTTAGATAAATAGAAGTCGTATACTCTCTCTGTATAAAAAATATATAAATTTTATTTGTGCAAATATATGGATGTATTTAGGCATCGGAGTGAGTATTTTTATTAATGAATGGAGTATATATGAGTGTTTTGATATCGATGGAATATGCGGCGGATCACGTTAATGCTGTTCACGGGGCACGGCGACCACCGGCGCAAGATGCGGTGTCTCATGTTAATGGTAATTGACCGATGCGACATACACACAGGTATTAATTCTTTTTTATTTATGTCCTGCAGGCTCCGGGTCCTTTTCTCGTGTTGCATGCATTATTCTTTTTTATTTATGTCTGCAGGCTCCAGGTCCTTTTCTCGTGTCGCCTGCATTATTCTTGTTTGTTTGCGTGGTGGGGTTACGTAGTTTGTTTGTTGCCATAATTCGCTGCTAGGATTCGGCTTGGCATGGCGACGTGGCAGATGTGATAGGATCCATCCCACCTCACACATAGACGATGGAATTTTTTACACGTTAGTATTTGATTTTTTAATGGTAGATGAGTTCATAAACTAGATTAATTCTAATAATTTTTACATGTTAGTATTTGATTTGTTCACATAGAATCGTCTGTTATTTACCTGTGAACCATATGTCCAATATTACTTAAACAAAAATTTGATGGCAATAAATTTGTTCGTTAAGAAGCTCAAGGGCAAGGTCACCCGTAGCGGTTCCACCAACTTGCCCCACAACAAGAGGGCAAGGGAGAACCCAAAGCCCCAACACATATGGGGTGAAACCAATGAGTTGTACACAACACTAAGTCAGTGCGAGGTCGTCCCAGCGAGGTGGACAGATCCCCACTTCCTCCAGGAAGCTGGTCTTACCATCGCATGGATGATGGAGAACGCCGGTGTCGACTATGCATGTCGACAAACCCCTCGGATGGTCCGATAGGGTTTCGAGTAGGAGAACGAAGTAAGCGCTGGTGACAACGTCGGCTAACAGGGGGCACGATTTACCTAGGTCTGGGGCCCTCGTAGAAGTAAAACCCTTACTCCTGCTTGTATGTCTTTGTATTATGAGGATTGGTTACAATGGTGGTTGCGCTAGCCGAGATATTGGATCTCAAGCTATGGTTGTGCTGGTGAAAAACTGAGAATGGATGTCCCCCTCGGGTTTCTCTCCCAGCCTTTAAATAGATGGCCGGGTCTCACGCCGTACCCGAGGGGGTTACAAAACCTAGCTCTAGTCGATGGAAGCTTTCCATCTTGCCCCGCAAATCTTGCGGGTTGGCCGCTGCTGGGCCTTCTAGAGTCACGTGGTAGCCCTTTGCGCTGGGCTTCAGTGCTGGGCCATAGACCAGGTAGTCTCACCCGACAGGTCCTTGAGTCATCCCCTCGTCAGTAGCCCCCGAGTGTTTGTTCGAGTGAGAATAGTCGAGTAAGCACTCAAATCCCGTTTCTGGACCTCATGACTGAGTCAGTCGAATACTTGATTTGAAGGGTGTGTACCCTATGTGAGATGTACTCGAGTATCGAGCAGTAAGTGCGCCTTGCGTTTGGCTTGTTTCGCAGAAGGGTATGGCTCAGTCGCTTGGCTCTCCCGAAAGATCAAGACCAATTAATTGCTTCTCATGCAAAAACAGTTCTGGCGTACACGAATTTGTTATTTTCGACTCGAACTCGGCGAGGTGATCATTACGACTGGCGCGTGGAGGTCTTATCGAGTCAAACTTAACCTTAAAGGGGTACCCGGCGCGTCCGCTAGGATTTTTCTTCGGGTTGTTGACACGAAAAATTTACTGGACGACGCAGCTCGAGTGCGATTCCAGGCCCATAGGGGAGATCCTTGGGTCTTACCTTCGTACTCGAAGAATACGGCATCAGGATGTGCCTAGTCGGCCGAACGATCCAGGGTAAGATGATGTGTTAGAACATCGTAATGTGGAATTGCGGGAGCCGCGTACTCGCGATATTCTTCTGGATGCGCAGGAAGTGCTGTCTTTTGTCTTCGAATAGTGGCGAGTGCCTTTCTTTTGTTCTTGGGAAATGGCGAGTGCCAATGTTTTCACCCTGCAATCCTCGAGTGAGGTGAGCTTTACTTCTGAGTTCATAAGAAAGAAATTTCATGTTTGTGAGGTTTCATGCGAAAGAATTTTCGCGTAGTTATGTGTGCAATGACGTCACTGCGCACTCGTCTGCTCCCGATGAGACGTGACGTTGTGGGACAGGGCGCGTAGGGCCCATCATGTCAGCTCGTTTCGGCTCCCCGCTTGGTAACCGGGATGTGTGCCACGTACGCAGATCGACGGCTCCCAATGATCCGGCAACAATATAAATAGTGGGCCTTAGGGGGATTTTACCCTTCCCAGCCTCTTATTCTTCTTCTTCCTCCTTCCATTGCGCCCACCTTCCTCGGCGAGAGAGCGAACACCATTGACGCCTCCCAAGAAACGTGTTGTGGCTGCGAGTTCCGGCAAGGAGGCGGCCAGCACTTCCACGGCGGCTCGAGCGAAGAGGACGGGCGAGTGGAGCCCATCCAATGTGACGAAGAAGAGCGTTGTGGAGATGCAGAGGGAGGGTCTGCTCCCTTCAGAAGCTTCCGGGCGCGTCCACACGCTGACGAAGGGCGAGGAGGTGCCCAATCCGCACGCCAACGAGCGTGTCGTCTTCTCCGAGCACGTCGCCCGCGGTATGTCCTTCCTCCTCCACCCATTTCTCCTCGAGCTGATGTATGTCTATGGCATACAGCTGCACGATCTTCCTCCCAACACGGTGCAACACATATCGTTCTTCATCGTGTTGTGCGAGTGCTTTCTCGGCATTCGCCCGCATTGGGGGCTCTGGAAGTCTCTCTTCCAGGTGAGGATCTTCCGGGAGAAGCCCCTAGCGGGTGAGCAAGTGGGGAAGCTGCTTGCAACTGGCGACTTCGGGATCCAGACGAAGGAGTTTCCGTATATGGAGATGTACTTCGTCCAGTCGGCACAAGGATGGCGCCGGAACTGGTTCTACGTCCACGACAATGACGCGGGTGGCATGCCAGAATTAAACCCATTCGCTATTCTGAAGCGAAGGAAATCCTGGACGCACAAGATATCAGCCGAAGAATTGAAGGAGGTGTCTCCTCTGCTCGCGAAATTCGGGCGGCTTCGCCGAAAGGATCAAGGACCTCTGCTGAACGTAATGCACATGGCGGGTGTCCTCCTGCGCTGGAGGATCAAACCGCTCTAGGACAGGCCTACTCCTATGTGGGAGTTCGCGGGAATCAATGATCTGAGCCGGACGTGCAACGACATTCTCTCGAATGCTGAGTTCGAGAAGAAGATTGCCGCGATCACCAGCCTGAAAAGGGGCAGCAGCTCATTTGCGGCGCTCAGGTGGCGCTCGCGTTTGTACGGTTGTGGCATGCAGATGTGAATTTCAACTCTGTGGCGCGGCTTCCTGAGACCCAAGGAGCAGCAGTTAACTTTGTTCCACACTATGAGGTGTTGCGGTCCGCTGCGGAGCGGATCATTCGGCTGACCACTGCGGAGACTGAGCGGCTGCTTGGAGAGGCTGCGGCTCGTCGATAACCGTAACTTTTCAGGTGTATATACCTTGTATGTTTTTATTGAAGGTGTGTTAAGGTGTGTACCTTGTAATCTTGTGAAGTATTTGATTCAATTAAGGTGTGTTAAGGTGTTTGCCTTGTAACCTTGTAAGATGTTGATGCATGTAAAATGCATACATGAACTTTGCATGTTATTACTTGTTTTCCCTACATATTAGCAACTTGTATTCATATTTTACAATGATTTGGGGGATTTTCTGAACAATCCCCCTTCTTTTGGTTCTAACCCTGTTTTTCCAGAAAACGTACTTTTTAGTGTTTCAGACTTTCCGGGAGCTTCGGGACTCCACAAAGGGCAAGGGCAAAGAGCACGGTTCAGAATTTTCGAGACGAAGACCATGGGCCAAAGTAGAGGGCCAAAAGGCCAACCAGGTGGAAAATAGGACCCTCCACGCGGCCAGATTCCTTGGCCGCGTGTGGGGCCCCCTTTTTGCCCCCGTGGCTCCGATGCCGTCGATCTTTCTTCTCCCGAGTGTCTCGTGACCTAAAAACGACTATGTAAAGGGTCCCCTGGCCTTTCCGAGGAGGAGGCGGCGCCGAGAGACGAAACCACGAAACAAAGAGACAGAAGGCTGCCGCCGGAGAAGATCGGAGGGGGGAAACGCCGCCGGGATCACCCCCGGAGGGCTCCACCCCCTCCGGCATGTTCATCATCAACATCTACAGCAAGATCAGCTCCATCTCTCCACTGTAATCTCTTGGCAAACACGATGTATGATGCAATACTATATTCCCTTGATGTATTGTGTCTCCCCGTCTATGTTTGAGTAGTGAATTGTTCTTGGCAATGGTGAAATAGTTCGTTGATTGGTTGCATACAAGTTTGTTATCTTCTATGATTGTCTTTATGTAAAATATATGAGTGCACGCATATGTTGGGGAATGCATGAAGGTGATCACCGGTAGCATAATGGAGTGGTGGTGACTTGAGAGTGACAGTAACCTGAGACCGAGCCACAAAGTTAAGTTATTGGGGGATATATATAGGGGACCTTAGAACGTAAGGCTATGGTGGGACTTTATGTCTTAATCAATCTTGTGCAGTCATTTACTTGGCCACATGATCCATCATAAGGGGTTGTAGATCATTTACTTGACTATACCTATTCATGGCTCCTTCCTACAAGAAAGAACTAAGACTAAAACAGGTGCTTCACTAATTGTGACAACCACACGAACGAAACACCTATTGCTAGAACACTTGCTCCCTTGAGATACTTGAGATATTTGCTGCTTGCTACTTGTGAAACCTGCTTTAGAAACTTTCTTTAGGATTACTTGCATTTTAAACTTGCTTCACTAGTTACTAGACAAACCACACTCCACGTCACTTGCTTTTAATTAGTTAGTTCCTTTTAGTCAAACTTATTGCTTTGCCTAAACAGCCATATAAGAGGGTTATAGGGCTTTAGAGAATAGATAGCTTACCTTCAGCTCCTCGTGGGTTCGACACTCAAATACTTATCGAAAGGTACTACAATTGATCTCCTGCACTTGGGAGTCATCAAGCACTTTTCTGGCGCCGTTGCCGGGGAGCGTTGTGCTAAGCTTTTATTCTTGTTTGCATTGCATACTAACATATAAACCTAAAACACAAAAAAAATTATAAAATGGAAAACAACCAAACAATTTTAGAACTGTATAATATCTACCTTGAATTAGGACATGAAGTGTTTGAGGAGAAATTGAAAAATTATTTGCACAACAATCATATTTGTGGTAGTACTAATTCTTTGAACACCTTTATTGCTAATGAAAACCTTGAGCTTGGGGAAGTTTGTCTTGATGAATATGATATTTTTAGTCCCCCTACTATTGAGGATAAAAATGATATACTTGCTGATTCTATGGAAAGTTTTAAGCTTGGGGAAGTTGGTTTTGATGAGCATGATATTTCTAGTTCCCCAAGCTTGGAGGAGAAAATTTACTTTGATGATACTAATGCCTCCTATATATGATGATTGCAATGAAAATTATGAATGTTTAACTCCCACTATCACTAATGAGGATTTTACTTATGTGGAGAGTAGTGATTCTTTTATGCATGTGGCTCATGATAAGAATGTTTTATGTGATATTCATATTGTTGAATCTATTCATGATGCTACTGAAAATTATTATGAGAGAGGGAAACATGGTTACACATATTTCAACAATATTAAGTTTCCCCTCTTTATGCTGAAAATATTGAAGTTGCACTTGATCTACCTTTCTATGCTTGCTATTATGTGCTTCTTATTTGTTTCATTACAAAATGCCAATGCATAGGAAATGGGTTAGACTTAAAAATAAATTGTTTAATATTTTTTGGCGTGTTCCTTATGCTTTAATTTCCTATTCGGTTCGAGCACACATTTATGTCTTTACAACATGTAAAATGCCTTTACCTACTGTTATGTATCATTTAGTTTAAGATTTTCATTTTATAAAAAATTTGGGAAAGTAAATGAGAAGGATGAGTAATGGAGAAGTTGGGTCGACCTTGAACATGCGTTGTCATGCCAATGAAACCATTGCAAAGTCTCTATCATTAAAACTTTTTCCAAAGCTAAAAACAATAAAAATATTAGTTCACTACTATAACATCACATTTATGTCTTATTTCTCATCTTAAATGGCAAGAATAATCTTATATGAGAGATAGGATTAAACAATAGTAATTAGCTGTCAAGAAAACAGATTCCTGAACTTCACTGCGAAAAATGTTTAAAATCACAGAAGTGGAATTTTGACCTGGTAATTTACGACAGCAATATTTAGATATCACTACATATTTCATTAGTTTTAAGTTTTCTGATTTGAGCAACTTAAGTGCCTCTAAAAATTCACTCTTTACGGGCTGTTCAGTTTTTGGCAGATTATATCTTTATTTTGCATTGCTCTCATTACTTGTGTTTTGTGTGGTTCTTTTGATCAAGGAGCAATGCACAACTGTAGTAACAGTAGTTAATATTCAGGAGGAAATTGCAGGCTTCTTAGATGCAGAGGTCCTAAATGTAAATGGAGAGTAATATAGCGCCGGTTGGAACTAAATTTGATTTTGTAATTCATTCCATCTGTCATGTAATATGATCGATATACTTAGCTTCTGTAATATAAGTGTTCCTTCTTTTTCTATATATATGTATTACTTATTCACTCGTGGGATCCGGGAGCTCCGGGGAGGGGCCACCGAGGCTCCTCTCTTCTCGTGGGATCCGGGAGGTCCGGGGAAGGGCCACCGGGCTCCTCTCTTCTCCTGGGATCTGGGAGGTCCAGGGAGGGTCCACCAAGGCTCCTTATCAGTGTATGGTGACAGGGGTATCGTAAAATAGAATTGATCGCAAAACAGAAAATAAAAAGGAAAACAATAAAGCGAAAAAAAACTCTGCCGCGGCAGAGAAAATGGCAAAACTGCTGCCGCGGCAGAGGAGGCATTCATCCCGGTTCGTGTTACGAACCGGGGCTAATGCCCCTGGCCAGGTTCGCCACGTGGTAAGGGCCATTTGTCCCAGGTCCTGGCACAACCGGGACCAATGGGGGAGGGCCATTTGTCCCGGCTGGCCCATCCCGGTTGCACAACCGGGACAAATGGCCCTTACGAACCGGGACAAATGGCCCTGTTTCCACTAGTGTCAAGTGGCTACTGCTCCCAGAATTTGTGATGTATCTTGGGGAAATTTACCTTCATCATCTCGTACTCCTCGTCGATCAGGGCGACTGCCATATCAGCCATTCCAGTCTTTTCACTATCAATCTTGAACATGTCCTGGAGAACAATGTGGCATTCTGCTAGTATCTCAATACTCTAGGTGCGCTTCATCACAGCCTTGTCATTAGTTATATCAACGCTAGCAAGATATATGCCACCGCGAAGGAATTCCATCAGTTCTGGACAGTGCTTGTCACTACTTCAACAACAAAATGGAACAAATGTTAAATACCGCTGCAATAACTGATTTCCATGTTGTCTGTTTAATTATAAATTACTAATAGAATTATATAAGACAATTCAAAACAGTACATTGCCGAAAAAAGAAAGGGAGTAGTACATACGTAATAGGAACTTACATAACAATCAACAGGTTCAACAATTTTCTTCGTATAACTTGTAGGAATCAATATGGACGTCCACAGTCCCGATGTTGATTATTTATGAGGAAAATGGTTTCACAATCATGTCTACTAGTTATCGAACCTGTAGGGGTCACACACTTAAGGCGTCAAAGTCTGTTGTTTGCATTGGATGGTTCAGAGAAGAGTAGGGTATTATTTGGATAATTCTGACGTGATGGGATTAATATTCAAGAGAGATTATGGAGGACATAGGCTATCCCGGGATGTTGGAAATATGTTTCTAACATCAATAGGTAATGGGTCGATGTCATTACGATATCACAGAAACAAGTCAAGTGTCAATCAGAGTCGTTTTGGGAAAATTACCATAAGAGAGAAATAATGCCGGTGTAAGGCAGAATGTTATATGAGATATAACAGAGGAAATGAGAAGTCCCATGATATCTGAGATATGTTTCCAACATCAGTAGATAAGGTCGATGATTTTATCTAAAGGGGTCACGGGATTCCGGAAGAGTTCCACAGGACTTTCCATAAAGAGGGAGAATGTCGGAGGGGGACAAAATTGCTCCTATGGGCAAACCCTAATATTAGGGGCTGCCAGGTGGTGCCCACAGTCTCACAATATGCATCACCATCCCCTGGGATTTTCGTCTGATTTATTTGATAAATAAATGAGGTGGAAAAAGAGGAAAAGAGAAAGAAAATAAAAGAAAGGGAAGGGCGGGGGGGGGAGTCCAATCCGATTACCCCTGGGGATCATGGTGCGGCCAATAGAGGGAGAGGGGAAACTGAACTCTCCACCTTCGGAAGGACTCCCCTTTGTCCCACTATATAATCCCACTCCATCCTCTCTCTCGAGAACACACAATTGGCCTTCGGGCTTTTCTCTCTCTCTATCACACACACACATAATTAGAGATCTAATTAGAGACCCTCTAATTGGATTAGGGCCTGTAGTTAGAACTTATCTAATTGGATTAGAAATTCTAATTAGAACGCTTTTAATTGGATTAGAAAATTTGATTAGAGACCCTCTAATTGGTTTAGGGCTTCTTCTAATTGGGACATGCCGATCATCTCTCGATTAGACCTATCTCTAATCTCTCTCCCTCTCTCTCTCTCCCATGTGTTGGGATCTCTCCACCTCAATTGTAAATCTGTGGTGCCTAGTCGTGGATGACGAAGCACTGCAGGACTTTGACAGAAGTATATGTGCGAACTCTCAGAGGGGTAACACGTAATACCCTCACTCCACTAGATCTAGAAGGTGGGATACGGGAAATCGGCAACAGTCGCACCGCTAGGCTTAGCCATGGGATTCTTCATCAGGCATCACCGACATCGTTATCGACACAGTTTTTGCGCTTCGTGTTGGTAACGAATCAGATCTATCCACGCCTTTATCTACATACTAGATCCTATGTCTTACGTAAGACGGAAAATTTTCAATTTTGCTATGTACACCAATACTATAGCCTTTTGGGAGACCTCCAGCTACGACTAGGACATTTATAAGCTAAATGAGAAAAACCGTTGCTACTCGTCTATAACCATATTTACCGCACAATTAGTCCCTAATTTAGCAGTTAACTTCTCTTCTTCTTTTTATCTTTTTTACTTAATTTGAGTTTAGTTTGATTCAATAAAACTTATGAGTTGAACAGTCGAATACTTGTTTCGTTGAATAGTTCAATGAGTTGTAGCTTGAATCATCTTCGAGTCATATTTCTTTCCTTTTCTTTTGGAAAATATGACTAAATTTTCCGTGTTTTGGAAAAAAATGCTACGACCTTTCTTAGCTTCTAAAAAATACCGCGGCTAAATGCAATAGTCGGCTATTATCAATTACGGAAGATTACAAAAGAAGGAAGTTAGATCATTCAAAAATAAGGCCACAACCGAGACTACGTAGAGAAACATCTCCTACTTGTCCAACGGTCACTCCAGATCACGCATACCTAGGACCCAAAGGGGCACTCAAAGTGCTTCACACCACCGAGGTCACACGTTAGAACCAAGATACACCAGTGGAACCGAACAGAAATGTTCCGCTAAGATGACCATCACACCTCCTCTTTGTCTCAAGCTCGAGTGCCATCACCAAAATAGTAAAACATAACACTGTGGGGCGACAAGAACCTAGAACACCATTGAAGGACCTCGATCAACCGAGACTTCACCACCAAAACGAACAACCCTAGGAGGTGGTCAATCCACGGGGTAGGTAGTCCGGAGACTTAGCTTGGCGCAGGGTCGTAGAGGAAAAATAATATTGGAGCTCGCTGAGCACGACCATGCGCTCCAGAGACAACCAACACGAAAAGCGGGAAATTCGGTTCCACGATGATGCTTACCAATGACATTATATATAATTGTATAAACTTTCTCCATGGAAGGTAAAACTAGAAAAGGCTCAATCCGATGTCGCCATCAGACACCAACTTTCTAACACACAATGCTACATTGAGTCCAACATTTTCTAGTCAAATACTTTAAATGTGTTTTTTTCAAAGGGAGGTTGAAAGCCCCCCGCATCTGCATCAAAACAATGCACACAAGTTTTTTGTTTATTAATTATTGCACATAGCCTTACAAAGTAATACAATAAAAAGTCCGAAGCCACCGTAATGGCAACAACTGTCACTGATCCTACCAACTTGATGAACGGGATGCTATTGGTCCGACCTGTCTTCTTGGACCTCGCACCAACAAGACATCATCTAAAACCGAAGGACTCAACCAAGCCACCTGATGGCGGTCAGGAGCACTAATCGGTCCAGTAGAATCAAAGAAGCCTCCGCTGTACACGCTCCAGAAGCCGCCGTCTCCGTCTTCCACTGATCGATCTTCAAAGCAAGTCAACGCATTAACCTTGGGCTAGGCTTGCCATTGATTTCACGATAGCATCGTTCTATGCCTCCAACCTGCGCGAGTCAATCATGTCGCGACCATTGACGAGTTCCCGCTGCACCAGGCCGCCATGACCCACCGTCTTTGTCAACGAAAATGAAACTCCGCTCAACCAGCAGACCTATCCAGGCAGCCCAAGCTCCAAAAATGATTCCCCCAAGGGAGAAACGACATTGAAGGTGCCACCATCATCCGATCTGGTAAAACCAGATCTAGGGTTTCCCTGGAACTCAGTGCAGGAGGCAAGTGATCGCAGCGACTCCTTCAACAATGTAACGACATCCACAAGTGCCGCAATCATCGGCCCGAGCCAGCTTGCACCGTCCGGCGTTCACACCTCCAAGATCCAAGGACTTATACGGCCAATATCTGAAGGGAGAGATCACCACGCAGTCGATGCCAATCTGCCATGGAGGAGTGTCCACCGCGCCACCCGCCACACTGCCGCCAAGACAGTAGCGTCGTGGCGCCGGCGGCCGCGCCACACTCCTACCCGAGGGTGCCACTCACGCCGACTCAGCTGGGCACGGGGACATGAAGAAGCCTCGCCGCCGCCAGCGACAGCCAGGCCATGCCTGTCCGCACACCTTTCCGATGGAGGGGGAGGAGGGGGCTGGGGAGTGGAAGGACTAGTGGCGGAAATCGGGATGCCCTCCCGCCATCGCACGAGGCGGCTGCCAGGAGGGTTACGGGGTTCGGTCTATAATTATTCTTTAATGTGTTTCTGAAGATGTATAAATATCTATAATATCAGATTTGATGCAGAATTATATTGAGAAAAATACATATCATTTTATTTTTGGGAAAGGGCTTTTATTACCCAAATAGTTTAAGCATTATACCTGGCCTCTACATCATAAAAATGCACATAGCTGAAAACCATAAAAAGTAAAAACAAACGGGACAGGCCTAAACAAATCTTGAGGATGTAGACTATCGATATCTTTGGAGCTGCTAACCGAAGATCAAGAGGCCATCCATGTGGGATAAAAATATCCCTCGCCATCCGCTCCAGTCGTGCACAAGCCTCCGTAAAAAGGCCTTGAAACTCCCCCCGTTGTAATATGGACCACAGACGGACAATACATGCGCATCGGAATAGAACCTGCATACGAGAAAAAAAATTATCATTGAAAATCTTGTCATTTCTATATAGGCAGAGCGACCATATAACGGCTAGCGCTCCTACCCAAATAATAGTTTTGAACCGATTATCAACCCCATTTAACCAGTTGCTGAAAATATTCGCAATGGAATCTACCGAGAACATAACTTTCTTGGTTAGTTTCCAACGAAACTCATCGGCTTCTGGTGTCAAATTGACCGAAGTCAATCTATCCACCAGCGCATTCCAGGACAACAGTCGTGGACCAATGACATCTTGTCTGAACGTCACATTAGGAGGTGATGTTTGCATAACCGTATCCAGCATACAATGCAGGATAAGGCCGGATAGCGAAAGAAATTATTCTTAGTCGCCATTAGGCCGGCCCAAAGGTGTAACTCACCTGGTTCCCACATAATATGTGTAACTGCTTTGGAGCCAATGTATTTTCATTTAAGGAGCGTTTGCCAAACGCGCTCTTCGGTTAGTAGTTTGAAAAGTCATTTACCTAGGAGGGTTGAGTTCTTAACCTGTAGGTCATGAATACCCAACCCTCCCTGGTCTTTTGGTCTACAAACTACGTCCCACCCGACCAGTCGATATTTTTTTTCTTGTCCCCTTGCCAGAAGAACCTTGATCGGAAATAATGCATTTTTTAAAATACTCCTTTAGGTAACTGGAAGAAAGATATCATATACAATACCATATTAGAGAGAACTGAATTTATGAGTACCAATCTTTCATCAAGGGACAACAATTTTTGTTTCCAACTAGCTAGCATTTTCTGCAAACGTTCTTCGACGTGGATCCATTCTGCGTTGGTCAATCTCCTATAGTGTATTGGTATACCCAAATACTTAATAGTAAATTGACCTTGCTCATACTGAGCTAAAACATCCTGGTCCTCACCAAAGCAAAACGATTAACTTTTATGGAAGTTGATTTTTAATCCGGACAGCTGCTCGAACGCCGAAAGAATTAATTTCAAGTTCGCAGCTTTATTCAGATCATGTTCCATAAAGAGAATCGTATCGTCTTCATACTAATGGATAGAAAGTCCTCCATCAACAAGATGTGGAATTACTCCCTCAATTTGGCCATTTTCTTTGACTCTTTCAATCATGATCACAAGCATATCCGTCACAATATTAAATAATATGGGCAAAAGTGGATCAGTTTGCCTTAAGCGTTTTTTGGTATGTAGAAGAACAAGTACCAAACATACAAAATCTACCTCATGAACGCACCGAGTCACCATGCTCATTCTAATATTTTGCAAGATACAAAATCCTCGTGTGACCGAGGCAATGAAAAGACAGTACTTGCTGATTCGATCTAAATTCACATCTTTGAATATACCTTTTTGTATTTATTACATGGCATACTTTTTATATATAATCGACATATCCATGTGTTTTGGGGAAATGCTGTATCGGGTTACCCCATATACTCGTGTCCTCCCCGTATTGGTACTTTACCCTTTTTAATTGTTTTGCATGACCCATCCTTCTCTCGCAGAATGATTCAATCCTATCGCAAGCTTCCATTATGAGATCAAGAGGTGCCCCAAAGAATATCCTAACCCAGTTCTTCAAGCCAAGAACAGAACCTAGATATAAGTAGACAAAAGACTAAATTATATATCCAAAAGCACAGTGATAACGCAGTGATGATACTTAGGAAATAGTGAATACAATATAATAGCAAGTCAATTTTATTATGAGCTTCATAGCGCTAAGTGGTAACCACATACTAGCAGATCACAACAGTTACGGAAATAAAAAGATGGTAACATATAGTGAATTATACCCGGTAAAACAAGCACAGATTCTTCTTTGATCAATTCACGAGCAAAGTCCATGTCATTTGAAACGCCAAATAGAAGTGATGTTTTGATTTCAACCTGCATAATTTTGTGATAATCAGTCCAAAGGTTGGGTAATTAATCAATATAGGACCCAAGACCTTTTTTGTACCAACCATCATGAACATTGATCCTTGAGGCTTTGAGTAGCATTCCAAAGCTTCAATCATGTTCACTCTTCTGTAGAGAGCAGCCGCCGCAGACTCTAGCAAGTTCACAATATTTTGATGGAACTCGTTGTGTGCTGCTGAAAGAATCTCAGGAACTGCGGCCTGTTGTGTGAAAAGATCTTATCCTGAGAAGTGTTTACTCACTCACTTGTGTAGGTAAAACATGGTTTATTTAAAGGCTTCTGACCTGAATGATCGAGGCTGGCCCTGAGGTCACATTCAGTAGCATCTCAGTTGCAGTTATTACCTTTAGAAGAACAAAATTATGAGTGCATATAACCAAAACGCAAAAATATGGCAAGCATATTTTGTGCCTTACATTCTTGAGTGTACCATGAAGATCACAAAATGCCAACCAACCAAGCCGCCATCCTGGTAACATGAATCTCTTTGAGATCCCTCCAATGGTAATGACTGGTGCAGTGTGTGCATATGAAGCCATGGGAACAAACTTGCTTCCACAAAAGACCATATGTGCATATACTTCATCTGCTATTACTGGAATGCCCAAATCTCTTGCTGTTTCGACAATCTACAAATATGAAGATCCAAGTAGTTGCTGATCAGGAGATGTGTCAATTTAATGCATGTACTAGCCAAATGATGGCGCTGTCCTATGAAGTTTGTTTGCCTTGCTTTAGTTGTTCAAACTCTCTTGTTATTGTAGTCCTTCAATTTATGAAAATTAAAACAGCATAAAAAATTATGCAACTACTGTGTATTTTTATATAATACTTTACTATTTGTTGTTAACAGGTAATCTCATAAAGATGAATGGGCTGTCATCAGCTCAGATTAAATGAACGTACATTTTTGTTTTTTCGAAAAGAGGGTTCATCCCGGCCTCATAAAAAAAACTATGTAGCTTTATAGTTCAATATTTTCAGGAGCATGATTCTTTAAGGTCTGTCTGTAATGAAAACTATTGTCATTCAGTACGCACCTGGATGAGATGCTGCGCTGAGTAGACTGCGCCAGAAGGATTGTTTGGGTTGATGACAACAATGGCTGCCGTTGCACTGTCAGCCAGGGCGCGCACGCCTGCAATGTCGACCTCCCAACCGTTGCGGGATAAGAGGTCATAGAACCGAGGTTCGGCACCCACAAGCTCACAAGCTGACTCATAGGGAGCAAAGCCAGGCCGTGGTAGAAGGATGTTTGCCCCTGGAGCCCCACCGAGCACCGTGGTGATGGCAGTGATCGCGCCTGTACCAGCAACTGTCATGAACACATCTGACTCCATGATGCGGTGGTCTGGTCCGGCAGATAGGTGGTCGGCAACCGCGCTGTTGTAGAGAAGGTCACTCGCGTGGGTAATGAGAAATGCCATACAACTTGCTGAGAATCTTATATTAAATCATGGAAAGAGATAATCTGAAAGAGAATTTTATATCAGAGTCGAACTAATGTGGCGTACGTGTCCTCTTTGTATCTAGTAATATGTGGTTGGTATGCAATCAATCACTAGCAAATGCTCCCGTTTAGGTATGTGGGAACACGCCAGCAAAATGTTTAGAGTTTGCAAAATGGGTTTAATTGGGTTAAACTTTCAGAAATGGATTATTTTGTTGTAACTTTTTTCCATGGATTAAGCTGGGGCTGCCTGGTGTGTCATAATTTTCTATTTCTCCGGCAGGTTTGTTTTACCGGGTGGCACTGGTATACCCATTTTTCGAAAATACATTGACTCGCAGTCTTTTGAATTCATGTTTTTAAAGACGGAAATAAAGATACATCTACTCTAATCTATACTCAAACTTGATCTAGTATGCTACACTGGTTCAGTAGCTAACGCATCTTCTTCCAGGTACCCATTTCCAAAGTAGAATATGGTATACAGAAAGAGGCACCTAAGATTCTATACTAACTGACCTGCGTGCGGCGGGAAGCCCGTAGGACGGCGCGTAGCTGTCGAACCCCCCGGACTTGGCGGCGCTGGCGACGGCGTTGGCGGCGAACTCCCCGCCCCGGCGGAAGCAGGCATGCACAGAGGCGTCGCCAAGACCGAGGGAGACGAGGAACTTGTCCTTGCTGGCAGCCGCGAGCAGCTCACCCACGACGCCCCTGATGGACACCTTCCCCACCGACGATAGGGCTGGGTGGCACCTCACCGCTGGCTTAGACATGCCGCCTACGCCAGCGCCGCGCTGCTCTTGCCGAGGAACGAAGAAGTAAGAACGCCCCGAGGAACGAAGAAGTAAGAACCGAGGCTAGCAACACTGAAGAAAAGGAATCAAATTTATTTTAGGGGCTCGGTCAAGGCTACTGGACGATCAGACATGCATGAAAGATAAGCAATTTTAGGGGGAAAATTCCTAAACCAACCATGTAAGCAGCTGACACGTGTGGATCTTAAAGCAAGCTGTAGCCTTCCGGGAGTCTCTGACCTCGAAGTGGTTTATATACTCCCTCCGTCCGAAAATAAATATCACAAAAATGGCCTAAAATGGATGTATCTAACGCTTAAATACATCTAGATACATCCATTCAAATGATTGAAACGGAGGAAGTATAAAAGAAAATGAATAAATATGCAACAAAGTAAAGAAATTTCGAATAATAATATGACATATATATGAGAAAAAAATAAAGAGAATATCAATGAACTGATAGGGAATGAGGAAAAGAATGCTGCAAAATATGAAAGCACAGATGGGAAAGAAAGACAAGTAGTAAAATAAAATTAATATGAAAGAAAATTGAAATAATAACTAAAAAATGTGTAAGATAAATATTTCCTTCTGTTTGCTAGGACTTACAAAAGAATATGTAAAAAGGCGGGAAATCCTGCCGATAGTAAAAACTAGTGTGAAAGAGGGCAAAGCGACTACCGGGTATCCTTTTTCACGGTTTGTTTTTTCAGTTTCTGTGGAGCACAAACAAAAATGAGCCTTATTTTGCAGCTTATCATGAGCTCCTCGTGATGTGAATAAACAAAAAATTATTAATGGACATGGCAGCAGGGTGACGAGTCTTAAAAGCAAGTCCAATAGGGTGACGTAGGCGGGCTATAAGCATTTAAATAGTATATTTTTGCTGAGTTGGAAGAGAGAGGAGGAGAGAGAAGAGAGGTGGGCTATAGGATAAGAGTCATCTCTAGCACGTGCTCCTGACACTTCGTGAGAGTGAATGGTGGACCATACATAAATACAGTAACACATTTTTATATCTAACTATTCTACATGTTGGCTATAGAGATGTCTATAAATGATATGGTAATGTCTTATAGCCAACCCTTGGCTCTACTATTGAACCTGCTCTAATCCCACCGCGGCGCCCATGCATGCATGGTTGATGTGGTTCCACGTCTTGGTGTTTGGCTCGAATCCATCAACCCACGTCTTGGTGATTTGGCGGGTCCCGAGGCATACAGCACGGAGGCTGTCCTTGTCGTTAAATCTCTTGGCATACCACATGCATGCACTCCAACACACGGGTCGCTCCAGCCATCGCCTTCGCCTACATCAGCTTTGGCATATACTAGTACACTCCTAAACAAATCTGCATGCGCTGAACGTGGTAGTTACAAAATATTTTTTTTCTTTTCTCCTATCGTTTGTATATATAGAAGAGAGGCCAGAAAGGCCAGGTTTACAACACCGTTCAGACTGCTGCACCCGCTGCCAACAGAGGTGACGGCTTCTCAATAAGGACTAATATTCTCCATCCAGCAACCAGTTTAGCCATCTATAGTTACGCATGCAAGAGAGAGAGAATTTTGATGACCACGCCATGATTGGTAGGTCGCGCTTTTGATTTCAAGGTATTGTTATTTCTGAGGCTATGCATGGTGTTTCCTTCCATCCCAGGCAATCATCTCGTACTTAGTGTCAAGGATGAAAATACTAGTTTCTACTCCGTAATATCCTGTATAAATTCAAAACCATGTGAATTCTGCCACGGGAGGCAGAACTCTATGAATAAAGTCGTGAAATATACCCTGTGAACTTAATTTATTTTGCTTTTGGTAGTAGTCACACTATTTGTGGAGCTTAAATCTAACTTTTAGTCGGATGACCAATATATATTATACTTCAGTACGTGTTGAAAAAACACACACCCACACACTATTTTTAGGAGAAGATAATAATATTTCGAGTCCTCAACTATCAACTGTCTGCAAAACCCTGCACATTTTTTTTTGATAATGGGTTTTATTACTTAAAAAGTTAAGTATTACACCCGGCTTCTGCATAACAAAGATGCACACGGCCGAAAAGACAAAAAATAAATTGCCGAAGGGGCAACATTCCGATTACAATCAATGATGAATCAAACTGTCGCCAAAGGGGCAGCGATCCGTAGATCAAGCGGCCACCCATGTTGGATAAAAATATCCTTCGCCACTTTTTACAGCCGTGCACACGCCTCCGTAAAACTGCCTCGATACTCCGCCCGCTGTAATATGCACCACGGATGGAGAATACCTATGCAACGGAATAGAACCTGCAAACGAGAGAATTTTTTATCATTAAAAATCTTGTCATTCCTACACAGCCAGGGCGACCATATGACGGCTCCTACCCTAAACATAGTTTTAAACCTTTTATCAATTCCATTCAACCAATTGCCAAATATATTTGCAACGGAAGTTGGAGGATATAGATTCGAAACCATTTGGATAGCTGACCATATAGACCGCGCAAATACGCACTCGAAGAATAAGTGTTTTATAGTCTCATCCATATTACATGAAACACACTTTGTACTTCCATGCCAGTTGCGCTTGACAAGATTATCTTTAGTTAATATGACCCCCTACAAAGGTACCATGCGAATATTTTCATCTTCAGAGGTACCTTCATGCGCCATATTTTTTTATTATTATCGACCGGTACTCCAGAATGGACCAGTGCTCTATACAAGGAGTCAACAGAGAATTTACCATTCGTAGTTAAACTGCACCGAAACTCATCGGTGCCCTGTGTTAGATGGATCGAAGCCAATCTATCCAGCAGAGCATTCCAATATTGCAATCTTGGTCCAACAACATCCCATCTGAACGTCACATTCGGTGGATAAGTTTGCATTACAGCAGCTAATGTATCCCCTTTATGACGGACAATATTGTATAGAACCGGATACTATTCTTGAAGGGTGGTATTTCCTAACCATTTATCCTCCCAAAACCGTTTCTGTGATCCATCTTTTATGCTAAATACCCCATAGCTAAAGAAGTGTTTCTTAGACGCCATTAGGCCAGCCCAAAAATGCGAAAGCGCTTTTGTGTTGATGTATTTTCGCTTGAGAAGTGTTTGCCAAAACCCATTTTCTGTAAGCAGCTTAAACATCCATTTACTTAACAGAGCTGATTTTTTGACCTGAAGGTCATGAATCCCCAGCCCTCCCTGATCTTTTGGTCGGCACACCACATCCCAGCTTGCCAGTCGATATTTCTTCTTTTCACTATCCCCTTGCCAAAAGAATCTCGATCTGAAGTAATATAACTTCTTCAAGACTCCTTTAGGCAATTGTAAGAATGATATCATATACAGTACCATATTTGTCAGTAGAGAGTTTATGAGGACCAATCTTCCACCTAGGGATAATAATTTTCCTTTCCAACTCGCTAGCCTTTTATGCAGCCGATCATCAAAATATTTCCATTCTGCATTAGTCAGTCTCCTATAGTGTATTGGTATACCCAAATACTGTATAGGAAACTAACCTTGCTCACAACCAAAAAGGTCGGAATACTGAGCAATTGCTTTCTGGGCTTCGCCAAAGCAAAACAATTCACTTTTATGGAAATTAATCTTTAGACCCGATAATTGCTCGAATGCTGATAGAATTAACTTCAGATTTGTTTCTTTCTCTAAATCATGTTCCATAAAGAGAATTGCATCGTATGCATATTGAAGAATATATAGTCCCCCATCCACAAGATGGGGAACCAATCCCTCAATTAGTCCTAGCACGTTCAATCATGATCGCTAACATATCAGTCACAATATTAAACAGTATGTACGATAATGGATCACCTTGCCTCAATCCCTTTTTAGTATGGAAGTATTTGCCTATCTCATCATTGATTTTGACAGCAACACTACCACTAGACACAAAAGTACGGATCATGGCACACCGCTCCTCGGAGAAACCTTTCATTCTCAGAGTTTGTTGGAGGAACGACCAATTAACTTTATCGTAGGCCTTTTCAAAGTCAATTTGAAAAAGTACACCATTTAGCTTCTTGGTATGCATCTCATGGACAGTCTCGTGTAAAACCACGACCCCGTCCCTGATATTCCTACCCTGCATAAAAGCAGCCTGAGTAGGTTTCACCACATGATCAGCCACCGTATTCAGCCTAACAGTTGCAACTTTTGTAAAGATTTTGAAGCTAACATTTAAGAGGCAGATAGGTCTGTATTGTTGAATCCTTTCTGCATCCAAAACCTTAGGAAACAAAACGATTTTCCCGAAGTTCAGGCAAAACAGATCAAGTTGACCCGTGTGCAAGCATCCAAACAATTCCAGTAAATCATCCTTGACGATCTCCCAGAAATGTTGGTAAATCTCTACCAGAAAGCCATCCGGACCTGGCGCCTTATTATGTTCCATCGAGAAGACTGCCTTCGTAATCTCCTTTTCAGTGAAGGGAGCATTAAGCAAGTTATTCTTCTCAGGTGAAACTTGGGGGATATCTTCTGTGCGTGACTCATCCATGTATACGTTAGTATCCATCGGAGCCACAAACAGACCTTTATAGAACTTTGTTATCTAGGTCTGGAGCTGATCCTGCGCCTCGATCAGGCCTTCATCTTGAGTGACAGAGTGAATCCGCTTCTTTCTATGTCGCCCGTTAGCAACATTATGAAAGTAGCTTGTATTCGAATCTCCTTCAAGAATTAACTTAGCCTTTGATATCTGGTACCATTTGATCTATTCCTCACGCAGCAAGGAGGCTACCTTCGCATTCGATTGGCTTTTTAGACCAATTTCATGCGGTGTTAGCAGCCTTATTTCTGCGATTAGGTCGAGTTCATCAATAATTGAACACATGCGCTCTTTCTCCTTTTTAGGTTTCCAGCAGTGTGTCTAGCCCAACCACGAAGATATCTACGCACATTGTGCATTTTAATATTCCATCTTCCGATCGGCGTATTCCCCACCACTGGTTTAGCCTATTCATTTTTAACTAGTTCATCAAAACCATCCCGAATCAACCATCCCAATTCAAACTTGAACTGAGGTTGAGTGATTGGTTTCAAGGTACCAGTAGAAAGTAGAATGGGTGCATGATCCGATAGAGCCTCAATACGTTGCAGAGCTCATACTGTGACCAATGGGTATTTATCTTCCCAATTAGTGCACATAAGTACTCGATCCAGTTTTTCGTATGTCGGCTCCAGGAGACTGTTCGCCCAGGTGAACTGTCTCCCAGTCATATGGACCTCTCTCAAATCTAAACTGTCAATGACATCGTTAAATAAGAAAGGCCAATGTCTATCGAACCTCCCTTTGCGTTTCTCATGTGGAAATCGTAGCATATTGAAATCCCCACCTATTAAAATAGGATACGGGTTCTCTTTAGCCAGATTCACCAACTCGCGGAGGAAAGCTTCTTTATGTTCTTATTGGGCCGCACCATACACAGCAACCAAACTCCACGTGAAGTTATCAGCTCTGTTCCGGATATGTGCTTTAATATGAAAGTCACCATCCTTCACCGCCAATACATCCATAGAATCTGATTTAACGCCTAGTAAAATGCCGCCAGATCTTCCACGAGTAGGGATTGAATGCCAAGTGAAGTCTACACCTCCTGAAAGGCGATCCAACACACTCGGCGTAAAATCCCTTCTACCCGTTTCCGAAATAGCCAAAAACTCCAACGTATGATCCCTCACATACTGAGAAAATATTCAAATGTTTAGCCAAGTCACCAAGACCTCTGCTATTAGTGAAAATGCCGTTCATTGGGAAATAGATGGATTTTTTGAACTTTTCTCGCTTTTGCGAGCTAACTTATTTCTCTTGTCCTTGGCAGACTTGGATTTCTGGCCTGATGCGTACAAATCATGTAATGATCCTAGCCCATCCTCATCCATATCCACCTCCGTCACCCCCCCCCACCAAATGTGAAAAAATCTGTCAATCAATCGTGGCATTCGCTTCCTCATCATCTGAGGGTGAGATGATCGGCTTAGAAGAACCACAAGGAGATGCCCGTAGGGGATCAAACTCCACGTGTTTCAACACATTGGCCGAGACTTTAATTTCATTCTCATTTCTACCAATATTAACTCCTATATTAGCTAAGCTAGAGGATAATTTAGAAGTCGAATAAGATAAAAAAGAGCTAGTGACGGAATACGTACCCACAGCTAGAGGTGAAAACATAGCCGCCTTGCGTCGCATCGCTTTGGCAAGCGCGTCCTCATCCGTAGCCGAAGATCCATCCGCCGCTACAGGGTCCCGAGCGCTACGACGAATAGTCGTATTGTGCTTCCCTGTAGCCCTCGGTACTGCGGAAGGGGGCGATGGTGATGTAGCAGCCCCCTCAACCACAGTAAACTACGCGCCCGAACGCCTCTTCGGGCTGAATGTTGCCACGCGCACCTCCTTCCTTGGTGCTCTCGGCGTGGAATCCGGCGACGAGCCCAGTACGCACGTGTCGCCGGACCGGGCAGCTACCAGGTCGTCGGAGACCACCCCGTGGGCGGAAGACAGGACCTCAACGCCCGGGGTCATCTCCTCCGTCGCTGGGCCACCGACTGGCGCCTCCTCCATGGGCCACACGGGAGCCGTGGTGAAGGCCGGCCGCACAGCTGCTGGGCCGGATGCCGCCCTCCCCTCGTGAGTGCCACGGGGCTATGCGTCGCTCTGCGTTGTGCCCTGCGTACCCACCACCGGTGACGGTAAACTGGGCCGGTCAACGCGCGCGGGCAACACCGGGTCTGCACAAGGCCATCCGCCCCGTCGGGCTGAGTGTCGTCCTGTCTGCCACGCCGTCAAAGCTCCCCATCAACAACGTGCCAGTCTCCACTGTGGAAACAAGCTGCGGCGGAATCAATCGGGAATTCCGTAGCACAACATCCGTCACATTCCGCCCCCTCGACACGAAGAACTGTCTCGCAATCTCCTTGCCCCTGGTAGTCTGAGGATTAGGATTAATAGGCGTGATAGCCATATCCCTCAACAAAACAGCCAATGACGCTCCCTGCCGCTGAGAAGAAATGTCCCCAGGCCTCGGATCGATGACCATACTGTCAACGTCCGAAGACCCCTGCAAAGCTGACTCACCAGTCCGCCTCTGATCAATAGAACCTCCCTCCTCCATACCTTTGTCCTCTGAGCTCCCTCTATGATCCCAGAAAAAAGTCATGAAGTCTGGCTCGGGTACATAATCTGCTGGGTCAGGTCTATACGTAAATGCAAACTGTCGGATATATACGAAATAGGGGTATATAAGATGGTAGATAAAGTGCCGGATTACCAGGGTGGCCTAAGTGGTAGTAGGCTCAGGTCCATTAGGCGGCCCAGTAACCCGACGCACAAAAGCTGGATTCTAGAAGAACCCGGATCACGGCCCAGGTGATCTGGCTTGGAGGAGAAGACGGATTCCTTGCTTTCCAAGTTACAAGCTACCGTAGTCCTCTAGGTTTCCTATTCTGTAAGCCCTAATCCGGCTATTATATAAAGCCGGACGGGAGATAGATAAAACAAGAAACGAATAACAGAGAAGCTCTACGCCAATTCGCCGAGAAGCTCATCCTCGTCGAGTAGCTTAGATCTAAACCCTCACATTGTAATCCTGTTTACGGGCTTTAGTCCCGATTAGTGAGAAGTGCAGGAGTAGGCACGTCGTACTATCGCGGCGTACCGAACCTGGGTAAATCCCGTGTTTTGTGTTCACTACGCGATCCTGTTACCCCACGTCTCTACCGTAGTCTCATGGCACCCCCGTCTATGAAAACTACTACGATGTCTCGACAGTTGGCGCCCACCGTGGGGCCGACGACGTCAGGCGTAAAGTTCCGATCGGGGATACTTGGCGGAATCGGAAGATCAATCACTGTCGGAAGCTTGGAGTTTGACAACGATGTCGGGCGCTTCCTCGACAACGGATCCTACATACCGGCGCAAAACCACCTGGTAAGTGCCTGCGTGTTACCGATAGGATCTGCTAATATCTTTATCGGACTAACTGCAGAAGCAATGGGGTTTTGCGGTGGAAGAAAATTTATCCCACCCGCCCTATACCCAGTCGAAGATGACTATGATGCCGGATTCTACTCAGATCGCCGACAAAAAAGTGACTTACACTTCATCGGCATGGTGCAGTCCGCAGTCGCCGAAAACACGGATGACGGAAATCCCGTGCAAGAGGCAGACAACAATACACCCGTCACAGAGACGGAAGATCCGACACCCGTCAACAAGACGACGAACTCGGAAGCTGACTCAGTTTTAGCCGCTATCGAGGCAAGATTAGAGTCGGAAACCGGATCGGACGATTTCGATTCCGAAGATGAGGACGACTTCGAAAAGAAAGTTAAGTCCTTTCAAGAGGGATTCCATGAAGTTCTAATGGCGAAACCGGCTGATACAACGGACCCCGGCAGCCAGGAAAGCCCTAAAACCCCTCCGCCAGAGGAAGAGAGAGAAGACGGAGAAACTTCTCCGATATTCCCCAATGTCAAGGAGATGACAGAAGATGAACCTGTCAAAAAACCTCCCTCTTCCAAGAAAAAGCACCGTGCTGCTAAGAAACTCCAATACAAAATCCGGAAGAAAAAATCAGCCGATCTCGCTGATGAAAACCTGGAAGTAGGAGATGCTAGTAGAACGAAGCTCGCGGAGAAGAAATCCAAAGAAATCACTGCTCCGCCAATGACGGAACAGGAAGAGCAAGAGCTATTGCAAACACCAGTGGGACCAGATGAACCCCCTGAGATGCTGGAAGCCAGGAGACAAGCTTTCCAACGGCAACAGCAACATCTACTCAGATCTCGGCAACATCTCCAACAAACCCATAATGACATCAAGGTCATGAAGGAAGAAATAGAGGAGTACGAGAGAAAGAATAGATCCGCTTTAAAACCTACTAAGTTACCCGGAATCGCAAGACCGGAAGAACTGCCGCCAAAAGAAAGGTTCCATAACCCATCTTGGCAAAAGCAGGTAAACGGCAAAAATGCCAAGGGCGAACCAATATACAAGACCGCAGCAGAAAACGCGGAAGCAGCGTTCGCGATCCTTAACAACGATATGTACTCCAACGGGGAAAAACTCCAAGGGGTGTATGCTTTCCTAGGAAAAGCATTGCAACAACAACAGCGCGGCCAAGAGCGATCAGGGAGGCTGCACGATAACTCCGCCCTATGCAAAACAGCTACTTGCGCTGCTGGAGCACCTGGACCGGAAGAACCCGGGGATTCAGACAACTCAAAAGATAAAAAAGAGGATCCGAGAAAAGACAAGAAAAACCCCGACAACCGGGATGCAGCGTCTAGGACCGGATCCCATCTCCCGAAAGATGGACATAAACCCCATGGTCGGGAAGGCAAAAACCAGAACGATGGCAAAATAATGCCACCTCCGAGAAACCCAGCTGAGAAAGCTGGAAGATACGATATACCTCACAGGCGTGAGAGATCCCGGACACCTCCTAAGGACAAAGAAAGGCACAGGAGCAGAACTCCGCCTAATCCAAAAGGGCGTGACCACGGAAGAGACAGAAATAACCCCGGAAAAGCGCGTTCACGCAACAATGGAAGAGAAAGGAGCAGATCCCCTTCTGTCCATTCAGCCGGAAGATATTATGCACACATTGACAGAGCAGAAAAGCATGATCTATACTTTGGTCCTAAGTGTTTTACTGACAGGATCCGAAGAATAACGCTGCATTCTGGCTTTGCCAAGGTCGGTCCAACGTACCAGAAATACACCGGCAGCACAAACCCGGATACCTGGCTCTCGGATTACTATACAGCCGTCCAGATCAACAATGGGACAGACTTGGAAGCTGTCAAGTTTCTTCCCCTAATGTTGCTGGACGGAGCCAGGGATTGGATCAATGGATTACCATCAAGAACCGTCGACAGCTGGGACGATATGGCTAGAGTATTCACTCAGCATTTCCGGGGAACGTACAAACGCTCGAACAACATCAATCAGCTAAACCGTTGCACGCAATTCGAGGATGAACCATACGTGGATTTCATCTCCAGATGGACAGCAATGAAGAATAGTTGCTCTGGAGTAACTGACGTACAAGCAATGCATGCTTTCGTCAATGGCCTAAAACCCAGACTCGTACCGTTCATGGTGGGTTCCAAAAAGCACAAAGATCTCGGATCTATGCTTACAACCGCCAATGAGCACGCTGCAGCCGAAGATGACATCAGAGCAAGAGGAGGCAATATCGAATCACTGATACTTGCCAAGAAAACCCCTCGTTCTGACAAAAAAGGAACTCCAGAGACAACGACGAAACCCAAAGAGGTCAACATAGCCTTTGGAGGAGAAAAGGGAAACAAGTGGAAAGGACGCAACCCAGATCCAATCAACTACACTCCAGAGGAGTGGGAGAGGATTAAGTCGGAACCTTGTGTTCACCACTCGCAATTTGGGAAACCCACCCATACAAACGCACAATGTCGGCTAAATAAGCATATGAAAGGCAGTGCAGGAGCCGGAAGTAAAGGGAAGGGTTCCAAAAGGAAACCCGCCAACAAAAGCCAGAAGCTGACAAAGAAGAGTGAATCGGACACTGACGAAAAAATCCAGGAACAACAGCGTAAGGGCGAACGCAGATTTCCGAGAGTCGATGGAGAAGCAATGCTAACTTTCTTAGCAACCCCGTCAGCAAAGGTGGCCAAAAGAACACTTCGAGAAATAAACGCGGTTGTCCCGGCAACCCCGAAATTCTTGAAGTACTCCACACCGATAATCTGGGATCAGTCTGATCATCCCGGAAATATCCCTGAACCCGGCACACAAGCTCTTGTTGTAAGCCCTATTGTTCAAAACACTAGGCTAAGAAGAGTGCTGATGGATGGAGGATCCAGCATTAATATAATGTACCTGGATACACTGAAGCATCTGAAGATTTCCGAGTCTCAGCTCAACTACAGCAACATACGCTTCCATGGCATTGTTCCTGGCAGGCAAGCACGATCCCTAGGAGAAATTTCCCTAAATGTCACCTTCGGAGATAAAGATCACTTCCGGTAGGAAAAAGTATCCTTCGAAGTAGTGCCGTTCGAAAGCGTGTATCACGCAATACTCGGACGTCCAGCTTTCGCCAAATTCATGGCAAGATCTTGTTATATCTATAACAAGCTGAAGATGCCAGGACCCAAGGGAGGAGTAATCACTATAGCCGGTGATTTCAAGCTGGCAAACGAGTTGGAGAAACAAAACGCCCTTTGCGCTCAGAGAGTCATAGCAAAGGAAGAACTGAAGGAATTAGCCAAGGAGGTATCGCCGTCAGAAATGCCGGCAGGAAAACAAACCCGGAAGCCAACAGACAGCTTCAAGGCGTCCGAGAATACAAGACAGGTAATCCTAGATCCCAAAGATCCGACAAAATTTGTCGTCGTAGGGACTGGGATGACTGACAAATAGGAAGGCGAGCTCATCAAGTTCCTCCGTGAGAACTGGGATATTTTTGCCTGGTGTCCAGCTGACATGCCAGGTGTACCTCGAGAACTTGCTGAGCACCAACTCAAGGTTATTCCTGGATCAAAACCCGTCAAACAAGGTCTCCGTCAATTTGACGGAAGAAGATGGAAGGCTATTGGCAAGGAAATTATCCGGCTTTTAGCAGCGGATTTCATCAAGGAAGTAATCCATACTGACTCGTCCGCAAATCCGGTATTAGTACCGAAGAAAGACACCACTGCTCTTAGAATGTGTATAGATTACACAGGTTTGAACAAGTTGTGTCCAAAAGATAGGTTCGCGCTACCGCGAATCGATCAAATAATAGACGCCACTGCAGGCTCTGAACTTTTATGCTTTTTGGATGCATACTCCGGGTACCACCAAATACGCATGAAAAAGGAAGATCAAATTAAGACTTCTTTTATAACCCTGTACGGGACGTACTATTATGTAACCATGTCGTTCGGCTTGAAGAACGCAGGTGCAACCTACCAGCGTTGCATGCAACGTTGTTTGCATAGCCAGATTGGCAAAAATGTCCATGTTTACGTGGACGATATCGCTGTCGTAACCAAGGAAAAAGATACACTCCTTGAGGATTTGCGAGAAACTTTCGAAAACTTGCGCACCTACAAGATGAAGTTGAATCCATCTAAGTGCGTATTCAGGGTTCCCTCAGGAAAACTTCTGGGTTTCATCGTTTCTCACAGAGGAATAGAAGTTAACCCGGAAAAGATCAAGGCAATCTTGAACATCACAAAACCTACCTGCGTTAAAGATGTCCAAAGATTGACGGGTTCTGCCGCAGCCGTCAGCAGATTTATTAGTCGGCTAGGGGATAAAGCCTTACCACTCTACAAGCTGCTGAACAAATCCGACAAAGTCAAGTGGATTGCGAAAGCCTGGAAACGTATAGCAAGTTATGTCCCTTTCCGTACTAAGTTCAATTCTATGTAAACATCTTTTGAGATCATGAAATAAAGTTGTCGGAATTCTGGTATCCATGTTTTTACAAGTTTATTACAGTACAAGCATGGTTCCACCTCCTCTATTCCCAATGATCTTCCAAAACATTCAATGTTAACCTGAATTGTGCCTGCGTGCTCGGTGTTTAAAAGCTGAATGATTTTTCAGCCTGTTAACGGCTAAAGGAAACTTGAATTGCCTGCATGCCCAGGTTTCGTTCAAAAAATTCCTTGTTTTCTCTAAGTACTATCTGATCGCATATGTGTTAGGTTACTGGATCTAGTTAGTAAAAATGCCTTTAGCATGATCCATGTTTCCGAGTCTAAGCTGATTGGTTACACCCAGTTACTCGGCATGATGATTCATATTGCTAATTGAGCCATTTCAAACACTAAGGACAGTTAAAACATATAAGCCAGAGAACTTAGAAGATAAAGGAATAATAAAATCCGAAAAACTTGCAAAGAATTTTATAATTAAGACTGCAAAAGGCGGAGTTTTCATTAATACAAATAGAAAGCATTACAATTCGAATTACATTATAAAAGTGCAGTAATGCTCCTATTGTCTATTTTTGCTATCCAGGTTTTAAGGAAACCCTTCAAGCATCCGATTCCTCCTCGCTGCTGTCGTCCTGGGGAACTTCAGGAACTTCTTCCTCCGGGTAATTAATGGAGAGATTCACCATGGAAGCAACCTGGGTAGCGTGGCCTTTGATTGCATCAAAGATCGCATTTCGTTGGGCTTCCGTGTATCCTTGAGGGACACCGGTGGCCACGTGCCAGGATTTTGCACCAGGGTAGTGCATACGCATTAAGCCAAGTGCCATGCGTGCACCACCCCGTGCAGCGGAGCGAAGGAAGGATTCCCTGGACTCCGCCACCTCCATGATAGAACCCGGAAGTTTTTCAACTTCCGAGAACTCCCCAGTCTTGGAGGGAAGAAACTTGTTGATCAGTTGCATGCAAGCAACCCTGATCGAAGTCCAGGTCTTTTCAAAAACTCGGATTCTTTCAATCCGAGAAAGATCTGCATTATCCCCTGTTTGGTAAAAAAAAAAACCAACCAAAAAGGTTAAGTACCAAAAAGGAAGAAAAAATATAAACTGAGTGGTAAACGTTTACTTAAACTTACCAACAAGTTTGTCGATCTCGGAAGTTTCCTCCTCACGCAGGCTCAGAGCAGCTTCCAGGCGTTCAATGGTGGCCCGGTCTTTCTCCGCTTGGGCGGAAGCCTGGGATTGAAAAACCCCAAGTGCTAAGTTGCTGGCTTCCAGATTTTCTTGTGCTTTCACAAGATCCTTGTGAAGCTCAACATTCTCCTTGCGGAGATATTCAACATTGCCAGAATCTTCAGCTGCTTGCTTAGCCTGAGCCAAAGCAGCTGAAAAGAAAGGAAAAATCCGAGTTAATAATATTCCCGGAAAAAGTACTTAGACAAATGCCTGAATCGGAGAGTTCAGAGGAAAAATGGTTACCTGTTGCTTCCGACAGTGCGAGCTGAGATGAGGCCAGCTCTGCCTCTCTCTCCTCAAGAATGGAAAGAAGATTCCTAACTTCTTTGTTCTTGATCGAGAGCTTGTTGAAAACCGCCACGTTAATGGCTTCGGCAGTTTGCTAGAACACGTCAAGGAAAAGAATATTTAGAAAGCATTAAGGTAAAAAGCATGCATTTTATTTAATGCTTGGGGGCTAGAGATACATACCTGGCTCATGCGTTGCAAACCTGCCAAGTTCTCAGTGAACTCCTTTGCGTACTCCGCAAAGAGAGTTCCGGCCATACTTAGACCGTCATTGATGTGCTTGAAGTCCTTGTCGAACTTGGGAATTTCTTCGTCGAAAGACCGAGAAGATTTTCCCGCATCCGGCGCCGCCCTTTCCCTCGTGTCAGATTCCGACACAACGGGATGGCTGGTCTCTAGTGGTTCGGTGGGGGGGCTGGCAGTGCGCTCTTCCGCCATTAAGGACGATGAGTCCAGAGGAATGGCAGAAGAAGGATTGGCGCCTCGGCTGGACACGGCCTTGTGTCTTTTCAGCTTCTTTGGCTTCAGGCCGGAAGGAGCTAGGCTAAAAAACCAGAAACCCGGAAAATGTTAACTTTCCGAAGACGAAAGAAAAACTTCGACAAGTAATAAAGTAACCCGGATGAACTAACCTGGAAGTGGCGACGGGAACTCCGTCAAGGTTGATAACTTCCTCAGAGGAAGGAATCTTCTTTCGCTTACGCCCACCTGCAGCAGCGGTGCGAAGTGCGTCAAGCTCAGCCTCGGAGGCCAATTCAGAGTCTGGAAGTTCATTGATCTATTAAAAAGAAAAATCAGGGTTATGAGCAAAAAAAAATCCGAGAAAGAATGATAAAATTCTGCCCAAATGACGGAAACATACCTTGGGAGCCGGGTTTTCGGCCGTATACATTGGCCGACTTGCTTCGTATTGGCCGCGCAATGCGACCAACTGATTGATATGCCGTCGGAGTTCCTTTGCGGGCCAATCTTTGGTGGTTGTCCGCATTGGGTCCTTGGCTCCCGTGTAGTCGCAAAGAAGGCGACCACCGTGGTTGGCCAACGGCTGAATCCTTCTATTTAACCAGCAAAAGACCGTGTCCATGCCGGTCAAATGTGGAGTAGAGGAGGTGAGCTTAGCGATGCGCCGCTTGATCCTTAGAAGATCAGGCGGCAGAACCTGGACGGCTTCCGTTCCCCAGTTATCTTGGGGAATAGCCGCAGAGTTCGAGAAAGGAGGAACCCCGATAGCCTTTGTCGGAAAAGGCACATCGGGGTGGTAAAAGAAGGAACCCGTCCAAAATTTGACGGATTCCGACGTCTTGATCTTGGGGAACCAATCTTCTCTGAATCTCCGAAGAGTAAAAGAGATGGTTCCGCAAGTCGGGAGTGCGCCCTCCGAAGAGTTCCGCTTAACCCCGAAACAATACGTCCAAAAGTCTAACCTAGGTTCTAAGCCTAAGTAACCTTCGAACAAAGCCTGGAAGCCGGCCATGTAGAGGATGGAATCTGGTGGCAGGTTGTGGGGCTAGATGTTGTAATGGGAAAGAACTTGGAGGAAGAAGGCGGAAGGTGGAAGGCCCATACCTCGAAGAAGATGGGAGGAGAGGAGAACCATTTCGCCGTCTTTCGGCGTTGGTTCGTTCTCGTCCTCAGGAAGACGCCACTTCCCCTTAAGGACCAAGCCCTCCTTTTCCATGTTTGGAAGGAGAGCCGGGGGAATGCTGCAGGCAATCTAGTTGCCTGCAGATTCCGCCTCTTCATCCGCTCCGGCGGTGGCGGCGGCTTCCGCAGTGGCGAGCTCGTCACCGACGAGCTGGATCTTTTCCTCCGCCGTTTCAGGGGCAAACGGCGGGGAAGCTGCGGAGCTCGCACCCGCAACGTCCGCGGCGGCGGAAAGGTTCTCTCCGCCCGCCGCGGAGGCCGCGGTTTTCTCCGGCTCGTCGCCGGTGTGCTTGGGTGACCCCAACTGTGGATCCAGGTCGCCGATGAGGTCGTCGATGGCGGCGCGAGTGGGCGAGGACGGAGAGGATGCCATTTCTGGGCGGCGCGTTGCGTTCCGGCGTGCTTTGAGGCTAGGTGCGCTTGGGGTAGTGCTTCGCTCGAGGAGCTCGTTCGCGTCAATGGTGTGGACAGTGAGGAGTGCGGAAGATTTCCGATGAGGACGAGGATGGCTATTTATAGCTAGAAATCCGTCAAGATACGTGCCAACGGCTATTTGACCGTTGGATGTTTAACGCGTGTCACTCGCCGGAAAATCTGGGAAATAAAACGACAGGGGAATAATGGCTATCTCCTTGTTTCCCGTGAGAATCTGTCAGAGATACGTTGCAGGCTTCAGGAACTTCTTCCTCCGGGTAATTAATGGAGAGATTCACCATGGAAGCAACCTGGGTAGTGTGGCCTTTGATTGCATCAAAGATCGCATTTCGTTGGGCTTCCGTGTATCCTTGAGGGACACCGGTGGCCACGCGCCTGGATTTTGCACCAGGGTAGTGCATACGCATTAAGCCAAGTGCCATGCGTGCACCACCCCATGCAGCGGAGCGAAGGAAGGATTCCCTGGACTCCGCCACCTCCATGATAGAACCCGGAAGTTTTTCAACTTCCGAGAACTCCCCAGTCTTGGAGGGAAGAAACTTGTTGATCAGTTGCATGCAAGCAACCCTGATCGAAGTCCAGGTCTTTTCAAAAACTCGGATTCTTTCAATCCGAGATAGATCTGCATTATCTCCTGTTTGGTAAAAAAAAAAAAACCAACCAAAAAGGTTAAGTACCAAAAAGGAAGAAAAATACAAACTGAGTGGTAAACGTTTACTTAAACTTACCAACAAGTTTGTCGATCTCGGAAGTTTCCTCCTCACGCAGGATCAGAGCAGCTTCTAGGCGTTCAATGGTGGCCCGGTCTTTCTCCGCTTGGGCGGAAGCCTGGGATTGAGAAACCCCAAGTGCTAAGTTGCTGGCTTCCAGATTTTCTTGTGCTTTCACAAGATCCTTGTGAAGCTCAACATTCTCCTTGCGAAGATATTCAATATTGCCAGAATCTTCAGTTGCTTGCTTAGCCTGAGCCAAAGCAGCTGAAAAGAAAGGAAAAATCCGAGTTATTCCCGGAAAAAGTACTTAGACAAATGCCTGAATCGGAGAGTTCAGAGGAAAAATGGTTACCTGTTGCTTCCAACAGTGCGAGCTGAGCTGAGGCCAGCTCTGCCTCTCTCTCCTCAAGAATGGAAAGAAGATTCCTAACTTCTTTGTTCTTGATCGAGAGCTTGTTGAAAACCGCCACGTTAATGGCTTCGGCAGTTTGCTAGAACACGGCAAGGAAAAGAATATTTAGAAAGCATTAAGGTAAAAAGCATGCATTTTATTTAATGCTTGGGGGCTAGAGATACATACCTGGCTCATGCGTTGCAAACCTGCCAAGTTCTCAGTGAACTCCTTTGCGTACTCCGCAAAGAGAGTTCCGGCCATACTTAGACCGTTGATGGAGGGATAATAACCCGGTAGGCCAACTCCAAGGTGTAACCTGGCCCAAAGGACGCTGCGCAAGATCCGGCTAAGGATAGAAAAACTTCTGGAAGGCCCAAGTTTGCAGGCCTCGTAACCCGGATTGTGGGTTACGGTAAAGGAAAGTTAGGGTTTGTATGCAGTGTCCGGGTAGGATTCAGGGGCGTCTTGGAAGGTAAGCCAGGGGGTACGGGTGCTTTATAAACCGACCCCCAGGTCTGGTTTAGACAGAGATCTAAGAACCCTAGCAATATCGCCTGATATCGAGCATCTAGTGTAATCCCAGAATTGAGTTATTATATCAAGATCGGAGACTCGGCGACTTTGATTGCCGGCTACCAGATCGAGTTGCATCATGTTTTCCGTTGAGCTAAACCCTCTCCCAAACGCCTGTGTCGTCTTGCCCCAAGATCAGTTACCCCCGGTAACGTTTGCCGTGATTATCCCACGACAGTTGGCGCCCACCGTGGGGCCTGCGTCCAAAGGTGTTTACATCACGGGAGAAGCTCGGAAGAACATGGAGAATCTTGTCGTCGGCGAGATCTACATCGACCACAAAGGAGAAAAGATGGTGGACGATTCCGGCTAGGGGCCAGAATCGGATCACCTCGAATCCGGGTCCGTCGTGACAATCGGCCGGATCAGCGCCTTCATTGGTATGGTATGTACTTCCGGTTCGATCCCTGACAATATTGGATCTGATTCTGTGCCAGGAGAAGCCACTTCTATCCGATCAGATGATGAAGAATCGATTGGAACGACACATCCGGCAGAAGAACCCATCGCGAAGTGGGAACAGCCGGAGGAGCCGGCATGGACCCCGCGCGACCGGGTCGAAAGAGAAGATGATACCGGGTCTATCCTGGATCTGCTGGAAAACCGGTATGTGGAGGATAACGGCGAGGAAGAACAGCATGAATTTACACCGAGTATCGTACGCCGAGTTGCAGTCTATGCGGCTCCCGCGGGCAATCTCAACCAAGGGAACGCAACCACAGCAGCAGTCGGGACGGCTCAGGCATTGGCCCAGCAGCCGGGCGCGGCTAACGGAGACCCGGTTCTGGCCCGGGTTGATGGAGAGTCGGCATCAGTGACCAGCCGCGCAGCAGACGAGGAGTTGCATGCAAATACGTTCGGATTCCTGGGAAACCGGACACCAGGGGCGGGTCCTTCGAACCCGCGCCACCCTGCCCTATTCGATAATAATCTGATTCTGGACCCCACGGTTCTTGCAACGGTTATCACTCCAGAAAACGCAGCGGAGCGTGTCAGGGATCTGGATGTGGCTCGTCGTGCGCTGGAACAGCAAAGAAGGCAAGTAGAGGCAGAAAGGCAAGGGATGGCCACGCGGCAGCGTGAGCTGGATGCGCTGGAAACTCGGCTCCGGGAGGAAACTTCTAGAGTACATCAAAGGCATCAAACCAGGTTACCAGCAACGGGCGGGGTTATTAACCCGGCTACTTTATTTGTCACACCTCAGGATCAGCCGATACCAGTGGTGAACCAGGGAACTGCACCCCAACCAGCGACAGCAGGGACACATCCGGCAAATGAACGGGCCGGGTTACCCCCACCACAGACTAGAGTCGCAACCGGCAACGATCTACCACCACCGCCACCATCACGATTTCGCACACCAGCCGGTCACTACAATAATCCCATGGACAATGTGTATGCGGCGACACTCGCGTTAAATCAAATCCCTGTGGGAGAGTCACCCCATGCAGAGAAGACCCGGCAAGCCATCGATCTGTTGCACACTGCGGTGGCACAGCAAGCCAATTATCCGGATCATAGAAGCGGGATGCACGGGACGCCATACGTCAGTCAACAACAAGGGAATATCCAAACAAGTTCAGTACGGCGGAGGGAAGAGCAGCGGCAAATGCCGCCTCCTCCCCGCGTTCAGGCAGCATCAGCAGCACAGGCTGTTGTGGACAGTTCCAGAGCTCGGAGGGCCGCGGCCGGGTCTGCAGCACATGGACTTCCCGCAGCGCCGCACCCAGCCGCGCCCCCCGCTGTATCACACGTTTCTAGAGCAAGGCCGGCCTCGACCTTTCTTGCGGGACCCAAGTGTCTCTCGGACAATATCAGAGCTGAACCTTACCCGGAAAAATTCAAAGAGCCAGGGAAAGTAGTGAATTACGAGCCAACTATGGATCCAGAAACATGGCTAAGTAGTTATGAGATGGCAATGTCGATCCGCAACGCATCTGAGAATCTCCAAGCCAAGTTCATGTACTTGATGATGTCAGAAGGAGCAGCAAAGTTGTGGTTCACCAATTTGCCGGAAGGATCGATCAAGTCTTGGGAGGAATTGAAGACCGCGTTTGTCAAGCACTTTCATGGGACGTGCAGGAAATTGTTCACTATTGATGATCTAGAGCGATGTGTCCAGAAGAAGGGAGAATCGGCGCGCAGTTGGGTGCGCCGGGTTATGGAGATACTTCACTCGTCCACGGATATTCAGCCCAAGGATGCACTATAAGCCATGGCAAAAACATGCAAGTATATACCTTTAGTGCAAAAGTTAACTCGCATGAAGTCTAGTCGAAATGCGTCGGAAGTTACAATGGGAGAATTGATGGATGCGTGCAACAAACACGCTGCGACAGATACTACAGAAGAGGAAGTTGATGACAAGAAGGTAAAAGCAAACACAAGCAATAACGGAAGAACCGGCAATGGATCAGCACCGGGTAATAACGGAAATAGCCAGAACAAGCGCCCGTTCGAAGGAGGCTCCGAGTTTGTCGCCAACACAGAAGCCGGGTCTTCGAGACCCAGAGCAGAAGGAATTTCAACGGAGGTAATCACAATGGAGGAAACTATCAAGGACCGCCAAGGCCGGGTAACAATTGGGACATATTCAGGATGGCGTGCCCGAAGCACAGCAGGAACGGCAGGCCAGCTAACCACTCTTTGGAGCAGTGCGCCGACTTACAAAGATGGAAAAATGAGGAAGTGAACAGAGCTATGCGAGGTGCAGGACGGGGAGGAGGACCGGGTCCAGGGGGAAACCCGGGCAACGGCCCACCCCCAGCTGGTAACCCGGCGGCTGGAAATCAAGGTAATAACCAAGGAGGGGTAGGAGGTTTCCAGGCCAACCCCAAACAATTGGGTCAATATCATGTGCATACCACAGGAGGCTCTAACAAGGACAAAAAGATACTGAAGCAAGCGGTCAACTCAGTTTCGTCAGCTGTCCCGAGATACTTGAGATGGTCAGAACAGGAGGTAACATGGAGCAGAAGGGATCACCCAGAAAGAGTGGAACACCCGGGAGTCTTGGCATTAGTAGTTGCACCGCAGGTCAATGGGTATGAGCTGAAAAAGGTTTTGATGGATGGTGGAAGCAGCATCAATATACTGTATTGGGAAACCTTCCTACGCATGGGCCTCAAGGAGTCTCAGCTACAAAAAAGCTCAACAGTTTTTCATGGGATAGTGCCGGGTCATTCAGCGTGCCCCGAGGGAAAAATCGCATTGGAGGTAGCCTTTGGAGAGTCAAAAGATAACTATCGAGTTGAGTGGCTTACCTTTGAGGTAGTCAAATTGCGCAGCCCTTATCACGCATTATTTGGAAGGCCGGCTAACGCCAAATTCATGGCTAGGCCGTGTTACGTGTATCTACAGCTAAAAATCCCGGGTCCCAGAAAGACCATTACCATACATGGAAATCGAGACATAGCAGCTGAGTGCGATGAAGGAGATGCAGCAATGGCCGAGCAGGCCTGCAGAAAAGAAGAACTCAAGCACTATCGGTCTCAAGCAGACCCGGAGGACAGAACCACATCAAAAAGGCCGAGTACTGAAGGCGAAAGAGCAAAATCCAAGGTAGCACAAGATGCTAAAATGGTGGCTTTTATCGAGGATGACTCCCCCAAGCAATCCGCTATAAAGGAAGAAACTGCACGGCCGCTCACAACCAGCCACGTCATGGAAACACCTCGCCCGGGTTGGCTAGTAAACCCGGTACTCATCATGAAAAGGGCCAACATGTGGAGAATGTGCATCGGTCACGCCAGTCCGGGACCGGTCCCCATGAAGAACTAAACAATGTAACGGGCAGCAGGTTTCAGACGCGCTCTTTTCCTACCCAGGGTACCTAAGGGGACTGGAAGGTTTTTAATGAGGCGGCCTGCTGATCCCAACTTTCTCGCATCAATAAAGAGATGGTTATCATGTCTTATTTCGTTACAGCCTGATTACAAGTAAGTAGTATCCATGTGACATCAGTATTTCAGTATCATTAAGAACGTTGAATACATATAGGTCTCGGGGGCTGGTTGCTCAAGTAGCCCAGCCACAAACCCGAAAGACCCGGCCTTGATGCCTATAAGTTATAAGGGCCGATTATTCGCAAACGAGTACGGCTGCAATCTTATAACTGGACAAAGGAGCCAAATTTTCTTGACTTTTCTTACTTAAGCTCGATGTGACTCGCACTAAAGTGGCATGATTTGTTCGCTTACGATTACAATCAGCCATGAAGCCCAATGGGACTTGCCTGACCCTGTTTTCGTATAGATGTAACAACATGGTATCCACGCGAAAGCCGGCTTACAGTACAAGATAGTCAAAAGGGTCATCTAAACCACAAATGCAGAGTACAAGGCTAATAGCCGGAAACTCAACGACTATCAAGCATAACTTCAGTACCTACACGGAATGGCTTTAGGTTTTCGACTCGGTAAAAAACAATTTGTTCTCTGAGAAAGGCCACACCCCCATGACTCGGACTTTGGGTCATGGGGACTGGGGACTTCGAAACAGAAACAAACTACTTGTCTATCGAAGTTCGAAAGACCTTACCATCCGAGTCTTGGGGACTTAAAGAAAAGTCCACTTATCAAAGCCCCTGGTACTCGGAAAACCGAGTCTTACGAAGGGAGCCAAAAAGAGAGTCGGGTATCGAGAACAAGTTCAAAGAATAGACAAGTAGCGCGATTATCAAAAGGCCAGGAAAGCCGCAAAGCATATCACGGACTAAAAGTACGTTGCAAGTTACGACATCAGTATCAGGGGTGCACAGGCGCACCATTAAAAGCATAACAGTTTGAATACAAAGCATCACGTGACCAAGGTATTATGATGGTACTGCCCTATTCAGCCTCCTGAGTACGGTCTTCCGGGTCTTGGTCCTGGGCTTGCTGCTTAGCTTTCCCGGCAGCATTACCCGGACTCACCGCACCAGGGCGGACAGGTGGAGGGACAGTTGGTGTAGAGGCAGACGGCCCTGATCCTAACTCGGCCTCCCTCTTCGCAGTTGCCTCCCTCTTCCTGGCCGAGTTAGCAACCCACTTCTCCAAGATATCAAAGGGCGGGGGTGCTTCCTCCGTAACAATTTTGCCATCAGCATCGTATGCACTCATAATCGTGTTTAGATCCAAACTATCGGCCAAAGTGGTAGCCGAGGGACGCACTGCGGATTGTATGGCCTTGAAATCCTTGGGTGTAAATTTGGAACCGTCCGCCTTGAATTCGGGAAACCTGGATATTACCTTTGCCGGGTCAAGCTTCGGAAAGAAAGGCTTGGCCAGGGTAAAGGCCCGGGTCATACCAATCCGGCATGACGAGTGTTTCCAGATTTCAATCCAGCCAGGCACAGTGGAGCAGGCTTGAATGATATTTTCTTCACCCGGGTATACTTCCGTAGGCCACTTTACGGCATCCAGTATAAATTTTGTGCCGGCAAAGAAAGTCCGGAGCACGGTCTTTAGGGTTCTAGCCTTGACAATGGCATCCTCCTCTGGGGCCGCAAGGTTGGCACCTACAGTTGAAACAAAAGAAAGAACGTAATAGTAATCCCGAGTATCATATAATAAAGCAAAGACATAAAGCCAATCGGCAGCAAAAACTTACTAAGCAAGATCTGATAAGTATCGGCGACTTGGTCCGATAGTTTCTTCAGTGCGGTCTGAGCGGCATTGCACTTCTTCTTGTATTTGGAAACATCCTTCTTCAAAGTTTTCATGTCATCCTCAAGGGTTTCCCTTCGTTTTACCTCGGCAAGAAAAAGTTGTTCGGTCTTAAGTAAAATTTCATCAGACCGGGTTATCTGCGCCTGTAAGTAGCAAGGAACGCAAGTATCAGTTGGATATTATGGTAAGCTGAATATTGCGTAAAGTACCAAGCATAACTTTAGCAAGTCATGCTCGGAACTTGGGGACTAGCTATGAGCTATGAGATATCAAGTGTCACTACCTGGTGCTCTGCAGCCATGCGCTCCAAGATCTTGCTCTCCGAAGTTTTCATAGTGAGGAGAGTGTTCATCAATTGATCAAAAGTGTCTTTACCCGTATCAGAGGACCCGGGGCCTTGGAAATTTCGAGAAGGAGCTTTCTTCTTAGTGGGAGGCGGCACCCGGGTCATTTGTATGTCCGAATCCGATGCTCCTTCTTCTGCACCCAAGGTTGTGGCTCTGTTCTTCTTGCTTGCATCGGAGGCAATCGGATACTCGGCTTCTTGAATATCCGGGTTTGTCGGCGACGCTTGCCCTTTGTCGCTAGACGCGACCGTTGTCTTATCAGCCGGGCTTCCCTTACCCGGGCCCTCGGTTTCCATATCCTCTTGGTCGCTGGTAACGACCGTGGCCCTATATATGTTATGAGTAAGCAGCTAGTATACAATCAGGAAAGGATGATGAAGCATGGTAGAGCATCAGGAAAGGGATTTTACCCGGTATTCACCGCGAAATCTACAGGAAATCCGTCGCTGGACCCGGGAGAGGCTGGAAAGTATCAAGTAAGATTTCATAAGGGAATGGTTCAAGGTGAATGTTTCGTTCGAGAAAGGATAGGGAAAATACCCGCCCGCCGAGTCGGAGTCGAAGAAATACCCGGGTTAAGAGCACCATCACCCGGGTGATTTCGAGTTGACCTGCGCTTGGTCATGGGCGACTCCTTCAAGCATGGCTAGTGGAACGAAGTCAAGGTAGCGCATGTATATCATTAAAGGAATGCGAATTGAATGCGAGGAGGTGATATGAAACCTTGGAGGTGGCCTCTTGAGGCTTTCTCTTTGATCCGACTTTGACTGTCGGCTCCAGTTCCTCCTCGTCGCTGGCGGATTCTACTTTGTCGTCCGAGTTTTCTTCTTCGTCATCTTCTTGTTCTGGATATCATCAAAGTTATAGTTGGAAAATGAAGGGGTTATGATGAGCTTAAGGGAACCAAGTAAAATCCGGAGAGCACCTTCGTCCGAATTAACGGCTTCTTCTTGCTCCTCTGTACTTTCGGAACTAGGAGAAGTGTTGGTCTTCCAAAAATCATCATCAGCCTGAAAAGTGTCAGTATACGGGTCATCAACTGTATTGAGTGGAAAGAGCAAAGGTAAAGACGTCAAAATTAGGTTTTCACCTTGGGGGCTGGATTCTCGAGTGTGAAGGGCTCTAATCCGGATATGTTCCGGATTACCTCAAGCTTTTCCGTCAGAAAACCCTTGATAGTCTTATGAGTGTCACCAGCCGCGAAGATGTTGTCAGAGTACCGGAGTGGGTCTGTAGATTGCCCCGAATACTCGCACATCAACTTTGTGCGGATGGAATTGGGTTGGATCCGGAAGTCGACCCAAGTCTTCACCAGGTTGAGCCCGATGAGACCTTGGGCCGTGAGAGTGGTGATTTTGGCTAGCAGAGGTTGAAGGGCCTCCCTGTCCGAGTCAGGGGAAAAGGCACTAAATTTTTCGGAGATGTCAAGAAGGCCCTCCGAGTTACCCGGTAGTTTCTTTTGGCTGGGTGGGGAGGTGTCTTGGCAGTAAAAGTATGAGAGCTGCCAGTGCTTGACATGGGAGTTAAGAGTGAGGGGTGGCATCAGAGAATTCTTGCGGCGCTGGATAGAAACCCCGCCGCAAGCAAGAAGCGCCCCGTCACCGCTTTCGCGGCAAGGTTTGCACTGAAAAAGCTCAACGAAAAGAGCCAGACTTGGCGGAGTGCACAAGTATGACTCGGAAAGGACGATGAAATGGGAGATGTTTAATATAGAATTAGGCCCGATGTCAAAAACGCGAAGGCCGTAATGGCTTAGGACATCACGGAAGAAAGGGTGACCCGACGGACGGAAGCCCCGGGTCACATGTTCCACGAAACAGATTACCTCGTCTTTCGTCGGGGTAGGCCGGGTCTCCTTGCCCGGCACCCTCCATTGGATATCCTCTTGAGGGGGAAGAACTCCTAGCTCGACCAGCTCCTCCAACTTGGCCTTGGTGACCGTAGACCGCGCCCAGTTGGCGGATATGGAATTGGTGGCTTTGGTTTTAGTCGGAGTTTTTCCCTGCTTCTTGGGAGCCATGTGGTTGACCTGCAAAGCACAAGGTAGGAGGATAAAAGGAATAAGACACGGAAGCTGTGAGCCGGCCAAGTATCGGCAAGGTAATATTGAGACATGAAAATTGTGTATTATCCGGGTGTCAGTTTGCAGAGTGAAAGTTCGAACTATCCGGGTATCAAGTGTTATAGCGAAAATTATGGGGATCTAAGCGTTGAAGGAGCTTTTGAGGACGATGGATGGCTGCACAGGCACTTAGCGCGAATAAAAGGAACTGGAAAGGGGAGGACTAGCCGGGTGATTGAGGCAAAGGCGGAAATTTTGAGTGGTTTGAGCCCAGATTGGGAATTCCATCTCCAGATTTGTGGCGAAATTAATAATTGCAGGTAGTAGGAGAGTGGATTGGAGTCTATATCTTATCTATTGGGCGAGCCAGAAAGAATATTAGCAACCTAATTCGGCATGGTCGAGAAATCATTGGCGGGTTGATTTGGATCTAATCTGAGGTGAAATCAAGAAATTGCAAGGGCAAATTAATGGGTGCAAGAGGCTTACTGGAGAAGATCTGAGTGAAGCTTTGCGGAGGCAGATGGCGCAAGCCTGGTGTCCTTTCGCAGTTCTTGACGGGCCGGATGGAGATTTGCCGGTGGATCTTGGCGGTGGCGCGGGGTGAGCTGTGGCGGAGCGCAGCCTCCGGCCAACGGGCTCCGGTGATGCGCGCGGGATTTCCGTGGTGACGCTCAGTGAGGATGAGCGTGGAGGGAGAAAGGAAGCAGAGTGGGGGGGGAAATGAGCCGTTAGGGTTCGGGTTACCCCCAAAGGGCCTATTTATAGCACGAGTGGATAAGCCCGGTTCAGCGAGCGGGAGCCGGGAGTTGCGGAGTAAACGGCTATCTGTTTGAATTTTTGCGAGATGCGCTTTAAATATTGAGCAGGGTATCCGAGCGAAAAGGAGAAAGAGATCCATCCCGTGATATCAGGTCAATTATCAAGTATAGAATCTTGACATTTTGGGGTTTAGACCTGGAAAGTCAAACCAAAGTAATTGGGGAAGAGCCGGGTTACTATATGGCCACCATGGAGTAAGGCCTAGCTATTTATCAAAGCACTTTAACCCGGCCTCCATACACTTGTGCGTTTGGTATTTTTGCAGGGAATAGCAGGCGCTTCAAGGATGGATCCGTGAATCCCAAGCTATTCTGGGGTCTACTGATGGAGGGATAATAACCCGGTAGGCCAACTCCAAGGTGTAACCTGGCCCAAAGGACGCTGCGCAAGATCCGGCTAAGGATAGAAAAACTTCTGGAAGGCCCAAGTTTGCAGGCCTCGTAACCCGGATTGTGGGTTACGGTAAAGGAAAGTTAGGGTTTGTATGCAGTGTCCGGGTAGGATTCAGGGGCGTCTTGGAAGGTAAGCCAGGGGGTACGGGTGCTTTATAAACCGACCCCCAGGTCTGGTTTAGACAGAGATCTAAGAACCCTAGCAATATCGCCTGATATCGAGCATCTAGTGTAATCCCAGAATTGAGTTATTATATCAAGATCGGAGACTCGGCGACTTTGATTGCCGGCTACCAGATCGAGTTGCATCATGTTTTCCTCTGAGCTAAACCCTCTCCCAAACGCCCGTGTCGTCTTGCCCCAAGATCAGTTACCCCCGGTAACGTTTGCCGTGATTATCCCACGACAACCGTCATTGATGTGCTTGAAGTCCTTGTCGAACTTGGGAATTTCTTCGTCGAAAGACCGAGAAGATTTTCCCGCATCCGGCGCCGCCCTTTCCCTCGTGTCAGATTCCGACACAACGAGATGGCTGGTCTCCAATGGTTCGGTGGGGGGGGTGGCAGTGCGCTCTTCCGCCATTGAGGACGATGAGTCCAGAGGAATGGCAGAAGAAGGATTGGCGCCTCGGCTAGACACAGCCTTGTGTCTTTTCAGCTTCTTTGGCTTCAGGCTGGAAGGAGCTAGGCTAAAAAACCAGAAACCCGGAAAATGTTAACTTTCCGAAGACGAAAGAAAAACTTCGAAAGGTAATAAAGTAACCCGGATGAACTAACCTGGAAGTGGCGACGGGAACTCCGTCAAGGTTGATAACTTCCTCGGAGGAAGGAATCTTCTTTCGCTTACGCCCACCTGCAGCAGCGGTGCGAAGCGCGTCCAGCTCAGCCTCGGAGGCCAATTCAGAGTCTGGAAGTTCATTGATCTATTAAAAAGAAAAATCAGGTTATGAGAAAAAAAAATCCGAGAAAGAATGATAAAATTCTGCCCAAATGACGGAAACATACCTTGGGAGCCGGGTTGTCGGCCGTATACATTGGCCGACTTGCTTCATATTGGTCGCGCGATGCGACCAACTGATTGATACGCCGTCGGAGTTCCTTTGCGGGCCAATCTTTGGTGGTTGTCCGCATTGGGTCCTTGGCTCCCGTGTCGCAAAGAAGGCGACCACCATGGTTGGCCAACGGCTGAATCCTTCTATTTAACCAGCAAAAGACCGTGTCCATGCCGGTCAAAGGTGGAGTAGAGGAGGTGAGCTTAGCGATGCGCCGCTTGATCCTTAGAAGATCAGGCGGCAGAACCTGGACGGCTTCCGTTCCCCAGTTATCTTGGGGAATAGCCGCAGAGTTCGAGAAAGGAGGAACCCCGATAGCCTTTGTCGGAAAAGGCACATCGGGGTGGTAAAAGAAGGAACCCGTCCAAAATTTGACGGATTCCGACGTCTAGATCTTGGGGAACCAATCTTCTCTGAATCTCCGAAGAGTAAAAGAGATGGTTCCGCAAGTCGGGAGTGCGCCCTCCGAAGAGTTCCGCTTAACCCCGAAACAATACGTCCAAAAGTCTAACCTAGGTTCTAAGCCTAAGTAACCTTCGAACAAAGCCTGGAAGCCGGCCATGTAGAGGATGGAATTGGGTGGCAGGTTGTGGGGCTGGATGTTGTAATGGGAAAGAACTTGGAGGAAGAAGGCGGAAGGTGGAAGGCCCATACCTCAAAGAAGATGGGAGGAGAGGAGAACCCTTTCGCCGTCTTTCGGCGTTGGTTCGTTCTCGTCCTCAGGAAGACGCCACTTCCCCTTAAGGACCAAGCCCTCCTTTTCCATGTTTGGAAGGAGAGCCGGGGGAATGCTGCAGGCAATCCAGTTGCCTGCAGATTCCGCCTCTTCATCCGCTCCGGCAGCGGCGGCGGCAGCTTCCGCGGCGGCGAGCTCGTCACCGACGAGCTGGATCTTTTCCTCCGCCGTTTCAGGGGCAAACGGCGGGGAAGCTGCGGAGCTCGCACCCGCAACGTCCGCGGCGGCGGAAAGGTTCTCTCCGCCCGCCGCGGAGGCCGCGGTTTTCTCCGGCTCATCGCCGGTGTGCTTGGGTGACCCCAACTGTGGATCCAGGTCGTCGATGAGGTCGTCGATGGCGGCGCGAGTGGGCGAGGATGGAGAGGATGCCATTTCTGGGCGGCGCGTTGCGTTCCGGCGTGCTTTGAGGCTAGGTGCGCTTGGGGCAGTGCTTCGCTCGAGGAGCTCGTTCGCGTCAATGGCGTGGACAGTGAGGAGTGCGGAAGATTTTCGATGAGGACGAGGATGGCTATTTATAGCTAGAAATCCATCAAGATACGTGCCAACGGCTATTTGACCGTTGGATGTTTAACGCGTGTCACTCGCCGGAAAATCCGGGAAATAAAACGACAGGGGAATAATGGCTATCTCCTCGTTTCCCGTGAGAATCTGTCAGAGATACGTTGCAGGGTTTCCCGCGTGAAACCCAAACGTCCCTTGCGTCAGCATGATTTAGGCGCTGACGTAAGGAGTTCCTTTTCCGCGAAGGATCATGAGAGAAAAGCCGGATTTTCAGGATTCCGAGTTTCATGTTACCATCTCTTTCATAAGAATAAGAAGAATCAAGACTGCTGACTCAATATTTCTCGGACAAAGTATATTTGGCGAAAGACGGAGAATCAGAGTTTTAATCCTTCTTCGGGGCTACTGTCGGATATATACCAAATAGGGGTATATAAGATGGTAGATAAAGTTCCGGATTACCAGGGTGGCCTAAGTGGTAGTGGGCTCAGGTCCATTAGGCGGCCCAGTAACCCGACGCACAGAAGCTGGATTCTAGAAGAACCCGGATCACGGCCCAGGTGATCTGGCTTGGAGGAGAAGACGGATTCCTTGCTTTCCAAGTTACAAGTTACCGTAGTCCTCTAGGTTTCCTATTCTGTAAGCCCTAATCCGGCTATTATATAAAGCCGGACGGGAGATAGATAAAACAAGAAACGAATAACAGAGAAGCTCTACGCCAATTCGCCGAGAAGCTCATCCTCGTCGAGTAGCTTAGATCTAAACCCTCACATTGTAATCCTGTTTACGGGCTTTAGTCCCGATTAGTGAGAAGTGCAGGAGTAGGCACGTCGTACTATCGCGACGTACCGAACCTGGGTAAATCCCGTGTTTTGTGTTCACTACGTGATCCCGTTACCCCACGTCTCTACCGTAGTCTCATGGGTACCGTAGTCTCATGGCACCCCCGTCTCTACCGTAGTTTTCATAGACGGGGGTGCCATGAGACTACGGTAGAGACGTGGGGTAACGGGATCGCGTAGTGAACACAAAACACGGGATTTACCCAGGTTCGGTACGTCGCGATAGTACGACGTGCCTACTCCTGCACTTCTCACTAATCGGGACTAAAGCCCGTAAACAGGATTACAATGTGAGGGTTTAGATCTAAGCTACTCGACGAGGATGAGCTTCTCGGCGAATTGGCGTAGAGCTTCTCTGTTATTCGTTTCTTTTTTTATCTATCTCCCGTCCGGCTTTATATAATAGCCGGATTAGGGCTTATAGAATAGGAAACCTAGAGGACTACGGTAACTTGTAACTTGGAAAGCAAGGAATCCGTCTTCTCCTCCAAGCCAGATCACCTGGGCCGTGATCCGGGTTCTTCTAGAATCCAGCTTCTGTGCGTCGGGTTACTGGGCCGCCTAATGGACCTGAGCCCACTACCACTTAGGCCACCCTGGTAATCCGGCACTTTATCTACCATCTTATATACCCCTATTTGGTATATATCCGACAGTAGCCCCCAAGAAGGATTAAAACTCTGATTCTCCGTCTTTCGCCAAATATACTTTGTCCGAGAAATATTGAGTCAGCAGTCTTGATTCTTCTTTTTCTTCTTCTGAAAGAGATGGTAACATGAAACTCGGAATCCTGAAAATCCGGCTTTTCTCTCATGATCCTTCGCGGAAAAGGAACTCCTTACGTCAGCGCCTAAATCATGCTGACGCAAGGGACGTTTGGGTTTCACGCGGGAAACCCTGCAACGTATCTCTGACAGATTCTCACGGGAAACGAGGAGATAGCCATTATTCCCCTGCCGTTTTATTTCCCGGATTTTCCGGCGAGTGACACGCGTTAAACATCCAACGGTCAAATAGCCGTTGGCACGTATCTTGACGGATTTCTAGCTATAAATAGCCATCCTCGTCCTCATCGGAAATCTTCCGCACTCCTCACTGTCCACACCATTGACGCGAACGAGCTCCTCGAGCGAAGCACTGCCCCAAGCGCACCTAGCCTCAAAGCACGCCGGAACGCAACGCGCCGCCCAGAAATGGCATCCTCTCCGTCCTCGCCCACTCGCGCCACCATCGACGACCTCATCGGCGACCTGGATCCACAGTTGGGGTCACCCAAGCACACCGGCGACGAGCCGGAGAAAACCGCGGCCTCCGCGGCGGGCGGAGAGAATCTTTCCGCCGCCGCGGACGTTGCGGGTGCGAGCTCCGCAGCTTCCCCGCCGTTTGCCCCTGAAACGGTGGAGGAAAAGATCCAGCTCGTCGGTGACGAGCTCGCCACCGCGGAAGTTTCCGCCGCCGCCGCCGCCGCCGGAGCGGATGAAGAGGCGGAATCTGCAGGCAACTAGATTGCCTGCAGCATTCCCCCGGCTCTCCTTCCAAACATGGAAAAGGAGGGCTTGGTCCTTAAGGGGAAGTGGCGTCTTCCTGAGGACGAGAACGAACCAACGCCGAAAGACGGCGAAATGGTTCTCCTCTCCTCCCATCTTCTTCGAGGTATGGGCCTTCCACCTTCCGCCTTCTTCCTCCAAGTTCTTTCCCATTACAACATCCAGCCCCACAACCTGCCACCAGATTCCATCCTCTACATGGCCGGCTTCCAGGCTTTGTTCGAAGGTTACTTAGGCTTAGAACCTAGGTTAGACTTTTGGACGTATTGTTTCGGGGTTAAGCGGAACTCTTCGGAGGGCGCACTCCCGACTTGCGGAACCATCTCTTTTACTCTTTGGAGATTCAGAGAAGATTGGTTCCCCAAGATCAAGACGTCGGAATCCGTCAAATTTTGGACGGGTTCCTTCTTTTACCACCCCGATGTGCCTTTTCCGACAAAGGCTATCGGGGTTCCTCCTTTCTCGAACTCTGCGGCTATTCCCCAAGATAACTGGGGAACGGAAGCCGTCCAGGTTCTGCCGCCTGATCTTCTAAGGATCAAGCGGCGCATCGCTAAGCTCACCTCCTCTACTCCACCTTTGACCGGCATGGACACGGTCTTTTGCTGGTTAAATAGAAGGATTCAGCCGTTGGCCAACCACGGTGGTCGCCTTCCTTGCGACTACACGGGAGCCAAGGACCCAATGCGGACAACCACCAAAGATTGGCCCGCAAAGGAACTCCGACGGCGTATCAATCAGTTGGTCGCATCGCGCGACCAATACGAAGCAAGTCGGCCAATGTATACGGCCGAAAACCCGGCTCCCAAGGTATGTTTCCGTCATTTGGGCAGAATTTTATCATTCTTTCTCGGATTTTTTTTTGCTCATAACCCTGATTTTTCTTTTTAATAGATCAATGAACTTCCAGACTCTGAATTGTCCTCCGAGGCTGAGCTGGACGCACTTCGCACCGCTGCTGCAGGTGGGCGTAAGCGAAAGAAGATTCCTTCCTCTGAGGAAGTTATCAACCTTGACGGAGTTCCCGTCGCCACATCCAGGTTAGTTCATCCGGGTTACTTTATTACTTGTCGAAGTTTTTCTTTCGTCTTCGGAAAGTTAACATTTTCCGGGTTTCTGGTTTTTTAGCCTAGCTCCTTCCGGCCTGAAGCCAAAGAAGCTGAAAAGACACAAGGCCGTGTCCAGCCGAGGCGCCAATCCTTCTTCTGCCATTCCTCTGGACTCATCGTCCTTAATGGCGGAAGGGCGCACTGCCACCCCCCCACCGAACCACTGGAGACCAGCCATCCCGTTGTGTCGGAATCTGACACGAGGGAAAGGGCGGCGCCGGATGCGGGAAAATCTTCTCGGTCTTTCGACGAAGAAATTCCCAAGTTCGACAAGGACTTCAAGCACATCAATGACGGTCTAAGTATGGCCGGAACTCTCTTTGCGGAGTACGCAAAGGAGTTCACTGAGAACTTGGCAGGTTTGCAACGCATGAGCCAGGTATGTATCTCTAGCCCCCAAGCATTAAATAAAATGCATGCTTTTTACCTTAATGCTTTCTAAATATTCTTTTCCTTGCCGTGTTCTAGGAAACTGCCGAAGCCATTAACGTGGCGGTTTTCAACAAGCTCTCGATCAAGAACAAAGAAGTTAGGAATCTTCTTTCCATTCTTGAGGAGAGAGAGGCAGAGCTGGCCTCATCTCAGCTCGCACTGTCGGAAGCAACAGGTAACCATTTTTCCTCTGAACTCTCCGATTCAGGCATTTGTCTAAGTACTTTTTCCGGGAATATTATTAACTCGGATTTTTCCTTTCTTTTCAGCTGCTTTGGCTCAGGCTAAGCAAGCAGCTGAAGATTCTGGCAATGTTGAATATCTCCACAAGGAGAATGTTGAGCTTCACAAGCATCTTGTGAAAGCACAAGAAAATCTGGAAGCCAGCAACTTAGCACTTGGGGTTTTTCAATCCCAGGCTTCCGCCCAAGCGGAGAAAGACCGGGCCACCATTGAACGCCTGGAAGCTTCTCTGAGCCTGCGTGAGGAGGAAACTTCCGAGATCGACAAACTTGTTGGTAAGTTTAAGTAAACGTTTACCACTCAGTTTGTATTTTTTCTTCCTTTTTGGTACTTAACCTTTTTGGTTGGTTTTTTTTTTACCAAACAGGGGATAATGCAGATCTTTCTCGGATTGAAAGAATCCGAGTTTTTGAAAAGACCTGGACTTCGATCAGGGTTGCTTGCATGCAACTGATCAACAAGTTTCTTCCCTCCAAGACTGGGGAGTTCTCGGAAGTTGAAAAACTTCCGGGTTCTATCATGGAGGTGGCGGAGTCCAGGGAATCCTTCCTTCGCTCCGCTGCACGGGGTGGTGCACGCATGGCACTTGGCTTAATGCGTATGCACTACCCTGGTGCAAAATCCAGGCGCGTGGCCACCGGTGTCCCTCAAGGATACACGGAAGCCCAACGAAATGCGATCTTTGATGCAATCAAAGGCCACGCTACCCAGGTTGCTTCCATGGTGAATCTCTCCATTAATTACCCGGAGGAAGAAGTTCCTGAAGTCCCCCAGGACGACAGCAGCGAGGAGGAATCGGATGCTTGAAGGGTTTCCTTAAAACCTGGATAGCAAAAATAGACAATCGGAGCATTACTGCACTTTTATAATGTAATTCGAATTGGAATGCTTTCTATTTGTATTAATGAAAACTCCGCCTTTTGCAGTCTTAATTATAAAATTCTTTGCAAGTTTTTCGGATTTTATTATTCCTTTATCTTCTAAGTTCTCTGGCTTATATGTTTTAACTGTCCTTAGTGTTCGAAATTGCTCAATTAGCAATATGAATCATCATGCCGAGTAACTGGGTGTAACCAATCAGCTTAGACTCGGAAACATGGATCATGCTAAAGGCATTTTTACTGACTAGATCCAGTAACCCAACACATATGCGATCAGATAGTACTTAGAGAAAACAAGGAATTTTTTGAACGAAACCTGGGCACGCAGGCAATTCAAGTTTCCTTTAGCCGTTAACAGGCTGAAAAATCATTCATCTTTTAAACACCAAGCACGCAGGCACAATTCGGGTTAACATTGAATGTTTTGGAAGATCATTGGGAAATAGAGGAGGTGGAACCATGCTTTGTACTGTAATAAACTTGTAAAAACATGGATACCAGAATTCCGACAACTTTATTTCATGATCTCAAAAGATGTTTACATAGAATTGAACTTAGTACGGAAAGGGACATAACTTGTTATACGTTTCCAGGCTTTCGCAATCCACTTGACTTTGTCGGATTTGTTCAGCAGCTTGTAGAGTGGTAAGGCTTTATCCCCTAGCCGACTAATAAATCTGCTGACGGCTGCGGCAGAACCCGTCAATCTTTGGACATCTTTAACGCAGGTAGGTTTTGTGATGTTCAAGATTGCCTTGATCTTTTCCGGGTTAACTTCTATTCCTCTGTGAGAAACGATGAAACCCAGAAGTTTTCCTGAGGGAACCCCGAATACGCACTTAGATGGATTCAACTTCATCTTGTAGGTGCGCAAGTTTCGAAAGTTTTCTCGCAAATCCTCAAGGAGTGTATCTTTTTCCTTGGTTACGACAGCGATATCGTCCACGTAAACATGGACATTTTTGCCAATCTGGCTATGCAAACAACGTTGCATGCAACGCAGGTAGGTTGCACCTGCGTTCTTCAAGCCGAACGGCATGGTTACATAATAGTACGTCCCGTACGGGGTTATAAAAGAAGTCTTAATTTGATCTTCCTTTTTCATGCGTATTTGGTGGTACCCGGAGTATGCATCCAAAAAGCATAAAAGTTCAGAGCCTGCAGTGGCGTCTATTATTTGATCGATTCGCGGTAGCGCGAACCTATCTTTTGGACACAACTTGTTCAAACCTGTGTAATCTATACACATTCTAAGAGCAGTGGTGTCTTTCTTCGGTACTAATACCGGATTTGCGGACCAGTCAGTATGGATTACTTCCTTGATGAAATCCGCTGCTAAAAGCCGGATAATTTCCTTGCCAATAGCCTTCCATCTTCTTCCGTCAAATTGACGGAGACCTTGTTTGACGGGTTTTGATCCAGGAATAACCTTGAGTTGGTGCTCAGCAAGTTCCCTGGGTACACCTGGCATGTCAGTTGGACACCAGGCAAAAATATCCCAATTCTCACGGAGGAACTTGATGAGCTCGCCTTCCTATTTGTCAGTCATCCCAGTCCCTACGACGACAAATTTTGTCGGATCTTTGGGATCTAGGATTACCTGTCTTGTATTCTCGGACGCCTTGAAGCTGTCTGTTGGCTTCCGGGTTTCTTTTCCTGCCGGCATTTCTGACGGCGATACCTCCTTGGCTAATTCCTTCAGTTCTTCCTTTGCTATGACTCTCTGAGCGCAAAGGGCGTTTTGTTTCTCCAACTCGTTTGCCAGCTTGAAATCACCGGCTATAGTGATTACTCCTCCCTTGGTTCCTGGCATCTTCAGCTTGTTATAGATATAACAAGATCTTGCCATGAATTTGGCGAAAGCTGGACGTCCGAGTATTGCGTGATACACGCTTTCGAACGACACTACTTCGAAGGATACTTTTTCCTGCCGGAAGTGATCTTTATCTCCGAAGGTGACATTTAGGGAAATTTCTCCTAGGGATCGTGCTTGCCTGCCAGGAACAATGCCATGGAAGCGTATGTTGCTGTAGTTGAGCTGATACTCGGAAATCTTCAGATGCTTCAGTGTATCCAGGTACATTATATTAATGCTGGATCCTCCATCCATCAGCACTCTTCTTAGCTTAGTGTTTTGAACAATAGGGCTTACAACAAGAGCTTGTGTGCCGGGTTCAGGGATATTTCCGGGATGATCAGACTGATCCCAGATTATCGGTGTGTTGGAGTACTTCAAGAATTTCGGGGTTGCCGGGACAACCGCGTTTATTTCTCGAAGTGTTCTTTTGGCCACCTTTGCTGACGGGGTTGCTAAGAAAGTTAGCATTGCTTCTCCATCAACTCTCGGAAATTTGGGTTCGCCCTTACGCTGTTGTTCCTGGATTTTTTCGTCAGTGTCCGATTCACTGTCTTCTTTGTCAGCTTCTGGCTTTTGTTTGGCGGGTTTCCTTTTGGAACCCTTCCCTTTACTTCCGGCTCCTGCACTGCCTTTCATGTGTTTATTTAGCCGGCATTGCGCGTTTGTATGGGTGGTTTCCCAAATTGCGAGTGGTGAACACAAGGTTCCGACTTAATCCTCTCCCACTCCTCTGGAGTGTAGTTGATTGGATCTGGGTTACGTCCTTTCCACTTGTTTCCCTTTTCTCCCCCAAAGGCTATGTTGACCTCTTTGGGTTTCGTCGTTGTTTCTGGAGTTCCTTTTTTGTTAGAACGAGGGGTTTTCTTGGCAAGTATCAGTGATTCGATATTGCCTCCTCTTGCTCTGATGTCATCTTCGGCTGCAGCGTGCTCATTGGCGGTTGTAAGCATAGATCCGAGATCTTTGTGCTTTTTGGAACCCACCATGAACGGTACGAGTCCGGGTTTTAGGCCATTGACGAAAGCATGCATTGCTTGTACGTCAGTTACTCCAGAGCAACTATTCTTCATTGCTGTCCATCTGGAGATGAAATCCACGTATGGTTCATCCTCGAATTGCGTGCAACGGTTTAGCTGATTGATGCTGTTCGGGCGTTTGTACGTTCCCCGGAAATGCTGAGTGAATACTCTAGCCATATCGTCCCAGCTGTCGACAGTTCTTGATGGTAATCCATTGATCCAATCCCTGGCTCCGTCCAGCAACATTAGGGGAAGAAACTTGACAGCTTCCAAGTCTGTCCCATTGTTGATCTGGACGGATGTATAGTAATCTGAGAGCCAGGTATCCGGGTTTGTGCTGCCGGTGTATTTCTGGTACGTTGGACCGACCTTGGCAAAGCCAGAATGCAGCGTTATTCTTCGGATCCTGTCAGTAAAACACTTAGGACCAAAGTATAGATCATCCTTTTCTGCTCTGTCAATGTGTGCAGAATATCTTCCGGCTGAATGGACAGAAGGGGATCTGCTCCTTTCTCTTCCATTGTTGCGTGAACGCGCTTTTCCGGGGTTATTTCTGTCTCTTCCGTGGTCACGCCCTTTTGGATTAGGCGGAGTTCTGCTCCTGTGCCTTTCTTTGTCCTTAGGAGGTGTCCGGGATGTCTCACGCCTGTGAGGTATATCGTATCTTCCAGCTTTCTCAGCTGGGTTTCTCGGAGGTGGCATTATTTTGCCGTCGTTCCGGTTTTTGCCTTCCCGATCATGGGGTTTATGTCCATCTTTCGGGAGATGGGATCCGGTCCTAGACGCTGCATCCTGGTTGTCGGGGTTTTTCTTGTCTTTTCTCGGATCCTCTTTTTTATCTTTTGAGTTGTCTGAATCCCCGGGTTCTTCCGGTCCAGGTGCTCCAGCAGCGCAAGTAGCTGTTTTGCATAGGGCGGAGTTATCGTGCAACCTCCCTGATCGCTCTTGGCCGCGCTGTTGTTGTTGCAATGCTTTTCCTAGGAAAGCATACACCCCTTGGAGTTTTTCCCCGTTGGAGTACAGATCGTTGTTAAGAATCGCGAACGCTGCTTCCGCGTTTTCTGCTGCGGTCTTGTATATTGGTTCACCCTTGGCATTTTTGCCGTTTACCTGCTTTTGCCAAGATGGGTTATGGAACCTTTCTTTTGGCGGCAGTTCTTCCGGTCTTGCGATTCCGGGTAACCTAGTAGGTTTTAACGCGGATCTATTCTTTCTCTCGTACTCCTCTATTTCTTCCTTCATGACCTTGATGTCATTATGGGTTTGTTGGAGATGTTGCCGAGATCTGAGTAGATGTTGCTGTTGCCGTTGGAAAGCTTGTCTCCTGGCTTCCAGCATCTCAGGGGGTTCATCTGGTCCCACTGGTGTTTGCAATAGCTCTTGCTCTTCCTGTTCCGTCATTGGCGGAGCAGTGATTTCTTTGGATTTCTCCTCCGCAGGCTTCGTTCTGCTAGCATCTCCTACTTCCAGGTTTTCATCAGCGAGATCGGCTGATTTTTTCTTCCGGATTTTGTATTGGAGTTTCTTAGCAGCACGGTGCTTTTTCTTGGAAGAGGGAGGTTTTTTGACAGGTTCATCTTCTGTCATCTCCTTGACATTGGGGAATATCGGAGAAGTTTCTCCGTCTTCTCTCTCTTCCTCTGGCGGAGGGGTTTTAGGGCTTTCCTGGCTGCCGGCGTCCATGGTATCAGCCGGTTTCGCCATTAGAACTTCATGGAATCCCTCTTGAAAGGACTTAACTTTCTTTTCGAAGTCGTCCTCATCTTCGGAATCGAAATCGTCCGATCCAGTTTCCGACTCTAATCTTGCCTCGATAGCGGCCAAAACTGAGTCAGCTTCCGAGTTCGTCGTCTTGTTGACGGGTGTCGGATCTTCTGTCTCTGCGACGGGTGTATTGTTGTCTGCCTCTTGCACGGGATTTCCGTCATCCGTGTTTTCGGTGACTGCGGACTGCACCATGCCGATGAAGTGTAAGTCACTTTTTTGTCGGCGATCTGAGCAGAATCCGGCATCATAGTCATCTTCGACTGGGTATAGGGCGGGTGGGATAAATTTGCTTCCACCGCAAAACCCCATTGCTTCTGCAGTTAGTCCGATAAAGATGTTAGCAGATCCTATCGGTAACACGCAGGCACTTACCAGGTGGTTTTGTGCCGGTATGTAGGATCCGTTGTCGAGGAAGCGCCCGACATCGTTGTCGAACTCCAAGCTTCCGACAGTGATTGATCTTCCGATTCCGCCAAGTATCCCCGATCGGAACTTTACGCCTGACGTCGTCGGCCCCACGGTGGGCGCCAACTGTCGAGACATCGTAGTAGTTTTCATAGACGGGGGTGCCATGAGACTACGGTAGAGACGTGGGGTAACGGGATCGCGTAGTGAACACAAAACACGGGATTTACCCAGGTTCAGTACGTCGCGATAGTACGACGTGCCTACTCCTGCACTTCTCACTAATCGGGACTAAAGCCCGTAAACAGGATTACAATGTGAGGGTTTAGATCTAAGCTACTCGACGAGGATGAGCTTCTCGGCGAATTGGCGTAGAGCTTCTCTGTTATTCGCTTCTTGTTTTATCTATCTCCCGTCCGGCTTTATATAATAGCCGGATTAGGGCTTACAGAATAGGAAACCTAGAGGACTACGGTAACTTGTAACTTGGAAAGCAAGGAATCCGTCTTCTCCTCCAAGCCAGATCACCTGGGCCGTGATCCGGGTTCTTCTAGAATCCAGCTTCTGTGCGTCGGGTTACTGGGCCGCCTAATGGACCTGAGCCCACTACCACTAAGGCCACCCTGGTAATCCGGCACTTTATCTACCATCTTATATACCCCTATTTGGTATATATCCGACATTTTGCCTTTACGTATAGACCTGACCCAGCAGATTATGTACCCGAGCCAGACTTCATGACTTTTTTCTGGGATCATAGAGGGAGCTCAGAGGACAAAGGTATGGAGGAGGGAGGTTCTATTGATCAGAGGCGGACTGGTGAGTCAGCTTTGCAGGGGTCTTCGGACGTTGACAGTATGGTCATCGATCCGAGGCCTGGGGACATTTCTTCTCAGCGGCAGGGAGCGTCGTTGGCTGTTTTGTTGAGGGATATGGCTGTCACGCCTATTAATCCTAATCCTCAGACTACCAGGGGCAAGGAGATTGCGAGACAGTTCTTCGTGTCGAGGGGGCGGAATGTGACGGATGTTGTGCTACGGAATTCCCGATTGATTCCGCCGCAGCTTGTTTCCACAGTGGAGACTGGCACGGTGTTGATGGGGAGCTTTGACGGCGTGGCAGACAGGACGACGCTCAGCCCGACGGGGCGGATGGCCTTGTGCAGACCCGGTGTTGCCCACGCGCGTTGACCGGCCCAGTTTACCGTCACCGGTGGTGGGTACGCAGGGCGCAACGCAGAGCGACGCACAGCCCCGTGGCACTCACGAGGGGAGGGCGGCATCCGGCCCAGCAGCTGTGCGGCCGGCCTTCACCACGGCTCCCGTGTGGCCCATGGAGGACGCGCCAGTCGGTGGCCCGGCGACGGAGGAGATGACCCCGGGCGTTGAGGTCCTGTCATCCGCCCACGGGGTGGTCTCCGACGACCTGGTAGCGGCCCGGTCCGGCGACACGTGCGTACTGGGCTCGTCGCCGGATTCCACGCCGAGAGCACCAAGGAAGGAGGTGCACTTACCAGGTGGTTTTGCGCCGGTATGTAGGATCCGTTGTCGAGGAAGCGCCCGACATCGTTGTCGAACTCCAAGCTTCCGACAGTGATTGATCTTCCGATTCCGCCAAGTATCCCCGATCGGAACTTTACGCCTGACGTCGTCGGCCCCACGGTGGGCGCCAACTGTCGAGACATCGTAGTAGTTTTCATAGACGGGGGTGCCATGAGACTACGGTAGAGACGTGGGGTAACGGGATCGCGTAGTGAACACAAACCACGGGATTTACCCAGGTTCGGTACGTCGCGATAGTACGACGTGCCTACTCCTGCACTTCTCACTAATCGGGACTAAAGCCCGTAAACAGGATTACAATGTGAGGGTTTAGATCTAAGCTACTCGACGAGGATGAGCTTCTCGGCGAATTGGCGTAGAGCTTCTCTGTTATTCGTTTCTTGTTTTATCTATCTCCCGTCCGGCTTTATATAATAGCCGGATTAGGGCTTACAGAATAGGAAACCTAGAGGACTACGGTAACTTGTAACTTGGAAAGCAAGGAATCCGTCTTCTCCTCCAAGCCAGATCACCTGGGCCGTGATCCGGGTTCTTCTAGAATCCAGCTTCTGTGCGTCGGGTTACTGGGCCGCCTAATGGACCTGAGCCCACTACCACTTAGGCCACCCTGGTAATCCGGCACTTTATCTACCATCTTATATACCCCTATTTGGTATATATCCGACAGGAATCCCTAGGACCATCCCATCAAACCTCAGCAAGTCCTCTATAGTTGGAAAGCTCACCGTGAACGAATCTTCACCATTTGGTATAGCCTCACAAAGCCACGACGGTGTCGGACACATCCTTGCAATCTGTGCCTCCACCTGCGAAGCCGTCGCCTTTGTTCCCTCAACTGTAACCAGAGCAATTGGCAGAGAACTAGGGGCCAGCTCCGCCTTATGGAAATTATTAGGTAACATGCTAAACATCGTCTCCCTATTGCCTTGCCCCGCAACCATCACCGTTGGCCTTGGCAACTTCAGAATCGGACATTAAAAGCCAGCACATAGAATTCCGCCAGTCCAAGCTCGAACGAAATGCCATTATACTAGTAATTCATGTGTCTATCCTAGTGTTCTCATTTACATTATTTTCTCAAACAGAAATTTAGTCTAACACAATATTGCCATTGCTTGTATACGTGTATTCAGGTAATAGTGTGCCTAGTAAGATTCTGGATGAATGACCGGGTGATTGCCAATGGGTGAGCAGCTAATTGCATTTGCAGGGAGGTAACCGGACTAGCCTGTCGCCACAGCCAATAGAACTCCCATCTCCGCCCCCTCTGACCAAGCCAAGCACACATCCGAAAAGCTCCTGGCGTTCTCTCTCCATCCATCCCCAAAAGATTGACTACCGGGTTGTCCCGCACGAGGCTGCTCCGAAGGACCCCCCATCAAATCTAGAAGACCGACGCCCAACCTCCCCACACCGGCTGCTGCCGCCGGTGGTGGCGACCACGCCATGGGTGTCAAAGACGGCGGGCAGGGCTAGCGTAGCCTACCGAATTCCCTTCGTATGGGGTTCCGGCTCCTTGGCGACGTAGGTGGAGGTATCGCAACGGGACGGCGGCGCTCCGCCATGCGCGGCGTCTATCGTCACGCTGCAGAGAGGTGTGGATGGGGCTGAGAGGGGCGAGCGCGCGGTGATGGACGGAGGCGACAGCGCAAAACCTACGGCGATGGTGTTACTGCACATGCCTAGCGCGCCGTGCATCCTTTCTTCTGTCGTTGTCACGTGTGCCTGATCCGCTCGATGTGTTTCCCGGAAGCTGCCCTGTTGTTTGGAGGCCTACTGGCATACTCAAATAAAGTCCACGGTTCTAGGGTTCCTCTTGTGCCAAGATGAAGAACTAACTCACACATGTCCTCTTTGATCTGGCCAGAGTGTCGAGTTCGGGAAGGCTCTGCCAGCGATCTCCCACATGTGTTAATTCCTATCGATTGCTGGATCAGGCGGGACTCGATCGCAACACATGCAGTGGCGTGAAACTCTTCTTCCATGGTGAATTCATAGGCGGAAAATATAATGGAAGCTGAGATTGAAGGACTAGCAATGGTGATTGGAGTGTTTGTGTTGATGAGGAATTGGCTTGGAGTTTCAGGAATGATGACATCGGTACGGAAGTGGGGACAGCAGCATAAGTGAAGTTCAAAGTCTTACTTTTCGAAGAGAAAATCCAAGGCCTGGCCTTAATTGGTTGTGCCTAGCAATGTTCTTGCTGAAGGCATTGTTTTGAAAGCGGAGACTATCTTCAGGGTGAAAACTCAAGATCTTCGATAGGGCAACGCCGGTTCTTATGCACTGTTTCCTTCTTGTAGGCGTTGGTTTTGGAGAAATTGGACATCAGATGTTTTCTTAGTGGTGGTTGTGCTGCTGCTCCAAGGACTGGAACTATGTAGCGGGACTTATCTTTTTTAGTTTGTTGTTCTTTTTTTGGCTATGTGCATCGGTAATGCCATTAGGGTATTGAGTTGGTGCAGAGGCCGGGTGTAACTCGTATCTCTGAGATATTAATATATGCTCCTTTTCCAGAAAAAATAAGGTTCTGGATTTTATGAAACTAGCTCTATCTAAAATCACTGCAGCAACATGTATAGACACACCTGTTGGAAATATGTCATAGAGGCAGAAATATAAGTGTTATTATACTATTTCCTGAATGCTAATATGATTAAGTTTATATTACTGCTAGAATTTTAATAGCTTGTGGAAATGTGATTTAGGTGGAAATCCTATTGCATGTGTGGAATTATGAACACCGCCCAGTTGGCCTCTGGACATGCTCACGAGATTGTTAGTTGGTTCAGTTTTTCTAACCATGGGTGTAAGTAAGGATTTACGAGAATGCATATAGTCATGAGGACTTTATGTTAGTGTAACAATATTTTGGAGCGACTCGTAGACAACGAGAAACATCGTCAATATGATGGCATAATTACTTATCGAATAAGTTCACATTTGCTAGACATCCTTAGATCATCGGAGTATCGAAGTCTCAGATACCGCATGTGTACTTGTGATGATTGTGATGACACCAAACGTTACCCGTAATTTGGTGGTCGTAAAAGTGTCTTCTGTTATATCAGAAAGTAACTTGTGGATCAGATCCATCAATATTGGGATATACTCCTTCCGTGATGTAGAGATACACTTTGGACCCTCTCATTTAATATGATGTCCATCATTTACTATGAAGGTATGTGACTATGTGGTAGTCCCGAGGATATCAGAGTCCCGAGGATATCAGAATATGGCATATGAGTAAACGATTGCATGTAGGGAAACAAGGTTAACTGGGTATGGTAATCAGAGATTTTACTACGGGATAACGATAATGTCCCACCTCGGGTTATGAAAAGTATCGTGAAGTAAACGGATTAGCGATGTAGCTAAAAGTTTCAAAAAAATAATAACTTTGTTAATAGTGTAGGAGTGGTCATGGGTCTCCACATCTCGTAGTCCGCTAATGACTGGAATATGTTTCCAGTGCATGTCTGCATTTTCTCGAACATAAAGGGTCGCACGCTTAATGGATTAGCAACTTATACAATGTGTCTGTGACATAAATAAAATGATAGAAGGTTTCCAAAGGTGTTGGGATGATCTTGGAATAGTTCCAAGAAATTGCGGATGATCTCGAAGATCCTTGTCGTTGAACCTCCACAGGCATACCACGTGCACTCCAAAGGGTCCCTCGAGCCATTGCCTTCACCTACATCAGCTTTGCAAAATTAAAACAGTAATCCTACATGCTGGGAACGTGGTAGTTGTAAATAGGTTTTTCTACTTATTTACATGATTGGATGGAAGAGGGGCCAAGAAAGGTCAGATTTACAACACCATTGAGACGGCTACATCAGCTGGTAGCAGAGGTTGTGGCTTCTCTCTAAAAACTAAACTCCATCCAGCAACTAGTGTTGTCATCTATAGGTATGCATGCCAGAGAGATAGAAATCTTTGAAACCCTAAACACCATTATTGGTATACCGCGCGTTTGCTTTGAAAGTATGGTTATTTCTAAGACTATACATTGTGTTTCCTTCTATCCCAGGCAATCATCTCTTACATAGTGTCAACAATGAAAATACTAGTTTCTACTCGGTAATATCCAGTATAAATTCAAAACCATGTGAATTGTGCCACCGGAGGCTGAACTGTATGAATAAACTTGTGAAATATATGTACCTGTGAACGTTAATTTATCTTTCTTTTGGGAGTACTGTTGGAAAACGGGCCTTCCATCCAGAGCACTAGTTTTGGTCGTGTTTGCGCATGTGACTAATTCACACATTAGTCCCAGTTCCAATTGCTAGGAGGCATGCTAGCATTAGTCCTGTCCCAAACGGGAACTTTAGTCCCGGTTGGAGATACATATCGGGACTAATGTCATTCCTATATAAATATTTTAATTCTGTCCGAGCTATCCCCATGTTTTTCCTCTGCTTGCTTCTCTCCCTTAGCTCAAGGTCATGCCTTTTTTCCACGATTATGTCAAGATTTGGTGGCTTCCCATCTATTGAAGGGTTCTAAAAGGTTAGCAACTTCATTATTTCATCTCTCATTGCTAATTTAGCTCATTTTATGCTTTGGGTAGAGAGATTAATGTGTTTTAGTTTGGGAGTAATTATGCTGGAGTTCATTTGATTTATATGCAATGTGAGCTCAAATTAACTTCCACTAGTAGAAAACGGGCTATCTGTACCGGTTCTAGAGGCCTATTAGTACCGATTGGACAACATGTACTAATTAATCGGTACTAAAGGCTCACCAGTCATTAGTACCGGTCCCTTACGGACCGGTATTAAATGGGCCAACACGTGGATCATTAGGAGAGCCCGCGGTCCTTGTTCGTTTGGTACCGGTTCCAGTTACGAAGCGGTACCAAAGGTTTTTGTTTTGCTTTTTTCTCCTTTTTTGATTTTTACCGAAAAAATTCATTTTATTTATTTGTATTGTTTAACCACGTAAACTCACATTTATCACTAACCATTCTTAATTTCAATATAATTTACTCCCTTATCACTAATCATTCCTAATTTCAATCTGATTTACTCCCTTATACTAACACTTCCCGAAGAGGTCACCCATCATCACACTACTCCCGCACTAGCACGCTTAACTTCGTAGTTCCTTTCCTATGAGCTACCTACAAAGAAGTGATACTTACCTGACAATAGTAGACTATCAATCTTAATAAACCATAGACTATGATGTCACACATATTTATTTTATGAATCAAAATAATTATTGAAATAAAAAGAAATGAATCATTAATAATATTTTCAATTAAAATATTCTTAAATGGAAATAATAATTAACTTATTTGTCTTTTTCCATTTAATATTGAATAATTCATATATGCAATTCCTTAAATTTAAATTTCACAACTAATATGTCTAAATCAATTAGAAAAATGAGAGAAATCCCAATATGAGACATCCATAAGCTAAATCTTGTCCAAATAAGCTAACACCTGTAGTTCAAATTTGTCCCGTTTCCAGCTGAATCGTCAGAAACTTGTGATTTTCTAAAGAGCTGGATGGAAATCTTTTCTGAGAAAACAGATTGTTTATTCGGGTATATCACATGTCCAAGCATGTAAAAAAAAGTTAATCCCCCAAAGTTTTGCAACATGTTTGTGGTAGGTCCTTCACAAAAAACCATTTCTGACACTCCGAAAATGCAATTTTTTTTATTCAGTTAAAAAAATTCCTTCGTCAACATTGTCCGTGCTTCCAAGATGCATGTTTGTGTGCAATATGGGCTCATTATAACAAACCATGCCATGTATTTGGCCATAACACCCGTCATTTGAACCGAAACCCTAGAATGTTAGGAGGAGATAGCTCTTTTTTGTGAACACTTTTTCAACAAAACTATCGTATTCGAAGTTCACTATTTTTGGTGGATACTAGGACATATGTAATGACACCAGGCAAAGGTCTCTCGTTATTTAGGTTTTTTTTTGAATTTACTGGAATTTTCTCAGCCCGTTTTAGGAGAGAGTCAAGACGTCGGGCATGACCGTTCTTAGCAAGGGGTTGTATATTCAGCAAATCACTATGGGTCTCTATTGAAATAGGTAGTTGATTACCTAAAACTGATTTTCCAAAATTTATGAGCAAATTACGAGGCACATGTAGTTCAAATTTTTCCCGTTTCCAATTGAATCGGCAGAAACTTGTGATTTTCAAAAGAGGTCGATGGAAATATTTTCTTAGAAAACAGATTGTTTATTTGGGTATATCACATGTCCTAGCATGTTAAAAAATTAAGCCCCCAAGTTTTGCAAAATGTTTGTGGTAGGTCCTTCACAAAAAAATACCATTTCTCACACTCCAAAAACGGAAAATGGTTTTTTTATTCAGTTAAAAAAATAAATTCCTTCATCAACATTGTCCGTGCTTCCAAGATGCATGTTTTTGTGCATTATGGGCTCAATATAACAAACTATGCCATGTATTTGGCCATAAAACCCGTCATTTGAACCGAAACCCTAGAATGTTAGGAGGAGATAGCTTTTTTTTGTGAATACTTTTTCAACAGAACTATCGTATTCCAAGTTTACTATTTCTGGTGGATACTAGGACATATGTAATGACATAGACGAAGGTCACGCTCTATTTAGAGTTTTTTGAATTTACTGGAATTTTCTCAGCTCGTTTTAGGAGAAAGTCAAGACGGCGGGCATGACCGTGCTTAGATAGGGGTTGTATATTCAGCAACTCACTGTGGATCTCTATTGAAATAGGTAGTTGAGTACCTAAAGATGATTTTTTCCAAAATTTATGAGAAAATTACCAGGCACCTGTAGTTCAAAATTGTCCCGTTTCCAACTGAATCGGCAGAAACTTGTGATTTTCAAAAGAGTTGGATGGAAATCTTTTCTTGGAAAACAGATTGTTTATTTGGGTATATCACATGTCCTAGCATGTTAAAAAAATTAAGCCCCCAAGTTTTGCAACATGTTTCTGGTAGGTCCCTCACAAAAGAACCATTTCTGACAGTCCGAAAATGGAAAATGGTTTTTTTATTGAGTTAAAAAAATGAATTCCTTCTTCAACATTGTCCTTGCTTCCAAGATGCATGTTTTTGTGCAATATGGGCTCAATATAACAAACTATGCCATGTATTTGGCCATAACACCCGTCATTTGAACCAAAACCCTCGAATGTTAGGATGAGATATCTCTTTTTTGTGAACATTTTTTCAACAGAATGATCATATTCCAAGTTTACTATTTTTCGTGGATACTAGGACATATGTAATGACACCAGGCGAAGGTCTCGCGTTATTTAGGGTTTTTTTTTAATTTACAGGAATTTTCTCAGCCCGTTTTAGGAGAAAGTCAAGACGGCGGGCATGACCGTTCTTCGCTAGGGGTTGTATATTCAGCAACTCACTGTGGATCTCTATTGAAATAGGTAGTTGAGTACCTAAAAATGATTTTTTTCCAAAATTTATGAGCAAATTACGAGGCACATGTAGTTCAAATTTGTCCCGTTTCCAACAGAATCGGCAGAAACTTGTCATTTTGAAAAGAGCTGGATGGAAATCTTTTCATAGAAAACAGATTGTTTATTTTGGTATATCACATGTCCTAGCATGTTAAAAAATTAATCCCCCAAGTTTTGCAACATGTTTGTGGTAGGTCCTTCACAAAAAAAAACCATTTCTAACACTCCGAAAATAGAAAAATGGTTTTTTTATTCAGTTAAAAAAAGAAATTCCTACGACAACATTGTCCGTGCTTCGAAGATACATGTTTGTGTGCAATATGGGCTCATTATAACAAACTATGCCATGTATTTGGCCATAACACCCGTCATTTGAACCAAAACCCGAGAATGTTAGGAGGAGATAGCTCTTTTTTGTGAACACTTTCTCAACAGAACTATCGTATTCCAAGTTTACTATTTTTGGTGGATACTAGGACATATATATGACACCAGGCGAAGGTCTCCCGTTATTTAGGCTTTTTTGAATTTACTGGAATTTTCTCAACCCGTTTTAGGAGAAAGTCAAGACGACGGGCATGACCGTTCTTAGCTAGGGGTTGTATATTCAGCAACTCACTCTGGATCTCTATTGAAATAGGTAGCTGAGTACCTAAAAATGATTTTTTTCCAAAATTTATGAGAAAATTACGAGGCACCTGTAATTCAAAGTTGTCCCATTTCCAACTGAATCGGCAGAAACTTGTGATTTTCAAAAGAGCTGGATGGAAATCTTTTCTTAGAAAACAGATTGTTTATTTGGGTATATCACATGTCCTAGCATGTTAAAAAAATTAAGCCCCCAAGTTTTGCAACTTGTTTGTGGTAGGTCCTTCACAAAAAAAACCATTCCTGACACTCCGAAAATGGAAAATGATTTTTTTATTCAGTTAAAAAATAAATTCCTTCGTCAACATTGTCCGTGCTTCCAAGAAGCATGTTTGTGTGCAATATGGGCTCATTATAACAAACCATGCCATGTATTTGGCCATAACACCCGTCATTTGAACTGAAACCCGAGAATGTTAGGAGGAGATGGCTCTTTTTTGTGAACACTTTTTCAACAGAACTATCATATTCCAAGTTTACTATTGTTGGTGAATACTAGGACATATGTAATGACACCAGGCGAAGGTCTCGCGTTATTTAGGGTTTTTTAATTTACTAGAATTTTCTCAGCCCGTTTTAGGAGAAAGTCAAGACGGCGGGCATGAACGTTCTTAGATAGGGGTTGTATATTCAGCAACTCACTTCAAGAGAGCGGGAGAGTAACACGTGTATGCTACGCTTGCACCCGTGTCATCGCGGAGCACCAGTTTAACCAAGAGTCCCAGTTGATGAGAAATTAAGAGTCATCCTGCCTGCGCGGGCTGCTGCCTGCAATATGGGCTCATTATAACAAACTATGCCATGTATTTGGAAAGTGAACCCTCGATTTGGAGCCCAACGGAGATTAGCTTCCATTGGAAAGTGAACTTCGAGATGAATCTCCGCGCCATTGTGTTCAGTTATTTCTCAACTTGCTTACATATCTAGTGCTAGTACTATTTTCTCATCATATAGGATTGTTCACCTATGCAACACATGAGAGAAATATATAGAGATCACAATGAAATCTTGCTCACATCATACTACTTAAACATGAACATATAAATATAGATACATATAAAAGTACTCAATCTACAGATCACAGGAGACCCGTACTACTATATCATAGAGAGTTATATATAAGTACTATACATAATAGAGATCACATGATCGACCCCGAAGCACTACTATACATCATAGGAGTCGTCTGAATCGTCATCATCATCAACGGCTCGTGCTGCCGGTGCGAGATGACGCTGCCCAAGGTTGACGACTCGAATAATGCGGTACACCTCGTATGAAACGTAAGCATCTATGGCGGCAAAATAAACGTTCTTGCCGTGAACACTACTACAGGAACCCCCCTTCAGCAATGCATCGATGTGTTGCCATATGTTTCTATATGCGTTGTTATCGTCTATACCAACTGATTTAGTATGTGTTGCCATAGGTGGCGTTGCAAGGGTCTACAACAACATATATACATGCGTTGGTAAACGATGTGTATAAGCGTTGTAAACCAGCAACGTAAAGATACAGAGCCTAACAACACTTCATATACGTTGGCAGCTACCAAGCATAACAGGGTTTCAAATGGAGATCATTGAAGCGACTAGAAGCTTTGCTAGATAGCATGCAAAATTAGGCATCCATAATTTTTAGGTCAATTTCAGTAGAGCATAGGAGCCATAATAGACCAGAGGTCTCATATATTGAATCAACTATGTTGTATTACAAAGAACACAATCCAAAGTTTACAAGATGTCAAGCTATCAAGTTGTTGCACAATTCTCAATCTTGTAATCAACTTCACATTCATTCTAAAACATAATGTACAAAATATTGACCATGAAAATGACATCCTAATTATCTAGTAGCCCCATTCTCGACCTTGGAGTCAACATCTCAGCCATGCATCATCAATTTACCTTGGCAATCTACAACAAAAAATGAGACAACTTACATATATGGTTAATAGAGCAGTAAAAGTTAAAGGAGGAGCACCTTACAAAGAACAGATATGCGGATTGAGTTAACTTAAACATTAAAAAGACCACACTATGTTAGTCGAGACTTAACTCTTTCTTTGTAAACTGACGAACATTTTGTTTCTCTTAATTGCCCCTGGCATAAGTTCAGAATATCCACTGCTTGTTTAGATAAGAAACTACATAAATCCACACATGCTCGTATACAAAACTAACAAAATGATATAGTTACGTAGTACATATGGGGAAATAAGTCGTATATACAACCAAGACTAATATTACAGAATAGGGAAAATCAAGCAGCTCAAATATTAATTTTGTTTGTGGAGGCTATGCTAAACACGCATAGAGGAATACTCATCTCATCTTTCTATAGAGGTCTCCTTATATATGTATGTGACAGCCGTTCCCTAAAGGTAAATATCATTGTCACCATAAAAAAATATACAGTACACAATCTGACAGAGAAAGGAAAATATTTTAATTAGATCAGTACATCTTGCCTAAAGTTCTTAACCTGCATATTTAATAATAAGCAGAAAAATCAAGAAAAAGAAAATGCCCTGGTAAGATTCAGCAAGTAAAAACTTGAGAAGAAGAATCAGCTTTGTATACCTCATGAAGAACTGTAGTCATTGTAATATTTGGTTCGCCAACACCCATCAGAGCATGAACCTGAACATTTTGCACGCTAGCTAAGAGCGGTACAGATAATGGCATGGTGGATTCGGTAGCGCACTAGAATATTCTCATTGGTGTTGTATGTGGCTTGAAAAAATACAGCTCTGAACATGGTTGAGTGACTTGTATACCTGGAAAGCAGCTTCCATTTTCCGCCCCATGTTTTTCTATTTTTCCCTCTTTCCTCTTAATCTTATCAAGCTGACGTGCAGACTATTTGTATGCTTACATTCAAGTAAGTATACTGGATGTGAGAAATTATCTGCACACAAGGCACACAACTCATCAGAAAACTCGTAAGAAAGAAGTCCTACTTGTGTGTCATATGTTGGCAGTGAAAAAGCCAGCTGACATGTAGCGCCTGGGCAAAGTGTACTACGCATCCGGCCGGCCGCTATTTGCCCATATAAAATACTAATAATCAGCTAATTTTTTCAATGATTTCAACAGTGTTTTCTGGTTGGAGCTGCCCGGGGTGGCCGGGCCCTAGCACCGCCACTGTATGTTGGCATCATTGCTTTGATTATTTGAAGACGCCTTTTCTTATTCCAATATCGTCATAGCTAGGAATATCTGAGATAATATGGCAGCTGACTGAAGGAGCGTGTGATGAACTCCAGCCATAAAAAACCTAATGCATCATAAGAAGCAACGTGTTAGAAAAATAGGATGCAAATAATATTCTCGAATTAACACAGCTAAATCAATTAAGCTAACTAGCAGCAACTTGGACATGGTTAACTAGATAGAAAACTGAGACAGGCAATCCTAAAATTGAAATACCTAGAAAGGACAAGGCAGCAAATGGTTGGGCCTGCCGAGATCTACATCTCCATAACGGGAGACCTAGTGCATATGTTGAAGTGCTAATAGTACGTACGGCTGGGACCTGAGAACCACAAGATCATCTGGTGCGTCACTACTCTAGGGCCGACAGTGGTGGATCAGATCGGATCGACGATTGGGTCAATGAGTGGTGGCTGAGAAAAATTAAAGGATTGTAGCACGTACATAGATGATGTTCTGGTGTCGAAGGTGGAGGCCAATATCGCAGGAGAACTGGCGCTCGACGTCGCCGCCGGTGGCCGGCATACCGGCCGGACTAGAAGCCGTTGTGCCGCTTCGGCGCGGAGCTCCTCGCCTCCAGCCCGGATCCTGGCACCCGGTGGCACCACCAGGTAACTGGACCCTGGGTCCGTGGAACCGCAGTCGCTAGTCCCCAACGATAGCATCTCCTCCATTGTTTTATTGAGAAGACAACGGCTCCTCCAATTGTTTGACCATGGGGAGGAGTGAAGAAAACTGGCTAGAGATAATTGTGGAGACGGAGAGGAATACGAGTAGTAGTTGCGTGCAGGGAAAAGGTTTATTATTTTTTTCCGAGTGAACGGAGGAGGTTAGCTATTCGTGGGGGAGGTGGGAGACGTTGATGCATGATCTAGCTACACATGTTGTCACCATTGCTAGATATGCGTAGCCAAATGTAAGTTGTTGTTGTAGTGGAAGTGGGGTCGTCTCCCACTCCTTGTGGTTCTCGATCTTGTTCTTCATATCACCGTACCAGTTGCCGATCAAATCCACTGCCATATGAGCCATTGAAGTCCTTTCATGCTGAGGCCTGAATATCTCCTCGATATCAATGTGGCAGGCAGCCGGTATCTCAATTCTGAAGCTTCTCCTCATCTTGATCTTGCCATTGTTTGTATCAACGCTAACAAAACGAATGCCACTGCGGCAAAGGAAGTCCATGAGGGCTGGACACTTCTTGTTACTACTACAACAACAAGTTAGCATGGAACAAATTGTTCATTAAGAATAATAACAATAACATAATTCTTATTACTTCTTGTTAATTACTACTGCAACAACGACCTGCATATTGCAGCACGGATTTGCCAATATGCAACAAGCCACCACATGCATGAACTATATATAAACCCATGCAATTTTCATCATAATAAACCAATGCAATTTTTTTCATAATAAACCTATGCATTTTTCATCATAATAAAACAATGAAAATTTCCATATATCATGCGGTTATATGATTCAAATGGGGATCAGATATATGTTGATTCTATGTAACGGATATATGATTTCAGTGGGGATCGGACATGTTGCTATCCTATGCAATTTTCATCATAATAAACCTATGCAATTTTCTATACATCACTTGCATATATGATTCAAATATGATTCAAATGGGGATCGGATTGCTATCCTATGTCATTTTCATCAACCTATGAATGGATCAAGGCCCAAAACGTACCTTGCCCATTGGAAGACCAAGAAATTCTTCCCAAAGCAAAATTGGATGACCACAACATCCTTCCCATCGCGCATGTACTCAAGATCAAGCCCGATGAACTTCTCTTGGTCCGTCGCGCTTTCAACCCATCCTTTGAATGTGGCAAGATAGCCCGACATCTTGGCGCTATCGTTGGTGTAGAAGACGGTGAGCACGTTCGTGCCATGTACAGGAACATGCTCCGGACCAAGAGTGATTGGTTGATCGATTGGTGGATTATGGGAAGAAGCTAAGAGAGGAAGAAGAGAGAGGAGGAAACAGAGAAATGGTAATGTACTGTAGCAATTCGTGAACTCATAGGCGCGGGAGGCAAAACGGTTCGACTATTTGGTACCGGTTGTAGCCACCAACCGGTACTAAAGGTGCTCGGCCCAGCGAACGGTTGCCATGCGCCCCTTTGCCGCACACCTTTGGTACCAGTTGGTGGCTAAAACCGGTAGCAAATGTGCTCGCACCAGGCGGACGGTTGCACACCCTTTTGGCCCCGTTTTTAGCCACAAACTGGGACCAAAGGTGTGCGGCAAACCGGTATTAGCCTTGCACAGCGCCCTCCGCGTTTGAACCGGTACATGTCAGCTATTTCTACTGGTTCGTAAGGGAACAGATACTAAAGGAAAAAACCTTTGTCCAATTTTCTACTAGTGTGCTTAGTTTACATATGTGTAGATGTGGCTTACTTAGTGATGTCCCGTCCTCGTCCTCACCGCCGTTGATCACGCGCGTCATCCCGTCCCTAGCACCACCTTGGTGAGCCTCTTGTTCCTATCTTTTTTAAAACAAAATCGTATTTGTATGATTTAGATAGTTAGTTTTGTAATTTTCTTACTTGTATGATTGTTTGTTATATATAGTGCAACGGTTTGATATGTTTCGTACGTGGTATATTATCTTTTATAACTATTTGTTTCATTTCATGTGAAATTGAGGCCACTAAGTTGATATAGATATTTGTATCTAGGAGGTATGTGAACCAGAAATTTTAACCGACCCGTTAAATTTAGTTGAAAAAGAAAACAATGATTTGAAAGAAAAATTGAAAATAATTGATGAAGAGAAGACAAAATTGGAGTTGTATGTTGCTGATGTCATTGATGATCATAAGATCAAGATGGATGCAATGTGCTTGAAAATTAAAAATATTAGAAAATATTCCATTTATAAAGAAGCTTGGTATCACTATGTGGTTGGATAAATTATTACCCTAGTTGCGATTTGGATCGTATTTGTTGTTGCGTTCAAATGCTTTAGATAGGTGTATGTTGTTTTATGAGAAGTGTTTTTGAACTTTATGAGAAGTATGTATGAACTTTATGTATATATTTTTGCAATAATAATATTTGATCACTACTTGATATGTTGCAATCGTATCTGAATTTTTTATATGCTCCATGCTTATTTTCTACGCAATACCTTTTGTTTTCCACATGTTTTCTTCTGTTTTCCTTTTTTCTGGATGTTTTCACAGACTAACCTATTAACAAGATGTTGCAGGCTAGTTGTTGTCTCAGCTGTTTTTCTATTTCGGAAAATTTCTTAACAAAATATTCTCCGAAAGGGCTCAAACTCCATGGAGAACGTTTTTTACCCGAAATAGAGGCAGAGTCCAAAGAAGAGCCGGAGGGGGGCTACCAGGAAGTGTAAGCTGTGGCCCTTCCCTTGGACGCGCCTGGTAGGCCCCTGTAAACCCTGGCCACTTCTCGTCCCCTTTTCACCCATAAATATCCTTCAACTCTAAAAATCACGGGGACGGGGTTATTTTCCATGAAACATACAAAGAGGGGCCATCACCTCGAAAGTCCAATCGATGGCTTCTGGAGTCCTGCTCCGGCATCCTGTCGGAGAGGGGGGTCGTCACCAAAGGCCTCTACATCGCCATGATTGTCTCCGGACAGATGTGTGAGTAGTTCATCTCGGGACTACGGGTCCATAGAAGTAGCTACATGGTTGTTCTCTCCCCTATGCCTCCATGTTTAGAGTCTTGTGAGCTTCCTCACATGATCGAGACCACCGTTATGTAATTGTGCAAGTTATGTTTGTTGGGATCCAATGAACCATGAGATTATGATTATTTTGTTCATGTCAATCTGAGATGCTTCAATTATATTTTTTAGAGTTTTAATCTTTTCTTGCAATGTTCTCTGCTATTTATGATTACCTTGTCCACACAGTTGTTTTCACCTACAAGAGACTGTTCATATGCTAGATAGTGGGTTCATGCCTCCTTGTTGACTGTGCTTGAGTGACAGAAACATGTGGGGGGGGGGGGGGAGGATGTGTTGTTGCCACTAGGGAGAAACGAACGGTGCTCTTGTCTACGGACAAGGAGTACTGCTTACTTTAATGAATTTTTCTATTGCACACAAAGCAATCACTTTGTTGCTGCAAATTAATACTAGAGAGATTTGATGGATAGATTTCTGGAGGTGGACTTTTAGATATTGATGCATGCTAGATAGCGGTCAATATGCCTTGACGTAATACCTACAATGTTAGAACCCGTGAACTATACCTCGTCATAATAGTATTGTTATACTTCCATGATATGTCAATTTCCCAGCTATAATTTGTTCACCCAGCATGTTTGTTTTCTTTGAAGAGACACCACTAGTGAACCTATGACCCTCGGTCCTATTTTCCTCATAATTGCAACCTTCTTTAAAGCCCTTTCATCATTTTTTTCCTAGTTGTTCTGTTTTTTTTACTTTTATTATTTTCCAAGACACTATACGTTTAATTCTCCTGTTTTCAGCAAGACCAGAAGATTGACAATCTTGCGGAAAGTTGGGGTAAGAGAGAGTTTGTGCTTGTGTGTAGGTTCCACGCTTGGTCAACATCGATAAACGTCGCTCGCTGTTGATGTAACATCCTATAATTTTCAAAACTTGACAACCATCATGCATACATCTCACCATGGCTTCATTGCACCAAGTGGCAATTAAAAATTTAAACATCACAAACAAAACCTCTAAATGGAATTATAACTAAAAATATTACCATTAAGGACCGCACCCTATTTTTCCTATAATAAAAATATTTTGGTTTTACAAAGACACCAAAAGACTTTAAATAGTCTAAGCTCTGCAAAACATATTTTTACAAAAATTTCTAAACTGGTTTGGTTCACTTTTCAATTTGTTTGGTTTCCAAATAAGTAAAAACAGAAAAGAAAATAAAATAGAAAAAGGAAAAACCTCACAGGCCAGCCCCCCACGGGACAGACCATCCAATCTCCCCTTAACCCTCGCTCGCGCGCGCGCCGCAGACATTCTGGGCCGGCCCAACCGCAGCGGAAAACCGCCCCGAGCCCGCACCCCCTCTCTCCCACTAACAGGTGGGGCCGTGCGCGCCTTATTCTCCAACCGCCCCCGCCACACGCGCGCACGACCCCGACACCGCCGCCGCGCACACGTCGCACCCCCACTCCCCCTCGTCTCCGTAGCGACGCCCTCCACCCGCCAATAAAACCCCCCGCACCCCCGCATCTCTCTACAACACGCACGCACCACCCACGCTGCTAGGCTGCTCCAATTCGGATCTCCCATCCTGCCACTGCCGCAGGCTGCCCTGCCACTTTCCGGTGAGCCACCGCCCGCTCGCCCCCTCTCGTTTCCATATTCGGCTGCGTCGCGTCCACGCGCACCTCCCTGACACTTTTAAAACGGCCGCGAGAGTACCACAGAGTCCACACCGTCTGCGTCCGAGGAGACCGCCGTGGGAACAACTCCGGCGAGCAAAACCGGCTCAAACCAGGAAGCGCCGCCGTTCCCAACCTGCTTCATCCGCTCCGTCTCGTCGCACGCCACCCCTAGGTAGAAACCCGTGCTCCCTCTCCTTCTCCTGTTCTTAGATGCTCAACCCCGGCCATGGCGCCACCGTCACCGGGGAGATTCCGGTATAACGGATACGCTCGCGCTCGGTTCGAATTGACCCCGGCCGTTGGATTAAAATCCAACGGTTGATTCGATTTAACTCAAGCGAAGCATTACATGCTGATTACGGCCGTCCATCGCCACTTAAATCGTGCGGCCCTCGCGCCCGATCCGCCCGAACCGGTACCGACGAATCAGAAAGCCCCATTTTTTTAATGTTTAAATTGAATAGTTTCATTTGAACCAGAATTAAAACCCCACTTCAAAATTCCATAAGAAATCAACCACACATCCAAATCTAATAAACTTTATACCACTGGATAGCTAGAGAATTTATCTATTCATTTATAAAAAATATAACATAGGTTCTGTAGAAATGTTTGGAACATTAATTAAATTACCAAAATAGCTCAAATACACAAAATAATTCATATATTGTTTTCTACAAAGCTAAAATGTGTAAAGTGGTAGTCTCTGGATTTCTTAGAACTTGTAGAACACCCTAGAATCAGAGAAACTCAAAGTTGTATCGTGCACACATTTGCTATTTTAAAAATGTTTAAATCACTAATATGCCTCTAATTCAAATTCTAAAAAGTATTTTTGAATAAAACCAATTGGGTTAACTTGATAATTATGTCCTCTGTCCAGAGACACCAATGCCTAATTTTTACAGAACATAAAAGTGAGTTTAAGGTTTTAATTACGGTAAACATCTAGTAATGGGTCTCCTCAAATAGAATAACTAAATAATTTATTGAAATAAAATTTAACCAGAGCCTTACCCCAACTAAATAAAACTCATATGATATCAAATACACCTCACTAATGCATTTACCATGTGTAAAACAAATTGATGCATTCATGCAGGCATACATGTCTATGATTGATCATTTTGAGTGGTATGTTTATGTTTGTCTAGACTTTGGAGAGGACTATTACAACTCTTGTGACTGTTGTGGTTGTGTTGGTTGTTGTGACCAAGGAAAGTGATACTTCATGTCTTACTTTTGTTTTTCAATTGCATTAGTTTTTTCAGTAGTATGCATCATAGGTGATTTTATTATTTTCCAAGTATATGATATGCTTAGAACACCTAGTAGTTTGTAGCCATCCTGAAACCATGCTAGGTATTAGTTTAGCTATACTAGATTACTATCACAACTGTTATTTATGAAAATTGAAAATTAACAACCCAATGAAAAACCTGGGTGGATTGAACCTTGCTTGGATTATGTTGAGTGGCTACTAACAACCATGTTCATGGTGGTTTAGCCATGAATGTGGGGGTTGTCACCTGAGAGTATACAAGTGGACCGCCACCCAGGAATAAAGAGATTTATAGGTCTTCACCTTTTAGTTAGCTTCCAGTGCAGCCTTGAGGTAATATGGGCTATGCCAAGATTAAGTAATTTGTGGGGGTTCATCCTGTTGTATGACCGTCGAGTCATGTTGGTATGGTTGAATCCCTCCTCCCAAAGATCTTGTCTCATTCTTCCCTCGGGGAGGATAAGTCTCAAGGTGAAAGTGCACAACCTCTGCAGAGTTAAAACTAAGATCTTAGCCGTGTTCCTGGTTATGGGAAATTTGAGCTAATAAACAGAGTTGGTGCTGAAGGATCTCCTCATCTTTTTCCAAATGAAATAAAATATGGTAGAAACCCTTTATAGGGCACATGGTGGTTTAGCCATGATACCACAATCAAACTTCATGGTGGTTTAGCCATGATGATTTATCAAACTTCATGGTTGTTTAGCCATGATGACTTTCAAACTTCATGGTGGTTTAGCCATGATGATTTATCAAACTTCATGGTGGTCTAGCCATGATGATTTGTCCAACTTCATGGTGGTTTAGCCATGAATGATTGTACAGATGTTTTCATTTGTTTGAAAATGAATTACAAATATAGGACACAACTGGCTTTATGCAAATAGCCCAGACTCCACCAGCCAAATATCATGTAGCTAGTTTATTCCTCAAAACTGCCACCATACAAGTGTCACTTGCCAGTACATTGTTTGTATTGACTTCCCCTTGTGGGCTGCATATTCCAACGTGCAGGTCATTCTGATGATGAGTAATGGTTGAGGATCTGGAGCTTACATTCCAACATGTCTGTCTGTGGCACATGAAGTGAAGGAGGCTCATTCAAGTTTTGTTTTCCGCTGTGTTTACTTTGAACTTTGCTATTTAGGGCTAGTCCATGTTGACTATGCCAGTTGTAACACTATTTTAATTCTTATCCAATGGATCTACTTTGTAGAATGATGTTATTGTTATGATTATTTCATTTTGTCATTTGTACGCTATCAGTGAACCTGGGAATAGCAGGTTACACATGTGTTGTATCTTTATTAAAAGTTAGGATGCTAGAAAATGGTATCAGAGCAAAGTGTTGCATGTAGGATCGAGACCCTAGGATTGGAAACCATAGGAATAAAATTATGTAAAAACATTTGTGAAAACTTTTATTCTGCACTTGTCTATTCATTTAATCCATGTTTGTATCTTCCTACCTTGTTCTAACCTTACCCTTTCTTTTCCCAAAATATAGATGGCTGATTTTGATGAGGCTGTTATTGCTGGAGATGAAGGCTACTGGCTAAGAAAGTGTTTCTATGACTTAGCCATGGATGTTGGGATACCAGCCCCTCACTTCTACGGCAATCACGAGTCCAGTGACCCAAATGGCGCACAGAAGTGGCGAATCACAGCGCTCATTCAGGGTCGTCGGGTGGACGCAAATTACCACGACATGGAGTACACAAGCTATTACCCAGACTCTGAAGCTTCAATAAGGGCAGCAATGCATGACGCCATCGCCCGCATTTGTAACAATTATCGAGCTCATATCACCCATGGCAGTGTCTTTCGCCTTTTTTGAGAACGAGATTAGACCGGAGAGGCCATTGACCGCAGCCACCAGCAGCTCTCTTCCACACGTTTTCCATTTCATGGAGAGAGAGAGAGTTCGTAACAACGAACATGGAGGAGTTGATGCATAGCCAGATGGATGTGATCTATTACCAGTGGGATAGGATTGGGAAGCTGGAGAAGGCAGTTATGCACCTGGATGACCACAATGTTGATCTAATGGGAAAGTTGGAAGACAAGGAGACTGTTATTGTTGATCTTCGAGCGCAAAGTGCACACTTTGCGATTGGCTTCAACAAGATGGATCAAGTCAGGAAAGAGAGAGACCAGCTTTAGGAGGAGGTTGAGGAACTGCAGAGGAAACTAGCCCGGTTGACAGTGGTTCAGGGTGGAAATGAGCCCATAGTTGCTCCAATCCCTGTTGATCACAAGGCCCAAGCTGTAGAAGAAAAGGAAGAAGAAGTGGACCCCGAGGAGTTAGTGTTTGAGAACTCTTCTGATGAGAATCCTCACACTCAGGAGAGCTTGGATGGTAACCACTCCCCTCTGAAAAAGCCCCTGAGATATATAGAATATCTCAAACTATTCAAGACTCAAGCCTGAAGAGCCATGATCTTGTGACGTTAGATGTTTCCCATAGACCCATGTACCTCGTTTATGTACTTATGTATTGTCCTACTACTTGAAGTATGGCAGTACCCACAACTTTATTAGTTTCCTAAAACATTTGTTATATTAAAGTTTGTGAGTTTGTTTTTGAGTGGAATTAAACATGTGAGACCGGCTTCCAAGAGTTGAAGAAGACATTAGTGTCTGCACCTGTTTTGTGGTTGCTTGATTTGGAGAAAGAATTCCAAGTATACTGTGACGCTTCACGTCAAGGATTAAGAAGTGTGTTGATGCAAGGAGGTAGAGTTGCAGCTTATGCTTCAAGGCAACTTAAGAAATATGAAGTCAATTGCCCCACTAATGATCTTGAATTAGCTTCAGTGGTTCATGCATTGAAGACATGGAGACACTATTTGATGGGAAGCGTTGTGAAATTTTCACGGATCACAAGAGTTTGAAATATATCTTCACTCAGAAGGACTTGAACACGAGACAAAGGAGATGGTTGGAACTCATTAAGGACTATGATCCGAGTCTGCAATACCATCCTGGTAAAGCAAACATAGTCGTTGATGCTTTGAGCCATAAAGCCTATGTAAACGTTCTCTCAACCAAAGAAATATCCCAGGATCTATGTAAAGCACTCCAAGACCTCAGTTTGGAGGTTGTACCTGAAGGATTTGTAGCATCACTAGTATTTCAACCAACACTGACGGATAGAAACCCTGCAAGTCAGAAGGGAGATAAATAAATAGAAGTAATCAAGGAAATCTTGAAGGAAGCACTAAAGGAAGGAAAGACCACAAAATTCCGTGAGGATGAGCAAGGAACTGTTTGGTTTGACATACGTATCTGTGTACCTAATGACCCTGATTTGAGGAAACTGATCTTCAAAGAAGCCCATTATTCACCGTATTCCATTCACCCTCGTAACACCAAGATGTACAAGGATTTGAAGGAAAGATTCTGGTGGAATAATTTGAAGAGAGATATAGGAGAATACATAGCGAAATGTGATGTTTGTAATAAGATAAAAGTTGTGCACCAGAAACCAGCAGGATTGTTGCAACCATTGAAAGTGCCAGACTTGAAATGGGACCAAATTGGTATGGACTTTATCACTGGGTTACCCCAAACCAAATCAGGGTATGACTCAATTTGGGTGGTAGTTGATCGTTTCACAAAGATAGCACACTTTGTGCTAGTAAAGACCACCTACACCAGTGCAAAGTTGGCTGATATATACATGAAGAACATTGTCTGTCTCAATGGTGTTCCAAGGAGTATCATGTATGATAGAGATACCTAGTTTACCTCACACTTATGGAAGCAACTACATGAATCATTAGGAGCCCGATTAGAGTTCACCACAACATTTCACCCTCAAACAGATGGCCAAACTGAGAGAGTAAATCAGAGTTTGGAAGGCATGCTGAGAGCATGCGTCTTAGACTATGGATCTAGTTGGGATGACAACTTTCCATATGTAGAATTCTCTTACAACAATAGTTATCAAGCTAGTATTGAGATGGCACCATTTGAGGCCCTGTATGGAAAGAAATGTACCACACCCCTGTTGTGGAGTTGTCTAGGAGAAAGAAGTTTCTTTGGTCCTGACATCATTCAAGAAGTTGAAGAGAAGGTTAGATTGATCAAAGATAGATTGAAGATAGCACAGTCAAGGAAGAAGATCTATGCTGACAACAAACATAGAGATGCTTCTTATGAAATGGGAGATAGAGTCTACCTGAGAGTTTCACCCCTTAGAGGTGTGAAAATATTTGGAACCAAAGGAAATAAAGCACCTAGATTCATCGGACCATTCAAAGTCTTGTCCCACAAAGGAGAAGTAGCTTATGAATTGGAGTTAACAGAAATACTTTCAGTAGTACACAATGTGTTCCACATCAACCAGCTCAAGAAATGTCATCCTGAGATGTCAGAAACTTCTTTGAGAGGTACAGTACCCCTAGAAGAAGTAAAAATAGAAAGTGACCTAACCTATGAGGATAAAACCATCAAGATCTTATAAAGAGCTAAGAGAAATACTCGTACCAAGACAATCAAGTTTTGCAAGGTTCAGTGGAATCACCAAAACGAAGAAGAAGCAACATGGGTTAGTTTGTAACATCCCAGAATTTTCATAACTTGAAAACCATCATGCATAAATCTCACCATGGCATCATTGCACCAAGTGGAAATTAAAAATTTAAACATCACAAACCAAAAACCCTAAATGGAGTTATCACTAAAAAAAGTGCCATTAAGGACCACACCCTATTTTTCCTATAATAAAATATTTTCCCATGTTCTACAAAACACTTTAAATAGTCCAACCTCTGCAGAACATATTTTTACAAATATTTCTAAACTTGTTTGGTTCACTTTTCAATTTGTTTGGTTTCCAAATAAGTAAAAACAGAAAATAAAATAAAACAGAACAAAAAAAAGGAAAACACACACAGGCTAGCCCACATGGGCCCGCCCATCCCCTCTCCCGTTAACCCTCGCTCGCACGCACGCCGCGCGCACGCTGGGATTGTTATGAATATGCAGCTTTTATTATTAGGAGGCCCATGGGGCATATATATATTACATATGACTTGTGATAGAAGTAAGGAAACCTAGACTAATACGGACTCCTAGACCTATACTAACACTCCTTAACACCCCCTCAAATGCAAAGCGTATGCAATAGCATTGCATTTGAAGAAGTGTACACTAGAAAACAAAATGATAATCCAGAATCCACGTCTTGAAAGTGTCTTGTAGCATGAAGAATATTCAAAACCTGTAGAGTCAAACCAGAACGAAGAGCGAATAGAGTCGATCGAACAATGAGACCGACAAAGACCGATATTCGATCAAGAGAAGAGCATGTCACAAACGATCATAGCACAAGAACCCACGACATAAGAAGTCCAACGGCTAAAGAATGTGCATAGATCAATGACAATGCAAAATGAGGCCACAAAAATCCCATAGAAAGGAGTAGGACCAAGAAAATGAGGCCACAAAAATCCTATAGAAAGGACCATGACCGAGAATAGGAGGCCCCAAAAGGACCAAGAATAGGAGGCCACAAAAGGACCGAGAAAGGCCACAAAAGGACCGAGAATAGGAGGCCACAAAAGGACCGATAAAAGAGGCTGACAAGTAAAAATATGGTGGACTCTCATGACATAAGAAACACAAAAAGAAACAACAGATCTATTGGACGCGGCGAAAAACAAAGTAGGAATGAATTGGAACGGACACCATCGAAAATCATGGAAGAAAGACAGTGCCGGGCGACGACATGACTATTTGAAGGAAAAAAAAACTGGACAATGCTAAGACAGAACGCTAGCACAGGATGAGTTGATAGATACGATGTTTTCTTTAATTTGGACTCATGATTGGATCAAGGACGGAAAAGTTAACAGAATAAGAGTGTCCACATAGGATGGCACGGATGGAGTGGGGCATGGGCGAACTAGCAGTGCACCACGACGCACTTCTCTTTTTTTCTTGGACTTAGCAGATCAGTCAACTCCCAAACAGGAAACCTGCAGGGACAACGGCGTGCTCGATCTGTTGTAGAGGAAACAACCGACGATCCTGGTGGCTACGAGCGGGACTTGCAACGGAGACCGGCGATGGGGATGGCAGAGGATGGCGACAGGGACCGGCGGGGCCTGCAACGGACGGGCTTCAGCCGGGACGGGAGGGAGGGCGGACGGGACTGGGGCGGGGACCTGGGACGAGGAGATCTCCGGCGGCGGCGGCCTGCAGGCGTGCGACCGACGAGGATGGGCGGCAGAGCTCGAGCGGAGAACGGCGACTTGGACGACAGAGCTTGGGTAGAGGGAGCTTAGGCTGAGGAAGCTGCTGGTCCAGGACTTCATGAGGCGACGGTGGCCGGGAACAGAGCAGCGGCCACAGACGAAAAAGACGGAGGTCCTTGGACCTGTATGGGCGGCAGCCTGAAGACAGACGAGACAAGCAGGGCCGGACGGGGCCAGTGGCAGCTCGAAGAAGGAGAGATCGTGAGGTTGATCTGTACAGGAGTAGAGAGATCGAGATTGATCTGTACGTGGAAGTAAAGGACGAGTTGCGGCGTCCGAAAAAAAACTCTAAAACCTAGGCTATGATATCATGTTATGAATAGCCAACTTGTATTACTAGGAGGCCCATGGGGCATATATATATTACATATGACTTCAGATAGAAGTAAGGAAACCTAGACTAATACAGACTCCTAGACCTATACTAACACTCCTTAACAGGGCTGACCCAACCGCAGCGAAAAACGGCTCCGAGCCCGCACCCCTCTCTCTCTTTCTCACTAATAGGTGGGGCCGCACACGCCTTCTTCTCCAACCGCTCCCGCCACACGCGCGCACGACCCCGCCGCCGTCGCCGCGCACACGCGATGACCCACAAGTATAGGGCGTGCATCGTAGTATTTTCGATAAATAAGAGTGTCGAACCCAACAAGGAGCAGAAGGTGTTGACAAGCAGGTTGGATAGAGGATTCACTGTAAACACTAGCAAATGGTTTTTTGGTTGTTTTGGATATAGCAGATAAATAAAGTGCAGTAAATAATTGCAGCAAGTGGCCCAATCCTTTTGAGAGCAAAGGACAAGCCGGTTGTGTTACTTATGCCTACCAAACGTTCTCGAGGACACATGGGAATTTTGTTAAGTGATTTCGCTTCGTTACAGTTGATTAATATCCATTGGTTCGTGAATTGTTGTGTGGGTGAACCTATGCTAATGCACCTCCCAACTAGGACTAATACATACTTGTGATTATACCCGTCGTAAGCATCGACAAATACAAGAAAGTAATTAAGATAAACTAACCACAACCTTAAAACTCCGGGATTCTACGCTCCCTCGTGCATTGGTTTCCGAACGGGGGTTTAGGTTTCTGTCACTTCGGCAACCCCACAATTAGTAGCCAAATACACAATGCATCCTCCTAGGATCATAAAGGTGAAGTATCATGTAGTCGATGTTCACATGACACCACTAGAAGAATAGCACCACAACTGAAATACCGAACCACGAGATATTACTTCAATATAACTTCACTACTAACATCATAACTTCTCCCATGTCCTCAAGAAATAAACAAACTACTCACAAGACATAATATGGATCATAACCAGAGGTGATATAATGGATGATAACTATCTGGTCATAAGGTGCTAACACCGATAAATCTCACAAGCATCAACTACTAACAAGTAATCCACACCAGGAGAGAGATCTAATGTAAAACAACGATAAAGGCCCCTGATTGTTAGAGCGGGATGACGGTAGATGATGAGGGTGATGGTGCTGGTCGTGATGATGATGACGATGAAGATCTTGATGATGCCCGGGTTGATGATGGTGCCGATGGCGGTTATTTCCCCTCTCCGGAGAGGAATTTCTTCGGCAGATTTCTCCCTGCCAGAGAGATTTTCTCTCTCGGGTGTTTTCCGCCCCGAGGTGGCGGCGGAATAATTCTTCGATCATGGTCTTGGGCTTAGGGTTCCCTGGGGGTCAAGTACGCGAAAGATGTCGACTAGAGGTGGGCCATGGTGGCCACACCACTTGGTGCCGCAGTTAGGGGGGCGCCACCTCATGGTGTCGGCCCCTGGTGGCCCCCCTCTGGCTTCCCTTCTGGCTGAAGTCCTACTCTGAACTTCTAAGACCCCTCCAGTGTGCCCCTTCTTCTTCCAATCTTCTGAAATAGGGTATCTCGATGGTGCTTTTTCCATCAGAATTCTGGTCCCGGTGTTTATTCTCCAAAAATTATGAAACATGCAAAATAAGATAAAATAGCATAAGGGATGCATCATAACATGAAATATATCGATGAATAACAGAAAATAAAAACATAAAACGGTGATGCAAAATGGACGTATCAACTCCCCCCAAGCTTAGGCCTCGCTTGTCCCCAAGCGAAACTGAACTCAGTAAACAAGACCATAGGTTTATGGAGTGAGGTGTCGATAAAATAAAATACGGACAAGAGGCATCATATCTACAAAGAACAAGTCACTTTAGACAACAACTCCTCTCATATAATCAAACTTGAAACAAGTAAAGTAACAACAAAGGTGCAAAAAGTAAATCACAATTGGTGAAGGCAAACTTCGTTCTTGATCAGAGAACAATTAACAGTGTACTTATCTTTCGATCAAAGTCTTTAATACTAGAGCAATATTGCAGAGTTTATCATGCTCAATTATAACGGTCTCTTTGCAAACATTGTAACTTTCAAAGTGGTATTGAAGCAAATAAAAGCATTTGCAGAAACATAGAAGAATAAAGAACATGATTGAGTAAATCAACATGTAGCTGGATGAATCACAACAACTCAAATGCTTGCTTAGACATAAGAAAGTAGGTTTACTAACTCAACATAAATGTAGAAGATAGGCCCTTCCGCAGAAGGAAGCATTGATCACTCATGTGCTAGATCTTTTATTTTGTAAAACAGAGGTATAAAAGCTTGACACTCATCCCATCCATCTTACACAAACCATGGCTAACTGAATCCTCCGGTGCCTGCCAACAATCACATACCGTGGAGGAGTGTCTATATTTTGAGACGTGTGTATGTTTATGTCAACGAATGGCAAACAGAAAATATAGTACGTCACAAGCCAACTAGACTCACAAGAGAAGCTCCCATCGAAGGACGCAACTGGTATAGAAGGTCATCCATCTTTCTCTTTTGTTTACACAATTATGCTTTGACTGATAAATCAGGGGCAAACAGAGTGAAGAAAATTTGTCTTCTTATTTAGGGATGGGCACCCTGCGGCCAGCTCTTCTAGCATTTGGATAAGCAGATGAAGCCACTAGTCCAGGTGTGTGAGTCCAATCAACAAGTGAGATAAAGATTCTCTATTGCGTCCCCATGAGCTAAAACAGGAACACAAAACAGGGATAATTTTGAAGGTTTTAAAGGTAACATATGAGCAATTTACTTGGATTGGCGGTGAATTACCACATATAGGTAGGTATGGTGGACACAAATGGCAAGGTTTTGGGGCTCAAGGTTTGGATGAACGAGAAGAATTGCCTCTCAGTACAGGTTTTTGGCGAGCAAGGTTGGGGAGCAAACATAAGAATCGAAGTAAAACAAACAAAAACATATATGATAAAGCCAATCATTCAATCTTCCTTGAAGGTGCAAACTAACTTATTTGAGAATACTAAGCTTATGGGCTAACAAAGAAGAAAGATCTTGGAATAATATATCTACATGAAACTCCCTCTTTTCTACTTATGTCTCAACGAATTGTTGCTACTGACCAATGCTAAGTTTGCCAAAACCAACTAGATTATCTAGAAGCTCCAAATTTGATACCAATACTAATAACAAAATCAATCACATAACAAAAATTGCAAACTAAAATAAAGTGAAACATGTAGATGATGAAACTTCTCATTAATATTTCATTAAGGCTAGTCAAACCAAGGGATACAACGATAACCAACTAAGGAGCAAGACTTCCATACTGCAAACCATACTACATGATATTTCCTCTACTCATGATATGACTCTACCAAAAGATAAAATGGGTGAAAGATAAAGGTGATACCGCGGCAATCCCCCAAGCTTGAAACAAGCCAAGGGGATGCCAATACCAATGACGAATCAATTCTTCGGTGGTGGTGGTGAATCCTTATCATCCTCAATCTTCCAAGGTATAGGCTCTCCATCCACAAATGATGTCATGGTCTCCAACATCCTGAAACTAGCAGCAGAGCTTATATGTTTAAACCTGCTCTCATACTCACAGTTCTGGTTCTGCACATCATAGAGTTGTTCTTGCAAATCGTTGGTGGTCTTGGTGAGTGACAAAAGATCCTCCCAAAGCTTCAAATTCTCCTTCTTGTATTCAGCGATCTGTTCCGTCTTTATCCTATGGATGATCTCAACTTCACGCTCCGCCATCTTCTTGTACCTAAAAAATTCTTGCTCTAGCTCTTCCATCCTGGCTTCTAGACTGCCTTCTCCTTTAGGGCCCCAAACATCTTCAATCTGCACCTCCCCGTCCTTGAGCAGCAATTCTTTGGGATGCATCTTCAACTCGTTCACGTACGGGTTGAAGATGTTCTCAAAGAAACTGTCTTTGGGAGATCCAGGAGAGGACATTGTGACTCTAGATCTGAAGATGTAACCTGGCAGAAACATCTCAAAACAAAAAAACGACGAGAAAAAAAAATACGGACCTCGGGGGGTCCGAGGGGGAGGGGTTATATAGCAAAAATATGCGTAACGAAAGGAAAGGCCAGGTCGAAAACGAGTCGGAGAGGGGGTCCGAGGCACCCACACCATAGGTTGGCACGGCCAAGGGTGGGCCCGCGCCACCTGGTGGTGTGGTGCCTCTGGGCTCCTTCTCCAACTCTTCGTCGGCTCGGTATTTTTCATTTTTTCCTAAAATCAATAATTAATAACTGAAAAGGCAATTCGCGGACTTTTTCTTAACAGAACTGTTACCTATTCCAAAACAGACTCTGTAGATACTGGAATCTCCCCCCCCCCCAATGAACTTCTCCGGAGTCATTACTTGACTAACATCCACATCTTGATCATATGAATCCCCAGAAATATAATGCTTGAGTCTTTGTCCATTTACCACTTGTGTAGTGTTATCCTTGAGGGAAGCAATTTTGATTGCACCCGAGCGATACACTTCTTTAATAATATAAGGTCCTTCCCATCGGGAGAGTAATTTTCCTGCAAAAAATCCGAGACGAGACCGATACAATAGAACTTTCTCACCAACATGGAACTCTATTTTAAGGATCCTTTTGTCATGCCATTGTTTAAGTTTCTCTTTTGAGAGCTTGGCATTTTCATAAGCTTCACATCTCCATTCATCTAAATGATTCAAATCAAGCATTCTCTTCTTACCAACAAGTTTAAAATCTTTATTTAATTCTTTCACTGCCCAATCAGCTTTGTGTTCTAATTCTAAAGGCAAGTGAAAAGCTTTTCCATAAAAAAATTTATAGGGAGACATACCCATAGGATTTTTATAAGCAGTTCTATAAGCCCATAAAGCATCATTCAACTTATCTGACCAATTCTTCCTAGATTTATTAACAGTCTTTTGCAAGATAGATTTAATTTCTCTATTTGGTAATTCTACTTGCCCACTGGTGTGAGGATGATAAGCCGAGGCAATTCTATGATTAACATCATATTTAGCAAGGGTCTTTCTAAAACCACCATGAATAAAATGAGAACCTCCATCAGTCATAAGATATCTAGGCACACAAAACCTAGGGAAAATAACATCTTTAAGCATTTTTATAGAGGTCTCACCATCAGCACTTTTAGTAGGTATAGCTTCTACACACTTAGTAACATAATAAATAGCAAAAAGAATATGAGTATAACCATTCGAAGGAGGAAAAGGACCCATAAAGTCAAATCCCCAACAATCAAAAGGTTCAATAACAAGATAATAACTCATAGGGATTTCATTATTCTAGAAATATTTCCTACTCTTAAACATTGATCACAAGATAAAATAAATTTACGTGCATCTTTAAAGAGGGTTGGCCAATAAAAACCTGATTGTAGAACCTTTTTGCGGTTCTATCTCCAGCGTGATGTCCTCCATAAGCACTACTATGGCACTTCTTTAATATTTCACGTTGTTCATGATCTGATACACATCTTCTCATAATACCATCTACTTGTCGCACCCGGACTTCTAGAGGATACTCACAGTCCGCTAAACAGTAGATAATTGGCTTACGGGGCTTACCGGCACCCGCATCTCAATATGAGTAGGCCAACACGTAAACGTGTGACAACCAACCTCTACTATTCATCGTCTGCGTAAACCATCCCATAGAAATCCGACTACTTCCATTGACGTACTTCATAACATACACACAGGGTACGTCTACGGCATTTGAACAAGTGATATCACAACAAATCTCTAAGACACAAAGAAATAGAAATAAGTGGCAAATAGCTCTCACTAGAGCAGAGATAGCAAATACAATCATCTAGAGGACACATGTCCCAACAAGTCATCATTACATCACAGCGGAAGCATCCAAAGTGTCTGAGTACAGACAAGATCCAAATAGGCCTAAGAGGCCGGAAACGAAAAGACGGAGCCCATCCACAATGTTTCGGATCCTGCCCGGGTCCGCTATCTACTCGTCAGCAGCCTCGTCATACTCCACGTAGTAGCCACCATGGGGATCCTCGGAAACGTAGTCTGCAGAACACGCAGCCCCAAAGGGGTCAGTACAGACGAGTACTGGCAAGCAAGACGCACAAGATACCAAAGTGTACCTGGCAACACCAAGTACAGATGCTTAGGGTTCAACGGAAGATAGTTGATATAAAGATGCGGCAGCGGGCTGCTCTAACGAACTATAGAGACACGCTACAACATCCGGCTAAGAGAAGGGGATAAGATAGCTTATCGGAACCAACTACCACTATCCTCAAACAAACCCATCCTGGATCTCACCCCTTATCCAAAGAAGCAATCCGAGGATAACCCACACAGTTGGATTAGTGAAGGTTCAGGTTATTGTGTCAATAAGCCTATTACTAGTCAAGTTATCATTAATTAGGTGTAAGTTGTCTAATCCTTGTTAGCCAGCCCTATCACCAAGTCATCCATAACCGCGGACAACACGGCTTCTCGAGAAGATTTAACCCTGCAGGGATGCACCAATTTGGACGTACACGTAAGAATATCCCGTCAGACGGGGATCAAACCCACCAAGCGAGGTACTCAACACAACCCAACTCTTCTTCGCATCAAGCCCAAAGAACCCCGCGCAATTGAGCGCACGGCTAATCAAGCCCCACGAAGAAAAGGCGACCCTCATAGCACTCTAAGAACGTGTCTCCCTAAATGCCGACTACAAAAGTTACCACCCTGGCCTCGGGTTCGCACCTGCATATGCATGCGGCAAATGGAAAACCCGAACTAAATGAGGCGATTTGGACGAGATGCGAATCAAATCAAAGTTGAGGGGGGCGCCCATACACGCTTCCCACATGCGGTTAGCGCGCTCATCATGGATCTAGATGTAACATCCCAAGTATGAAAATACCCCTAGAATGCTTTGTTCCTTGTTTTATTTCAAGCAATGCATCATGTCATCATGTTTACTTATTGTTTGCATTTGTTTTCCATCTGTTTTATCATGTTTTCACAACTCAAATTCAAACCTTTTTCAAACATGGTTTCATACTTGCTCTGTTACAACCTTTAGAACCAAAATAACAAATAAAAACAACCCTTTTATTCCTTGTTTTCACTTATTAAATTGTTGCTTTAAATCCAACTAATAATTCAATCAATAATTCTCAAATCACCTTTTTAAATTCCCAAACCAAGTTCAAATCAGTACCTTTGGGAACCATAAAAATCACCAAACATTTCTTCCCTCTAAATCATTCTAAGGCCCTAGGGGTAACCCCATTTTTATTCATGTTTTATTAAAGATTTTTATTAAACTCAAAAACCCTTCTATGTTGAATTCAAACACAAACCACTATTTTAAAATTTAATTTTTGAAAACTAAAGTTGGAATGTGGTTTCTAATTATCTAAAAGGCTTAACCAAATTTTTCTGTGATTTTTGTTGACCAAAACCTTAACAGTTTTCTCTAAAAACCAAACTACAAAAAAAATATAAAGCAGAAAAAGAATAAAAGTGGGCAGCAGCTAGCGCGCGCAGCAGATAACTCCAGCCCAGCCCAGCTAAGCCTACCGCGCGCCCAGCCCATCACTTACTCGCCGTACCGTTTCGTCCGCGCCAAGATTCGTGCCTGCGCCCTCCGTTGTCGTCAAGCCGTACGGCGGCCATCGGGAGACGCCACCGCGACAGCTACGCCGCCGACCGATTCCGTGGGTTTCCGCGCCTATAAGTACCTCCTAGGGCCCTGGCAGGTGCCCTAGGCTCCTAGGGTTTCCCCCATCCCATCGCAGCGCCGCCAATTCCTCCTCCATCGCCGCTCCCCCTCTCTGATTTCCATCGCCGGCGCCAACCCTCTGAAGATCGCCATGGCCTCGCCACCCCCGACTCCCTCCTAGCTACCAACACCCGGGAATCAGCTCGCCACCCTACCATCTATCTCTTGGACACCAGGAGCCCCTGGTAAGCCTCCGATCGTCGACGCCGTCTTCTATTTTCTCTCCGGCCGCCGCGCCCCGTTCTCTGAACCTGCACTTCTCGTCGCCGTTGCAGAGCTTGTCGCTCACGATCGCTCGCGGAAACCAGTAGCCCTCGCCGTCCTCGACACGTTGAGCATCTCCGGGAGCCCGTAGCGCCACTGCTTCCTCCCCGTCGTCTTCAACACCTCCGCGGCCGCCGTCGTCACCCTCCGTCAGCACGCATCGCCGCCGATCAATCTCATGAGCATCCGCCCTCGCTCCCTTCCTCCCTCTGCTTGCGCACGGACCAGCGCACGTACTGCACACGCACAAGCACACATCCGCCATCACCACCGCGCCAATCGCCGCCGGCGAGCAGTTCTGAACTTCTGTCTGTCGAGCAAACTTTCGCTCGTCAGTTAAAAATTCAGACTTGCGCAGACAGTAACTATTTCCTATCTGCGTGTGCTATACTGATAACAAACGTGAACGCAGCGCAGTGGTTCTGAATCCTTGTGCGCGCAGCGAGCTCGCGGGTTCGAGCCCCGCGGCCGCAACCTTTTTTTGGGAGAATTTCTCCCCAGCGCAGCCCCACCTGGCAGTGGCCCTCTGTGCCACGCCAGCGCGCGCCTGCCACGCTGGCCTTGGGCCCTGCCTGTCAGCGTGTGCGTGTAATCCTGCACGGTAACAAAAGATTAAAACAATTTCTGTTTTTGTTTTCTAATTATTTAAAATAGCAGATTAAGGAATAAACTTTAAAATTCAATATCTCTCATTTTATAAATCCAACAAATGCAAACTTGATGTCTATTCTGATCCAAATTTCATGAACATTCCAAATATGCAATTTGTGTTCTGTTTTGAATATTCAAAATTCATTTAAATTTCAAATTTGAATAATTCAAATGCAAATTGAAATAATTCATAACTAATTCATACTGTTTTCAAATAATACAAATAAAATATGTTTTTCACACCTTTTTGAATGTTCTTTTCAAATATAAAATTTATTGTCTGGTTTGAACAATTTAAATTGCCTAAACTATTTAAATCTTGTTTAATTCAATTAAAAATTGTTTAAAATTGTTTAATTCATAACTAATTAATCCAAAGTCCAATTTCAAATTGTGAAACATGTAATCCAACTAAAATTTGATAAACTTTTCAAATAAAATTTGTAATTGGTTTTGCATACTTTAAATTGTTGAAAACAATCAATACTTGTTCACCACCATTAAGTACCAATAATTCCAAACTTGTTAATGTTTTCTAAAATGATTAACTATCATTCCATTGCAATTAACTTGTTATCTTATTGTTCCTCCTCATGCATGCATCATACTAAGTCACTTACACATGATGCTTAGTGATAGAACAATTAATTCAACTCCAATCATGGGCTTCCATATGCACCCTTTTGCATATGGAATCCATTTAAACTTGTGTTTCATGTCAAGCAAGTTATTTTGTTGCATCTATTAAACATGACATGCATCATCCAATGTTTGTGCACCTATGCCATGTATTGATTGCCCGTCTTCCTTCGTTGTTGTTTTTGCTTCTTCTCGGTTAGACGACGACGTTGGTACCGACGAGCCTTACGACACCACTACTCAGGACCTAGCCCAGTACGAGGCTGAGCTGCCAGGCAAGTTATCACTCACATGAATCATTGAGTTCCTTTCCACACTTGTTGTCGATACTATCTTTTTGTCTACTATTGCTAGCCCTATGTACCGTTGCTTGTTCTCCGAACCCATCACATGATACTTGAGCTATGATATTGCCACCACCTCCATACCTACAGCCATTGCATGTGCCTGTTATTACCTAGCATGCTTAGGGTTGCTTTTACTCGAGTCTGTTGTCGGTTACTACTGCTACTATCTTATTATCTTGTACCGGGGCTCGTTATTAATCAATCAATCCTGTTAATTGCTAATGGTAATAATAATTTGATGATAAGGCACCGGCAGGAGGCCCATGAGTGGTTTGGAGCCTGCTAGTGTCGACCCTAATAGGAAAAGGGTCTTGTCTACTGATCCATGATGAGCGCACTACCCGCATTTGGGAAGCGAGTATGGGCGCCCCCCTCAACTTGACCTGATTCGCATCTCGTCCAAATCGCCTCATTTAGTTCGTGTTTTCCATTTGCCGCATGCATGTTTTGCGAGCCCAGCGCAGGTGGAACTTTTGTAGTCGGCATATAGGGGGACACGTTCTTAGAGTGCTATGAGGGTCCATTTTCTTCTGGGCTCGATTAGCCGTGCGCCCAAGGTGCTTTGGGCTTGATGGGGGAATGGTTGGTTGTGTAGAGTACCCCGCTTGGTGGGTTAGCTTCCCATCTGGCGGGTTATTCTTGAGTGTACGGCCAAATTGGTGCAACCCTGCAGGATAATTCTCTCGAGAAGCCGTGTTTTCCGCGGTTTATGGATTACTTGGTGAAAGTACTGGCTAACAAGTACTCAGGACAACTTCAACATAATGATCAACCATGTTTCACCCAATGATTAATAACCTGACTAGTAATAGGTTATCCACACAATAACTTGATTCACCTTATTACAACTGTGTGAGTTATCCTCGGATTGCTTCTTTGGATAAGGGGCGAGATCCAGGATGGGTTTGGTTGAAGTTATCTTTCAGTTGGTTACAATCCTCGATCTTATCTTTTCTGTTAGCCGGACTTGTAGATATTTCTGTAGTTGGTTAGTGCAGCCAGCAGCAACTTTTATATCACCCCTTTTCTTCCGTTGATCCCAAGCATCTATGCTTGTGTTGACGGGTAACTCCTTGATGAACTGTGAGTCTTGCTTGCCAGTACTTGGATGTACTGACCCCGTTGGGGCTGTGGTTTTACGCAGAGTACTACTACGACTACGATGCTCCCCAGGATGGCTACTTTGTGGAGTTCGACGACGCTGCAGACGAGTAGTTAGCTGGACCAGGGCAGGATCCAGACCTACGTGGATGGGCTTCGTTTTCCTTTATGTTCTCAGGCTTCTTAAGCCATGGATTTGTCTGTACTCAGACCCCTTTGATTGCTTCCGCTATTGTAATGGATGATATGTTGGGACATGTGTCCTCTGGATGACTGTATTCGATATTTTCTGCCTTAGTGAAGGCCAGTTGCACTTATTTCATTCTTTTGTGTCGTAGAGACATTCTGTGTTATCATTCGTACCAAACTGTTGACGTACCGTGCGTGTTTGATTATGAAGTACGTCGACAGTAGTGCCTTTAGGTTCCTAGCGGATAGTTTACTTCGACGGTGGAAGCAGGGCTTGTGTTGTCGCGCATAAGCGCAGGCCTACCAGGAAGCTGGGACGTGGGAGCATGTTTGCCCCATAATCCAAGCACCTGACTTCCAGTTCGTGCGGAGTATCGTCTAGAAACCCAGGGTGCGACAAATGGTATCAGAGCCTGTCTGCCTGTAGGATCCCTTTTTACTGGTCGCAGTTGAGTCTAGAAACTATTTTGTAGCTATACAGGAAAAATGAAACGTGAGAGTAGGAATTCTGCCATTTTTCTTCTTTCCCACCCACCCACCCTTTTCTGGTAAGGAAGTGCAACGTTGTTTTCTGTTCTCACCTAAACTTTCAAGTTAGGATTTCACGTGTTTTGGGTTATCTGTAGTACCTCAGGACTTTTGGTCTCGTTTTCCGATGTTGCTTCGATATCATGTTCTTTCAACATCCTTTTTCCGTTCAAACCTTGTTGTTTTCCACTTCAATTCTTCTACCGGTGTCTAATCAAAGTTTTCCCCGTTCATCTGCTAAACTCTATTCCAGCTAAAGTTTTGTTTCATACCGGAGCATCACATTCTTTTGTGTTAAAGATCTTTCCACAACAAACAACCTAATTCTGGTTCCACTAAGCAATCAAATCTCTGTTCACTCCACGGGATCTCAAATGTTGACTTCCAAGATAAGCATGGACAATGAGATCCTAATTGGAGGTCGCATATTCCTTGCTTCACTCATGTTGCTGGGAAATTCTGACATTGATGTCATTCTGGGTATGGATTGGTTGAAGACCCACAAAGCTAAAATTGACTGTGCTCAAAAGTCAATAACTCTCTCCCACACTTCAGGCCAGATAGTCTATTCTCCATATGGATCAACTTCTGCTCAGCTGTTCAGCCTTGATGCCAAACCCCTTCCGGCAATTGAAAATGTTCCGGTGGTTTGTGAGTTCCCTGACGTCTTTCCAGAAGAGTTGCCAGGGATGCCTCCGGACAGAGCAGTTGAGTTCGTGATCGAGCTTGAGCCAGGTACTGCTCCAATCTCTAAGCATCCATATAAGATAGCTCCTCCTGAACTGAAATTGTTGAAGGAGCAAATCGATATGTATATGGACAAAGGTTTCATTCAGCCTAGTTCCTCCGCTTGGGGTTGCCCAACTCTGTTTGTTGCCAAGAAGGATCAAACTAAGAGACTCGTGGTTGACTATCGTCCTCTCAACGAGAAAACCATCAAGAACAAGTATCCACTTCCTCGTATCGATGATCTTTTTGATCAACTTGCTGGAGCCTCAATATTCTCAAATTGGATTTGAGGATGGGTTACCATCAGATAAAGATCAGAAAGGAAGATATTCCTAAGACAGCTTTCACCACCCGTTACGGTCTATATGAATACACCGTCATGTCCTTTGGTCTCACCAATGCACCGGCAACCTTCTCAAGACTCATGAATTCTGTCTTCCATGAATACCTCGACAAGTCGTTGTGGTATTATCTTGATGACATTCTAGTCTACTCAAAATCCGAGGAAGAGCATGGAGAACACCTTCGTCTCACTCTCATGAAACTTCGCGAGCATCGTCTGTATGCCAAGTTTTCCAAATGTGAGTTCTGGATTCCAGAAGTTGCATATCTTGGTCATATCATCTCTGCCAAGGGCATAGCCATTGACCCGGAAAAGGTTAAGGCAATTGTTGACTGGAAACCCCCTAAGACGGTGAAGCAAGTTAGAAGCTTTCTTGGCTTGGCTAGCTATTGCCGTCGTTTCGTCCAAAACTTTTCCAAGATTGCCAAACCTCTCACTGATCTCACAAAGAAGGACAAAAAGTTCGTTTGGACTCCACAATGTGATGAGAGTTTCAACCTCCTGAAGACTAAATCCACTTCCACACCTGTTCTAGTTGGCCCCGACACTACCAAACCTTTCCAGATATTCTGTGATGCATCTCTCCAAGGCCTAGGAGCAGTTCTTATGCAAGAACGTCAAGTTGTGGCTTATGCTTCACGTCAGTTGAACCCACATGAGCAAAACTATCCCACTCATGATCTTGAGCTTGCAGCAGTTGTGTTTGCCCTCAAGAAATGGAGACAATACTTGTTGGGTAACAAAACTGAAATCTTTTCCGATCACAAGAGTCTGAAATACATCTTCACTCAGCCAGATCTGAACCTCAGGCAAAGGAGATGGATTGAGAAGATTAAAGACTTTGATCTCACCATTTCTTACACTCCAGGCAAGGCTAATGTTATGGCCGATGCTCTCAGTCGCAAATCCTATTGCAATAATCTCATGATCATGGAAAGCCAACCTCCACTTCATGAAGAATTCCAGAAGCTGAACCTTGGTCTTGTTCCGGAAGGATACCTTGCTAGCTTGACAGCCAGCCCAACTCTCGAGGACAAGATTCGTTCTGAACAACTTCGTGATAATGAAATCAAGAAGATTGTGGATCACATCAAGGAGGGCAATGATAAATTCAAGTCCTTCTCAATTGATGACAAGGGAACTGTGTTCTTCGAAGGACGCATTGCAGTCCCTCAGATTCAAAGGCTCAAGGATATCATTCTCAAGGAGGCTCATGAAACTCCTCTATCCATTCACCCTGGAAGTACAAAGATGTACCAGGATCTCAAGACTCTGTATTGGTGGTCTGGCATGAAACGTGAAATTGCTCAATACGTTTCTGAATGCGACGTTTGTCAACGTGTTAAAGCAGTCCATCAGAAGACAGCAGGTCTACTCCAACCTCTGAAAATTCCTGAGTGGAAGTGGGACATGATTGAAATGGACTTCGTTACTGGGTTTCCAAAGTCCAAAAAGGGCAACGATGCAATCTTCGTTGTTATTGATCGTCTCACTAAGGTTGCTCACTTCTATGCTGTAAAGGAAACTATCTCAGCTAGCCAGTTAGCAGAGCTCTACACAGCAAAGGTTGTTCCCCTTCATGGTGTTCCATTGGAAATAAGCTCAGACCGTGGAAGTATTTTCACTTCTCATTTGGAAGAGCTTTCAAGAAGCATTGGGCACTAAACTTCTGTTCAGCACAGCTTATCACCCTCAGTCTCAGGGCAAGTCGAAAGAGTCAATCAGATTCTCGAGGATATGCTCAGAGCATGTGGTCTCTCCTTTGGCATGAAATGGGAGGATTGCCTTCCATATGCTGAATTCTCCTACAACAACAGCTACCAGGCAAGCCTAGGTATGGCACCATTTGAGGCACTGTATGGTCGCAGATGCAGGAGTCCAATCAATTGGTCTGGAGCTGGTGAACGTTCACTTTTAGGCCCTGACATTGTTAAGGAAGCCGAGGAGAAAGTTCGTATCATTCGTGACAATCTCAGGATTGCTCAGTCTCGTCAGAAGAGCTATTATGATAGCAAGCACAGGGATATGGTCTATGCACCTGGTGATAAGGCATATCTCCGTGTAACTCCCCTCAGAGGCACTCGTTTTGGTGTGAAAGGAAAGCTTGCACCAAGATACATTGGCCCTTTCAACATCCTCTCAAGACGTGCAGAGAATGCTTATCGTCTTGAACTTCCAGAAAAACTTTCCAAAGTGCACGATGTGTTCCACGTGTCACAACTAAAGAAGTGTTTCAAAGATCCAGATCGTGCAGTTGATCATGATTCCATTGAGCTGCAAGATGATCTATCTTATGAGGAGCACCCTATTCGTATTCTCGATGAGACCGAGCGTAAGACTCGCAACAAGAGCACCAAGTTCTTGAAAGTCCAATGGTCGCATCATTCTGATAAAGAGGCAACATCGGAGACCGAGGAGGATCTTCGCAAGAAGTATCCGGACCTGTTCAATTCTCAGTAGGGAATCTCGGGGCGCGATTCCTTCAAGGGGGGGCGTTTTGTAACATCCCAAGTATGAAAATACCCCTAGAATGCTTTGTTCCTTGTTTTATTTCAAGCAATGCATCATGTCATCATGTTTACTTATTGTTTGCATTTGTTTTCCATCTGTTTTATCATGTTTTCACAACTCAAATTCAAACCTTTTTCAAACATGGTTTCATACTTGCTCTGTTACAACCTTTAGAACCAAAATAACAAATAAAAACAACCCTTTTATTCCTTGTTTTCACTTATTAAATTGTTGCTTTAAATCCAACTAATAATTCAATCAATAATTCTCAAATCACCTTTTTAAATTCCCAAACCAAGTTCAAATCAGTACCTTTGGGAACCATAAAAATTACCAAACATTTCTTCCCTCTAAATCATTCTAAGGCCCTAGGGGTAACCCCATTTTTATTCATGTTTTATTAAAGATTTTTATTAAACTCAAAAACCCTTCTATGTTGAATTCAAACACAAACCACTATTTTAAAATTTAATTTTTGAAAACTAAAGTTGGAATGTGGTTTCTAATTATCTAAAAGGCTTAACCAAATTTTTCTGTGATTTTTGTTGACCAAAACCTTAACAGTTTTCTCTAAAAACCAAACTACAAAAAAAATATAAAGCAGAAAAAGAATAAAAGTGGGCAGCAGCTAGCGCGCGCAGCAGATAACTCCAGCCCAGCCCAGCTAAGCCTACCCGCGCGCGCCCAGCCCATCACTTACTCGCCGTACCGTTTCGTCCGCGCCAAGATTCGTGCCTGCGCCCTCCGTTGTCGTCAAGCCGTACGGCGGCCATCGGGAGACGCCACCGCGACAGCTACGCCGCCGTCCGACCGATTCCGTGGGTTTCCGCGCCTATAAGTACCTCCTAGGGCCCTGGCAGGTGCCCTAGGCTCCTAGGGTTTCCCCCATCCCATCGCAGCGCCGCCAATTCCTCCTCCATCGCCGCTCCCCCTCTCTGATTTCCATCGCCGGCGCCAACCCTCTGAAGATCGCCATGGCCTCGCCACCCCCGACTCCCTCCTAGCTACCAACACCCGGGAATCAGCTCGCCACCCTACCATCTATCTCTTGGACACCAGAGGAGCCCCTGGTAAGCCTCCGATCGTCGACGCCGTCTTCTATTTTCTCTCCGGCCGCCGCGCCCCGTTCTCTGAACCTGCACTTCTCGTCGCCGTTGCAGAGCTTGTCGCTCACGATCGCTCGCGGAAACCAGTAGCCCTCGCCGTCCTCGACACGTTGAGCATCTCCGGGAGCCCGTAGCGCCACTGCTTCCTCCCCGTCGTCTTCAACACCTCCGCGGCCGCCGTCGTCACCCTCCGTCAGCACGCATCGCCGCCGATCAATCTCAGTGAGCATCCGCCCTCGCTCCCTTCCTCCCTCTGCTTGCGCACGGACCAGCGCACGTACTGCACACGCACAAGCACACATCCGCCATCACCACCGCGCCAATCGCCGCCGGCGAGCAGTTCTGAACTTCTGTCTGTCGAGCAAACTTTCGCTCGTCAGTTAAAAATTCAGACTTGCGCAGACAGTAACTATTTCCTATCTGCGTGTGCTATACTGATAACAAACGTGAACGCAGCGCAGTGGTTCTGAATCCTTGTGCGCGCAGCGAGCTCGCGGGTTCGAGCCCCGCGGCCGCAACCTTTTTTTGGGAGAATTTCTCCCCAGCGCAGCCCCACCTGGCAGTGGCCCTCTGTGCCACGCCAGCGCGCGCCTGCCACGCTGGCCTTGGGCCCTGCCTGTCAGCGTGTGCGTGTAATCCTGCACGGTAACAAAAGATTAAAACAATTTCTGTTTTTGTTTTCTAATTATTTAAAATAGCAGATTAAGGAATAAACTTTAAATTCAATATCTCTCATTTTATAAATCCAACAAATGCAACTTGATGTCTATTCTGATCCAAATTTCATGAACATTCCAAATATGCAATTTGTGTTCTGTTTTGAATATTCAAAATTCATTTAAATTTCAAATTTGAATAATTCAAATGCAAATTGAAATAATTCATAACTAATTCATACTGTTTTCAAATAATACAAATAAAATATGTTTTTCACACCTTTTTGAATGTTCTTTTCAAATATAAAATTTATTGTCTGGTTTGAACAATTTAAATTGCCTAAACTATTAAATCTTGTTTAATTCAATTAAAAATTGTTTAAAATTGTTTAATTCATAACTAATTAATCCAAAGTCCAATTTCAAATTGTGAAACATGTAATCCAACTAAAATTTGATAAACTTTTCAAATATAAAATTTGTAATTGGTTTTGCATACTTTAAATTGTTGAAAACAATCAATACTTGTTCACCACCATTAAGTACCAATAATTCCAAACTTGTTAATGTTTTCTAAAATGATTAACTATCATTCCAATTGCAATTAACTTGTTATCTTATTGTTCCTCCTCATGCATGCATCATACTAAGTCACTTACACATGATGCTTAGTGATAGAACAATTAATTCAACTCCAATCAGGGGCTTCCATATGCACCCTTTTGCATATGGAATCCATTTAAACTTGTGTTTCATGTCAAGCAAGTTATTTTGTTTGCATCTATTAAACATGACATGCATCATCCAATGTTTGTGCACCTATGCCATGTATTGATTGCCCGTCTTCCTTCGTTGTTGTTTTTGCTTCTTCTCGGTTAGACGACGACGTTGGTTACCGACGAGCCTTACGACACCACTACTCAGGACCTAGCCCAGTACGAGGCTGAGCTGCCAGGCAAGTTATCACTCACATGAATCATGAGTTCCTTTCCACACTTGTTGTCGATACTATCTTTTTGTCTACTATTGCTAGCCCTATGTACCGTTGCTTGTTCTCCGAACCCATCACATGATACTTGAGCTATGATATTGCCACCACCTCCATACCTACAGCCATTGCATGTGCCTGTTATTACCTAGCATGCTTAGGGTTGCTTTTACTCGAGTTTGTTGTCGGTTACTACTGCTACTATCTTATTATCTTGTACCGGGGCTCGTTATTAATCAATCAATCCTGTTAATTGCTAATGGTAATAATAATTTGATGATAAGGCACCGGCAGGAGGCCCATGAGTGGTTTTGGAGCCTGCTAGTGTCGACCCTAATAGGAAAAGGGTCTTGTCTACTGATCCATGATGAGCGCACTACCCGCATTTGGGAAGCGAGTATGGGCGCCCCCCTCAACTTGACCTGATTCGCATCTCGTCCAAATCGCCTCATTTAGTTCGTGTTTTCCATTTGCCGCATGCATGTTTTTGCGAGCCCAGCGCAGGGTGGAACTTTTGTAGTCGGCATAGGGGGACACGTTCTTAGAGTGCTATGAGGGTCCATTTTCTTCTGGGCTCGATTAGCCGTGCGCCCAAGGTGCTTTGGGCTTGATGCGGGGAATGGTTGGTTGTGTAGAGTACCCCGCTTGGTGGGTTAGCTTCCCATCTGGCGGGTTATTCTTGAGTGTACGGCCAAATTGGTGCAACCCTGCAGGGATAATCTTCTCGAGAAGCCGTGTTTTCCGCGGTTATGGATTACTTGGTGAAAGTACTGGCTAACAAGTACTCAGGACAACTTCAACATAATGATCAACCATGTTTCACCCAATGATTAATAACCTGACTAGTAATAGGTTATCCACAATAACTTGATTCACCTTATTACAACTGTGTGAGTTATCCTCGGATTGCTTCTTTGGATAAGGGGCGAGATCCAGGATGGGTTTGGTTGAAGTTATCTTTCAGTTGGTTACAATCCTCGATCTTATCTTTTCTGTTAGCCGGACTTGTAGATATTTCTGTAGTTGGTTAGTGCAGCCAGCAGCAACTTTTATATCACCCCTTTTCTTCCGTTGATCCCAAGCATTATGCTTGTGTTGACGGGTAACTCCTTGATGAACTGTGAGTCTTGCTTGCCAGTACTTGGATGTACTGACCCCGTTGGGGCTGTGGTTTTACGCAGAGACTACTACGACTACGATGCTCCCAGGATGGCTACTTTGTGGAGTTCGACGACGCTGCAGACGAGTAGTTAGCTGGACCAGGGCAGGATCCAGACCTACGTGGATGGGCTTCGTTTTCCTTTATGTTCTCAGGCTTCTTAAGCCATGGATTTGTCTGTACTCAGACCCCTTTGATTGCTTCCGCTGTTGTAATGGATGATATGTTGGGACATGTGTCCTCTGGATGACTGTATTCGATATTTTCTGCCTTAGTGAAGGCCAGTTGCACTTATTTCATTCTTTTGTGTCGTAGAGACATTCTGTGTTATCATTCGTACCAAACTGTTGACGTACCGTGCGTGTTTGATTATGAAGTACGTCGACAGTAGTGCCTTTAGGTTCCTAGCGGATAGTTTACTTCGACGGTGGAAGCAGGGCTTGTGTTGTCGCGCATAAGCGCAGGCCTACCAGGAAGCTGGGACGTGGGAGCATGTTTGCCCCATAATCCAAGCACCTGACTTCCAGTTCGTGCGGAGAGTATCCTCTAGAAACCCAGGGTGCGACACTAGAGGACAAGAACTTATCCTGAGTTCGACACTAGCAGGACTCAAAACCATACCCGGCCTCCTGCTGGTGCCTTATCATCAAATTAGCATTACCTCAAACATTAACAGGTTGTTGTTTAACATCGAGCCCCCAGAACATAATAAATATAGTAACAGAAATAACGGACATCAGACTCGAGCATAAACAACCCTAAGCATGCTAGTAAGACACATGCAACAAGCAACGGGGTTATAGGTGTGGAGGATAGGCTATATCCGGGTTACAGGGTGACATGTGATAGGATCGGAACACAAGCAACGAATCTTAAGGCTAGCAGAATAGACAACGGAAATATCGATATCCAGTGTGGAAAGGACACAATGGTTCATGTGAGTGAATACTTGCCTGCAAACTCAGTAGCCTGGTACTGGGCTAACTCCTCAGAAGTAGTGTCGTAAACCTCGTCTGACTCAACGTCGTTGTCTATTCGAGAAGAAGCAAACAAACAACGCAGAGAGACAAACAATCAATAACATTGCATAATGCACAATCATGGGATGATGCATGACAATTTAATTGATGCTTCAAAGATAAGCTAGTTGACATGGTAACATAATTAAATGGGTCTATATGCAATTTGGATTGCATATGGAAAGCCCATGAATTAAGGTTGGATTAAATGATCTACAAATAACCATCATGTGAAAGTTGATTAGAATGATGCATGGATGAGGAAAACAATGAGAAAACAACAATAGCTTCAAGTTGAAATGTGGTTTACCAAGTTTGGAATTTTATTTATTAAGTTGTGAAATTTGGCTTCTTAAATGAGTTACACAAGCATTTGTTGTTTTCACCAATTTTAATTGCTCAAAACAGATAACAAAATTCATATTTGGAAATAACACAAAATTTTAGGTGGAATACATGTTTCATTTGTTGACAATGGATTTAAAATGAATTAATTATGAACTAAAAAAGTTTAAACAATATTTAACTGAATTTAATTCAATTATAAGATTATTTGAATTTTTATTTGTTCAAAACATTAAATAAAAAAAATTCATATTTGAAAAGATCATACTTTTCTGGTTTGAAAACATATTTTATATGTTCAAAAAGAAATTAGTTTGACCAAGTTATGAATTTAGCAATTTTAAATGATTTAAACAAGATTTGAATTATTTAACCAATTTTTAATTATTCAAAACAGGAAACAAAGTTTATATTTGGAAATCTTGTTCAATTTTGCATGGAAAACATATTTTACATGTGCCATTTGATTTAAATTTGAATTAGTTATGAATTTGACCAAATTTTGAAATAGTAGTTTGAATTTGAATTTTTGAAAACATTTGAAATGTTCAAAACAGTATACAAATGGTTTAAACATGTAGATAATTAAATTTGGTATGGAAAACATATTTTATTTATTAAATTTGGATTTGAAATGCACAAGTTATTTGAATTTGAATTTACAGGGGCTAGTTTGTGAATTTAAAAGTTTCAGATTTGGTCCAGGGGCTTGGATGCGAAAAGAAACTTCAGAAAAGGCCCCTGGGATTTCTTCTACGCGGGGCAGAGCAGCCCTGGGTCACTGGCCTGTGGGCCAGCGCCTGCGTGGCGCGCGTGTGTGTGCTGGCGTGGCCACCACTGCCAATGGCAGGTGGGCCCTGCGTGCATGCGTGGCAAAGCGAGCAAAAAGATGGTTTTATTCCGCGCTGCGGGGGATCGAACCCGCGCCCTCGCGCTGCGCACCGTTGGATCTAGCCACTGCGGTGCGGATCGAATCGTGACAGAGGAGGGATCTGTGTGGTTTTGAGGTGGATCTCGTGGTGTTAACTGAAACTGACAGAAAATTTCAGTCTTTCTGAACCTGACGGAGATGCGCTCGCCGGCGGCGACGATGCGCTGCTGCTGCTGCTGCTCGTGTGCGTGCTAGGGCGTCGTGTGCGTGCGCGTGACGCAGGAGATACGGAGGAGGACGTGGGGGTGCAGGCAGTGCTCACCGAGGGGAAGTAGAGGGAGCAGTGGTACTCGACGAGGTGACGGTGGCCGGCGACGTGGACGGAGACGGTGACGGCGATTCGAGGCCTCCCAGGCCCTGTCGATGAAGCGAGGAGGGAGAGGACTGCACGGTGAACCCGTTCCCGTTCCCGCGGAGACTCGACGATGGCCAACACCCCTACACCAACCCCATCAATCTCCGGCCATGGCTGCTCGTCAGAAGTTTCAGAAAGTTCAGAGAAGAAACGGAGGTGATCTGAGAGGGAGGAGGAGGAATGGCGGCGGCAGGGAGGAAGGAGAGGGCTAGGGTTAGGGTTTGGGAGCTCCCGGGGTAGAAATAGGGGAGGAAAAGGGAGCAGGTGGCGAGGGGGAGGTGCGGTGGTGCGTGCTGCGTCAGCGCGCGTCAGCCGTACGGAGAAAGAAGAAGAGGTAAGCGGGCCGCGCGCGCTTGGCTGGGGTGGAAAAGTGGGCTGGGCTGGCTGTTGGGCTAGCCTGGCTGCCTCCCCCCAGCCCGTTTCTGTTTTTATTTTTTTGTTTCTCTCTGTTTTTTTTTTGCAGAAAAGAAAAAGGGAAGAAAAGAATGGTTTTTGGGGTTGGGAAAAATTTGGGAATAATTTTTATAGGTTAATTATTACAAAAGCCCAGTTGTGCCACTTTTTGTTTTTCAAAAGTTTAAATTTGATTGCTGTTTGAAAATTTAAATGAATTTGAGTGAATTTGGTATAATTGAAATATTGAAACTTAAGCAAGTTAATAGTTTGAACTTTCAAGTTTATTGGAAACAATTTGATTGGTTTGATTTGAAAGTTTCATTTGAAAATTGTAATAGAACAAGTATGAAACAAGGATTTGAATTTTGGTTTGAAATTCAAGTGGAAAACAAGGGAAAACAAATGCAATGCTTATGATGACATGATGCAAAACATAATTAACAAGAAGCAAACATTCTAATGGTGTTTTTCATACTTGGGATGTTACACTACTCCTTCTTTATATAAATGTGGGTCATCCTAGAAATAATGCCTCAAATCATAGAAGAGTTTTCTTCTTTGTTGAGCTGTAAATGTTGGAGGCAAATACTTTGAAACAATAAAGTTAGCATAATCAGCATACCATGGACTATCTTGGGATTTTACCTTTATTGCAGCGAACTATTCATTTGGAAAACTATCATTAACAGGAATAGGATCAAAAGTAATGTTTTCCAATCTAGACAAGTTATCAGCAATAGGATTTTCAGCATCCTTCCTATCCACAATATGCAAATCAAACTCTTGAAAAAGCAACAGGCATCTAATAAGCCTAGGCTTAGCATATTTCTTTTCCATAAGGTATCTAATAGCAGCATGATCAGTATGAATAGTAAGGCCTAAAGTTATCACATGCAAAAACTACATCTAATAACTCTTTTTCAGTACTAGCATAATTCTTTTGAGCAACATCAAGAGTCTTACTAGCATAATGAATAACATTCAACTTCTTATCTATGTGCTGTCCAAGAACCGCACCAACAGCAAAATCACTAGCGTCATAGATAATTTCAAAAGGTAAATTCCAATCAGGTGGTTGAACAATAGGAGCAGTAGTTAAAGCCTTCTTTAAAGTTTCAAAAGCTTCCTTACAATCATCATAAAAAACAAATGGTAAATATTTTTGAAGAAGATTAGTAAGAGGCTTTGATATTTTAGAGAAAACTTTAATAAACCTCCTATAAAAACAATCATGACCAAGAACACTACGAATACCTTTAACATCCCTATGAGAGGGCATTTTCTCTATGGCTTCCACTTTAGCTCTGTCAACTTCAATACCCCTTTCAAAAAATTTATGTCCAAGAACAATTCCTTCATTAACCATAAATTGGTATTTCTCCCAATTAAGAACAAAATTAGTTTCCTCACATCTCTGCAAAGCTTTATCAAGGTTGTGCAAGCAATTATCACAAGAAGTTCCATAGACGGAGAAATCGTCCATGAATACTTCCACAATTTCTTCACAAAAACCATGAAAAATAGCAGACATGCATCTTTGAAAAGTAGCAGGAGCATTACACAAGCCAAAAGGCATATATCTATAAGCATAAGTACCATAAGGACAAGTAAAGGTTGTTTTCTCTTGATCTTGGTTCCTAACAACAATTTCAGAAAACCCAGAATAACCATCAAGAAAGCAAAAATGTGATTTCTTAGACAACCTCTCTAGCATTTGATCAATAAAGGGCAATGGATTATGGTATTTCTTAGTAACTTTATTTACCTTTCTAAAATCAATACACATTCTATAACAAACTACTACTATTTGTGGAATGAGCTCATTGTTTTCATTAGGCACAATAGTCATTCCTCCCTTCTTAGGGACACAATGCACATGGCTCACCCATCTACTATCAACAATAGGAAAACTAATACCAGCATCAAGAAGTTTTAACACCTCATTTCTTACCACTTCCTTCATCTTAGGAATTAAACGGCGTTGATGTTCAACAACTGGCTTTGCATCAGGGTCAATATTAATAACATGCTGACATATAGTAGGAGAAATTCCCTTCAAATCATCAAGAGTATATCCAATAGCTCCTTAGTGTTTCTTCAGAATTCCCAATAATATTTCTTCTTCTTCACGTGAAAGTTTAGCACTAATAATAACAGGATATATTTTCTTATCATCAAGATAAGCATATTTAAGATCATCAGGCAGAGGTTTTAAATCAAAGACATGATCCTCCTTGGGTGGTAATGTTGTACCCAAGTCTTCCACAAGTAAATTATGTTTCAGTATCACCGATAGACGAAGAAGAATATCGTCAATCTCATTTCTCTCTTCCATAAAGATATCATTCTCGTGGTCCCTCCATATATTGCTGCAAAGGATTGTAGAGCAATAGAAGCAAGTTTTTCAACTTTAAAATTCTCATCAGGCAATTTAGATTGATAAGGTGCTCTAACAAATTTGGAAAAATTGAACTCATAAGATTTTCCATCAAATTTAGTCAAAATATTCTCTCTTTTACAATCTATAATAGCACCAGAAGTGTTCAAGAAAGGTCTATCAAAAAATAATAGGACAACTCTTACTAGCAGTCTTACCAAGTACTAGAAAATCAGTGGGGTATTTAGTCTTACCACACAAAACTTCCACATCTCTAACCATACCAATCGGAAAAACAATTTCTCTATTAGCAAGATGAATAACCACATCAATATCTTCAAGCTCACAAGAACCAATTTCATGCATAATTTCTCGATAAAAACCATAATAGCAATGATCACCAATCTTAGCAGAAAGCACAGGAACACTAGTTTTCTCAGGTCTATGAAGATGGGAAACAATGTTAGAAGCATCCTCAAAAAATATAATGTATTCATCCTCCACATTTCCACAAACAAGATCTTTCACTCTTGGTACAACAGGTTCAACAGTTATTTGTTTATCAGGTTCAATAGATTTATTATTACTCTCATTAACCACACAAGACACCATAGAGTGTTCTTTCACCTTAGCAGGGAAAGGAATTTTTCAACATATGGCTCAGGAATAACAGGATTAACAACATGCACTTCTATATTACCAGAAGGAACAATATATTTATAAGGTGCATGGTACTTGTAATAAGTATTTTTAGGAATATCAAGATAGGAGACAAAATCCTTAAGACAGTTTGCAAATAATTGAGAATCAAGACCACAAACAACACTAACATCATAGAAATCATTGGTATCCATAAAAGATTTAATGCATTCATAATCATAATTTATACCCGACTTTCTACCTTTGTCGTTCTACGATCCTTTAGTGTTTTCTTGAATACGGTCAATAAGATCCCATTTAGCTTCTTCCTTCATACGTGTGAATGATCTAGAACAAGAAGCATCCAATAAATCCTTATCATGAAGAGAAAGCCTTGCATAAAAATTATTGATAACAATATTTCTCGGGAGTTCATGAACGGGACATTTAAGCATTAATGACTTCATTCTCCCCCACGCTTGGGCAATACTCTCTCCCTCATGAGGCCAGAAATTATAGATTTGATTCCGGTCTTTAAGAATCTCACTAGGAGGATAGAATTTAGAATAAAAGAGAGGAACAATTTCCTTCCATCCAATAGAATCACCATTCTCCAGTAATTTGAACCATTCAGTGAAAAGGATAATAATTTCCTTTTAACTTGATCCATCGTAATACCTGCACACCTCCATAAGTCGCATAATTCATGTATAAAGAGCAAATGATCACCGGGATAGACAGTTCCATCACCGTAATAACAGTTTTCCATAACATGTCCAACCATTTTCATAGGTGTTTTATAAGGATCTAATTCAGCGGAACACGGGTTACCAACTACCCTAGTAGCAACGGTAGAACTACCCCTAAACAGAGAACCAAAAGTATTCTCCACAATGAAACAAAAAAGCAGACAGAAATAAAAACATCACTCACAGTAAAAGTTTCTCTTACCAATTCCACTTACCAATAGCGCTTCACTCCCAGGCAAGGGCGCCAGAAAATAATCTTGATGACCCACAAGTATAGGGGGTGTATCGTAGTACTTTCGATAAATAAGAGTGTCGAACCCAACGAGAAGTAGAAGGTGTTGACAAGCAGGTTGGGTAGAGGATTCACTGTAAACACTAGCAAACGGGTTTTTGGTTGTTTTCGATATAGCAGATAAATAAAGTGCGAGTAAATAAAGTGCAGTAAATAATATTGCAGGAAGTGGCCCAATCCTTTTGAGAGTAAAGGACAAGCCGGTTGTGTTACTTATGCCTACCAAACGTTCTCGAGGACACATGGGAATTTCGTCAAGTGCTTTCTCTTCGTTACGGTTGATTAATATCCATTGGTTCGTGAAGTGTTGTGTGGGTGAACCTATGCTAACGCATTGCCCAACTAGGACTAATACATACCTGTGATTATACCCCTCGTAAGCATCCGCAAATACAAGAAAGTAATTAAGATAAACTAACCCCCCAAAGCCTTAAAACTCCGAGATTCTGCGCTCCCTCGTGCATTGGTTTCCTAACGGGGGTTTAGGTTTCTGTCACTCCGGCAACCCGACAATTAGTAGTCAAATACACAATGCATCCTCCTAGGCCCATAAAGGTGAAGTATCATGTAGTCTACGTTCACATGACGCCACTAGAAGAATAACACCACAACTTAAATACCGAACCACCAGATATTACTTCAATATAACTTCACTACTAATATCATGACTTCCCCCATGTTCTCAAGAACTAAACGAACTACTCACAAGACATCATATGGATCATAATCAGAGGTGATATAATGGATGATAACAATCTGGTCATAAAATGCTAACACCGATAAACCTCACAAGCATCAACTACTAACAAGTAATCCACACCGGGAGAGAGATCTAATGTAAAACAGCGATAGAGGCCCCTAATTGTTACAGCGGGATGACGGTGGATGATAAGGGTGATGGTGCTGGTGGTGATGATGATGACGATGATGATCTTGATGATGCCCGGAGTGATGACGGGTGACGATGGCGGTGATTTCCCCTCTCTGGAGAGGAATTTCCCCGGCAGATTACTCCCGACCAGAGAGCTTTTCTCTCTCGGGTGTTTTCTGCCCCGAGGCAGCGGAGTAATTCTTCCATGATGGTCTGGGGCTTAGGGTTCCCTGGGTGTCAAGTACGCGAAAGATGTCGACTAGACGTGTGCCAGGGTGGCCACACCACCTTGTGGCGCGACCGGGGGGGCGCCACCTCATGTTGTGGGCCCCTGGTGCCCCCCCCATTGGCTCCCCTTCTAGCTGGAGTGATCCTCTGAACTTCTAAGACCCCTCGGGTGTCCCCCTTCTTTTTCTGATCTTCAAAAATAGGGTATCTCGACGTTTATTTTTCCATCAGAATTCTGGTCCCGGTGTTTATTCTCCAAAAAATATGAAACATGCCAAATAAGATCAAATAACGTAAGGGATGCATCATAACATGAAATATATCGATGAACAACAGAAAACAACAACATAAAACGGTGATGCAAAGTGGACGTATCAACACGTCGCACCCCCATCCCCTCGTCTCCATAATGGCGCCCTCCACTCGCCAATAAAACCCCCCGCACAGCCGCATCTCTCTACAACACGCACGCACCACCCACACTGCTAGGCTGCTCCAATTCGGAGCTCCCATCCCACCACTTCCGTCGGCTGTCCTGACACTTTCCGGTGAGCCACCGCCCCCTTCCCCCTTTCGTTTCCATATTCGTCCACGCCGCGTCCACGCGCACCTCCCTGACACTTTTGCCGCAGGAGTACCATGGAGGCCACGCCGTCCGCGTCCGAGGAGACCGCCGCGGGCGCAACTCCGGCGATCAAGCACGGCTCAAACAAGGAATCGCCACCGTCCCCAACCTGCTTCATCTACTCCGGCTCGTCGCGTGCCACCCCTACGTACCTACCCGGTGCTCCCTCTCCTTCTCCTACGCGTAGATGCTCAACCCCGGCCATGGCACCACCGTCGTCGGCGCGATTCTGGTGTACTGGAGCCGCTCGCGCTCGATCGATTTGACCTTGGCCTTTGGATCAAAATCCAACCATTGATTCTGTTTCACTTAAGAAAAGCGGTACACGCTGATCACGACCGCCCATCGCCACTTAAATCGTGCGGCCGTCACGCCCGATCCGCGCGAACCGGTACCGACGAATCAGAAAGCCCCATTTGTTTTAATGTTTAAATTGAATAGTTTCATTTGAACGGAATTAAAACCCTACTTCAAAAATCCATAACAAAGCAACCACACATCCAAATATAATAAACTTTATACCACTGGATAGCTATAGAAATTCTCTATTCATTTATAAAAAAATATAACATTGGTTCTATATAAATTTTTGGAACATTAATGAAATTGCCAAAATAGCTCAAATACACTAAGTAATTCATAGATTATTTTCTACAAAGCCAAAATGTGTAAAGTTGTAGTATCTAGATTCCTTAGAACTTGTAGAACACCTTGGAACTAGAGAAACTCAAAGTTGTATCGTGCACACACATGCTATTTTAAAAATGGTCAAATCAGTAATATGCTTCTAATTCAAATTCTAAAAAGTATTTTTGAATAAATCCAATTGGGTTAACTTGATAATTTTTGTTCTGTGTCAAGAGACACCAATGCCTATTTTTTACAGAACATAAAGATGAGTTTAAGGTTTTTAATTAGGGTTAAAATCTAGTAATGGGGCTCCTGAAATAGAATAACTAAATAATTTATTGAAATAAAATCTAACCAAAGCCTTACCCCAACTAAATAAACCTCATATGATATCAAATACTGCATTTACCATGTGTAAAACTATTTTATGCATTCATGCATGCATACATGTCTATGATTGATCATTTTGAGTGGTATGTTTATGTTTGTGTTATTATTGTTTGTCTAGACTTTGGAGAGGACCATTACAACTCTTGTGACTATTGTGTTTGTGCTGGTTGCGGTGACCAAGGCAAGTGATACTTCATGTCCTACTTTTGTTTTTCAATTGCATTGTGTTTTTAGTAGTATGCATCGTAGGTGATTTTATTATTTTCCACGTATCTGCTGTGCTTAGAACACCTAGTAGTGTGTAGACATCCTTAAACCCTGCTAGGTACTAGTTTAGCTATACTAGATTACTATCACAACTGTTGTTGCTTCATTTGGTTGTGGTATTTATGAAAATTGAAAATTAACAACCCAAGGAAATACCTGGGTGGATTGAATCTTGCTTGGATTATGTTGAGTGGCTACTCAGGACCATGTTCATGATGGTTTATCCATGAATGTGGGGGTTGTTACCTAAGAGTACACTTGTGCACCACCACCCAGGAATAAAGAGATTTGTAGGTATTCACATTTTAGTTAACTTCCAGTGCAGTCTTGAGGTAATATGGGCTCTGCGAATATTAAGTAAGTTGTGGGGGTTTGATACGTCGAAAACGTATCTCCTTTTCCGAACACTTTTCCTATTGTTTTCCTCTAAACTTGCGTGTTTTGTATGCAACTAACACGGATTAACGTTGTTTTCAGCAGAATTACTTTGGTGTCACGTTTTTGTGCAGAAAAATCAACTTTCGGGAAATTGCCCAGAAAAGACCCCATTGGCCCTAAAACACCAGAAGACCCCGCGATCCAGAAGGAGGCCAGGAGAGGGACCAGGGGGGCACACCACCCCCGGCGCCCCCAAGGCCGCGCCACCTGTTGGTGTGGGCCACCCAAAGCCCCTCTCGGTCTCCCTTTTCGACTATATATCGCCTTCAACCCTAAAACCCGAGGGGGTTTGATAGTTTTCCAGAAAGAAGTTCGTACCTCCGTCGCCACCCCAAACCTCGATTCAAGGATCAAAAGTTCCTCGGTATCCCCTTTCGACTATATATCGCCTTCAACCCTAAAACCCGAGGGGGTTTGATAGGTTTCTAGAAAGAAGTCCGTAGCTCCGCCGCCACCCTGAACCTCGATTCGGGGATCAAAAGTTCCTGTTCTGTTACCCTGCCGGGACGGGGAATTGGAAGAGATCAGCACCATCGTCATCACCAACGCCTTTCCATCGACCATCCATGTTTCCCCCATCCATGTGTGAGTAATTACCCCCGCTGTAGGCCGAAGGGGATGGTAGGGATTGGATGAGATCGTTCATATAATAATGTCGTGATTGTTAGGGCATAGTGCCTAGTATCTTCTATTAGTGCTATTGACACTGTTGCAACTTGTTATGTTTAATGCTTGCCACTTTGGGCCTAAGTGCCATGATCTCAGATCTGAACATGTTATTGAATCACGATGATAATTTGATCATACCTGCAAGTTGTTTACACATATTGTTTTCCGGAACCCGAGGCCCCGAAGTGACAGAAATTGGGACAACCGGAGGGGATGACTGTGATGTGAGGATCACATGTGTTCACGGAGTGTTAATACTTTTCTTCGGTGTTCTATTAAAAGGAACACCTTAATTACCAGTAGTTCCCTTGAGGCCCCGCTGAAAACGGGCTGTTAGGACAAAAGATGTTGTGCAAGTTCTCATTGTGAGCACGTACGACTATTTACGGAACACATGTCTATGGTTACTTAGTGCTTGGATGCTTTATCTTATTTATCTGCAATGCCCATGTCTTGATTATTATATGAACTATATTATTTATGCAACGCCCGTTCATCTATCCCTATGCCTACAATAATTAATCCCGTTGTTTACTTCAAACACTGTTGTTGCTGTTTTCATTCCACTACTGCTATTATTTCACTACTGTTGCTGCTATAAAACTGTTACTACTGATAAACAACTACGAACAAAAGTAATTTCAGGTGCAGGTGAATTGACAAATCACTTGTTAAGGCTGACAAATATTCTTTGGCTCCCCTTGTGTCGAATCAATAAATTTGGGTTTTACTTCCCTCGAAGACTGTTGCGATCCCCTATACTTGTGGGTCATCAAGACTATTTTCTAGCGCCGTTGCCGGAGAGCATAGCTTTAATTGCAAGCTCACCAGAGAGTATTATTATCTAATGCCAATAATTCATCATGGGTAAGACTCGTGATGGAAAGTTTTGTTGGAACGCGTAGAGATAAACGAAAACTTTTCTATGCGATACTTCCAAGATCTAGCCGAGGTAGAAGGCCACGAGGATTACCACTAGACGCGCAGGTGCGGATTATCGATTAAGCGCGTTGATGCAGTGAAGTCCCAAGATCCGATCCAGCCGATCCAATCCCACGAACGTCGAAGTGCTGAAAGTACAACACCTTTGCCGGTATCCACACGTGCAAGGAGGAGCTCCGACGATGGACTGCTAAGTCCGGTGCGACGGATGGACTGGGTGGGTCTAGGGTTCCCAACGCATGGGAGTGGAGTAACGTGCCCGCTGAGCAACCTGCGCCCCCCTTTATATAGCGGGTAGTAGTGGGCTTCACAACGCTTGTGGCCCATTCCCTCTGTGAGTCCGACTCACAAACTCAGTCCATTTCCGGTTCGGGTCCAACCCGACCAATACACTTGCTCCCGCTCTTAAGTGTGCGACCCTGCAGGCTCATGGCGATTTGGACATGATTGGATTCCGACTCTCAATCGATCAATCGGTAGCGGCTCCTAGCAGAACGTGCCGACTCCCAAGTGCCATAGAGTCATGACGACATACCTTTCAATGTGACTTTCATCTTAGTCCCTTTTGCCTCACGATATACCTTGTTGCACTATAAGCCAATTATCGTCATCCCTTAATAGGTCAACTCTCTTCTCGGTCCGTGATATATGATTCATATGACTAACTCTTAGTCAATAGACCCAGTCAACACTTAACTGAGTCACGCATGGCCATGCTTCTGGAATCATATCACTAGAGAGGGCCCAGAGAATATCTCTCCATTCAGAGGGGAAAAACCCCATATTGATTATCCACATCATGCAGCTTGCTTCTCATTCGACCCGAACGCTGCCTTTATAACTGCCTTGTCACAGAACAGCGTTTGACATAATCTAAGTCGTTGATCCACAACTCGGATTGTGCGACAACCTCAGGTCTAAGGATTACATTGATTGAGACATGCAAATGATGACTTGTTGCATCTCAATATGGGTCAGTCCGACTTGCTAAACTCTTTAGCCAAGTCTGTGAACGTTGGAATGGCATCGCCATGCCCATGACAGGTGGAACCGAGTCATCAGCCAACACTCACATTAGTCTAGGGTGTGTGTCCATCACAACCTTGATGACCAAGGACAATTTAGTAGAATACATAGTTCCACAATCGAATCACATATTCAATGACATATATCAGATGTTCAAAACAAGGACGACTTAATAACTTTATGAATACATTGGGAATTATATCATACATGATTGCCTCTAGGGTATATTCCCAACAAGTTTCCTATATTACCATCCACTAAAGAAGAGGTACAACTCTGAACACCTCTGTTGCTCTTGATTCACCGTCTGTTATGAGTAAGCTACTTACACCACCACATGCTACACATGCTACTTCTGCTGAATCTGAAAATACTTCTGATACTTTTGATGATGCTTCTACTATGCTTGATGAGAGTGATTCTGTCGGTCCTTTCTTAGATGCTACTATTGCTAAAGCTAAAAATATTGCAAACACTAAAACTCCTGATTAAAATCCTGTTACTCCTGCTGTTTCACCTGAGCTTATAGAGAATCCTAGTGATGATTTTGATGATTCCTATATTGAACTTAATGATGATCTTATTGATGAAATACATGCTATGAAGGATAAAGATGATGTTATAAGTCTTATTGAAAGTCGTGCTGTTAAATATAAATTATCTCCTGATGCTAAATTTGCCACCTCTCCTATTAATATTAGGGATAAGGATTATGATTTCTCTCTTGATTTATCTTATATATCTATTGTTGAGAAAGAACCTTTTTGTGGTACTGAAAATGAAAGTGTTATGAAACATATGAATGAGCTCTCCTCTTTGAGTAGTTTATTCGGTCATGATCTTAAGAAACGTAGCTACTTTGTTGCTAAAATATTCCCTTTCTCATTAAAAGATGGAGCTAAAACTTGGTTTAATAATTTGTCTCCGGGATCTATTGATAGTCCTATTGGTTTGGCAAATGATTTTATTCAGAAATATTTTCCTACTAGTGCTCAACATGCTGCTTTACAAAATATATTTAATTTCAAGCTATTGGAAGGAGAGAAATTGCCTACATCTTGGGCAAGGTTCTATTCTTTAGTTAGGACTACACTTGGGTATAAGCTAGAAAATAATGAACTTCTTGATATATTCTATAATGGACTAACCGTTGAATCTAGGACATACCTGGATAGTTGTGCTGGTTGTGTTTTCAGGCAAAGAACTCCAGAAGAAGCTGAGGAATTAATGGCTAAAATAAGCCAAAATCATGATGATTGGACTATGGTTGAGCCTGAGCCGACCCCTACTCCAGTATCAACACCAACACCAACACCCAAGTAGAGGGGAATGATTGAATTAAATGATGAAGTAATGAGAGAAGCCAAGAAATCTCTTAAAGAGAGGGGTATTAAATCTGAAGATGTGAAGAATCTTCCACCCATAGAAGAATTATGTAAGCCAATCCCTCACTCATCCACCATTGAGGTACACTCTCTCCAATATTTTGATAGTAAAGATATTCCCTATAATAGACCTCCTGATCAATGTTTAGATGAATTTGATAATTATGTTATTAAGCAAGATAATTTTAATATGACGGTGCAAAATCACCTAATGGAAAACTCTAGAGCTATTGATAATTTCCTTGGTATTATAGAAAGAACCTCTAATAATGTTAAAATGCTTGTTAAACATTTTCAAATGGTTCAAACTCAAATTGATCAACTTGCTAAAGTGCAAAAAGATTTGCTAGTTAATGCTTCTAAAGAAAAACATGCTTATGAAATAAGAACTAGAAGTGGTATTCCTACCCAAGATCCTTTATATCCCGAGGGACATACTAAAAGAATTGAACAAGATTCTCAGCAAACTAATGATAATGTTATTCATACTAAGAAGAAAAAGAAGAAGAAACATAAAACTGCTGTAGAATCCTCTGAACTTGCTAAAGATCCTAATAGTATATCTATCTCTGATGTTGAAACTGAAAGTGGTAATGAAAGGAATGATGCTTCTGATAAAGAAGAACCTGTAGAGGAACCTAAAAAAGAAAACTAAAACTCCAAAGTATACTAAGGAAGATTTCATTGCTAATAAACATGGTAATGAGAGAGAACCTTGGGTAGAAAAACCAATGCCTTTTCCTAATAAGAAACAAAAATCTAAGGAAGAAGCACACTATTAGGAGTTTTGTGAATGGATGAAACCTTTGTTCTTGCAAATTCCTTTAACTGATAGTATTCAATTGCCTCCTTATGTAAAATATATGAAAGATATTGTCTCTAACAAAAGGAAGATTCCTAATGAGGAAATTTCCACGATGCTTGCTAATTACTCTTTTAATGGCAAGGTTCCTGAGAAGCTTGGAGATCCTGGTATACCAACTATTCCATGTTCGATTCAAAACAATTATGTTAGAACTGATTTGTGTGATTTAGGAGCTGGAGTTAGTGTCATGCCTTTTACTCTCTATAAAAGACTCCTCCTAGAAAAATTGATACCAACTGACTTTGTTCCTGTTCAAATTGCTAACAATTGTCTGATATTAACTGACTTTGTTGTGTTGGAAAAATTGATACCAATTGACTTTGTTCCTTTGGTCTACTGCTATTCCTGTGGATATATGTGAGGATGTTCTTGTTCAAGTTGCTAACAATTGTCTGATATTAACTGACTTTGTTGTGCTGGAAATGCCTGAAGATGATAATATGTCTATTATTCTTGGGAGACCTTTTCTTAATACTGTAGGGGATATTATTGATTGCAATCAAGGAAAAATACTTTTAATGTTAATGATAAATAGCATAATGTTTATTTTCCCAAGAAGATTGATAGAAAATATGGTCTAAATTCCATTGAAAATATTGAGACCATCAAGATTGGAGAATTTTATTGTCCTATTCCAAAGCCAACCAAAGAATATGAAATCATTATGATTGGGACTATGTCTATCAAGGTTGAGGTAACATGAGTATTTAGTGAGAAACAAAGTTTTGTTTCATATAAAATTATTTTGGTAGCAAGACTTCATCACCCTTGTTACCAAAATGATTTTAAATGAAGTGGACAATGTTTTCACTATGTTTTCACCTTCCCCATTATGTTTTCACCATGTTTACTTCTGTTATCACATTGCTACTTGAGTACAATCATGTTTTCCACCATCCTTATGCATGTTTTCCTGATGTTTTCACCCTGATTACTGCGGTTATGCATGTTTTCACCACCCATACTTTTGTTTTCACCACTACCACCTTTGTTTTCTTTGGATATTTTTCCATTAGAGTGTCATAGAACCTCTGTAGTGCTGTTTTTGGTTTTTTTCCACCTTTTCACTTTCATTTTCCTGGTTTTTATTAATTATTAAAATTCTGGAAATACCTCAAAAATAAAGTTTCTCGAAAAATTCCTGAAAAATTATAATAAATTTTTACGAAAAAAATAAGGCAGAAAGCCACCTGGGAGGCCCCAGGGGGACCCACCAGTTAGGCACACCATAGGGTGGGTGGCGCCAACACATGATGTGGGCCCCCCTGGCCCTCCACTTACTCTCTCCACTGCCAAAGTCTTCTCTCTCACCTCCCAAACTGAAAAGATTTCCTGGAACCCGTGTTCTTGTTGTTCTTCCTCTGGATTTTCGATCTTCTTCTTCAGCCCATCATTTGTGCTGAGATTTTGTGCATTTGATCTCCGGTATGTGACTCCTCCCATGATCCAAGTAGAATTTTGTTTAGTGAAGTGTTTCTTGAGTATTTTGGTACTGTAGGTGACAGCTTATGTGAGTTTGCATGCTTGATTTGTGTATAAATAATGTGTTTTTGATGTATGTTTAGCTCTCATATAAGTCCCTATAGTAGTTTCCACCTTATAGTTGCTTGAAATTAATTTTTGTGATGATTGTTGAAAAATTTCAGAGATGGATAGTTATAATTTTGGAGAGATATTTAGGAGTGATGCTCCTAGAAGGACAAGGCCCTCACGCTCATCCACTTAAGCGAGTCCATCATACAATGAAGACGTTACTGCACCAACTATTGATGATGCATGGGATGATGGTATCGTTAACCCATCTAGCATTCCTTGCAGTAAATTTTTAAGAAGTGCAGTTTTATTAGATGACTTTCGTATGCTTATTGAAAGAGTTGGTATAACCAACTTTATGGAGGATGAAAGCCCTCAGTATGCCACTCTCACAAAAACTTTTGTTAAGAGTTTTAAATTTCAGAACACACAATTTGGTCCAACTGTCGCATTCAAGTTATATAGTAGTCCTATTTCTTTGTCCCTGGTAGATTTTTATGTTATTGTAGGTATCAACACCACCGGGATAGCATGCAGGATTCAAGATAGACCAGCAAACCCCCAGGGGCTCTACCGAGACATCACCAACAATGACTGTCGCAGATCCCAGCGTGGGAAGATAAGGAACATTCAACTTCCTGCTCTTAGATACTTTTCTTACTACCTTGCTACTAGTATCCTTGGTAGGGAGAACACTAGCAACATTTCTAGTTACCACCTTGATTTTATTGATGCTGCACTGAACCATAGCATGAAGTATAACCTTGGTGCACTTATTGCACACTGCCTTGCTGCTTCTGGGCCTATTTTGGTGGGTATTATTGCTACACGTGTAGAAGCTGCTTTAAATGTTTCCATTGACCCCAATGATGAAATAATTACTCCATCTATGCTTAACCTTGCTGCCAGGAAGTCCTATCAATTTTTCACTACTAACTCTACTAATGAATGTTTAGTATATAGAATTTTATATATTGATGGAGAGGAGAGAAAAGTTACTTTGCTGTAGCCTGTTTTGTGTAAGATTGACAGGTCACCATGGCCGCTCTCCAAGGAGCAAGTAGACGAGTATCTGAGCACCATGGAGTTTCACAGGCAGCAGGAGAGGCGAGATGCACCTCTCGAGGACCACAACACGCAGTACACCGGTGCATCCTCGAGCACATATCAGGAGGAGGGTTCCTCCTCAACATAGTATGGGGGGCCACCTCATGGTCCCCTTGGTGATTGATCTCCACTTAGGCCAAAAGCCTAAGCTTGGGGGGGAGTATACCGACATGACACACATTTACATATCATGATCGGTCGGTTCTTTGTATATCCATGTTTTTCATTTCTTTCGTTTGTTTTAGTTTTCTTTCCTTCTTTCATTTCTTTTTTTTTGTTTTCTTTTCTCTTTCCAAAACACAAAAACACCAAAAATATTTATGTTGTTTCTCTCTATTTGTTTCTTTAGTTGGTTTGCTTTATCCTTTAAGATGTTGTTCAATATTAAAAAATCCAAAAATATTTTGTTTCGGTTGCTTGTTCTCATTCCGTTCTTATTTTAATTGAAAAACCCAAAAATATTTGTTGTTCTTCTTTGGTTTTGTAAAGTTTGCTGCATAGTTCAACATTCGTCCGTGACTCCATTGGAGCTTGATTTTCATTATATATTATTCGAGCCACAAGTGAAGAGCACTAATGACGATCTATGACAATTCAAGTTGTGGTGAGAGGCTGGTATGAACTCTATTTGCTTTAAATTTTTGTACATATATCCATGTATGTGAGCATGCTTAGTTTGTTCCTATAAGATATATGTGACTTAATGGCTGCTTAATAGTTCGTGCTCTCTCATGTTTTGTTCCAATTTATTAATGGTAAATGACCTGTCATATAAATATTTGTTCGTGTTGTTCTATTCGTAGAAGGGTATGACATTGTGGTAGCCTCCTCTCACTATTTCATTTGAATCGACTTGGCACATGCTCACGCATGCTAAGACTGAAAAAAAAATCAATAAGCCTTGATGATTTATTTTGCCTCAGAGTTCTAGTATCAATTTTATGCCTCAGTTAATTTTACTTTGTCGCAAACATGATAATGATAGTTGTTGCTCTCTTGATTGTCGCTCCCTGTCTATTGCTAGCCTTCACCTGTACTGAGTATGAGCTCTACTCGTGCATCCAACTTCCAAAAACCAAAGTTTTCCAAATGTGTCCACCATACCTACCTATATGTGGTATTTAACCGCCACTCCAAGTAAATTGCTCATGTGCTACCTTTAAAACCTGCTAAAAATTCATCCTGTTCTGTGCCCTTGTTTTAGCTCATGAGGACGTAAATAGAGAATCTTTATCTCACTTGTTGATTGGATTTCACACCCTGGACTAGTGGCTTCATCCGCTTATCCAAATGATAGAAGATCTGGCAGCGGGGTGCCCAGCCCCAAATTAATACACACAATTCTCTTCACTCTTTTTGCCCCTAATTTATGAGTCAAAGCATAATTGAGTAAACAAAAGAGAAAGAGGGATGACCTTCTACCCAGATGCGTCCTTCACATGGGAGACGCTCTTGTGAATCCAGTTGGCTTGTGACGTACTGTATTGTCTGTTCACCATTCGTTGACATAAGCATACACCTCTCTCAAAAATGTTTTCAATACCTCTGTTTAATAAAATAAAAAGCTCTAGCACATGAGTGTTCCATGCTTCCCTCTGCGAAGGGCCTTTCTTTTACTTCTATGTTGAGTCTCCACCATATTCTTTTAGCACTTTCTTGAGAGCATAATGGTCATTCTGAGTGTGATGTGTTTCCCAAAGCACGGTGGATTGTGGTATAATTTTGACACTTGTATCTTTGATATATTTACTTCTAGTCTTCCCTTGAACTTCAGAGGTGCCCTGGCATTGATGTTTTTGCCCCACACTTAAGGGCAAGCGAGATACCACTTTATTAGATCCTATTATGAATATTACAATCTTGCAAATAGTTTATTATTAATATGTTGTTATCTATTCATGGTTTGCATAGCTATTAAGTGACAGTATCTTGCATGTATCTTATCATGAGCATAATTAAGTATTTGATCATATAGTGAGTATATTTACATCATATGAAACAAATATTTTCGTAAAAGTCTTTTATCGCACTCAGTTGTCACTAAATTGCTTGAAGACAAGAAATAAGCTAAGCTTGGGGGAGTTGATACGTCAAAAACGTATCTCCTTCTCCGAACACTTTTCCTATTGTTTTCCTATAAAATTGTGTGTTTTCAATGCAACTAAGATGGACTAACGCTTTTTTCAGCAGAATTACTTTGGTGTCTCATTTTTGTGCAGAAAAATAAACTTTCGGTTAATTGCCCAGAAAAGACCCCATTGTTCCTAAAACACCAGAAGATCCCGGAAGCAAGAAGGAGGCCAGGAGAGGGACGAGAGGGGGGACACACCACCCCCTGGCGCCCCACCCCTATGCCACGCCACCTGGTGGTGTGGGCCACCCAAAGCCCCCCGGTCTCCCCTTTAGACTACATATCTCCTTGAACCCTAAAACCCGAGGTGTTTCGATATTTTTCCAGAAAGAAGTCCGTAGCTCCGCCGCCACCCCGAATCCTGATTCCGGGATCAGAAGTTCCTGTTCTGGAAGCATGTCGGGACGGGGAATTGGAGGAGATCATCGCCATCGTCATCACTAACGCCTCTCCATCGACCATCCATGTGTGAGTAATTCCCCCGCTGTAGGCTGAAGGGGATGGTAGGGATTGGATGAGATCGTTCATGTAATAATGCCGTGATTGTTAGGGCATAGTTCCTAGTATCTTCTATTAGCGCTATTGACATTATTGCAACTTGTTATGCTTAGTGCTTGCCACTTTGGGCCCGAGTGCCATGATCTCATATCTGAACATGTTATTGAATCACGATGATAATTATTGTTTCTTGATCATACCTGCAAGTTGTTCACACATATTGTTGTCCGGAACCCGAGGCCCCGAAGTAACAGAAATTGGGACAACCAGAGGGGATGGCTGTGATGTGAGGATCACATGTGTTCACGGCGTGTTAATGCTTTGCTCTGGTGGTCTATTAAAAGGAACACCTTAGTTACCAGTAGTTCCCTTCAGCCCCGCTGAAAACGGCCTCGTAGGACAAAAGATGTTGTGCAAGTTCTCATTGTGAGCACGTACGACTATTTACGGAACACATGCCTATGGTTACTTAGTGCCTGGATGCTCTATCTTATTTATCTGCAATGCCCATGTCTTGATTATTATATGAACTATCTTATTCATGAAACGCCCATTCATCTATCCCTATGCCTATAGTGTTTAATCCCGCTATTTACTTCAAACACGGTTGTTGCTGTTTTCATTCCACTTCTGCTATTATTTCACTACTGTCGCTTCTATAAAGCTGTTACTACTGATAAACCACTGCGAACAAAAGTACTTTCAGGTGCAGGTGAATTGACAACTCACTTGTTAGGGCTCACAAATATTCTTTGGCTCCCCTTGTGTCAAATCAATAAATTTGGTTTTTACTTCCCTTGAAGACTGTTGCGATCCCCTGTACTTGTGGGTCATCAGGGTTCATCATGTTGTATGACATTGGGTGGTAGAATTTTAGGAGCGTCGAGTCATGCTGGTATGGGTGAATCCCTCCTCCCAAAGATACTGTCTCATTCTTCCCTCGGGGAGGACGAGTCTCAAGGTGAAAGTGCGCAACCTCTGCACAGTTAAAAACTAAGATCTTAGCCGTGTCCCCGTTTATGGGCCATTTGAGCTACTAAATGGAGTTGGTGCCGAAGGATCTCCTAATATTTTTCTGAATGAAATAAAATATGGAAGAAACCCTTTATAGGGCACATGCTGGTTTAGCCATGATGCCACAATCAAACTTCATGGTGGTTTAGCCATGATGATTTATCAAACTTCATGGTGGTTTAGCCATGATGACTTTCAAACTTCATTATGGTTTAGCCATGATGATTTATCAACCTTTATGGTGGCATAGCCATGAATGATTGTACAATTGTTTTCATTTGTTTCAAAATGAAATACAAATATAGGACAAAACTGGCTTTATGCAAATATAATATAGCTAGTTTATTCCTCAAAACTGCCACCATCAAGTGTCACTTGCCAGTACATTGTTTGTACTGACTTCCCCTTGTTGGCTGCACATACCAACATGAAGGTTATTCTGATGATGAGTAATGGCTTAGGATCTCGAGCTTACATTCCAACATGTGTGCCTGTGGCACTTGAAGTGAAGGAGGCTCATTGAAAATTTATTTTCCGTTGTGTTTACTTTGAACTTTGCTATTTAGGGCTAGTCCATGTTGACTATGCCAGTTGTAAGACTATTTTAATTCTTATCCAATGGATCTACGGTGTAGGATGATGCTATTATTATGATTATTTCATTTTGTCATGTGTATGCTAACAGTGATCCCGGGAATAGCAGGTTACATAGGTGTTCTATCTTTATTAAAAGGTAGGATTCTACATTTGATACAAGTAATCCTATTCAACACTACGAAGTTCTAATGGATTGATAAACTCTGGTTCAACACTGGGAGAAATTTCCGCTAGACTACATCATACCTTCCGCTCGAGGTCTCCCAACGAGCGTGTGATCACGGCAGCATCAAGTACTTTTTTTGTCGCCGTTGCCGGGAACTTCTAATTTTCTGCAAGGGGAGCCTCGCACTTCCACTCTCTTTATTTTGTTTTGTTCTTGCTTATTTTACTTTTGTTTAGTCTTGTTTTCTCTTCATCAAAAACCCCCAAAAATTTAGTTCTCTAGTTTCTAGTCTTTTATTTGTGTTGTTAGTTTATTTTGCTAGTATGTCTAGCTCTACTCCTTTGTTATGTCTCCCGAGGCTGAGGTCCTCACCTTCAAACAAAGAGGTGGAGAAAGTTTAAAAGATGTTTGGTATATAATTAATGATTCTTAAAATAGATCTAATAAAAAGAAAGCCACCACTGTTCTTCTTAGAAATTTTTATGTGGGTGCCACCATTTGGTATAGGTATATATACTTGACACTTTAGGAGCACATACTTTGGAAGCTCTTAATGTTATTAAAATCCTAGTGGGAAATCCTCATCTTGATGAGATTAAAACTGGTATAACTATGTAACATGGACTAAATAGGTTGGATTCTATTGAAGAGAATATAAGTAATATTCAGAAACAAAATAAGTTAGACAAGAAATTAATTAAGCATGTGGAAAAATTAGATGGTGCTATAAATAGTATTTCCAAAAGTGTGAAAATCCTTGAAACTAAAAAAAAAATGAAAACCAGACATCTGGAATAGACAAAATTGAAAAGGTCATAGAAACTTTGGGATCTACCTTGTCCTCACTTAAAACTCAAAAGGTAGAAGCTACAGTGGAAAAAAAGGCTAAATTCATGTATGTCCCACAGAACCCCCCACCAGAAATTAATTTATCTAAATAAGGGGGAGCTTCTAAAACTGGAGATGAGGAATCTAGTGTGAGCAAAGCTAAAAGCACTATTCTTGATTCAGCTAAGGTTTTAAACAAACTTATTTCAGAGAACCAACCTACAAGAACTAGCTCCACTATTGAAGAAAATTTTTATGATCTTGATGATGGATATATTGATAATACTTTATTCATTCTTCATGCCTAGCTAAAAGGCGTTAAAGAAAAGCGCTTGTGCAGGCAACCCACTTTTGTTTTCCTTTGTTTTACTTTTGTTTTCTTCTGTTTTCTTTTGTTCTTTTTATGTCTTGGAAGTTTTTACCTCTGTAGCAACAGCTCATTATACTTCTAATTTTATTTTTGTGCCAAGATTAACCTCCAATAGAGAGGGAGTGCGATTTGGGGAAGCTGCTATTCTGAAACAAATTTCTGGGCTGTTACCAAAATAAATTATTTCTCTCAACCAGAATTCCGGATTGCTTTGAAACAAAATAGACACATGACCCAGGTTTTCTCTAACTTCCTTTAGTTTCCAACTTTTTTATTTGAGCAACAGAATATTTTTTTAAAAATTCAACTTTACCGACTATTCTGTTTTGACAGATTTCTGCCAATATTTGCATTTGCATCTTAATCTCTTTCTTTTGGTGTTTGCGTATCAATCTCTTTCTTTTGGTGTTATTTTGAGGGGTAGGGCTTTAAAATAAGTGGTGACAGTAGCTAATATTTTAAATTGAGTGGTAGACTTCTGTTGAAACTGAACGAAGTGGATATATTATTTTGGATTACACTAACATTGCTAATGAAGATTGTGAGAAGTTTTAGGTGGAGAAAGTTTTCAAGTGTAGGGAGAGAAGAATGATAGGATGAGATGAAAGATGGACAAAATCTCAAGCTTGGGGATGCCCCTGTCACCCCCAGACATATCCAAGAAGTACAAGCGTCAAAGCTTGGGGATGCCCAAGGCATCCTCTTCTTCATCAACACCAATATCAGGTTTTTTTTTAAAACACTATATTTTTATTGCTTCACAAGATATGAGTTATTATTAGAGAAACATTTTATTTTGCTTCCAGTTTTGTTTTGTTTTGTTTGCTGTGACTTTTCGTTTGATCCTAGCACTTTTATATTGGGAGGGACACGTTCCGTTTTTATTGCCTAGAACACTCTAGTTTTCACTCTTACTGTTATGTGAGTGTCTAGTTTTTGCTAGTACTACTTTTAGCTCTTTTTTTTTACTTGAAATTTATTCAGAGATTGTTGGTTTGGTTCAGTTAGATATGATTATCTCTCTGGTATTTGGTGATTATTTGCTTTGAGAGTTGTTTCGAATAAGTTGATTGGTGTTGTAGAAGAGAAAATTGTTTCATGCTTATAGTGGTGCAATAGGAAGCTTGTTTTGACTGTGCCTTAGGTTTGGCATGTCATGTTAGATATTATTTTAATTGTGTTCTTAGTTATTTATTATGTAACATTACTAGTCTCAAATAGCTGAGAGTTCTTAATGTGCCATTGAAATTAATCATGTGTTGTTTTCTCATATTGAAGCATGGTATTGCGGTATTTCTCCTTTGAATGATTTATCAGGATTGACTTGGCGCATGCTCACACCATGTTATGACTACAAAAAAAGTCACCTATAGCCTTGATTATAATTTAGTTTTTGACTTGTAATATCACTTCATGCTTTTATTAACGATGTTTTGTTGCTATGCATGATTATGGCCGTTATTGCTCTCTTAGTTGGTCGCTCCTAGTCTTTGCTAGCCTTCACCTATACCGGGTATGAGCTCTACTCGTGCATCCACCTCCCCAAAAACAAATTTTTCCAAATGTATCCACCATATCTACCTATATGTGGTATTTAACCGCCACTCCAAGTAAATTTATCGTGTGTTACCTTTGAATCATCAAAATTATTAACCTGTTTAGAGTTTCTATTTTAGCTCATGAGGAAGTAGTTTAAGTTTTATTATGGTTTATGTCAAGCAAAGTTCTAATGTGTATAGAATCCATGCTCATCTAAATGTGCAGAGAGCTGGTGCCAAATAATATAATTAAAAAAGGAACTTCCTCATGGTTTGATGAAAGCTCGTGGGTACCCGTTGATACGTATCCAACATATCTATAATTTTTTATGTTCCATGGTGATACCGTGCCAATAGCTACATGTTTACTGGGACTAACCTATTGACAAGATGCCATAACACCAGTTCATGTTTTCTGTTGTTTTTTATTTCAGAAAAGTTGTTCTGAAAATATTCTCGGAATTGGACGAAACAAAAGCCAAAGTCCCGAGTTTTCTGCCACGTACCTGGAGTCCGAAGGAGACCCGAAGGGGGTCAAGGAGGCGGCCACACCATAGGGCAGCACGCCCCTAGCCGGAGAGGGGAATCATCACCGGAGCACTCTTCATCATGATGCCTGCTCCGGAGTAATGCGTGAGTAGTTCATACTTGGACTACGGGTCCATAATAGTAGCTAGATGGTTGTCTTCTCCTTTATTTGTGCCATCAAGTTTAGATCTTGTGAGCTGCCTAACATGATCAAGATCATCTTATTGTAATGCTACATGTTATGTTTGTTGGGATCCGATGAATATTGAATACTATGTCAAGTTCATTATAGATCTATCATATATGTTATTTGTGATACTCCATGCTCTTCGTTGCTAGTAGATGCTCTGGCCAAGTTGATACTTGTGACTCCAAGAGGGAGAAATTTATGCTAGATAGTGGGTTCATGCCTCCAGTAATCTGGGAGAGTGGCATTAGCTTCTATGATTGTGGATGTGTTGTTGCCACTAGGGATAAAACAACAATGCCTTGTCTAAGGATAATTCTATTGTTTACATTACTTACTTTAGTTAATGCAATAATCTGTTGCTTGCAACTTAATACCTAAAGTTTGCTCGGCTAACGTCCTAAGGGTGGATTATTAGTCATAGATGCAGTTGGATGACGGTCTATGTATCATTTTGTAATGCCTTAATGAATCTTATAGTTATCATCGTGTCATGTATGTGCACTATGGTGCAACCTCTATTTTATCAATTTCCCAGTTGTAATTTGTTCACCCAACATGTTATTTATCTGTTATGGAGCGACAACACTAGTGAATTATGAACCCCGATACATTCTTTTACACTGATAATAAAACCTACTTCAAACACTATTCTTTTTCACTTCAAACACGGTTCTTATTTCATTCACTACAATCAAACATCATTTTCCATACTATACGTCTAATCCTTTGTTTCCAGCAAGACCGGTGAGATTGACAACTTCTCTGTTTCGTTGGGGCAAAGTATCTTGGTTGTGTTGTGTGCAGATTCCACGTTGCTACTGAGCCTGGTAGTGCGCCCTGCCAACATCAACCGCAACAACCTTCATAAGCTTTTTTCTTTCTCCTACTGGTCCGATTAAACCTTCGTTTCTTACTGAAGGAAAATCTTGCTGATGTACTCATCATACCTTCCTCTTGGGGTCTCCCAACGAACGTGTGTCCACACACCATCAAGCTCTTTTCTGTCGCCGTTGCCGGGGAGGAAGAGGATTTCTACAAGGGGAGTATCTCACCTCCAATCTTTTTATTTTGTTATTGTTTTGCTTAGTTTATTTTATTTGTCTTGTTTGCTTCTCTATATCAAAACGCAAAAAAATTAGTTCCTATTATACTTTTTTTTGTTATCCTGTTTTAATCTTGCTAAAATGAGAACTCCTGAGAATACTAAGTTGTGTGAATTTACTAGCACAAACAACAAAGTTTTTATTTGTACACTTATTGCTCCACCAGCTCCTAATACAGATTTTTATGAAATTAAGCCTGCCCTGTTAAATCTTGTTTTGAGAGAGCATTTTTCTGGTGATGCTACTGCTCACCTTAATAATTGTGTTGAACTTTGTGAGATGCAAAATTATAAGGATGTAGATGGAGATATTATTAAACTAAAATTGTTTCCTTTCTCTTTGAGAGGGAGAGCTAAAGAATGGTTGCTAGCTTTGCCTAAAAATAGTATTGATTCTTGGACTAATTGTAAAGATTCTTTCATTAGAAAATATTATCCTGCTGCTAAGATTATTTTTTTAAGAAGTAGAATTCTGAGTTTTAAACAATTTGATAATGACCATGTTGCTCTAGATTTGGAAGGATTGAAATCTTTGGTAAAGAATTGTCCCACTCATGGACTGACTACTTGGATGATCATCCAAACCTTTTATGCATGTTTGAATTTTTCTTCAAGAAACCTTCTGGATTCAGCTGCTTGAGGTACATTTATGTCCATCACTTTGGGGGATGCAACAAAGCTTCTAGATGATATGTTGATAAATTATTTTGAATGGCACACTGAGAGAACTCCACAAGGTAAGAAGGTAAATTCTGTTGATACTATTATTTGATAAATTATTTTGAATGGCACTCAAGGGAAGAAGCCTGTCCCTTGAGTGATAGGCTTGATACTATTATGTCTATGCTTGTGAATGGGAAAAATTATTGTGATCCAAATAATGTTCCTTTAGCCTCTTTGGTTGCTCAAGAAGAGCATGTTGATGTGAACTTCATTAAAAACAATAATTTCAACAACAATGCTTATATAAATAATTTTGGTAGTAACAATTATAAGCCCTATCCTTCTAATAGTGGTAATGGTTATGTCAATTCCTATGGAAATTACTACAACAAAAATATAAGTGTACCCTCTGATCTCGAAATCATGCTTAAGGATTTTACTAGTGCACAAACTGCTTTTAATAAATCTGTTGAGGAGAAGTTTGGCAAAATTGCTGTTCTTGCTTCTAAAGTTGATAGCCTTACTCTTGATGTTGATCTTCTGAAAATAAAGGTCATGCCTCATGATATTAAACAAAGTAAAACTTTGAATGCCATTCAAGTTAGAATTTATGATAATGTTAGGATGTTGGCTGAATTGCATGCTAGGTGGGAAAGAGAACATGAAATAGCTAGAAAAAATAATATAACTAGAGTTTGTACTATTACCACCACTAGTAATGCTGCAGTTTCAAATTCTAGTAAGCCTCCTACTATTAATGATAAAGTAATTGGCATCCTCAGTGTCTCCAATTCCTCCTTTAAACGTTTAAAATTGCCCGAAACCACTGAAACTGTTCCTCATAAAAGTGCTGAAATTTTTCGAAAAATGGGAGATAATGGTCCGATTACCTTTGATAATAATGATTTTGATTTTGATGGTTGAAATATTTCTGAAGTAATTATGTTCCTACAAAAGCTAACTAGAAGTACTAATGCTAGTGCTATAAATATGGCTTTTACAAAACAAGTTACAAATGCTCTCATGCAAAGTAGAGAAGAAAAGTTAAAATGTAAAGCGTATATCCCTAGGAAGTTAGAAGATAGTTGGGAGACCATCATTAAAATGAAGGTGAATGATTTTGATTGTAATTCTTTATGTGATCTTGGTGCTAGTATCTCTATTATGCCTAAGAAACTCTATGATGTGCTTGATTTACCACCTTTGGAACACTGTTATTTGGATGTTCATCTTGCTGATAATTTTAAGAAGAAACCTTTGGGGAGAGTTGATGATGTTCTTATTACAGTTAACAATAAAGTTTTCCTCGTTGATTTTGCTGTTATGAATATTGAATGCAATGCTTATTGTCCTATTGTTTTGAGAAGACCTTTTCTTAGAACTGTTGGTACTATTATTTATATGAAATAGGGGAATATTAAATATCAGTTCCCACTCAAGAAAGGTATGTACACTTTCCTAGGAAGAGAATGAAGCTTACTTTTGATTCTATTATTAGAACAAATTATGATGTTGATGCTTCTTCATTTGAAAATACTTGCTTCTTGCTTTTTGTTCCTAGCTAAAAGGCGTTAAAGAAAAACACTCTTGGGAGATAACCCATGTTTTATTTCTGCAAATTTTCTTTTGTTTTCTTTGAGTCAAGGTGTTGTTTACTTATGTAACATCTCATTTGTATCTTTACTTTTTCTAATTGTTGTGCCAAGTAAAGTATCTAGGGGAAAGTTGATGCTAGATTTGGTTTTCTGTGCAGGAACAGATTTTTTTCTATCCACCATTTAATTCGCCATATATTCGAAACATCCTGAAAATTTTTGTGCGTAATCCTTATATATGTATGCAATTTTTCTTAGTTTTGGGTTTTTCTAATCTGAGCAACGTAAGTGCTTCATAAAAATTCGTATTTATAGACTGTTCTGGTTTTGACAGATTCTCCCTTTTATTTCACATTCTCTCTTTGACTATGTTGAGTGAGGATTTCTTTGCTCCGCAAAACATCAGTGGTTGTAGCTAATGTTTACAAAGTATTCGTATTGCCTGTGTCCATGCTGAACATGTGAGTTTTTTATTATGCACTAACCCTCTAATGAGAATTACTTTGAGTTTGGTGTGAAGGAAGTTTTCAAGGGTCAAGAGAAGAGGATGATATAATGTGATCATGAAGAGTGAAAATCCTAAGCTTGGGGAGGCCCCCATGGGTCATCCCAGCAAATGCCAACAAGACTGAAGCGTCTAAGCTTGGGGATTCCCAAGGCATCCTCTTCTTCATCAACAACTTATCAGGTCACTTCTAGTGAAACTATATTTTTATTCGGTCACATCTTATGTACTTTACTTGGAGCATATGTTTTTTTCCTTTTTTTCTGTAATAAACTTGGTTGGATCCTAGCATTCTTGTGTGGGAGAGAGACACGCTCCGCTTTTTCATATGAATACTCGTATTATTCATTCATTGTATAGCTACTACAATTCTTTTAGCTCATGTTTTTCATGCATCTCTTATTTAGAGTTGTTAGTTCTTGTAGAGTAGTACTCTCTTGTTTCATTGATAAATTATTTGGAGAGTTTTTGTTGAAATAAAGTGATTGGTGTTGTAAAGCAATATAATATTCATGCTTATAATGGTGCAATGGAAGCTTGTTTAGACTGTGGCTTAGACTTTAACATGTCATGTTAGATATTATTTTAGTTCTATGCTTAGTAGTTATTGATGTAGCATGACTTGTCTCAAATATCCGAGAGTGCTTAATGTTCCACCGAAAGAAATTATGAGTTGTGTTTATCATATCGAAGCATAATATTGTGGTATTCTCCTTCGAATGCTTTATTTGGGTTTACTTGGCGATGCTCACACCATGTTATGACTACAAACCAGCCACCTCTAGCCTCTATGATCATTTAGTTTTGGACTTGTAATATCATTTATGATTTGATTAATAATGTTTTGTCGCTATGCATGATTATGGCCATTATTGCTCTCTTAATTGTCTCTCCCAGTCTCTTGCTAGCCTTCACTTGTACATGAGTATGATCTCTACTCGTGCATTCAACTCCCAAAAACCGGAAGTTTGTGTCCACCATACCTACCTATATGTGGTATTTAAACACCACCCCAAGTAAATTTCTCGTGTGCTACCTTTAAACCTTCAAAATTAATACCTGTTTTGTGTTCTTGTTTTAGCTCATGAGGAAGTAGTTTAAAGTATATTGTGTCTTATGTCAAGCAACAGTCTTCTCCCTCTTTCACCCAATGAGTATGGAATATGTGCTCATTTAAATTTGCAGAGAGTTCTTACCAAATAATCACAAAAAGGCACTTCCACATGGTTTGATGAAAGCTGATGGGTACCTGTGGATACGGCTAGCCCTAGTTTGTGAAAAGAAAGGTGGGGGGGGGGTTCCAAACTAATAAACAACAAAAATTGCTCTCAAAAGTATAAAAACCTTGCTTGACATAAGTTATGATAAGTTTTTCATTACCATTCGTTGACATAGACATACACCTCTTTCAAAATTGTTTTCAGTATCTCTATTTTATCAAATAAAAATCTCTCGCACATGAGTAATCCCTGCTTCCCTCTGCGAAGGGCCTTTCTTTTCCTTTTATGTTGAGTCTTCATCTTCTAACTTTATGCACCAATTAAGAGAGCATAGTTGTCATTCTGAGTATGATGTGCATTAGTCCCAACATTTATTATTGATTGATTCATGATTATGTTATTACTTGTTCTCAAATTATCTGTATCTAGTCAACACTTGAAGTTTGAAGGTGTCCTGGAATTTACGTTTTGCTATCCCTTTAAGGAAAAGTTGAATACCACTTTGCTATGATTCTCTATGCTCGAAAAAAACATATAACTTCCAGTGCATTATTATTCATGATCTTTTGTTTGTGTTACTTTTCATGTTGCAACATAGTTGCTAAGTTACATTGTTGAAATTATATCTATCATGTTTATGTTTAGAGTACTTTCATCTCAACTTACAATGCTTTTACAATAATGTTGATCAAAATTGTGTTGGTAACATGTCACCTCAGAAATTATTTTGTTTTTATCGTTTTACCTACTAAAGGACGAGTAGAACTACGCTTGGGGATGCTTGATACGTCTCCAACGTATCTATAATTTCTGATGTTCCATGTTGATACCATGCCATGCCAATAAGCTATTGACAAGATGCCACAGCGCCAGTTCCTGTTTTCTGCTGTTTTTGATTTTCAGAAAAGTTGTTCTGGAAATATTTTAGGAATTGGACAAAACAAAAGCCAAAGTCCCTGTTTTTCTGTCACGTACACGGAGTCCGAAGGAGACCCGAAGGGGGTCAGGGAGGCGGCCACACCATAGGGCGGCGCGCCCCCTAGCCATGCCACCACATGGTATGGCCCCCCTGGGAGGCCACTAGCATCGCCCTTCCGCCTATATAATGTCTTCCTTGAGAAAACCCTAAATACCCAATCCTCCATCCACGAAAATTTCCATAGCCGCCATCGTCGTCAACCCTAGTTTGGGAGGGTTCTGAATCTCTCCCTAGCACCCTGCCGGAGAGGGGGCTCTTCATCACCATGCTTGCCTCTGGAGTGATGCGTGAGTAGTTCATCCTTTGGACAATGGGTGCATAGCAGTAGATAGATGGTTGTCTTCTCCTCTATTTGTGCCATCATGTTTATATCTTGTGAGCTTCCTAACATGATCAAGATTATCTTATTGTAATGTTACATGTTGGGTTTGTTGGGATCCAATGAATATTTAATACTATGTCAAGTTCATTAAAGATATATCATATATGCTATTTGTGATCTTCCATGCTCTCCGTTGCTAGTAGATGCTCTGGCCAAAGTTGATACTTTTGATTCCAAGAAGGAGTATTTATGCTAGATAGTGGGTTCATGCCTCCAGTAATCTGGGAGTGCTAGTAACTTCTAAGATTGTGGATGTGTTGTTGCCACTAGGGATAAAACATCAATGCTTTGTCTAAGGATAATTATATTGTTTACATTACGCACTTTACTTAATACAATAATCTGTTGCTTGCAACTTAATACCCAAAGTTTGCTCGGATGACGTCCTGACGTTGGATTATTAGTCATCGATGCAGTTGGATGTCGTTCCATGTCATGTATGTGCACTACGGTGCAACCTCTATTTTGTCAATTGCCTAGCTCTAATTTGTTCACCCAGCATGTTATTTATCTGTTATGGAGAGACACCACTAGTGAACTAAAGACCCCGGTCCATTCTTTTACACTGATAATACAACCTACTGCAAACAATGTTCTTTTTCACTGCAAACGCTATTCTCAATTCATTCACTCCTAACAAACATCATTTTCCACACTACACATCTAATCCTTTGTTTTCAGCAAGACCGGTGAAATTGACAATCTCACTGTTTCGTTGGGGCAAAGTATATTGGTTGTGTTGTGTGCAGATTCCACGTTTTTGCTGACCCTGGTAGTGCGCCCTCCCAACATCAGCTATCAACAACCATCAGAAGTGATTTGTTTTCTCCTACTGGTCTGATTAAACCTTGGTTTCTTACTGAGGGAAAATCTCGATGCTATACTAATCATACCTTCCTCTTCGGGTCTCCCAACGAACGTGTGTCCACACGCCATTACCCAAGGATACGGCGAGCCATGGTTTGTGAAGGAAAGGTGGGTGGAAGTGCCAACCAATAAATAAACATTCTAATGGAAACCGCTCTCAAAAGTCTAAACACTTTGCTTGACATGGATTATAATAAGTTTTGCACTACCATTCGTTGACATAGATATACACATCTCTCAAAATTCTTTTCAATACCTTTGCTAATGAAAAAAAAACTTATTATTCATCTTCTCTCTGCAAAAGGATTTTTTATTTTTGCACATGAGTAATCCCCTCTTCCCTCTGCAAAAGGATTTTTTATTTTTATGATGAGTTTTCATCTTCTTACTTTATGCGCCAGCTAAGAGAGAATAGTTGTCATTCTGAGTATAATGTGCATAGTCCCAAAATTTATTATTCATTTATTCATGATTGTGGTATTTCTTGCTCTCAAATTATTTGTATCTATTCACCATTTAAACTTTGAAGGTGTCCTGGCATTTATGTTTTGCTACCACACAAAGGACTAGTTGGATACCACTTTATTATGTTTTTCTTTGTGATTGAAACAATCATATCACTTTGAATGCTTGGTTATGCATTGTCTTTTGTTAGTGTTACTTTTCGTGTGCAACATGGTTTCTAAGTTTACATTAGTTCAAATAATATTTATCATGACTTTATTAAAGTACTTTGATGTCAACTTGCAATGCTTTTACATAAAGTTGATCAAAATTTGTGTTGGCTTCATGCAACCTCAAAAATTATTTTGTTATCACTTACCTACTGGAGGACGAGCAGGAGTTAAGATGTACTCTACTTTAATTTTAATGTGATGAACTTGTATTAATTTGTTCACTTCTCTATTTATGATATATATAATGAAGATGAGCCAGGAATGGATGTACGATGATCGACGCTCTTCCGAGTTCATTAATGGCCTGCATTATTTTATCGGTGTGGCTGAGGAAAACAAGCGGAATGGTTTTATGTGTTGTCCATGTGGTGTCTCTAAGAATACTAAGGATTACTCATCCTCAAAAACCCTTCACGGCCACCTGCTTCGGAGAGGTTTCATGCCTAGCTAAAATTGTTGGACCAAGCACAGAGAAAGAGGGGTTATAATGAAAGACAATACATAAGAAGAGGATGATGACAACTATTTTAGGTTCCCTGAATACAGTGGTAGTCCAATGGAGGAAGCTAAATAAGACGAACCAGATGATCACGCTGATGACGATCTTGGTTGGGCCATTGTTGATGCACAGAAAAACTGCGAAAGTGAGAAGGAGAGGTTGAAATTGGAGCGCCTAATATAGGATCAAAAAAAAATTGTTGTACCCAAATTGCAGAGATGGCAAGAAAAAGCTCGGTACCACACTGAAATTGCTGTAATAGAAGGCAGAGTATGGTGTATCTGATAAATTATTTGAAAAGTTGGTGAAAATGATAAAGAAGATACTTCCGAAGGATAACGAATTTCTCGCCAGTATGTATGAAGAAACAAAGGTTGACTTTCCTCTAGTATTAGAGGTGCAGAAGACACATGCATGCCTTAACGACTGCATCCTCTACCGCGGTGAGGAATACGAGAATTTGAATGCATGCCTGGTATACACTACAAGGAACCAGTTTATAGATAAAAATGTATCAGTGGTGAGTTGACGTATATCCGCGTTGGTGGTAGATTTTGGCCAATTTACGTAAAATAATATCGGCGTGCAAAAATATACCCGCCAGTAATAAAAATAATTGCACTGGCATGTAACTGCAAAGCCCACGCCATAGGTATGTTAGTCCCAACAGCCCCCCGCGGTATTTTTGTTGCGGCAAGGTATTTACCGTCCACGCTGGTAATAAAAATTGTAATAGTGGCATTGTTTAAAATTTCCACGCTGGTACTATGTGACGCTCGTTAACCTCTCAGCCGCAAGCCCCTCGACCGCACACGAAAATTTCCACGCCGGTACTATGTGACGCTCATTGTGTGACGCTTGTTGATTCCACCACCGGAGCCGTATATCCCTTGTCCACGTTGTCGCTGCCTACTTTCACCACCGCCGTTGGCAACGCCCCACACCTCCCCTTCGGTTAGCCTCTCCTCTTCTCAAGCTACTTTGAATTGTGATTTAGTTGAATGCGATTGATGTGTACTTACCCCCTCCATGTCCAAAGCTAGAGAAATTTGTGCTATTTGGTATTGATGTGTACTTGAAAGTAGTGTATCTGACTTACTATTGATGTGTACTTGTATGTGTATTGGTAGATAAGTTTGTGTACTAGCTTGGTATATAAAGTAGGAAGTGTATAATATGTGTCATGATAAATATATCTTTATTAGGATTATCTAGCTAACTTAGGTAGTATATTATGTAGATAAATAGTGTACTTGCTAGCGGTCTGTAACATCCCTAATTTTTGGAAAGTGCAAAAATCACTAAAAATTGAAACTTTTTGTTTTCATGTTATGCAAGTCACCAAAAACCAAATGAGAAGCAAGAAACAAAAGGAAACAATACATATTTCAATGAAGATTAAATCACCAATCCAATTATACTCCTATTCCATAAACCCTAAAACCCTCTCAAAATGAATTTCCATTAGATAAAGGAAACATTTTATATTTAACAAACTTTATTACATAAAATGTTTTCAATTCAAATATTACTTTGAAAATTGTTTGTGGCAACAAAAATCAAAGATTTATAACCCCTAATAAAGTTCTAAGACCCAAAATTATTTGATGATAATAAAATATTTTAATAATAACTTTTAGTTGTTATTCCAAGTTTTAAACATAAAGGAGTGAAAATAAAATGCATTGCACTCAAATAACATAAAAGAGGACATTGAAACCAATGTTATGACTTGTGGTTTTATTCCAAATTTTTGTTAAGCCACTTTTATATTTATTTAATTTTCTATTTAAAATGACATTTATTGCTATTAGTAAATCACTCATATCTTAAAAATATAAAATATAAAAATGATGTGAAATGAATTTCAAAAATTATATATGGCATGTATAATGTCTCTGAAATTTTATCTAGACGTTAACATCAATTTACTATTTTCTAATTATTAAAATGACTTTAAGTACTATTAATGTTCTATTTATAATTGCAAAATATACAAATTCAAATGTGATGAAAAATTTAAACACATGTTATAATATGAAAGTATTGAATTATAGAAATCAAATGCTATTGGTTTGAGGTTATTTGGAGTCATAAAACAAAAGTTATTAAAAACAGAAATAAAAGGAAAAAAATCTGGATGACGTCATTGCTGACGTCACCATCGTCTCCCTCCTCTCGCCTGGAATCACGCCCGTGACAGAGGATTTCGAATCTCGTCGATTTCTCGCCATTAAGGCCGTGAATGCCCCTCTCTCGGTTCCTATAAGTAGCCACTTAGCCCCTCCGCTTTTACCCTCTTCTCTTCTCTCCAATCTCGCCCCCTAGTCACTGTTATTGCTCGTCGGAGTTGGAGTTATCCGCCGCCGTTCATCGTCGATTTCGGCCACTGTAGCCCATCTCCGCCACCCCTTATGTGTACATTCACTCCCCCTCGTCCGTGCGAGTCTCCTAAAGCCTGAGTTCGATCTTTTCTTGCAGAGAATTGACGCCGCCATCGGCGTCTGTACCTCGCCGTGGCAATCGTACCACCATATGATCGGCGTCGACGCTCCAGGAAGCGAGGACATGAGCCGACCGTGCCATCTTCTTCGCCGAGTCGTTCCGATCCGCGTCAAGCCCTCCCCGAGCCCGAAGACTCACCATGAGCGCCGCCACGGTGTAGCAACCGCGTCTCCAGCCACCGCCACGCCATTTCCGGCGAGAACCCTCCGGTAAGCCCCTCCCATCTCCCTCGGCCGTTGGATCCCATCAATGGTTAAGATTAGATCTTAACCGAATGGGTACGCCACCGTTAGATCTGGATCTAACGATCCAGATCCATCACTTATCCATGTCAGCACATGCCACACCAGCGTCCAGTCAGCATAGCCCAGCCAATCAGAGACTGCCGCGTGGCCAGCCTTCAATTCGAATATTTCTCCCGCTGGAATTAATTGGCAGTTTTACAGATTAGTCCCTGCACCTTAGATCTATCATATCTTTTGATCCAAAAGCCCAAATTTAGCAAACTTGGACTTTTTGAAATCAGCACAACATTTAGAAACTTTTGGCACTGTCCAAATTTAAAATTAACCATTTAAAATTTGTACAATTTCAAATATGCTTGTTTGATGAATTTTGGCATAATTCAAATTTTACAAATCCAAAAATTGCAAATAAAATATATTTGGAAACCTTAGGATGTGTACTTTCACACCCTCTGCCCCAAAATAATTTTTTAACAAATTAAATTTGAATTTATAATTAATTGGTATAATTGAGTATTATTAACATATATTTAATTCTATAAATAATTAGATTATTGTTCCTCAACCAAAATTTCTCCATTTGGTAACCTTGAACCATAGACATCAGTGCCTAACCATTTTTGACACCCTTAGACCATGGCCATGTGTTTTTGACCAAAAGCCCAACATAATGATACATCCATTTTCACCATGTCTTAGAAATTGTTTCCATCATCTATTCTTTGATGTTATGGCTATTTGGAGCCAAGACCAAGTACCTAAAATGACCAAGTAGTGAACCTCAAACACTAGTACCATAGTTTTATCTACTCCTCCACTCCCCTTGCTTCAAGAATTCATCAAGTTAGAATTGGAGATCAAGACTCAAGCACACAAAGAAAACTCCATTATCAACTTCGTGGCAACATGAAGAACTACAAGGAAGATCATTGAAGAAATTGAAGTAAGGAAATTGGACTTCACAAAAACTAGAATCAACACAAGGAGGTACAAATGTGAACAAATTCAGAAGAAAACATCTCCCTCTCTCTTTTTATCTTCCTTCTTATTTCTTTCCAATTTGACTTAGTGGTATTTGTGTCCACCCCATACCTAAATCAAGTAGTGAAGTGAATATAATGAAGGTTTATAAAGTACAAGAGAAGATTCACAACAAGGAGGAAACTACAATAGAAGCATGAAGATGAACTTCAAGTAGACAAGCATGTTAAGACTTGGAGCAATCCATACAAGTTGAAGAATAACAAGTTGTTTTTGCCCAACCATTGATCCAAATAGAAAATCCCAAGACTTTATATTGTTAAGAAGTTAGTTGAACCAAGATCTACCCTAAACCAAAATGGAAAGACTAACTTAGAGTACTCAAATGTTTTGATGAGAAACAACTAAGTGTTACACATTGTTATGTGTTACAATAGTTGAGATAGTTAGGTCACCTTGGTGAACTCTTGGAACTTCCTCGACATGTATGGTTATAGTAAAGTTTTATCACATAAAACTCAACCTAGTACATCCCAAGTAAACTCTTAGAACTTCCCCAACAAGTATGGAACCAAGAGAGAATGAATCTTCCAACTCAAATCTTGACCTTGTCCTAGCCAACTTGGTTCAATCCCCTTTGTTATGTTATTTGATCTATTTGTTTTCTCCACTTATATGATTGTTTGGTAGAATGTTTGTTTATTCTGTTATTGTTTTCAATGAATGTCAACGATTTAACGATCTTTTGTGAAGAGAGTGTGATATTCTTCACCAACTTCAACAAGGCAAGTGACACATCATAAACTACCTATTACTTCCTATATGCATTAGAACCTTTCAGTGGTATGCATGATAGGAAAATCTTTGGTAAAATATTATGTTATGCTATTATCCCAAGTAGTGTGTAGCCATCCTTATTACCTTGATAGTGTAGCAGCCTTAAAAATTTGGTAGTTGATTTCTTATCTATGCTTGTAGATGAAGTTGATGTGATTGGAAAGTGTAACTATGTTTTGAATGATTACCCTAAGGGGTTTATGAAATATTTTTGGTGGAGTACTAGATACTCACAAGTGTGGCATGGTAGAGGACCATTCACATGGTTGAACCTATGAAAATGTTCACATGAATAGCATGGTAGGGGATCACATTAGTGGTTGTACCTATGAAAATGCTTATTACCCAGCATGGTAGGGGATCACATTAGTGGTTGTACCTATGAAAATGCTTATTACCCAGCATGGTAGGTGATCACATTAGTGGTTGTACCTATGAAAATGCTTATACTCCAGCATGGTAGGGGATCACATTAGTGGTTGTACCTATGAAAATGCTTATTACCCAGCATGGTAGGGGATCACATTAGTGGTTGTACCTATGAAAATGATCATGACTCTAGCATGGTAGGGGACCACGTTAGTGGTTGAACCTATGAATATGCTCTTATCTCTGGCATGGTAGGGGACCATTCACATGGTTGTACCTATGAATATGTCAATATTTCTAAAGAAGACTGTTGGTTCACAAATCTCTATCCTTTATAAAAAATATAGGAGAAATTTTGCTTTATGCAAACTTAGCCAAAACTCCACTCAGCCAAATAAGCATGTAGTATTGGTTTTGCCATTTATATCCACCATAGTGTTACTTGCCAATACATTAAATTGTATTGACTCCCTTGTGGCTGCATATTCCATCCTACAGATGTTTCAGAAGACGAGTGAAGATTTCGTTTAGGATCTCGAGTCTACCGCCAACATTTTTTGCCTGTGGCACATGAAGAAGATGGGCTCAATGTTGTTCTATGTTTTCCGTTGTACTTCCTTGTTTTCAGCTAGTCTTCTAAGACTATGCAAGTTGTAATTCTATTTTGTAAAGACAAGATAATGCGATGTAATAGAATTTGATGCATTTGCATATTTCACTTTGTACTGTGGTGCTAGCAATTGATCCAGGGACTAGCACAATAACATAGATGTTCGTAAATTATTTAAATGTGGGAACGCTACAAGATTTATTCATGTGTACTTGATAGATAACTTAATATATTGGTAGATAACTTAGCTAGTGTACTTGGTAGATAAACTAACAAGTGTACACTAGGTCTAATCATAAATATAGCTTTATTAGTATTATATAGCTAACTTAGCTAGTTTATTTGTAGATAAATAGTGTACTTGCTAGTGGTTTATTCATGTGTACTTGTAAGTGTACTTGGTAGATAAATTTAGCTTTATTATTATAATTATGTATTTTTACGTATGTATTCATGTTTTTTATAGTAATTTTTATTGATGTATTCATCTGAACTAGAAAGTAGATAGTGGCTTTATTTATATGTGTCCAACTATATGTATTCATTGATCTATATGTATCCGGATGCTAAATTTAATTTATATTGTATTTGCACATGCATATTGTTAATATTAATAGGATATGGTTTGCAACGCATGCTACTCCTCGTGCTCGGAGGGACTGTACACCGGGTCTTCCTTTTGGCTTGAGCTCATAGAGGGTCACATTGATTCGTTGTAAGTAAAAAGATGTTATTTTCTTCTTTCGTTTAACTATATTTCTAGCTGATTTGTTTTTTTATTCTTGCATAGATTGTACCGTGCAATATTTGGCAGAGTTCAACGAGTTAGTAGGCAATATCATGAGTTTGGATGTGTACGAGAAGATTTAAAATAGAAAAGTGAAGAAAGAAAGAAGACATACTTTTATGGTGAAAATTTGGTGCAACTCATCGCCATAAATAACGTAAGTAGAGGTGATATGCTTCACATATCAAAATAGTCTTCATGGACCAGTTTGTGGAGGAGGATAATGAGAGTGTGCAGGTGCTATCCGAGAGTGATGATGCTATGGGAGAGGAGAATCAGAGTGATTATGCTATAGGAGAGGAGAATGAGAGTTATGATGCTATGAGCGAGGAGGACGACCCATGAAAGTTTGTAGTGTTTGCTCAACTAGCCAATCTTACCGAGCGCGAGAAGGCGTGTTTCCTTCGAAGACAACCCCCGATAGATAGTTACATCGGGGTCCCTTTTGTACATCGCCTCATGACAACAATGTCTCGAATGGAAATGTGATAGCATGTGACTTTTAACTCGTTCATATTCCTATTATTATAGCTTGTTAGAATTCATTTGTGACGGGTATGTGACATTGTTGTTTATTCTTTCATGGATGTATTTTCTTCTAGATAATACCTATGGCGGTAGCAGACAACGCTACTATGGAGAATACCGGTAGCATTGGAGTACACAATGGAGAAGCAGGACACATCACCAGAGTTCCGTTCAACAGGGACAATGTTGATGGTCGGGTCTTCCTCAACTCTTAGGCATGAAGGGAGTTCCGCGAGCCCCATGGTTTGGATGTTGGACGCGCTATTGTCATCACCATGAGACATAGTGATATAAGCAGCCGCGACATGATGGTGGTCATCAACTACCTCAACTAGATCAATGCAAGTCTAGTTCCTCGTTTGAATCGAAAATAAACTTTGTTGCAACTTTATTTCTATTTAGTAGCACTTTATTTTGCTTGACTGAATATTTAACACTAAGTTGTACTTCATTGAGTGTTGCAACTGCTGATTTATATGTGTCTTATATATATTGTCGTGACCGTAAATTTTACATTCGATTCATGTTTACATACGCTGTCGATTACTTTATGGTGTTTCACACAAGAAGAGACACCACTGGCAAGTACTTGTAGGGCCACCCCAATAGTACATTTCATATTACCGGCATGCGTGGCAATGCCAATTGAAGGTCAAATAGTACTATCATGGAAAGAAACATGCCGGTGGTAAAGTTTAGCACTGGTGTAACATCACTGGCATGTCACTTTCTCGGCAGTGATGCCAAAAACCTCATGCTGGTAGTAGGTTGTTTCCTTGTAGTGATATGGTGCATTGCGATATAAGATCAGCCGAGATGACCCTGTTTATGTTAAGGGAGAGCACCCTAGGAACAGGGTTCCTTCCAAGATGATGTGATATTCTACTATAATACCACAGTTGAAACGTTTGTTCCAAACCAAAGAGCATGCCAAGTTCTTGCGGTGGTACAAAGAACACTATAAGAAAGACACGATGTTGAGACACTCCGCTGATGGGTCACAGTGGATAAAAATCGAGAGATAATTCACGGAATTTGCAGATGACACAAGGAACTTAAGGTTTGGTCTAAATATAGATGACATGAATCCTTTCGGTGAGCGGATCCATAGTCATAACACCTAGAATGTGACTCTATGTATCTATAACATTCCTCCTTGGATGTGAATAAAGCAGAAGTACATTATGATCGCAGTACTCATCCCAGGCCCGAAGCAACCCGACATTACCACTGATATGTACCTAAGTCCATTATTTGAAGAATTTTTACATTTATGGAATAAAAAAGGTGTATGTGTGTGGGATGAGCACAAACACGATGAATTTGACCTACAAGAGTTGTTGTTTGTAACTATCAATGATTGGCCTGCTCTTAGTAACATTTTAGCACAGAAAAATAAGGGCACACACACATTGATTAGATGGGACTGAAATTATATATTTAGATAAATGCAAGAAGAATCTGTACCCGGGGCATCGTCGATTTCTTCCGATCATGTATCTCTTAAGAGGAAAGACAAGCATTTCAAAGGCGAGAATGATCACCGGAGGAAGAGTACCCACCGTACTGGTGATGATGTATTTGGTATGGTCAAGAATTTAAAAGTAATCTTTGGAAAGTGTCCTGAGAGACAATCTGTTTAGAATGACCCTAGCGTACACGCACCCATGTGGATAAAAAATATATATATATATATATATTGGGAGCTACCCTATTGGAAATTTCTAGAGGTACGCCATAAAATCGACAGAATGCACATGACAAAGAATGTTTGCGTGAACCTGTTCTGTTAGGCTTCTTGGTCATGTACGAGACGACAAAAGATACACCGGGAGCTCAGCAGGACCAGAAACGTATGAATGAACAAAACATCATGCATCCAAAGTAGTATCAAGTTCATTCCACCTACGCTCTTACCAAATAAAAGAAGTATATATTTTTTAACTGTCTGAGCAGTATGAAGGTCTCGTCTGGCTTCTCGTCAAATATAAAGGGAATAATAAATATGTCAGAGAAAAATTCCAATATCTAAATTATCATGACTTCCACATGATTATGACACAATTATTTTCGGTTACATTGAGGGGTATTCGACCGGAAAATGTTCGAGTATCCATTATGAAGCTATGTGCATTTCTCAATGCTGTTTCTTAGAAGGTAATCGATCCCGAAATTCTACCAAGGTTACAGAATGATTTGGTCTAACTTCTTGTCAGTTTTGAGTTGGTGTTCCCACCATACTTCTTTAATATTATGACACGCGTCCTAGTTCACCTAGTCGAAGAGATTATCATTCTCGGTCCTGTATTTCTACACAATATGTTCCCCTTTGAGAGATTCATGGAAGTTTTAAAGAAATATGTTCATAAACCATGCTAGGCCAGAAGGTAGCATCTCCAAGGGTTATGGAACAGAGGAGGTCATTGATTTTTGTGTTGACTTCATTCCCGATCTTAGGCCAATTGGTATTTCTCAATTGCGGCATGAGGGAAGACTGAGTGAAAAAAGACACGCTAGGAAAGAAAGTAATAATAAGTATGGACGAATATTATTTCACTTAAACACACTACGCATATCTACAAAATTCCACCTTGATGACTCTGTATATCGAGGAATACATGCATACTGTACGCACCAAAAACCCGGAGCAGTCTGACTCCTAGATTAAATGTACACACATGGCGACTTTCGGCGGTTGGTTACAAACACATCTCATGAATAGCACCATTGTTTGAGACCAGCTGTACTTGTTAGCCAATTCACCATCCCACTGCCGGTGAGTCATGATCTTGATCCTTGCATATATGGGCATGCCTCGTTATCTGCATAATGATCTTGACGGACTACGTAGAGAATTTTTTTAAATTCTGCATCATAGACCAGCATAGGTCACTACAACATTTCTTCGAGAGGCGTCAATTCATGTGCGTTGTTGTTGAACCGAATGTGGCGTGCCCGAAAGCAGGGCGGTATTGGACGTCCCAGATTCCAGTATCTCCTACATTGGTATCTAGTTAGGTTCCAATAGTAGGTCAAGTGTAGATGGTGGAGGAAGTTTCAACGACTAGTAAGTGTAGTTTGGTACAAGCACAAGATATGTTATTTGGCAATGTCGTCGAATGTCTGCACTGTTCACTTGTTGAAGTTGGTGAATCAAAGCTTTGAGATGAAAATCCCTAGAACGAACTATGGTTGGACTCTTCATCATCATCAACGCACATGGGACAATCCTTCTTGAAGGATTATATTAGATGTTGTGTATTGTTTATTTCCGTCTTTTACCATAGGGTTACTGGCCGGTGGATTTACAGTCGCAAGCCATTCAACATATAGTTTTTTTCTTCTAGTTTGTGCAACTTCACTTACTGCCTTTTTCGGCCTATTAATAATATATGAGTATCCGTGTTGGCAGATGTAGAAGCCGGGTTTTCCTCCTTTATAAGAAATTCAAATTTGAACATCATAAGTCTGTCATGACCATTTTATTTAGTGAGTAAGATTATTTTTAGCCTTTAAAGGAACATCCTCATCCATGTAGAACCCAAGTCTTTTAACCTTTCGAAAAGACATTTTCGAACATGTTTAGTCTATTCGACCTAACTAATTTATTTAGTGACTAAGATTATTTATAGAATTAATTTGTAAGCTTGAAAGGGACCTCCCAATAATAAAACTATTTTATGATGGTCTGAATTCTGCTCTAGTGCCAAAAAGCCATACACCGATTTCCACGAGCTAATTCCCCCCTCCCCCCAATTATCCAAGTTTTCTAGACCCATTTGTCCCGGTTGCACACCCGGGATGGGGCAGCCGGGACTAATGCTCCCCCCATTCGTCCCGGTTGTGTTAAGAACCGGGATGAATGGGTCGTCCACGTGGCCACTTCGGGCTGGTCCCTGGACAGGACCATTCGTCCATGTTCGTAACAAGAACCGGGATGAATACACCCGCTGCCGCGGCAGCATTTTGGCCATTTCTCTACAGCGGCAGAAAATTAGATTTATTTTCTATTTCTTGTTTTCCTTTTAGGGTTTGTTTTGTTATATTCCATTTTATTAGAATATACAAGTAAGTACTCTTTCCCACCTGTCGTTCCTGTCCCAGATTAAGAATATGTACGAGGGCACACGAGCGATACGGTCGGGGCAACCTCCGCCGTAGTGGGCACCGGTGGAGAAGAGGTTGCCCCCAACGACCGGTAAGCGGGCGCGACGCTCTCTTTCTCATTGGCATGGGGGTTCCTGAGCCACCATGATTTTTGTATTGTATTCCATTTTATTAGAATATACAAGTATATCTGGTGATCACATTAGAATATACTTGAAGAATATACAAGTAAGTACGCACCATGACTCGAATATACAAGTAAGGAGTGAAGAATAGACAAGCCGGTACTCTTTCCCATAAGTACTTGAATACACGACCACATGCAACATGACTGGAATATATAGGTAAGTACTATGCATCTAAGAATTCGAGTCTCAAGTTCATCCAAGACAGCTGAAAGGGCGATAGCATTCTCCTCCTGGGTTTAGGACCTCTGCATCTAAGAATCCGCAAATTTCCACTTGAATTTCTCATATGCGATCCCTTGGTAGAAGACCGTCCCGTGGCCATTCGATCTAATATAAAGAATAGTGGCCAATATATAAGGGACTGCCAATAGATAGTAATAAGATAAACGTGATGGTTGATGTACACGAAGTTTTTCTAAATCTCTACCCTTGTCGCAGGTCGTCTTACAAATGAAGTCGTAGACATAGTATCCACATAAGTGGTTCCTGTCTCCCTGGTCAAGGCACTTTACAAGAACATGGTTTCAATCAAAATAATAATCAAGCATTATAATGGTATCAAAACAAGAATCATGGAGATGCGTGGATCTAGCTAGTAGTACTTATTTGCAGATGTTCAAATGTAAGATTCTCCTTCCATTCACCCCTAGCCTTTCTTGTGAACCGTTTCCAAGCGATGCCCGGCAAAGAAAATGAACAAAGGGAGATATCGGAAAATGAACGAAAGTTGTCGATATAGTGTCATAAAGATTAAAATTACTCGTGGATCAGTTGCTACATGTCGTCCCACAGCTCAAGGGGTTTATGTTTCGATTCCATTACTAGTACTTTTCCTTTGTCATTTTCAAATATTAGAAGAATATAGTGGAAGCTACGCAAACATAACTCATCAGTTATACACTTATCATCGAGTAAGGAAAAAAGAATGTTTACAAGAAAGTAACACTCACTCGAAGTTGTAAGGAAAAAGTATTTCCCTCTTAGTTTCGTGAAACCTTAATTCCATCACAATTCAACATTCTGTCTCCTTGGGTTTTGTGATAAGAGTTTTTAGATTAACCCAATATGGGTCAATGAACCCAATGTCATAGAATTGTCCTCTTTTGCATTCGAGAATATTCATTCTGCAATTATAATATAGCGAGTATTATTATAAATGCAATGAACGAGGTGAGCTAGCTAGAGACTTAATTACAGAAATAAATACTTACAGACAATAGGCACTAAGGATAGATTTGTCGAGGGCCTTCTGCTGGAATAGCTGAAATGATTCTACAAACTGAATCAGAATAATCCTATCTCCATACCCGTGATGGTCATTTGTAACTCCCATCACAATCATGTCATTAGATTCCTTCGAGGCTTCCATGTACCAATTATGCACTCTTCACATTTTTGTTAGTATATTATTTTTCTCCCCATGTCTGACTAGAGGATGCCCGTGTTGGTATTTGTACCCCCTAAATCAGAAGGGGAGAAGGTTGCTAAGGTTTGTAGATACTGCGGAATGGACATACCTGCAGCAGCATGCGCTAGTCCATACATTACAGTAAACTTCGGGTCAATTTGCTTGCCCGCACCTGTGGTCGGTCTAGCCTCGGTATTGGAATACACTATGAGCGGGGGGAGGGTGGATTAGTTTTTCTGTTGTCCGAGCTGGTCAACTGATTTTCCGCATTTCCCGCTTGAGCTAGTACTATTCTTCGACCGCATTGTTTCATCGTGTGACTTCTAAATAGAGCGGTTATAGTCCGATGACATCCTCGGCTCGGGTTGATAAAGGGTTTTCACCATTTTCAACGCTCGGGCTTTTTCTTCTTCGTTGTTGGGAAAATCTGTCTCTTTCGGCGCCTTCTCCTTAGATTTCCACGCCTCGTATTTGTCATGTGAGATCTCCTGGGTTTGCTCGTCAGTATATGGTAAGGTAAGTTGGGTAGATTCTTGTTTGGTAATTTTGGGAGGGGCGACAGTAGAGGCTTCGGTGATGCGATGGTTCTCCTCTGCTTTTTGCTGCCCTGAGACTTCATGGGCGGAGACGGCTGATGCGGCGGCGTAGACGCACGCGCCAGAGACGGCGAGCGAGGCGGAGAGTACGAAGACGACTATTGCACTGAAGACTGGTCTTGAGGTGGCGGCGGAGAAGGATGCCTTGGCGTCCAATTTGGAAGCACGATGTGTTCCTTTGGCCATACAATGGCCAAGTTCTTGGTATCTCCATGTTCAGTCATCTTCCGGTCTTCAGCTTCAGGATAGTCAAGCTTCACCCGCTCAAATCCGTTCATAACTTCATCCACTCCGGCAACAGTATAGCCCCGTGGAACCAGTCGACCATTGTGAGTAGGTTCAGGGCCCATTGGTTTCACATAGCCGACCGTTGCCTTGATGATTATGTTGACGACTTTCACATGCATCTCACAAGGTGTCATCTCCATATTATCATCCACCGGGTACATCATCATCATGACCCTGGATCTGCATGGAAGAAGCGCTACTTTTCCGATTAGATGGTGCGGCGCCGGTACTATCGAATGCACCGTCTACCATGTGCGGGCTAGTACTTTGCTGCTGGGTCAGTCTGTCAATTTGTTCCTGCTGCCACTGTGCTCGCTCCCGATGCCGCTTTAATTCTTCTTCAATGTTCCGCCAGCGGTCTGCCTCACTCTGTGCTTCAGCTGTTAGCAAATCCTTTCTCCTCTGACGGGTTCTATCAGGATATTTCTTCTTCTGTTCGGCAAACCCATGTTTCCACGGAACAGAGCCTGGTGTGGCTTGTGTTTGTCCATAGTGTTCCTTATTCCCAAGGGCGCGTGTGAGCGCGTCGTTCTCTATCTAGATGAAAATTCCCCTCTTTAGTAGTGTTTAATGCGTCTCTAGGATCATCGATGGGTAGAGGATTTTCTTCATGTCATATATTATAGATGCACTTCCCTTCTATGTCCAACGTGCCCTCATGCCCGAAGAACCATGACCTTGTCCGTCTGTCCCAGAAGAGTGTCTCCGGAACGATGTCCTGAGCAATCAAGTCGTCCTCAAGTTTATCCCACCTAGGCAGGCAACCCTTGTAGTTAGCTTACCCCATACGATGGTGATAGATCTTTTTAGCGGCGTTTGTCGCCTTTCTTTTAGACCTTGCCAGAGCTTCTTCCAACTTCTTGGACTCAACAAATTCCCAGCAAGGTTTTATCTTCTCATACGTTCTAGTGAAATCCGGAGTCTTGTCTTTCTTGATAAAGTCAAGGTGCAATCTTTTCTTCCAGTTGATGAATTGCTGGGCCATATTCCTTAAAGTAATAAGGCTTTTAATTTCCCTTTAAGATCAATTCAGGATCCTCCTCATTCTCATCTACCTCATCCTGACACACCTCCGGCGTCGGTAGGGTGAAATTAGCCATCATCTTTTTGAAAATATTTTCTTTGGCTTTGTCGCCCACATATGAAATTCTGGTGGCCTCATGTGGCTTATTCCACTCCCGAACAGCGATCGGTATGTGGTTCCTAACAAGCACTCCGCATTGTTTCACATATTTTTGGGCAACATCTTTGGGAAGTTCTAGTGTGTCGTCTGCAGCGATCTTTTTGATCATGTACCTTTCATGCTCATTCAACTTGTTTGATGCGCCTCATTTAGTCTTATTTCCGGTGGATTTCTTAGATCCGAATGGCTAAAATAAGAAAGAGTGTTACTACATGTATATAGAAAACAGATGCTTCATTTGATTAATATATATATATATATGGACCTCCCTAGAGTTTGTAATTCGTAAGGTTGGACCGGAACCGTCGGCTTCTCTCTCATGGGAGTCGTCGGTTTCTCCATCATCGTCTCCCTCGATGAAGTTGTAAGCTTCCCCCTCAATCGAGCCGTTTGTTCGGGCGAGCTCCGGCTCTAGCTCACCGGAGCCGTCTGTTCGGGCGAGCTCCGGATCTCTCTCACCAGAGTTATTCATCCACTGTGTGACATCGGGGTCTCCCCCGGGCCCGCGGATAAAATCCACGAGTATGTCTTCCGGATCTTCGTCTCTGAAGTTTGGGTCCATACTTTCTACAAATTAAGAATTGCAAGTTAGTGTCAACGCACAAAAATTAAACAAAATACTTGTCACACCCACATTTTGCAGAAGAAACTTAAAAAAAGCATGAAAATAATTATTTGATAAGATGGTTGTTTTCTCTCTAAATTTTCACCAAGTCTTTTTCACAATAAAGACAATATTTCATGCCTTTTTGAGCATCTGTTTTCAAGGCCTTAAATAATTCTATTGAATGTTTTCTTTCATGATTTTTTTATGTATGGAGTACAAATTTAGAGCCTTTACATTCCATAATTGAGTTCTCTAAAACATGTTTGCATGCTTGAACTTTCAGCTAGAAAAATAAGCAGAAAAGGAAAAGGGTGTGAAAACAGCTTTTAACAGAAACATGCCCTCTTCACTGATTGTTTTCCTGCCCTTGCAAGTCGTAGAAAAATTATTAAAAATGGTAAAATTAAAGTAGATACTTCAATATTTAATCTCCCATATGAATTTATCAATTTAGAATTGATTTGGTATTTATTTGCAACCCCTACTTTTCACTAGTTTTAGCAGAAAAATGACTTAAGTTTTTTGGAAAAACAGAAAAAAAGTTTCATCATCCATTCTAATAAGCATGTTTTCAATGCCTAAACCATTTTTCAAAACGGTTATGTTAGATAAATTGCATCTTTTTATACATGTTGACATGACATGATTAAATTTGGTGATTTATAGATGCTTTTATAATTTACCAAATTTTGGGTTTCATTTGACAATGCTTGCATTTTAGTATAACCAATACTAAATATTATTTATTCATGCTTGGAAAATGATATAAAAGTAATATTATGACTTGCTAATCATTTTGATATCTGATCAAAAAAATTGGATAATTATTTTTGGAAATATGAATTATTCATAATTGGTTTTAATTCTGCCCATTTAGTATTTTAATAAAACAGAGAATAAAATTATTTCAAACATGTCCAAATAAAATATGGATGTGTAGATTTTGGTAAGATAAATTTTTAGAGACCAAGTTTTCTCAATATCGATTAACAGAATAGAAGGTATGAATTTCCAAACTTTAACTTTTTAATAGTCATTTCTGTAATTAATTAATAAGTGCAAACTTAATTGTTCAATTTTTTGTAAACATAATTCCATTAGATAGATATTTCCAAGATGAGTTCATATAAATTTGAATTGACTCAGTTGGAGCATTTTTCGAATTTATATTGAATTTACAAGTAAAGGTTTTAATCTGCTTTCAAAATTTTCAGTTTCTTTTATTTTACAGAAAACAACCCCGAAACGTTTTCTCACCGAGGGTGGTCATACCCGCGTGTCACTGCCCACTCACGCATGGGGCAGCTTCCACAGTGGCCGCCATGCGGGTGCCACGCCAGCGCCTTGCTGACGTCACCATGATGTCAGCAGGACGTCAGCAATGGCCGGCGGCGAGCAATCCATCGTCTGAGGCCGATTGGCCCGCGGGCTTTGTGCGCCCGACAGAGTGGTTCACCACGAACTACTTAGGGGAGGCGCCGCTAGGAGTAGGTCGCTGGAGCGAGCGACCGCGGCGGCAGTGGTGCGCAGCTATGGCTGTGCGCGGTGGTGCGTGGCGGTGGCGGTGGTGCGTGGCAGTGGCCGTGACCGTGGCCGCGGCGGTGGTGCTCGCGCGAGTTCGAGAGGAACGAATGGAGCATTTTTCGAAGAGGGGAATGATACGTCATAAACGTATCCTTATTTTCTGATGTTCCATGTTGTTTTCTTATTGTTTCCCACATGTTTTCTATACACTTTATCTCATTTTTATCGATTTTCCGGACTAACCTATTGACAAGATGTGATAGAGCCAGTTCCCCGTTTTCTGCTATTTTTGGTTTTAGAATAGTTCTTCTGGAAATATTCTCGAAATTGGAAAATTCGAAGCCCGGAAGTCTTAGAATTCCCGAAGGTTCCACGGAGTCTCGAAGAGACCCTCAGGGGGCCCACACCATAGGGCGGCGCGCCCCCCTCCCTTGGTCACGCCGGAGGGTGGTGTGGGTCCCCCAAACCTCCACCGCCTCTGCCCTTTCGCCTATTTGATCCCCCCGAGACATAAACCCTAAAAGATACCACTTTTACCCGAGAAACACCCGAGGCGGTCGTCACCATCATCCCGAGCTTGGGAGGGTTCTAGAGCTCTCCCCGGCACCCTGCCAGAGGGGGAAATCATCACCGGAGGGGTCTACACCACCATGCCCTCCTCCGAAGTGATGCGTGAGTAGTTCATACCTGGACTACGGGTCCATAGCAGTACCTAGATGGTTGTTCTCTCCACTTTGTACCTCATGTTTAGATCTTGTGAGTTTCCTAACATGATATAGGTCATCTTTATGTAATGCTACATGTTGTGTTTGTTGAGATCTGATGAATGTTGAATGCTATGTCTTCTGATTATCAATCTATCATGTTTTCTTCATGCATATGTTATTTATGATCTTGCATGCTCTCCGTTATTAGTAGATGCTCTGGCCAAGTAGACGGTAGTAACTCCAAAAGGGGGTATCTATGCTCGATAGTTTGTTCATGTCACCTTTTCATCTGTGCTCGAGTGACAGAAACGTGACGGATGGAGGATGTGTTTTTGCCATTAGGGAGAAAACAACAATGCTTTTGATAAGGATGATGTTATTTTTTACATTACACACTTTGCTTACTGTGATTATATGTTGCTTGCAACTTAATACCCAACGTTTGTTCGGATGATATTCGAAGGGTGGATATTTAGTCATAGATGCAGTTGGATAACGGTTTATGTATTTTGTTGTGATGCCCGCATGAATAACATAGTAATCTTTATATCTTGCATATGCACTATGGTGCAACCTTCATTTCTTTCAATTGCCCAGCTGTAATTTGTTCACCATACATGTTATTTATCTTTCACGGAGAGAAACCACTAGTGAACTGTGGACCAAGGTCCTTTTTCCTCATACTGATTAAACACATACTGCTTTCATACTGCTCTCATATTGTTCCTACTGTGTTCCTACTGTTTTCCACACCATACGTTTAACCTCTTTGTGTTCAGCAAAATCGGTGAGATTGACAACCTCACTACTTCATTGGGACAGAGTGATTTGATTGTGTTGTGTAGGTTCCACGTTGCTGCTGAACCGGTAGTGCGCCCTGCCACCTCAGCTGCATCAACCTTCAGATATTGCTTGTCCTCCTAGTGGTCGATTCAACCATGGTTTCTTTTCAAAGGGAAAACTTGTTGCTACACTCTTCACAACCTTTCTCTTGGGGTTTACCAACGAGGGCGTGAAATACACGCCATCAACAAGTTTTCTAGCGCCGTTGCCAGGGAGGAAGAGAATTTCTGCAAGGGGGGTCTCTCACTTCCATTCTCTTTACTTTGTTTTTGTTTTGCTTAGTTTGTTTTATTGTCTTGTTTGCTTCTCTTTATCAAAAACACACAAAACAATAGTTCTTATACTAGTTGTAGTTTTATTCCTGTTTTCACTCTTGCTAAAATGACTACTCCTGAGAACACCAAGTTATGTGACTTTACTAGCACCAACAAAAATGATTTCATTAGCAAACCTATTGCTCCATCTGCTCCTACTGATGATTTTTATGAGATAAAACCTTCCCTGTTAAACCTTGTTGTGAGAGAGCAATTTTCTAGTGTTACTACTCATGATGTTGTTGTCCATCTTAATAATTTTGTTGAACCATGTGAGATGCAAAAATATAAAGATGTTGATGGGGATATCATTAAACTGAAATTGTTTCATTTCTCTTTGAGAGGAAGAGCTAAAGAATGGTTGTTGTCTTTGCCTGGAAATAGTATTGATTCTTGGACTAAGTGTAAAGATGCTTTGATTGGAAAATATTATCCTCCTTCTAAGATTATAACTTTAAGAAGTAGCATTATGAATTTTAAGCAACTTGATAATGAGCATGTTGCTAAATCTTGGGAACGAATGAAATCTTTAGTAAAGAATTGTCCCACTCATGGACTGACTACTTGGATGATCATCCAAACCTTTTATGCAGGTCTGAATTTTTCTTCAAGAAACCTTCTGGATTCAGCTGCTGGAGGAACTTTTATGTCCATAACCTTGGGGTCAGCAACAAATCTTCTTGATGACATGATGGTAAATTTTCCTGAGTGGCACACTCAGAGAGCTACAACTGGTAAGAAGGTAAATTCTGTTGAAGAAACCTCCTCTTTGAATGAAAGACTTGATGCTATTATGTCTATGCTTGTGAATTACCATGCTCCTATTGATCAAAATAATTTTCCTTTAGCCTCTTTGGTTGCTCAAGAAGAGCGTGTTGATGTGAATTTCATTAAATAATAATTTGAACACCAATGCTTATAGGAATAATTTTGGTAGGAACAATTATAGGCCTTATACTCTAAATATTAGCAATTCTTATGGTAATTCCTACAACAACAACAAAAGTGTACCCTCTTGTCATGAGAACATGCTTAAGAATTTTATTAGTACACAAACTGCTTTTAATAAATCTGTTGAGGAAAATTTGGCAAAATTGATATTCTTGCTTCTAAAGTTAATAGTCTTTCTCTTGATGTTGATTTTCTGAAACTAAAGGTTATGCCTCATGATGTTAAAGAAAATAAAACTTTGAATGCTATCCAAATTCGAATTGATGACAATGTTAGAATGTTAGCTGAATTGCATGCTAGATGGGAAAGAGAAGATGAAATAGCTAGAGAGAATACTATAGCTAATGTTTGCACCCTTACAACCACTAGTAAAACTGAAGCTTCTCATGCTACAAAACCTTCTACTATCAATGGTAAAGTAATTGGTGTTGGAAACACTCCCACTTCTGCTAGTAAAATTGTAAAACTGCCTGAAACTGCTAATAATGTTCCTGATAAAATTGCTGAAATTTTTAGAAACATGAGAGACAACGGTCCCATTATCTTTGATAAAAATGATCTTGACTTTGATGATTGCAACATAACTGAAGTGATTAAGTTCTTACAAAATCTTTCTAGTTGTCCTAATGCTAGTTCTATGAATATGGCTTTCACAAAATACATTACAAATGCTCTCATGCAAATTAGAGAGGATGAATTAAGATGTGAAGCCTATATCCCTAGGAAGATAGATGATGGTTGGGAACCTATTATTAAAATGAAAGTAAATGATTTTTATTGCAATCCTCTATGTGATCTTCGTGCTAGTATCTCTTTTATGCCCAAGAAACTCTATGATATTCTTGATTTACCACCGTTGGAACCTTGTTATTTGGATATTCGTCTTATTGATAATGTTAGAAAGAAACCCTTGGGGAGAGTTGATGATGTTCTTATCATGGTTAATAATACTCTTGTCCCCGTTGATTTTGTTGTCTTGAATATTTAATGCAATTATTCTTGTCCAATTGTTTTGGGAAGACCTTTTCTTAGAACTGTTACTTCTCTTATTGATATGAAAGAAGGGAATATTAAATTTCAGTTTCCACTCAAGAAAGATATGTAACACTTTCCTAGAAAGAGAATGAAGTTTCCTTTTGATTCTGTTATTCGAAAAAGTTAAAATTTGGATGCTTCTTCACTTGAAAAATACTTGATTCCACTTTTGTGGGCCTAGCTAAAAGGCGTTAAAGAAAATAACTTCTTGGGAGATAACACATGGTTTTGTTTTTGCAATGTTTTTATCTGTTTTCTTTGAGTCAAGGGGTTGTATACTTCTGTAGAAACTCATTTGTATCTTTATTTTCATGTGTTAGTAGTGCCAAGTAAGGTTTCTGACGAGAGTTGGAGTTGGTTTTCGGATTTCTGCGTAGGAAACACATTTCTGTTGTCCACCGTAAAAATATTATATAATCCTGGAAGATCAGAATGATATGATTTTTGTTTATTATTACTCACCTAATTCCGCAACTTTTTCGTTCTTTAACTTTTTCGATCTGAGCAACGAAAGTGGCTCGAAAAAATTCGTCTTTACAAACAGTCCTAGTTTTGACAAATTCTGCCATTTTTCTTGCATTTGCTCTTTTGCGATGTCAAGTGGATTTCTTTGCTACACGAAACATCAGTGGCTGTAGCTAATGTTTAAAATTATCAATAGCTCTTGTGACATACAGAACCAATGGATTTTTAATTGTTGCACTAACCCTCTAATGCGAATCACTGTTTGAGTGTGGAGTGAAGGAAGTTTTCAAGGGTCAAGAGAAGAGGTGATATATGTGATCAAGAAGAGTGCAGGGTCAAAGCTTGGGGATTCCCCCGTGCTTCATCCAAGCATATTTTTAGAAGACACAAGAATCTAAGCTTGGGTATGCCCAAGGCATCCCCTTCTTCATCAACTATCTACCAGGTCACTTCTCGTGAAACTATATTTTTATTCGGTCACATCATATGAAGTTTACTTCGAGCGTCTGTTTCTTGTTATTTTGTTTTCCTTTGTTTTCTTTTGTTTTCCAAGATGCAATAATATAGATGGATCCTAGCATTCTTTGTTTGGGAGAGAGACACGCTCCGCTTTTTTGTTTGACTACTTGCTATGCTAGTATTCTTAGTTTTTCTTCTAGTTGCTGCAAAAATCCCGGTTTTGCTCTTGTTTTCATTGCATCTCTTATTTAGAGATGTTAGTTTTAGTAGAGTTATGTGAGTCCTCTCATGGTTTCTTTCTGTAGCATTTAGAGATTTTTTGTTAAAGCATGTTTTTTATGGTGCTTGTTGGGAAAGGAAACTGCTGCTTGAGGTAGAATTTTTAACGGTGGAAGTAGAAGCTTGTATACACTCTAGCTAGAACTTTTTCGTATCATGCTAGATGTTATTTTAGTTTTAAAGCCTTGTGGTTATTGAGTAGCATGATTAGCCTCAAATAGCTGAGAGTGTTTAATGTGCCATTGAAAGAATCATGAGTTGTTCTTATCATATTGAAGCATAAATTTGTGGTGTTCTCCTTTGAATGTTTTATTTGACTTGGCGCACGCTCACACCATGTTTATGAGTATGAACCAGTCACGAATAGACTCCATGATCATTTGGTTTTTCAACATGTGGCACCACTTATGCTTTTATTAATGATGTTTATCTCGCTATGCATGATTATTGCTCTTATGCTCTCTTGATTTGTCGCTCCGAGTCTTTTGCTAGCCTCCACCTGTACTGAGTATGAGCTCTACTCGTGCATCCAACTCCCAAAAACCAAAGTTTTCCCATTGTGTCCACCATACCTACCTACATGTGGTATTTAACCGCCACTCCAAAGTAAATTGCTCATGTGTTACCTTTAAAACTTTCAAAATTACTCTTGTTTTAGCTCATGAGGACGTAAATAGAGAATCTTTATCTCACTTGTTTATTGGACTGTCACACCCTAGACTAGTGGCTTCATCCGCTTATCCAATGATAGAAGAGCTGGCAGCGGGGTGCCCAGCCCCAAATTAATAACACAAATTCTCTTCACTATTTTGCCCCTGATTTATTAGTCAAAATATAATTGTGTAAAAAAATAGAAAGAGGGATGACCTTCTACCCAGATGCGTCCTTCTATGGGAGCCACTCTTGTGAAGTCTAGTTGTCTTGTGACGTACCGTATTTTCAGTTTACCATTCGTTGACATAAGCATACACCTCTCTTAAAATATAGACACTCCTCCACAGTATGTGATTGTTGGCAGGCACCCAAGGATTCGGTTAGCCATGGTTTGTGAAAGATGGTTGGGAGGAGTGCCAAGTTTTCAATACCTCTGTTTAATAAAATAAAAGCTCTAGCACATGAGTGATCCCTGCTTCCCTCTGCGAAGGGCGTTTCTTTTACTTTTATGTTGAGTCTCCATCTTCTAACTTTATGCACACTTGAGAGAGCATTTATGCCATTATGAGTTTATGTGCATTTTTTCTAGAAACATTATTAATTTATTCATGATGTGTTATTGTTTGTTTTCTAATTATCTGTTCTAGTCTTCCTCATGAACTTTTAAGGTGTCCTGGCATTTATGTTTTGCCCCATTCTTAAGGACTAGCGAAATATTACTTTGACATGTTTTCTCTATACTTGAAACAAACGTATATCTTTTGTTGCATTGGTATTCATGATATTTTATTTGAGTTACTTCTCATGATGCAAACTGAATGCTATGTTTTATTATTAAAGTTCTATTTATCATGCTTGTGTTAAAGTTCTATGATCTCAGCTTACTTATGCTTTTACATTATTGACGATCAAGTTTATGTTGGTAGCATGTCACCTCATAAACGAGTAGGAACTAAGCTTCGGGATGTTGATACGTCATAAACGTATCCTTAATTTCTGATGTTCCATGTTATTTTCTTATTGTTTGCCACATGTTTGCTATACACTTTATGTCATTTTTACCGATTTTCCGGACTAACCTATTGACAAGATGTCACGGAGCCAGTTCCCCGTTTTCTTCTATTTTTGGTTTCAGAAAAGTTGTTCTGAAAATATTCTCGGAATTGTAAAATTCGAAGCTCGAAAGTCTTAGAATTCACGAAGGTTCCACGGAGCCCCGAAGAGACCCGAAGGGGGGCCTCAAGGGGCCCACACCATAGGGTGGCGCGCCCCCTTGGCCGCGCAGGGGGTGGGCCCCCCAGGCCTCCACCGCCTCTGCCCTTTCGCCTATTTAATCCCCCCAATATACCACCTTTACCTGAGAAACACCCGAGGCCGCCGTCACCGTCATCCCGAGGTCAGGAGGGTTTTGGAGCTATCCCCGGCACCCTGCCGGAGGGGGAAATCATCACCGGAGGGGTCTACACCACCATGCCCTCCCCGAAGTGATGCGTGAGTAGTTCATCTCTGGACTATGGGTCCACAACAGTAACTAGATGGTTGTTCTCTCCACTTTGTACCTCATGTTTAGATCTTGTGAGCTGCATGTTGTGTTTGCGGGGATGTGGTGAATGTTTAATGCTATGTCTTCTGGTTATCAATCTATCATGTTATCTTCATGCATATGTTATTTATGATCTTGCATGCTCTCCGTTATTAGTATATGCTCTAGCCAAGTAGATGCTAGTAACTCCAATAGGGAGTATTTATGCTCGATAGTGGGTTCATGCCTCCTTTTTATCTGTGCTCGAGTGACAGAAACGTGACGGATGGAGGATGTGATGTTGCCATTAGGGAGAAAACAACAATGCTTTGTCTAAGGATGATGTTATTGTTTACATTACACACTTCGCTTACTGCGATTATCTGTTTCTTGCAACTTAATACCCATCATTTGTTCGGATGATATTCGGAGGGTGGATTTTTAGTCATATATGCAGTTGGAGAATGGTCTATGTATTTTGTTGTAATGCCTGCGTGAATCACATAGTAATGTTTATGTCTTGCATATGCACTACGGCGCAACCTTCATTCTGTTAATTGCCCAGCTGTAATTTGTTCACCACACATGATATTTATCTTTCACTGAGAGACAACACTAATGAAGTGTGGACCCGGGTCCTTTTTCCTCATACTGATAAAACACATATTGCTTTCATACTGCTCTCCTAATGTTCCTACTATTTTCCACATCATACGTTTAACCTCTTTGTGTTCCGCAAAACCGGTGAGATTGACAACCTCACTGCTTCGTTGGGAAAGAGTGATTTGATTGTGTTGTGTAGGTTCCACGTTGTTGCTGAACCGTTAGTGCACCCTGCCACCTTAGCTGCATCAACCTTCAGAGATTGCTTGTCCTCCTATGGTCGATTCAACCTTGGTTTCTTTTCTGAGGGAAAACTTGCTGCTACACTCCTCACAACCTTTCTCTTGGGGTTTACCAACGAGGGCGTCAACTACACGCCACCAGGGAAGCAAAGAGGGGACTTACCGGCGACGGCGCGAGCTTGTCGTTTAGGGGCGAACGGCGACCGAGAAACGACAACGAGCGGACTTACGACGTCTTGTGTCTCTTCCGCGCGATGGATTGGGGGAGGAAGATGGGCACGATTAGTAGTAGAGGGCATTTGTCATAAACATATCCTTAATTTCCGATTAGTAGTAGGTATTGCCAACAACCAGGATGAATGGCCCATTTGTCCCGGTTGTTGGCAATAACCGGGACAGATACCTGATACGTCATAAACATATCCTTAATTTATGATGTTCCATGTCATATGCTACATGTTTTCCTTAAACTTTATGTCATTTTTATCGATTTCCCGGGACTAACCTATTGACAAGATGCCACAGAGCCAGTTCCTGTTTTCTGCTGTTTTTAGTTTCAAAAAAGTTGTTCTGGAAATATTCTTCGAATTGGATGATTCAATAGCCAGAAGTCTTAGAATTCCCGGAGGGTCCACGGAGTTCCGAAGAGACCCGGAGGGGGCCAGAGGTTGGCCACACCATAAGGTGGCGTGGCCTACCCCCTGGCCGCCCCCACCAGGTGGTGTGGCCCCGCTGGCCACCCACCGACATCGCCCTTTCTCCTATATATTCCCCCTGATGCATAAAACCTAGATCAATCGGCCTTATCCACCAAAAACATCCGTAGCTCCGCCGCTGCTGCCGACAAGTTTTCGGGGACAGAAATCTCAGTTCCGGCACCCTGCCGGACGAGGAAATGCCCCCGGAGCCATCTCCATCGACTCCACCTCCATCTTCATCGTTGTTGATGTCTCCTATAATGACGAGGGAGTAGTTCTCCCCCGAGGCTGAGGGCTCTACCGGTAGCTATGTGTTTCATCTCTCTCTCCCATGGTGTGATCTTTATGTGATCGTCAGCTTTCTAGTCTAGTTGAATAAGTAGATGTTACTCTTCATCTGTTATGCTACTCAAGTGGTGTTGTTATGAGATCCCCGTAAACACTTTGATCACGATGAAAAGGTGAAAGTGTGTGCACCGTGTGGTTTAGCATAATATCATATCTTGTGTTGGATGACCCTATGAAATTGTTGTGTCTGTCTAGTACCTTCTAGGGCGCTCATAGTGACAGCGTGGGGTTAACTAGACATGGGAATGCGACTTTGAGGAGTGCTGTTACAGCCCTACGCAATGAATTGTTGTTTGTCATTCAACCGGAGAGTGGTTCGGAGTAGCATAGTGAAGAGAGATATTTATGCATTCAATTATTTTATCATTATTGAGAGTGTCCACTAGTGAAAGTAGGATCCCTAGGCCTTGTTTCTAAGCATTGAAACACCGTTTACAATCAGTTCTGCTACATGTTTGCTTGCTGCCATTTTATTTAAGACTGCTATTATCACTTATAATCATCCATACCACTTGTATTTTACTCTCTCTTTGCCGAACTAGTGCACCTATACAACTTAAAATTGTATTAGGTGAGTTGGGGACACAAGAGACTTCTTGTACCATAATTGTAGGGTTCCTTCAGATGGATACCTTTGACCTCTTCCTCCCTGAGTTCGATAAACCTTGGGTACTCCACTTAAGGGAAACTTAATGCTGTTCTACAAACCTCTGCATTTGAGGCCCAACATTGTATACAAGAATAGAAGCGTGCATGGACATGAAGCTCTTTTCTAGCGTCGTTGCCGGGGAGGTAAGGTGAAAGGTTCTCACATCCTCTGTGAGTGCTCAAAGTTATTTCCTTTCGATTCTGCAATTATATCTTTTTGTTTCTTGTTTTTATTTTCACTAGTTAGGCTTATTTTCACTAGTTCCCTGTTTTTATTTTCACTGGTTAGGCTTAATGGAAAACAACAAAAATATGAGAGAGCTTTATAATCTTTATCTTGAGTTAGGACATGAAGTGTTTGAAGAGAAAATTAAAAAAACATATTAAACTTTATTTGCATGCTAGTAGTAATGTTATTAGTATAAATTTTTCTAACAACGTTATTGATAACTCTATGGAAAAGTCTAAGCTTGGGGAATCTGGTTTTGATGAATATGATATTTTTAGTCCCATAAGTTTTGAGGAGGAAATTTTCTTTGATGATATTTTCCTCCAATATATGATGATTACAATGATGAATATGTTATTTTCAGTCCACCTACTATGGAGGAGAAAATTAATTATGATTACAATATGCCTCCTATATTTGATGATTATGGGGATGAGAGTGATAATGATAGCAATTTTGTTGAATTTGCTCCCACTACTATTAATGAGAATGACTATGGTTATGTGGAGAGTATTAATTCTTTTATGCATGTGGCTCGTGATAAGAATGTTTTATGTGATATTTATATTGTTCATTTTATTCATGATGCTACTGAAAGTTATTATGAGAAAGGGAAACATAGTTTTATGCATCTCAACAATATCAAGTTTCCCCTCTTTATGTTAAAATTTCTGAAGTTGCACTTATTTTGTCTTGCTATGCTAGCCACTTTGTACTTTATTGCCTTGTTTTTATACAAGATTAATTTTCATAGGAAGTGGGTTAGACTTAAATTTATTTTACAATTTCTTCTTGATGCTCTCTTTTGCTTCAATTAATATTTCTCATGTGAGCATCTTCTCAAATTATCATGCCTAGCTAAAAGGCTTTAAAGAAAAACACTTCTTGGGAGATAACCCATGGTTTTGTTTTTGCATTGTTTTTATCTGTTTTCTTTGATTCAAGGGGTTGTATACTTTTGTGGAAACTCCTTTGTATCTTTATTTTCATGTTTTAGTTGTTCCAAGTAAAGTTTCTGACGAAAGTTGGAGTTTGTTTTGGATTTCTGCGTAGGAAATAGATTTCTGATGTCCACCGTAAATAATTATATAATTCACATAAAGATCAAAATGACCTGAAATTTTTTTTTCTTATTCCTCGGCTAATTCCGAAACTTTTTCGTTCTTTAAGCTTTTCGATCAGAGAAAAGTAAGTGCCCCGAAAAAATTCGTCTTTACAGATTGTTCTGGTTTTGGCAGATTTTGCCATTTTTCTTGCGTTTGCTCTTTTACTATGTCAAGTGGACTTCTTTGCTTCACGAAACATAAGTGGCTGTAGCTAATGTTTAAAAGTATCAATAGCACTTTTGCCCTTGCAGAACCCATGGATTTTTTATTCTTGCACTAACCCTCTAATGTGAATTACTCTTTGAGTGTGGTGTGAAGGAAATTTTCAAGGGTCCAGAGAAGAGGGTGATATATGTGATCAAGAAGAGTGCAAGGTCAAAGATTGTGGATTCGCCAATGGTTGATCCCAGCAAATTCTAAGAATACTCAAGCATCTAAGCTTGGGGATTCCCAAGGCATCCCCTTCTTCATCAAAAATTTATCAGGTCACTTCTAGTGAAACTATATATTTATTCGGTCACATCATATGAAGTTTACTTGGAGCGTCTGTTTGTTTTTCTTTTGTTTTCCTTGCTGCAATAATATAGTTGGAACCTAGCATTCCTTGTTTGGGAGAGAGACACGCTCCTATTTATCGTTTGAATACTTGCTATGCTAGTATTCTTAGTTTTCTTTTAGCTGCTGCAAAATTCCTGTTTAGCTCCTCTTTTTCTTGCATCTCTTATTCAGAGCTGTTAGTTTTAGTAGAGTTGTGTTAGTACTCTCTATTTTCATTGCTATATCTCTTGGAGAGTTTTTTTTTGTTTGGTGTTTGGTAGAAAATGCTAAACTGGTTCACTTGATTATTTGTTGTTGTTTTGAGATATTAATTTGCTTAATGGTAAACTTGCAGGTTTAGTAGAGTAAAAACAATTAATGTTTGTTCTAGAAGCTTGAAACTGTGCTACACTCAAATAACGATTCGATAATATAATGGTATATGACTTCCTTTGCTGATAGTAATCGTAATGGCTTTTTGTTATGCACTACGGTCGGGGTAGCTAACAGTGACTTGTCACTGCCACAGACCCTCTTTGAGTGATTTTCATTATGCCTTGTGATATCTTGATTTTATTTGGAATCTTTTAACTTGTGAGTTCTATGTTGCGGTTTTCTGGCACTTCCACCATCCATATTTACTAGTCTCTTCGGTACTGTGCATTGCTCATTCTCACAGTGAGAGTTGGTGCAAACTTTGCCAGTACATCCAAACCCCGTGGGAGAACTTTGTTCTTCTACACATAAGCCAAAATTTATATTCCTCAAAACATCCACCATACATAGCGATTCCGAGATATATTTCCATACAACATGCATCATCATTATGTTACTTGTCATTCTTCATCATTATTTTTCTATACTGCTACACTGGCAGGAGCATTTAATTTTATTTACATCAGAGATATTTCAATTTGAGTTATGGGTACTAAAAGTATGGTGATTCATTGTAAAATAGAGTGTTGCCCCTACCAGTGAGCTTATATATCAAAAAAAAACCAAAAGGGATAAAAAAGAAAGAAAGAGGCAAGAGAGAGAAAATAAAGATCGAGGGGGCAACACTACTATCATTTATTCCACACTTGTGCTTTGTTTAGCATCATTACTTCAGTTTGGAGAGAGTTTTCATATTATGACTTGAATAACTATGTGAGGAACTTAGATTATAGAACTTGGCTTGTATATTCTAATGATGAGCCTCCTAAAAAAGAGCTCTAGGTCTTCGTGAGCAAGTAGGTTGGATGCACCCTCACTAGTTCCATTGGAGAGCTTTCATAAACTTATAGCTCTACGTGCATCCGTTGTGTGGCAATCACTACTAATTGCATAACTTCGATTATAAGACTTCCTCTTGTCTAATGATAACTTACATTTGTGTGATACTTTCTTCCATGGACCATCCAAACCCCCTATAATGTTCTTTTATCCATAACATCCTGGTGCCAGGAACCAATACAGAATTCTTGCTTGTTTTAAGTGCACAGTTATTTGAATGATTGTCCTATGTGTATATTGTTGTCACTTGACTTGATCCTAACAGGAGTTGTTGTGGGAGTTTGATGCCTTGGATGATTATATTGTCGTTCTTGAAGCTTAAATCATCTTTAATATACTTTGCACAGTGAATTGTCTTTTAGTATTGATTCATTAAAACGTTTTAATTTGTTATTCCTAATGGTTTATACCTTACTTTTTTATATCAACTATACACCACAGCTTTTATTCATTTGATCCTAGTTTACACGATTTACATTATTATGATGATCAAGTTTATGTTGGTAGCATGTCAAGTAAGAAATTATTTGTTTTGTCGTTTACCTACTCGAGGAGAGTAGGAACTGAGCTTGGGGATGTTGATACGTCATAAAGTATCCCTAATTTATTATGTTCCATGTTGGTTTCATGCCATATGCTACATGTTTTCCTTACATTTTATGTCATTTTTATTGATTTCCCAGGACTAACCTATTCACAAGATGCCAGAGAGCCAGTTCTTGTTTTCTGTTGTTTTTAGTTTCAGAAAAGTTGTTCTGCAAATATTCTCAGAATTGGACGATACAAAAGCCAGAAGTCTTAGAATTCCCGGAGGGTCCACGGAGTCCCGAAGAGACCCGGAGGGGGGCCACACCATAGGGTGGCGCGGGCTACCCCCTGGCCGCTCCACCAGGTGGTGTGGATCCCTGGCCACCCACCAACAACGCCCTTTCGCCTATATATGCCCCCCGATGCATAAACCCTAGATCAATAGGCCTTTTCCACCAAAAACTAGACATGTGAATGCGACTTTCAGGAGTGTTGTTACAGCCCTACGCAATGAATGGGTGTTTGTTATCCAACCAAAGAGTGGTTTAGAGTAGCATAGTGAAGAGAGATATTTATGCATTCAATTATTTTATCATTGCTGAGAGTGTCTACTAGTGAAATAGGATCCCTAGGCCTTGTTTCTAAGAATTGAAACACCGTTTGCAATCAGTTATGCTACATGTTAGCTTGCTGCCATTTTTATTTTAGATTTCTATTATCACTTGTAATCATCCATACCACTTGTATTTTACTCTCTCTTCGCCGAACTAGTGCACCTATACAACTGCCAATTGTATTATTTGTGTTGGGCACACAAGAGACTTCTTGTATCGTAATTGCAGGGTTGCTTGAGAGGCATAACTTTGACTTCTTCCTCCCTGAGGTCGATAAACGTTGGGTACTCCACTTAAGGGAAACTTGTTGTTGTTCTACAAACCTCTGCACTTGGAGGCCCAACATTGTCTACAAGAATAGAAGCGTGCGTAGACATCAATGCCCCCCTCCATTCGTCTCGGTTGTTGGAAGAAACCGGGAGGGTTGCCCTAGCCACTGGAACGGCGCGAAGAGGGTCATTCGTCCTGGGTATTTGCATTAACCGGGATACACGCCCTGTTTTTCCAAAAAAAATCATACTTTCAAACTTTCCTGCCCTATTTAGATTTTGAATTTGTATATCTGCTAGTTTAATAATTATAAAAATATGAAGAAGATACCAAAACATTTAGAAAATTATAAACTAACTAAATATATTACTTTCAAACATATTTGGTTAAGTTCAAAATTTATAATTATTTGAATTTGACTTAATGCATTTTAGAAATGGAGAAAATATCAAATAATTCAATAAATTATGAAAATTGCAAGTTATTTATAAAAATGATCAGAAAGATAAATGCAACTCACTTATGATGTTTTAAAACGCATTTGGGCGACCGATAAGGTGGACTTTTTCTCCAGCGGGGCTAGGGTTTCGCCGCACAGGGGCTCCAGAGCGTCGGGATGTCACCAAAAGCTAGGAGTTGGCATACTATGTGTTTACATGTGTTCTTAGGGTTGTACATGCCAAATATTCACTCACTCTTTGTGTTGGGTCTTCACCGGCATCGATTTCTCTCTCTGAGTCTAAGTACTTATAGGTTGAAAGTCCCAGGACCGACGAACAGGAGGGAATCTTGCATAGAGGTGGTTCATGCCATATTTTTGGGACTTCCTAGGGTCCGCCCTAACACAACCAAGAAAAGATTTCCACATTGCTACTCATTCCGGGCCCCGGTGAAAGTTGTAAACGATAAGGTGGACTTTTCTCCAGCGGGGCTAGGGTTTCGCCGCAGAGGGGTTCCAGAGCGTCGGGATGTCACAAAATGCTAGGAGTTAGCATATTAAGTGTTTACATGTGTTCTTAGGGTTGTACATGCCAAATATTCACTCACTCTTTGTGTTGGGTCTTCACCGGCATCGATTTCTCTCCCCGAGTCTAAGTGCTTATAGGCTGAAGGTCCCGGAACCGACGAACGGGAGGGAATCTTGTGTAGAGTTGGTTCATTACATTGTTTTCGGACTTCCTAGGGTCCACCCTAACACAACCAAGCAAAGAGTTGCACATTGGTACTCACTCCGGCCTCCGCTGAAAGATGTAGACCGATAAGGTGGACTTTTCTCCAGCGGGGCTAGGGCTTTGCCGCAGAGGGGCTCCGGAGCATCGGGATGTCACCAAAAGCTAGGTTTTTTCATACCGTGTGTTAACATGTGTTCTTAGGGTTGTACATGCCAAATATTCACTCACTCTTTGTGTTGGGTCTTCACAGGCATCGATTTCTCTCTCCGAGTCTAAGTACTTATAGGCTGAAAGTCCCGGAACCGACGAACAAGAGGGAATCTTGTGCAGAGGTGGTTCATTCCATTTTTTTGGGACTTCATAGTGTCCACCCTAACACAACCAAGAAAAGAGTTGCACATAGCTACCCACTTGTGGGGACCCCAGACTGGCAGTCCGAGACCTCCAGTATGCATACATTCACGATCCCATGATCAGTTAGTCGTGAACAACATACTCGAGTTGGCATTACAGATACAACATCCACTAAACGAATACACGGCTTACACAACTGGTCACATGACCCAGTTGAAAAAAACTGCCACGCAGGGCAGGAAAACACACTAAACAGCGGAAGTCTACAACACACACTCGTGGTAAACCCAACTCATGCCTTGACTACCAACAGGCTACTGACTCGGAGACGTTCCTAGCTCGGACAGTCGTCAGCGACACCATCTTCTTCAGGTTCTCCGAGCATCTGCTCAAAGCCTGGCTAAGACAATAGCCAGGGACGAAACCATTGTGAGTACATTGGAATGTACTCGCAAGACACCCCAAATGAAAGCTAAACATACAAGTATGCATATATATAGGTGGTAGGAAGGCTGTAATTAAGGTTCAACTAGCCATGATGAATCTAAGACACATCATGGTTGCACAAGTTTCAGTTGTTCTTGTTGAAGAAGATACTTCAAAAGATATTTTATTTCTCTTGTAGATATTGCATACCCACAAGGTTTTCATAAAGCATTCTAAATAAAAGAAAGTTTTTCTTTGCAAAACTTCTTGGAGAATCACCTCTTCAAAAACATCATTTATCGGTACCTCAAAGGTACAATCATTCCCTTTCAACGTACCTCCCAGGTACAAGTTCCAAAACACTTTCTAGCTTTTTGAAAACATTGACACAATGCTAGCTACATGGCCATTCAACTGTCCATATCCTAGGACGCGGCTATGCTGAATAGTTTTACTCTGTAGAGGTGTACACAATCCACAAGATTCAGTACATCTGCCGTGAACAACCACGGACTGTCCAAGACAGTATGCAAACATCAGATAACTGGTCCTAACTATCCACTGTGCAAGCGCTAGTAACTGGCTAGCTCTTCAACTGGGTTTGTTCTCCCCGGCACAAAATGAGTCAGCCGTATCGATCCGGTTTCCCCTGACAACACACCGCCATGACAGGAGACCCAACTGTTGCAACTGGTGGCGAACTTAATGCCACACTCTGAATGTCCCATTCTTTCCTTTCTGGCGACAATTCGGTTCAGGGGACTCTAACCCCTATAGCACATTGAGGTAGACATGGACTAACACCAACAAGATTTTAGCTAGACCCCGTTCCCATATTGGGGTAATGTGGCAGCACGGCTTGTTTGTCCGGCGAAGACTAGGTTATGTGTCATTTTTGGGAAAACAAGTCGAAAACATTTTCTTCTTCACAAACCTCCCTCGGACAAGGTCCCACCTTTCCTCGGGGTTTTTCCAAGCTTTTGCTTTCCAAAAACATCAAGCAAAAATTTCCACTAGGGGACTTAAGTGAATAAAGTGATGATACTAAAATATCTAAAGGGCTTGGTAACACCAAGATTATACAGTGGATATAGCATATTAGATACATAAAATAGATAGTCGTGTAGTCCACTTGAGGAAATAGTTTTTAAATCAACTTTTGTAAAACTTCAGAAGTAAAGCATGCATGATAGATAATGATAAGTAAAACAACAGGAAGCATTTATAGTGGCTTGCCTTGGCACTGGTCTTGGTCTTGCTCTTGAAATAAACAAGAGTTTCAATAAAAACCTATCCGGGAAATAATACTGTCTTCGTTATCGAACGTCGTAAACTCAAAAAGGAAAACACCCAATAAGAACCAAACAAAGGCAAGCACTTGAAAAAAAATTAAACATACATCAAGCATTTCATCAAACAAGTACACTCACAAACAATATTACTAGGGTGCACACCATCAAGCAAAACATGCACATACAACACACATGAATAACACTAGAATTGCTGCTATGGATCCTCAACCAAATTGGCATGGGTCCAGTGGGTGGGCCACTCTCATATCATGCTCAAATAAGGTTAAATGACTCTCTGTTCATTCATTAGGATGAACAAAATAGCAAGAAAACAACTTAGGAACACATACACATGCATAGGGAAATAATAACAAGCAATACTACAAGCCCATAGTGACACATGCTTTTGTAAACATGGAGAAATAATATAAAAAATAGCTAAGCAACCTAATAACAGAGACAAAACAATACCAAACATACCATGGCATCACTCAATACATGAAAGTAATCATGAAGCAAAAAACAACCACTAAACTAGGCATGGAAAAAGGGCTATTTAGACATGTAGACATGCATAACCTTAATAGATCACCAACCAAGAATTATTCTAACATGATGGATCTGTAAGACAAGATACATATAACAGAGAAAAAACACCTATACATGCTATTAATATCAAAATAACAATCTAATCAATGCATAAAAAATTAAGCATGCAAATAACAGCTTATGGCAGAAAATCATCTAAAACTAACATAGCATGACAAATTTATCTCGAAGTCACTCAAACATGCAAGAAAGTATAATGCTAGAATAACAGTAGCTATGCTATGGAAAACAATACTAAAGTATTCACCCAAGTTATCATAGCCATATGAAGAATAACAGAATTTGACCTATTATTACAAGGAAAACAACCCTATGGAAAATATACTATAACAACATTCTTTTCACACACATTTTTTCTTAACCTGATAATGACACAATAAAAGAACATCTAAAACATGTAGTAATACCCTACAAATGCTAGGAATCAATTTTATAACAAAAACAATGTAACACACAATTTAATAAAGGCATAGCAATAAAATGCAGAAAAGAGCTAAACACAAAATATTGCACCAAGGCTATTTTGTCACTCCTAAAATCAAGAAAACTAAGTATTATATGCTACTAGTCACTATCAAACCAACACAATTGGATTCAACTCAAAAATCCTCACCAATAAAATTAAATAAATCACAGAAGTGCTCTCCGGCCTAAAACTAACATGCATGTCATTTTTAATCAACAACTCAAGTCAACACAAGGTCAACTGCCGCAGATAAAACTTTTCAAGGGCTACTCAGAGCAGTTCAGTTTGCATGTTTTGGATACATAAAACTTACGTTATTAAAGAAATGGTGTTATTGAGTGCCTCTGCCATTTATTTTATTTCTCCTAAACTCTAACACAAAACATGGATCTGCAAGTTGGAGGTGGTTAGGAAATTGTAGATCTAGCACTGTGATTTTTATTTTGGCAAGATTCACAGACTAACATTTTATTTCGAATTAAAGCAAACAGATAGGAATAGAGCTGCAGGGAAAAGAATAAAACAACCTGCAGAAAAGTTACACGGGCCAGATCTGCGAGGAGGATGGGACACGCGAGGCAGGCCGGCCCGCTGGCCAGAGCGCGCTGCCGAAACGGTAAAGCCGCTGTCAGATGCGCGCAGGGGTTTGCATAGATCCGTTGGATGCGGATCCAACGGCTGTGGAGGGGCCGCATCGATGCGCGCCGGCGGTGACCATTTTCTGGCGGCGGAAGAGCCAGGGACGGCGGCCCGAGGCGGTTCTTCACCGGAATAACGCCGTACACCTCTCCGGTGACGCCTGGGAAGCGAGGATGAGTCGAGAAGGACCGTGCCATCGTCGAGAACCCGATGCCCCTACCGGTGCTTGCTGGGGAAGGCCCGAGCTAGGGCTCCCACGGGTTCCGCGGCGGCGGACCAAAGTCGTGGATGGCGGCGCTCCTACAGGGATTCAATGAACAAATTAGTTGGGGAACAAGCATCGCGAGCACCACAGGGAGGTAGGGGAGGAGAGAAGAGAGGAGAGAACAACCTGAGCTCACGGCGCGACGAGGAGTCCGTCCGCGGAGGTCACTGTTTGATTCCGGCGAGAGGATGGTACACGGAGGGGGTTTTCGGTATGGAAGTGCGATTGGGGAGGAGTAGAGTCACGGAGGCTTGGTATTGGTCGAGGAGGCAGACTCGGGTGGCCTGGCGCCATTGCTCAGAGTTAGGCCACGGGTGCGCTCGCTCGAGCTCACATCGGTGCGGGAAAGAGGTCGGTGAGCGTCACGGAGGTGAGGAGGTCCTCCGGGAGAGGGGGATTTGATTGAGGAGGTTCGAGGCGAGCGGATTTGAGAGGGGACGAGGGGCGCCTGCAGGTGTTAGGAAGGGCCTTGAGAGAGATGGAGAGCGAGCTGGGGGAAGTGAGGGGCACAGGTGTGATCGTGGAGCGATCGTGGAGCTAGTAGACAAGGCTGCAAAACTCGGCATGATGCACAAGTGTTGGACTGTGAGCGACATGGCGAGGGCGCCCAGAGCACCATGGCCAGCTCAAGGAAATAGAGGAAAGAGACAAGGGTAAGGGAAGGGGCTTTGCCAGGAAGGATCCCAAGTGGGAGAGAGACCTTGTGGCGCACGGTTTGCTTCTGGTTTGGAAGGTGGCGAGGGAGTTATATGCAGGGGGTGATCAAGTCCTTGTCCATTGGGTGGTGGATGAGATAGAGAAGGAATGGAGCAGATAGACCATTTCTAGGAGGTTAAAGGACTAAATGCCACTGTCCAGGTGCAGGAGAGAGAAGGGGAGAGGGTGGGAATAGTCCAGGATATGCCTGCTCTTAACAGTGACCAGAAAGATCAGAGAGGGTTTTTGATTGTTTGCTCCAAATTTTTGAACAGAACACAAGTACAAGATCATGTCTATTGGATAGAGAATCAAAAATGGAGTCTAGGGGTGGTGGTCTCAAGGTTTTCTGAAAATATTTCTTTCACAAAATTTTGGGAATTCAAAAATGGCAGAAACAGTTTTTAAATGTTTTCTCCAAAATTGTAAGCACAACTTGCACATTTTTTTGTACAAATAAGTCCCTCATGACCATAGGCATGTTGGGTAATTTTTCCAAGATTTTAGGAAATACTTTTCTTCACAAAATATTTTAAAGTCCATTTCTGGCCTTTTGGAAAATGGAAAATAATAAATAGTAAAATTCTTTTAAAACAAATATTTTTGAGTTGGGATGAGATAGTATATAATATACTCCCTCCATTCCTTTTTACTCTACATCCTGGAAAAATCCATACAAAATAAGCAAACATTTATTAGTGCTAGTTTGACACACATATGCATGCATTGTAATAATTGTACACAAGATACAAAGCATTATCCCGATTACCCATGATTAATTAATGCTAGGCATGCAATTTGCACCCAATCAGGAACCAACATGCGTAGCTTTTCTCTCTCTTGTATTAATTCATAGCATGTGGATTAGTACTATGTTGTCTCTCTCTTTAATATCGACTCAGAACGTAGAGTAAAAAGGAATGGAGGGAGTAGGTCTCAAAAGTGATTTTTAACAATCAACTCTTTTGAAAAAATTTGAGACACCAAGAGGGAAAGTGTGGAAACGGGTGTTTATCTAATAGGCTAAAAACCATAAGAGACAAGTAATTAAATGGCTTGTGAAAAAATAAATGCACCATATGGAGGTGATGTGTAGGTCATGGATATGACAAGGGTAGGTTCATTGGGCCTTAAAATAATAAGGAGTGATTTGGAATAACATGGACAAAGTGCTTCCTGATAAAGGTGATATGATCATTTTTTTGGCGATGCCTTCAAAAGGACTTTGAAAGATGATACCAAAGAGTTTCAATATCCAAAATAACAACTTGGATAGATAGCATGTATATATACAATGAGATGTATGATGATGCATTGATGATTAGCTCAAGATTTGCCATAGAAGCATATCTCCAAAGTTTGAGATTTTTAAGAAAACAGAAGATGATATGGACATGAGATGGAATATGATATTGATGTTTGAACAAACAGAAATAAATACTTCCAAGCAAACACAAGATAAAAATCACACAACAAGCAGATAAAATAACAAGACACACAAGATCACTCAAGCAACTGAGTTCTTCAATTTAATTTTCATGATGTTTTCTCAAGTGTTAATTATAGGTAGTGACCAAGACATACCATGACTAGGGGATTTTGTAAGGAGGATCATCTCAAAAGTTGTTATTTCCAAAAGAATATAATTGATGTAAAACACAGGGGTAACATAGTCCCCTCTTATTGTTTTTGCAAAAGAAGGAAGTGAGAATGAGTTTTTGAAATACTTGCAAAAACATCTTGGTTGAAAACGGGTTGGAGATTATTAGCTCCAAAATACTTTTCATATAGTATTGGAAATTATCTTTTTTTTTCTCAAAACTTGGCCTTTGGGTTTCTTCTAAAACCAAAACATTTTCAAAAAGGTTTTTGCCAAAAGAGGGTGATAGATGAAGGTGACAAGCTTTCTTGTCATGACTTGATCACAAGGTTTATGTTTCAAGAAAGTTATGATCATTGATTTTAATGTCAGGTGTTAACAAACACAAACACAAACACAAACACAAACACAAACACATACAACAAGCAAATAGAAAAGAAACACAAGCATTAGTCAAACATATTAAAAAGTTTTTGTTGGCCCTGATTTTTAGGTTATTGAAAACAAGTTTTTCCTGCCTTCCAAAAATTGGGCTGTTACAGCTCTTACCCCCTTAAAATGAATCTCGTCCCCGAGATTCGTAAGTGGGTACTTAAGAGTGTAACTAAAAACAAGAGTCTTGAGCTTCTTCAATTTTTGTAAAAGATGAACCTTTGACGAGGTGGTCTTCTGAGAACTCGAGGTGTTGATGTTGTCAGAAAGTTGTTTGTTGACGAGATGGATATCTTCACTTGACACTTCATGTCCTTGATGTTGATGTTGGTGGGACAACACCGGCTATAGAAGGGTATTAATTTTGTGGCTTCGTAGACCATCTGTCCTCGGCTTGATCTCTTCTTCTTTAGGAGTATCATAGGTAGTTACCCATGAAAAAAATCGGGTCACACAGGGAGTCAGGTCCGTAGACTTGACTCTTTCTGATTACCGCTATGAAAGCTGTTAGGAACTCCTATAAACTTCTTTGCTTCTGGAGTGGTCGAAAACGTTGAAGTGGAGATGCTTCCCCCCTTTGATTAGTCTTGGCAGGCCGTCGGGAATTATCTTCGTCTTCGTCTTAATTTTTTTTTGCTTGGTGGTGATGGCAGGTCGTGGAATACTTCATTGGGTCTTGATCTTCATGGAGATTTGCATGTTTCTTCTTAGGTGGTTTAGGGTCACCCAGTTAGCTTTCCCTCTAGAAAACTAGCTAGTGCCTTAAGCAATCCTTCGGTTAGATGTTAGTCTAAAAATTAGATAGGTATGTTAGTAGTGTTAGACTAGTAAAATTTCTATTAGAGTTGCGAGACACATCTCGCGGCATCTCGGACTCGAATCAGAATTCGCCGTCCTTCATGGTGGCTCTTTATGTAGTTGCTCAAAAATGGTGTGTCGCGTCCGCTATCCGTCTTGGAGAAGATTACACAGGCTTGAGATTCTCGGGTTGAAGTAGAGAGGGTTCCACACCTTGCACTTCTCATGAGGGAATGGGAGATAGCCATCCTGACCATAGGAGACCTTAGTTAGAATGGGCATTAGTTCGTACTCCGACATCTACCTTAGTTTCTATACAAGCCTCAAATATGACTCTATGTCAAAAGCTATGTCTAGTAAACCCCCTCTACTTGGTTTCTTTTACATTAAGTTTTCATTTCCATAAAACTAAAATTTTGCACGCTGATCATTAACTTAAAAACTTGTGTAGATGGATGTCGCCTTCACCGAGTCTCTACAGTTGGGACTTCCTCGGGACACTCTGTTCCGTTTCGAGAGGGAGATCGTGGATATGACCAAGATACTTGGGAGTCCACTACTTGAGGTTAGAGGAGGGGAGATCACCGATTCTGTTGCGCGGTTGACTTGGTTGGCGGAGTGCACCCTCCGTTTTCCATTGACTTCGTCATCTGAGCTATGCATGTCTTCCACGCGATTGACCGCTCATGGAAGGACGCGGTAGTTCGTGTGCTCGAGTTGGCTGTTGCACGCATGTCTCACCTCTACGAGACCCGCTTTGTGGATACTCCTTTCCAGCGCCACGGGAGGCGCGACGATGAGGGCTTTCCACTCCCTTGTCCGTGTCCCCGTGACATTGTGTGCTCCCACATGGAGGACATGGAGTTCTACACGCACTACACTAAAAACAACTTGGATTATCTGAAGATTGTTCACGCCGACCTCGCCGCCAAGGCAAGAACCTTGGAGAACAAGCTGCAGACCACCCGTTTGGCCCGTACTCGTGTCTTCCAGAAGTCCGAGTCGCTCGAGAATGCCAACTCCATACTCTGTGGCCAGCTGAAGACAGCTATAGAGGATCTTGCCGCAAGGGACTCGGCCATCAAAGAGTTAGAGGAGAAGGTTGCCGATCTCCGCAAGGAGAACGAGGCTCTTCTTCCTGACGATGATGTTCCTTCCGAGAGCATGGATATGAGTGAGCAGAGCGCTCAGGAGGACGACGATCTCGCCGGGGACGAGGAGGACCCGGAGGAGATCCTGTTCGACGGCGATGATGGAGACGCCTATGCGATAGGCCGTGTTAGTAGCCTGTGCTATGTAAGCACCTAGTACTAGTTAGCTGCAATGACCCTGAATCGCTGCTTTTGTAGTGTGGTTCCTCGGAAACCACTTGCCTGCTAGATGTGATGTATGATATGCTATGTATGGTTGAACCTGTCTGTTTTATGTATGATGTGTTTGTGCTTTGGCTTCTCTGAATATATTACCAAGCATTTCTAAAAAAATCCATGTTTTCATCTTCCCTGGTTCACGTTTGTCGTTGTTAGACAAAGAAATCTTTCACTCATGTTGAGGAGAAAGGGACTGACCGGTGTATAGGAATATGAAGGTTCTAAGGGGATAGGAAGTGAAAGGATGCTCGTAATTTATTAAAAGTGATTGTCCCTTGGCTTCAGTAACGGATGAAGCTAGAGAAGATGTCTCTCACAGCTAGAATTAATTAACGATGACATTACTGAAGGATAGAACATTGGACGGAAGCAACACTTTTTTTGGCTGAGGTGAATGAGTGGTTCGACAACATAATGGACGGATGAAGATAAGAATCTTACGGCTGTGGTCAAGCGATGATGTGGACGGGCTGCATGTCGAGATAGACAAATTAAATGATCTCTTAGTGGAGTTTGCTCTTATAAGAGGTATAGATTTCTCCTAAAATATAACACAAAACATGGTTAAGAAATTGTAGATCTAGCACTGTGATTTTTATTTTGGCAAGATTCACAGATTAACATTTTTATTTCGAATCAAAGCAAACAGATAGGAATAGAGCTCAAGGGAAAAGAATAAAACAACATGCAGAAAAGTTACACAGGCCAGATCTGCGAGGAGGATGGGCCGCGCGAGGCAGGCCGGCCCGCTGGCCAGCGCGCGCTGCCGAAACAGTAAGCCGTCATCTGACCGGGAATCAGCGGCCGAGATTTAATGCGCAGGGGTTTGAACAGATCCGTTGGATACGGATCCAACGGCTGTGGAGGCGCCGCGTCGACGCGCGCCGGCGGCGACCATTTTCTGGCGGCGGAAGAGCGAGGGACGGCGGCCCGAGGCGGTTCTTCGCCGGAATAACGACGTACGCCTCTCTGGTGACGCCTGGGAAGCGAGGATGAGTAGACAAGGACCGCGCCATCATCGAGAACCCGATGCCCCTACCGGCGCTTGCTAGGGAAGGCCCGAGCTAGGGCTCCCACGGGTTCTGCGGCGGCGGACCAAAATCGTGGATGGCGGCGCTCCTACAGAGATTCGATGAACAAATTAGGAGGGGAACAAGCTTCGCGAGCACCACAGGGAGGTAGGGGAGGAGAGAAGAGAGGAGGGAACAACATGAGCTCACCGACGCGACGAGGAGTCCGTCCGCGGAGGTCACTGTTTGATTCCGGCGAGAGGATGGTACACGGCGGGGGTTTTCGGTATGGAAGTGCGATTGGTGAGGAGTAGAGTCAGGGAGGCTTGGTCTGGGTCGATGAGGACGACTCGGGTGGCCTAGCGCCATTGCTCGGAGCGTGGCGTCCATGGAGGCCACGGGTTCGCTCGCTCGAGCTCACATCGGTGCGGGAAAGAGGTCAGTGAGCGTCACGGATGTGACGAGGTCCTCCAGGAGAGGGGGATTTGTTTGAGGTGGTTCGAGGCGAGCGGATTTGAGAGGGGACGAGGGGCGCCCGCTGGTGTTCGACAGGGCCTTGAGAGAGATGGAGAGCGAGCTGGGGGAAGTGAGGGGCACAGGTGTGATCGTGGAGCGGTCGTGGAGCTAGTAGACAAGGCCGCAAAACTCGGCATGATGCACAAGTGTTGGAATGTGAGCGACATGGCGAGGGCGCCCAGAGCACCATGGCCAGCTCAAGGAAATAGAGGAAAGAGACAAGGGGAAGGAAGGGGCTTTGCCAGGAAGGATCGCGAGTGGGAGAGAGACCTTGTGGCGCACGGGTTGCTTCTGGTTTGGATGGTGGTGAGGGGGTGATATGTAGGGGGTGATCAAGTCCTTTTCCATTGGGTGGTGGATGAGAGAGAGAATGAATGGAGCAGGTAGACCATGTCTAGGAGGTTAAAGGACTAAATTCCACTGTCCAGGTGCAGGAGAGAGGAAGGGAGAGGGTGGGAATAGTCCAGGATATGCCTGCTCTCAACAATGACCAGAAAGATCAGAGAGGGTTTTTGATTGTTTTCTCCAAATTTTTCAACAGAACACAAGTACAAGATCATCTCTATTGGATATAAAATCAAAAATGGAGTCTAGGGTTGGTGGTCTCAAGGATCTCTGAAAATATTTCTTTCACAAAATTTTGGGAATTCAAAAATGGCAGAAACGGTTTTTAAATGTTTCTCCAAAATTTTAAACACAACTTGCAAATGTTGTTGTAAAAATAAGTCCCACATGACCATAGGCATGTTGGGTAATTTTTCCAAGATTTTAGGAAATACTTTTCTTGACAAAATATTTTAAAGTCCATTTCTGGCCTTTTGGGAAATGGAAAATAATAAATAGTAAAATTCTTTAAAAACAAATATTTTTGAGTTGGGATGAGATAGTATATAAGATAGGACTCAAAAGTGATTTTTAACAAGCAACTCTTTTTAAAATATTTTAGACACCAAGTGGGAAAGTGTGGAAACAGGTGTTTATCTAATAGGCTAAAAAGAATAAGAGATAAGTAATTAAATGGCCTGTGAAAAAATAAATGGACCATATGGAGGTGATGTGTAGGTCATGGAGATGACAAGGGTAGGTTCATAGGGCCTGAAAACAATAAGGAGTGCTTTGGAGTAACATGGACAAAGTGCTTCCTGATAAAGGTGATATGATCATTGTTTTGGGGATGCCTTCAAAAGGACTTTGAAAGATGATAAAAAGAGTTTCAATATCCAAAATAACAACTTGGATAGATAGCATGGATATAGACAATGAGATGTATGATGATGCATTGATGATTAGCTCAAGATTTGGCATAGAAGCATATCTCCAAAGTTGGAGACTTTTAAGAAAATAGAAGATGATATGGACATGAGATGGAATATGATATTGATGTTTGATCTTGCTATTTCTAGGTTTTATTTACTTAAAACAACACACATTCATCAACAAACAGAAATAAATACTTCGAAGCAAACACAAGATAAAAATCACACAACAAGCAGATAAAATAACAAGACACACAAGATCACTCAAGCAACTGAGTTCTTCAATTTAATTTTCATGATTTTTTCTCAAGTGTTAATTATAGGTAGTGACCAAGACATACCATGACAAGGGTATTTTGTAAAGAGGTTCAGCTCAAAAGTTGTTATTTCCAAAAGATTATAATTGAGGTAAAACACAGGGGTAACATAGTCCCCTCTTATTGTTTTTGCAAAAGAAGGAACTGAGAAGGAGTTTTTGAAATACTTGCAAAAACATCTTGGTTGAAAACAGGTTGGAGATGATTAGCTCCAAAATACTTTTCATATAGTTTTGGAAATTATCTTTTGTTTTCTCAAAACTTGGCCTTTGGGTTTCTTCTAAAACCAAAACATTTTCAAAAAGGTTTTTGCCAAAAGAGGTTGATAGATGAAGGAGATAAGCTTTCTTGTCATGACTTGATCACAAGGTTTATGTTTTAAGAAATTTATGATCATTGGTTTTAATGTCAGGTGTTAACAAACACAAACACAAACACAAACACAAACACAAACACAAACACAAACACAAACACATACAACAAGCAAATAGAAAAGAAACACAAGCATTAGTCAAACATATTAAAAAGTTTTTGTTGGCCCTGATTTTTGGTTTATTGAAAACAAGTTTTTCCTGCCTTCCAAAAATTGGGTTGTTACACCACTCCGGGTTCCCGTGAAAGTTGTAGACCGATAAGGTGGACTTCTCTCCAGCGGGGCTAGGGTTTCGCTGCAGAGGGGCTCCGGAGCGTCCAGATGAAACCAAAATATAGGAGTTGGAATACCATGTGTTTAAATGTGTTCTTAGGTTTGTAGATGCCAAATATTCACTCACTCTTTGTGTTGGGTCTTCATCGCCATGGATTTCTCTTTTCGAGTCTAAGTACTTATAGGCTAAAAGTCCCGGAACCGGCGAACGGGAGGGAATATTGTGTTGAGGTGGTTCATTAATTTTTTTTGGGACTTACTAGGGTCCACCATAACACAACCAAGCAAAGAGTTGCACATTGCTACCCACTCTGGTCTCCGGTGAAAGCTGTAGACCGATAAGGTGGACTTTTCCCCAGCGGGGCTAGGGTTTCGCCGCAGAGGGGCTCCGGAGCGTCGGGATGTCACAAAAAGCTAGGAGTTGGCATACCATGTGTTCACATGTGATCTCAGGGTTGTACATGCCAAATATTCACTCACCCTTTGTGTTGGTTCTACACCGACATCGATTTCTCTCTCCAAGTATAAGTACTTATAGTCTGAAAGTTCCGGAGCCGACGAACGAGATGGGATCTTGTGTAGAGGTGGTTCATGCCATTGTTTTGGGACTTCCTAGAGTCCACCCTAACACAACCAAGCAAAGAGTTGCACATTGCTACCCACTCCAGCATACAGCAGGCCCGTGGCTCCTGAGTGCATATATGCATATCAAAAGCACGGTCGGACGTATGCTGACAAATCCGGATGATTTATATTCAGTCGATGAACTGAATGATGTATACAGGGAATCCAAGAGATGGGATATGTATAGGGTCGTCTGGATCACAAAGTGTTGTGCTAGGGTATCGATCCAACGGTTAAGAAGCGCTCGAAAGAAACACCCCTAATACAACGGCTCACAAGCGCTCGAATGAAACACACCATACCGCTGATCCGACGGTTCACAAGAGCTTAAAAGAAACATACCCCTAATCCAACGACTCATAAGCGCTTGAAAGAAACACACAATCTGTGTGATTCTTTTTGATTGGTCCCGACGAAACCCTAACCATTTAGTCTCGGTTGGTAAAACAGGCCTAGACTAAAGGGTATGTTTATTCTCACTATATATATGTATGCATCGCCACCATTGGCATAACACATCTAAACTCATATATGCAACCTCATCACTCTCCCATGGCTTCTACCGTACCCACTCTAACCTACCCGTACGCGGAGGCGCTTTCTGCCTGGAACTACCCCTGCCCGCCCGGCTACAGCGTCCCTGCCGGTTGGATGCAGAGCGCCGGAGGAGTGCCGGTCCCTCTTGTTCCTCAAGGTGTGGCGCGTCGGGCGGCCATCATGAACCACTACTACCACGAGCTCACGCCAGAGCAGCGAAGGGATCCCCGTTGGAATCCCGATTACCGCCCTACTTGGGACACCTTCTTCATTAATCGGCGTGAGAGGGCGCTCGCCAGGTACGAGGAGAACGGCTCGCCTCCTTCGAACTTCAACGAGGCCGGTTGACAGCTGTGGTGGGGCGGAGGACGGACTCTTCAAAGCGTCATGAACTACATCAGGACAGGTGATAACCCCCTCCTGCAGTACCCTCACGCCTAGTACAGGCGTCCTGATCCTCCAAGGGTCACTCCCCGAGCACCGTCCGACGATAGTGACGACGAAAGAGGCGACTACGACGATTACGAGTTGGAGTACTATAGGCCTGGGAAGGAGTCTGACTAGTAGATCAGATCCACTCTTGCCATTATGTACTGCCTTGTTTATCTAGATCTATGCTCTCCCTTTAAGTTTAGATCCACTCATGCCGTTATGTACTTCCTTTGTTTATCTATGGCGAAATCCATGGCATAGTTTCTTTTTATGTGCCCATATTCCAATCTAAAAACACCAAAATGGTCGGAAATTGTATCAAACCTTTTATGTCGGAGATAGAACAAAAAAATCGGTATCGCCGCCATACAGCCCAACCGCGGCACGTGAGTCCATATATGTATATCAAATGCACGGTTGGACGTATGTCCCTTGCTTATGATCGCTTCGGCCGTAACCATGGAGCATCTTCATTATTTAACGGGATGGTTGGGTCAGCTTTCACTGTGATAGGCGGAATTTCATCAAACTTATTATAATCTTCTGACATGTCTGTCTTGTCCTCGACTCCCACTGTGTTTCTTTTCCCTGCAAGAACTATGTGACGCTTCGGCTCATCGTATGATGTATTTGGTTGTTAATTTTTTTGTTTTTTCGGTCTGGAGGACATATCCTTCACATAGAAGACCCGAGCCACATCATTGGCTAGGACAAATAGTTTGTCATTGTAACTAATATTGTTGAGATTCAGTAATTTCATTCCGTATAGCGGGTCTACATTTACCTCTTCTCCATTCAGGTTGACCCATTTGCACTTAAACAAAGGGACCTTAAAAAAAGGTCCATACTCAAGTTCCCATATCTCCTCTATGTAACCATATTATGTGTCCTTTTTCCCATTATAGTTTGTTGTATCAAAGAGGACACCACTGTTTTGGTTTGTGCTCTTCTTATCTTGGGCGATCGTATAAAATGTATTCCCATTTATCTGGTACACTTGAAAATTCTCAATAGTCGAAGATAGTGACACGACCAACATATATAGCTGATCTTCAATAGTGGTGTCATATATAAGATGTGTTTGCAACCAACTTCCGAAAGTCTCCATGTGTTTGTGTTTAATCCATGAGTCATCTTTCCCGGGTTTGTGGAGCGTACAATATTCTTGTGTTCCTCGAGATACGAAGCCACGAAGGTGGAATTTTGTAGAACTGTGTAGTGTGATTTAGTGAAAGAATGCCCGTCCCTGGGTATCATTGTTTTCTTTCCCAGCGTTCCTTTTCCCCTCATTCTCCCCTCATGTCGCGATTCAGGAACACCAATCGTGTTAAGGTCAGGAATAAAGTCAACACAGAACCCAATGACCTCCTCTGTTCCATAGCCGTTAGAGATGCTTCCTTCTGGCCTAGCACGGGTATTAACATATTTCTTCAAGACTCCCATGAACCTCTCAAAGGGGAACATATTGTGTAGAAATACCGGACCAAGAATATGAAACTCTTCACGTAGGTGAATCAGGAGATGCGTCATAATGTTGAAAAAGGATGGTGGGAACACAGGACCCTGGACCACATCCGTCTGTAATCTTGCCATACTTTTTGGATCGATTACCTTCTGAGATACTGCATTGAGGAATGCACATAGATTCACAATGGGTACTCAAAAAAATTCCGGTAGAAGCCCCCTCAATGCAATCGGAAGCAACTGCGTCATAATCACGTGGCAGTCATGAGACTTCAGGTTTTGTAATTTTCTCTCTATCATATTTATTATCCCCTTTATTTTCGACAAGAAGCCAGACAACAGCTTGATACCGTAAAGGACTTCAAAAAATATTTCCTTCTCTGCTTTGTTAAGAGCGTAGCTAGTTAAGTAATGGTGCCATGTATCCGTGTGCTTGTTGTTTGGGTATTTCATACGTTGTTGGTCCTCCCATGCTTCTGGCGTATCTTTTGACTTCCCATACACGCCCAGGAAACATAGCAGGTTGACGCAGAGATTCTTTGTCACGTGCATCACGTCGATTGAAGAGCGCACCTCTAGGACTTTTCAATAGTGTAGCTCCCAAAATATAGATTTGTTCTTCCACATGGGTGCGCGCTTATCAGGGCCGTTCGGAACAGGTTGGCTGCCATCACACTTCCCAAAGATTACTTTTAGGTTCTTGACCATATCGAATATATCATTACCACTACGGAGGTCAGGCTTCTTCCGGTTATCTGCCTCACCTCTGAAATGCTTGCCACCTTTCTTTCTTGCCGGATGCTTGATCGGAAGAAATCTACGATGCCCTAGGTATACAACCTTCTTACATTTTATCCAAATATACACTATTAGTATTATCTAAACAGTGTGTGCATGCATTGTATCCCTTGTTTGTATGTCCGAAAATGTTACTTAGAGCAGGCCAATCATTGATGGTTACGAAAAGCAACGACCGTAGGTCAAATTGCTTCTGTTCGTTCTCATCCTACACACGTACACCTGGTTTGCCCCACAACTATAAGAGTTCTTCCACTAATGGCCTTAGGAACAAATCAATGTCGTTGCCGGGTTGCCTCGGGCCCTGGATGAGTGCTGGCATCATAATAAACTTGTGCTTCATGCACGACCAAGGAGGAAGGTTGTAGATACAAGAGTCGCGGGCAAGGTATTATGACTGGAGCTCTGCTCCCTAAAAGGATTAAAGTCATCAGTACTTAGACCAAACCATAAGTTTCTTTCCTCTCCTTTAAGGTCTGGTAAGTCTCTCTCGTTTTTTCTCCACTGCGACCCGTCAGTGGGGTGTCTCAACTTTCCGTCTTTCTTACGGTCTTGTTTGTGCCATCACAATAACCTGGCATGCTCTTTGTTTCTAAACAGACGTTTCAACCATGGTATTATAGGAGCATACCACATCACCTTTGCATGAACCCTCTTACGGGGGGGGGGGGGGGGGGGGGGGGGGGGCTCGCCGTCAAAATCGCCAGGGTTATTTGGTTTGATCTTATACCGCACTGCATTGCATACCAGAGATTCATCCATATTCTAGTACTTGTCACCGCGGTAGAGGATGCAGTCATTAATGCATGCTTGTATCTTCTGCACAACTAATCCTAGAGGTAAGAGAGCCTTATTTGCTTCATACATACTGTCAGGCAATTTGTTATCCTTTGGAAGCTTTGGCTTCATTATTTAAGGTAAACTCTCAAATGCCCTGCCAGTCACACCGTTTTGTGCCTTCCATTTTAGCAACTCGAGTGTGGTACCGAGATTTGTGATGCCATCTTCGCAATTTGGGTACAACAACTTTTTGTGATCCTGTAACATGTCGTCCAACTCCAACCTTTCCAATTCACTTTCCCAGTCTTCTTTTGCATCAGCAATAACTCTACCAAGATCATCATCGGTGTCACACACCAGTTCTTGCATTAGGGCCAATTTTTTTTTCTAGCAACATGATTGTTTGAATCAACATGTGTTTATGATCTGAATCATATTTGCAATACAAGTTTTGTTTCTTTAGAAAACCAATATCAAATTTTCCTGAAAACAATTCTATAATTTTATAATTCTATAATTTCCTGAACCAATATCAAATATAGCCAAGTACATGTTTCCACCTTTGTTTTCACTAGGCAATAAAATGTTATTTTATGTTTTATTGAATTTTATTTGTTCCTTGATATATGGACTACAAATCCATAAGCTTGGTTTGGTTTTTGAAATAAGAAAAACAATCTTTTGCTTGTTGTTTTTGTGGATGAAAAATAAGGCAGAAAAAGACATTTTTTGAAAAACAGAGAAAAACAGAAAGTACACCTTTTCCCATATTGTTTTCATGGACTTAAACTATTTCAAAGTTGTTTTCAAAAGATGTTTATGAAATTTTAAAACATGTTTAACAAACTCAAACTTTGAAAACACATTTTGGAATCCATTTGGTCTCTGAAAACAATCCAAACTTTTTGCTCATTTCCCTCATTTCCAACACTTAGAAAAATTCTTAAGTGTTAACTGAATTTTCTGAATTTTTGAACAGTGGAAGATACACTTTTGGAAAGATGTTTTATTTGTCTTTTCTTTCAAGATTTGAAGAGTGACTTTGTCTAATGTGTTGACTAGGATGTGAACTCGACCAAGGACCCTTTTCTTTGCTTCTAGATGTTTTTTACCTCCATACATTGACCTCTTTGGTATTGGCTTTGGCTCACCTAGATTCCAAAGGGCACCTTGACTTGTCCCTAGGCTCTCCTTGGCCCTTGACACCAATTTTTGGCAATGCCAACCCTAGGCATGCCTCCATACGCCCCAATTCCAACCTTTGGCATGAACCCGAGGGCACTATGGCCATTTCGGTCCATGCCCGTGGCTATAAGCCACCACATCCATGTCCCCTTCACCACTAGCCACTATACCACCCCCACTCACTCCCTCAAGCCATAGAAACCAAGATACTGGCCTCTGTGGGCGTGCACAAGCCGCAGCTCGCCGCCGGTCACCTAGCCCGAGCCCGAGGTGGAGCGTCTCATCCACGCCCTCCCACTCCCCATGCTTAACTTATTTGAACTCCCCGTGCTCCCACGATGCTCCCTGACCCCTCCCCTTGCATGGTTGACCGCAGGTTCGCCTCCTCGGGCGCCCCACCGTGCACCACCGCCTGGAGCCGCGCTCGACGCCCGAGCCCACGCCCCTCGACCCCACCTACCTCCCTGCACCTCCCCGAGCCCACTCCACGACACCCCGGGCCTCCAAGGTGAGCACCCTGGCCCCCGTTATCGTCTGGCCGTCGAGATGAGAGAGAGAGGAGATGAAAGGAGGAAGAGACCGCGGGGTGCGTCGATCCGTAGATCGACGACTCCCGTTAAACGCGCGTTTTCCCGCCCTGGTCACGTGCGCGCAGTGTGCTTTGGCCGCGTCTGCTGCCTTGTTGGGTCGCGCTCGTTAGACGCCAGCCCGCCCCTCTGTTTCTTTTTCGTTTTAAATCGGTCACAGAAAATGCTTGTTTACTTTGAGCTTGTGAAAAATAGTTTTCATGCAAATTAAATTACACCAAAATTTGTGGCACTATATATATGTTTTCATAACCGTATAAACTTGGTAGATCTAAGTTTTGACTTTTATTTTTGTCACAGTATCTATTTTTCTGCAGACTGTCTGTTTAGCCATTTTTGGCATAATTTTTTGGATCTGTATCAATTTTGGTCAAATAAAATTGTTTTCGATAGCTAGTGACTAGATTTATCACTAGGAGTTGGCCTCACATCAAGGTGAGTCACCAAATGGAAATGCCATCCATTTTGGTTATTGACCAGTAGGCATTTCTAGGATTTTTAGAATGAGTTTAAAAATATTTTTTGAGGTGAATCCAATTGGATTAGTTTTTGTTTGTTTAGATCTATCAGATCCTAGCTTGGCTTAATTTTTGGAGCCCTAGATTATTGTTTTGTTGAGCAAAACTAGAAACAACACCTTTTCCGTTTTCTTGTTTATGTGTGTATTTGTTTGTTAAAGTAATGTGTGGATGTTTGAATCTTTTTTCCTAGCATGTATAGATGTGTTGAGACTTGTTATTAGGTTTCTTACTTGTAGTACATCTACCTTAGAAAGTGTGTTCATGTTTGGAAAGTAATATAGAAATAGAAGTAGCATTTCTTATTTTTCTAGTCTTATTATTTGATTATTGTGTAAACCAATCTTTGTGTGTTTGTTTTACCTAAGTTTTATTATGATTGAGTTAAGTACAGTACCATTTTGGTACTGTTGTTTTGATGTTATCATCTCTGTTAGCTAGCACTTTATTTCATAGCAATGCATGAGTAGCTTTTGTTGTTTGTTTTTACTAGCATTGTTTTCACTAGTATGAATAGACATGACTTGTTTGCTTTGTTAGATTAATTTTGTCATGTGTGACCAGAGGCTTTGTTAACTCTTAATGCCTTGTTATTAGTGAGCCCATAACCCACTGGCCCATTGCATTTTGGTTAGGGATGCAAATCCCCTACCATCCCCTTGTGTGTTAATAGCATGCATTACTATGTGGTTGTCTAGTATTTTCCACCAAGGAAAAATAGATGTCATTTCACTTATGTAAGTGAAGTGTTTATTTTTCTTTTTGAATCCTAGTATGTTTAGTTGTGGTTCATTTGATAACATGATATTCCCTTAGGAGTATCATGTTAAGAAGTGTTTCACTATTGTTTAGTTTATTTTGAATATTGTTTGCAGTTAGAATGTTTTCCTTGTGATTGATAAATTATGTGTGAATGGATTTCATTGAGTGTTTGGATTTTTGAAAGTGTTTAGTTGATCTTGTATTGAATGCATAGCTACTGGTTGTATATCATGTACTTTGATTTCTTGCTATTTAATTGATTAGAAAAGCATGTATTACTAGAATGGAATGATGCTTGCTTAGTAGATGTTTTCATATAATTATTTTAGTGTATTTGCTTACTAGCATATGTTAGGTGGTGTGTGCTGTTAATAGGTTTTTACCTTTATACCTTGCTTGTTTAGGATCATGCATCCTTGTATTGATGTTTGCTTCTCTTGTGATGAACTAGTGACACCACTAGATTGTTTGAGTGGCTCTAGTATTGTTTTCTTTTTATTTTAAGAGTTTATGATTATCCTAGCATGTTTAGAATGTTATTACTTGTGTTATTATAACATGAATTGTGGAGTTTCTTGATTCTATTAGTTGTAGAATACAATTATTTCTTATGGCATGCTTGTGTAGAAATCTCATACTAGAATGCCATTAGTGGACTCCTGTTGTTAGGCATTTTCTAGTTTTATTATCCCTTGTATTTATTGTGTGTAAGGATGTATTTTATGGCTTGTTACCTTTGGTTGAGATACTGGTTTCTTTGTTTATTTTCATGATTGATGGATTCCTTAACTTTGAGTAGACATAAGTCTAGTCAGTAACTAGCCTATTCTTTCGTGGTGTGTTTGCTTGTTGTTTGGAATTTGTCGGAGTGTTTACCTTAGCATGAGTTTTGTACTTATGTTGCTGTTGTGCTTGTGTTGCTATTGTGCTTAGTAGTATCTTGTTATCTATGCATTAGCTAGTCCTAAACTTGTTTGATGATGATTTCTTGTGTGTTGTTAATACCCACTGCTATGGGTATTACTTTGTTTGATTGATATTATTTTAGTAGCCTCACCTTTTGTGCCCATAAGCTATATTTTTAGCTTCTTGAATATCTCGTTATGAGGGTGGTACACCCACTCCATATGTGGTATGTAAGATGTGGGATATGGTTTCTCAACGACATGTTTGTTTTACGATAGTTTTGTACCATGAGAGTTTGTGAGATAGTTTCGCGATAACCTTTTGAGTGATTGCGCTAGTTTAAGTTTGCTTGATGTATGTGTTGATTTGTTTAGTTGATTGGCTTTTAGTTCTGAGTGTGTTGTAACATCCCACTTTTGCTTATAAAGGGTTGGTGGTGTTGTGTTCATGGCATAGCATGCATGTAAAAATTTAAATCAAATTTGAGATCGAATTTAATAAGAATTGACCAAAAACCATTTAAAGTGGTCACCCAAAATTTGAATGAAAAACATTTTCAAATTTGGCAAACCAAGATATGGTTTTGTTGGAAAATTTGTGAGGTTTCCAAAAAGTATTTTTGCCAATTTTTCTATTTGCAAAAAGGTCCTCAAAAGTTTCTTTTCTGTTCTGTTTTATAAAAGAAAAGGACCTTTCCGTAGTTACCAGAAACTCTAGGGGGTTTTCATAACATGTCCTTTAAACGTCTTCTTCCTCGGGACGATAGGCGCGCTGATCGTCGACGTCGCCGTGCCACGTCCTGCTACCGCCCTTCCCCGCTCTCGTGCGCGGATAAGAAGGACGAGGAGGCCTCTGTTCTCGTCCTGCTCGCTCGCAGCTCTCCCCCGGCCTCCGTATTCTTCCCCGCAGGGCAAACCCTAGCTGACAGGCAACCGCCACGCGCCGTCGACTCCGGCAGCCCCGCAACGAATGGAGGCCACCCGGAGCTCCGCTATCGTCTCCTACACCTTCTGGATGGACCACGTTTGGCGGGACTGGACGACTCGCCGGAATTCCACAGTCACTTCCATTTCCGGCCGCCGTCGAATCCCGGTCACCGCCGCCGAATGCCACCCCGGCGAGCCTCCCCGACCATGCCATCGTAACCGTGGTGAGGCCAGGGTCCTCACGGACCCCTCCTTTTCCTATATCTCCCTCTGAAACTCCCGGTCGCCGTGTAACTGTGGCCGCCGCCGCGCCGTCGCTCGCCGGCGAGGTTTCCGGTGACCTCTTGGCGCACCGGCGCCACCCCTGGGTTTCCCTCGAGCCCTTCTCCCTCGTGGTGTGCTTGGATTCACGAATTGCGCGCGAATTTGATGGATTTCGAGTTCATATGTGAGGAGCAGAGTAGGGTGATGTCACCCTTGCGTCACGCTGATGTCAGCGCGGATTTTCTCAGTTTTTTGAAAAAGGAATATTGCACTGACAGTGGGCCCCACCCCTTTATGTAATTACAGAAAATGGTCAAATTTAGAAAATCAATAACTATCAAAATATTAGTTAGAGAAATAAAATAAAAATATGGAGTTGATCAGAAAAATAAAATCTACAAAATTGTGCCATTTTCACACATGCTTGAAAAAATTGAATTTTGGCTATTATTTAATGTTAAGTTTTTAATCAAAAAAATTAGAAAAATACAAGTTTTATACCAAAATGATCAAAATGACAAATGCAACCTAGTTATGGCATTTTCAAACCCATTTGAGCACTCCCACTTGTACTCACTTTCATAATCGGCCGAAACCCCCTCCGGGGTCTATTTCGGGATAAATTCAGTAAAAATGCTTAACTGTCATATGAACCCTAGCAACCTTATCCTCATGATTAGGGCTTTATTTTAGTGCATTAACTTGCTCATGCATACATATTGTGCATTGCATAGATGCCATGTTTTGATTGTTGTTCTCCTTTTCGGTGTTGTTCCCCTCTATGGAATCCGACTCCGAAGTGAAGCCCAACAACTCCAATTGCGAATACTTGATCTTAACCGACAAGTCAAGAACTTATACCAGAAGATATCTTTATTGGTTTTCTTATAACCAAGGCAAGCATAACCTCTTATCTGCTCATATATGTTTTCCAACAACATTTGATTCTCGTACTTTGCATTCGATTCCAATGTATTTAATTCTAGTAGATATAATTCACCTATATACTGCATCGCCTCAGTATCCTGATCCACTGCTCCTAGCCGCCATAGATTTGTTTGTGCGCATCGCGAGAGCCTCATATCTGCTTCGCTTAGTCATACATGTTTATTACCCCTGCTCCATCCGGTTGATGAATCAGAGCTGCGATAACCTAGTATGATATGATGACGTGATAAGATGAGCATAGTCTGGTTAACCTGACTAAGGCTTGGACGGGAGGCCACTTGGAAAATGGTTGTTTGTGCTGTACTTGCCAACCCTAGGAGTAAGGTCTCGCCGAAGAAACCAAGACTGAGCGTGCAAACACACGCGAGGCCTAACAGACCGCGCTCGACCAACTAACTTGTTTGGCTCTATCCGCGTTCGATCTGCGTGTGATTAAAAAACCCTTTGGAGGTGTTTAGGGCGTGACCGGGACAAGTGATGGACGTACAAGGATCTTGATCCCGACTCACAGTAAAGGTGCCGTCAAGAGGTGGCCAACTGCCTGTTGACAGGGTGGCCCTGTTTGGGTTGACTCATGGATAGGGTCGAGCAAGGTAAATGTCGTGGCCAACCACACTCTGCCAGCACATCGTCGGAAGTGTGCCAATAGCTTGGCATTAAGAGTCGGAACGTACGTGTGGGAGGGATAAATCTTTCGGAAAGCCGTGTCTACGATTAAGGACGACTTGGTGGAAGATACGAGGTCATAGATAACATGAACGAGAGACTAAAACATGTTGATAACGAATGAAGGGTGCCTCCTCGGAGATGCCGAGAGGGGTGATCCTTGTAACATGAGATGCTGGGAAATGATGTTGGTGGTTTGAAAAGATGATGATCACAGTAGTTGAGTTTCTCATCTGTTTTGAAAACATTCCATGAGACGTGATGTTCTTCCTCGATTTGGAAAACAAAGATTGCTTTACGCAAAATAGCCTTCATAAAACCCTTTCTGAAGATAGCAGATATATAATAGGTTAACTAAGTCTTGTTGAGTACCTCCTGTACTCATGTTTGCTTCAACTTGGTTCAGGTGAAGATCTAACATCGGTGGTGTTTCAACGTGGACATCGACGAGTAGTTTGGGGTTTCCCAGGTAGCAGCCTGGAATCTCTAGGCTGGGACGTCGCCTTATGTTGTGGCCTCTTAGGCCTTTTTGGTTCTTGTTGGCTAGCAACACAATTTGCTTTCCGTTATCTAATGTAATGTTGGGTCATGTGACCTCTGCTTGTACAGCTACTCTAGTATTACTGGCTTAATAAAGCTTCATGTCTAGAGTGCTGCTTTGATCAGTTGTTGGTTTCGAGCTCATTGTTATACAGTTTTGGCTATGCCTACATAGTTGTCGCAGTCGAGGGGTTGTGGAGCCGATAATCCATGTCACAGCCCGCCTGCCGATGTGATTCGGCCTAGGGCTAGTTAACCCTAGTAACCCTCGATTGTTGTTGCACTTTTTGGACGGCTTCTCGAAAAGATTTAACCCTACAGGGGTGCACCAATTTGGCCGTACACGTAAGAATATCCCGCCAGACGGGGATCAAACCCACCAAGCGAGGCACTCAACACAACCCAACTCTTCTTCGCATCAAGCCCAAAGAACCACGTGCTGTGCGTGCGCGGCTAATCGAGCCCACACGAAGAAAAGGGGGACCCTCATAGCACTGGAAGACCACGCCGCCCTAAATGCCGACTACAAAAGTTCCACCCTGGCGCCAAGGGTTCGTACCTGCATATGCGTGCATCAAATGGAAAGCCCGAACTAAGTGTGGCGATTTGGACGAGATGCGAATCGAATCAGAGTTACGGGGGGCGCCCATACACGCTTCCCACATGGGGTTAGCGCGCTCAACATGGATCCAGAGGACAAGAACTTTTCCTGAGTTCGACACTAGCAGGCCTCAAAATCATACCCGGCCTCCTGCCGGTGCCTTATCATCAATTAGCATTACCTCAAACATTAACAGGTTATTGTTCAAACATCGAGCCCCCAGAACATAATAAATATGGTAACAGAAATAACGGACCTCAGACTCGAGCATAAACAACCCTAAGCATGCTAGTAAGACACAGGCAACAAGCAACAGGTTATAGGTGTGGAGGATAGGCTATATCAGGATTACATGATAGCATGTGATAGGATCGGAACACAAGCAACGATTCATAAGGCTAGCAGATTATACAACGTAAAGTATCGGTATCAAGTGTGGAAAGGACACAATGGTTCATGTCAGTGAATACTTTCCTGCAAACTCAGTAGCCTGGTACTGGGCTAACTCCTCTGAAGTGGTATCGTAAACCTCGTCTGTCTCAACGTCGTCGTCTATTCGAGAAGAAGCAAAAAACAACGAAGAGAGACAAACAATCAATAACATGGCATAATGCACAAACATGGGATGATGCATGACAATTTAATTGATGCATCAAAGATAAGCTAGTTGACATGGTAAACATATTTAAATGGGCCCATATGCAATTTTTGTTGCATATAGAAAGGCCCAAGAATTAAAGTTGAATTAAGTGATCTACAAATAACCATCATGTGAAAGTTGATTAGAATGATGCATGGATGATGAAAACAATAAGAAAACAACAATAGCTTCAATTTGATATGTTGTTTACCAAGTTTGGAATTTTATTTATTAAGTTATGAAATTTGGCTTCTTAAATGAGTTACACAAACATTTATTGTTTTCACCCATTTTAATTGTTCAAAACATATAACAAAATTCATATTTGGAAAGAACACAAAATTTTAGATGGAATACATATTTCATTTGTTGAAAATGGATTTAAAATGAGCAAGGTATTAATTTGACAATTTTAAATGCATTAATTAAGAAATAGTTGTTTTCAGCAATTTAATTTATTTAAAACAGAACACAAAGTTGATATTTGCAAAGTTCATGAAAAATGGGATGGAAAACATACTTAGTTTGTTGAATTTGGAATTTTTATGCCCAAGTTATGAACTTTGCAATATTAAATGGATTACACAAGGATTTAAATATTTCAACAATTTAAAATATTCAAAACAGTAAACAAAGTTTATATTTAGGTAGAGAATTTAATTTGGTTTGGAAAACATATTTAACATGTTGAATTTGAATTTAAAATGAGGGATTTATGTGAGTTGAAATACAGGGACCAATCTGTAATATATAAGGACTGGATATTAAAAAGAAAGGGCCCAGATTTGGTTTCCACCTCGCAGTGACCAAGCCTGAGCCACTGACAAGGGGCCCTGGGCCACTATGGCGCTTGCGTGGCGTGTGTGGAAGTGGAGGTGGCCTCCAGGGTCACAGACAGGTGGGCCTCCCGCGGGAATAATCCCTAAAAAGGGTTGCGCGCGGGGGGCTCGAACCCACGCCACGAGCGTGCGCGTGCCACTGCACTGCTGCTGCGTTCGTGACAGATCTGAGGAGGGATTCAGTAAGAGGTGGTGCTGCGCATGTATCTGACGAAACTGAATTTTCGTTCAGTCTCTGAACCTGACGAGGAGACGGTGATCGCCGGCGGCGATTGGCAGCTGCTGCCGTGCGTGCGAGGGAAGCAGATGGGTCCGTGCTGTGCGCTGATGCATCGCGGAGCAGAGAGGGACAGAGGAGGAGGTTGTGCTCACCGGGGGAGCTCGTTGCTGCTGTGAGGTGGCGACGGAGCTGACGGGGCGGTGGACGACGGCGACAGACGGAAGCGACGGCGACGATCCAACTGCTCCCAAGCCCTGCTGCGGTGTCGAGGAGGAAGATGGAGGCGCGGGGAGTTGATTCCCGCGCTCAGTCTGCTCGGAGGAGGGCCATGGTGACGGCGATCGCCGGTGGAAGCTGCGCTGCTGTGCGGTGGTTCGGTGACAGGGAGCAGCGAAGGAAGGAGAGGAGGGAGGAGAAAGAGGAAAGCGGCGGCGGCGGAGATGGAGGAGGGGAGAGAGGAGCTAGGGCACGGCCCCGTGGTGCCTATAAGTAGAGGAGGAGGAGGTGGCAGGTGGAGCTCCTGCAGGTGGGGGAGGAGCTCCCTCCTCTTTCTCCATACAGAGGAGGACGAAGAGGTAAGTGGGAAGGCTGGGCCTGCGGGGTTGAGGTGGGCTCAGCCCACTTGGGCTGGCCTGCCCCCCCCCCCCCTTTCTGTTTTTCTGTTTTTTATTTTTCTGTTTACTTTTTTTTGTAGGAAAGAAAAGGATAGAAATAGAAATAGGTGTTAGGGTTTTATTTTTATGAAATAATTTTTATTAAATAACACAACAGCAAGCTCAAAGGTATGTAATCTTTATTTTCAAAAATTTAAAATGTCAAAAGATTTGAATTTGCTATTTGAATTTCAAATAGGGTTTCATATAGATTTGATTTTTAAAATAAGCAAGTTTATTCAATAATCTCAAACAACTATGAAAACTTATTGAATTTAAATGTTTGCAAGATTTTAATTTTAAACCACAATTGGAACATGCCAAGTATGAAAGATTTGAATTTGAATTTCAAATTTGAAACACATACCACATGCAATGCTTATGATGACATGATGCATTAATAATAAATTAACAAGAAATAAAACATTCTAAAGGTTGTTTTCATACTTGGGATGTTACAAAACGCCCCCCTTGAAGGAATCGCGCCCCGAGATTCCTACTGAGAAGAGAAAAGGTCCGGATACTTCTTGCGAAGATCCTCTTCGGTCTCCCACGTTGCCTCTTTATCGGAATGATGGGACCACTGCACTTTTAAGAACATGGTGCTCTTGTTTCGAGTTTTGCGCTCGGTCTCATCGAGAATGCGAATAGGGTGCTCCTCATAATAGAGATTTTCTTGCAGTTCAACGGAATCATGATCAACTGCACGACCTGGATCTTTGAAGCACTTCTTGAGCTGTGACACGTGAAATACATCGTGCACCTTGGATAGCTTTTCTGGAAGTTCAAGACGATAGGCATTTTCTGCACGCCTTGAGAGAATGTTGAAGGGACCAATATATCTTGGTGCAAGCTTTCCTTTGACACCAAAACGATGAGTGCCTCTGAGGGGAGTTACATGGAGATATGCTTTGTCTCCAGCTGCATAGACCATGTCCCTGTGTTTGCTGTCATAGTAGCTTTTCTGACGAGATTGAGCAATCCTCAGATTGTCACGAATGATGCGAACTTTCTCTTCGGCCTCGTTAACAATGTCAGGGCCTAAGAGTGAACGTTCACCAGCTCCAGACAAATTGATTGGACTCCTGCATCTGCGGCCATAGAGAGCCTCAAATGGTGACATGCCTAGGCTTGCCTGGAAGCTGTTGTTGTAGGAGAATTCAGCATATGGAAGACATTCCTCCCATTTCATGCCAAAAGAGAGACCACATGCTCTGAGCATATCCTCGAGAATCTGATTGACTCTTTCGACTTGCCCTTGAGACTGAGGATGATAGGTTGTGCTGAACAGAAGCTTGGTGCCCAAGGCTTCTTGAAAGCTTTTCCAGAAATGAGAAGTGAAGATGCTTCCACGGTCTGAGCTTATTTCCAATGGAATACCATGAAGAGGAACAATCTTTGCTGTGTAGAGCTCTGCTAACTGACTAGCTGAGATTGTCTCTTTGACAGGAAAGAAGTGAGCTACTTTAGTGAGTCGATCAATGACAACGAAGATTGCATCGTTGCCCCTCTTGGACTTTGGAAAACCAGTGACGAAGTCCATTTCAATCATGTCCCACTTCCACTCAGGGATTTTCAGAGGTTGGAGAAGACCGGCTGTTTTCTGATGAACTGCCTTAACACGTTGATGTCGCACCCGGACTTGTAGAGGATACTCCCCGTTTCGTTGAACAATAGTAGATTGGATTACGGGGCTTACCGGCACCCGCGTCCTCTTACGAGTAGGCCAACACACGTATGTGTGACAACCAACCCCTATCTGTTCAGCATCGACGTAAACTATCCCATAGAAATCAGGATACTTCCGTTGACGTACTTCAAACCATACACACATGGTACATCAACGGCGTTTGAACAAGTGATATCACAACAGATCTCTACGACACAAAAGATTGAAATAATCTGCAGATAGCTCTCACTAGAGCAGAGATAGCAAATACAATCATCCAGAGGGCACATGCCCCAACAATTCATCATTACATCACAGCGGAAGCATTCAACATGTCTGAGTATAGACAAGAACCAAATAGGCCTAAGAGGCCGGGAACGAAAAGACGGAGCCCATCCACGAAGTCTCGGATCCTGCCCGGGTCCGCTATCTACTCGTCAGCAGTCTCGTCATACTCCACGTAGTAGCCACCATGTAGATCCTCGAAACGTCGTCTGCGGAAACCACAGCCCCAAAGGGGTCAGTACATAAACGTACTGGCAAGCAAGACTCACAGTTCACCAAAGTGTAACCCGTCAACACCAAGCACAGATGCTTTGGGTTCAACGGAAGGAAGGGGATATAAAAGATGCTGCAACTGGCTGCTCTAACCAACTACAGAGTTACTACCACTTCCGGCTAACAGAAAGGAGATAAGATCGTGTATCGTAACCAACCTATCAACTAACCTCAAACAAACCCATCCTGGATCTCGCCCCTTATCCAAAGAAGCAATCCGAGGATAACTCACACTGTTGAAATAATGATGGTTCAGATTATTGTGTCAATAAGCCTATTACTAGTCAAGTTGTTAATCATTGGGTGTAAGGTTGTTAATCATTAGGTTTAAGTTTTCCTGAGTACTTGTTAGCCAGTACTTTCACCAAGTAATCCATAACCGCGGAAAACACGGCTTCTCGACAAGATTTATCCCTGCAGGGTTGCACCAATTTGGCCGTACACGTATGAATAACCCGCCAGATGGGATGCCTCCCACCAAGCGGGGCACTCAACACAACTCAACTCTTCTTCGCATCAAGCCCAAAGCACCTTGGGCGCACGGCTAATCGAGCCCAGAAGAAAATGGACCCTCATAGCACTCTAAGAACGTGTCCCCCTATATGCCGACTACGAAAGTTCCACCCGGGTACCAAGGGCTCGCAAGATCATGCATGCAGCAAATGGAAAACCCGAACTAAATGAGGCGATTTGGACGAGATGCGAATCGAGTCAAATTGAGGGGCGCCCATACTCGCTTCCCACATGCGGGTAGTGCGCTCATCATGGATCAGTAGACAAGACCCTTTTCCTATTAGGGTCGACACTAGCAGGCCTCAAAACCACAAAGGGCCTCCTGCCGGTGCCTTATCATCAAATTATTATTAACAATGACATTAGCATGATTGATTGATTAAACATCGAGCCCCAGAACATAATAGAAATAGTAACAGAAAGTAACGGGTAATAGACTCGAGCAAAACAACCCTAAGCATGCTAGTAAGACACGGGCAACAAGCAATGGTTATAGGTATGGAGGTGAGGCAATATCAGGGTTAAGGGATTCATGTGATAGGTTCGTAACAGAAACAACTACTACTAGGGCTAGCAGAATAGACAACGGAAAGTATCGGTAACCAAGGTTGAAAGGAACACAGTGGTTCATGTGAGTGAATACTTGCCTGCAAACCCAGTAGCCTGGTACTGAGCTAAATCCTTAGAAGGGGTGTCGTAAGTATCGTCGGTCTCAACATCGTCGTTTATCCGAGAAGAAGCAAACAAACAATGCAGAAAGATAAACAATCAATATCATGGCATAGTGCACAAACATGGGATGATGCATGACCATTTACTTGATGCACAAAATAAACTAGTTGACAAGATAACAACATGATTAAATGGACCCACATGCAATTTTGGATTGCATATGGAAAGCCCATGAATTATGGTTGAATTAATTGTTTTACAACTAAGCAACATGTGAAAGTGGATTAGCATGATGCATGGATGAGGAAAACAGCAAAATAACAACAATAGCACCAAATGTAAATAAGGTTTAACAAGTTTGGAAATTCATTTATTAAGTTAAGAAATTTTGGTTTCCTAAAGGGGTCACACAAGCATTTGTTGTTTTCATCATGTTAAATTGTTCAAAACAGATAACAAAGTTCATATTTGAAAAGAACACACAATTTTAGGTGGAATACATGTTTCACTTATTGAAAAAGGATTTGGAATAAATTACTTATGAATTAAGCAAATTTAAACAAGAATTAAATGAATTTAATTCAAACATGAACTTATTTGAATTTTTATTTGTTCAAAGCATTAAACCAAATTCATATTTGAAAAGTTTATACTTTTATGGTTGGAAAACATATTTTATATGTCCCAAAAGAATTTTGATTTGATCAAGTTATGAATTTAGCAATATTAAATGAATTAAACAAGGTTTAAATTATTTAACCAATTTTAATTATTCAAAACATGAAACAAATTTTATATTTGGAAAGGTGGTTTAATTTTGCATGGAAAACATATTTCATTTGTTTAAATTGGATTTAAAATGAGCAAGTTATTAATTTGGCAATTTTAAATGAATTAATCAAGAAACAATTGTTTTCAGCAATTTAAATTATTCAAAACAGCAAACAAAATTTATATTTGGAAAGTACATGAAAAGTTGATTGGAAAACATATTTCATTTGTGGGATTTGGAATTTTTATGCTCAAGTTATGAATTTTGCAAAATTAAGCGATTTAAACAAGAATTCAAATATTTCAACAATTTAAAATATTCAAAACAGTAAAAAAAAATTATATTTGGATAGAACATTCAATTTGGGAGAGAAAACATATTGAAAAAGTTAAAATTGGAGTTAAGATGAATTAATTATGCAATTTCCAATTTTAGGTGTAATTCTGCCATTTTAATGAGCTAGGGACTTAGAAAGAAATATTACAGGGGCTAGAATTAATTACCAGGGGCCTATGTGTGATTCTGGGATGTTTCTGTAACCAAAACAATGGAAAATAAAAAGATGGTTTTAATTGGGAGAGGGGGACTCGAACCCCCCACCTCCTGCTGTGAGATTGGGGACAGAACCAGTGGGATGTGCTGCTGTTTGTGGATAGAAGGGAAACTGTGGGGGGTTATGGTTCAGATGGCTCTGAGATAAATCGTAGGAAAAAGGGCAGAAAAGGTGGGGTGCGGGGATTCGAACCCAGCACCTGTGGCTCGCTGCGCGCGGCTGCTGCCAGTAGAGTGCTAATCGGTTTGTGTTAGGAGATACAGCGGGGGGAGGTTAAGGTGTTGGTGCGCTGTAACTGAATTTTTTTCAGTTCGCTAACTGAACCCGAGCGGGCAGATCGACGAGGACGGTCTCCGGCAGCTCGCTCGCGGTGGCCGGAGGGTGGAGGCGCTGCGGCGTGGGGGAGCTGCGAGGGGAGGGAGATAGAGGGAGTAGAGGGAGGCGAGCGAGGGGGAGATGATCGATGGGGCTCACCTCGATCGGCAGGGAGGCGGTCGGGGCAGGTGCGGTGCAGGGAAGGCCGGCGACGGGAGGCGATGGCGGCGGTGGCTCGATGCTTCCCGGTCCACGCCGAGGTGATGGAGAGGAAGCCCGCGGTGAGGGCTTTCCATTCCCGCCCTCACCGCGGCCGGAGGGTGGCGGCAACGCCGGCGACATGGAGGGGAGGTGGAGCTGTTTTGGGTGGCTTTCAGGTGCAGACAAGAACAGAGAGAAGAGAGGGAAGGGAGGAAGAAGAGATGGCGGCGGCGTAGAGGATGGAAGAGGGGACTAGGGTTAGGCAGAGGGGAGGGCTCGGTTTTAAGATGGAGCTCGAGCTCGTACGGCTGGCCATCGGGTGGAGGAGGAGGTGATCGGGTGGAGGAGATGCAGTCGTACAGAGGGATGACGCCATCGAGGAAGAAGACAACAGAAGGAAGTTATTGGGCTAGAAGTAATGGGCTTGGGGGGGAAAAGATGGGCCTGCTGCTCTCTCTCTCCCTGGTTTCTTTTTATTAATTGATTGTGTTTTTTTTTTGTGCTGATTGGAAAAAGAAGAAAAAGAGAGGGTTTAGGGTTAGAAATTTTAGGGCAAAATTTTATAATGCTTCTGTTAAGTAGCAGCAACAGCTTGCAAGTTTTGTTTTACCAAAAGATTAGAAATTAAGTGTTGCTTGCAATTTATTTGAAATTTTAAGGGAATTTAATATTAATTGATTAACTTAACTTAAGCAATTAAGTTTTTTTTTTTAAATTCAAGTTTAATTGGAAACAAGTGAAAGAATTGTTTGGTAATTTTTATAATTTCAACTCGGGTGTTGTTTGAAATTTGATTCCAATTCAAATGATTTTGAGATTAACTGATTATTGCAAACCAAGTTTAAATGGGGTGATCAAATAATTTTGACTGGAAGCATATGATTAATAATTGTGTTGCAATTTTTATAAGATCAACATGGTTGCTGTTTTGGACAATGTGATTTGAATTTTGAATGTGAATTGATTCAAATGAGTTATTAAATAGAAATAACAAGTTAATGGTTCTATTTAAATAGAAACAACTAGTTGTTTTAATTGAAACTTTTATTTGGAAATTTGTAACATAACAAGTATGAAACAAGGCATTTGTAAATTGGTTTGGAATTTCAAATGTTTTTGGTATTAGATGAATTTTGTTAGAAACAAAACAACAGTTTTGAAATCACACTTTAATGGAAACAAACAATTGTTTTATTTGAAATATCATTTTGGAAATTGTAACATCACAAGGATGAAACAAAAGGTTTGAATTTTGGTTTGAAATTCAAATAGAAAACGAAGGAAAACAAAGGAAAACAGTTGGAAAACAAACAAAACAAATGCAATGAACATGATGCCATGATGCAAAACATAAAATAACAGAGAGCAAACATTCTAAAGGCTATTTTTCATACTTGGGATGTTACAAAACGCCCCTCCTTGAAGGAATCGCGCCCCGAGATTCCTACTGAGAAAAGAAAGGGTCCGGATACTTCTTGTGACACGTGAAACACATCGTGCACCTTGGATAGTTTTTCTGAAGTTCAAAACGATAGGTAATCCTGGCAACTCTTCTGGAAAGATGTCAGGGAATTTGGAAACCACCGGAACATTTTCAAATAAAGGGAGAGGTTTTGTATCGAGGGTGTATAGCTGGATAGAATTTGATTCATTTAGAGAATAGACTATCTGGAATGTGGTGATTCAGGAATGCTTCCTCGAAACAAGCCCAGGTGCTAGGAATGCCAGCTCTCATAGTCTGGAATCAACAACAACAACAACCTTTCTGGCCAGATAGACTTGATATTTGGGATGTTTTGATTAGACGCCGGTAGAATAACTGAAGTGGGAAGTAACAACAAGATTTCAACGGACGAAAAGGATGTTGAGAAGAACAGGATATTGATGCAACACCGGGAAAACGAGAACAAAACTCCTGAGGTACTACGGAAAACCCATCCGGGCTTCTAAAGGATCAATATCTACTGCTTAAGGAATAGAGGATTTGCTTCCGGGGCTTACACGCCTCCGTTCTCAATCATGAGTAGGCAACATGATAAATCATGTCACAACCACCTCCATTCCTATGGTCTAGTAGATATAACCATCCCAGAGAAACCAGAATTCGTGAAATCCTAACTTGAAATTTTAGATGAGAAGGGAAAATAACGTTTCACTTCCTTACCAGAAAAGGGAGGGTGGGTGGGGAAAGAAGAAAAAGAACAGAATTCTTACTCTCACGTTTCATTTTTCCTATATAGCTACAAAATAGTTTCTAGACTCAACTGCGACCAGTAAAAAGGGATCCTACAGGCAGACAGGCTCTGATACCATTTGTCGCACCCGGACTTCTAGAGGATACTCGCCGTTTCGTTGAACAGTAGTAGATTGGATTACGGGGCTTACCGGCACCCGCGTCCTCTTATGAGTAGGCCAACACACGTATGTGTGACAACCAACCCCTATCTGTTCAGCGTCGACGTAAACTATCCCATAGAAATCAGGATACTTCCGTTGACGTACTTCAAACCATACACACATGGTACGTCAACGGCATTTGAACAAGTGATATCACAACAGATCTCTACGACACAAAAGATTGAAATAAGTTGCAGATAGCTCTCACTAGAGCAGAGATAGCAAATACAATCATCTAGAGGGCACATGCCCTAACAATTCATCATTACATCACAGCGGAAGCATTCAACATGTCTGAGTACAGACAAGAACCAAATAGGCCTAAGAGGCCGGGAACGAAAAGACGGAGCCCATCCATGAAGTCTCGGATCCTGCCCGGGTCCGCTATCTACTCGTCAGCAGTCTCGTCATACTCCACGTAGTAGCCACCATGTAGATCCTCGAAACATCGTCTGCGGAAACCACAGCCCCAAAGGGGTCAGTACATAAACGTACTGGCAAGCAAGACTCACAGTTCACCAAAGTGTAACCCGTCAACACCAAGCACAGATGCTTTGGGTTCAACGGAAGGAAGGGGATATAAAAGATGCTGCAACTGGCTGCTCTAACCAACTACAGAGTTACTACCACTTCCGGCTAACAGAAAGGAGATAAGATCGTTCATCGTAACCAACCTATCAACTAACCTCAAACAAACCCATCCTGGATCTCGCCCCTTATCCAAAGAAGCAATCCGAGGATAACTCACACAGTTGAAATAATGATGGTTCAGATTATTGTGTCAATAAGCCTATTACTAGTCAAGTTGTTAATCATTGGGTGTAAGGTTGTTAATCATTAGGTTTAAGTTGTCCTGAGTACTTGTTAGCCAGTACTTTCACCAAGTAATCCATAACCGCGGAAAACACGGCTTCTCGAGAAGATTTATCCCTGCAGGGTTGCACCAATTTGGCCGTACACGTATGAATAACCCGCCAGATGGGATGCCTACCACCAAGCGGGGCACTCAACACAACTCAACTCTTCTTCGCATCAAGCCCAAAGCACCTTGGGCGCACGGCTAATCGATCCCAGAAGAAAATGGACCCTCATAGCACTCTAAGAACGTGTCCCCCTATATGCCGACTACGAAAGTTCCACCCGGGTACCAAGGGCTCGCAAGATCATGCATGCAGCAAATGGAAAACCCGAACTAAATGAGGCGATTTGGACGAGATGCGAATCGAGTCAAATTGAGGGGGGCGCCCATACTCGCTTCCCACATGCGGGTAGTGCGCTCATCATGGATCAGTAGACAAGACCCTTTTCCTATTAGGGTCGACACTAGTAGGCCTCAAAACCACAAAGGGCCTCCTGCCGGTGCCTTATCATCAAATTATTATTAACAATGACATTAGCATGATTGATTTATTAAACATCGAGCCCCAGAACATAATAGAAATAGTAACAGAAAGTAACGGGTAACAGACTCGAGCAAAACAACCCTAAGCATGCTAGTAAGACACGGGCAACAAGCAATGGTTATAGGTATGGAGGTGAGGAAATATCAGGGTTAAGGGATTCATGTGATAGGTTCGTAACAGCAACAACTACTACTAGGGCTAGCAGAATAGACAACGGAAAGTATCGGTAACCAAGGTTGAAAGGAACACAGTGGTTCATGTGAGTGAATACTTGCCTGCAAACCCAGTAGCCTGGTACTGAGCTAAATCCTTAGAAGGGGTGTCGTAAGTATCGTCGGTCTCAACGTCGTCGTTTATCCGAGAAGAAGCAAACAAACAATGCAGAAAGATAAACAATATCATGGCATAGTGCACAAACATGGGATGATGCATGACCATTTACTTGATGCATCAAAATAAACTAGTTGACAAATAACAACATGATTAATGGACCCACATGCAATTTTGGATTGCATATGGAAAGCCCATGAATTATGGTTGAATTAATTGTTTTACAACTAAGCAACATGTGAAAGTGGATTAGCATGATTCATGGATGAGGAAAACAGCAAAATAACAACAATAGAACCAAATGGAAATAAGGTTTAACAAGTTTGGAAATTCATTTATTAAGTTAAGAAATTTTGGTTTCCTAAAGGGGTCACACAAGCATTTGTGGTTTTCATCATGTTAAATTGTTCAAAACAGATAACAAAGTTCATATTTGAAAAGAACACACAATTTTAGGTGGAATACATGTTTCACTTATTGAAAAAGGATTTGGAATAAATTACTTATGAATTAAGCAAGTTTAAACAAGAATTAAATGAATTTAATTCAAACATGAACTTATTTGAATTTTTATTTGTTCAAAGCATTAAACCAAATTCATATTTGAAAAGTTTATACTTTTATGGTTGGAAAACATATTTTATATGTCCCAAAAGAATTTGATTTGATCAAGTTATGAATTTAGCAATATTAAATAAATTAAACAAGGTTTAAATTATTTAACCAATTTAATTATTCAAAACATGAAAAAAAAATTATATTTGGAAAGGTGGTTTAATTTTGCATGGAAAACATATTTCATTTGTTGAAATTGGATTTAAAATGAGCAAGTTATTAATTTGGCAATTTTAAATGAATTAATCAAGAAACAATTGTTTTCAGCAATTTAAATTATTCAAAACAACAAATTAAATTTATATTTGGAAAGTACATGAAAAGTTGATTGGAAAACATATTTCATTTGTGGGATTTGGAATTTTTATGCTCAAGTTATGAATTTTGCAAAATTAAGTGATTTAAACAAGAATTCAAATATTTCAACAATTTAAAATATTCAAAACAGTAAACAAATTTTATATTTGGATATAACATTCAATTTGGGACAGAAAACATATTTAAAAATTTAAAATTGGAGTTAAGATGAATTAATTATGCAATTTCCAATTTTAGGTGTAATTCTGCCATTTTAATGAGCTAGGGACTTAGAAAGAAATATTACAGGGGCTAGAATTAATTACCAGGGGCCTATGTGTGATTCTAGGATGTTTCTGTAACCAAAACAATGGAAAATAAAAAGATGGTTTTAATTGGGAGAGGGGGGACTCGAACCCCCCACCTCCTGCTGTGAGATTGGGTACAGAACCAGTGGGCTGTGCTGCTGTTTGTGGATAGAAGGGAAACTGTGGGGGGTTATGGTTCAGATGGCTCTGAGATAAATCGGAGGAAAAAGGGCAGAAAAGGTGGGGTGCGGGGATTCGAACCCAGCACCTGTGGCTCGTTGCGCGCGGCTGCTGCCAGTAGAGTGCTAATCGGTTTGTGTTAGGAGATACAGCGGGGGGAGGTTAAGGTGTTGGTGCGTTGTAACTGAATTTTTTTCAGTTCGCTAACTGAACCCGAGCGGGCAGATCGACGAGGACGGTCACCGGCAGCTCGCTCGCGGTGGCTGGAGGGTGGAGGCGCTGCGGCGTGGGGGAGCTGCGAGGGAAGGGAGATAGAGGGAGTAGAGGGAGGCGGGCGAGGGGGAGATGATCGATGGGGCTCACCTCGATCGGCAGGGAGGCGGTCGGGGCAGGTGCGGTGCAGGGAAGGCCAGCGACGGGAGGCGATGGCGGCGATGGCGGCGGTGGCTCGATGCTTCCCGGCCCGCGCCGAGGTGATGGAGAGGAAGCCCGCGGTGAGGGCTTTCTATTCCCGCCATCACCGCGGCCGGAGGGTGGCGGCAACGCCGGCGACATGGAGGGGAGGTGGAGCTGTTTTGGGTGGCTTTCAGGTGCAGACAAGAACAGAGAGCAGAGAGGGAAGGGAGGAAGAAGAGATGGCGGTGGGGTAGAGGATGGAAGAGGGGACTAGGGTTAGGCAGAGGGGAGGGCTCGGTTTTAAGATGGAGCTCGAGCTCGTACGGCTGGCCATCAGGTGGAGGAGGAGGTGATCGGGTGGAGGAGATGCAGTCGTACAGAGGGATGACGCCATCGAGGAAGAAGACAACAGAAGGGAGGTATTGGGCTAGAAGTAATGGGCTTGGGGGGGAAAAGATGGGCCTGCTGCTCTCTCTCTCCCTGGTTTCTTTTTATTAATTGATTCTGTTTTATTTTATTTTTGTGCTGATTGGAAAAAGAAGAAAAAGAGAGGGTTTAGGGTTAGAAATTTTAGGGCAAAATTTTATAATGCTTCTGTTAAGTAGCAGCAACAGCTTGCAAGTTTTGTTTTACCAAAAGATTAGAAATTAAGTGTTGCTTGCAATTTATTTGAAATTTGAAGGGAATTTAATATTAATTGATTAACTTAACTTAAGCAATTAAGTTTTTTTTAAAATTCAAGTTTAATTGGAAACAAGTGAAAGAATTGTTTGGTAATTTGCATAATTTCAACTTGGGTGTTGTTTGAAATTTGATTCCAATTCAAATGATTTTGAGATTAACTGATTATTGCAAACCAATTTTAAATGGGGTGATCAAATAATTTTGATTGGAAGAATATGATTAATAATTGTGTTGCAATTTTTATAAGATCAACATGGTTGCTGTTTTGGACAATGTGATTTGAATTTTGAATGTGAATTGATTCAAATGAGTTATTAAATAGAAATAACAAGTTAATGGTTCTATTTAAATAGAAACAACTAGTTGTTTTAATTGAAACTTTTATTTGGAAATTTGTAACATAACAAGTATGAAACAAGGCATTTGGAAATTGGTTTGGAATTTCAAATGTTTTTGGTATTAGATGAATTTTGTTAGAAACAAAACAACAGTTTTGAAATCACACTTTAATGGAAACAAACAATTGTTTTATATGAAATATCATTTTGGAAATTGTAACATCACAAGGATGAAACAAAAGGTTTGAATTTTGGTTTGAAATTCAAATATAAAACAAAGGAAAACAAAGGAAAACAGTTGGAAAACAAACAAAACAAATGCAATGAACATGATGCCATGATGCAAAACATAAAATAACAGAGAGCAAACATTCTAAAGGCTATTTTTCATACTTGGGATGTTACAGTTGACAAACGTCGCATTCAGAAACGTATTGAGCGATTTCACGTTTCATGCTAAGCCACCAATACAGTGTATTGAGATCCTGGTACATCTTTGTACTTCCAGGGTGTATGGAGAGAGGAGTTTCATGAGCCTCCTTGAGAATGACATTTTTGAGACTTTGGATTTGAGGAACTGCAATGCGTCCTTCGAAGAACACAGTTCCCTTGTCATCGATTGAGAAGGACTTAAATTTCTCCTTGCCTTCTTTGATGTGCTCTACCATCTTCTTGATATCAACATCACAAAGTTGTTCAGAACGAATCTTGTCCTCAAGAGTTGGACTGGCTGTCAAGTTTGCAAGATAGCCTTGAGGAACAAGACCAAGGTTGAGCTTCTGGAATTCTTCATGAAGAGGAGGTTGGCTTTCCATGATCATGAGATTATTGCAATACAACTTGTGACTGAGAGCATCGGCCATAACATTAGCCTTGCCTGGAGTGTAAGAAATGGTAAGATCAAAGTCTTTAATCTTTTCAATCCATCTCCTTTGTCTGAGGTTTAGATCTGGTTGGGTGAAGATGTACTTTAGACCTTATGACCGGAAAAGATTTCAGTGCGATTACCCAACAAGTATTCTCTCCATTTCTTGAGGGCAAACACAACTGCTGAAAGTTCAAGGTCATGAGTTTTATAATTGAGCTCATGTGTGTTCAACTGACGTGAAGCATAAGCCACAACTTGACGTTCTTGCATAAGAACTGCACCTAGACCTTGGAGAGAAGCATCACAGAATATTTGGAAAGGTTTGGAAGGATCTGGGCCAACCAGAACTGGTGTAGAAGTGAGTTTAGTCTTTAAGAGATTGAAGCTCTCATCACATTGTGGAGACTAAACGAACTTCTTGTCCTTCTTTGTGAGGTCAGTGAGAGGTTTGGCAATCTTGGAGAAGTTTGGGACAAAGCGACGACAATAGCTAGCCAAGCCAAGAAAACTTCTTACTTGCTTCACCGTCTTTGGAAGTTTCCAATCAACAATTGCCTTAACCTTTTCTGGATCAATGGCTATGCCCTTGGCAGAGATGACATGACCAAGATAAACGACTTCGGAAATCCAGAACTCACATTTGGAGAATTTGGCATAGAGACGATTTTCGCGAAGCTTCATGAGAGTTAGACGAAGATGTCTTCATGCTCTTCCTCGGATTGGAGTAGACAAGAATGTCATCAAGATATACCACAACGAACTTGTCGAGGTATTCATGGAAGACAGAATTCATGAGTCGAGAGAAGGTCGCCGGTGCATTGGTGAGACCAAAGGACATGACGGTGAATTCATATAGACCGTAGCGAGTGGTGAAGGTTGTCTTTGCAATATCCTCTTTTCTGATCTTTATTTGATGGTAACCCATTCTCAAGTCCAACTTGGAGAATATAGAGGCTCCAGCAAGTTGATCAAAAATATCATCGATGCGAGGAATTGGATACTTATTTTTGATGGTCTTCTCGTTAGGAGGACGATAGTCAACAACGAGTCTCTTTGTTTGATCCTTCTTCGCAACGAAAAGAGTTGGGCATCCCCAAGCCGAGGAACTAGGTTGAATGTAACCTTTTTCCATGTACATATCAATTTGTTCCTTCAACAACTTCATCTCGGGAGTTCCTATCTTGTAGGGATGCTTAGAGATTGGAGCAGTACCTGGTTCAAGTTTGATCACGAACTCAACAGCTCTGTCCGGAGGCATTCCTGGGAACTCTTCTGGAAAGACGTCAGGGAAGTCGCAAACCACCGGAACATTTTCAAGTGAAGGTAGAGGTTTTGCATTGAGGGTGCATAGCTGAATGGAACTTGATTCATGTGGAGAATAGATTATCTGGCCAGAAGGGTGGGACAGAGTTATTGACTTTTGAGCACAGTCAATTCTTGCTTTATTGGCCTTCAGCCAATCCATACCAAGAATGACATCAATGTCAGAATTGCCAAGCAGTATGAGAGAAGCAAGGAATATGTGGCCTCCAATTAGAATTTGATTTTTGTGACTGATCTTGGAAGTTTTCATAGTTGCTCCATGGGAGTTGACCACTAGCGGGGAACCCAAACCAACAAAAGGGAGTTTAATTGTTGTCGCAAAGATCTTTGAAACGAAAGAATGTGATGCTCCGGTATCAAACAACACTTTAGCTGGAATAGAGTTTACGGGAAATGTACCGAGAACGACGTCATGAGCTTCCTCAGCTTTGTCGATCTTGACATGATTCACCCTTGCGGTCCTCCCGACAGGCCTGTTGTTGGAGTTGAAGGCCTTAGGCGGGGGAGCGCGCACCATTGCTTGGTTTGTGTTAGGACGAGGTGGTGGTGGAGGTAGCTGCCTCTGCGTGCACTTGTCGGCGTAGTGCCCCGTCTGCTTGCACTTGTAGCATGTGACGACACGAGGGGGCCCTGGCCTTGGCTGCCCCATTGAAGCCCTTCTATCATGCACCTGAGCAGGGTTGGGTGGGCGGGGAGCGAAGCCTGGAGAAGTTTGGGCGTATGGAGCCCGAGTGACAGCACCATTTGGTACCCAGATGCGGCGCTTCTGCGGAGGGGTGGTCATGTTGGAGGAGGAACCACCCTCACGCGAGTGCTTGCGAGACTCCTCGAACGCCTTGCGCCCATTTTCTTCATTGAGCGCGGTGTTAACGAGATCCTCGAAGCTGTCGGCCTTGACATTGGTGAGGGCATACTTGAGTTCCGGGTTAAAGCCTCTGCGGAACCTTGCCATCTTCTTAGCTTCAGTGGACACCTCATCTCCAACGTATCGAGCGAGGCGATTGAACTCACTCTGATACCCGATGACGTCCAACTTGCCCTGCTTGAGAGAGCAAAACTCTTCACGCATTCTTTCCATGAGACCATCTGGAATGTGGTATTTCAGGAAGGCTTTCTTGAAACGATCCCACGTGACTGGCATGCCAGTTCTCATGGCCTGGAAGTTTTCCCACCAAGAAGCTGCCTGACCCTTCAGCAGATAGGAGGCATACTTGACCTTGTCTTCTTCAGCTACGTGTGCAATCTCCAGAGCCTTGGCTATCTCACGGATCCAGTCATCAGCGTCTAGGGGCTCGCGTGTGGCCACGAAACTCTCGGACCCAGAATGAGAAACTCCTTGATGCTCACTCGTGGAGCTGTCTGGTTGATGTGCTGATTAGCCTGAAACTGGGCCATCTGCGTCATGACTTGGGTCATCTGAGTCAACAGCTCCGTGATTGGCGGTGGTTCAGGCGTGGTGTTCCTTGTTGGCGGCATCCTGAATGGAAATGCATTTTAGCACAACAATAGAAAAGGATAGACTTGGCAACCGAAAGATAGATTACTCTGACGCATGAATAGATAACCAAAAGGTACACCATCACATGTTCAATTACATCAGAATATCCAACACACCATAAATGGTTCGAATACCAAAGGATAACTAAACATAGCTAAGAATGGATACATCGGTACTCCCATGCTCATCACGCAGGACGGCGGCGAGGAGTACGGCGAGAGGTACGGTGAGGAGCACGCCCACGAAAGTAGGTGGAACGACGATCCACGTGGATCTGACGTGGTCTGAGACCGACTCTAGGCGTGGTGAAGTACATAGCGTCGACTCCCTGTGCTCCAAAGCGGGGAATCCCAGTGTAACCAGCACCAAGGTTAAGGAGTGGACCTCTGATCGGCTCGTAACCTCCAGCATCTGGCAGACGACGCCCAACTGGCTGATCGAAACGTGCAAAGCGCTCGTCTCCAACAAAGTCTGTGGTGTAAGTCGCTAGACGAGTCAAAGCAAGGTAAAGCTGCTCTCTGACTGAAGCCAACTCCTGAGATAGTGTGCGGGCAACTGCGTCACTGTTTCTCACAAACTGAGCGGTGGTGGCAGCCTGGAGTTATCATGCTCGTAAACATCCAAGTTGTCGTAGAGAGTGAAGTGAGCTCCCTCCGAAGTGATGTAACCACGGGGGATGTGGCGATAGATAGAATCGTCAAATCCCCAGTAGTCAGCACGAAGGACGGTGAGGCTCACATAAGCTGCCTGCTGCACAGCCATATCCACTGTGGAACCCACTGCCTCGTAGCGGTGGACTACGCTCATGCCATCATCTGACAGAATGTAGACGATAGCCTGGTAGTAGGTCTGCTCAAACTCTCGCTGCTGCTCGTAGACCTGGTACTCTGGTGCCCAACGGAACCCCAGAAAAGTGACCATGTCTCTCAGCATCTCCGGATAACCTGAAGTGCTCTCGCAACGAGTCATACGAACCACCTGCGGGTAGAACCTGAGATCCATCTGCAGATGATCGGGGAAACTTTGATTATACGCTGGTAGAAGAACTGAAGTGGCAAGCAACAACAAGGTTCCAACGGACGAAAAGGTCTTGAGATGAACAGGATAATGAAGCAACATTCGGGAAACACGAGACCAAAACACTCCTGAGGTACTACGGAAAACCCATCCGGGCTTCTAAAGGATCAATATCTACTGCTTAAGGAATGGAGGATCTGCTTCCGGGGCTTATGTGCCTCCGTTCTCAATCGTGAGTAGGCAACATGAAAATCATGTCACAACCACCTCCATTCCTATGGTCTAGTAGATATAACCATCCTAGAGAAACCAGGATACATGAAGTCCTAACTTGAAAGTTTAGATGAGAAGAGAAAAACAACGTTGCACTTCCTTAACAGAAAAGGGAGGGTGGGTGGGGAAAGAAATAAAAGAACAGAATTCCTACTCTCACGTTTCATTTTTCCTATATAGCTACAAAATAGTTTCTAGACTCAACTGCGACCAGTAAAAGGGATCCTACAGGCAGACAGGCTCTGATACCATTTGTCGCACCCGGACTTCTAGAGGATACACACAGCCCGCTAAACAGTAGATAAATTGGCTTACGGGGCCTACCTGCACCCGCATCTCAATATGAGTAGGCCAACACGTAAACGTGTCACAACCATCCTCTACTATTCATCGTCTGTGAAACCATCCAATAGGAATCCGAATACTTCCATTGGCGTACTTCATAACATACACACATGGTACGTCAATGGCATTTGAACAAGTGATATCACAACAAATCTCTAAGACACAAAGAAATAGAAATAAGTGGCAAAAAGCTCTCACTAGAGCAGAGATAGCAAATACAGTCATACAGAGGACACATGTCCCAACAAGTCATCATTACATCACACCGGAAGCATCCAAAGTGTCTGAGTACAGACAAGATCCAAATAGTACTAAGAGGCCGGAAACGAAAGAACGGAGCCCATCCACGAAGTCTCGGATCCTGCCCGGGTCCGCTATCTACTCGTCAGCAGCCTCGTCATACTCCACGTAATAGCCATCACGGGGATCCTCGGAAACGTAGTCTGCAGAACCAGCAGCCCCAAAGGGGTCAGTACGGACGAGTACTGGCAAGCAAGACGCACAAGATACCAAAGTGTACCCGACAACACCAAGTACAGATGCTTTGGGTTCAACGGAAGATAGGTGATACAAAGGTGCGGCAGCGGGCTGCACTAACCAACTACAGAGACACGCTACCACGTCCGGCTAAAAGAAAGGGATAAGATAGCGCATCGGAGCCAACTACCACTAACCTCAAACAAACCCATCCTGGATCTCGCCCCTTATCCAAAGAAGCAATCCGAGGATAACCCACAGAGTTGGATTAATGAAGGTTCAAGTTACTGTGTCAATAAGCCTATTACTAGTCAAATTATTAGTAATTAGGTGTAAGTTGTCTAATCCTTGTTAGACATCCCTATCACCAAGTCATCCATAACCGCGGACAACACGGCTTCTCGAGAAGATTTAACCCTGCAGGGGTGCACCGATTTGGCCGTACACGTAAGAATATCCCGCCAGACTTGGATCAAACCCACCAAGCGAGGCACTCAACACAACCCAACTCTTCTTCGCATCAAGCCCAAAGAACCACGTGCTGTGCGTGCGCGGCTAATCGAGCCCCCACGAAGAAAAGGGGGACCCTCATAGCACTGGAAGACCACGCCGCCCTAAATGCCGACTACAAAAGTTCCACCCTGGCGCCAAGGGTTCGTACCTGCATACGCGTGCATCAAATGGAAAGCCCGAACTAAGTGTGGCGATTTGGACGAGATGCGAATCGAATCAGAGTTGCGGGGGGCTCCCATACACGCTTCCCACATGCGGTTAGCGCGCTCAACATGGATCCAGAGGACAAGAACTTTTCCTGAGTTCGACACTAGCAGGACTCAAAACCATACCCGGCCTCCTGCCGGTGCCTTATCATCAATTAGCATTACCTCAAACATTAACAGGTTATTGTTTAAACATCGAGCCCCCAGAACATAATAAATATGGTAACAGAAATAACGGACCTCAGACTCGAGCATAAACAATCCTAAGCATGCTAGTAAGACACAGGCAACAAGCAACAGGTTATAGGTGTGGAGGATAGGCTATATCAGGATTACATGATAGCATGTGACAGGACAGGAACACAAGCAACGATTCATAAGGCTAGCAGATTAGACAACGGAAAGTATCGGTATCAAGTGTGGAAAGGACACAATTGTTCATGTGAGTGAATACTTGCCTGCAAACTCAGTAGCCTGGTACTGGGCTAACTCCTCTGAAGTGGTATCGTAAACCTCGTCTGTCTCAACGTCGTCGTCTATTCGAGAAGAAGCAAACAAACAACGAAGAGAGACAAACAATCAATAACATGGCATAATGCACAAACATGGGATGATGCATGACAATTTAATTGATGCATCAAAGATAAGCTAGTTGACATGGTAAACATATTTAAATGGGCCCATATGCAATTTGGGTTGCATATAGAAAGGCCCAAGAATTAAAGTTGAATTAAGTGATCTACAAATAACCATCATGTGAAAGTTGATTAGAATGATGCATGGATGATGAAAACAATAAGAAAACAACAATAGCTTCAATTTGATATGTTGTTTACCAAGTTTGGAATTTTATTTATTAAGTTATGAAATTTGGCTTCTTAAATGAGTTACACAAACATTTATTGTTTTCACCCATTTTAATTGTTCAAAACAGATAACAAAATTCATATTTTGAAAGAACACAAAATTTTAGATGGAATACATATTTCATTTGTTGAAATGGATTTAAAATGAGCAAGGTATTAATTTGACAATTTTAAATGCATTAATTAAGAAACAGTTGTTTTCAGCAATTTAATTTATTTAAAACAGAACACAAAGTTGATATTTGCAAAGTTCATGAAAAATGGGATGGAAAACATATTTAGTTTGTTGAATTTGGAATTTTTATGCCCAAGTTATGAATTTTGCAATATTAAATGGATTACACAAGGATTTAAATATTTCATCAATTTAAAATATTCAAAACAGTAAAGAAAGTTTATATTTAGGTAGAGAATTTAATTTGTTATGGAAAACATATTTAACATGTTGAATTTGAATTTAAAATGAGGGATTTATGTGAGTTGAAATACAGGGACCAATCTGTAATATATATGGACTGGATATTAAAAAGAAAGGGCCCAGATTTGGTTTCCACCTCGCAGTGACCCAGCCTAAGCCACTGACAAGGGGCCCTGGGCCACTGTGGCGCTTGCGTGGCGTGTGTGGAAGTGGAGGTGGCCTGCAGGGTCACAGAAAGGTGGGCCTCCCGCGGGAATAATCCCTAAAAAGGGTTGCGCGCGGGGGGGCTCGAACCCACGCCGCGAGCGTGCGCCTGCGCTGCGCGTGCCACTGCGCTGCTGCTGCGTTCGTGAAAGATCTGAGGAGGGATTCAGTAAGAGGTGGTGCTGCGCATGTATCTGACGAAACTGAATTTTCGTTCAGTCTCTGAACCTGACGAGGAGACGGTGATCGCCGGCGGCGATTGGCAGCTGCTGCCGTGCGTGCGAGGGAAGCAGATGGGTCCGTGCTGTGCGCTGATGCATCGCGGAGAAGAGAGGGACAGAGGAGGAGGGTGTGCTCACCGAGGGAGCTCGTTGCTGCTGTGAGGTGGCGACGGAGCTGACGGGGCGGTGGACGATGGCGACAGACGGAAGCGACGGCGACGATCCTGCTGCTCCCAGGCCCTGCTGCGGTGTCGAGGAGGAAGGTGGAGGCGCGGGGAGTTGATTCCCGCGCTCAGTCTGCTCGGAGGAGGGCCATGGCAACGGCGATCGCCGGTGGAAGCTGCGCTGCTGTGCGGTGGTTCGGTGACAGGGAGCAGCGAAGGAAGAAGAGGAGGGAGGAGGAAGAGGAAAGCGGCGGCGGCGGAGATGGAGGAGGGGAGAGAGGAGCTAGGGCACGGCCCCGTGGTGCCTATAAGTAGAGGAGGAGGAGGTGGCAGGTGGAGCTCCTGCAGGTGGGGGAGGAGCTCCCTCCTCTGTCTTCGTACAGAGGAGGACGAAGAGGTAAGTGGGCAGGCTGGGCCTGCGGGGTTGAGGTGGGCTCAGCCCACTTGGGCTGGCCTGCCCCCCCCCCCCTTTCTGTTTTTCTGTTTACTTTTTTTTTGTAGGAAAGAAAAGGAGAGAAATAGAAATAGGTGTTAGGGTTTTATTTTTATGAAATAATTTTTATTAAATAACACAACAGCAAGCTCAAAGGTATGTAATCTTTGTTTTCAAAAATTTAAAATGTCAAAAGATTTGAATTTGCTATTTGAATTTCAAATAGGGTTTCATATAGATTTGATTTTTAAAATAAGCAAGTTTATTCAATAAGCTCAAACAACTATGAAAACTTATTGAATTTAAATGTTTGCAAGATTTTAATTTTAAACCACAATTGGAACATGCCAAGTATGAAAGATTTGAATTTGAATATCAAATTTGAAACACATACCACATGCAATGCTTATGATGACATGATGCATTAATAATAAATTAACAAGAAATAAAACATTATAAAGGTTGTTTTCATACTTGGGATGTTACATGTGGACTTGGTCATGTGACCATGTCTCTTTTGTAAGTGTTTGTGTAATCGTGTAATGGATATTGTATCTGTGTACCAAACTGATATGTTGTTCACGACTGGTGTGATCTGGGATTATGAATGTATGCATATCGGAGGTGTCCTTGAACAGTGGTTCTGGGGGACCTTACAATCGGGCTCAGCTGATTCTCGTTCTTGATCACCTCCATCTTCTGCATTGTCTTCCATTGCAGTATCACCGTATTCAAGGAACATAGGATCCTCTTCTTCATCTTCTTCTTCATTGTCTTCCATCACAACCCCTTTTTCTCCATGCTTGGTCCAACAATTATAGCTGGGCTTGAAACCTCTCCGAAGCAGGTGGCCGTGAACGAATCTCAAGGAAGAGTGCTCCCTGACGTTCCGACTATCAACACATGGGCAACACATAAAACCGTTCTCTTTGTGATCCTGAGCTACACCGAGAAATTCATCCATGCCTGCCCTGTACTCGGAAGTGCGTCGATCACCGTACATCCATCGCTGCTGTACATCCATCTGCATCGTATAATTTAGTTTATAAAAACCATTACAATAATATCTTTAATAGCAAAATGACCATAGTACATCGAAAAATATAACTTTTTTAGTATCAATTATAGATGAAAAGGATAAGTTTGCTAACCTCGGTCGAAGATACAATTTTCTGTGAACTTAAGTGTGTCTCGGGTATTTCGTTGAACACCTCGTGTATATAGTAAAAGAACACACACTAGCACCCACCTCGCTCACACCTCGTAGCAGAAAAAACAGAGGAGGAAAGGGGGTTGTGAGGCAGTATATATATAGGCAAGGGGGGCATTTGTCCCGGTTTGTGGCTTGAACCGGGACCAATGCCCTTGCCGTGCCACGTGGCGTGTGGTGAGGCATTAGTTCCGGTTCTTGCCAGGATCCGGGACAAATTCCCCCTAAACAACCGGGGCCAATGCTCCTGGGGGATATACGCTGCCCCGACCGCACGAACCGGGGACGAATGCATAGCATTGGTCCCGGTTCGTGGTGCAACCGGGACTAATGTCCATTTTGGTTCTGAATGAAAGGTAGGGTTTCTACTAGTGTCTTACTTAATAATGTATACGATTTGGATTTGATTTTCTCGTACAGAGTATACCTTACTTGTCCGCTTCAATGGCTTTTCCTGCTGAGCATATTCGAATCTAATTTCCGCGGGGTAATCTAATATTCTTCTCGCTACCATGTATTTCACTAGTGCTGACAACTATGTCCATCCAGGGGGAGGGGGGTGCTCCACACGTCTCTCACCAGCAACAGTGTTTTGAAAGTCGACTCCTCAGATCTGGGTCGCTGTGATGCTCCCCTAGCCGGCAATGCTGGTTGGAGGCTACTAGGATGTGATGCGAGGGTTCATGTACATAGTAAGAGTAGTAGTACTAGATTTATTCCTAGTAGAAGTTGGTCCTCTATGGCGTATGGCGCTATGCGATGCTGCTACTTCCTTCGTGCGTCAACGAGCGGCGCCGAAGATACTCCTCTCCCCTTGACTGGCTGTGGTTCATGGAGGACAGCGGCGGTGGTTGGTGGAGGTGGGGGTGGCTGCTTAAATAAGCTCGGTAAAAGCATATCAGCGAGCTTCTTCTGGAGGTTATCTTCCCCCCTTTGGTGCTTGCCATTGAGGCGAGAATGAAGATGGGATCCTGGCCCTGGTAGTGCGCTCATGCCTTCTGCACCAGGGGTGCGGCGAAGCTTCGCCGGGTGTGCTCTCGCGGCGACGTGGATGTCGTCGTCGTCTCTCATGGTCGTTGGGTGACCACTCCCGCCCCATGCGCTGGATGCATTGATGCGCGGCGATGGTGGTCTCTCTCAACCTCCAGGCAGATTTGCCGAAGTGGAGGCCCTACAGCTACGACGCAGTTTTGCTCATGCCTCGCCGTCCCAAATGGTCTCGTCCCCGGCGGCGTCGAGGTTGGCTGCGTGCAGCAATGGTTTCGATGCGGTGGAAGAGGAACAGGACTGAATCGCGTTTCCTTTTTTTGTTCTGAGGTCCATAGTGCAAAGTGTTAACGGCTTGGTTGTATTTTTACTTTTTTCAGAGGCCCTGTATGTAAGTTGTACTTCCACCGACAGATATCAACGAAGCTCTAGATCCTTCGGGACCACCCTTGTTCAAAAAAAAAAACTAGTGCTGACAACTCATACACCGAGTAGCATGAGATGATTTGATATTGTTCTCTCACTTAATCATGTATAGGATTCGGATCTGATTTTTTGTACAAAGTACACCTCACTTGTCCGCTTCAATGGCTTTCCCTGCTGAACAGATTCCACGATATAATATAATATTCTTCTCTAACTATCATGTATTATTTCACTAGTGCTGGCAACTCATACACCGATTTCAACGAGCTAATTTGATATTGTTATATCACTTAATCATGTAGAGGACTGGGATTTTTTTTTTTGTACATAATACACCTCATTTGTCAACTTCAGTGGCTTTCCCTGCTGAGCAGATTCCACGAGGAAATCTAATATTCTTCTTTCAACATCATGTATTTCAGTAGTGCTGACAGCTCGTAAACCGATTTCCACGAGCTAATTTGATATTGTTCTCTCACTTAATCATGTATAGGATTTGGATCTGTTTTTTTTTTGTACAGAGTGCACCTCACTTGGCCGCTTCAATGGCTTTCCCTGCTGAGCAGATTTCATGAGGTAATTTAATATTCTCCTCTCAGTATCATGTATTTCACTAGTGCTGACAAGTCATACACCGAGTTCCACGAGCTAATTTGATATTGTTCTCTCACTTAATCATGTATATGATTTGGATTTGATTTTTTTTGTACAGAGTGCACCTGACTTGTCCGCTTCAATGGCTTTCCCTGCTGAGCAGATTCCACGAGGCAATCTAATATTCATCTCTCACTATCATGTACTCCCTCTATATCAAAATATAAAATGTTTTAGCATTTTGTAAATATAGTGTATCTAGACATGTTTTAGTGTGTAGATTTATATGCATTTTACACTAAAACATGTCTACGTACATATTGTTTAGGAAATGCTAAAACATCTTATATTTTGATACGGAGAGAGTATTTCACGGACAACTCATACACCGAGTTCCACGAGGTTATTTGATATTGTTCTCTCACTTAATCATGTATATGATTCGGATATGATTTTGTCGTACAGAGTACACCTCACTTGTCCGCTTCCCCGCTCAGCAGATTCCATGAGGTAATCTAATATTCTTCTCTCAATATATCATGTATTTCACTAGTGCTGACAACTCATACACCTCGCGATTTCCAGGAGCTAATTTGGTACTGTTCTCCCACTTCATCATGTACAGGATTCCGATCTGATTATTTAATTTGTATAGAGTACACCTCATTTGTCCGCTTTCCCTGCTGAGCAGATGCCATGAGGTAATTTAATATTCTTCTCTCACTATCATGTATAGTATTTGTATGTGGTTTGCTTGTACAGCATATATAACACCTGGCCAGGACCCGCTTCATGTGCGCCACGATGCAGTGCCATGATTGATTTGGTGGCTAGATACATAAAGAGCCCTTCAGCCCTTCGTGGCTAAATAAATAAAGAGCCGTTTGCTAACTTCTTGGAGCTTAAAAATGTTTTCCATTCACTATACACATATCCATGATTGTGTTACTACTTTTTTGTAGGTCAGAGAATAATTTATTTCCTATTGACACTTTTTACACTTGTACAGTACACCCCCTAACTACATCTAAAATTTGCAGGAGATATGAAAGCGATACAACAAATTTGTTCTTCCTATGCATGAAGCATGCATGCAAGAGCTGGAATCAGCAGTCCTGTGATTAAAATCGTTTTCCACATCCATAATTAATTGATGCATGCTCCCCACGGGCACTGATCGATTTAAAGGGTGCTTAATCTTTCCATATGCATCTGCATATCCACAGCTAGCTAAGAACAATGGGCCAACACATTGGTATGCTCACTGTCACACCTTTTCCCGGCTGGATCGCCAGTATTAGGACGTGTCTGGTTGGAGAAAGGGTAACGGTAATGGTATCGATGTGTTGAGACTCAATTACGGGGTCCTTACCCTTATTCCGAAAGTCCCGGGGGCGGACTTGATCACCCAGTTTAGACCGATTGCGCTTATCAACGTGATCTTTAAAATCATTTCCAAAGCGGTTGCCTCGAGACTTGATCCGGTGGCCAAAAGAGTTATCAGCCCGTTCCAGTCGGCGTTCCTAAAAGGCAGGCACATTTTGGATGGTGCCTTGGCCCTTTTAGAGATCGTCCATGAGCTGAAGGTTAAAAAGCTCGGAGGGGTACTTCTGAAACTAGATTTTGAGAAAGCGTACAACAGAGTTAACTGGTCCTTCCTCTTCGAGGTTTTGCGCAGGAAGGGTTTTAGTTCTGGCTACATTCACCGGATTAACCAGCTGGTTGCCGGGGGCAAAACGGCGATCTCGATCAACGGTGAAATTGCTCCGTATTTCAACAATAGGAGGGGGGTGCGTCAAGGGGATCCACTATCAAGGAGGACAAGTATTAGATAGAACTAGTCTCTTGGGAGCCTCAACGGTGAAATGGTCCGTATTTCAGCAACAGGAGGGGCATGCATCAAGGATACTAGTTCTACCTACGCGATGGGGCTATTTCTATTGTAGGACGGGGTCCATGCGAAATTTGATTCCATTCGGGCCAGATTCTACTGGAAAGGATCGGGCCCGAAACACAAGTACCTTATGGTGAACTGGCCGGAGGTGTGCATGCCGAAGGAGTGTGGGGGTTTGGGGCTTACTAATACTAAACTTTTCAACCAGGCGCTCATGCTTAAATGGGTGTGGAAGCTGTTCGAAGAAGAGTGCTCGCTTTGGAAATCCTTGCTGCTGGCAAAGTACCTTGAAGCCAACAATATCTTTGCATGCCAAATCCAAGGGGGGTCGCCGTTTTGGCGCAGCCTCCACAAAATCAAACACCTCTTCAAACACTTGGGGCGCGATTTGTGGTTCGGGATGGGTCCCGAACTAGATTCTGGCTTGATTGGTGGTCTGGCGAGGGCCCCTTTTGTGAGCGCTTTCCGCGGCTCTTTGCATTGGCAGACAACCAATCCCTCTCTATGGCGGAGGCATTTGACCCTGATAGAGAGGGGTAGGGTTTAGGCACTCTTTTGACTAGGAGAATGCAGATGGCTGGAACAGGCTGACCGGGGAGGTAGGTACTATCACCCTGGAGGGTGGCCAGGATGGCTTCTGCTGGATGTTGGAGCCATCTGGTGCATTCTCGGTTGCTTCTACCTATGAAGCGTTAGGTAAGGGTGCTTCCGTGGCCCATAGTAAGGGACTTTGGGAGGCACGGATTCCCGTCAATGTTAGGATCTTTTCGTGGCAACTGGCGTTGGACCACCTCCCGTCCAGTGGCCATATCGCCGATCGCCATGGCCCTTCGGATGTGTCATGTGCCTTGTGTGGCGCTAGGGAGGATGCGACGCATATTTTCTTCTCCTGTGTGTTAGCCAAGCTGGGGTGTAGTGTGCTCCGCAGCTTGCTTGGTACTTCTTGGGCTCCCGCAAATTTCCCCCAATTTTTTGCCATTAATAAATCACTTCTTGGACAACAACGTAGAATTAGCTGGGTGCTCTTTACTGCTTTGTCTTGGTCTATTTGGCTCTCGCGGAACAAATTGGCTATTTAGTCGGTGGTGCCTCGACACCATTCTGTCATAATGTTTAAAACTGCAATGTTTTTGCAGATGTGGGCAAGGCTCGCAAAGGCGCAGGACAGAGAGGCTCTTCTACGGCTAGGGGAAGGGCTTAAGGAGATCTACAACACCATCAAGCCAAGCAGGTTCGCTTCTTCCTAGCTGCGAGGGTGTTTTCTTCCGGTGTGTGTGGGGGGGGGAGGGGTGCCAGCCCATGGATTATCTAGTCTCTTGGTGTGTTATTTCCCTCCATTCTTGGCGAATCTGTATGCCTCAGCATGTGTATGGTGTTGAACCCCTGTTGATACCTGCTGCTTTATTAATTTAAAGGAGGGCACTTCTGTGCATGTTGTCTAAATAAAGCTGTAAATGGAATGGATAAAAGTTCATCTTGTTTGTTTCGTGAGGGAGCGGTAACAGAAAACGGTTTGCACAAAATTGTCCAAGAACACAGCAGATCAGATCTGCAGCCGCTCCGGATTTAACATGACCATTGGTTGTGCTGCTGCTAGAATGCTGGATGAAAGGGGGCCAGACTCGGCTCATCACGCCGGTTCTTTCACCTGCCGACGGAGGCGAAGCAGGAGTACTGTACAGCGTCGATGCCAACGACGGCGGCCGCAAGTTCTAGCCCGAGGGGTACGGCGTCGACCGCGTGGACACCGATGAGAAGATCCTCAGACCGTCTCTACCTGCGGGTCCTGCCGGAGGACGAGCATCAACTTAGCTACTGGCCGGCCCACCCGCCGTACCTCGGGGAGCTGCTGCATAAGTACAACCTTGAGAATGAGAAGCTGGTGAGGCTCATGCTCGCGGCCATGGCGAGGAGCCTCCTCCTCGGCGAGCATATCGGCGACCTGCAGGTTCTCAAGGACGGTGTGGCTGGATTGATGTGCCCGTGCTCGGCGGCCACCACCAGCTGCTGGTTGTCGGAGGCAGATCGGAGACTGCACTGCCGGAGCTGCGACCGTGCTTCTCCGGCGGCGCACTGCTTGGGATAGAGGCAAAATCGAGGAGGGATATGGAAGGCTGCACCGCCGGAGTTGCGACGAGTCGACGACCATATGACTCCACGAAGAAAAAGGGGCCTAGTCGAGGAGCGGGTGGTGGTTAGGCTGGAGAGTTTGGTCGAGCGGAATCAGTTTTGACTTCGGCCGTAATCTGTTTGTGCAGTATCAATTACCGAGCTGGGCTAACCAAACTCGTTTAAAGGAATCTGTTAGCAGTGGAATCAGATAACTGGAGCAAAAAATCGAACAAAACATGTCAGTGTGTTCTTTCACCTCGTAACACCGTGCCCTTTTGAGCACAGCGCCGCGTTCCTCAACCATCCCCCCGACGTCGTTCCGAGCAGCATCCTCATGGCGGAGAGCCACTGTGACACGCATGACGCGCCGTACGGTCCCTGCCGGCGAGCCGTCCGCCGCAACATCGTGTTCGGCGTCCTCCACCCCTCCACCCTCGGCTCGCTCGGCGACATTCGCGCCCACGCACTCGGCCAACTGGTCCGTGACCTTACGTCCGGCGCCCAGGCGTTTGAGTGCCTCCATTTCGCCGTCTACTCCATCCTCGTCGAGATGTGCTTTGGTGAGGACGTCGTGGCGGACCTAAGGGAGACCCGTGTCCGCGCCATGCAAAATCTACAACGTGACGTTCTCCGCATGTTGCCTTCCTTTGGGGTGCTAGCCAGGCACCCGAGGATCGGAAAGCTCCTCTACATTTCACGATGGCGCAATGTTCTTGATTTCCGGCGGTAGGAAGAAGAATATTTCTTGCCGCTCGTCCCTGACGTCAAGAACAGAAACTGGAATCCCCTCAGCGGCTTCAAGACTTACGTGGAGTCCCTTGTGGACATACGAATCTGTGAAGATGGTGATAGGGCCGTCACCGACGACGAGCTCGTCATCCTCATCTCGGAGTTCCTCGGCGTCGGCACGGAGTCCACTACGGCGGCGCTGCAATGGACGATGGCCAATCTCGTAAAACGCACCGACCTGCAGGAGAAGCTCCGTGCGGAGATCGACGCCGTTGCCTCTAACCAGCTTATCATCGAGGTGGACGACCTTTTGCGCATGCCATACCTTGACCGTGCCGGACCGTGGTGCTACATTGAATTTCCTCGTGGGGAAGATCGCCGCGACCCGGCGGTGTGGTCGGATCTGATAGAGTTCAAGCCGGAGCGGTTCTTGCCCGGCGAGGACGGCAAGGAAGTGGACCTGACTAGCACGAGGGAGCTCAGTATGATGCCATTCGGAGCCGGTAGGCGCGGGTGCCCGGACATAGCGCCGTCCATACTACACCTGCAGTACTTCGTGGCCAACCTGGTCAGGGAGTTCGAGTGGTGGGAGGCGGACGGCGACGACAATGCAGTGGACCTCACCGAGTTTTGCGCCCTCTTTGTTAGGCTAGTCATAGTGGGCAGTAAGGCTGGTCACAATGGGGAGGAACATACGCTAGTAACCTACACATTTTCCTAGACTATGTTCCTACCTCCACAATGGGGAGTAACATGTATGTAGTGTCATGCAAGGATGCATTTATTAGGCTATAGACTCATTGTTTCTTGGAGTGTGTGATGTTCCGGTAACTTAGCTAGTTACCACAAGCACCTCTCTCTTCATTAAATATGTGCCACATAAGCAAAATTGTATTGAAGTGTGTGATGTTACTGCTAAGTTCCTGCCCATTGTGACTAGTCTAACTTAGTAGTAACATAGATGCCACGTAGGACAAAAAAGTGATGTGGCAAATAATTAATAAGGAAAGAGAGGGGTGTGGTAACATAGCTAGTTACTGTAACATCACAAATCCCAAGACACTTTGAGTCCACAAACTAATTAATAGAGATTTGCATGATACCACATGTTGGTTACTACCCACTATGGAGGTGGTAACATAGACTACAAAATCGTGTATGTTACTGGTCGATGTTAGCTCTCATTGTGACTAGCCTTACAATCATGAACAACCCGCTGCGTGCCCGTCTAGTGCCTCGCAAAGCCGAATGACAAGCTAAGAGTCTTCTTTATTACCTTGTGTTTTACATTTAGTCAAACTCATATTTTGTAGAGTTACCTAACTTTACGAAGTTTGACTTTGATTACAAGCATAATGTCTTTTAAACCGTAAATGAAGTGAGTATTCAATTCACTGTATGCCATGGTTGTGGTTACCGGGCGGTAAACCCGGTAACCGCAAATACCGGGCACCCACTGTAAAATACCTTACCCGACAATTTTTTTTGGTCTTTGTCCGGTATTCTTCCGTTACCGCGGTAACCAGAAATTCCGAGCCTCCTCGGTGAAAAATTTCTGTTCGGTATCCAAAACCTTGCTATATGCAGTAGTTCCTTGAAAAATGAAGGACGATACTGAAGGATTTGGTTACCGAGCCAGAAATCCCGTTACCGACCGGTAAATGGGAATCTTGAGGACTCTCGGTAAAAGGCCTTATCAAGCAAAAAAAAAGTCCAGCCTTTATTTGAATTTTTTTTCGAGAGTATGCAATTGCATATCTGATTTTTATAGAAGGCATACAAAAAAAACTACAGCAAAAAAGCTATCGAAGACACTCCTCACCTAAACCTAACCAAGATGAATAGTCAGCATGGCAGGTTAGAAGTGAAACAAAAGTCATGACCGGGATGATGATATCAATAAATATGATGATGGAGAAAAGTATGTAGGGATACTGATCCAGAGATGCATGAAGGCGAACCGAGCCGCAAGCAATCAGGCAGCAGGCGGTTCTGCTGGTGGCGAAATTCACCGCCTACGGAGAAGGGGACGGTTTCTCCTAGTCCCCTGGTCTCACCCACAATTTAACATGGACGGTGAAGATCGTAATCTTATCTTGACAAGAAACTGTTTTGGAAGGGGAAAACACACACACAATTTACAACATGTACAAGATGTAATTCAACACGCACGCAAGAGGGCAGCACAACATAGCCAGTGCTGGGAGCCCGGAACCTCGGCAAGCTCGTCGGAGTACTAATTCGCGGCAGCTGGTAGCTGCTTGGCCTCAACGGACTTCTCGTATTCCTCCACCGCCTTGAATAGCTCCCGGAAGTTGCCCTTGCCGAAGCCTCCGCAGGCACCCTTCTGCCGCTCCAGCCCGCTCTCTTCATCTTTCTCCACGCACCCGATCCGCTGGATCATCTCCAAGAAAAGTGTTTGCCTGGATGAATTATGAAAATAAGTGATCAAATAAACAGATCGAACCAATCGATGAGAAAGTGCAACTTCCGTTCATATTTTAGTTTTAAAAACAAACTTCACTATAAATTGGACTTAATTTATAGAAGTAATTATAAACACATCTCCAATTATTAAATAAATAAAATTACGAAACTGTATTTTACGTGAATACATTGTATGCTACATATTGATGTTTCTATTTCATATAATATTGGTCAAGTTTAGGAGACGGTAACTTTTTATAATAAATTTAGAGGTGTTATATATTCATTGGATAGTAGAAGGAAGTATATGAATGTCTTAATTTGCTATACCTGTCTCCCACGGGCTTTGTGAAGATTTGAAGCAGCACTCCTTGGTCATCCCTGTCAACCAGAACGCCCAGCTCCTGGCAACCCTTGATCTGCTCCTCCGAGAGCACGTCCCCGGCGCGTCGCCGCACGCCATCGTAGTAGTTGGGCGGCGGCGGTTCCAGGAACTCGAACCCGCCGGCCGCCCGGACCTCCCTCAGCGTGGCCAGCACGTCGTCGCTGGCTAGCGCGATGTGTTGCACGCCTGGGCCGCCGTGGTTGTCCAGGAACGTCTGTATCTGGCTGCGCCGCTTGGTGCCATGCACCGGCTCGGCCAGGTTTAGGAGCACGGTCTCCGTGTTGTTGGCGACCACCACTATGTTGAGGCCGCTCTCGTCCGTGCCCACGTCCTCCGCCGTGAACTCGACGAACTCGTGGAACCCCGTGAAGCCTGCTATGTGTTGGGCTGCTGGGGCCAGCTCTGGGAAGCAGACGACAATGTGGTCCAACCGCCTCAGCCCGTAGTCCCGAGCCTTGTCGCCAGAGTTGTTGTTCATAACAACCTCGAACCCCGGCAAGAAGGTGATGTCATCATCGTCTGGGCAGCTCACGAAGCGTAATATGATGTCCCCGTCGAGCTCGACCTCTGCGAAGCCGAAACCGAGGCCGAGGTCGACGGGGGCAAATGCCGGACGCGCTCCAGCACGAACGCTGGTGTGGAAGGCCAAAGCAGCGTCCGATACATGGAGTGCTATGGCGCGAACCGCGGGACCGCCGTGGTCGGCGGTGAAGCGGCTCGCGTCGTCGGGGGAGAAGGAGGGTATTGTTGCCCTTCCTTCGATGTTGGGGGACAAGGAGGGGCCGGTAAAGAGGAAGGCGAGAGAGCCGGATTGGAGAAGGCAGGAAGAGTGCACGCAGTTACCCGTGGAGAGGTCGGACCGCGCGGCCAGCGGCACCCCGAGGGCAGAAGAAAAGCGGGTGGCGGCCGAGGCGGCGTCGGCGCACCACAGCTCGACGTGGTGAAAGGCAAGCACCTGGAAGCGGTCCGTGCGAGGGTTTGTGCGGCTCCTGTGGCTAACGCCCGTGGTGCTGGTGGTCTTGATGTTGGGTGCCATGTTCAAGAAAATGGTGTTGCGTGGGTACGTGTGCTTGTTGGAGATGAGCTTGACAGGTCTCGTGGCCTGTATGTACAGCATATATAGTTCTTCCACGTTATGGTTTGTTTTGGTCCGTGAGGGTACGTTGTCCTCTTGATTTAATGGCGCGCGATGCTACACGCTCGATGCAATATAGCTGGCCACATGCGATGCATCCAATGGATTCACATGCAGGTGCAATATGTTCTATTTTTAAGAGCAAACACATATTTCATTGATAGGAAATCAAGTTACAATAAGCAACACATTAGGAAACTAAAAGAGAAAACAAGATAAAATGATTATTCTGAATTTGCAGGTAACAACATAATAGATCGAGAAATACAAAACGACTCCTAGTATTTACTCCAACCACCATAGCGAGCGGCCGTCGTTCAACTCTGCCGGCGAGACGAACGATGGAAGAAACGCCAAGACTCCATCATTGCAAGATCCGAGAAAACACTATCTCGCCAACGAGGTTTTATGAATCGAAGAATATGTCTGATGCACGCAGCAAGGAACGTGTCGTTGTGGCACGTCGACCGGGGGACGTCCCCGTGTTGTCCTGGACCAAGATCTGCCGCCTTCCATCGACGCCGTCGGAAAGGAACTGCAGATCCAACACCTCCGGACCAGCATCCTCGTTCCAGAAGAACCACCTCCTCCCGGCTGTCAGCACCGTCGCGGATAACTACGAACACCAAGGATACACGGAGAGACTGATCACGCCAGATCTGAATAACGGCGAGAAGACCAACCTGGCGATCTGAAGGACCAAGCAGCAAATGTTGCCATCAACTTTGAGACGCCGTCGTGAAGCCTGTCGCTGGTATGGGAGTGGAATTGAGCCGGATTTGTATGTCCGGGCGTCGCTCCCACCACCCCAACGGCGCCCAAAGGAAATAGTAGGCAAAACCTAACTACAGGCCGGCGCCGAAACGCCATGGTCTCCACTCCTCGCGTCGCTGGAGTGGCCGACAGAGAAGGCAGGGACCAGTGGCGGGTGGTGTTGTTGGGGGCAGACAGTCGCCTCACGGTTGCTTTTCTCTCTCGCGTGGGAGCGAGAGGATTCGCGGTCTACGTGAGGTGCAATATGTTGGTGATTGATGATAAAAGCTTAGCTAGATAGATAAATATGGACATATATGAACTCTAAAATATATGTAAATGCATCTATATTTAGATAAATAGAAGTCGTATACTCTCTATGTATACAAATATATAAATTTTATTTGTCCAAATATGGATGTATTTAGGCATCGGAGTGAGTATTTTTTTAATGAAGGGAGTATATATGTAAGGTCCTCCTTTTATGAGTGTTTTTGTGTCGATGGAATATGCGGCGGATCACGGTAAGGACTTGTTTGCTACTAGAGTATTTTAGGTGATTAGTAGGGATAATCCCTAGAGGGTTTAGGTGAAACCCCCACCTTCACCCAATCCCCTCAAATTCAGTTGCTAGAGGGAGTGGATTTGATATGGAGAAAAATACACTAGAGGTTAGGGAATTTTGGGGAAAAATGGGGATAAACCCTGCTAAATACACTTGTACCGAACAGGTTTTTGGGGATTTTGGAGATTTAGAATTAGACCGGGATAATCTCCTCCAATCTCCAAATATTCATCCGTACTAAACAAGCCCTAACGGTGTTCACGGGGCACGGCGACCACCGGCGGAAGATGTTAATGGTAATTGACCCATGCGACAAACACACAGGTGTAGCAACAAGCTAATAGACGAAGCATGCACTAATTCTTTTTGATTTATGTATTGCAGGCTCCGGGACCTTTCTCGTGGTGCATGCATTATTATTTTTTTATTTATGTCTGCAGGCTCCAGGTCCTTTTCTCGTGTCGCATGCATAAATTCTTTTTGATTTATGTCCTGCAGGCTCTGGGTCCTTTTCTCGTGTTGCATGCATTATTATTTTTTATTTATGTCTGCAGGCTTCAGGTCCTTTTCTCGTGTCGCATGCATTATTCTTGTTTGTTTGCATGGTGGGGTTACATAGTTTGTTTGTTGCCATAGTTCGCTGCTAGGATTCGGCTTGGCTTGGTGAGGTGTCAGATGTGGTAAGATCCATCCCACCTCACACATCAACGCTGGAATTTTTACACGTTAGTATTTGATTTTTAATGGTAGATGAGTTCATAAACTAGATTAATTCAAATAGTTTTTACCACTAGTAGAAAACAGGGCATTGAGCCAAGTACATTGCAACCGGAAGTGATAAAAACCGGTTCTAAAGGGTATGTCCCCTGGGCCCCCTCCCTGCAGCAAAACGCTGCAAGGCCTTTAGGACCGGTCTGTGATACACACCGGTCCTAAAGGCCTTGCGGTCATTTGCTGCTGGGACGGGGCCTAGGGGACAGATCCTTTAGAACCGATTTTTACAAACCGGTTCTAAAGGTTTTCTCATTTTTTGCAGCAACTGCGGGTCCCGCTGTCATAACCTTTAGCACCGGTTTGTAATACAAACCGGTCCTAAAACCCTCCCCTAAACCCTATATTCTACCCCGAGCTCAGCTCCATTTTTTCCAGGTCGAGCTCAGCTCCATTTTTTCCAGGTCGAGCTCAACTCCATTTTTGCTCTCTCCTTCCTCTTGTGAGCTCTAATCCATCCCATTTTTCTCCACCATTTGTCAAGATTGTTGGTACTCATCGGTTCTACGGTTAGCATTAACATTCACTCTTCCGGCATTGCATGTTTTGCTCGTTTTCTTGCTCATTTCATTTTTGTTGTGCTAGCTAGGTGTTTGATGAAATGACTAAGCTAGAGAGAGTTCATCATTTGTTATGTATACATATGCAATTTGAGCTCAAATTTAATTATGATTTGTGGTTGTTTTTAGTGTCGCGCGCCTTGTCCCCCTCCTCACCGCCGTCGATCGCCCCGTCACCGACACAACCTTGGTGAGTCTATTGTTTTTATTTACCAAAACAAATTTTGATTTGTATGATTTACATATATATTTACTTGTATATAATTTTTTTATATATATATAGCGCCATGGTTTTGATATCCGTCCCCGTTGGCCCTCGTCCAGTCTATGATTCGGATGTGGTATATTATCTTTTATAACTACATATTTTCATTTCCTGATTATATGAGAATTAATTACGCCGACCAATTTGACATAGATATTTTTATCTAGGAGGTAGTGGAACCGGAAATTCCAACCGACCCTGTTGTTGAGAAGTTACACTTAGTTGAACAAGAAAATGTTGGCTTGAAAGAAAGATTGAAAACAAAGAAAGGAAACTGAAAGAGAGAAGATGACCTTGGAAAAGATTCTTGCCGGTGTCGTCGATGGTCACAAGAGCGAGATGGACGCAATGCGCCTGAAGATTAGAAAGATTAGAAAATATGCAATTAGTAAAGAGGCTTGGTATCATTATGCCGTCGGGTCAATTGTTACGTTTGTTGCGATTTTGATCGCATTTGTCGTTGTTTTTAAATGCATTAATTAGAGAGAGGTTTTATGTATGGTCACTACGCTACTTTGGTTTTAACGTGTGATGAACTTTTTGTATTAATTAATTAATTTAGTCATGATGATTTATAATGGTTGTTGATTTTTATATAATGCAGATGAACCGGCATGGATGTACAGTGATCGACGTCGTCCCGAATTCCTTAATGGCATGCATAGTTTTCTCAATGTGGCTGAGAAAAACAGGCAGAATGGATTTATTTTTTGTCCATGTAAAAAATGCCAGAATAAGAGGAGTTTCCCTAGCTCAAGAACCATACACACCCACCTGTTGCAAGAAGGCTTCATGCCCAGTTATTTTTGTTGGACCAAGCACGGAGAAAGAGGGGTTGTAATGGAAGACAATGAAGAGAAGAGGATAATGATAATTATCCTATGTTCGGTGAACACGGTGATACTGAAATGGGGAAGACGAGTCTGAACTTGAGGACATTGTTGATGAGTCTGATGATGATCTTCGTCGGGTCATTCGTGAAAAACAGATAAACTGCGCAAGTGAAAACGAGAGGTTGAAGTTGGAGCGCATGTTAGAAGACCACAAAAAATTGTTGTACCCAAATTGCGAAGATTGCCAAAAAAAATTGGGCACCACCCTGGAATTGCTGCAATGGAAGGCAGAGAATGGATTATCTGACAAGCGATTTGAAAATCTGCTGGAAATAATGAAGAAGATGCTTCCAAGAGATAACGTGCTGCCCTGCAGTACATACGAAGCAAAGAAGGTTGTCTGCCCTCTAGGATTGGAAGTGCATAAGATACATGCATGCATCAATGACTGCATCCTCTACCGCGGTCAGCACGAGAATTTAACTGCCTTCCCGGTATGCGGTGCATTTCGGTATAAGATCAGGCGAGATGACCCTGGTGATGTTGAGGGCGACGATCGCCCCAGGAAGAGGGTTCCTGCCAAAGTGATGTGGCATGCTCCTATAATACCACGGTTGAAACGTTTGTTCCGAAACAAAGAGCATGTCAAGTTGCTGCGATGGCACAAAGAAGACCGTAAGGAAGACGATATGCTGAGACACCCCGCTGATGGGTCGCAGTCGAGAAACATCGACGATAAGTACGAGGACTTTGCATGTGACGCAAGAAACTTAAGGTTTGGTCTGAGTACCGATGGCCTGAATCCGTTTGGGGAGCAGAGTAGCAGTCATAGCACCTGGCCCGTGACTCTATGTATCTATAACCTTCCTCCTTGGTTATGCATGAAGCGTAAGTTCATTATGATGGCAGTGCTTATCCCAGACCCGTCGCAACCTGGCAACAACATTGATGTGTACCTGAGGCCACTGGTTGATGAACTTTTAGAGTTGTGGGCTGACGAAGGTGTACGTGTGTGGGACGAGTACAAACAAGAGGAATTCGACCTACGAGGGTTGCTGTTTGTAACCATCAATGATTGGCCCGCTCTTAGTAACATCCCAGGACAGTCAAACAAGGGATACAGCGCATGCACACACTGTTTAGGTGAGACTGAAAGTATACATATAGGCAAGAATGTGTACCCGGGACATCGTCGATTTCTTCCAGACATGCATCCCGTAAGAAAGAAAGGAAAGCATTTCAAAGGCGAGGCAGATACACGGAGGAAGCCAACCCTCCCTAAAGGTACTGATATATATGACATGGTCAAAGATATAAAAGTAATCTTTGGTAAGGGTCCTGGCGCACAATCTGTTCCGAATGACCCCGACAACCACGTAGCCATGTGGAAGAAGAAATCTATATTCTGGGAACTACCCTATTGAAAATTCCTAGAGGTTCGCTCTGCGATCGACGTGATGCACGTGACGAAAAATATTTGCGTGAACCTGCTAAACTTATTGGGCGTGCATGGGAAGAAGTCGAGAGATACACCAAAAGCACGGGTGCACCACCAACATATGCACGAACGGGACGACCTGATGAATCCAGAGAATTTCAAAGGTCCTGCCAGCTACGCTCTTACCAAGGAAGAGAAGGAGATCTTTTTCCAAGTCCTGAGCAGTATCAAGGTGCCGTCTGGCTACTCGTCGAACATAAAAGGAATACTAAACCTTGAAGAGAAAAAGTACCAAAACCTAAAGTCTCATGACTGCCACGTGATCATGACCCAGTTACTTCCGATTGCATTGAGGGGGCTTCTGCCAGAAAACGTGCGAGTACCCATTGTGAAGCTATGTGCATTCCTCAACGCAATTTCTCAGAAGGCAATGATCCAGCAACTCTACCAAGTTTACAGAAGGATGTGGTCCAATGTCTTGTCAGCTTTCGAGTTGGTGTTCCCACCAACCTTCTTCAATATTATGACGCACCTCATAGTTCACCTAGTCCAAGAGATTTCCGTTCTCGGTCCTGTATTCTTACACAATATGTTCCCCTTTGAGAGGTTCATGGGAGTCTTGAAAATTATGTTAAAAACCGTGCTAGGCCAGAAGGAAGCATGGTCAAGGGCTATGGAACAGTGGAGGTCATTGAGTTTTGTGTTGACTTTATTCCTGACCTGAATCCGATCGGTGTTCCTCAGTCGCGCCATGAGGGGAGACTGCGTGGAAAAGGCACGCGAGGAAAGAAATCAACAACATGTATGGACGAGCAATCTTTCACTCAAGCACACTACACAGTTCTAGTTAATTCCAGCTTGGCGGCTCCATATATCCAGGAACAAGGATTTTCCGCTCGGAATATCCGGAGCAACCTGAAGATTTCATTGCTAAAGAACACGCGAAGACTTTCGGCGGTTGGTTGCAAAGACGTCTCATTAATGACAACATTGTTGAAGATGAGCTATACTTGTTGGCCAAGCAACCATCTTCGATTGTATTGACCTTTAAAGGGTACGAGATAAATGGTAACATATTTTACACGGCAGACCAAGATAAAAAGAGCACCAACCAAAAGTGGCGTCCGGTTTGATGGAAAAGACGACAACGGGCAAAGGGTCACATAATATGGTTACATAGAGCAGATATGGGAACTTGACTACGGACCTTCCTTTAAGGTCCCTTTGTTCTGGTGCAAATGGTTCAACCTGTCAGGCGTGAAGTTAGACCCGAAGTACGGAAGACAACATTGGATCAGAAGAATCTTGGGTACGACAATGATCAATTCGTCCTAGCCAATGATGTGGCTCAGGTTTTCTATGTGAAGGACATGTCTAGCAGACGAGAAAAAGAAAAGATAAGGAAGCGAATACATCAGACGATGAGCCAAGACGCCACATAGTTCTTTCAGGGAAAAGAAACATCGTGGGAGTCGAGGACAAGACAGACATGTCAGAAGATTAATAAATTTGATGAAATTCCTCCTTCTAAGTCAAAGATGATCCAAGCATTTAGTTAAATGATGAAGATGTTCCATGGTTATTACGGCGGGAAGAAAGGCAAGAAGAAAATAGAAACGGATCATCCCTTTAGTCCCGGTTGGGGACACCAACCGGACTAAATGGGTTAGGGTTTCGTTTGGACCAATCAGATAGAATCACACGGATCGTGTGTTTCTTTCAAGCGCTTGTGAGTCGTTGGATCCGGGGTGTGTTTCTTTCGAGCTGTTGTGAGCCGTTCGATCAGGGCTATGGTGTGTTTCTTTCGAGCTGTTGTGAGCCGGTGGATGAGAGTGTTTCTTAACCGTTGGATCAAAACCCTAGCTCAACACTTTGTGAGCCAGAGGACCCTATATATAGCCCACCTTCATACACCGGTCAGTTCATCGAGCAAATATAAAACATCCGGATTCGCCATCATACGTCCTGCCGTGCATTTGGTATGCATATATGCATCCAGTAGACACGGTGGGGCTGTATGATGGCGATACCGTTTGTTTTTTTCTACACCCACCTTTAAGGTTTGATACATCATATATTCAGTTCATAAACATCCGGATTCGCCAGCATACGTCCAGCCGTGCATTTGGTATGCATATATGCACCCAGTAGCCACGGTTGGGCTGTATGCTGGGGATACCGTTTGTTTTGTTCTACACCCACCTTTAAGGTTTTATACATCATATATTCAGTTCATCGAGCAAATGCAAAACATCCGGATTCGCCATCATACGTCCTGTCGTGCATTTGGTATGCATATATGCACCCAGTAGACACGGTGGGGCTGTATGATGGCTATACCGTTTGTTTTGTTCTACACCCACCTTTAAGGTTTGATACATCATATATTCAGTTCATCGAGCAAATACAAAACATCCGGATTCGCCATCATACGTCCAGTCGTGCATTTGGTATGCATATATGCACCCAGTAGCCACGGTTGGGCTGTATGATGGCGATACCGTTTGTTTTGTTATACACCCCCCTTTAAGGTTTGATACATCATATATTTAGTTCATTGAGCAAATACAAAACATCCGGATTCGCCAGCATACGTCCAGCCGTGCATTTGGTATGCATATATGCACCCAGTAGCCACTGTTGGGCTGTATGATGACGGTACCGTTTGTTTTCTTCTACACCCCCTTTGGAAACAGAAAGAAGAAAAAAAGAAATGTGCGCCCCCCTGTACAGGCCTTTAGTACCGGTTGCTGTTAACAACCGGTGCTAAAGACCCTTTAGCACCTCTTGTTAACAGCAACCAGTACCAAGAAAGGTAAGAGTAAGATTATGACGACCGGTTGTCACAGAGGCAGATAGAAGAAGTCACGGTATGGCAGTCACGTATTCAACATCGACCAAGAAAGGCAAGCGTAAGATTGTGACGAAAGGTTGACAGAGGGAAATACTCGCGATATATGTATGTACTTTTTAAAAGTGAGAAACAAAGTAGCAGCGGGCTAGTATACCAATCGCTAAATCAATCTACATGTATGGTATCTCGCTAAATCAATATATATATATTTATCCACGATATATACGCTCGATGTATCACTTGCGCTCTCACTTCTCGTTGCCTTACTCATTACCCACCCTAACAAACACAGAAAGTTACCACAGGCGCATAAACTCCAAAATGCGCCTGGGGTAAAATTACCGCAGACGCATAATGTAATATGCGCCTGGGATAAGAGCAGTACCGCAGGCGCATACGGTGTAATGTGTGCCTGGGGTAAGTGACCGGATTTTTCCCATTTTCCACCACATTTTATATCTTTGTTTATGATTTTAGAAATCAACTACCAAGTTATAGGATGTATTCCTATATTGTTTGTTGACTAAAATGTTCTTTGTTCTACCTTCCAAATTGCTAGGATACAATATTATGCCATGTTCATATATTCAGTTCATCGAGCAAATACAAAACATCCGGATTCGCCATCGTACGTCCAGCCGTGCATTTGTTATGCATATATGCACCCAGTAGCCACGGTTGGGTTGTACGATGGCGATACCGATTGTTTTGTTCTACACCCCCTTTAAGGTTTGATACAGCATATATTCAGTAATCCAGCAAATACAAAACATCCGGATTCGCCATCATACGTCCTGCCGTGCATTTGGTATGCATATTGCACCCAGTAGCCACGGTGGGTCTGTTTGATGGTGATACCGATTGTTGTGTTAGGGTGGAGCGTGGCGCGGGTGTTGACGCGTGGCGCGGGAGTTGACGTGTGGCGCGGGAGTTCACGCGTGACGCGGGAGTTGTGACGCGTGGCCAGGAGGGCGCGGTATAAACTGTTGCGCCTCGAGCGCGTCTTCTCCTCTCCACGCGCCCACTCATCTCCACGCACCCTCGCGCTTCCACCATGCCTCCGAGGAGAAACAACACCACCGGCTTCCGCGGCGTCCGAGCACGGCAGAACGGAATGTTCAGCGCAGATATCCGCTGGGGGGGACAACCGCATCCCCCTCGGCTCCTTTGCGACGGCGGCGGAGGCCGCCCGCGCCTGGGACGCGGCGGCCTGGCGCCTCAACCGCCCGCGGTCGCTGATGAACTTCAACGACTGCCACACCGTCTGGGAAGTGGAGGCCAGGGCGCCAAAGCCGCAGATCGTCACTGCCGACACCCTCCACCTCCGCCACCGCGCGTTTTAGGGCCTAGTCGACGCCATGGAAGACCGCGTCGTCCGCGAGTATTACCGGAACAACCCGGGGGAGGAGAGCGCCGACGAGGAGCTCTGGCAGACCCGCGCGGCTGAGCGGGCGGAGCGCCGCCTCGAACGCCACCTCGCGTTAGATGCAGCTCGGGAGGCGAGGACGAATGCGATGCAAGAGATTCGTCGGGCCGACCACGGCGGCGAAGTCTGGGCCTCCAACGATCCGAGGTGGGGGCCTATCTCGGACATACCATCATGCACCTCCGACGACGACGAGGAGGTCACCGACAAGTTCGACGACGACGATGACCCGGAGGAGGTCAGCGACGAGTTCCCCGACGACGACGACGAGGAGTAGTGTTCGTCTGTTTTCTCTTTTTTAATAAAAGAATTTGTATTCCGGCGGCACTGCGGCGCGCTAGCGCATCTGTTTTCTGTTTTTAATAAATGTAATCTTCTGTTTTCCATGTTTTTCATGTTTTATAAATCAATGTAAAAGAAAACAGAAAAGGGAAACAAAAAAGAAAAATAAAAGAAGAAAAATCTACATGTATGGTATCTCGCTAAATCAATCTATATATATTTATCCAAGATATATATGCTCGATGTATCACTTGCGCTCTCACTTCTCGTTGCCTTACTCATTACCTACCCTAACAAACACAGAAACTTATCACAGGCGTATAAACTCCAAAATGCGCCTGGGGTAACTTTACCGCAGGCGCACAGTGAAATAACGCGCCTGGGATAAGAGCAGTACCGCAGGCGCATATTTAGTAATGTGCGCCTGGGGTAAGTGATCAGATTTTTCCCATTTTCCACCATATTTTATATCTTTGTTTATGATTTTAGAAATCAACTACCAATTTATAGGATGTATTCCCCTATTTTTTGTTGACTAAAATGTTCTTTGTTCTACCTTCCAAATTGCTATGATAGTAATAAACTGGTGATGTATCAATCATGTTCAAAATACATTAGCTAGCAAATCGAACACCATTTTAGAAATCAACTACCAAGTTATGGTGAACAGATATATAGAAACGGTAGTTTTTCTGTTTTGTTTTCTTGATGTGTATTTGTTTGTTTTCTTGATGTGTTTTTGTTTGTTTGTTTTGAAATGTGTGTTTGACATAATATAGAAATAGTATAGCTAAGAATTAATATAGTTTTAATATCCATTACATAATAATATATCCATTACATACTAATATATCCATTACATGCATATATCGAACGCACGATGCGGTACATAAACAACATCTACTCGAGCTCCGTCGAGTAGATGTGGAACAACTCGTAGGCAACGTATGCATCTATGGCTGCATAGTTGACGTTGGTCCGGTCCAGTGGGTTCTTCCCCCAATACATGTGATTCTTGGAGGGGAAACGAGACTTCATGGTTTTGTAGTCGTCGTGGATGAATGCGGTTGCCATCGTAGCCATCCCGGTCTTGGGCCCGGACAACTCATCAAAATGGATAAGGTCCTGAAGATCAATGTAGTGATCTTCAGGTATCACAATACCCAAGCTCATCAACTTCTGACGGTCTTGAGTGATGTCAACGCTGCAGAAGTCATACCCCTTGTTGACAAGAAAATCAAAGTGGGAGAATGCTTTGAACTACTGCAACAACAAAATAGAAAACGTGTTAAATATGTTGCAACACATGTATTCTTCAGATGCAAAACAAATCGAAAATGCAAGATTGTACGTGTGCGTTACCTTGACCATTGGAAGATCAAAACGAACCTTGATCGCAATCTGGATGACGGCAAAATCCCGTTGATCCGCCGTACTCTAGATCAAGACCGAAGAACCTATGGTGTTCATCGGCTTGTTCATAGAGATCGCTAATAAAATGCTCAAGAAGACGGGGAGCCTCTCGCAATTAGTGTAGACCACGTCGACTCTTGCCGCATGGTGTGGCCACACGGAGTCTCCCAAACATCAGCCATGGGTGCTTGGTGGAGGAAGATCAAAGAGAGGAAGAAGAGGAGGAAGAGAGAAGAAGAAACAGAGAGACTCTCGATCGGGTGCGCATGTAAACAAAACCGCGCGGGGGGGCGAGCAGTTTGTACCTAGACCCTTTCGCACCGGTTGTTAACAAACCGGTGCTAAAAGTCTGTACAGGGGCGCGCAGTCTGAATGTGGACCCAGTACAGACCCTTTAGCACCGGTTTGTGTTAACAACCGGTGCGAAAGGTCTGTGCAGGGGCGTAGTCTGAATGTGGCCCCAGTACAGACCGTTTAGCACTGGTTTGTGTTAACAACCGGTGCGAAAGGGTCTTTAGCACCGGTTGTTAACACAGACCGGTGCTAAAGGTCTGTACAGGGGCGTTATCAAACACTTAGCAAAAAATTTGCTATCATTCTTTCGCGCGCGTCTTCTCTCCTTCCAGTACGGCGAAGCCCTGCTCCGGCCGCGCGTCGCCGTCCGCCTCGCCGTCATCTGCTCGTCGCCGTCCGCCTCGCCGCCCCGGGCGCGCCCCGACGTCGCGCCGCTTCCCTCTGCCTCCCACCACCGACCCGAGGCCGCGCGCGCTCCTCCCCACCGTGGCCCCGCCTCCGTCGCCGTCGCCGTCCGCCTCCGCCCCGTCGCCGCGCGCCCACACGCGGCCCCGACGCCGCCGCGCGCCGCGCCGTCGCTCCCTGTGGACCCTCGCCATCGCCTCTCGCCCCTCGCCGTCGCCCCGTCGCCCTCTGTAGGTAAGGAAAACAGAGATGATTTTTTTAATGCTTTAATTTGTTTTTACAATTTTTGTTTAGTGTTAGAATTTTGTGTTAGAATTTTTGTGTTAGAATTTAGTGTTAGAAATTTTTAGAGTTATAATTTAGTGTAAGAAATTTTTTAGTGTTAGAAGTTAGTAATTTTTAGAACAAAAATAGTGTTAGGAATTTTGTACTTAGGAATTTTTAGTGTTAGGAATTTCTAGTTAGGAATTTTTACTTAAGAATTTTACTTAGTAATATCAACTTAGGAATTTCACTAAAGAATTTTTAGAAAATTTCACTAATTAAGTTAGTGTTAGAAAAGTTCACTAAGTTAGACAAATTTCACTAATTAAGTTAGTGTTAGAAAATTTCACTAAGTTAGAAAATTTCACTAAGTTAGAAAAATTTCACGTAGTTAGAAAATTTCACTAAGTTAGAAATTTTCACTAAGTTAGTGTGTTAGAAAATTTCACTAAGTTAGTGTCTTAGAAAATTTCACTAAGTTAGTGTTAAAAAATTTCAGAAAGTTAGAAAATTTCACTAAGTTAGAAATTTTCACTAAGTTAGTGTGTTAGAAAATTTCACTAAGTTAGTGTCTTAGAAAATTTCACTAAGTTAGTGTTAGAAAATTTCAGAAAGTTAGAATAATTTCACTAAGTTAGAAAATTTCACTAAGTTACCATCTTGTTCCCATTTAACTTTCATCTTATTTCTGTCATATTTCTCAATTTATTATTTTTTACTAAGTTAGAAACACTAAGGTATTTTACTTAATTACGGAATATTTACTTAGTCTGGGCTTGTTTTTAGTTCATGTCTATGTTGGACCCGCCGGGTGATGTCCGGGACTGGACCCCGCCAGGCTGGCACTGGGAGCTCCTTAGTACCGGGCCACGCGGCTTGGTGAGAAATCCGGGTGACGTGGTTGACCCGGATATTCTTTGGTGGCCATCGCGTGGGCCACGCTCGGTGCGGAGAGAGCCGGCCCCTGAGGAGGTGGTACAACAGCGTATCTGGGAGGAGGACGAGCACGTCCGTCGCTACATGTACTTGCTCGATAGGCAGTATAGCAGCAGTTGGTCAATTATTCGGAGGGTTCCTTACCACGTGAGCTATGACGCTATGAGGGTTCCTTATCTATGGATGCGTAGCACCCGTGACTCAGCACCCCGCGGCTTAGGACCCGGTCGGAGTTAATTATTTTGAGAGATGTCACGAGACTATATGTATAAGTGATATTATTCGATCGTGATGTATTAGGGTTAAAAAATTTAACCCGAGCTATGTAACTCTTGGTGTTTATTATCATACGTTTAAATATTTCATTAATATGTCCAGAACTATTATTATTAGAATTATTATTTGTAGTTAGAATTATTATTAGAATTAGAATTAGAATTAGATTTAGAATTAGAATTAGCTAGAAGTAGAATTTCGCTAAGTGTCCGATGAAATAATTTCGCTAAATGTCCGATGAAATAATTTCTCGCTAAGTGTCCAATGAAATAATTTCGCTAAGTGTTCTTCATTTTATAAATTTTACTAGCAGGTGTTGAGCTATGGATCCCCAAGAACCTACATATGATTCGTACGCCGATCAGCTCGCGGGAATGGGTGAGGCGGACAAGGAAAGAATAATGTGCCAGATGATTTTGAGAATGCAACGGCCATATATCATGATCACAACGGTGGATAGGCGTTTAGCAATCAATTTTTGAATGACTCCGGTGACGGAGCTGAGAATATAGAAGATATAGTAGATGATGACGACGACAACGTCGAGGATGCAGAAGTGCCCTCCAGAACAAACTCTGCCAATGTATATCTCAAGTCACTGTCGACGCAACAATTAATTTGTATTGCACTTACTAACGAATCATTATTTTCCTGTTTAGGCGCCCTCCGGAACAGCTAGCGCAAGTACTGAGACAAAGTCGAAACGAGGCCCGGCTGCAAGGTTGAAATATACCGCAAGGTTCTCGATCGATACAGTTGTTGCTGATGGCAAACCACTGGAGCCCCCAGAAACTTATCGCAAATTCGTAAATCAGTGCGGAGTTGTTGTAAGAGACCTGATCCCGATCAACTTAATAGAATGGAATAAGCCGAAGACCGGCACCAACGTTGGAGCTACTTATGTCGATGACAGATTTAAAAAACTGCTTTGCGACACGATATGGCTAAATTTCAGCGTAGCTGAAGATAAGAAGAAGAAAGTCGAGGAGTGGCTTTGAAGAAGATGGCCACAATTCCAGAGGTGGAAGGAAAGACCTGTGGAAGAAATATAAGGACGAAGATCAGTTTTCACTGGTAACTAGTGAAGCTAAGAGACGCTTGGGACGATTTTAAGGCGTACAAGAAATCGGGTGTCTTTACATCCGATCAGCCACAAATAAGGAGCGAAGAAAGAAGAAGAAATATCACCATATTTTGGGGTCAGGTGGCTACATGACTGCCCTGCCTAGGTGGCGACGCTATGAAGATGCGCTTCTGAAAAGAGGTATCATTCCACAGACACATGACTGGCCCGATAGGTCCAAGTTTGGTTGTTCGCGCATGGGGCAACGTTGGACGCTGAGACTGGGATGATTGTTGCTCAGGGACCATGGTCGGAAAAAATAACAAAAGTCGTAGCAGAACTAGAGAAGGCAATAGAAGCTGTTCGAAAAGGAACTTTTGTTCCCGATAGAGAGAACGACGAGCTGACGAAGGCACTCGGGAACCCCGAAAAGTGGGGACGAACACGAGGCTTTGGAGCCACTACCCCGTGGATCCAAGGGTTTCCAGCGGACATTGGCACTTACAGAAGCCGTGGTAGAAGCAAGAAGAAGGCGCTGGAATGGATATCGACATTAGAAGAGAAGGTGGTGTTTCTCCTGGACAAAGGGGGACACCCTGTACCTAACACTGAAGAGGAGGTAGAACATCGTCCTGCACCTGATCAGCTGCAAATAGAAGACGATCCTGTAGCAGATACCGTCCCATCTCAGCATAGAAGCAGCGTGGGTTCCACGCAGCTGCAGCTAGAAGACGGTCGTGCAGTCGAACCGTCGGCGCCTCACTACCCCGTGGATGGTATCACGGAGAAGACAAACTGTGAGATACATATGCCAATGGGGAACATATCCTTCAGGGTGGCGTCAGGCTATGCTTTACCGAATTAACCTGGAGCAACCTACCATGGTGGTCAGATTCCAACATCCCATGCTCGTGTCGGATTGTCAACAATTACGCCGGGATTCCATTCAATTGAGCTCCATATTCCTGGAGGTGAAGGCGAGAAGACACTGGGAGAAATGGAGCTTGGTATCATCTTGTGGAATAAGAAACACATCGTGTTTCCTAATTCGGCGCCAAGGCCACCGACTCCTCCAGGTACAAATGCACCACCTCCATCAATTACTGAATGTTGCACCACATGTAAGCCTATTTTTAATAGTTTTTTCACTTTCGTACAGAGAATGCACGACCTCCAAGTCCACCCCCCAATGCACCTCCAAGTCCACCCCACAACGAATATTGGGAGCCCGAGGCCGAGGGTCCATCGCCCATGCCCTCCCGTGAGCCGACGGATGCGCCCACTACGGGTACGGCAAAGCGGAAGCTGCAGTTTAGAAGAAACAGGACTCCTCCCAAGAAGATAAAAACGAAACCCAAGAAAGTCGAGACTCCCCCGAAGTTACTAGGCCTGATGACTCCGGAGGAACTAACCGATGCCGTGAAAGCCAAAACCAAAGCATGGTTCGCACGGTTTCCCCTGAAGCCCCCTCCAGACGTCTGGAAGGAAACTCTGAAGGACATCCAAAAGTGGAAAATTGAGCGGACCATCGACAACTTATATTATCCTGTACCGCCGCCACCGCTGCCCCTTTCAGACTATGAACGGTACATTGAGAAGATGCACACCGCACAGATGAAGCAGGCGGAGCAGATGAAGCAGGCGGAGCAGACGAAATGCGGGAAACAAGTTCCCCAGCTCGGACAACAAGAAGCACGGTCAATTCCCCCGCTCAAGGTGTTATCTGACCAGGCTTCTGTGTCCGGTCCACGCATGGGCGACGTGGGTTACGCTATTGCTGATGTGGTATATAAATACAAGCCCGAGCACCCTCTGGTCGAAAATCCCACTGCTCTAACAACCCAACTACGGAATTTACATGATTGGTACTTGGAGGCCGCAAGGCAAAAGAGAGACTGTATCATGGCTCAAGTTCAGGATCAACACTACTTCAGAGAGTACGGTGTGGAGCTTGGGTTCGATGATTTCTTCCAGATGTACAATCAACGTGCCCTCGACAAGTCTATCCTCAGCTGCTACTGTTTGTAAGTGATTTATTTGTGTAATTTAATTATTTAGTTAAGCTCGCGTTCATTGCCCGTATAATTATCACTCACGACATTCTTTTTGTACGCTACTACGCAGAATGAAGATTCGTGAATGCAGGCTGGCAGGAATCTGGGACTTTGGGTTCATTGACCCGTATTCGTATCATCAAAACACAATAGAAAAGTTCAACAAGGATACACGAGATGATTTGCTAAGGTTTTTGAAGCGACGAAGTACCAAAAAAGAAATACTTTGGCCCTACGGATTCAAGTGAATGTTACTGTCTTGTAGACATTCCATGTTGCTTACCTGATGTTCAGTGTAATTGATGAGTATGCATGACTGCGTGTGTACACGTGCGCAGGTCCCACTTCATATTGTTCATCATTAGAATCGATCAAGGACAAGTTGAAGTCTGGGACTCGTTAACCTGGGGCGCTGACACATGGAAGAGCGCGCGTCAGATGCTTCAAAAGTATATATATATATCGGCCTCTTTCGTTCATCGGCCTCTTTTTCGTTCATTTCCTGCTATCAAGTAAGTAATAACTAACTCTTGTATTCATTTTTCTTTTGTCGGCCAGGGTTTGGCAAATGTTCATCAAGGAAGAACCCGGTACATGGGCAGACAAGCTCAACTTTCAGATAAACAAAGTAAGTAGTACTACGTACCCTGGTTTCAATACCATTACATTACCATTCTCTTAATTATTATTAATTTGACTGAATTATGTTTATCGTATATAGAACGTCCCGCAACAACCACATGGCACTGATTATTGTGGATACTACGTTTGCGAGTTCATTCACAGGATTATCAATGAGAAATCCCGTACTTCCAGAAATCTAGAGGTACGTAACCGGGTCTTCACAACTTTATTTATGTTGCCATCAATTATGTTTAGTTTTGTTCATAACTTAATTGTTTTCATCTACTTCTTTTAAAGATGGCACGAAAGCGGGCGATGCTCAAACCAATCGAACGTTGCAAGGCAATTGCAGAGGAATTGGCAGGATTTCTCCTCACGCAAGTCATAGATGAAGGCGGAGAATTTTTCCATTCTATGAACCAATTATAGCCAGCTCCCTTCTCTATGCAAGTATACAACTATTGGAAACGAACTTCAGATTATGTAATGCTCGGTCGATTACTTCGTGTTACATGTATATATATATATATATACTTTTATTTGGTGCATCAACATTTAACCGCAAACACGAAATCGGAAACACTTAACCGCAAACACGGAATCGGTGTTTCCGGATACGTATTTCCGATTACGTGTTTCTGATTCCGTGTTCGTAAAAAACGAAACACGGACACACGGAATCGGAAAGACGTAAACGGAAACCCTGAAAATACGGAACACGCCCTAAACCCTAAACCCTAAACCCTAAATACGGAATCGGAAACCCTGAAAAGAAAAAGGAAAAAAAATCATTAGGAGCGGTTGATGTTACCAACCGGTTCTAAAGGTCCTCCGCCTGCGTGCACTCCTCGGCGCCCACGTGGAGGCCTTTAGAACCGGTTTGTGACAGACCGGTTCTAAACAGGGGGGGGGGGCCTTTAGTCCCGGATACGTAGCACCGGATTTGTATCCGGGCCCAAAGGCCCTTACAAACCGGTGCGAATACCCCTGTTTCCACCAGTGTACACGTTAGTATTTGATTTGTTCACATAGAATCGTCTGTTATTGACCTATGAACCATATGTCCAATCTCATGACAATAAATTTGTTCGTTAAGAAACTCAAGGGCAAGGTGACTGGTAGCGGTTCTGCCAACATGCACCACAACAAGAGGGCAAGGGAGAACCCAGAGCCCTAATACATATGGGGTGAAACCAATGAGTTGTACACATCACTAACTCAGTGAGAGGTTGTCCCAGCGAGGTGGACAGATCACCACTTCCTCCAGGAAGCTGGTCTTACCATTGCATGGATGACCGAGAACGCTGGGCTCAGTGTCTATGCACATCTCGAGGACCTGACATACAGGAATCTCACGCTTGATTCCTCTCGTCCTTCGACACCAATATCCTTGTGCCTGACGTGGAACAATAATGTCGCTTCACCATCAAAGTACATCACGAGCAAATCACCCTTCATAGTTTTTGAGATATCTTTGGGTTTCAGGAACAAAGACATAAAATATTTTAACGATTCTGATGTTGAACTATCTCAGATGTGTGGCACTTGGTAGCTCATATCCATTCTTCACAATACTTGTTATTTGATGAAGAAGATGCCTATCATCCAAAACCCCACTATTCGTTATTTTACTTTATTTGTGGGTAATGTACTTTTTGCTAGAGAGAACATGGGTGCAATGTTACACCATGACATGGCAGCCATTCAGACCGGGTTAAACCCAGTCGTGGCTAGTTTTTAGCTTTGATGCACTTCTTATGCAACACTTTCACCGCCAGCAATCAGAGACAAGGGAAAAACATTGTTGTGGCAGTATTATTACTCATATTTCTAGGGCCTAGATATGAGACTTTGATGCTTCTAAGCTGGTTAAAAGGAAAATGAAAGTTGACCTGAGATTTTGATTTATTCTGGTTTTATGGTAGTCGATACTACTAACATTCACAAGCACGGTTATCGGTGTCGTTCCATCATGCATAATGATACACTCGCCTCCCAGTTGTTTCCACATGGTTTTTCTTTGCAGGGACACAAGTGGTTTCTGGATCCGACATGGTCTTCAGATCACCCACCAACATGCAGTCTTCTTCCCCATGAGATAGAAGAAGAGGAGGCATGGTGTAACCTCCCACTTTTTAGTAATAAAGATTAGTGGTGTTATGTTCATGCCATAGCATGCATGAAAATTTTCATCCAAGTTTGAATTTGAATTTTAATAAAAACTGGCAAAAAATCACTTAAAGTTAGCACTGCAGATTCGGATATAAAATATTTTCGAAATTGGAAAACCAAAAGATGGTTATATTGGAAAATTTATAAGGTTTCCAAAATGTACTTTTTACAATTTTTATCTTTCAAAACAACTCTAAAAAAATTAAAGAGGTTATGTTTTATAAAACCAGGGGCTTCCTTGCAGTTCTTCATAACCTCAGGGTTTTCTGCAAAATGGTTGGTTTATCGCCTTCCTCCTTGCCACGCAAGAAGACATCTCGCCGGAGGGCCCTACCATCTCTTACTTGTTGGCCCGCGTGTGGATAAGAGGAGGGAAGAGTGTTGTGCTTCTCCTTCCTCCCTCCTTACTCATTCTCATGTCCTCTCTCTCATTATGCCTTCCCCATGAAACCATAACCCTAACCTCAAGGGCTACCACGTCATGCCGTCATGTAGCGTTCCCACATTTAAATAATGTAAGAACACATGTTTTATTGTGCTAGTCCCTGGATCAATAGCTAGCACCACAGTACAAAATGAAATATCATGCAAATGCGTCAAATTCTATTACATCGCATGATCCAGTCTTTATAAAATAATATTAGAACTTGCATAGTATTAGAAGACTAGCAGAAACAAAGTATTTACAGCGGAAAGCATAGTACAACATTGAGTCCATCTTCTTCATGTGCCACGGGCAAAACATGTTGGCGGTAGACTCGAGATCCTAAACGAAATCCTCACTCGTCTTCTCTGCAGGAGGGAATACACAGCCACAAGGGAGTCTATACAATTTAATGTATTGGCAAGTAACATTATGGTGGATATAAATTTCAAGACTAATACTACATGCTTATTTGGCTAAGTTTGCATAAAGCCAGTTTTCTCCTATCACTTTTGAAATCGGATTTTTCTTTCAAAAGGGCGACATCATTGGACTGAAATCCAAGTACAAAAACTACTCTTCACTTAGTCAAAGTTTTACTTATCGAAAATGGTGATGTGATTCTTTCGTCCACCTTGTCCAGCTGCTCGATGTTGTCCATAACCGGGGACACGGTTAAGATCTTAGTTTGCTGACTGTACAGAGTTTGTGCACTTCCACTTTCAGACTCAAATCAACCCAAACATCCTATATACCCTGAGTACATTAAGGAAAGGAGAACAATTGAGACAAGATCTTTCAGAAGCTAGAATTCAACACAATGACAAGACCCGTTCCACCTATAATTATGCTACATCTGCTTGTCAAGCCTAGGCTGAACCCTCACAACTTAGTTGATCAAGACAGAGCCCATATGACTAAAGGCTGCACTGGAAGCAATCTAAACTTGGGGAACATCATAATCACTTTTTTCCTGGGTGGCATTCCTCAAGTGAACACCTCAGGAGATTAAAGGCCCTGGGGGACACTCAACTATCAACAACCATGCACTACCAAATCTACCCAGGTGGTTCATTGAGGTTTATACTTAGTATTATTCCACAACATCAAGTAAAACAATTTTTTGTAGCAAGGCTAAGCATCTACAAAGTACCAAGGCTTCAAAATAACAAGGTATAAGGATGGCTACACACTAATAGGATATAACATATCATAGTACTTAGATAAAATCACCTATCATGCATACTACTAAAAACTCTAGTGATGCATAGGAAAATAATAGGTAGTTGATGTTGTGTTACTTGCCTTGTTGAAGTTGGTGAAGAAATAACACTCTCCTCGCAAAAGACCGTTGCTCTCCGTACAATCTATACATTGAAAACACAAAAACAAAATAAACAAACATCCTATCAAACAAACATACAATTGAAGAAAACATACAAAGTAACAATCATGGCAGAAGGGGTTTAACCAAGTTGGCTAGGACAAGGTCTAGATTTGAGTTGGAAGATTCATTCTCTCTTGGTTCAATACTTGCAAAACAAGTTCCAAGAGTTTACTTGGGATGGACTAGGTTGAGTTTGATGTGATCTTACTTTATTATAACCATACTTGTTGAGGAAGTTCCAAGAGTTCACCAAGGCGATCTCACTATTCCAACTAAAATAACACATAACAATTTGTATCTCTTAGTTATTTTCATCAAGACATTTGGGTGATCTAAGTTAGCCTCTCCATTTTGGTTAGGGTAGGTCTAGATTTCACTAACTTCATAGAAATAGAGGAAAACAAGAAAAAGTCTTGGTACTTTCCTTTTGGGTCAATGGTTGGACAAAAAATAACTTTCTAACTCTTCAACTTGTATGGATTGCTCCAAGTCTTCACATGCTTGTCTTCTTGAAGTTCACCATCATGATTACATTGTAGTCTCGTTCCTTGGGATGGTGCTTCTCCTGGCCTTGCTTGATAGATTCTTCATGGCTTTCTCACTAGTTGGTCCAAAAAGCGATGGGCAGAAAATACCACTAAGTCAAATAGAAAATAAAGGAAATAAGAAGAAAGATAGAAATAGAAATGATTGGTCTTCTTCTTAATCTCTTCATGAATTTGCTCTTCCTTTAGTTTCTTTTAGTTGTGGAGCCCAAGTCTTTTCTTCAAAATTTCTTCGATGATCTTCCTTGTAGCTCTTCATGTTGCCACTAAGTTGATAATGATGTTCCCTCTTGTGCTTGAGTCTTGATTTCCATTTTGATAACTTCATGAATTCTTGAAGCAAGAATAGGGGAGTGGAGAAGTATATGGAAAACAATGGTACTACTGCTTAAGGTTCACTACTTGGTCTTATATGTGGTTTACACATACTAGGGACTTGGTCTTGGCTAAGAAAATAGCCACCACAACAAAGGTAAAAAGGATAGAAACAACTCTAAGACATAAACAACTAGATGGACTACTATGATGGATTTTTGGCTAAACATACATGGTCATGGTCCAGGGGTGTCCAAAATGTTTAGGTGTGAATGTCTTTGGTTCAAGGTGACCAAATGGAGCAATTTTGCTTAACGAAGCAATTTCAAATTATTTATAGAATTAAATCTATGTCAAAATTATTCAAATGAACCATTTCAATCTAAATTCAAATTTAATTTATTCAAAAAAAATTTTGGGACAGAGGATATGAAAATACATATCTTAAGGTTTCCAAACATATTTTATTTGCAATTTTTGGATTTGTTGAATTTGAATTATGCCAAAATTCAACAAACAAGCACATTTGAATTTGAACAAATTTAAATGGTCAAAAGTTAAATTTTAATGATTCCAAAAGTTTCTACATGTTCCTAGGATTTCAAAAAGTCTGAGGTTGCTAAATTTTCCTAGGTGGTTAAAAAGATATGAATGTTGTAAGTTGTAGGGACTTTTCTGCAAAACTGCCATTTTAATTTTAGTTCCGGAATAAAATCCAGAAAAGTGTTGGGCTGCTAAACGCTATACTGGGGAATAAATAACCACTGGGGTTAGGTCAGCTAGGCGTTGCACCGAGCGACATATACCCTACTTAACGCGCTGGTGACTTGGCGAGCTCTGATCGGCTCATACCCCTACGGTAAGTGATCTAACCGTGGCCACCGGTTCAAGATCTAACGGAAAAGGGCAATGGAAAGCTCACCTCGCCGGCATGGCTGCCAGAAATGGAGACGACGGCAGCCGGCGTTCTCGGGAATTGACGGCGGCGAGGCTTCGGTACTAGGGCCCGGAGAAGATATGAGGACGCGTAGCGCGACGCGGGGATCCTGATGGTGTCGGTGGTGTGCGTCCTTGGCTCCTGGATCGATGGCGCCAAGCAGAACCCACGGCGGCGATGGTGGATCAACTCCGGCGAGCCCAACCTCTTCACCCTGTTGATCAATCACACGGGTAAAAGATCAGGAGAAGGAGGTGTTTCACAGAGAAGGGAATAGAGGGAAAGGAAAGGTCATGGGGTGCTCAAAACCTTGGCGACAAGCTCGAATAGGCGGCGGGATCGGAGAAGTCCAGCGAGGAAATTTGGTGGCGTGGACGCACTAAAGTGAGAGAGAGGAGAGGGGAAATGGAGATCCAGCCATGGGATTTTAAGCGGAGGAAACGTAGGTTTCATTTGCACACTTAAACACGCGAATTTAAGAGAAATGAATCACACCCAAAACGGGCGTTCTGCAGTTAAAGAGGTTGAAGACAGGGTGACGTCATCATTTTTTTTGTATTTTCTTATTTCCTTTGTATCTTTTGATTTAAAAATCCTTTTAGCCTGAAATAAATTTCTAAAATCTTGAAATGAAATTTTCTTTCAACTAAGCACATTTGAAAACTATTTTGGACACATTTTAGTTTTTAAATTTTAAAATATATATAATTTACTAATTGTACTTAATAACATTTTAAAATAATAAAATGAGGTTTTGGATTAAATAAAATTTCCGTGACATTAAACATGTCAAATACAATTTTTGAAAGTCATTTCACCTCACTTTTCATATTTTTATTTTTAAGATATGAGTGATTACTAATAGCAACTTAATGCCATTTAATTAAATCATATCAAATAATTAATATTGTTGACCAATAAAAATCCAGAGAGTTACCACTATTGAAAAATGTTGTTTCCTTAAGTGTGATTTGTTTTCATATGAAAATAATTCATTGGAAAACATTTAGAAAATAGGGCTTGCTTAAAGAGAGATAATAATTATTGAATAAAGATAATTTATTTGAATAAAGTTTAGGGTTTATGGAAATAGAGGCATATTTGGATAACAATTCCAATCACATTGGAAACAAGACATATATATTTGTTTTGCATTTTGTATTCTTTGTTTTTGGTGACTTGCATTAACAAGAAAACAAAAGTTTCATGTTTTTGTAATTTTTGCAATTTCCAAAAATCAGGGATGTTACAGAATACTACCCTTAAAAGCAATCTCGTCCCGAATTTGGGAAGGCTAGAAAGAAAGATTTGGTTTGGGTAACTGGGTTCCAAAATAACTGGGTGGACTACCACTCTTAAAAGAACTTTTGTGGGTAGTCTAAAAACATTTTGAGCATCTGGTTGCTTGGTTTAGTAAACCTTCATTGTCCATAATAATCCATGTATACCACTTTTTGGGCTCTATGTGTCCATATTCACTTCCAATAGGACGTGTCTATCCACATAGTATTGGAGTGTGGTTTTGCTGAAGATGGCTTGAGTAGAACTTTCCTTCACGATAGAGATGTAGACTAACATAGGTTTGTTGAACTACCTTTGACACTGAGGGGTCACTCTTTGGGTCAATCAAAAGTCCTTGGGTCACTCTCAACTAGGTCTTTTGATGTCTTGGGCGATTTTCGATCTTTGTTGTTGCATTCCTTGAATGCAAACACCATGCTATTTCTAACAAAACTCTCATGGAAGGTTATATCTTCCATTGTTTGATACCTCCAAGGTGGGTTTGTTTCTCACCGAAAGTAGTACGTTTCAGCAACACTTGCCTAACATAGGTTTATTATTGTATCTTATCCTTCTACGGTTCAGATTTAACATCCTCGTCTCTCTAATAGGTATGTCCATCAAATTCACCATTCCTCGTAGCAAGAATGAATAATGTGAGTAGTCACCAGGGGGGCTAATCCATGTTGCACTCGATCATAACCTTGAACTTGGATTGGTGAATCTTGTATAATAATACTAGGTCATCTCACTTGTCTAATAGAAAGTTTCCAATCTGTAAGACAAACCTGAGCTAAACTATTGTTTCTCAACTATTGGGTTGTGTAAAACTCTTATACAACACTATCTTAATTGTTGTAGCTTCTTTATCTATTGTTCTCCTGGTGTAGTAGGCTCCAAAATCTTCATAGTTCACGCAACTTTGCTTCCACTTGTCTATATTCACTTGTTGATTTGGCTTGTTGCTCCTTGGTATATAGTTGGCTTCATCATGGATGTGATTGTTCCTTCACACAAAACAACAGTTTGAGGCTAACCTTCCTTAAATAGGATGGCTTCTGTCTTGGTAGGATACTAGTTGTAGGATTCCCGGGGTGCTCTCATAGTTTGTTTCATACCAAATGGCCTCTCACTATGGTTGGTGATTTGGTTTGGCTTACCATGGATGAGTAGAGGTTAGAAAGAGAGCTAAAGAAATTCCTACCCCAACACAACAGATCAAGGAAACTCATCTTAGAAACATCTAAGAAGCATTCATCACACCAAAAAAAAACAAGTTTTAGCAAAAAACTAATATTTTCGTACCACACACATTGGTATTATCAATACACTAACACGTTAACATTGTTCTAATAAAGTAACTAGATTGGTGGTCTTATCTATATCTTCTTGAGTTTCTTCAAATCCTTCTCTTATTGTCTTGAGCTGTTTCTGGTTGTGGTGAAATATGAGTCCTTGTCCAAATTATTCATTAATCTTGAGTGTAGGTCTTCATGTGGTGGAAAATACTTCTTGCACTTCATGGTACGGTCATCAACAATCATGCCTTAATGGTATTGAAGAGGTAGGTCCTCTAGAACAAGAGAAGAAAATATTGAAGGTGAATAATATATGAGAGGATATGAGAAAGATTAAGATGAGAAGTTTTGTTTCTTGAAAGTTTGAACATAATAAATTTTCAATCCTAGGGTCTTTTCGAAACTAAGGGTCTCGAATTCTACATGTAACACAATGCTCTGATACCATTTTGTAGAGTCCCCACATTTAAATAATGCTAGAACACCTATGTTATTTTCCTAGACCTTGGATCAATTGCTAGCACCACAGTACAAAATGAAATATCATGCAAATGCGTAAAATTCTATTACATCGCATGATCCAGTCTTTACAAAATAATATTACAACTTGCATAGTCTTAGAAAACAAGCTGAAAACAAATAGTACAGCGGAAAGCATAGTATAACATTGAGTCCATCTTATTCATGTGCCACAGGCAAAACATGTTGGCGGTAGACTCGAGATCCTAAACGAAATCCTCACTCGTCTTCAGAAACATCTGCAGGATGGAATATGCAGCCACAAGGGAGTCAATACAGTTTAATGTATTGGCAAGTAACAATATGGTGGCTATAAATGGCAAGACTAATACTACATGCTTATTTGGCTGAGTGGAGTTTTGGCTAAGTTTGCATGAAGCCAGTTTCTCCTATCTCTTTAGTAAAATAGACTTTTCTTTCAAAAGGGTGGCATCATTGGACTGAAATCCAAGTACCACAACTATTGTTCACTTAGTCAAAATTTTACTAATCAAAAATGGTGATGTGATTCTTCTTTCCATCCTTGTCCAGCTGCTCGCTATTGTCCATAACCGGGGACATGGCTAAGATCTTAGTTTGTTGACTCTGCAGAGTTTGTGCACTTCCACCTTCATACTCAAATCAACCCAAACATCCTATACACCCTGAGTGCAATAAGGAAAGGAGAAGAATTGAGACGAGATCTTTCAGAAGCTAGAATTCAACCCAATGGCAAGACCCGTTCCACCTATAATTATGCTACATTTGCTTGTCAAGCCCATACTGAACCCTCACAACTTAGTTGATCAAGACAGAGGCCATATGACTAAAGGCTGCACTAGAAGCATTCTAAACTTGTGGAGCATCATAATCACTTTGTTGCTGGGTGGGATTCCTCAAGTGAACACCTCAGGAGATTAAAAGCCCTCAGGGACACTCAACTATCAACAGCCATGCACTACCAAATCCACCTAGGTGGTTCATTGAGGTTTATACTTAGTATTTTTCCACAACATCAAGTAAAACAATTTTTGTAGCAAGGCTAAGCATCTACTAAGTACCGAGGCTTCAAAATAACAAGGTATAAGGTTGGCTACACACTATTAGGATATAACATAGCATAGTACTTTGAAAAAAATCACCTATCATGCATACTACTAAAAACTCTAGTAATGCATAGGAAAATAATAGGTAGTTGATGGTGTCTTACTTGCTGATGACTCCCAAGTGCAGGAGATCAATTGTAGTACCTTTCGATAAGTATTTGAGTGTCGAACCCACGAGGAGTTGAAGGTAAGCTATCTATTCTCTAAAGCCCTATAACCCTCTTATATGGCTGTTTATGCAAAGCAATAAGTTTGACTAAAAGGAACTAACTAATTAAAAGCAAGTGACGTGGAGTGTGGTTTGTCTAGTAACTAGTGAAGCAAGTTTAAAATGAAAGTTTCTAAGCAAGTTTCACAAGTAGCAAGCAGCAAATATCTTGAGTATCTCAAGGGAGCAAGTGTTCTAGCAATAGGTGTTTCGTTCATGTGGTTGTCACAATTAGTGAAGCACATGTTATAGTCTTAGTTGTTTCATCTAGGAAGGATCCATGAATAGGTATAGTAAAGTAAATGATCTACAACCCCTTATGATGGATCATGTGGCCAAGTAAATGACTGCACAAGATTGATTAAGACATAAAGTCCCACCATAGCCTTATGTTCTAAGGTCCCCTATATATCCCCCAATAACTTAACTTTGTGGCTCGGTCTCAGGTTACTGTCACTCCCAAGTCACCACCACTCCATTATTCTACCGGTGATCACCTTACATGCATTCCCCAACATATGCGTGCACTCATATATTGTACATAAACACAATCATAGAAGATAACAAACTTGTATGCAACCAATCAACGAACTATTTCACAATTGCCAAGAACAATTCACTACTCAAACATAGACGGGGAGACACAATACATCAAGGGAATATAGTATTGCATCATACATCGTGTTTGCCAAGAGATTACATTGGAGAGATGGAGCTGATCTTGCTGTAGATGTTGATGATGAACACGCTGGAGGGGGGTGGAGCCCTCCGGGGTGATCCCGGCGGCGTTTCCCCCCTCCGATCTTCTCCAGCGGCAGCCTTCTGTCTGTATGTTTCATGGTTTCATCTCTCGGCGCCGCCTCCTCCTCGAAAAGGCCAGGGGACCCTTTATATAGTCGTTTTTAGGTCACGAGACACTCGGGAGAAGAAAGATCGACGGCATCGGAGCCACGGGGGCAAAAAGGGGGCCTCTCACGCGGCCAAGGAATCTGGCCACGTGGAGGGTCCTCTTTGCCACCTGGTTGGCCTTTTGGCTCTCTACTTTGGCCCATGGTATTCGTCTCGAAAATTCTGAATCGTGCTCTTTGGCCTTGACATTTTTGGAGTCCCGAAGCTCCCGGAAAGTCTGAAACACTTAAAAGTACGTTTTCTGGAAAAACAGGGTTAGAACCAAAAGAAGGGGGATTGTTTAGAAAATCCCCCAAATCATTATAAAACATGAATATAAGTTGCTAATATGTAGGAAAAACAAGTAATAACATGCAAATTTCATGTATGTATTTTACATGCATCACTTGCCTTGTTGAAGTTGGTGAAGAAATAACACTCTCTTCACAAAAGATCGTTGTTCTCCGTATAATCTATACATTGAAAACACAAAAACAAAATAAACAAACATCCTACCAAAAAAACTTACAAGTGAAGAAAAAACATACAAGGTAACAATCATGGCAAAAGTGGTTTAACCAAGTTGGCTAGGACAAGGTCAAGATATGAGTTGGAAGATTCATTCTCTCTTGGTTAAATACTTGCTAATGAAGTTCCAAGAGTTTACTTGGGATGGATTAGGTTGTGTTTGATGTGATCTAACTTTATTATAACCATACTTGTCGAGGAAGTTCCAATAGTTCACCAAGGTGATCTCACTATTCCAACTAAAGTAACACATAAAAATTTGTATCTCTTGGTTATTTTCATCAAGACATTTGGGTGATCTAAGTTAGCCTCTCCATTTTGGTTAGCGTAGGTCTAGATTTCACTAACTTCATGGAAATAGAGGAAAAGAAGAAAAAGACTTGGGATTTTTCTTTTGGGTCAATGGTCAGACAAAAAATAACTTTCTAACTCTTCAACTTGTATGGATTTCTCCAAGTATTCACATGCTTGACTTCTTGAAGTTCATCTTCATGATTACATTGTAGTCTTGTTCCTTGGGATGGTGCTTCTCTTTGACTTGCTTGATAGATTCTTCATGGCTTTCTCACTAGTTGGTCCAAAAAGGGATGGGCACAGAATACCACTGAGTCAAATAGAAAAGAAAGGAAATAAGAAGAAAGATAGAAAGAGAAAGGGGTCTTAATGTTGCCACCAAGTTGATAATGAATTTACCTCTTGTGCTTGAGTCTTGATTTCCATTTTTCTAACTTCATGAATTCTTGAAGCAAGAATAGGGGAGTGGAGAAGTATATGGAAAACAATTGTACTAGTTCTTAAGGTTCACTACTTGATCTTATATGTGGTTGACACATACTAGGGACTTGGTCTTGGCTCCAAAAAATAGCCACCACAACAAAGGTAAAAAGGATAGAAACAACTCTAAGACATAAACAACTAGATGGACTGATATGATGGATTTTTGGCTAAAATTACATGGTCATGGTCCAGGGTTATCCAAAATGTTTAGGTACTGATGTCTCTGGTTCAAGGTTACCAAATGGAGCAATTTTGCTTAAGGAAGCAATTTCAAATTATTTATAGAATTAAATATATGTCGAACTTATTCAAATGAACCATTTAAATATAAATTCAAATTTAATTTGTTCAAAAATAAATTTGGGACAGAGGATATGAAAATGCACATCTTAAGGTTTCCAAACATATTTTATTTGCAATTTTTAGATTTGTAGAATTTTAATTACGCCAAGATTCATCAAACAAGCACATTTGAATTTGAACAAATTTTAGATGGTCAAATTTAAATTTGGCCAATTATAAAGATTTCTACATGTTCATAGGATTTCAAAAAGTCTAAGTTTGCAAAAAATTTCCAAGTGGTTAAAAAGATATGAATAGTCTAAGTTGCAGGGACTTTTCTGCAAAACTACCATTTTAATTTTATTTCTGGAATAAAGTCCAGAAAAGTGTTGGGCTGCTACACGCTATACTGAGCGACAAATAACCACTGGGCTTGGGCCGGCTAGGCGTTGCACCGAGCGACAAATACCTTACTTAACCCGATGCTGACTTGGCGAGCTGTGATTGGCTGATATCCTAAGAGTAAGTGATCTAACCATAGCCACCGGATCAAGATCTAACAGGAAAGGGCAATGGACAGCTCACCTCGCCGTCGGGGCTGCCGGAAATGGAGACGACGGTGGCCGACCTTCTAGGAAGTTGACTGCGACGAGGCTCCGGTGTGTTCTGGGGCTCATAGAAGATATGGGGAGGCGCAACACGACGTGGGGATCCTGATGGTGACGGTGGTGTGCGTCCTCGGCTCCTGTATCGATGGCGCCAAGCAGAACCCGAGGCGGCGATGGTGGTTCAACTCCGGCGAGCCTGATCTCTTCACCCTGTTGATCAATCACACGGGTAAAAGATCAGGAGAAGGAGGTGTTTCATAGAGAAAGGAATAGAGGGAAAGGAAAGGTCACGGGGTGCTCAAAACCTTGGCGACGAGCTCGAATAGGCGGCGGGATCGGAGAAGTCCGGCGAGGAATTTTGGTGGCGTGGCCACACTAAAGTGAGAGAGAGGAGAGGGGAAATGGAGATCTAGCCATGGGCTTTTAAGCGGAGGAAACGTAGGTTTGACTTGCACACTTAAACACGCAAATTGAAGAGAATTGAATCACACCCAAAACGGGCGTTCTATTGTTACAGAGGTTGAAGACAGGGTGACATCATCATTTTTTTTCTTATTTCCTTTATAACTTTTGATTGAAAAATCCTTTTAGCCTGAAATAAATTTCTAAAATCTTGAAATGAAATTTTCTTTCAACTAAGAACATTTGAAAACTATTTTGAACACATTTTAATTTTTTAAATTGAAAATATATATAATTCACTAATATTACTTAATACCATTCTAAAATAGAAAATAATAAAATGAGGTTTTTGATTAAATAAAACTTCGGTGACATTAAACATGTCAAATATTATTTTTGAAAGTCATTTCACCTCATTTTCATATTTTATAATTTTAATATATGAGTGATTACTAATAGAAACTTAATGCCATTTAATTAAATCATATCAAATAATTAATATTGTTGACCAATAAAAATACAGAGAGTAACCACTATTGAAAAATGTTGTTTCCTAAAGTGTGGTTCGTTTTCATATCAAAATAATTCATTGGAATTTTTTTAGAAAATAGGGCTTGCTTAAAGAAAGATAATTATTATTGAATAAAGAAAATTTATTTGAATAAGGTTTAGAGTTTATGAAAATAGAGGCATATTTGGATAACAATTCCAATCACATTGGAAAACTGACATACATATTTGTTTTGCGTTTGTTATCTTTGTTTTTAGTGACTTGCATTAACAAGAAAACAAAAGTTTCAAATTTTTGTGATTTTTGCACATTCCAAAGTTCAAGGATGTTACACGCCATATCCGGCCACCTCTACACGAGTTGACGCCACAGGATGTCGCAGAACACCCTCTCTTTCTTCTCGCCGAACCACGTGGGCCTAGATGTCGCGGAACGCTAGGATTTCACCATTTTCTTTGTCTCTGGCCGAGCCACACACCGTGGTTGAATTCGTCGCCGTCTAGCCTTACCTCTCCTCTCCGAGACATCCACGAGTGGGTGTGCTCAGCTCTCTCCCCGCCCCCTCCGTATTATAAATTACAAACGGTTCCATCAACGCCTTCGGTCACCTTGGGCTCCGCCAACGCGCTCTCACACCGATCACAGCGGCGTCGCCCCCTACGTGCCCACCGAGCCGATTTGCGAATTGTGCTCGTAGTTGTCTTCCACGTTAGAGTCGCCCATGCCATTGTTTACGCCATGCTGACGTCTACGTGGGCCAGCACTATTAGCATTTTAATATTCTTAAAATGATTATTAAATGTGCAAAATCTGACATGTGGGCCCTGAAGGGTACGTTGCATAGAAAACAAAATTTTTCCTACGCGCGATAAACCCGAATGGCCAAGATCTAATCTATAAGATGAAAGGCAACGGGGAGAAAGAAAGTCTTGAGATAACATACCCTCGAAGAGTCAAAGTCGTACGAGATAAAATCTCGTTGCTGGCGTAGTCGTACTCAGGCCGATCCCGAGCGAGAAGAAGTGCACCGCAATCCGGCGGTGCCTCCGTAATCGGTCACACGTTCAGCTCGATAAAGACTTCCGTTCCCTCGATCCAGCAGGAAGCGGAAGTAGAGGATCCCCCGGAACTCCAGCAGCACGATGGTGTGGTGGTGGTGAAGAATCCCACGGTCAGGGCTTCGCCAAGCCGGAGACCATGGAATGGAGCAGCGGGTGGAGGGAAAAGAAAGTGGGCAAGTGTGTAGAAAAGTGGGAGCTCTCACCCTCCTTTTATAGGGGAGGGGGAGGCAGCCAAAGGGGGGGGGTGAGGCCAGCCATGGGTGCCCCCACCTCTTCCTCTCTTCATGTGAGTGGAAGCCCCACTCACACCCACTCATGCTCCCTTAATTTTCCAGTTAGAAAATGCAAATGTTTTTCTTTAAGAAATAAATAAAACATTTTTATTTCTTTATATATATTTTTTAATTCCATTAACAAACATTTGCATGCAGCACCTCAAATCATTTGTTAATTCTATTAACAACCATTCGACGAAAAACCCCTTGAACTATTTCAATTTTCCCCGAAACAATTTCGGAGCTGCCCAAAATATTCTTCGGTATTTCGTATCCTCTCTAACGCTTCATCGAACCTTAAGTGTGTCACCCTACGGTCCGCGAATAATATAGACATGATCGAGACTCCTCTCCGATCAATAATCAACAGCGGGATCTGGAGATCCGTGATGACTCCTACATATTCAACGATGACTCTCGTGATCGTGTGAACCTTTCAACGTCGTAACGATTTCCCTTTGTCTCGCGATATTTTACTTGTCCGAGATCCGATCATCGGTATCTGTCGGATATATACCTAATAGGGGTATAGAAGATGGTAGACAAAAGTGCCGGACTACCAGGGTGGCCCAAGCGGTAGTGGGCTTAGGTCCATTGGGCGGCCCAGTAGGCCGACGCGCAGAAGCCGGATTCTAGAAGAACCCGGATCACGGCCCGCGTGATCTGGCTTGGAGGAGAAGACGGATTCCTTACCGTCCAAGTTACAAGTTAAACGTAGTCTTCTAGGTTTCCTAATCTGTAAGCCCTAGTCCGGCTATTATATAAAGCCGGACAGAGGATAGATTTCATAAGTTCTAAGTTGAATAAGCTCTAAGTTCTAGGTTATCTCGCCGAGAAGCTGATCCTCGCCGAGTAAAGCTAGATCTTTTTCCCTCACACTGTAACCCAGAATTACGGGCTTTAGTCCCTTATAGTGAGAAAGGCAGGAGTAGGTACGCCGTACTGTCGCGACGTACCGAACCTGGGTAAAATCCCGTGTTCTGTGTTACTACGCCGTTCCGTTACCCCACGTCTCTACCGTAGTCTCATGGCACCCCAGTCTATGAAAACTACTACGATGTCTCGACAGTTGGCGCCCACCGTGGGGCAGACGACGTCAGGCGTGAAGTTCCGATCTGGGATATTAGGCGGAATCGGAAGATCAATCACTGTCGGAAGCTTGGAATTCGACAACGACGTCGGGCGCTTCCTCGACAACGGATCCTACATCCCGGCGCAAAACCATCTGGTAAGTGCCTGCGTTTTACCGATTGGATCTGCAAATATCTTTATCGGATTAACCGCGGAAGCAATGGGGCTTTGCGGTGAAAGCAATTATCTCCCACCCGCCCTATACCCAGTCGAAGACGACTATGATGCCGGATTTTGCTCAGATCGCCGACAAAACTGTGATACCCACTTTATCGGCATGGTGCAATCCGAGATCGCCGAAAACACGGATGACGAAAATCCCGTGCAAGAGGCAGACAACAATACACCCGTCCCAGAGACGGAAGAACCAATACCCGTCACAGAAACGGAAGATCCGACATCTGTCAACCAGACGATGAACTCGGAAACAGAGTCCGTGCTCGCCGCCATTGAGGCGAGATTGGAGTCGGAAACCGGATCGGATAATTTCTCCGAAGACGAAGATGACGATGCCTTCGTACGAAAAGTTAAATCCTTTCAAGAGGGATTCCATGAAGTGCTAATGGCAAAACCAGCCGATACAAAGGGTGCCGATAGCCAGGAAAGCCCTAAAACCCCTCCGCCAGCAGACGAGAGGGAAGACGGAGAAACTTCTCCGATATTTCCTAATGTCAAGGAGATGACGAGGATGAACCTGTCAAAAAACCTCCCTCTTCCAAGAAAAAGCACCGTGCTTCTAAAAAACTCCAGTACAAACTCCGGAAGAAAAAGTCAGCCGATCTCGCTGATGAAAACCTGGAAGTTGGAGATGTTAGTGGCACAAAGCCTACGGAAAAGAAATCTAAGGAAATCACTGCTCCGCCAATGACAGAACTGGAAGAGCAAGAACTATTACAAACTCCAGTGGGACCCAATGAACCCCCTGAGATGCTGGAAGCCAGGAGACAAGCTTTCCAACGGCAACAGCAACAACTGCTTAGATCTCGGCAACACCTCCAACAAACCCATAATGACATCAAAATCATGAAGGAAGAAATTGAGGAATACGAGAGAAAGCACAGATCTGTCTTAAAACCTACAAGGTTACCCGGAATTACAAAACCGGAAGAACTGCCGCCGAAAGAAAGGTTCTATAACCCATCTTGGCAAAAGCAGTTAAACGGCAAAGATGCCAAGGGCGAACCAATATACAAAACCGCAGCTGAAAACGCGGAAGCAGCGTTCGCCATCTTGAACAATGATCTGTACTCCAACGGGGAAAAACTCCAAGGGGTATATGCTTTCCTAGGAAAAGCATTACAGCAGCAACAGCGAGGACAAGAGAGATCAGGGAGGCTGCATGATAATTCCGCCCTCTGCAAAACTATTACTTGCGCTGCTGGAGCACCTGGACCGGAAGAACCCGGAGATTCGGACAAAAAAGAGGATCCAAGAAAAGACAAGAAAAACCCCGACAACCGGGACGCAGCGTCTAGAACCGGACCTCATCTCCCGAAAGATGGATATAAACCACACGATCGGGAAGACAAACACCGGAACGACGGCAAAATAATGCCACCTCCGAGAAACCCAGCTGAAAAAGCTGGAAGATACGATACACCTCACAGGCGTGAAAGATCTCGGACACCGCCCAAAGATAAGGAAAGATACAGGAGCAGGACTCCACCTAATCCCAGAGGGCGTGACAACGGAAGAGATAGAGATAACCTCGGAAAAACGCGTCCGCGTAACAATGGAAAAGAAAGGAGTAGATCCCCTTCTGTCCATTCAGCCGGGAGATATTCTGCGCATATTGATAGAGCAGAAAAGGATGATCTATACTTTGGTCCTAAGTGTTTCACCGACAGGATCCGAAGGATAACCCTGCATTCTGGCTTTGCCAAAGTTGGTCCAACCTACCAAAAATATACCGGCAGTACAAACCCGGATACCTGGCTTTCAGATTATTACACAGCCGTCCAGATCAACAACGGGACAGACCTGGAAGCTGTCAAGTTTCTTCCCCTAATGTTGCTAGACGGAGCCAGAGATTGGATTAATGGTTTACCATCAAGAACTGTCGACAGTTGGGATGATATGGCGAGAGTATTTACTCAGCATTTTCGAGGAACATACAAACGCCCAAATAGCATCAACCAGCTGAACCGTTGCACCCAATTTGAAGACGAACCATACGTGGATTTCATCTCCAGATGGACTGCAATGAAGAATAGTTGCTCTGGGGTAACTGACGTACAAGCAATGCATGCTTTCGTCAATGGCCTAAAACCCGGACTTGTACCGTTCATGGTTGGCTCCAAAAAGCACAAAGATCTCGGATCTATGCTTACAACCGCTAATGAGCATGCTGCAGCCGAAGACGATATCAGAGCAAGAGGAGGCAATATTGAGTCACTGATACTGGCCAAGAAAACACCTCGTTCTGATAAAAAGGAACCCCGGAGTCAACAACAAAGCCCAAGGAGGTTAACTTAGCCTTTGGAGGAGAAAAAGGGAACAAGTGGAAAGGCCGCAGTCCGGATCCCATCAATTACACTCCTGAAGAATGGGAGAGAATTAAGTCGGAACCCTGCGTCCACCACTCTCAATTTGGGAAGCCAACCCCACAAACGCGCAATGCCGGCTAAACAAGCATATGAAAGGCAATGCAGGATCCGGAAATAAAGGGAAGGGCTCCAAGAGGAAACCTGCCAAACAAAAGCCAGAAGCTGAAAAAGAAGACAGTGAATCGGACACTGATGATAAAATCCAGGAACAACAGCGAAAAGGCGAACCCAAATTTCCGAGAGTTGACGGAGAAGCAATGCTAACTTTCCTAGCAACCCCGTCAGCAAAGGTGGCCAAAAGGACACTTCGAGAAATAAACGCGGTTGTTCCTGCAACCCCAAAATTCTTGAAATACTCCAATACACCAATAGTCTGGGATCAGTCTGATCATCCTGGAAATATCCCGGAACCCGGCACACAAGCTCTTGTCGTAAGCCCTATTGTTCAAAACACTAGGCTAAGAAGAGTGCTGATGGACGGAGGATCCAGCATCAACATAATGTACCTGGATACACTGAAGCACTTGAAGATATCCGAGTCCCAGCTCAATTACAGCAATATACGCTTCCATGGCATTGTTCCTGGCAGGCAAGCACGATCCCTAGGAGAAATTTCCCTAGATGTCACCTTCGGAGATAAAGATCACTTCCGGCAGGAAAAAGTATCCTTCGAAGTTGTGCCGTTCGAGAGCGTGTATCACGCAATACTCGGACGTCCGGCTTTCGCCAAGTTTATGGCAAGATCTTGCTATATCTACAACAAGCTGAAGATGCCAGGACCCAAAGGAGGAGTAATCACCATTGCCGGTGATTTCAAGCTGGCAAACGGTTGGAGAAGCAAAACGCCCTTTGCGCTCAAAGAGTTATAGCTCAGGAAGAACTGAAGGAGTTAGCCAAGGAGGTATCGCCGAAAGAAATGCCGGCAGGAAAAGAAACTCGGAAGCCAACAGATAGCTTCAAGGCATCCGAGAATACAAGACAGGTAATCCTAGATCCCAAAGATCCGACAAAATTCGTCGTTGTAGGGACTGGGATGACCGACAAATAGGAAGGCGAGCTCATCAAGTTCCTCCGTGAGAACTGGGATATTTTCGCCTGGTGTCCAGCTGACATGCCAGGCGTACCCAGGGAACTTGCTGAGCACCAACTCAAGGTTATTCCCGGATCAAAACCCGTCAAACAAGGTCTCCGTCGATTTGACGGAAGAAGACGGAAGGCTATTGGCAAGGAAATTATCCGGCTTTTAGCAGCGGATTTCATCAAGGAGGTAATCCATACTGACTGGTCCGCAAATCCGGTATTAGTACCGAAGAAAGACACAACCGCACTCAGAATGTGTATAGATTACACAGGATTGAACAAGTTGTGTCCGAAAGATAGGTTTGCGCTGCCGCGAATCGATCAAATAATAGACGCCACTGCAGGCTCTGAACTTTTATGCTTTTTGGATGCATACTCCGGGTACCACCAAATACGCATGAAAAAGGAAGATCAAATCAAGACTTCTTTTATAACCCCGTACGGGACGTATTACTACGTAACCATGCCCTTTGGCCTGAAGAACGCAGGTGCAACATACCAGCGTTGCATGCAACGTTGTTTGCATAGTCAGATTGGAAAAAACGTCCATGTTTACGTGGACGATATTGCTGTCGTAACCAAGGAAAAAGATACACTCCTTGAGGATTTGCGAGAAACCTTCGAAAATTTGCGCACTTACAAGATGAAGTTGAATCCATCTAAGTGCGTATTCGGGGTTCCCTCAGGAAAACTTCTAGGTTTCATCGTTTCTCACAGAGGAATAGAAGTGAACCCGGAAAAGATCAAGGCAATCTTGAATATCTCAAAGCCTACATGTGTAAAAGATGTCCAAAGATTGACGGGTTCCGCTGCAGCCGTCAGCAGATTCATTAGTCGGCTGGGGGATAAAGCCTTGCCACTATACAAACTGTTAAAGAAATCCGACAAGTTTGAGTGGACAGAAGAGGCCGACGCAGCGTTAACCCAGTTAAAAGAAACCTTGATGAACGCCCCCATCTTGGCATCTCCCAAAGATGAAGAACCCATGTTGTTATACCTCACGGCTACTAGTCGGGTTATCAGTGCAGTAATCGTTGTGGAACGAGCAAAAGAAGAGCAAAGCATACCAGATCAACATCCGGTATACTACATAAGCGAAGTTTTTTCCGAATCCAAACAAAGATACCCGCACTATCAGAAAAACTGGCATATGGGCGTATTTTTCGCATCCAGAAAGCTGCGCCATTACTTCCAAGGACATTCCATAACAGTGGTATGTAAAGCACCACTAGGAGATATTATAAACAATGCGGAGGCAACCGGCCGAGTAGCTAAATGGGGCATCGAGCTGGCAGCCTTCGACATTAAGTATCAGCCAAGAACGGCAATAAAATCCCAGGTTTTGGCAGATTTCGTCGCCGACTGGACAAAGCAATGGAAAATACACCGATGCCAGAGTCCGAGTACTGGATCATGCACTTTGACGGATCTAAGATGAAAGAAGGAGCTGGAGCCGGCGTAGTCCTAAAATCTCCCAAGGGAGACACAATGGAGTACGTATTGCAAATACACTTCAACGCCAGTAATAACGTGGCAGAATACGAAGCTTTGCTTCATGGCTTGCATATTGCAAAAGAAATAGGGGTAAAGCGCATCTTGTGTTACGGAGACTCGGATTTGGTACAGCATCAGCTCAACCAAACCTGGGACGCGAAAAGCCCCATAATGGCCGAATATCGGAGAACGGTGGATGAGTTTGCCATCTGTTTCTTCGGGTTCGAAGTCCTTCACATAAAAAGGGAGGAAAACTGGAACGCGGATGCGTTAGCCCGCATGGGATCAGAGAGAGTAACAACTTTACCACCAGGGGTATTCGTCCAGCATTTGCATGAACCATCCATCAAAGGTGGAGACGTCGATTACCCTTTAGCATCTGAAACAAATGAAGTCATGTTCGTCAAACCGGATTGGACAATCCCGTACCTAAACTTCTTAGTCAATCAGGAGTACCCGGAAGGAGCAGATGAAGTCCTGCAAAGGCAAATACAACGTCGATGCAAAGGATATGTAGTAATCAACGATCACTTATACAAACGCAGTGCTTCTGGAGTTTTTCTGCGGTGTATTTCACCAGAGGAAGGAAGAGAAATACTGCAAGAAATCCATGCCGGCGATTGCGGACATCATGCTCAATCAAAAAGCATAGTCAAAAAAGCATTCCGCGCAGGGTTTTTCTGGCTAACAGCCAAGACAGACGCCGAACGCATAGTAAATACATGCGAAGGATGCCAATATTATGCTAAGCAGACCAATTTGCCGGCCCAAGCATTAAAAACTATCCCTATCACTTGGCCGTTTGCGGTGTGGGGGCTAGACATGATGGGACCGTTCAAAACTGCAAGAGGTGGACTTACACATCTACTTGTAGCAGTAGATAAGTACACAAAATGGGTGGAGGCTAAACCCATCAAAAAGCTGGATGGCGTAACTGCCAGAAATTTCATTATTGATTTAGTAATGAGGTATGGCGTCCCACACAGCATAATAACTGATAACGGGACAAATTTCTCCATTGGGGAGTTGGCAAATACTGCCAACAAACGGGAATTCGCTTGGATCTTGCATCTGTGGCGCACCCGCAATCTAATGGACAGGTTGAAAGAATGAACAGCTCAATCCTGCAAGGAATACGCCCAAGACTCGAAACTCCTCTTCATAGAGCAGCCGGAGCATGGGTAGAAGAACTACCTTCCGTGTTATGGAGTATTCGAACGACGCCAAACAGGTCAACCGAGCAAACCCCGTTTTTCCTAGTTTATGGTGCGGAAGCCATGCTCCCAACGGACATGATCCATGATAGTCCAAGAGTGCAAAATTTTGATGACTCAGATGCCGAAGAAGCACGACAGGATGCTGTCGATCTCCTAGAAGAGGAAAGAGAACTTGTGCTTCAAAGATCCGCCATCTACCAGCAAGGTTTACGACGTTATCATAGTCGGAAATCAGGCATCGCTCTTTTAAAGAAGGCGACTTGGTGCTGAGATTGGTGCAGCAAAGAAAGCACAAATTGGCCCCAGTATGGGAAGGAGGATTTGTCAGTAAAGCCATGAAGAATGGATCATATTATCTTGTCGACATTCGAGATACGGAGGATGATCCCAAAAAGCCGAATCGCAAAAGAAAGAGAAAAATAGATGCTGAACTAGGAGAGACAAATAGGCCTTGGAGTATCCAGCAATTACGTCCCTTCTACACTTAGTTCAATTTCTATGTAAACATCTTTGAGATCATGAAATAAAGTTATCGGAATTCATATTTATTATAAGTACAAAATATTTCCGCTTTTTCTATTTCCCAATGATCTTACAAATACTCAATGTTGACCCGAATTGTGCCTGCGTGCTCGGTGTTAAAAAGCTGAATGATTCGACCTGTTAAAGGTTAAAGGAAACTCGGATTGTGCCTGCGTGCCCAAGTTTCAGAACAGTTCCTTATTTTTCTCTAAGTCTTATCTGATCGTGCGTATGCTGGGTTACCGGAACTAGTTAGTACAAATGCCTTTAGCATGATTCATGTTTTCGAGTTTTAAACTGCTTGGTTCGTCCCCAGTTACTCGACATAACGATTCATAGTGCTATTTGAGTCATTTCAAACACTAAGAACAGTTAAAGCATGTATACCAGATTACTTAGAAGATAAAGGAGCAGCCAAACCCGGAAAAACTTTGCAAGAAGTTTGAAATCGCAAAAGGCGGAGTTCTTGTTTCGACAAATGACATAGAAGTATTACAATATGAGTTACATTGTAAAAAAGCTACTATGCGCATCCATCATCCAGGTTAAAGTGCGCCCCCTTTTAAATTTCTGAGTCTTCATCGCTGTCATCATTCTCGGGGGCTGCGGGCACCTCTTCTTCCGGATAAGTAATGGAGATATTTACCATGGAAGCAATCTGTGTGGCATGGCCTTCAACCTCCTTAAAGATTGCATCCATTTGTGCTTCTGAACATTCTTGAGGAATACCGGATGCTACTCGCCAGGATTTTGCATCAGGGTAGTGTAAGCGCATGAGGCCAAGTGCCATTCGCGCACCACCCGTGCGGCAGAGCGAAGGAAAGATTCCTTCGAATTTGCTACTTCCATAATGCCATCCGGAAGTCGGTAAACTTCTGAGAATTGTATACTGCTGGTAGGCAGGAATTTATTAAGTAAATGCATCCCTGCATTTCTGATTGAATTCCATATCTTCCCAAAGGCCCGGATCTTTTCCGTCCGAGAAATCCCTGGAAAATTTCCTGCTTTTTTGACAAAAGGCAAAGATTAGATAGTATAAGAATATGACATGAAAATATTGGTAAAAGAAGTCAACTTACCAAGAACCGCGTCAATTTCATCGCTTTCTTTCATACGAGGAAATAGCATACTTTCTAAATCATTGATAATGGATTTATCCTCTGCTGCCTGCAAAGAAGCCTTGGATTGCGCTATCCCAAGGGCTAGATTACTGGCTTCCAGTTCTTCTCGAACTTTTGAAAGTTCTCTTTGAAGGTTGGAGTTTTCTTCACGAAGTTGAGAAAAATAAGCAGCGTTCGCTGTAAGCTTCTTGGCTTTGGTTAAAGCAGCTGAAAAGCAGGGACAAAATAATCCGACATTACGGTAAGGTTTAGAAAAAACTTTCCAGCAAAAGTCCACGAACACGAAGAAAAATACCGGTGGCTTTGGATAATTGCTTTTGAGTCGACGCCAGTTCGTTGCTCTTTGACTCAATAGCAGATTGAAGTGTTTTTACTTCTTTGCTTTTGAGGCTAAGTTTTTTCAAAACTTCCACGTTTATGGCATCTGCGGAATGCTGAAACATGGAAATGAAAGCCAGATGCTTAAGTTTGAACAAGCATACAAAGAATCATCAAGAGGAATTTAGATTTTCAACTTAATGCTTGGGGGCTAGAGGTATTACCTGGCTCATTTCTCGCAAATCAGTTAAGGTCTCCTTGAATTCTCGGGCATATTCCATGAAAAGAATTCCTACGTGGTGAAGGCCATCGTGTATGACCTGCCGGGGCGAGAATGCGATATTGTTGCGAATAACTAATCCATTCTGCGGCCAAGGGCGAACCAGAGGCGCAGGAGCAAAAAACTTCTTAGCTTCCGGACGAATATATCCGAGTTCGTCGAAAAGTTCTTCTTTCACTCGGATATCGTCTGGAGCAGGAATGGATTCGTTTCTGATGGGTGATTGAAGATTTCCGCCCATTGGCATATTCGTTTTCCCCCTTTACCTGCAGCTGCAGAAGGGAATTCTTCTTTGATGGTAGTTTGCCTCTTGCGCTTTTGGGTGTTGTAAAACTCGGCGTACAATTGGCTGATTTCAGCATCAGAAGCAAGATCATCTTCTCCAAGTTCGTCAAACTAGGAAAGAATCAGCAGTATGTTAAAAATGAAGAGAGAAGATAATCTGAGGAAACTCAGAAACAAGGGAAGAAAAGTACCTTAGGAACCAGATTTTCCGCATGATATATGGCTAGACTCTCTTCAACCTGGCTATCGCGGCAACTATTTGATGAAGGCGTTCGACAAAATCCTTCTTGCTAAAGGATCTATCAGTGCCTCTCATGCTATCTTCCGGTCCCGTGTACTCACAAAGAAGTCGGGAACGAAGGGATAAAGGTTGTACGCGACGTCCAAACCAGCATAACACGATATCCTTCCAAACCAAAGGTGGTTGAGAAGAAGAAAGTTTGGCAATGCGACGCTTATTTTCATCAGACTTTCAGGCAAATCCTCTGTTATTTCAAGTGTCCAATTTTCATGAGGAATGGCAGCAGAATTAACAAAAGGAGGAAGTCCAGTTTCTTTGTTGGGGAACGGAATGTCTTGATGATAAAAGAAAGAACCTAGCCAAGATTGGTCAGGTTTCGGCATTCTTATCCTGGGGTACCATTCTTCCCTAAAGTTTCTGAGGATAAAAGATATGGTACCGCAGATGGGCGAGACACCGTTTGTGATATTGTGTTTTACCTCGAAACAATAATGCCAGAAGTCTAAATTGGGAGTTATTCCAAGATACCCTTCGAAAAGAGCTTGGAAGCTAGCTAATTGGAGGATGGAATTTGGAGAGATATTATGTGGTTGGACACCATAGAAATTGAGGACGTCTAGGAAAAAGGCGGAAGGGGGAAAACCCATACCTCTCGTGATATGAGAAGTGAGGAGGACGCGTTCACCTTCCTTTGGCTTGGGCTCTGGCTCATTCTTCGAGATCCGCCATTTGCCTTTAACTATTAATCTGTCCCTTGACATCCGGCGAAGGAGGACGAGCGAAGTATCACTCTGATTCCAATTTCCGACAAATTCTGCTTCTTCGTCAGCTCCGGCGGAGAAGCGCTTAGTGCCACGAGAATGAGTCTTGGCCCCCGTTGTTTCCTGCGCGAGTGGCGGGGATGTTGTCGTGCTTGGGCCCGCCACATCTGCGGCGGCGGAAGCATTTCCTCCGCCGCCCGCCGCGGACGCCACGTTCTTCTCTGGCTCGCCGCCGGCGTGCTTGGGCGACCAAACTTGGGGATCTAGATCGCCCAGGAGTTCGTCGATGGAGGCGCGGGCCGGTGATGATTTCGGGGACGCCATCGTGCTTGGTGGTGTGGTGCGCTCCGGCGTAGCAAGGGCTCGTCGGGGCAGGAACTAGCTTTCGCTCTCGAGCTTGCGTTCGTACCAATGGTGAAGGCAGTGAGGGAAGTGAAGAAGATTGCCGATGGGCTCGAGGACGGCTATTTATAGCTGGAAATCGTTTAGATACGTGCCAACGGCTCTTTTGACCGTTGGATGTTCGACGCGTGTCGCTCGCCGGAAAATCCGGGAAACGGAACGACAGAGGAATGATGGCTATCTCCTCGTTTCTCGTGAGAATCTGTCAGAGATACGTTGCAGGGTTTCCCGCGTGAAACCAAGCGGCGCTTGCGTCAGCATGATTAAAGCGCTGATGTCACGTGTTCCTTTTCCGCGAAGGATCGCGAGAAGAAAAGCCGGATTTTCATAGTTCCGAGTTTATGTTACCACCTCCTTTGAAAGGAAAGAAGAAAGAATCAAGACTGCTGAATCAAGTTTCCCAGACAAAATGTATTTGACGAAAGGCGGAGTTTCAGAGTTTTGATCCTTCCTGGGGGCTACTGTCGGATATATACCTAATAGGGGTATAGAAGATGGTAGACAAAAGTGCCGGACTACCAGGGTGGCCCAAGCGGTAGTGGGCTTAGGTCCATTGGGCGGCCCAGTAGGCCGACGCGCAGAAGCCGGATTCTAGAAGAACCCGGATCACGGCCCGCGTGATCTGGCTTGGAGGAGAAGACGGATTCCTTACCGTCCAAGTTACAAGTTAAACGTAGTCTTCTAGGTTTCCTAATCTGTAAGCCCTAGTCCGGCTATTATATAAAGCCGGACAGAGGATAGATTTCATAAGTTCTAAGTTGAATAAGCTCTAAGTTCTAGGTTATCTCGCCGAGAAGCTGATCCTCGCCGAGTAAAGCTAGATCTTTTTCCCTCACACTGTAACCCAGAATTACGGGCTTTAGTCCCTTATAGTGAGAAAGGCAGGAGTAGGTACGCCGTACTGTCGCGACGTACCGAACCTGGGTAAAATCCCGTGTTCTGTGTTACTACGCCGTTCCGTTACCCCACGTCTCTACCGTAGTCTCATGGCACCCCAGTCTATGAAAACTACTACGATGTCTCGACAGTATCCACCATACCTTGTTTGATCTCGTTATCCGACAAGTACTCTTTTCTTGTTCCCGTGATATAACATCCTTGTGATCATATCACGTGCTTGCAAGCGGTGTCGATGTGATATCACCGAGAGGGCCCTAAGTATATCTCTCCGTCATATTGGATGGACATTGATCCATGAGCTTCAACTAACACTTTCCGAATACCTAACGCCAGCTTTATAGTCACCCTGTTACGGTGTGACGTTTGATGTCATCAAAGTATTCCTTCGGTATTAGTGATTAACATGATCTCATGGTCTAGGGAACAATGTTACTGCGAATGTAAGACATAACAACAAAACTAAATGAATTGATTGTATTTTTATACTTAGTTAGGGTCTAAGTTCATCATGTCATTCTCCTAATGACATGACCCCGTTATTAACAACATCCAATGTCTATGATCAGGAAACCTTGATCATCTGTTAATCAACAAGGTAGTTAAAAGAGAGGCTTCACCAGGAACGTTGGTTTGTTTATTAATCACACATGTATCAACGTTTCCGGTTAATAAAATTCTAGCATGAGAAATAAACATTTATCATAAACAAGAAATAAGATAATAACCACTTTATTATTGCCTCTCGGGCATATTCCCTCCAACCTCCCACTTGCACTAGAGTTAATAATCTAGTCTGTAAGCACTTAACACATATGGCGTTCCAGTGTTATTACTATGCTTCGCATGTGATAAACATCATCAAAAAGATCTGAATTTGTTCAGGTCCTATTGTATTTTCATGTTCTTTGCGTCTACATGCATCACTCATTCTCTAATGAGATGGATTTGTATATATTTTGTCAACCGGTGAAACCTTAGCTTAAACCAATGTTACTAACATTGTGAAAATGTAGCTTCATAGTTTCAGCATTCTTGGAAATTCACCAAGTTCAATAAAGAACTCCTTGACACAAAATATGCTTATTATCAGTTGTCAACACAATGGTATACTTTAGCCTTTGTTGTAGTATCTGTCACAATATTTCAATTTTGAAACTCTTTCAAATCTAGTATGGAACTTTCTTCCAGCCTATTGTGCTACCCTTCATCACATGTTTTAATTGAGATAAAATTACTTGAATAAATGACAAGACTATTAGTGTAACATATTACAACTAATATTTTGTCATTACTACATAGGAAAACATATCCTTAGCATTTCTAAAATGACATAAGGATCTCTCACACTGTTGTCTAATCATCCTGCTATAACATTTTATTGCATAGGACTCATCTGGTTGTGTACATAGCATGGAAACATGACTTAGAAATCTCAATTTCATTATGCTCATCATGTGTCTAATCACTTGAATATTGCTCAATTGTTTTCGATGTGACAAGAACTCCTTGTCATTTTGTTATTGACTTACTTCAATATTTCATCTATGTAATTTGGCTTCAATCACATCAGGCGCTTCAATCCATCTTTTATAGATATTGATGCCCAATATCTTCTAAGCCTTTTATCAATATGAAAATCTTAACCGTGTTAATTTAAAATACATATTTTCCAATCAACCATATGTCATCTACATAAAGTATTAGAAATATGTCATAGCGCTCCCACTTAATTTCTTGTAACTCTACAAGCATCTTTATCGTACATGATGGAATCAATCTCTTTTGATAACTTCATTAAGGTAAAGATTTCAACTTTGTTCTGCTCACTTCAATCATTGAAGTGTGCATACCTTTCTAGCAACCTTTTGAATTTTACAAAACTTTCAGACTGTGTCAAGTACACATCTTTGATCAAACTTCCTCGAGAGGAGAGTTGGTTTTGTTATTCAACTGCCATATCATAATACGTAACTTTTGCTATAACTATCCGCAAAGACTAAAACATCACTACGGAAGATCAAAATCTTGTAGTAGTCAACTCTTTGAACTTTGTCGAAAACAACTTTTCGATAAGTACAACTTTCAAAAGATGTTAAAATCCATGTCTTTGTTGCTATATAGACCCTTTTGCTATCGTTAGGCATCAAGCCTATCGAAAGGACTACCAAGTCACATACTTGATATTCATACAAGGATACTATGGCGATTATAATGACTCATAGTCATATTTTCGAAGTCAGGGCCCATCATTTGCTTCCTTTATAAGGTCCAGTTCCTTTTGTTGTCAAAACAACACTTTACTCTTAAACCACAATTTGGTCTAAGTACAAAGTTTTAGGACTTTGGTGGTTCAGTTCGCAAACTCATTCGAAGTATCTACAATCACATGAAGTATCTAATCTTGTTGAGTTTGTACTATACTCCTACTCACTTGTTTCGCAAGAACTACTTTCTTGAGAAATCAACCCTTTCTGACAAACAACATTTGCTTTTTGGTTTGGTGATAGGAGAAATACCCAATGTTTTATTTGGGATAACCTTGTAAACATATAATTATCCTATTTTGGTTCTAAACATTTTACACATGCTATGCATTCCAAAACTTAATAAAATGACAATTCGGGTCACTACCCAAACCATATCTTATATGTTGTCAATTTCAACGGATCATGATGGTGCTCTTTTCAGTGTAAAAGCGGTTGTCCTTAATGTATAAACTACAAAATTATAATGGCATTTTTATTTATCTTACCAAGTCAAACAAGGATTGATTTTGTCTCTCGAACTCTCCAAACTAATGTGGGGTAATACGAGTAATAAGTTGTAGAACAATTCTGCAACTTCTCAGATGTTTTGCTAAACTTGTAACTCAAACTTTATGCTTTATGATCCAATCATAAATACTTGATTATCTTGTTACATTGATTTTTTTAATTCATATTAACAACCTTTTTAACCAATTCAAAATGTCAAACTCCGTTCGCTTTAAATAGATATACTCACATATCTACTCAAATCATCGACATAATTTTATGAAGGAAAAATTAATCCACCATACATGACTACACATAATGGACTATATAAATCAATATGTATAATCTCCACTAAATTAGTCGTCCATTCTAGTTTGGCCTAAGAACGGAATTCTAGTCATGTTTTGGAAAAGGTCTCACAAGCATCAATTTGTTCAAAACAAAATGACTCCGGAAGTCCATCAATATGGAGTTCCTTCATGTTTTCCTTTCCGATAAGAACTAAAATGGTGGTGTCACAATTTAAGTGAAACTCTTTTACGTCTTGCAACGTTTAGCATTTAGTCTTATAGATGTTTACTTTACCAACATGATTTATATTAACATATCCATCAATTATGGAATATCGTCATAGTTTGAACAATCTCATTTGTTCTCACAAAAGACCAAAACAAAAAAACAACTTATTAAGTTCTTAAAATAAATCTTGAATGTTTGGTTCGATATGACAATGAACACAATAACACTTTATTACTGTTCTTGTCATAATCGATTCCACATCTATTACTAGTTTCTTTTAGACTGTTGTATTTCTTGCATTGATTTGCTTTGTATGACAAGTCATACCAACCAATGTGGTATCAAAATACCCAAAAAATACTTTGTTAAATAGTAATATATCTATAACTTGTATATCAAGCATATACTCCCGAGCTGGACTTTTCCAGTTATCTTCTTTTCTGCCATATATATTTTTGTAATTCTATTTTCAATATTCCCTTTCCTTTACAGAAGAATCATTCAACATCAAACAATGCTAGTCTTACTAGCTCATTTTCTTTGGCGTGTTAGTCATATACTTTCACCCATTGAGTCATACTTTGAGTTTGATTGTTCTACTAATATCACCATATTAATAGTATTCTTCTAGATTCCACTCTTAGCAATCTCCAAGTAAGATAAATGACTTTACCCATACTTCTAATCCATCTCATCATAACAATTTTACGATTAAGCTACTATAGCTCGAAGGAAGGAATTTAGAAGATAATTTTTAGCGCCCGATTTCTTGGAATATTCAAACGCCTAGCGTCTTCAATCATTGCATATATTCAGACACTATAAGCAAACATTGTCACGCTAAATTATACTCAGTCATGTTGCCACAAATAAGTTTCTAGATATCAATATATCTTTCACTTGATTGTTTCTGGAAACAACTCTTTTCAGTTCCTAAATCACCTTGATCAACAAAACATTCTTTCGGAGATAAACTAATATGGAAGCAACCATGACTCTGGATTCTAAGTAGTGTCGCACCCTGGCTTCTAAGGGATACTCATCGTACGAACTGGATAGCAGGTGCTTGGATTATGGGGCATAACTGCTCCCACGTCCCAGCTTCCTGGTAGGCCTGCGCTTATGCGCGACAACACAAGCCCTGCTATTCCACCGTCGATGTAAACTATCCACTAGAAGTCATAGGCACTACTGTCGACGTACTTCATATCAATCACGCACGGTACGTCAACAGCTTTGAACGAATGATGATCACAACTTATCTCTACGACACAAAAGATTGAAATAAGGTTGCAACTGGCCTTCACTAAGGCAGAAATAGCAAATACAATCATCCAGAGGACACACGTCCCAACATAGCATTCATTACATCAGCGGAAGCAATCAAAGGTATCTGGGTACAGACAAATCCAACAGGCTTAAGAAGCCGGAGAAAATAAAGAAGACGAAGCCCATCCACGTAGGTTCTGGATCCAGCCCTGGTCCAGCTATCTACTCGTCTGCAGTCTCGTCAAACTCCACGAAGTAGCCATCCTGATGGTCATCGTAGCCGTAGTCGTAGTCTGTGTAAACCACAGCCCCAACGGGGTCAGTACATCCAAGTACTGGCAAGCAAGACTCACAGTTCACCAAAGTATAGCCCGTCAACACAAGCACAGATGACTTGGGAGCAACGGAAGAAGGGGGTAAATAAGATGCTGCAACTGGCTGCGCTAACCAACTACAGAGATTCTATCACTTCCAACTATTAGAAAGGGGATAAGATCGAGGGTTGTAACCAACTGAAAGATAACTTCAAACAAACCCATCCTGGATCTCGCCCCTTATCCAAAGAAGCAACCCGAGGATAACTCACACAGTTGGATTAAGATGAAACAAGTTATTGTGACAATAATCCTATTACTAGTCAAATTGTTAATCATGGGGTGTGAGATAGTGAGTCATTAGGTTTAAGTTGTCCTGAGTACTTGTTAGCCAGTACTTTCACCAAGTAATCCATAACCGCGGAAAACACGGCTTCTCGAGAAGATTATCCCTGCAGGGTTGCACCAGTTTGGTCGTACACGTATGAATAACCCGCCAGATGGGATGCCTCCCACCAAGAGGGGCACTCAACACAACTCAACTCTTCTCCGCATCAAGCCCAAAGCACCTTGGGCGCACGGCTAATCGAGCCCAGAAGAAAATGGACCCTCATAGCACTCTAAGAACGTGTCCCCCTATATGCCGACTACAAAAGTTCCACCCTGCGCGGGGCTCGCAAAAACATGCATGCGGCAAATAGAAAGCACGAACTAAATTTGATGATTTGGACGAGATGCGAATCGAATCAAATTGAGGGGGGCGCCCATACTCGCTTCCCACATGCGGGTAGTGCGCTCATCATGGATCAGTAGACAAGACCCTTTTCCTATTAGGGTCGACACTAGCAGGCCTCAAAACCACACAGGGCCTCCTGCCGGTGCCTTATCATCAAATTATTATTAACCGTAATAACATTAGCATGATTGATTGATTGATTAAACATCAAGCCCCCAGAACATAATAAAGATATAGTAACTGAAAGTAACGGGTAACAGACTCGAGCAAACAACCTAAGAATGCTAGTAAGACACTGGCTCAATCAATAGGGTTGTAGGAGGGGTGGTGAGGCAATATCAAGGTTAAAGGATTCATGTGATAGGTTTGTAACAGAAACAACTACCACTAAGGCTAGCAAGATATAGACAACGGAAAGTATTGGTAACCAGGGTTGAAAGGAACATAATGGTTCATGTGAGTGATAACTTGCCTGCAAACTCAACAGCCGGGTACTGAGCTAGATCCTCAGAAGGGGTGCTGTAAAGGTCGTCTGCCTCAACGTCGTCGTCTATTCGAGAAGAAGGAAACAAACAAAACAGGAATGTAAACAATCATTGCCATGGCATTGTGCACAATCAAGATGATGCATGAAATTAATAGTTGCATCAAAATAAACTGACTAGATGTTAGCACAAATTAAATGGACCCATATGCAAGGGTTGCATATGGAAAAGGATCCATTGAAATAAGTGGAACAAATGATTTACAATTATTTATTATGTGATAGTTGTTATCATGATGCATGCATGATGATGATGACAAGATAACAATAGATAACAATAAATAACAATGATAGATGCAAAGGAAAAGGAATAGAACAAGTTTAGAACTTATTTATTAAGTTTGGAAAATTTTGGTTACTTAAACATGCCACACATACAATTATTGTTTTCACCAATTTAAAGTGTGCAAAACAATTAACAAAATTTATATTTGAAAAGAACATCAAATTTAGTTGGATTACATGTTTCACATTTTGAAATTTGAATTAGGATGAATTTATTATGAATTAAACAATATTAAACAAGTTTAATTGAATTTAAAACAAGTTTGAATATTAATTGAATTTTATTTAGTCAAAACATAACTTCAAATTCACATTTGAAAAGTTCACACTTTGGTGGTTTGAAAACATATTTTGCATGTTCAAAAATATTTTATATCAAGCAAGTTATGATTTTATCAATTTTAATTGAATTAAACAAGTATTAAATTATTTAGGCAATTTAAATTATTCAAACAATGGAACAAATTTTATATTTGAATAGGTTATTCAAAATGGTATGAAAAACATATTTTATTTGACTTATTTGGAAATAGTATGAATTTCTTATGAATTATTGCAAACTACATTTGAATTATTCAAATTTGAATTTTTAAATGTATTTTGAAAACTCAAAACAGAACACAAATGGAACAGTTGGAAAGATTATTAAATTTTGAACAGAAAACATATATAACTTTTATTTATTAGAATTATAGATTAAAAGTTATTGAATTTTAAAGTTTATTGCTTTATTCTGCCAATTTAAAAAGAAATAGAAATTAAACAAAAATACCTTAATTCTTTTGTTACCGCCACTGGAACGTACACACACACTGTCAGGGGGGGCCCGTGGCCAGCGTGGCGTGCGAAAGCTTGCGTGGCAGTGAGGGACTGACGAATGGGCCCTGGCTATCAGCGCGGTAGAGTAAAAAGATGTGGTTTTTATGCGGCTGCGGGGACTCGATCCCTCGCCCGCGCGCTGCGAGCGCAAGTACTGAACCAATGCGCTACTGCGCGTTCGCTTGTCAGATACAGGCACGCACTGAGGATATCGTTACATCTTGTTATCTGAACTTCTGACGACGAAATGTTTCCATGACACTGACGATGAACCACGGCTAAACGGCGGCGATCTACGTGCACAAACGCTCGCTGGTGATGCGGTGGAGGATGGAAACGTGCGAGCGCGGGTGCGAAGCAACAGAGAGAGGGAGAGGAGCACGGTGGGCTCACCAGGAGGTTGGCAGAGGGGGAAGCTCGACGGCGACGTTCTGACGGCGACGATGATGTTGATGGCGGCGCTGTTCCCGTGCCCCTCCGTGCGCGATCGAGTGTCCAACACGAAGAAGGGATGGTCGCGGTGCGGCTCCAGTACTCAGACGACGTCGAGATGCCCTGCAACGGAGACGATCTCCTTGGGTTCAGACAAAGGCGCCACGGTGGCCGGAGAAAAGGAGCGGACCGCGGCGGAGAACGGAGGCTCACCGGGGTGGTTGCTGGTGTCCAAGGGAGAGTAAGTAGCGGCGTTTCGATTCCCGTAGGTGGACAAGGAGTGGAGTGGCTAGGTGGGTGGCGCCATGGGGATCTTCAGAGGCTCGCCGGCGGTGAGAAGTTCAGAGGTGGGCGCGTCGGAGAGCAGAAATTGACGGCGGATCGATGGGACAGGGGAAACCCTAGGCTCTAGGGTTGCTTCCAGGGGGCTAGGGGGCTTCTTATAGCCGCGGAGAGCGAGGGCGGCCGCCGGAGTCGCGCGCGGTGCCGCGGTGGCACCGGCCGATTGCCTGCCGTACGTCTAAACGACGATCAGCACGAATTTTGAAGAGGTACGGGGGGAGCTAGGCGGGTTGGGCTGGCGCGCGCTAGGCTAGGTGGGCTGGGCCTCTGCTAGCTGCCGCGCGCTGCGTTACGTGCTGCTCGTTTTATTTATTTTTCTGTTTTATTTTTTTGTAGTTTTGCTTTTGGAAGAAATAGGTGGGTTTTAGCTTAGTGAAAAATCCAGAAAAATTAGGTTAGACTTTTTAGATGATTAGAAACCACTTTCCAAGTTTGGAATTCAAAAATTGACATTTTAAAATAATGTTTGTATTTGAAATCAAATTGGATGAATTTTTAATATTAAACACAATATTGAAACAACAATTTTAATAGGGTTACCCCTAAGAATTAATGTGTTTAAGGATTACAATTGTTGGGTGAATTTCATGGTTTCAAATAGCTGCTGATTGAAATACATTGTATTTCAAATTGGAGTGAAATAGAATTAATTGATTGAAATATTTGTTTGGTTTAAAGCAACAATTTGAGAAGTGATCATTAATGAATTATTTGGAAAACAAGGGAGGTTTTGTTTTGCAATTCCTTATTTGAAAAGATTGTAATAGACAAGTGTGAAAACAAAGGTTGATTAAGTTTGACTTTCATATGAAAACAATGCAAACAGAAATAAAAATGAGGATGATGCCATGATGCATTGCATAAATTAAACAAGGAACAGAAACACTAGGTAGTTTTCATACTTGGATGTTACAAAACGCCCCCCCTTGAAGGAATCGCGCCCCGAGATTCCTTACTGAGATGTGAAAAGGTCCGGATACTTCTTGCGAAGATCCTCTTCGGTCTCCCACGTTGCCTCTTTATCGGAATGATGCGACCATTGCACTTTCAAGAACTTGGTGCTCTTGTTGCGAGTCTTACGCTCGGTCTCATCGAGAATACGAATAGGGTGCTCCTCATAAGATAGATCGTCTTGCAGTTCAATGGAATCATGATCAACTGCACGATCTGGATCTTTGAAACACTTCTTGAGCTGTGACACGTGGAACACATCGTGCACCTTGGATAGTTTTTCTGGAAGTTCAAGGCGATAAGCATTTTCTGCACGCCTTGAGAGGATGTTGAAAGGACCAATGTATCTTGGTGCAAGCTTTCCTTCCACACCAAAACGATGAGTGCCTCTGAGGGGAGTTACACGGAGATATGCCTTATCACCAGGTGCATAGATCATATCCCTGTGCTTGCTATCATAATAGCTCTTCTGACGAGACTGAGCAATCCTGAGATTGTCACGAATGATACGAACTTTCTCCTCGGCTTCCTTAACAATGTCAGGGCCTAAAAGTGAACGTTCACCAGCTCCAGACCAATTGATTGGACTCCTGCATCTGCGACCATACAGTGCCTCAAATGGTGCCATGCCTAGGCTTGCCTGGTAGCTGTTGTTGTAGGAGAATTCAGCATATGGAAGGCAATCCTCCCATTTCATGCCAAAGGAGAGACCACATGCTCTGAGCATATCCTCGAGAATCTATTGACTCTTTCGACTTGCCCCTGAGACTGAGGGTGATAAGCTGTGCTGAACAGAAGTTTGGTGCCCAATGCTTCTTGAAAACTCTTCCAGAAATGAGAAGTGAAGATACTTCCACGGTCTGAGCTTATTTCCAAAGGAACACCATGAAGGGGAACAACCTTTGCTGTGTAGAGCTCTGCTAACTGGCTAGCTGAGATAGTTTCCTTGACAGCAAAGAAGTGAGCTACCTTAGTGAGACGATCAATAACAACGAAGATTGCATCGTTGCCCTTCCTGGACTTTGGAAACCCAGTAACGAAGTCCATTTCAATCATGTCCCACTTCCACTCAGGAATTTTGAGAGGTTGTAGAAGACCGGCTGTTTTCTGATGGACTGCTTTAACACGTTGACAAACGTCGCATTCAGAAACGTATTGAGCAATTTCACGTTTCATGCCAGGCCACCAATACAGAGTATTGAGATCCTGGTACATCTTTGTACTTCCAGGGTGGATGGAGAGAGGAGTTTCATGAGCCTCCTTGAGAATGATATCCTTGAGACTTTGAATCTTAGGAACTGCAATGCGTCCTTCGAAGAACACAGTTCCCTTGTCATCAATTGAGAAGGACTTGAATTTATCGTTGCCTTCCTTGATGTGCTCTACAATCTTCTTGATTTCATTATCACGAAGTTGTTCAGAACGAATCTTATCCTCGAGAGTTGGACTGGCTGTCAAGCTAGCAAGGTATCCTTCAGGGACAAGACCAAGGTTCAGCTTCTGGAATTCTTCATGAAGTGGAGGTTGGCGTTCCATGATCATGAGATTGTTGCAATAGGATTTGCGACTGAGAGCATCGGCCATAACATTAGCCTTGCCTGGAGTGTAAGAAATGGTGAGATCAAAGTCTTTAATCTTCTCAATCCATCTCCTTTGCCTGAGGTTCAGATCTGGCTGAGTGAAGATGTATTTCAGACTCTTATGATCGGAAAAGATTTCAGTTTTGTTACCCAACAAGTATTGTCTCCATTTCTTGAGGGCAAACACAACTGCTGCAAGTTCAAGATCATGAGTGGGATAGTTTTGCTCATGTGGGTTCAACTGACGTGAAGCATAAGCCACAACTTGACGTTCTTGCATAAGAACTGCTCCTAGGCCTTGGAGAGATGCATCACAGAATATCTGGAAAGGTTTGGTAGTATCTGGGCCAACCAGAACTGGGGTGGAAGTGAGTTTAGTTTTCAAGAGATTGAAACTTTCATCACATTGTGGAGTCCAAACGAACTTCTTGTCCTTCTTTGTGAGATCAGTGAGAGGTTTGGCAATCTTAGAAAAGTTTTGGACGAAACGACGGCAATAGCTAGCCAAGCCAAGAAAACTTCTGACTTGCTTCACCGTCTTAGGGGGTTTCCAATCAACAATTTCCTTAACCTTTTCAGGATCAATGGCAATGCCTTTGGCAGAGATGATATGACCAAGATATGCAACTTCTGGAATCCAGAACTCACATTTGGAAAACTTGGCATACAGACGATGCTCGCGAAGTTTCATGAGAGTGACACGAAGGTGTTCTCCATGCTCTTCCTCGGATTTTGAGTAGACTAGAATGTCATCGAGATATACCACAACGAACTTGTCGAGGTATTCATGGAAGACAGAATTCATGAGTCTTGAGAATGTTGCCAGTGCATTGGTGAGACCAAAGGACATGACGGTGTATTCATATAGACTGTACCGAGTGGTGAAAGCTGTCTTAGGAATATCTTCCTTTCTGATCTTTATCTGATGGTACCCCATCCTCAAGTCCAACTTTGAGAATATTGAGGCTCCAGCAAGTTGATCAAAAAGATCATCGATACGAGGAAGTGGATACTTGTTCTTGATAGTTTTCTCGTTGAGAGGACGATAGTCAACCACGAGTCTTTTTGTTTGATCCTTCTTGGCAACAAACAGAGTTGGGCAACCCCAAGCGGAGGAACTAGGCTGAATGTAACCTTTCTCCATGTACATATCGATTTGCTCCTTCAACAATTTCAGTTCAGGAGGAGCTATCTTATATGGATGCTTAGAGATTGGAGCAGTACCTGGCTCAAGCTCGATCACGAACTCAACTGCTCTGTCCGGGGGCATCCCTGGCAACTCTTCTGGAAAGACGTCAGGGAATTCGCAAACCACCGGAACATTTTCAATTGCAGGAAGGGGTTTAGCATCGAGGTTGAACAGCTGAACAGAACTTGATCCATAAGGAGAATAGACTATCTGGCCTGAAGTGTGGGAGAGAGTTATTGACTTTTGAGCACAGTCAATTTTAGCTTTGTGGGTCTTCAACCAATCCATACCCAGAATGACATCAATGTCAGAATTTCCCAGCAACATGAGTGAAGCAAGGAATATGCGACCTCCAATTAGGATCTCATTGTCCATGCTTATCTTGGATGTCAACATTTGCGGTCCCGGAGAGTGAACAGTCATTTGATTGCTTAGCGGAACCAGAACTAGGTTGTATGCTTTTGCAAAAATCTTTGACACAAAGGAATGCGATGCTCCAGTATCAAACAACACTTTAGCTGGAATAGAGTTTACGGGTAATATACCGAGAACGACTTCAGCAGCTTCCTCAGCTTTGTCGGCCTTGATATGGTTCACCCTCGCGTTCCTCCCGACAGGCCTGTTGTTGGAGTTGAAGGCTTTAGCCGGGGGAGCACGAACCATTGCCTGGTTGGTGTTGGGGCGAGGAGGTAGGGGTAGCTGCTTCTGAGTGCACTTATCAGCATAGTGTCCAGTATCCTTGCACTTGTAGCAAGTGACGACACGAGAAGGACCTGGCCTTGGCTGCCCCATTGGAATCCTCTGACCCTGCATCTGAGATGGGTTGGGTGGTCGGGGACCAAAGCCTGGAGAAGCTTGGGCATTTGGAGCCCGAGTGAAAGCACCATTTGGCACCCAGATGCGGCGCTTCTGCGGAGGGGTGGTCATGTTGGAGGAGGAACCACCCTCACGCGAGTGCTTGCGGGACTCTTCGAACGCCTTGCGCCCATTCTCCTCATTGAGCGCGGTGTTCACGAGCTCCACGAAGTCCTTGCACTTGATGTTGGTGAGAGCGTACTTCAGTTCCGGGTTAAAACCTCGGCGGAACCTTGCCATCTTCTTGGCTTCAGTGGACACTTCGTCACCAGCGTACCGAGCGAGACGATTGAACTCGTTCTGGTAGCCGAGGACGTCCAGCTTTCCATGTTTGAGAGAGCAGAATTCCTCACGCATCCTTTCCATGAGACCATCTGGGATGTGGTGCTTCAGGAAGGCATCCTTGAAACATCCCCAGGTGATAGGATAGCCAGCTCTCATGGTCTGGTAGTTCTCCCACCAAGTAGCTGCCTGACCCTTCAGTAGGTAGGTGGCATACTTGACCTTATCTTCCTCAGCAACATGAGCAATCTCCAGAGCCTTGTTGATCTCCCTGATCCAGTCATCAGCATCCAGAGGCTCACGTGTTGCCACGAAAGCCCTCGGCCCCACGCTCAGAAACTCCTTGATGCTGACTCGCGGAGCATTCTGGTTGTGGTGCTGGTTAGCCTGGATCTGGGCCATCTGTGTCACCACTTGGGTCATCTGAGCTAACAGTTCCCCCATTGGTGGTGGCGGAGGCGGGTTGTTCCTGGTTGGAGGCATCCTGAACAGAAATTCATTTTAGCACAACAACAGAAAAGGATAGACTTGGTAACCGAAAGATAGATTATTCCGACGCATGAATAGATAACCAACAGGTACATCATCACATGTTCAAATACATCAGAATATCTAACAGACCAATACATGGTTCGAAAGACAAGGATAACTAAACATAGCTAGGAATGGATACATCGGTACTCCCATGCCCATCACGCAGGACGGCGGTGAGTAGTACGACGAGAGATACGGTGCGGAGGAATCCCCCGGAAGTAGGTATGACGACGATCCACGTAGAGCGGGACTGCCCTGAGAGCAACTCTCGGTGTGGTGAAGTAGAAAGCGTCGTCTCCCTGTGCTCCATAGCGGGGAATCCCTGTGTAACCAGCTCCGAGGTCGAGAAGTGGGCCTCGGATCGGCTCGTAACCTCCAGCATCTGGCAGCGGTAACCCAGCTGTCTGAACGATACGTGCAAAGCGCTCGTCTCCAACAAAGTCTGTGGTGTACGTCGCCAGACGGGTGAGAGCAAGGTGGAGCTGCTCCCTGACTGAGGCTAACTCCTGAGAAAGTGTGGAAGCAACTGCATCACTGTGCCTCACGAACTGAGCAGTGGTGTGCAGCCTGGAGCTATCAGATTTGTAGGTATCCAGGTTGCTGTGGAGAGTGAAGTGAACTCCCGCTGCCGTGATGTAACCACGGGGGATGTGACGATAGATGGAATCATCAAACCCCCAGTAGTCAGCACGGAGAACGGTGAGACTCACGTACGCTGCCTGCTGCACGGCCATATCCACTGTGGAACCTACTGCCTCGTAGCGGTGGACAATGCTCCTGCCATCATCCGACAGAATGTAGACGATAGCCCGGTAGAAAGTCTGGTCAAACTCTCGCTGCTGCTCGTAGACCTGGTACTCTGGTGCCCAATGGAACCCCAGATAGGTAACCATGTCTCTCAGCATCTCCGGATAACCGGCGGTGCTCTCACAGCGAGTCATCCGAACCACCTGCGGGTAGAACCTGAGATCCATCTGCAGATGATCGGGGAAGTTTTGATTAGACTCCGGTAGAAGAAAAAGGATGTGGAAAACAACAACAAGGTTTGAACGGACCAAAGGTTCTTTAGAAGAACAGGATATCGAAGCAACATCGGGAAAACGAGACCAAAAGTCCTGAGGTACTAAGGAGAACCCAAAACACGTGAAATCCTAACTTGAAAGTTTAGGTGAGAACAGAAAACAACGTTGCACTTCCTTACCAGAAAAGGGTGGGTGGGTGGGGAAAGAAGAAAAATGGCAGAATTCCTACTCTCACGTTTCATTTTTCCTATATAGCTACAAAATAGTTTCTAGACTCAACTGCGACCAGTAAAAAGGGATCCTACAGGCAGACAGGCTCTGATACCATTTGTCGCACCCTGGCTTCTAAGGGATACTCATCGTACGAACTGGATAGCAGGTGCTTGGATTATGGGGCATAACTGCTCCCACGTCCCAGCTTCTGGTAGGCCTGCGCTTATGCGCGACAACACAAGCCCTGCTATTCCACCGTCGATGTAAACTATCACTAGAAGTCATAGGCACTACTGTCGACGTACTTCATATCAATCACGCACGGTACGTCAACAGCTTTGAACGAATGATGATCACAACTTATCTCTACGACACAAAAGATTGAAATAAGGTTGCAACTGGCCTTCACTAAGGCAGAAATAGCAAATACAATCATCCAGAGGACACATGTCCCAACATAGCATTCATTAAATCAGCGGAAGCAATCAAAGGTGTCTGGGTACAGACAAATCCAACAGGCTGAAGAAGCCGGAGAAAATAAAGAAGACGAAGCCCATCCACGTAGGTTCTGGATCCAGCCCTGGTCCAGCTATCTACTCGTCTGCAGTCTCGTCAAACTCCACGAAGTAGCCATCCTGATGGTCATCGTAGCCGTAGTCATAGTCTGCGTAAACCACAGCCCCAACGGGGTCAGTACATCCAAGTACTGGCAAGCAAGACTCACAGTTCACCAAAGTATAGCCCGTCAACACAAGCACAGATGACTTGGGATCAACGGAAGAAGGGGGTAAATAAGATGCTGCAACTGGCTGCGCTAACCAACTACAGAGATTCTATCACTTCCAACTATTAGAAAGGGGATAAGATTGAGGGTTGTAACCAACTGAAAGATAACTTCAAACAAACCTATCCTGGATCTCGCCCCTTATCCAAAGAAGCAACCCGAGGATAACTCACACAGTTGGATTAAGATGAAACAAGTTATTGTGACAATCCTATTACTAGTCAAATTGTTAATCATGGGGTGTGAGATAGTGAGTCATTAGGTTTAAGTTGTCCTGAGTACTTGTTAGCCAGTACTTTCACGAAGTAATCCATAACCGCGGAAAACACGGCTTCTCGAGAAGATTATCCCTGCAGGGTTGCACCAGTTTGGCCGTACACGTATGAATAACCCGCCAGATGGGATGCCTCCCACCAAGCGGGGCACTCAACACAACTCAACTCTTCTCCGCATCAAGCCCAAAGCACCTTGGGCGCACGGCTAATCGAGCCCAGAAGAAAATGGACCCTCATAGCACTCTAAGAACGTGTCCCCCTATATGCCGACTACAAAAGTTCCACCCTGCGCTGGGCTCAAAAACATGCATGCGGCAAATAGAAAGCACGAACTAAATGAGATGATTTGGACGAGATGCGAATCGAATCAAATTGAGGGGGGCGCCCATACTCGCTTCCCACATGCGGGTAGTGCGCTCATCATGGATCAGTAGACAAGACCCTTTTCCTATTAGGGTCGACACTAGCAGGCCTCAAAACCACACAGGGCCTCCTGCCGGTGCCTTATCATCAAATTATAATTAACCGTAATAACATTAGCATGATTGATTGATTGATTAAACATCGAGCCCCCAGAACATAATAAAGATATAGTAACTGAAAGTAACGGGTAACAGACTCGAGCAAACAACCTAAGCATGCTAGTAAGACACTGGCTCAATCAATAGGGTTGTAGGAGGGGTGGTGAGGCAATATCAAGGTTAAAGGATTCATGTGATAGGTTCGTAACAGAAACAACTACCACTAAGGCTAGCAAGATATAGACAACGGAAAGTATTGGTAACCAGGGTTGAAAGGAACACAATGGTTCATGTGAGTGATAACTTGCCTGCAAACTCAACAGCCGGGTACTGAGCTAGATCCTCAGAAGGGGTGCTGTAAAGGTCGTCTGCCTCAACGTCGTCGTCTATTCGAGAAGAAGCAAACAAACAAAACAGGAATGTAAACAATCATTGCCATGGCATTCTGCACAATCAAGATGATGCATGACAAGTTAATAGTTGCATCAAAATAAACTGACTAGCATGTTAGCACAAATTAAATGGACCCATATGCAAGGGTTGCATATGGAAAAGGATCCATTGAAATAAGTGGAACAAATGATTTACAATTATTTATTATGTGATAGTTGTTATCATGATGCATGCATGATGATGATGACAAGATAACAATAGATAACAATAAATAACAATGATAGATGCAAAGGAAAAGGAATAGAACAAGTTTAGAACTTATTTATTAAGTTTGGAAAATTTTGGTTACTTAAACATGCCACACATACAATTATTGTTTTCACCAATTTAAAGTGTGCAAAACAATTAACAAAATTTATATTTGAAAAGAACATCAAATTTTAGTTGGATTACATGTTTCACATTTTGAAATTTGAATTAGGATGAATTTATTATGAATTAAACAATATTAAACAAGTTTTAATTGAATTTAAAACAAGTTTGAATATTAATTGAATTTTATTTAGTCAAAACATAACTTCAAATTCACATTTGAAAAGTTCACACTTTGGTGGTTTGAAAACATATTTTGCATGTTCAAAAATATTTTATATCAAGCAAGTTATGATTTTATCAATTTTAATTGAATTAAACAAGTATTAAATTATTTAGGCAATTTAAATTATTCAAACAATGGAACAAATTTTATATTTGAATAGGTTATTCAAAATGGTATGAAAAACATATTTTATTTGACTTATTTGGAAATAGTATGAATTTCTTATGAATTATTGCAAACTACATTTGAATTATTCAAATTTGAATTTTTAAATGTATTTTGAAAACTCAAAACAGAACACAAATGGAACAGTTGGAAAGATTATTAAATTTTGAACAGAAAACATATATAACTTTTATTTATTAGAATTATAGATTAAAAGTTATTGAATTTTAAAGTTTATTGCTTTATTCTGCCAATTTAAAAAGAAATAGAAATTAAACAGAAATGCCTTAATTCTTTTGTTACCGCCACTGGAACGTACACACACACTGTCAGGGGGGCCCATGGCCAACGTAGCGTGCGAAAGCTTGCGTGGCAGTGAGGGACTGACGAATGGGCCCTGGCTGTCAGCGCGGTAGAGTAAAAAGATGTGGTTTTTATGCGGCTGCGGGGACTCGATCCCTCGCCCGCGCGCTGCGAGCGCAAGTACTGAACCAATGCGCTACTGCGCGTTCGCTTTTCAGATACAGGCACGCACTGAGGATATCGTTACAGCTTGTTATCTGAACTTCTGACGACGAAATGTTTCCACGACACTGACGATGAACCACGGCTAAACGGCGGCGATCTACGTGCACAAACGCTCGCTGGTGATGCGGTGGAGGATGGAAACGTGCGAGCGCGGGTGCGAAGCAACAGAGAGAGGGAGAGGAGCACGGTGGGCTCACCAGGAGGTTGGCAGAGGGGGAAGCTCGACGGCGACGTTCTGATGGCGACGATGATGTTGATGGCGGCGCTGTTCCCGTGCCCCTCCGTGCGCGATCGAGTGTCCAACACGAAGAAGGGATGGTGGCGGTGCGGCTCCAGTACTCCAACGACGTCGAGATGCCCTGCAACGGAGACTATCTCCTTGGGTTCAGACAAAGGCGCCACGGTGGCCGGAGAAAAGGAGCGGACCGCGGCGGAGAACGGAGGCTCAGCGGGGTGGTTGCTGGTGTCCAAGGGGGAGAGTAAGTAGCGGCGTTTCGATTCCCGTAGGTGGACAAGGAGTGGAGTGGCTAGGTGGGTGGCGCCATGGCGATCTTCAGAGGCTCGCCGGCGGTGAGAAGTTCAGAGGTGGGGAGCAGCGTCGGAGAGCAGAAATTGACGGCGGATCGATGGGACAGGGGAAACCCTAGGCTCTAGGGTTGCTTCCAGGGGGCTAGGGGGCTTCTTATAGCCGCGGAGAGCGAGGGCGGCCGCCGGAGTCGCGCGCGGTGCCGCGGTGGCACCGGCCGATTGCCTGTCGTACGTCTAAACGACGATCAGCACGAATTTTGAAGAGGTACGGGGGGAGCTAGGCGGGTTGGGCTGGCGCGCGCTAGGCTAGGTGGGCTGGGCCTCTGCTAGCTGCCGCGCGCTGCGTTAGGTGCTGCTCGTTTTATTTATTTTTCTGTTTTATTTTTTTGTAGTTTTGCTTTTGGAAGAAATAGGTGGGTTTTAGCTTAGTGAAAAATCCAGAAAAATTAGGTTAGACTTTTTAGATGATTAGAAACCACTTTCCAAGTTTGGAATTCAAAAATTGACATTTTAAAATAATGTTTGTATTTGAAATCAAATTGGATGAATTTTTAATATTAAACACAATATTGAAACAACAATTTTAATAGGGTTACCCCTAAGAATTAATGTGTTTAAGGATTACAATTGTTGGGTGAATTTCATGGTTTCAAATAGGTGCTGATTGAAATACATTGTATTTGAAATTGGAGTGAAATAGAATTAATTGATTGAAATATTTGTTTGGTTTAAAGCAACAATTTGAGAAGTGATCATTAATGAATTATTTGGAAAACAAGGGAGGTTTTGTTTTGCAATTCCTTATTTGAAAATATTGTAATAGACAAGTGTGAAAACAAAGGTTGATTAAGTTTGACTTTCATATGAAAACAATGCAAACAGAAATAAAAATGAGGATGATGCCATGATGCATTGCATAAATTAAACAAGGAACAGAAACACTAGGTAGTTTTCATACTTGGATGTTACAAGTAGGAATTAGTTGCTCTCTAGATCAATCAATAATTAATCATATGAAACTAGGTAGGAAATACCGAAAATCTACAATAGGATTCAATTTTAAATTTCACTAATACGGTACCAATCATAAATGATTTTTACTAGATCATAACAGTTATATCTCAATTAACAATCTAAGTGTAAGGTAGTTATGTGGATGCCAACGAATACTACAATTTGTGCAAATTCACTTTAATTGGTTGTTCATGATAAATAAGTTCAAGTTAATTCAAAATTATGCCATGAACTCCCACTCAAAAACAGCATCCCTCTTAGTCGTCTTTAGTGATTACACGAACCAAATTCACTACACCAAAACCGATCATCACGTGAGATGATGTAGCTTCAAAGGCGAACATCGACATGTTCATCATATCATCCATATGACTCATGCTTTACCTTTCTGTTACGTGTTCCGAGGCCATGTCTATACATGCTAGGCTCGCCAAGTAGAACCATAGTATTGCGTGTGTTTCAAGGCCATGTCTGTACATGCTAGGCTTGAATACACCCGTTGTATGCGAACGTTGAGTCTATCACACCCGATCATCACGTGGTGTCTCGAAACGACGAACTTTCTTAACCATGGTATTCCATACCGTGTGTGTTATAGTGTGTCGTGGGTCTTGGATTCCCAAGATTCCCTCTCTCCCTATGTTAGGGCTTCACCGGCGTCGGATTCTCTTTGGCGGGTTCCAGGACTACTTAGAGCCCGAAACTCCCGGAACTAACAGAACTCGGGGAATCTTGCCAAAAGGTGGGCCCTAACATTGTCTTAGGTGTTCCTTGGGCCTAAACTAACATAACCAAGAAGTTGGTTCCACTTTTCTACCCCCTTTTGGCTCACGTAGAGGGGCGAGAACGACAGTTCCGTCTTTTTCCCAAGCAGGGCCATGGTTTCTTCAGAGAGGGGGCTCCGGAGCGTCTGAATGCCACAAAATCCCATGGTATTCCATACCATGTGTGTTATAGTGTGTCGTGGGTCTTGGATGCCCAATATTCCCTCTCTCTCTGTGTTAGGGCTTTACCCGCGTCGGATTCTCTCTGGCGGGTTCAACGACTACTTAGAGCCCGAAACTCCCGAAACCGACGGAACTCGGGGAATCTTGCCACCATGTGGGCCCAACATTGTCTTGGGTCTTCCTTGGTCCTAACCTAACACAAAAAAGCAATTTGTTCCACTTTGCTACCCCTTTCCGGCTCATGTAGAGTGGCCAGAACGGCAGTGTCGTCTTTTTCCACATCGGGGCTATGGTTTCTCCGGAGAGGGGGCTCCGGATCGTCTGAATGCCACCAAATCCCATGTTATGCCATACCATGTGTGTTATAGTGTGTCATAGGTCTTGGATGGCCAATATTCTCTCGCTCTCTGTGTTAGGGCTCCACCGACGTCATATTCTCTCTGCGGGTTCCAGGATTAGCCCAAAATTCCCGGAACTGGGGGGAATCTTACCAAACGGTAGGCCCAACCATTTTCTTGGGTGTTCCTTGGGCCTAACCTAACACAACCAAGAAATTGGTTCCACTTTTCTACCCCCTTCCGGCTCACGTAGAGGGCTAGAATGACAGTTTCTTCTTTTTTCTCCAGCAGACCTATGGTTTCTCCGAGGAGGGGCTCCGGAGCGTCTGAATTCCCACCCAATCCTATGGTATGCCAAACCATGTGTTTTAGATTTTGGCATGGGTCTTGGATTCCTACGATTCCCTCAATCTTTGTGTTATGGCTTCACCGGCGCCGCATTCTCTTTCGCGGGTTCCAGGACTACTTAGAGCCCGAAACTCCCAGATCTCACGGAATGGGGGGAATATTGCCAAGAGGTGGGACCTACCACTGTCTCGGGTGTTACTTGGTCCTAACCTAACACAACCAAGTAATTAGTTCCGCTTTTCTACCCCATTCCGGATCACGTAGAGGGGCCAGAACGGCAGTTCCGTCTTTTTCCCAGCGGGGCTATGGTTTCTCTGGAGACGGGCCTCCGGATCGTCTGAATGCCACCAAATCCCACGTTATTCCATACCTTGTGTGTTAGAGTGTGGCATGGGTATTGGATGCCCAAGATTCGCTTACTCACTATGTTATGGCTTCACCGGCGTCAGATTCTCTTTCGCGGGTTCTACTTAGCACGAAACTCCCGGATCTCATGGAACGGGGGGAATCTGTAACATCGCAGTTTTGCAAATTAGGGTTGTGGTGTTGTGTTCATCTCATACATGCATGAAACAAAAATTTAAATCATGTTTTAACCAATTTAATTTGTGAATTTAAATGGTTTGAGAAAATCTCACAAATAGTACTTAATTTGGTTTCCAAAATCTTGTATTGGAAAATATTTCAAATACACCAAAGAAACACATGGTTTTGTTGGAATTTTTTGAGCTTTCCAAAAAGTATTTTTGCCAATTTTTCTGTTTACCGAAAGGCCCTCAAAACATCGGGTTCTGTCCTGTTTTATTTAAGAAAGGGACCTCTTTGCAAATCTTAAAAACTACAAGGGGGTTTCGAAAACCACCCTCTTGTCTTCTACCTCTGGACAGTAGGAGCAGCTCCGTGTCCGTCGCCTTGCCGCATCCTGCTTGCGCCCCTTCTTGCATGGATAAGAGCGTGGAGAAGGCCACGATCTCCTCTCTCTCCTAGTGCCTCTCAATCCCGCCCTCTCCTTCTCTGCTGCGAGGACGAACCCGAACCCTAGCTCGCCGGCTGCCGCCTCGCGCCGCCAACTCCGGCATTTCCCCGTCGAGTCAAGGCCACCACCAGCTCCCCCATCATCTCCTCTAACCTCCCGTCGACTCTCGCTTGCTGGAAAGGACAGACGACCGCGAATCGGGCCGCCGGCCGTCGAGGATGTTTCCGGCCGATTCCGGCCGCATCTTGCTCCTCCGACCCTTCCATGAGCTCCGTGGTGAAGTGGTGAGCCTCCCGGACCCCTCTTTTTCCTCTCTCTCCCTCTGAAACTCCCCGTCGCCGGAACACGTGGCCTCCGCCGCCTTTGCTCGTCGCCGGCGAGGAATGCGGCGACCATATGGTCAACCGGCGGCACCCCTAGGTCCCCCTCCACCTCCTCTTCCTCAGTGTATAATTTGTTTCAAACATTGCGCGCTATTGTTGACGAATTTGAACCCACCTGTGAAGAACAGAGCACTGTGATGTCATAGTGACATCACAGTGATGTCATATCTCCTCTGTTTAATAATTTCAGAAAATGAATTAATTTTGTAAATTGAATAACTAATAAAATATTTACCAGAAAAATAAAGTAAAAGTATGGTTTTGTTCACAAAGTTATTCTCTACCAAAAAATGTCATTTACACAGATGTTTGAGAAATTCCAAAAATGAGCATTTATTTAATGTTGTTAATTCATTTAAAAATATAAAAATAAGTTTTTATTCACTAAAATTAGAAAATTAAAAGTTATATACCAAATTTCTCAAAATGACAAATGCAATCTATTTATGGTGTTTTGAAACCCATTTGAGCCTTTAAAATGGTACTCACTTTCATAACCGCCCGAAACCCCCTCCGGGGACCATTTCGGGCAAACTTCAGTAAAAGTGCATATTTTCCATACGAACCCTAGCAACCCAACGAACATGTTTAGGGCTTTATTTCACTGCATTAATTTTCTCATGCATACATATTGCGCATTGCATCGATGGCATGGTTGATAGTTCTTCTTTGTTTCGGGTTGTTTCCCCCTCGGTAGAACGCGACTCCGAAGTGAAGGCCAACAACTCCAACGGCGAATAGTTAATCCTAACCGACAAGTCAAGCACTTATCCGAGAAGAGATATCTATTGGTTTTCTTATAACCAAGGCAAGCATAACCTCTTATCTGCTCATATATGCTTTCGAAAAACATTTGAATCTCGTACTTTGCATTCGATTCCAAAGTATTTGACGCTAGTAGACATAGTTCACCCATATATTGCATTGCCTCAATGTTCTGATCCACTGCTCCTAGCCGCCATAGATTTGCTTGTGCGCATCGCCAAAGCCTCATATCTGCTTCGCTTAGCTTTACATATTTGTTTACCTCTGCTCCATCCGGTTGATGAATCAGAGCTGCGATAACCTAGTATGATATGATGACGTGGTGAGATGAGCATTGTGTGGTTAACCTGACTAAGGCAAGGATGGGAGGCCACTTGGGAAGTGGTTCTTTGTCCTGTACTTGCCAACCCTAGGATTAAGGTCTCGCCGTGGAAACCAAGAATGAGCATGCAACCACACGCGCGAGCCAATGAACCTCGCTCGACTAACTAACTTGTTTTGCTCTATCCGTGAGTCACGTAGTTTGGGAGTTCCATCTACGTGTGAGTCAAAAACCTTTTGGAGGTGTTTAGGGCGTGACCGGGACAAGTGATGGACGTACACGGATCTTGATCCCGCCTCACTAGACAGGTGCCGTCAGGAGGTGGCCAACTCCCTGTTGACGGGGTGGCCCTGTTTGGGTTGACTCATGGATAGGGTTGAGCAAGGTAAAGGTTGGAGCCATCCACCCTCTGCCTCGCTCCATGGAAGAGCGTACATGTGGCGCTAAGAGTCGGAGGGTACGTGTGGGTAAAGTGTACCACCCTGCAGGGATAAATCTTTCGGAAAGTTGTGTCACTGTTAAGGACGACTTGGTGAATGTCGTGTGGCCATAGATAACTTGAACGTGACGTAAAAGATGTTGGCAATGTTTGAAGGGTGCCGAGAGGGGTGATCCTTGTAGCATGAGATAGTGTGGGAATGAGAAGGACTTGGTGGAATACAAGAAGATGATGATTACAGTAGTTGACTAGTTTCCTCATCTGTTTTGAAAATACTCTATGAGACGTGCTATTCTTCCTCGATTTGGAAAACAAAGATTGCTTTACGCAAATCAGCCTTCATAAAACTCTTTCTGAGGATAGCAGATATATAATAGGTTAACTAAGTCTTGTTGAGTACCTCCCGTACTCAGGTTTGCTTAATTTGGTCCAGGTGAAGATCTCGCATCGGTGGTGTTTCAGCGTGGATATCGACGAGTAGTTTGGGGTTCCCAGGTAGCAGCCTGGAATCTATGGGCTGGGAAGTCGCCTTATGTTGCGGCCTCTTGGGCCTTTTTGGTTCTTGTTGATTAGCGACATAATATGCCTTCCGTTGACTGATGTAATGTTGGGTCGTGTGACCTCTTCTTGTAAGCTATATTCTAGTAACAAATGTTTAATACAGCTTCCATGTTTAGAGTACTGCTTTGATCGGTTGTTGGTTTCGAGCTCATTGTTATACAGTTTTGGCTATGGCTGCATAGTTGTCGCAGTCGAGGGGTTGTGGACCCGATGATCCATGTCCGAGCCCGCCTGCCGATGTGATTCGGCCTGGGGCGAGGTAACCCCAATAACCCTCGATTGTTGTTGCCCTTTCTTGACACATAGTAGCTCTGTATAACTTTGGTCCCGTTTTCTTCAGTTTCATACGATTCGTGGACGCATTGATATGCATAGTTGGTTATGACTAGCATGGATACAAGGAGTAGTAGACTGGGGATCCGGACTACGTGCCGATGAATCCAGTCTGCCTTCCATTGTTTGTTGCGGCCGGGGCTGGTAACCCTGAAGCCCTTGTGAGTCCATGGCTAGGAGCACATAACAGTATGTATATCTCTGGGTCCGGGGTCGTGACAATTCATGGTATCAGAGCATGACTGCCTGTAGGAAAACCTTACTGATTGGTTGATGTTGAGTCTAGTGATTGTGAAAACTACTTTGAAACCAAAAATGATTGTGAAAAACCTTCTTAGGATTCTTTTTACTCCTTATCTGGTATGTCTCTAACTCTGGGTCTCCTTACCTGTTTTGATTTGAAAAGGTTTTGCTATCTCTTCTAGTCATTCCAAACTCAGGTGCCTTCTCTGGCAAGGACGTTTTTACCCAAGTTGACCTAGTGTTATAGTTTCTGGAGTCGTGTATGTTCCACATTCCGTTTTATCTTGATTAAATTGGGAGATTTCCTTTCCATCCCAACCTCTCTCAGAGTTGTGTGGATTCCACAGTCTTTCATGTTCTAAATCTGCAAATCCTGACCCTCGAGATCTGCTTTCCATCTCGAATATATCTGTTATCCTCTGCTCAAGTACTTCCGGAGCTAAGTTTGTCTTCTTGGAAAGATACTCCGTGATTGATATTCGTAGTGTCCTTCAAGGCACTAAGATAGTAGTTATTCCTTTCTCAATGTTTTAACCTTGGACTTGAACCGAAGGTCCCGGAATGTGCTGACTTGCGGTGGGTTGAATCATGTGGTTATAACCATGTGGTGCTCATGCTATCAGTACAGGATGCTGACCTTTAACCCAAGTTCTGTTTCTTTGGATCCTGAGGAATCTGATCTACCTCAGGATAGCTAGGCAATTCCAACTCTCATAGTTGTCGCACCCGGACTTCTAAGGGATACTCGCCGTTCCGTTGAACAGTAGTAGATTGGATTAGGGGGCTTACCGGCACCCGCGTCCTCTTACGAGTAGGCCAACACACGTATGTGTGACAACCAACCCCTATCTGTTCAGCGTCGACGTAAACTATCCTGTAGAAATCAGGATACTTCCATTGACGTACTTCAAAACATACACACATGGTACGTCAACGACATTGGAACAAGTGATATCACAACAGATCTCTACGACACAAAAGATTTAAATAAGTTGCAAATAGCTCTCATTAGAGCAGAGATAGCAAATACAATCATTCAGAGGACACATGTCCCAACATTACATCATTACATCACAGCGGAAGCATTCAACATGTCTGAGTACAGACAAGAACCAAATAGGCCTAAGAGGCCGGAAACGAAAAGACGGAGCCCATCCACGAAGTCTCGGATCCTGCTCGGGTCCGCTATCTACTCGTCAGCAGTCTCGTCATACTCCACGTAGTAGCCACCATGTAGATCCTCGGAAACGTAGGTCTGCGGAAACCACAGCCCCAAAGGGGTCAGTACATAAACGTACTGGCAAGCAAGACTCACAGTTCAGCAAAGTGTAGCCCTTCAACACCAAGCACAGATGCTTTGGGTTCAACGGAAGGAAGGGGATATAAAAGATGCTGCAACTGACTGCTCTAACCAACTACAGAGTTACTACCACTTCCGGCTATCAGAAAGGAGATAAGATCGTGTATCGTAACCAATTATAGCTAACCACCAAACAAACCCATCCTGGATCTCGCCCCTTATCTATAAGAAGCAATCCGAGGATAACTCACACAGTTGAATTAATGATGGTTCAAATTATTGTGTCAATAAGCCTATTACTAGTCAAGTTGTTAATCATTGGGTGTAAGGTTGTTAATCATTAGGTTTAAGTTGTCCTGAGTACTTGTTAGCCAGTACTTTCACCAAGTAATCCATAACCGCGGAAAACACGGCTTCTCGAGAAGATTTATCCCTGCAGGGTTGCACCAATTTGGCCGTACACGCATGAATAACCCGCCAGATGGAAAGGCCCTTCCACCAAGCGGGGCACTCAACACAACTCAACTCTTCTTCGCATCAAGCCCAAAGCACCTTGGGCGCACGGCTAATCGAGCCCAGAAGAAAATGGACCCTCATAGCACTCTAAGAACGTGTCCCCCTATATGCGGACTACGAAAGTTCCACCCTGGCCTGGGCTCGCAAAAACATGCATGCGGCAAATGGAAAACACGAACTAAATGAGGCGATTTGGACGAGATGCGAATCGAATCAAATTGAGGGGGGCGCCCATACTCGCTTCCCACATGCGGTTAGTGCGCTCATCATGGATCAGTAGACAAGACCCTTTTCCTATTAGGGTCGACACTAGCAGGCCTCAAAACCACAAAGGGCCTCCTGCCGGTGCCTTATCATCAAATTATTATTAACAATAACATTAGCATGATTGATTGATTAAACATCGAGCCCCCAGAACATAATGGAATATAGTAACAGAAAGTAACGGGGTCAGACTCGAGCAAAACAACCTAAGCATGCTAGTAAGACACGGGCTCAAACAAAAGGTTATAGGTATGGGGGTGAGGCAATATCAGGGTTAAAGGATACATGTGATAGGTTCGTAACAGAAACAACTACGACTAAGGCTAGCAGAAATAGACAACGGAAAGTATCGGTAACCAATGTTGAAAGGAACACAGTGGTTCATGTGAGTGATAACTTGCCTGCAAACCCAGTAGGCTGGTACTGAGCTAACTCCTTAGAAGGGGTGTCGTAAGTATCGTCGATCTCCACGTCATCGTGTATCCGAGAAGAAGCAAACAAGCAATGCAGAAAGATAAACAATCAATATGATGGCATAGTGCACAAACACGGGATGATGCATGACCATTTAATTAATGCATCAGAAATAAACTAGTTGACAAGTTAACAACATGATTAAATGGACCCACATGCAATTTGAGTTGCACCTGAAAAGCCCATGAATTATGGTTGAATTAATTGTTTTACAACTAATCAAATTGTGTAAGTGAATTAGCATGATGCATGGATGAGGAAAACAGCAAAATAACAACAATAGAGCAAATAGAAATAAGGTTTACCAAGTTTGGAAAATCATTTATTAAGTTAAGAAATTTTGGTTTCTTAAAGGGCTCACACAAGCATTTGTTGTTTTCATCATGTTAAATTGTTCAAAACAGATAACAAAGTTCATATTTGATAAGAACACACAATTTTAGGTGGAATACATGTTTCACTTGTTGAAAAAGGATTTCAAATAAATTATTTATGAATTAAACAAGTTTAAGCAAGAATTAAATGAATTTAATTCAAACATGAACTTATTTGAATTTTTATTTGTTCAAAACATTGAGTGAGATTCATATTTGAAAAGTTTATGCTTTTATGGTTTGAAAACATATTTTATATGTCCCAAAAGAATTTGATTTGATCAAGTTATGAATTTAGCAATATTAAATGAATTAAACAAGGTTTAAATTATTTAACCAATTTTAATTATTCAAAACATGAAACAAATTTTATATTTGAAAAGGTGGTTTAATTTTGCATGGGAAACATATTTCATTTGTTGAAATTGGATTTAAAATGAGCAAGTTATTATTTTGGCAATTTTAAATGCAATAATTAAGAAACAGTTGTTTTCAGCAATTTAAATTATTCAAAACAGCAAACAAAATTTATATTTGGAAAGTACATCAAATTTTAGTTGGATTACATGTTTTAAATTTTGAAATAGGAGTTAGGATGAATTTATTATGACTTAAACAATATTTAAGAAAGTTTTAATTGAATTTAAAATAAGCATGAATTTAATTGAATTTTATTTACTCAAAACATAATTTCAAACTCACATTTGAAAAGTTCACACTTTGAAGGTTTGAAAACATAATTTGCAGGTTCAAAATATTTTATGAGCAAGTTATGATTTTATCAAATTTAAATGAATTAGACAAATATTAAATTGTTTAGGCAATTTAAATTATTCAAACCATGTCACAAAATTTATATTTGAATAGGTTATTCAAAATGGTATAGAAAACATATTTTATTTGCATTTATTGGATTAATAATGAATTAGTTATTGAATTTAGCAAATTGCATTGGAATTATTTGAATTCAAATTTGAATTGCATTTTGGAATTTCAAAACAGTGCACAAATGGATTATTTGGATAGATGATTAAATTTGGAGCAACAACCCTATTTAGAGTTTTTGATTTGGAGTCATATTTAAAAAGTTATTAACAGATTAAAATGGAGGACCAATCTGTAAAGAAATAAGGGACTTAATTTAAAACAGACAGGTTCAAAAACATTTTACACCGCACTGAGCCATACCCTAGGCACTGCCAGGGGGGCCCAGGGCAGCTGTGCGCCTGCGTGGCACGGGAGTGGCTGACAGGGGGCCCTCCCTGTCAGCACTCGCGAGAAAAAAGTGGGGTTTTCCCCGAGCGAGGCCAGGGATCGAACCCTGGACCTTTCGCTTGTGCGCGCTGTGCTTGACCAGTGCAGTGTGTGCTTGTTTGTTGTCAGTTAACAGGACGTGAACAGGTTATTCTTCAGTTTCGGCTACTGAACCTTTTTAACTGAAAACGTTTCTGAACATTTTGACAGAGAAACGCCGGCGGCGAGAAAATGTTCGTGGCTGCGGTGCCCGATGTGCTGTTGCTGGGAGGGGTGCGCAGGATGTGTGCACGATTGTGCCCGTTCGTGTTGCGGACAGGAACAAGGAGGGAAGAAGGACACGTGACGCTCACCGACGTCGTAGTCGTTGCAGCGGCCCGGTGGAGAAAAATCCGGCGGCGACAGTTGATGAAGGCGGCGGCGCTGTGTTCTCCATCCGCGGCTGCCGCGGTGTCCAGGGCCTCGAGGGAGAAGCGGGGAGTCCTTTCCCGCAGTCAGCGAGGGAAGCAGGGTACAGGATCGGAGGCGGCGATGGCGGGTTCAGAGAAACGTCGACGGCGAGGTGGGTTTACAGAGAGGGAGAATGGCGCCGGTGGGGGGGAGAGATCGGCGGCGGCGCGAGGGTAGAGGGGAGTAGGGGCCTAGAGCAAGGGTTTGTTGGGGTAGGGGGTAGATATAGGCATCGAGGGGAGCAGGTGGAGCTCGGGTGCTGAGAGCTGGCGTGTGGTGATGTCAGCGGTACGGAGCTTGAAGAGAGGCCAGCAGGCCGTGCGAGTGTTAGCGCGCTGGGGTGGTGGGCTGGGCTTGGCCCAGTGTTCTTCTCCCCCCAGCCGTTTTCTTTTATTAATTGTTCTGCTTTATTTTATTTTATTTGCAGAGAAGGATTTGGAAGAAAAGAAGATTTTGAGTTAACAGAAATGTTAGAAAAAAAATTAGGGGGAGTTGTTTGGGTCGACAGTAAGCAAAAGACAAGTTTTGTTTTACACATATTTCAAATACTTTGCTGTTTACAACAATGGTTTAAATTTGAGTTAATTTGGGTATTGAAAGAAATATGGAAAACAAAAGGTTTAAGTAGTTGGAACCCTATTGATTTATTACAAACAATTGATTTGGATTGTGGTATAATTTGCATAAATTCAATTTGGTTGCTTTTTGATGCTTTGATTTGAATTTGAATGCAATTTAGAATTGTTTTCTTGAAATAAAACCACCATTTTATTTGTTGATCAAACATGGCATAGATGGAAACAAAAGATTATATTGTTTTGGTGATTTTCATATTTTCAACTTGGGTGCTGTTTGTAAAATGTATTTGAATTTTTGAATGTGATTTGGAAACAATTGATTGCTTAAAACCAGTAATTTAATAGTGGAGCACTATGGAATAAAAGAAAACAATTTGGTGGTTTTTATTTGTGATTTTTATTTCAAAGGTTGTAACAGAACAAGTATGAAAACAAAGCATTGGAAATTGTTTGATTTTCATTGTGAAAACAATTAAGAACAGATGACAAACAAATAGTAAACAAGGCAAACAAGGAAAATAAATACGATGCCATGATGCAATACTTTAACAACAAGAAATCAAACATTCTAAATGGTAGGTTTTCATACTTGGGCTGTTACAAAACGCCCCCCTTGAAGGAATCGCGCCCAGATTCCTACTGAGAAAAGAAAAGGTCCGGATACTTCTTGGGAAGATCCACTTGAGCTGTGACACGTGAAACACATCGTGCACATTGGATAGTTTCTGGAATTTCAAAACGATAGGCAACCCTGGCAACTCTTCTGGAAAGATGTCAGGGAATTTGGAAAACACCGGAACATTTTCAAGTAAAGGGAGAGGTTTGCATCGAGGGTGTATAGTTGAACAGGATTTGATTGATTTGGAGGATAGACTATCTGGAATGGGGTGCTTCAGGAATGCTTCATCGAAACAACCCCAGGTGATAGGAATGCCAGCTCTCATAGCCTGGTAGTTTTCGAAACAACAACAACCTTTCTGGCCAGATAGACTTGATATTTGGGAAGTTTTGATTAGACGCCGTTAGAAGAATTGAAGTGGAAAACAACAACAAGATTTCAACGGAGGAAAAGGATGTTGAGAAGAACAGGATATTGAAGCAACACCGGGAAAACGAGATCAAAACACTCCTGAGGTACTATGGAAAACCCATCCGGGCTTCTAAAGGATCAATATCTACTGCTTAAGGAATAGAGGATCTGCTTCCGGGGCTTACACGCCTCCGTTCTCAGTCGTGAGTAGGCAACATGATAAATCATGTCACAACCACCTCCATTCCTATGGTCTAGTAGATATAACCATCCTAGAGAAACCAGGATTCGTGAAATCCTAACTTGAAAGTTTAGATGAGAAGAGAAAACAACGTTGCACTTCCTTACCAGAAAAGGGAGGGTGGGTGGGAAAAGAAGAAAAGGAACAGAATTCCTACTCTCACGTTTCATTTTTCCTATATAGCTACAAAATAGTTTCTAGACTCAACTGCGACCAGTAAAAAGGGATCCTACAGGCAGACAGGCTCTGATACCATTTGTCGCACCCGGACTTCTAAGGGATACTCGCCGTTCCGTTGAACAGTAGTAGATTGGATTACGGGGCTTACCGGCACCCGCGTCCTCTTACGAGTAGGCCAACACACGTATGTGTGACAACCAACCCCTATCTGTTCAGCGTCGACGTAAACTATCCTGTAGAAATCAGGATACTTCCATTGACGTACTTCAAAACATACACACATGGTACGTCAACGGCATTGGAACAAGTGATATCACAACAGATCTCTACGACACAAAAGACTGAAATAAGTTGCAAATAGCTCTCATTAGAGCAGAGATAGCAAATACAATCATTCAGAGGACACATGTCCCAACATTACATCATTACATCACAGCGGAAGCATTCAACATGTCTGAGTACAGACAAGAACCAAATAGGCCTAAGAGGCCGGAAAACGAAAAGACGGAGCCCATCCACGAAGTCTCGGATCCTGCTCGTGGGTCCGCTATCTACTCGTCAGCAGTCTCGTCATACTCCACGTAGTAGCCACCATGTAGATCCTCGGAAACGTAGGTCTGCGGAAACCACAGCCCCAAAGGGGTCAGTACATAAACGTACTGGCAAGCAAGACTCACAGTTCACCAAAGTGTAGCCCTTCAACACCAAGCACAGATGCTTTGGGTTCAACGGAAGGAAGGGGATATAAAAGATGCTGCAACTGACTGCTCTAACCAACTACAGAGTTACTACCACTTCCGGCTATCAGAAAGGAGATAAGATCGTGTATCGTAACCAATTATAGCTAACCACCAAACAAACCCATCCTGGATCTCGCCCCTTATCTATAAGAAGCAATCCGAGGATAACTCACACAGTTGAATTAATGATGGTTCAAATTATTGTGTCAATAAGCCTATTACTAGTCAAGTTGTTAATCATTGGGTGTAAGGTTAATCATTAGGTTTAGTTGTCCTGAGTACTTGTTAGCCAGTACTTTCACCAAGTAATCCATAACCGCGGAAACACGGCTTCTCGAGAAGATTTATCCCTGCAGGGTTGCACCAATTTGGCCGTACACGCATGAATAACCCGCCAGATGGAAAGGCCCTTCCACCAAGCGGGGCACTCAACACAACTCAACTCTTCTTCGCATCAAGCCCAAAGCACCTTGGCGCACGGCTAATCGAGCCCAGAAGAAAATGGACCCTCATAGCACTCTAAGAACGTGTCCCCTATATGCGGACTACGAAAGTTCCACCCTGGCCTGGGCTCGCAAAAACATGCATGCGGCAAATGGAAAACACGAACTAAATGAGGCGATTTTGGACGAGATGCGAATCGAATCAAATTGAGGGTGGCGCCCATACTCGCTTCCCACATGCGGTTAGTGCGCTCATCATGGATCAGTAGACAAGACCCTTTTCCTATTAGGGTCGACACTACCAGGCCTCAAAACCACAAAGGGCCTCCTGCCGGTGCCTTATCATCAAATATTATTAACAATAACATTAGCATGATTGATTGATTAAACATCGAGCCCCCAGAACATAATGGATATAGTAACAGAAAGTAACGGGAACAGACTCGAGCAAAACAACCTAAGCATGCTAGTAAGACACGGGCTCAAACAAAAGGTTATAGGTATGGGGTGAGGCAATATCAGGGTTAAAGGATACATGTGATAGGTTCGTAACAGAAACAACTACGACTAAGGCTAGCAGAAATAGACAACGGAAAGTATCGGTAACCAATGTTGAAAGGAACACAGTGGTTCATGTGAGTGATAACTTGCCTGCAAACCCAGTAGCCTGGTACTGAGCTAACTCCTTAGAAGGGGTGTCGTAAGTATCGTCGATCTCCACGTCATCGTGTATCCGAGAAGAAGCAAACAAGCAATGCAGAAAGATAAACAATCAATATGATGGCATAGTGCACAAACACGGGATGATGCATGACCATTTAATTAATGCATCAGAAATAAACTAGTTGACAAGTTAACAACATGATTAAATGGACCCACATGCAATTTGAGTTGCACCTGAAAAGCCCATGAATTATGGTTGAATTAATTGTTTTACAACTAATCAAATTGTGTAAGTGAATTAGCATGATGCATGGATGAGGAAAACAGCAAAATAACAACAATAGAGAAAATAGAAATAAGGTTTACCAAGTTTGGAAAATCATTTATTAAGTTAAGAAATTTTGGTTTCTTAAAGGGCTCACACAAGCATTTGTTGTTTTCATCATGTTAAATTGTTCAAAACAGATAACAAAGTTCATATTTGATAAGAAACACAATTTTAGGTGGAATACATGTTTCACTTGTTGAAAAAGGATTTCAAATAAATTATTTATGAATTAAACAAGTTTAAGCAAGAATTAAATGAATTTAATTCAAACATGAACTTATTTGAATTTTTATGTTCAAACATTGAGTGAGATTCATATTTGAAAAGTTTATGCTTTTATGGTTTGAAAACATATTTTATATGTCCCGAAAGAATTTGATTTGATCAAGTTATGAATTTAGCAATATTAAATGAATTAAACAAGGTTTAAATTATTTAACCAATTTTAATTATTCAAAACATGAAACAAATTTATATTTGAAAAGGTCGTTTAATTTTGCATGGGAAAATTTCATTGTTGAAATTGGATTTAAAATGAGCAAGTTATTATTTTGGCAATTTTAAATGCAATAATTAAGAAACAGTTGTTTTCAGCAATTTAAATTATTCAAAACAGCAAACAAAATTTATATTTGGAAAGTCCATCAAATTTTAGTTGGATTACATGTTTTAAATTTTGAAATAGGAGTTAGGATGAATTTATTATGACTTAAACAATATTTAAGCAAGTTTAATTGAATTTAAAATAAGCATGAATTTAATTGAATTTTATTTACTCAAAACATAATTTCAAACTCACATTTGAAAAGTTCACACTTTGAAGGTTTGAAAACATAATTTGCAGGTTCAAAAATATTTTATATTGAGCAAGTTATGATTTTATCAAACTTAAATGAATTAGACAAATATTAAATTGTTTAGGCAATTTAAATTATTCAAACCATGTCACAAAATTTATATTTGAATAGGTTATTCAAAATGGTATAGAAAACATATTTTATTTGCATTTATTGGATTAATAATGAATTAGTTATTGAATTTAGCAAATTGCATTGGAATTATTTGAATTCAAATTTGAATTGCATTTTGGAATTTCAAAACAGTGCACAAATGGATTATTTGGATAGATGATTAAATTTGGAGCAACAACCCTATTTAGAGTTTTTGATTTGGAGTCATATTTAAAAAGTTATTAACAGATTAAAATGGAGGACCAATCTGTAAAGAAATAAGGGACCTAATTTAAAACAGACAGGTTCAAAAACATTTTACACCGCACTGAGCCATACCCTAGGCACTGTCTGGGGGGCCCAGGGCAGCTGTGCGCCTGCGTGGCACGGGAGTGGCTGACAGGGGGCCCTCCCTGTCAGCACTCGGGAGAAAATAGTGGGGTTTTCCCCGAGCGAGGCCAGGGATCGAACCCTGGACCTTTCGCTTGTGCGCGCTGTGCTTGACCAGTGCAGTGTGTGCTCGTTTGTTGTCAGTTAACAGGACGTGAACAGGTTATTCTTCAGTTTCGGCTACTGAACCTTTTTAACTGAAAACGTTTCTGAACATTTTGACAGAGAAACGCCGGCGGCGAGAAAATGTTCGTGGCTGCGGTGCTCGATGTGCTGTTGCTGGGAGGGGTGCGCAGGATGTGTGCACGATTGTGCCCGTTCGTGTTGCGGACAGGAACAAGGAGGGAAGAAGGACACGTGACGCTCACCGACGTCGTAGTCGTTGCAGCGGCCCGGTGGAGAAAAATCCGGCGGCGACAGTTGATGAAGGCGGCGGCGCTGTGTTCTCCATCCGCGGCTGCCGCGGTGTCCAGGGCCTCGAGGGAGAAGCGGGGAGTCCTTTCCCGCAGTCAGTGAGGGAAGCAGGGTACAGGATCGGAGGCGGCGATGGCGGGTTCAGAGAAACGTCGACGGCGAGGTGGGTTTATAGAGAGGGAGAATGGCGCCGGTGGGGGGGAGAGATCGGCGGCGGCGCGAGGGTAGAGGGGAGTAGGGGCCTAGAGCTAGGGTTTGATGGGGTAGGGGGTAGATATAGGCATCGAGGGGAGCAGGTGGAGCTCGGGTGCTGAGAGCTGGCGTGTGGTGATGTCAGCGGTACGGAGCTTGAAGAGAGGCCAGCAGGCCGTGCGAGTGTTAGCGCGCTGGGGTGGTGGGCTGGGCTTGACCCAGTCTGCTTCTCCCCCCAGCCGTTTTCTTTTATTAATTGTTCTGCTTTATTTTATTTTTTTGCAGAGAAGGATTTGGAAGAAAAGAGGATTTTGAGTTAACAGAAATGTTAGAAAAAAAAATTAGGGGGAGTTGTTTGGGTCAACAGTAACCAAAAGACAAGTTTTGTTTTACACATATTTCAAATACTTTGCTGTTTACAACAATGGTTTAAATTTGAGTTAATTTGGGTATTGAAAGAAATATGGAAAACAAAAGGTTTAAGTAGTTGGAACCCTATTGATTTATTACAAACAATTGATTTGGATTGTGGTATAATTTGCATAAATTCAATTTGGTTGCTTTTTGATGCTTTGATTTGAATTTGAATGCAATTTAGAATTGTTTTCTTGAAATAAAACCACAATTTTATTTGTTGATCAAACATGGCATAGATGGAAACAAAAGATTAGATTGTTTTGGTGATTTTCATATTTTCAACTTGGGTGCTGTTTGTAAAATGTATTTGAATTTTTGAATGTGATTTGGAAACAATTGATTGCTTAAAACCAGTAATTTAATAGTGGAGCACTATGGAATAAAAGAAAACAATTTGGTGTGATTTTTATTTCAAAGGTTGTAACAGAACAAGTATGAAAACAAAGCATTGGAAATTGTTTGATTTTCATTGTGAAAACAATTAAGAACAGATGCCAAACAAATAGTAAACAAGGCAAACAAGGAAAATAAATATGATGCCATGATGCAATACTTTAACAACAAGAAATCAAACATTCTAAATGGTAGGTTTTCATACTTGGGCTGTTACAATAGTCATAGGTTTTCTTTTGGAATCAAAAGGATCACCGCAATAGTGTTCTTTATGGTTCTCATATCTTTGTTCTTGGTTCAGCTATACCAACCTTTTGGCATGGGTTCTACACATGAGTATTACCCTGTGCATCATCTTGATCTTAGGATCTCCCCTGAGCATGATTCCACCCTTTAGTTTCTCTCAAGTCTCCATCCGTTGTGTTGGACACCAAGTTGCATATGTGTGTTGGATTCTTCCAATGCATTTGCTCCTGTTTTCCGTCAAAACATTCCACCTTGGGATGTCAGGAGAAACAAACCCCAGTACCTCATTCATATCTAGGACCATGTCAAAGTTTTGTAATCCACAGAATAAAGAAGTTTCATTAGCTTCTGTTCTATTCCGTTCTAACTCCGAGTATCACACTCTTACATACCAAGAAGTTGTGTTGAGTTTCATGGCCATATTGATGAAGTGGTGCTCCTACACATTTTCACTCACCCTTCCTCCAAGCCTGAAATGCTCGAGAAGGTTGGGTGTGTACCGATGTGTGCATTAGATATTCTTATAAATTTCTATTTCTTTGAAAAATCTCAGAAACATCTGTATCCTTCTTAGCACTATTGGTCACCCGATCCCTACTTAAAGTTGATTGTGTTACCAAAACCGTTCATTCTGGTGCACATTCTTGGTTAAAGAGTTAGGTTCATGTCGAAGCTCTCAAGATCATATCGGTTGCTTTGGAAAAGCATGCCTCCTTTCGACTTTCAAGACATACCGGTGGTTCGGGATATTCTGGTTGTCTTTCCAGAAGTATCACCAGGTTGTTACCTGACCGTTATGTCTAAACAAGGGGTAATTTGAAATACTCCTCTCTCTCCAAGAAACTGTGATGGATATCCTGAATTAGTTGGTTGTGCTTAAAACAATAACTTGGAGAGTTGAAAGACAAAAGCTCATCCTAACTTGTTCCTTTGGAATGGGATTTCTAGTTCTCATCCTGTTGAAGCATGATAGTATCTCTTCAATGGACATGCTGTCATTCTACCTTTGATCTGATTTGGGCTATCGTCAGATAAAGTCCAGATTCAAGGACTATCTTGATGGTGTTTTCACTCATGTTGTTTGGCCCGAGTATACCTCATGTCCTTTGGTCTGACCAATGTATTGTCTTGTTCATATATCATATGAATCCCTTTTCATGGCGTGTTTTGATAAGTGTGTTTTCGAGCCCATCGATGACATTCCTATTTTCTCCAAGTTGCGAGAGGCTCATGTTGAACAATTGGCAACAATGTTGAAAACTTTCGAGAACCAACTTTGTGTTATCACGAAGTTGTTTCTGGATGTTCGAAGTGGCTTACTCTAGTCCATGTGATTATGGTGAAAGTTGTCGCCATGGATCCGAGTATAGTTTCCTTGTTCCTTAGGGAATAACCCCAAGGTGGTCATGCATGTGTGGAGTATTCTTGAGATGCTTGGTTTTTACCTCCATTCACTTAAAGAAGTTTGCATCCACGCTAAGCCATTGACTGATTATGCGTGAAAGAGAAGAAGTCTAAAACTTCGTTATCTTGGTACCGTTTTCCCAACAAGGACTCCGATGTGTTTCATTGCAAGTAGTCCATGTAGGTGCAACCGTCTCCAGTAAGTTGCTAATACATGAGTCCTGCAATCTAGCTCATCTTTTCGAGCTTGACATCATAGTCCATATCTTGAGAAATCTAGTAAATATATCTCGTTGATACCCAGTGCAACCTCTATGATCAAACATGCTGAATTTGAATCATCCTCCCACTAACCAGAGCTGAATCTCAAGCAGCAACGATGGTCGGTGTTTCCTCAAAAGTATTGAACTAGGTCTTTTGAAAATACAGCATGGTTGATGTTGTGGTTGACACAATTAGCCGGAAGGCCTAGTGTAATATTTCTTTGAATCGGTAAGAACAGCCACTCTCCATGAGAATCCTTGTGACTCATTTTAAACAAGTTTTCCTCACCGTTCTTCCAAACCAAAGTTTCACTTTCACTTGATGACCTATAGAAGGATTGTCATGAGCCTGCTGTCAAAATCTCAAACATCAAGGAGAACTCAGAAGTTGTTTGCCCCGTATCTCTCTGTTAAACCTCCAAAACCTTTGTTTCAGTGGAAACGAGTTCATCAGGAGAACATCTCTTGGTGTTTCGTAACCGCCTTTGATCATTTCTCCTTTCTCAAGTTGGTTATACTTGAAGTTTTGTTCATCTCACATATTGTGTGAATTTGTCAGTCCCTTCAGCCATGGGATCTTAACCATGTGGTAAACGTATTGCTACGTAAAATACACAATAGGAAAGATATTCCCTATTCCTTCTGGTGTTTCAATCCTCGTTGGTTAACTAAACTTATGGTGTGACCAAGAGTTCCTCCTCCACTACGGTGTTCCAACATTCCGTTGTTACTCATCTTCCGTCATGAGGTAACATTCCGATCTTTGACAAGGTTTCCGACAAACTTTAACGGAATGAAAGTTCCTTCATCTTTCATGTCTACTCCGAAGAGTGAACATGATCCTGCATCAAATTCTCTCTGACTCAAGATTACAGTGTTTTCCCGTGTTCTCCCTCGTCTGTGGATATTATGTTTGGTATCCAAGACCATCCTTCCCATCATGGCATTCTATTTCGAAGAAATCTTTATGTCACAAGTTGTCCAACCTTTATTTTCCAAAAGGATTTAAAGTCCTATGCAAAGCTCATATTCTAAATCCTTTCAAGACCATCGTCCATAAACTTGAAACCATCCTCTATTCACTCCGTTACCTTGATGTGTTTCATGCATGTTAACTCAAAAGTTCTTTATGAACATTCCTGTCCTGAGTTAGCCATGAGATACTCGATCTTCGTGAAGATCAATTCCTACGAGTTTTCCCTCTTACCTAAGGTGTAGTCGCTGGATATCTTTGCAAGCGCTACGGATCAACCTCTTCAAGAAGATAACCGTAAGGTTCGATACGATCGTTCAAAACCGGTGTTCCTTCTTTCTTTCTCCTTCAGGAATCTCGGGACAAGATTCTTGTAAGGGGGGTAGATTTGTAACATCCCAGTTTTGCTAATTAGGGTTGTGGTGTTGTGTTCATCTCATACATGCATGAAACAAAAATTTAAATCATGTTTTAACCAATTTAATTAGTGAATTTAAATGGTTTGAGAAAATCTCACAAATAGTACTTAATTTGGTTTCCAAAATCTTGTATTGGAAAATATTACAAATACACCAAAGAAACACATGGTTTTGTTGGAAATTTTATAAGCTTTCCAAAAAGTATTTTTGCCAATTTTATGTTTACAAAAAGGCCCTCAAAACATCGGTTTCTATCCTGTTTTATTTAAGAAAGGGACCTCTTTGCAAATCTTAAAAACTTCAGGGGGTTTCGAACACCACCCTCTTGTCTTCTACCTCTAGACAGTAGGAGCAGCTCCATGTCCGTCGCCTTTCCACGTCCTGCTTGCGCCCCTTCTTGCGTGGATAAGACCATGGAGAAGTCCACGATCTCCTCTCTCTCCCAGTGCCTCTCAATCCCGCCCTCTCCTTCTCTGCTGCGAGGACGAACCCGAACCCTAACTCGCCGGCCGTCGCCTTGCGGCGCCAACTCCGGCCTTCCCCCGTCTAGTCGAGGCCACCACCAGCTCCCCCATCATCTCCTCTACCCTCCGGTCGACTCTCGTTTGCTGGAAAGGACAGACGACCGCGAATCGGGCCGCCGTTCCCAACTCCGGCCGCCGGCCGTCGAGGATGTTTCCGGCCGATTCCGGCCCCATCTTGCTCCTCCGACCCTTCCGTGAGCTCCGTGGTGAAGTGGTGAGCCTCCCGGACCCCTCCGTTTCCTCTCTCTCCCTCTGAAACTCCCTGGGCTGGAACCCGTGGCCGCCCCCGCCTTTGCTCGTCGCCGGTGAGGAATCCGGCGACCATATGGTCAACCGGCGCCACCCTAGGTCCCCCTCCACCTCCTCTTCCTCAGTGTATAATTTGTTTCAAACATTTCCCGCTATTTTTGACGAATATGAACCCACCTGTGAAGAACAGAGCACTGTAATGTCACAGTGACATCACAGTGATGTCATATCTCCTCTGTTTAATAATTTCAGAAAATGAATTAATTTTGTAAATTGAATAACTAATAAAATATTTACCATAAAAATAAAGTAAAAGTATGGTTTTGTTCAGAAAGTTATTCTCTACCCAAAAATGCCATTTCCACACATGTTTGATAAAGTCCAAAAATGAGCATTTATTTAATGTTGTTAATTCATTTAAAAATAGAAAAATAAGTTTTTATTCACTAAAATTAAAAGTTATATACTAAATTTCTCAAAATTACAAATGCAATCTAGTTATGGTGTTTTAAAACCCATTTGAGCTTTTAAAATGGTACTCACTTTCATAACCGTCCGAAACCCCCTCCGGGGTCCATTTCGGGCAAACTTTCTCATGCATATTTTCCATACGAACCCTAGCAATCCAACGAACAGGTTTAGGTTTTTATTTCACTGCATTAATTTTCTCATGCATACATATTGCGCATTGCATCGATGCCATGGTTGATTGTTCTTGTTTGTTTCGGTGTTGTTTCCCCCTCGGTAGAACGCGACTCCGAAGTGAAGGCCAACAACTCCAACGGCGAATACTTGATCCTAACCGACAAGTCAAGCACGTATCCGAGAAGAGATATCTATTGGTTTTCTTATAATGAAGGCAAGCATAACCTCTTATCTGCTCATATATGCTTTCGAACAACATTTGAATCTCGTACTTTCCATTCGATTCCAAAGTATTTTACGCTAGTAGACATAGTTCACCCATATATTGCATTGCCTCAATGTTCTGATCCACTGCTCCTAGCCGCCATAGATTTGCTTGTGCGCATCGTCAGAGCCTCATATCTGCTTCGCTTCGCTTTACATATTTGTTTACCCCTGGTCCATCCGGTTGATGAATCAGAGCTGCGATAACCTAGTATGATATGATGACGTGGTGAGATGAGCATTGTGTGGTTAACCTGACTAAGCCAAGGATGGGAGGCCACTTGGGAAGTGGTTCTTTGTCCTGTACTTGCCAACCCTAGGATTAAGGTCTCGCCGCGGAAACAAAGAATGAGCGTGCAACCACACGCGCTTGCCAATGAACATCGCTCGACTAACTAACTTGTTTTGCTCTATCCGTGAGTCACGTAGTTTGGGAGTTCCATCTGCGTGTGCGTCAAAAACCTTTTGGAGGTGTTTAGGGCGTGACCGGGACAAGTGATGGACGTACACGGATCTTGATCCCGCCTCACAGAACAGGTGCCGTCAGGAGGTGGCCAACTCCCTGTTGACAATGTGGCCCTATTTGGGTTGACTCATGGATAGGGTCGAGCAAGGTAAAGGTCGGAGCCATCCACCCTCTTCCGTGCTCCATGGAAGAGCGTACATGTGGCGCTAAGACTCGGAGGGTACGTGTGGGTAAAGTGTACCACCCTGCAGAAATAAATCTTTCGGAAAGCCGTGTCCACGGTTAAGGACGACTTGGTGAATGTCGTGTGGCCATAGATAGCTTGAACGTGACGTAAAAGATGTTGGCAATGTTTGAAGGGTGCCGAGAGGGGTGATCCTTGTATCATGAGATAGTGTGGGAATGAGAAGGACTTGGTGGAATACAAGAAGATGATGATTACAGTAGTTGACTAGTTTCCTCATCTGTTTTGAAAATACTCTATGAGACGTGCTATTCTTCCTCGATTGGGAAAACAAAGATTGCTTTACGCAAATCAGCCTTCATAAAACCCTTTCTGAGGATAGCAGATACATAATAGGTTAACTAAGTCTTGTTGAGTAACTCCCGTACTCATATTTGCTTAATTTGGTTCAGGTGAAGATCTCGCATCGGTGGTGTTTCAGCGTGGACATCGAAGAGTAGTTTGGGGTTCCCAGGTAGCAGCCTGGAATCTATGGGCTGGGAAGTCGCCTTATGTTGCGGCCTCTTAGGCCTTTTTGGTTCTTGTTTATTAGCGACATAATATGCCTTCCGTTGTCTAATGTAATGTTGGGTCGTGTGACCTCTGCTTGTAAGCTATACTCTAGTAACAACTGTTTAATACAGCTTCCATGTTTAGAGTACTGCTTTGATCGGTTGTTGGTTTAGAGCTCATTGTTATACAGTTTTGGCTATGCCTGCATAGTTGTCGCAGTCGAGGGGTTTTGGATCCGATGATCCATGTCCGAGCCCGCCTGCCGATCTGATTCGGCCTGGGGTGAGGTAACCCCAGTAACCCTCGATTGTTGTTGCACTTTCTGGACACATAGCAGCTCTGTATAAATTTGGTCCCGTTTCCTTCAGTTTCATACGATTCGTGGAAGCTTTGATATGCATAGTTGGTTATGACTAGCATGGATACAAGGAGTAGTAGACTGGGGATCCGGACTACGTGCCGATGAATCCAGTCTGCCTGCCGTTGTTTGTTGCGGCCGGGGCTGGTAACCCTGAAGCCCTTGTGAGTCCATGGCTAGGAGCACATAACAGTATGTATATCTCTGGGTCCGGGGTCGTAACAGAATCTTGCCAAGAGGTGGGACCTACCATTTAATTGGGTGTTACTTGGGCCTAACCTAACACAACCAAGTAACTGGTTCCACTTTGCTACCCCTTTCCAGCTCACGTAGAGGGGCCAAAACGGCAGTTCCTTCTTTTTCCCATCGGGGCTATGGTTTCTCTGGAGAGGGGCCTCCAGATCATCTGAATGCCACCAAATACACCATGGTATGCCATACCATGTGTGTGTATAGTGTGTCATGGGTCTTGGATGCCCAAGATTCGCTCTCTCTCTCTCTCTCTCTCTGTTATGGCTTCACCGGCGCGTCGGATTCTCTCTAGCGGGTTCCAGGACTACTTAGAGCCCGAAACTCCCAGAACTGATGGAACTCGGGGAATCTTGCCAAGAGGTGGTCCCTACTAATATCTTGGGTGTTCATTGGGCCTAAACTAACACAACCAAGCATTTGGTTCCAATTTTTTACCCCCTTCCAGCTCATGTAGAGGGGCTAGAATGGCAGCTCCGTCTTTTTCCCAGCGGGGTTATGGTTTCTCTAAACAGGGGCCTCCAGATCGTATGAATGCCACCAAATACACCATGGTATGCCATACCATGTGTGTTTATAGTGTGTCATGGGTCTTTAATTCCCAAGATTCCCTCTCTCTCTCTCTGTTATGGCTTCACCGGCGCGTCAGATTCTCTCTGCGGGTTCCAGGACTACTTACAGCCCGAAACTCCCTAAACTAATGGAACTCGGGGAATCTTGCCAACAGGTGGGCCCAAACATTTTCTTAGGTGATCCTTGGGTCTAACCTAATAAAATCAAGAAGTTGGTTCCACTTTGCTACCCCCTTCCGCCTAACGTAGAGGGGCCAGTACGCCAGTTTCGTCTTTTTCCCTAGCGGGGCTATGGTTTCTCCGGATCAGGGGCCTCAGATCGTCTGAATGCCACCAAATCCCATGGTATTCCATACCATGTGTGTTATGGTGTGTCGTGGGTCTTGGATGCCAGAGATTCCTTGTCTCTCTGTGTTAGGGCTTGACCGGCGTCGGATTCTCTCTGGCGGGTTCCAGGACTACATAGAGCCTGAAACTCCCGGAACTAACAGAACTCGGGGAATCTTGCCAAAAGGTTGGCCCTATAATTGTCTTGGGTGTTACTTGGGACTAAACTAACAGAACCAAGCAATTGGTTCCACTTTTCTACCCCTTTTGGCTCGTGTAGAGGGGCCAGAACGATACTTCCGTATTTTTCCCCAGCGGGGCCATGGTTTCTCCGGAGAGGGTGCTCCGGATCGTCTGAATGCCGCCATATCCCATGGTATGCCATACCATGTGTGTTATAGTGTGTCATGGGTCTTGGATGTCCAAGATTCCCTCTCTCTGTGTGTTAGGGCTTCAACGGCGTCGGATTCTCTCTACAGGTTCCATGACTACTTAGAGCCCGAAACTGACGGAACTAGGGGAATCTTGCCAACATGTGGGCCCAACATTGTCGTGAGTGTTCCTTGGGCCTAACCTAACACAAACAAGCAATTGGTTCCACTTTGCTACCCCTTTTCGGCTCACGTAGAGTGGCCAGAACGGCAGTTCCGTCTTTTTACACATCGGGGCTATGGTTTCCACCAAATCTCATGTTATGTTATACCATGTGTGTTACAGTGTGTCATAGGTCTTGGATGGCCAACATTCGCTCGCTCTCTGTGTTAGGGCTCCACCGGCGTCATATTCTCTCTGCGGGTTTCAGGATTAGCCCGAAACTCCCAGAACTACCGTAACTGGGCGAATCTTGCGAAACGGCGAGCCAAACCATTGTATTGGGTGTTTCTTGGGCCTAACCTAACACAAACAATCAATTGGTTCCACTTTGCTACCCGTTCCGGCTCACGTAGTGGGGCCAGAACGACAGCTCCGTCTTTTTCCTCATCGGGACTATGGTTTCTCCGGAGAGGGGGCTCACGGTCGTTTGAATGCCACCAACTCCCATGGTATGTCATACCACGTTTGTTATAGTGTGGCATGGGTCTTGTATTCCCAAGATTCCCTTTCTTTCAGTGTTAGGGATTCACCAGCGTCGGATTCTCTCTAGCGAGTTCGAGGACTACTTAGAGCCCGAAACTCCCAGATCTAACGGAACTGGGGGAATCTTGCCAAGAGGTAGGACCTACAATTGTCTTGGGTGTTCATTGGGCCTAACATAACACAAAAAAGCAATTTTTTCCACTTTTCTATCCCCTTCCGGCTCACGTAGAGGGGCTAGAGTGGCAATTTCGTCTTTTTCCCAGCGGGACTATGATTTCTTCGGAGAGGGGGCTCCGGATCATCCGAATGTCACCAAATCCCAGCGCATGCCATACCATTTGTGTTAGAGTGTGTCATGGGTCTTGGATGCGCAAGATTCCCTCGCTCTCTGTGTTAGGGCGCACTTCACCGGTGTCGGATTTTCTCAGCATGTCCAAGGACTACTTAGAGCCCGAAAGTCCCGGATCTGACGGAACTGGGAAATCTTGCCAAGAGGTGGAAGCTACCATTGTATTGGGTGTTCCTTGTGCCTAACCTAACAAAACCAATAAATTGGTTCCAATTTTCAACCCCCTTCCGGCTCAGGTAGAGGGGCCAGAACGACAGTTCCTTCTTTTCCCCCATCATGGCTATGGTTTCTTCAGGCGAACTGGAGGGAATCTTATTACAAGTAGATCTAGATTTGGGTTATCCATGTAACTATGGCCTAACTTAACAGAACCAAGAAAAAAAGAACAGTGGTCTACCCCCTTCTGACACCGGTGATAGGTGTAGACAAAAAAAGTTGACTAGCATCCAACAGCTAGCAAAGTTCAAGCCACCAATCAACATGTAGTAGTATTCCACATAATTGACCCTTTCCAGGATTTTAGGTAAAATACTTTCGGGATTTTTTTCACAATCTTTAGTACTAAATAATTGCATAAATGCTCAATTTTTGTAAGCCACCCATCAGCCTCGGACGGCTAGCAAATTTTTTCGTGCAAGGATATTTTACTTCTTAACCCTCCTGCACACAACTAGAAACCTTTAGCCTGGAGAACATTTCTGTAATCGTTCCGAAACCCTGCCTTATCCCCTAGATCGGCCCTCTCGCCGAAAGAGAAAGCCACTATTTCGAAATATCCACTCGCCCTTGTCCTCCCAAAATAGATCCTCTATTCCCCCGGTCTCACACCTCGCCGTATAGCTCAGTTGCCAGAACTCCCTCGTCGCCATCGAGATCACCCTCTAGATCTGCCACATCACCGGCCTTTTCACCATCGAGATCCGCCACCTTGCCGTTGTGCTCGCCTGTCTGCCACATCGCCTCCAACCTTGCCGTACCTTATCTTCCACCTCGCGCCGTGCTCGCCGGTCAGCCACCTCGACGCCGTGTTCGCCGGTCAGCCACCTCACCACTGACCTTGCCGTACATCCAGATCTGCTACCTCGTCTCCAACCTCGCCGTAACATAACAGTCAATGTCTGCAAGCACGCTGAAACGAGTGAAGATTGAAGGCGAGAAACGCAGCAAGACAGAAGACCCTAAAGATGCAGGCAACTATTCACTCTAAATTGCTTTTGTCTATTTAATTGTATGGTTGATGCTTCCTTATTATCCTGCTTATGTTCGATGCAGTTAATCTTTCTAAATTGGTTGTCTGTTTAATTGAATGTTCGATGCTTCATTATTATCCTAATTATACTGCTAATGTTTGATGCAATAAATTTCTCTAAACGGTTTCTTGTAACAGAAATAGGAAGGGGGGCCTTCTTGCTTGGTAAAACATAGCTCATTTGCAGCAATCTAGCTTGTATACTACGTATTAGGTTTAATGTCATTTTGCTTGTTATCCTATCAGTCTTAGTTAGGATCAAAATTTATATTACTTGCACTGGACTGTTCTTACAAGATGAGTGCCTTAATTATTAGGTTCTTATGAAGTATTATATTTGTACTTTACTTTTAGTTCTTTATTCATGTTAGGATCACCACTACACCCCATTGAAGAAGAGCGTGCCAGAACTATCATGGCAAACACTGAAAAGATGCAAGAACTGGGCGTAAAGCCAACAAGTTTCATTTCATATCCTACTGTACGCCCCCCCCCCCCCAAAAAAAAAAGACCAAGAAGCAAGACTCTAGATCTCAGTACATGCCTCTGTATGATGTTCAAGAGGAATCAGATGCCACTAAAGGAGTCATGTCATATCAATCACAATCTAGCGTAGACAATGAGTTGCAGGTTATTCCCTAACTCGGTAGCTCAACATTCTTTCATGAAATCGCAGCAACTAGGGTGCAGCTTTCTCATCTTGTGTTGAACTGTTTGATCAATGTGGCGCCATATATTTTGTGCTACTTCCTCTATTCCATACTATAAGAAGTTTTGGCAAGCTAATTAAGGCCGTGAAATCCACTTGTGTAATTAAGGTTGTCGTCGTCATTTAAACATAGTTTCCATCTATCTTCCTCACATGCTTGACACCTGCTATCCTATCTATGCTTATCATCTGTTAGTTCATGACACACACAGTTGGTTGATTATAATATGCTAGTTTTCATCTATTTTTTGTACATGTTTGTCATCTGCTATTTTCATCTATCTTCCTCACATGCTTGACACCTGCTATTTCATCTATGCTTCTCATCTGCTAGTTCATGACACACACCGATGTTTGACTATAATCTATTAGTTTTTCATCAATTTTTGTACATGCTTGTCATCTGCTATTTTCATCTATCTTCCTCACATGCTTGAAACCTGCTGTTTCATCTATGCTTCTCATCTGCTAGTTCATGACACACACCGTTGTTTGACTATAATCTGCTAGTTTTCATCATTTTTTGTACATGCTTGTCATCTGCTATTTTTATCTATCTTCCTCGCATGCTTGACACCTGCTGTTTCATCTATGCTTCTCATCTGCTAGTTCATGACACACACCGTTTTTTTACTATAATCTGCCAGTTTTCATCAATTTTTTGTACATGCTTGTCATCTTCTAGTTTCATCTATGTTCTGTACATTCTTGTCATATGTTATTTTCATCTATTTTCTTTGCATGCTTGATAGCTAAGCAAGAAAAGGGTGATGTCTCGATCTGCTTCAGAGGTTGAGGATGAGGATCATAGTGAAGTTGTCATGCCGAAGAGTGGAAAGCATACTTTCTCAAAGAAGGCCCGTGTGGAATCATGTCTTTCATAGTCTGAGCCTGAACCACAGCTTGATGTGAATGTGCGCAGAACAATTGCTGATATGAGGACGGCGAAAGCAGAATCCGAGCAACTGAGGCTAAAGTTTGTAGTTGATATGGAAGAGATTCGGAAGCAACAACCTGCGCTAAAGAAATCTCAACTAGAAGGAGTTGCCCTACTTGAGATGATGGCTGAGCAGATGCGTGGTCCTTGAAACTGTGGTTCTGTATGTTGGTTTGATATTCTGTGAGAAAAACGAAGTATTTGATGCCTGTTATGTGGTTTCCTTTTCTGCCTGTGTGCAATTGGCAATTATAACGATGATGTAACCACCCAAATAGCACCAAAACCGACATCATAGAAACGTAACATAAAAGTCCGTCAAGGCAAATACCGACACGTGGCGATGTATGCCCAGCCCACGTGGCCTACTATGAGTGGGCGATTAGACGACGTAAAAATAATATCCCGGCACAATGATGACATCACCCAAATCCGAGACGGAAAAAAACGTCATGGAAAAGACGTTGCGTGGAACCATTTGGTTGGTGCACGTGCCACGAGTTTAGCGACGAAAAAAGGCGCTGGTAGCCCGCGACGAGCAGATTTTTTCCCAGAAGAAGGCGATGTGGCGCTATTTTGTTTCCATGTGGCATATTTTGATTGGTCCACATGCTTGATTGGTCGAGACTTTCGACGGAAAAAACGTCGTTGGGTAGCCCGGGACTAACAGATTTCGTCCCAGAAGAAGGCGACGTGGCACCATTTTGTTTCCATGTGGCGTATTTCGATTGGTCCACATGGTTTCGCCTCATTGGTCAAGACTAGTGACATAAAAAAAACGTTCCCATGTTTTGCCACGTCAGCTGATTACGATAACGGCCGTTAGAACCTCGTTTGCCACGTGTCACCTCATAGCGACGAAATAAAAACGTTAATGCTTATTAAGCCTTGTCCGGACGGCCCAACTAGTGGCGACGATTTGTTGTATGTTGCGGATAGATGTAACGGTTTAGTGTTCATATAAACGTCGTAGAATCGTCCCTGACATTCAATCTGATACATTTTTATTCCGTCGCACAAAACGTACTAGCTTGCCCTTAGTGACGGTTTGGAGCCCATCCGCAACGGTATTGAAACGTCCCAGACCACGCGGAATTTGGTAGTGTACGGAGATCTCATAACAAAACCACTTGAGTAGCATAACAAATAAGGAGTAACATCTACTTATTAAACTAGATTACAAAGCTCACGATCACATAAAGATCACACCATGGGAGAGAGAGATGAAACACATAGCTACAGGTAGAGCCCTCAGCCCCCGGAGAGAACTACTCCCTCCTCATCATAGGAGACAGCAACGGCGATGAAGATGGCGGTGGAGTCGATGGAGATGGATCCAGGGGAACTTCCCCGTCCGGCAAGGTACCGGAACAGAGATTTCTGTCCCCTGAAATTTGCCGGCGGCAGCGGCGGAGCTATGGATGTTTTTGGTGGAAAAGGTCGATCGATTTAGGGTTTATGCATCGGGGGGGCGTATATAGGCGAAAGGGCGATGCCGGGGGTGGCCAGGGGGCCCACACCACCTGGTGGCGCGGCCAGGGGGACTCGCGCCACCCTATGGTGTGGCCACCATGTGGCCCCCCTTCGGGTCTCTTCGGGACTTCCTTGACCCTCCGGGACTTCTAAGACTTCTGGCTTTTGAATCGTCCAATTCCAAGAATATTTCCAGAAGAACTTTTCTGAAACTAAAAATAGCAGAAAACAGAAACTGGCTCTGTGGCATCTTGTCAATAGGTTAGTCCCGGGAAATCGATAAAAATGGCATAAAGTGTATAGAAAACGTGTGGGAAACAACATGAAAATAACATGTAACGTCACTAATTAAGGATACGTTTATGACGTATCATGCATCATTGTCTCATTTTACATTTTACCAGTAAAATATGTGTACTCTCATACCTACTGTCCCAAATTAATTTTTCAGCTCATTTAAAATTTATTTAAAATTACAATACCCATTGGAGTACATTAACATAAAGTAAATTCTATAAATAATTTCAATACGTTTCCTCTAGCAAAATTGCTCCAAATGGCAACCTTTTACCATAGAGGCAAGAGTCCAACTTGTTTACGTTATTTTAGATCACAAACATGTGAAATTAAATTTAGAATCACTAGTTATGAATTAAATAATACTACCTTAATTATTTAATATAATAAATGCCTATTTGTCCAAAATCAATTGGTGAACATTTTATAATCAGAGATCAAAAGTAAAACTCTTTGGGTAATTTAACATGGTTTGATCATTTGGTGCCCAAATTTGGCATGTTTCCCCAAGAAACTCTAGTTTGAACACTTTGCCTTGGGTGACCCTATAATTATCCCCACTTAGTAAAGTCATATACATGATGGAAAATATGATTGAAAGTCATATTTGAACTTCTCTCATTTTTCTAATCGATTTAGACATATTATTTGTTAATATTCAATTTACGGATTTGTAGATATGAATTATTCAATATTAAATGGAAAAAGGAAAAAAATTAAGTATTATTTAAATTCAAGATTACTTGAATTCAAGATTATTATTACTTATTTATTTTTGTTTAACTAAAAATTGTTAGGATTCACAAAATAAAGACGTGTGACATCATGGTTCAAGGGTTAACATGATTGACAACATACTATTGTCAGTAAAACAGTATTTGTTTCTTGGAAACTTAGAGGAAAGGAACTAAGAAGTTAAGCATGCTTAGAGTGGAGAAGTCTGAGGATGGGTGACCGAGCGGGAAGTGTCACTAGAATGATCAGAGTTAAAAATAATTGAGACTAAAAGAGAGTGATTAGAGTTAAAATTAATAGTGTTTAAAGGAGAATGATTGGAGTTAAAAATAATTGAGACTAAAGGTCCTCCAACCTGCAGCGTTGGGCGCAGCCACGTGGAGGGCCTTTAGTACTGGTTCGTGGAAAACCGGGACTAATGTGGGAGGGCCCCTAGTCCCGGGTGGAAAACCGGGACTAAAGCTAGTTCCAACCCGGGATTAGACGCCCGGTTTCTACTTGTGGTAGTGTGGCACCTGGGCAACCTAGGGGGACCCACCAGTCACTCATGAGGGTGGTGCTTGTGGCCAGCCCATAGGCCGCGCCCAGGAGGCCCCTGGGAGCACCAGGGCTCCACCATTTAAGTACCTGCTCCTCCACTCTTTCTCTCCCGAGAAACCGCATTGCTCTAGAAATTTTTCGATTTCTTGCTGGTCTTCCTCGGATTACTTCGATCTACTTATATAGCCACTCATTTGTGTTGAAATTTGATATATCTCTTCGCCGGTATGTGACTGCTCCGCCTATACTTGTATAATTTTGATTGGTGTTGTATATCTTGAGTGTTTTTCTGCACTAGGTGACTGGTTATTTGAGCTAGCATGCTTTTTTTGAGATGATTTGAATTGTTTTGATGCATGTAATAGTTTCCCTATGGTTGCTAGAGTGGTGTCCTGTAATATTTCTCCTTGTCGTTAACTTTTATTGGACTTGCTAAAATTTTCAGAATAGGAGTATGAAGAAAGCAAGGGGCTGATTTAGTAAAACTTCCAAGAGCACACCAAATTAAACACCACCCCCTCCAGAAGACATTCCATATTTAAGCTTGCTGAACTTTGATGGAGTGGAGGATGTTTGAGCATATTCATTCCCTTGTGAAGATCTTCTGATAGCCTTGGGCATTTACAAGACGTTCTATGAGCTTGTTTCTAATGCAGGTTTGCGGGATTTCAAGGCAATAGAATTGGACCCATATAAATGGCTCACTTACATATTCATGAAAGCTTTTAAGTTTTATGATGGTTCTAGCCCATACGATAGGAAGAACAGTATGCCTCTTGATGATTTTTGCAGGACTATTGGAGTAACAAATCAAGGGTACTCTGGGAAGATAACAAACCAATCTGAACTTCAGGATTTATATTTGAGGCTTTGTCGTCAACACAAGAAGGGCAAACAATATAATAAGATCTCATGTATTCAATACCCGATGGTCAGGTATTTCACGTATTATCTCTCTTAAGGTATCTTTGCTAGAGAAAACAATAATACTGCTTATAGTCTTGTTCTTGCCAGCATGTTCGCTGCTATAGAGAAGAACTATTCTTTTAACATTGGTTTGCAAATTGCTAGGCGTCTTGATAATAATTCTTCTAAGCGGCGCACAGTTGGAGGCATTATTGCCTCACGTGTTCTCTTCGCTCAAACTGGTATACTTCTTGATCCTGCTGACAAGTTGCTTCCCCCTGGAAGACTGGACTTTATTACTCTTGCTTCACACTCTTTCTTTGAGTCCAAGCGCACCACTAGGAATTTTAATTAGAGGATACTATTTTAAAAGGAGGACAAGAAACCTCGCTTTGTTCGTTTACCTGCACCTCATTTTTTTAGCACATATTAGACGAGTACCTTGCTTAGGAGATGCTAGAGTGGAACCGGCTGCTCAGGAGGAGGCGCATGAGGAGGAGCCCCGAAGGCCATCCTGTTTCGCGTACATGAAGGATCCATCCCTGTTTTATCATGAGGGAGGATCATCATATCAGCCGCCTCCCATGGACGAACTCTCGCTACAGTAGGCGACGTGAGATATGCATCTTACACCACACCAGCGGTACGAGTACATGCAGTAGCAATATCCACTAACGGGATGGAAACCATGTGACGAGCATCATCCATAGGCCAAAAGCCTAAGCTTGGGGGAGTACGTATACGCCGACACTTGCTTCATTATTCATGTTGGCATATTACTTGATACTTTATATATTCTTATAGACCTGCTAGTATTTTTTTCTCGTTTTGTTTTTGCTCTTTAGCTGTTTTCTTCTTCGTGTTTTCGTTCTTTTCGGTTTTACTTTGTTTTCTCCTTCACCGTTCTCCTTTGTTTCTTATTGAAAAACCCAAAATGTTGTATCTTGTTGTTTCCTCGCTTTTATCCCCTCTTTCTCTTATGCAGAAAACACCAAAAACATTTAGCTGTTCCTTTTGTTTGGTTTTCTTCTCTCTGCGTTTTTTTCTTCCTCTTTCTTTCTTGTTTCTCGGTTTTCCCTTGTTCTTTGACTTTTGTGTTTTCTTTCCTATTTGTTTGATGTTTCTTAAAAATTCAAAAACAACAAAAAGATTTTCTCGTTTTCTCTCTATTTCACCTTTGGAAAACAAAACAAGTATTTTACCTTCTTCTTGTTATTGTATAATTGTTTGCAGAGTTCTGATCATGTCCACGATGGCGCTTGAATTTCATTTTTATTATCATCATCTGATACTTCATAAACGTATCCTTAATTTCTGATGTTCCATGTTGTTTTCATGTTGTTTCCTAGATGTTTGCTATACACTTTATGTCATTTTATCGATTTTTCGGACTAACCTATTAACAAGATGCCATAGAGCCAGTTCCATGTTTTCTGATGTTTTTAGTTTCAGAAAATTTGCTCTGGAAATATTCTCGGAATTGGAAAATTCGAAGCCCAGAAGTCTTAGAATTCCCGAAGGTTCCACGGAGTCCCAAAGAGACCCGGAGGCGGGCCACACCATAGGGCGGCACCCCCTGGCCGCGCCTGGGGGTGGTGTGGACCCCTCGGGAGTCTACCGCCATCGCCCTTTCACCTATTTATACCCCCCAATACCCCCCAATAACAACCTAAGTCCGAGAAACACCCGAGGCCGCCGTCATCGTCATCCCAAGATCGGGAGGGTTCTGGAGGTCTCCCCGGCGGCACCCTGCCGGGAGGGGAATTCCTCATCGGAGGGGTCTACACCACCATGCCCTCCTCCGAATTGATGCGTGAGTATTTCATCTCTGGACTACGGTTCCATAGCAGTAGCTAGATGGATTTCTTCTCCACTTTGTACCTCATGTTTAGATCTCGTGAGCTGCTCTACATGATCGAGATCATTTTTATGTAATGCTACATGTCGTGTTTGCTAGGATCTGATGAATGTTGAATGATATGTCTTCTGATTATCAAGCTATCATGTTATCTTCATGCATATGTTATTTATGATATTGCATGCTCTCCGTTATTAGTAGATGCTCTGGCCAAGTAGATGCTAGTAACTCCAAGAGGGGATATTTATGCTCGATAGTGGGTTCATGCCTCCTTTGCATCTATGCTCGAGTGGCAGAAACGTGATGGATGGAGGATGTGTTGTTTCCATTAGGAAGAAAAAAATATTGTTTACTTTGTTTACATTACAGACTTTGCTTACTATGATAATCTGTTGCTTGCAACTTAATACCCAACGTTTGTTCGGATGATATTCGAAGGGTGGATTATTAGTCATAGATGCAGTTTGATGACGGTCTATGTATCTTGTTGTAATTCCCGCATGAATCACATAGTAATCTTTATGTCTTGCATATGCACTATGGTGCAGCCTCCATTTCTATCAATTCCCAGTTGTAATTTGTTCACCACACACAGCTTCCACTGTTTTCATACTGCTGCTACTGCTTTCATATTGTTCTCATATTGTTTTCCACACCATATGTTTAACCTCTTTGTGTTAAGCAAAACCGGTGAGATTGACAACCTCACTGCTTTGTTGGGGCAAAGTGATTTGATTGTGTTGTGTAGGTTCCACGTTTCTGCTGAACCGATAGTGCGCCCTGCCATCTCAGCTGCATCAACCTTCAGAGATTGCTTGTCCTCCTACTGGTCAATTCAACCTTGGCTTCTTTTTTGAGGGAAAACTTGCCGCTGTACTCTTCATAACCTTTCTCTTGGGGTTTACCAAAGAGAGTGTCAACTACACTCCATCAAGTTTTATGGCACCGTTGCCGGGGAGGAAGAGAATTTCTGCAAGTGGAGTCTCTCACTTCCAATCTCTTTACTTTATTTTTGTTTTGCTTAGTTTATTTTTATTTTATTTTGTCTTGTTTTCTTCTCTTTATAAAAAGACAATAAAAATTAGTTCCTATTCTAGCTGTAGTTTTATTCCTGTTTTTAGTCTTGTTAAAATGACTACCTTTGTGAACACTAAGTTGTGTAACTTTACTAGCAGCAGCAACAATGATTTCATTAACACACCTATTGCTGCACTTGCTCCTACTGCTGATTTTTATGAGATAAAGCCTGCCCTGTTAAACCTTGTTATGGGAGAAAAAATTTTGGTGTTAGTACTGATGATGCTGCTGCCCATCATAATAATTTTGTTGAACTATGTGAGATGAAAAATCATAAAGATATAGATGGAGATATTCTTAAACTGAAATTGTTTCCTTTCTCTTTGAGAGGAAGAGCTAAAGAATGGTTGCTATCTTTGCCTAGAAATCGTATTGGTTCTTGGACTAAGTGTCAAGATGCTTTCATTGGAAAATATTATCCTCCTGCTAAGATTATATCTTTGAGATGTAGCATTATGAATTTTAAGCAACTTGATAATGACCATGTTGCTAAAGCTTGGGAAAGAATGAAATCTTTAGTAAAGAATTGTCCCACTCATGGACTGACTACTTGGATGATCATCCAAACCTTTCATGCAGGTCTAAATTTTTCTTCAAGAAACATTCTAGATTCAGCTGCTAGAGGAACCTTTATGTCCATGACCTTGGGGGCAGCAATAAAAGCTTCTTGATGATATGATGGTAAATTATTCTGAATGGCACACTGAGAGAGCTACAACTGGTAAGAAGGTAAATTCTGTGGAAGAAACCTCCTGTTTGAGTGATAGACTTGATGTTGTTATGTCTATGCTTGTGAATGGCCATGCCCCTATTGATCCAAATAATATTCATTTAGCCTGTTTGGTTTCTCAAGAAGAGCATGTTGATGTGAACTTCATTAAAAATAATAATTTCAACACCAATGCTTATAGGAATAATTTTGGTAGCAACAATTATAGGCCATATCCTTCCAATAATAGTAATTATTATGGTAATTCCTACAACAACAATAAAAGTGTACCCTCTGATCTTGAGAACATGCTTAAGAATTTTATTAGTACACAAACTTATTTTAATAAATTTGTTGAGGAAAAGTTTGGCAAAATTGATGTTCTTGCTTCTAAAGTTGATAGCCTTGCTCTTGATGTTGATTTTCTAAAACTAAAGGTTATGCCTCATTATGTTAAAGAAATCAAAACTTTGAATGACATCCAAATTCGAATTGATGATAATGTTAGGATGTTAGCTTAATTGCATGCTAGAAGGGAAAGAGAAGATGAAATAACTAGAAAGAATAATATAGCTAATGTTTGCACCATTACCACCACTAGTAAAACGGAATCTTATCATGCTAGTAAGCCTTCTACAATCAATGGTAAAGTAATTGGTGTTGGAAATACTCCCACTTCTGCTATTAAAAATCCAAACCTGCCTGAAACTGCTAAAAATGTTCCTGATAAAAGTGCTGAAATTTTTAGAAACATAGAAGATAATGGTCCCATTATCTTTGATAAAAATGATCTTGACTTTGATGATTTCAAAATAACTTAAGTAATTAAGTTCTTAGAAATGCTTGCCAGTTGTCCTAATTCTAGTACTATGAATATGGCTTTCACAAAACATATTACAAATGTTCTCATGCAAATTAGAGAGGATGAATTAAGATGTGAAGCCTCTATCCCTAGGAAGCTAGATGGTGGTTGGGAACCCATTATTAAAATGAAAGTGTATGATTTTGATTGCAATGCTCTATGTGATTTTGGTGCTAGTATCTCTGTTATGCCCAAGAAACTCTATGATATTCTTGATTTTCCACATTTGGAGCACTGTTATTTGGATATTCGTCTTATTGATAATGTTAGAAAGAAACCTTTGGGGAGAGTTGATGATGTTCTTATCATGTTTAATAATAATCTTGTCCCCGTTGATTTTGTTGTCTTGAATATTGAATGCAATTCTTCTTGTCCAATTGTTTTGGGAAGACCTTTTCTTAGAATTGTTGGTGTTGTTATTGATATGAAAGAGGGGAATATTAAATTTCAATTCCCACTCAATAAAGATATGGAACACTTTCCTAAAAAGAGAATTAAGTTGCCTTTTGATTCTATTATTCAAACAAATTACAATTTAGGTGCTTCTTCACTTGAAAACACTTGATTCCACTTCTCTAGGCCTAGCTAAAAGGCGTTAAAGAAAAGCACTTCTTGGGAGATAACCGATGGTTTTATTTTTGCTTTGTTTTTCTTTGTTTTATTTGATTCAAGGGGTTGTATATTTCTGTAGAAACTCCTTTGTATCTTTATTTTCATGTTTTAGTTGTGCCAAGTAAATTTTCTGATGAGAGTTGGAGTTGGTTTTGGATTCCTGCGCAGGAAACAGATTTCTGCTGTCCACTGTAAAAAATCGTATAATTCACAGGAAGATCAAAATGACCTGAATTTTTTTTCTTATTCCTCAGCTAATTCTGCAAATTTTTCATTCTTTAGGTTTTTCGATCTGAGCAACATAAGTGCCCCGAAAAAATTCTTCTTTACAAACTTTTATAATTTTGACAGATTATGCCATTTTTCTTGCATTTGCTCTTTTACGATGTGAAGTGGATTTCTTTGCTTCACGAAACATCAGTGGTTGTAGCTAATTTTTAAAACTATCAATATCACTTGTGCCCATACAGAACCCATGATTTTTTTTTATTTTTGCAATAACCCTCTAATGCGAATTACTCTTTGAGTGTGGTGTGAAGGAAGTTTTCAAGGGTCAAGAGAAGAGGGTGAGATAATGTGATCAAGAAGAGTGCAAAGGCGAAGCTTGGGGATGCCCCCGTGGTTCATCCCAGAAAATTCTAAGAAGACTCAAGCATCTAAGCTTGGGGATGCCCAATGCATCCCCTTGTTCATCAACAATTTATCAGGTCACTTCTAGTGAAACTATATTTTTGTTCGATCACATCATATGAAGTTTACTTTGAGTGTCTATTTGTTTTTTTCCTTGCTGCAATAATATAGTTGGACCCTATAATTCCTTGTTTGGGAGATAGACACTCTCCGCTTTTTCGTTTGAATACTCGTTATGCTCGTATTCTTAGTTTTTCTTCTAGCTGTTGCAAAATTCATGTTTGTCTTTGCATCTCTTATTAAGAGATGTTAGTTTTAGTAGAGTTATGTGAGTACTCTCATGTTTTCTTGTTGTATCATTTAGAGAGCTTTTGTTAAAACATATTTTGTATGGTGCTTTTTTGGAAAAGAAACTGTGGCTTGTAGTAGAATTTATAACGGTGCAAATAGAAGCTTGCATAGACTGTTGCTAGACTTTTTCATATCATGCTAGATGTTATTTTAATTCTAAAGCCTAGTGGTTATTTAGTAGCATGGTTTGTCTCAAATATCTGAGAGTTTTTAATGTGCCTTCTATGGGAGCCGCTCTTGTGAAGTTTAGTGTGCTTGTGACGTACTGTATTTTCTGTTTACAATTCATTGACATAAGCATACACCTATCTTAAAAATGTTTTCAATACCTATGTTTAACAAAATAAAAATCTCTAGCACATGATTTGATCCCTGCTTCCCTCTGCGAAGGGTCTTTCTTTTACTTTAATGTTGAGTCTCCATCTTCTAACTTTATGCACAATTGAGAGAGCATAGTTGCCATTCTGAATTTACTATGCATTTGTCGCAGAAACATTATTAATTGATTCATGATGTGTTATTGTTTCTTCTCTAATTATTTGTTCTAGTCTTCCTCATGAACTTTGAACGTGTCGTGGCATTTATGTTTTGCCCTACTCTTAACGACAAGCGAAATATCATTTTGCCATGCTATATCTATACTTGAAACAAACGTATATCTTTTGAGTGCATTATTATTCATGGTCTGTCATTTGTGTTACTTCTCATGGCAAGGTGATTGCTATGCTTTATTGTTAAAATTTTATTTATCAAGCTTGTGTTGAAGTTCTATGATCTCAGCTTACATACGCTTTTACATTATTGATGATCAAGTTTATGGATGTAGCATGTCACCTCAGAAATTATGTGTTTTTATCGTTTACCTACTCGCGAACGAGTAGGAACTAAGCTTGGGGATGTTGATACGTCATAAACGTATCCTTAATTTCTGATGTTCCATGTTGTTTTCATATACATTTTGTGTCATTTTTATCGATTTTCCGGACCCTAGTTTAATAAACCGGACCGGACCGCCGGTTAAACCGGAAAAAACCGGAACCGGAGCTCCTGCCGGTCTGTTAAGCGCACTGGACCGGCCCCGCAAGTGAACCGTTGAAAACCGGTCAAATCCCGGTCAGACCGGCAGTTTCCGCTAAAAACCGGGTCAGTCGGCCGCTGGTCCAACCGGAGGAATTAATCCTGCGTGGTAAAATTAATCGTGAAAGGGAAGATTCAAACCCAAGACCTCAAATCGTGCGCACGCGCAATCAGGCTGACCATCAAGTACGTTGGTACTTTGTGTCGTGCACCTTAAATATATTTTGACTTTTTTTTTACAGATGCCTTCATATTAAATGTATTTTACTTTTGCTCACAAGTTATTAATTTTATTTACAACCGTGACATGTTGGTGCTACCTTTTTTGTCTGTTAAAATAAATATGTTTGTTCTCTTTTACATACCTTTATCTTTCACTAACTTGCTGTCCTATGTAACATTTTTTGTGCCTTCTGTCGCATGGACTTGCAAATTTGTAAGATTGACTATATATTTTGGCATGCAATTGATTATACGAATTGTCAAATCTAATATTTTTAACATTATTATTAATCTATTTATTGAATCATTTCTAAGTTAAAAATTATTATTTATGTCTTAAAACCCAGCATCGAACCGGTTGAACCAGTGGTCCGACCAGTAAAATCCTGAACCGACGACCTCACCGGTTCGATCACCGGTTCGGTTTTTTAAACTATGTTCCGGAGTAACCTATTGACAAGATGCCATAGACCCAGTTCCCTGTTTTCTGTTGTTTTTAGTTTCAAAAAAGTTGTTGTGGAAATATTCTCGGAATTGGAAAATTCAAAGCCCAGAAGTCTTAGAATTATCAAGGTTCCACGGAGTCCCGAAGAGGCCCGGAGGAGGGCCACAAGGGGGCACACCATAGGGTGGCCCCCTGGCCGCGCCTGGGGTGGTGTGGGCCCCTCGGGCGTCCACCTCCATCGCCCTTTCGCCTATTTATACCCCCCGATACGTCAACCCTAAAAATAAACCACTTCGTCCCGAGAAACACCCGAGGCCGCCGTCATGATCATCCCGAGATCGGGAGGGTTCTGGAGCTCTCCCCGGCACCCTGCCGGGAGGGGATTTCATCACTGGTGGAGTCTACACCACCATGCCCTCCTCCGAAGTTATGTGTGAGTAGTTCATCCCTGGACTACGGGTTTATAGCAGTAGCTAGATGGTTGTCTTCTCCACTTTGTACCTCATGTTTAGATCTCGCGAGCTGCCCTACATGATCGAGATCATCTTTATATAATGCTACATGTCGTGTTTGCTGGGATCGGATGAATGTTGAATGCTATCTCTTCTGATTATAAATCTATCATGTTATCTTCATGCATATGTTATTTATGATCTTGCATGCTCTCCTTTATTAGTAGATGCTCTGGCCAAGTAGATGCTAGTAACTCCAAGAGGGAGTATTTATGCTCCATAGTGGGTCCATGCCTCCTTTGCATCTGTGCTCGAGTGACTGAAATGTGAAGGATGGAGGATGTGTTGTTGCCATTAGGGAGAAAACAACGGTGTTTACTTAGTTTACATTGTTTACATTACACACTTTGCTTACTGCGGTAATCTGTTGCTTGCAACTTAATACCCAGTGTTTGTTCGGATGATATTCGGAGGGTGGATTATTAGTCATAGATGTAGTTGGATGACAGTCTATGTATCTTGTTGTAATGCCCGAATGAATCACATAGTGATTTTTATGTGTTGCATATGTACTACAGTGCAGCCTTCATTTCTGTCAATTGCCGAGCTGTAATTTGTTCACCATACATGTTATTTATCTTCTATGGAGAGACACCACTAGTGAACTGTGGACCCCGGTCCATTTTCTCATACTGATAATACACACACTGCTTCCACTGTTTTCAAACTGCTTCCACTGTTTTCATATTGCTGCTACTTCTTTCATACTGTTCTCATATTGTTTTCCACACCATACGTTTAACCTCTTTGTGTTCAGCAAAACGGGTGAGATTGAAAACCTCACTGCTTTGTTGGGGGAAAAGTGATTTGATTGTGTTGTGTAGGTTCCACGTTGCTGCTCAACCCGTAGTGCGCCCTGCCATCTCAGCTGCATCAACCTTTCAGAGATTGCTTTTCCTCCTACTGGTCGATTTAACCTTGGTTTCGTTTCTGAGGGAAAACTTTCCGCTGCACTCTTCACAACTTTTCTCTTGGGGTTTACCAACGAGAGTGTCAACTACGCTCCATCATAATCCTAATGTACAAGTGGCAAAGCAATAATGACGATAGTGGATGGGATTAGAAAGCTAGTATGAACTCTTTTCTCTTCATTTTTGTATATATGTTTATTCACATGATCTTATATTAGCTTGTCATGATAGATAGTTGTATGTATAATATTTATTTAGTGGTTCATGCTTTCCTATGATTAGTCTCAAATGACTAGGAGTGCTCAATGTGTTATTAGAATGTCACGTGTGTTGTTTTGTTCATAAGATGGTATGGTTTGATGGTATTCCCCTCGGGAGAACTTATTTGGATCAACTTGCCACATGTTCTGTAGGGCCCGCCCTTCGAACCATTGTTCAAGGACACCCCCGATATGCATACATTCACGATCCCAGGAATTCAGTCGTGAACAACACATATCAAGTTGGTACACAGATACAATATCCATTACACGGTTGCACAAACACTTACAAAAGGGACTTGGTCACTTGACCAAGCCTACACGGTTGTCACGCAGGACAACACACAACACACAGCGGAAGACTAAACACACACAAACGCGGTAGAGCCCAAGTCACGCCTTAACCTACAGGCTGCTGACCCGGAGACAATCCTAGTTCGCAAAGCCATCAGCTCCGTACTCCTCTTCATAGATCTCCTTCTGAGACTCCTTCTCATTATCTGGCAAGTTGATACCAGGGACGAAACCAATATGAGTACATTTGAATGTACTCAGCCAGACATCCATCATGTTTCCAGATGTTTGCTTAGAGAAGAAAGATTTTCTTTGCAAAACTTTTTGTAAAACAACTTCTGGCTTTTCATCATTGGTACCTCCACGGTACAAGATTTCCTTCCTTTCCGAACTTCCCGAGTTCAACACCTTTTTGAAAACATTGACACAATGCTAGCTACATGGCCATTCAACTGTCCATATCCGAGGACGCGGCTTCATCGAAAAAGTTGTACTCTGCAGAGGTGTACACATCCACCAGATACAGTACACCTGCCGTGAACAATCACGGACTGTAACAACAGTATGTAGAACATCAGATAACTGATCATAACCTTCCACTATGTTCAAGCTAGAATGTGTCTATCTCTCGGTTGAGTTTTACCGTCAGCCCCGGCACCGAGCTATTCCCCGCCAGCCAGGATGCCCCAACTGATGCGACCGGGGGGTAACTTAATCCCTCACATTTTATGTCTCAACATTGGGAGTTTTGACGACATTCGGTTCAAGGGAGTCCGTCCCCTTATAGCGATTGAGAAAGAACACACACTAACAAGAACAAACTTCCTGTTAAGCCCCGTGCCCCTGTTGGGGTAGGGTGGCACTACGGTAAAGGTTGTCCAGCGAAGACTAGGTTATGTGTCATTTTTTAAAAACACCATTTTCCCAAAAATGACCACTTTCACCTTCCTCCGGAGAATAAGGATCCGCCTTTTCTCCGGGTTTTCCATAAAGCCTTTGTTTGGTAAAAACACAATTTTAAGGTGTCCACTTAGGGACTAATATTTGTGATGGTAATAAATACCATATGGTGGCTTATGGGCTTGGTAACACCAAGTATCAACTAATGGCATAGTATAAATATAATAGCAGTAGAATTCACTCAAAAATAGTCTTTGGAAACCAAAGTTTTTGTAAAACTTTTCAGAAGTAAAGCATGCATGATAGATAATGATAAGTGTATTATAACAGAAAGCATCAGGATGGCTTGCCTTAAATCTCTTAATGTCCCTGGCCTTGAAGTAACTTGAACTTGACGCACAACTCCACAACTGCTTCTTCTTCTTCTTCGTTTTCTAGCGTCGTAAAAGAATAAAAGACACACACTCAGGTCTAAAAGACAAACAACTAAGCTAAGCAACACATACAGCAACAAAAGTACAATAGCGCAAACTCACAAACGTTATCGAGAAAACTGCCTCACATAACTCTCAGGGTACAAAACTATCGTCAGACAAACATATGGTTTAGGAAACCGTATCCCACATCTTACATACCATATATGGAGTGGTGTACCACTCTCATAATAATATATCTAAGAAGCTAAAAATATAGCTTGTGGGTGCAAAGGGTTAGGTTACTAAGGTAAAAACAAACAGACAGAACAATACCCATGGCAGTGGATATTAGCAACACACAAGCAATTGTCACTTAATAAGTTTATGATTAATTTGGATGTTTAGTTCAAAATACACTCCTAAACACTACAACAATACTAGCACAACAAATAACACAAGTATGACACTTATGCTAAGGTACACACTCAGACAATTTCCAAACAACAGGTAAACACACCACAGATGAATAGACTATTCATTTACTACATTAATGTTTAGTTGAAGTTATGGAATCCATCAATCATGAGAATTTAGCAACCAACCAGTAGCTAATAATCAATGAATCATGTCATAAAAATAATCTAAAACACAATCATCACTCAAGATAATACTCCTATCAAAAGCATAAAAACAGGAATGCACTAATAACACACTAGTATGGAAAATCTACACAAGCATGCTATAAGAGATAATTATTGATCTACAACTATAGCACATGCAACTAAATAATTCTTGGCATCATAACAGAAGTAATAACTTCCTAAACATGCTATAATAAACTCATACACTTATAAAATAAAAATGACAATGCTAGAGCAAACCACAAATTCTAGTGGTGACACTAGTTCATCACTAGAGAAGCAAACAATGCTACCATGATGCATAACTCTAAACAAGCAAGTCATGAATGTAAATGCATCTACTAACAGTACACAATTCTTATACATGCTAGTAAGCACAAACAATCAAAATAATTCTATGACACAACTTACTAAGCATGCATATACCAATTCTAGCAATATATGTTCTTCCTAATTAATTACTAGCCAGTGAGCATGGTATATGCTACACAACCAGTAGCTATGCATTCAATGAAAATTCATCTAAAACTTTTCAAAAATACAAACACTCAATTTAAAATCATTCACAAACAATCTATCAATCAAAAAGGAATTTATTTCATTTGCAAATAATTTAATTTAGCACTCAATAGTGAATCATTTCTTAACGTGATACTCCTAAGGAATATTATGCTAACAAATGGATCACATCTAACATACTAGTATCTTCTGATAAGAAATAGACTTCTCACTTGCATAAGTGAAAACAAAAAAAAATATTTTCCATGGTGGAAAATAGCAATCAATCACATAATTAAAACATGTTAATTTCTCACATGTGCATGGTTGGGAATTTTCTTCCTCAACCAAGATGCAATGGGAGCAGTGGGTTATGGGCCCACTAATACCAAGGCAAAATAGGTACTAAGCCTCTGTTTACTCATGACAAACATTGCATACAAGATAATTAATACAAGGCTATTTATTCTAGTGATAACAAGACTAGTGCAAGAATAACAAAACCTACACATGCTTTACTATAACATGATATGCAAAACTAACAGAGACATTAACTTCAAAATAACAGTACCAAAATGGTACTGGACTCAAAGCAATCATAGCACAAAATTTATTAAAGTATTCCCACAAAGATCTAGCTCACACATAAACTCCAAAATAATAAAACTAGAAGGTAACAAATGCTATTTCATTTTTATTTGAGTTTCCAATCATGCACACACTTTCTAAGGTATATGTACTGTAATAAAACAACCTAATAACAAGTCCTAACAACTCTCTACAAGCTAGGAAGAAAGATTAAATCAACCACACAATTCATTCCAAACAAGAACACATAAAGAAAACAAAACAGAAAAGTTGTTGTTTCTAGATCTGTCCACCAACATTAATCTAGAGCTCCAAAAATTAATCTAATCTAGGATAAGATAGATCTAGTCAATACCAAACTCATCCAATTGGATTTACTCCAAAAATCATAGAAGAGCCTACTGGTCTTTTATTAATCTGGATGGTATTTTCATTCTATAACTCACCTTGATGTGAGGTCAACTGCATTGGATAGATATTTTCAATACCTATCAAGAACATTTTAGTTGTTCCATTTGGTTACATATTTTAAAAGTTATGGTCAAAACATTCTCATAGACAGTCTGTGGCAAAACAGTTCTTGTGCCCAAAATAAATGTCCAAACATAGATCTGCAAATTTTCTATGGTTTAGATTTTATATCTTTAGGCCCATGAATTTTCTCAGACTTTATTTTGCTCATTTAATATTTTATATACGTCCAAAGTAAAAGCATCAAGTTTCTGTTAAAATTAAAAGAATTAAACACTGGGCAGAGCGGGCTGATTCGAAAAGGGCCCGACCCAGCTAGCGGCTGCGCGGCCCACTGCGCTTGCGCCCGCGGGAGCAGGCGCAGGAACGATCCCGTTTGAAGGCGACCGTGGATCTCAGGTCCAACGGCGCTGGTGCATCTCCTTCCTCTCGACCCTCTCTCTCTCTCTGTCCCGAACGGAGGGAAAAAGGCGACGGACGTGGCTCACCTTGGGGGGCTCGGGGAGGGATGAGCGGGCGCGGGGTAGATGTAGGAGGGCAGGGGTGTCGAGGGGAGGCGTCGGCGGCGACCGGCGCGGCCTCACACGGCGGAACGCGGCGGATGCCCGTTGCGGCGCTCTGCGGACGGCGGCGGCGTCTTCGGTGGTTATAGGGCACGGGACCTTGCCCGGGGGGTTCAGGGAGTCGTAGGGGATCTAGCTAGGGTAGAGGGAGGGGTTGGGATGGAGGATATCGTGCAGGGCCTTGCCGTGACCGTGGTGGTGACCGGCGGCCAGAGCACGGGCTCGCTGTGCTCCAGGGGGTAGGGCAGGGCTCCAAAACGGCTAGGGGAGCTAGGGAGAGTGTGAGGGAGGTGCAGGGCACAAGGGCACGGTCTCTGGACCTTTATAGATGAGGGGATGAGCAAAAGGGCAAAGTGGCCATTCGGGTTGGTGCCAACAATGGCTTTGAGCAAGCCAGTGGGGTTTTAGGTCATCTCACTTTGGTGTTCCGGGTGCCCTAGGTCAAGACCACGAGGGATGCAAGCCAGGGGTGGCCCTTGGGTGCAAGTGGGCAAGTGGGCAAGCCAAATAGGTCAACACATGTGTGTGCCCATACCTGTCCTAGTCACCCTCTCTCTCCTCTCTTATCTTCAGGCCTAAGGCTTCTAGAAGCAGGGTCAAAGGCTCTGGTTCGAGTTCAAACTATGGTCAACACACTAGGCTTGGTCACTCTTCCAAAAGATCAAGGAAACATCAAGAAAACTAATGTGCAAAGGTGTATCCTTAACTGTTCACTGAAAAAATTCAGAAAAATCAGTCTTATGACTTAGAAATTTTCTAAGTGTTGAAACACATTAAAAGTTGAAAAGGTTGAGTTTGTTTTCAGGGTTCAAATGAATCCCAAAATTGGTTTTAAAAGTATGGACTTGTTAACCATGTTATATACTTTCAGAAACAACTTTTGAAAACAATTTTGAAACAATTTAAGGCCATGAAAACAATGTGGAAAAGGTATACTTTCTGTTTTTATCTGTTTCTCAAAACTGCCTTTTTCTGCCTTAATTTTATACCACAAAAACAACAAGCAAAAGATATTTTTTATTTATCCAAAAATAAAAGTGAGCTTATGGATTTGTAGTACATATATCAAGGATTAATAAAATATCAAGAAACCATAAAATAACAATTTATAGCATAGTGAAAACAAAGGTAGAAAACAGGTACTTGGCTTTATTTTCAGGAATTGTTTTCCATAGAAAACTTAGAAGAAAAGTTTCATAACTCATTTTGAAAACTTGTTTTCTTGGATCCAACAAAGTTAAAAGTTTGTTTTAAGATGCAAACAGGAATGATCCAAGTCTTGGAATAAAAATCCACTCAAGTAATAATAGGAAAAACATCAGGGAAAAATATCAGGAATATTTTTCAGAAACATATCGTGTTGGTTTTATAAAGAAACAAAACTTGTGTTGCAAATATGATTAAGATTATAAACACATGTTAGTTCAAACAATCATGTTGTCATAAAAAAAATTTGTTGGCCCTAATTTTTGTCTTCTTGAGCACAGTCCAAGAATCCAAAAACTGGGGTGTGACATGTTCACATATGTAAGACTACATATAAAGTCAATTTAAGCCTCGATGATCTCTTATTTTCAGGGTTATAACATGGCATCCATGCTTTATTCAATATTGTTTTTTCGCAATGCATGATTATGACCGTTGTTGCTCTCCTAGTTGGTCGCTCCCAGTCTTTTGCTAACCTTCACACTTTACTGAGTATGAGCTCTACTCGTGCATTCAACTCCCCAAAACCAAAGTTCTCCAATGTGTCCACCATACCGACCTACATGTGATATTTTTCTGCCACTCCAAGTAAATTGCTCATGTGCTACCTTTAAAATATTCAAATGATTAACCTGTTTTATGTTCTTGTTTTATCTCATGGGGATGTAGTTTAAAGTTTATCATGTTTTATGTCAAGCAAAGTTCTTCTCTCTTATTTTACCCGATGAGTATGGAATCAGTGCTCATCTAAATTTGCAAGAGAATTGGTGCCAATTCATATAATAAAAGGCACTTTCCCATGGTTTGATGAAAGCTGGTGGGTACCCGTGAACACGGCCAGCCCTTCTTTGTGAAAGAAAGGTAGGGGAAGTTCCAACTAATAAACAACGGAAACTGCTCTCAAAAGTCTAAACACTTTGCTTGACATGGTTAATGATAAGTTTTTCATTACAATTCGTTGACATAGGCATGCACCTTTCTCAAAATTGTTTTCAATACCTTTGTTTATAAAATAAAAAGCTCTATCACATGAGTAATCCCTGCTTCCCTTTGTGAAGGGCACTTCTTTTACTTTTATGTTGAGTCTCCATTTTCTTACTTAATGCACCGTCTAGGAGAGCATGATTGCCATTTTGAGTATAATGTGCATTGTCCCAAAATATTATTGTCTATTGCATGTTTACAATATTTTTTCTCCTGAAATTATTATATCTAGACACCACTTGAGGTTCGGAGGTGCCCTGGCATTTATGTTTTGCTACACAATTAAGGGCAAGCGGGATACCTTCTTACTATGGTTTATTATGATCATTGCAACCTAGTGATACGTCTCAAACGGATCTATAATTTCTGATGTTCCATACTGTTTTTATGCCATATGCATTGTTATGAATTTTCTGGGACTAACCTATTGATAATATGCCATAGAGCCAGTTCCTATTTTTTTTTTTTTTTGCTGTTTTTGGTTTCAGAAAAGTTGTTCTAGAAATATTCTCGAAATTTGAAGAAACAAAATCCCAGGGTCTTAGAAATCTGTCACGTACACGGAGTCCGGAGGGGACCCGGACGGGGGCCTCAGGGGCACCACACCATAGGGCGGTGCGCCCCTCCCCCCCCCCCTTGGCTGTGCCACCAAGTGGTGTGGCCCCCCTGGCCACAAACAGACGTTACCCTCTCGCCCTCCACGGGTTAACCTTAAATACCCGAGCCGTTTTCCACCAAAAGTTCTATAGCTTCCGTCATCGTCAACCCTACCTCAGGATGGTTCAGAAGCTCTCCCCGGCACCCTGCCGGGAGGGGGAATCATCACCGGAGGGCCCTTCATCACCATGCCTTCCTCTGGAGTGACGCGTGAGTATTTCATCCTTGGACTACGGGTCCATAGAAGTAGCTAGATGGTTGTTCTCTCCTCTTTATGCCTCATGTTTAGATCGTGTGAGCTGCCTAACATGATTAAGATCATCTTATTATAATGCTACATGTTGCGTTTGCTGGGATCCGATGAATATTGAATGCTATGTCCAATGATTATCAATGTATCAGGTTTATCTTATTTATGATCTTGCATGCTCTCCGTTACTAGTAGATGCTCTGGCCAAGTTGATGCTTGTAACTCCAAGAGGGGGTATTTATGCTCGATAGTGGTTTCATGCCTCCCTTTCACTCACGCTCGAGTGACAGAAATGTAACGGGTGGGGGATGTGTTGTTGCCATTAGGGAGAAAGAAACGATGTTTATATTGTTTACATTACACACTTGGATTAATGCAATATCTGTTGCTTGCAACTTAATACCCGAGGTTTGACTGGATGACGCTCCGAAGGTGGATTATTAGTCATACATGCAGTTGGATAATGTTCTATGGATCTTGTTGTAATGCCCGCATGAATCACATAGTAATCATAAGGTCATGCATATGCACTAAGGTGCAGACTTTATATCTGTCAATTACCCAGTTGTAATTTGTTTACCCAGCATGTTATCTATCTGTTTTGGAGAGACACCACTAGTGAACTGTGGACCCCGGTCGATTTCTTTACACTCACAATACAATCACCGTTTTCCTACTGCAATTACCGTTTTCCTCTCATTCATTGCCATCACTATTCTCTTTCATTTACTATAAACAAGTACTATTTTCCACACTATACGTCTAATCCTTTGTGTCAGCAAAACCGGTGAGATTTACAACCTTACCTCTTCGTTGGGGCAAAGTAATTTGATTGTGTTGTGTAGATTTCATGTTGCTGTTGACCCGGTAGTGCGCCCTACCAACATCAACTGTCTTCAACCTTCACAAGTGATTTCTTTCTCCTACTGGTCGGTTCAACCTTGAAATCTTTCTAAGGGAAAACTTGTTGATGTTCTCTTCATACCTTCCTTTTGGGATTTCCCAACGAGTGCAACTGCTGCACCATCAAGCAATTTTTCTGGCGCAATTGCCGGGGAGGAAGACGATTTCTCCAAGGGGAGTCTCTCACCTCCAATCCCTTTACTTTGTTTTTGGTTTGCTTAGTTTATTTTATTTTGTCTTGTTTTCTTCTCTGTATCAAAAACACACAAAAATTAGTTCTTATTCTAGTTGTTATTTTTATATTTTTTTAATCTTGTTAAAATGAGTATTCCTGAAGTTGAGGTTCGTTCTTTTAAGAAACAATGAGGAGAAAGTTTGAAAGATGCTTGGTATAGAATAAGTGATGCTCATCATAGATGTACTAAAAAATATTCTACCTTGAGCCTTCTTAGGAATTTTTATGTTGGTATTACTAGCTGGTATATGTATGTTCTAGACACTCTTACATGTGGTAATTTTCTAGGAACTCCTGCTTTGGAAGCCGGTAATTTAATTGAAATTTTAGTTGGAACACCACCCACTAAAATTGTTAAAACTGAGATCACTTTAGATGATGTTTGTAAAAAGGCTGAACTTAGTGGAGAAAAATTTGCCAAATTTCCTTGATAATGCTAGCAAAGTTAATGAATCAATAGTAAGTATCAATAAGAGAACTACTGTTTTAGAGGCTAGCAATACCCATGATAATCAAAACATTAGGATTGATAAACTAGAAGAGGCTATGGAAACTTTAAGTTCAACTTTTTCTTCTCATAAGTTTAAGAGGGAGAAAGCTTATATGGGAAAGGAGCAAAAATTTATGGATGTCCCCAAGGTGTCTAAACCAAAAACCCCTAATGTGCTTAAATTGATAAAAAAAATAAGTGAAACTAAAAGTGATTTATATATTGAATCATATTTAGGGGTACCAAAATTACCAATTGCTACAAGTGTTGTTTTAGAGGAAATTATTGATTTGGATGCTTCTTCACTTGAAAATACTTGATTCTGGTTTTCTCGGCCTAGCTAAAAGGTGTTAAAGAAAAGTACTTCTTGGGAGATAACCCCTGGTTTGATTTTTGCAATGTTTTCTTCTGTTTTCCTTGAGTCAAGGTGTTGTTTACGTGTTTAGCAATTCCTTTTTATCTTTATTTTCTCGCATTGGTTGTGCCAAGTAGTCTCTAGTGAAAGTTGAAGTTAGATTTGGATTTCTGCGCACGAAAACGATTTCTCCTGTCCACTGTTAAATTTGTATAAAATCACAGAAAGATCAAAATAACCTGAAAACTTTTCTGCTTAATCCTCGGGTATTTCCAAAACTTTTTCTAGTTTTACGTTTTTCGATTTGAGCAACGTAAGTGCCCCGAAAAAATTCGTCTTTACAGAATGTTCTGGTTTTCACAAATTCTGCCTTTTTACTTGCAGTCTCTCTTTTACTATGTTGAGTGGATTTCTTTGCTCCACAAAACATCAATGGATGTAGATAATTTTTAAAAAGTACTAATAATGCTTTTGTCTAAGGAGAACATGAGAGTTTTTGATTTTGCACTAACCCTCTAATGATAATTACTTTGAGCTTGCTGTGAAGGAAGTGTTTAAGGGTCAAGACAAGAGGGTGATATAATGTGATCAAGAAGAGTGAAAATCCAAAGCTTGGGGATTCCCCCGTGGTTAATCCCAGAAAATTCTAAGAAGACTCAAGCGTCTAAACTTGGGGATGCCTAAGGCATCCCCTTCTTCATCAACATTTTATCAGGTCACTTCTAGTGAAACTATATTTTTATTCGGTCACATCATATGCACCTTACTTGGAGCGTTTGTTTGGTTTTTTTTTGTTTTTGTTGGTTTTTCTTGCTGCAATAAACATAGTTGGAACCTAGCATTCTTGTGTGGAAGAGAGAGACGCTCCTCTTTTTCATATGAATACTCGTTTTCTTCCATGCTCGTAATCTTAGTTTTTCTTCTAGCTGCTGCAAATCCTTTTAGCTCTTTTTTTTCATCCATCTCTTATTCAGAACAGTTAGTTCTAGTAGATTAGTATTAGTACTCTCTTGTTTCATTTCTATATCTCTTGGAGAGTTTTTGTTTAGTATAATTTCATACCTTCCTCTTGGGGTTTCCCAACGAGTGCAACTCCTGCACCATCACCTAGTTGATGTTATAATTTCATATTGTTTACTCTCGTTATTTGTTCAACTTTCATGAGCTAGAATGAGTTTTTAAGCTTTATTATCCTTTTAGAAATTATCATGTACTTGTTAAATACTGATCATGGAGTAGTCTTATGTGCACCATATATATGAATTGAAAAGTGTTTTTCAAAGTTTTCTTTATCACGTCCAGTTTGTCAATTGAATTGCTTGAGAACAAGCAATAAGCTAAGCTTGGGGGAGTTGATATGTCGCAAACGTATCTACTTTTCCAACCACTTTTCTTATTGTTTTCCCTCACATTTTCATGATTTGGATTAAACTAACACGTATGAACGTTCTTTTTAACCGAATTACCTTTGGTATTTAGTTTGCGAAGAAATTCAACTTCCTCGGAAAATTCTAGAAAAAAATACGGAAAATTATTTCTCCCTGGAAAACTCCCGGAGCCAGAAGGGCAACCAGAGGGACGGGATTCTAGGCCCCTAGGAGGGTGGTGGCCACCCCCCCCCTCCCTCCCTATGGCCACACCCAAGAGGCGCCTGGGAGCCTGGAACCACCCCAGGGCCCCCTTTGGCCATAAGACTCCTTCATCCCCAGAAACTCCGCGACACCAAAGTATTTTCCAGAAAACGATCTGTAGCACCACCGAGACCCGAAACCCTAGTTTGGGATATTCGAAAGGGATCTTCGCCATCGCCATCACCTCTCCATCAACCCTCCATGACCCCCCCTCGCTTCGATGTGTGAGTAATTTCCTGATGTAGGCAGAGGGGTGGTATGGATTGGATGAGATTCATCATGTAATAGATCACGACATTGTTTGGGATTGATGCCTGGTATCCACTATTGTCGTTTATAGTCTTTGTTGCAACTTAGAGTGCTTAATGCCTGTCACTTAGGGCGCGAGTGCCGTGATTTCAGATGTGAACATGTTATTTTTCACGAGTATAATTGTTTTTTTTTGAATCATATATATCTACTAGTTGTATGCACTTATTATTGTCCGGAACCCGAAACCCCACGGTCACATTGTTGGGATATCATAGCGGATGGACTCTAGTTTGAGGATTACATGTTTCCAGCGTATCTTAATGCTTTTCTCTGGTGCTTGGTAGAACAAGTACCTTAATTATCATTAGTTCCTTTTTGGCCCCACAGCAACGGGATGGTAGGAAAAAATATGTCGTGCAAGTTCTTATTGCAAGCATGTACGCCAATTCTCGGGAAACGTGCCTATGATAGTTTGTGCCTTGGATACTCTCTTATATATTTGTGCTGCCCTTTGGTGTCCCTATTATATGGTCAATATCATTCACGAAACACATGTACATCCATTCCTATTCCTACGGTGTTTTTAGCACTGTTACTTATTCCGTTTACATTCGATGTTACGATTACTACTACTATTGTCCTACTACTTTTACTGTTAAACTACTACTGTTGCTACAAATAAGTTATGTGAAACAAGACACTTTTCAGGTGCAATTGTATTGACAACTCAATTATTAAGACTTATAAATATTTTTTGGCTCCCCTTGTGTCGAATCAATAAGTTGGGCTATATTTACCCTCGGAGACTGTTGCGATCCCCTACACTTGTGGGTCATCACGGTGTAATACCACATATAGCTAGGTATGGTGAACACATTGAAATAACACTGGTTTTGGGGAGTTGGATGCACGAGTAGAGCTCATACTCAGTACAGGGTGAATGCTAGCAAGAGACTGGGAGCGACCAACTAAGAGAGCAATAACAGACATAATCATGCATAGCGACAAAACGTTATTAATCAAAGCATAAAGTGGTATTATAAGTCAAAAACTAAATTTTTATCAAGGCTAAGAGTGACTGGTTTTTATAGTCATAACATGGTGTGAGCATGCGCCAAGTCAATCCAAGTGAATCATTCAAACGAGAATAACACAATACTATGCTTCATTATGAGGAAGCAACACATGATTTAATTTCAATGGTACATTAAGCACTCTCAGTTATTTGAGACTAATCATGATACATCATATACTACTAAGCACACAATTAAATTAACATCTAAGATGGCATGTTAAAGTCTAAGTCACAATCAAAACAAGCTTCCTTTTGCACCACTATAAGTATGAAATACTTTACTCTAAAAATATTACCGGCCCCTAAAAAGACTAAATATTATCGGCCCCTAAGATATTACTAGCCCCTACAAAAGAGTGTAAAAGATAAGAACATATACTATTGGCCCCTAAATCCCATGGCATATGATGATTCCATAGGGCCGCGTTGGATATCATGACCCCTTAATTTCTGATGCCAAACGCTCGCCAAAAATCCGCTCTTCTCTCTATGCCAATGCCAAGGATGGATGTCAACTCGTGATGATGGTAACCTGGGATATGAATGCTCTCCTCTCACTAAACTGTATGATTCACCTGCTTTACATGCAGTGTAGCTTGGTCTTCTGGATTCTGATAAACCTGCTTCTTGTGCCTTACCTGCTCCTCCTAGCTGCTTGACCTTGTTCCAAGTGCTACAGTTGGAACTTTCTGGTATGTGTGCGATCTAATGTTGTTGGGATGCTATGATTTTGCCTTGGTCATCTGATATGCCTTTGTTATAGGGTTTTACAGTTATGTAGGGAATCACACCTAGATAAATGCATGATATGACAGTGCTGCCGTCATGTGGGTCCTCTGGCCCTAGTTTCAATCTCCATAGTCGGTTGCTTCTATTTTTGACTTTCTTCATGTGTATACTCATGTATATGCAGGTGCTAGAAATATCTCCCTGCTGCGCTCGGATGCTTCTTTATTGGAACCGGGCTTCAGTCAAGGACATATTTTCTTTGTGATCCATGATGAAATTGTTGTCATTGCAGGTTTTAGCCCTGGTGGCCCTATATCTTTGCTTCTATATTCCTCTTAGAAAATTCAGTTTTGTCTTATTCTCTTAAAGATACTTTTGGATCATGAGTTTGACAATAATATTCTGGCGGTATAGCAAAACTACTAAGAAGTGTAAATATTCCGCCAGAAGATTGGGAGTTGCCAATGGTCGAGTTGAACACGTACAACAAATTTGATGATTGATTTATAATGGTAGTATAACTTCGTAGTATAATGTTCTTGGATCTGGTTTTATAGACAAAAATTCTAGAATTTTGTCAAGATAGTCGTTGATAACTTTTGTATACAACATATACATGGATAAATTTGTTTCCAAAAAATGTTAAAAGAAATATAGGAATTAATTTTTCTAATATTCTCTAATATCTTCGAATATATTTTCTATAGATCACAATCAATAGAAACTGACAATTTCCTTTATGCAACCAAACACACTAATGTTCAATTTTCATGATTCATAGTATTTCAAAACATATGAGACTTGTCATTGCATTTATGTATATGATGGAACACCAAACAAATGCTACAAAAATCGTGCCAGGCATGTGGTCGTTGCAATGTTACATTACAGAATTACTACATGTAAGCAAGAGCATGAAAAAAATAACTAGAGAGAGTTGAATAAAATAGATAAAAATAGTACTACCCTTATTTTAAAATAGATGGTATTGTAGACCAACTTGTAGTCAATATTGGCCATCTCTAAAAATGCATGTACTATTTGACAGAAGGAGAAGGTCAGATATTTCAAAACATAGTAGGAAGTAAAAGAGATAAATAAATAGGCAAAAATGAGGATAATATTTCTATTCTGCATCATAAAGAAAATAAATCTTGCTGGACCATTACAAATATCATCATTCCACACTAATCATGCATATGGATTGTAGTATTATTTTTTTGGCCCCTAAGAAATAAAATTTGAGTGTTAACGGTTGAGAACTAAAACAATATCATTTTATAAATTTAACATCACACCATAAGCTAAACATTAATTCACTGTGTTGAGCCAATATCATGTATAACGGACGCATATGGTTATTTATATTATATTTATGAAAATGGAAAAATAATTTTATGCCCACTACTAAATGATGTTCCCACATGCCCGAGATTCTGGCTCTATACCATTTTCTAACTTATAATATATAAACTCTTAGATAGGGTTATCAGATATTTTAGCACGCTAAAGGTGATGCCCTCGCATTTGCCCCAAATAACAAGAGTACCCACCCTGCTAGTTGTCTAAGAGCAGAGTACGTGCTTAACTCTGAGAGCGAGCCAGTCAGTTCCACTGCCACCAACCGCTCATGGACGTCCTTCTCCTAGGTCTCCTTGCCGGAGCGGTGCTTGCCATTGCCGTCGCAAAGCTTAGAGGCAACCATTTCCGGCTTCCTCCAGGACCTACTGGAGCCCCCGTGGTAGGCAACTGGCTCCAGGTCGGTGATGACCTGAACCACCGCAACCTTATAGGCATGGCCAAGCGTTTCGGCGAGGTCTTCCTCCTTCGCATGGGCGTCCGGAACCTAGTCGTCGTCTCGTCGCCCGAGCTTGCGAGGGAGGTCCTCCACACCCAGGGCGCCGAGTTCGGCTCGCGCAGCCGCAACATCGTCTTGGACATCTTCACCGGCAAGGGGCAAGACATGGTGTTCGCAGCGTACGGAGACCACTGGCGCAAGATGCGGCGGATCATGACGGTGCCCTTCTTCACCAGCAAGGTGGTGGCGCAGAGCCGCGCCGCGTGGGAAGAAGAGGCCAGGCTGGTCGTTGAGGACGTCAGGGCCGACCCGGCGTCGGGGACCAAAGGCGTGGTGGTCCGGCGCCGGCTGCAGCTCATGATGTACAACAACATGTTCCGCATCATGTTCGACCGCCGGTTCGACACCGTGGACGACCCGCTCTTCAGCCAGCTCAAGGCGCTCAACGCCGAGCGCAGCAGGCTAGTCCAGAGCTTCGACTACAACTATGGTGACTTCATCCCTCTCCTCCGCCCCTTCCTCCGCCGCTACCTCAGGCGCTGCACCGATCTCAGGGAAATAAGGATGAAAATCTTCGAGGAACACTTCGTCCAGGAGCGCATGTAAGTACTATTTTCAGTTTTACTCCTCATCCCGTCTCATATTAATTGTCTCAAAATTGAACAAACATAATATACAATCTAGATACTTCTACTTTTGTCCAAGTTTAAGACAATTAATACAAGACGGAGGGAGTACTTACTAAACTGGCAACCGAATACTAAGTCTAGTCAGGTCTTCCCTAATGGGAGTATCTTGGCACGATATCATAGACAATTTGCTTATGTGGCACCCTATTAATTGAAGAAAAAGAGTGTAGTTGTATCTTATATAAGATACAACTCTTGCACGAAATCATAGGCAAAAAATGTTGCTAGTCCAATCACAAGCAAGTATTAGACCAAAATCAATTAATGCAACTTAACTTAAATACAATGTAAGAAACAATGCTTTAGGATGGTTGTTTCTTAGATTGTACTGCTACCTATGATAGCACGCTAAGATACTATGCATTACGGAAGGTCTCATAGTGGTGAGTAACATAGACTACTAACATACACGTTATCCTAGGCTACGTTACCACCTCCATAGTGGGTAGTAACCAACATGCGGTGTCATGCAAATCTCTATTAATTAGATTATAGACTCAAAGTGTCTTGAGATATGTGATGTTATAGTATAACTAGCTACCATTCTCTCTTTCCTCATTAATTACTTGTCACACAGTTTTTTGTCATATGTGGCATTTACGTTACTACTAAGTTACTGCCCACTATGACTAGTATAACATAGAACAGACCGAATACTGCTTGCCCATTAATTAACTCGCAGCTGCTGGTGAAGAAGGGCACCACTGCCTCGGCAGATACACTCGTGATGATGCCGACGCGAGTGGTAATCAATAATATCACATGGATGTAGTAGCAACAAAAGTATCAATAATATCACCCGAGCTTGCGAATAGGACATGCCAACAACCAGCATCGGCGCCGCATGCGCATGGCTCCACATCTGCTATTGGTTGAAGAATCTAATAATCAAGCAAATTCATCAGTACAGCCGAGGGATGACTATAAGTTATCGTCGTGTCATATATACTGTACAGACAACTCTAGGAGTTGTTTCAATTCCTAGAGCATTCCCACCTCCGCTGCACGAGGAGGACCCTGCCAGCAGCTGCTGGACGAGATCGGCCTGCTGTTACGTATACCCATCACAGGCCGAGGCTCTCCGGGCTGCGCCGTTCAGACCAGGAACTCGCGGCGTTCAAGCACCACTACCTCACCGCTACAACTCACACTAGGCCGGCCGGTGACCGGGGTACCTTGTGTTCGGCAAGGGATGGGCGACCGGCACGACGGCAGCTAGTGTTTTTGGGCGAAGCAGGGCCCCACGCGTCCACGGCCTGCCTATGGTAATGCACAATAGAAGGAAAAAAACAGCCGCTTTGTACTCCCTCCGATCGTAATTACGTGACGCGGAAACTAACCTAGCTAAGTACAAATTCCTAAAGCGGTCACGACCATTAAATCGGATCGGATGGAGTACTGGCATCAAAGTTTAAAATAGCGAGTTATTGTATTTAGCTACGGTGATGCACCGCTGGGACACCAATTGGAGTTCTGGTGGAGATGCTCTTATAGTTTACCTATATCATCTTATTGTACCCAGTTAATAATTTATCATGCATGTTTGGTATGATTAATGCAGGAGATTGTTGGAGCAGACCGGTGAGATAAGATGCGCCTTGGACCACGTCTTGGAGGCAGAAAGGAAGGGGGAGATCAACCACGACAACGTCCTTTATGTAGTTGAGAATATCAACCAGGCAGGTAAAATTCATTCAATAAATATCTCATATACCATCATGTTGTACCTATTTTATTATTTCTAATATATCACATTAAATATTCTGCAATAAACCAATACGTGAGTAGTACAGAAAAATAACCCGTAATTTATTTAATAAGTCATATTTAAATGTGGAAAAACAATATATTTGAAAATAATACAAGCTAGTAAAAAATTCACAAAATCCCTGGATTAATCCTTTGCAGCCATTGAGGGAACGGTATGGTCCATGGAGTGGGGAATTGCTGAGCTGGTGAACCACCCGGATGTCCAATCAAAGCTTCGTGACGAGATGGCTGCCGTGCTAGGGCGCAACGTGGCAGTAACGGTGCCGGACCTAGAGCGCCTCCCTTACCTACAGTCTGTGGTGAAGGAGACTCTTCGTCTACGGTTGATCATCACGATGCTCGTGCCACATATGAACCTTAGAGATGCTAAGCTCGCAGGCTACGACATCCCAGCTGAGTCCAAGATCCTCGTGAACGCCTGGTTCCTCGCCAATGACCCCAAAAAGTGGGTTCGTGCCGACGAGTTTAGGCCGGAGCGGTTTCTCGAGGAGGAGAACTCTGTAGAGGCCCATGGCAACGACTTCCGGTTCATTCCTTTTGGTGTCGGCCGACGAAGCTGCCCTGGGATCATCATGGCGCTGCCCATCATGGGCATCACGATTGGCCGCCTGGTTCAAAACTTTCAGTTGCTGCCACCGCCTGGGTATGACAAGATTGACACCATCGCCAGTGTCGGCCAGTTCTCAAACCAGATCCTCACGCATGCCACCGTTGTTTGCAAGCCCCTGGAGTAGAAACTTTGATCTGACGGGATGGAGGTTTCTAGCAAGCGTGTGTGCATGCGCGCACGTGATCCAAAGAAATCGAGCTATAAGATACATGGATGTGATGTGTATTTTACATTTTGTTCGCGCCTTAATTGTGCTAAGTTGCGATTTTATTCATGTTGGCTCCCTCTCCGTATGTGAGACGCACGTCATGTTGTAGATTTACCAAGTTTGCAATATTGATCTTAAAATATTGGTTGTGAATAAGACTATTACTCATCAGGTTACAAACATGATGGTTGTTCTCAATTTGTCCCACTCTTTTGCTAATTTATTTATGTAACAGAAAATAAAATTTATAGGATAGTACACCCGGTGGGCGCTTCTATTTTTTTCGCCACGTGCTACTCTTGCGCATCAGCAAACACACGTCTCCAAACAACACGGGCACACTTGTGGTGTTGCCCCAGTAGACGTTGCTATGTTTGTGTTTTTCCTTTCTCGTTCGGCATTTTTTGTATGAACTCGGTTGTGATGTTCCTTTATTTATAAAGCGGGGCGAAAAGCCTGTTTCGATAACAACACGGGCACACCTGTTGTTAATAAAAGAAACATGGGATTCATTTTCATTCAGCCTGACCTCTCCCTAGTGGTTCACCAAAATCGAGCCTCCACTTTCCTAGAAGCTATTATAAATGATAGCACAAAAACGACGAACAAAATAGATCTAAACGATAGGGGACACGAGATTTTTAACATGGAAAACCCTTCCAATGAGGAAGAGAAAAAACCACGCGCGTCAGCCCGCATAACTTCACTATATTGACTACAATTACAAACACTCAGGATTTACAACTTACAATTTGTCCCAAACCGACATCTTATATGAGATATATAAAGGGGGTAAGCCCTACACAAATTAAAAATTTGTATCCAACTCGATAACAACTCGTATCGTACCGCGGGGGCCGACCGCCCCCCGCAGCCCCCTCCATGACGCTCTGTTGTGCTCGTGAGACGTTCGACCTTTTATAAGCATAAGGAATTTGGATGACAGAAAAATAACACTCCACCTTGAGACAAATTTCTTCATGTTATAAACGAACCTTCACCCTGAAACAACAAAGAAAACATCTTCAACGCCATTAGCCTCTTGGAATTAACAGTGATATCAACTAAGCTTGAGCAAAGTTCAAACTTAGCAACATAAACTGTCTTTGTCATTATATCAGCAGAATTATCATGAGTACGTATCTTGCATACCTTCAGGTTAACTTGTGCAACAACATCACCCACATAATGGTACTTGACATTAATATGCTTTGTTCTCTCATGGAACATCTTCACAAATCTTAGGAAATAAATATTTTACATGTTAATGCAGGTATCATCTTCACAAAGCTTAGCAAATAAATATTTTAACGAAACATATTCTTTTTACGCTTAAGCAATAGCCATGTACTATCCTTCATTGGTAGACTAGGCAACAACTGATTGGAACGTTGCCCTCCAACTCACAGCACAACCCCCTAGCGTGAACACATAATCTGTGAGGGATCTCCTATTATCCAAATCAGCAGCAAAATTTTAATGCACATAGCCTTTGATAGGGATGGAATTAAAACTCGAAACTAGCGAGTTAAATAAGTAGCTCGCAACGTGATTCAACTCGGCTCAAACTTGTTGTCCAACAAGCTGAGTCCAGTTTTCGATTTGAACACCAAATGAGTTCGAGCTAAACGGGCCGAGTTTGCCGATAAAAATAGTTTCTAATGATATTCTTGTTTATTTGAACATTTTTTTTACTGATTTTTGTAGTTTATTTACTGCAAATGTTTGATGGTGACATTATATTATTGATTATTGTGATGATTTTTATTATACATGCCCCAAATAATAAAAATAGTTTCTAATGATATTCTTGTCTATTTGAACATTTTTTTTACTGATTATTGTAGTTTATTTACTACAAATGTTTGATGGTGACATATTTTTATTGATTATTGTGATGATTTTTATTATACATGCCCCCAAATAATAAAAATTAATTATACATACAATATAAAATGTTGAATTTTTTATAGTTTTACAAAATCAGATAAGTTAAACGAGTATCTCGCGAGCTACTCGTTAGTTCACTGAGCCGAGCCGATTTTTGATTTTTGACTCGTTTGTTGAATGAGTCGAGCCGAGCTCGACTCCGTTAGTTGACCGAGTTTGAGCTAGTTGAGCCGAGCTGACTCGGATGCCACCACCCCTCTAGGGTGTCGCGCCAGGCGGTTGCCACCACCACTCTAGTCCCGGGCCCGAGCCGGGACAAGAGGCCCCGTTCAACCCGGGATTAGTCCGGTGCGGCATGTAGCCTTTGAACCGGGACTATTCCCCACTATAGTTAAGCTATCCGGGCCTAGAGCCAAATGTGGCTCTAGACCAAAGGTATGTTTTCTACTAGTGATCTTGATAGATTATGGCAATCAACTATCTAATCTCATCCCTTGAGGATTCCTATACTTTTGCTGGAGATGTCACAAAATTACTACTCTTCTCTTCCTCGATAATCATAAACTTCGCCCTATCTTTCTGCCTCATTTCCATCATCTTCATCATATAGTCTAACCTAGAGGAATTGAGGGAGTAGGTGAGTAGGGACATGTTCTCTTCTTATTGCCATGTGTATACACAAATGTAACAAGAAGATCATTTTCCGCTTCACATTCTGAATCTTCGGGATCCAGATCAATGTTGATCCTGGACGCAGAAGCTCGAGAGGTGGGAGGCACCCTAGCTTCAATATTAGCCACCACATTCTTGTCTACAAGTATCTTCAAGTCATACTCATCTTGGAGTGGAGCTATACGAAACTTGGCAGCCTCTAGCCACATCTGCATATCATAAAATATTGTTAGATCATATATAAAAATAACAATGGCGAAACATATTAAAGTTTTATCATCACCACTATCTCACGTGCTCACCAATCGTCGTTAGCATCAATTGTATGAGTGAGAGGATCTATACCCAAACCGGATCGTGTTGGAGCTATCCCTTCCAATTAGTGTAATATTTTTTTATTGTTTCCAACCTATTTTTCATTTGCCTCTAGTTTCTCTTTGTGCGCTCGTTGAACTTTTTAACCATTTTTTTTGTAACCAAGGCGAGTCAATATTTGCACCGGACGATTATTTGAGTTCACCTCTTCGATGCACACATCAAGAAACACACGATGGGCTACCCCATCCAAATTGATTTCACATGTTTAGGCTTCACAATCTAGATGTACAACGACATAATTATCTACCTATGCATATTAACATTACATGATTTTTGGAAAGCACAACTTCCATACATTTGTTTTAACAGTACATGTTTTTTGGAGTACTAGCAAACAACATCTACTCGCAATCTGACCACCACAACAGCAAGCACATACACACATCAAACAACAGACACTAGCAATTTGACCACCACAACATCAAGCAATATCTACAAAGTAAATTGACACGTACAAAGCAATTTGGGGAAATTTTGAGTTCTTACCTGTGCTTCGGACGTCGACATCGTGGAGGGTGTTGAGGACTATCTCGAGCGGCGAAACTGAAGGGTCGTAAGCCTAGACAAAAATCAAACTAATCCTAAGGCCCAAAAATAAATAAATAAAGATTGAATGTTGTGACTGGACCATGTAGCCGACCAAAATGGCCGGAAAAGGCTGAATTTTTAGGCTTGGCTCATGTAAAGCACTAAACTGGTTTAACTTAGCTAATTACCATTTATTTATGTTGTATAATGTCGCCACGTCAGAAAAAAAAATCGCGAAAACGCAAAAGCCTTGCGTTTCGATGCATTGATAGAAAAAGAGAGTTTATGTACAAGTCCAGGAAAGGACCAACACCCCACCGTACAACACAACCCAAGACCAACTAGCCTACGGTAGGAGCAAGCGTAGTCCGCTCGCTCCAGCCGATGCCCAATCCCTCGCCTCGGCCTTGATTGTAACCAACAGAGAGGTCGTCGAAGGGCGCATGTTGTCAAAGATCGCCGTGTTCCGGTGCTTCCAGATTGCCCAAGCCGTCAGCATGATCAACGACGACGTGCCCTTGCGCAAAGCGCGGGGTGTGGCGCGTAGAGCCAGCGACCACCAATCGACAAAGACCTCGTCACCCATTGGAGGGCTCGTGGTCGATCGTACCCAAGACATAACTTCGTGCCACGTCGTCCGCGAGAAGGGGCATCCGATGAGCAAGTGTTGCATAGTCTCCACCGACTGGTCACAGAGCGGGCATGCCGCCGCGTGTGGGAGGCCCCTTCGTGCCAGCCTCTCGCCCGTCCAGCATCTGTCCATGCATGCCAGCCAGATGAATAACTTCACCCTGGGGGGGGGGGGTTCCCAAGTCCTCCAGGTCAGCTTCCAACACCCCGAGACCACCGATCCCTGAAACAGGGCATTGTAGCGGGACTGGGAGGAGTACACACCATCACGCGTATACCGCCAAATCAACACATCAGGCGCTTCCGTAAGCGGCCTATGTTGCAGGAGGGCCCAGAGTTGGACGTACTGCCAGAGGGCTAGAGGGCTCAAAGTACCCGAAATGTCGGTAATCCAGCTGCGCTCGGTGAGCGCCTGCTGCACCGTGCGCTGCCTCCTGCGCCGCTTGGGGATCACCGCGTAGAGGTCCGGCGCTAGCTCCCTCACCGGCTTGCTATACAGCCACCGGTCCTCCCAAAACAGCGTGGAGGCCCCATCACCAACAACCATGTAAGTGGAGGCGTCGAAGATGCCCCGCTCGACCTCCGAGAACTGCATATCCAGCCCGCGCGAGGGTCGCAGGGGATCAGTGCGCATCCTCCACAACCAGCGCACCCTGAGACTGATGGAGTTGCGATCCAGGTCCGGGATACCCAGCCCCCCAAGTCTAAGTGGGCGACACACCCTGAGCTAGTTGACATTGCAGTGGCCGCCATTCGCCTCCTGCCGACCCGTCCAAAGGAATCCTCTCAGGATCTTATTCACCTGTTTCAACACCTTCTTGTTAAGGCTGAGCACGATGAGCTGGTGTAACGGGATTGCCGCAAGCACCGAACGCACGAGCGTGAGGCGACCCGCCTTGGGCATCATGGAGGCCTTCCAGGTCGGTAGCTTGTCGGCCAGCCGGTTCACCAACGGCTGCAGGTCCTCCCCCGAAAGGCGGGACAAGGCGAGCGGGATACCGAGGTATTTGACCGGGAGAGGCGACAGTCGACAACCCATAGTCATTGCCGCTCCGGTGGCCACCTCCTCAGAGAAAGCGATCGGCGAAACCGAGCACTTGGAGAAGTTAGTGTGTAGCCCAGATGCCTGCCCGAAGAGCTCCAGGATTTGGCGCACCGCGCCAAGCTCCGCTCCATCCGGGTGGCAGAAGATGACCACATCATCCGCATAGAGGGATACCGATGTCACCAACTCACGTCGCGCTAGGCGTCAGAGGATCCCCAACTCGATCGCCTTAGCCAGCGCTCTGTTCAGCACGTTCATCACAAGGACGAACAATGTGGGCGACAGGGGGTCTCCTTGCCGAAGGCCCCTCCGATGTCAAATAGGAGGGCTCGGCTCGCTGTTGAGCAACACCCTTGTACTGGCCGTGGAAAGGAGTATCGCGATGAGCTCACGGAATCTCGGGCCAAAGCCCAAGCCGCGGAGAACCTCAAAGAGGAACCCCCAAGAGACAGAGTCAAAGGCGCGCGCGATATCCAATTTAAGCATCACCCTGGTGTAACATCCCAAGTATGAAAACCTACCATTTAGAATGTTTGATTTCTTGTTATTAAAGTATTGCATCATGTCATCATATTGTTGCATTTGTTTCTTTTGTTTGGCATCTGTTATTCTTTGTTTTCACAATGAAAATCAAACAATTTCAACTGCTTTGTTTTCATACTTGTTACAACTTTTGGAATAAAAATCACAAATGAAAACCACCAATTTGTTCCATTTTATTCCATGTTGATCACTCCTTAATTTGTTGGTTTTAATCAAACCATTAATTCAATCAATTAATCCTAAATCACTTTCAAATTCAAACCTTATTCAAACAATGGTTTCATACTTGATCTGTTACAACATTTTGAATAAAAATCACAACTAAACACAACCAATTTGTTTCATGTTTTTCCATAGTGATCACTTGTGAAAATGATGGTTTTAAATCAATCATTTAATTTCCAAACACATTAAAATTCAAATCAAAGCACCCAAAACAGAACCATTTTGAAATTATGTTGATACCAAAACAAGTCAACTCAATTTGTCTAATTACCATAGGGGTTACCCTATTTAAAATGTTGGGTTTTATTAATGATCATTAGTATTAAAAATTTCACCCAAACTTGGTTTAAATTCAAACAGCAAACAAAATTCAACCTTTTTGAAAATAAAAGTTAAAACCTGTTTTCAAATGACCTAAACAAGTTACCCTAATTTTTCCAATTTTTTTCTCTAATCTAAAACCCATCTTTTCCTTCCAATTTCTTTTTCAGCAAAAAAAAACAGGAGAGAAAATAAAAAAAAAACAAAACCTTTTCTAGCGCCAAAGGGGAGAGGGGCTGCTCCCAGCCCATCTACCTATTTTCTGTTGGCCCAGTACCCCTTCCACGCTGTCGTTTTTCTTCCTCCTCGAGGTGATGTCACTCTGTACGTCGTCTTCTCCACCGCTCGATCATCCCTCCCCTCTCCAATGGGCGCCGTACGAGCTCGAGGACCCTATAACTAACCTACCCACTGCTAACCCTAGCCACCTTCCCCTAGCTATCTCCCTCCTTGCCGCCGATCGCTCCATCTGCCACCTCCCTCCCTTCTCTGAAACCACGGCCGCGAAAACTTCTCTGAACCGGCGAGGATCGCCGCCGGCAGGCCCTGGCTCCCTCCGTTGAGCAGCGGGAATGGGTCCGCCGCTGCTCCACGTCTGCCCTCGACCTCTCCGTTGCTCTCGAGGAGGCTTCTGGCGCCGCCGCCGTCCACGCCGTTCGTCTCCGACCGTCTGCACAGCGCCTCCGTCGACTCCATCAGAGGTGAGCCACCGTGCCCTCCTTTCATCCTCTCTGCCCTCGTTCCATCTCGCACCCGAGCCCACACCCTGCACATCAACACGCGACAGCACGCAGCACCAGCAACGCACGGACCGCGCCCGTGAGCAGCAGCAGCAGCGCCGGCCGGCGATCATCGTTGCCTCCGCGTTCGTCAGTCAGAGTTCGGTGCCTCTGTCCGTCAGGTTCAGAGATCAGCGAAATTCAGTTAACGTGCGTAGATCTACTATATCTTCCGTCAGTATACTGTCGTATCACAACCAGCGCATCACCGCAGTGGCGTTGTTCCCCTGCGCGCGATCCATCGACCCGGGATCGAATCCCCGTGGCCGCAAGGGCCTTTCTTTTTTGCAATTTTCCTTCCGCGCTGACCACGGGGCCCCACCCGTCATACACCCTCTTGCCACGCATGCACACAGTGCCCTGGGCCCCCCCTGGTAGTGTCTGGGGTAGGCTCCAGTGCGGTAACCAAAAGTTTAACACGTTCTGTTTTTTTTTCTAATTCATTTAAATAACAGATTTAAACCCAAAAATTAAACCTTTAATAACTTTTGATCTATAAAAAAAATAAAAGTTATACATGTTTTCTGTTCCAAATTAATAGATCTATCCAACTATGCCATTTGTGTACTGTTTTGGAATTCCCAAATGCATTTAAAATTCAACTTTGAATAATTCAAATGCAATTTCGTAAATTCCATAACTAATTCATTGTTATTCCAAATAATGCAAATAAAATATGTTTTCCATGCCATTTTGAACCACCTATTCAAATATAATTTTTGTTTCCTGTTTTGAATAATTTAAATTGCCCAAACAATTTAAACCTTGTTTATTTCATTTAAATTTGATAAAATCATAACTTGCTCAAAATAAAATATTTTTGAACATGCAAAATATGTTTTCAAACCATCAAAGTGTGAACTTTTCAAATGTGAATTTGAAATTATGTTTTGAACAAATAAAATTTCAATTAAATTCAAACTTGTTTTAAATTCAATTAAAACTTGTTTAATATTGTTTAAGTCATAATAAATTCATCCTAATTCCAATTTCAATATTTGAAACATGTAATCCAACTAAAATTTGATGTTCTTTTCAAATATAAATTTTGTTAATTGTTTTGCACACTTTAAATTGATGAAAACAATAATTGTTTGTGTGACATGTCTAAGTAACCCAAAATTTCTAAACTTACTAAATGATTTCCAAAACTTGTTAACTCCTTTTATCCCTTGCATCTATTATTGTTATTTGCTGTTATTTTGTTGTTATCATCATGCATGCATCATGCTAACAACTTTCACATAATAATTATTTGTAAATCATTTGTTTCCACTTAAGTCATGGACCCTTTTCCATATGCAACTCAAAATAGCATAGGGGTCCATTTAAATTGTGTTATCATGTTAGCTAGTTTATTTTGATGCCACCATTAACTTGTCATGCATCATCTTGATTGTGCACAATGCCATGATAATGAATGTTTATATTTCTGCCTTGTTTGTTTGCTTCTTCTCGGATAAACGACGACGTTGAGGCCGACGATACTTACGACACCCCTTCTAAGGAGTTAGCTCAGTACCAGGCTACTGGGTTTGCAGGCAAGTTATCACTCACATGAACATTGTGTTCCTTTCAACCCTGGTTACCGATACTTTCCGTTGTCTATTTCTGCTAGCCTTAGTGGTAGTTGTCTCTGTTACGAACCCATCACATGAATCCCTTAACCTTGATATTGCCTCACCTCCACTCCTATCACCCCTTTGGTTGAGCCAGTGTCTTACTAGCATGCTTAGGTTGTTTTACTCGAGTCTGTTACCCGTTACTTTCAGCTACTGTATTTTTATTATGTTCTGGGGGCTCGATGTTTAATCAATCAATCATGTCAATGTTACTATTAATAATAATTTGATGATAAGGCACCGGCAGGAGGCCCAAGGTGGTTTTGAGGCCTGCTAGTGTCGACCCTAATAGGAAAAGGGTCTTGTCTACTGATCCATGATGAGCGCACTAACCGCATGTGGGAAGCGAGTATGGGCGCCCCCCTCAATTTGATTCGATTCGCATCTCGTCCAAATCGCCACACGTAGTTCGGGCTTTCCATTTGCTGCATGCATGAACTTGCGAGCCCGGGCCAGGGTGGAACTTTTGTAGTCGGCATTTAGGGCGGCGTGGTCTTCCAGTGCTATGAGGGTCCCCTTTTCTTCGTGGGGCTCGATTAGCCGCGCACGCACAGCACGTGGTGCTTTGGGCTTGATGCGAAGAAGGGTTGGGTTGTGTTGAGTGCCCCGCTTGGTGGAATGGCCGTTCCATCTGGCGGGTTATTCATACGTATACGGCTAAATTGGTGCATCCCTGCAGGGTTAAATCTTCTCGAGAAGCCGTGTTTTCCGCGGTTATGGTTGACTTGGTGAAAGTACTGGCTAACAAGTACTCAGGACAACTTGAACTTAATGATTAACCATGTTACACCCAATGATTAATAACTTGACTAGTAATAGGTTCATTCACACAATAACTTGACCCATCTTTAATACCACTGTGTGGGTTATCCTCGGATTGCTTCTTCGGATAAGGGGCGAGATCCAGGATGGGTTTGTTTGAAGTTATCTTTCAGTTGGTTACAATACTCGATCTTATCCCCTTTCTGTTAGTTGGAAGTTGTAGTTCTCTGTAGTTGGTTAGCGCAGCCAGTTGCAGCATCTTTTATATCCCCTTTCCTTCCGTTGAACCCAAAGCATCTGTGTTTGGTGTTGACGGGTTACACTTTGGTGAACTGTGAGTCTTGCTTGCCAGTACGTTTATGTACTGACCCCTTTGGGGCTGTGGTTTCCGCATACGACGTTTCCGAGGATCTTCGTGGTGGCTACTACGTGGAGTACGACGAGACTGCTGACGAGTAGATAGCGGACCCGGGCAGGATCCGAGACTTCGTGGATGGGCTCCGTCTTTTCGTTTCCGGCCTCTTAGGCCTATTTGGATCTTGTCTGTACTCAGACATGTTGAATGCTTCCGCTGTGATGTAATGATGAATTGTTGGGACTTGTGTCCTCTGGATGATTGTATTTGCTATCTCTGCTCTAATGAGAGCTATTTGCAACTTATTTCAATCTTTTGTGTCGTAGAGATCTGTTGTGATATCAGTTGTTCAACGCCGTTGACGTACCATGTGTGTATGTTTTGAAGTACGTCAATGGAAGTATCTGGATTTCTATGGGATAGTTTACGTCGACGCTGAACAGATAGGGGTTGGTTGTCACACATACGTGTGTTGGCCTACTCGTAAGAGGACGGGTGCCGGTAAGCCCCGTAATCCAATCTACTACTGTTCAACGGAACGGCGAGTATCCTTTAGAAGTCCGGGTGCGACAAATGGTATCAGAGCCTGTCTGCCTGTAGGATCCCTTTTTACTGGTCGCAGTTGAGTCTAGAAACTATTTTTGTAGCTATATAGGAAAAATGAAACGTGAGAGTAGGAATTCTGTTCATTTTTCTTCTTTCCCCACCCACCCTCCCTTTTTCTGGTAAGGAAGTGCAACGTTGTTTTTTCTCATCTAAACTTTCAAGTTAGGATTTCACGAATCCTGGTTTCTCTAGGATGGTTATATCTACTAGACCATAGGAATGGAGGTGGTTGTGACATGATTTATCATGTTGCCTACTCATGATTGGGAACGGAGGCGTGTAAGCCCCGGAAACAAATCCTCTATTCCTTAAGCAAGATAGATATTGATCCTTTAGAAGCCCGGATGGGTTTTCCATAGTACCTCAAGAGTTTGTTCTCGTTTTCCCCGATGTTGATACCCTGTTCTTCTCAACATCCTTTTGTCCATTCAAATCTTGTTGTTGTTTTCCATTTCAGTTCTTCTACCGGCGTCTAATCAAAGCTTCCCCGTTCATCTGCTAAACTCTATTCCAGCTAAAGTGTTGTTTCATACCGGAGCATCACATTCCTTTGTGTCAAAAATCTTTGCCACAACAAACAACCTAATTCTGGTTCCACTAAGCAATCAAATCACCGTTCACTCCTCGGGATCTCAAATGTTGACTTCCAAGTTCAGTCACCGAAATCAAATTCTTATCGGAGGCCACATATTCCTTGCTTCTATCATACTACTTGGAAATTCTGACATTGATGTCATTCTTAGTATTGGATTGATGTCAATAACTCTGTTCCACCCTTATTAAGATAGTCTATTATCCAAATGAATCAAACTCTACTCAGCTTTACACCCTAGATACAAAAACCTCTTCCTTCAATTGAAAATGTTCCGGTGGTTTGCTAATTCCCTGACGTCTATCCAATGTGCACGATGTGTTTCACGTGTCACAGCTCAAGAGGATCTTCCCAAGAAGTATGGACCTTTTCTTTTCTCAGTAGGAATCTCGGGGCGCGATTCCTTCAAGGGGGGGCGTTTTGTAACATCCCAAGTATGAAAACCTACCATTTAGAATGTTTGATTTCTTGTTACTAAAGTATTGCATCATGTCATCATATTGTTGCATTTGTTTCTTTTGTTTGGCATCTGTTATTCTTTGTTTTCACAATGAAAATCAAACAATTTCAACTGCTTTGTTTTCATACTTGTTCTGTTACAACTTTTGGAATAAAAATCACAAATGAAAACCGCCAATTTGTTCCATTTTATTCCATGTTGATCACTCCTTAATTTGTTGGTTTTAATCAAACCATTAATTCAATCAATTAATCCTAAATCACTTTCAAATTCAAACCTTATTCAAACATGGTTTCATACTTGATCTGTTAAACATTTGAATAAAAATCACAAAAACACAACCAATTTGTTTCATGTTTTTCCATAGTGATCACTTGTGAAAATGATGGTTTTAAATCAATCATTTAATTTCCAAACACATTAAAATTCAAATCAAAGCACCCAAAACAGAACCATTTTGAAATTATGTTGATACCAAAACAAGTCAACTCAATTTGTCTAATTACCATAGGGGTTACCCTATTTAAAATGTTGGGTTTTATTAATGATCATTAGTATTAAAAATTTCACCCAAACTTGGTTTAAATTCAAACAGCAAACAAAATTCAACCTTTTTGAAAATAAAAGTTAAAACCTGTTTTCAAATGACCTAAACAAGTTACCCTAATTTTTCCAATTTTTTTCTCTAATCTAAAACCCATCTTTTCCTTCCAATTTCTTTTTCAGCAAAAAAAAAACAGGAGAGAAAAAAAAAAAAACCTTTTCTAGCGCCAAAGGGGAGAGGGGCTCCTCCCAGCCCATCTACCTATTTTCTGTTGGCCCAGTACCCCTTCCACGCTGTCGTTTTTCTTCCTCCTCGAGGTGATGTCACTCTGTACGTCGTCTTCTCCACCGCTCGATCATCCTCCCCTCTCCGATGGGCGTCGTACGAGCTCGAGGCCCTATAACTAACCTACCCACTGCTAACCCTAGCCACCTTCCCCTAGCTATCTCCCTCCTCGCCGCCGATCGCTCCATCTGCCACCTCCCTCCCTTCTCTGAAACCACGGCCGCGAAAACTTCTCTGAACCGGCGAGGATCGCCGCCGGCAGGCCCTGGCTCCCCTCCGTTGAGCAGCGGGAATGGATCCGCCGCTGCTCCACGTCTGCCCTCGACCTCTCCGTTGCTCTCGAGGAGGCTTCTGGCGCCACCGCCGTCCACGCCGTTCGTCTCCGACCGTCTGCACAGCGCCTCCGTCGACTCCATCAGAGGTGAGCCACCGTGCCCTCCTTTCATCCTCTCTGCCCTCGTTCCATCTCGCACCCGAGCCCACACCCTGCACATCAACACGCGACAGCACGCAGCACCAGCAACGCACGGACCGCGCCCGTGAGCAGCAGCGGCAGCGCCGGCCGGCGATCATCGTTGCCTCCGCGTTCGTGAGTCAGAGTTCGGTGCCTCTGTCCGTCAGGTTCAGAGATCAGCGAAATTCAGTTAACGTGCGTAGATCTACTATATCTTCCGTCAGTATACTGTCGTATCACAACCAGCGCATCACCGCAGTGGCGTTGTTCCCCTACGCGCGATCCATCGACCCGGGATCGAATCCCCGTGGCCTCAAGGGCCTTTCTTTTTCGCAATTTTCCTTCCGCGCTGACCACGGGGCCCCACCCGTCATACACCCTCTTGCCACGCACGCACACAGTGCCCTGGGCCTCCCCGGCAGTGTCTGGGGTAGGCTCCAGTGCGGTAACCAAAATTTTAACACGTTCTGTTTTTTTTTCTAATTCATTTAAATAACAGATTTAAACCCAAAAATTAAACCTTTAATAACTTTTGATCTATAACCCTAAAAAATAAAAGTTATACATGTTTTCTGTTCCAAATTAATAGATCTATCCAACTATGCCATTTGTGTACTGTTTTGGAATTCCCAAATGCATTTAAAATTCAACTTTGAATAATTCAAATGCAATTTCTTAAATTCCATAACTAATTCATTGTTATTCCAAATAATGCAAATAAAATATGTTTTCCAGGCCATTTTGAACCACCTATTCAAATATAATTTTTGTTTCCTGTTTTGAATAATTTAAATTGCCCAAACAATTTAAACCTTGTTTAATTCATTTAAATTTGATAAAATCATAACTTGCTCAAAATAAAATATTTTTGAACATGCAAAATATGTTTTCAAACCATCAAAGTGTGAACTTTTCAAATGTGAATTTGAAATTATGTTTTGAACAAATAAAATTTCAATTAAATTCAAACTTGTTTTAAATTCAATTAAACTTGTTTAATATTGTTTAAGTCATAATAAATTCATCCTAATTCCAATTTCAATATTTGAAACATGTAATCCAACTAAAATTTGATGTTCTTTTCAAATATAAATTTTGTTAATTGTTTTGCACACTTTAAATTGATGAAAACAATAATTGTTTGTGTGACATGTCTAAGTAACCCAAAATTTCTAAACTTACTAAATGATTTCCAAAACTTGTTAACTCCTTTTATCCCTTGCATCTATTATTGTTATTTGCTGTTATTTTGTTGTTATCATCATGCATGCATCATGCTAACAACTTTCACATAATAATTATTTGTAAATCATTTGTTTCCACTTAAGTCATGGACCCTTTTCCATATGCAACTCAAAATAGCATAGGGGTCCATTTAAATTGTGTTATCATGTTAGCTAGTTTATTTTGATGCCACCATTAACTTGTCATGCATCATCTTGATTGTGCACAATGCCATGATAATGAATGTTTATATTTCTGCCTTGTTTGTTTGCTTCTTCTCGGATAAACGACGACGTTGAGGCCGACGATACTTACGACACCCCTTCTAAGGAGTTAGCTCAGTACCAGGCTACTGGGTTTGCAGGCAAGTTATCACTCACATGAACCATTGTGTTCCTTTCAACCCTGGTTACCGATACTTTCCGTTGTCTATTTCTGCTAGCCTTAGTGGTAGTTGTCTTTGTTACGAACCCATCACATGAATCCCTTAACCTTGATATTGCCTCACCTCCACTCCTATCACCCCTTTGGTTGAGCCAGTGTCTTACTAGCATGCTTAGGTTGTTTTGATCGAGTCTGTTACCCGTTACTTTCAGCTACTGTATTTTTATTATGTTCTGGGGGCTCGATGTTTAATCAATCAATCATGTCAATGTTACTATTAATAATAATTTGATGATAAGGCACCGGCAGGAGGCCCAAGGTGGTTTTGAGGCCTGCTAGTGTCGACCCTAATAGGAAAAGGGTCTTGTCTACTGATCCATGATGAGCGCACTAACCGCATGTGGGAAGCGAGTATGGGCGCCCCCCTCAATTTGATTCGATTCGCATCTCGTCCAAATCGCCACACGTAGTTCGGGCTTTCCATTTGCTGCATGCATGAACTTGCGAGCCCTGGCCAGGGTGGAACTTTTGTAGTCGGCATTTAGGGCGGCGTGGTCTTCCAGTGCTATGAGGGTCCCCTTTTCTTCGTGGGGCTCGATTCGCGCACGCACAGCACGTGGTGCTTTGGGCTTGATGCGAAGAAGGGTTGGGTTGTGTTGAGTGCCCCGCTTGGTGGAATGGCCGTTCCATCTGGCGGGTTATTCATACGTGTACGGCTAAATTGGTGCATCCCTGCAGGGTTAAATCTTCTCGAGAAGCCGTGTTTTCCGCGGTTATGGTTGACTTGGTGAAAGTACTGGCTAACAAGTACTCAGGACAACTTGAACTTAATGATTAACCATGTTACACCCAATGATTAATAACTTGACTAGTAATAGGTTCATTCACACAATAACTTGACCCATCTTTAATACCACTGTGTGGGTTATCCTCGGATTGCTTCTTCGGATAAGGGGCGAGATCCAGGATGGGTTTGTTTGAAGTTATCTTTCAGTTGGTTACAATACTCGATCTTATCCCCTTTCTGTTAGTTGGAAGTTGTAGTTCTCTGTAGTTGGTTAGCGCAGCCAGTTGCAGCATCTTTTATATCCCCTTTCCTTCCGTTGAACCCAAAGCATCTGTGTTTGGTGTTGACGGGTTACACTTTGGTGAACTGTGAGTCTTGCTTGCCAGTACGTTTATGTACTGACCCCTTTGGGGCTGTGGTTTCCGCAGACGACGTTTCCGAGGATCTTCGTGGTGGCTACTACGTGGAGTACGACGAGACTGCTGACGAGTAGATAGCGGACCCGGGCAGGATCCGAGACTTCGTGGATGGGCTCCGTCTTTTCGTTTCCGGCCTCTTAGGCCTATTTGGATCTTGTCTGTACTCAGACATGTTGAATGCTTCCGCTGTGATGTAATGATGAATTGTTGGGACTTGTGTCCTCTGGATGATTGTATTTGCTATCTCTGCTCTAATGAGAGCTATTTGCAACTTATTTCAATCTTTTGTGTCGTAGAGATCTGTTGTGATATCAGTTGTTCAACGCCGTTGACGTACCATGTGTGTATGTTTTGAAGTACGTCAATGGAAGTATCTGGATTTCTATGGGATAGTTTACGTCGACGCTGAACAGATAGGGGTTGGTTGTCACACATACGTGTGTTGGCCTACTCGTAAGAGGACGCGGGTGCCGGTAAGCCCCGTAATCCAATCTACTACTGTTCAACGGAACGGCGAGTATCCTTTAGAAGTCCGGGTGCGACAAATGGTATCAGAGCCTGTCTGCCTGTAGGATCCCTTTTTACTGGTCGCAGTTGAGTCTAGAAACTATTTTTGTAGCTATATAGGAAAAATGAAACGTGAGAGTAGGAATTCTGTTCATTTTTCTTCTTTCCCCACCCACCCTCCCTTTTTCTGGTAAGGAAGTGCAACGTTGTTTTCCCTTCTCATCTAAACTTTCAAGTTAGGATTTCACGAATCCTGGTTTCTCTAGGATGGTTATATCTACTAGACCATAGGAATGGAGGTGGTTGTGACATGATTTATCATGTTGCCTACTCATGATTGGGAACGGAGGCGTGTAAGCCCCGGAAACAAATCCTCTATTCCTTAAGCAGTAGATATTGATCCTTTAGAAGCCCGGATGGGTTTTCCATAGTACCTCAAGAGTTTTGTTCTCGTTTTCCCCGATGTTGATACCCTGTTCTTCTCAACATCCTTTTCGTCCATTCAAATCTTGTTATTGTTTTCCATTTCAGTTCTTCTACCGGCGTCTAATCAAAGCTTCCCCGTTCATCTGCTAAACTCTATTCCAGCTAAAGTGTTGTTTCATACCGGAGCATCACATTCCTTTGTGTCAAAAATCTTTGCCACAACAAACAACCTAATTCTGGTTCCACTAAGCAATCAAATCACCGTTCACTCCTCGGGATCTCAAATGTTGACTTCCAAGTTCAGTCACCGAAATCAAATTCTTATCGGAGGCCACATATTCCTTGCTTCTATCATACTACTTGGAAATTCTGACATTGATGTCATTCTTAGTATTGGATTGATGTCAATAACTCTGTTCCACCCTTATTACAGATAGTCTATTCTCCAAATGAATCAAACTCTACTCAGCTTTACACCCTAGATACAAAAACCTCTTCCTTCAATTGAAAATGTTCCGGTGGTTTGCTAATTCCCTGACGTCTATCCAATGTGCACGATGTGTTTCACGTGTCACAGCTCAAGAGGATCTTCCCAAGAAGTATCCGGACCTTTTCTTTTCTCAGTAGGAATCTCGGGGCGCGATTCCTTCAAGGGGGGCGTTTTGTAACATCCCAAGTATGAAAACCTACCATTTAGAATGTTTGATTTCTTGTTATTAAAGTATTGCATCATGTCATCATATTGTTGCATTTGTTTCTTTTGTTTGGCATCTGTTATTCTTTGTTTTCACAATGAAAATCAAACAATTTCAACTGCTTTGTTTTCATACTTGTTCTGTTACAACTTTTGGAATAAAAAACACAAATGAAAACCGCCAATTTGTTCCATTTTATTCCATGTTGATCACTCCTTAATTTGTTGGTTTTAATCAAACCATTAATTCAATCAATTAATCCTAAATCACTTTCAAATTCAAACCTTATTCAAACAATGGTTTCATACTTGATCTGTTACAACATTTTGAATAAAAATCACAACTAAACACAACCAATTTGTTTCATGTTTTTCCATAGTGATCACTTGTGAAAATGATGGTTTTAAATCAATCATTTAATTTCCAAACACATTAAAATTCAAATCAAAGCACCCAAAACAGAACCATTTTGAAATTATGTTGATACCAAAACAAGTCAACTCAATTTGTCTAATTACCATAGGGGTTACCCTATTTAAAATGTTGGGTTTTATTAATGATCATTAGTATTAAAAATTTCACCCAAACTTGGTTTAAATTCAAACAGCAAACAAAATTCAACCTTTTTGAAAATAAAAGTTAAAACCTGTTTTCAAATGACCTAAACAAGTTACCCTAATTTTTCCAATTTTTTTCTCTAATCTAAAACCCATCTTTTCCTTCCAATTTCTTTTTCAGCAAAAAAAAAACAGGAGAGAAAAAAAAAACAAAACCTTTTCTAGCGCCAAAGGGGAGAGGGGCTCCTCCCAGCCCATCTACCTATTTTCTGTTGGCCCAGTACCCCTTCCACGCTGTCGTTTTTCTTCCTCCTCGAGGTGATGTCACTCTGTACGTCGTCTTCTCCACCGCTCGATCATCCCTCCCCTCTCCGATGGGCGTCGTACGAGCTCGAGGCCCCTATAACTAACCTACCCACTGCTAACCCTAGCCACCTTCCCCTAGCTATCTCCCTCCTCGCCGCCGATCGCTCCATCTGCCATCTCCCTCCCTTCTCTGAAACCACGGCCGCGAAAACTTCTCTGAACCGGCGAGGATCGCCGCCGGCAGGCCCTGGCTCCCCTCCGTTGAGCAGCAGGAATGGATCCGCCGCTGCTCCACGTCTGCCCTCGACCTCTCCGTTGCTCTCGAGGAGGCTTCTGGCGCCGCCGCCGTCCACGTCGTTCGTCTCCGACCGTCTGCACAGCGCCTCCGTCGACTCCATCAGAGGTGAGCCACCGTGCCCTCCTTTCATCCTCTCTGCCCTCGTTCCATCTCGCACCCGAGCCCACACCCTGCACATCAACACGCGACAGCATGCAGCACCAGCAACGCATGGACCGCGCCCGTGAGCAGCAGCAGCAGCGCCGGCCGGCGATCATCGTTGCCTCCGCGTTCGTCAGTCAGAGTTCGGTGCCTCTGTCCGTCAGGTTCAGAGATCAGCGAAATTCAGTTAACGTGCGTAGATCTACTATATCTTCCGTCAGTATACTGTCGTATCACAACCAGCGCATCACCGCAGTGGCGTTGTTCCCCTACGCGCGATCCATCGACCCGGGATCGAATCCCCGTGGCCTCAAGGGCCTTTCTTTTTCGCAATTTTCCTTCCGCGCTGACCACGGGGCCCCACCCGTCATACACCCTCTTGCCACGCACGCACACAGTGCCCTGGGCCCCCCCGGCAGTGTCTGGGGTAGGCTTCAGTGCGGTAACCAAAAGTTTAACACGTTCTATTTTTTTTTCTAATTCATTTAAATAACAGATTTAAACCCAAAAATTAAACCTTTAATAACTTTTGATCTATAACCCTAAAAAATAAAAGTTATACATGTTTTCTGTTCCAAATTAATAGATCTATCCAACTATGCCATTTGTGTACTGTTTTGGAATTCCCAAATGCATTTAAAATTCAACTTTGAATAATTCAAATGCAATTTCTTAAATTCCATAACTAATTCATTGTTATTCCAAATAATGCAAATAAAATATGTTTTCCATGCCATTTTGAACCACCTATTCAAATATAATTTTTGTTTCCTGTTTTGAATAATTTAAATTGCCCAAACAATTTAAACCTTGTTTAATTCATTTAAATTTGATAAAATCATAACTTGCTCAAAATAAAATATTTTTGAACATGCAAAATATGTTTTCAAACCATCAAAGTGTGAACTTTTCAAATGTGAATTTTAAATTATGTTTTGAACAAATAAAATTTCAATTAAATTCAAACTTGTTTTAAATTCAATTAAAACTTGTTTAATATTGTTTAAGTCATAATAAATTCATCCTAATTCCAATTTCAATATTTGAAACATGTAATCCAACTAAAATTTGATGTTCTTTTCAAATATAAATTTTGTTAATTGTTTTGCACACTTTAAATTGATGAAAACAATAATTGTTTGTGTGACATGTCTAAGTAACCCAAAATTTCTAAACTTACTAAATGATTTCCAAAACTTGTTAACTCCTTTTATCCCTTGCATCTATTATTGTTATTTGCTGTTATTTTGTTGTTATCATAATGCATGCATCATGCTAACAACTTTCACATAATAATTATTTGTAAATCATTGTTTCCACTTAAGTCATGGACCCTTTTCCATATGCAACTCAAAATAGCATAGGGGTCCATTTAAATTGTGTTATCATGTTAGCTAGTTTATTTTGATGCCACCATTAACTTGTCATGCATCATCTTGATTGTGCACAATGCCATGATAATGAATGTTTATATTTCTGCCTTGTTTGTTTGCTTCTTCTCGGATAAACGACGACGTTGAGGCCGACGATACTTACGACACCCCTTCTAAGGAGTTAGCTCAGTACCAGGCTACTGGGTTTGCAGGCAAGTTATCACTCACATGAACCATTGTGTTCCTTTCAACCCTGGTTACCGATACTTTCCGTTGTCTATTTCTGCTAGCCTTAGTGGTAGTTGTCTCTGTTACGAACCCATCACATGAATCCCTTAACCTTGATATTGCCTCACCTCCACTCCTATCACCCCTTTGGTTGAGCCAGTGTCTTACTAGCATGCTTAGGTTGTTTTGCTCGAGTCTGTTACCCGTTACTTTCAGCTACTGTATTTTTATTATGTTCTGGGGGCTCGATGTTTAATCAATCAATCATGTCAATGTTACTATTAATAATAATTTGATGATAAGGCACCGGCAGGAGGCCCAGGGTGGTTTTGAGGCCTGCTAGTGTCGACCCTAATAGGAAAAGGGTCTTGTCTACTGATCCATGATGAGCGCACTAACCGCATGTGGGAAGCGAGTATGGGCGCCCCCCTCAATTTGATTCGATTCGCATCTCGTCCAAATCGCCACACGTAGTTCGGGCTTTCCATTTGCTGCATGCATGATCTTGCGAGCCCAGGCCAGGGTGGAACTTTTGTAGTCGGCATTTAGGGCGGCATGGTCTTCCAGTGCTATGAGGGTCCCCTTTTCTTCGTGGGGCTCGATTAGCCGCGCGCGCACAGCATGTGGTGCTTTGGGCTTGATGCGAAGAAGGGTTGGGTTGTGTTGAATGCCCCGCTTGGTGGAATGGCCGTTCCATATGGCGGGTTATTCATACGTGTACGGCTAAATTGGTGCATCCCTGCAGGGTTAAATCTTCTCGAGAAGCCGTGTTTTCCGCGGTTATGGTTGACTTGGTGAAAGTACTGGCTAACAAGTACTCAGGACAACTTGAACTTAATGATTAACCATGTTACACCCAATGATTAATAACTTGACTAGTAATAGGTTCATTCACACAATAACTTGACCCATCTTTAATACCACTGTGTGGGTTATCCTCGGATTGCTTCTTCGGATAAGGGGCGAGATCCAGGATGGGTTTGTTTGAAGTTATCTTTCAGTTGGTTACAATACTCGATCTTATCCCCTTTCTGTTAGTTGGAAGTTGTAGTTCTCTGTAGTTGGTTAGCGCAGCCAGTTGCAGCATCTTTTATATCCCATTTCCTTCCGTTGAACCCAAAGCATCTGTGCTTGGTGTTGACGGGTTACACTTTGGTGAACTGTGAGTCTTGCTTGCCAGTACGTTTATGTACTGACCCCTTTGGGGCTGTGGTTTCCGCAGACGATGTTTCCGAGGATCTTCGTGGTGGCTACTACGTGGAGTACGACGAGACTGCTGACGAGTAGATAGCGGACCCGGGCAGGATCCGAGACTTCGTGGATGGGCTTCGTCTTTTCGTTTCCGGCCTCTTAGGCCTATTTGGATCTTGTCTGTACTCAGACATGTTGAATGCTTCCGCTGTGATGTAATGATGAATTGTTGGGACTTGTGTCCTCTGGATGATTGTATTTGCTATCTCTGCTCTAATGAGAGCTATTTGCAACTTATTTCAATCTTTTGTGTCGTAGAGATCTGTTGTGATATCAGTTGTTCAACGCCGTTGACGTACCATGTGTGTATGTTTTGAAGTACGTCAATGGAAGTATCTGGATTTCTATGGGATAGTTTACGTCGACGCTGAACAGATAGGGGTTGGTTGTCACACATACGTGTGTTGGCCTACTCGTAAGAGGACGCGGGTGCCGGTAAGCCCCGTAATCCAATCTACTACTGTTCAACGGAACGGCGAGTATCCTTTAGAAGTCCGGCTGCGACACCTGGGCTCCTTTAGTCTATGGAGGAGCCTAGCCGTTTGTTGCACCAGCATGAAGTTGTTCTGTATGCAGCGCTTCTGTATGAAGGCGCATTGGTTTCTGTCGACTAACATGCTCATCCTCGGCGCTAGCCTGGTCGCCAACGTCTTAGCCACCAACTTGGAAAAGATGTGGATCAGGCTGATGGGCTGGTAGTCTCCCAGCTCGGCAGCATCCGGACGCTTGGGCAGCAGGATCAGTAAAGCCTGGTTCAGCCCCTGAAACCCGCGCCCGCATAACGCGAAGAGCTTGTCGAGAGCCGCCATAAAGTCACCCTTCACCGTCCCCCAGCAACTCTGGAGGAACTCTGTCGTGAACCCGTCCGGCCCCGGCGCCTTCCCATGGCGGAGTCGCCGAACCACCTCCCAAATCTCCCCTTCCGAGAAGGGGGCCTCCAGCTCCGAAAGATCCTCAGTGTGTGCGCCAAGGAACTCCAAATCCATGGTGAACTGGCAATCTTATGATGTCCCAAGGAGGTCCTGGAAATGCGAGAACGTGGCCTCGGCCAAAACCGCATGATTCGAAGTGACCGCGCCGTCGATGTTGAGGCTGGGGATCACATTCTTCCTCCTCCTGTGAGCGGCGTGCTGGTGGAAAAAGGTCGTGTTCGCATCTCCTTCCCTCAGCCACGCAATCTTGGCCCGCTGGCGAGCCATCGTGCGCTCCAGAGAAGCCATCCCAAGGTAGGTCTGCTTCAAACGGGCCCTCAGGTCGCGTTCGTCGGGCGACAACTGACGGGTCTCCATGGCAATGTCTAGCCGGAGCACCAACTCCCGGGCCACTAGTAACTGCATCCTAATGCAACCGACCTTCTTGTCGCTCCAGCTCATGAGTTTGCGGGCCGTGCGCTTCAGCTTAGCGGTCAACCGGCGAAACGGGTCCGGGTCCCCGTCAATCTCACCCCAGGAAGATTCGACCACTGTATCGAACCCGTCCAACTTCAGCCAGAAACGTTCAAACTGAAACCGCTTTTGGCCGCCCGTATGCGTGGTACAGTCAAGGGCGAGGGGGCAGTGATCGGCTATCACCGTAACAAGGCAACTCAGCTCGCAGGAAGGATGCAACTCCTCCCAACTAGTCGTCGTGAACACCCTGTCGAGTCTCACGAGAGTCGGAGAACGACGCTCGTTGGACCACGTATAGCGATGACCGTGGAGATAAGTCTCTTTCAGCTCGCAATCATTTAGGAAGCGCCTGAAGCGCCCCATCATCCGCCGGTTGAGGTGACCATTGCTTTTGTCCTCGTCGCGATAGATCATGTTGAAGTCCCCGCAAAGCACCCATGGGCATGGGCGGGTGGAGCGCAAAACACGCAGCTCGGTGAGGAAGGCAACCTTATCCGTCTCCCCCTGGGGGCCATACACGCAGGTCAACCACCACTCCAGCCCCATCCGGGGGAACCACCCTGGCCGTAACGCTATTTGCGTCGATGTGGGCGCTGTCTAGCTGCACCAGCCTACTCACCCACGTGACGATTATCCCACCCCTCGTTTCGGTAGCCGGCAAGCAGAAGTAAGCGTCAAAGTCCGCGCCCATGGTTTCCATTACGATAGAAGGGGATACAACCGCAAGCTTGGTCTCTTGCAGGCAAACAATGGACGCACTCGTCGAAAGAACGACACTACTAACACCTGTACGACGTGCGCGGTCATTCAGACCACGCACATTACACACCGGCACCTTGGTTTCGTAAGACATAGGAACGTATTTACACCCTGGGTGTGGGGCTACACAGGTCAAGCATCGACGAGGTGACCACCCGAAGTGCCCACCAACGGTGGAGAGCAGCTCCTCAGTGACGCCAACGACCATCCATACAACTCTGCAACTGCCTCGATCATCTCCTCAGTCAGGGGCATCTCGAACATCCGGTGATACGCCTCGAGAGCAGCCTTCGAAGGTGTCTCACCCTCCTCGACCAATCCGAGCTTGCGCATCAGGTTCCGCATCGTGCGCATCTCCGAGTTCACCCCCGCTAGCTGGCGCGCGATCCTCGGGCTACGGCGTGGCCGAAAGTCCAGCGCCAGCAATCGGCGGTGCAGGGCTGGTGCCTCAAGAAGTGCACCCGGCCTCATCTTGGCAGCGGTGAGGAATTCCCCTAGAGTACGGGGTCGCTCAGGGCCTGTAGGATGAGGTGTAGACGGGTGGGCTGGCCCAGGCCGCACGAGGACTGCTGGGGGGTCAGCGAACCGCCTCTAGGGTGCCACTTCCCCCCCTGCCGAACCCGAGCCCGCCACAATGTCGCGTCCCGGGGGGGCCTCCACCTCGATCTCCTCATCCACGACCTCCTCGTCTGCATCTCTAGTCACCTCCAGCACGGCCCAGGGAGAAACCCCCCCGAGATGGGCTGGGCGAGGAAAGTACCAGCAGGGCCCGTGAGGGAGATAGGTCCTGACTTCCTGGGTCCGATCCATCTGCACCATCCGGCCCAACCGCGTCCTCTCTAGGCGAGGGCGTGGGCCTGCACGCGTCAAGGCCCAGCGTCCGCTCCAGCAAACGGGGGGAGGGGGCGATCCAGCAGGCCGGGGCACGCCAGCGTCCTCCTCGCCTGACACCATCGTGTCATTACGAACAGAGGAGAGGGAGCATTCAGTTGTCGTGGCCACCTCAACGCTAGAAGGGGAACCACCGTCCATTCTCCTCAGCAGCGTGACACCTGCAGTGGGGCCATGCATGGCCAGCTGCTCCCCAACCATCCTTCCCGCGCCAACCACAGGAGATCCCGCGCCGGCAGCGGAGGCATTTTCAATGTCCTGGGCGCGGATCCCAAGCCCATCCGAAATCTGCTCCGCGCCAATTACAGGGGCGTCACTCCCGATCAAGGCAGCAGGGAGGTGGGCCCTGTCCCGGGCGCTTTTGTCTTTACGACCGACACCCTTCGTTTTGCGATTCGAACGGCTGCGCCTTCCGCGCTTTGACCGAGGTGGGGACGCGCTCACTACTGCGCCAGATGCCAATGCCCAACCGTCGAGTGGCACGTCCGTGGGGCCATCGCCACGCTGCCGGGGCCCACCTCTTGGACCGTTGCTTGGAGGAGCGGACGCCGCACCCGCGCCACCCTGGGGAGCGCCGCCAGGTAGGTAATCCGGCGCGGCCGGCTCGTAGCCGTACCGGCGAGAAACCGGCCATCCTGGGATGGGACTATCCGCACCTCCCGCGCCACTTCCAGGGGCCGGCCGCCGGTAGTCGGTGAAGCTCGTAACGTGGACGACGAGGGGGTGCACCATCGTTAGCACCGCCGGTGGCGTGCTTGATGCGCTCGGCGCGGCCAAGACCTGAGCCGACGGCGGCGAGCCAGGCTCGACAACATGGAAGTCCACCTCCAGGGGAATCAGGGCGGGGTCGAGGCACCACGCCGTCAAGCGGAAGGTATCCAAGTCGGCGCGCAATCGGGTGAGGGGGTCCAGCCGTTCCACCCACGAGTTGGGAGCGAGGATTGCCTCCGTCGCCGCCGTACTCCAAGCATTCGCCAGCACTCCCTCAATCTCCACGTTGACGTGAACGCCGAGAGCACCCGCTGTCGTTCCAGTACGGCGCGACCAAGGGCGGACAAGCAGCCGGAAGAACGGCGATTGGATGTACTCCTCCCTGAGCACCATCGCCCGGTCCTCCGTGGCCCGGAAGTATATGAGCAGGCTGCCGTGTCGGTGAAGGTGGACGGAGAACACCTCCGTAGGGAGGTCGTAGATCGCCGCGATCACCTCCGCCACCTCCTCCGGGTTGACGTTGCAGCGCTCGCCCACCGGAACGGCCACGAGGTCGTTCAGCAGCGTCGATTCCCCATCCTCCACCTCCTGCGACCGTGGGAAGATACAGGCCGCCCTGGCCGGTCTACGGGCGAGCTCGCCACCCATGGACACCGGCCGCGCCTCACCTGCTTGCGAACGCCCGTCCGTGCGGTCATCCCGACGTGCCAACGGAAGGGGTGAGACCACCGTGCGCTCGTCCGCGCGCGACCCAGGGCCACGGCGCGTCTGCTCCACCCTGCGAGTAGCCGGCGCCTCCGCCGCGCGCGTTGGTGGCGCGTCCACCCGTCGGGAGGGCGGGGCGTCGAGCGTGCGCCCAGGCCTCGTCTCCACCCTGCGCACCTGCGAGCTCCGGCGAGCGTCGCCCATGAACGACGAGGAGCCCGCGCGAGCCGAGGGGGCGGTCACCGTGCGTGAGGTGCCCGCCGGCGGGCCCGGGCGGTCCCGGCGTCTCCCGTCCACCGTGAGGGGCGCATTCACCGTTCGAGCAGCCGGCGAAGCGTTCACCCTCCTGACGGCCGGCTCCTCGCGCGGCACCCTCGTGTCCGAGGAGCGCGGCGCACCTTGGCGGCCGGCAGCAGTGGTCGTGGCCGCGTTCACCCTTTTTAGCGCCTGGCGATTTGCCGGCGGCTGCTGCAACCTTGGGGGGGACGGGAGGAGCCCCCCGCAGAGCGTTTCCGCCCTGGTTCGTCGCCGGCGTCAGGCGGAGTGCGTGGCCACGGAACCGTGCAGGCGCGCGACATGTGCCCGGATCCCCGCATCGGATGCACACCGGGCCGGTGGTGCAGTCCCTGGCTCTGTGCCCCGGCTGGGTGCAAAGGAGATAGAGCCCGTCGTAAGCCGCGAAGGCGCCAGCGCAGGCGTCGCGCGCGGGGCGGCCGTCTTGGCAGCGACCTTCTTCCCGCCCCTGCGGCCACGGGTTGTCCTCCTCTTCGGGACCTCCCATGGCGCCTGGTTGGGATCAGCATCCTCGACGGATTCACCCGAGTCGTCGAGCTCGTCGAAGGCCAGCCCGGAGCGCGGAGTCTCACGAGCGACCGCCGACCGCAGCCCATAGCGCACACGCGGAGCCTCGCGGTAGCCCACCTCATCTTCCGAGCTCACCGCCGGGCGCGGCGCCAGTTCGACGGCGCGCGAGGGGGACCCCGCCAGCACCTCCCGGTGGGAGCGCGGAGAGCCACCCGAACCCGCCTCACCCCCGAGCCACCGGCCGTCGCCACCCTGGGAGTCCATCTCGTCACCGGAAAGAGGGGAAGCAGAAGGGGAGGGGGAAGGAGAGGGGGAGCGGGAGGACATGGTCCGAGTTCCGGCGCCGGAGCGCGGCCGGCCTGGAAAGTGGTCACCGGGGCCGGAGTGGCCGGCGGCGGAAGGGAGGGGAAGGGAAGGGAAGGGGAGCCGGTCTTGCGTGCCACGTCAGATTTTACACGATCAATCTGACATGTCTAACCGGATTGCTAGTGACCAAAACTTTAAATTTGCAGTTTTTGAACATTTCTAAACGGGCTACATGGCCATTCAATCATCGAACGCACAAGTCTCAATCTCTTCCATTTTATTGATTAAAGGCCATGAACGTGCCAGCAGACATGTTGAATCATTTACCTATTTTAAACGAGATTTGAGCGATGTCACAACGGATGCGCGTCTGCATGCATGTGGCCAGCTACACCATTGATCGTGTAGCACGCGACATTAAATTATGATGAGGGCAAAGCCTTCCGGCCCGTACCGGGCTGTGGCAGAAGAAGTATATATATGTATAATGGCCAGGAGAGACCTGCAGTTTTCTCAGCTATAGCTGCTCCTCTGAACTGCAACCATGGCCATCAGCACCACCACAACCATAGGCACCACGGGCGTAGGCCACAGCAGCCGCGTAAACCCTCGCACAGACCGCTTTCAGGCGCTCGCCTTCCACCACGTCGAGCTATGGTGCGCCGACGCGGCGTCAGCAGCCAGGCGCTTCTCCTCCGCGCTCGGCGTGCCGCTCGCCGCTCGGTCCGACCCCTCCACGGGCAACACTGCGCACACCTCCCGCCTCCTCCGCTCAGGCTCTCTCTCCATGCTCTTCACATCCCTGCAGGGCGGCAGCGCCCACAACGCAACCATTCCCTCCTTCTCCTCCGAAGACGCGAGCGGCTTCGCTGCCGACCACGGTGGCCTCGCGGTCCGTGCCATCGCGCTCCGCGTCCCTGACGCCGCCGAGGCCTTCCGCACCTGCATCGATGGCGGTGGCGCGGTGCCCGCCCGGCCTTCGCCCCCGCCAACCTCGGCCTCGGATTCGGCTTGGCGGAGCTCGAGCTCTACGGCGACGTCGTGCTACGCTTGGTGAGCTGTCCAGACGAAAACGACGACACCTTCCTACCGGGGTTCGAGCCGGTCGTGACCAACTCAGCTCCTAGCTACGGGCTGAGGGGGATCGACCATATCGCCGGCTGCGTTCCAGAGCTGGGCCCTGTAGCCAAATACGTCCTCGGTTTCACGGGGTTCCACGAGTTCATGGAGTTCACGACGGAGGACGTCGGCACGGCCGAGAGCGGCCTGAACAGTGTGGCACTGGCCAACAACACGCTAAAGGTGCTCCTCAACGTCAGCGAGCCGGTGCATGGCACCAAGCGGCGCAGCCAGATACAGACGTTCCTGAACAATCATGGCGGCCCAGGCGTACAGCATATCGCGTTTGCCAGCGACGACCTGCTGGCCACACTAAGGGAGGTCCGGGCGGCCGGCGGCTTCGAGTTCCTAGAACCGCCACCGCCCACTTACTATGATGGCGTGCGGCGACGGGCCGGGGACGTGCTGTCGGATGCGCAGATCAAAGCCTGCAAGGAGCTGGGCGTGCTCGTGGACAGGGACGACCAAGGAGTTCTGCTCCAAATCTTCACCAAGCCCGTCGGAGACAGGTGGTCACAAACTATATATATATATATCCTCGCTATAAATTTTGTCAAAACTCAAAGGTACTTTAAATTTGACCAAGAAGGTTAGGACACGCCTGCTAACTCCATACCTCAATAGAATCATCATAAAATATATTTTCAGAGTCAATTTAATTATTTAATATTTCATATATTTGGACTTTTAACAAATTTTATACGACTTATCCATTGAATTGAATCAAATTTGTAGTACATGTATACATGTCTGATCCATGGATCGATCTCCTGGATTATTTACTTTCATAATTTATATATGCAGGCAAACGCTTTTCTTGGAGATGATCCAGCGGATCGGATGCATGGAGAGAGACGAGGAGAGCGGGCTGGAGCGGCAGAGGGGTGGCTGCGGCGGCTTCGGCAAGGGCAACTTCCGCGAGCTGTTCAAGGCCGTGGAGGAGTACGAAAAGTCCCTTGAAGCCGAGGAGCTACCTGCAGCTGCTGATGGCGCTGCTGCAGCAACTTAATCCTGCTACTGTTTTCGTTGTTTTCATCTCTGACATAAGATGATGTGCGTGGCTTATCTCTTCTGTCATCTCTGGATGCGGTCATTATTTTAACATGTCGATCTCAGTGCTCAATTTGAACTCGAGCAGCTTGCTCGGTTTCAGATCTGGTCATCACAACATGGAATCAGGTCACAGCAATACGAAAAACACAGCTGTTTGGAGGTGTCACAACAATCTGAAATGCAACTTGTATGATCATAAAATTCCTATTGAAAAAGAGGCCTTCTGTAATTGGTACCCTCAAATGAACCACAACCGCTTATTTTCGCTAATCTGAAGGAGAAAAACGTTTCATACTAGTAGTAAAACCGTGACTAGTATGTTTCGTATTGGTGCAAAGATCGGCCCCTCCAGCAGATGGGCTCTGCCCCAACATGGTAGAAGGGTGCTGGCCTAGGAAAAATCAATAATTTTCAGCCTAAGAAGCTAGACTGGTGCCGGACCAAGACCGAATGACTGAGAGTCTTAGAAGACGCCCCATTCATCAATCAGAAATTGTGACCCCCAATTTTCTTGAAACCCAAACCCTACCTTTTTTTTTTTTGATAAAGGGCTTTATTACTCAAAAAGTTCAAGCATTACACCCGGCCTCTGCATCGTGAGATGCACACAGCCGAAATCCGAAACTGAAAAATAAACAGAGCGACAATGCTACAAAACATCCGCTGTAGACTGTCGATGCTATGGAGCCGTTATCCGTAGATCAAGCGGCCATCCATATGGGATAAAAATATCCCTCACCACCTGCTCCAGTCGTTTACATGTCTCCGTAAAAAGGCCTCGTAACTCCCCTCGCTGTAATGTGGACCATGAACGGAGAATACCTGTGCTCCTGAATAGAACATGCATACGAGAAAAGTTTTTATCATTGAAAATCTTGTCATTTGTACATAGCCAGAGCGACCAAATAACGGCAAGCGCTCCTACCCTAATAATAGTCTTAAATCGTTTATCAACCCCATTTAACCAATTGCCGAATATATTCGCAACGGAAGTAGGCTGATAGAGATTCGAAGCCATTTGGATAGCGGACCATATAGAACGCGCAAATGTGCAATCAAAGAATAAGTGTTTAATTGTCTCATCATGAGAACAAGAAACACACTTAGAGCTCCCATGCCAATTACGTTTGACAAGATTATCCTTGGTGAGTATGACCCCCTTACGAAGGTACCACGCGAAGATCTTAATCTTCAGCGGCACTTTCATACGCCATACATTTTTGAAGATATCGACTGGCATATCCGATTGGATCAGAGCCCTGTACATAGAATCCACCGAAAACATACCATTATTGGTGATCTTCCATCGAAATTCATCAGCGCCTGGTGTAAGAGTAACCCTCGTTAATCTATCAACCAGGTTTTGCCAAGACACAAGTCGAGGCCCGAGTAAATCTCGTCGGAACGTAACATTAGGAGGTGATGTTTGCATGACCTTAGCCAGCGTATCATCCTTATGTCGCGCTATCGTGTACAAGGCCGGATACTGTTCTCTGAGTGTGGTATTACCTAACCACTTATCCTCCCAGAACCGTATCTGTGATCCATCCTTAATCTTAAATACCCCATAGCGAAAAAACTTATTTTTATTCGCCATGAGTCCAGCCCAAAAGTGTGAATCACCTGGTTTCCACATAACCTGTGATATTGCTTTCGAACCTATGTATTTACGTTCCAGGAGGGTCTGCCATACGCCATCTTCGGTTAGTAGTTTAAAAATCCATTTACCAAGTAGGGCTGAATTCTTGACTTGCAGGTCATGAATACCAAGCCCTCCCTGATCTCGCGGACGACAAACTACATCCCATCTAGCCAGTCGATATTTCTTTTTCTCGTTGTCACCCTGCCAAAAGAATCTTGATCGGAAGTAATCCAATTTTATTAGAACTCCTTTAGGTAGCTGGAAGAATGATATCATATACAGTACCATATTAGTAAGGACTGAATTAATGAGTACCAGTCGTCCACCCAGTGACAACAATTTTCCTTTCCAACTAGCTAGCCTTTTCTGCAAACGTTCTTCGACTTGAGCCCATTCTGCATTAGTCAATCTCCGGTAATGTATTGGTATTCCCAAATACTTAATAGGAAACTGACCTTGCTCGCAACCAAATAGCTCGGTATACTGTGCAACTGCATCTTGTGCCTCACCAAAGCAGAACAATTCACTTTTATGGAAATTGATTTTTAATCCGGATAATCGCTCGAACGCTGAAAGAATTAATTTCAGATTCGCCGCTTTCTCCAAATCGTGTTCCATAAAGAGAATTGTATCATCTGCATATTGAAGGATAGACAATCCCCCATCAACTAGATGTGGAATTACTCCCTCAATTAGGCCATTTTCCTTGGCTCGATCGATCATGATTGCTAACATATCTGCCACAATATTAAACAATACGGGCGATAGCGGATCACCTTGTTTCAAGCCTTTCTTAGTTTGGAAGTATCGGCCAACATCGTCATTGACTTTGATAGCCACAGTACCTCCAACTACGAAGTTGCGAACTAGAGTACACCACTCCTCTGAAAATCCTTTCATTCTCAGAGTCTGTTGTAGAAACTCCCATTTCACTTTATCATAGGCCTTTTCAAAGTCTATTTTAAGAATTACCCCATTAAGCTTTTTCGTGTGCAACTCATGTACGGTTTCGTGTAAAGTCACGACCCCATCTAGGATATTCCTACCCTGCATAAAAGCAGTCTGTGTAGGTTTTACCACATGATCTGCCACTGAATTTAGCCTAATAGTTGCAACCTTTGTAAAGATTTTGAAACTCACGTTAAGAAGGCAGATTGGTCGGTACTGTTGTATCCTTTCCGCGTTCAAAACCTTAGGTAACAAAACGATTTCCCCAAAATTAAGGCGATACAACTCCAGATGTCCACTATGTAAGCAATCAAACATCTCTATGAGATCATGTTTAATGATTTCCCAGAAATGCTGATAGAACTCCGCCGGACAACCATCTGGGCCAGGTGCCTTATTATGTTCCATTTGGAATATAGCCTTCTTTATCTCCTCTTCAGAGAAGGGAGCATTAAGAAAAGCGTTTCCTTCCATTGAAACTTGGGGAATATCATTTGTTTGGGTCTCATCCATGGTAATATTACCTACTTCAGGAGCCCCAAACAGATCTTTATAGAACTTTGTGATATAGGCCTTGAGACACTCTTGTCCCTCAATGAGACCTTCATCCTGATGGAGACATTGAATTCGTTTTTTCCGATGTCTGCCATTGGCAACATTATGGAAATACCGAGTATTCGAGTCTCCTTCGAGAATGAATTGAGATTTCGATCTCTGATACCATTTGAGTTCCTCTTCCCGCAACATTTGTCCTACTTTTGCATTGGATTGACTTTTCAGTTCAATCTCTTGCGTAGATAGCAACCTAGTTTCAGTGAGTCGATCTAACTCATCAATAATGGAACAAAGACGATGTTTCTCCTTCTTTAACATCCTGGTCGTATGTCTCGCCCAACCACGGAGATATTTACGCATATTGCGCATTTTATTATTCCATCTCCGTATTGGGTTATCACCTAAGACCGGTTTGCGCCAGACTTTCTTTACTAGTTCATCAAAACCTTCTCTCAAAAACCAACCTAGTTCAAATTTGAACTGTGTCTGGCCTTTTGGTCCTGATGTGCCAGTCGAAAGAAGAATGGGAGCATGGTCCGATAGAGACTCAATACGTTCTAGAGCACGAACCGTTACCAAAGGGAACTTATCTTCCCAATCGGTACTCATTAATACGCGATCTAGCTTTTCGTATGTAGGCTCCGGCAGACTATTAGCCCAGGTGAACTGTCGTCCGGACATGTAAACCTCTCGCAAATCCAAGCTATCAATGACAGCGTTGAACAAGAAAGGCCAATGACGATCAAACCTCCCCCGGCTTTTCTCATGTGGAAACCTTAGCAAATTAAAATCGCCACCAATTAAAATTGGATGTGGATTATTATTAGCCAAGTTAACCAACTCACGGAGAAAAGCCTCCTTAAACTCTTCCTGTGCAGCACCATACACAGCGACCAAGCTCCATACGAAATTATCAGCGCGGTTACGGAGGTGCAATTTAATATGAAAATCACCATCCGACCTTGCTAACACATCAAAGGAGTCAGTTTTAACGCCTAGTAAAATGCCACCCGATCTACCACGAGGGGGGATAGAATGCCAAGTGAAGTCGATACCACCTGATAGGCGATTCAGAACACTTACTTGGAAATCTCTCCTCCCTGTTTCGGAGATAGCCAGAAACTCCAAATCATGATCCCTGACGTACTGTGCAATATTCAAGTGTTTAGCCAAGTCTCCAAGACCTCTGCTATTAGTGAATAAGCCATTCATCGGGAAACAATTGGGTTTTTAGGCGGTCTCGTGGTATTTCGCGGTGAGTTTTTCCTCTGTTGTTTAGCGGTTTTGGATTTCCGGCCGGAAGCGTATAGATCAAATAAAGATCCAAGCCCGTCCTCATCCAATCCCACCTCAGTCACTTCCCCCACTAGATGTGATAAAAGCTGTCCATCCGAAGAGGCATACGCTGAATCATCATCTATGTGCGGTATATCCACCATGGGAGAAGCATTCGGATTGACCGTCGGTTTTACCGTTAAACGATCATATTCCATATGCTTCAACACATTAGTGGACAGCGTGATCTCCTTATCATTCTTCCCTAATGAAACACCAACTACACCTAGGCTAGAGGATAACTTGGTATTTGAAAAAGAAAGAAATGATCTATGATTAGAACCCGTACCATGTGGTGATGCTGAGTACATTGCCGCCTTCCGATGCATAGCGTTGGACATCACGTCCTCGTCCGTCGATGAAGCAGCATCCGCTGCAACTAGATGGCGAGCACTGCGTCTCAGCCCACCTTTAGGCTGCCCAAGAACCACGGAGGAGGGCGCCACGGCGGAGGGGGGTAATGGTGAAGAAGATACCCCCCCGTCCACCATGTCCTCACCCGCCCTGACAGGAACCGTCGTATCCGTGCCGCTGCGAGCGAGTGAAGACGGAGTCCCCGGCGTCGTCCCTCGAGCTGGAGCCTGGGTGCGGGAGCACGCCGCCGGTGCCACCTGCGCGGCAGCAGGCTGAGCGTCGCGCGCCCTACCTACACAGGCAGCAGGCGCCGCACCAGGTACAGTGGGCCGCGGCCCAGGAGGAGGCAGCGCTCCGCCGCTGCTGGGCACCGCGTGGGCGGCAGATAGCGCCCCGCCCGGCCCAGGCACGGTCAGCCTGGCCGACGAGCACGCCTCCTCCACTCTCGCGTCGAAGGCCCCGTAGGTAGTCTCCTGAGCGGCAGACTGCTGCAGCCCGCCCGGCGCAGCAGCCCGCTGCGTGCCGTCGAAGGCCCCGAGTGATGCGTCTGTCGACCGTGTCGTCTGGACAGCGGGTATCGGGGTGCCACCTGCACCCCGCAATCCACCTGGAGACGCCGCACACCTCCCCTCCACCTCCATGAGCATGCCGATGGAACCACCTGTGGACTGCGTAGCTCGCACAATTTCTTTGCCCCTAGGAGTGACCGGAGACAAATTAATCGGCGTTAATGCATAGTTTTTCAGTAGATCCAACGCCTGCGTGCGAACATGATCACCACCATCCACCGGCGACGGATCGATAGCCATACTCGTTGCTCCTCCCGTGTCGGCTGCAGTGGTAGAAGCGGAGCCAATATCAACATCCCGCACACCTCTGGAAGAGGACTCTGAGGGCGTCTTCAAGTCCCACATGTATGGCACGAAATCTGGCTCTGGCACAAAGTCCTCGGGCTCAGGGCGAAAAGTGAACCCATAGCCTTTCAAACGTAGCACCCCGTCCGTGTTAGTGTAGGGACCCACCTCATCCACCTTATTGAAAACCTCATCATCAGACAGTGCCATCCTCAATCGAACAATACCTCGACGTCGTAGAGCCAAGAGATCCACATCCAAAGTAATGCCGATGAGAGAGCCAACCGCCCACAGACCAAGGAAGTGTCTCAACGGATTAGGCACCCCCTCCACATGAACCCAAGACTGCTCGAACTCAAGCTTAGGCTCCACGTCTTCTGGAACCCATTTACTGAACAAGAGCCTAGTAGATTGAGACGGGACCCCAAAATCCATCCCATCGAACCTCTCCAACTCAGCCATCGACGGAAACACCACCTTGTATCGGTTATCACCACTAGGCAGCGCCTCCCACTTCCAGCGCGGAGTGGAACACATACGAGCCACCGTCACCTCTACCTGTCTCGCCGTAGCGGCAGTGCCAACCACCGTGACCAATGCGACGGGACCGCTGGACGCATCCACCTCCTGGAACAGGTCATCAGGGAACTGAGAGAACATAGTGTGCTTGCTGCCCACCCCCCCCCCCCCCCAATGAACACAGCAGGTTTTGGGAGTCTGAGAGTAGGACACTTCTTCATAGGATGCTTCTTGGAGTCGCAGATGTAACAATAATGGTCCACCGGACAGTCTCTGGTTGCATGCGTGTCCACATCACACTTCCAACATCTCGTCTTCCTAACAATCGGAGCCGCGGCAACGTCAACCCCCACGGGTCCAGCGGTGGTTAGCACCTGCTGTTCAACCGTAGGAGTTGGAAATGCTACAGCTGCCTCCTGTGAAGCCCCAGCAGCCGCTGCGACTGGCGCCAGTTTCTTCTTCTTGTTCTTGCGCTTCCCTACTCCTCCTGCTGCCACCGTGCCAACCGCGAAGGTCTGCCCAGTAGGCACCTCCACCGCTGCAGGTACAGGCGCCACAGCTACCGGGACAGCAGCCGCCACCGCATGCACTGCCGCCGCGTGTGTCACGGCCGCCGTCGCCGCAACCGGAGCCGAAACAGTCGGCGCTGCTAGAACCGGCCCTTGCGCCAACAGTTGCCGAGGTTGAGCTGCTCCCGGCTGCATCGGCGCGAAAATTGGAGGCCCCGCCATGGGCCTACCCATCCCCGCCGCCGCACCCCGTCCAGCGCCGCGGCCACGGCCACCAGGAACCGGCCCCTGGGGTCTCGGGCCTTGTTGTCCTCCCTGACGCTGCGGCGCCGCCATGGGTGATGGGGGCGAGAGCAGCACCTGCAGGAAGGAGGGCCTCCCGGTTTCCTGCCGCGTTGAAGGGGTCGAAGGAGACGGCGCAGGTCTCGAGGCCGGCGTGTTCGTGGTCGAGGCAGCCGCCGTATCCGTCGAACGAATTGTCGTGAGCGATCGAAACCTAGCCCGATTGCTTTTCTCCCACATGTGCTCGAAGGCCTCTGCCAGGTAGTCCCAGGGTCTCCGTTTGGGTCCACCGAGTTCGGAATTCGAGGCCCGCACATCAGCGCCTAGGCCACGATCCACCGAGTTCGAATCAGGCCCAGACAGCACGACACCGTCGCGATTCTCCACCGCCGGCGATGACTGGACGGGGAAGAACTCCCCTAGGCAAGGGAGAGGTGTGACCCGTGGGCGAGGAACCCCGCCAGCCTACCTTCACCGCCGGCTTCCGCAGTAGAGTGCTCGGTCTCGAGCTGACGCCGCCGCTGCCAGACGATGAAGATGGCGCCGGCGAGGAAAGTGATGTCGTCGAGACCGATGGCGATGGCGAAGATCCTCCCGTGGCTTGCACAGCAGATTCCTCGCGGCCTTTCTCCCAGACACGAGATTCCTTAGTCGGAAACCCCATCCGATCCCAAAACGCTGCCGCGATCTCCTCGTGATCCGCCTCCGGCCGGACCACATCGGACCTAGAGATCTCCCAAACGTCCTCCAGCACACCTTCCGCCGCCGCCACAGCTGTGGCTTCCGCCCCGTCCGCCTCCTCCACAGGAACACCCAGCGCGCCCGCCGCGGTGAGCACCCCGAACCGGGAGCCCCCGCTCGCACTCACGGGAGAAGAGGGAAGATGACCGCCCGGGGCCAAGGTTAACCGCCGGCGGCGAAGGTGGGTGCCGCCGGGGAGGTCGCCCGCGGGCTCACTGGCAGTCGCTAGGGCGGTGGCGCAGGGGAGGTCGCCCGCGGTCGGAACAGCAGTCGCCTCACTCATCACGCATCCACCTTGTCCGCCCGCATGCGATCCGGGGCGGCGCGCGGGGAGGCTGGCCGGGACGGGATGGAGACCGGCGGCGGGGGATCGACGCGGCGGAGTGCGCCCAAGTGTAGTGGCTTGCCTAATTGCGTTGGCTGGCGCTGCACCCAAACCCTACCTGGTTGAAGCCCTCGACGATGAAGGCCTCATGACGAAGCAGAGGACTACGTTGTCGTCACGGAGGTGATGCATGCGCGTTCTGGTGATTGACCTCGACGAGATCCTACTCTTCTATCGTTGTCGGGTACTAGGGTCCGTCTACGCCACATGCGGCGTGCAAGGCCGTCGATCGTCGGGGGGCCAGCGTTGGGCACCGTGCAGTGTGGCTGTTGTTGGCATCGTTTGGGAACATGGGTGGCGGAGCGCTGCAGAGCGGATCGATGGAGGTGTCATGGATATTGATCGATGGGGAAGAGAGCTCGTCGGATGGGGAAAGCCAGAAGGCGCCTCATCGGCCATGGCAATGGATCGATGGAGACTGAATTGTACTTCATAAGTGAATGGTCCCCTGATGGCCGCCATTTTATGACTGCTACTACAGCTCCCATGCTTCAAATAGATCATGGTATATTTACTGCAGCTGTTGCATGCTAGTGGAAATGAGTTTTCATTCTTACATGACGATCTTCATGTTTCCAGTTTCCTAGTGCAAAATAAGCTGTATAAGGTATGTGGCATGCATAACCACTTGTGTAATCTTTGTTGGTCCTAAACAATTACTAACATGTTGAAGAAATAAATACACAAGCCCTCACATAAAATCTTTAAGTGACCTACACATATTTACATTGGGATTCTACAAAGCAATAAATGAGATGTGTATATGATACTGCTATAAGATACTACGCATTACAGGGGTAGTATCGTACACTATCATATGCATGATACTAATATATGATACTCCTCACTATGACTAATCTTATATAGTTTCAGGTCAAGGTTTCGACACAAACAACAAGCAAGACTCCTGCAAATACAGCAGCAAAGCCTGTTGGAGCATATCGTCCACCTCAGTCAAAGCACACTGCAGCTCGTGACCACATGGTGTTGTCGAACCTCGAGGACAAGCCTTCCCCTACTAGGCGCTTGTCTCCTTCGATATCGTCGGCATGCTGCGCTTCGCGCTCCTCCTGATCCTGGCGCAGCTCACCCGTTGCTGTACTACGCGGTGCCCGACGCATCCGGCCAGTCGACGAAGGCGACGTTCACCCAGATTGTCGAGCGGAGAGGGGGTGGCGGCGCGACGCGTGCGGATTGGATAGCATGGAAGGGGTGGCGGCGGCGGGCCCGTCCGTCGAGAGCGGAGAGGGGTGTGGCGGCGGCGGGGTCTAATTGTTTCCACCCAATTTTCATTGATGGGCCAGCTGGGCTAAATCTCTGTCAGTCCTTAGATAAAACCATAATTTAGGGACCGGTAAAATGTACCGTAGACATTCTTATGAAGAAAAAAAGTAAAATGTACCGTAGAAGTATGTGGCGGAATTGAATCGTACAACTAAATCAGCAACTTGTTTGATCGTCTCGAATCAGGTGCCGGTTAACTAAGCCTTTATCTCTTCTGCCAAGCAATGATTTTTAACTTACTTCCACGTAAATCGGTTGTGATCAAGCAATTAATCTCTCCCTTGTACTATCACAACATTGTACTCTTGCCGAGAATTACTGTTCGATCGACTTTATGCGGCCCGGATTAGTTGGAATTTTTTTAAGTGTTCAAGCAGTGCACTCCAATCAGATCAAGACACTGTTATCAGGATTGTCCCAAGCAAATATGTGCAATCCATTCAATAAAACAAAAAAATTGAGCAGCAATTCTGCTTTTATTCCGATATTTACGCCTCCACACATCCACGGCATACTACTTGCTGATGCTGCCGTCCCGGCACCGCTGCACAAACTGGGCCAAGTTCCCGTAGCTGCTGCCGCCGTCAGCGACCGCCTTCGTCGCGGCATCCCGGACCCCCGCCGCCTTCTTCCTCACCGCCTTGTCCACCATCACGGCCTTGACCTTCTCCGCGATCTCCTCCGCGCTCACCACTCCCTCTTCCCCCTCCCAGCTCCAGCTGTCATCCCACACGCCGAGACCGCCGCGCGACACCACGCCGGCGTTCACCCGCTGGTCCCCGAACCTCGGCCACGCCAGCACCGGCAGCCCGCCCGCGGCCGCTTCCGTGACCGAGTTCCAGCCGCAGTGGCTGACGAACAGCCCGACGGACTCCTGCTTCAGCACCTCCTCCTGCTCCACCCAGCCCTTGGTGACCACGCACCGCCCCTGCACGCGCTCCAGGAACCCGTCGTCGCCGAGCAGCTCGCCGAGGTCGGCGTCGTCGTCCCTGTCCACCACGGTGCTCTTCACCACCCACAGGAACCGGTGCCCGCTCGCCTCCAGCCCGGCCGCGAGCTCCCGGAGCTGGTCCGGGGAAATTGCCTTGCGGCTGCCGAAGCTCACGTACACCACCGACCGCGCCGGCTGCACCTCCAGCCACCGCATGTAAGGTGTTTGGTCCTTCGCAGGCTCGTCCGCGGCAAAGATGACTGGCGCGAGCGGCCCGACGGAGAAGACCGGAGGGAACCCGGCGGCGACGGAGCCGTTCTGCAGAGCCGCAATGGCCTCCGGCTCGAGCGCGTCGAAGGAATTGACGAGGAGGCCGTCGGATTGGGCGAGCATGCGTCCGTTGGCGACGAACTGGCGGGTGAAGAGGTGGCTGGGGTCGTGCAGCGCCTGCGGGGCGGACGCCTTGGGGATGCGGTACACGCCGGGGACGTCGACGTCGCCGACGCCGACGCCGACAGCGCTGCGGGCGTCGAGGTAGGCTGGGAAGTGGACGCAGAGGGAGAGCATGGCGGCGGAGGCGGTGAAGAGGACGTAGCAGGGGAGGGCGAGGTCCCGGGCGACGGGGATGACGACGGAGGCGAGCGCGATGTCGGTGACGAGCGCGGAGACGCCGGCGCCTGCGAGGAGCGGGACGAGGAGGGTTGGCGCGGAGCGGCGCATGGCCTCGAAGCGGAGGAAGAAGGGGTCGGCGTTGGCGGGGAACTCGGAGGCGTCGAAGGGCGCGAGGCGGAAGTCGAGGCGGCGGACGGCGGGGCAGGCGGCGAAGACGGTGTCGAGGTGCGCGGACTCCGCGGAGGAGACGGTGGGGAGCACCGCGGCCAGGGAGACGTCGACGCAGCCGGAGGAGGAGAGCGCGGCGGCGAGGCGGCCGAACGGGACCAGATGGCCCATCCCGGCGCTGGGGAGGAGCACGACGTGTGGGTGGGAGGTCGGCATTGCCCGCGGCGTGGAGGAGAACGTAGGGGCGGCGTGATCGAACGGGATTGGTGCGATGCTCTGCTCTGCTCGGCTCCTGGGGGCTGCGGCTTTCATAGTAGTGAAGTAGAGGACGTGTGAGGTGTTTCCGTTCCGCACCACACGATCCAACAACAACTCGTGGGTAGGTGCAGCCTGCGGACAACCAACTGCAGTTTTTTTCTTCTTCTTTTCTTTTTCATCGGAACGTCCCCTTTGCTCTAGGATTTTTTTTTTTTTAGTACTCCCTTTGCTTGTGGACGAGTCTGGGGTGTCTAATGGGCTGGAGTAGAGGAATTAGGCAATAAGAGGCCTCTAGTGAGATGGAGCAATATGTGGACTGAAATTCCTTCACCAAAGGGCCAGGCCCAACAAGTAGGCAGGAAATTGTTTATCTAGACGATGTCTCTCCGGCTCGAAGTTGCCACTGTCCCATCACCGCCACTATCCTCCCACCTCTCCCTTCACTCGGGGCTAGTGAAGGGAGAGGTGGGACCGACACTATCCAGCCAAGGGGTGGGCTGGACCGACTGCCCGACATTGGGAGATCGGTGTTGGTGTGTAGGGTTTCTGCGTGTAGTCGGAACTGAGATCGCCATGGATGAGGACTCAAGGATGGGAGAGGGGAAACCCAATAATTGTTCGACATGGATGAGTTGTGAAGAAGCTGCAGTCTCATGGGGATGAACTGCATGACGTCGTCCTCGTAAAGAAGGAGGCCCGGTAGTGGTCGAAGGTCAAGTCTCACTACATCGTGTTCGTCGGTTTACAACGGTTTCTCAGTAATGGATAGCGATTCTATGTGTGATTGCGAGGGGCGGTGACGACTTTGAACTTTTTCGTCACGGGTCCATCAGAGGCCCATCCGATCCAAGAAATGGATGACGAACATGTTCTAAACATTTTCCATCCCTAGGGTTTGCCGTCACAGACTAGGTGGGCTAAACAATGTGAAGGTATATACCTTGCCAGGCCGTCCTTCGGAGGATCCGGCTCAACATGACCCCTAGCGACACTAATCCTCGAAAACCTTAGCCTCAAAGTATTTCGTTATCCTTATCCATGTGATGTCATAGAGAAGGGTGTGAGCTCTCCAATGGCCGAGCCGAAGAAGGCTAGGGCATAGCTCTAGTAGAGCTTCAGGAAGGCACTAAAGTGCAAACCCCACGGAGTCCCACGAAGGTGCGAGAAGAGTTCCGAGGGTTATCCCTAGCTGGTATTGGCGGGGCATACTTACTTGTGTACCTTTGAATGTGGCAACATGGAAGCTATTCGCGTTGACTATGGCCTACTTTGGCAGCAGCTATGGGGACCCCAACTCCCAAGGTTGTGGCAGAAACATGTAGTTTATCAAAATAAAAGCACGGTTCAAGTTTCATCACTTTGTTGTGTTCTTCCGGTTTCACATATGAATAATGATGAAACCCGATAGTGACCATAAAGAGGTATCTTAGTAGTGATAATAGCAATGGAACTCCGAGACAGTGGCAGATCTAGGATTTCTCTAATGGGTATGCCGCACACAATTTTTTTCGCCATATCGATAATATCTATTTACTAGTTCAATAAATAAGTAATACGGTATAAAGTAATAAATAATATGTTACTAAGTGTAAATTTCAAAATTGGGTAAACTACCATACAAATAGTGGGAAATCCGTACATAGGCTCAAATATGCATAAAAGAAACTTACAGTGCTACTTCTTTGACTTGTGTGGCCTACGGTTACTTAAGGACATGAAAGTCTTGATTATATCATGTTCGTCCACCTCGTAGAAAATGTCACGCTCAATGTATGTGACTAGACAATTATCCAAGAGACTATCACTCATCTTATTTCTTAGCTTTGTTTTAAGTACAGTCATTGTAGAAAAACCCTTTCAACACTTGATGTCGCCACCGGTAGAACCAATATCAATTTCAGAAGCAAGTAAACCATATCATACACTTTATGCCTCTTTGTTTCAACAAGTTTAACTGAGAGATCAACAAGATTATCTAGACCTTGAAAGCTTTCATCTCTTCTCATCTCATCAATGTAATTATCAAGTTGCAATTCAAACTTTAGCAAATAATTGCCTGGGAGATCATTAGGGTAGAACTCAGCTAGTCTTCGTACCTTCCTTGCATCAAAAGAATCAAATGAACTTGAAGGATTGAAGGCCGACATACAAGACAATAACTCCATATTAACCTCATCAAACCGATTACCGATCTCTTAACTAATTTTATCGATGACACTAATTCATACTTCTCTCCTAAAGTGGTCATCATTTTTTTGCTTTCGAGCACAAGCATTCCTTGTTGATTTTCCGTAAGGCACATAATGACCATTGATACGTCGAAAACGTATCTCCTTTTTCGAACACTTTTCTTTTTATTTTCCTCTAAACTTGTGTGTTTTGGATACAACTAACACGGACTAATGTTTTTTTCAACAGAATTATCTTGGTGTCTTGTTTTCGTGCAGAAAAATCAACTTTCGGGAAAATGCCTAGAAAAGAGCCCATTGATGTTTTCACCCCGGAAGACCTCGGGAGCCAGAAGGGGGCTAGGAGAGGGGCCACAGGGTGGCCACACCCCCGGCGTGGGTCCCCCTGGCCGCATCAGCATAGGGTGTGGGGCCCCCAGGACCCCTCCTCAGACTCCCCTTTTGACTACAAATAGCCTACAACCCTAAAACCCGAGGGGGTTCATCATATTCCACAGAAACACAACAGAGCGCCACCGCCGTCCCGAACCTAGATTCGGGGGATCAGAAGTTCATGTTCTGGCACCCTGCCGGGACAGGGAAATGGAGGAGACCATCGTCATCGTCATCACCAACGCCTCTCTATCGACCATCCATGTTTCCCCCATCCATGTGTGAGTAATTCCCCGCTGTAGGCTGAAGGCGATGGTAGGGATTGGATGAGATCGTTCATGTAATAATGTCGTGATTGTTAGGGAATAGTGCCTAGTGTCCTCTATTAGTGCTATTGATATTGTTGCAACTTGTTATGCTTAATGCTTGCCACTTTGGGCCCGAGTGCCATGACCTCAGATCTGAACATGTTATTGAATCATGATGATAATTATTATTTCTTGATCTTACCTGCAAGTGTTTATACATAACGTTGCCCGGAACCCGAGGCTCCAAAGTGACAGAAATTGGGACAACCGGAGGGGATGGCTACGATGTGAGGATCACATGTGTTCACGAGGTGTTAATGATTTGCTCCGGTGCTTTATTAAAAGGAGCACCTTAATTACCAGTATTCCTGGACGTGCAGCCCGAGCTTTTCAGCTCGGCCCGAGCATTGATGGGCTCGCCCTGAGCCCAGCTCGGCCCGCTAGTAGGATGGACCGAGCCGAGTTGCTTTTACTGGACCGCGGCAAGCTCGGGCCGAGCCCAGCTCGGCTCGGTCCGCTCGTTTGGCTCATGTTTTTTTTTTCTGAATACTAAGAGAAATATTGTATGGGCCTCTCTAGTGTGGCATCTGCCTGACATATCCAGCCCGGAGAGCAAATAGTCTAGAACTTAGCCTGTTAGGGTATCGTTCATGCAGTATACGAGAACACAAACGCGAGCCGCTGGGTCTTTCTTCTTCCTTGCCACCGCCGCTCGTAACCTCTGCTCTCCTCCGACCAGTCCGGCGCCTCTGCCTAGTATGCTCCTCTCCGGTCACTCTGCCGTGGACCAGTGACCTTCTCGCCGCGCCGTGTCGCGCCCGTAACCTCCAGCACTAGGTCGACGTCAAGCCGCACACTAGGCCGCCGGCGCAGTACATGGCCACCGCACGTCCAAAACTTTGCGGCTAGCCGTGCTTGTCGAGGAAGAAGCTAAGGTCGACGTCGGCCCCACTGTCAGTGGCTGGAGGTAGTCTAGCTCGCGAGCCACCCCGAGCCAGCCTGAGTTATCGACGAGCTCGGGCCGAGCTTAGTTTTCCGGCTCGGAGGCACAACAAGCCAGCTCGAGGCTCGCCATTTTCGGCTCGAGCTTTTCGGAGGCTCGGCCCGAGCCAGCCCGAGTTGGCTCGTGTCCAGCAAGAATTACCAGTAGTTCCCTTGAGGCCCCGCTGAAAACGGGCTGGTAGGACAAAAGATGTTGTGCAAGTTCTCATTGCGAGCACGTACGACTATTTATGGAACACATACCTATGGTTACTTAGTGCTTGGATGATTTATCTTATTTATCTGCAATGCCCCTAACATGATTATTATTAGAACTTTCTTATCCTTGCAACACCCGTTCATCCATCCCTATGCCTACAGTATTTAATCTGATGTTTACTTCAAACACTAATGTTGCTGTTGTTTTCATTCCACTGCTGCTATTATTTCACTACTTCTATTACTATAAAACTATTACTACTGATAAACCACTGCGAACAAATGTACTTTCAGGTGCAGGTGAATTGACAACTCACTTGTTAGGGCTCACAAATATTCTTTGGCTCCCCTTGTGTTGAATCAATAAATTTGGGTTTTACTTCCCTCGAAGAATGTTGCGATCCCCTATACTTGTGGGTCATCAACCATCCTTAGGGGGGATTTCAACACTATGTTTGTCACAAAACAGAGTGACCCTCTCAAGAAAATGAACCCAACCATTAGATCTCAATTGTTGCATTCTCTCATTTGCCCCATTGACAAGTCTAATTGCATTAAGAATATCTTGGTCCCTTCTTTGCAAACACTCGGATAATTCATTTGTATACCCAAGAATAAGAACCATTAAGTGTGCAAAGAAAACAAACTCAAAACTCTCAAATGCTTCAAGCATATTAATTTATTCTTGTCCAATCATCCTTATGTGAAGTATCTTCTCCAAGTCCAGTGAGTACGTAGTGAATTGTGGAAAACATAATAACTATGTTGTACACGGTTTTGTAATGAGAGCCCCACCGAGTGTCACCGGGCCTAGACAAAACCATCTCTTGATTTAATCCAGTCCCGGTTTCAAATTCACCACAATCCAGTGCTTTCTTGATACTCTCAAGTCTAGCATTTCAAAGCATGTCATGACACTTACAAGAAATTCCAAAAATATTCAGCAAGAGAGAAACTTGATCAGAAAAAATCAATAAAAACTAGCTGGAGCTGGTGTGCAAAACAATGAATGTAATAAGCAGAAGGTGACTCTTTCATGATCAATGTTTTTAGTCCTTTAATATCTCCTTTCATATTGCTAGCCCCATCATAACCTTGACCGCGAATTTGACTCATTGTCAAGCCCTGACTCGTAAGTAAAGCTTCAATGACATTCTTAAGTGATAAAGAGGTAGTATCATCTACATGGACAACTCCAATAAAGTGCTCACATGGCCTGCCTGATTGATCAACATAACGCAAACAAGGAGCTAGTTGTTATTTTTGTGATATATCACTAGATTCATCAGCTAAAATTGCATAAGGCTCATCACCAATGTCTTCAATTATTTTCTTTCGAGTCTCTATGGCACAACATTTAATAATTTCCTTTTGTATCATTGGGATAATTAAAATGCAATTACCTGGAGCATTTCTCAAAACATACTTATTCACCCCTTCGCTATTTCCTGCAAGAAACTCCAAAAGTTCAAGAAAGTTGCCTTTAATGCTAGAATTTTCACTTTCATCATGTCCACGCAATGCCGATCCTTGATGCAAAAGAAACTTGATACATCTAAGTGAATAAGTTAACCTAATCTTGTAAAGACGAAGATCCTCGTCGGTCCACTTATCAATGTGGTAATCAATTGCTACCTTGGGATTTGTGAAGCCAATGTATCTCTGTTGAGGTGCAGTATGTGCCTTTGAGCCCATGTGCTTGAGAAGTGATTTCTCGCCTATATTCCAGTTGCTCTAACCATCAACAGTAAATGTATCTGAACCAGTACCCTTTTTGAACAAGTAGCATACAAAGAAAAATGCGGAATCCTTCTTGATACTATATTCAAGCCACTCATGAGTATTAAGCCATACAAAACTGAACTGGCGATCTCTATCTCCAATCTTCTTTCTTGGGAAAATATGGTTATAAGCTTTAGATGGACCTTTAAGAATATATGCCCTACGAACTGCATCTTGATCATTAACATCATAACTTTGAATGGGATGTCTTTCACCTGGATCATACGTAAGGTGATTGATGTCATAAACCGGTGGCGGCGGGGGTGGCGGTGGCACATGGTTCACAGTTTCTTCAATCAATATCTCATGCTCTTCCGTGTGTTCTTCCATCAAAGTTTTATCGGGACAAGAATTTGAAGCAGCGGCAACCTTTTTTGGTACGTGTTTCTTAAAAAGGGAAGCAATGTCTCCCTGTCTCTTCATAACTGAAAAAATTAAATAAAAAATATGAGTACGATATGGCATGTTTTAAAAGCTCGCATACAATGTGAAAACCAAAATTCATAGAGCACGGGCAATGGCCGTAGCGGCCTAGTTGTCGTGGGAGCTCGGCGTTGACAAAAGACTCTTGTTAAACGGTGGATTGCGGCTATCGGCGAGACGTTACGTTCGTTAACTGTAATTACATGCGAGAAATTTAACATGATTCTTTCTAGCTAAAAAACTTGCACAATTGGACTACCGATAAATCTTTATACATTGAAATTTAGATGAGTACAAAAAAGACTACTCAGACAAGGATAAAAGACTACTAATCGGCCAAAAGACTAATCAGACAACTAATCATTTAATCATACAATTGGCTGCTACAGAAAAGACTACGGTAAAATACCTAGCAGGCTAGCAGTTAGCGTTTAGAACCAATACCAAATTTCTGCAATTGTTGAAACGATCGTCGCGGCCTTATGGATCAAGTCGGCGGCGTAGTCAGAGCCTGGAGGACGGCGTCGCGTTGGGACTTCGTGGTTAGGATTCGAGGACCACCAGGCGGAGGCGTCGCACTGCTGCAATGCACAGATGTTTTAATCTTTCGGGTGATCAGATTAATCGATGGAGTGGAAGGTGCGACGCTGGAAATCAGCCAAAGACCTACGTGCGGTTGCTGGAATCTGCTAGGTGCGGTGTAGCTCCTGTGTTTTCTTTTCTACTAGATAACCTGTTGCGCCAAATGGCGTAAGAAGTCCGATTTATTCCAGATCGGTTACAAAGCGAAAAAACCTGTAAATTATATTGCAACAATCCGATTCTTTTTACTCCGCGTATTAGAATTGTCTTAAGTTAAACGTTGTAAAGTTTGACCAAAATTTTAGAACATAATATCAATATTTATAATAACAAATCAATATAATATAAAGTTTGACTTTGGAAAAATCTAATACGCGAAGTAAAAAGAAACAGGGGGAGTACGTGACAAAAATCAAAATTGGCAATCCATACGTAGAAAACAAAAGCTACAAATACGAATACTGCCAATTTCCTGCATTAGATTCAGGAAAATGTATAAGAGTTTTACATTATACTAATCATAGAAAATGACTATCTGGAAAGCTTATTGACAAATCCAAAGTATTTCTATTTTCTAATGGCGATTAAAGCTCGCCGATGAAGAGGTTCCCCACGGGCTCAAGGAGGTCCGACCGTGTGTAACTTAACCATATAATACAATCAACCATGCAAAAGAACATGAGATCTACAGTATGACAGCATGAGAATAACACAAGTCATTACATGGATTGAAAGAGGATTTTAGCTACTCCATTTAGCCAAAAGTAGACACTTACTTAAGCACCGGAACATTGGAGTTTGGATACTTCTAACACCGAAATTTGTCCAACATCAGGTACATGAACATATTGACCTTCAGGGAGATACTACAGATATGGCATGGCTTATCTGTAGTTAAGCTGGATATGAAGTTGTTGCCGATATTGGCCATAATTAGCTGTTTCAGGAGCAGTTATTTAGTCGTTATTTTTTATTGTTGGTACCAGAGATTATATTTTTGTTGCTAAAATATAGATCTACTATATTGCACATCAAGAAAAGAGTTCACATAATCAGATAATCTTCAACTTTCAAGCACTCCTGTAACAACCCACACTACACAATATGACAATTGAAAGTTCGCCAACCAAAATGGACTAATTTATGAGCATCTATGTTGCAATTTCTCGGAACTCTCTGTGCACCTGCATAGCCTAATTGACTCATAAACAAATAGGTACAGGTAGCCAGAGCTCCTTGTACTACGACATAGAAACCGGCTCTAGAGCAAGCTTGAAACCTCAAAATGAAGAAACAAATAGGATGGTCAACAGACGTCTTTCCAGGTAACCTAACAAGAGAATGAAGTAAGTATATATAGTCATTATACTCAGTTACTGCTTCAAGCACACACCATGATCAAATTATCAGTCTTACAGTAATTCAGTTATAACAGACAAGCAGATGATCCACTCAGTTGATCGCTACCCCTTATGTCATGTGTGCCTCCAAGAGTCCAAGTTGCGCATGTCATCGGTAAAGAGGAAGATAAATGTCATATACATATGAGACACCTACTGGGTGTTCCCAGAAGTGATGAACATGCACCATACATACATCTGCCTAAGGCCTTAGCCCTCAGGTCTCGTCTGGATTACTGAATACAGAAAGCAATTTTTTACAAGCCTTGGTGCCATTGCAGTAGCTGTAGCCGCTTATGTGCACTGGAGACCACCGACAAATATACACAAAATCAATCCAGACAATTACATACCAGTATCTGCAAGATATGGAAACCATGGCTGAATGAAGCGTAAAGTGTATTTGGCCCGATGCACCACTCCAAAACGTTAGATAGTGCCCTTTTTCATGGTTAGTGTCTTGCAAGAGCCATACCTAAATATGTTACTTCTAGACATTGCAAAAAATATTGTCACTGGTCGCTATTGTTGAACACCAAAATAGCAAGAGTGGAAAGAAACAAGTGTTTGATTAATGACATAGCAGAGATCAGAAACAAACACAACTGTATTGCTCTTTAGAATTATAAAAAAAAATACTTTGATGGCCGGCCACCATGAACATTGCATCCGACCACTGTTGGCCATCAACACAAGAAAGCATTGAAACAAATAGAGATTTAACTGATATGAAAGCAAGTTTATTTCTTAATTTTGAAAGAGTATTCCTAAAGTGTGCAAAACGATGGAATAAAAAAGAGGGATGTAAACTCGAAGGCAGTTGAATAAAATATCCTAATGTTCGACGGAAACACTAAATGTTGCTAAAAGGGATAAAAAGAGTAAGGCTTTGAATAAATACATTCCGACTACTCTTCACAAAAAATTCTTGCCCTTGTATTGACACTTGAGTCTCAACAGATTACCTGTTTGGTGAAATAGTTCCGAGAGCTCGTTTGGCGCAACCTCCAGACATCCATCCAGCCAAACAAGAAAGGATACAGAAAAAGACATTTTATATATGATACCAAGCTACAAACTCTGCTCCATGTTTGAAGAAAAGGAGTATTTTCTTAGTAACCGAAGAAGCATAGAATCAGCAAGAGTGAACATGGGTAACTTATGAACAATTCAGATTGAAAATAAGATGGAAAGAAACCTGGTACCTTTGCAAAGAAGTGTATATTGAGACCGCATGAAGCCGTTAATCAAACATTTATTTGGCGCCATCCTAACCAACCGATTCGACACCAACATGGTAGGTGCTGCCAACAAAATCCACAAAAAAAGGCTCTAAAGATAAGAGCTAAGAAAATTATGTCTCGTCATGCTTAATATATAACTTATAGAGATTAGAGAACATGTTAACAATTACATTGCAATAACAGTGCCAGCAGTTCATTCAATCATGCAACATGTGTAATACCTTTCTGTATAAGTTGATTGCTTGGTTCCGTACCTCCATTTTTCTTGTTAAATGACACGTTATAATGATTAGAGAAGCAACATAAGACAGTAAAATTGTTACAAAGATTGACACCGAGAGCACCTAAAAGAGTAAGTTAAGCAGTGGATACTGTGACCCGGTTTCTCGGTATGGGACAAAATGTGCAAGAAAGTGAGAACATGTTAACAAAGTATGTACCTATTTTTGGATCGTTTTTCTTTAATATCAGCTGCATTTGAAGAGTGGACACCAGTGCCAAGGATGACTGCAACAAGGAAGCATGCCACTCCATCGAAAAAACTATCTGCCATGTTGATGCGGTTGTCCAGGAAGTAATTCACTGGTGGGCCTGAAAATAGAAGACGCAACTTGCTGAAACAAATTTACAAGAATCCAAAAGAGATCTGAAGATGTGTTTAATTATTAGATTAGGACACATGCTAATAGTAGAACCAACAGGCAATTCGGTGCATCCGCTGAATTAACCAGAAATGTCCATTCAGTTCAGATAACAAATTTGTTGTACTCATATACGGAAATCTCTTCTTAAAATGAATGGCTGACAAATCTTCGATCTATTTAAACCAGACAATAATGCCTTGATAATGAGCTATCATTAGCAGAGGAGATGAACTAACCTATTGCAACAACCATGCATTCGCAGATAACCTCCGTAACTAATAGAACCACATATGCCCAGGCATACTGTGTACAAAGGTTCCCAACAGTGAAGACAACACCGAAGGTCAGATGTCCTTCATCACAAGATTATTCAGAGTCAACAAATTCAAAGGCGTAACAATTAAGCTACAGATCGTTTTGTTATCTGGTTATGAAATTTTCAGTTAAACGGACTTTGTCAGCTCTTCACTGTGTATGTTGTTCAAACAGATCTATTAAATTCCAGACTACATACATGATTTTAATTAGGCATACTTCCAACATAGTAGATAGTCGTTTATTATAATTTGTTCTAACATCAGTGAGCAAAAAGAATGAATCACTGGTACTCTGCTATTGCTGATACTGTTCAAGTTCAGTCAAAAAACTGTCCAATAAAATTCAGAAGAACACTTTATACCTTTGTAATAGCCCAACTCGTCGTCCCTGAAGACGTTGGTAGCAACAACTCTGACGCAGTGACCACCATCAGGGGGTTGGGGAGGGTGTGGAGCTGCCAACGAGCGCCGGTGGGGTGACTCCTTCACCCATCTCCATCCCCGCGTGAGTGAGCTCGACGAGGACGGGTCGAAGACGGGTAGGAGGGCCCCCATCTCCAGTGCCGGCTTGAGCCCGGTCTGCTGCTGCTTCTCCATCTCCAGCATGGGTGACGGTGAGCTTGATGCAGATGGATCGGAGACGTGGAGGACGGCCCCCCATCTCCAGCGCCAGCTTGAGCTTGGGCCCCTGCTGCCGCTTGCCATGGATGTACGAATGCCATGGCTCCCACCCCCGCATAGAGGAACTGGACGGGATGCGCTCGTATGGGAACTACAACGGAGAGACCATGTGGCGGAGTAGGTGGTCGGAGAGGAGCCACGGTCGACGTTGCTGGGGATTGGTTGCAGGTCACGGTGCTTCGAACCCGCAGCCGCTGCAGTCCGGTTGGCCTCATGGCCGAGCGGCATGGCCTGGTGGCCTCCGCGGACTGCCTCCACATCACCCCACTAGGGTCTCTTTTCCTCCTAACTCGAGGATCAGCTCCTCGACAGCGCTCCTCCCCGATGCGAGGCACGATGCGGCGGCCGCGCACTCCCTTCCGGCCCTTCTTCTCTAGCGCGGGCGTGGCGGCCGGTGCCGAGGGAAGAGATAGAGGAAGAGGAGAGAGTGGATAGGTTCACGGGAGAGAGGAAAGGGGCGTGCCCTTTCGCTCTCGCGAAGAGACGCCCCCGCTCAAGATGACCTGGATGGATAGGCGGGTCACTTTACACATCTGACGGACCCACACGAAAAAGGTCCACACGACAGCCGGAGGGGTAAGCAAATGGTGTGTAAAAAACTGTTAAAATGGCTGGGTCGTGCCTCACGAAACGCATGGAAGAGCCTCTTTGGCCCTGAGCCTTTATAGGATAGAAGGATAGATACCCAGGCTCGGCCTGCTATGTAATTTTACTACTAGTACATATAAGTAGATGGGCCCGGCTGCAGGGTATGCCCTGGCATACCGGGCATACCCTGTACATCCGACACTGCTAGAACATATCTAGATCTAGTTATACAAACACATAGATAATATCGTGCTACCAATCTAAAACAGAAGTGTGCAAACCATCTCGAAAAATTGTAGCAAAAATAAAAAATCACACGAACGGTGAAAGATTATATGGACTACCATAAATTTTAAAATAAAACATGAGATGTACATAAAGTGAAGTATGTTGACAAATGGTTGCAAACTAAAAGGAACACGAAGATGATTATATACTCCCTCCGTCTCAAATTAAGTGTCGCAAAGTTTGATAAAAGTGGATGTATCTAACACAAAAAATTGTGTTAGATACATCCACTTTTATCAAACTTTGCGACACTTAATTTGAGACGGAGGGAGTATAGGGACTTCCTGCTCTATTAGATTTGCAAAATCTATGGTGTGTCCCCACCGAGTGAATGCAAAATTCCACTTGGGAAACCACCCATCAACTTACACATATTTGTTTTTTTTTTTTTTTTGATATGCTTATGAGGTTCAGACAACGGTGGCAGGAGACACGGAGACATGTGCGATGGCATTTGATCGCTCACCGCCAACGCCATCGCTCACCGCCGCAACCGCCGCGCACCGCCACTACCTCACGCCACCAGCTTTCACTGCTCCCGTCGCCGCCAGCCCTCTCGCCCCACGCGCCTCTGATCCGTCGGCGAGTCGCCGTGTCAAGTTTAGGCCCCTTTCGAGCCGGTGAGCCATCGGTTGATCGGGGGGAGGGTGCGCGCAACAATGGCGGAAGAGCAATGGAAGGTGGACTTCAGGGCAGTGGAGGGAGATGCGCCGACGAGGTCTGGCACCCTGATCCTGCGCCACGCGACGGGGCGGATCTCGTTGTGTTGCGAAGAGGGGGAGGTAATTGACGCGCGATTCCTCAGAGAAGGGGAACAGGTGGAGATCGGAGGTGAATTCGTGTTGCAGGTGTTCGAGGTTATGCCTAGACAGAGGTTCGTGGCGTCTCCGGCGCCAAGTCCGGTGGAGTTGCCGGTGGTTCCAGGCGATCATCGGGGGAGGCCCAGCCCACGTCCCCGGAGTCCATGGGATCATGGGTTGCGGGCCGGAGGCCGTTCGTAGCCCATTTCGGGGAGAGGCTGGTGAAAGTAAAGTATAGGCACCTAGAGGGGGGTGAATAGGTGCTACGGCAAATTTTAATTTTTCTCAAAGTTTAGGCTTGACAAGAAAGGTAAATTCTCTAGATAGTGCAACTAGTGATGAATTTACCTATATGACAAGACAAGCAATTAATGCAACAAGTACAAGTAAGTAAAGAGAGGGAGGAACGAGGTAACCGATGGAAGCACACGGAGACACGATGTATTTCCGAGTTCCTCCTTTTTAGGGGAGTGCGTCTCGTTGGAGGGGTGTGAGCTCGCCACAAAGGCCTACTCAACGCCACTAAGGCTTCACCCTATTCTCCGATGAACTTCGACACAAAGGCCTAGTTCACCTTCCACTATAGAACCCCTTTGAGGCGGGGATCAAATCCTTTACAAACAACTTGGGGCACACACCCACAACTTAATTGGGGGCTCCCAACACTTCTTGAATCACCAACAAGAAACAAGATGCCTAGGTTCTCCACAAGAGGAAACCCTAGGCAAGATCCCTCTAGCTAGAGAGGGGGAAATGAAGAACGGCTCGGTGAAGATGTAGATCGGGGCCTTCTCCTTCAAACCTCCAAAGATCTTCAAGATTGGGTGGAGGGATTGGGAGTTATGAGGGATTTGGTGAGTTCTTAAATGTTCATAAATGCTAAGGGGAAGAACTAGATCTTGAGGAAGAAGAGGAGGGGAATTTATAGTCCCTCCTCACAACTAGTCGTTGTGCAGGAAAAAAGGTACCGGAATATCCGGTCCAAGTTTGGACCGGAATATCCGGTCAACTTGCTCCACGCAGATCTGCAGTGCTGGACCGGATTATCCGGTTGATTTGGAATAATCCGGTACAAATAATCCGGTAGATGCCAGTACGCAAATCTTCTAGTCCTTAGCCATTTTTCCACCTCTTCAACTGCAACCGGAATATCCGGTATAGATATGAAATATCCGGTACAAATAATCCGGTTGACTCCAGTAGCTCCAAGCTTCCAGTCCTTAGCCATTTTTCGCAGCAACCGGAATATCCGGTCCGAATAATCCGGTTCACTTCTGTGAGCAAAACTTCCAGTCCTTAGCAGTTTTTCGCAACAACCGGAATATCCGGTCCAGGATGAATAATCCGGACCAAATAATCCGGTTGACTCCAGTATGCGAAACTCTCAGTCCTTAGCAGTTTTTCGCAGCAACCGGAATATCCGGTCCAGGATGAATAATCCGGACCAAATAATCCGGTTGACTCCAGTATGCGAAACTCTCAGTCCTTAGCCATTTTTGTGCTCCTTTCTCAGCAACTGGAATATCCGGTCCAGGATGAATAATCCGGTCCGAATAATCCGGTTGAGTTCTGTCCCAAAAACCTCAGGCCAAACTTCACCGACTTTTCGGTGATCGATGCCGATGTTAAGTATAACACCTGCACACTAAACACCTCGATAAATAATGTACTTAGTATTGTTAACTAACACACAAAACACTGGGAAAACGAAATGCACTTTCAATCTCCCCCTTTTTGGTGTTAGATGACAATACTAAGATTTGCAATAAACCTTGACAGGAATCAAGTTTGAAACAAGATGGAAATCTCTCCCCCTATCTCTATGCATATCTTTTGTTAGCCTCAACCGCAAATGGATGCAATGATATATAGGGAGAAATTTCCAACAAGTAGCAAACAAGCCAATGAGTCAATATCACCAATATGTTGAGTGGAAAGAAGTATATACCTTGTGCGAAAATGATATATCCAGGAATAACCAAGAACAACCATAGATAATCTCCTCAACATATACGATAGATAACCATCACAGATAACCATCACACCATAAATAGATAAACCATGATAATATCCAGATAACCAACATAGTCTCACACACAATAGCACACATAGTTTTAAACGAGACAATAAACGACATAAGTTCACAAGCACGACAAACGAAGATACGAAAATGGACACAAGCTCTCAAAGAAGGATAAAAGCAAATGCTTGTGCCCGAACCCATGCAAATCCCGTAGTCTATAATAGCTACTTCTCCCCCTTTGGCATCGAGACACCAAAAAGGAGGGAAATAGCTAATCTAACGTCCCAGACACGGTCTAAGCATCCGACTCGCCTCCAGACTCCTGCTCATCATCAGACTCCTCCTCATCAGCATCCGCATCATGAGCTCGTGCAGCAGTATCCTGAGTAGACCGGAGAGCCGCCTCAATGCTCTCCCAAGGAGTGAAATCCCCAGCAGACCAAGCAGAGAAGGACTGAGCAGCAATAGGAGCAGGTACATCACCAGTGCCACCACTCATGTGGTGGATAATCTGTCGCTGAGAGCTAGCCAAGTCAGTGTCCCTGCGATACGCCCTGTACTGTTCCTTGTGAATGTCCACCTTCATGCAGAGCACGTTGCGCTGAAACCAGGAGAGCTTCCTGACGTGGCGCAAGGTGGTAATATCAGACACGGGCGCCCTGGGAGCAGACTGAGAGCCAGAAGGACCACCCATAGAGGAACCACCCTCAAATGGAGCACTCTGAGAAGCAGCCGCAGTCTTCAGCTTCCTCTTGACATACAGCTTCTTGACCTTGTGCTCAACCATGGGTAACTCGGTCTACTCCTTCCTCATCTCATACTTGATGAGCATCATGATATAGGGAGCATAGGGAATGGTGTAGCCACCAATCATAGCAGCGTAGAGCTCGTGAAAGATGATGTCCATCACATCCACAGTATAGGAGACAGACGGGTCCTCTTCCTCCATACACTCCTTAGCCAGAATCAGAAGGTTGCACAAAGGAGTGGTGAGAGCATCGTTGTTACCTCCACTCGGCACAAGGAAGGCTCTGAAAATACGAACCAGCTGATCATAAAGTGGAAGAAGTCCCTCAAGTCCCCCAACAGTGAAACCAGGGGCATACAGCTCAGCCATGGACACCTCCCTCCTCGGCCTATCAACCTCATGGACGCGGCGACCAAGAGGAGGGTGCTCGCTGTAAGAGTATCCAAGACGCCGAGCAAACCTCTCAAAAGATGCTTCACAAGGTGTGTCCTCAGACATCCACTTGAGACGGGTCACAATATCCTGAGTGGTGAACACGAGGGTGGACATAAACTGCATCACAAGCTGCGTGTTGTAGTTTCACTGAGTCTCCATAAGCTTCACTAGACCGAAACGCTCAACAATACTGGCTGCATCAGCAAATTCCTCCTTGGCCTTGAGAGCGGCATGGTCATATGGATGCATAGGACGGCAAGGAAAGCGGTAGTCACAATAGATGTCAGCATAAATATAGGACTGCTCCAGATTCCAGAACCGAGAATCAATATTTGCAACCCTCGGAGAAAGATAGGCATCCTGCTTTCTGAGCTCATTGAAATCCTGAACGGGAATGTCGGTCTTATAGTTGAGCCGAGGTTTCCTCTTGTTACGGACAAAAACTTGCTTCTTGTGCTTCGGAACGCTCCTTTCATGGTCACCACCTGTGAAACAAGATAGTGGAGGGATAGCACAAGATGAGTACACTAGTGTCACGCAACGGATACAATCATGCATAGAAACGATAGAGGAGATTCCAGGAAACAATCGAGGTAGAAATCTGGGAAAGATCAATTTGGGGCTGCCCTAAAACAGTACTGGACATAGCCGGATATTCCGGTTCAAAACTGAACCGGATATTCCGGTTACCCGGATATTCCGGTTCAGTCGTGGACCGGATATTCCGGTAGGTTGCGGAACAGCACAAAATCAATCTAAATCTCAGATTTCCACAAGGATTGCATACAAGGATTCTAGTCTATGGTTTCTAGCATGTAGGGGGACCTCTCCGGAACGAATTCTACCAAGCATAGCCAACAAAAACGCAAATCCATGGAAGGTAGGGTTATAGCACCAAGATTCAAGAGATTTGAACATTACCGGGATCCATGGAGAATATCCGGTATGCCCCGAATAATCCGGTTCAAATAATCCGGTTCACTCCAGAAGGTTCAAGCTTCCAGTCCTTAGCCATTTTTCGCAGCAACCGGAATATCCGGTCCAGGATGAATAATCCGGACCAAATAATCCGGTTGACTCCAGTAGCTCCAAGCTTCCAGTCCTTAGCCATTTTTCGCAACAAACTCCACAACCGGAATATCCGGTTTGAGATGAATAATCCGGCTCCAAATAATCCGGCTCATCTCTGTCCCGAATATGGACCAAAACTACCCTAACCGGAATATCCGGTTGCCCGGAATAATCCGGTTAGAATAATCCGGTTGAGTTCTGAAACAGAGAGGCTGAACTAGAAACCCCATAACTTTTGCAAATGAACTCCGAACGAGGTAAATCCAATTGCATTGGAAAGATAACAGCAAGGAGTATCCAAACAAAAGTATGGAGAAGTTACCACACATGGAAGGTGTGGGAACATTCTCAAAGACGAACGGAATATTTTCACCACCGAAAACGCAACAAGTTTTTCTTACGAAATCCGTTTTCGAGTAACCAAGGCTTGTCATGAAGATCACGACAAGCACTAAAACCCAAAGGAGACAAAAGCCAAATAAGAACCAAGAAAGATGATATGCAAAGTATGCAAAGGTTTGAGCTCTCCATAACGATTCGATCGAGTTACTCACTTGAGAGCCCCTCTTGATAGTACGACTATCTATCCTATAACCCGGTCTCCCAAAGACACGAGACCGGTAAAATAGAAAACCTATCAAGATTATACCTTTGCCTTGAGCATTCCACTTGAGCTAGATGATGACGATCTTGACTCTCTCAAGTTGGATCTTCTTTCTTGATTGCGCTTGCTAGCACAAACTCCGCTTCATGAAGACTTGCAAGTTGCTCCCCCATACACCATTATGGGAGAGACTAGCTCCCCCATACACCATTATGGGAGAGACCCTTCGGCAAATCTTCACAAGGCCACAATCTCCAAAAGGGTGGCAAGCATCAAGCATAGGATATATTCTAGATGCTTCACTTGAGCTTCCACGTCAAGCTAGATGACAAACACCGCTTGACGACGACATAGACCATGGGCTATATGAAATCTTCCTTTTGGTTCATGCCCATGGAAAGATACCTAACCACACATAGAGATGCGACACACACATATCATGGGTTAGTTCACAATGCTAATTTGACAATTGCTTACCATACCATGAGATACACAATCCCACTTGGTACAACTTGTAGCTTTGTGTGTTGATCGCTTGCTTGATCAACCTTGTATCTTTGCTTCTCACTTCTAAAGATGATGTCTTGAAGAAGATAATGAAAGATCACCTAATCCTTTTCTTCAAGACACACTAGCAATAAGCTCAACTCAAACCATGACCATTCTTCATATAAATCCTTGAATGTAACAATGGCAATCAAGGAAGCTAATAGAGTTCAACACATGAACTCCATTATTTCCTATGAACAAGATCTACAAAGATAACTCAATGCAAACATTAGTCCATAAGGATTGTCATTAATTACCAAAACCACATATGGGGGAACCATGCACTTTCAATCTCCCCCATTTTGGTAATTGATGACAATCCCTTTTTACGAGGGTTTATATGATGAATAAAGCAAACATGCTAAACAAGAGCAAGGATGCAATAGCATGGAAAGGAAAATGCTTAAGAACGAAACTAAAGCATAAACCAAATTCCCTTAAACCCTCTAAACTTCTCCCCCATTGGCATCCATTGCCGAAATGGGAAAAAAGATTAGAAGGCCAATATAGTAAGAGCTCCCCCATAGTGTATGCATTCCTCATGATATGAGTGAAATCAAGTGCATATCTCCAACTATGAATAAATGGAGGGAGATCAAACTATATTGAGGATCCAAAGATTTATAAGCAAAGTAAAATTGAAGGATACTTTCAAAAAGAAGCAACCAACCACAAGGATCCGAAAAACCGATTGACCAACATCAATATTTTGATAGGATCAACCAAGTGTTATATAAAATCAAGAGGGAACTCCCCAAGGTACATGCACAATGTTAGATTTGAATGACTATATAATGTGCACAACATGGAATCATCACTCCCTTCTAGATAATTTTGAACACAAACAAGAGCAAGAGACTAGATTGGAAATGAAGCAAAGCAACTTGCAAACAAACAAAAGTTGAGCAATGAAGATCAATAAGTGACAAATAAAGACTTACCCAACCGAAATAGATGCGTGTGACAAGGAAAAACATTTTTAGGAGACTAATAGGATGATAGAATCATCAACATAGTCTTTCAATATAGGGGGCACATAGTGCATATCATGTCTTTCCCATACACACAAACCATCAAATGATAAAACAAATAGGTCCACAAGATTATTAAGATGCAAAAGGAATACCAAAACAAAAAACAAAGCTTGTGCCTTTTAGGAACCACCAAGGAATATAAAGAATAAAACGTGGTCACTAAAGAAATAGAATATCAATTAAAGATGTAACTATTATCGTGTGTATAAGTTTCTAAGTAGACAACAATCACAAAGATATATATCCACAAAGAAACATGCACACACAAAATAGGTACAAAAGAGAAGAACATGATATCCAAGAGAGGTTCATTAATATACCAGTAAGATTTTTGCTAGAAAGCAAAGCACTAAGCTTAGTTTAATCTTAAGGGGATATAGATGAACACACAAAACTCATCAAATCATCACAAATATCACAAGGGAAAAGTGATAGTTGGAATGCTTCGAGAAAGGTAACGCATATCACAAAAGATTCAAATGGTTTTTGAGAAATCATCAATATTGCATATGAGATACTTCAAGAATAAGTTGCTAGATTAAACTACTTGGGATTGGTGAATCATGGAAATGATTATAAATATCCCCTTAGTATGTAATCATCCCGGCTTACTCATAGTTGCACTAAAGATGCTTTTGATAAGACATTTGCAAGAACCAAAAGAAATGCAACAAAAGGAAATCATGCCAAGAAGCAACCTACACAAGGTTGAAAGCTAGAAATGTATGCATGAGATAGATACTTGTTACCGAGACGACATTGGTGATGAAGAGGATGCGAGTTTGATAATCATCATAGCTTGACTCCTATAATACCATGGTGAGAACACCTTCCTTATGAATGGAGCAAGCAACCAATGTATCTCCATTGTACCTAAAAACAAAATTCAAGTACAACATGGTACCCAAACCCATTGGGTCCAAAGTAGTTAGAACAACTACAATACATAGGACAAACTCCAAATAAATATGTGCATATTGATATGAATTTGAATTTCATGCACATCTTAGCCATTTAGGATTTGATGGAGTTTATCCTATATATTGGATCAACGAAAGTAAGCATGCCAAAAGATATACATAGAAAATATGCATGCACAAAACTTTCAAGAACCAAAACAAGATACAAATTGGACAAAGAACTAATTAAACCAAGAAGCCACTCACAAGAGTGAAAAGAAATAGAATTGTCCAAAATATATCAAGACCCAAATCAACACATGATTGAGGAAACCAAAATAGAGAGGATACCAAAAAAAAATAAAAGAGTGAACAAACCCTCTACACTTTTCATGATAGCACACAAAGTACCAAGACGAAAAGTGTTTGTCTTCCAAAGAGACAAGTCATTGGGAAAACAAACAAATTTAAAGACAACAAGTGTTCAAACGCATATAGGATAGTTCTTCCAATAATAGTGCATTATTTATGATCTTGCATTTGAATACAAAATGCACACAATGGAATCATTACTCTCCATATACATTATTCAAACACTAGTCATGTTTAAATAAAACCAATTAGATGCAATACCAATTTAAAGAATGGTGATCTACTCAAAGTAGGATAGCTTCCCCAAGAATAGTGCAACCCAAAGAAGTATGACTTTGAACACAAGTGCACAAGTATGGGATCATTGCTTTTCCTAACTCAAGAAAGCATAAAACAAATTTTGAGTAGAGCAAGGAAGACACAAAGGAGTTTGAACCAATCAAATCCTTGGCAAGAAACAAGGCAATATAGAGCAATGGCCAAAGTAAATATGATCAATAAACTTACCACAAATTATTATAACTTGTCAAAGACAAGAGATGTATGGAGATATTTCTCGGTGGTAGATTTGTTCACAATCATATTCACAAAACATAAGCATGTGGTAAAAGATAGGAATAAAAACATGCTTAGATAGAGATTCTTGAAGGCTTCAAATAAAACTCGAAAAAGCAAGGCAACAAGAAACTCTCTAACAAACAAGATACCAAAGAAGAGAGACACAAGATATTTTAAGTAAAAATGGAACTTGTTTGAGCAACATGCCACTTAGGAACAAGATAACTAACAATATCAATCTAGGTGGCAACCTCAATGTTCACATTTTCTAGGCTTGTAATATGCACATAGCTTATTACTCCCCCATAATGTGATAATCCATTTTTTTAACAAGAGGCAAAGAAAATAAATCCAACTAGGGAAAGCTAATGGAAATTTAGAAATGAATTTCTCATGAGAATGACATACCACATAGAGAATAGATAATATATATCAACACTAAGTGGTATTCCTCATGTACACACATTTTAGGATAGTAAAGTGCAAAGCATATTACTCCCCCAAAATGGGATAGTCCATTAATCTCCCAAAGAGCCAACTAAGATAAGCAATGAAAGCAATGAAGGCTCAACACAAAGAACACAAGTACATGGAGTGCAAACCAACAAACATAACTAGATTACTCAAGATAGGTAAGTAGGAAGCACAACATATACAAACACATGCTAGAAACAAAACTAACATATGAAAGGGAGCAAGCAACTTTCAAAGTATATAGATTTAAATACAAGTTACCGCTTGGAGGAACATTGGGTAAGAGATATATAATCCAAGTGACTTGGCATGAGGAAATATAATTGATGAAGTCCCTTAATTCTTCATGAAATAGCCAAGTCTCCAATGCCCTCCTACACCACCTATTTATCAAGTTTGAGCTTGTTGGTCCCCAACCAAGTTGGGTCCTAAGAGGTTTAGTCACAATAGGTTTGGCAACCAAATGGTTCTTTTCTTGACACCACTTGGAGTACCAACATACTTGGCAAACACATTGCCCACATTATCCTTCCTAATAGAATAACATCATCAACAAGGATAGGGTTGGATAATGTACCATTAGTGCATGAAGAAGCAAAGTGTCCCTTCTTGCGACAAAGGTAGCAACATCGACTCTTTTCTTTCTTCTCAATAGGCTTCTCAACAAGAGGAGCATTGGCTTGAGTCTTCTTAGGAGGTGGCCGTTGTTCAACACGTGGTTGAGCATGAGATTGAACAAGAGGCCTCTTCCCTAGTTGCTTCTCACTAAGAGGCTTCTTCTTCAAAGGGCAAGATCTAACATGGTGCCCTTCAATCTTGCACTTGAAGCAAATAATCTTGGCCGGATCTTTGACTTGTTCTTGGCCCTTCTTCTTGTCAATAATGGACTTGTTCTTGAGATGGGAGTTGAATCCAAGTCCACTTTTGTCATTGGGAAGTCTTCGCACTCTCAACATCTTGTCAAGTGTGGAACTCCTTCATGACTTTTCCAAGTCTTTCTTCAAAGAAGTGACTTGGGCCTTGAGCTCTTAATTTCCTCTACATGGTTAGAATCAACACAAGAGCTAGAGGAAGTAGATGCTTCATTGTTAGAGCAACAAGGCAAGGAAAGCAATTCATCACAAGATGTAGAAACATTATGGGAGGATGAATTAATACGAGCACAAGTCAATATAGCATTATTAGAAGATATTGTGCTAGTAACCACATGAGGCACAAGATGTTACCTTTGTAGTGATAGCCTCAAGAGCTAATTTTAGCTTGGTATGGGATTCTAGAAGATCCTCATGAGAGCTAGAGAGCTTTTCATGACTTTCTTCCAATTTCCCATACTTGCTAGTCATTAGCTCAAGTTGAGCCCTTAGCTCAACATTCTCCTTCAAAATAGATGCTTCACAAGATGTGGAGTTAGTAGCACAAGCATCAATTGAAATAGAAGAAGATAACTTGGCAAGCTCATTATTTAACCTAGAGTTTTCTTCAATTAGATTAGCATTGCCAACAACAAATTCAACCTTTTCTTTTTAAGCACTTTATATTTAGCATGGGTATGGTCACGTGCTTTAGTGAGATAGGCTATTTGTTCATTATAGAGCTCCTCAATAGATTCAAGTTTCTCCTCAAGAGTAACTCGGAGCTCATACTCTTCCTCAAGAGACATAGTGAGGGATGCCTTTTCATTGGCATCACTTCTTTCAATCTCCTTTCTTTTCAATGATTTTAGCGCTATAAATAGCAAAAGCCAATATTTCACTAAAAGGAGTGATAGCTTTACTACCTTTAGGGAGATCAAGAAGAACCAACTCACCCTTCTCCATTAAGGAGGCTTCGTCCTCAAACTCTCCATAAAATATATCCCGTCCTCATCATCACAAGATGTGGGTTCCAAAGGTGGAGATACCTTTGAATCCCTAGCCATAAGGCACATATGAGAAATGGATGGCGAAGATGAAGATTGACTTGAAGCACCAATAAGGTCCATGTCTTGTTCCACCACAATATGGGATTCCTCTACATTGTTAGTCACACAAGTACTAGAGGAAATGGAAGCATTGTTTTTATGAAAACAAGACATAGGAAGCATATCATCACGAGATTTAGTTAAACAACTATTACATGATATGCACGGACTATCAATACACTAGCATGTATGGAACTTTGAGTGCTAGAAGATATTAAGTCCAAAGATAGATAATTGCAATGGGATAGAGATGAAGTATAGTCAATAGCAAATTCACTATCCACAAAGCAATTCCTATCACCACTCACCATATCATTACCTTGTGACAAATCACATGTTGGTGGAGTGGAGAAAGATGTGAACTTATCACGGCCGGAAGTGGATGGAGAACAATCATCCTCAATAATATTGGACACATCATATATATCTTGAAGTTTTGTCCATAGCTCATGAGCGTTCCGAAAAGGCATGATTGATTTAATAACTACATCGCTCAAAATGCACAAGAGACCATTAGATACAAGAGTATCGAGATAAGAGTTTTCCTCATCCTCTAAAGATAAATCTTGAGAATCCTTTGGAGGAGGAAAATCCATATCTACAATTCTCTTAACATACTTTGGACCCATGTCCTCAAGAAAATTAAGAATGCGAATTTTCCAAGCATCATAATTTCTACCATAGAATATAAAAGCGGGATCATGTTCTATTTCTCTAAACGACATCGTACTCTCTAGGATGTAAAGCCTAATAAAGAGAGACTAGGCTCTGATACCAATTGAACGGACAACGACGTCGCCTAGAGGGGGGGGGTGAATAGGCGATTAAAACTTTTCCGGTTAATGCTCGCTAAATGCGGAAATAAACTAGGTGTTTAAATTAACAAGCATACAACCTAAATATTCTATGGCCAACTAGATGCATCAACAACTTATGCTAAGCAAGACAAGTAACAAGGTGATAGCAAGATATATAACTTCAAGCTCGAAGGCTATCACAATGTAAATTGCATAAGTAAAAAGCTCGGGTATAGAAATAACTGAGGCACACGGAGACGAAGATGTATTCCCGAGTTCCTCCCACAAAGGGGAGTACGTCTCGTTGGAGGGGTGTGAGCTCACCACGAAGGCCTACTCAACGCCACAAAGGCCTCACCCTATTCTCCGATGAACTTCCGCCACAAAGGCCTAGTTCACCTTCCACTATTGGCAACCTCCAAACCCGAGGCACGCATCCACAACTCAATTGGAGGCTCTCGGTGTCACCACAATCTTGGGGCACGCATCCACAACTCAATTGGAGGCTCCCAAGAACACCACAAGTCGTCTAGGGTCCAAGACCCAAGAGTAACAAGCTCACAAACTTTCAACTTCCACGAATCCTCGTGGAGAGAGCAAACCGATGCAACCGATGCAAATGGCAAGAGCACAAGTGCTCAAATCCTACACTCTCAAATTCCAACAAAGCAACAAATGCTTATGGGGGAATAAGAGAGGAAGAACAATGGAGGAGAAACACCAAGAACTCCAAGATCAAGATCTACTAAGTTTCCCTCACTAAGAAGGAAGATGGATTGGTGGAAATGTAGATCAAGATCTCCTCTCTCTTTTCCCTCAAAGATATGCAAGAATCATGGGAGGGATTGGGAGAGGGGCAAGCTTTCCAAGGTCAACAATGGTGGGGGAGAGGGAGAAAACGTGCTTAGAAGGCTTTGGGACCAATGGGGAAGAAAGCCCCCTTAAATAGGTCCCCACAAAAACTAGCCGTTTGTGCAGGAATTTGGGACCGGAATATCCGGTCCAAGTTTGGACCGGAATATCCGGTCTCAAGATCTGCTCGAAACCTGTTGACTTTAACCGGAATATCCGGTCCCATTGGAAAAATCCGGTACCAATAATCCGGCTCAACTCTGTGAGCAAACTGGTCTGAAAACTGCCCAAACCGGAATATCCGGTATGCCCCGAATAATCCGGTTCAAATAATCCGGTTCACTCCAGAAGGTTCAAGCTTCCAGTCCTTAGCCATTTTTCGCAGCAACCGGAATATCCGGTCCAGGATGAATAATCCGGACCAAATAATCCGGTTGACTCCAGTAGCTCCAAGCTTCCAGTCCTTAGCCATTTTTCGCAACAAACTCCACAACCGGAATATCCGGTTTGAGATGAATAATCCGGCTCCAAATAATCCGGCTCATCTCTGTCCCGAATATGGACCAAAACTACCCTAACCGGAATATCCGGTTGCCCGGAATAATCCGGTTAGAATAATCCGGTTGAGTTCTGAAACAGAGAGGCTGAACTAGAAACCCCATAACTTTTGCAAATGAACTCCGAACGAGGTAAATCCAATTGCATTGGAAAGATAACAGCAAGGAGTATCCAAACAAAAGTATGGAGAAGTTACCACACATGGAAGGTGTGGGAACATTCTCAAAGACGAACGAAATATTTTCACCACCGAAAACGCAACAAGTTTTTCTTACGAAATCCGTTTTCGAGTAACCAAGGCTTGTCATGAAGATCACGACAAGCACAAAATCCCAAAGGAGACAAAAGCCAAATAAGAACCAAGAAAGATGATATGCAAGGTATGCAAAGGTTTGAGCTCTCCATGACGATTCGATCGAGTTACTCACTTGAGAGCCCCTCTTGATAGTACGGCTATCTATCCTATAACCCGGTCTCCCAAAGACACGAGATCGGTAAAATAGAAAACCTATCAAGATTATACCTTTGCCTTGAGCATTCCACTTGAGCTAGATGATGACGATCTTGACTCTCTCAAGTTGGATCTTCTTTCTTGATTGCGCTTGCTAGCACAAACTCCGCTTCATGAAGACTTGCAAGTTGCTCCCCCATACACCATTATGGGAGAGACTAGCTCCCCATACACCATTATGGGAGAGACCCTTCGGCAAATCTTCACAAGGCCACAATCTCCAAAAGGGTGGCAAGCATCAAGCATAGGATATATTCTAGATGCTTCACTTGAGCTTCCACGTCAAGCTAGATGACAAACACCGCTTGACGACGACATAGACCATGGGCTATATGAAATCTTCCTTTTGGTTCATGCCCATGGAAAGATACCTAACCACACATAGAGATGCGACACACACATATCATGGGTTAGTTCACAATGCTAATTTGACAATTGCTTACCATACCATGAGATACACAATCCCACTTGGTACAACTTGTAGCTTTGTGTGTTGATCGCTTGCTTGATCAACCTTGTATCTTTGCTTCTCACTTCTAAAGATGATGTCTTGAAGAAGATAATGAAAGATCACCTAATCCTTTTCTTCAAGACACACTAGCAATAAGCTCAACTCAAACCATGACCATTCTTCATATAAATCCTTGAATGTAACAATGGCCATCAAGGAAGCTAATAGAGTTCAACACATGAACTCCATTATTTCCTATGAACAAGATCTACAAAGATAACTCAATGCAAACATTAGTCCATAAGGATTGTCATTAATTACCAAAACCACATATGGGGGAACCATCCACTTTCACTAGTGCAATGTCTCATCTCGCCACGTGATCACGGATGAAGTGGTGGCGAATCTCAATGTGCTTCGTCCTTGTGTGTTGCACCGGATTGTATGCAATCTTGATAGCACTTTCATTGTCACATAGAAGAGGTACTTTGTCCAAATGAACTCCATATTCCTTGAGAGTTTGCCTCATCCATAGCAATTGGGTGCATGCACTTGCGGCGGCAACATATTCGGCTTCGGCGGTGGAGAGAGAGATGCAATTTTGTTTCTTCGAGGACCAACTTACAAGGGACCTACCAAGAAATTGGCAAGCCCCGGAAGTTGACTTCCTATCATCTTGATCACCCGCCCAATCGGAATCCGTATATCCATTGAGAGAAAATTGTGCCCCCTTTGGGTACCACAAACCAAATCTTGAGGTATGAACCAAATAACGAAAGATCCTATGAACCGCCATTAGATGGCAATCCTTAGGAGCCGCTTGATACCTTGCACACACACCTACACTCAAAACGATATCGGGCATAGATGCACAAAGATAGAGCAAAGAACCAATCATAGAACGATAAAGCTTTTGGTCCACATCCTTACTCCCTTTTGGATTACGAGAGAGATGACACTTGACTTGCATAGGAGATGTCTTGATTTTAGCATCTTGGAAGTTAAACCTCTTGATCATATCTTGGGTATACTTGGCTTGAGAAATGAAAGTCCCACGAGCCAATTGCTTGATCTCAAAGCCAAGGAAGAATTTAAGCTCACCCATCATAGACATCTCGAACCTGTCAGTCATAAGCTTAGAGAACTCATTATTGAAAGCTTGGTTAGTTGAGCCAAAGATGATATCGTCCACATAGAGTTGGCATATGAAAAGCTCTCCCTTTGCTCTCTTGGTGAAGAGAGTGGGGTCAATCTTCCCAACTTCGAAACCACGATCATCTAACAGCTCCCTAAGGTGCTCATACCAAGCACGAGGTGCTTGTTTGAGACCATAGAGAGCCTTGTCAAGTTTGTAAACGTGGTTGGGAAAGTTGAGATTCTCGAACCCCGGAGGTTGCTTAACATATACCTCCTCTTTTAGTGGACCATTCAAGAAAGCACTTTTCACATCCATTTGTTGCAATTTGAAATTATGTGAGGATGCATAAGCAAGGAGGATACGGATGGACTCAAGGCGAGCCACGGGCGCATAGGTTTCATCAAAGTCAATGCCTTCAACTTGGGTGTAACCTTGAGCGACCAATCTTGCCTTGTTCCTAATGACAATGCCATTCTCATCTTGCTTGTTCTTGAAAATCCACTTGGTGCCAATAACATTGTGGCAATCCTTGGGTTTCTCAACCAATCTCCAAACTTTGTTGCGCTCAAAGTTATTGAGCTCATCATGCATAGCTTCAACCCAATCGGAGTCCTCAAGAGCTTCATACACTTTCTTAGGCTCCACCATAGAGATATGAGCTTGATGCTCACAAAAATGAGCCAATTGCCTTCTAGTGGATCTTCTAGTTTGAACATCCTCCAAGACCTTGTCATCTTGGGCATCAATTTGCTTCAAAGCTCTTCTTATCCTTTTGATGCGACGGGCTTCGATCTCCTCATTATTGCGAGGAGGAATCACTTGATCATCTAGATCATTTGGGTCCCCATCTTGACCAACATGGCCTTGATCATCAACATCGTCATCAACAATATCTTCAATACTAGCTTCAACTTGAGAAGAGGATGAAGAGGATGATTGATCTTGGCCTTGATCTTGACTCACATTAGTGAGAGGAGTGGGTACGACTTGCGGAGTCACTTGATCAATGAGAGGAGGGTCTTGAATATGTTCTCGGTTAGGTGTAGTAGTTGGCTCCTTGGCTTGATCTTCAAATGTAGAGGAGGGCTCCACTTGGGTAGAGCATAGTCCTTCTCGAGTCGCCATAAGGTGTCCCTCGATGGGGCGGAAGAATCCCACACCCATCCTTCCTATGGCTTCTTGAGGCATTTCAACATCTACATTTGAAACATGAAATTGCGCCACTTGGGAGCCGTCATTTTCCTCGAAAACCACACTACAAGATTCTATGACAATCCGTGAGGCTTTGTCATAGACTCTATAAGTGTGGGATTCGGCACCGTAACCAACAAAAATACCCTCAATAGATTTGGATTGAAATTTCGACAACCTAATACCCTTGATCAAATAAAAGCACTTACAACCGAATACACGGAAGTAGGATACGTTGGGCTTGTTGCCGGTGAGGATCTCATATGGGGTCTTGCTCAAGCCTTTGCGGATGTAGAGGCGGTTGGAGGAGTGGCATGCGGTGGATACGGCCTCGGCCCATAAATATTGGGGAGAAGAGTACTCCGCCAACATGGTCCTTGCCATATCTAAGAGAGTGTGATTCTTCCTTTCGGCAACACCATTTTGTTGAGGAGTGTAAGTGGCGGAGTATTGGTGACGAATGCCTTCTTCACTAAGAAATTCATTCAATGTATAGTTCTTGAACTCCGACCCATTATCACTCCTAATAGCCATGATTTGCACATTGTGTTGACGTTGCACTTCGTTGGAGAAGTCGATGATGGTTTGTTGGGTCTCACTCTTGCACTTTAAGAAATAAACCCAAGTGTATCTTGAATAATCATCGACAATCACCAAGCAATACTTCTTGCCGCCAAGACTTGCCTCGGGCACGGCACCAAAGAGATCAACATGGAGAAGCTCCAAGATCCTCTTTGATGAGATAATAGTCTTGGCCTTGTGCACAATGTCATGCATCTTCCCTTCAACACACGACCTACAAACGCGATCCTTTGCAAAGGAAACATTTTCTTTTAGTCCAACAATAAGGCCACTTTTGTGAAGACTTTGCAAAGTTCTCATGTTGACATGGGATAGCCGGCGATGCCATAACCATCCCAAGTCCGCCTTCCCGAAAAGACACATTGCTTGAGTGTTGGTTGACTTAGAAAAGTCTACCACATACAACTCATTTTCAACATGTCCCACGTGAGCGACGTCAAGAGTCTTGCTCCTCAAAAGGACCACAATATCACCATCAAAGAAGACGGAGAACCCCATCTTACTAAGAGAGCGGACGGAAAGTAAATTGTAACCAAGGGATTCGACAAGCATGACGTTCACGATAGTGATATCGGGAGCCACCACAACCTTGCCAAACCCGGATACCTTAGACTTGGACGAGTCCCCATAAGTGACGGTTGCTTGGATGTCATTTGGTCGCAACTCCGTCACAAGTTCTTTGCTTCCGGTCATATGATTAGTGCATCCACTATCAAGAATCCATTTAGTCCCACCGGAAGCATAGTCCTGCAGGATATCATTGACTAGAGTTAGGACCCGAGTTGGGTCCCTTCATGTTAGCAACAAGGGTCTTTGGAACCCATATAGTGTAGTCAATAAACCCCTCAATTGGACCAACATATTTAGCTTGCACAACACCATAATAATCAACATATAAGAAATGGTGTGGGTTGTTAGTTCCCGCGGAGGAGCTACGAGTAGTGTTGTCCCTAATGACAATACCACCCGAAGCACCATGTTTGTTCTTCTTCTTGTTCTTCTTCTTCTTGTTCCTTTTCTTGGCTACATAGCCAAGACCTTGCTTTCCCACTTGTTGCCTTGGAGCACTCAATTGTGGTCTAGAAATGACCGCATTAGAGCTTGGGGCAACCACTTGTGGGGTGGCAAGCACCACCTTTTCGACTTGAGTGCTTTTGCCCTTGAGCCTTGCTAGCTCATCCTTCAACCTAGCATTTTCCTCAATAATATTTGCATGATCACAAGAAGAAGTAGAAGTGCTAGGATGGTTAGATTGAGTAAGTTGAGTTTGAAGTTGTTCATGCAACTCTTTGAGGGATGAGTGTTGGCTTTCCAAAGCTTTGTGAGCATTGGTTAGCTTTTCAAACTCCTTGGTTAGTTTACCATGACCAACCCCAAACTCTACTTTATCCTTTTTAGCCTTTCTATATTTAGCAATAGCAAGATCACGTTCCTTAATGATTTTAGAGACAAGTTCATTATGAGTAGTTTCAATAGTTTCAAGTTCATCCTCTAGAGAAACTCTTCCATCATGCTCTTCTTCAAGAGTCATTGAGAGGGATGCAATTTCATCCGCATCCCTTCTCTCAATCTCACCTTTCTTCTCAAGGGCCTCTTGGGCCTCTCCCAATTGCCTCATGAGATGCTCAAAGTACTTCTTGGTCTCCCCTTGCATGTTAGACATAAAACGGTCCAAGGAGGCCCTTTCCTCTTCTTCTCTAAGACTAGCAATATGTTCAAGTTCACTAGGGGTCTTAGAGTTAGGAGAAGATGATACCTCCGTGGCCTTAGCCATGAAGCACTTGGCATCGCGTTGAGGAAGATTTTCATTGGGGGATTCAAAAAGAGATGACGAAGATGGAGTGGAAGCAATAGCTAGAGCGGCCACTTCACTTGTGGTTTCTTCTTCTTCATCACTCCCAGAATCATACTCCTCTTGAGTCAAGAGCACAAACTTGGTGGGGGTCTTATTGTTGAAAGGTTTCTTCTTGAAATGAGGTTTCTTGTATTCAACTTTGGACTTGTCCTTGCGGATGAGCTTGCCGCTATGGTTCTCTCTATTCTCATAGGGGCACTCCGCAATGAAGTGGTACTTGTCTTGGCAATTGAAGCAAGATCTCACTTTTTGAGCCCCATCATTACCATAACGAGACTTGGTCTTCTCCTCAACAAACTTCTTGCCTTTTGGGGGATTGTTCCAAAACTTTTGCACGGTGAGAGCTATTAGATCCTTTAGGACGGGATCATATTCTTGTTCCTTCAATGGAGGCAATGCTTCTTCACCATCTTCATCATTCTCAACTTCTCTTGCCACACCTTGGCCTTCAAAGCAACGGAAGCTCCTTGATGCATCCCAATGGCCCTAGCACGGTTGTCAAGAGCATTCTTGGTTTGCACTTTGTAGGAGCTCAATTCTTGCATGACTTGGGTAGAGGTCATGGTGGAGAAATCATGTCTCCCTTGAATGCTCTTCATATCCGTGCCCTCAAAAGGCATCACGGCAATTATGAACTTCCTCTTGATCCAAGCATCATCAATATGTGTTGCACCCGCATTAGAGAAAGCGGTGGCAAGAGATTTGAGTCTCCGATACATGTCAACGTGATCTTCTCCATCAGCATGAAAAATCCTTCGGCCTCATTGGTCAAGGTGTCATAGCGATTTCTTTGCATGCTTTCATTCCCAAACATGAGGACAAGTGCATCCCATGTCTCTTTGGCGGTGGAGAAGTGTTGAAGATGCGGCATGTGATTGGGGCCCACGGCTTGATGAAGAATGGATAAAGCGGTGTAATTGAGTTGGCAATCTACAACCTCTCTTCTTGTGAGATTCTTGGGATCATATGGCTTGTATCCATCACGAGTGATTCTCCAAAGATCTATACAAGAAGAGTTCAAGTGAGTCTCCATGTAGTATTGCCATTCACGAAAAGAATATGCATCAATTTTAGGTGGATCTCCCCTAGGAATTATATGAGGAAAAGGGATGGGAGGATCGGGAGAATATTGGCCTTCAACGGCATGATATCCTTCCTTTCCACTCGCACCCTTCTTAGCGGATTGTTCGGCGGAAGCAGTTTTAAGTGGTTCACCATCAACCCCTTTCTTGGCACCTCCGTTTCCGGAGGGGATGAGTCGACCACCTCCGGTTCTTTGGCTTTGAGGAGTGTTGTCATGAGTTGACGCAACTCCTCAAATTTAGTGTCTATGGATGAGGTCAATGATTCTCTCAAAGCATTGAGATCATTCATGGACACATTTCCTTCGGACGGAGCGTCATCTACCTCATCACCCATACTTAAACTCTTAGGCGGTTAAGCCCGATAGAAGAGCCGAGGCTCTGATACCAATTGAAAGTAAAGTATAGGCACCTAGAGGGGGGGTGAATAGGTGCTACGGCAAATTTTATTTTTTCTCAAAGTTTAGGCTTGACAAGAAAGGTAAATTCTCTAGATAGTGCAACTAGTGATGAATTTACCTATATGACAAGACAAGCAATTAATGCAACAAGTACAAGTAAGTAAAGAGAGGGAGGAACGAGGTAACCGATGGAAGCACACGGAGACACGATGTATTTCCGAGTTCCTCCTTTTTAGGGGAGTACGTCTCGTTGGAGGGGTGTGAGCTCGCCACAAAGGCCTACTCAACGCCACTAAGGCTTCACCCTATTCTCCGATGAACTTCGCCACAAAGGCCTAGTTCACCTTCCACTATAGAACCCCTTTGAGGCGGGGATCAAATCCTTTACAAACAACTTGGGGCACACACCCACAACTTAATTGGGGGCTCCCAACACTTCTTGAATCACCAACAAGAAACAAGATGCCTAGGTTCTCCACAAGAGGAAACCCTAGGCAAGATCCCTCTAGCTAGAGGGGGAAATGAAGAACGGCTCGGTGAAGATGTAGATCGGGGCCTTCTCCTTCAAACCTCCAAAGATCTTCAAGATTGGGTGGAGGGATTGGGAGTTATGAGGGATTTGGTGAGTTCTTAAATGCTCATAAATGCTAAGGGAAGAACTAGATCTTGAGGAAGAAGAGGAGGGGAATTTATAGTCCCTCCTCACAACTAGTCGTTGTGCAGGAAAAAAGGTACCGGAATATCTGGTCCAAGTTTGGACCGGAATATCCGGTCAACTTGCTCCACGCAGATCTGCAGTGCTGGACCGGATTATCCGGTTGATTTGGAATAATCCGGTACAAATAATCCGGTAGATGCCAGTACGCAAATCTTCTAGTCCTTAGCCATTTTTCCACCTCTTCAACTGCAACCGGAATATCCGGTATAGATATGAAATATCGGTACAAATAATCCGGTTGACTCCAGTAGCTCCAAGCTTCCAGTCCTTAGCCATTTTTCGCAGCAACCGGAATATCCGGTCCAGGATGAATAATCCGGTCCGAATAATCCGGTTCACTTCTGTGAGCAAAACTTCCAGTCCTTAGCAGTTTTTCGCAACAACCGGAATATCCGGTCCAGGATGAATAATCCGGACCAAATAATCCGGTTGACTCCAGTATGCGAAACTCTCAGTCCTTAGCAGTTTTTCGCAGCAACCGGAATATCCGGTCCAGGATGAATAATCCGGACCAAATAATCCGGTTGACTCCAGTATGCGAAACTCTTAGTCCTTAGCCATTTTTGTGCTCCTTTCTCAGCAACCGGAATATCCGGTCCAGGATGAATAATCCGGTCCGAATAATCCGGTTGAGTTCTGTCCCAAAAACCTCAGGCCAAACTTCACCGACTTTTCGGTGATCGATGCCGATGTTAAGTATAACACCTGCACACTAAACACCTCGATAAATAATGTACTTAGTATTGTTAACTAACACACAAAACACTGGGAAAACGAAATGCACTTTCAGCTGGGGGATGTCCAACACGTGGTGCCTTCATCGCCGTTGATGGAGCTGACGACGGGGACCCACTCGGAGGGAGGAATAAAAGCAGGAACCCACCTCGCCTCGAAGATATCTTATCGCATTTCTGGGTCAAGGTTAGGGTTTCTCCCCCTTCTGCGCCGCCAGAGGAGAGCTTTGGGTGGTGGTCCGGGAAGGTGGGGGGAGACAACCGATCCTTCGCTCAAATAGTAGCATCGCCACCGCGTCCACCTCGTCCTCCAGACAAATCCAAAAAGAAGATGGGAGAGGGAGGCCAGTTTGGAGGGGGGAGGCGTGGAGGAGGCGGAGGAGGTGGGAGAGCTGCACCGGCAGGGGGCCGCGGTGGAGGTCGTGCTGGTGCAGTGCCACCGGCTCGCAACCATGTGTGGCACCGCGAACAGGAGGGGGCGGGGCAATCTTCTGGAGCGGACTCCAACGCCAAGTGGGATGCGGCGGCGATAGCTGCGGGGAGCAAGCAGCCGCAGCCGCAGACCTCCGTCAAGCAACACCTGCAGGGGGAGTGAACCCTAGACCTACTCCTCCCTCCGATGAGAGAACGGTAACATGCTTCAACTGCAACGCGAGCGACCACCCTACCTCGCAGTGCCCTACAATTAGATGTGAGAGATGTGGTAAATTAGGCCATATTCGTCCTATTTGCCAATCGGTGCTTCCGTGGGAATGTGTGGCATCGATGTGTGCGTTTCAGTCTCCTGGTCTGGGTTTTTTCTATTTTGCGGATCATAGTTCTCCTAAGCAGATCAAGGAGCGGGCTTCTAGCATTGTTATTACAGTTTTAGAAGGAAATCCTACAACTAGGGAGTTGGAACAGGAGTTTAATGAATATCTTGCTTCTACCTGGAGGTGTACGGCTCGTCCCATTAATTCTAAGCAGTTTATTATGCGATTTCCTAGTGCGAGAGAGGTGGAGAAGACTTGTTTCCTGGCAAAGAGGATGGACATGAGAGTTTGTGACGCTACTATTAGTTTATCTCCGTGGTCTGCATCTGTTGGTGCTGAATCTCCTTTGCATAAGGCCTGGGTGAGGGTGCGCAATATTCCTGCTGATAAGAGATGCGAGGAGAATGTTGCCTTCGCTGGATCTCTGGTGGGTGTCACCTTAGAGGTGGATCCGGCTACTATACATAAACCTGACTATTGTAGAATTCTTTTGGGCTGCAGGGATATTGAGAAACTTCCAGCCGAGGCTGAGGGGGTGTTAGGTGATTATTTCTATGTTTTTACTTATGAGATTGAGTCTGTGCTGGTTAAAGGCCCTCCTGCTGTTAAGTCCAAGGTGGCTATCAGAGAGGATGGGCGCTCCTTAGCCGATAAATCTCCTAAACGCTCTAGGCTTGACAGTGCTATGCTAGAGGATTCTAATGAGGAACCGGTTGATAATAGCCAAAACACAAGTTATGGGAAGAATTATTCTAATAGATTGGCTCTCCTGAGCAAGAATCTGAGGAGGAGAGTGAAGAGGAAAATGAGTTGCTTATTCAAAAAATTGCTAGGGAATCCTTGGAAAAAAAGAATAGTTCAAAGGGGGTGATTCCTGTTGGGGCTGTGTCGCATGTACAGCAGGGTTCTTCTCCTTCTGTGTGTGATAAAGGTTCCATGGAAAAAAATATGAATCCTGTGAGTGTTACACCTGTTTCTATCGGGTTGGTACAAGCCCCTGTTACTCCTGTAGTGACAAAAGAGATGGTTGTTTTTGAGGCTGATAAAATAAACACTAAGTCTTCTTCAGTTGGTGTCTTGCCTGACAAAATGAGTGATATTCCTGAAGTAATGGTTATGGAAATTGAGGGTAAACAGTTGTCTCCTGTGGTGGGTACACCTGAATACTCGGTGCAATCACCGGAAGATACTCAGACTCATGATGGGGAGGGGGAAGTCCTCGATGATATGCAGGTTGAAGAAATGCAGACGCGGGTTTCATCTAGAAACCAGAGGGAGAAGCTGTCAGAAGTGCTTGATCAGGCAGCTGCAGTGGCAAGGAAGAGGAATCTCGAAGGTACTAATATCAAAGCAAAATCTCCTGTTGAACATGTTAATTCCATTGCAATTTTGTCTAATAATGAAATCATGAAAAAAGCTTCTCTTATGGGCATAGAGGTTCCTGATGATAATTTTCAACATATTGATTTGCTTAAGGAATTGGAGTTGGCTAGGAAAAATCTTGAAAATACTTCTGTTACTGTTAAACCTTTGCAAGTTGATCATAGTAGTGGTTTTTCAACTCCTTTAAGTCTTACATGGCATAATTCCTCGGTTGATGAGGACAATTTTATTCTAGTTGAGTCGAGGAAAACTAGAAAAAGAAAAGAAAAAAGGGACAGTATTATTGTTTCTAGGCCAAGGACTAGGAGTCAAGGGCCGGCTGCCATTTCTCCCCTGCCTCCTGGGAGGAATGGTAGGAAAAGATCGATTCATGACAAGTTTAAATGATAGCAGCAATTTGGAACTTGAGGGGGGCAGGAAAAAAAGGGATGTCTACCTGCCTCACTGATACCATTAAAGATTTTGGGGTTGACTTTATTGGGTTGAAAGAGACTATGAAAAAAATTATACTGCTGCCTTTTTCAGAAAAATTGATCCTAATGATGCTTTTTTCTGGAAGTGGATTCCCTCTGTTGGGAAGTCTGGAGGTATACTCTGTGGTGCTAGATATGAGACTTTAGGGGTTCAAACTATAAAACTTGGTGAGTTTATGTTTATTGAATCTCTGGGATGTTAAGAAAAAATGTAAATGGGCTGTGATTATTGTCTATGGACCGGCACATGAAGATAGAAAGCCTGCTTTTCTAGCTGAACTTGCCTCCTTCTGCAATGCTATTGATGGGCCGTATATTGTGGGGGGGGGGGGGATTTCAATATTATCAGGGATTGTAGTGAAAAAAATAAACCATGTACACTGTCACACTCCTCAGAGGTTTTCAATACGATTATTCACTCGTTGGCTCTTAGAGAGATTCATATGAGGGGAGGACTCTATACGTGGTCGAATAAGCAAAGGAATCCTACTATGGAAAAGTTAGATAGGGTGCTTATGTCCCATGATTGGGAGGATTTATTTCCCCTGGTTTATATCAAAAAGCTAGTGAGGGATCAATCTGATCACAATCTCCTTATTGTGGATTCAGGTGAAACTCAAATTATGGATAAGAATAGAGAATTTAGATTTGATACTTCCTGGCTTATGAGAGAGGATTTTATTCCTGCTGTGAAAGAAATTTGGGAGAAACCTGTTAGAAGTGATGATCCTATTGATATTTTCAATATCAAACTCAAAAGAGTTAAGACTTATTTAAAAGGGTGGGGATCTAATATTTTCGGTCACAATAAGAAAAGGAAAAATGAATTAAAAGAGGAATTGCAAAACCTGGAGGTATTAGAAGAGGAAAGTATCTTATCTCATGAGGATCATATGAGAAGATTTAATATTCAGGTGGAGTTGTATAATTTGTATACTGAGGAGGAAAATTATTGGCATCAGAGATCCCACAATAAATGGTTACTAGAAGGGGATATGAACACGGCTTATTTTCATCGTATTGCGAATGGTAGAAAAAGAAAGAATACAGTAACTAATCTGGTGAAAGGGGAGGTTCTGATTGAAGGGACCAATAATCTGTTAAAACATGCCACTGAGTACTATAAAGAGTTGTTCGGTCCGGCTCCTGGAAACATGTTTACCTTATCTCATGATCTTTGGTCGGATGAGGAAAAATTAAATTGGGTTGATAATGATAATTTGTGTAAACCTTTTACCTTCCAGGAAGTCAAAAAAGCTTTATTTTCAATGGAAAGCAACAAGGCCCCAGGGCCAGATAATATACCAGCCGAGTTTTATCGTCATTGTTGGGATTTCGTTAAATTTGATATTATGAGGCTTTTTAACTTGTTTCATGAAGGGAACCTGGACATTCGTAGACTGAATTATGGAGTCATTACCTTGCTGCCTAAGGTTTCTGAAGCTAATAAAATTCAACAGTTCAGGCCCATTTGTCTGTTACGTTGTATTTATAAGCTGATTACTAAGACCCTCATGTTGAGATTAGAACCCTATAGCAATAAACTTTTCAGTGTTCAACAAAATGCTTTTATCAAAGGTCGTAGTATCCTGGATGGTATTTTTTCATTACATGAAGTTATGCATCATGTTCATGTTAAGAAAAGAACGGGGATTATTTTGAAATTGGACTTTGAGAAGGCGTATGATAAAGTCGATTGGAATTTCTTGTTGGAATGTCATAAAATTAGAGGGTTTTCGGATAAATGGTGCAATTGGGTTAAAATGTGTTTGTTTGAGGGTACTGTAAGTGTTAAGCTAAATAACAAAATGGGCCCCTACTTTCAAAGTGCAAAGGGGGTAAGGCAAGGAGACCCCCTATCTCCTACTCTTTTTAATTTGGTGGCTGAGAGTTTAACTAAATTGGTTTTACATGCTCAAAAAAATGGTCTCATTACTGGGTTTGCTTCTGACTTGGTGGAGAATGGAGTGGCCATTCTTCAATACGCAGATGATACGATCCTCTGTATTGATCATAAACCTGAACAAGCAATCAACCTGAAATTGTTACTTTACATGTTTGAATTCATGTCGGGTCTAAAAATAAATTTCGATAAAAGTGAGATGTTTATTGGTGGGGACAACAATATAGCTTCCTTTTATTCGGGGGTGTTTGGCTGTCAAGTGGGGCAGTTGCCAATTAAATATCTTGGTATGCCTGTTACTTTTTCTAACCTGAAAACGGTGGATTGGAGTTTCCTGGATACTAAGTTCATCAAAAAGTTAGATGCCTGGGTGTGTGATACTGCCTCCTCGGGTGCTAGGTTGACTCTCCTAGATGTCTGCTTATCTGGTATTCCTACCTATTATATGTCACTTCATTTACTTAACAAAACGATAATTGAGAAGCTTGACAAGCATAGGAGACGTTTTTTCTGGGCTGGAAAAAAGAAGAAGAGGGCCTATCATATGGTTAAATGGAAAAAGTATGTAGGTCTAAAAAGAAAGGGGCCTTGGGGTGAAGGACTTGCATAAACAAAATATCAGTTTGTTATGTAAATGGTGGTGGAAGTTGGAAACTCAGGATGGCTTATGGCAGACTATTGTAAAGGCAAAGTATATAAAAAAATAAGAGTGTGGCTGAAGTGAAACCTAGAGTGAGTGATTCCCCTTGCTGGAAGAATTTGATGAAGGTTAGGGAGACTTATTTTGGAGGGAGAGAGATCATCCTTAAAAGTGGCAACATTATGAGATTTTGGTTAGATCCTTGGTTCAATAACAATGCCTTATGTGTTAGTTTCCCTTTACTGTACAGTATCTCGTTGTGTCAAAAAATTACAGTTTCGGATGTTATTGAAAAAAATTGTGATATTCCTTTCCGTAGAAGGTTTTCGGGTGAGCTAATGCATCAATGGGAGGAGATTAAGCAGGCTGTGCGCCGTCTACAGGTTTCGGAGTCGCCTGATGAGATTTGTTGGAAGTTAAAAGCTAATGGGAAATTTTCCACAGCCTCGATGTATCAGTGGCTTGAAAGAAATGTTTCAGGGGCTGGTAATAAATTCATCTGGAAGGCTCGTTTGCCTTTGAAGATTAAGGTGTTTCTGTGGCAGTTGATGCAGGATGCTATCCCTTCCAGGAACAATATGCGGAAGAGGAAATGGCTGGGATGTCCAAATTGTTCTTTTTGCAATAATGTCGAATCCACTGCTCATTTGTTCTTTCATTGTAATGTTGCTCGTTTTGTTTGGGGGATCCTTGGGACCTGTATGGGTGCTAATACAGTACCAAAAAACATTTGGCAGAGTTGGGTTTGGTTTCATAGCTATCTACCTGGGGAGGAAAAATTATTCACTGTTATTCTGGCTTCTCTTTGCTGGGCTGTTTGGAAAACTAGGAACAGGATCACATTTGATAACTATGTGCTTAAGTCTCCTGAGGGTGTGGTTTACACTATGGCTGCTTTTCTTTCTTATTGGGCAGGTTTATACACAGCAGAGGAATCAGTGAAGATCAAGCAGGGCGCGGAGAAGCTCATGAAGAAGATGAAGGAGATCTCGCAGATTGGAGCTGGTGATGCTTCCAGTGGAGTGTTACGCCTTGACGGACTGAGAGCTGCTAACTGATGGGCTGTTTGCTGGAGCTTGTGGTGCTGCCTTCCTTTTGTATAACTGGAGTGGGTGTTTGTGAGTTTCATCGGTACTTTCTGCGCTGTGTGACCTGGGTTTTGGTCAGCTAGTTGTTGGGTCTTTTGCTGTAAGCTGAAACTTTGTCGCCTGGATAGGTTAGTCTGTAGTGCTCTCCAGGTTTTTGCCCCGTAGAACCTGTTTCAAGTCGGGCAGTTGTTCAGCGGGTTTCCTGGGGAGTGCGAGGGCTTTTACTCTTTCCTGTATCCTTTCTGTAAGTTCGAGACTTTGTATTTCCGTTATGCAAGTAATGGAAAGGGGATAGCCCGGTTTGGACACAGATTTGTTTTTTTTTTTAGGGAAAGAGACGAGTGGAAGCCATTTGTCAGAAGATTTTCCAGGGGCATAACCGTCAGTTCCACTTCCACCCTCGCCGTGCTGGCCGGTTCTTGACGGACTTGGCTCGAGTCAACGGTCGTCCCCGCCAATCAGGGTCGGCAGGCCAGGACAAGTCCCTCTCACACGAATCTGGCACGTCCATCCAGTCCACAAACGCATCGCAGCCGTCCCTATATTCCACACGGTAATCCCATGGCCGGCCATTATTAATATCTCCGCTCCCCAGTCTCCGGTCACCTCATCTCCCACACTCGCCGAGCGGGAAGCTTCCTCGCCACAGGAGCAGGACTAACGCAATGGCGCGCCGCAAGCTTCCCCTCGTCTTCCTCCTCTCCGTCGTCACGCTCCTTTTCGTCCTCATCTCGGCTGTTCAGTGCTACGACGGCCGGCACGACCCCATGCGCTCCGCCTTGGCGCGACGGTCCCGTCTAGGGAGCAGGAACGTGCACCACCGCCGGACCACCGTGCCGCACCGGTACATCCTCGCAGAGAAGAGCAACACGACCGCCGGCGCCGGTGCGAAGAACCACTCCTCGCCGGCGGCATCCAAGAACGCCACCGCGCCGTCGACGGCACCGCCAGCGGCCGAGCAGGGCGGCAAGCGCCACCGCAGACACAAGCACCGCGTGCGTAACTGGATCATAGGCTTCGTGGTGGGCTCCCTGGCCGGCGTCATCTCGGGCCTCGGCCTGTCCGTGATCTTCCGGTTGGTGCTGAACTGCATCCGGGGCCGGTTCCGGCGGAGCAAGTCCGGCACGGTGATCTACACGCCGAAGCTGATCAAGCGGGCGGACCACCTGGCGTTCCTGGAGAAGGAGGACATGGTGTCGTCGCTGGAGGTGATCGGGCGCGGCGGGTGCGGCGAGGTGTTCAAGGCGCAGCTGCCCCTGGGTCGGGAGGGGGAGGAGCCCCGGTTCATCGCCATCAAGAAGATCAAGAAGCAGGTCGGCGACGGGCCCGGGAAGCAGAGCAACAACCTGAGCGACGAGGAGAGCCGGCAGCTGGACAAGTGGTCGCGGCAGATCCAGTCGGAGATCCGCACCGTGGGCCACATCCGGCACCGCAACCTGCTGCCGCTGGCGGCGCACGTGCCGCGGCCCGACTGCCACTACCTCGTGTACGAGTACATGAAGAACGGCAGCCTCCACAACGCGCTCAAGAAGCAGCAGGCTGTCCCGGTAGCCGCCGAGGAGTACGGCGGCGGCGGCGAGCAGGACAGCAGCGTAACGCCGAAACCGGAGGACGACACCAGCAGCGAAAGGGTGGTGTCGCTGTCGTGGCCGGAGCGTCTGCGCGTGGCGGTCGGCATCGCGTCCGGGCTGGAGTACCTGCACGAGTCGCAGCAGCCGCAGATCATCCACCGTGACCTGAAGCCGGCGAACATCCTGCTGGACGACGACATGGAGGCGCGCATCGCGGACTTCGGGCTGGCCAAGGCGATGCCGGTGGAGCAGACGCACGTGTCGACGTCGCACCTGGCGGGCACGTGGGGGTACATCGCGCCGGAGTACCACCAGACGCTCAAGTTCACGGCCAAGTGCGACGTGTTCAGCTTCGGGGTGATCCTGGCGGTGCTGGCGACGGGGAAGGAGCCGGCGGACCAGTTCTTCGTGACGGAGGTGGACGAGGTCGGGCTCGTCAAGTGGCTGCGCAGGGTGGTGCAGCAGGGCGACTACGCGGAGGCGGTCGACCCCGCGCTGGCCGGCGGCGGGCACGAGGAGCAGATCCTGCTGGTGCTGCGCATCGCCGTGTTCTGCACCGCCGACGACCCCAAGGAGCGGCCGGCCGCCAAGGACGTGCGCTGCATGCTCGCACAGATCAAGACCAACTAGTCGACACTGTTGTGTGTGTGTGTGGAATAATCAACGTGGTCAGCAGGTCAAGTCGTCGATGGAACTAAAGCTATGTGTACGCATTATTCCACGATCGATGATGAAGTTAGTGCCGATAGAGACCGGAAGACCAAGTGTGTGTAAGCCCTGCGTGCCGTGTTCTCTCCGTCACCACAGTATATACTGTTTATTGACGTATTGATGTATTGTACGTCTTGATTATGATTAAAACTCACCAGCGTGATCCACCAGCCGATTCTTTGAAAACAAACATTTTTATTTTCGGGACTGAAAATGTTAGGGCATCTCCAGTCGTCCCCCAGAGCCCCCCCAGGACGCAAATTAGCGTCGTTTTGGGCGAAAAGCGCCGTTTTTTCACCAGTCGACCCCCCAGGACCTGAAAAACCGCCGTTTCGGCGGAAATTAGCGCCGCCGCCCCCAGGCGGAACCCAGCCCGTTGGGTTCGGCCTGGGGGGGGGGGGGCGGCGATAGGAAAAGCGCTCGTGGGCCAGCGCTGTCGGCGAGGGAGAGCTCGTTTCCCACTTTCTCCACCCCCGAACCGTCTTTTCCCCTCGCTCGCCTCGCCGTCGCCGCCCCACCTCCGCACCCCACGCCGCCACCGTCGGCCACCATCGTAAAACAGCGACGAGGCAAAACCACCGCCGGCTGGTCCACCACGTCGTCGCCGCCGTTCGAGCACGTCTCCGGCGCCGAGGAGGCTGCGCCCCAGTGATCCACGTCCACCGCCCGCAAGGTGCTCGACGCTCTGTCCGAGGCATGGACTCCGACGCCGAGGAAATGCTCGCCGAGCTATTCGACGAGGAAGACCAGGCTGTCATCGACGACGAGGAACACCTACTCGTCCTGAGCTGCCTGGCCGGGATGCTGGCCCAGGACGCCGCGCCGCGCCGCGCTGGATCAAAGCCCGGTCGCCGGAAGAGCAGGCCGAGGCAGCGGTACGAGGGCTACTGCATCCTCTACTCCGACTACTTCGCCGAGGATCCCACCAACGACGAGAAGGTGTTCCGGCGTCGTTTCAGGATGAAACGCACGCTGTTCCTCAAGATCATGCATGCCATCTGGGAGTTCGACACCTACTTCAAGTTGAAGAAGGACTGTACCGGCACGGTAGGGTTTACCTCTATCCAAAAGTGCACGATGGCCATGAGGTTGCTTGCATACGGTGCTCCCGCAGATGCACAAGATGACTACCTGCGCATGAGCGAGTCCACAGCCCTCGAGTGCTTGAACAAGTTCTGCCGGGCAGTGGTTGCAGTTTTTGGCCCAATATACCTGCGATCACCCAATGCGCAAGACACTCTTTGGTATGCCTGGAAGTCACAACGACATCAATGTCTTGCAGTGCTCGAATGTCTTTGCTGATCTTGTCGAAGGCCATGCCCCCCCTGTGAACTATGAGATCAATGGACACCAGTATACAAAGGGGTACTATCTTGCAGATGGCATCTACCCGAAGTGGGCAACATTTGTGAAGAGCATCTCCAACCCTATCCCAGGAAGCGCAAAAGCTTGGTTTACCAAGTGCCAGGAGGCTTGCAGGAAGGATGTTGAGCGGGCATTTGGTGCGCTGCAATCTCGATTCGCTGTTGTCCGGTACCCAGCTATGACTTGGTCGAAGTCCAACATGTGGGAGGTGATGCAGTGTTGTGTGATCTTGCACAACATGATCATTGAGAGTGAGCGGGATGACCCGGTGCCTGACAGTGAGGCAAGCACACCATACTACCGGCAGGGCCCTCTTGCAGATGTTGATCACCAGGTGCCGGCATCATGGAAAGCGAGGGTTTTTGCGTCCTGGGGGGGCGCAACGACTGGAGATGCCCTTAGAGATATATTCGGTACATGTATTTGGTAGTATAGGATTTGTAATCCATCTCCTACTCTATCTCTACGAGCCTTCTTGTCCTCCAAAGTTGTACCTAATATATATTCGTCCATGAGGCTCAATAATACATCCAACATATTACGCCAATCTCATTCTTCTACATGGTATCAATCTAAACACGATCTAACCCTAGCCGTCGCCGTTGCTTCCGTCTCGCGCCGCCCCCAGGACGGATCTCTATGATCGTCACCGGGGGCCGCGCCGCCAGTACCTAGGGTTTGTCCGCCGGTCCCGTGGATCGGCTGCCCTAGAGAGTCTTTCTCTCCATCGGTCGCTTGACCGGCGTTTTCTTTTTTTGGTTTTCTGATCCAAGATCGGTTTGCGTCGCCCGCTGCCACCATCAATCCTCACGCGCCTCTACTACGACACCGACGCGACTACCGACCTCTTCACCGACATGAAGGACTCACGCGCCGCGCGCTGGCCGTAACGTCCATTGTCCGCGTGGCTGATGGTGCAGGTCTTGCAGTCGTTGAGAGACCCCAAGAGGAAGGTATGATGAGCACATCAGCAGTTTTCCCTCAGGCCCCGCTTGGGAATACGGTTTAAATACTCACCCGTTATATTCTACGGGCCAATTTCTTAGTGCACAACTGATACTGGCGTAAAGAAAACAGACCTGCACATGTCCGTGTCGTATACGGGGGAAAACACACCGAATTTGGTACAGCCCGAGAAATAATACAGCGAACCAAGCAGGTAAACTGGCCTTCGTCCAGAAATAGCTAGGCTCTGAAAATTACGGGGTTTTGGGCTAAAATACAACAATCCAAGCAGGGCCTCAGTAAGAAACCAAAGTTTAATCGACCAGTAGGAGGAAGGAGTAACTTCATAAGGTTGAAGCAGCTGAGATGGCAGGATGCAGTACCGGTTCAGAAGCAACGTGGAACCTACACAACACAATCAAATCACTTTGCCCCAACAAAGCACTGAGGTTGTCAATCTCACCGGTTGTGCTGAACACAAAGAGGTTAAACGTATGGTGTGGAAAACAGTAGAAAAACAGTATGAAAGCAGTAGCTGTTTTATCAGTATAAGGAAAAAAGGACCGGGGTCCACAGTTTACTAGTGGTGTCTCTCCGTGAAAGATAAATAACATATGTGGCAAACAAATTACAACTGTGCGATTGACTGAAATGAAGGCTGCACCGTAGTGCATATGGAAGGCATAAAGATTACTATGTGATTCATGCGGGCATTACAAAAAGATACATAGACCGTTATCCAACTGCATCTATGACTAAAAATCCACCCTTCGAAAATCATCCGAACAAACGTTGGATATTAAGTTGCAAGCAACAGATAATTACAGTAAGCAAAGTGTGTATTGTAAACAATAACATCATCCTTAAACGAAGCATTGTTGTTTTCTCCCTAATGGCAACAACACATCCTCCATCCGTCACATTTCTGTCACTCGAGCATGGATGAAAAGGAGGCATAAACCCACTATCGAGCATAAATACACCCTCTTGGAGTTACTAGAATCTACTTGGCTAGAACATCTACTAACAACGGAGAGCATGCAAAATCATAAATAACATAAACATGAAGATAACATGATAGATTGATAATCAGAAGACATATCATTCAACATTCATCAGATCCCAGCAAACACAACATGTAGCATTACATAGAGATGATCTTGATCATGTTAGGCAGCTGACTGCTTTGATGGTGTGTTGGAAACCCCAAGAGGAGGGTGTGATGAGCAAGCGGCAAGAATTTCCCTCAGTTAAGAACCAAGGTTATAATTCCAGTAGGAGGAAGAGGATCTCAGGAAGGTTGATGCCCCTGACGGTGGTGATGGCGCCTCACTAGTGTCAGCAACAACGTGGAACCTGCACACAACACAACCAAAATACTTTGTCCCAACGGTACAATGAGGTTGTCAATCTCACCGGTCTTGCTGAAAACAAAGATTAGACATATAGTGTGGAAAATGATGTATGCTTACAGTAAGTAAAGAGAGCAGGAAATTATTGTGGTTTGTTTAACAGTGTGGAAAATGGACCGGGGTTCATAGGTTCACTAGTGGTGTCTCTCCATAAAGATAACATGCTGGGTAAACAAATTACAACTGGGAAATTGACAAATAGAGGTTGCACCGTAGTACACATTATAACATGATGACTACTACGATATTTAGTGCGTGCATTACAACAAAATACATAGACCGAAATCCATCTGCATCTATGACTAATAATCCACCCTTAGCTTATCATCCAAACCCCCTTAGGTATTAAGTTGCAAGCAACAGATAAGTGCATTAAACAATGTGTGTAATGTAAGCAATGCTTGTGCACACGGGCACTCAGACCGTTGTTTCCTCCCTAGTGGCAACATCACATCCCCCCCCTTCACGTTTCTGTCACTCGAGAAGGGCGATGAGGAGGCATAAACCCACTATCAAGCATAAATACTCCCTCTTGGAGTCACTAGCAACTACTTGGCCAGAGCAACCACTAGCAACGGAAAGCATGCAAGATCACAAATAACATATGCAATAAAGACTATAATAAACTTGGCATAAGTTCAATATTCATCGGATCCCAGCAAACACATCATATAGAATTACATAATATCAATCTCGATCATGATAGGCAGCTCACGAGATCTAAACATGGAGGCATATGAGGAGAAGACAACCATCTAGCTACAGCTACGAACCCGTAGTCCAGGAATGAACTACTCACGCATTACTATGGAGGTAGACATGGTGATGTAGAAGCCTCCGGTGATGATTTCCTCTCCGACAGGGTGCCGAAGACAGCTTCAGAACCCCCCTGATCTAGGGTCGACGGTGACGGCGGCTGCGGAACTTTTCGGGGATTTTTCATCAGGTGTCTAGGGTTTTCCATCTGGGGGGATTAAATAGGCGAAATGGCAAAGGCGGTGGAGCTCCAGGGGCCCCACACCTATAGCTGGCGCGGCCAGGGGGGGCGCCACCCTATGGTGTGTCCCCCCTGATGCCCGTCTTCGACTCTCCTTCGGTCTTCTGGATGCTTTTGGGGAAAATAGGACTTTCGGGCTTCGAACTTTCCAATTCCGAGAATATTTCCAGAACAACTTTTCTGAAACTAAAAACAGCAGAAAACATGGAATTGGCTCTGTGGCATCTTGTCAATAGGTTAGTCCCGGAAAACGTATAAAAATGCTATAAATAAGGGAGAAACATGTAGCAATTGGCATAATATGATCATGGAGCATCAGAAATTATAGATGCGTTGGAGACGTATCAAGCATCCCCAAGCTTAGTTCCTACTCGTCCTCGAGTAGGTAAACAATAAAACAATAATTTCTGAGGTGACATGCTACTATCATAAACTTGATCAATCTAATGTAAAAGCATATGCACGTTGCGATCATAGAACTTCAAACACAAACATGATAAATAGAACATTAATAATAAAGCATAACAATTACTTTGCATCACAAAGAGTATCTCAAATAAAGCATCATGAATAATAATGCAAAGAAAGATAAACGTTTGTTTCAGGTATAGAGAAAGCATGACAAAGTGGTATTTCGCTAGTCCTTAAGAGTGGGACAAAACATAAATGTCAGGACACTTTCAAAGTTCATGAGGAAGACTAGAACAAATAATTCAAGGACAAATGATCACATGATGAAGTAATTATTGATGTTTATGGGACAAATGCACATAGAACTCAGAATGGCAAAAATGCTCTCTCAACTGTGCATAAAGTTAGAAGAGGGAGACTCAACCTAAAAGTAAAAGAAAGGCCCTTCGCAGAGGGAAGCAGGGATCACTAGCGAAATTTGACACTAAGTGTCTATATTTTGGGAGAGGTGTATGTTAATTTCAACGAATGGTAAAAAAAACAATACAGTACGTCACAAGCCAACTAGATTCACAAGAGCGGCTCCCACGGTGAAGGACGCAACTGGTGTAGAAGGTCATCCCTCTTTCTCTTTTTTTTACACAATTATGTTTTGACTGATAAATCAGGGGCAAAAATAGTGAAGATAATTTGTTTGTATTAATTTGGGGCTGAGCACCCCGCTGCCAGCTCTTCTATCATTTGGATAAGCGGATGAATCCACTAGTCCAGGGTGTGAAATCCAATCAACAAGTGAGATAAAGATTCTCTATTGACGTCTTCATGAGCAAAAACAAGAACACAAAACAGGAGTAATTTTGAAGGTTTTAAAGGTAACACATGAACAATTTACTTGGAGTGGCAGTTAAATATCACATGTAGGTAGGTATGGTGTACAAAATGGGAAAAACTTTGGTTTAAGGAGTTTGGATGCATGAGTAGAGGTCATACTAAGTACAGGTGGAGGCTAGCATAAGACTGGGAGCGACAAATCAAGAGAGCATAAGTGCCATAATCATGCATAGCGACATAAGCATCATTAATTAAAACATAAGCAGTATCACAAGTTCAAAAACTAAGTGGTCATGGAGGCTATTCGTGACTGGTTTGTATTCATAAACATGGTGTGAGCATGCGCCAAGTCAACCAAATAAAACATTCGAAAGAGAATACCATATATTGATGCTTTACTATGACAAGAATAACTCATGAATCTTTCAAGACATATTAAACGCTCTCAGCTATTTAATACTATTCATGCTACTCAATAACCACATGGCTTTAAAACTAAAATAACATTTAGCATGGCATGAAAAAGTTCTAGCCACAGTCTATACAATCTTCTACTAGCACTGTTATAAATTCTACATCAAGCAACAATTTTCTTTTCCCAACAAGCACCATATAAAACATGCTTTAACAAAAATACTATTTATGATACAACAAGCAAACATGAGAGTACTCACATAACACTACTAAAACTAACAACTCTGATAAAAGATGCATGCAAAACAGGAGCTAAATAAATGTAGCAGCCAAACAGAGATTAAGAATACAAAGTATTCTCATGAAAAAGAGGAGCGTGTCACTCTCCAATAAAAGAATACTAGGGTCCAACCAAGTTTATTGAAAAAGAAAAAACAAACTAAAAGCAAAAAAAAAAAAAAATCTGAAAACAAAAATAAAAGACGCTCCAAGTAAAGCACATAAGATGTGACCGAATAAAAATATAGTTTCACTAGAAGTGACCTGATAATTTGTTTATGAAGAAGGGGATGCCCAAGGCACCCCCAATCTTAGACGCTTGAGTCTTTTTGGAATTTGCTGGGATGTACCACCGGGGCATCCCCAAGCTTAAGTTTTTCACTCTTCTTGATCACATCATATCATCCTCTTCTCTTGACCCTTGAAAACTTCCTTCACGCCAAACTTCTCACAATCTTCATTAGTAACGTTAGTGCAATCGAAATAATAAATTCACATGGTTCAGTTTCAACACAAGCCTAAAACTCATAAACACATTAGATAATTTCACAACTTCTTTTAAAACTCTTTTTCTTAAAAGAACACCAAAAGAAAGAGATTAAGATGCAAATGCAATTATTGGCAGAAAATCTGCCAAAACAGGACAGCAGGTAAAGATGGTTTTTTTTTCGAAAATCTTATGTTTCTCAAATAAAAAAGTGGTAAACTAAGAAAAGTTGTGTATATAGACCAGGATTAAGCACTAAAAAAATCATGTCATTTTGAATTTTCTGTGATTTTATACGTAATTAACACTGGACAACAGAAATCTGTTTCCCGCGCAGAAATCCGAAATATAGTCTCAACTTTCCACTAGAGGCTTTACTTGGCTAAAAAAAACACAAAAGAAAAGATACATCGGAGTTGATAAGGAAATATAAAACACCCAGGTGAAAAGCACGCAAAAGAAAATAAAGGAAAACTGAATGAAAACAGAGAAATAAAACGGGTTGTCTCCCGGTAGCGCTCTTCTTTAACGCCTTTCAGCTAGGCATAGAAAATCAACTCAAGTATTTTCAAGTGAAGAAGAATCAAAATCATATCTTTCTCTAATAATAGAGTCAAATGGTTGCTTCATATTATTTCTAGGAAAGTGTTCCAAACCTTTCTTGAGGGGGAATTGATATTTAATACTCCCCTCTTTCATATCAATAATAGCACCAACAGTTCTAAGAAAAGGTCTTCCCAAAACAATAGGACAAGAAGCATTGAATTCAATTGCCATAACAACAATATCAACATGGGCAAGGTTATTGTTAACCATAATAATAACATCATCAATTCTACCAAGAGGTTTCTTCTTAGCATTATCAGCAAGATGAACATCCAAATAACAGTGTTCCAATGGTGGTAGATCAAGCATATCATAAAGCTTTTGAGGCATAACAGAGATACTAGCACCAATATCACACAAAGAATTGCAATAAAAATCATTTACTTTTATCTTAATGATAGAGTCCCAACCATCATCTAATTTCCTAGGGATAGATGTTTCAAGTTTCAACTTATCTTCCCTAACTTTCATGAGAGCATTGGTAATATGTTTAGTAAAGGCCATATTCATGTCACTAGCATTGGGACTTCTAGAAATATTTTGTAGAAACTTAATAACTTCAGAGATATTGCAATCATCAAGATCAATATTATTATCATCAAAAGTAATGGAACCATTATCTCCCATATCTCTAAAAATTTCAGCACTTTTATCAGAAGCAATTTCAGCAGTTTGAGGCAATTTAGCACGTTTCACCGAAGGATTAGGGGATTTATTAATACCAACTACTTTACCATTGATAGTAGTGAAGGGGAACGTAGCATAGAAAACAAAAAATTTCCTACACGCGATAAACCCGAATGGCCAAGATCTAATCTATGAGATGAAAGGCAACGGGGAGAAAGAGAGTCTTGAGATAACATACCCTCGAAGACTCAAAGTGGTACGAGAAAAGATCTCGTGGTTGGCGTAGTCGTTCTCACGCCGATCCCGAGCGAGAAGAAGAGCACCGCAATCCGGCGGTGCCTCCGTAATCGGTCACACGTTCAGCTCGATGAATACTTCCGTTCCCTCGTTCCAGCTGGTTGCGGAAGTAGAGGATCCCTCCGGAATTCCAGCAGCACGACGGCATGGTGGTGGTGAAGAATCCCATGGTCAGGGCTTCGCCAAGCCGGAGACCATGGAATGGAGCAGCGGGTGGAAGGGGAAATGTGTGGGCAAGTGTGTATGGAAGAGAGAGCCCTCACCCTCCTTTTATAGGGGAGGGGGAGGCAGCCCAAGGGGGGGTGAGGCCAGCCATGGGTGCCCCCACCCCTTCCTCTCTTCATGTGAGTGGAAGCTCCACTCAAAACCACTCAAAAATTCCTTAATTTCCCACTTGGAAAATCCAAAGGTTTTTCTTTAATAAATAAATAAAACATTTTTATTTCTTTATTTATATTTGTTAATTCCATTAACAAACATTTGCATGCAGCACCTCGAACCATTTGTTAATTCTATTAACAACCGTTCGACGAAAAACCCCTTGAACTATTTCAATTTTCCCCGAAACAATTCCGGAGCTGCCCAAAATATTCTTCGGTATTCCGTATCCTCTCTAAACGCTTCATCGAACCTTAAGTGTGTCTCCCTACGGTTCGTGAATATTATAGACATGATCGAGACTCCTCTCCGATCAATAATCAACAGCGGGGTCTGGAAAAACCATGATGACTCCTATATATCAACGATGACTCTCGTGATCGTGTGAACCTTTCAACGTCGCAACGATTCCCTTGTCTCGCGATATTACTTGTCCGAGATCCGATCATCGGTATCCACTATACCTTGTTCGATCTCGTTATCCGACACGTACTCTTTTCTCGTTCCCGTGATATAACATCCTTGTGATCATATCACTTGCTTGCAAGCGATGTCGATGTGATATCACCGAGAGGGCCCTGAGTATATCTATCCGTCATATTGGATGGACAAATCCCATTGTTGATCCATGAGCTTCAACCAACACTTTCCGAATATCCAATGCCACCTTTATAGTCACCCTTTTACGGTGTGACGTTTGATGTCATCAAAGTATTCTTCCGGTATTAGTGATTAACATGATCTCATGGTCTAAGGAATAATGTCACTTCGAATGTAAGATATAACAACAAAACTAAATGACTTGATCGTATTGTTATACTTAGTTAGGGTTTAAGTTCATCATGTCATTCTCCTAATGACATGACCCCGTTATTAACAACATCCAATGTTCATGATCAGGAAACCTTGATCATCTGTTTAATCAACGAGCTAGTTAAAAGAGAGGCTTCACTAGGAACGTCGGTTTGTTTATTAATCACACATGTATCAATGTTTCCGGTTAATACAATTCTAGCATGAGAAATAAACATCTATAATAAACAAGGAATAATATATAATAAACACTTTATTATTGCCTCTCGAGCATATTCCCTTCAGTCTCCCACTTGCACTAGGGGCAATAATCTATATTAAATAGTGATGAATCTAACACCCATTGAGTTCTGGTGTTGATCATGTTTTGCCCTTGAGAGAGTTTTAGTCAACGGATCTGCCACATTCAGATCCGTATGTACTTTGCAAATCTTCACATCTGAAAGAACATAGGTTCTAAATCCTATTTTGAGTGTTTGATTACAACATATAGATGGACTAATGTGTTTTGCTAAGTGTACTCAGAAAATGTCGACCCGTAAATATCATACAAGCTGCAGCAATAAGGGAGAAAAGGTTACGGAAAAAGATGAGGAAGAGAAGAAAAGAAACGGCAAAGAAAAGGGAAAAGGAGACGAAGAAAAAGGGGGTGGCCGGCCTCCTGGCCGGCCTGGCCGGGCTCCAGGCCAGGCTGGCGCAGCCCCACGCCGGCCCCAGGACGGGGTGCTCGGGTGGGGGTCCGGCCTCGCCCCTCAGCCCCCGCCGGCCCCAGGCCGGGTGCCAGGCCGGGGTGCTCGGGTGGGGGTCCGGCCTCGCCCCCCGCCCCACGCCGACCCCAGGCCGGGCTGGCTGGGCGCTTTGGGATTTGAAGGAGACACCCCCGATCTACAACTCCACCGAGTCGATTAGAAATCCACCCACTCATCCCTTAGGGATCTTGTCATTCTTAGTTCATTGGAGCTAGGAATCTTGTTGCTCTTAGTTCATCGGAGCTCGGAGCCTTGTTGATATCCCCGGTGCTTTTGTGCCCGTGGATCTTGCTTCTCAGAGTCTTGGAGGCTCTTGGGATTTGGTGAGGACCCTCCAATCTTGTGGAGTGTGCCTCATCCTTGTAAAGGTTCTAGTTGTCAACCTCAACGGCAACATAGTGATTCGAGCCTGTCCACATCGGTGGAAGGACTCGAAGGAGATACGGTGTGGCATTTGAGGCCTACTCGGTGTTCCACTTTGGTGGCACCGCACCGCTCCAACGGAGATTAGCTTCCATTGGGAAGTGAACTTCGGGATACATCTCCGCGTCACTATGTTCGGTTATTCCTCAACTTACCTTTACTAGTTATACTAGCCTAGTCTATACTTACCTTGTGCTAGTTGTACTTGCTCAAATATAGGATTGTTCACCTAGTTGCATAATCTAGATAATCTATATTTGAGCATTACCTTGTTAACTTGAAAAAGAAGTTAAAATTTGTAGTTAACCTATTCACCCCCCTCTAGTTAACCTCTCGATCCTTCAATTGGTATCAGAGCCTCGTCTCTTTATAAAAGGCTTTACCGCCTAAAGAGGAGGTAAGGATGGCCGATGAACCCGTCACTATGGATGGGATTCAAAGCTAATCCAACTATGATTGAAAATTCCGAGAAGAAGATGGAGGGACTAAAAAGAATTAACATCTCCATCTAAACAATCTAGTGAAAAGATTATCTTAGATGAACATGGAAACCCCTTGCCAACTAAAGAAGGAACCGAAACATCCTCACCCTTAAACAATGGTAGCGGTGGCAATTCTTTTGGCTATGCATATAACAATGCTCCTAATGTTCAACATCCGCATGTTACTCATCTTGGTCCACCTCCTTTGGTGGATCGGCATCGTTTTACTAATTGGAAAGCTTCCATGAAGTCTTACATGTGCAGTTCTTCAATGCAAATATGGAGAATTGTTGAAAAAGGATATGAGCCAAAGGATCCCGCAAATCTAAGATCAAGTGACATCATTGATGAGCAACTCAACGCTCATGCTTTGCACATGTTGGAAAGGGCAATGGAAAAGGAAGGAGTTGAGCACATCCGGTCCTTCACTAGTGCAAAGAAAGCTTATGATGGTCTTGTTGATATGTTTGACGGCAATGTCAACCTCCAAAGATCCAAGAAGTCAATCATTCAAAGAAAAGTTGAACACTTTCACTTGGGTGATGGAGAGAACATAGAAGACATGTTTAGAAGACTCAAGGCTCTTGTAAATGATATGAGAGATAGTGGATTCACGGATTGCACGGAGAATTGGGTCAAGGAGAAATTTCTACTCACCTTGATGCCATACAATGAAAATATGGTGATGAATGTACAAGCAAGGGCCGACTACTTGGACCTATCCCCCAGTAATGTTTTTGGGTCTCTTTATCACTCTAAAGGTCATGAAGCAAACTTCCGATGATGTCATGGCCCGTGTAAACAGAGCAAAGAAAGCATCTCTTTCCTTGAAGGCCAATGTCATTTCCCATGAAGATAATGACTCAAGTGATGATGGTGGATCCACTCATGAGGTCTCCGAGAAAGAGATGAAGACATCACATGAAGAATGCTTGGCTCTTGCTCAACAAGTGGTGGAAGAAAGGAGATTTTAGATCCAATGCCACCAAGAATAAAGGGAAGGAATCCTCAAGCACGAAGAAAGCAAGAACTTGCTTCAATTGTGGAGATTCCGAGCACTTCGTTGCGAGTGTCCCTTCAAGAGTAGATTTAGAATGGAGGAAGACTTATCAAGAAATCCACCTTCATTCCCAAGTCCAAGAACTTCATCAAGAGAGGCCCTCCTAGGGCAATGATTGCTAAAGAAATCGAGTACACATCCGGTGGTGAAGAGAGTGATGGTGAAGGCGAACAAGTAGGTATGGCGGCCATGGCTAGGGGCGTCATACCTCCTAACTTAAGCTCTCTCTTCTCCAACCCAAATGACAACAAGGGCCCCTCGAGTCACAAGTGCTTCATGGCCAGGGTATACCCCCAAAGGTGACTCCTACACTTAAACTTGCTAACTCCTCTTCCTGCACTACTAAATTGTGTCGAGGAAGACCCCTTGACAAACTTTGTTGAAAAACTAGAAGGATAAAACTAAATCCATCTTTGTCTCTCTCATGGATCAATCAAGTGAGGCACATGGCCTCATTGATGAACATGAGGAGATAATGTTACTTGAAAAGTTTGCTCGTGATGATGCTAGTAAAAATTGAGGAGCTTGAGAAAGCTCTAGATGAATCACATTGCCTTAAAGAAGCATAGAAGAAACCTTTGCAATTGACATAGCTAAAGTTAAACTTGATTGTCAACATGCTTTTGCTAAGGTAACGGAATTCATGAGTTTAAATGATGCAACTAACAAAGGGTATAATGAACTCATTAAGGATTTGATAAGCTTAATTGATCATCGTACTATCTCAAATGAGCTCAAACCTTAAAAGGAGTAAGAGTTGTGAATGAAAACTCTTGTGCTACTAACCCTTTGTGTGTCAAGGCAACTCTCATTGAGAGAACAATAGGTTGAAGGCACAACTCAACAAAGGCCTTGCCACATGCATCCAAGGCCAAAAGAACCTCAATGATCTTTTGAGTAATCATAAGAGAGTTGTTGGTAAAGAAGGCCTTGGTTTTGGTTCCACATCGAAGGTGCCTACAAGAAGAAGTCAACTCCCTCCAGATCTTTGTTTTTGTGAAGGAGGGGGAGTTGGCTAATGAGGAAGATGAGTTTGATATTATTGCTACAAGTATTGTTCCCAGGAACACTACCACTCACAACAACTTTGCGGGAAAATATAACCCATCTTATGTGCTTCTTAAATCTATTGATGGTCATGTTTATGCAAAGTATGTAGGCACCTCATATGGTGATGATTACAAGCATGCTATTTGGGTTCCCAAGACCCTTGTGACTAACAAAAAAGGACCCATCCAAAAATGGGTACCTAAAACAAGAAGTTGATTCATTGTAGCGGTGTATCTCCAGTGGAACATCATGGATGATTGATAGTGGTTGTTCCGCACACATGACGGGAAGCAAAGAAGTATTAGAAGACTTGAAGCTCCAACTTCTCAAATTTTCTCATGTAACTATTGGTGATCGCTCACAACTTAAGGTATTGGGACATGGCAAGGTGGTCATTTCTCCGGATTCATCCATTGAGAAAGTCCTCCTTGTTGAGTCCCTTGGCTATAATGTTCTTTCCGTCTTGCAACTTTGTGAGTGCAATTTTACATGTGTATTTGGGCGTCATCATGTGCTCGTCCTTCACACTATTTCTCTTAAAGTAGCCTTTGTTGGATTTGTGGAAAACGGTATGTACATAGTGGATTTCTCGAAAGAAACTACACATATCGCCACATTTCTAATGGCTAAATCCGACGTGGGGTGGCTTTGGCATCGCCGCCTAGGCCACGTCGGTATGAGAAATTTACAAACTCTTGTGAAGGGTGAGCATGTGGTAGGACTAACAAGTGTGAATTTTTCCAAAGATCGTCCTTGTAGCTCTTGTATTGCCGGAAAGATGCATGAGAAGAATCATCCTAAGACATCAATCATCCCCACAACAAGACCTTTTGAGCGCATTCACATGGACCTATTGGGTCCTCCCACATATGATAGTCTTGGTGGCAAAAAGTATTGCTTGGTAATTGTTGATGATTATACAAGATACACTTGTGTTTTCTATATCAAGAAGAAGAGTGAAACTCAAGAAAGATTCATTACTTGGGCTACCGAAGTGCAACGCCAATATGACACCAAGATTTTGTCCATTAGGAGTGACAATGGTTCCGAGTTCAAGAACTACACCATGGATGAATTCTTGGGTAATGAGGGGATAAGACATCAATATTCCTCCGCGTACACCCCTCAACAAAATGGTGTTGCGGAGAGGAAGAATCGCACACTTATTGATATGGCAAGAACTATGATGGCCGAGTTCAAATCCCCATATAACTTTTGGGCTGAAGCCATCAACACCGCTTGTCATCTATCTAACCGACTCTTTCTTCGTCCGATGATTGGCATGACTCCATATGAGCTTCTAACCGGTAACAAACCCAACCACAAATATCTTCGAGTTTTTGGGTGCAAATGCCAAGTATACATAATGGGAACTAGATTGTCTAAGTTTGATGCTAGAACTTTTGAAGGCATTTTTGTTGGTTACGCCACGAACTCCCACACTTATAGAGTCTACAACATATCCACCGGGTGTGTTGAAGAATCTATGAATGTGGAATTTCATGACGATAATGGCTCCCAAGTGGAGCAAATTGATTGTGATGATGTAGGTGATGAACCATCCTCCATAGACATAGGAAGAATGGGTGTAGGTCCACTTATACCCATTGAGGGACACCTTGTGGCAAATGAGGATGGAACTAGCTCTACGCAAGTGGAGCCCTCTACATCAACCACCAATCAAATGGTAAACCAAGAACAAGAAGAAGATCTTCATGTGGATACCTCCCATCAAGAAAGTGATCAAGATCCACCCAATGATAATGGTGGAAATAGTCTTGGTGATACATCACCAAGAACTCCAATAAGGGTGGACAATGGTCTTGATGAAGGAAATGATGAGGATATTCCACCTAATGAAAATCCCGATGATGCTCTAGTTCGTATCATGTCTCGTCAAGCATCAAGATTGCAACAAAAGTCACTATATCAAAAGAATATCATTGGTGGCTTGGGGAGAAGCGTCTCCACTCGTGGACAAGTACTCAAGTTTTGTGGTATTCACTCATATGTCTCTCATGTTGAACCCATCAAAGTGTATGATGCTCTTGAAGATGAAGATTGGGTTCAAGCTATGCATGAAGAGCTTCATAATTTTGAGAGAAACAAAGTATGGTCACTAGTGGAAAGACCCAAGGATCACAATATCATTGGAACTAAATGGGTGTTGAAGAATAAGCAAGATTCTCATGGGCAAGTGATTCGGAACAAAGCACGATTGGTTGCTCAAGGCTACTCTCAAGTCGAAGGACTTGACTACGGTGAAACTTTCGCTCCCGTAGCTAGGCTTGAATCCATTCGTATATTACTTGCATTTGCCACTAGTCATAACTTCATCTTGCATCAAATGGATGTTAAAAGTGCTTTTCTAAATGGACCTTTAAATGAAATGGTATATGTTAAACAACCTCCGGGATTCGAGGATCCCAAGTATCCTAACCATGTCTACTTCCTCCATAAGGCTTTGTATGGCCTCAAACAAGGCCCACGTGCTTGGTATGATCACTTAAAGGAGTTCTTAGTAGATCGTGGTTTCATACTTGGGGTAATTGATCCCACTCTCTTTACCAAAAGTGTAGATGGACATTTCTTCGTATGCCAAGTATATGTTGATGATATTATATTTGGATCCTCTAATGTTAGTTTTGTAGATCAATTTGCCAAACTAATGACAAGTGAATTTGAGATGTCTATGATGGGAGAATTAAAGTTCTTTCTAGGTTTTGAGATCAAGCAATATCATGAAGGGACTTTTATTTGTCAAGCCAAATATATTCAAGACATGCTCAAGAAATTCGATATGATAAATGCCAAACCATTACCTTATCCAATGCCAACAACCACAAATCTCTCTTTGGATCATGAAGGTATACCGGTAGACCCCAAACTTTATCGATCCATCATTGGATATTTGCTTTACCTTTGTGCATCTAGACCGGACATTATGTTAGTGTGGGTTTGTGTGCAAGATTTCAATCTAACCCCAAGGAAAGCCATATGATTGCGGTCAAGAGGATTCTTAGGTACTTGGTTGACACTCCCACTCATGGTCTTTGGTATCCATCAAACACAACTTTTGATCTTGTGGGATACTCGGATGCGGATTGGGGAGGTCACAAAGTGGATAGAAAATCAACCTCGGGTGCTTGCCAATTTCTTGGTAGGTCTCTCATGTGTTGGTCTTCCAAGAAGCAAAATTGTATTGCCACCTCCTCCACGGAAGCGGAGTATATTTCCGCCGCAAGTTGTTGTTCTCAACTCTTATGGATGAGGCAATGTCTTAAGTATTTTGGAATTAAGATTAAGACAATGCCTCTTTTATGTGATAATGAGAGTGCCATTAAGATTGGTCACAATCCGGTACTTCATGGCAAGACCAAGCATATTGAGATTCGGTATCATTTTATTCGGGATCATGTGGCCAATGGTGATATCTCACTCTCTTATGTCAACACTAAAGATCAACTTGCCGACATCCTTACCAAGCCTCTAGATGTGAAGATATTCAACGAATTGAGGAGTGAGCTCAACATCATATGTGCAAGAAATTTTAGTTGATTGAAAATCTTGCATACACACCCCTACTAGAATCTTATTTGGATTTAGATGCACACATAGACATAGGGGGAGTGTATCTCAATCAATGAGCCAACACTACCTTTATAATGCATAAATAAACAAATCATGCCTAAATGATCATTTTAATGACATCATGTGCTTCAATGATGAGTCTCGACAATGCACCCAAGATACATCTTCGCGGTGACATATCGAACATACTCATACATGGTGGCTACGGCCACCGCCAATTTTCAATACGACATTTGTGTTCGAGTGTTCACTCATTTGCTCTTCCACTTGTTTTCATATTTCATGGGTATCCAATGTTGCTCATTTCGTCTCTCTTTTTTCCCATTGGATACAAATGAAAACATCATATGCATGTCATCATCCTCATATCATTCGTGCACATGGTCAAATAAAAGTGCTCTACGAACCAAACTCATGAAAATGTTGTTAGAATATATTTCCTGAAAATTCTTGAATTGAAATATTGTTCATGTTATTTTTTTTTGTATTGTGTGTTGTGGCTTGATAAGTTGGGTAGGTTAGGTTCATTTTTTTATTATTTTGTTTCCAAAAAAAACACCCTAGACCAGCCCAACCCAACTGCCAACGGACAAAAAAAAAATGCCCAACTGCTGCGTGCGCATGCCCCCACCCCGGCCCCTGCCGCCGCCGAGCCGGCCCCAGGCCGGGGCGTTCGGCCACTAGGCCGGCCCCGCCCTCTGCCCCGCGCCGGCCCCAGGCCGGGGGCTAGGCCGGGGCACTCGGCCACCCCGCCGGCCTCGCTGCCGGCCCCGCCCCCCCGCGCTCCGGCCCCAGGCCGGGGTTCCCGCCCCGTGCACGCGCCGAGCCGGCCTGGCCGGCCACCCGCCCGGCCCCAGGCCGGGGTGGGCGCTGCCCCACCCGCACACACACAAACACACGCACGCACGCCCCAACCGCACCCCACCCACCCAAACCCCTTCTTCCTCCTCTCTCCTCCTCCATTAGAGCACCTTGGTGCTCTTCCCTCACCCCCTCCCCCCACCTCCCTAGCCCATCCCCGCCGCCCAAATTCACGGATCCGCAAGCCCTCGGCCTTCTCCGCCCCCTCCTCCACACGGATTTCTTGTTGGCCCCTTATTGGAGGAGATCGGGTCAATTTCGTGCCTAGTGCTTTTTGTTTGAAGATGGCTTCGCACTCGGGTAATTTTCTTTGGGCTTTTCTATGGTTTAGGTGTATGTGAGAGCTCTCTATCGGTGTGCTAGTACTAGTGTTCATATGCTAGATTTTTTTCCCCATCTCTTCATGCTAGGGTTCATGTCACTAGTTTTTATTCCTATACCATGATATGTTAATGTCATATATGCTTCTCGTATTATAGCCCTATGATATTATGTTTTACCTATATTTGCAACATATTTTCTAATGGTTGGCCATGGTTTAACAAATAATTTTTTTCCAATATTGATATGATTGTCCTAGTGTTGTGCGTCTCCACTATTATATTCCTTGTGACATCATGTATATGCTATGACCGAAATTTTCTTTTCAATACTAATAATGTTTCTAGTATCATGCCCAATTACTTTTCACATACCTATGTTCACTAAGCACACCACACCATCCTCTACATATGCTATGATACTGTGCTCTCACTAATAATAACGTGCGTTGTTGTCAATTAATCTTGGGCTAGTATTTGTTTTTCACCATGTCACTATCACATATATTCATGGATTCATTTTTTTTCCACTCAAACAACGACCATGTGCACTCATCATCATGCTCCATACCCATGCATCATATGTTTCAGGTGATTCCAATCCTCCCGATGAGTCCGAGGCTTCCCGCTCTCTCCGCCCTCGCACTTCCTGCAAGAAGAGTGCCCTGGATGTTGCTGGTTCTACTCCCTCACGGAGACATGCTCCATCTCTTCCAATCAATCCGAAGGAGCCCGTGATCAAAAACTGGGGTGGTCTTAGTACCACCGACTTTGATGAAGCAAGGCTCAAGTTTAATCCTTATGAGTTTGGTGAAAGCACATGCTCGGATCCTCGGTTCTATTGCAAGATGCATCAATTCATGCATGAATTTATTCTTGGCAAGCTTCAGCATAGTCACGTGGATCAACATTACTTTGACATTGAGTATGCTCGCAACAAGTGGCCTGAAGTTATGACGATCATGGACTACCACAACCTCACTCCTCTCATGGGTGACACCCTTGCTCATCCATTCTCTCCAGAGCTGCTCAGGGAGTTCTACTCCACCGTTCACTTCTCCTCTGGAGGCCCCACGCGTCTCCCGCGTACTTTGACATGGATGAGCGGTGGCTCCAAGTGTGAGGCTACCATGGATGAGTTTGGCACTATTCTGGGTATCCCCGAGTATCGGTTTGACTATACATTCTATTTCCGCATTCATGGGGATTCCAAAAAGATTATGAAGGCCAAGGAGGGGATTCGCCATTGCTATCCCGAAGGTACCGGCTCCATGCATATTCCTAAGATCAAGTTCTTTTCTGAGCATTGGTATATGGTACACGCTATTGTTCGCAACACCATCAACGCCAAATTTGGTGAGAAGGGCGAGGTACGCAAGTGGATGATCAACCTTCTATTCCACATTGAGTCTCAGATGAGGGCCAAGAAGCAATTGGATGTTCTGGACTACATGTGGCAGGAGATGCAGAATGTGGTTAGGGAAAAGCGGGTCCCTATATATGGCTCCTATATTCAGCGTCTTATTGAGACCCGCATCCCAGAAGGTCTCATCAACAACTATGCCAAAGTGACTCCCAAGAAATCTATTCTTATGTATGATGCTCCCATTGAGACTGCTGCTGATCCGAGGCCTAAGCGCACCCGCACCGAGTCGGTTGCTCGCCGCTCTCCTTCACCTTCTCCTCCTCCTGAGACTTTCAACCTCAAGAAGATTCTTCAGAAAATGAACTGCTTCTTCATTGATAAGCAACATCAGGATTATGAGGATTATCGCAAGGGGAAGGCCTCTAGTCGCCGTCAACGCGCCATCCAGACTGCTCTCAAGATTCCCCTTAGTCCTCCCAGCTCCGAAGAGATTTCATAGGAGAAGTGGAAGTCTAAGCATACTTATTGGTGTGGAGATGATGCTAGCTCACTCGGCTCATTTGCGGGGCCGTAGACTACCGCTGAGGCTAGCTCCAGTCAGGCTCCTCCAGAGGACTTCCGTGAGGATGAGGATGCGATGGACGACGAGTGATTGGATTGCATTTTTCTCCCTTTTTGGTGTGTGATGCCAAGGGGGAGAAACATTCACGCATTGCATTGCATTTCATGCATTCATTTGCGTCTTATCTTCGTGATTTTCTTTCGTCATTCCCAGTTGAAACTATTTGTGTCGTGTGTTGAACTTTTGTGTTATTGTAAGACTATGTCTTTAATTATCTATCGTACTCTTTATCTATGCGTGTGATAATTGATATATTGAAGATCATAGCAAGGCTATCATGTTATTTCATCTACTCACTATTTCGACGTGTTGAAGCCATAATGAGGATAGTTGTTATTCATCAAGAACTATGAGAAGAGTGCTATGGTAAGATCATTCTAGTGGTAAACATTATTGCTCACCTCTATGTTCATACATGTGTATCTTCAATGGTAAAATCATGGTTGGATTAATTCTTGCACTTCACATAAGTATATCGTAGTCACATCATTATCTTATAAAACATAGTGTGAAGTTCAGATTATGAAAGGGGCACTCATCATGATTATCAAATATATACATGTCAAGTGTTATGGGCACACAAATAGGGGGAGTACGAATATATGTTAATTCTCTCACAAATAGCTATGCAAAATTATTTCTTACGCAAATCCGTATGTTGTCATCAAACATAAAAAAGGGGGAGATTGAAAGAACATAGGTTCTAAATCCTATTTTGAGTGTTTGATTACAACATATAGATGGACTAATGTGTTTTGCTAAGTGTACTCAGAAAATGTCGACCCGTAAATATCATACAAGCTGCAGCAATAAGGGAGAAAAGGTTACGGAAAAAGATGAGGAAGAGAAGAAAAGAAACGACAAAGAAAAGGGAAAAGGAGACGAACAAAAAGGGGGTGGCCGGCCTCCTGGCCGGCCTGGCCGGGCTCCAGGCCGGGCTGGCGCAGCCCCACGCCGGCCCCAGGCCGGATGCCAGGCCGGGGTGCTCGGGTGGGGGTCCGGCCTCGCCCCTCAGCCCCCGCCGGCCCCAGGCCGGGTGCCAGGCCGGGGTGCTCGGGTGGGGGTCCGGCCTCGCCCCCCGTCCCACGCCGGCCCCAGGCCGGGCTGGCTGGGCGCTGGCCAGCCCCACGCCGGCCTCCACCTGCTGCCCACGCCGGCCCCAGGCCGGCCCCTAGGCCGGGGTGGGTTTGGCCCGGCCCTGGCAGCCCCCAGGCCGGCCAGGCCGGCCCCCAGGCCGGGGGGGGGGGCGCAGGAAAGGGAAAATAACCCCCCAACGGCCGTATTTCCGACACGGGTATAAATAGGAGGTCTCCACCTACCTCCTTGCTTTGTCAATCTCACCCACACTTTCTCTCACCACCATTGATTGACCAAGCTCAAGCTCAAGAACAAGATCTCCACAAATCCCCAACCAAAGATCGTGATACTTTGGGATTTGAAGGAGACACCCCCGATCTACAACTCCACCGAGTCGATTAGAAATCCACCCACTCATCCCTTAGGGATCTTGTCATTCTTAGTTCATTGGAGCTAGGAATCTTGTTGCTCTTAGTTCATCGGAGCTTGGAGCCTTGTTGATATCCCCGGTGCTTTTGTGCCCGTGGATCTTGCTTCTCGGAGTCTTGGAGGCTCTTTGGGGTGAGGACCCTCCAATCTTGTGGTGTGCCTCATCCTTGTAAAGGTTCTAGTTGTCAACCTCAACGGCAACATAGTGATTCGAGCCTATCCACATCGGTGGAAGGACTCGAAGGAGATACGGTGTGGCATTTGAGGCCTACTCGGTGTTCCACTTTGGTGGCACCGTACCGCTCCAACGGAGATTAGCTTCCATTGGGAAGTGAACTTCGGGATACATCTCCGCGTCACTATGTTCGGTTATTCCTCAACTTACCTTTACTAGTTACTACTAGCCTAGTCATATACTTACCTTGTGCTAGTTGTACTTGCTCAACATATAGGATTGTTCACCTAGTTGCATAATCTAGATAATCTATATTTGAGCATTACCTTGTTAACTTGAAAAAGAAGTTAAATTTTGTAGTTAACCTATTAACCCCCCCTCTAGTTAACCTCTCGATCCTTCAACATCCCCATCTGCGACATGCTCACGGATGGAGTGAAAACGGCGCTTGATATGCTTGGAATTCTTGTGAGACCTTGGTTCCTTAGCATTGGCTATGGCACCATTGTTGTCACAATAGATAACCATTGGATCCAACGCACTTGGAACCACGCCTAGTTCGGATATGAACTCCTTCATCCAAACTGCTTCCTGTGTTGCCTCCGAGGCAGCAACATATTCCGCTTCTGTTGATGATCCCGCCACCACGGATTGCTTGGAACTCCTCCAGCTTACAGCTCCTCCATTCATAATAAATACGTACCCGAACTGAGACTTAGAGTCATCCGGATCAGTGTCGAAGCTAGCATCGACGTAACATCTTGCGACGAGCTCTTCTTCACCGCCATATACGAGAAACATATCCTTAGTTCTTCTCAAGTACTTTAGGATATTCTTGACCGCAGTCCAGTGTTCCAAACCTGGATTGGATTGGTACCTACTAGTCAAACTAATAGCATGTGCCACATCCGGTCTTGTACATAGCATAGCATACATGAGAGAACCTATGGCTGAAGAATAGGGAGTCTTATTCATCCTTTCTCTATCTTCTGATGTACTGGACATTGAGTCTTACTCAACGTCTTGCCTTGCAACATAGGTAGGAACCCTTTCCTACTATCTTCCATTTTGAACTTCTTCAAAATCTTGTCAAGGTATGTACTTTGCGAAAGTCCAATTAAGCGTCTTGATCTATCCCTGTAGATTTTGATGCCAATATATAAGCTGCTTCACCGAGGTCTTTCATCGAAAAACTATTGTTCAAATAACCTTTTACGCTTTTTAAAAGTTCTATATCATTTCCAATCAACAATATGTCATCTACATATAGTACCAGAAATGCTACAGAGCTCCCACTCACTTTCTTGTAAATACAAGCTTCTCCGTATGTTTGGACAAATCCAAAACCTTTGATCACCTTATCAAAACGGAGGTTCCAACTTCGGGATGCTTGCTTCAGTCCATAAATGGAACGTTGAAGCTTACACACCTTGTCAGCATCCTTAGGATCAACAAAACTTTTGGGTTGCATCATATACAACTCTTCCTCAATGTCACCATCAAGGAACGCCATTTTGACATCCATCTGCCATATTTCATAATCGAAAAATGCAGCAACTGCTAACATAATCCTAACTGACTTAAGCATCGCTACTGGTGAGAAAGTCTCATCATAGTCAACTACTTGAATTTGTCGGAAACCTTTTGCGACAAGTCGAGCTTTATAAACGGTCACATTACCATCAGCGTCAGTTTTCTTTTTAAAGATCCATTTGTTCTCAACGGCCTTGCGGTCATTGGGTAAATCCACCAAAGTCCAAACTTGGTTTTCGTACATGGATCCTATTTCGGATTTCATGGCTTCAAGCCATTTGTTGGAATCTGGGCTCACCATCTCTTCCTCATATGTCGCAGGGTCATCACCTCCATCTACCATGAATTTTAATACGGGATCTCCGTACAGTTCAGGAGCTGTACGCTCCCTAGTTGACCTGCGAGGTGCGGTAGTTTCCTCTATTGGAGTTTCATGATCTTGATCATTATCTCTCTCTTCAACTGACGGGGTCGGCTCCGGAACAACTTCCAGCGCTGCACTACTCGCCATTCCAAGAAGAGAAGGTTCAATAACCTCGTCGAGTTCTACCTTCCTACTATTCACACCCTTTGAGAGAAACTCCTTCTCCAAAAAGGATCCATTCTTGGCAACGAAAATCTTGCCTTCGGATCTGTGATAAAAGGTGTACCCTATTGTTTCTTTAGGGTATCCTATGAAGATGCATTTTTCCGTTTTGGGTTCGAGTTTATCAGGTTGAAGCTTCTTCACATAAACATCGCATCCCCAAACTTTTAGAAATGACAGCTTAGGTTTGTTTCCAAACCATAATTCATACGGTGTCGTTTCAACGGATTTATGTGGTGCCCTATTTAAAGTGAATGCAGCGGTCTCTAGTGCATAACCCCAAAACGATAGTGGCAAATATGTAAGAGACATCATAGATCGAACCATATCTAATAAAGTACGATTACGACGTTCGGAAACACCACTACGTTGTGGTGTTCCGGCAGGTGTGAGTTGTGAAACTATTCCACATTGTTTCATATGCATGCCAAACTCGTAACTTAGATATTCACCTCCACGATCAGACCGTAGAAATTTAATCTTTCTGTTACGATGATTTTCAACTTCACACTGAAATTCTTTGAAGTTTTCAAACGTTTCAGATTTGTGTTTCATTAAGTAAATATACCCATATCTACTCAAATCATCTGTGGAAGTGACAAAATAAAGATATCCACCGCGCGCCGATACACTCATTGGTCCACATACATCAGTATGTATGATTTCCAACAAGTCTGTCGCCCGTTCCATAGATCCAGAAAACGGGGTTCTAGTCATCTTGCCCATAAGGCATGGTTCACATGTTTCAAATGATTCATAATCAAATGATTCTAAGAGTCCATCAGAATGGAGCTTCTTCATGCGTTTAACACCAATATGACCTAAGCGGCAATGCCACATATAAGTAGCAATATAATCATTTAACTTAATTCTTTTGGCATTCACATTATGAATATGTGTATCAACATTATCAAGATTCAAAAGAAATAAACCATTCTTCTCAGGTGCATGACCATAAAAGATATTATTCATATAAATCGAACAACCATTGTTCTCGGACTTAAAGGAATAACCATCCCGCATTAAGCAAGACCCAGAAACGATATTCATGCTTAATGCGGGCACCAAATAACATTTATTGAGGTTTATAACTAATCCCGATGGTAGACGTAGAGGTAGCGTCCCGACGGCGATCACGTCAACTCTTGATCCATTGCCGACGCGCATCGTCACCTCATCCTTTGCTAGTGGTCGCTTATTCTGCAGCTCCTGTTTTGAGTTACATATGTGAGCAACCGAACCAGTATCAAATACCCAGGTGCTACTGCGAGTACTAGTAAGGTACACATCAATAACAAGTATATCATATATACCTTTGTTCACTTTGCCGGCCTTCTTATCTGCCAGATACTTGGGGCAATTGCGCTTCCAGTGGCCATTACCCTTGCAATAGAAACACTCAGTCTCAGGCTTAGGGCCATGCCTGGTTTTCTTCTCGGCAGTAGCAACAGATTTGCCACCCTTCTTGAAGTTTACCCTTGGCTTGCCTTTCTTGCCTTTCTTGAAACTAGTGGTCTTATTGATCATCAACACTTGATGTTCTTTCTTGATCTCCACTTCAGCAGTTTTAAGCATCGAGAGAAGCTCAGGAAGAGACTTCTTCATGCTCTACATATTATAGTTCATCACGAAGTTCTTGTAACTAGGTGGCAGAGATTGGAGAACATGATGTATCCCTAGCTCAATGGGAATCGATATTCCCAAGGCTATGAGCTTATCAGCGTACGCAGACATTTTGAGTACGTGCACTAACGGAGCTGTTCACTTCCATCATGCAGCTAAAGAACTTTCTGAAGCGTCATAACTCTCAACTGCGGCATGGGTATCGAAAATCATTTTCAATCTCCCATTGTGGCATAAGCAGTGCTGTTCTCGAAACGTTTTCGCAGCTCTGGCTCTAATCCATAGAGGATGTCGAAGTGAACTATACTGTGGTCTTCTTGTTGAGTCAGATAAACATTTTTATCCTCATCAGAAGCATCATCAACGGGCTGGTCACCTAGAGGTGCATCAAGCACATAGAGCTTCTTGCAAGCGGTGAGGAGAATCCTCAGGTTAAATGCCCAGTTGGTAAAGTTGCTTCCATTGTTCGCTAATTTCTCTTTCTCCATGAACATATTGAAATTGAAGGTAGGTGGTGCCATGATCTACAACATATTTGCAAAGACTATTTAGACTATGTTTATGATAAATTAAGTTCAAGTTAATTCTAAAATTATCCCATGAACTCCCACTCAAAAACAACATCCCTCTTAGTTGTGTTTAGTGATTACACGAACCAAATTCACTACACCGAAACCGATCATCACGTGAGACGGTGCAGTTGCAAAGGCAAACATCAACATGTTCATCATATCATTCATATGACTCATGCTTTACCTTTCGGTTACGTGTTCCGAGGCCATGTCTGTACATGCTAGGCTCTCCAAGTAGAACCGTTGTATTGCATGTGTTTCAAGGCCATGTCTGTACAGCTAGGCTTGAAAACACCCGTTGTATGCGAACGTTGAGTCTATCACACCCGATCATCACGTGGTGTCTCGAAACGACGAACTTTCTTAACGGTGCATACTTAAGGAAGAACACATTATTATCTTGATATTAAGTGAGAGGGATCATCTTATAATGCTACCGTCGCGATCTAAGCAAAATAAGATGCATAAAAGGATAAACATCACATGCATGGATAATGTGATATGATATGGTCCTTCTTGCACTTGATCTCCATCTTGTGCATCATGGTATGATCTCCATCATTCACCGGCGTGGCACCAAGGTCCGTGGCACCTCCATCTTGATTGTCCATTACAACATATCATGGATATGACATACATCACGCAGGCCATAAAATAAGACAACCATATGGCTCCAGCCGGTATGTCAATAATTTACAAAAGATATCATCTCATACATAACGTTTGTAACATTGACCATATCACATCACATGCCCTGCAAAAACAAGTTAGACGCCTCTAATTTATTTTTGCATGTTTTACGTGGCTTGGCTTACGAGGGAAACCGTTCATACCTACGTACAAGAACCACAACGTTGATAAAACATATTTTTAATAACCCTTTGTAGATTAGATCTTAACTATAGTAGGAGAAACGGACACCCCCTTAGTCACATGTGAGACAATTCTCGCGTACATAGTACACGTAAACTTAGTCCGGGGCAGCTTCATCCTACTATGCCACTAAGATCATAAAATACTCAAAGAGACAAAAACATTATCATCAACGCCCACATACTCCTATGTGTTCTACCCGTACAATTCATCTACGCATAGATCCGGCTCTGATACCACTGAAGGGGAACGTAGCATAGAAAACAAAAATTTTCCTACACGCGATAAACCCGAATGGCCAAGATCTAATCTATGAGATGAAAGGCAACAGGGAGAAAGAGAGTCTTGAGATAACATACCCTCGAAGACTCAAAGTGGTACGAGAAAAGATCTCGTGGTTGGCGTAGTCGTTCTCACGCCGATCCCGAGCGAGAAGAAGAGCACCGCAATCCGGCGGTGCCACCGTAATCGGTCACACGTTCAGCTCGATGAAGACTTCCGTTCCCTCGTTCCAGCGGGTTGCGGAAGTAGAGGATCCCTCCGGAATTCCAGCAACACGACGGCGTGGTGGTGGTGAAGAATCCCACGGTCAGGGCTTCGCCAAGCCGGAGACCATGGAATGGAGCAGCGGGTGGAAGGGAAAATATGTGGGCAAGTGTGTATGGAAGAGAGAGCCCTCACCCTCCTTTTATAGGGGAGGGGGAGGCAGCCCAAGGGGGGGTGCGGCCAGCCATGGGTGCCCCCACCCCTTCCTCTCTTCATGTGAGTGGAAGCTCCACTCAAAACCACTCAAAAATTCCTTAATTTCCCACTTGGAAAATCCAAAGGTTTTTCTTTAATAAATAAATAAAAAATTATTTCTTTATTTATATTTGTTAATTCCATTAACAAACATTTGCATGCAGCACCTCGAACCATTTGTTAATTCTATTAACAACCGTTCGACGAAAAACCCCTTGAACTATTTCAATTTCCCCCGAAACAATTCCGGAGCTGCCCAAAATATTCTTCGGTATTCCGTATCCTCTCTAAACGCTTCATCGAACCTTAAGTGTGTCTCCCTACGGTTCGTGAATATTATAGACATGATCGAGACTCCTCTCCGATCAATAATCAACAGCGGGGTCTGGAAAACCGTGATGACTCCTATATATTCAACGATGACTCTCGTGATCGTGTGAACCTTTCAAGGTCGCAACGATTTCCCTTTGTCTCGCGATATATTACTTGTCCGAGATCCGATCATCGGTATCCACTATACCTTGTTCGATCTCGTTATCCGACAAGTACTCTTTTCTCGTTCCCGTGATATAACATCCTTGTGATCATATCACTTGCTTGCAAGCGGTGTCGATGTGATATCACCGAGAGGGCCCTGAGTATATCTATCCGTCATATTGGATGGACAAATCCCATTCTTGATCCATGAGCTTCAACCAACACTTTCCGAATATCCAATGCCACCTTTATAGTCACCCTTTTACGGTGTGACGTTTGATGTCATCAAAGTATTCTTTCGGTATTAGTGATTAACATGATCTCATGGTCTAAGGAATAATGTTACTTTGAATGTAAGATATAACAACAAAACTAAATGACTTGATCGTACTGTTATACTTAGTTAGGGTTTAAGTTCATCATGTCATTCTCCTAATGACATGACCCCGTTATTAACAACATCCAATGTTCATGATCAGGAAACCTTGATCATCTGTTTAATCAACGAGCTAGTTAAAAGAGAGGCTTCACTAGGAACGTCGGTTTGTTTATTAATCACACATGTATCAATGTTTCCGGTTAATACAATTCTAGCATGAGAAATAAACATCTATCATAAACAAGGAATAATATATAATAAACACTTTATTATTGCCTCTCGGGCATATTCCCTTCAAGTAGGAGGTTTACTAGCACTTGGAGCTTCAGTTTTACTAATGGTTGTGATAGTGCAAACTCTAGCAATATTATTCTTTCTATCTAATTCATCTTCTCTTTCCCACCTAGCATGTAATTCAGCTATCAACCTGGCATTGTTATCTATTCGAACTTGGATGGAATTCAAAGTTTTACTTTATTTAACATCTTGTGGCAAAACCTTTAGTTTTAGAAAATCAACATCAATAGCAAGGCTATCTACTTTAGAGGCAAGAACATCTATTTTACCAAGCTTTTCCTCAATAGATTTATTAAAAGCTGTTTGTGTGCTAATAAATTCTCTAAGCATGTTTTCAAGATCAGAGGTAGAACTTTTATTGCTATTGTAGGAGTTTCCATAAGAATTACCATAACCATTATTAGGAGGATAAGGCTTATAATTGTTTTCACCAAAATTATTTCTATAAGCATTGTTGTTAAAATATTATTTCTAATAAAGTTTACATCAACATGCTCTTCTTGAGAAACCAAAGATGCTAAAGGAACATTATTTGGATCAACTTGAGCTTTACCATTAACAAGCATAGACATAATAGCATCAAGCCTTTCACTCAAAGAGGAGGTTTTCTCAACAGAATTTACCTTCTTACCTTGTGGAGCTCTCTCAGTGTGCCACTATGAATAATTTATCATCATATCATCAAGAAGCTTTGTTGCATTGCCCAAAGTGATGGACATAAAGGTACCTCGAGCAGCTGAATCCAATAGGTTCCTTGAGGAGAAATTCAGTCTTGCATAAAAAGTTTGTATAATCATCCAAGTAGTCATTCCATGAGTGGGACAATTCTTCACCATAGTTTTCATTCTTTCCCAAGCTTTAGCAACATTTTCATTATCAAATTGTTTAAAATTCATTATGTCACTTCTCAGGGATATAATCTTAGCAGGAGGATAATATTTCCCAATGAAAGCATCTTTAAAATTAGTCCATGAATCAATACTATTTATAGGCAAAGATAGCAACCATTATTTAGCTCTTCATCTCAAAGAGAAAGGAAATAATTTCAGTTTAATAATATCTCCATCCACATCTTTATATTTTTGCATCTCACATAGTTCAACAAAATTATTAAGGTGGGCAACATCATCATCAGTACTAATACCAGAAAATTTCTCTTTCATCACAAGATTTAATAAAGCAGGTTTAATCTCATAGAAAGGAGCAGTAGGAGCAGGTGGAGCAATAGGTGTGCAAATAAAATCATTGTTGTTTGTGCTAGTGAAGTCACACAACTTAGCATTATCAGAGGAACTCATTTTAGCACAATAATAGCAAGCAAGTAAATATCAGCTATTAAGTAAACTAAATTGTGTTTTTAATAAAGAGAAGCAAAACAAGACAAAAATAAAAACAAGATAATAAACAAAATAAAGTGACTGAGAGTGAGAGACTCCCCTTGACAGAAGATTTCTTCCTCCCCGGCAACGGCGCCAGAAATTCCTTGACTGCTTTGATGGTGTGTTGGAAACTCCAAGAGCAGGGTGTGATGAGCAAGCGGCAAGAATTTCCCTCAGTTAAGAACCAAGGTTATCAATCCAGTAGGAGGAAGAGGATCTCGGGAAGGTTGATGCCAATGACGGTGGTGATGGCGCCTCACCTGTGTCAGCAACAACGTGGAACCTGCACATAAGACAACCAACATACTATGTCCCAATGATACAGTGAGGTTGTCAATCTCACCGGTCTTGCTGAAAATAAAGATTAGATGTATAGTGTGGAAAATGATGTATGCTTGCAGTAAGTAAAGAGAGAAGGAAATTGTTGTGGTTTGTTTAACAGTGTGGAAAATGAATCGGGGTTCATAGGTTCACTAGTGGTGTCTCTCCATAAAGATAACATGCTGGGTACACAAATTACGGCTGGGCAATTGACAAATAGAGGTTGCACCGTACTGCACATTATAACATGATGACCACTACGATATTTAGTGCGGGCATTACAACAAAATACATAGATCGAAATCCATCTGCATCTATGACTAATAATCCACCCTCAGTTTATCATCCGAACCCCCTTAGGTATTAAGTTGCAAGCAACAGATAACTGCATTAAACAATGTGTGTAATGTAAGCAATGCTTGTGCACGCGGGCACTCACACCGATGTTTTCTCCCTAGTGGCAACAGCACATCCTCCCCCTTCACTTTTCTGTCACTCGAGCAAGGCGATGAGGAGGAATGAACCCACTATGAAGCATAAATACTCCTTCTTGGAGTCACTAGCAACTACTTGTCTAGAGCAACCACTAGCAACAGAAAGCATGCAAGATCACAAATAACATATGCAATAAAGACTATAATCAACTTGGCATAAGTTCAATATTCATCGGATCTCAACAAACACATCATATAGAATTACATAAGATCAATATCGATCATGATACGCAGCTCACGAGATCTAAACATGGAGGCATATGAGAAGAAGACAACCATCTAGCTACAGCTACGAACCCGTAGTCCAGGGATGAACTACTCACACATCACTCCGGAGGCAGGCATGGTGATGTAGAAGCCTCTGGTGATGATTTACTCTCCGGCAGGGTGCCGGAGACAGCTTCAGAACCCCCCACCCCCCCGATCTAGGGTTGACGGTCACGGTGGCTGCGTAACTTTTCGGGGATTTTTTATCAGGTGTCTAGGATTTTCCATCCGGGGGGGATTAAATAGGCGAAAGGGAAAATGCGGTGGAGCTCCAGGGCCCCCACACCTATAGCTGGCGCGACCAGGGGGCGTGCCACCCTATGGTGTGGCCCTCCTGATACCCGTCTTCGACTCTCCTTCAGTCTTCTGGATGCTTCCGGGGAAAATAGGACGTCCGAGCTTCGAACTTTCCAATTCCGAGAATGTTTCCAAAACAACTTTTCTGAAACTAAAAACAGCAGAAAACAGGGAACTGGCTCCATGGCATCTTGTTAATAGGTTAGTCCCGGAATACGTATAAAAAATGCTATAAATAAGGGAGAAAACTTGTAGCAATTGACATAATATGATCATGGAGCGTAAGAAATTATAGATACGTTGGAGACGTATCAACAGCTCACAAGATCTAAACATAAGGCACAAAGTGGAGAAGACGACCATCTAGCTACTGCTATGGACCCGTAGTCCAGGGATGAACTACTCACGCATCACTTCGGAGGAGGGCATGGTGGTGTAGACCCCTCCGGTGATGATTTCCCCCTCCGGCAGGGTGCCAGCGAGAGCTCGAGAACCCTCCCGATCTCGGGATGACGGTGCCGGCGGCCTCGGGTGTTTCTCGGGTAGAAGTGGTATATCTTTAGGGTTTTTCGCCTCGGGGGAAATAAATAGGCGAAAGGGCAGAGGCGGTGGAGGCTCAGGGGCCCCACACCACCCCCTGGCGCGGCCAAGGGGGGGGGGGCGCCACCCTATGGTGTGGGCCCCCTGAGGCCCCCCCTCCGGGTCTCTTCGGGACTCCGTGGAACCTCCGGGATTTCTAAGACTTCCGGGCTTCGAATTTTCCAATTCCGCGAATATTTCCAGAAAAAACTTTTCTGAAACTAAAAACAGCAGAAAACAGGAACTGGCTCTGTGGCATCTTGTCAATAGGTTAGTCCAGAAAATCGATAAAAATGACACAAAGAGTATAGCAAACATGTGAGAAACATAAAGAAAACAACATGGAACATCAAAAATTAAGAATACGTTTATTACGTATCAGTGTCCTCTTCGCCGCCTCGGCGGCCTTAACAACTTCCTTTCGCACTTCTGTCCGCCCGTTGCTTTGTGCTGGTCATCGTCGCCCCTGCTCCGATCGGGGCTCCTCCACTACTCCGCCTTCACCGTGGCTGCCTCTCGCACGGAGCTGCCTTGGCCGCTCAGGCATGGCGCTGCGTTTGCCGCTCGGCCTCCACCACCAAGCCTCACATCATCATCTTAATGCTGAGCGACGTATTCTCCACCTTGCGGGAAAGCGGATCGATCACCCGCCTGCCCACGATCCATTCCATCCAAGCTGCACGACCGACCCGTACAGTCGTCTGCGTGCGCCTCTACAGGCTCCCATGAAGACCGTCCCTGATTGTTCGTCTATCACCGATCAAGAAAACGGGCTGCCGTTGCGTCGCCCCATTGGGCTGCAGCGCCGCGTCCCCGTGGTTCTCACCGCGGCTGCACACCCCACGCGTCGCCGCTGCGTCGCCCCTTCGGGCCGTAGCGCTGCAGCACGCGGTAAATCAGACTTTTCTCAGCCATCCGGACACGGATTGGGCCAAACTTTCTGTCTACGACGTTCGCCGCAAAATTCTCCACAAGTTTCACGATCACACTTTTTCCATTTGACATCGTCATCGACCCGTAACGTGGTAATCTTTAAAAAGACTTTTCAGACAGATTTCAGGAAGGTCCCAATTCAACTCCAATAAGGTTTCCTCTTGTAGTTTTGATAATTCCTACACATCAAAGTGTAAAACAAGATCATTGTGCACTTTTTTTTTAACTATTAGTAGGTTAGTCCAAATAAACCATAAACTTAATGTAAAAAACAATTATCAAAAGCATAAAAGTAGCATGAAACCATAAAAAATTATAGATACGTTTTGGACGTATCACCGGCTTTTTGGGCCTTGTGGGTGGGAACTTGGCCGTTTCCCTCGCCGTCGTAGTCGCCGGCGTAGGGGTCAGTATCGGAGCGCCGGCATAGACATCTTCATAGTCTGCGGCGGCGGGCGCAACAACTCCATCTGCGTCTGCCATTGCTAGGGTAGTGTAGCAGCGGCGAGTTAGGTTGGAGGAGTGAAAGACATGAGTGTGGTGTGGCTCTGTTGGGTGGTGTAGGGGAGCCAAATATTGGACACAACTGCGGGCGAGAATTGTCAAGACCATGCTCAAACCTGGCTAATGGGACCAAAAATACGGACAACAATACGTTTAGGCAGCCCGTAAGATCTTGGTTTTAGGCCAGACTGCTCAAAACAGACATGTCCGAGGCAAATAAGCTGCACCTCGTTCTATTTTCAGGAAGGTGACACACAAATCGTTTTTCAGAAGAAAAAAAAGTACTAGCAGGTTTATATGTCCTCCAAAGTGAGTGGCATGAGGGGAGCAGAGGGCTGACAGGGTATATAAAGTGTGTATGTGTGTGTGTGTGGGGGGGATCTTTTGCCTCGGTTGGAGCCACCAACCGGGGTAAAAGGTGTTGCGGGCCTTTTACCCCGGTTGAAGCCACCAACCGGGGCAAAAGGCCCTCCACGAGTCGCTCTGCTCGCCCTAGCCCTAGCTCTGCACCCTTTTACACCGGGCCGTAGCCGAGCTGGGGCGAAAGGGGTGCTCTCCACCGAGCAAAAGCTCCATTGTCCACTAGTGAAAAGCCCCCTTCAGGCCATAACAAACTTAAGATATAATTTCCGCTAGATGTTTAGCTCCCGCTAAGATCATTCTGGGCCGTTAATTTCGTGATACAATGTTCTGCATGACTACACCATATTTCGTACTCCCTCCGATCCATAAAAAGTGTCTCCCACTTAGTATAAAGTTTATACTAACTTAGTACAAAATGAGCGACACTTTTAATGGATCGGAGGGAGTAGTATATTCAGGCCACAAGGGATATTTTTGGTACTTCGTCGGTTAGAAATAATATTGCAATAGTGTTCCATCTATAGGTGGGTCCGAGTAATGCTACGTCTACCAAAGGTTTTGTTATGGACTTTTTTTATGGACTGAGGTGTCATAAATTGGTTGGGTGGCCAGATGTGCCCACCCGAGTGAAATTCAGGGGGACGAATTAAAATGAAGCACATCATCCCGTAAATAAAGTCACGTAGGTTTCCCCTGTAGGTCTAGCATTTTTGGGTGGATTTACATAGAATTATTTGGACTCTATAGTTTATGGAATTGCTCAAAGCGTATAAATTTTCTTTTAATAAATAATAACGAAAATTCATGGTCCTTTCTTCTGCCCGACGAGCCATCAGACCAAACAATGATGAAAACAGGAATGAGAACAATATATTCCGCAGTAATCTGAAGTTCACTTTATAGACCCAAAATGGGAGGTGCCTGTGTCCTTGAATTGGCACACAATAAGAAAGTAAAGCAACAGTTTTGCTTCGCACCTTGCTGTCAAGGTTGCAGAATTGCTCAACATACAGGAACCTACATTCTACACGGATAGCTCCACTCTTGTGCAGGCAACAAAAGCAGAATCCGTCTTTGACGAAGCAACGCCTTGGATAATCAGGCCCACTATTGCAAATATCCAAGCTGATAATCAGGCCCACTATTGCAAATATCCAAGCTTCTCAGATTTTTAACTCCCAAGAGATAAACCATGTTTCCAAGTGCTACAACATCAAAGCTCACCCACCAAGCTAGGTTAGCTGCTACTCCCTCCGTTCAACAATAGATGACTTCCACATATCTATATATGGATGTATCTAGACACTAGATACATCCATATATAGATATGTGGAAATCATCTATTGTTGAACGGAGGGAGTAGAATGCAAGCACGTTGTACTTCCCTATACAGATGTATTTCAACTGCAGACACTCATTGTCCTTGCAGAGCAGCAGTTCTTCCGAACAGGGTGCTTCCGTTCACCCTGCTATCTGTAAAATGTTCTGTCTAAGTTAATAAAGTTTTCTATTAAAAAAAAAGTAAAGCAACAGGAGGCACAGGTGCATGCATAAACCGAAGCAAACTTTTAATTAACAAAATGTATATACGCCGATCGACTAGGTCATCACCTTTAGAGCCTGTGTTTGGAACTAGATTCCACAGACCAGTTGTCTTGAAGGAATAGAGGCCGGTGACAACTTGCCATGCTCAGGAACCTCGTGAAGTACGTATCTTCGATCACTTGTAAAATATGTTTTGGAGTGTAAGTAGAGGACTGTATTGTGAGCATAGTTTTAAATAGTGAACTCTAGATTGGAACTAGATTCCACAGACCAGTTGTCTTAAAGGAATAGAGGTGACAACTTGCCGTGCTCAGGAACCTCGTGAAGTACGTATCTTCGATCACTTGTAAAATATGTTTTGGAGTGTAAGTAGAGGACTGTATTGTGAGCATAGTTTTAAATAGTGAACTATAGCTTGGAAACCATATATTAGGAGCCCGAGCTTCATGATGGCCATTATTTTGAAAAAGTCAAAAATAGCATTTGAAGTTTTCAGAAAATTGGCACTAAAATTCTAGGCCTAGATAAAATTGAACTCTACCATCATGCATAATCTAAATTCATAATTCATCTTATTTTAGTCTAAACAAAAGTGACTAATTTTGAGTTTCTCAAAAATTTCACTGTTCACCACACCGAGATCCACCTATTTGTCATTTTGCTGAGCCTAAAATATGATGAATTTTGAATTAGTGTTTTATACACTAGTAGAGTTAATCATTATCTACCTACATCCCTGATTTTGTTTCCGGACCTTTCGAAACTTTAATAGGTGGAGCTCGGGAGCCATTTGTCCATTCTTGTTAATATATAGCGTATTCTACATTGTGCCGCTAAGTGCATTAGTGTGCTAAAAAGTACCAAATCCTCTAAACAGCATCTTACATCAGCAAGAGGGCTTTTAAGAGCATCTCTAACAGAGACCCCAAACTGAGAACTGAAAAAACGTTTTTTAGTTCGAGTTTTGTCTGATTTTATGGGCCGCGGAGGTAGAGATCGTAGCAGAACCCCTAACAAAAACTGGAAATCGAAATTTTCATGATTTAGGAGGGAGTATAGACGGATGAAATCGCTGCTCCTCGCCGATTTTGCAAAATAAATAGTTAATTACACATAAGCTGCGAAGAACCAGGCTTCATCGCCGCAGCCTACACTAGTAGGGCCAAAATGCCCGGCTTCTTCTTCCTCCTCCTCTGCGCCGTCTTCGGTCGGAGCTAGAGTCGTCGTCATCGGAGGAGGAGCAGCTGGAGGAGGGGGGGGGGGGCTGTTGCACAAACTGGGACGCCGCAATGGCATCCCACTCCTGCTTCTTCTCCTGCAGCTCCTTGTCCGCACGGAGGCCGCGCTGCATCTGTCGACCGTTGTAGTCATCGACGTGATGTTGGTAGCTGTGGCGCCGAGTCGTCTGCCTTCACGCGTACCGGGCTAAAAGCCCTGAAATCCAAAATGCCAAAATAGGAAAAAGGTTTCTATTATTAGAAATGTCCAAAAAATATCATATTTGTGAAGCAGAAACATAATGTACTCCCATTAATATGGAATAAACGGAACTTAAATTAGTCAATTCGATTAAGCATTTTCAATTTATCTAGGACTTATCAATTCACTCGTCTTATCCTTCTGGCTGATGAAGCCCTTGAGGGTCTCTTGCAACGCGATCGTCGTGGCATCACGCTTCAAGTCAGGCTTGGAGTTGGTACGATCCCTCGGCCTTTCAGTTGTCGTGCCACCCCCTTTGTCAGTCGGGAGGACCTGCTCCTGGGCCCGGCCTTTCTTGAGGGCTGAATGAATCTCCTTTCACTTTTGGTTGTCCTTGAGCTTTTTGTAGCAATGGGCGAAGTTGAATGACTTGCCCTCATGCTCGGCCTTGTACACCTCCAGCGCTTGAAAGGCAGAAAATGGGACAATTGCATTGAGAAAGATGGGACAATGGCATGATCAAAAGGAGGGGAGAACACTCACCAAGTAGGCGATGCCAACTCCACTTTGTGGTCAGGCCACCGCGTGCTCATAGAAGCCGGCGAACTTGATGTACTCCGATGATATGAGCCCAAACCTCTTTTGGAGGGACACCTCCGTCCGTTAGGAGACCATAGATTACGGTGGGAGAGCTGCACGCTCATTGTAATTATTGTACATCCTCTTCCAGGACACGTTCCCCTTCGTCTCGGCCACGACGATTGTATTCTGTCCCACCTCCATTCAGGTCTCGTAGAGACACTCGTCCTCCGCCTTGGTGAAGCCGACGCCTTGCTTGTGCCTCTCCCTGGCCGCATGTGCTTGTTGAGTGAGATTGTCCATGAACAATGGCATGTCATCGATGTGGGGGGGTGGGGGGGGGCATCCGAGCCCTCAACTTCGTCGCCCTCCTCCTTGCCCCCCTCGTCCTCCTCGTCTGCGTACCCCCTTTGCCTGTTCTTGTTAATCATATCGAATAATAACCTCTCACCTCTCTCCCCCGTCAGCCCGGGCGTCGGCCCCTGCAATTCGTCGAACATGTTGCATGGCTCAAAAAGTTGGCCGGAGGGACTCTGCGGGAAACCTTGCTTGACGACACGGTCTACAACCCGGACACCGACGCAGTATTCAAATCGAAGGGGACTCTGGGGCGGGCCGGCGTGGAATCACCCATTTTTGGTGCCAAGAGGGGGCGGCGTCGGGCCAAACCCGGACAAGTACCCGCACATCGGCGTAGGTGTTGGCGTCCTTGAGTGTGCGTCCGAGCCGGTGCGTGGCCGGGCCGCTGACCCATTGGAGCTGGCAGCAGCGGTAGGAGCCACGTTCATGGGGGGGGGGGGGGTGCCTATCAAGATAGTGGCGGTTTGTGCAGCGGCTCCGGCGATCCTGACTTCCGCGTCGTCCGCGGCCTACGGATCCGCGGCTTCCTTTGCCCTCCTACTCCGCCCGACCCTCTTCGTCGACTCCACTTTCCTCTGCGTGGAGGTAAGCATGGCAGCCGGCTTCTTGGGCTTCGTGGGTGGAAACTTGGCCGTTGCCCTCGCCGTCGCAGTCACCGGCGTAGGGGCCGGTAGCGGAGCCCCGACATAGACATCTTTAGTCAGCGGCGGCGGGCGCTGCAACTCCATTTGCGTTCGCCATGTCTAGGACAGTGCGCAGCGACGATTCGGGTTGGGAGAATGAAAGACATGAGTATGGTGTGTCTCTGTTGGATGGGCTAGGGAGCCAAATATTGGACACAACTGCGGTCGAGAATTGTCCAACCATACTCAAACCTGATTCAATATTGGACCGGGAACGAGCGGCCGCGGACAAACATAGGGACATCAGTCTGTTTGGGCAGCCCCGTTAGGCCAGACTGCTCAAAACAGACAGTTGCGGTGCAAATAAGCTGCACCTCATTCTTTTTTCAGGAAGGTGACACAAACATCGTTTTTCAGAAGAAAAAAGAAGTACTCCCTCCGTTCCACAATATAAGATGTTTTAGACTTTTTCCACATTCATATACATACACGTGTATATAGACATATTTTAGTGTATATGTACACTCACTTGAGTTGTGTATCTAGACAACATGTAAAATAGCTAAAACATCTTAGGCTGGTGCCAACGCGGGCTACACAGCGGGCGAGAGGAGGGCCTATCGCCCGGCGCGGGGCGACAGCGGGCGAGAGCGCGGGCGGTAGGCGTGGGCCGAGCGGCAGCAGGCTCGCCCGGCGACAGCGGGCTACCGCCCGGCTTACAGCCCGCGCTGGCGGGGCGATAGCGGGGGGCCGGGACGAGGGGGGGGGGGGGGGGGGGCGAGAGGGCGATAGCGGGGGCGACGCGTTGGGCTGGGCCGGGCGATAGGAGGGGGCGATAGTGGGCTAGCCGTTTGGGGCAACGGCTAGCTGACGTGGCGCCCCTCTATTGGTCCACGTCAGCTAGCCGTTGGGGGTTACCGTTGCTGTCCAAAAAATTCGAAAATAAATTCCAAAAAATTGAAATTTTCAGCTCATCCCTCCTATAAATACCCCCTCATATGCTGCACTCATTCCACACCAAATTCATCCTCTCTACTCTTCATTTCCACCCTCTCGACGCCATGTCTTCGTCAAGCAGCAGCGATTCGAGCGACGGAGTGGAGGGTGAGATGATCGCCGCAATGCAGGCCGAGTACGAGGCGGCGATCCAAGCGGTGCCAAGACCGTCACGACGCCGTCGAGAGTTCATCAGGCGTGATCGTGTTGGCGCCCACGAGCGGCTCTACGACGACTACTTCGCCAACAACTGCGCTTATCCTCCGAGCTTCTTCCGACGAAGGTATCGGATGAGGCGATCCCTTTTTCTACGCATTGTGGATAGATTGGGTGAATACTCTCCGTCTTTCACCCAAAGATCTGATGCTCTCAACCGTGCTGGTTTTTCGCCGCTACAAAAGTGTACTGCGGCGTTGCGTCTGTTAGCTTATGGATCCGGTGCTGATACGATAGATGAGTGGCTTAAGTTAGCTAGACAAACTTCGTCAGACTGTCTAGATGAATTTTGTGAGGGCATCATCGACTGTTACGGGGAAGAGTTTTGCCGTCGACCTAATGTCGCGGATACTCAGCGTCTGTTAGCGAAAGCCGAGGAGCGCGGCTTTCCGGGCATGCTAGGGAGCATAGATTGCATGCATTGGCAGTGGAGGAACTGCCCAGTTGCGCATGCCGGTCAGTTCACAAGGGGAGACATCAAACACCCTACCATAATCTTAGAAGCCGTTGCGTCGTATGATCGTTGGATCTGGCATGTTTTTTTGGAGTCGCCGGGTCCAACAACGACATCAATGTGCTCAATCAGTCGCCATTGTTCACGGATGTGCTTAGAGGAGAAGCACCCATAGTGAACTTCACGGTGAATGGACACCAGTACAACAGGGGTTACTACCTAGCCGACGGCATCTACCCCTCCTGGCCGGTGTTCATGAAGGGTGTTACTCTTCCACAAATTGAAAAGCAACGTGTCTTCACTGCTGCTCAATCGTGTTGGCGCAAAGATGTGGAGTGTGCATTTGGAGTGCTGAAGTCTAGGTTCAACATTTTAGCAGTTCCCGGACGCTCCTACTCCAGGCGCACTCTTGGGTTGATCATGCGTGCATGTGTCATTCTGCACAACATGATCATCGACGATGAGCGTGGTACCAATTTGGAGAACATCTATGAGACAGTTGCTTCCAATGTCGGCCCTCCAATACATACCAATGCACCACCAAGCCTAGCAGTAAGGATTCAGATGGACAACAAAATGATGGACTCGCCGATGTATACACAGCTCCAGCAAGATTTGATTGAGCATGTGTGGGCTCAAAACTAGATTATGTAATTTTTTCATTTTTTATGTAATTTTTATTTATTATTATGTAATCGGTACAATTTTAGTTGAATAAAATAATTTCTTCTATTATTTGCAATGTTTTTAATCTTCAAAATAATAAATGTTGACGTGGAGAAGAGAGAAAAGCTGATGTGGCAGAGAGAGAAGCTATAGCCCGGGCTATAGCCCGTGCACTGGCACTGTGCCGTGAGAGTGGCGTGAGAGCGAGGAAAAAAGGTGACGTGGCGGGGCTATAGCCCTTGAGTGTGAGTGATGCATTGGCACCAGCCTTATATTATGTAACGGAGGGAGTAGTATACAACTGCAATAAGTTTACACGTGTGGGTGGAGAAGAAAGTTGAAACGCGCGGCAAGGCAGTCAACTAGCTATTGGAACAAGGATATTCTTTTCAGAGAGTTTTGTCGTCTTTTTGAACACGGGCCTGCCGACGGGCAAAAGCGTGAGTGAGCTTTACTGAAAAGACGAAACACGCAACTCTATTGTCGTCTCGGCCAAAAGAAGCAAACTAGCCGCTGCCCCCAAACGGCAAAACGCCCCCACGCCCACCTAGACCGCCATGGCCACGGAGGACGCCGTCGCCGCCACCCCCAGCGCCTCGGCTCCGCCCCCGCCCGTCATCTCCGCCGCGCTCATCCTCAACACCCGCGCCCAACTTCTCGCGGCCACCGACGGCGGCGTGCTATCCCCGTTCCACCCTGCTGGCGGCGGCACTGTGCCTGCCGGCGCGGCGGGGGCCGGCGGCAGCGGCATTCCCGTGGACCGGCGCAAGATGCGCATGATGAAGAACCTGGAGTCGGCGACCCGGTCCCGCGCGCGCAAGCAGGCCCACGTCGCCCAGATCCAGAAAGAGGTGGTGGAGCTGCGGAAGACGAACAAGCTGCTCCGCTTCCAGTACGACCAGGTATGTACAGTACCTACCTACGGCTCTCTTTCTTCTTTGGTCTCACAGCCATTTATTTTTTCCTCTTGCCAAGAAGTTGTTTATTTTCGCTAACTCGTGTGGATCTCCCAACCTCGTCCATCGACAGCTCAAGGCCACCGCGGAGGTGTCGGTGTCTGTGAAGACGACCCTCCAGAGGGTGCTCTCGGCGCCATTCTGATCCATTCTGCAAGTCCAACTACCACTACCACTACTACTACCTCTCACATAGCTTCCATTGCAGTAGCACTGAGGCCGCCCACGCCCTGGTTAAATATTTTCGGATCCGGCTTGTGTATAAGCCACTCTGGCTTAAGCTCACCACATAATTAAACTGCATGATGTCCGGTTTTTGTTGGCTTGCCCCTGTGTTGGCTAGCTTTTTAATTTTCCGGGTTGTATGCATGATGAGATGGGAGCCGGCTCCTCTAACGTGGAGAAGTAAAGTCACCAAGCTACAGTGTTTGGCAGTGAAAAATGAAAAAACTAGAAGCAAAGTCAGAGTACAGTAGTAGACACTGTAGGTATTTTTACTGTAGCACGTAATTACTGTAGATAGGAAAAATAAAATCAATTTTATTACATCATAAATTTGTTTGTATGCAATTACCGTAAATTTACATAACAGATTTGTAATCTGCAAATTAATTTGAATCATTTTGGTCTTAATCATATGGATTGAAAGAAAAAAAGTTAGGCTACTCTAGCTTCTCTAACTTTGCTTCTCAAAGTTAGAGGATCCAGCTCCAGATGAGATGCCCAAGGGTTTAATTTGTGTTCTCACTAATTAATCGATTCAGAGTTGCTTCTTTTTTACTGTTTTGAAAATTTAGTTTTCCAAACATACTACATCGTTAAGTGGTAAATATTTTTTCGCGAAAACGCAAAAGTTTTGTGTTTCATTGCATTGATAGAAAAGAGAATTTGTACAACCGTACAAGAAGGTTAAGTGCTAAATATTACTACAATAGAAAGTAACAAATTCATTGTTTGGTTGATTACAACTCAAGTAGAGACAAGGCAAACCACGATCATGACGACTTTAGCTTAATGGTACAAGGACTATGTTCAAGTTCAACTCGATCAACATCATTACCAGGTGTTGTTTAGGGTGCCAATGCTTGTTTCCAAAACTAAGGTTAAGCAATGGGTAAAACATGGAGCTCCTCATTGCTCATATAGCAATTTGATTCCTTTTTGGTGGTACGACTGGCGGACCCGTGCGTACTGCACTGCAGGGCAGTAGCATTTACCACTACCAGTGTACCCGATCGATTATCAAAAACGTGCCCGGCATTTTCGTTGAGAGGCCACCTGTTTCTGTTTGGCAGCTAACGTGACAGCATGCAGGCTCCATTTCCTTTGGTTAGGGCTTCCAATTTATTTCTGCAGGGCCACCAATCCCGGCAGAAAACCCCGAGAGCATCCCCACCGTCGTCTCGAAAATGTGCCCGGCGACCGGAAAAAGAATATCATCTCCGTCGTTGTTGCGACGGGTGGCCCAACGCTCCCCGCTAGGGCACTATTCAATTTTTGTGTGTGGCTATTTTTGCCTTTTGACTTCTTTTTCTAAATCTCGTCTTAAGCTGGCCACATAATTAAGAGAGAATTTTTTTAAGCCAAATAGGGAACACAATTTTAAGTAAGGGCCAAATAAGAAATTCTCTCCAGAATTAACGGTGGCAGTACGAGCATCTCCAACTTTTGTCCGCATTTGGGGGAGGAGGGGGGGGGGGGGGGTGTCAGACAGGTTGAGGGCCCGCACCGGTGCACCCCAAACCACACAAAAAATTAAACCAAAGATTTTGTACCTAAAGATTCAAACTTCATTCAAATTCGGGGAATTTTATAAGAATTTTAATAAATTTGAAAGAACTAAACCCTAACTAGGCGGCGGCTACTCATCGTCGGAGAGGACAATGATATTGACCTCTGATGGTGCGCCGACGTCCTGCGCATCGTCCGTCACCGCGCCGCTGCCGTGGGATGTGTCGCCATCCAACTGATCCACGACGCCATCGAGGGGTCCCTCTTTCACCGCCAGCCCATCCTTCACCGTCGCGGCGGGTTCCTTCCCCCTCGTGGCCCCCTTGGACGCTCCCAGGGCGAAGAAATACCCGGTGTTGTCAGCCGGGTAGAGTGGGTGGCGCGGAGGCGGCTGCTCCTCCCTGGAGCGAAGAAGAGACGTGGTGAACCCCGGCATGTCGCCGTCGCCATCGAGGTCGCAGTGTTCCTTCGGGACGCGCCATTCCTCCGGCAGCTCTGGTGGTGGCGGAGGCGCAACGAGGAAGAGCACGTGCTCCTACTTCACATTTAGCTTCAGCTTCTTCGTAGGCGCGTGGAGGCTCGAAGGGGACGCTCTGTTCGGCGACGCGCTAACGCGCCGATGCGAGGACCTCGTCGAGGTGAATGTTCTCCCACCATCTTTTGCGGCGCTCCACCGCGAATTTGGCGTCACCGTCCCAGCTTTGGAGCGCCTCCTCCCGCTCCTGCCGGAACCAGCGGTGCCACGCCAAGTAATTCATGGTGCCGTTCTCGGGAACCTCGCGCTGGGGCTGCATCATCTCTTCCCTCCGTTGCAGGATGCGTAGGGTCAGCTCGTTGCCATACGAGACGGGGCCGATGGAGTAGTCACACTTGGGCTCGTCCTCCACCTCTTCGGGAGGTGAAAATACGGCGGTGTGGGTAGGTTGTACCGCTCGGACAGTACCGCGTATGTTACCATCAGGCCGTCACTCAGACGGTGGGCACGAATGATCCGCCCCCGTTGGAAGAACCGGGTTGGTCGCTGTGCGCCATGGGAGACGGAGAGGCGGGATCGAGGGAAGCGAGTGAGTGGGGTGTGCGGCGGAGGGCACGACAAGCTTGGTATTTATACCAGCGGTTTGCTAACAGTCTAGAAGCTTCGAGCCGGTGGACGCGTGGCCGTTCATTGAACGCGCGCGTGGGGAGCCACGGCCTCTGGAATCGGCGTAGCCATTAATCAAGCTTGAGGGGTGCCAGTGGACACTAGTAGAAAAATGCCATTCTGTGGCGCACCATTTTGGCATTCTGTGGCGCACCTAGGGGCCAGAGGGGTGCGCCACAGAATTCACGCCATAGAAATTATTTCTGTGGCGCACCGTGGCCGTGCGCCACAGAAATGTCAATTCTGTGGCGCACCTCAGCCGTGCGCCACAGAAATTTGCAATTCTGTGGCGCACCAAGGGGGGGTGCGCCACAGATTTTTTTTTTGAATTTCAAAAAAAAAGGCGGCCAGATCTGGCCGCGGGAATTTTTCGAAATTTCGAAATTTCGTCGGATCTCGTCGGATGCTCGCCGGAGTTGGTGGGCGGAGGTTGGGGGTCACCGGAGTTGGTGGGGAGGAGAAGGAGAAGCTCGCCGGAGGTGGTGGTGGTGGTGGTGGAGGAGGAGGAGGAGGAGAGGAGGAGGAGTAGGAGGAGAGGTGGTGGTGGAGGAGGAGAAGGAGGAGGAGGAGAGGTGGTGGTGGAGGAGGAGGAGGAGCTCGCCGGAGGTGGTGGTGGTGGTGGTGGAGGTGGTGGAGGAGGAGGAGCTCGCCGGAGATGGTGGTGGTGGTGGAGGAGGAGGAGGAGGAGAGGTGGTGGTGGTGATGGTGGTGGTGGAGGAGGAGAGGTGGAGTAGTAGGTGGAGGAGAGGAGAGAAGTGGAGAGAAGTGGAGAGGTAGAAGATGAGAAGTGGAGGAGAAGTGGAGGGGAGAAGGGAAGAAGAGGAGGGGAGGAGGGTAGAAGAGGAAGAAGAGGAGGGGAGGAGGCAGGATTTTCGAATCCCGCCTCCACAATTCTGTGGCGCACCAAATGAAGGGGTGCGCCACAGATTTTTTTTTATTTTTTTTATTTTCTAGTTAAAATTTTAAAACTGCCATAACTTTTGTTCCTTTTGGAATTTGACGATTCTAAAAAAAACTCACAGGCCGAAGGCTAGTGAGGTTGGGTTTCTTTTTCTCTCTAGTTTTTTTTAATATCTTGATCATTTTTTTCGACATCGTATGTAAAAGTTATGCCCATTTTACTTTTTTTAACGAACTTTTGCTCAGAAAGTCGAAATTCATATTTCAAAATTTGATAAAAAAGTAGACATTAAACTCTCCGTGCATCTATAAGAGATTTATTTTTTGATGCTTTTTAGACCGCCGACTCTTCCGTCAAAAACTAGAAAAGGCGTTCCGGGGGGGGGGGTGGAGTTGGTGCGTGTGGGCAGAATTTTTTCGGATGGAATTCTGTGGCGCACGTGGCAGTGGTGCGCCACAGAAATGTCATATTTCTATGGCGCACTAACCACCATGCGCCACAGAATATGAGTGTGCCAATCATGGTGTGGGCCCCCAACTTATTTCTGTGGCGCACCCCTATCCGGTGCGCCACAGAATTCCTCTTTTCTGTGGCGCACCACGGTCCCGTGCGCCACAGAATGCCTCTATTCTATGGCGCATGCCCACCCGTGCGCCACAGAAATATATTTCTGTGGCGCACCAAGAAGCCATGCGCCACAGAATCTGTTCCATAGAAAGGCACTTCTCTACTAGTGGGAGATGCTCTACTAAGCTCACAGAAAATGCAGTCCACTTCTTTATAGCTCTCCTTCCGTAGGCTCCTAGCTTACCATCTATGTTGTATGATTGATGTGGGGGTACCTGAATCGCCCCTTACTATGGCCTACCCGGTGCAACCCATAAGGGAGCATCTCCATTGTCGCACCCTGGTTTCTAGGGGATACTCATCGGGCCGAACTGAATAACAGATGCTTGGATTATGGGGCATATCTGCTCCCACATCCTCGCTTCCGAGTAGGCCAGCACTTATGTGCGACAACACAAGCTCTGCTATTCCATCGTCGATGTAAACTATCCACTAGAGATCAAAGGTACTACTGTCGACGTACTTCATACCAATCACACATGGTACGTCAACAACGTTAAACGGAATGATACCACAACATATCTCTAAGACACAAAAGATTGAAATAAGGTTGCAAATGGCCTTCACTAAGGCAGAGAATAGCAAATACAATCATCCAGAGGACACATGTCCCAACATAACATCATTACATAGCAGCGGAAGCATTCAACAGGTCTGAGTACAGACAAATCCAAATAGGCCTGAGAGGCCGGCAATGAAAGGAAAACGGAGCCCATCCACGAAGTCTCGGATCCTGCCCGGGTCCGCTATCTACTCGTCAACAGCTTCGTCGTACTCCACGTAGTAGCCTCCATGGGGATCCTCGGAATCGTCGTTTGCGTAAACCACAGCCCCAAAGGGGTCAGTACAACAACGTACTGGCAAGCAAGACTCACACTTCACCAAAGTGTAACCCGACAACACCAAGCACAGATGCCTTGGGTTCAACGGAAGAAAGGGGTTATAAAAGATGCTGCAACTGGCTGCGCTAACCAACTACAGAAACAATACCACTTCCAGCTAACAGAAAGGAGATAAGATAGCGTAACGTAACCAACTGTTGTTGACCATCAAACAAACCCATCCTGGATCTCGCCCCTTATCCAAAGAAGCAATCCGAGGATAACTCACACAGTTGGATTAATGAATAATGGATCAAGTTGTTGTGTCAATAAGTCTATTACTAGTCAAGTTAACATTAGTTAGGTGTAAGTTGTTCTGAGTACTTGTTAGCCAGTACTTTCACCAGGTCGTCACATAACCGCGGACAACACGGCTTCTCGAGAAGATTTATCCCTGCAGGGTGTGCTCTAGTACCCGTACACACTCGAGCCACCAACTAAAACTCAGGTGGACTCGACACGACTCGAACCATCTCTACAACCTGTCCTAGGAGCCACGGAGCTATAAGGTCCCGGCCAGTCCGACCTAACCTAAGCGCAGGGTGAAAACCACACCCCCCGGCACCACAGGCCTCGCCCTATATGCATCATCATCATCAACAGTAACCATGGAGCGACCCATTCATGCTTATGCGCAAATGGAACTCCCGAACTAAGTGTGGCTCTTCGGACAAACTGCGGATCCGGTCAAAGTCGAGGGGGGTTCCATACCACCACCCGGATGCGGTGAGCACGCTCATCATGGATCAGTAGACAAGACCCTTTTCCTAATTAGGGTCGACACTAGCAGGCCTCAAAACCACGCCGGGCCTCCTGCCGGTGTCTTATCAGCATATTATTAACAACAGGTTGATTTATTAACATCGAGCCCCCAGAACATAATAGAAGTAGTAACAGAAAGTAACGGGTAACAGACTCGAGCAAAGCAACCTAAGCATGCTAGTAAGACAATGGCTCAACCAAAGGGGTGATAAGAGTGGAGGTGAGGCAATATCAAGGTTAAGGGATTCATGTGATAGGTTCGTAACAGAAACAACTACTACTAAGGCTAGCAGAAAAGAACAACGGAAAGTATCGGTAACCAATGTTGAAAGGAACACAGTGGTTCATGTGAGTGATAACTTTCCTGCAAACCCAGTAGCCTGGTACTGAGCTAGATCCTCAGAAGGGGTGTCGTAAGGATCGTCGGTCTCAACGTCGTCGTCTAACCGAGAAGAAAACAGACAATGCAGAAAGGGTAGACAATCAATATCATGGCATAGTGCACAATCATGGGGATGATGCATGTCATGTTAATAGTTGCATCAAAATAAACTAGTTGACATGGTAACACAAATTAAATGGACACATATGCAATTTTGAGTTGCATATGAAAAGCCCATGAATTTAGGTTGAAATAATTGTTTTACAACTAATCAACAGGTGAAAGTGGATTAGCATGATGCATGGATGATGAAAACAGAAAAATAAAAACAATGGAAACAAGTTGAAATAAGGTTTAACAAATTTGGAATTTTATTCATTAAGTTATGGAATTTTGGTTCCTTAAAGGTGTTACACAAGCATTTGTTGTTTTCATCAAGTTAAATTGTTCAAAACAGATAACAAAGTTTATATTTGAAAAGAACACCAATTTTTAGTTGGATTACATGTTTCAATTATTGAAAAAGGAATTAGGATGAATTTATTATGATGGAAACAATATTAAACAAGTTTTAAATGAATTTAAAACAAGCATGAATTTGATTTGAATTTTATTTGTTCAACACATAAACTCAAATTCATCTTTGAAAAGTTTATACTTTTCTAGGTTGAAAACATATTTTGCATGTTCAAAAATAATTTAATTTGAGCAAGTTATGATTTTATCAATTTTAAATGATTTAAACAAGGTTTAAATTATTTAGGCAATTTAAATTATTCAAAACATGAAACAAAATTTATATTTGAAAATATTATTTGAAATAGCATGGAAAACATATTTTATTTTCATTATTTGGATTAAGTATGAATTAGTTATGGATTTTATCAAATTGAAATTGAATTATTTGAATTCAAATTTGAATTGCATTTTGAAAATTCAAAACTGAAAACAAATGTTATAATTAGGTAGATAATTAAATTTGGTGCAGTGTACATATTTTATTTTTATTATTTGGGTTTGTGAAATAAAAGTTATTAGGGTTTCAATTCTAGGGACTATTCTGTAATTAATTGGACTGATATTGAAAATAAAAAGGGCAGAAAAGAAACTGCACCGCGCAGTGTCCAGCCCCAGCCACTGACAGTGGGGTCAGCGCCACTGTGGCGCTTAGGTGGCAGGCTGGGGGGTGATGTGGCCTCCAGGGTTAATGACGTGCGGGCCCCGCGGGGTTTCGCGCAAGGGAAAAAGGGGAGCGAAAAATTCGCCTCCCACGGGACTCGAACCCGCGAGGCAACGCTTGCGCGCACGGGGGCCTTGCCAGTGCGGCTCTCTACGATTCGTGACAGGGAACGGTACGGGGGGAGGTTAACCTGTACTTATCGTCAGTTATCTACACTGTCGAATCTGAAACAGATTCAGACATCTGTTCGAGCGATGGACGGGGCGGACGGCGGCCTCCTGCCGCGGCCGCGCTGGGCGCTGCCCGTGCGTGTGCCGGTGCGGGCCGGGTGCGGTGGCCGGTGTGTGCTGCTGCTTGGTCGTTCCAGAGAGAGGGAAGGGAGAGCGAGGGCGGCAGGGGAAGAGGAGCGACTGCTTACAGCGAGGGACGTGCAGAGGAGAGGTCGATGGCGACGGTGAGGGGCGACGGTGGCGGAAACGCAGGATGGCGGCGGCGCTCCGGCGATCCTCGGGGGAACCCGAGGGCACGTGGCGGGAGAGGGGAACGGGGCGGCTCCGTTCCCGGCCCAAACACGTCCGGAGGAACACCGTGGCGGCGGCAATAACCGGCGAGGGCGGCGGTGGTGAAGGTGGTTTCGGTGGAGAGCGAGTACAGCGAGAGGGAGCAGCGTGCAGAGGGAGGAAGGAGATGGAGGCGCTCGAGGGAGAGAGGGGTGGAGGAAAAATTTAGGGCACAGAGGGGAGCTTCGAGGGAAAGGATTCTTAAGGGGGGATGGAAGCATCGGATCACCGTTTCTTCTCTGCAAAGGCTACGTGGACACCATGGATGAGCTCCGTACCGTACGGAGGTTAGGGAAAGGGTGGGGGGTATGGGCCAGTGGGCAGCTTGGGCTGGCCCCAAAGTGGGCTGGATGCCCCTATTCCCCCTCTCCCTCACTTTAATTCTTTTTCCTCTTATTTTTTTTGCTGCAAAGGAATTAGAGAGAAAAAGGAGAGGTTGGTGCTAGGAAAAAAAAATAGGGAAATTTTATAGAGTTTTGTTTTTGGTCACCACATCATAATACCAACTTTGTTTTCCCAAATAAATTTAACTGATGTTATTGTTTGGCAATTAAAATAATTGAGCAATGTTGGTATAAAAAGAACAATTGCCACTTAAGCCAAAATTAAGTTTTTGATTCCAAGTTTTAGTGGAACAATTTGTTTGTTTGTTTGGTAGTTTTTATTTGACACAAAGTAACATAACAAGTATGACAATAAATTAATTTTTGTTTGGAATTCAAATAGAAAACAGATGGAAACAATGAGATCAAATGCAACACAATGCAAACAAAATCAAATGAATATGATGGCATGATGCAAAACAAAAATAAAACAAGAAACAAACATCTAGGGGGAGATTTTCATACTTGGGATGTTACAAAACGCCCCCCCTTGAAGGAATCGCGCCCCGAGATTCCTACTGAGAAGAGAAAAGGTCCGGATACTTCTTGCGAAGATCCTCTTCGGTCTCCCACGTTGCCTCTTTATCGGAATGATGCGACCACTGCACTTTCAAGAACTTAGTGCTCTTGTTTCGAGTCTTACGTTCGGTCTCATCGAGAATACGAACAGGGTGCTCCTCATAAGATAGATCTTCTTGCAGTTCAATGGAATCATGATCAACTGCACGATCTGGATCTTTGAAACACCTCTTGAGCTGTGACACGTGAAACACATCGTGCACCTTGGATAGTTTTTCTGGAAGTTCAAGACGATAGGCATTTTCCGCACGCCTTGAGAGAATGTTGAATGGACCAATGTATCTCGGTGCTAGCTTTCCTTTGACACCAAAACGATGAGTGCCTCTGAGGGGAGTTACACGGAGATATGCCTTGTCACCAGGTGCATAAATCATATCCCTGTGCTTGCTGTCATAGTAGCTTTTCTGACGAGACTGAGCAATCTTGAGATTGTCACGAATGATGCGAACTTTCTCTTCGGCTTCCTTAACAATGTCAGGGCCTAAGAGTGAACGTTCACCAGCTCCAGACCAATTGATTGGACTCCTGCATCTACGGCCATAGAGTGCTTCAAACGGTGCCATGCCTAGGCTTGACTGGAAGCTGTTGTTGTAGGAGAATTCAGCATATGGAAGGCATTCCTCCCATTTCATGCCAAAGGATAGACCACATGCTCTGAGCATATCCTCGAGAATCTGATTGACTCTTTCGACTTGCCCTTGAGACTGAGGGTGATAAGCTGTGCTGAACAGAAGTTTGGTGCCCAATGCTTCTTGAAAACTCTTCCAGAAATGAGAAGTGAATATGCTTCCACGGTCTGAGCTTATTTCCAAAGGAACACCATGAAGAGGAACAATCTTTGTTGTGTAGAGCTCTGCTAACTGGCTAGCTGAGATTGTTTCTTTGACAGCAAAGAAGTGAGCTACCTTAGTGAGACGATCAATGACAACGAAGATTGCATCGTTGCCCTTCTTGGACTTTGGAAAACCAGTGACGAAGTCCATTTCAATCATGTCCCACTTCCACTCAGGAATTTCAGAGGTTGGAGAAGACCGGTTTTCTGATGAACTGCCTTAACACGTTGACAAACGTCGTATTCAGAAACGTATTGAGCAATTTCACGTTTCATGCCAGACCACCAATACAGTGTCTTGAGATCCTGGTACATCTTTGTACTTCCAGGATGTATGGAAAGAGGAGTTTCATGAGCCTCCTTGAGAATAACATATTTGAGACTTTGAATTTGAGGAACTGCAATGCGTCCTTCGAAGAACACAGTTCCCTTGTCATCAATTGAGAAGCACTCATACTTCACATTGCCTGCTTTGATGTTATTCGCGATCTTCTTGATCTCAGCATCACGAAGTTGTTCAGAACGAATCTTATCCTCGAGAGTCGGACTGGCTGTCAAGTTTGCAAGATAACCTTGAGGAACAAGACCAAGGTTCAGCTTCTGGAATTCTTCATGAAGAGGAGGTTGGCTTTCCATGATCATGAGATTATTGCAATACGACTTGCGACTGAGAGCATCGGCCATAACATTAGCCTTGCCTGGAGTGTAAGAAATGGTAAGATCAAAGTCTTTGATCTTTTCAATCCATCTCCTTTGCCTGAGGTTTAGATCTGGTTGAGTGAAGATGTATTTCAGACTCTTATGATCGGAAAAGATTTCAGTGCGATTACCCAACAAGTATTGCCTCCATTTCTTGAGGTCAAACACAACTGCTGCAAGTTCAAGATCATGTGTGGGATAATTGAGCTCATGTGCGTTCAACTGACGTGAAGCATAAGCCACAACTTGACGTTCTTGCAGAAGAACTGCACATAGACCTTGGAGAGAAGCATCACAGAAAATCTGGAAAGGTTTGGTAGTATCTGGGCCAACCAGAACTGGTGTAGAAGTGAGTTTAGTCTTGAGGAGGTTGAAACTTTCATCACATTGTGGAGACCGAACGAACTTCTTGTCCTTCTTTGTGAGATTAGTGAGAGGTTTGGCAATCTTGGAGAAGTTTTGGACGAAACGACGGCAATAGCTAGCCAAACCAAGAAAACTTCTGACTTGCTTCACCGTCTTAGGAGGTTTCCAATCAACAATTGCCTTAACCTTTTCTGGATCAATGGCTATGCCCTTGGCAGAGATGACATGACCAAGGTAAGCAACTTCTGGAATCCAGAACTCACATTTGGAGAATTTGGCATATAAACGATGCTCGCGAAGTTTCATGAGAGTGAGACGAAGATGTTCTCCATGCTCTTCCTCGGATTTTGAGTAGACAAGAATATCATCAAGATATACCACAACGAACTTGTTGAGGTATTCATGGAAGACAGAATTCATGAGTCGAGAGAAGGTCGCCGGTGCATTGGTGAGACCAAAGGACATGACGGTGTATTCATATAGACCGTACCGAGTGGTGAAAGCTGTTTTTGGAATATCTTCCTTTCTGATCTTTATCTGATGGTAACCCATCCTCAAGTACAACTTTGAGAATATTGAGGCTCCAGCAAGTTGATCAAAAAGATCATCGATACGAGGAATTGGATACTTGTTTTTGATGGTTTTCTCGTTGAGAGGACGATAGTCAACCACGAGTCTCTTTGTTTGATCCTTCTTCGCAACGAACAGAGTTGGGCAACCCCAAGCCGAGGAACTAGGTTGAATGTAACCTTTCTCCATGTACATATCGATTTGCTCCTTCAACAACTTCAGTTCAGGAGGAGCTATCTTGTATGGATGCTTAGAGATTGGAGCGGTACCTGGTTCAAGTTCGATCACGAACTCAACTGCTCTGTCAGGAGGCATTCCTGGCAATTCTTCTGGAAAGACATCAGGGAATTCACAAACCACCGGAATAGTTTCAATAGATGGTAGAGGATTTGCATTGAGATGTAGAGTTGAGCAACTGGATTTTCAGCATGGAAGTAGACTATCTGGCCAGAAGGGTGTGTGATTTTGACAGACTTAGCCGGACAATCAATGACTGCTTTGTTGGCTACCAGCCAATCCATCCCCAGAATGACATCAATATCTGAAGAGTGGAGAGCTATCAGAGATGCCTGGAATGGAAGGTTTCCAATTGTGATCTCGATGTTCTGGCTAACTTTATTGCTTTGCCAGCTAGATCCCGGTGATTTCACTAGGAGAGGGATAGACAACTGTTCGAAGTTGATTTCACTGTTGTTTGCAAAGCATTGAGAGATGAAAGAGTGTGAAGCACCAGAATCGAACAAGACTTTAGCACGAAACGAGTTCACAAGAAGTGTGCCCATTACAACCTCTGGAGATTCTTCTGCTCCCTGGGCCTTGACATGGTTCACCTTAACGGTTCTCACGCCAAGGTCGTTGCTGTTGTAGCAACCCAACGGAGGACCACGTATTCTTGTCGGGGTCGACCTGTGGCGAGGTGGAGGTGGAAAGAGGTGCCTTTGCGGACACTTGTCGGAATAGTGGCCCGGCTGTCCACACTTGTAGCATGTAACAACAGAACTTGTTGGACCTGGCTGAGATGGAGCACCTCCTGAAGATACCACTGGGGTGGGAGGGCGGGGAAGAATTCCTGCCGGTCTTGGCAAGCAGATGGGCGGTGTTGGAGTGGTATATGGAACCCAAACTCTTCGTTTTTGTGGAGGCATGATAGCTTTCGAGAGATTAGCCTGTTCACGAGAGTGCTTACGAGATTCCTCAACCAACTTGCGCCATGCTCTTCATTTAGAGCGATGTTGACGAGGTCCTCAAAATTCTTGGCCTTGACGTTGGTGAGAGCATACTTGAGTTCCGGGTTGAGACCCCTCGGAACTTTGCCATCTTTCTCGCTTCCGTGGAGATTTCATCTCCGGCGTAGCGAGCCAGACGATTGAACTCTCTTTGGTATTCGAGAACGTCCAGATTGCCTTGTGTGAAAGAATAGAATTCCTCACGCATTCTCTCCATGAGCCCATCGGGAATGTGATGGCGCACGAAGGCTTGCTTGAAATCCTCCCATGTGATTGCCACACTAGGACCTCTCATTTCTTGGAAATTCTCCCACCAAGACATGGATTGTCCACGGAGAAGGTAGGTCACGTAAGGAACACGGTCCTCGTCAGCCACATGAGCTACCATAAGAGTACGGTTCATTTCACGGAGCCAGTCATCAGCATCCAATGGCTCGGAGGAGTTACCAAACGTGCGCGAATTGAGCTCAAGGAACTCCCGAATAGACACCCGGGTGTTGCCATTACTCCCAAGGTCTTGGTTCTGCTGCATCTGCTTTATAACTTGTGTCATCTGAGACAGCACTCTCCCCATCTCAGGTGGCAGTGTGGGTTCTTCGTCACCACTTTCCATCCTGAAGAGGATACCAAGATTAACACACCAACCGGACAACAAAATCCAATATAAGTGCTTAAAAGAATTACTTCAGACGGTAAGTCGACAGCATAGAACAAGGATGGAGGTTAACAACTGATCAACAGATAAGTTGTTACAACGGAAGAGAAGATTTGTGAAGGACGATATCGAAGCAACAACTGGGAAACAGGAGACCACAAACACCTGAGGTACTACGGAGAAAACCCATCCGGGCTTCTAAAGGATCAATATCTACTGCTTAAGGAATAGAGGATCTGCTTCCGGGCTTATTTGCCACCGTTCTCAATCGTGAGGGCAACATGATAAATCATGTCACAACCACCTCCATTCCTATGGTCTAGTAGATATAACCATCCTAGAGAAACCAGGATTCGTGAAATCCTAACTTGAAAGTTTAGATAAGAAGGAGAAAACGACGTTGCACTTCCTTACCGGAAAAGGGAGGGTGGGTGGGGAAAGAAATAAAATGGCAGAATTCCTACTCTCACGTTTCATTTTTCCTATATAGCTACAAAATAGTTTCTAGACTCAACTGCGACCAGTAAAAAGGGATCCTACAGGCAGACAGGCTCTGATACCATTTGTCGCACCCTGGTTTCTAGGGGATACTCATCGGGCCGAACTGGATAGCAGATGCTTGGATTATGGGGCATATCTGCTCCCACATCCTCGCTTCCGAGTAGGCCAGCACTTATGTGCGACAGCACAAGCTCTGCTATTCCATCGTCGATGTAAACTATCCACTAGAGATCAAAGGTACTACTGTCGACGTACTTCATACCAATCACACATGGTACGTCAACAGCGTTAAACGGAATGATACCACAACATATCTCTAAGACACAAAAGATTGAAATAAGGTTGCAAATGGCCTTCACTAAGGCAGAGAATAGCAAATACAATCATCCAGAGGACACATGTCCCAACATAACATCATTACATAGCAGCGGAAGCATTCAACAGGTCTGAGTACAGACAAATCCAAATAGGCCTGAGAGGCCGGCAATGAAAGGAAAACGGAGCCCATCCACGAAGTCTCGGATCCTGCCCGGGTCCGCTATCTACTCGTCAACAGCTTCGTCGTACTCCACGTAGTAGCCTCCATGGGGATCCTCGGAATCGTCGTCTGCGTAAACCACAGCCCCAAAGGGGTCAGTACAACAACGTACTGGCAAGCAAGACTCACACTTCACCAAAGTGTAACCCGACAACACCAAGCACAGATGCCTTGGGTTGAATGGAAGAAAGGGGTTATAAAAGATGCTGCAACTGGCTGCGCTAACCAACTACAGAAACAATACCACTTCCAGCTAACAGAAAGGAGATAAGATAGCGTAACGTAACCAACTGTTGTTGACCATCAAACAAACCCATCCTGGATCTCGCCCCTTATCCAAAGAAGCAATCCGAGGATAACTCACACAGTTGGATTAATGAATAATGGATCAAGTTGTTGTGTCAATAAGTCTATTACTAGTCAAGTTAACATTAGTTAGGTGTAAGTTGTTCTGAGTACTTGTTAGCCAGTACTTTCACCAGGTCGTCACATAACCGCAGACAACACGGCTTCTCGAGAAGATTTATCCCTTCAGGGTGTGCTCCAGTACCCGTACACACTCGAGCCACCAACTAAAACTCAGGTGGACTCGACACGACTCGAACCATCTCTACAACCTGTCCTAGGAGCCACGGAGCTATAAGGTCCCGGCCAGTCCGACCTAACCTAAGCGCAGGGGTGAAAACCACACCCCCCGGCACCACAGGCCTCGCCCTATATGCATCATCATCATCAACAGTAACCATGGGAGCGACCCATTCATGCTTATGCGCAAATGGAACTCCCGAACTAAGTGTGGCTCTTCGGACAAACTGCGGATCCGGTCAAAGTCGAGGGGGGTTCCATACCACCACCCGGATGCGGTGAGCACGCTCATCATGGATCAGCAGACAAGACCCTTTTCCTAATTAGGGTCGACACTAGCAGGCCTGAAAACCACGCCGGGCCTCCTGCCGGTGTCTTATCAGCATATTATTAACAACAGGTTGATTTATTAACATCGAGCCCCCAGAACATAATAGAAGTAGTAACAGAAAGTAACGGGTAACAGACTCGAGCAAAGCAACCTAAGCATGCTAGTAAGACAATGGCTCAACCAAAGGGGTGATAGGAGTGGAGGTGAGGCAATATCAAGGTTAAGGGATTCATGTGATAGGTTCGTAACAGAAACAACTACTACTAAGGCTAGCAGAAAAGAACAACGGAAAGTATCGGTAACCAATGTTGAAAGGAACACAGTGGTTCATGTGAGTGATAACTTGCCTGCAAACCCAGTAGCCTGGTACTGAGCTAGATCCTCAGAAGGGGTGTCGTAAGGATCGTCGGTCTCAACGTCGTCGTCTAACCGAGAAGAAAACAGACAATGCAGAAAGGGTAGACAATCAATATCATGGCATAGTGCACAATCATGGGGATGATGCATGTCATGTTAATAGTTGCATCAAAATAAACTAGTTGACATGGTAACACAAATTAAATGGACACATATGCAATTTTGAGTTGCATATGAAAAGCCCATGAATTTAGGTTGAAATAATTGTTTTACAACTAATCAACAGGTGAAAGTGGATTAGCATGATGCATGGATGATGAAAACAGAAAAATAACAACAATAGAAACAAGTTGAAATAAGGTTTAACAAATTTGGAATTTTATTCATTAAGTTATGGAATTTTGGTTACTTAAAGGTGTTACACAAGCATTTGTTGTTTTCATCAAGTTAAATTGTTCAAAACAGATAACAAAGTTTATATTTGAAAAGAACACCAATTTTTAGTTGGATTACATGTTTCAATTATTGAAAAAGGAATTAGGATGAATTTATTATGATGGAAACAATAAACAAGTTTTAAATGAATTTAAAACAAGCATGAATTTGATTTGAATTTTATTTGTTCAACACATAAACTCAAATTCATCTTTGAAAAGTTTATACTTTTCTAGGTTGAAAACATATTTTGCATGTTCAAAAATAATTTAATTTGAGCAAGTTATGATTTTATCAATTTTAAATGATTTAAACAAGGTTTAAATTATTTAGGCAATTTAAATTATTCAAAACATGAAACAAAATTTATATTTGAAAAGATTATTTGAAATATCATGGAAAACATATTTTATTTTCATTATTTGGATTAAGTATGAATTAGTTATGGATTTTATCAAATTGCAATTGAATTATTTGAATTCAAATTTGAATTGCATTTTGAAAATTCAAAACAGAAAACAAATGTTATAATTAGGTAGATAATTAAATTTGGTGCAGTGTACATATTTTATTTTTATTATTTGGGTTTGTGAAATAAAAGTTATTAGGGTTTCAATTCTAGGGACTATTCTGTAATTAATTGGACTGATATTGAAAATAAAAAGGGCAGAAAAGAAACTGCACTGCGCAGTGTCCAGCCCCAGCCACTGACAGTGGGGTCAGCGCCACTGTGGCGCTTAGGTGGCAGGCTAGGGGGTGATGTGGCCTCCAGGGTGAATGACGTGCGGGCCCCGCGGGGTTTCGCGCAAGGGAAAAAGGGGAGCGAAAAATTCGCCTCCCACGGGACTCGAACCCGCGAGGCAACGCTTGCGCGCACGGGGGCCTTGCCAGTGCGGCTCTCTGCGATTCGTGACAGGGAACGGTACGGGGGGAGGTTAACCTGTACTTATCGTTAGTTATCTACACTGTCGAATCTGAAACAGATTCAGACATCTGTTCGAGCGATGGACGGGGCGGACGGCGGCCTCCTGCCGCGGCCGCGCTGGGCGCTGCTCGTGCGTGTGCCGGTGCGGGCCGGGTGCGGTGGCCGGTGTGTGCTGCTGCTTGGTCGTGCCAGAGAGAGGGAAGGGAGAGCGAGGGCGGCAGGGGAAGAGGAGCGACTGCTTACAGCGAGGGACGTGCAGAGGAGAGGTCGATGGCGACGGTGAGGGGCGACGGTGGCGGAAACGCAGGATGGCGGCGGCGCTCCGGCGATCCTCGGGGGAACCCGAGGGCACGTGGCGGGAGAGGGGAACGGGGCGGCTCCGTTCCCGGCCCAAACACGTCCGGAGGAACACCGTGGCGGCGGCAATAACCGGCGAGGGCGGCGGTGGTGAAGGTGGTTTCGGTGGAGAGCGAGTACAGCGAGAGGGAGCAGCGTGCAGAGGGAGGAAGGAGATGGAGGCGCTCGAGGGAGAGAGGGGTGGAGGAAAAATTTAGGGCACAGAGGGGAGCTTAGAGGGCAAGGATTCTTAAGGGGGGATGGAAGCATCGGATCACCGTTTCTTCTCTGCAAAGGCTACGTGGACACCATGGATGAGCTCCGTACCGTACGGAGGTTAGGGAAAGGGTGGGGGGTATGGGCCAGTGGGCAGCTTGGGCTGGCCCCAAAGTGGGCTGGATGCCCCTATTCCCCCTCTCCCTCACTTTAATTCTTTTTCCTCTTATTTTTTTTTGCTGCAAAGGAATTAGAGAGAAAAAGGAGAGGTTGGTGCTAGGAAAAAAAATAGGGAAATTTTATAGAGTTTTGTTTTTGGTCACCACATCATAATACCAACTTTGTTTTCCCAAATAAATTTAACTGATGTTATTGTTTGGCAATTAAAATAATTGAGCAATGTTGGTATAAAAAGAACAATTGCCACTTAAGCCAAAATTAAGTTTTTGATTCCAAGTTTTAGTGGAACAATTTGTTTGTTTGTTTGGTAGTTTTTATTTGACACAAAGTAACATAACAAGTATGACAATAAATTAATTTTTGTTTGGAATTCAAATAGAAAACAGATGGAAACAATGAGATCAAATGCAACACAATGCAAACAAAATCAAATGAATATGATGACATGATGCAAAACAAAAATAAAACAAGAAACAAACATCTAGGGGGAGATTTTCATACTTGGGATGTTACATCCATGAGGCCCACAAGTGGAAGAACGAAGGCCAGTAACAGGAGTCCACGCGAAAACAAGTAAAGGAAAGTACCCGGACAACAAGATTAGGAAGGTTAAAAGAACGAATCCTACTATCTATATAAAGCACGGGAGAGGGTCACGAGCGGGAAGACAACCCTAGATTTAGATCTACATCAGATTCAATCTGTAAACAGCACCCTGTAATCAACGCTTTTAGTCACCCCATCGAAATAAACCCCGGCAAGCAGTAACCCGTCAAGTCCAGTAGTCTGCGAGCGCCTTTTTCCTTTACGAAACCCTAGGTCCCTCGCCATGGGGATTGTTGAGATCAACCCCTCAACATTGGCGCCGTCTGTGGGTATCCGGGGGCGCTAGACTCGCGGCTTCTTTGACCTCATCCCCAACCGACGATGACTCGGCGATCTGGGTGGATTCAATCCGCTTCGGGTCAATCGACTTCACCAAGCCCTCGCCGGCATCACACCCGCTATTCGACCATCTCGACGCGAGTATCGACCTGAAGATCGGCGACCTAAACTTCCGTGCTAGCCGCACGGAGGTCATACGTTTGAAAGATTCTGTCCGAGTCCATCAAGAGGAAATAGTAGCACCAGAGTTCTCTTTTCCATTAGAGAAAGAAAGTCTCGAGTACTATTACCCAGCTAATCCTCACGTGCACTTCGTTGCCATGGCGAGACGTACCCACTCGTCGTCTTCAGAAAGCGAAGACGAAGACAAAACGGCACACCCGCCCAAAGCGGCCCTCACGAATGACACAGAAGCAACCGAAGGAGGCGAGGAAGGAGAAGAGGCGACGGACGAGGACCCTAAAAAATCTCCTCCACCCTAGGATGAAGACCCGCAGTATGGTGATGGTGCACACAGAGAATTACCCCCGCCTCCTAGTCCCGAGACATCGACTAAAAACAGGAAGGGAAAACGGAGCGCCCCAAGATCTACGTAACAAAGGAAACAATGGGTCGAGTCAGCTCTTTGGTTGAACAAGGTCTTCCTCCTCCTGTAGACGCTACTGCCAAAGAACGAACAACCTACAAGTGGAAATTGGCCCATCACAGGAAAAATCCTTAACAAGATGTACAAGGATTTGGGTCACATCGGCTTCCCAGAGATATATTCGACTGGAGCTTCCGATAGCGGGTTGCAGAAACCACCCCCCAAACGACGATCGCAAACAACTGATATGACAACAGAGTACATGGAAAGCACCCGGAAGATGATGTACCTCGACCAAGATCTCAAAGAACCTTACCAGATAGACAAATTAAAGAACAGAACGCCTCAAGAAAGGCTTCTGCAAGTCCAGATCTACCTGATGTCTATAAAACACAACCCCGGGCAATCCGCGAAGAGAAGTACACGATGAGATGGTTCAGGGGCTTAGCATGGGAAGTGTGGAGATAGGACAGAAGCTCTCTCCGCAAGTACCAACACCCGCAAAACCAACCGTGGGGCCAGCAGCGGCGCTGGCTGGGGTTCATATTCGGACGGGACCGATTTCTGCTTCGGGAGAGCGCGTGGTCTGTGGCCTTGTCCAAAGATTCGGCTCTTTCGACTTCGTCACTGACAACGCTGGCGATTTCGGCGGCAGGCCCGTGCCTGCAGGCGGCACGGTCCTCTCCTTTGGCGCGCATCTGGTCTACATCGCCACCACCGTCATCCGCGAGTTCCCGAAGGAGGTGCTCGTCGCGGAAGATCCCCCTGCTGTACTCCCTGCCCGCGGGAAGCCAATTGGCTGCTCTGCGGACAGCGTGGAGGTGATGAGGACGGGCCCAACTATCGATGCCGGGAAAGGCGCGGACGCTACCGCGGGAGTCATCGAGGAGCCATCTACTGTGAGGGTCCACAAGCCCTACGACATGCCCCAGAACAGTCCGGGTTACGTGGCTCCTTCCACGTCAGCGGCTATGCTGGTTGCTCGCGGTAGCGCCACCAAGCAGCTGGGCATGCCGCTTTCCACCGACACCGAGCTCATGGTGTTGAAGGCGCAACTCGACCAGCAGCGTCAAGCGCTACGCGTGGAGGCCCAGGAGCTGGAGAAGGTTAGGCTTGAGCTTAACCTAGATCAGAATGAATACAACAGAGCACACGGTTTTACTCCCATTTCTAGGCTGCCTAGCAAGATAGGCGCTATCCGTCGCAACTTAGGCGCTGAGCTGGCTAGAGATGGTAGGCCTGTTAGCCAATCTGCTAGTTTGAACACTGCTACTAGGGCCAAATATAGCTCCCCTGCCAAAACTCTTAGGGCTGCAGAGGCAGTTGCTGCTGAGTTGCCGCATCTCAGTGGCGACGCGCGCGCTAGGAAGCAGGATAGGCTCAATGAGCTACTGCTAGAGGCTGGCAGGCAGAACGAGGAGTTCCGGAAAGCCAATCCGGGAGCTGGCGCTTCTCAGTTTGTCCACTCGCATGCGGTCAGATCTACGAATCAGGCCTCATCGCCGCTTCCTGGTAATGAGAGGGACCAGAGTGTGAACTCTGGAAAGAACAAACAGATGCAGGTGTACGACCCAGCTGTCGCTGGAAAACAGCACGCTGTAGCGCGGCAGCCCGACCAGAAACACAACTCTGCAGGAGCATGCTATCAAGCCACAAAAGCTCACATCAAGGGGCAAGGAGGAAACCGCGCGGGAACATCTCGGCATCAGGCCGCCAACCCGGTTCAGCAGAGGGTGCAGCAGCCAGCGACTGTGCAGCCGCAAGCAGTTGTGGCAACGGCCAACCCGGTTGCTCAACCTGGTCCTGTGCCGCAAGACCGTTATGATGATGGTTACTCGGCGATGGAGCTAGCCGGGTATGCTGACCCAAGAGATGTCACTGATCGTTTGGGTGACCGGATGCTGGAGCCCAGCGATGCAAGATACAAGTTGGAACGAATTAATCGGTCAGCTCAGATGGAGACGAAGGGGCCACCCGGCTCAGCCTGTTTTGGTCACCGCATCATGGGAGAGCCTTCCGTGAACAAGTTTCAGCTGGCCAGAGGGACCAAGTGCTATGATGGCAGCACCAAGCCGGATGACTGGCTAAGTGATTATGTCACCGCTGTGCATATTGCAGGCGGCAATCGGAGATGGGCCATGAGGTATGTTCCGCAGATGCTAGAGGGCCCTACCCGGATCTGGTTAAACAACTTGCCCAGGGACAGTATCATCTGCTGGCTGGACTTCTTGGAGGCCTTCATCAGCAACTTCACCAGCACGTACAAGAGGCCGAATAGGCCGCAACAATTGTCAGCTTGCGAGCAGCGAGAAGAGGAGACTGACCGAGAGTACCTTACTCGGTGGAGCACACTGAGGAACACCTGTGAGGGTGTGAACGAGTCACATGCGATCGCCTGGTTTCCTCAAGGCTGCATGCATGGCAGCATGTTGTGGCAAAAGATGCAGAGAGAGATGACGAGTACGCTCGCCGAGACGATCAAGATAGCCGATATGTATGCACTCGGTGACCCTACTCAGCCTCTGCTCGATGCATTCGAGCCGAGAAGAAAGCACCATGATGGCGGCAGACGCCAGGATTTCTGTAACAAGCGCAGAGGTGACCGCCTAGATACTCGGTATGATGTCGAAGAAGTGAATGCTGTGAACCAAGATCCCGCGGCTGCTGGGAGTAGTCAAAGGAAAAAAACTGCTGGAGCCCAATACGGGCAGAACCAGAACCAGGGCCAAGGCATCAAGAAGCCATACAATGTTCCCCAGCAAGGTAGCGGTAACCCGGACTCAGGAGATGCTCAGAGATTTATCTTTGAGAACATGAAGGACGGGCCATGCAACTTCCATACTCGGCATCCGAGTAGGCCAGCCAACCACACTACCCGGCAGTGCAGCTGGTGGGACCGCATCAAGGGTGAAGGGTTTGGTCAGCTGCCCCCTCCTCCTCCTCTGCCACTCTCGGGAGCCAACGTGCAGCCTATCCGGGCAGCTGCTCCTAGGCCAGCAGTAAATCCGAGAAGGGAGAATGTGAACCAAGTGGCTCAGAGAGCCAACCGAAACTACAACTACGACAACCGCAATGATCGCAACCGCAACTACTACACCCGCAACAACAACAGGAATAACAACAACAACAACAACAACAACAACAACAGGAACAACAACAACAACAACAATGGCAAAAATGGTGGTGGAGACCGCAACCAGTACCAGGAGCACCATGAGAGCTATATGGTGTTCACCACTGAGCCAGATGACAAGCAGTCGCAGCGTAGGCGTGCGATGGAGGTGAATGCAGTGATCCCGGCTGTGCCTCACTATCTGCACTGGTGCGACCAAGAGATCACTTGGTCCAAAGATGATCACCCCATGGTGATGCCTAATCCGGGTACCTATGCATTGGTGGTGAATCCCACTTTCTTAGGAGCCCAGAAGAATGTCAGGTTCAGCAAAGTGCTGATCGATAACGGCAGCAACATTAACATCATGTTCCGAGATACTCTGGAGAAGCTTGGCCTCGCCGAGAACATGCTGCCACCCAGCAGGACCACTTTCCATGGCATTGTGCCGGGAGTATCTTGTGCTCCAATCGGCCGCATCTGGATAGATGTCCTATTCGGCACCAGGGAGAACTGCCGCACCGAGTGCCTGCAGCTCAAAGTGGTTGATCTTCAGAGTCCCTACCATGCTCTACTCGGCAGGCCCGCGCTCACCAAGTTCATGGCCTCAACCCATGCGGCCTACCTAAAGATGAAGCTACCTGGTCCCAATGGTGTCATCACCATCTCGAGTGATTACAAGCGCTCCTTGGAGTCCGCGTCTGCTAGTTCTCTGCTTGTGGAGTCCATGGTCATTGCTGCTAAGAAGAAGAAGATACACGAGGTGGTTGCCATGTCTCAAGCAGCGCAAGTCGGTATGCCTCGCATGCCCGATACTCAATACAAAGCAGCTTTCCAGGCCTCCCAGGAAACCAAGAAGGTGCAGGTGGACCCTGAGTTCCCAGATCGTGTTGCCATCATTGGCGCCGGGTTGGGCAAGAAATAGGAAAGCGAGCTCATCCACTTCCTCCATGAGAATCAGGATGTCTTTGCATGGTCCAATGAGGATCTGCCGGGTGTCCCGAGGGAGTTGGTTGAGCACTCGCTACATGTGCGTCCTGACGCTAAGCCAGTTAAGAAGGCAATGCGCCGCTTTGGTGATGAGAGGAGGAAAGCCATCGGTGATCAGATCACCAAGTTGCTGATAAGCGGATTCATCATGGAGGTATTGCATCCGGATTGGCTGGCCAACCCGGTTATGGTTGAGAAGAAGGAGGACCCCAAGGCCGAGACTGCATGGCGCATGTGTGTGGACTACACCGACCTGAACAAGGCCTGCCCCAAGGATCCATTCCCGCTACCCCGCATAGATCAGGTGATCGATTCCACTTCCGGGTGTGAACTTTTGTCTTTCATTGATGCCTACTCTGGTTTTCACCAGATACCTCTTAACCCGGCTGATCAAATAAAGACTTCTTTCATTACCCCGTACGGGGCTTATTGCTATCGCGTTATGTGCTTTGGGTTGCGGAATGCTGGGGCTACCTATCAGAGATGCATGCAGAAATGCTTGCATGACCAAATTGGCAAGAATGTGCAGGTGTACGTAGATGACATTGTCATCAAAACGAAAGAAACATATACTCTGCTTAGTGCTCTCGAGGAAACATTTTCTAGCCTGCGCAAGTACAGGATGAAGTTGAATCCGACTAAATGCACCTTTGGTGTCCGGCTGGCAAATTACTCGGTTTCTTGGTATCCAGCTGGGGCATTGAAGCCAATCCTTCAAAGATAAAAGCTATAGAGAGCATGTCTTTGCCGAGATCACTGAAGGATGTGCAGAAATTTACCGGGTGCTTGGCTTCTCTGAGCCGCTTCCTGGGAAGAATGGGCGAGAAGGCTTTGCCTCTCTATAAGCTCATGCAAAAGAATGACAAGTTCGTTTGGACGCCACAAGCTGATGTGGCCTTCAGAGAACTCAAGACCATGCTGGGTAGCGCTCCCATCCTGGCAGGCCCGCTACCCAAAGAGCCAATGTTGTTGTACATTGCTGCAACCAACCGGGTAGTCAGCGTGGTGATAGTGGTGGAAAGAGAAGAGGAAGGAAAAAGGTGCAGTGGCCAGTATATTATCTCAGCGAGGTGCTATCCAGCTCCAAGCAAAACTACCCGCACTACCAGAAGATGACGTATGGCGTGTACTTGGGTGCCAAGAAGCTCAAGCATTATTTCCAAGAGCATCCCATCACGGTGGTGAGTACTGCTCCCATCTCGGAGATTATGGGCAACAAGGAAGCAAACGGTCGAGTAGCCAAGTGGGCAATTGAGCTAGCCGCGTACACCTCTTTGTACGAGAGAAGAGAAGCAATCAAGTCACAAACTCTGGCAGATTTTTTGGTGGATTGGGCTTAGATGCAATATGATCCTCCCTTGCCGGAAACCAACTACTGGAAAATGCATTTTGATGGCTCCAAAGTAAAGCAAGGCCTTGGCGCTGGCGTAGTGCTTACGTCACCCAAGCGAGATCAACTCAAGTACGTGCTTCAGATCCATTTCAAAGTATCTAACAATGTGGCCGAGTATGAGGCATTGGTACATGGCCTGATGGTAGCCAAGGAGATTGGGGTGCAGCGTATCGTCTGCTATGGCGACTCGGAATTGGTGGTGCAGCAGGTATCTGGCACCTGGGATGCTTTGGATGCCAACATGGCATCCTATCGGTTTCTGGTGCAAACCATGACTGGGTTCTTTGAAGGGTGTGAATTTCATCATATACACCAAGATGAGAATGACGCAGCTGATGAGCTGTCCAAGTTGGGGTCTTCTCGGCAGTTTATCCCGGCTGGGATAGCCTTGGAGCATTTGAGAAAGCCATCCATCAAGCCATCTTCCAACTCGGAGTCTATCTTTGTTCCATCTCTGCCAAGAGAGGAAACTGTGCCCATGGAGATTGATTGGGAGGCTGCAAAAGAGAATCCGGGGACTGTCGTCTCTAACCCGGGGACTGACACTTGCAACCCGGGGACTGCTCCATTCAACTCGGCGACTATCGCATTCATTGAGGGGGTCATTTCTCAGTACTCGGGGACTCGGGGAATCGCCCCCAACTCAGAAGAGGTCTTGGTAGCTGATCCAATGGAAGCGGACGAACCAGTGTTTCCCATCCGGGAGACACCGGGTTGGGCTCTGCCCATATTATCCTTTCTAACGGATGGCACATTGCCGAGTGATGAGGTCACCGCCAGGCAAATACAGAGAAGATCTAAGGGCTACACTATCCTCAACAAGGTACTGCACATAAGGAGTGCTACTGGCGTGCTGCAGCGCTGCGTTGAGCCAGAAGAAGGAGAAGAAATTTTGATAAAGATACACCAGGGAGAATGCGGGCATCACGCCTCTTCTCGGGCTTTGGTCAAGAAGGCATTCCGGCATGGCTTCTTTTGGCTCACTGCCTTTCGGCAAGCTGAAGATATAGTGAGAAAATGCAACGGGTGCCAGAGGTTTGCAAGTAAAATCCATATGCCAGCTTCCGAGTTGAAAACCATTCCCATTAATTGGCCATTTGCAGTTTGGTGCTTGGACATGGTAGGCCCCTTCAAGCCAGCTAGAGGCAACATGACTCACATCTTGGTCATGGTTGACAAGTTCACCAAGTGGATTGAGGTCAAGCCTATTCGGAAGTGTGATGGAGTCACAACTGTGAGTTTCCTGAAGGATGTCATTCTGAGATACGGCTACCCGCACAGTATCATCACTGATAATGGCACAAACTTTGCTGAGGGTGCCTTCGCGAGATTCTGTAGAGAGAAGCGGATCGGGCTAGATGTTGCGTCTGTTGCGCATCCGGCCTCCAATGGGCAAGTTGAGAGAGCAAATGGCATGGTCCTATCCGGGATAAAGCCAAGGCTGATTGAGCCATTACAGCGAACCCCTGGTTGTTGGCTGGACGAGTTGCCGGTGGTGTTGTGGAGTCTAAGGACTACCCCTAACCGATCAACCGGACACACACCATTCTTCCTGGTATATGGAGCTGAGGCCGTGTTTCCCACTGACCTAGAGCATGACTCACCCCGAGTAACCCTCTACACTGAGGCGGAGGCGAGAGAAGCTCGAGAAAATGACGTTGACCTGCTAGAAGAAGCAAGAGAGTTAACTCTGTCACATTCAGCTATTTATCAGCAAAACTTGAGGCGTTATCACAGCCGGAAAGTAAACCCAAGGGTTTTCCGAGAAGGAGACATGGTGCTTAGGCTCGTGCAGCGCATGGCCGGGTGATGCATGTAAAATGCATAGATGAATTTTGCATATTTTCACATGGTTTTCTATTACATATTGCATCATATAAGGGTATAATTCAATGTTTTATAGTATTTTGGGGCTAAATTACAAAGTCCCCCAACTTTTATGGAATTAACCCTGCCTGTCAGAAACCCCGTTTTCTATATTTTTGACGTTTCAGGGGGCAAACTTCCGCGAAATCACCTGGAAATCTGCGGGGGTAATTTTCTTGGAAGGAGAAGACTTGCGGGCGAAGGATCCACGATAATTGGGCAAGGAGGCCCAAAAGAGGACCCTCCACGCGGCCAGATTCCTTGGCCGCGTGAGAGGCCCCCTTTTGGCCCCTGTGGCCCCAATTCCTTCCATCTTCGACTTACCGACTCCGTCTTGACCTAAAACCGACTATAAAAAGGGTCCCCGTACCCTTACGGAGGAGAGCGCCACCGAAACACCGAAACACCAAAACAGAGACCAGAAGTTCCAGATTGGAGGGGGAAAACTCCGGTGGGGCGCCGCCGGTGTGATCTCCTACCCCTCCAACGTCATCACCATCGACATCTCCATGAAGAGGGAGTAGTCCACCCCAGGGCTATGGGTTTGTGGAAGTGGCACTTGTATCTCTCTCTCTCTATGTGCTTCACTAATTAGATCCGTATGAGCTGCCTCACATGATTACGGGCACCGTTGTAATTCCTATGTGGTGGATCTTTTCTATGAGTTATCGAATCTGAGATTGCAATTGTTTCTCTTGAGTTATTTGAGTAGATGTATCCTATGTACCCCGTTCTTATTGCTAGCTTTGATCAATCTAGTTCTTGAGCGTGTGTGGGGTGATGGGTGCATTAGTTGGAGTAACGGGGGTGGCTAGTGCTGTGAAAGTGACAGAAGTTCAGCGATCCACTTAGGTTTTGTTAAACCTTTCTTAGTTACCTCACTAGGGATAAAAAGGAGTACCTTGTTTACCGGGGATTTGAAGTGACACTAATCAATCTCCATGACTAGATCTAGCAAGTTCTTACTTCAACTTCATGTCACATTGCTTAAAGCTATACTCTGGTTTTTCCTTAATTATCGAGGTGTTATGATTTATTTCGCATTTTGGTGGAGTATAAGAGGGATCAATATGACCGTAGAGATCTCTATGCTAGGGCGTGATGCCCATATGAAAGTACTCAATGTTAACATGTTATTGTAATCTCACATGTAATTCTTTATGTCCACCGTCTACCACTTTATTTGAGAGAATGCAAGTGTGAAACCATGAACCCCGGTCCTATTTTAATTATAAGAAACACTCTAGTTACTTTGCTGCAATTACTTTACTTGCACTTTACTTTACTTGCATCTCCAATTCGAATTTACATTATCTCCATCACCACTTGCATCACAAAAATACAAAAACAATCCATTGCATATTTATTTTCTCATTTGCATTTAGTAGTAGATTTAATTATTGCACATTTACTTTCAGTTTTGCATTGCAATTTAGAAGTCTCACACCTTGTGCTTGACAACCACTTGGTGAGGTTGAGGGCACAAAATTCTCTACTTGTTTGCAGGATCCTGGAGGAAGCTTGGAAGACAACTGCTGACATACTGGCTCCCCAAGAGTTCGATATAAACCCTCGAGTCACCCTCGTGGGGAAGAAGGGTTGCCACTAGCTACACACTCTGCACTTGGAGTCTCAACCTAGCCATCAAGCGTTTTTCTGGCGCCGTTGCCGGGGAGCCATAGGTGAAGGAGTTGTCCAAGGGAGCTCACAAGAAGTCTTCATCACCAACAAGGTGTGCAAACACCTAAGCTTTGGGAGGTTGCACCTACGTGAGTACCGTCCTTTCTATCTCCACCTTCTTTCAAGTAGATTGTTTTGTTTCTTGTCTTGTTTTTGTTTTTGTTCTTGTTTTTGTTTTGTCTTGCATATTTTATTTTATTTTGCATTTTAGTTTTGCATTTTGTTATCTAGATTATTTTAGTATTTCGAATTTGCTTATTTACTTTACTTTTGTTTTGCATAAAAAATTAAAAACTACATAAAAACTGTTAAAATGGGTGATATAACTAAATTAAGTGACTACACAAATACACCCAATGACCAATTCATTGCTAGGCCAATTACTACACCTGAAATACAAGCTGAAAGCTATGAAGTAAGTCCTAGTTTATTGAATTTAATTACTAGTGAGCAATTTGGTGGTAGTGCTATGGAGGATGCCTCTATGCATCTTCATGATTTCATGGAAATATGTGATATGCAAAAATTTAAAAATGTGGAAAGTAGTGTTTTAAAACTGAAATTATTTCCTTTTTCACTTAGAGGAAAGGCTAAAGAATGGTTACTTTCACTACCTACAGCTAGTATAAAGTCTTGGGATGATTTAAAAGAAGCTTTCATTAAGAAATATTATCCTCCCGTTAAAATTTTGCAAAATAGGAATAATATCCTCTCATTTAGGCAAAATGATAATGAACATGTAGCGATGGCATAGGATAGAATTAAATTAATGCTTAGAACATGCCCATCACATGCAGTAAATGAATGGACCATACTACACTCTTTTTATAATGGTCTAAACTACATGTCTAGAAATATACTTGATTCTTCTGCTGGAGGTGCCTTTATGAGTAAAGCTGTAGGAGAGGCTAAGAGCATATTATAAAGCATATTGCAAAATTATAGTCAATGGAATACTGAAAGAGCACCCAATCCCACTAAGAAAATAAACTCAATTGAAGAAACCAATGATTTGTCTTCTAAAATGGACACTATTCTTGCATTTATTAATAAACAAAATATGGAAAATGTGCCTTTGTAGGAGCTAGTTGGTAGTAATTCTGAAAGTGTGGATGTTAATTTTGTTAGGAATTATGGTACCAATGGTTTTGGTAATGCTTACAATTCATATAGTAAACCTCCTTATGTGCCAAATAAACCTTTTGTTCCATATCCTAATGCTAATGAAAATAAGTGGAAGCCTTCTAGTGAAATTTCTGAATTTAATAAATTGCTTATGGAACAAGTTGCTAGTCACAATGCTATGATACATGAGTTAAATAAGTCTATTGCATCCATTAGTAGTGATATTAAAGGATTGCAACTTCAATCTTAGAATTTAGATAAAGCATTGTCAAAATTAGCTGATAATCAAGCAATTCTATTAAGCATGTTCGCAGGAAAGCCACAAGCACAACCTAGTGTAGGAATGAATTCTATTACTATTTCTTCTCCTATTATTGAAAATATTGATCATATTGCTGAGAATACAAGTGAGCATGTCCCTACTAGCTTAGAAGAAACTTTGAATGAAATAGTGAAGTACCATGAATATTTACTTCCATATATGTCTTATCTTTCTAGCAAAGATGAAATTAGTCCTCATGAATAAAGCATGCTAGCTAAATTAGAGAGTAAAGTAGAGGAAATTATGAAGCTTACTGAAATTAAGGATCCATTGCTTGATTTAGAAAAAATTAGCTTGCAAGAACTTATTGCTACTCTACAAAAATTTGCTAGTGATCCCACTATAAATGTTAATCAACCTGCCTTTGGATATTATATTGCTAATCATGTCTTGCAAGAAAACATTGCTAGGTACAAGAATGAGGCCATGATACCTCCTAAGCTTGGGTGATGCATGGATCCCCAAGGTGCTATTTTCAATTGGAAAAGAAATGCACGATGCTATGTTAGATCTAGGTTCTAGTGTATCGATACTCTCTAAAGAATTATATGAATTGCTAGAACTAGAAAATTTAGAAAAGTGCTCAAGTGAATTTGTCCTTGCTGATAACTCTACTAAACATGCTGTAGGACAAGTAAAAGATGTTATGATTGAATTGCACATGACTTTCGTACCCGTTGATTTCATTATTATGGATATGGGGGATAAATCCCCTAGTCCTATTATTTTGGGTAGACCTTTTCTTCGTACTACAGGTGCAATCATAGACTCCAAGGAAGTGAATGTCAAGTTTTAGTTCCCTCACAAGAAAAGCATGGATCACTTCCCAAGGAAGAGGGGCACGCTGAAGAACAAGCTCCCTCATGAGATTTATCCCTCTTGATTATCAAGTAAGTAAAGCCTAGCTATATGGCTATAAAGAAAGTGCTTTACGGGAGGCAACCCGGTTGTTTTTGTTTGGATTTTCCTAGTGTCCTATTGCTGTCTCAAGAGATTAGTTTTTTTGTTTTAGTTCTGGAGTTTTCAATAAAGAGTCAAGTCAAACCCATTTGGACTTATAAGTTGCTATCCTAGTGCATGAAATTTCTGTTTCAGCACGAGTCTGCTTACCGTATGATTTTACGTTTTTTATTGGTATGTCGGACTGAGCTAATTTTTTAGTATGTTCTGCATCTTTTAGTCCTCTGTAAGCAAAAAAATTGGCTTGATTTTTTAACGAGTCTAGCTTAGGGAAAAACGTTCGTTTTTCTGCTGTTGCTTTTCTCGACAGATTCTGCCTTCTTTTGTTTTATGCACTCCTTGGGCTTGGGAATCGAATTTCCATGATTCTTTCAAGCAAGAGAGTGAACATACAACATAATGAACCTTATTGTTTATCTACTGGAGCATTTTATTTGGAATTTTGCACAGCAAGCATGTGATTTGTTTGTCCTTGCTAATCTCACCCCACAGAAAAAGAATGGGAGAAACATGTTTTGTGAAGTTTTTTCACAGGGAATAGAGGAGCTGCGCCTCAAGACATCCAAGAATGGTGAAAGCCATAAGCTTGGGGATGTGATAAACACCCCACTGGAGCTACACTCTTTTGGTTAGCACACGTCTACTTTCTGTTTTTCTAAGCAAAACATTTATCGTAGAGACTTGAAGCGTCTAGTTTTTGTTTTTGTTTTTGTTTTGATAAGACCACCACCATCATTTTATATGAGATTGAGCTACTGGAGTTTGGGGTTGGAATGTATTGGATGCTAGTATTATGACTTGGAATAGGGATGCCATGGTTGATTTGAAGAGCTACATATGTTTGCATGATTTATAGGCTTTTTATGTGTAGAAATTTGCAATAATGTTGTCTTGAGCTATCTCTTATTCATGTCCTTGATGTTAATTGCTGGTTTATTTAGTTTGTCATGAAATGAGTAGTTCTATGTACATATGCATGCATAGTATCTGGTCAACTATCTCCCTCTTGCTAGCCCAAAAATTTAAAAATTCCAACAAGTAAAAACTTGTTTCCAACACTCCTTAGCCAAGTATTTCCAGTGAGTCCACCATATCTTCCCATTAGCTTCATTGCTATTCCGAGTATGTTCACCATGTTATTGTGTTATTTATGTTCTAAATTAAGATATTCACTTTATTAATTGTCATGGGTTCAACTTGGGATAGGACTCTCACGAACTTTTGAAGGCACACTTCACTTTTTATGCATCTAATAAACATGACTCAATAATGGGAGCCACAAGTTTTGTGTTTGACAAGTGTGTGGTTGGGAGCTAGCTATAAACGTGTATCACCGGAAATCTTTCAACATTGCACAAAAAATTTACATTTGGTTGATATCATGTACGTTTGTTTTTGGACTCCTGCCATGCCGAAATGAAATAGAGGAATAGTAAGTTTTGATGAGTAAGTATCTATATGACTAGAGAAACGCATTGGGCCGCTAACCCAAACCATGCTTTATCATTGTGGAAATTTACTTACAGCTTGAGTGACTCTACAACACATCCTATAATAAAATAAGAAGCTATGCATAATAGTGAATGAAAATAAAAAGGATGACGAGTCTACTCCGTTTGTTCATCTTGTCATTGTAACATGGGCTTGTTTCCATGTCATGGGGCAATAGGACCTCTTTGCGGTTCTCTATGTCATTAATACTTATTATGATTGTACAATGCTTATTAGGAATCTTAAGTTGAGTAATCATGGAGTAGGTTTTCACACTCACGGGGCATGAGGCTTTCAAACCTTGTCATTCTCATTACTTCAATACTCACAATTTTAAGATGCTAGTGATAAAGGGGCAATGAGAGTCCTAGATCAATGGATACCACATTTCAATTAGTAATTTTTAGTTGAATAATTTAGAGGCTAAATAAGACTTGATCATGTTTTACCTCTACTCAATTTTCTCCAAAGTGTCCACCATATTTTCTATTCTCCATTATGCTATTCTGTAACCAATATAGGATTTTATTTTTCATTTTGTGTATGCATTTGGTCCATAGTGCTTTTATTTCATTATACACTTTGTGAACTTTCATGAAGCATCTTTGCTTGTATATTTGATATTTCTTACAACATGAATTGTATATTGCTACTCATTTCTAGTATTAATCATTTGATTATATGTAGCATGAATAATCCTCCTTGATATCCCATGATTGTTTCAATATGCAAAACCCATCTTAGTTTTATCACCTTCATACTCGAGGACGAGCATGGGTTAAGCTTGGGGATGTTGATGCATGTAAAATGCATATATGAATTTTGCATATTTTCACATGGTTTTCTATTACATATTACATCATATAAGGGTATAGTTCAATGTTTTATAATATTTTGGGGTTAAATTACAAATTCCCCCAACTTTTATGGAATTAACCCTGCCTGTCAGAAACCCCGTTTTCTATATTTTTGACGTTTCAGGGGGCAAACTTCCGCGAAATCACCTGAAAATCTACGGGGATCATTTTCTTGGAAGGAGAAGACTTGCGGGCAAAGGATACACGAGAATTAGGCAAGGAGGCCCAAAAGAGGACCCTCCACGCGGCCAGATTCCTTGGCCGCGTGAGAGGCCCCCTTTTGGCCCCTGTGGCCCCAATTCCTTCCATCTTCGACTTACCGACTCCGTCTTGACCTAAAACCGACTATAAAAAGGGTCCCCCGTACCCTTACGGAGGAGAGCGCCGCCGAAACACCGAAACAGAGACCAGAAGTTCCAGATTGGAGGGGGAAAACTCCGACGGGGCGCCGCCGGTGTGATCTCCTACCCCTCCAACGTCATCACCATCGACATCTCCATGAAGAGGGAGTAGTCCACCCCAGGGCTATGGGTTTGTGGAAGTAGCACTTGTATGTCTCTCTCTATGTGCTTCACTAATTAGATCCATATGAGCCGCCTCACATGATTACGAGCACCATTGTAATTCCTATGTGGTGGATCTTTTCTATGAGTTATTGAATCTGAGATTGCAATTGTTTCTCTTAAGTTATTTGAGTAGATGTATCCTATGTACCCCGTTCTTATTTGCTAGCTTTGATCAATCTAGTTCTTGGAGCGTGTGTGGGGTGATGGGTGCATTAGTTGGAGTAACGGGGGGTGGCTAGTGCTGTGAAAGTGACAGAAGTTCAGCGATCCACTTAGGTTTTGTTAAACCTTTCTTAGTTACCTCACTAGGGATAAAAAGGAGTACCTTGTTACCGGGGATTTGAAGTGACACTAATCAATCTCCATGACTAGATCTAGCAAGTTTACTTCAACTTCATGTCACATTGCTTAAAGCTATACTCTGGTTTTTCCTTAATTATCGAGGTGTTATGATTTATTTCGCATTTTGGTGGAGTATAAGAGGGATCAATATGACCGTAGAGATCTATGCTAGGGCGTGATGCCCATATGAAAGTACTCAATGTTAAACATGTTATTGTAATCTCACATGTAATTCTTTATGTCCACCGTCTACAACTTTATTTGAGAGAATGCAAGTGTGAAACCATGAACCCCGGTCCTATTTTAATTATAAGAAAACACTCTAGTTACTTTGCTGAAATTTACTTTACTTGCACTTTACTTTACTTGCATCTCCAATTCGAATTTACATTATCTCCATCACCACTTGCATCACAAAAATACAAAAACAATCCATTGCATATTTATTTTCTCATTTGCATTTAGTAGTAGATTTAATTATTGCACATTTACTTTCAGTTTTGCATTGCAATTTAGAAGTCTCACACCTTGTGCTTGACAACCACTTGGTGAGGTTGAGGGCACAAAATTCTCTACTTGTTTGCATGATCCTGGAGGAAGCTTGGAAGACAACTGCTGAAATACTGGCTGTCTCACCCGGACTTCTAGAGGATACTCGCAGTTCCGTTGAACAGCAGTTGATTGGATTACGGGGCTTACCGGCACCCGCATCTCTTACGAGTAGGCTAACACACGTATGTGTGACAACCAACCCCTATTGTTCATCGTCTACGTAAACCATCCCATAGAAATCAGGATACTACCATTGACGTACTTCATACCATACACACATGGTACGTCAACGACGTTTAACAAAATGATAGCACAACAGATTTCTAAGACACAAATAAATAGAAATAAGTTGCAAATAGCTCTCACTAGAGCAGAGATAGCAAATACAATCATCCAGAGGACACATGCCCCAACATATCATCATTACATCAGCGGAAGCATTCCAAAGGTCTGAGTACAGACAAATCCAAATAGGCTTAAGATGCCGGGAATGAAAGGAAAACGGAGCCCATCCACGTAGTCTCGGATCCTGCCCGGGTCCGCTATCTACTCGTCAGCAACCCGTCAAACTCCACGTAGTAGCCATCACGAGGATCCTCGTAAGCGTAGTCTGCGGAAACCACAGCCCCAAAGGGGTCAGTACAACAACGTACTGGCAAGCAAGACTCACAGTTCACCAAAGTGTAACCCGTCAACACCAAGCACGGATGCTTTGGGTTCAACGGAAGAAAGGGTGATACAAAAGATGCGGCAACTGTCTGCACTAACCAACTACAGAAACATGCTATAACTTTCGGCTAACAGAAAGGAGATAAGATAACGTATCGTAACCAACTATAACTAACCACCAAACAAACCCATCCTGGATCTCGCCCCTTATCCAAAGAAGCAATCCGAGGATAAACTCACACAGTTGGATTAATGATGGTTCAAGTTATTGTGTCAATAAGACTATTACTAGTCAAGTTATCATTAGTTAGGTGTAAGTTGTTCTGAGTACTTGTTAGCCAGTACTTTCACCAACTTAACCATAACCGCGGAAAAACACGGCTTCTCGAGAAGATTTATCCCTGCAGGGGTGCACCAATTTGGCCGTACACGTAAGAATATCCCGCCAGACGGGAATCAAACCCACCAAGCGAGGCACTCAACACAACTCAACTCTTCTTCGCATCAAGCCCAAAGCACCACGTGCTGTGCGTGCGCGGCTAATCGAGCCCCACGAAGAAAAGGGGACCCTCATAGCACTCTAAGACCACGCCGCCCTAAATGCCGACTACAAAAGTTCCACCCTGGCCTTGGGTTCGTACCTGCATATGAGTGCATCAAATGGAAAACCCGAACTAAGTGTGGCGATTTGGACGAGATGCGAATCGAATCAAATTGAGGGGGGCGCCCATACACGCTTCCCACATGCGGTTAGTGCGCTCATCATGGATCAGTAGACAAGACCCTTTTCCTAATTAGGGTCGACACTAGCAGGCCTCAAAACCACGCCGGGCCTTCTGCCGGTGCCTTATCAGCAAATTATTATTACCTCAAAATTAACAGGTTGTCGTTTAACATCGAGCCCCAGAACATAATAGAAATATAGTAACAGAAAGTAACGGGTAACAGACTCGAGCAGAAACAACCCTAAGCATGCTAGTAAGACACGAGCAACAATCAATTGGGTTATAGGTGTGGAGGTGAGGCTATATCAGGGTTAAAGGATAACAGGTGATATGTTCGTAACAGAAGCAACGATACATAGGTCTAGCAGAATAGACAACAGAAAGTATCGGTAACCAATGTTGAAAGGAACATAGTGGTTCATGTGAGTGAATACTTGCCTGCAAACTCAGCAGCCTGGTACTGAGCTAGATCCTCAGAAGGGGTGTGGTAAGTATCGTCTGTCTCAACGTCGTCGTCTATTCGAGAAGAAGCAAACAAACAACGCAGAGAGATAAACAATCAATAACATGGCATAGTGCACAATCATGGGATGATGCATGACCATTTAATTTATGCATAGAAATAAACTAGTTGACATGGTAACACAACATAATTAAATGGACTCACATGCAATTTGGATTGCATATGGAAAGCCCATGAATTAGGGTTGAAATAATTGTTTTACAACTAAACAACAGGTGAAAGTGGATTAGCATGATGCATGGATGATGTAAACAATAAGATAACAACAATAGAAACAAGTTGGTATGAAGTTTACCAAGTTTGGAATTTTTTTTATTAACTTATGGAATTTTGGTTCCTTAAGGGTGTTACACAAGTATTTGTTGTTTTCACCAATTCAAATTGTTCAAAACAGATAACAAAGTTCATATTTGAAAATAACACACAATTTTAGGTGGATTACATGTTTCAATTATTGAAAAAGGAATTATAATGATTTAATTATGAATTAAACAAGTTTAAACAAGATTTAATTGAATTTAATTCAAGTATGAATATTATTTGAATTTTATTTGTTCAAAACATAAATTCAAATTCATATTTGAAAAGGTTATACTTTTCTAGTTTGAAAACATGTTTTATATGTTCAAAAATAATTTAATTTGAGCAAGTTATGAATTTAGCAAATTTAAATGATTTAAACAAGGTTTAAATTATTTAAGCAATTTTAATTATTCAAACCATGAAACAAAATTTATATTTGAAAAGGTGGTTCAAAATGGCATGGAAAACATATTTTATTGGTGTTATTTGAATTAAGTATGAATTATTTATGCATTTAATCAAATTGGAAATGATTTGTTTGAATTTGAAATTTGAATGCATTTGAATTGTTCAAAACAGAATACAAATGGTTTAACTAGGTAGAGAATTAAATTTGGTTCAACAAACAAATTTTATTTGCATTATTTGTATTTAGCAATTAAAAGTTATTAGCATTTTAAAATGAGGGACCAAACTGTAAAAAGAAAAGGACTTGATTTAAAATGAAAAGGGCAGAAACCCTTTTCTACCTCGCAGTGGCTAGCCCTAGCCACTGACGAGGGGGCCCTGTCCACCGTGGCAGCGCGTGGAGGCACGCGTGGCAGCACAGGCCACTGACGAGTGGCCCCTGCCTGTCAGCTGCTCGCGCGAAAAAAATTGGGGGGTTTTATTCGCGAGCGCAGGGCTCAAACCCGGGCCGCGGTGTGCGCGCTCGCAGTGCAGTGCCACTGCGCTGTGTTCTGTTCTTTGTCAGGTAAGGGGTACGCAGGTAAGTTATGGTTCAGTTTCGTTAACTGAACTTTTTCGCTGCAGGGCGTTAACTGAAACTCTTCAGGGCCTCGACGGCCGGCGGCGAGCTGCCGCAGTGCTCGCTGCCGTGCTTGCTGCGGTGCGTGGACGCGTGCGTGCTGGTGCTGACGCTTGCGCAACTGCAGAGAGAACGAGAGGAGAGGGGTAGTGCTCACCGGCGCGTGCAGGTGAGGCAGAGGCTCGGTGACGAACGGCGCCGGCGACAGGAACGCGGACGGCGGCTGCTCTCCGGTGGGTCTCCGGCAGCGAGGAGATGTGGAGGAGGTAGAGGGAGTCGAGGGAACTTGGTTCCCGTGGTTAGCCAGAGGGGATACGCGGTGTACCGGCGGCGATCATCGCGGGTTCAGAAGGGGGAGCTCGGGTGAGGTTCAGAGATGGGGGATTTCGCCGGCAGAGAGAGGGAAGCGACGGCGCAGCTCGCGGGAGGAGGTGGAGGCTAGGTTAGGGCAGCTCGGGGGGCCTAGGGGGTAGTTTATAGGGGGCTAGGGCGCACGGTGGCCGTTCCCTGTTGCTTCCGTCGACGTGGAGGTGCTCGGATTGCTGCCGTACAGCGAGAAGAAGATCGAGGGGGTATCGGGCCGGGGGGAGGAAAATGGTGGGCTGGGCCTGCGTGGGGGCACAGCCCACTGCCCCTCTCTCTGTTTCTTTTTCTTTTTCTGTTCTGTTAGTTTTTTTTTGCTGAAATGAAATAGGGAAGAAAAGCTAGGGTTTTTGATGTTAGAAATTTTTAGAAAAAAATTTGGTATTGCTTAATTATGTAACAGCAACAACTTGCCAAGTCTTGTTTTCCAAAAAGTTCAAAATAAAATGCTGTTTGTGATTTGAGTGAAATTTGAATGAATTTTGAGATTAAGTGATTTATTGAAAATAAGATTTAAATAGTTTGAGCCTTATAGTTTAAATGGAAACAAAATGGATGTTTTATTTGAACACTTTTATTTGAAAAATTGTGACATAACAAGTATGAAACAAAGGTTTGAATATTGTTTGAATTTCAATTGTGAAAACAAAGGAAAACAGATGCAAACCAAATGAAAACAAATGCAATGATTAAGATTCCATGATGCAAAACAATAAATAAGCAAGAAGCAAACATTCTAGGGGTGGTTTTCATACTTGGGATGTTACAAAACGCCCCCCCTTGAAGGAATCGCGCCCCGAGATTCCTACTGAGAAGAGAAAAGGTCCGGATACTTCTTGCGAAGATCTTCTTCGGTCTCCCACGTTGCCTCTTTATCGGAATGATGAGACCACTGCACTTTCAAGAACTTGGTGCTCTTGTTGCGAGTCTTACGCTCGGTCTCATCGAGAATTCGAATAGGGTGCTCCTCATAAGATAGATCATCTTGCAGTTCAATGGAATCATGATCAACTGCGCGATCTGGATCTTTGAAACACCTCTTGAGCTGTGACACGTGAAACACATCGTGCACCTTGGATAGTTTTTCTGGAAGTTCAAGACGATAGGCATTTTCCGCACGCCTTGAGAGAATGTTGAAAGGACCAATGTATCTTGGTGCAAGCTTTCCTTTCACACCAAAACGATGAGTGCCTCTGAGGGGAGTTACACGGAGATATGCCTTGTCACCAGGTGCATAGATCATATCCCTGTGCTTGCTGTCATAGTAGCTTTTCTGACGAGACTGAGCAATCTTGAGATTGTCACGAATGATACGAACTTTCTCTTCGGCTTCCTTAACAATGTCAGGGCCTAAGAGCGAACGTTCACCAGCTCCAGACCAATTGATTGGACTCCTGCATCTGCGGCCATAGAGAGCTTCAAATGGTGCCATGCCTAGGCTTGCCTGGAAGCTGTCGTTGTAGGAGAATTCAGCATATGGAAGGCAATCCTCCCATTTCATGCCAAAGGAGAGACCACATGCTCTGAGCATATCCTCGAGAATCTGATTGACTCTTTCGACTTGCCCCTGAGACTGAGGGTGGTAAGCTGTGCTGAACAGAAGTTTGGTGCCCAATGCTTCTTGAAATATTTTCCAGAAATGAGAAGTGAATATGCTTCCACAGTCTGAGCTTATTTCCAATGGAACACCATGAAGAGGAACAATCTTTGATGTGTAGAGCTCTGCTAACTGGCTAGCTGAGATTGTTTCTTTGACAGCAAAGAAGTGAGCTACTTTAGTGAGACGATCAATAACAACGAAGATTGCATCGTTGCCCTTCTTGGACTTTGGAAAACCAGTGACGAAGTCCATTTCAATCATGTCCCACTTCCACTCAGGGATTTTCAAGGGTTGGAGAAGACCGACTGTTTTCTGATGGACTGCCTTAACACGTTGACAAACGTCGCATTCAGAAACGTATTGAGCAATTTCACGTTTCATGCCAGGCCACAAATACAGTGTCTTAAGATCCTGGTACATCTTTGTACTTCCAGGGTGGATGGAGAGAGGAGTTTCATGAGCCTCCTTGAGAATTACATCTTTGAGACTTTGAACTTGAGGAACTGCAATGCGACCTTCGAAGAACACAGTTCCTTTGTCATCAATTGAGAAGGACTTAAATTTTTCCTTGCCTTCTTTGATGTGTTCTACCATCTTCTTGATTTCAGCATCACGAAATTGTTCAGAACGAATCTTGTCCTCGAGAGTTGGACTGGCTGTCAAGCTAGCAAGATAGCCTTGAGGAACAAGACCAAGGTTCAGCTTCTGGAATTCTTCATGAAGTGGAGGTTGGCGTTCCATGATCATGAGATTACTGCAAGACGACTTGCGACTGAGAGCATCGGCCATAACATTAGCCTTGCCTGGAGTGTAAGAAATGGTGAGATCAAAGTCTTTAATCTTTTCAATCCATCTCCTTTTCCTGAGGTTTAGATCTGGTTGAGTGAAGATGTATTTCAGACTCTTATGATCGGAAAAGATTTCAGTGCGATTACCCAACAAGTATTGCCTCCATTTCTTCAGGGCAAACACAACTGCTGCAAGTTCTAGGTCATGTGTGGGATAGTTTTGCTCATGTGCATTCAACTGCGTGAAGCATAAGCCACAACTTGACGTTCTTGCATAAGAACTGCACCTAGACCTTGGAGAGATGCATCGCAGAATATTTGGAAAGGTTTGGTAGTATCTGGGCCAACCAGAACTGGTGTAGAAGTGAGTTTAGTCTTCAGGAGATTGAAACTTTCATCACATTGTGGAGACCAAACGAACTTCTTGTCCTTCTTTGTGAGATCAGTGAGAGGTTTGGCAATCTTTGAGAAGTTTTGGACGAAACGACGGCAATAGCTAGCCAAGCCAAGAAAACTTCTTACTTGCTTCAACGTCTTAGGAGGTTTCCAATCAACAATTGCTTTAACCTTTTCTGGATCAATGGCTATGCCCTTGGCGGAGATGACATGACCAAGGTAAGCAACTTCTGGAATCCAGAACTCACATTTGGAGAACTTGGCATATAGACGATGCTCGCGAAGTTTCATGAGAGTGAGACAAAGATGTTCTTCATGCTCTTCCTCGGATTTTGAGTAGACAAGAATGTCATCAAGATATACCACAACGAACTTGTCGAGGTATTCATGGAAGACATAATTCATGAGTCGAGAGAATGTCGCCGGTGCATTAGTGAGACCAAAGGACATGACGGTGTATTCATATAGACCGTACCGAGTGGTGAAAGCTGTTTTTGGAATATCTTCCTTTCTAATCTTTATTTGATGGTAACCCATTCTCAAGTCCAACTTGGAGAATATTGAGGCTCCAGCAAGTTGATCAAAAAGATCATCGATACGAGGAATTGGATAGTTGTTTTTGATGGTTTTCTCGTTGAGAGGACGATAGTCAACCACGAGTCTCTTTGTTTGATCCTTCTTCGCAACGAACAGAGTTGGGCAACCCCAAGCGGAGGAACTAGGTTGAATGTAACCTTTTTCCATGTACATATCGATTTGCTCCTTTAACAGTTTCAGTTCAGGAGGAGCTATCTTGTATGGATGCTTAGAGATTGGAGCAGTACCTGGTTCAAGCTCGATCACGAACTCAACTGCTCTGTCCGGAGGCATCCCTGGCAACTCTTCTGGAAAGACGTCAGGGAATTCACAAACCACCGGAACATTTTCGAGTAGAGGTAGAGGTTTTGCATCGAGGTTGTACAGCTGAACAGAACTTGATTCATTTGGAGAATAGACTATCTGGCCAGAAGGGTGGAACAGAGTTATTGACTTCTGAGCACAGTCAATCGTAGCTTTATTGGCCTTCAACCAATCCATGCCAAGAATGACATCAATGTCAGAATTGCCAAGCAGAATGAGAGAAGCAAGGAATATGTGACCTCCAATTAGGATCTGATTTTCATGACTGATCTTGGAAGTTTGCATAGTTGCTCCAGGGGAGTTTACTACTAGCGGGGAACCCAAACCAACAAAGGGTAGTTTAACTGTTGTCGCAAAGATCTTTGACACGAAAGAATGTGATGCTCCGGTATCAAACAACACTTTAGCTGGATTAGAGTTTACGGGGAATGTACCGAGAACGACGTCAGGAGATTCCTCAGCTTTGTCGACCTTGATATGATTCACCCTTGCGGTCCTCCCGACAGGCCTGTTTTTGGGGTTGAAGGATTTAGCCGGGGGAGCACGCACCATTGCCTGGTTGGTGTTGGGACGAGGTGGTGGTGGAGGTAGCTGCCTCTGAGTGCACTTGTCAGCGTAGTGCCCCGTCTGCTTGCACTTGAAGCAAGTGACGAGACGAGGAGGATCTGGCCTTGGCTGCCCCATTGAAAACCTCTGACCATGCATCTGAGCTGGGTTGGGTGGGCGGGGAGCAAAGCCTGGAGAAGCTTGCGCATATGGAGCCCTAGTGACAGCACCATTTGGCACCCAGATGCGGCGCTTCTGCGGAAGGGTGGTCATGTTGGAGGAGGAACCACCCTCACGCGAGTGCTTGCGAAATTCCTCGAACGCCTTGCGCCCATTTTCTTCATTGAGCGCGGTGTTGACGAGATCCTCGAAGTCTTTGGTCTTGATGTTGGTGAGGGCGTACTTAAGTTCCGGGTTAAAACCTCTGCGGAACCTTGCCATCTTCTTAGCCTCAGTGGACACCTCATCACCAGCGTATCGAGCGAGGCGATTGAACTCACTCTGATAGCCGATGACGTCCAGCTTGCCTTGCTTGAGAGAGCAAAACTCTTCACGCATCCTCTCCATGAGACCATCTGGAATGTGGTGCTTCAGGAAGGCTTCCTTGAAACAACCCCAGGTGATTGGATAGCCAACTCTCATGGTCTGGTAGTTTTCCCACCAAGTAGCTGCCTGACCCTTCAGCAGATAGGAGGCATACTTGACCTTGTCTTCCTCAGCAACGTGAGCAATGTCCAGAGCCTTGGCTATCTCACGGATCCAGTCATCAGCAACCAGAGGCTCGCGTGTTGCCACGAAAGCTCTCGGGCCCAGACTCAGAAACTCCTTGATACTGACTCGTGGAGCGGTCTGGTTGTTGTGCTGATTAGTCTGGAACTGGGCCATCTGCGTCATGACCTGAGTCATCTGAGTCAACAGCTCCGTGATCGGCGGTGGCTCAGGCGGGGTGTTCCGTGTTGGCGGCATCCTGAATGGAAATGCATTTTAGCACAACAATAGAAAAAGGATAGACTTGGTAACCGAAAGAGAGATTATTCCGACGCATGAATAAATAACCAACAGGTACATCATCACATGTTCAAATACATCGGAATATCCAACACACCATAAATGGTTCGAATGCCAAAGGATAACTAAACATAGCTAAGAATGGATACATCGGTACTCCCATGCTCATCACGCAGGACGGCGGTGAGTAGTACGACGAGAGGTACGGTGAGGAGGACGCCCACGAAAGTAGAACGACGATCCACATAGATCTGACGTGGTCTGAGCCCGACTCTCGGTGTGGTGAAGTACATAGCATCGGCTCCCTGTGCTCCAAAGCGGGGAATCCTAGTGTAACCAGCACCAAGGTTGAGGAGTGGACCTCTGATCGGCTCGTAACCTCCAGCATCTGGCAGAGGACGACCAACTGGCTGCTCGAAACGTGCAAAGCGCTCGTCTCCAACAAAGTCTGTGGTGTACGTCGCCAGACGAGTCAAAGCGAGGTAGAGCTGCTCTCTGACTGAAGCCAACTCCTGAGATAGTGTGCGGGCAACTGCGTCACTGTGCCTCACAAACTGAGCGGTGGTGTGCAGCCTGGAGTTATCATGCTCATAAACATCCAAGTTGTCGTAGAGAGTGAAGTGAGCTCCCTCCGAAGTGATGTAACCACGGGGGACGTGGCGATAGATGGAATCGTCAAATCCCCAGTAGTCAGCACGAAGGACGGTGAGACTCACATAAGCTGCCTGCTGCACGACCATATCCACTGTGGAACCTACTGCCTCGTAGCGGTGGACCACGCTCATGCCATCATCTGACAGAATGTAGACGATAGCCTGGTAGTAGGTCTAGTCAAACTCTCGCTGCTGCTCGTAGACCTGGTACTCTGGTGCCCAACGGAACCCTAGATAGGTGACCATGTCTCTCAGCATCTCCGGATAACCGGCGGTGCTCTCGCAACGAGTCATCCGAACCACCTGCGGGTAGAACCTGAGATCCATCTGCAGATGATCGGGGAAGTTTTGATTAGACGCCGGTAGAAGAACTGAAGTGGAAAGCAACAACAAGGTTTCAACGGACGAAAAGGATGTTGAGAAGAACAGGATATCGAAGCAACATCGGGAAACACGAGACCAAAACTCCTGAGGTACTACGGAAAACCCATCCGGGCTTCTAAAGGATCAATATCTACTGCTTAAGGAATAGAGGATTTGCTTCCGGGGCTTACACGCCTCCGTTCTCAATCGTGAGTAGGCAACATGATAAATCATGTCACAACCACCTCCATTCCTATGGTCTAGTAGATATAACTATCCTAGAGAAACCAGGATTCGTGAAAACCTAACTTGAAAGTTTAGGTGAGAAGAGAAAACAACGTTGCACTTCCTTACCAGAAAAGGGAGGGTGGGTGGGGAAAGAAATAAAATGGCAGAATTCCTACTCTCACGTTTCATTTTTCCTATATAGCTACAAAATAGTTTCTAGACTCAACTGCGACCAGTAAAAGGGATCCTACAGGCAGACAGGCTCTGATACCATTTGTCGCACCCGGACTTCTAGAGGATACTCGCAGTTCCGTTGAACAGCAGTTGATTGGATTACGGGGCTTACCGGCACCCGCATCTCTTACGAGTAGGCCAACACACGTATGTGTGACAACACACCCCTACTGTTCATCGTCTACGTAAACCATCCCATAGAAATCAGGATACTACCATTGACGTACTTCATACCATACACACATGGTACGTCAAAGGCGTTTAACAAAATGATAGCACAACAGATCTCTAAGACACAAATAAATTGAAATAAGTTGCAAATAGCTCTCACTAGAGCAGAGATAGCAAATACAATCATCCAGAGGACACATGCCCCAACATATCATCATTACATCACAGCTGAAGCATTCCAAAGGTCTGAGTACAGACAAATCCAAATAGGCTTAAGAAGCCGAGAATGAAAGGAAAACGGAGCCCATCCACGTAGTCTCGGATCCTGCCCGGGTCCGCTATCTACTCGTCAGCAGCCTCGTCAAACTCCATGTAGTAGCCATCACGGGGATCCTCGTAAGCGTAGTCTGCGGAAACCACAGCCCCAAAGGGTCAGTACAACAACATACTGGCAAGCAAGACTCACAGTTCACCAAAGTGTAACCCGTCAACACCAAGCACGGATGCTTTGGGTTCAACGGAAGAAAGGGTGATACAAAAGATGCGGCAGCTGGCTGCACTAACCAACTACAGAAACATGCTATAACTTCCGGCTAACAGAAAGGAGATAAGATAACGTATCGTAACCAACTATAACTAACCACCAAACAAACCCATCCTGGATCTCGCCTCTTATCCAAAGAAGCAATCCGAGGATAAACTCACACAGTTGGATTAATGATGGTTCAAGTTATTGTGTCAATAAGACTATTACTAGTCAAGTTATCATTAGTTAGGTGTAAGTTGTTCTGAGTACTTGTTAGCCAGTACTTTCACCAAGTTAACCATAACCGCGGAAAACACGGCTTCTCGAGAAGATTTATCCCTGCAGGGGTGCACCAATTTGGCCGTACACGTAAGAATATCCCGCCAGACGGGAATCAAACCCACCAAGCGAGGCACTCAACACAACTCAACTCTTCTTCGCATCAAGCCCAAAGCACCACGTGCTGTGCGTGCGCGGCTAATCGAGCCCCACGAAGAAAAGGGGACCCTCATAGCACTCTAAGACCACGCCGCCCTAAATGCCGACTACAAAAGTTCCACCCTGGCCTCGGGTTCGTACCTGCATATGAGTGCATCAAATGGAAAACCCGAACTAAGTGTGGCGATTTGGACGAGATGCGAATCGAATCAAATTGAGGGGGGCGCCCATACACGCTTCCCACATGCGGTTAGTGCGCTCATCATGGATCAGTAGGCAAGACCCTTTTCCTAATTAGGGTCTACACTAGCAGGCCTCAAAACCACGCCGGGCCTCCTGCCGGTGCCTTATCAGCAAATTATTATTACCTCAAAATTAACAGGTTGTCGTTTAACATCGAGCCCCAGAACATAATAGAAATATAGTAACAGAAAGTAACGGGTAACAGACTCGAGCAGAAACAACCCTAAGCATGCTAGTAAGACACGGGCAACAAGCAATGGGGTTATAGGTGTGGATGTGAGGCTATATCAGGGTTAAAGGATAACAGGTGATAGGTTCGTAACAGAAGCAACGATACATAGGGCTAGCAGAATAGACAACGGAAAGTATCGGTAACCAATGTTGAAAGGAACACAGTGGTTCATGTGAGTGAATATTTGCCTGCAAACTCAGCAGCCTGGTACTGAGCTAGATCCTCAGAAGGGGTGTCGTAAGTATCGTCTGTCTCAACGTCGTCGTCTATTCGAGAAGAAGCAAACAAACAACGCAGAGAGATAAACAATCAATAACATGTCATAGTGCACAATCATGGGATGATGCATGACCATTTAATTTATGCATAGAAATAAACTAGTTGACATGGTAACACAACATAATTAAATGGACTCACATGCAATTTGGATTGCATATGGAAAGCCCATGAATTAGGGTTGAAATAATTGTTTTACAACTAAACAACAGGTAAAAGTGGATTAGCATGATGCATGGATGATGTAAACAATAAGATAACAACAATAGAAACAAGTTGGTATGAAGTTTACCAAGTTTGGAAATTTGTTTATTAAGTTATGGAATTTTGGTTCCTTAAGGGTGTTACACAAGTATTTGTTGTTTTCACCAATTCAAATTGTTCAAAACAGATAACAAAGTTCATATTTGAAAATAACACACAATTTTAGGTGGATTACATGTTTCAATTATTGAAAAAGGAATTATAATGATTGAATTATGAATTAAACAAGTTTAAACAAGATTTAACTGAATTTAATTCAAGTATGAATATTATTTGAATTTTATTTGTTCAAAACATAAATTCAAATTCATATTTGAAAAGGTTATACTTTTCTAGTTTGAAAACATATTTTATATGTTCAAAAATAATTTAATTTGAGCAAGTTATGAATTTAGCAAATTTAAATGATTTAAACAAGGTTTAAATTATTTAAGCAATTTTAATTATTCAAACCATGAAACAAAATTTATATTTGAAAAGGTGGTTCAAAATGGCATGGAAAACATATTTTATTGGTGTTATTTGAATTAAGTATGAATTATTTATGCATTTAATCAAATTGGAAATGATTTGTTTGAATTTGAAATTTGAATGCATTTGAATTGTTCAAAACAGAATAGAAATGGTTTAACTAGGTAGAGAATTAAATTTGGTTCAACAAACATATTTTATTTGCATTATTTGGATTTAGCAATTAAAAGTTATTAGCATTTTAAAATGAGGGACCAAACTGTAAAAAGAAAAGGACTTGATTTAAAATGAAAAGGGCAGAAACCCTTTTCTACCTTGCAGTGGCTAGCCCTAGCCACTGACGAGGGGGCCCTGTCCACCGTGGCAGCGCGTGGAGGCACGCGTGGCAGCACATGCCACTGACGAGTGGCCCCTGCCTGTCAGCTGCTCTCGCGAAAAAAATTGGGGGGTTTTATTCGCGAGCGCAGGGCTCGAACCCAGGCCGCGGTGTGCGCGCTCGCAGTGCAGTGCCACTGCGCTGTGTTCTGTTCTTTGTCAGGTAAGGGGTACGCAGGTAAGTTATGGTTCAGTTTCGTTAACTGAACTTTTTCGCTGCAGGGCGTTAACTGAAACTCTTCAGGGGCTCGACGGCCGGCGGCGAGCTGCCGCAGTGCTCGCTGCCGTTCTTGCTGCGGTGCATGGACGCGTGCGTGCTGGTGCTGACGCTTGCGCAACTGCAGACAGAACGAGAGGAGAGGGGTGGTGCTCACCGGCGCGTGCAGGTGAGGCAGAGGCTCGGTGACGAACGGCGCCGACGACAGGAACGCGGACGGCGGCTGCTCTCCGGTGGGTCTCCGGCAGCGAGGAGATGTGGAGGAGGTAGAGGGAGTCGAGGGAACTTGGTTCCCGTGGTTAGCCAGAGGGGATACGCGGTGTACCGGCGGCGATCATCGCGGGTTCAGAAGGGGGAGCTCGGGTGAGATTCAGAGATGGGGGATTTCGCCGGCAGAGAGAGGGAAGCGACGACGCAGCTCGTGGGAGGAGGTGGAGGCTAGGTTAGGGAAGCTCGGGGGGCCTAGGGGGTAGTTTATAGGGGGCTAGGGCGCACGGTGGCCGTTCCCTGCTGCTGCCGTCGACGTGGAGGTGCTCGGATTGCTGCCGTACATCGATTAGAAGATCGAGGGGGTATCGGGCCGGGGGGAGGAAAATGGTGGGCTGGGCCTGCGTGGGGGCACAACCCACTGCCCCTCTCTCTGTTTCTTTTTCTTTTTCTGTTCTGTTAGTTTTTTTTTTGCTGAAATGAAATAGGGAAGAAAAGCTAGGGTTTTTGATGTTAGAAATTTTTAGAAAAAAATTTGGTATTACTTAATTATGTAATAGCAACAACTTGCCAAGTCTTGTTTTCCAAAAAGTTCAAAATAAAATGCTGTTTGTGATTTGAGTGAAATTTGAATGAATTTTGAGATTAAGTGATTTATTGAAAACAAGATTTAAATAGTTTGAGCCTTATAGTTTAAATGGAAACAAAATGGATGTTTTATTTGAACACTTTTATTTGAAAAATTGTGACATAACAAGTATGAAACAAAGGTTTGAATATTGTTTGAATTTCAATTGTGAAAACAAAGGAAAACAGATGCAAACCAAATGAAAACAAATGCAATGATTAAGATGCCATGATGCAAAACAATAAATAAGCAAGAAGCAAACATTCTAGGGGTGGTTTTCATACTTGGGATGTTACACTGGCTCCCCAAGAGTTCGATATAAACCCTCGAGTCACCCTCGTGGGGAAGAAGGCTTGCCACTAGCTACACACTCTGCACTTGGAGTCTCAACCTAGCCATCACCGGGATGCACAAGCTATCCCCTCCGTGGGAAGGGCCTTTCATTGTGAGAAAGGCTCTGCACAATGATGCCTATTATCTAGTTGACGCACAGGCACCCCAGAAGAACATGCCGGATAGAGCTGAAGAGGAATCTAAGCGCCCCTGGAATGTAGCACTACTCCGCCGTTTTCATTCATGAGCAAAAAATTTGTATGTATCTCCTCAAACCGAGTTAATATTCTAGTCGGCACTCCGAATTCAAACTCGGGGACTACCCTTGTCCAAATTTTCTCTGTGTTGTTTTACTCTGTTTTACTTTGTTTACTCGGTTGCCTCACTTAGAATTTCACAAGCATATCTAGTAATGTGTTTAAACCCAAGGGCCAACTCATCGACTCTGCTGCTGTCCGCAACCCGGCTTCATGGCAAGCAAGAGAACAAGCCAAAGGTCAATAAGCACATGAAAAATTGCCAAGGAAAAGAGAATTATGGCAACCGAGTAGAGTGTTCTTTACTGCTCTGTTTTCTTTCTCTTTTCAGTTAAATGGTGGGCAGTGTTCCCATGCAGTTTTCTAAGTGGCTAACTATCTGAAACTTGAACTTTGAAATCTTGTGACTCGACTACCAAAAAGCCACAAGTGGTAGGTAAGAGCAAAGACAAAGAGAACAAGTGAATGAAAAATGCAACTCGGGGACTTGCATTGAAACGCAACCCGTCATTGAGCCAGAGTTGCTAAATGTTAAACAAATAAAATTGAGTAGCAAACGACTTAAAACTTGAAACTTGTTCGATACATTTGCACCCGGCATCCTGGGGATCTGATGAAATTGGTCATGAATAAAAGTGTGTAGGATCTAAGCAGCAGTGGAGTCAATGTCCATAGTGGTGTTGATAGGCGCTTCCGGCTTAGAGGCAGCAGTGGTGGAAGTGGGCTCAGCTGAAGGAGGAGTTGGAGTAGTGGAGGTTGGCTCTGGTGCAGCGTTGGAGGCCTGAGTAGCTGCAGTGCTGGGAAGAGGGTAGAGCTCGCCAGTCGCGGTCCCAGTTGCGCCCAGCTCCAGAGCGGGATCGTTGATCACCATCTCGGTGGTGACGATCTTCTCCTGCACAGCGGATTGCGACTGCTCAGTCTACGAGTTGGCTCCCAACCCGGATTCCTCTGCAGTGCTGCGCTGCTCAGTCTCCTCCTGCTCCGCCCCTTCATTCTCTGTAACATCCCAAGTATGAAAATACCCCTAGAATGCTTTGTTCCTTGTTTTATTTCAAGCAATGCATCATGTCATCATGTTTACTTATTGTTTGCATTTGTTTTCTATCTGTTTTATCCTGTTTTCACAACTCAAATTCAAACCTTTTTCAAACTTTGGTTTCATACTTGCTATGTTACAATTTTGGAATACAAATAACAACTAAAAACAACCATGTTATCCTTTTTCTCATTATTAAAATTGTTGCTTTAATCCAACCAATAATTCAATCATTTATTCTCAAATCCTCTTTTAAATTCAAAACAAGTTCAAATCAGTACTTATTTTGAACCCATCAAAATTCACCACACTTTGTGATTCTAAAATCATGTTTTAAAACTAGGGGTAACCCTATTCAAATGTTGTTTTCAATAAAGAAATTAAATATGAAAATTCCCCATATTTGGTTTCAAACACTAACTACAATTTTAAAATTTCATTTTGGAAATCCAAGTTGATATTGTGGTTACTAATTAATTAAAAAGCTTAACCTAATTTTTCTAGAATTTTTCTCAAATAAACCCTTAACAACTTTCTTCCAAAAGCAGAATGCAAAAAAAAATAAAAACCAGAAAAGAATAAAAGAGAAAAGCGCGCGGCAGCTAAGCTAGCTGGCCCAGCCCACCTAGGCCACTAATCGCGCGCAGCCAGCCCGAGCGGCCCGGTACCCCTTCGTTGCATCAAGATCCGTGCAAACGACCTATCGGCCTTCTCCCCCGCGTACGGCAGCTCATCCAGCGGAGCCACCGCGGCCGCGCGCGACTCCGGCGGCCAGCCGCTGCGCCTCCACCCTATTTAAGCCCTAGGGCACCCCTCCTAGACCTAACCCTAGCCTAGGCCCCTTCTCCCTCGCTCGCCGCCGCCATTGCTCCTTCCCCGACGCGATCCACCCCTCTGTCCAACTACCCCGGCGATCACCGTCTGATTTCGTTCACGCCACCGTCGCCATGGTCACCGTCCACCCTACCTAGAAGCAGGAAACGCGCCGCCGTCCTTCCCTCTACGTGTCCGACACCAGTGTGGAGCTTGGGAAGAACCACTGCCTCGCCGCCGTCCGCGTTTCCCTCCGGCGACCCCCTGCAGCCCGGTGAGCAAAACCCCGTTGATCCCTCGCCTTTCTTCCTCTCTGTGCACGCATCCGCGCGCGCCTAGGCCACCTCCCAGTAGCGCACGCACGCCAGCACGCGTGCTCGTCACCGTGTTGCTCTGCCGCGGCGAAACGCGACGTTGATCACCGGCGAGTCCCCGCTGTTCTTCTGTCAGTCGAGCACGCGGCGTCGTCAGTTAAGTTCAGGCTTGGGCAAACTGAATCTACTTCCTCTCTGCGATGTGTAACCTGACAACAATCGCACAACACCGCAGTGGTTCAGATCGTTGGTTTGCTTCGCGAGCTCGCGGGTTCGAGCCCCGCGGCCGCAATTCTTTTTAGGGTTTTCGTCTAGCGTGCGGCCCCACCTGGCAGCGTGTGTGTAGATTGCCCTCTCGGTAACAAAAGTTTAAAAAAAAGAAATCTGTTGCAAATTTCTATTTTCTTTTAAATCACAGATTTGAATAGAAACTTGAAATTTAATATCTTTTGTTTTACAAATCCAATAAATACAAACTTTATATCTATTCTGATCCAAATTTCCTAATCTTTCCAAATATGCAATTTGTATTCTGTTTTGAATTTTCAAAATGCAATTTAAATTCAAATCCAAATAATTCAAATGCAATTTGAAATAATTCTAACTAATTCATACTGATTTCAAATAATTCAACTAAAATATGTTTTCACACCTTTTTGAATGCTCTATTCAAATATAAATTTTGTTTTCTGGTTTGAACAATTTAAATTGCCTAAACTATTTAAATCTTGTTTAATTCAATTAAAAATTGTTTAATTTTGTTTAATTCATAACTAAATAATCCAAAGCCCAATTTCAAATTGTGAAACATGTAATCCAACCAGAATTTGATGTTCTTTTCAATATCAACTTTGTTATTTGTTTTGAGCATTTTAAATGGTTGAACAACAACTACATGTGTGGTACCTCTAATGCACCCAAAATTTTCCAAAATTAATAACAAACTTTTAAATTGCTACAACCTATTGTAATTTGGTTCTAATGTTGTTATTTTGCTGTTTTCCTTTTGCATGCATCATACTAAACCCTTATCACCTGTTGATTAATTGGAAAACAAATAATCTAACCAAATTCCATGGGCTTGTCATATGCAACTCACAGTTGCATATCAGTCCATTTAAATTGTGTTATCATATCAAATAGGTTATTTTGTTGCATCTATTAAATTGTCATGCATCATAGTTGATTGTGCACAATGCCATGTCAATGTTTGTTTACATACCTGTTTTGTTTGTTTGCTTCTTCTCGGTTAGACGACGACTACGTTGAGACCGACGATCCTTACGACACCACTTCTCAGGACCTAGCCCAGTACGATACTGAGCTGCCAGGCAAGTTATCACTCACATGAATCATCGAGTTCCTTTCCACACTTGCTGTTGTTACTATCTGTTTTCTACTATTGCTAGCCCTATGTATCGTTGCTTGTTCTCCGAACCCATCACATGATACCTTGAGCCATGATATTGCCAGCATCTCCATACCTACGGCCTTTGCTTGTGCCTTAGTATTATCTAGCTGCTTAGGGTTGCTTTTACTCGAGTCTGTTGTCGGTTACTACTTTTACTATCTTAGTATCTTGTACCGGGGCTCGTTATTAATCAATCAATCCTGTTAATTTGCTAATGGTAATAATAATTTGATGATAAGGCACCGGCAGGAGGCCCATGAGTGGTTTTGGAGCCTGCTAGTGTCGACCCTAATAGGAAAAGGGTCTTGTCTACTGATCCATGATGAGCGCACTACCCGCATTTGGGAAGCGAGTATGGGCGCCCCCCTCAACTTGACCTGATTCGCATCTCGTCCAAATCGCCTCATTTAGTTCGTGTTTTCCATTTGCCGCATGCATGTTTTTGCGAGCCCAGCGCAGGGTGGAACTTTCGTAGTCGGCATATAGGGGGACACGTTCTTAGAGTGCTATGAGGGTCCATTTTCTTCTGGGCTCGATTAGCCGTGCGCCCAAGGTTCTTTGGGCTTGATGCGATGAATGGTCGGTTGTGTTGAGTGCCCCGCTTGGTGGGAGGCATCCCATCTGGCGGGATATTCATGAGTGTACGGCCAAATTGGTGCAACCCTGCAGGGATAATCTTCTCGAGAAGCCGTGTTTTCCGCGGTTATGGATTACTTGGTGAAAGTACTGGCTAACAAGTACTCAGGACAACTTTAACATAACTATCAATCATGTTTCACCCAATGATTAATAACCTGACTAGTAATAGGTTATTCACACAATAACTTGATTCACCTTATCATAACTGTGTGAGTTATCCTCGGATTGCTTCTTTGGATAAGGGGCGAGATCCAGGATGGGTTTGGTTGAAGTTATCTTTCAGTTGGTTACAATCCTCGATCTTATCTTTTCTATTAGCCGGAACTTGTAGATATTTCTGTAGTTGGTTAGAGCAGCCAGCAGCAACTTTTATATCACCCCTTTTCTTCCGTTGATCCCAAGCATCAAAGCTTGTGTTGACGGGTAACTCCTTGATGAACTGTGAGTCTTGCTTGCCAGTACTTGGATGTACTGACCCCGTTGGGGCTGTGGTTTACGCAGAGTTCTACTACGACTACGATGCTTCCCAGGATGGCTACCTTGTGGAGTTCGATGACGCTGCAGACGAGTAGTTAGCTGGACCAGGGCAGGATCCAGACCTTCGTGGATGGGCTTCGTTTTCCTTTATGTCCTCAGGCTTCTTAAGCCATGGATTTGTCTGTACTCAGACCCCTTTGTTTGCTTCCGCTGTTGTAATGGATGATATGTTGGGACATGTGTCCTCTGGATGACTGTATTCGATATTTTCTGCCTTAGTGAAGGCCAGTTGCCCTTATTTCATTCTTTTGTGTCTTAGAGACATTCTGTGTTATCATTCGTACCAAACTGTTGACGTACCGTGCGTGTTTGATTATGAAGTACGTCGACAGTAGTGCCTTTAGGTTCCTAGCGGATAGTTTACTTCGACGGTGGAAGCAGGGCTTGTGTTGTCGCGCATAAGCGCAGGCCTACCAGGAAGCTGGGACGTGGGAGCATGTTTGCCCCATAATCAAGCACCTGACTTCCAGTTCGTGCGGAGAGTATCCTCTAGAAACCCAGGGTGCGACAAATGGTATCAGAGCCTGTCTGCCTGTAGGATCCCTTTTTACTGGTCGCAGTTGAGTCTAGAAACTATTTTGTAGCTATACAGGAAAAATGAAAACGTGAGAGTAGGAATTCTGCCATTTTTCTTCTTTCCCCACCCACCCACCCTTTTTCTGGTAAGGAAGTGAAACGTTGTTTTCTGTTCTCACCTAAACTTTCAAGTTAGGATTTCACGTGTTTTGGGTTCTCTGTAGTACCTCAGGATTTTTGGTCTCGTTTTCCCGATGTTGCTTCAATATCATGTTCTTTTCAACATCTTTTCGTCCGTTCAACCTTGTTGTTGTTTTCCACTTCCTTTTTCATCTACCGGAGTCTAATCAAAACCTTCCAAATAATCTGCAGATGGGTCTCAACTACTATCCGCAGGTGGTTCGCATGACTCGCTGTGAGAGCACCGCCGGTTTTCCGGAGTTGCTGAGAGACATGGTTACCTTTCTGGGGTTCCATTGGGCACCAGAGTACCGGGTCTACGAGCACCAGCGAGAGTGTGACCAGACTTGCTACCGGGCTATCGTCTACATTCTGTCAGATGATGGCAGGAGCATTGCACACCAGTACGAGGCAGTAGGGTCCACAGTGGATATGGCAGTGCAGCAGGCAGCGTATGTGAGTGTCACCGTTCTCCGTGCTGACTACTGGGGGTTTGATAAGTCCAGTTTTCGTCACATCCCCCGTGGTTACATCACGGCAGCAGGAGCTCACTTCACTATCCACCGTGACATGGATACCTACGAGACTGATAGCTCCAGGCTCCAGGTCACTGCCCAGTTTGCTAGTCACAGTGATGCCGTTGCTTCCGCACTTTCTCAGGAGTTAGCCTCAGTCAGGGAGCAGCTCCGCCTTGCTCTCACTCGTCTGGCGACGTACACCACAGACTTTGTTGGAGACGAGCGCTTCGCACGTGTCGTTCAGCCAGCTGGTCTTCCGTTGCCAGATGCTGGAGGTTACGAGCCGATCAGAGGCCCACTTCTCGACCTAGGAGCTGGTTACACAGGGATTCCCCGCTATGGAGCACAGGGATACGACGCTTTCCACTTCACCACACCGAGAGTTGCTCTCAGAGCAGTTCCTATCTACATGGATCGTCGTGATACCTACTTCCGTGGGATTCCTCCTCACCGTATCTCTCGTCGTACTACTCACCGCCGTCCTGCGTGATGAGCATGGGAGTACCGTTGTATCCATTACTAGCTGTGTCTAGTTTATCCTTTCGTTTTCGAACCATGTATTGGTCTGTTGGATATTCTGATGTATTTGAACATGTGATGATGTACCTGTTGGTTATCTATTCATGCGTCGGAATAATCTGTCTTTCGGTTACCAAGTCTATCCTTTTCTGCTGTTGTGCTAAAATGAATTTCTGTTCAGGATGCCTCCAACCAGGAACAACCCGCCACCGCCACCACCAATGGGGGAGCTGTTGGCTCAGATGACCCAAGTGGTGACACAGATGGCCCAGATCCAGGCTAACCAGCAACACAACCAGAATGCTCCAAGGGTCACCATCAAGGACTTCCTCAGCTTGGGCCCAAAAGCTTTCGTGGCAACACGTGAGCCCCTGGATGCTGATGACTGGATCCGTGACGTAGCAAGAGCTCTGGAGATAGCTCATGTTGCTGAAGAGGATAAGGTCAAGTACGCCACCTACCTACTGAAGGGTCAGGCAGCTACTTGGTGGAGAACTACCAGGCCATGAGGGCTGGCTTTCCTATCAACTGGGGATGTTTCAGAGATGCCTTCCTGAAGCACCACATCCCGGATGGTCTCATGGAAAAGATGCGTGAGGAATTCTGCTCTCTCAGACAGGGCAAGCTGGACGTTCTCGGCTACCAGAACGAGTTCAATCGTCTCGCTCGGTACGCTGGTGACGAAGTGTCCACCGAAGCCAAGAAGATGGCAAGGTTCCGCCGAGGTTTTAACCCGGAACTGAAGTACGCTCTCACAAACATCAAGTGCAAGGACTTCGTCGAGCTTGTGAACACCGCGCTCAATGAGGAGAATGGGCGCAAGGCGTTCGAAGAGTCGCGCAAGCACTCGCGTGAGGGTGGTTCCTCCTCCAACATGACCACCCCTCCGCAGAAGCGCCGCATCTGGGTGCCAAATGGTGCTGTCACTCGGGCTCCAAATGCCCAAGCTTCTCCAGGCTTTGGTCCCCGCCCACCCAACCCATCTCAAATGCAGGGTCAGAGGTTCCCGATGGGGCAGCCAAGGCCGGGTCCTTCTCGTGTCGTCACTTGCTACAAGTGCAAGGAGACTGGACATTATGCTGACAAGTGCACTCAGAAGCAGCTACCACTACCTCCTCGCCCCAACACCAACCAGGCTATGGTTCGTGCTCCTCCGGCTAAAGCCTTCAACTCCAACAATAGGCCTGTCGGGAGGAACGCGAGGGTGAACCATATCAAGGCCGACAAAGCCGAAGAGGCTGCTGACGTCGTTCTCGGTATATTACCCGTAAACTCTATTCCAGCTAAAGTGTTGTTTGATACTGGAGCATCGCATTCATTTGTGTCAAAGATTTTGCAAAAGCATACAACCTAGTTCTGGTTCCGCTAAGCAATCAAATGACTGTTCACTCTCCGGGACCGCAAATGTTGACTTCCAAGATAAGCATGGACAATGAGATCCTAATTGGAGGTCGTGTATTCCTTGCTTCACTCATGTTGCTGGGAAATTCTGACATTGATGTCATTCTGGGTATGGATTGGTTGAAGACCCACAAAGCTAAAATTGACTGTGCTCAAAAGTCAATAACTCTCTCCCACACTTCAGGCCAGATAGTCTATTCTCCATATGGATCAACTTCTGCTCAGCTGTTCAGCCTTGATGCCAAACCCCTTCCGGCAATTGAAAATGTTCCGGTGGTTTGTGAATTCCCTGACGTCTTTCCAGAAGAGTTGCCAGGGATGCCTCCGGACAGAGCAGTTGAGTTCGTGATCGAGCTTGAGCCAGGTACTGCTCCAATCTCTAAGCATCCATATAAGATAGCTCCTCCTGAACTGAAATTGTTGAAGGAGCAAATCGATATGTATATGGACAAAGGTTTCATTCAGCCTAGTTCCTCCGCTTGGGGTTGCCCAACTCTGTTTGTTGCCAAGAAGGATCAAACTAAGAGACTCGTGGTTGACTATCGTCCTCTCAACGAGAAAACCATCAAGAACAAGTATCCACTTCCCGTATCGATGATCTTTTTGATCAACTTGCTGGAGCCTCAATATTCTCAAAGTTGGACTTGAGGATGGGTTACCATCAGATAAAGATCAGAAAGGAAGATATTCCTAAGACAGCTTTCACCACAAGGTACGGTCTATATGAATACACCGTCATGTCCTTTGGTCTCACCAATGCACCGGCGACCTTCTCAAGACTCATGAATTCTGTCTTCCATGAATACCTCGACAAGTTCGTTGTGGTATATCTTGATGATATTCTAGTCTACTCAAAATCCGAGGAAGAGCATGGAGAACACCTTCGTCTCACTCTCATGAAACTTCGCGAGCATCGTCTGTATGCCAAGTTTTCCAAATGTGAGTTCTGGATTCCAGAAGTTGCATATCTTGGTCATATCATCTCTGCCAAAGGCATTGCCATTGATCCTGAAAAGGTTAAGGCAATTGTTGACTGGAAACCCCCTAAGACGGTGAAACAAGTTAGAAGCTTTCTTGGCTTGGCTAGCTATTGCCGTCGTTTCGTCCAAAACTTTTCCAAGATTGCTAAACCTCTCACTGATCTCACAAAGAAGGACAAAAAGTTCGTTTGGACTCCACAATGTGATGAGAGTTCAACCTCCTGAAGACAAAACTCACTTCCACACCTGTTCTAGTTGGCCCCGACACTACCAAACCTTTCCAGATATTCTGTGATGCATCTCTCCAAGGCCTAGGAGCAGTTCTTATGCAAGAACGTCAAGTTGTCGCTTATGCTTCACGTCAGTTGAACCCACATGAGCAAAACTATCCCACTCATGATCTTGAACTTGCAGCAGTTGTGTTTGCCCTCAAGAAATGGAGACAATACTTGTTGGGTAACAAAACTGAAATCTTTTCCGATCACAAGAGTCTGAAATACATCTTCACTCAGCCAGATCTGAACCTCAGGCAAAGGAGATGGATTGAGAAGATTAAAGACTTTGATCTCACCATTTCTTACACTCCAGGCAAGGCTAATGTTATGGCCGATGCTCTCAGTCGCAAATCCTATTGCAATAATCTCATGATCATGGAGAGCCAACCTCCACTTCATGAAGAATTCCAGAAGCTGAACCTTGGTCTTGTTCCGGAAGGATACCTTGCTAGCTTGACAGCCAGCCCAACTCTCGAGGACAAGATTTCGTTCTGAACAAACTTCGTGATAATGAAATCAAGAAGATTGTGGATCACATCAAGGAGGGCAATGATAAGTTCAAGTCCTTCTCAATTGATGACAAGGGAACTGTGTTCTTCGAAGGACGCATTGCAGTCCCTCAGATTCAAAGTCTCAAGGATATCATTCTCAAGGAGGCTCATGAAACTCTATCCATTCACCCTGGAAGTACAAAGATGTACCAGGATCTCAAGACTCTGTATTGGTGGCCTGGCATGAAACGTGAAATTGCTCAATACGTTTCTGAATGCGACGTTTGTCAACGTGTTAAGGCAGTCCATCAGAAGACAGCAGGTCTACTCCAACCTCTGAAAATTCCTGAGTGGAAGTGGGACATGATTGAAATGGACTTTGTTACTGGGTTTCCAAAGTCCAAAAAGGGCAACGATGCAATCTTCGTTGTTATTGATCGTCTTACTAAGGTTGCTCACTTCTATGCTGTAAAGGAAACTATCTCAGCTAGCCAGTTAGCAGAGCTCTACACAGCAAAGGTTGTTCCCCTTCATGGTGTTCCATTGGAAATAAGCTCAGACCGTGGAAGTATCTTCACTTCTCATTTCTGGAAAAGCTTTCAAGAAGCATTGGGCACTAAACTTCTGTTCAGCACAGCTTATCACCCTCAGTCTCAGGGGCAAGTCGAAAGAGTCAATCAGATTCTCGAGGATATGCTCAGAGCATGTGGTCTCTCCTTTGGCATGAAATGGGAGGATTGCCTTCCATATGCTGAATTCTCCTACAACAACAGCTACCAGGCAAGCCTAGGAATGGCACCATTTGAGGCACTGTATGGTCGCAGATGCAGGAGTCCAATCAATTGTCTGGAGCTGGTGAACGTTCACTTCTAGGCCCTGATATTGTTAAGGAAGCCGAGGAGAAAGTTCGTATCATTCGTGACAATCTCAGGATTGCTCAGTCTCGTCAGAAGAGCTATTATGATAGCAAGCACAGGGATATGGTCTATGCACCTGGTGATAAGGCATATCTCCGTGTAACTCCCCTCAGAGGCACTCATCGTTTTGGTGTGAAAGGAAAGCTTGCACCAAGATACATTGGCCCTTTCAACATCCTCTCAAGACGTGCAGAGAATGCTTATCGTCTTGAACTTCCAGAAAACTATCCAAAGTGCACGATGTGTTCCACGTGTCACAACTCAAGAAGTGTTTCAAAGATCCAGATCGTGCAGTTGATCATGATTCCATTGAGCTGCAAGATGATCTATCTTATGAGGAGCACCCTATTCGTATTCTCGATGAGACCGAGCGTAAGACTCGCAGCAAGAGCACCAAGTTCTTGAAAGTCCAATGGTCGCATCATTCCGATAAAGAGGCAACGTGGGAGACCGAAGAGGATCTTCGCAAGAAGTATCCGGACCTTTTCATTTCTCAGTAGGGAATCTCGGGGCGCGATTCCTTCAAGGGGGGCGTTTTTGTAACATCCCAAGTATGAAAATACCCCTAGAATGCTTTGTTCCTTGTTTTATTTCAAGCAATGCATCATGTCATCATGTTTACTTATTGTTTGCATTTGTTTTCTATCTGTTTTATCCTGTTTTCACAACTCAAATTCAAACCTTTTTCAAACTTTGGTTTCATACTTGCTATGTTACAATTTTGGAATACAAATAACAACTAAAAACAACCATGTTATCCTTTTTCTCACTTATTAAAATTGTTGCTTTAATCCAACCAATAATTCAATCATTTATTCTCAAATCCTCTTTTAAATTTCAAAACAAGTTCAAATCAGTACTTATTTTGAACCCATCAAAATTCACCACACTTTGTGATTCTAAAATCATGTTTTAAAACTAGGGGTAACCCTATTCAAATGTTGTTTTCAATAAAGAAATTAAATATGAAATTCCCCATATTTGGTTTCAAACACTAACTACAATTTTAAAATTCATTTTGGAAATCCAAGTTGATATTGTGGTTACTAATTAATTAAAAAGCTTAACCTAATTTTTCTAGAATTTTTCTCAAATAAACCCTTAACAACTTTCTTCCAAAAGCAGAATGCAAAAAAAAATAAAAACCAGAAAAGAATAAAAGAGAAAAGCGCGCGGCAGCTAAGCTAGCTGGCCCAGCCCACCTAGGCCACTAATCGCGCGCGCAGCCAGCCCGAGCGGCCCGGTACCCCTTCGTTGCATCAAGATCCGTGCAAACGACCTATCGGCCTTCTCCCCCGCGTACGGCAGCTCATCCAGCGGAGCCACCGCGGCCGCGCGCGACTCCGGCGGCCAGCCGCTGCGCCTCCACCCTATTTAAGCCCTAGGGCACCCCTCCTAGACCTAACCCTAGCCTAGGCCCCTTCTCCCTCGCTCGCCGCCGCCATTGCTCCTTCCCCGACGCGATCCACCCCTCTGTCCAACTACCCCGGCGATCACCGTCTGATTTCGTTCACGCCACCGTCGCCATGGTCACCGTCCACCCTACCTAGAAGCAGGAAACGCGCCGCCGTCCTTCCCTCTACGTGTCCGACACCAGTGTGGAGCTTGGGAAGAACCACTGCCTCGCCGCCGTCCGCGTTTCCTCCGGCGACCCCCTGCAGCCCGGTGAGCAAAACCCCGTTGATCCCTCGCCTTTCTTCCTCTCTGTGCACGCATCCGCGCGCGCCTAGGCCACCTCCCAGTAGCGCACGCACGCCAGCACGCGTGCTCGTCACCGTGTTGCTCTGCCGCGGCGAAACGCGACGTTGATCACCGGCGAGTCCCCGCTGTTCTTCTGTCAGTCGAGCACGCGGCGTCGTCAGTTAAGTTCAGGCTTGGGCAAACTGAATCTACTTCCTCTGCGATGTGTAACCTGACAACAATCGCACAACACCGCAGTGGTTCAGATCGTTGGTTTGCTTCGCGAGCTCGCGGGTTCGAGCCCCGCGGCCGCAATTCTTTTTAGGGTTTTCGTCTAGCGTGCGGCCCCACCTGGCAGCGTGTGTGTAGATTGCCCTCTCGGTAACAAAAGTTTAAAAAAAAGAAATCTGTTGCAAATTTCTATTTTCTTTTAAATCACAGATTTGAATAGAAACTTGAAATTTAATATCTTTTGTTTTACAAATCCAATAAATACAAACTTTATATCTATTCTGATCCAAATTTCCTAATCTTTCCAAATATGCAATTTGTATTCTGTTTTGAATTTTCAAAATGCAATTTAAATTCAAATCCAAATAATTCAAATGCAATTTGAAATAATTCATAACTAATTCATACTGATTTCAAATAATTCAACTAAAATATGTTTTTCACACCTTTTTGAATGCTCTATTCAAATATAAATTTTGTTTTCTGGTTTGAACAATTTAAATTGCCTAAACTATTTAAATCTTGTTTAATTCAATTAAAAATTGTTTAATTTTGTTTAATTCATAACTAAATAATCCAAAGCCCAATTTCAAATTGTGAAACATGTAATCCAACCAGAATTTGATGTTCTTTTCAAATATCAACTTTGTTATTTGTTTTGAGCATTTTAAATGGTTGAAAACAACAACTACATGTGTGGTACCTCTAATGCACCCAAAATTTTCCAAAATTAATAACAAACTTTTAAATTGCTACAACCTATTGTAATTTGGTTCTAATGTTGTTATTTTGCTGTTTTCCTTTTGCATGCATCATACTAAACCCTTATCACCTGTTGATTAATTGGAAAACAAATAATCTAACCAAATTCCATGGGCTTGTCATATGCAACTCACAGTTGCATATCAGTCCATTTAAATTGTGTTATCTATCAAATAGGTTATTTTGTTGCATCTATTAAATTGTCATGCATCATAGTTGATTGTGCACAATGCCATGTCAATGTTTGTTTACATACCTGTTTTGTTTGTTTGCTTCTTCTCGGTTAGACGACGACTACGTTGAGACCGACGATCCTTACGACACCACTTCTCAGGACCTAGCCCAGTACGATACTGAGCTGCCAGGCAAGTTATCACTCACATGAATCATCGAGTTCCTTTCCACACTTGCTGTTGATACTATCTGTTGTCTACTATTGCTAGCCCTATGTATCGTTGCTTGTTCTCCGAACCCATCACATGATACCTTGAGCCATGATATTGCCAGCATCTCCATACCTACGGCCTTTGCTTGTGCCTTAGTATTATCTAGCATGCTTAGGGTTGCTTTTACTCGAGTCTGTTGTCGGTTACTACTTTTACTATCTTAGTATCTTGTACCGGGGCTCGTTATTAATCAATCAATCCTGTTAATTTGCTAATGGTAATAATAATTTGATGATAAGGCACCGGCAGGAGGCCCATGAGTGGTTTTGGAGCCTGCTAGTGTCGACCCTAATAGGAAAAGGGTCTTGTCTACTGATCCATGATGAGCGCACTACCCGCATTTGGGAAGCGAGTATGGGCGCCCCCCTCAACTTGACCTGATTCGCATCTCGTCCAAATCGCCTCATTTAGTTCGTGTTTTCCATTTGCCGCATGCATGTTTTTGCGAGCCCAGCGCAGGGTGGAACTTTCGTAGTCGGCATATAGGGGGACACGTTCTTAGAGTGCTATGAGGGTCCATTTTCTTCTGGGCTCGATTAGCCGTGCGCCCAAGGTTCTTTGGGCTTGATGCGATGAATGGTCGGTTGTGTTGAGTGCCCCGCTTGGTGGGAGGCATCCCATCTGGCGGGATATTCATGAGTGTACGGCCAAATTGGTGCAACCCTGCAGGGATAATCTTCTCGAGAAGCCGTGTTTTCCGCGGTTATGGATTACTTGGTGAAAGTACTGGCTAACAAGTACTCAGGACAACTTTAACATAACTATCAATCATGTTTCACCCAATGATTAATAACCTGACTAGTAATAGGTTATTCACACAATAATTTGATTCACCTTATCATAACTGTGTGAGTTATCCTCGGATTGCTTCTTGGATAAGGGGCGAGATCCAGGTGGGTTTGGTTGAAGTTATCTTTCAGTTGGTTACAATCCTCGATCTTATCTTTTCTATTAGCCGGAACTTGTAGATATTTCTGTAGTTGGTTAGAGCAGCCAGCAGCAACTTTTTATCACCCCTTTTCTTCCGTTGATCCCAAGCATCAAAGCTTGTGTTGACGGGTAACTCCTTGATGAACTGTGAGTCTTGCTTGCCAGTACTTGGATGTACTGACCCCGTTGGGGCTGTGGTTTACGCAGAGTTCTACTACGACTACGATGCTTCCCAGGATGGCTACCTTGTGGAGTTCGATGACGCTGCAGACGAGTAGTTAGCTGGACCAGGGCAGGATCCAGACCTTCGTGGATGGGCTTCGTTTTCCTTTATGTCCTCAGGCTTCTTAAGCCATGGATTTGTCTGTACTCAGACCCCTTTGTTTGCTTCCGCTGTTGTAATGGATGATATGTTGGGACATGTGTCCTCTGGATGACTGTATTCGATATTTTCTGCCTTAGTGAAGGCCAGTTGCCCTTATTTCATTCTTTTGTGTCTTAGAGACATTCTGTGTTATCATTCGTACCAAACTGTTGACGTACCGTGCGTGTTTGATTATGAAGTACGTCGACAGTAGTGCCTTTAGGTTCCTAGCGGATAGTTTACTTCGACGGTGGAAGCAGGGCTTGTGTTGTCGCGCATAAGCGCAGGCCTACCAGGAAGCTGGGACGTGGGAGCATGTTTGCCCCATAATCCAAGCACCTGACTTCCAGTTCGTGCGGAGAGTATCCTCTAGAAACCCAGGGTGCGACATTCTCGACCTTCTCCTCATCCATCTCCTCATCATCCTGATCTTGGTCTTCGCCATCTTCGTCCTCAAACTCGGCCTCTCCTTCATCTCCATCACCCTCAACATCTGTATCCGGCTCGGTGGGGCCGTCGATGTAGAGGCTGGTGTCAGTGTAGGAGGCAAGCTCGTAGGCCACTGCCTTCCAGCGGGAGATGCACTCGGGGCGTTTGGTCCACTTGGATCCATTGCGGCGAGTACCGATCCTGTCGAGATCCAGTTTCTCATACCAGGACAGGATGAAGTGCAGTAGCTCGTCAGCTCCTGCCCGAGCTGCGGAGGCACGCCACTTCTTGAGCTCCACCTTAACCTCATCCAGGTGCTCTGCAATTCCGCGGAAGGTTTTCGGGACTTCCTTTCCGGGCCAGAATAGCTTGTGCAACTTGATAGCAGTGGACACCATGGAGGTGCCCAAGCCCTTGAGGGAGCGCACCTGGGTCTTCATGTTGGTGAGATAATCATCAAGGCTGGACCCATCGTCAATGGGGAGACTGGCTGCTGCCCTGGCTTTTCTTGCTTTGTCCACAGCAGTTCCGCCAGCAGATTGGAGTTCAGGGAAGACATCTAAATCAACATGACCTAAGTTGGATCAGAAAGAGTAACCGACAAGAAAGGAAACAGAATAGAAGAGGCAGAAGGCAAAAAGACAGACATAGTAGCGAGTAGCGGCAACTTACATTCCATTTCCGGCCCAAGGGCCCCTAGCTTGTTCTTCCAGTCGGTCGCTTCTGAGATGTGCTTATCCTGGATGCGGCGCAATTCGCAGATTTGGACTTCGAGAGCCTGATTCCTGTCCTTCAGCATCTGGATTTGCAGCTCGAGTTCCCGCTTATCGGCGGCAGCTGATGTCTCGAGCTCCTTCTTCTCGCGGACGTGGTTGATGGCAGTTTGGAGCGCATCTGAAAGATCAACCTGGAGTTTCTCAAACTCCGCCTTTTCGGCTGTGCGCTCCTTCTCTAGCTCCACTTCTCGGGCCTGCACTTGCTGCTGTGCCTCAGCAGGGGTGAGGCAGTGCAAGTGCTGCTCCCGGAAACTCTTATATTATTCTGAGAGAAGAACAGCGCTATCAGCAGGGTAGCCAAGTAAAAGAAAAACAAGTACGAAGAAGAAAGAGGGAAGCTCACCTTCCAGAGAAGTAATCTTGCTTTGTGCTAAGGCAGCAAAGACCTCGTAGTCCTGGTGTCTATCCACCAAAGCCTTGAGTTCGCCTGCAGAGAAGACATCAATTGAGCAAAAAGCAAAAAACGGGCGTAAGTACAAAACGCATAAACCGAGATGCTAAAAACTTACTCTCTATTTCAGAAAGCTTGAGGATGCGGTCGAGAGCTTGCTGCTCCATGGCATCCCGGTTTTTCTTGTCAGCCTACAGAGTTTGGTTCCCTTCTCTGGCTTGGCGGTGGTTCCAGAGAAGCTGACGGAAAACTTTTGTTCTTTTTTGGACGCCATCCTGCAGAGAAGAAGAGAAGAATATAAGTACTGGAAGATTTAGCCCGAGTAAATGTCAACTCGGTTGAGTCTTCACCTACTCGGACCAAATCTCGGGGACTGGGGTAGTGACTAAGAGGAGAAATAAGAAAATGGCAACTCGGAAAATCCATAATGGAGAGGAACACTTACCACATAGCTTTTCTCAATGTCTTCGATGTTCTTGCGCAAGACAAATAGCTTGCCGGCAAGAGTGCTGCAAGGGCTAGCCACGGCCATGCCAACAAGACCAATGTCGGCCTTGTTCCAGTCTGTCCGGTAATGGTCAAGCTTGCCCAACTCGGTACCATCCCAGGCGTTGTTGCCGTACATCTTGCTATCCCAGGTCTTCTCGACGTGGCCTACCCGGTCCAAGATGGCTGCGAGGCCTTCTTCGGGGAGCACCTCGTCGTCCTCACCGCGGGAAGAGAGTTCCTTGATGACCAAGGAATCTTTCTTTCCCTTGGACTTGGAGAGGCCCACGGCTTTGCGCTCTTTGAGAGCGGCTATCCGCTGATCCTCCTTGGACAACTGGATTTGGTGGCGCTGCTGCAGATCTGCTCAATACTCGGGATACTTGTGCTGCCCGCTGGCGCCAGCACCAGCACTCAACTTCTCGACAGGACCAAGGGTAACCACGGAGGGAACCAGGCTGACGTTTGGGTTAGGCGGTGTCTTGTTCTGGGTGAGTGTCAGCTGGGTGCTCTTGACCAGCTATCCGGGCTGTCCGCCTTGCGGCTTGGAGGGCACCAACGCCTGCCCAGCCTGTGAGGCGGCGCGTTTTGGCTGCGTCCGGGTTGGCTCGGCACGCTTCTTTGTAGTCTTCTTGGTGCTTGGCGTGGGGGTTGGCCGAGAAGGCGGAGGTGCTTGAGGAGTTGGCTGAGGAGGTGGTGGCGCTTGGTGAACTGGTGGAGATGGTTGCTGAGTTGGTGGTGGAACTGGTGTGAGGGGTGGAGTTGCCTGCTGAGTTGGCGGAGGTGCTTGAGGAGTTGGATGAGGAGGTGGTGGCGCTTGGTGAACTGGTGGAGATGGTTGCTGAGTTGGTGGTGGAACTGGTGTGAGGGGTGGAGTTGCCTACTGAGTTGGCGGCGCAGGAGGCCGACTACTCGGTGCAGCGTCCGGCTGCACTTGGTCTTGGCGGGCTGGCTCCACCACGTTGTCTTCTACCCGTTGCTCGGCAGCGGGATTTGGTCTCTCGGCGGTGTCATCTTCTGCCCGATGCTCGGCAGCAGGGTTACGCTGCGCAGCAACATTATCTTCTGGCTGCTGGTCAGCGACAGGGTCTGGCCGCTCCAGTGCGGCGTTCTCCCGCTGCTGCCCGGCAGCATGTTCAGCAGTCTCCCCAGCTGATGCAGCTGGGGGAGTTGGCGGTCTCTCAGTATTGATCGCATCTTGGTCAGCCTGCTGCGCTTCTGGTTGCAGCTGCTCGGAGACGCGGTCGGTATCGTCCCCGACGCCATCGTTCTCGGCATCGGGATCTTGCTCTTCTTGAATAGGGGAGGACGCACACGTCCTACCCTGGGGCTCCTGGTCTTCATCATCATACGAGAGGGGCTGTCTTCTTCTTGGGACGTGGCGCAGCAGTGGCATCAGCGTCGAGTGCCTCGCTGAAGATGAACACACACAGGATCAGAAGGAAAGCAGAAAAAGGAGCATGGGAGAAACACAACAGAGAACCAGAGTTCACTCGGAAAGCACTTACTCTTATGAGGTGGGGGCGCGCTTCTTGCGGGAGGCGGTGGCTTTGTTTGCCGCCTTCTTCCTGGTCCTCTTAGGAGGAGGCTCCTGAGCACCACTACCGGTCCTCTTCCGGGTAGTGGGAGCAGCCACGGACACCGGAATCGCGTGCACGGGTTCCTCCAGCTCCTCCAACTCAGGCTCCTCTGCTGAGAAAAGGGAAGAGTTTAGAACAAGCAAAAGAGAAGGAAAGCAAAGAAGGATACAATTTAAACAGAAAGGTGAACTAGGTCACCTTCGTCATCTTCGGACCAATCCCGAATAGAGGCATCAACACGGGATTTACCTTCCTGGCCGGCGCGTGGGACGCAGAGGGTGGCTTGGACATCATACGCCGTGGCGTCATCCTCTGTCCTATCGGGTTCCCATTTTGCATCGAAGATCTTGTTGTCCTCGGTCCTCTGACGAGGGATATGCTGCAGATACAAGCATAAGGCGCAGTGAGTTGAATTTCAGCAGAGTAGGCATACTACTCGGTTTAGCATGCAAACACAAAGCATATCAAGCTAAGTAGTACTACTCGGTTTAGCATGCAAACACAGAGCATATCAAGCTAAGTGGTACTACTCAGGTTAGCATGCAAACACAAAGCATAACAAGCTAAGTGGTGCTACTCGGTCCAGCATGCAAATATAAAGCATATCAGGCTGAGTATTTCTATTCACAGAAGTGATTCTATTCGGCACGGCATGCAAACACCAAGCATATATGAAGCCAAGTGATAAGTATGAGGATCTACTCGGTGCAGCATGCAAACCTTACGCATACAAAGCTAAGAAGCTGCCTATTCGGTATCAAAATGCAAACACAAAGCATATGCAGTAGAGCACTAACCAGGGTAATCTTCTTGGCGCGGCTATACGACATGAAGCCGTAAGTCCAGTTGTCGGTCAGCGTGGTCTTCATAATGACCTTGGCCCATATGGCCACCTCTGCCTTGGTGAGCTCGAACGTCGTGGTCCGAGTGCAGTCCCGCGGGCCTCCCATATAGCACATCTTGTGCGCTCTGGACTGGAGAGGGAGTACTCGGCGAGAGATCCAACAGGCGATTGGATCATCCTGTAGGAGTCCCAGCTCAGCTAGCTGTGCCAGGCGTTTCTCTACCTGGACCACGTCGGGCACCGTGTTCTTCGGGTAGTACCCCCAGTATTGCCCGGTGGGTAGCGCGTTGACGAACTTGGGAAGCCCTATCCGGTCTTCAACGGGCTTTCCCTTCTCGGGAGCAACATTCTTCACGTAGAGGAAGTCGCGCTGCCATTTGCGCACGGATTCCAATCCGAGCACCCGCGGGTGGTGCCCGGTGTTGCGTTGCAACATCATCGCGCTACCCGTTTGGGTCATCACGCGGGGAACAAGGGGATTGCCAGGGTTCGGAACCTTTTGCTGGTGAAGGAAGAAATAGCAGGCCCAGGTTTGGATAGAGGAAGGCCTCGCACACGGTGGCATGAATGGATAGCATCACCATGGCGTTGGGAGGGATGTGATGTGGTTGGAGGCTGAAATGGCGGAGAAAGTCAGAGAAGAATTTGGAGACGGGAAGGCCTAGGCCACGCTTGAAGTGCGACAAGAAGACGACGTATTCACCTTCTTGTGGTGCCGGGACAATCTCGCTGCTGGGAGGGCGACAGACTACGCCGGGGGGCACTCGGCGGGTGTTCACCAGCCACTGGCAATCAGCGGTGGTGACGTTCCAGCCCTCCCAGCCGTCTCGGGCCGGCGCCATCTCCTCCTCCTCCTCGTGCTCGTGCTCGTCCACGGCGACGTGCTCAAGATCCATGGCGATGAGGTTGTCGGCGAGGTCGCGAGTGCTCGTTGGAGTTGAAGGCGAAGGCGAGGGCGGAGGCGCTCGAGGTGTGGTGCTCTCTCTTTAGTTGTCCCTCAGTGCGCAGAGCGGCGGCGCGTTGCGGTTGCGGCGGCGCTGTGTCGGAGGCTGAGGCGAGGACAGAAAGGGAGCAGCGACGGGGGAAAGTGCGAAGGGAGAGATTGATTTGGGCGGCGCGGGGTATTTATTCCGCCTCGAGCTGCGGTTACTACTGGATTGATCGTGGCCAGAGATCGTGCGGCGTGGGTTAACTGCCTTTTAGAAACGCACGAAGCGCATTCAGCGCGCGTAACGGGCGCAGTTAATCCCACGTCCTTGATCGTGGGATTTCGAGTACTCGTTCGAGGTGACCTAACGGGCTGTGGGCCCTGGCTGCAGTGAAGGGCGCGTGGCCTGCCGCTGCATGGGCACCGAGTCGTCGGGGGTACGTGGGCATGACACGTGCCCCACAGGGACACGAGAAGATAGATTTGGTCTGATTGAGCGGGAGCATTTCCAAAAATTCACCAAGTCAAGCTACTCGGCAACACTGACCAAGGTGTGCTCTACTCGGCTACAAGAAGATTTTGCCAATAACCAGTTGTAGTGGTTCGGGTAAGGGTTCTGAGCGTCCGGGTTGAGGAGCAACTTGGACAAAGGGCATCAAGGAGACAATTTGGTTTAAACTGGCAGGGCCCAACGAACAAGTTCGCTGGACTCTACCAGCTTCGGGGACTAATGTCGGGGGGCTACCCCCGAGTACGGGTAAGTCAAGTGGTAAAGCAAGGGTCAAAGTGATGTTGACTGAGTAGACGGCTACCCGGGTATCCACTACCTGGTGGGTTCTATTCGGTCACACTCACTGATGGCCAGAACAAGATAAACAAGGAAGATCAACGTCGTCCGAGTAAAGAACGAGTGGTCCGAGTAGATGAGCTGCAATCCTACTCGAGCAAGAAGTCAATTGAGCCGTTCTGACAAGATCTCGTGTATCCCACAGCCGTACAGGCGTGCAGTTCAACTTACGGAGTACATGATTATCCGCGCAACGACGTGGCTACAGTGATGTAACACCCGGGGGATTTTCCCCTAATAAAATATGTTGCTTGTTTTTCTTTTCTTTGCATAACATGGCATAATTCATCATTATTCATTTAAAACTTGCAATCAAATTAAATTTCATCAAGTCCTATCTTATAAAACTTTCTAGAAGTTGTTTGGTGCATAAAACTATTTTTTTAATAGTGCCTAACCAATTTCTGGAAAAAAAATTGTTTTAAGAGGGAGAGAAGCAGCCCAACCCAGCCGGCCAGGCCTACTAGAGGCCCATGGCCCAGCCAGACCGAAACCCTAGCAGTTTTGCTCTCCCACCCCTAGGATCTTGCAGCCACCCTCCTTCCTTTTCTCGTTTTCGCAACTAGGTCCTCCCACCAGTCCTATCCAGGCTGAACGCACGCACGCACGGGAGGGAAAGGGGATCGATCGATCCCAAACAGGCAGCGACGCCTGCGTCTCCTCTCTGCTCGATCCCGTCTGCCCCAACCTCCTCCTCAATCCGTTCCCCCTCGCCTCCCTTCTTCGCTCGCCATGGCCAGGAGGCCATGCTCCGCCGCCATCTCCTCTGCCCTCGGCCAGGACACCACAGCTGCCGCTGCTCCCCGTCTCCCTGCGCGGACGACCGCGACCTCGAGCTCCCCTGACCTCCAGCGTCGACCGAAAGCCGCCCTCCTCCTCGTCTCGCCACCGCCAACCACGGCTGTCCTCCAGCGCCTACCGTCGCCATGCCGAGTTCCATCCCTATGTTCCCAAGCGGTGGTCGCGGCGCCCATGACCGTCCTCCTCTACCTTCTGTAAGTCGGACACTGTCCGCTACCTTTCCTGCCACGCGCAGCGACGACCCCTCCACCTCCCTAGCTCTACCGCCGAGTCCTGCCTCTCCTCCCTCTAGCTCGTCGGTGCGCCGAAGCTGTTTATCCTCCCTCTGCCTCCATCGCCCATAGAAGGACGCCCTCTCAAGATCCTCGTCAACCTTTGCTCGTTGGCTGTTCGACACAAGTCTCGCATGAAGAGTGGTGCCTCCCGGGTAATCCGTCTGTGCATGTGCTACGTTGTTGTGACCGAAGCCTTCGTGCTTGTTTCTTCGTGACCGTGACGCTGCCGAGATGTACACCGAACGGTACCGCATCGACAAGATCATCGCCGACAAGTACCGCCACCTTGAGAACTTTGGACCGGACCACGCCCACGACTACACTTTCGACAAGATCTTCGATCATGTCCGTCGTTGTACGCGTTGTGTTGGCCGCCGTTGTGGGCGCCTTGTACCACGACGCCGCCAAGTTCTCCAACCACCCCGAAGAAGGCGATGTCGCGGTTCGGCCACTACTACTACGACTATGGAACGAGAACGACTACGTCGTCTACTTCCTCTACGAACGTCTACTTCCTCCACGCACCAACGACACCGGCGTTATCCGTATACCCTCCTTCCAACGTGCGAACCCAAACCCCAATCCTAACCTCTATATGCGTATTTCCTAAATACCATCTTTTTTATAAATGTCATCTCATTCATGTGTTGCATTGCATCTTGTGGGTGCGGGTAATAGTAATATCATCTAATAATTAAATATGGAATGAGTTGGGATAATTAAATATTGTCCCGGTTCCATTTAAATTGTGTAGCTCATCTATATTCTTGTCTCCCCATGTTAAACAACATTTAATCTTGATAGGTAGATAAATAACGTGAACCTCCTAAATTAAATGTTGGGCTTCCGGCTTAATTTAAATTGATTTAATTGCATCTTTTTCTGCATCTCGCATGTCATGCATATAAGATTAGAACCATGTTGGATCTTTGCCGTAGTAGTAATTATTGCATCCGATGTTTATTCTAGCACTTGCTTCTTCCCGGATAGGACGTTGAGATGATGTGAGCAAAGAAAAGTTATGCTACCTCTCCAAACTGGATTCCAGGCAAGTATACTCACTTGCTACCTATGGCTGCCTTTCATCACTTGTTACCGATTCTTCCCGTTGCCTTTATTCTAGCCTTATGATTCGATGCTTGTATCTCGATCCTATCATATGTTTACCTTGCAACCATGATATAGCCTTCCTTCCACTTCTTATTTCCTGTTGTTTGTTTACCTTGTTGGCCCTCGTGTCGTAGTTGCATGCTCAGTGTTGTTTGCGCTCAAGTCTTACTGTCCGTCTTATCACCTGTTTAGTTTGATAGTTGGGTTTCAACTTAATCAACAACATGTTACTGTTTTGGGTAATATTAATTTGATGATAAGGCACCGGCAGGAGGCCCGGCGTGGTTTTGAGGCCTGCTAGTGTCGAACTTAATTAGGAAAAGGGTCTTGTCCTCCGATCCATGATGAGCGCACTAACCGCATGTGGGAAGCGAGTATGGGCGCCCCCCGCAATTCTGATTCGATTCGCATCTCGTCCAAATCTCCACACTTAGTTCGGGCTTTCCATTTGATGCATGCATATGCAGGTGCGAACCCTTGGCGCCAGGGTGGAACTTTTGTAGTCGGCATTTAGGGCGGCGTGGTCTTCCAATGCTATGAGGGTCCCCCTTTTCTTCGTGGGGGCTCGATTAGCCGCGCACGCACAGCACATGGTTCTTTGGGCTTGATGCGAAGAAGAGTTGGGTTGTGTTGACTGGACTGCTTGGTGGGTTTGCTCCCCGTCTGGCGGGTTATTCTTACGTGTAAGGCCAAATTGGTGCATCCCTGCAGGGTTAAATCTTCTCGAGAAGTTGTGTTGTCCGCGGTTATGGATGACTTGGTGAAAGTGCTGGCTAACAAGTACTCAGACAACTTACACTTAACGATGATAACTTGACTAGTAATATAGATTACCTCCACCATAAAAATGAATGTCACCTTAATCAACCGTGTGAGTTTCCTTGGGTTGCTTCCTTAGTAGGGGGTAACATTGGATGGGTATTGTTTGGTGAGTAGTTATAGTTGGTTTTGTCGCGCTATCTTATCCCTTTCTTTTAGCCGGATGTTATAGCGCGTCTCTGTAGTTAGTTAGTGCAGCCCGCTGCCGCTTCTTTGCAATAATCCCTTCCTTCCGTTGTACCCAAAGTATTTGTATCTTGTGATGATTGGTTACGCTGGTATCTTGTGAGTATGGTTTATCCACTTGCCAGTACTTAATAGTACTGACCCATGAATCCCTTTCGTGGCAGCATATTCCACATTGCAGTCAACAGGTTTGAAGTCTGTCGACGTTAGCTTGGGAATCCCTCCGGCTTGGCCTGGGCAGGGATTGGACGCCATCGGTTATCTTCAGGACTCTTAGTCCAAGCTGTATCTTGTCCGTAGTCGGACACTATGTTGATTCTTCTGCTGTTATTTGGATCTTTGTATTGTATCAGTTGTATCCTTGACTCGTTTGAGTCGTCTTGTATATATCTTTTCTGTTGTTGTTGCGAAATATTCGTGAACTGTTGTAATGTTATCACAAGTGGACACCTAGAATCGGTTATTATGTGGATTTTGGCGGAAATGCTGAAATCTGCATAGTGCCCGATCTCGGGGCGTCACAAATGGTATGAGAGCATGGTTCTGATTCCCAAAGTTGTTTCGATACGAATGGTTATCGAAGCAACGGGTCCGCAAAGCCTGTAGGATAACCTCGCTAATGGTCGTGTTCTTAGAGTGTCAAAAACTATTTGTGCAAAACCTATTTTGGAAACATCTCAACAGGATTCTTGTTTTCTCCTTATCTCTATTCTATTTCTCCTCTCATCTTATTTGTTTTGGAGTCTCTTCCCTTATCTATCTTTCAAAGTGTTAGGATCCTACGTGGGTTGGACGTTCTCTTAGCCTTTAAACCTAATAGGTTCGATCTTCGGAAGGCTCTCAATGGAAGAACATCGTCGACACTCCGAGCAAGAATCTCTTGTTAGTGGTGTCGAGAAGCCCTTGTTAGTGGTGTCGAGGAGATCAACTGGAAGCATGAAGAATCGATAGTAGAACTTCTTCTCCCTCCCGGGTTAGGGGGTGGATTGCGAGGGCGCAATCCCTTGTTAGTGGTGTCGTCTGTAACACCCGGGGGATTTTCCCCTAATAAAATATGTTGCTTGTTTTTCTTTTCTTTGCATAACATGGCATAATGCATCATTATTCATTTAAAACTTGCAATCAAATTAAATTTCATCAAGTCCTATCTTATAGAACTTTCTAGAATTTGTTTGGTGCATAAAACTATTTTTTTAATAGTGCCTAACCAATTTCTGGAAAAAAAATTGTTTTAAGAGGGAGAGAAGCAGCCCAACCCAGCCGGCCAGGCCTACTAGAGGCCCATGGCCCAGCCAGACCGAAACCCTAGCAGTTTTGCTCTCCCACCCCTAGGATCTTGCAGCCACCCTCCTTCCTTTTCTCGTTTTCGCAACTAGGTCCTCCCACCAGTCCTATCCAGGCTGAACGCACGCACGCACGGGAGGGAAAGGGGATCGATCGATCCCCAACAGGCAGCGACGCCTGCGTCTCCTCTCTGCTCGATCCCGTCTGCCCCAACCTCCTCCTCAATCCGTTCCCTCTCGCCTCCCTTCTTCGCTCGCCATGGCCAGGAGGCCATGCTCCACCGCCATCTCCTCTGCCCTCGGCCAGGACACCACAGCTGCCGCTGCTCCCCGTCTCCCTGCGCGGACGGCCGCGACCCCGAGCTCCCCTGACCTCCAGCGTCGACCGACAGCCGCCCTCCTCCTCGTCTCGCCACCGCCAACCACGGCTGTCCTCCAGCGCCTGCCGTCGCCATGCCGAGTTCCATCCCTATGTTCCCAAGCGGTGGTCGCGGCGCCCATGACCGTCCTCCTCTACCTTCTGTAAGTCGGACACTGTCCGCTACCTTTCCTGCCACGCGCAGCGACGACCCTTCCACCTCCCTAGCTCCACCGCCGAGTCCTGCCTCTCCTCCCTCTAGCTCGTCGGTGCGCCGAAGCTGTTTATCCTCCCTCTGCCTCCATCGCCCGTAGAAGGACGCCCTCTCAAGATCCTCGTCAACCTTTGCTCGTTGGCTGTTCGACACAAGTCTCGCAAGAAGAGTGGTGCCTCCCGGGTATCCGTCTGTGCACGTGCTACGTTGTTGTGACCGAGGCCTTCGTGCTTGTTTCTTCGTGACCGTGACGCTGCCGAGATGTACACCGAACGGTACCGCATCGACAAGATCATCGCCGACAAGTACCGCCACCTTGAGAACTTTGGACCGGACCACGCCCACGACTACACTTTCGACAAGATCTTCGATCATGTCCGTCGTTGTACGCGTTGTGTTGGCCGCCGTTGTGGGTGCCTTGTACCACGACGCCGCCAAGTTCTCCAACCACCCCGAAGAAGGTGATGTCGCGGTTCGGCCACTACTACTACGACTATGGAACGAGAACGACTACGTCGTCTACTTCCTCTATGAACGTCTACTTCCTCCACGCACCAACGACACCGGCGTTATCCGTATACCCTCCTTCCAACGTGCGAACCCAAACCCCAATCCTAACCTCTATATGCGTATTTCCTAAATACCATCTTTTCTATAAATGTCATCTCATTCATGTGTTGCATTGCATCTTGTGGGTGCGGGTAATAGTAATATCATCTAATAATTAAATATGGAATGAGTTGGGTAATTAAATATTGTCC